>OY759239.1:7704889-12504889 GCA_963662185.1 Eilema griseolum | reverse complement strand
CCTCTCGCGAACGATTTCATTGTGGACTGAACTCCCTGCCGAGGTAATACCTAGGGATTACAGTATGAAATTCTTCAAAAAGGTAGTGAACAGGTTTTTAAAGCGTTGGCAACGCGTGTTTGATTCCCCTGGCGTTGCAGGCGTCCATAGGCTTTGGTGACGTTTACCATCGGCGGCCCGTATGCCTGTTAGCGGCCCTGGTGATATAAAAAAACAAAGCGTCATTTAGTCCTAAAGCTAGCAAATGCTTGAAATATGGATACAAGACATCTGATTTGCATTTTTAAATTATTTAAGAACTCTTCTTCTGCTTTCTTTAATTCATGTAAATCCATATGTGGTGCTGAGCTGGCTGGACCATAGTTATGTTGTTTCTGATTTATTTCTTTTAATTTTCATTTTTTTTTTTACCGGATGCTCGAAGTTCAGTTTACGTTATTGTGCTCTCCTACTTTCAATTATCTTAACCCTCCCTTTAGGGATTCTATTTAAAATAGCTTTTTGGATGGCTGAAAGTGCGGACTTGCAATTAAATGAAGTAACAGCTGCTGAGCACCTTCCTTGGTAACCTCCTTTTAGTGCAAAATTTATTAGTTTTCCACCAATAAATTTGGCGATAACACTATTAAAACACTCAACAGTATTTGTGTCAACATCCTCGACTAAACTGCGCGATTTTGCTGCAACGTTTGAAACAATCGCATTTATTCTGAACATGAATGTTGAATTCTGGATCTTTTTGAGCTCTTCGTTGTCATTTTTATTTTTCGTACAATAATATTCTTGACACATTGTATGGTTGCCGAAAGCATGTGCTACACAGTTAATGATATCATTGTGAAGATTTGATATTGCTACATTATGAGGATTTCCAGAGGTTTTGTGGTGTCTTATGGATTGTACAATTGATTTCCGCATCGTCAATTTTTTTACGTTTGTATGCATTTTACGATGTGCTAGATCATATTTTGTTTCTAGGGTCAAACTACTACTGGTAATTTTTTTGCAAAAGTTGCGCAGTATATGATTCCGACATTAAATTTTTTCGACGGTCACATTTTTGGTCTCATACGGTCTAGCTTTGAGGATGGCAGTGTACGTCTCAAGTGTCTCCGTCTTCTATCATGCGCTCATATATGATGCCATACATTTAGATTGACGCCTTGAAACCTTCAACAATTATTTCCGTTTCCATGGAGCTTGAAGAACTTTCATAATTTCTAAAGCATTTGTGTTTAATCGGTGATATTTTTTTGTGCTCAGCTCGAGCGCATACTAAGCAATATTTATTTTTTATCCCAATATAAAGGACTTGTCCTGTTTTTCTGGCTGCTGCGCCTGATGACGCTTTATAGTTCGTGCCGTAAGATCTAGCGCACCATGACCTGCCAACGTAAACATCAATCAAAGGTATGCCAATTTTAGTTCGACCTTCTGGAATAGCGATATCTTGCTACATTTGAGCTGCAGCTTCCATCGAAGTACTTGTCGTCTCTTTCCATTTTTCAAATACTTCATCTTCTAATTTGGAATAGTATTTTGCACTGAATAGTGGAATGTCCATGGCTGAACATAACTCCTCAAATTGAGAAAAGCCTATACCGGAAGCCACAATTCCCGTAGTGGCAGCTATATTTAGATTGACTTGTTCTTTGTTATTAGGGTCTTCAGAGGTAATCAAGCAAATATGTTTGCACATAGGTATTGCATTCAAAATGATACGACAAAACTCTTCGTAGCTTTTCACTAATTAGACGGAAGTTACCTAATGTGCAATTAAATAGATTATTATGACGAGCTTTTTCTTGTAACTCCTGTAAAACAATTTAAATCAATAATTCGACGTCCCGAAACAGGCTGAAATTCATCTTCTTTGTTAATTTCATACTCTACGATAAGAGGATTTTCTGTCTCTTCGATATATCTGAAACAGTGAAGGCAAACATTACATTATTTTACTTGTCAGGTGGTATATTGTGTAAGCTGTTTTTACAGTTTTTAATGTTTGCACAATGCTACTAAAAAATTGTAGTGTAAGTATATTTTATATGAAGTCAAGTGGTTCTGCTGGTTTAACTATAGAATGGAGTTCGCCTATGGCGACGGAGGTCAGATAGCAGTGTCGCCATGGAAATAGCTGAAATTCAAGTAATTCTGACCAGTTAGCAGACCCTAGGTCCTAAGCGTAAGTCTAGGGCCACCGGGATAAATGATAAAGTGAAGGAAGTCTAATTTAATAAGACATTTTTATCTAATCTCACCCTAAGTGCGTAAAACCTAGTACCTACCTATTCAGATCTATGGATAATAACTTAGCTATTTTCAATGGAATCCGCAGGTAGCAGATTTAGTACTGTGGCGGTATCTATGTCAGGTGTTTGAAGCTGCCCCATAGACCTACAATAAAACGGAGTATCTATTAGTATTTACTTATCATTTGCAAACGATAAGCAGATGTACTGATATAGATAAAATATGAATGATCAAAAATCGTAAGTAGTATCCTCAGCAGTTATACTGATGTTCTTATACTGTGGCGCTATGAACGTAATATTTAGGTGTGATATTTTTTAAATTACCAATCGGAGATAGAAATGTAGTGAAAAATAACATAATATAAAATATATAAAAATGATAAAATAATGAAACATAACATAATTGTTTTAATAAATTATATGAATATTTACTTACTTCTTCACATACTTATCTTTGGAGTGCATTCTTTTTATTTGTCATTTTTATGGCTTTACGCGACTTTTTTCGCTTGCGTTGTTTATTGCCCATATTGAATAACTTGCAGCAATTTGTTATGAATACGTAAAACCGATTTATTGGTGCACGATACTGTCGCTAAAAAAACTGACACAGGTCCAACTTCGGTAAGCGCCAGCGCGCGACTGGCGGTACTGTTCGGGCCTCAGCGGCGCGAGCACTCGTGAATTTTGTAGGTATTTAAATATAACTTTAACAATTATTTAATAATATAGTCAAAATCAGCGAAAATGTCTATAAATATGTAGTGGCTTTAGTTGAGTACAAAAATTTAATAGAAAACATCAGTAGTTTAGTCATAATATTGAAAAAACATTATGAAAAGGGGTAACTTTGGGATTTTTTTCTATCGAGTGAAGTTCATTAGATCTGGTAACTGAATGCGAATTTGACTAGACTAGATCCTTAACTAGTATATATCTTTTTTTCGAAATTTAAAACGCTTTTTTCTATGATTCAGATGGTTTAAAAGAACTCAAAAGTGCGGCCTCTGCTGGAATACCTCGCCTTAAGTGGCAGACAAGCGCACCCACCTGATGGAAAGTGGTTACCGTGGCCTATGCACGTATGTAACATCAGAGAAGCCACACTCGCGCTGCTGACTCTGTAAGTACAAAGTTTCTGTGCCGTCAGAGTAGAGGACAAAGCAGGACAAGCCTTTAATCATCCCACTGAGAGCATAAATTCTCCAGTGAGCTCTGGCTACCCTACTCACCGCTGAGAACACAACACGAGGTTATTATAACCGCGGTATTCTGTAGGGCGGAGGTACTTCCTCAGTCGGACTGCTCGAACTACACAAAGTATTATCAACATATACTGATATACATATACTATAACACACAAATAGATATATAAAGTAGATAGTTCATACTAATACGAGGTGCGGGTTCGATTCCCGTTCAGTGCAAATATTTGTATGCATAAACATAGATTGCATTGGTCTGGTTGTGCCTTGGAGAGTACGTTAAGCCGTCTAGGTTGCCATACGAACATATATGGTAGTTGTTGCTGGTAGATGGAGCGCTCAAAAGTCTAACTACAGAATTTCGTTATCACCTATTGGTTGTGAAGGTCAAATGTGAGATGGCAGTCGCTTCACGGAAAATATCCAAGTTCAGCCGCATCTCAGTTAGACTAGAAATCCGACCCCAACTGATTTAGGAAAGGTCTTTTTTATACCTATAAGACACGTCAATTAGAATTTGCCTTCTTTTTTACGTGCGCAATATCCCTACGGACGCACTCGAACCGACCAAAACGCACGCCGCCTGTGGGTCGTTTTTGGTTGCCGAAGGTTAATAGGCATATCCCTCGCACCCCGGCCGTACCCCGGGACCATCTCTCTCGATCTGACCCTCTCCTCGGAATTAGAATTTGCCTTGCCTGATGGTAAGCGGAAGGCAAAGTCTCAGAAAAGATGGTCACCATTACATACATATAACATGTTACAATGGTGACACTCAGCGTGACGGCCTCATCATACGCTTTTTCACGCCCCGGAATAGTAGGAAGAAGGAAAGCGTACTGGTAATGAATTCCAGGCCTTAATGGTGTGACAAAGGAAAGAGTCTACGAACCGCTTGGTTCTTGATTGGACATTCTGCACCGTGTGCGGGTGACATCTAAGCCCAGCACGTGTTGTCCTGTGTAGGAAAGGGGAGGGTGGGACTAATGGGAAGAGCTCATCAGAACAATCACCATGGTACAGAGAATGATGATGATTTACTTAATTTATTTATACTTAAATTAGGTCTTTAGGTACATATGAAATTTCCGAAATTTTCTTACAGATTCATGAGTTCGTTATTCCTGTAATTTAATTGCTATTTCCATTATTTATATTTTGTTTGAAAATTGATTTGAAGATTTTACAACTATGTATTATTATTTTTTTTTATACCACTTAGTTGGCAGACAAGCACACGGCCCACCTGATGGGAAGCGGTTACCGTGGCCTATGGACGTATGTAACACCAGGGGTGTCACACTCGCGCCTCCGACCATGAAGAAACCTTCTGATGCCCCTCTTGAAGAACCCCATATTGTAGGTGCTTGAGAAAACCGCAGCAGGGAGGTCATTCCACAGCTTGAGTGTGCGTGGGATGAAGTTTCTTTCATACCGCACAGTGCGCACCGTCTCAGGTCGCAATGTGTGAGGATGAATTCCCTGCCTATGGCGAGAGGTGCGATGATACAATGTAGCTACGGGCATCATGTCAAACAATTCGTCTGAGCACAAACCATTGTATAGGTGGTAGAACACACGCAATGAGGCAAAATCCCTCCTAAGGCTAAGAGGTTCCACACTACCTGTGAGTATGGGATTGTCAACCAGCCTCAGCCTCTTTGCACTGAGTCGAAGGGGTCAAGCTGGTATGCCAGGTGCTCCAGCAAAAAGGTGACAGCAGTACTCCATGTGAGGCCGGACCTGTGCTTTATAAAGAAGGAGTTGCTGCCCCGCAGTGAAGTACTGCATCGCCCTGTTAAGCACTCCGAGTTTTCTTGATGCCAACTTAACCTTGTCCTGCAAATGACTTCGGTATTGGACGTTGCTGGAGATATCGACACCAAGGATCCCGATACTCGAGGAGATAGTAAGCGGTGTGCCCAGGAATTGCGGCGCTACAATGAATAGGGTTTTCTTAGCGGTGAATACACATACTTGTGTCTTAGTGGGGTTGAATTGGACTAGGTTTAGTTGTCCCCAATCGGATACTCCAGAGAGAGTAGTCTCAATTTCAGACACAAGTTGTTCGCGACTCTTCTCAACCTCGGACTGGGGGATATTTGCACGGCCCGTGTAACACGCGTGTCTCCGGTACTGTCGTCCGCATAACAATGAATGGAGCCATCAGACAGCATGTCATTGATATGCAGCAGAAACAGCGTCGGAGACAACACAGAGCCTTGTTTGACACCAGCGTTTATGTTCATGCGGTCCGAGCAGCTGCCGTCGACGACGGCTTGGATGATTCTGTTGGACAAAAAGCTGGAGATCCATTCGCACAGTCCATCGGGGAGTCCATAATATGGCAACTTCGCAAGAAGACCTTTGTGCCAGACCCGATCGAAGGCCTTCGCTATATGTGCGGTATGAAAGAAACTTCACCCCACGCACACTCAAGCTGTGGAATGACCTCCCTGCTGCGGTTTTCCCAAGTGCCTACAATATGGGGTTCTTCAAGAGGGGCATTAGAAGGTTTCTTCATGGTCGGCAGCACGAGTGTGACACCCCTGGTGTTGCATACGTCCATAGGCCACGGTAACCGCTTCCCATCAGGTGGGCCGTGTGCTTGTCTGCCAACTTAATGGTATAAAAAAAAATCGAGGCTGACCGCTAGTGCCTCACCCCGACTCTCGATGGCCTGCGCCCACCGGTTTGTGAGATACACAAGAAGGTCACCGGTAGAGCGACTGTGGCGAAAGCCGTACTGTCGATCGCTTAGTAGATCGTTTCCCTCAAGGTATCTCAGGAGCTGTGTATTAATAACACGCTCCATTACCTTCGAGAGAAGGCGATAGGCCTGTAATT
The DNA here is from genome assembly GCA_963662185.1 of Eilema griseolum. NCBI lineage: Eukaryota > Metazoa > Arthropoda > Insecta > Lepidoptera > Erebidae > Eilema > Eilema griseolum. The sequence continues at coordinate 12,498,582 of OY759239.1, read as the reverse complement.
GGTCGGATCTGTCCTGTCACCTTTCTTAGGTACAGGGTGCACGAATGCGGTCTTCCACGAGGTCGGGACCTGGGACCCGCTTTGCGGAGTATGAGAGTGCGAAAAGACGTGTAAGTACAGGGCACAGCTCGGGGGCGCAGTGTTTAAGCACCATCGCCGGTATACCGTCCGGCCCACTCGACTTCCGAACATCTAGGGACTTAAGCTCACGCCGGACTGCCCGTTGCGTGATTTTAACTTCAGTCATGGAAGCACCACAGCTGGGAATTATGGGTGGTTTGGCGTTCCCGTTCATAGTTGTATGTTCATAGTCGAGTTTGACGCAAAGAGATTACCCAACAGATCGGCTTTCTCCTTAGCGCCATGGGCCAGACTACCATCGGATTTTTGCAGCGTTGGAAGGCAAGACTGGCAGAAGTTTCCCTCGGCAGCTTTGGCGAGCGACCAAAATGCTCGACTGCCAGATGGGTAGCGCGCAAGCCGCTTGCCAAATCTGCCGTTGAACGCAAACTTAGCCCTGGCCGTAGCTTTTTTACTAGACCTCGAGTCGGCATTCAACTTTCGCTTCACTTCAGTGATATTTGGATCTTTATTGGCAAGAGCCGTGGTCCAAGCCCTGCATGCAGATTGCTTGTGGTCTCTTGCTTCTCTGCAGGGCCTGTTAAACCAAGGGCGTTTGCTCTCTCCTGTTGCGATCCAGCGGTTCGGAATATAGCATGCCATACCCGCTTGGATCGCTTCAGCTACTGCTGTTGCACAGGAGCTGGGATCATTTGAAGTGAAGCTAACCCGCCTCCACGGGTACGACGCGAAGAATTCTCGCAGTCCATCCCAGTCTGCCGACTTGTAGTGCCAGACATGCCGCCATTGAGGTGGCCGCGGTGGTTCAGGCCGCGTGAGAGTCACTTGCGCCCGATCGAGGCTGTGGTTCGAAGTACCAAGTGGTGCTTCCACAGTTACTGAGTATTCGTCCGGGCGTGAAGTCAGCAGAAGGTCCAGTATAGAGCTTCTATGGGTCTCTATTTCTGGTGTTCTAGTAATAAAATGCACCAGTTGAGAGAATCCGTAGGTCAAAGCAAAGTCATGAGCAGCCCTTCCCGCAAAATCAGTTCTAGGAGACCCCAGCCACTCTACGTGGTGAGCGTTGAAGTCCCCCAAGAATACTAAATCCGCGGTAGGATATTGCTCAATTACCTTGTCCGCAGACCGCTGCAGATGCTCAAACAATTGAGCTGTACCCAAGTCACCGCTATGAGACCAATAGAGGCACGCAAAGAAACGGGTGTGGCCACCGTGATCCGTACGTACCCAAAGAGTTGACAGGTCCCTGTCTTCAAGGCCTTGAAGACGGCGGCAGCAAATATCATCCCAGACGTACAAGCATACCCCGGCGCGACTCAGGAAGTTATGCTCGAGTTTGTACCCGGGGTACATTAAGTAGGCTGTATCGGCCGGGCATGATATTTGCGTCTCCATTGGAAAAAACAAGGTGGGCTGCGCGGTCTCTAAATGGAGATGGACCGCGTTGAGGTTGGTGTGTAGGCCCCTGATGTTACAGAAATCCACATGTACTGTGGACGATGGTGCCGCTGTGGTAGGTAACGTGTTTCTTCTTGTTTTTTCCTTTCATGACCTATGTGGGGTTGGCGGGGAGGAAGGTATAGAGAGTTTCTGTGCTCCTAGTGCAGAAGACAAAGCTAGGCTTCGTACCACCATTGACAAGCTGGGGTTGTGTGAGTGACTGGCGCGGCGGGCGGAAGGGCCCCCGGTCCCCTCCCAAATACTGTAGCCGAGTCAACTCCGGTTTCCTCCTCCGGCACGACTACAACATCGGGCACTTTACACAAGCTGCTGGTTCAGCATCCTGGGGCGGCGATTAAGTGATCCCCAGGTTCGGGAACCGTACAACCTGCGGGCGGCCAGCGGATAACCGTTTCACCGGGTCTCCCTGACCGCCGCGCCAACATTTCACGCCCCTACAAGTCAGTGGTGTCAATTTAAGCCTACAGTCTATCCACTGACAGCACAAAACCTCTCCAGTGAGCTCTGGCTACCGTACTCACCACCGGGAACACAACACAAGGTTATTATAACCGCGGTATTCTGTAGGGCGGAGGTACTTCCCCAGACGGACTGCTCAATTTGAGACGGGAGATTCCGTCGTGTCTTACCTCCTTCAGAAAAATGTTGTTATTGGCCGTCCTAAATTGTTTGTTAGCTTAATGTTGGCTCATTCATACACATAAAATATCATAAAATTTAGATTTGTCATTCCTAAAAATAATGCAAAAATGTTAGTACTGAAAACTGGGTTTCCTCAAATTTCTTCAAAAAACAATTTCACATGTAACGACTTATTACTATACATACCTATTGCCTTTAGTTTGACATCAGAACTTGTCTTAACGCACTGTATTTTAATAAACCAGCAATAACACTATCTTACAAAAATAAGTAATTTAAAAATTAAACAATACGGCAAAGATTGTATTTAGCGGCGTTTCAAGTATTCGGTTTCAAGATCATCCGGGTGGTGACGGAGAAAGAATACAAGTATCACCACCTCATCTCATCCGAAGGGTGTCGTAAGAGGCGACTAATGGAAACATACGCAAACCATATCACTGCGAGAGAAGGAAAACTCGAAATAAAACCCTGTACCAACCCGTTTGGCCAGCGTGGAAACAGTAGGCCAAAGCCTCCCAACATTGGGAGAGGCCTAGTCCAGCAGTGGATTGCGATGGGCTAGTTTATTGATCAAGTTTTCTAACCTCACAACCTTGAAAGAATAAATGTCGAGACGAAAACTGTCTCTTAAGGTACAGGGTTTTTCCTAGTTTAAGAGGTTGAGTACCTAAAGCCTTATCTGTCATACAGCAGACCTGCCGACTGTCAGGTGAGGTCGAATTGTTCAAAACGTTCAAAATATAGTAGGTACTATAATAACAATATTTTATCTTCTCAGACTAAAAGAATGACATAGACGGAACGCTTATAACTACGAAGTAATGCCACCGAAAGTATATCTTGGACCTAAAATGGGAAGAGATGGGGTGGCCCAAATTCTACTCTGCCGGGAAGCACGCGACTCGTACAAGGCGAATAAGGGATAGGGCTGTTTAACATCAGACAGAAATATACAGCCCAGACTTAGCATCAGATGCATGGCTTGACAATAGTACCCGGAAGATGGCAATAGGCGCACCCCCTATTACGTGGGACCGAATTCAGTAATTGGTGAAATGTGGGTGTTAATCCACCGCTATCTAACCCGCCGGGGAAAGGTTTAGTCGCATAAAGCCCAATTCGCAAAATGCCTACCGTGTCTCAAAAGGACTAACTCGCGAAAGGACAAATTCTCAAAAGGACTAATTAGCAGAATGCCTAATTCTCAAAAGGATCAATTCGCAAAAGGACTAACACTTGATTACCTTTGATAATAATACTAAAAAACGTTAGATGCTTGAATATAAAAAATATTTTTTTTGCCATATCTTGGCTTGTTTATATGTATGTATATATGTATGTAAAATGCTCTATATACGCAGTAAGGTACCTACACGTTTCTTGGGTGTCTTTTGAGGATATTTAGGGGCGCTACGGTGGGGAACGAGCTCAAATTCACCAAGCATGATAATATTATTACAAAACAATCCGCGGGTTTCGGGGCCTCGTTTGTGGAGGTGTGTTGTTCCTCCAACACAAGAAAACCCTAAAGCTGATCACGCCTGGCGGACCGCGGCTCAACCATTTTTTTATACCACGTAGGTGGCAGACAAGCACACAGCGCACCTGATAGAAAGTGGTTACCGTGGCCTATGGACGTATGCCACACCAGGGGTGTTACACTCGCGCTACCGACCACGAAGAAGCCTTCTGATGCTCTCCTTGAAGAACCCCATTTTGTAGGTGCTTGGAAAAACCGCAGCAGGGAGGTCATTCCACAGCTTGAGTGTGCGTGGGATGAAGTTTCTTTCATACCGCACAGTGAGCACGGTCTCAGTTCGCAATGTGTGAAGTTGAATTCCCTGCCTGTGGCGAGAGGTGCGATGATAGAATGTAGCTGTGGGCATCATGTCAAATAATTCATCTGAGCACAAACCATTGTAGCGGTAGAAGACACACAGCGAGGCAAAGTCTCTCCTAAGGCTTAGAGGTTCTAAGGCTAAGAGGCTAAGAGGTGTAACACCAGAGGAGTCACACTCGCGCTGCCGACCCTGTATACAGAGTTTCTGTGCTGTCAGTGTAGAAGACAAAGTAGGGCAAGCCTTTTAGTCTTCAGCACAGCACACACTCTCCAGTGAGCTCCCCTACCGTACTCACCACCGGGAACACAACACGAAGTTATTATGGCCGCGGTATGCTGTAAGGCGGAGGTACTTCCCCAGTCGGACTGCTCAATTGGACGGAAATCGCTTTGTCGTTGGGATGAAGTACATATATTATACCAACGCGAGAACTTCACTTGTGCGATGTAGGATTCATTGTGACGTAGTAGTTCGGCTTGATGTCGCTAGATGGCGCGAGGTTTGTCATGCAACTTAGGTCCAAGATGTCCACAAACGTGTGCCAGTATGCTATTTTAGACTGAGTTTGCCATCAACTGCTCAATTGGATATTTTCCTGTAGTGAAAATAATATAAATTTAATTAAGCTCATTTAAATTAAGAATGGCAAAAAAGCGGTAAAAATGGTGTCGGTTATTATTTTATATTTATTTTTAATCATCCACTATCCTGTAATAGCATGTGATTTGACTATCAAATATTATGACGTCACAATAAATTATGTCACACAAGTTTCCTTATACATACAAACATACCAACCACGCCCCAGGAGGGTTAATCAGAGATGAATTAACATAATAACATAACATAAACTCACGCCTATATCCCCGAGGGGGTAGGCAGAGGTGCTAACACCCACATTTCCGCCAGTTTATGTTTAGGTCCCAATAATAGGTGGCGTGCCTATTGCCATTAACCGGGCACTTATAAATCTGCGATAAATACACACATAACTTTGATAAGCATCGAAAAGTCATTGGTGTGTGCCATGGTAAACCTGGGAACGATCCCGAGACCTCGTCTCAGCAGTCCATTACCCATACCGCGGCTTAATAATGAATTAACACCCACATTTTACCAAAAATGGAATTCGGTCGCACGTAACAGGGGGTGAGCCTATTGCCGTTTATTTATAACTTACCATTTTGGCGTTTAGTAACAGTCACTAATTTGACAAGTCAATCAAATGCCCAATTAGCACGATGCGTGAAACCAATTGATTACCCATTGACAACCATTGGCCTTGACCAACATGGGTTACCTAATTGAATTCGCCCAAACGATATGCGACGCCATAGAACAAACAAATAATGTCTATCCAATTACTTTGCACTGATACGACATGGTTATTAGGGTTTGCAGTATCGTTATCAACGGCGAGGGCTTTTTATACCACTTACATGGCAGACAAGCGCATGGCCCACCCGATGGAATGTGGTTATTGTGGCCTATGAACAAGTATTTAAAGGAGGTAGGACAAGACGGTTATTCCGTCCAATTGAGCAGTCCGACTGGGAATTACCGCCGCCCTCCAGAATACCGCGGCCATAATAATCTCGTGTTGTGTTCCCGGCGACTGGAGGGTTTTTGTGCTGTCAGTGGTAAGACCAAAAGCTTGTCCTGATTTGTCTTTTACACTGACGGCACAGAAACTCTCAATGCTTGCAGGGTTGACAGCGCGAGTGTGACTATTGGTTTTGCACACGTCCATAGGCCACGGCGACCACTTTCCATCAGGTGGGCCGTGAGCATGTCTGCCACCGAAGTGGTATAAAAAAAAGTGTAACAATGGGGGCCTCTAATTTTATGTTAATAAAACCATTGTCATACCTACCACTGACACTGCAAACAATGTCAGGCAATGGGAAAGCCTTTGGTCTTCCCACTGACAGCAGAAAAACTCTCCCCTATAACTTTATTCTTACCGTCTTCCTAATGGGTGCCATGGTGCATGGGTAACTAGTTCAAAGTGATATTTGATTGTCTTTCCCCTGGCTTCCTTTTTGAAAATTTTTCACTCCTCATCACTGGAACACACCGCCCTCCTCCTCCCCCTAGGAGCGAGGACCGCGGTTAACACCGATGTGTTAATCGCACTCCCCGTCCTTTACAGTCACAATTATCCCCGAGGAGAGGGCCAGATTGAAAGGGATGGCCCTGGGTCGGCCGTGGTGCGAGGGATATGCCTGTTAACCTCACCTTCAGCAACCAAAAATTACCCACAGGCGGCGTGCGTTTTGGTCGGTTTTGAGCCCGACATAACCTCTTTCACCGGCTCCGGTAAGGGGGTACACGAGGGGATTTTGCACACGTAAAAAAAAGAGTCACAATTATCTTGTTTGGATTACAAGTTATAAGCTGTTGGTACAATTAATACATGTACCTACCTACTTTTAGCACAAAGACTGCCAAATGCCTATAACTATGCCAAAAATTTTCAATTGAGAACTTGATTCCACCATTTTGATCTACAGAGTAAATTTTGAACCGATTATCGAGAGGGTCGCAGTCATTCACGAGACTTTCAATAGGTTCCTACTGTGTCTCTTCACGATATATTGTTTAAATTCGATGTTCGTTCGATCCAGTCGCATGAAGAAGAAACAGCGTATTTCACAGTAAATGTGCTGTATCTGCCGCATGTGTCTGCTGCTGCGGTCTGCAGTCGGGCAACGATTCCTCTCTTTCATCTTTAGCTAGGACATAAGTAGGTACCTATTTGTACACTTACAAGGCATATTAATTTAACAATCATGTCAAGAAATAATATATAAATATTAAATACAATAAAACTAAAATAACTATTAAACAACTTATAGCTAAGAACAATAAAATTTAAATTTAAAATTTAACAATAGAATTCCTAAACCTATTAAATAAGAATCTATGACGTTTTGTGTAAAGACCAAACTAAATTAGGTACCCAAAAATTACACTAAACAAAAACATTTAAGTAAGAAGCTAGGTACATACTTCTATGTTTAGTATAATCTTCTTTTTTCGATGTATGTTTATTTGGCAATTTAGAATAAAAATTGTGTCACAAGCCCGCCATAATGTTGGTAATACGTATTATGCAGATTTAGCAGTTTAATGAACACCTAGTGTAATTAATTTGCAAATAGACTTTTATCACTCATTTTGCACAAAATACGGGTCGGTATATTACGTAAAAACGTCGACAGAAATTTGTAAACTAAATGTCTGAACGGATCGTAATGCAATCGGCAAGGAAATAGATTATAATATCCTGGGTTAATGTGATAAGCTGGTTTTAAACCCGACACTGACACCAGTGGAGCTGCGAGCATCAGTTAGTTTATATCCTTGGATTGTATTTTTTATTTTTTTGTATCGCTCCTCATATTTAACTATAATGAATTATTTAAAGAGCTAAAAGATCTGCCGAATATAAATTTGTTGCAGCAGTTCCTGGTCCATAAATATTATAAATTTGACCAAAAACCTATAACATATCGCTACATTTATCCTCTAAATATTCATGCAATGAATAATAGCTCATTGCATGAATATTTAGAGGATAAATGTAGCGAAATTAACATTTCATCATTTCGCAACAAATTTCAATAATATAATATTTATTCGTAGGTATTAATTGTTGACATTTTAATCGTAACTATATTTTTACAGTAATTGTTATACTTGACATTATTAATTATGCTATAAGTACTTATTATTGTTTCACTGTAATATTTAATATTTTTTTGACATTCTCATATGGTATGGTATTTTAACTTTTAAAAAATTTGCACACCTATCAAATGTAATAAGCAGAGTACTGCACATATTATGTAAACTCCTGACCAATCCTATGTAACAGTGTCTTATGCGAATAAAAATGATTTGATTTGATTGATTTGTATTTTTATACCACTTAGAAGGCTGACAGTCAGTCAGCCCACCTGATGGGAAGTGGTTACCAAGACCTATGGATGTATGCAACACCATGAAGTCATTCCACAGCTTGAGGGTGCGTGGGATGAAGTTTATTTTATACCGCACAGTGCGCACCGTCAATGTCAAAGTTCTTTATTTATTGAATATGGTACAATAGCGATGTTTAGGTACATAATAATGTCGGATCTTATATTCCACCAGCTTTTTTTTAAAACTTCAGTTGTTATTGAGGTCTTAGTCACAGAGTGACTATGTCGCCCTCATTGTAATTGTTGAATACATGGTGTTCAATCAATGGTCTATACAGCAAATCTTAGCTAAGGAATACAATTTTTTCGCCTCCACCAAAGATGTACTAGCGTGGATACTGTTACATAGGCCGATGTTGTTATTACCGTTGCCATATCATTGCTTTCTTTGAGCCTCATTCAAGACACACTCCATCAAAATGTGATGTACATCTTCCACAACGTCACATAAGCTACAGTTAGGCCAGCCCACCTTACCCATTAATTATGCAAAACCATTCAAAAGGATATGTCCAGAACGAAGTCTAAGAGCCATGACTATGTCTGATCTGCTCCAACTGGCTTGATCGATCCTAGGATATTTAAATATGCTAGGCTGAATAGTTCGGTATCAGATACCTTTGGATAACGATCCTTTCGTTTCTTGACCCGAACCACCACCAAAGTCTATGCCATTTGTCAATATGCTGTGCTCTGCATCCCGTGGTACAGTTTTTAACTTGTACAGGATGCAGGAGATATTTTCCACTGTAAAACATCACGGAACCGCGGTAGTCTAGTGATATGGGTAATGGACTGCTGAGACGAGGTCTCGGGTTCGATTCCCAGGTTTTATCATGGCACACACCAATGACTTTTCGATGCTTTTCGAAGTTATGTGTGTATTTATCGCAGGGTTAAAAGTGTCCGGTTAATGGCAATAGGCTCGCCACCTATTACATTGGGACCTAAACATAAACTGGCGAAATGTGGGTGCTATCACCTCTGTCTACCCCTTCGGGGATATAGGCGTGAGTTTATGTTATGTTATGTTATGTAAAACATCACGTAACAAATTGTGCGTATACTTAAGTAAAACAGTGAAAAAAACTCCTGACCAATCCTATGTAACAGTGTCTTATGCGAATAAAAATGATTTGATTTGATTGATTTGTATTTTTATACCACTTAGAAGGCTGACAGTCAGTCAGCCCACCTGATGGGAAGTGGTTACCAAGACCTATGGATGTATGCAACACCATGAAGTCATTCCACAGCTTGAGGGTGCGTGGGATGAAGTTTATTTTATACCGCACAGTGCGCACCGTCAATGTCAAAGTTCTTTATTTATTGAATATGGTACAATAGCGATGTTTAGGTACATAATAATGTCGGATCTTATATTCCACCAGCTTTTTTTTAAAACTTCAGTTGTTATTGAGGTCTTAGTCACAGAGTGACTATGTCGCCCTCATTGTAATTGTTGAATACATGGTGTTCAATCAATGGTCTATACAGCAAATCTTAGCTAAGGAATACAATTTTTTCGCCTCCACCAAAGATGTACTAGCGTGGATACTGTTACATAGGCCGATGTTGTTATTACCGTTGCCATATCATTGCTTTCTTTGAGCCTCATTCAAGACACACTCCATCAAAATGTGATGTACATCTTCCACAACGTCACATAAGCTACAGTTAGGCCAGCCCACCTTACCCATTAATTATGCAAAACCATTCAAAAGGATATGTCCAGAACGAAGTCTAAGAGCCATGACTATGTCTGATCTGCTCCAACTGGCTTGATCGATCCTAGGATATTTAAATATGCTAGGCTGAATAGTTCGGTATCAGATACCTTTGGATAACGATCCTTTCGTTTCTTGACCCGAACCACCACCAAAGTCTATGCCATTTGTCAATATGCTGTGCTCTGCATCCCGTGGTACAGTTTTTAACTTGTACAGGATGCAGGAGATATTTTCCACTGTAAAACATCACGGAACCGCGGTAGTCTAGTGATATGGGTAATGGACTGCTGAGACGAGGTCTCGGGTTCGATTCCCAGGTTTTATCATGGCACACACCAATGACTTTTCGATGCTTTTCGAAGTTATGTGTGTATTTATCGCAGGGTTAAAAGTGTCCGGTTAATGGCAATAGGCTCGCCACCTATTACATTGGGACCTAAACATAAACTGGCGAAATGTGGGTGCTATCACCTCTGTCTACCCCTTCGGGGATATAGGCGTGAGTTTATGTTATGTTATGTTATGTAAAACATCACGTAACAAATTGTGCGTATACTTAAGTAAAACAGTGGAAATACAAATTTGTAACACATTTATTAAAAAAAAAATTCCATCAGTTGCGGCATACAATTCTTTTCGTCTCAGGTCTCAATGTGTGAGTATGAATTCCCTGCCTATGGCAAGAGGTGCGATGACAGAATGTAGCTGTGGGCATCATGTCAAACAATTCATCTGAGCACAAACCATTATATAGCCGTTGTTCTTTTAGTCCGAGGAACAACCCTGTTCCTTTCTCATCTTGAACGACACCCACGGGAAAAGTTGAGGGTTGACCTTGTATTCCACATTGTTATTTTGATAGGAACTAGAATATATTGATAGCAGTGTTTTGCTGTTACCTAAATAGTACTTTGTAAATTGCCAATCGACATCTTTTTCAAACGTTTCAACTTTTTTTTGCTAATATTATTAATTACTAATATCAAATGTAAATATAGTGTAATTCGATTAAAATAAATATATGTATATGGTCTCAGAAGAACAAATCAGGTAAGTTCACAAATATAATAAAAAAAAAAAACATTTATTTCGGACCAGGGTCCATAGCGTGTTAGTAACAATATAGTTAATACTATTAATAGGTACCTATCAAATATTTTTGGTAGTTTGAGACCCCCACAATACTAGCACACTGTCTACATTGCGTGCAATCGTACCCAGTGCCCCAGCATCGGACTATCCCACCTATCGCACAATACGCCCACGATACTGTGTGAGCTCGCCCGTACTCTCCGCAAGAGGGATGCACTACGTTTGCGGATGATGGCATGGATAATTATATTTAAAACTAAGGTATATTTTGATGTTCTAATTTTTAACCTCCGACCCAAATACGACTCTTTCCTTTATTCGCACCATTAAGGCTAGGAATTCATTACCAACTCACGTGTTTCTTCTTCCTACAGTCCCGGGTCCTTTAAACGAGGCGTGAAAAAGCATATGATGAGGCCGTCAAGCTGAGTGCCACCATCAATTTTTACATATAAAAAAGACTATAAAATTTCATTGGTCACCATTGTAACGTGGTATATGTGAGTAATGGTTACCCTCTTGACTGATATTTACCTTCAGCTTACCATAAGGCGAGGCAAAGTTCTACAAAAAAATCAAGTGAAACCATTAAAAGTATACCTTCCGCCATATATCTTTTTCTAAATCATTTCAATAACATACCAATTCCAAAATCGATTCTCAAACACGTGATGTGATACAATAATCATTTCACGTGATTTACAATAATCGATATAAAACATTACCATTATCTTGCATCTAGCATCCATAATTCTTTATCATAAAAACATAAATAACATAACATAACATAAACTCACGCCTATATCCCCGAAGGGGTAGGCAGAGGCGCTAGCACCAACAATTCGCCAGTTTATGTTTAGGTACCAATGTAATAGGTGGCGAGCCTATTGCCACTAACCGGGCACTTATAAACCTGCGATAAATACACACATAACTTCGAAAAGCAACGAAATGTCATTGGTGTCTGTGCCATGGTAAAGCCTGTGATCGAACCCGAGACCTCATCTCTCAAGTCCATTACCCATACCACTAGGCTACCGCGGTTATCATAAAAACTAAATAATAATAATTAATAAGATTTGCTAGTCTTCTGGGAACGCTACCACTAGAGGAGGAATTCTACGACGCATTTTAACTTTTGTTTTATTTAATTATTATTATTTTTATTTTTTTATTATGTATACATTACAATATAATACATACATACAATCACGCCTTTATCCCCGGAGGGTTAGGCAGAGGTGAATTAACACCCACATTTCACCAATCATTGAATTCAGTCCCACGTAATAGGGGGTGAGCCTATTGCCATCTTCCGGGCACTATTGTTGACTCGAGCAATGCATCTAAAGCTGAGTCTGGACTGTATATATCTGTCTAGTGTTAAACAGCCCTATCTCTGAGTCGCCTTGTACGACACCGCATGTAAAGTGATGGGGTGGCCCAAATTCTACTCTGCCAGGAAGTATTTCCGCCCAATTGAGCAGTCCGACTGGGGAAGTAAGTACCTCCGCCCTTCAGAATACCGCGGCTATAATAACTTCGTGTTGTGTTCCCAGCGGTGAGTTGGGTAGCTCACTGGAGATTTAGTGCTGTCAGTGGGAAGACTAAAGGCTTGTCCTGCTTTGTCTTCTACACTGACGGCACAGAAACTCTGTATTTATAGGGTTGGCAGCGCGACTGTGACTCCTCTGGTGTTACAAAAAAAACCACGCGGCGTTATACATTTTATTAGATTTAATTAAACATGGTATATCTACAGTAGTTAGTTACATAGTATAGATTCGATCGTAATTTAAAAATACTTTTTTTTTATACCACTTAGTTGGCAGACAAGCACACGGCCCACCTGATGGGAAGCGGTTACCGTGGCCTATGGACGTATGCAACACCAGGGGTGTCACACTCGCGCTGCCGACCATGCAGAAACCTTCTGATGCCCCTCTTGAAGAACCCCATATTGTAGGCGCTTGGGAAAACCGCAGCAGGGAGGTCATTCTACAGCTTGAGTGTGCGTGGGATGAAGTTTCTTTCATACCGCACAGTGCGCACCGTCTCAGGTCGCAATGTGTGAGGATGAATTCCCTGCCTATGGCGAGAGGTGCGATGATAGGTATAAATGTCTCATTTGACAGAAAAAATCGAAGATAAGCAGTTAAGTAACTACTTTGTCGTTTCATTTCAAAATAGAATAGAATAGAATAGATCTTTATTTGCTAGAACATTGTGATAAGGATGTTACAAGTTATGTCTTATGACTAGGCACATCATGTTCTGCCTAAATTGGACATGCAAATTTTCCTTATTATCTAAACACTTTGGCGTACAAAATGATACGAAGTCAAAAGGAAGCTTATACATTTTATACCACCTAATCACATTTTTATCTATACTCTTTACATGTTATGGATAAAAACTCTGTAACAGAATGAAAACATTTGTTTAGCAGTATTTTAACGATTTAGACATGTAGGTAAACGCAAATGTATAAATAATGCATAAACGCGCCTAACAAAGCCCAAAATAGAAGAACTTCGTCGCCACTCGGTGACATCATCCCAACTTCAGACCGCGACCTCGGCATTTTAGGACCGACGCTCACACGAGCAATTGAGACAGTGTCGTTGATTTCCTGATAGTGTGACTGATATCCTGGTCGCATTTAAAAAAATTAGGTTAGTGGGCTCATGTGTTGCAGTGAAGTTGAGATGGAGGTGATACGGGACAGAAGTACTGTTTCATTCGAGGCTCTCACCTCAGAGTTCAAGGTGCCTTTCGGTTTTGCTCCTCCTTTTTTTTTTTTTTACGTGCGCAAAATCCCCACGGATACCTCCCTCCCTCATCGACCTCCGACGCCCGAGTTGCGCCGACGCCCGAGTTGCTCTGACGCCCGAGTTACTCCTCCTCTATTTATTTATTTATTTATTTATTTAAACATTTTGCACAAAAACATAAAGATGATACAAATATCTTGGTGGTAAGACCATTTTTATACGGTTTCCTTATAAACTTTTACAAACATTGCTCCGTAATTAGTCAGAAATGAAATTACGTAAATTGATGTCTTAAAAATGCGGCACTGTAGTTTGCTGCGTCCTTTTTTATCTCCACTAGCGCCTTGGAGGCGGTAGTAAACTTAGTTTAAGACGTAGTAACTATTTATTAATCTGTGGTTTAAGTAGAATTGACATTATAAACATGTACCTATTCCGTAGGAGGCGTAGTCGTAGCCGGTTCTGCAAATACGGAGCCCCTAGTGGCGGAGCTTCAGGAGGGATACAGGGAGGACAGAAATGCCCTCCGAGCGGAGATTAAGTGGGCCGCGGCTTATGGAGACGATGGAACGGCACCCTTCGGGGCGGCTTAGAAACTAAGAACTAAAACTAAGAAATAATGAAATTGATAACAAATTTGCATGCATATTATCTCCTACAACGCGAAGCCAATGCCTCTTGGTCACGTCCACCTACCTGAGTATGGCGGAGGTGGCATCACCTGGCATTTGATAACCATCAGTGAACTGGAGGTTAACGACACAACCAATAAAATAATTGATTTACTAAATATGCGAACCCTTTGTGTCTATATTTGATTTATCTCATCTATGATTAGTTAATTGGCGCACTACACCAAAGAGACCCAAAAGTACTTTAGATGTACTTACTAACAATTCCGTGAAGTGGCTAAAATTGGAACTACGGTTATGAGTTATAATTACTGTCATATGTACAAGTCTCAATCTCATTTGACGATATTGAAGGGACGGTGGCGCCATTATTCAGTTCATGGAATTGTATTTTTTTGTACAACTTAGGTGGCAGTGCGTCCTACCTGTTATGACTTACGGTGCCGAAACGTGGACACTTACAGTGGGACCGGTCCATAGCTTAAAAGTCGCGCAGCGGGCTATGAAGCGAGCCATGCTTGGAGTTTCTCTGAAGGATAGAATTCGGAACGAGGATGTCTGACAGAGAACTAAAGTTACCGACATAATATTAATACAGAATAAGCAAGTTGAAGTGGCAGTGGGCTGGCCACGTTTGTCGAAGGACCGATGGCCATTGGAGCAAACGAGTTCTAGAGTGGAGACCGCGAGAAGGTAAATGAATGGTAGGACGCCCCCTAGCCAGATGGACGGACGACCTGAAAAAGGTGGCTGGGACAGACTGGATGCGGAAGGCGGAGGATCGGAGAAAATGGCGCACATTAGGAGAGGCCTATATCCAGCAGTGGACTGAGGTGGGCTAATTGATTGATTGATTGAGGTGGCAGACGAGCACACGTCCCACCTGATGGAAAATGGGTACCGTGACCTATGTACGTGTCTAACACCAAGGGAGTCACACCCGTGTTACCGACCCTGTAAGAACAGAGATTTTCTGTGCCGTCAGTGCAAAACACAAAATCAGGACAAGCCTTTGGTCTTCCCACTGACAACACAGAAACACTCCAGTGTGCTCTGGCTACCGTACTCACCGCTGGGAACACAACACGAGGTTATTATGGCCGTGATATTCTGTAAGGTGGAGGTATTTCCCCAGTCGGACTGCTCAATTGGGACAGAAATACCGTCGTGTCCATCCTCCTTGGTATATCTTGTTCTATTGTTGGTTTCGTATAGTTCGTTGGACTATAGAGTACATTGTTAATAAAGTTTGCCTGTTATCAAAGCCATATGCCGTCGACTTTACATAGACACCACGCAGTGACGTACGACATCCCGCTGCGACGTCGTCTCGTCGTCGCCTCGCCTCCAGTGAGCGACGAGCCTAACGTACCGACCTTAAACAGCTTAATCTTGTTAACATTTTGTATTGACAGATTATTGTTCGGAATTTAGCACACTTTATTATTTAGGATGAAGTTTTCTGAGATGTTTTTTTTTATGTACCTACTCCTAATTTTTTTTTAGAGAGCTACATTAATAAATTTACAAACGATCTTGATAGCACTTGACTTTAACGGGAGCAACTACAATTCGAACACGATTATATTCTATACAGACAGACAAAGAATGAGCAAGAGAAAAAAAGAGCGGGAGACGAGAGTAGCAAGGTACCGGCGCCAGCGCTCACAGCGGTATCTTTCTCGCTCTCAGCTAAAAGCTAATTTTTATTTCTCTTTCTGAACAGCGTCTCCCGCCGCCCCCGCCGTGCGTATTATTGGAGCAATAAAGCACTTGCGGTTATACTGTAACAGATTAAAGATATTGTTTTAATTGGAATGTATAAAGGCACTTCTGTCACTAACTGTCCAAGCGGGGCGGGAGCGGCAGCGGGAGCGACGAATGATCGCAAGCCAAGCTGCCCGCGTACGAAGGCAACTCGGGCGTCGGAGGTCGATGAACGACCTCCGCCCCCCATGAGCGCCGGCCTGGGGGTGACAGGTGGAGCCGCCTGTCACCCTGGCAGAAGCAGGCCGCGGCGGTGGCGCGCCTGGCGCGCCTCCCCGTTTCCGGGGTCGAGTTGGGGACTGTAGTCCCCACAACCCGAGAAGAGGGCCAGATCGTGAGAGACGGCCCTGGGTCGGCCGGGGTGCGAGGGATATGCCTGTCAACCTCACCTTCGGCAACCAAAACGACCCACAGGCGGCGTGCGTTTTAGTCGGTTCGAGTCCGACATAACCTCCTCCACCGGCTCCGGTGGGGAGGTATCCGTGGGGATTTTGCGCACGTAAAAAAAAAAAAAAAAAACTGTCCAACAAAGCGAATGAATATGGGTACTCGTAAACAAAAATGGTAAGAATACTTCCAATTGGGTATATTCCTGTAGTTCAAATAAATTGTTTAAATTAAGAACGGTAAAAGAGCGGCAAGCGTTGCGTCCATTATGTACTATTTTATCGTTTTTATTATATTTTTAATCATTCACCCAACCTATACTTAATAGTAAATGACGTCACAATAATTTATTCCATACAAGTTTCCTTATAACTTACGATTTTGACGTTTAGTAAAAAGTAACTAATTTGACTAGTCAGTCAAATACTAAATTCATCAATACGGAATGCAAAACAGGTTTAAACTGTTTTGTGTCTGGCACATTAATATCGTGAACATTCTCAAACACTGATGACGTCAGTCGCCACATGGCGGGAAGCTATTCCTAGCTTTGTTTGGTATATCTACATTATTGTACAGTTGAATTCCATCTGTATCCTGTATTTATAAGTAGGTTAACATCGAGACGCATAATATCTTGGAGTTATATAATATATCGCGAGCGGGACAAATGATTTTTTTTTCATACCAGTGCACTTAGGTGGCAGACAAGCGCACGGCCCACCTGATGGAAAGTGGTAACACCAGAGAAGCCACACTCGCGCTGCCGACCCTGTAAGCATAGAGGTTCTGTGCCGTCAGTGCAGAGGATAAAGCAGTACAACCCTTTAGTCATCCCACTGACAGCACAAATTCTCCAGTAAGCTCTGGCTACCCTACTCACCACTGGGAACACAACACGAAGTTATTATAACCGCGGTATTCTGTAGGGCGGAGGTACTTCCCCAGTCGGACTGCTCAATTGGTTTAGATTGATTGAGATTGATTTGTAATCGAATTTGTATTGTTGCACCCCGTACTATCCTCAATAGATACCAAAGAAAAGTGTCCTGCGTATATTGGTAAAGCACATTTTGAGCATATTTTAGATCCCAGATAATATGTCACGAGGCATACCTGTATGTAGTGTGTATGTGATTATTACTTCATTATTATGCCGATGGCCGTTAGAGCAAACGAGTCCTAGAGTGGAGACCGCGAGAAGGTAAATGAAAGGTAGGACGCCCCCTAGCTAGATAGACGCACGACCTGAAAAAGGTGGCTGGGACAGACTGGATGCGGAAGGCGGAGGATCGGAGAAAATGGCGCACATTGGAAGAGACCTATGTCCAGCAGTGGACAGTGTTACCAAAACGTAACCAGGAAACAGATGCTTTTAAATCTACGTCGGGCCCATATAAGGCCGGCAAAAACGTCCATGCAGCTCTTTGCTATTCCATATTTCCATGCGATCATTATTATTATTATACCTAGATAGGTACCTACTAAATACTTCGATCCCAGGTTTCACCATGGCACACACCAATGACTTTTCGATGCTTTTCGAAGGTATGTGTGTATTTATCGCAGGTTTATAAGTTTCCGGTTAATGACAATAGGCTCGCCACCCATTACGTTAGGACCTAAACATAAACTGGCGAAATGTGGGTGCTAGCACCTCTGCACCTTTGGGGATATAGGCGTGAGTATGTTATGTTATGTTGTTAAATTCCTAGTGAGAGCATCGGCACGCACGTAATTTCGACCTCCCCCCCCTCCCCCCCCCCCTTCGACCTGGAATCTGTGGGTCGTAGTTTGTCAGAGGAGAGATTGACAGAAACATATCTCTCGCAGCCCGGACGACTCATTTCTTTCGAGCTGGTCCCCAATTAGTCCCCGAGAGATTCCTATCCCCTCTACCTGGACCTGAAGCAGGCGCCATTTCCAGGCTGTGCTGTCAGTATAATGTTAACTATTATGTTAATCATCACAATTACACTTAATAAAACTACCGCCATTTTTGTGTCATACACCATGTGTGGAACCAATTAACGCATTTGTTCATGGTAGATAATCCTGGTCAAGGATATGTCATATTATTATTAGTGTGGAATACAACATTATATGCGGGCTTATCTTGTTAATAAGGCCGACTTTACAATCGATGTCGGACAATGCGACTGGTCTGGGTCATTATCTAGTTCTATTCATGCAGTTGCAATCTAACATATCTACAAAATTTAATAATATATAACATAAAATTTAATAATAAATAATCTAATAAAATAAGATTTCAATTCTGACCAAGTTCTTTCAAATAAAAAAAAAACGCATCAAAATTCGTTCAGAGGTTTAGTTTAGTTTATTACGTCCATCGAAGACAAAAAATTCAAAACCCATAAGAATATATGCTAACTGAGAATTTGAATTCAATCGGGTTCTAAAATACTTAAGTACTTAGTTTCCATACACCAGTCGCCTGCAATATTAGAGCAACACCTGCAATAAAAATTTTAATTTGGAAGGAATAAGTACTTACTATAAATGTGTTAAATGTTGCTGAGGGAAATAAATCACTATTATTATTCCCTTTTTTAATTAAGTTCCATACAAATTACATTTACAATATCCCCCACCGGTATCGAGTACAGGGACCAGCTACCGGTGGTTAGGGCTCCAAGGAACTTCCTCACTATGCGTGCCGTGTCTAACAGAACTGACTTCTGCATCAAGCCCAAGCCTCATAAGATGTTGATCGAGGTTCTTGGCGATAAATCTATGAATTGAAACGACTATCGGAACAATGATAGCTGAATCTACATCCCACATGTCAGCAATGTCATGGGCAAAGTCAAGATATTTAATTTCTGCAAGTTGTTGATGGATTATCTTGGCTATTTGGTTATGCCTGTGCAAATACTCGCCGTTGGCAAGACGAGAACGACCAGTAAATATGTCTAAGGGATACCCGGGGACGGTGGCACGCCTAAGCAGATGCGAAGTATATCCTAAGGGATGGTACACATTCCTTAGGATATACTTCCGATAGTTATACTCCTCATAACAACTTCGTCCATAATTGCAAATACAAACCCTTAGGTTTCCCCAAATAGGTCACCGAAGCATAACCAAGATATAGAGGCTGGTAAGTATATCTATATCTCAGATTCATGTAGGGCCCGATAGAAACGACCAGGCAACTCCTTGCTCTTCCATACCTACATACTTACGCTCATTAATATTTAATACCACAGGTTTGTGCCAGTTCTCTTTAGCCAGACCAATCGGGGTAAGTCCGTTAACTACCATCACTAGGTACATCACGGAGCATATCCGTGCCATTGTGGAGGAAATATTCCCTGAGTTTGCACACCTCGCGGTTATGAAAGGTCTTGACACAACACATTTCCGCGGTACAACCTCATCATAGATGAATGCGGATGATGCATTCGTTATGCAGTGAGAAGCGTACGGCATCAAGTTCTGTCTGAGTCCACCTGAGTATGCCGAAGGAGTACATTATAACTGGCATGACCTAATTATTACAGGCGCGAACCTTATTATCGCATGAAAAAATACTTTTTAGGACCTTTTTTTCAAGCGGCCAACTAAACGCTCTTGCAATGATTGTTAAATACCAGCTTCGAAAATCCTTAACGCCTGCGACATACCCAGGTATTTATTTACCTACTTGAGCAAATGATATAATACAATTATTCAAAATGTTTTCTTGCTTCAAAATGTGCTCTTTTTATGCAAAATCCAGTTGTCTGCTGACATAATAATCTATGGTCAGTAGTCTATTCAATAGGTATAACGAAACGTAAGTTTGTTAGACTTTTCGGGCGATTATTATTTGAGGTTATAATTTGTTATAAAGTTACAAGTAATCAACTCGGTATACTTAAATTCCAATAAATACTCAAAAATGGACGTTGAAACAAAAATTAAAGAAGACATGAAAGCATTAGGCTGCAATTCCGATCAAAAAATCACACTCGCATTCCATCTATACCTGCATTTAGTAGATGAGAAACTAATGTACGACACCGAGTACTGTTACAATAAGGATATTGATACGCTATATATCGTCGCTCGACCGAACAAGAACGAAAAACTAAATATCTACGTGCCAATACCTACTTACGACATGATAAGTATAGAATTTATTAACCAAATACAAGAAAATTTGTGCACCGTTGAAACCGGACCGACAGTTAACCTGGCATTCATAGAAGGTGACTTCACAACAGTTATATACACGTTTACTAAAGGTTTAGTGAATAGGCCTCCTTCAGAACGTGTGTCACAACAGCGGGCGAAGGATGGACGAAGAAGTTTCATTGATAATGAGTTAAAAAAAAATCGGGAAGAGATTTTAAATGATGCGTTGAATGGAGGTTTTGTTGAAGATGATGATTGTCAAGTCTTGGATTGAGGTAGTCTTAGACGGTATCTGTGTTATGGTAAAAGGACTAGGTCCTGTTTTTGTATTTGAATGAAAATAAAACTGGATTGTCATCGGTGTATTGTTTTTACATCAATACCAATACTCAAGGAGCCCAAGCAATGCTCTTCAGGAAGTCTTACTATGTCCGCTTTTATTCATGAATGAAGCAGAACATTGAACTGATAAGTAAAATTGTCGTGCCACACTGCATTTTAAGTTATATTCTTAGCTTATTGCAATCCAATATTGGATTAAGCTCTCTCCCAATGTAGGGAGGCTTTGGCCTTTTGTTTCCACTTTGTCCAGATGAGTTGGTACAGGGTTTTATAAAACCCTTTGAGGAAGGAAAACTCCTTCGAGTGAAATATGGGTATATTAGGAGGGTGTTAATTCACCTCTGCCCAACTCTCTGGGGATAAGGCCATTATTAAATGTATCTATGTATTTCCTTCTCGCAGTGATATTGTCTGCATATTTGTATCTTAATATGTATGTTAGTGTACATGTCAACTTAATTATAAATTTAATATAATAGCTATTTTTTCCGCGGTAGCGTAGTGGTATGGGTAATGGACTGCTGAGATGAGATCTCGGGTTCGATCCCCCGTTTTAACATGGCTCGAAGTTATGTGTGTATTTATCGCAGGTTTATAAGTGCCCGGTGATGAATGACAAGAGGCTCATTACCTATTACATTGGGACCTTAACATATACTGACGAAATGTGGGTGTTAGCACCTCTGCCTACCCCTTCAGGGATATAGGAGTGAGTTTATGTTATGTTTTTTTTTTTTTTAATATTAAGGCACTTATTATGCTAACTATTCAAGCCAGTCAGGCCATCATCCCAAGATGGTTGTATAGGAGAATTTGGAACACTCAAGACATGGCTTGATAGCTCAGTGGTCAGAGTACCTGTGGAGTTGTGGATTCAAGTCCTGAGTGTTTTACTTTTTTAAATCTTAATAACTTTTATATTTATTAATTTATGTATGAACAAGCAGCTACAAGACCACCTACGCTGAATAACTGTTTCATGTTTGTGAAAGTAAAACAAGGCCTAACTTCTCTTGCTGACCATTTTTACTCTGTTCCTATGTGGTCTGCATCTGTATTTAATCTCATCTTAATAGTCTAAAATGTACCCTATCAAAATCATGAGGCCAAACTCTGATGGCAGAAGCAGGCCGCGGCGGTGGCGCGCCTGACGCGCCTCCCCGTTTCCGGGGACGAGTTGGGGACTCTGTAGTCCCCACACCCGAGAAGAGGGCCAGATCGTGAGAGATAGCCCTGGGTCGGCCGGGGTGCGAGGGATATGCCTGTCAACCTCACCTTCGGCAACCAAAGCGATCAACAGGCGGCGTGCGTTTTAGTCGGTTCGAGTCCGACATAACCTCCTTCACCGGCTCCGGTGGGGAGGTATCCGCGGGGATTTTGCGCACTTAAAAAAAAAGGCCAAACTCTGACATTGTTTTAAAGCGGCATAGCTTAATTGTTTTCGGTCGGCCTTACGATCGAGAGGTACCTGGTTCGGATCCTGGCCATTACACTACTGACGTGAACCCACTCCTAGCAATTTAGCTTGGAGGGGTTAGAGGAAATATTAGTAATTGCGGTTGCTAATATATTTTTAAATGAAACAAAAAAAAAACCCTCAACTGTAACTTGGTGTATCTGCTAAACATTTAACAAGGCCCTGTTGTGTTTCCTCTCAGAGTTGTGCGGTTGGTCAATATATGATCTCGGGAGTGTATTTTTTTCGATGAACACTATCAAGCCAATGGATATTCTTCCTCGAACATCTGTTGCTCATTTAGTCTTGCAGTGTCTTTCTTTTTTATAAGCTTTTTGTAACTTGCTTGTAACATATGTAATTTGATTAGGCCCTTGATTTTACTAAAGCCAAAACCACTGTCATATTTATTTTATTTATTTTTTAACTTAATGCACAGTTTATTGTACAAAGGCGGACTTAATGCCAAAGGCATTATCTAACAGTCTACCTTAGGGTGATGCATTGAGGTATCATACCACAGACATGCGGTTACCGTGGCTAATGGACGTATGCAACACTTGCCACGTTGGATAGCGATGGCCAGCCTTTGGACCAGGAACGACCCGGAACAAGTGTCATTGGTCGCCTCGATGAGACTAAAAGCAAAAATAGCATTAAATTTTATACTTTAATTCTGCAATCATAAAGTTCAATATTAAATGTAGAGTTTAATTACACTATTTCATTCACTGTGCAAAAAACTTTCTAATTTTGTACTTTAACTTCATTGTCTTAAAGTCTAAAATTACATGGATGTTTAGTAGTATTCCTGGTATGACAGTGGTTTTGCTTTAGGTCCAATCTTGGAACTAGATTTTGAACAGATATCCTCAACCATTGATAAACAAAACACTGAAATTAGAAACGTTTTGAAATTAGAAAAAGTTTTTTGGATATCTATGTCCTAATTTTTTTTTAATAATTACAATTTTTACTGTACTGAATCAGTTTTATGTGTGTTTATGCTTTAGTTTACATTATTATAATTGGTTATATTATAAATTAATAAGGTAGCAAAGTAAGTGTGCGAGGGTTATGTCTGTGCAAGGGATATGTATCAGATAATTTCACCTCCGGCATCCTGGGGCCCACACAGTCGGCGTGCGTTTTAGTCGGTTCAAGTCCGACATAACCTCTCCACCGAGCGCGATGGGGGGAGAGGGGGGTGGGAATTTGTGGGGATTTTGTGCACATTAAAAAAAAATGTAGCAAAGTTACTACCGGGCCCTAGTCCTAAGGCCGAAGAAGTGAAGACTTGACATTAGGTCTATAGTTTCACTGTCCGTATCAATAAATTCGTATTTTATATGTAAAAAAAATAAAATAAAAATTACAAACTCTAATTTGAATGTATTACTACTTATTTATTATCCTACTAGCTTTTGCCCGCGGCTCCGCCCGCGTGGATATCGGTTATCGCGACCAAACATAGCCTGTATTCTTTCTCATGGTCTAATCTAACTTTATGTCAAATTTCATCAAAATCGGTTCAGTGGTTTGGGCGTGAAAGCGTAACAGACAGACAGACAGACAGAGTTACTTTCGCATTTATAATATTATTATCCTATTTATATATGAACACTTGTTTTGATGTAGTAATCTTCTCAGTGATTTCCGGACGGGACTGAACCCGCCACGGTTATCGGCGAGTAGGCAATTATAGCACGCAAGTACATAGAGTGAGCGTCATTTTGACCTTATCTGTATTAATATTATAAAGCTGAAGAGTTTATTTGTTTTAATGCCTTGTAGAATATCGCGTTCCATGATATACAATAATGTTAACGGGAATTAACGCGATTTTAGTATAGGTACATACATTATGTACCTTTGGTTTGTATACCATACCATACCTGACGTTTCGACCACTGAAGCTGAATTCAACTTTCGCTGAAGTGAGGCGGAAGTTGAATGTTGCTTCGAGGTCCAGTAAAAAGACAACGTCTAGGGCAAAGTTTGAGTTCATCGGCAGAATTGGCGAACGGCTTGCGCGCTACCCATCTGGCAGTCGTGCATTTTGGTCGCTCGCCATAGCTGTCGAGGGAAACTTCTGCCAGTCTTGCCTTCCGCCCCTGCAAAAATCCGACGGTAGTCTGGCCCATGGCGCTAAGGAGAAAGCCGATCTTTTGGGTAATCTCTTTGCTTCAAACTCGACTATGAACGACAGGAACGCCGAACCACCCATCATCCCCAACTGTGGTGCTTCCATAACCGAAGTTAAAATCACGCAACGGGTGGTCCGGTGCGAGCTTAAGTCCCTGGATGCTCGGAAGTCGAGTGGGCCGGACGGTATACCGGCGATGGTGCTTAAGCACTGTGCCCCCGAGATAAGTCCTATACTTACACGCCTTTTCGCACTCTCATACTCCGCGAGCCAGGTCCCGGCCTCGTGGATGACTGTATTCGTGCACCCTGTGCCTAAGAAAGGTGACAGGACAGATCAGATCAATTACAGGCCTATCGCTATAACCTCCCTTCTCTCGAAGGTTATGGAGCGTGTTATTAATACACAGCTCCTGAGATACCTTAAAGGAAACGATCTACTGAGCGACCGACAGTACGGCTTTCGCCACCGTCGCTCTACCGGTGACCTTCTTGTGTATCTCACAAACCGGTGGGCGCAAGCCATCGAGAATCGGGGTGAGGCACTAGCGGTCAGCCTCGATATAGCAAAGGCCTTCGATCGGGTCTGGCACAAAGGTCTTCTTACGAAGTTGCCGTACTATGGAGTCCCTGAGGGACTATGCGAATGGATCGCCAGCAGCTGGGCTCCGTGTTATCTCCGACCTTATTTTTGCTGCATATCAATGACATGCTGTCTGATGGCTCCATTCATTGCTATGCGGACGACAGTACCGGGGACACTTGTTACACGGGTCGTGCAAATATCCCTCAGTCCGAGGTGGAGAAGAGTCGCAAACAATTTATGTCTGAAATCGAGACTACCCTCTTTGGAGTATCCGATTGGGGCCAACTAAACCTTGTCTAATTCAACCTCACTAAGACACAAGTATGTGTATTCACCGCTAAGAAAACCCCATTCCGCTTACCATCTCCTCGAGTATTGGGATCCTTGGTGTCGATATCTCCAGCGACGTCCAGTACCAGTGTCATTTGGAGGACAAGGTTAAGTTGGCATCAAGGAAACTTGGAGTATTTAACAGGGCGAAGCAGTGCTTCACCGCGGGGCAGCAACTCCTTCTCTAAAAGGCACAGGTTCGGCCCCACATGGAGTACTGCTGTCACCTTTTTGCTGGAGCGCCTGCATACCAGCTTGACCCCTTCGACTCGGTGCAGAGACGGGCGTTAAGGCTGGTTGACAATCCTATACTCGCAGGTAGTGTGGAGCCTCTTAGCCTTAGGAGGGACTTTGCCTCGCTATGTGTGTTCTACCGCCTATACAATGGTTTGTGCTCAGATTAATTGTTTGACATGATGCCCACAGCTACATTCTATCATCGCACCTCTCGCCATAGGCAGGGAATTCATCCTCACACATTGCGAACTGAGACGGTGCGTACAAAAAATTACTGATTCAAAGAGATTTCTAAATGTGCCACGGGTGACGCCGGGGGACGGAGGACGAGCGTGTCAGCTGGCGCCACCTTCCGCGAGCAATTTTTTTTTTATACCGCTTAGGTGAATAGAATAGAATAGATTAGAATAGATCTTTAGTTGCTAGAACATTCTGATAAGGTTGTTACAAATTATGTCTTATGACTAGGTACAGCATGTTCTGCCTAAATTGGACATGCAAATTTTCCTTATTATCTAAACACTTTGGCGTACAAAATGATACGAATTCAAAAGGAAGCTTATACTTATAACACCTAATTGCACTTTTATCTACCTATACTCTTTACATGCACACGGCCTGCCGGATGGAAAGTGGTTACCGTGGCCTACTATGGACGTGTGCAAAACTAAGGGAGTCACACTCGCGCTGCCAACCCTGTAAGCACAGAGTTTTTGTGCTGTCCGTGTAAAATACGAAGCATGATAAGCTTTTGGTCTTCCCACTGACAGTCTCAAATTTAATGGCTATTTTAGCAGTGTCCGTGGTATGACTGGTTTTACTTTATTTATTTAATAGATTTTTCCACAGCAAATTTATTACAAATTGTTATACAAGACATCAATATTTTCCCTTCGTATTAGTATGAACTATCTACTTTATATAACCTAGTCTAGCCATAAATATTGTTACGAAGAAAAAACATTTTTTTTATTGCAAATAATATTTATTACTTTTACAGTGTGTTAGTTTAATACATAAATATAAAACAATTTAAAATATAAAAAGCTTATTCGAAGTGGTCTCCATTGGCTGCAACACAGTCCTTTAAACGTTGAGGCCAGTTATCAATAGAAGCACGCACTCTTTCCATGGGAAAATTCTTCACTGCCAATCGTATGGATTGTTTTAGGGACTCCAAATTATCATGGCGTTTAGAGCAAGCCATACTCTCTAAAACTGACCATAAGTCATAATTCAGCGGATTAAGATCGGGACTAGACGACGGCCAGTCTTCAGCTCTGATGAAGTCCGAAACGTTCACTTCCAACCAAGACGCGTGGACCGAGCTTTATGACCCGGCGCTGAGACTTGTTGGAAGGACCATACTTGGTTATTGAACATGGTGTTGTTAAGGGGTTTAACTACCTTCTCAAGAATGGTATCTTGATACACTTGTGCCGATGTTTTGATACCTTTTTCACAAAAATATGGCTCAGTCACTCCTTCATAGCTAACACCCCACCAAACCATCACTGAAGTCGGATAATGCCCACGTTGCACTCTGTCGACTAATTGGGAAGCTTCCTTAGAGCTATGAGCATAAATACGGTCATTTTGTTTGTTAAAATGTTGCTCAATTGTAAAGATTTTCTCATCCGTAAACAAAAATTTTCTGTGACCTCCCTTTACCTACCACTTCAGTAGTTGCTTCGATTTTACCACCCTATTCTTTTTTAAATTATCAGTTAAATAATGACCAGTGCGTCTCTTATAGGCTGCAAGTCCTAAGTCATCTTTTAAAATGAGCAACATGGTTCTGAGTGCTATCTTTTCTAGGCTATGCTTTCTATTTCTTCGAATTCTTTCCCTTACTGCTTTGACCAACTTTTTCGTACGAACACTACGTGGACGGCCAGATCTTTTTCTGTCACAAACAGAGGAGGTCTTATTGTACCTACCTATTAATAGCCCGGTACACAAACATTTGACTAATACCAAGCGTATGGAGAGTTTTAAAAACTACATTCGGCTCCATACCAACTTTGTGTAATGCAATCACAGCGATTCGGTTTTCTTTATCACCCCACTCCATTTTAATATAGCAAAATATTGTACAATGTATTTGGCGCCAAAATTAGAAAACACAATGAACAATCGTATAAAAATGACAGATTCCAAATTCAAATGTAATATCTTTCTTATTTTAATTGTAACAGTATTTATGGCCAGACTAAGTATATTTGTATGTCAGTATTTATGTTTATAATACTTTGTGTAAAGACGTAGGTAGGTATATTAATTTTATTTCACTTACTTTTCTCTCTTTCTTTTGTTTTAATACACTATCTATTTGAGTTTAGTCGGGAACTAAGTACCTACACCATATCTTTTGTTTTTATAACATAACTTTCCATCCCAAGGTTGCCTTGAAGAAATCGCTTCAGCGATAAGGCCGCCCATTGTACATTGAACTGTATACATGCTACCTACTTACTTGTCCTACTGTAAATCTTTTGGTGTACAATAAAGAATTATCTATCTATCTATCAATTACGAATAAACCAGCATGCGTAATTTTATAACATTGAAAAGAAAAGAAAAAAGAAACCTAGGTATATTAGCACAGAGAATTGACTAGACAAATGCCATTTAATACAGACAAAGTTTAGCAGAGATAAGTAAAATGAATTACTTACCCACCACTATTTATTATTATACAGAGTAGGTATACTATCTACTTTAATTAGGTGGTGACTATATTGTTATTATTGGAGGCTCGAAGG
Source organism: Eilema griseolum (assembly GCA_963662185.1). Taxonomy (NCBI): domain Eukaryota; kingdom Metazoa; phylum Arthropoda; class Insecta; order Lepidoptera; family Erebidae; genus Eilema; species Eilema griseolum. The sequence goes on along the minus strand of OY759239.1, from coordinate 12,470,182 downwards.
GCACTTAATATTTTAATTTGAAATCTATTCTCAGAATCATGGTAGGTATATGTCGAACATATATTAGCAGAATATATTAGCTGAATTGAGGCCCAGGTTGTAAGATCAGAGATCTAGAAGACAGTGACTTAAATGTTGCGATGCCTGGAAAAGGCGCTAAGTTTTAAGTACTGACATATAAATTGTAAGATCTATGTACACTTAGTAAGCAATAAATGATTTGATTTGATTTGATTAGTAACACTCGTGGTACTGACCCTGCACCGACAGAATTTAGGTATTACATAAACATAAGTAGTAGGTACCACAGATAATATAGTCTACCTAATTCTTATACACTATCAACTGCCAACTTCTCGCACTAAGTTCATCCAAAGGTTATCTGCAAAGATTGCTTTTAGCTTGACGGCCACCCATTAAAATAAAAAAAGAATTGAATTGTTGATTGTAATGAAAAAATGGCGGTTTAGAAGCACTCTAAACCAATGGTGTTCCACGAGTGATGTTCCATATTTTATTATAAACGTTATTCAAAGTAGGTAGGTACAGCGTAAGTACATTTTACTCAATGGAATGAAAATCTCAGTATAAACTTTAATTGATCTCGGTTTTTTATACAACTTAGGGGGTAGATAAGCACACGGCCCACCTGATGGAAATTGATTACCGTGACCTATGGACGTGTGCAACATCAGGGGAGTCACGTCACACTTGTGCTGCCGACCCTGTAAGAACACAAAAGTTTCTGTGCCGTTAGTGCAGAAAACACAATTAGGATAAACCCCACTGTTGGCACAAAACTCTCCAGTGAGCTCTGGCTACCCTACTCACTGATGGAAACACAACACGAGGTAATTATAGGCGTAGCAGGTATTCTGTTGGGCGGAGGTACTTCCCCAGTCGGACTGCTCAATTGGGACGGGAATACCGTCGTGCCCTACCTCCTACAATCGGTTCCATAATATCCATTTTAATAAGGTATATTGAAATTCGATGCCTAAGCCTACCAGTTTGCGTGGGAGATTACCTTCTTTTAGCCAGGAATTCTTAAAGGGGTCCCATATCTATATACTAATATTATAAAGCTGCAGAGTTTGTTTGTTTGTTTGTTTGAACGCGCTAATCTCTGGAACTACTGGTCCGATTTGAATGATTTTTTTAGTGTTGGGTAGTCCATTTATCAAGGAAAGTTTTAAACTATATATCATTACGCTACCACTTAAGGGAGCGGAGCATTGATAATAAATGTTAACAAATCCGGCAATTTTTCATACATTTCATACGGGCTCAAAGGGATATGGAGCTTCAAAATATACCCCGGGCGAAGCTGGGGTGGGTCAGCTAGTATTAATATATAGGTACCTACCTCGGGACATAAAACCTAAAACATAGTAGAGGCCATTGAAGTATTACGTACCTAAGTAGATATATTATAATTATTTAAACCGCCTCCCCCTTGTCAGCAAAAAAAAGCAAAACTATAAATCTCCCCCCAGCGGGGGAAGGGGGTTATAGTTTTGACGGCCTCTTCATCAACCGCTTAAAGGACTGGACCATATAGTTGCATAATCTATCTAATAAAATAAAATCTAATCGAACTATGTTTATACATATACCTAATAATATGGCAGAGTAGAATTTGGACCACCCCATCTCTTCCCATGCGGTGTCGTATGTACAAGGCGACTAAGGGAAAGGGGTTAACATCAGACAGATATATAGCTACAGCCCAGACTCAGATGCATGATTTGAGTCAACAATAGTGCTCGGAAGACGGCAATTCTATTACGTGCAACCGAATTCAATGATTGGTGAAATGTGCATGTTAATTCACCTCTGCCTAACCCTCCGGGGAAAGAAGCGTAATTATATGTATGTATGAAATGTATCATGTACCTACCTAATAATATGAATCACGTAGGTAACCGTATTATGCAGGACCGAGACCGGGCAACTCCTGCTGTCCTAAATACAAAAATAGCATCTTGTCGGGATCGCCTAGGTGAGAGCGAAATTCTTGTGCTATTTAACAGACACAGTTAGACATGTTACAGACAAACAGACACATATAAACAATAACATAACATAACATAAAATCACGCCTATATCCCCGAAGGTAGGCAGAGGTGCTACCACCTACATTTTGCCAGTTTATGTTTAGGTCCCAATGTAAATAGGTGGCGAGCCTATTGCCATTAATCGGGCACTTATAAACCTGCGATAAATACACACAAAACTTCGAAAAGCATCGAAAAGTAATTGGTGTGTGCCATGGTAAAACCTGGGATCGAACCCGAGACCTCGTCTCAGCAGTCCATAACCCATACCACTAGGCTATCGCGGATATTAGAACCGAAATTATTAATATTCCCTTTAACCGCTCCAGCTAAGCTAAATTGCTTGTGTAAGGAGTGGGTTCACAGCTGTAGTGTAATCGTCAGGAATCGAACCCGGGACCTTTCGATCTTACGACTCCTTAACCACTAAGCTACCAATGTTTACGGAAATTAACACGATCTTATATCGATATAGGTACATGCATAGGTACTTTTTATTTGCCTGACGTGTCGACCAGGTTATACCAGCCGTGGTCAGAGGCTGACTGTCTCAGTGGTGTACGCCCGCCACTTCAGGTAGATGAAGAACATACTAACTCACGGACTCGAAGACAGCGGGCGTGCACCACTGAGCCAGTCAGTCTGTGACCACAGCCGGTGGAACCTGGTCGAAACGTCTAGCAAATAGTATGTACAAATACCATAATCGCGTTAATGGGAAAAACCTATTAAATATATAAATAAACTCTTTTCTTTGCCGCACCACCAAGACCTGGAATTCATTACCAGCACACGTGTTTCCTTCTTCCTACAGTCCCGGGGCCTTTAAGCGGGGCGTGAAAAAGCATCTGATGAGGCCGCCAAGCTGAGTGCCACCATTGTAGCACTTAGTGTCTGTAATGGTGACCCTCTTTCCTGAGACTTTGTCTTTAGCTTACCATCAGGCGAGGTGAGGTCAAGTTGGCGTGTCCTATATAAAAAATAAAAATATATTCCCGTAAAAATTGTTGTATAACTTGGTTACTTACCTAGTCTGTTACAATATATTTGATAGCGAAATATCCTTCACACTGGGGTATTAAACAGAAAAAAATAGTAACCTTTCGGACTACTGCAAGTATCTAAATAAGAATCAAACCCGCGACCTTAGCTCGCGTAACAACCGAGCAATCAAGCGGCACGCCATACGGGTTCAATGACCGAATCGTATAAAAAGTTATTTTGGTTATTCCATGAAAGAATTCTTAAACAACATGAGTTAGAAAAGCGCGATCGATGATACCAACTCGCCCCCTATACTATGGGACTAAAAATAGTTGTACAGTATCTTGACGAACAGAGTACTCAATATGATCTTAACGCCTTGGTTTCCCCCCCCTTTCTGTTGCCTAATTGTTCTGTTATTTGGTACACACCTTTAGCTCGGACAATAATACAATTTAAATCAAAATGAGAGCCGTGTTCTTATATTAGGACTCCTTAAAAATGAGGTCCAAAATTCGATATTGGGTGTAGTTAGCGCTCTGTAATATGCAGAGAGTTTGCTCTATCAGATTGTATGACCATGTCTTGGTACACGCAAAGGTCTACAAATAAACTTTAATGTAGATTTATCTCAATGATTCATAACATAAAACATAGATTAGATGTGAGTTGAAGCGAGACACGAGATCATGCCGGCAGTAAAACTTCAGACAAAGCTCTTAGAAAGAGACAGTGTGTGCGCGAAAGAGAGAACAATAACTCGATGCCAGAGGCCACTAGGTTTACACGATATAGGGCAGTTATAATTAGAAAACATTCAATTGTTGGGAACCAAGGTTATGAAAAAATTGATTAAAGGTTGAAGTTAGTTAAGATTGTTGAAGGTGGAGGGTCAGATCATTTGGCGCACTTTGGGAGAGACCTTTGTTTGAAACCACACGCCACGTTTTCATACAGGAGTAAGGTGGGCAGGAGTATGATTTTGACAGGCTATGTGTTTGCTTGCATGTCAAAGTATTCTCCACTATGATCGATGCACTTTTGCATTCGTTAGAACCAATTTTTAAAACACTTTTTCCACTCTGATTGAGGTATCTCCAAAACGTGCTGTTTGAACGCGTCTATGGCATCTTCACGGGTCGAAAATCGTTGATCACGTAATTTATTCTTTACATTTGGGAATAAATAGAAATCATTGGGAGCCAAATCAGGGCTGTACGGTGGATGACCCATTAATTCTATTTTTTGACCATCCAAAAATGTAGTTGTTTCCTGAGATGTATGACAGATGGCATTGTCATGGTGAAGTATGATTCTGCGTCGCTGGTTATTTTTGCGTATTTCTTCAAATACTTCTGGCAAACAAATGGTCGTGTACCACTCCGAATTAACCGTTCTGCGATTCACCAGTGGTATTGTAGCCACATGGCAATTAATACCAAAAAAGCAGGCCACCATTTGCTTTACAGTGCTTTTTGCACGAGCCACTTTCGTAGGGTTTGGCTCATTTTGAAACACCCAAACTGTTGATTGTTGTTTAGTTTCGGGATCGTACGCGTAAATCCAGGATTCGTCACCTGTGTAGATATTATAAACAGATTTTGAGTCGCCTCCGTTGAATTTTTTCAAGGTTTTCTTGCACCATTCGACGCGAGCATCTTTTTGATCCTCAGTTAAGTTGTGCGGGATCCAACGCGAATAAATTAATTTTACAGACAAATGTTCATGTAATATCCTATGAATGCTCGTCATACATATGCCTAGAATGGCCTCTATCTCACGATACGTAACATGGCGGTCTTGCATTATTAGTTTTCGCACAGCTTCAATATTTTGTGGCACAACCACCGATTTCGGGCGACCTTCTTTAACTTCGTCCGTGAGCTTACTCCGCCCGCGTTTTTGATGGAGCTTCACCACCAAAAGTCGAAGTTAATTGATCTACGCACTGTTGTTGCGTTAAACCACGTCGAAAATCGTAATAAATCATAGCACGAATATTTTCACGAGTGAGTTCCATTTTTTCAGCGATATGACATTTTAAACCCAACAAAAACAAAACACTAACGTATATCAGAAAAAAATATTTGCGGCCAGTATTTATAAAAAGAACGAATATGTGCATGGAAGTCAGACATTGCGTTTAAAATTATTGGAATCCCAGATTCCGCATACATAAGTAGCAGCCTATGTATAGGTTCATCTGTTCCCTCATAGCTTCTCAACCACTAATAAGAACTGGACAAATGAGGTATCGTTAGTAGCACCTTAGTCGTCCGCTGGCTATAATATGTCACTGAATCTAATATGGCGCCCTCTAGCGGTCATAAAGTACTGAGTAAAAAACAAATGGATATAAATAAGTTGTGTTTGGTATCAACTGAAAGGGCTTAATTAGTACATTTCAAATATGTATAGATCATTTGAGATGACCTACCTAAACATACTAAACATCCAATGTCCCTATTTGCAGACGATAGCACAGTATCTATACAATGCCAAAACCCAAATCAGTACCTGGATGATATTAATAACTGTTTGGGATCGATTGTTGGGTGGATGAACAATAATAATTTGAAAATAAACATAACAAAAACTCAAATTATGCATTTCAATTAAAGACCAAAACCACATAAGCTAATTGTAGCGTATAACAATCAAACAGTACGCGAGGTTAGCACAGCTAAATTTTTGGGTGTTACTATTGACAAGCAACTCAATTGGAAGGCACATGTTGAGGAAACGGTTAAAAGAGTTACCAGTTCTGCATATGCCCTATATAAGCTGGCATCCATTGTTAATATTGATGCTCTACTTACTGCGTACCGTGGTCTATCTGGGTCTTTGCTTCGTTATGGTATTATTTTTTGGGGGAATTCGACTAAGAATGACGTAGTTTTTAAAGCTCAAAAACGCTGCATCCGGGCTATGTTTACTTTGCAGTCTTCAGACAGCTGTAGACCATACTTCCTAAAGTATAACATCCTAACACTTCCGTCGCTTTACATCCTAGAAGTGGCTTTGTTTGTTCATGGTAATCCTCACTTGTTCCCACTTAAATCTGAATTTATAAAGCGCAACAGGAGTATGTTTCATAATAATGATAAGAAGTTGTGTTTACATACTTCAAGAACTACTATGATGTCAGACAGCCTGTTAGGTATTGCGCCAAAGGTTTATAATAAAATACCAGAGATGCATTAAAAGAATGTAATATAAACATATTTAAAATAAAGTTATTAAGGAGAAAATGTTACTATGATTTAAGTGAATTTCTAGAGGATACAACTCTGAATCAATTGACATTTTGATTATAATAATATCTAGAATTTGACATTCGAATAATTTTAACTCTTTTTTGACATGATAATATGGACATATGTAATGAGAATAATGAAATTTGACAATTATTAATTTTAAGATTTGACATTTATAATCACATTGATAATTGATTTTATTTTAATTTTTTATGATTGCATGCTTGATTCTTTTAACTATTATATTTATATCTATTGTGTCACAAATTAATTATTGACTGTTTGAATATTCACATACCACACAAAAGTGGTAGAATGTACAAGGAAACATTATTTTAATTATAAGACCACACTTGTTGTACCAGCATTCAGTGAATGAATAAATGAATATGCATATGAATAGATTATACATATTGCTTGCCTTAAAATAATATAAATAGAAAATATCAAGGATAGCCGTGGTCGTATGCCACTTAGTCTAACAACACAATACATTCTAGGGAAAAGCGGCATACGACCACGGCTATCCTTGATATTTTCTTGTTTTATATTTTTTCAGTAATAGGGTTTTAGTATTAAACTAATTTTTTTAGACTATTCCGTCTCACCTGCACACACATTGACTCAAAAAAGGAGGCTCAGTGCAGACAAAAGAGTCCCTTTCCATTCCCTCTCACCTCAGCTGATCTAGGGCCATTTATGGACTTCGGCCCTTAGGTTGGTGTATGGTTCAGCCGCTGCCTCGATGCTGCTAGGGTGACAGGCAGCTCCACCTGTCTACCACAATCCTGAGCTCCTAGTAGACGGAGCTCGTTAAGCGACCTGCTAGGTCTGAGTCGCATGGGGAAAAATGCCATGCCAGATATTTTTTTTTATACCACTTGGTTAACAGACAAACACACTGCACACTTGATGAAAAGTGGTTACCGTGGCTGATGGACGTGTGCAACACCAAGGGAGTCGCACTCGCGCTGCCAACCCTGTGTAAGCACAAAGTTTCTGTGCCGTCAGTGTAGAGGACAAAGCAGGATAAGCCTTTAGTCATCCCACTGACAGCACAAATTCTCCAGTGAACTCTGGCTACCCTACTCACCGCTGGGAACACAACACTAAGTAATTATAACCGCGGTATTCTGTAGGGCGGAGATACTTTCCAGTCGGACTGCTGAATCGGGCGGCAATACCGCCGTGTCCTACCTCCTATGATGAAATAAAAGTGACGTAATATTTTAATTATTAAAAATAAAAACCAATTTACATACATTTATTTAAATACAGTCACTAGGTAGGTAGGTACTTCATTGTGCCTTGTTTTTGTATATCCAATTATGAGAACTGAGTTCATGACCCACTGATAATGGTGAGATCGTAGTTCGTCTAGTTTATCACTATAAACTCCAATAATAACATTTAGTTAAAGTTATTTACATTTGTCCACTATCATCTTAACTTAACACTGATAACCTTAGGTATACAATTGGTATTTGATTGTCTGGTCAAATCAGTTACCTACTAAGGGTTAGGCGACATGTCGCCCTCTTGATATCTTGCCTGCAGGCGAGTTGTATCCTCTTGCAAAATGTTAATACCACATTCGCCCAAATATAATTTTATACGTGGGCCAGTTCTACCTCTGAATATCCACTAGGAGTCAAGTGGACCATTAAATTAGTTGCACTAATAATCGATCGTTCCAATATTATTGGCATTATCTAAGTAAATAAATTATATTTACCAAAAAGTAATTTTGAAATATGATTATAAATAATATGATACGCAGTTTGTTTACATACATAATTATTTATTATAATATTTTGTGACTAAGTGTTAATCAATCTGTATTCAAATTCAAAATTACATAATAAACACGACAGAAAAAAAGGACAACTGACTGAAATCAAATACTAATTTGTTGCTTATTTATTTACCATTGTTTTGTGTGCGTTATGCGAAGCATTATTAACGAATTGGTTGATACCGAAATCAGTGTAGGAAATTTTATTGAAAAATTAGCTAATATCGGCTTACCCATTTAAACCTATATATAATCACTTCTGGGACCACATGCTTTCTTTTGTATTTGCACTAATAATTTTTTTTTCTTAAGTAACCCAAAGTAGTACATAGAATCCTTTGGCAAATAAATAATAACGTCGCAAGATTTGGTTTTGGTTGTCATTTTTTATTTAACCTTCCATTCCAGGATTCAACAGCGTTATTAGTTTTATGCCTTACGTCAAAAAAATGCCACACACTGTGAGTTTACTCATTCCTACCTAAATCCGCATGAATAGTGTAAAGTTGTCTAAATGGGGAAAGTCAGATTCCAGCTTTTAATCCAACTACTTATTTACACAATGTATTTTAAAGCTAGCACGAAGTCAGTTATTTCAACATATAATCACAGACCAAAAATCCATCCGTTGTTGTGATTTCCATTTTCATAGATATTTATGGAGGAGGTAGGACACACCGGTATTTCCGTCCAATAGCAGTCCGACTGGGGAAGTACCTCCGCCCTACAGAATACCGCGGCCATAATAACCTCGTGTTGTGTTCCCGGCTGTGAGTAGGGTAACCAGAGCTCACTAGAGAGTTTATGTACTGTCAGTGGGAAGATCAAAAGCTTCTCCTGCTTTGTCTTTCACACTGATGGCACAGAAACGCTGTGCTTACAGGATTGGCAGCGCGAGTGCGACTCCCTGCCTCGGTGTTGCACACGTCCATAGACCACGGTAACCACTTTACATCGGGTGGGCCGTCTGTTAACAAAGTGGTATAAAAAAAAGGTAAGACGAAAATTTGTGTATGAAAAAGAATAAAATGCATACATTCTACATAAAGGGTTGCATAGCTTTGGCGCATCTTCCTGACGATTACGTTACAGACGGTTGGCTGTATGTTCAAGGAGATCTATTGGAGATGACAAAATATTACTTATCAATGATTATTTTGAAAAAACATGACTTTTGAAAAGGGGGTGTTTACATGATAAGTGGCATTTTTTTGACGTAAGGCATAAAACTAATAACGCTGTTGAATGCTGGAATGGAAGGTTAAATAAAAAATGACAACCAAAACCAAATCTTGCGACGTTATTATTTATTTGCCAAAGGATTCTATGTACTACTTTGGGTTACTTAAGAAAAAAAATTTATTAGTGCAAATACAAAAGAAAGCATGTGGTCCCAGAAGTGATTATATATAGGTTTAAATGGGTAAGCCGATATTAGCTAATTTTTCAATAAAATTTCCTACACTGATTTCGTTATCAACCAATTCGTTAATAATGCTTCGCATAACGCACACAAAACAATGGTAAATAAATAAGCAACAAATTAGTATTTGATTTCAGTCAGTTGTCCTTTTTTTCTGTCGTGTTTATTATGTAATTTTGAATTTGAATACAGATTGATTAACACTTAGTCACAAAATATTATAATAAATAATTATGTATGTAAACAAACTGCGTATCATATTATTTATAATCATATTTCAAAATTACTTTTTGGTAAATATAATTTATTTACTTAGATAATGCCAATAATATTGGAACGATCGATTATTAGTGCAACTAATTTAATGGTCCACTTGACTCCTAGTGGATATTCAGAGGTAGAACTGGCCCACGTATAAAATTATATTTGGGCGAATGTGGTATTAACATTTTGCAAGAGGATACAACTCGCCTGCAGGCAAGATATCAAGAGGGCGACATGTCGCCTAACCCTTTAGTAAATGTTCCTTCGTGATCATGGTGCTTGCAATCTTGCAACAGCGCCGAAATATCGGAAACTCAAAACAATGAAACATGGTAAATATCCGAATTATTTTGATACGGATGTGAGTGACCATGATAATTTAAATTAAATACCTATACTTTATTAAAAAGTTTTATTAAAAAGTTCAAAATGTTATGTTATAAGGAAACTTGTGTGATATAAACAACATTTTCTAATATTTGGGTACTCTGCCAGTGTCCAGCCAGTGTCCAAGGAGCATTCGCAGCAGTGGTGACAATCAGGCGTTGGATCTCGGTCTATAAACAGGAACTCATTGAAACAGCGGAGTGTTTTCCTGTCTACTAGAATAGGATAGTTTCCTGAGTCATCTAATTCTTACCAATACTACTTAATGTCTTGGTATTTTATCTAAAAATATGCGCAGTAAACTAAGATATGGCCTAACTAAACTGAAACTATGACTTTTCATTATTTTTAATTCCCAAAATAGGTCAAATAATAAACTTTAAATCTTAGATAACCATCTTGGATTTAAAATTTGTCATATTGTATGGTATTCTACTAGTCAAGCCGGTTCATTTGATACCCATATTGAGGGAGTTGAGAAAAAATATGTACTCCAGCATTTTGTAGCGGCAGCCATCTTGGACCGATTTTATTCAAACATAGCTAAGAACACTCCCGACTAATATACCTTTCAATGCGCTAAACTTATTATAAACTGGGTGGATGAATAGATTAATTTATCTTTAAAAAAAAAAGAAATATCCTTTCAAACAAAATAAACTCATTCCATCGGTTCATCTGTTCAGGAGCTACGATGCCACAGACACCTTTTATTGTTATATATATATTGATTATAACCTTTAAGCGGGGCGTGAAAAAGCATATGATGAGGCCGTCAAGCTGAGTGTCACCATTGTCACACGGTATGTGTAAGTAATGGTGACCCTCTTTTCTGGGACTTTGCCTTCAGCTTACCATCAGGCAAGGCGAAGTCTAATTGACGTGTTCAATATAAGAAAAAAAAAACACACACACACACACACACACACACGCACACGCACACACGCCGGACTGCTCAATTGGACTGAAATATCGCCTTGTCCTACCTCCTAGAGTAGTCTGTGTGATTGTTACAGATTATAACCTATCCTACCCCTATGGGAGACAGGCGTGGTTGTATGTATGTATAAGCTATCCATGTTCCAAATTTCAGCAATATCCGCGCAGCCGTTAGAGCGTGATTGTATAACAAACTACTAAATGTCCTGAGGGGGCCATATCTATAGATATGGCTCTGGGTCGGGCGTGGTGCAAGTGATATGCCTGTCAACCTCACCTTCGGCAACGAACAACGACCCACAGGCGTCGTGCGTTTTAGTCGGTTCGAGTCCGACATAATCTCTCCCACCGGCTCCGGCGGGGAACCAACTGTGGGGATTTTTCACACGTAAAAAAAAGTGTCTAAATAACATAACATAACATTAACTCACGCTTATATCCCCGAAGGGGTAGGCAGGGATGCTAGCTACCACATTTCACCAGTTTATGTTTAGGTCCCAATGTAATAGGTGGCGAGCCTATTGCCATTAACCGGGCACTTATAAACCTGCGATAAATACACACATAACTTCGAAAAGCATCGAAAAGTCAAAATGGTGTGTGCCATGGTAAAACTTGGGATCGAAACCGAGACCTTGTCTCAGCAGTCCGTTACCCATACCACTAGGTTACCGCGGCTGTTTTTTTTTTCTAAGAGTCTAAATGTCTTCTAAAATTATCACATTTAGGTATAATACTAGGAAAGGATTTTAGTGGAATAATAGGACAATAGGTATCTATATATTTATAAATTTAAGATTTTTTTTAAATATTTTTAATGCACAGACAGACACACAATTTCATATTTTATTATATAACTAGATGAGCGCCCCGGCTTCGCCCGTAGCATAGGTACTTCAACCTTGTATCATACTTTTAAGCCATATAATAATATCAATCAATTAGCCCACTGCTGGACTTAGACCTCCCTATATGCGAAATCTCATCCAATCCAGTCTTCGATATAATTGCACACCTGCAATTTATAATATGTGAATTTGCCGGATTCATTGAAATTTGTGATTACTGCTCCGTTCCCTTGAGTAGTACCGTGATGATAAACAGCCTGTAACCTTCCACGATAAACGGACTATTCAAGACTAAAAGATTTTTCGATTCGAACCCGTAGTTCCTGAGATTAGCGCGTTCAAACAAACATACGAACGAACGAACAACATACTCAAAAAAACATTATAATATTAGCACAGTAGACTGTGACATAAATTTAGATCTTCCTACAGTCCCGGGTCCTTTAAGCGGGGCGTGAAAAAGCATATGATAAGGCCGTCAAGCTGAGTGTCACCATTGTCACATGGTATGTGTAATCAATAAACCTTTGAGGATGCCGCAAGGCGAAACCGGTCAGGCAGGTGTAATAAGCAATAAAGTAATGTGGAAAAGTACAAGTGAGTTATCAATATGTGTAATAATATAGTCATAATGTCCAAGATAATTCAGTGTCCAATACAAATTCATCAATAATGTCTACAATAGGTATTTACATTTTTATGTCAATCAATTAATTTCAATTTTAAAGTAGTCGTCTAATGAGTAAAACGATTTTTCTAAAAGCCATAATTTAAATTTTCTACAACACCTATTTGTGGGTAAATGTTTAAATTCGCTTGGTACTGCGTTATAAACACGGCCACACATTGCTGTACAATTTTTGAGATACATTGTGGTTCTTGGTATCTTTGTCAATACGATTCTGTCTGGATGTCTAGTATTTCTGGGATACAGATCTTTGGCCTTTTTGAACAGGTGTGGGTGTAGTTTTACAAATTTAGCAGCTTCTAATATGTACATACAGGCCAAGGTAAGTATACGGTACTCTTTGAAAAATGGTTTGCATGATTCCCAAGGTGGTATACCAGTAACAGCTCTTACACACTTTTTTTGAGCTATAAATGCCCTTTGTATTTCTGTGGAATTCCCCCATAAGATTAGGCAACCCACATGCACTCGCACCTGCATTAATTGATTTGTATATAAGTAATAAGATATACGAACATCTAATGGCAGTCGTTACGGGCAGTTGAAGCCATAAAACGTCCAGCAACAGGTATAACTGCAATAATTGAGAATTTGACTGGCTAGTCAAATTAGTTACTTTTTACTAAACATCAAAACGGGGGCGTCGGATGTCGATGAACGACCTCCGCCCCCCATGAGCGCCGGCCTGAGGGTGACAGGTGGAGCCGCCTGTCACCCTGCCAGAAGCAGGCCGCGGCGGCGGCGCGCCTGACGCGCCTCCGCTTTCCGGGAACGAGTTGGGGACTCTGTAGTCCCCACACACCCGAGGAGAGGGCCAGATCGTGAGAGATGGCCCTGGGTTGGCCGGGGTGCGAGGGATATGCCTGTCAACCTCACCTTCGGCAACCAAAGCGACCCACAGGCGGCGTGCGTTTTAGTCGGTTCGAGTCCGACCTAACCTCCTCCACCGGCTCCGGTGGGGAGGTATACGTGGGGATTTTGCGCACGTTAAAAAAAAAACATCAAAACGGAGTTATAAAGAAACTTTAATGATTTAAATTATTGTCACTTCATAATATTCGATATTTAAATAAATTACAATTATAGACGGGGTGGATGATTTAATTTTTGAAATTATGCCGCGTGGTTTCCGGCTGAGTAGAATTTGGGCCACCCCATCTCGTCCCATGTGGTGTCGTACAAGACGACTAAAGGATAGGGCTGTTTAACAGCAGATAGATATATCCAGTCCAGACTCAGCCCCAGATGCATGGCTCGAGTCAACAGTAGTGCCCGGAATACGGCAATGGGCCAGGAAAATATTGAAGATCAGCTAAACTCTAAGCTGGCAAAAGCGGGTCCCAAACTCTGAGGTGAAAGCTTCGGATACGATTGTAATTAACGTTAAAATGAAAAAAAATAGTTATGAAGCTGGACAGACTGGATGCGACAGGCAGATGATCATGTATTGTGTTATTATAGCGGATTTTTAGCAACCGAAATTACTAATATCTCGCTAACCCCGCCAGCTAAGCTAAATTGCTTGTGTTCATGTCGGTTTTGACGGTGGGTTGTGAAATTTTGATCATAACCCCTCGTTTACAGCACGATATAAGTTGTAAAACAAGTTGTAAATCAAGTTGTAAATCAAATTGTAATTCAAATTGTAAAACAAGTTGTAAAACAAGTTGTGAAACAAGTTGTAAAACAAGTTGTAAACTTGATTATAAAAAACTTGTTGAAGAGTTCTTTTTTATATCACTTAGGTGGTAGACAAGTTCATGGCCCACCTGACGGAAAGTGGTTACCGTGGCCTATGGATATGTGCAAAACCAAGGGAGTCACACTCGCGCCGCCAACCCTGTAAGCACAGAGAGTTTCTGTGTCGTCAGTGTAAAAGACTAAGCAGGACAAGCTTTTGGTCTTCCCACTGACAGCACAAAAACTCTCCAATGAACTCTGGCTACCCTACTCACCGCCGACAACACAACACAAGGTTATTATGGCCGCGGTATTCTATACATAGATTTGATTTGAAGACAAGTTTAAAAACAATACTTGTTTTATACATGTATCTCAGATACTTTTTCGTTCATACAGTATGTATAGCCAACAAGTTGTAAACAAGTATATAACACATTTGCGTTCACACTGTAGCCTGTGACGTATTGCAACTTGTCAAATACATGTTTTACACTTAGGTGTAACCCCTCGGTTACACCACGAAACAAGTTGTAAACTTGTTTATAAAAAACTTGTCGAAGACTTGTAGAAGACTTGTCAAAACACAATAGGTACTTGTTATATACATGTATCTCAGATACTTTTTCGTTCACATAGTATGTTTATCCAACAAGTTGTAAACAAGTATAAAACACATTTGCGTTCACACTGTAGCCTGAGACATATTGCAACTTGTCAAATACATGTTTTATACTTAGGTGTAAACGAGAGGAAAGACCGACACCACTAAGCTATTGACACGCTTCATGCTTCTACAGTAGTAGAGACCTATGGTCCGGCAGTGGATTGCTATAGATATAACTTTACATATTATTAGGTACGCGACAGAGATGTTATTTATTATTCGAATTCCTTTACTATGTATGAGAATGAATTATGTAAAACGGTATGTTAATAAAAAAATTGAAATTCTAATTATGTCTCAGACACCAGTGATGGTGAATATAGAGATATTGTTTACAGTTACTTCGTGATAACAGTAATTCGCCTTTTCATCTAATGTAGTTCAGAATATCACCGCTCACCCATAGGCAGGGAATTCATCTTTACACATTGCGACGTGAGACGGTGTGCACTGTGTGGTACGAAATCAATCAATCAATTAGCCCACTGCAGTCCACTGCTGGCCATAGGCCTCTCCCAATGTGCCCTATTTTTTCCGATTCGCTGCCTTCCACAGCCACCTTTTTCAGGTCGTCCGTCCATCTGGCTAGGGAGCGTCCTACCTTGCGTTTGCCTTCTCACGGTCTTCACTTTAGGACTCGTTTGCTCCAACGGCCATCGGTCCTTCGACAAACGTGGCCAGCATACTGCTACTTCAGCCTGCTTATTCTGCGACCTATGTCGGTAACTTTAGTTCTCTCTAGGATAACCTCGTTCCGAATTCTATCCTTCAGAGAAACTCCAAGCATGATTCATCCTAAGCCCGCTGCCCAGAGTTATGAAATAGCCCCACTGTTAGTGTCTACGTTTTGACACCGTAATTCATAACAGGTAGGACGCATTGGACCTTTGTTTTCAGGAGTTGAAGAGAAGACCCGACGTAGTTTACGAAATGTGTTACCCAACTCAGCTGGATTCTTCTGGCTAGTTCTTTCTCGAAGTTGTTTTTACCGAGCTGAATAACCTGCCCCAGGTAGACATATTTTGAATAACTTCGAGTGTCACCCCTTCGATGGCAATCGGTATTGGTGCAACATGTTCGTTCAACATAATGTTGGTTTTATAAAATATAAATAGTGGAAATAGCTATTAAATTACTGGAATAACAAACTCATGAAACTGTAAGAAAATTTCGGCAATTTCATATGTAAGAAACTAATATATATTATAATTAATAAATATATTCTTTTTAAAGCACAAGAACCAGGCACAGAGTAAAAGAAGTCCACTTTCTACGCATCGTTCGTAGTGGTACTTTTATTATCCCCGTCATCAAGGCGCCAAAATGATGTCATAGGCCAAATAATTACGCTTGTGCGCATGTCCGAAATTTTATGCGTGACATCGTGTAAATAGTCCATAAACCCATCTATACAATATGCAAATATATTGAAGATAGTTAGGCCAACTCTCCTAAGTTGTTCAAAATCCAATCTCGCTCTAATTTCAAAACTCGCAAATATCAAAACGATCATGATTTCATTTTTAATGAATTCCAATGGACCAAAGTATTTGACTGACTAGACAAATTAGTTACTTTTTACTAAACATCAAAACGGTAAGTTATCAGGAAACATGTATACGAAATGAAATGAAATAACTTGTGTAAATAATTTATTGTGACGTCATAATATTTAATAGTCAAATCGTCTACTGCTATAGGTTAGTTGGATGATTAAAAATAAATAAAAACCATAAAATAAGAACACAACTTTTATCACTCTTTTACTATTTTTAATTTAGTAATCTCAGTCAAATAATTTATTTTAACTACAGGAAAATACCCAATTCCATGTAATGACATTCTTATTTCAAAATGAAGCCTCTATCTACGATATCAATTTTCTCGTTATGAAAAAGAAAAAGATCGTTTTTGACATTTGATTTGATTTTGACATATCAAGATTAAATGGATTTTTATTGTGAGAATTAGCTACTGAAATAAAGCAAAACATGACTGATTACAAAACGTTTGATTAGCAATAATAGATTAAAATTAGCCCATCGCAGTCCACAGCTGGACATAGGCATCTCCCAATGAGAGGCTTCGGCCTAAGGTTTCCACGGTAGCCAGACTAGTGGTTACAGGCTTTTATTTCGAGTTTTCCTTCTCTCGTAGTAATATCGTCTGCGTATTTTTCCGGCAGTTGTTTATAATAAATAATGACACCCGTCAGATTAGATGGGGTGGTGATACTTGTATGCTGTCACCACACGAATAGGAAAATAGGTTAAAATAACGTACTTTTTTTTTATACCACTTAGTTGGCAGACAAGCACACGGCCCACCTGATGGAAAGTAGTTACCGTGGCCTATGGACGTCTGTAACACTAGAGGAGTCACAGTCGCGCTGCCAACCCTGTAAGTACAGAATCTGTGCCGTCAGTAGAAGACAAATCAGGACAAGCCTTTAGTCTTCCCACTGACGGCACAAATACTTTTAGGGCCTCACAGAAATCTCCGAGGCACAAACAGACCTCACCTTCTAACTGGTCTTCTTTATCGTGGCGTTAATCCCGATCGCAGCCGAAGCGTGCCGAACCGTATTTTCTGCAAAGCGACTGTTAGACCAGTTATTGGACTTTTTAGGGTTGGCAACCGGGACCGACGGCCTAAAGTGATCTCTGAGGCACTCCAATGATGTCCATGTCTCTCTATGTATTCAAATATTTGCACCGAGAGATAATAAAACTCTCGACCACTACTTTAGCAGTCAGCGCCACCGACCTCGACATGATAATGCAATATTTCTAGACGAAACACTTTTTTATGTGTATGTTTGTCTGTGTTTTTTATTATTATATAAGCGTAACAAGTTTTACAAGCAAAGGTCAAGGTCTATTGGAATTACTTCCTCTTATCCCACTGAGTTGAACTTCTTTATTTAAGTTCAGTTGCTCGAATGCACTCTGAGCATGATGGTTTGTAGGGCGCTGCTAATCAGGCCTATTATGAAGGACAGGCTTGAGAGGCGACGCGGTAGCCTCTCGTACCGACTGATACAGGTGATCTCTGGGAACGGCTGCGAAGACCACCTGTGTCGGATCAAGAAAAAGCCAACGTCTGAATACCATCACTGCGATGCGAGCGAGGAATTGCGGTTGCACACGCTGGCAGAATACCTAGCGTACTTAAAGGTACTCAAAGATAACAAAAGGTACTCAAAGCTACTCGAGGATACTAAAAGGTACTCAAAGATACTCAAAGGTACTCATAGGTATTCAAAGCTACTCAAAGGTACTCAAAGGTACTCAGAGTTACTCAAAGGTACTCAAAGGTACTCAAAGGCGCTCAAAGATGCTTAAAAAGGTACTCAAAGGTACTCAAAGATACTCAAAGGTACTCAAAGATACTCAAAGTTTCTCAAAGATACGCCAAGGTATTCAAATATACTCAAAAATACACAAACATACTCAAAGATACTGAAAGGTATGATGATGTTAAAAAATACCAAATAACAGCCAAACTGAACAATGACTCCGCCAAACAGCAAGAAATTATAAACGTTTAAACATATTTATTGTGAGTAGGTACCTAATTTGCCTTACAGTCTGTCAGTTCTTATCTCCTTATAGTTGGCGGCATATATTTTGACCCCGATCCGCGTACCATAACGGACATACCCGCGAACCATAAAACCCATAGCGGTTGGATATTATAATCTACGAGTATGATCGCCATCGTTCATTCTCAAAAGACACCCAATAACGCATACTGACTGCACCTATATAATACATATTTTGACGTGACTGGAGTCAAGATTTATGACGACAACTGTATCTGCTACTGTGTCCGATGTTTTGTAAGTTTTTTTAATGCCTAATCATCTTCCTAACTGGTAGATTTCAAGGCAAAAATAAAAATAAAGTTGGAAGGAGATAATTTTATCTTAAAAGCTACGGCGTCATCACAATACTAATAAAATTCGCTTGACCTTGCAGTGCTCGTGTATAGATTACCTAGAACAGTTGGTAGCGGAACATTTGAATTTAGCCAATGTACCGTTGGCAAAAAGTTGATGATATTGTATTATTCATCAATCATGCTTAGGTTCCCATGGAGAAGGAAATCATATTCTGTCCTCCGTGTACTTACCCATGAAGAAGGAAATCATATTATGTTCTCCGTGTACTTACCCATGGAGAAGGAAATCATATTGTTTTTTTTATACCACTTAGGTGGCAGACAAGCACACGGCCCACCTGATGAGAATTGGTTACCGTGGCCTATGGACTTGTGCAACACCAGGGGCCTCACACTCGCGCTGCCGACCCTGAAGAAACCTCCTAATGCCCCTTTTGAAGAACCCCATATTGTAGGCGCATAGGAAAACCGCAGCGGGAGTTCATTCCACAGCTTGAATGTGCGTGGGATGAAGTTTCTTTCATACTGCGCTGAACGTACCGTCTCAGGTTGCAATGTGTGGGAATGAATTCTGTCCTCCATGTACTTACACATGGAGAAGGAAATTATATTCTGTCCTCCGTGCGCTTACCCATGGAGAAGGAAGTTATATTCTGTCCTGCGTGAACTTACCCATGGAGAAGGAAGTTATATTCTGTCCTTCGTGAACTTACCCATGGAGAAGAAAATTATATTCTGGCCTCCGTGTACTTACCCATGGAGAAGGAAGTTATATTCTGTCCTCCGTGTACTTACCCATGGAGAAGGAAGTTATATTCTGTCCTTCGTGAACTTACCCATGGAGAAGGAAATTATATTCTGGCCTCCGTGTACTTACCCATGGAGAAGGAAGTTATATTCTGTCCTTCGTGAACTTACCCACGGAGAAGGAAATTATATTCTGGCCTCCGTGTACTTACCACATTTATGGGGAGATCTGACAGTGGTAGCATCCATAAAAAGCGCATTAGCCAAACCAAGAGAAACAGTAAGGTAGACCAAAGGTTCCTTTGTATTAGTCATCTTATTATTGTATTATTTTTATTCTATTCTTCCTATACTCAGTTTGGACCAAACGGTGTATACTTAGTCTGTCCATAAATACTGTTACAATTAAAATAAGAAAGATATTACATTTGAATTTGGAATCTGTCATTTTTATACGATTGTTCATTGTGTTTTCTAATTTTGGCGCCAAATACATTGTACAATATTTTGCTATATTAAAATGGAGTGGGGTGATAAAGAAAACCGAATCGCTGTGATTGCATTACACAAAGTTGGTATGGAGCCGAATGTAATTTTTAAAACTCTCCATACGCTTGGTATTAGTCAAATGTTTGTGTACCGGGCTATTAATAGGTACAATGAGACATCCTCTGTTTGTGACAGAAAAAGATCTGGCCGTCCACGTAGTGTTCGTACGAAAAAGGTGGTCAAAGCAGTAAGGGAAAGAATTCGAAGAAATCCTGTCCGAAAGCAAAAGATTTTATCTCGGGAAATGAAGATAGCACCCAGAACCATGTCGCGCATTTTAAAAGATGACTTAGGACTTGCAGCCTATAAGAGACGCACTGGTCATTTTTTTACTGATAATTTAAAAAAGAATAGGGTGGTAAAATCGAAGCAACTACTGAAGCGGTACGCAAAGGGAGGTCACAGAAAAATTTTGTTTACGGATGAGAAAATCTTTACAATTGAGCAACATTTTAACAAACAAAATGACCGTATTTATGCTCAAAGCTCTAAGGAAGCTTCCCAATTAGTCGACAGAGTGCAACGTGGGCATTATCCGACTTCAGTGATGGTTTGGTGGGGAGCTATGAAGGAGTGACTGAGCCATATTTTTGTGAAAAAAGGTATCAAAACATCGGCACAAGTGTATCAAGATACCATTCTTGAGAAGGTAGTTAAACCCCTTAACAACACCATGTTCAATAACCAAGTATGGTCCTTCCAACAAAACTCAGCGCCGGGTCATAAAGCTCGGTCCACGCAGTCTTGGTTGGAAGTTTCGGACTTCATCAGAGCTGAAGACTGGCCGTCGTCTAGTCCCGATCTTAATCCGCTGGATTATGATTTATGGTCAGTTTTAGAGAGTATGGCTTGCTTTACACGCCATGATAATTTGGAGTCCCTAAAACAATCCATACGATTGGCAGTGAAGAATTTTCCCATGGAAAGAGTGCGTGCTTCTATTGATAACTGGCCTCAACGTTTAAAGGACTGTGTTGCAACCAATGGAGACCACTTCGAATAAGCTTTTTATATTTTAAATTGTTTTATATTTATGTATTAAACTAACACACTGTAAAAGTAATAAATATTATTTGCAATAAAAAAAAATGTTTTTTCTTCGTAACAATATTTATGGCTAGACTAGGTAGATAGTAGCATCTGAGCGTTTCACCAGGGTCTGTTCACTCGATCTTCTTCTTTGGCCAAATGGCTATTATTTAATTGTAAAGTGGTCTTCTCTGTAACTTAGAGATATAAAAAAAAAAGACTTGGTATCTATATGTTATATTAAACGAAACTGAAACAAAAAAAAAATTGATTCCTGTCTTTTTGTCCCTGAAGGACGCAAAAAAATACTTAGTGGATTTTGATGTGGCTTTTTTAAGTCTTAGTTAGACATAAAAGCTTATTTGTTTGATCACAATCAGTTCAGTAGGACCAGAGATATGAACAAAATAAATAATAACATAATAAACTATTTGAGGAGGTAGGACACGGCGGTATTTCCGCCCAATTGAGCAGTCCGACTGGGGAAGACCGCCCTACATAATACCGCGGTTATAATAACTTCGTGTTGTGTTCCCGGCGGTAAGTAGGGTAGCCAGAGCTCACTGCAGAGTTTTTGTGCTGTCAGTGGGATGACCAAAGGCTTGTCCTGCTTTGTCCTCTACACTGACGGCACAAAATCTCTGTTCTTATAGGGTCGGCAGCACGGATGTGACTCCACTGGTATTACACACGTCCATAGGTCATGGTAACCGAGGGATATGTCTGTCAATCTCACCTTCGGCAACCAAAGTGACCCACAGCCGGCGTGCGTTTTGGTCGGTTCGAGTCCGACATAACCTCTTCCACCGGCTCCGGTGGGGAGGAAAGGTCATGGTAACCACTTTTCATCAGGTGGGCCGTGTTATTGTCTGCCACCTAAGTTGTACAAAAAAAAAGAGAACAAGCGACTACAGTGTGGGGCTTTTCAAGAACCCTATTAGAAGGATTTTACGGGATCGTCAGCGCGAGCGTAACGCTCCTGGTGTTGCTGACGCCCATTATAGATCACGGTAACCACTTTCCATCAGATGGTCCGTTTGCTAATCTACTACTTAGGTGGTTTAAAAAAAATCTTCTTTGTTTCTAAGTATTGTACAAGAAAAATACGCACGCCCAGCATGGGTGTGCCCGCCCTTTCCACGAACATTAATGATAGGTATTGTACAATATATTTATCTACGTGTTGGTGAAGACCCACGAGGCAGAGGCCCCGAGTCAGTTCGTTTGAAACAGTCAATCGACTCAGTCGTACGCGTCTCCTTGTGCCATTCAGTGCGACGCCTGTTCTATATTGTGTTGTTAGTTCCGGGTACTGCTAAAACTGTGAGTATTTACCGTTAATTATTTTTGTCTTTTTATTTGTTTTAATTTTTAAAATGTAGATTTTCTAAAAATATTTTTTTTGTGCTAATATTTCATTTTCACTAAACGTCTTTTGTGATTTTTTTTATTTGTATAAGATACAAATAAAAAAAATTCTAAATATAATTTTTTTTTTTCATAAATAGTATCTAAAAAAAAGTATTTATAAATATTATAAATTTGTGAAAACAAAATATTTGCACGAAGCAAATTTTTTTTTTTCACTAAACGTCTTTTGTGAATTTTTTTTATTTGTATAAGATACAAATAAAATCTAAAATTTTTTTTTCATAAATAGTACTTATCTAAAAAAAAGATTTTATAAATATTTTAAAATTTTCTTTGATATTATTCATATTATCACGGTATCTAATACTAATTGAATAACTATTTTATTTTTAATTATTTTCGTGTTATCTAATTTTGAAATCAATTAAGTTAGCTTGTTAGTTATCTACTTTTGTTGTTAACTAATTGAAAACCATTCACATTAGTTAATTGAAATATTAATTATAATATACTTATCAGTAATAATAATTGTATTTTGCATTAACGCCTATATGTCTTTCAAGAGATAGTCAGCAGTGTAGGTACTATGTCTCGCTGGGCCACTTAGGTACGATATACTAGGTAGGTACATAAAAAAAAATTTGCGATCTTCTGCCCACCCCATTAGGATAGACACGTGACTATGCTAGTATTATTATGTAGCTATCTATGTATTAGCTGTGTATTGTAGAGGCAACAGGCACGCCTCGTTTTGCGTAGTACTGGGGGTTATTCACTCCCCAAGGTTAAACTACGCTTGGGTTGGCAACACAACCCACACCCATTAACCACATAAATATCGCATTTTCAACTAAGCATTATGAATTACTTCTATCTGAATGTTTTAGATGAACCATTTTATAAATAATATATCGTCGTAACACATAACTATGTGAAAAATTAATGAAACGATGAAAAAAAAACTTAAACGACGATCGATTAAAATAGAAAATATTGAACCTGCTCAGACGGGACTCAAACCCGCGATCTTTCCCTTACAGAAGGAATGCTTTGACTACTGAGCTACCGAGCCATTCCTTTTTTCATATTCGTTAAACGACGATGAACTAGGTGGAAATAGAAAAACACCTATTAGAAGTTACAACTTCCTACTTATTTTATTATAATTTGTATTGATAAGATTTTTGTATTTGAACGAGTTGAAATTTTCAAGGGTGGGGCAAATTGGTCAGACTTTAAACCAAATCTGACCAATTTGCCCCGTGGATGGGCAGGGCAAATATTTTAGCACGGGGTGATATCCAAATTAATTTAGACAATGGCCTCCATTAAGGATGTCGAGGCCCAAGCCCGCGGAATAAGTTAGAACAAAGAGATCTTGTGAGTGAGAGGAGAGGGCAATTTACAGGCTTATGTTTCGAAGAAAAGAGGTAGGGGCAATATATAAAATATCGTTTAAGAAAGATTGGAACTATATACCGAATATAATTTAATATATCTGGGGGGGGGGGGGGGGGGGCATTTGGTAAAAGGGAATAGGGGCAATATACAGAATTATGTTTTAAGGAATGCGGGTATGAGTATAATGCTGTATTTCGTTTAAGAGGAAGAGAGGGCAATATAAAGGCTTTTATTTAAGGACAGGTAGGGGTAGGGCTAGCAATATTCTGTACCTACTTAAGAGGGAGGGGTGGGGAGTATAATTCAGGATTTTTTTTATTACGTTCGCATAATCCCCACGGATACCTCGCCACCGGAGCCAGTGGAGGAGGTTATGTCGGACACGAACCGACTAAAAAGCACGCCGCCTGTGGGTCGCTTTGGTTGCTGAAGGTGAGGTTGACCGGCATATTCCTCGCACCCCGGCCGAATCAGGACCTTAACATAACATATTCAAAAAATTTTAGACTGAAATAAATGAAGCAATATTTTCTATTTGTCCCCTCGCTGTGTTACATTTATAATTTTCACAATCAGTATCAAAATAATCGGGATATTTACCATGTTGCATTGTTTTGAGTTTCCGATATTTCGGCGCTGTTTTGGCGTTATACAAAACCGGCAACATAGTAAATATCCCGATTATTTTGATACTGATGTGAGTGACCATGATAGTTTAAATTTTAACAATGTTAATGTTCAATATTTTATAAATATAATAGGTATTAATTAATTTCAATATTGAAACAATTAAATCTAAGACGTGTTGCCTATTTTCTTATATATAAACATACTTATATATATACTTACTTAAATGGTTTTCCTTAAAATGATTTTCCTATTTATTGAATTAATGTTTCAATCTATTTAACGATTACGTAATATTGTGGTAATACAGTAACTATTTATTAATCTGTGGTAAATACTTGGTAACCTGTTTACAATTGTTGGACGTATTAGGCCATACTGGAATTCTTTACCAGCACTCATCTTTCTCCTTTTCTGGGGAAAGATGGGGACGCCGTAGTCCCACACGCGCCTTCCTTACCGTGGATGAGGGGGGATGTGCGAGGGATATACCAGGGGCTAACTCACCCCCGGAAACTAATACCCCGAGATGTACTTGCAGTTTTAGTTGGGCCTAGTCCGACATAATCACCGCCATTGTTTTTTTTTTTTTGGTGTGGGGAGATGTTAGGGATGGATCGGATGGATCCGAGGGGTTTCCCGCACACAGTTCCGAGTCCTTTAACTAGGACGTGTTAAAGCATTGGGGCGTGAGGGTCAGCATTGTAATACTTGGTTGGCGTGTGTAATAGTGACCTTCTTCCTGAAACTTGACCTTCAGCGTACCGTCATTCGAAGGTGACGTCATATAAAAAAAAGAAGCCCATGCTCTTCAGGGCTCAAGCCGTACTGTGCCGTACTGTATGATTTGAGATTGACATGTTCATTTACAATAGTGTAAAACTCGCCTGGATATTTACCATGTTTAATATTTTTACTGAGCAACCGATATTTCGGGGCTGTTACAAGGGCCATGATCACGCCGCTGCCGTTACGACCAATGATCACAGTGTAGATACGTAGCGTATCGGCTACCAAGCCCGAGAGATTTCGGGATGTGAATGTGGAGTTACTCTTCAGACTATGGCTTTCCTGCTAACGTGTTTAAGGCAAATCACCTGTGTTAGGAGTTCATGTGACACATCGGCAACGTCGCGTCGGTAGTGTAATTGTCAGGATTCGAATCTAAGACCTCTTGGCCGTAAATACGACTTTTTAACCACTAAGCGATCAACACTTTAGAACGCATCAAATTATTTTTCTTATTAACGTGTAAAATATTTAAAATTCAATGACGTAGATATTATTAATAGATACGCTTTCCGGAACATGGCGGTTTTCAAAAATAGCGCAAACACTAAGTATAAAAAAGTTATAGCTACTTACTAACAATACATCAATATTATTAATTTATTTGAATTATATTATTATTTATATCAAAAATTACATCAATATCACGAATTTATTATTAAATATGTATTTTCTTGCCGTAGCGCACAGTCGCGTCTCTGAATGGTGCATAAATTCTCGTCGCCATTTTAGATTACGAATAACGCATCTACAGTTCAAAATACGTCATTGCTAAACTTGCCTCGCTATTACCTAATGCTATGTTTAAAATACCTAGTTGTTTTTTGTAAGTGGGTTGAACATAACATTACCTATACCACAGATAACCTAATGTTACACTGTTTCATTTCCGGCATTTTTTTTTCTGTGGTAGCTGTCAGACTAACGATCGTATCGTGAGGCACCATGAGGCACATTTGCTAGCTTTTTTGCGTCCACGCGAATTGTATAGCCGCCATTTTTTTTGTAACTAGACTTCTATGTAGTCGTTTGGAGGTCTTAGCGTTACACGACCACAAATGAAATATTATAGGCGCGAGATGATTTTAGTTTGTTTAGTGTTACTAACTGAAGCCGGTAGCTTCGTCTGCGGCTCCGAGACAAAGGAATCAATTCCTAGGCAATGAAATATTATATTTATTTCTGTATTAAAAAAAAAATTGCAACCGCAATTACTAATATTCCTTCTAACCCCTCCAATTAATATAAAAACTATAAATGTGTTGTCCGCACTCTAAAATCACAACAAGAAATGAGGAACATCCTGTTTATATGCACCAATCACAGACGCGACTGTCGTCTCGTCATAATAAATTCGTAATAAGCAATAAGTAATATTATCTGTGGTAATACTTATACACCAATAATAATTACGTATTATTTCTTCACGTGAGTAAGTAGCGATATTTTTTTCATACTTAGTGTTCGTCGTTTTTGAAAGCCGCCAGGTTCCTGCATGCCGTGTCTATATAATAATACGTCATTACATTACACAAACACATACCAGTAACCAGACACTCGTATTATTAATTATATGATACCTGGTGTAGTGTTACAATTATTGCTTAATTATATATAGGTAGGTACTGCCCCTAAGCGGTACATACTCTCATGTCTGTATACAAGAGGTAGGTAGAGGAGTGTACCTACTCTTATTTCGTCAACTGTGTTTTTCAACCACATGCCAAAGAGTCAATGCGCTGTGTCGCCCGAGAAGAGGGCCAGATCGTGAGAGATGGCCCTGGGTCGGCCGGGGTGCGAGGGTTATGCCTGTCAACCTCACCTTCGGCAACCAAAACGACCCACAGGCGGCGTGCGTTTTAGTCGGTTCGAGTCCGACATAACTTCTCCCACCGGCTTCGGTGGAGAGGTATCCGTGGGGATTTTGAGCACGTAAAAAAAAAATGCGCTGTGTCGAATTGTGTAAAAAGGGAAGTCAGTGCAAAAAAGAAGCTAATGTTGCACCATGCTTTGGGAAGCCGGCAGGAATCAGGTTACAGGGATCCCTCGATATATAGTTTCAGCCAGGTATTTTTCGTTAGTAATCCATATTGTTATTGATAAACCGCGGTAGCCTACTGGTATGGGTAATGGACTGCTGAGACGAGGTCTCGGGTTCTATCCCAGGTTTTACCATGGCACACACCAATGACTTTTCGATGCTTTTCGAAGTTATGTGTGTATATATCGCAGGTTTATAAGTGCCCGGTTAATGGCAATAGGCTTCGCCACCAATTACATTGGGGGCTAAACACTAAACATAAACTGGCGAAATGCGGGTGGTAGAACCTCTGCCTACCCCTTCGGGGATATAGGCGTGAGTTTATATGTTAATTCTATTTCCTCAATTAAACTTAATATTGGAATTAACTTGAGAGAGTAGCACCAATCATAGAAAAGCTACGAGGAAATCGTTTGTCCTGGTTCGGGCATGTAATGCGTAGGGATGAAAGTAATGTCGTAAGGAAGGCACTAACTATGGAAGTGGATGGCTACAAGGGGAGAGGGAGGCCTAAAATGAGGTGGATGGACTGTGTGAAAGATGACATGGTTAAGAAGGGAGTGAATGTTGAAATGACTGCAACTAGAGATGAATGGCGAAAGAACACATGTTGCGCCGACCCCAAATAATCTTGGGATAAGGGCAGGAGGATGATGATTGGAATTAAGTTATCGAAGATAAACAACAACAAACAACTAGCCAATCGCAGTCCACTGCTGGACTAGGCCTCTCCCAATGTTGGGAGGCTTTGGCCTACTGTCCAGACGGGTTGCTACAGGGTTTTATTTCAAGTTTTCCTTCTCTCGCAGTGATATCGTCTACGTATTGTTTTGTCGCCTCTTACGACACCCTTCGGATGAGATGGGGTGGTGATACTTGTATTCTTTTTCCGTCACCACGTGGACATATATATTATCTTCATATATTACTCCTCACAGACGTATACATGTATAATTAAGTAATCACGTGATTTTCCTCCGAGCTTTAATCCTGTTTGCAATGTTTCTGCAGTCAGTATCAGATTCTCGTAACTCATACATAACTCATATTTTAACTGATTGTTGACTGATTGTCCTGATTTAGTACCCATAATAGTACTAGCCTTCCCGCCTGAAAGTTGGTTGTCCATTTCCCTCGCACTCGTGTGTATACATACAAAGTGCGAGCGAGTTCATTATTCTTTTAGTCTGAGAATAAAAGATTAAAACATATCTGAAACACAATTCAGCTAGTTAGGTCATAGTAATTTAACCACAACGAAATTTCATGTCCAAAGGGACGTTCCAATTAGGCCACCATTTTAGTGATCCATTAACGTTAACTAGCACAGTTTATACTTGTTGATGGTGGCTAAATATAGGAACAATAAAATGGGAGAGGAATGTGGTGCTAAGATTAATAGAACTTTGTACATACCAACTTGCAGACTTTGCTGTAATTAGTAACGTTTAAGTAATAAAAACGAAAATGACTATTATGTTTTGGTCAGATTTAGAACGCTCCTGACTGCAATGTCTCAAAATGATCTGAATTTGAAGAGCAAACCAATCTATTTTATTGATTTAAATTGCATTAGGTATTTAAACTATCATGGTCACTCACATTAGTATTGAAGTTATCGGGATATTTATCATTTTGTAGGTATTGTTTAGGGAAGCGATTGAAATGAAAGCGTGTAAAAAATTCAATCGTGAGGATGGATTTCAACTGCCAGTCGTCTGGCATCCAGTACTCCGTCTTTGCTAAAACAACCGGGAACAAGCCAAAATTAAGCATCGTGGGTCGTGAACGTGATCGAGATCGGGTTCGAGTTTGTAGTGAGAGTAAAACCAGTGGTAGTGCAGATACGCGTAGTAAAAGAACTCGAAAGAGGGTAGATCGATATATTTACTCCTGTAAAACTTTTTGACTGTTCACTCCTAATACGCCAGATCCTCCGTGATTATTGTACTTGCAACGGCACCGAAATATCGGAAACTCAAAACAATGAAACAGTAAATATCCCGTTTATTTTGATATTTGAGTGACTATCTATGATAGTTTATATACCTATAAAATGAGGTATAATTAGAAGCGTCTTAGTCGTCCGCTGGTTATAGGTTATATGACGTATCACTGAATCTAATGTAGTGCCATCTAGTGGTTATAAAGTACGGCGATAAAAAATAAACTTGAGATAAATATACTGTGTTTGGTATCATCTGAAAGGTCTTAATTAGCACAATACAAATATGTGTAAATTATAGCCGTAGTTTGCCGCAAAAGAATATAAATAAAAAAATAAGTTTAAGACAAAAAAGAATCAATACAAAATTAGATATTGCAACACATAGCATAAATTATTCTTACAAAATCGGTCAGGTCAAGGAAATAGGTCAAAAGCAGTAACCATTAAACCACACCCTAATGGAACGTTAGTATTTTAGTAAGTAGTTTGAAGACACGAACGATGTCAGATTCTTTGCAGTAATTGCTTTTCTATCTATTTATAAAATATGTCGATTTGAAGAAGCGGCTGTTTTTAGTGCCTCACTAAGATTTTCGCAGTGCTTCGGCACTTTAAGCCATCGTTTACGGTTATCATAGGAGCTAGACCAGTGTTGTTGAACTTTTTAGGAATTCAACTACCCATAACAACTGCCATAGATGTTCGTATGGCAACCGGGACCGACGGTTTAACGTGCTCTCCGAGGCACGACCAGACCAATGCAAATACCTATATTCATGCATACAAATATTTGCACTGAGCGGGGTTCGAACCTGCATGCCACAAAGGCTGTCATCATTATAGTAGAAAATTATAATGACTGGTTGGAATTCGTGAGGAATACGTTCAAAGATACAACAGGACTTAATGAGACGAGCGGGAACGAGCAAGACTTAGATTATACACTTACATATATTCACACTTGTAACTCCCCAAAGGGGCAAAGGGAGAGAGATACCTAAATTTCAGCAACTATATGATTCGGTCCTACGAAATAGAGACTCTGACACTCCAACCAACATACATTTCCATCCAGAGTTTGCCTGGAAGAAATTGTGTAAAGCGATAAGGCCGCCCTTTGTACTGCTCTTGTCCTCTCAATTTTTGTGACTTGATTGATTTTGTGATTGTAATTGGCGTACAATAAAGAATATAATAAAATAAGTCTATCAAACTTCAATAAAGCTGAATTATAAATTGATTGAAATCACAATCCATAATTCATCGTATTTAAAGTTTTATGTGGTTTTATAAGTAGCAAATTATAAGTAATTTTATTAAATTCAAGATTAAATTAAAATCTAATTAAATTCTAAATTTAAATCATTTGACATTTGGCTGTTTTCGCAAAGTCTAGTTTTAAAAACTTGTTTTACATATTCCTGTTGTTGGAATATTGTAGTATACATACCGGTTTTTATAAATCTAAACAGATTCACTAAGATTATGACTTTGATAGAGAGAAACAGAAAGTCTTTAATTTAAAACAGATAAAAAAACAGTATACGCACACGCGGTTACTTACAGCACATGATTTTTAATTTAGGATATCTATCTATTGAGTTAAAATCGGTTTGTTAACTAGGCAAAACACAGCATATCTACAGTTTGATATACTTTTAGAGAAGTTGAAACCGACTATAGTTTCAATATTTTGTAAACACAAACGGTTTAAATAACTCTATGATGATAAAAAACTGTCTATATAGTCGCTCAGTGCAAATATTTGTATGCATGAATATGGTTATTTACGGGTGGGTAGTCGGGGCCCTAAAAATTTCAACAACTCGTCTAATTGTAAATGCTTTGATATCGACAATCGGCTGTGGAAGTCACATGGCAGTCGCTTCACGAAAAATATTGAAGTTCAGCTAAACCCACAGTGAAACTGGAAAAAGGAAACTTCAGATTCCGAGGTGATATGAAAAAAAGAAAGATTTAGTTTACTTTATTTGAACTTCTCTCTATACCTTTCTTTCTCTTTGTTTTTAATACACATTGTTTTTAGTTTAAGTGCTAATTACACCAAATCTTTTGCTTTTATTACATCACTGTCCATTTCAAGGTTGCCTGGAAGACATTGCTTCCAGCGATAAGGCCGCCCATTGTACATGAAACTGTACGCACGCTACCTACAAGTTCAACTGTAATCTATTGATGTACAATAATGAATTATCTATCAATCTGACTATTTAAGAAGAGTGTTTGTTAATTACAATTACCGTAACATACGTTTTATTATAAAATAGAAACGAAAGTGTGGAGTCTCATTTATTATTCTCAAAGGTGTGACTTATGATTATAATGGTGGCAAATATTATGTCATAGTTCATAAAATCGCGGTGGCATATGCTAGCTCGGCCATAATGGCGGTAGTGAACACGCAAACTAAGGCATATAGGGTTGTCAACTTCTACTTTTTAACATTGGCGTGTGCTTTTCTGCCACCTAAGTGGTTTAAAAAATTGTTTCATACTGTATATATTAGTACTATAAGATATTCTATACAGCGCTATTTAGACCCAAGGTAAATTTAACTAGCTTGTGTTATGGAATCTAGAATGCGGATAAATATCAGGCGGGCCGTGCGCTTGTCTGCCCCCTAAGTGGTATAAAAAAATATAGGTAATACTTATTATTTGAAAATTTCATGAAATGGTCTCTCTTTTCACATAATATAAAAATATGTCCTCCAAAATATGGGCATATGATAATGTTATCTTTACCAAACATACGTTATCTATATGTGTTGGTTTTAAAAAAAAAATGAGTAGTTCGACAGAGGAAGTACTTCCTACAGTACTCTGTAGGAGGTACTTCCTCTGTCGAACTACTCATTCCAAGCCAACCTTGGAATGGACAGTGATGAACACAACACGAGCTTATTACAATCGCGGTATTCCGCTCGTGCTGTGTTCATGGTGGTGACTAGAGTAGCCAGAGTTCACTGGAGAATTTTGTGCTGTCAGTAGGAAGACCAAAATTTGGTTCTGCTTTGTCTTCTGCACTGACAGCACAGAAGCTCTACGTTCTTATATGCACATAGACCACGGTTACCGTACATCAGATGGGCCGTGATTGTCTGCCACCTAAGTTGTTCAAAAAAAGATTTGACAAAAAAATAGTATCTACAACACCTATCGGGATATTTATAATGTTTTTTTTTTATTTATACTTACGAAACGTTCGGGGAGATTGCGAAGCGTATGGTCGACGCTTCTCGTGACCAGAAGGCTGGCAGTTTCTTAGGTCAAAGAATAAGCATTTCTATACAACGTGGCAATGCTGCTAGTCTTCTGGGAAGGCTACCACAAGAGACATGCGATGCGGAGGAATTCTACGACGCATTTTAACTTTTGTTTTATTTGAATATTTTTTTTTATTAATGTATATATTATAATAGGTTTAATTAAACATGGTATATCGAAAGTAGTTAGTCAGTTACATAGTATAGATTAGATCTTAATTTAACTGAACTTTATTTAAATACGATTTATATAATGTACTAAAATAAATATTTATTCATAAATATGAAAATGATCTTATTAATCTCAAATCATATACATCTAAAACAACCGAGAACAAGCCAAAACAAAATCGCGAGTGGATACCGTAAGCATCGTATGTCGTGAACGTGATCGAGATCGGGTTCGAGTTTGCAGTGAAAGTGAAACCAGTGGTAGTGCAGATACGCGTAGTAAAATAACTCGAAAGAGGGTAGATCGATATAATTACTCCTAGAAAAATGTTTTTCTCTGTTCACCACCACTAGTCCAGTTCCTCCGTGATCATGGTGCTTGCAACAATATCTTAAACTCAAAACAATGAAACATGGTAAATATCACGTTCATTTTGATACTGATGTGAGTAAATACCTATATACCCTACAAAATACCGCGGTTATAATAACTTCGTGTTGTGTTCCCAGCGGTGAGTAGGGTAGCCAGAGCTCTCTGGAGAATTTGTGCTGTCAGTGGGTTGACTAAAGGCTTGTCTTGCTTTGTCCTCTACACTGAGGGCACAGAAACTCTGACCTTACAGGGTCTTTTACAGGTTCTTACTAGGGTGATTTCTCTGGTATTACAAACGTCCATAGGCCACGGTAACCACTTTCCAACAGGTGGGCCGTGCGCTTGTCTGCCACCTAAGTGGTATAAAAATATACATATACATCTAAAATATTCTAAACCTACATTTTGACAATAATGTTAGTTAGATACTAGATCATATGCTGTGTTTAGAACTAATATGCAAATTCGTTTACCACGCAGTTGTAGTTATATTCTGAACAATAGACTGAATTCAAGAACCGTGACAATACATTTTACGAAGGTCAGGAGGCAATAGCTCTACAAACAAGCTGTGAATGAAACGAATCAACATGTGGATCTTTTGCTACGAAAATACTCTCTTAGGTATACCGCCTTGTAAAATTGTTAACAGGAAAATGGCGACATTCAGAATGAACTTCCCCGTGAAGAATACTTAGATGATAAACAAGCTTGGAAATGAGCTGTTCGCTCAAGTAATTATAATAATAATAAATAAATAATCTCTATTCCCATCTTATCTTATTGTTGGTAAGCACACTTAACAAAAAGAGTATTAAAGTAGATAGGTGTGGTCACAACACTTTTTTTTACGTGCGCAAAATCCCCACGGATACCTCCTCACTGGAGCCGGTGGAAGAGGTTATGTCGGACTTGAACCGGCTAAAACGCACGCCGCCTGTGGGTCGTTTTGGTTGCTGAAGGTGAGGTTGAAAGGCATATCCCTCGCACACCGGCCGACCCAGGGTATGGTCACAACACTAAGACACTGCCCACGTTTCATGCGCTCGTACCCAGTGTCCCAGCATCGGACCGTCGTCGTCCCACTTACCTGCTCATGCGCTCAGGATGCTGTAGGAGTTCTCAAGTAAATTCTTATATTTAGACTTAGTAGACTTAGTAAATGTTTGTAAATAGACCAAAAAAAAAAGCCCGCTGAGTTTCTTGCCGGGGTCTTCTCAGGTCGGGGCTTTTTGAACCGTCGCGGCGTCGTCGGTCCGTTTGCTGAACTAGTCTTTCATATTTCTTTTTATACTGACGTTTTGTAAGTGCCGATTTAATGGTATATATGCAGAATAAATGATTTTTGACTTTGAGTTAAACTTAATGATAAGACTAAAAAAAATTAAACCAAAAGAACTTTAGACTATATTCAAATTCTCTACCTAGACAAAGCAAGTGTAATTTTAAAGCGGCGCAAAAATGGTTTAATTTGACATATACATAAATCTACATGCATACAGAGCCAGAGCTTAAAAACAACCAAGTGGGATATCTTCGAGGGACATGCCTGTCAACCTCACCTTCGGCAACCAACAACGACCCTTAGGCACCGTGCGTTTTAGTAGGTTTGACATAACCCCTCCCACCGGCTCCGACGTGGGGGCATGGGGTTCCTCACGTAAAAAAAGTCTAGCCAATATCTTTCTAGCAAAATCCGTTTTGTAGTTTTTGCGTCCATCGCGAATAAACATTTAGAATTTACAATTATATAATTGTATAGATAGGTTGACCTCTGTAACTCATATACCTACATGAATGAATATAAATGTAAACAATTTGAGGAATTATTAAACTTAGTAGTTATAAATGCGATGTAGGTAATAAGTTAAATGAAACTTAAAATAAACACTTAAAAAGACTGAATAAGTCAAATATATATTAAAAAAAGACAAAATGAGTGAAATAACACCAAAAAGCCTCAATTAGTCAAATAAACACTGAAAATATTTAGCTATAAAATCGTTCTATTAGTAAAGTACTTACAGGTGGTAAGATGGAAGAAGATACTTTATTTATCCCTAGATGGGGCTGTATTCTCTCTTTTTCTGACGAAAGATTGAGACGGCGGCGTAGTCCCACACCCGAGGAGGCCTTCAATAGCTAGAAGTTACCTCAGTCCCGGTAACTGAAAAAAAAATTGATGGCTCGAGACAACTGTGCTGTTTAGGCCAGTTCGAGTCCGACATAATCATGCGAGCTGACGCTAGGGGAGGGGGGGGGGGGGGGGGGTTGCACTTTGTCGGGGAGGGGGGAAATATTTTAGGTGATTTACGCATTTAAAAAGGTCCGCTGTATAATAACCTCTTCGAGGTGTGCAGAGGCACCAAGATATGAATAATATAATCATCACACATAAAAAGTGAGATAAACCAAACCTTATGAGCTCAACAATTTAACATTTTTAACAATAAATTACGACAAAATTACATGTGAACCTTGAATTTTTTCAACAATGGCATACAAATTACTCTCAGCACCGATTCATTATTATAATCGAACTACCCACATTACATTCCACTCTCCAGCCCGTCTAGACAAGGGGCAATATGTTTGTAGATTATAATAAAATAAATCTATCAATGTGTGAAGTACATTGACAGCTGTCATAAACGTCACAAACGTCAAAATATGTTCAAACAGACACATTCATCATTCTATTCTATCGAGTGACGGGCCAACGAATTGCCACTTTTCTAGAGGGTTGATTTTATTGTCGTTTTGGATAAGGAAAAAGTTTGAACTAAGTTTCGCTAGCAAAGTATTAATTTGGCAAACCCCATATATCATTCCTTTCACGTGTACCTAATTTATTTCTATGCATTGTAAAAAAAAAAAGCTCGCCAAGTTAATAGTTCTAGACGATTAACTATCGAAACAGTTCAAAATATTTTTATTTAGGTACTATAAAATCAACTACCCTAGAAAAGTGGCTTTTCGTTGATAAAATATTATATAATAGACTGACAAATGTATGGAATTTGACATACATGACAGTTGTCAACGTATGTCATAAACGTCAAATCCCATTCAATTGTCACTCTATTCTTTTAAGGTACGTAAATTAATATGCGTTTAATTTTCCATACAAATTCACAGGAATAAACTTAGAATAAATTTAAATCAAAATATTATACGGAGCACTCTTTTAGGCTTGTTACTGGACGCGCAGCGCCATCTATTGTTCTACAATAGCCGGCCAACGAATGGCCACTTGTCTAGAGGCAGACCTTATAATACGTGGGCCAACGAACTGCCACTTGTCTAGGGGGCTGCAGTTGTATTGTTATACAAGCGCATTTTCCTCGTCTAACTTTAAGTCTACAATTTGGACCTCCATATTGTAGTCTTTTAGTTATACGAGAACTCTTCAAGAAGGGCATTAGATGGGTTTCATCAAGGTTGACAGCACTTTCCACCGTGATCGTATTTGTCTGCTACCTAAGTAGCATAATAAAATATTCAAAGGAGCTCCCAGTTATAATATTTTTACGAAACAATTTATTGCTATACTAACTTGTGAGGCAGACACAATTCTAGTTTTTGCATACCGCGAATTCAGGTTTTAAAATGGAGTCAAAACTGGTCATGCCGGTTCTCGTAGAGGTTATAACAATATCACGTTCTCATCAGTTGAGTATTTCAAGGTTATATTATATAATTCTGTTAGATACGCGTGTTGTTTATGATTTCCGATATTAATGTATCTTACATAGTTATTGAGTGAACGGATCCAAGTGTTCGATTAGATAAAGTGTTCTTAATTAAATCATATTTAATTAAGATCACTGTTATTTTACACACCTGAGCTGTTTTACCCCTAAGATTTATTACCGTTTTGTGCTATCCTTGGCATGAACCGAAATAAATATGCCACCGGAAGTGACAGAGGCACAAAATGGAAGATTTTTTTTACTTTTTGTGCCATCGGTGGCAGATGCCAGGGTGTGGAGAAGTGGAAAGTAAAAGCTGGAAAGCGGACAGCGGACTGTGCGGTGAAACACTCGGATGCGACTAGGCACAAGATTCTGCTAAAGAAATCCACTGTTATACCACAGACATTACAAAAAATGGCATTAAATTTTAGACTTTATTTCTACTTTGTTAAAGTCCAAAATAAAATGAAAAGAATTTCATTACACTGTTTCCTTCCCTCTGTAAAAAGCCTTTTAATTATGGACTTTAACTCCATTACTTTCAAGAGAAAAATTAAATGGATTTTTTAGGAGTGACCGTGGTAATGGCAGTGGTTTTGCTTTAGCACAATTGAGGCTCGGAACTAATGCAAAGATGACGATAATGAGGTATTTCAAAAAAAATAACCGTAAAACTAATATTATCACAATCATTGAGAGATATATATTGAGACTGAAATAACTCTATTGGTTTATCTCAAATAGATTTATCCAGATGGCTTTCATTTTCGAATTGCCCGCCAAAGATAATACGGAAATAGACAGCTGCAGGTAGTCAAGATACATGATTGTCAAAGTAATCCCCTACCTGTCACGCATGGTGTACCACAAGGGTCCATACTGGGCCCACTTTTGTTTTTAATCAACGTGAATAACATCACGGAACTTAAACTACATGGTCATATAACACTGTTGACGACACATGTCTATTTTATTTCGGGGCTAACATACATGATGTTATCTCTCAAGCACAAAATGATCTGAATCTAGTATCAGAATGGTTTAAACATAACTTATTGACAATAAATCCCTCTAAAACAAGCTATGTAATTTTCAAGGCAAAAAACAAAATTATACCATTACATAACTCACTAACAATTGACAACATCCCTATGGAACGAAAAGCCTCTGAAAAATACCTCGACTTAAGAATGGACTACTGTTTTTCGTGGACTAAACAAATAGATCACATACACAACAAACTCTCGGCACTTTCTGGATCACTTCGAAACATCTCACATTGTGTACCCAATAGAATGCGTTTCACCATCTATAATGCATTTGTCAAATCACACTTGCTGTATCTAATTGAAATCTGGGGTAATGCAGCTAAAACCAAGTTACAAAAACTACAAAGACTACAGAATAAACTTATATAAATTCTTTTCCGATACCCACGCCTAACAACAACCGATAAAATATACAAGGAGACCAAACTGATGAACATAAAGCAACTATATATCTATAATACCTGTATAGTAATGAGAAAAATTTTGAACAAAACCATTCATACCAACTTAACCTTTATAAAAAAATCACAGATCTGTAAACGCAGCCTTCGCTGACCCAGCTGGCTGGTATTACCAAAAGTACGAACCGACTACGGAAAAAAAAGCATTACTTTTGAGGGAGCTCAGCTTTATAATAAGTTACCACTAAACATCAGAAAAAGTGACTCTCTCAATATCTTTAAGTCACAATTATTATTGTACATAACTGATCATTATTAATTTGTTAATCTCACTACTAGGTGTTCTTTTTTGTGTTGTCTACAGGCTACTTTCAACGACAAATAGCATATTTATTGTAAATTATGTTTTCATGTAAGTGGCAATGTAATTGTCTTTTGAAAATAAATATCTTTGAACCTAAACCTACACCTAGCTAATTTTGTTTGACTGTTAAAGCTTTTATATTTATCATTCGCAGATAGCAAATAGAAAAATTCTCTGGTATACGAGTTTGACGTTTACGACATTATCATAACATCAAATCTTATTTCTACTCTGCAATACGCCGGCCAACAAATTGCTATTTGTCTAGAGGGACAGTGATTCTTTCTATAGGTACTCTGTTAAAGTTTATCATTTTTACACAACAGAAGCAATGTCGGTGATAATAACTAATCTACAATTCAACCATATTCGCTTATAAGTAACAAAATATGGGGGGAACTTGCACACAGCGGCGTGGCGGCGTGTGTAAGCCCGCCATTATAACCTTGAAACACCCGCTGGGCGGCATAGAGGCGCCGACGCGCAAGATTGCTATCGTTTTTTGACGGGGGCCGCATTCTATGTTTATTTACTTGAGAAATTTAAACGGTCTGAATGATTGTTTACTTTCATAATGTAAGTATCCTTAACTAATTAATAGAAGTATAGGAGGTAGGACACGTCGGTTATAATAACTTCGTGTTGTGTTCCCAGCGGTGAGTAGGGTAGCCAGAGCTCACTGAGAGTTCAGGCTACCCAACTCACCCGCGCCGGGAACATAAAACGACGTTATTATAGCCATGGGATTCTATAGGGTGGAGGTACTTCCTCAGTCGGACTGCTCAATTGGGACGGTCATAACGTCGTGTCCTACGTGAATGAAAATTGCTATCAATTTGATTAATTTTGGAAAAGAAGTGAATTGCTCAGACGGGACATACAGTAAACGACATACAGTAATGTCGTGCACCACTTTTGAAATAAATACACACACACATATATATATATACAAATATATTTATTTGTGCTAGAAGTGCTATAACACCATCTATGTATGACACATACCTACACCAAAATTGTAAATTAACAATTTGAAGTAAGTAATTAATTCTTATCGTTTCGGCTATAAAACGTTTCAGCTATCTGAATTGCTTAACCAACAATTGCTGGTCTTATATTAAACTG
The DNA here is from genome assembly GCA_963662185.1 of Eilema griseolum. NCBI lineage: Eukaryota > Metazoa > Arthropoda > Insecta > Lepidoptera > Erebidae > Eilema > Eilema griseolum. The sequence continues at coordinate 12,430,324 of OY759239.1, read as the reverse complement.
CAATTAAAACAATTGTAGAATTTGAAACTGCGATTAATTGTAGAACAATTTAATTGCACGCGATGAATTCAACGAATGAGTAAGCATTTTGCCGTTTTCTCTGCAATTTTTGTATTTATACGAAGATTTTTGTTGAATATTCTGTGAAATAAGATAACATGCTAGATAAAATTAATCATAATTTAGATGAAAATAATGAAATCCGATCACAAAGAAAGATAAAATTGGACTCCGTGCTCCGATGCGAAAGAGAGTGAACGAGACGATGAAGAAACTAAAATGAAGAGAAAACAAAATTCTGGTCGTATCATATTTTGATTAATATTCCATTAAAAAAATTACACAAATATAAAATGCGTGTAAAAGTGATGGTCACTTTTACACGCATTTTATATTTGTGTAATTTTTTTAATGGAATGGAAACTTTTGTCAAAAGGTAGTAAAGACAATGGTGTCTTTACTAAATTTTGACAAAAGTAATTCGTCACAGATAAAAATAGTATATAGATAGAAATATCTGTTACGTTGCGTGACCATCCACAGTTAGTAATGCTTCCGTGGGTTTCGATCCAAAATCACAAACGGCTTTTTTTGTCATACTCTCTGAATTTACACTTATTGTTTTGATGGTAGGAATGATTTTATTTTGTTATCGTCACGTTGTAGTGGGGAGGAAAAATATACTGACAGTATTCATTCAAATTAATAATAAAGAATGCATTATTATATCAATCAAATCAATATAACAAATAAGCAGTGGGTTATTAGGAAAATGTTGTTTAAAGTAACAAACACTTCATTGTATGAATGATTGACATGGTCATTCACATTAATAGTGTAAAACATGTATTTGTTTTTCATGATTGATATCGCTTTTCATGTATTTGTTTTTCATGATTGATATCGCTTTTCATGACTCGGAATTAACAGAAATAAAATAGGTAAGTACAAAACATTCTTTGTATAACGTTATCGTCAATCGTTTAGATTTTTTTTCTTTCTTCATTGAAATTCTTCCCATTATTCCCACTTCTTACTTATTGTAAATGTTAAAAGTTTGTAAAAACTGTAGACGTTTGGATGATTGTTAGTCAATCACGCTCTAACGACTGAAAAGATTTCGCTGAAATTTGGTACATGTATAGATTATAGTCTCAAATAACACAGGCTTTTTAACCTGAGATTAAGTTCCCTTGGGTATAGGACGACGAGAAGGTAGGACACAACGGTATATCTGTCCAATTGTGCAGTCCAACTGGGGAAGTACCTCCGCCGTACAGAATACCGCAGTCACTTCGTGTTGTGTTCTTGGTGGTAAGTAGGGTAGCCAGAGCTCACTGGAGAGTTTTTGTGCTGTCTGTGGGAAAACTAAAAGCTTGTCCTGCTTTGTCTTTTACACTGACAGCACAGAAGCTCTCAATGCTTACAGGGTTGGCAGCGCTAGTGTGACTCTTGGTTTTGCACACGTCCATAGGCCACAGCAACCACTTTCCATCAGGTGCGCCAAAATTTTATACTAGCGGAGCCGCTGGCTTCTGCTTCAGTATGATTACTAAAAATTGATTAAGTTTTTAAACATCACTTTGAAATTACCGTTTACAAAATGTTGATTTATTTTTTACAACCACTGATTTATTTTTAGACAACCAGAATTATCATTTTGTTGCTAGACAAAAAACAGTCTTTAATAACAAAACCAGACATCCACCTACGAGAGCATATCCATAAAATATATCTGAATATATTCAAACTCGTTTGCTTACAAAGTTATTTTGTCCATGTGTGGGTCCAAGGTCTCAACGCCCCATATACAATGACATGGCGTCATGACTATACTCGTAGATGGCATAATAATGCCCCATTTTAGCATTTTAACATTTTATAGTCAAAATGGAAGGTCATTTTTGAATATTGGTGTCTACCTCGTGTATTATGGATGTCAGTTATTCTGTGGTTATTAACATAAGTACATAGATGTTTGAGGGCCTGTAAGTACGTGCTTAGATCTTCGGCCTTGTTTTGCCGGTGTTACCGATATATGTGTCTCTCGACGATATCGGAACGCCTGGGTTCGAGGAGTTATTGAACGATGTCAATCATCTCACTAGACGATTTTTCTTCCGGCTTGTTAGGTGCACAAAGCTCATACATAAGATCATACGTTGCCTCACCTACCACGGTTATTAGTGCAGCTACGTGTAAAGTGTCTGTTATTTTATTCAATGCTATAAATTGCTTGACACGATTCACGTAAACCGTCTCCTTTCGCGAAGATAAATCATTTTTCTGAAAGGCATCGTGACCACACACTGTTTTTTATAAGTACTCGAAAACTCAAGAAAACCCCAGAGTATTACTATTTTTTCTTTTTTCTCGTCGCCAGTTTTGTATTCATGTAATGAATACAAAATGTAGGTACATGAATATCAATATACTTTCGCATACCCAACAATATGCTCACGCATTTTGCCTTTGGGGTAGGCAGAGATAAACGCCCACTAATCTGATTCTATCCTTACATATTTTACGAGTTTCCTCTATAGTCTACAAACCTTTTATGCAAGCCTACCGGTTTTGAGTGATTCTGACTTACCCTTTATCCTCACTCAGGGACTGGTCTTTGATCGAGCGTAAAAGGTATTCTAGTTGTAATGAAATTCTTTCATTAAATTTTGGACTTAAGGACATAGAAATAAAGCCTAAAATTTAATATCATTTTATGCAGTATCTGTGGTATGACACTGGTATTGCTTTAGCAAAATCGAGGCCCAGTTATTTGACTGAGCGAGCATTGTGAGCGAGTCTCCGTTTTGATAAGGTGGTCGGGTCGATTTTGCTTTTGTTCGTATCTACGAGTAAGTATGTCAGTTTTCCAGTTCTAGTCTAGAGGGCGTATTTCTTAATTGATTTTTACCAAACTTGGCACTTATGTTCTTTGATTTAAAACTCAACTTGAACGTAACGAAGTAAATGATTCATAATTTGTTATAATAAGGTTGCCATGGCAACCGTTGTTTTTATCTAAGCAATTGGATTATAATATTTCGTCACGAAATTTTCGGGTTTTGCGTGTAAATTCGAAGTGAGTCAGAAAGACTTTAAAAAAATAACTGGAAAAGTAAAACTTAAGACTGATAAGGACGTTATAGATTAAAACTATTACGTTACCTAGACTGATTAAATTACATATACTTATATTTATATAAACTCACGCCTATACCCCGAAGGTGTAGGCAGAGGTGCTAGCACCCACATTTCGCCCGTTTCTGTTTAGGTCCCAATGTAATAGGTGGCGAGCCTATTGCCATTAACTGGACACTTATAAACCTGCGATAAATATACACATAACTCCGAAAAGCATCGATTCAAAGCATCATTGGTGTGTGCCGTGGTAAAACCTGGGATCGAACCCGAGACCTCGTCTCAGCAGTTCTATACCCATACCACTAGGCTACCGTGATTATATCTGCAGGATTAGTCTATAACCTTCCTCGATAGCCGGACTATTCATTACAAAAATATTTTTTCGATTCGAATAGGTAGTTCTTGATATTAGCGCGTTTATCTACTAAACAAACAAACTCTTGAGCCTTATAATATTATTATAGTGTAGATATAATAAAATTTAAAATTTAAAAATCCCTGTCACAAAACTTAACCCCTACTGGTAGAGAGCACTACGTCATAATAACGGAACGATCCAAGGTCTCCCCGACAGTGACAACGCTTGAATCAAAATATGTATTACTAGGTATATCAAAGTTATAGGGCTAACTAACACAACTTATTTTCTTCTTTTTGTGGGTTGTTTTTTGTGACGGGTGTGTTTAAAAATTTTAATTAATTTTTATTTTACACTTTTGAAATTAATTTACTCGTCAAGCTCTTTGATTTGATACCCATATTGATAAAGTTGTGAGAAAAAAAATTAAATTCGCCATTTTTTGGTGGCGTCCATCTTGAATTTGAAATTTATCATATTATATGGTATTCTACTAGTCAAGCCCTTTCATTTGATACACATATTGAGGGAGTTGAGAAAAAAATATGTATTCCGTCATTTTGTAGCAGCGGCCATCTTGGACCGATTTTATTCAAACATAGCTAAGAACACTCCCGACTAATATACCTTTCAAACAAAAAAATCTAAATTCAAATTAATTCATCCGTTCAGGAGCTAAGATGCCACAGACAGACACATTTACACACGCACATTACCCACACAGACACGTCAAACTTATAATACCCGTCGTTTTTGCGTCAGGGGTTAAAAAAGAAATACATTTCAATAAATGTTTTAATAATCTTTTTTTTTGTTTCAGAATCAAAATGGCTTTCGAAGTAAACAACTGCTGCTTTTGCGTTGAGCTGAGAACAGGATCTCTGATCATCGGTTATGTTAATTTGGTAATAAAAGAAAAAGTTCAATACGTTATCTCTTATTAAAATTGTCCCGGGTAATATCTAAGCTTCCTTCTCAATCAGATCAATCTGTACTTACCATCTCTTCTACTTATAGCCATCATCATTTAGAACAAAAAAACGCGCAAAAAATGAAAGCGATGGATTTACAAGAAAAGTATACAAAATGTGATTAAATGACATTCTGTAAAGATAATTTTCAATACTCTGCTATCTTAGATGCTATTGAGCGACCTGCTATTATATATACGCATATTATCAATATGAACACTCTGCTATCTTACATTATTATGGAGAGTAAATTACTTATTTCGCGGCCATCGGTGTGGGTTACACGTTCACTCAATAATTATAATGTAGGTATTTTTCTTTAACAATGTACTTACTAACGTGTAACTGTTTTAAGTCCTAATAAAGAAATAATATAAATTGATTGCTAAGATTTACTGACCACTCCGGATGCTTACAACAATTTTAACTTTGTGATAGATCTTATAAAATTAAAATTTTGTTATTAACATCATTTTGAGTACCTTGTTTGTCAAGAACCGCAGTAGCCTAGTGTTCGGTGCCCGGTTAATGGCAATAGGCTCGCCACTTATTACATCACTTATTACATTGGGACCTAAACATAAATTAGCGAAATGTAGGTGCTAGCACCTCTGCCTACCCCTTCGGGGATATAGGCGTGAGTTTATGTTATGTTAGTCAAGATCAATCAGATGCTGACAGTTAATTTTGTGATATGACCCAGTCACAATAATTACATATCCGCAACTATATCTCGCATTATCATATGCGCATATTTGAATTCAAAATCTTGTTTTTTATAGATATGGAACCTAATCATCTCAGTGCTGTTGATTTTGGGCATGGCTGCTGCTGGAGTGGTTGCCACTAGCAAGGAAACACAAGAAGCACATACAGCAGGAACTGTTGCTCTCGCCATTTTAGGTGTAGTTCTACTGTTCGTGATTTTGAACCTTATCTTCATCATCGTGCTCCTCGTTGGTTTACATAAGGTAACTTATAACCACAATAATGGTTAGGTTGATGATATTTAAATCAGTATTTATACTCTCAGGTGTGAACATTTTATTATTTTTTCTTTCAGTACAAACGTGGTCACCTTAAGGCTTACCTCATCTACGCTGGTATATACATTATCTTCGCCTGCATTATGTTCATCGTCACAATCGCCCAAGGTGCTGCTGCTGGTGATATAGTGAAAAATCTGCTCACCCTGTGTAAGTATTACTACACTTGTCAATCCAAAATGTAAAAATTTAGGTCTACTATCTCGATATCGCAGATGATTTTTGGAGTTTTATCTAAGATAAAAATATTTCGTGTACCATTCTGGACATTTTATTTGGCTACGTTATTGATAAATCCTTACTAATATTATAAATGCGAAAATCTGTCTGTATGTTACACTTTCACGTCAAAACCGCTGAAGCGATTTTGATAAACTTTGGTAAAAGGGTAGATTAGCCCTTGAGAGGAGACATCGGCTAACTGACAAACACGCGGCGGAGCCGTGGACTACAGCCAGGTCTCCTATAAAATCATACATCTAACACAAGCAATTAAGTTTAACTGGAGGGGTTAACGGAACGAGCATATCACAAATTTTGGTTTCTAATCTTCTTTCTATAAAATTAATTAATAAAAAAGACGTTGTTTTTAGTTAAGTAAAACAATTAAGTATGGTAATAAGTACACTTTTGTCTAATCAGTATATTATCATATTTTTGACTAGCTGTTGCCCGCGACTTGATGTCGGTTATCGCGACAAAACATAGTCTTTTGTCCTTTCTCAGTGTCTAATCTATATCAAATTTCATCAAAATCGATTATTATGTGTGAAAGCATTATTATGTATATATATATATATATATATATATATATATCTCTCTGTCTGTATATATACAGACAGAGGCAGACAGACAGATAGAGTTACTTTCGCATTTATAATATTAGTGTGGATTTTGATTAATTTAACTGAAGTAACTGCTCACAGTGTTTTGTTTGAAGCAGTTTGTCTATCCGCTTTGGAATAAATCAATCCGTCTATTCTAGAAACTTCTTCAACTCCTTGTACCCGCCATTAATTTTTCGTATAATTTATCGATGTATCCCTTTCTTTTTCAGTACTCAGCATATACTTCTTCGTGGTCATCAGAAGCTACTATCTGAAGATGAACGACGCTGCTTCTAAACCAGCAGTTTACAATGCAGCCTAAGAAATTTCTTAATCTATTGCATTTCTAAGATAGGAATACAATGTCGATTATATTATGCACTTTGAAAATTTTTACAACTTCAATTTGACTTGAACTTTTACCATCAATGGCCTTGAATAATTTTACAACTTCGATTTGACTTGGAGAATCTCATTAAAATACAAAAAAAACTGACTTTGATCAAGTTGAATAAACCTATGGGTACATTTACAACAATTTCCTTATGGGTCAGATCTTATAAATCGTTACCCTATAGGACTACCTATCTTTAAATATATATTTGAAAACTTGTTACAGTGACGAACAGAATTTTCTTGAGTTTGGTAAATAATATTAATTTTAAAAACTTGTCGTTAATGGTCAAAGTAGCTCTCTAAATGTTGTGATGATTTTATTGACTTGTATAGATAAGTGTATTTTTTCAATTTGCTTTTAAGAGGGCGTTTAAAGTCAAATAAAACATTTTAATTGAACGTTGAAAAACCCTAAGCGACATTGTTATTTTTTTTTCATTTTTAGGAATGTCCACATAAATATTATTTTCTTTTCGAGTTAAATAAAAATTTTTATAAATGAAACCTTTCAAAATTTTATTGTTTTTTGATATTCATCGATAAAAAAGAAATCAAGGACTTTATGAGTGCCCTTAAGATTTATATTGCGCATGGTAAATGTTGTTTTAGATATTTAGATGTTGTTTCTATTTTAAGCACTTAATTATAACGTAAGAGTCTCTACACATGTCATCATAGTTTTTTAAGTTGACTTAAGTTTTTTTTAACATGGCATTTATAAGTAAATTTATTCCATTTCTGTGAAGTTTAATATTTTTTTATTAAAATAAAATTTTATTCTACGAAATTTGAAAAGATTGATATTTTTTACAGTCAGTCTTTTCAAATGTGTTTTTCTTCTTTCTATAGGTTGATATTTGCAATATTTCACAAAAGATATTTTCAAGCAACTGAAAAATTTTGCGATTATAATCTTCATTAAATGTACCTGAAATATTAATTTGTAAATTTTTCTACGTATTTTATAAAGGCCCAAAAGATTGGATTATTAAAAGGAAATATTTTTGCTGGCAACCATATTATAGATATTTTTTTAAGATAATAAAAATGTATATTAATGTCATACGGCTAAGAATTACTTAGAATATAATTATTATTTACCGTTCGAAAGCAGAAATAGTACAAGAACAATTTTTATATTAATGTTTTAGAATTTGAAACATAGTTTCAGTTAAGATATTCTTATATTGTGTCATTAAATACCTCAAACAACCATGTAGTTTATAATTATAATAATATGCATTATTGAAATAAACAATTACTACAAAAATAGTCTTTTCATCCCTTCTATTCGAAAAGTGGTTCCCGGCAGAGTAGAATTTGGGCCACCCCATCACTTCCCATGCGGTGTCGTACAAGGCGACTAAGGGATAGGCCTGTTTAACACCAGACAGATATATACATTCCAGACTCAGCTTTAGATGCATTGCTCAAGTCAACAATAGTGCCCGGAAGACGGCAATAAGCTCACCCTCTATTACGTGGGACTGAATTCGATGATTGCTGAAATGTGGGTGTTAATTCACCTCTGCCTAACCCTCGGGGGATAAAGGCGTGATTATATGTATGTATGTATTCGAAAAGTGTCACTTTGTTTCACTATAAGCGGGAGCAAAATAGCTCTTTTCTGTTAAGGACTTTTGCGGGTGGCTAACTGGCTAGTAGGTGCTGGTCGCACGGCAGCGCGCAGAGTGGGGACCCGTGCTAAACATAAAAAAAGCCCACGAATTAATTATGTCTCTGACTGTTCATACTGGAGATTAATAACGCTTTGTGGAACTTGTTACGCATATTGAATTAGCCATTTGTACTTTTCTACAGTTTTACTTTATTTTTGAAAGTACTTAAACTGGAAACGTTATATTTTATTAATCAGAAAAAGAAAAGAATAGATAAGAAAATCACTAATTCTGTCTCTGTTCTTGTAAGTAGTAAGTAGGTTACATATCTATTTTATCATAGAAAGGGGATGAAAAGTAGTGTATGACTTGAGAGCAAATTATTTTTCCCTCGTGGTGTGGTCTCATCTCTCGACCACACGAGACCACACAAGATGTGATGAACTTTGAATCAAGAGCGAAACGAATGATTCAAAGTATCGCCCTCAACGTAAAAATACTACTTTGCTCCCTTGTCATAGAATCGAATACTTCAATCTATTGCAAATTACGTATGCTAATCAAAGTTGAGCAAGTTTTGTCACTAACTGTATGTTTATATTGTATACTTACTTTGAAAATAATAGCCCTAACGCTCTGGCCATATTACTTTATAGACACAGTATTCTAACAAAATGCATCGCAAAAACGGCTTGAATGAAATGAAATGAAAATGAAATAAAATTTATTTACGGAAAACAAGCATTGTTACAATATTTTTTCTTCTGCCAAATTGTATAACAGTTTGTTGGCAGATGAAGCTAGCTTACGCATTATGTGTGAGTAAGCTAATGTTGTTTTTTTTATTTTTTTTATACCACTTAGGTGGCAGACAAGCGCACGGTCCACCTGATGGAAAGTGGTTACCGTGGCCTATGGGCGTTTGTAACACCAGAGGAGTCACAGTCGCGCTGCCAACCCGTTAAATACAGAGTTTCTGTGCCGTCAGTGTAGAAGATAAAGCAGGACAAGCCTTTAATCCTCTCACTGATAGCACAAATTCTCCTGTGAGCTCTGGCTACCCTACTCACCGCTGGGAACACAACACGAAGTTATTATAGCCAGTCGGACTGCTCAATTGGGCGGAAATACAGCCGTGTCCTACCTCCTTAAATGTCGATAGGTACTGCTCTTTAAAATGTCAATGTGTGCATGTCCTGGGATATATGTATTTGTCAACTTGTACGATAGTAGGTTTTATTATGCCGCTTTGTAGTGCCTCTTGCTGTGTTTATGGAATTTTTATATTATCTAGGGCCTTACAAAAATATATAATCTAGGGCCTTACTTGTACTTGTCCTTGTTTTATTAATGTGCGCAAAATCCCCACGGCTTCCCCCATCACCGAAGCCGGTGGGAGAGGTTATGTCTGATTTGAACCGACTAAAACGCACGCCGACTGTGTAGGCCGCAGTTTGCCGGAGGTGAGATTATCTGAGACTATCCCTCACACCCGGCCGGGCTTACTTGTCACGTGACAGACAGAAAATATGGCAGACTCAGAAATATTAAATATGACTACAATTTCCTACCAACTAGCTCAACTGTAGGTATTTGGTTGGGTACTTGACTAAACGTAAATTTTCTGGTAGCTAAAAAAGTCAACGACAGCATATGTCTTATATTTAAGTTATATAAATATTCATGTATCATTGACGAACATTCAATATTCTTTGATAAAAACGCAAAAGTAAGAAAAGATTTTTCATAAATAAAATTTAATTTTAAAAATATTTTTGCTACCAATGACAGCGTAAACCGAACCAATATTAATTTGCTGTAAACCAGTACTGTAACAGGCACACACAGGACAGGCCTAGGACTAGTATGGGGCCACCGAAAATGTAACTAGGTATATGTGTAAAAATACTAAAAACATGAGTAAGTGTTTTTAGTAATAAAATGAATTTATGGAGAAGCAAGGTGCTGGTTTTTGTGACGGGACGCCACCGACGCGCGACGCCGCTCCCAAGGCAACGGGCTCCTTGGCAACCAGCTGCCACAAAAAACATTTTCAGTGCTATTTTATTGTGACAGTCAATGATATTATATACAAGATATGTTACGTTCATAGTAACTGACTCGTCAAATCTGATCCAGCAGACTAAACATACCTATACAGTGCACAACAGTTGACAATTAGCCTTAAAGTAGTGCGAAAGATGGGATAAGCACGTGAGTAAAAAAGATAGCTATAACTCGGACGATTGCGCTTCTAGTATAGCTTCGAAGCATAGATTAGTTTTGTTGAACAGAAGGGGTATTTCGTTGGTAGGTAAGAAATAAAATTCGATGAAAAAAATATACGTATTTATTCATTTCGGAAAATGATAATATAAAATTCAAAATGATAATTAAGAAACAAAACGATAATTAAGAAAAAATTAAACGCCTTCGAATAAATTTAATTTATTTCTTTTCTGCCTCTTAGAAAGTTTTTTTATTTCGGGATTATTTTTATGAGCAGAATGAAGCCGAACAGCAGTATATTTGTCAATTAATGTTTTAATTAAATTTATGCGATGATTAAAAGACGGTGCTTGTTGCTTTGAATGGTCTAGAAGTGAGTGAAATATGTTGAAGCTTAAAAACGTTTTTAAAATTCGATACTTTAACTTATCAACATCTTCATTATTTACAAAATGAACTCCTTTTTCATTCAAATGAGATTTAATAACACTTTCTGACTGTTAGCAAACGGAGACCGAATCTTCTGATGAATAGCATAAACCTCCCATATCTCTAATTGTAATTAATTTGTGGAACCACAATTTTTCATTAGTGTACAAGGTTTCACAGGTTTCACATTTTAAAGTTTTTGCTAATTTTCATGCAATCCAACCAGAAATATTTGTTTAGCCGATTCTGAAGAACTTTCGTTACTAAGCATTCCAGCAAGAATATTAGTATTGTTTTCCGAATTTTTATCACTGGATGAACAGGAAGTCGTGACGACGAATTAATATTTATGATTCCTGATGATGAGCACGTAAGTACAGGAATATTTTCCAAAGGAATACAATTGCCACTAAAAGCACTACGTAACTCTAAATGATTGAATTTTTTTCTGTACAATCCTTTAAATTGAATGGTGTTCGGATTGTTGTTGTAACCACCTTGGCGTCGAATGATACCAAAAATAATTTCAATATGGTCCTGACTTAATCGATATGTGGCGATATACCTTAATACTGGTGATGGTGATTAATACTGGTGATTACAAACTTTTAAATAACAAATGAAACTGAACAGCAGGTCAATTATTACTTTAGTAGGCAGTAAAGTGAAAATGTCCCATCTGTACTGATAATCTATGCGTGCAGTGTTATTGTGTCCTTGTCGTACTCATGTCAAAAAGATTTTTGTCTCGTTTTTCTGCCGCCATTATTTTAAGAATATTATTAAACTAATTTTATTAGAAAACACTAATAAATCGGTAATATTTTATGTATTTACATGTGATAGGAGATCCCTTGTGTTTTATTAATCTTAGTGTCGTAATTTGTACATTTTTTAAAAGCACACGATGGCATTTTATTGCAATTTATTAAGCGCTTACATACGTGTCAACTCGGCATTGGCAAGACATGCACTAAATGCGATACGTCCCAATTGGGACGTTTTTACGTCTTCACCAGGCGCGCTCTAGTAACATATCTGCCTCTTTTTTATGTAATATCATTGGTGACAGTTGTTTTTAATTTATAAAGTGTTTTTGTATATATAGTGTTTACGGAACTTGTTAGTTTTAAGAATTTTAAGTGCTTCATTCATCATATTACACATATGTTGCACGATAGTGATGCGGAGGTAAGTCAACCTACTGCTTCGCTATTGAATGTGATACGATGCCCTCACTGCTCCCAAGCCCGTATTTTTAAGAGTGAGCGAGGTTTGAAGATACATATTGGCAAAGTACACAAACCCCGACATGTATCTCCGAACCCCCCTCTGGTTATTCAACCCTCTACCAGTACAGTTTCGGAAAACATTATTGAAATTCCCTTTTGGCAAAGACTATCTCACTTAAAAAACTCTGTTTCGATCCTAAAGAGAATTCCTCGCGGTGCAAGACCAATTGTTGCGAAAAGTTTGTCAAACTTCGAGAAAATACTAAAACGGCTTGGGAGCAACTGCTCACCTTCCCATACAAAATTTTACATATTAGAACAGACAAGACAGACCGGACAGCCCACCGAACAACAACAAATTCATTGACGTCTCAAATTAGAAATAATTGTAGCGTCATAACGGAAAATTTAAACCCAACATACTCTTCTTTTCGGAAAAGCAATATTTTTAACTTGGTTGAATCAAAATTAAGGGATGGTGACATAAGTGGGGCATCGAGATTGCTTTTTAGTAGCGATGTAGTGGCGCCCTGCTCTCCGGAGACCCTTACTGGTCTGCGGAGCAAGCATCCAGCGCCTGCGGGTGGCCTTTCTTTTCCTGAGGCACCTGTCCCTGACCCTGATTGCCTGTGCGTAACGGCCAAGGAAGTGTTGGCAGCCGTTGTCTCCTTTCGAAGTGGTTCTGCCGGAGGTCTTGACGCATTAACCCCACAACATTTGAAAGATCTTTTAGGGCCAAGCGCCGGGGAGGCTGGTGAGGCACTTCTGAAGGAGCTAACGGCTCTCATGAATTTGATGCTCTCCGGTAGTGTGGATGATGCCATCACAGACATTTTGTATGGGGCTAATTTGTGTGCCCTACGCAAGGGAGACGGTGGCATTCGTCCCATTGCCGTGGGATGTACGTACCGACGTATGGCAGCCAAACTCTGTTGTAAATATTACAAAACCGAGTTAGCTTTGAAGTTCCAGCCCCTCCAAATTGGTTTTGGTTCAAAGGGGGGCTGTGAGGCTGCCATACATGCTTTATCAACCTACCTTGGCTCCAGTAAAGGTGAGGTCATTCTCAAGGTTGATGTGAAGAATGCTTTCAACTCGGTGAACAGGGACACCTTGTTGAACCAAGCTAAATTAGAAACACCCAAAATTTATAATTTTCTTTGGCAATGTTACAGATACCCCTCCAAATTATTATACAAGGACAACCTTTTGAAATCAGCTGTTGGATGTCAACAAGGAGATCCTCTTGGACCGGTAATTTTCAGTTTAGCTATTCAGCCCATTATTCGGCGGTTAAATTCTAAATTTAATGTATGGTACCTAGACGATGGGACTCTAGGGGGAGATGTGGAGACAGTTTTACAAGATTTGGTATTTATTAAAAATGAATTTAGATTAATTGGTTTAGAACTAAATGACAGCAAATGCGAGATTTTTTTAAACAACGTTTCGGTCAAAATTTCTACTATTTCTAAATTCAATTCCGTAGCTCCCACCATCAAAATTTTAGAAAAAGACTCTTTACGTCTCCTCGGGTCCCCAATCCTAGATGCCTACACCTCATTTATAGAGGAAAAAGTTCAAAATTTTAGTGACATTTCGGATCGCCTACTCAAAATAAATATACACTCGGCTTTCACTATTCTTCGGTATTGCCTATTCGTTCCAAAATTCACCCATGCGATCGACGCCATTTTTTAAACATATAACAATTTTGGAAAAAATGGACGAAATTATAGAAAATACCCTCACCAAAATTTTAAATGTGGCCTTGGATGACCGAGCTTTACTACAAGCGACTCTACCGATTCGCTTGGGTGGGCTCGGTATTCGCAAAATTTCAGATGTCAGCTTACCAGCGTTCCTGTCTTCAGTCCACAGTACGGAAGAATTAACTAGGAAAATCCTTGCACCTTCACTAGTTAATTCTGAAGTATTGTGTAAGACTGATGCAGTGAACGCTTGGAAAATTGCATGTCCAAACACCGATCTCCCAAGGAACCTTTTCTCACAGCGTCAGTGGGACGGGCTGCTCTGCAGCTTAGTTGGAAAAAATTTACTAAATACATGTTCCAATGCTGCTGAGCGTGCCCGTTTACTGGCGGTTGGAGTGTGGGAATCGGGTCTTTGGCTACAAGCTCTTCCGTCATCTAACGTAGGAACTAGATGACACTACCTTCCGCATCGCAACTTGTCTCCGTTTAGGTGCGCCGTGTGTTTCTCCGCATCAATGCCGTTGTGGAGAAGCCGTTGACAGACTCGGACACCATGGTCTGTCGTGCTGCAGGAGCGCTGGGCGAATTCCACGGCACGCCAGCCTCAACGACATAGTCCGCCGTGCTCTTGTCACCGCCGGTGTACCAGCTGTACTAGAACCAAACGGTTTGGCGCGTGACGATGGCAAGAGACCGGATGGCATGTCGTTAATGCCATGGAAGATGGGTAGGACTCTGGTGTGGGACGCCACATGTGTTGATACCATGGCTCCTACCCATATAACTATACTTTGTAAAATGTAGCTTGGGTCCTATGACAGATGTTGACAAGACATCACTAGTGATGTGAAAGTGTAATAGTCTAAGTCGAGAATAAGTATAGGTACAATGACAATGCATGTATGTATATTATCAAAAGCTATTTATTTAATCTGAATCAGACAATGGAGTACATCCTAAATCATCATCATCATCGTCGTCGTCTTCTATATCCGACTCGCTGGAACAGTCTTGGAGATTTATAATAATTTCATTTTCTCTAAGGTTGTCAAAACGAACGTCACGTTCCCAGTCTTCAATAATGAGATGTTTGGTCCTTTCCACAACACTTTTCCAGTTCTCCGGTGTTACTTTGGTGCAAGCTTCTTTTAATAACCCCATCATTTTATTTGCAGTAAACGGCGGAGTGGTATTGTTGCGTGCCACGTAGCCTAACAACAATTAAATATTCATTATTATATTAATAGTAAAATATGTATTACATGGGTCTTTGTTACTGAACTTTAAATAGGTAACATATTTTTTGTAATTAGCTTTACCCTGGCACTCAGTCTGCATTATTTTTTTTAGATGAAAAGTAGGCTATGGTCCTTCCAGCCTTTGTTGCTACATTGCAACGAAAAAAAAATTACAAACAAACACTTTTCAAATTTATAAAATGTATCATATGACAGGATTTTATTAAAAAAACTAAAAATAATTAAAAAATACGAACCTTTAATTTGAGCCCATATCATTTCTATACTGTTGTATTGGCAATGATATGGAGGGAGACGGAGAACAGTGTGGCCAAAGGATTTTGCCAGCTCGTCGAATATATATTTTGGACCGCCGGGTGGCTTATTTAAGTTAACGAGCCTTAGTAGCTCCACCTTCAACATTGAGACATCAGCCTCAACACCTTGATTTTGGAGCCATTCCAAAATTTCGCTCTTTCGGTTAACTTTGGTTGGCGGTTTATCCATTTGCACGGAATGGTATGAGGCGTTGTCCATAACAATAACATGGGGCTTATTTAAATTGGCTAATAACGTCATGATCTACTCTTTGAATTTTTCATAATTCATTTCTTCGTGGTATTCAACCGTTTTAACTGACTTAAAAGCCAATAAACAATAACGAACTACATAATATTTACATTCATTAAGGATACCTAACGTAAATCTATTAACTTTACATAATTTTATAAATACACAACAGTTATATAATGTGTATCGATTATGCCTCATACAGTCGACTGAGTCGACCCAGTCGATCGATTGTGTCCCATCTCTAGTAATTTCTGCCGACAGACGGAACCTTGATAGAACGGCAAGATATTTTTTGTAGCGCATTTATTTTATTTATTGATGCTTGTTTTTCCAAATTATTATGTTGTTATTGTGTTATATTATTGTATGATAAATTTTATTTGTGAGCTATGGTGGTAACTACGAAAAATAAAAATCTAGAAATGAATGATCAAAGAGAGACGCCGTTACAATGTAAAGTCGTCCTGAAAATGATCAAATGTCATAGGACCCAAGCTACATTTTACAAAGTATAGCACGGCTGGCTGTGCTGGTGCTACTGCTGCTTCTGTAGAGGCTCTCAAGCGGCGCAAATACTCCAATCTCATCGGAGATTATGAATTTGTGCCGTTTGGAGTCGAGACTTTGGGGTCATGGGGTCCGAGCGCTCGCAACCTCTTTCGTGAGATTGCGAAGCGAATGGTCGACGTTTCTCGTGACCAGAAGGCTGGCCTCTTTTTAGGTCAGAGAATAAGCATTGCCATACAACGTGGCAATGCTGCCAGTCTTCTGGGAACGCTACCACAAGAGGCATGCGATGCGGAGGAATTCTACGACGCATTTTAATTGTTCTTAGCTGTAAGTTGTATAATAGTTATTTTATTTTTATTGTATTTAATATTTATAAATTATTTCTTGATTTGTTTATTAAAATAACAATTTTTTTTTACTAATTTAAGTAGGCTTCTAGTATATTACACTAAATTGATTATTGATTATTGATTATGTTTTATGAATAAAGTTATGTCACCATTTATAAATTCAGTTTAATGATATTTTTCTATTTAGAAACTCATTTTGCTCGAATCAACAATAGTGCCCAGAAAACGGCTCTATTACGTGGGAACGAATTCAATGATTGGTGAAATGTGTGTATTAATTCACCTCTGCCTAACCCTCTCATTCTCTGGATAAAGGCGTGATTATATGTATGTATGTAGAAACTCATTTTAAAGACCAGAAACCGAAATTAAACCACTAGTTACTCAGTTAGTTAGTCTAGTTCGTTAGTTAGGATCTTATTAATTGAGCTTATTTAGGTCGCTCCTCACCACTTTAAAATGCCACAAGCACATCTGTGCAACGTCAACAAGACATAATAAAATTAGGGAATTAATAACATGGGGTTTTTATTTTTAGTATTTTTTATACCAGATGGAAAGTGGTTCCCGTGGCCTATGAACGTGTGCAACACAAGGGGAGTCACACTCGCGCCACCGACCCTGTTAGAACCTACTAATGCCCTTCTTGAAGAACCCCATATTGTTGTATTTTGGGAAAACCACAGTCGGGAGTTCATTCCACAGCTTAAGAAATTATCAACAGCTTATTATAGCTTCCATGAAATATGCGATTACATAGCACAATTATTGAAATGATTTATTGTTTTGAATTAGTAAGAAAAATATTTATTTTCAAAAGTAATTTAACAGTGTGATCGAGCTTCTCGTTGACCTCTCATTAGGAAAATCTCCCCCGTGGGTTGCGTAACGTTACCCTTTTTAGGTTTCATTGGTAGATCATCATCCCCCCTAGAGAAGTGGGAAATGTATGGGAATTTTGACCTAATAACACATATCAACGCATGTCATACTCGTGAAATACCATACATTCGTCATTCTATTCTGCAATACGCCGGCCAATAAATTGCCACTTATCTAGGGGGGCCGGTGTGCGAGGGATATGCCTGTCAACCTCACCTTCGGCAACCGTAAAAGACGTTTTAGTCGGTTCGAGTCCGACATAACCTCTCTCACTGACTCCGACTTGGGGTATCCGTAAGGATTTCTGGCACGTAAAAAAGGGGGGTCAGGTGAAATTATGTTTACAAATGTTATGCTATATTTTCATTATAATTAGGTACTAAGAAAAATAAAAAAATTGCAATTACAAATAATATTTTTATTTTTATTCACTTATCAACAGGTCTATTATACCTACCCTAGTTAAAAATTTAACATAGCATAAAATCATGCCTATATCCCCGAAAGGGTAAGCCGCTAGTAAGTGCTAGCACCCACATTTCGCCAGTATATGTTTCATTTGTATTAAAAAATTTAAAATTTTTTAAACATAAAATTTTTGATGTGATGAATGCTATTCATTTTTAGAGGTGTTTCGCAAATTATAATATAAAAACTAGGTCTAGTTCGGCAGACAGAGGCTGTATGTACCTATATAACAAAATAGTACAATAAAATTAATTTATTTTTATTTTAACTTATTGGACAATTTCTTTTTTGTTATTTTTTTAGTATGTGGAATTGAAAAATACATTTAAGTAGTCCTATATTTATACCCTCCTATGTTTTGATAGCATTTTATATTTTTCAACCCCGGTCGATAGCTGATCAATAAATAATTCATATGGCAAAACAACGTTTCCCTGGTCAGCTAGTTATTATTATAATAAACAATCACCTGGCGCAACAGAGGTGGCAACTCCTCCCTAAATTTGTGATTTTTACGGCCAAGGTGCGAGGGATATATATGCTTCGGTAAACTAAGACCCTCAGACGGTATGCGGTTTAGGTCCAACATAACGTCCCCCACTGCATCTAGCGGGGGAGTGGGGGAGGGTTCCGTGGGAATTTACCTACGTCTACCTACGACTCATAGTAGTATTATTCCTTCCGAGGTTTTGGACTTCCACTAGATGGCGTAGTAAAGTAAACATCGTTTGAAAAGTGCTCCTGTGTTAATAAACTTTTAAAAATATAAAACAACCACTTTCCGTCATTAAAAGTATCTTGGTGCGCGAAAAATAGTACCCAGTGCCTACTATATAAATAATACGAGTGATTATTTCCATAAATCAGTGAATTCAAGCTTCCGTGAAAAATATGAATTTTAACGGACATTAAAACTGTTTAGAAACAAAATAATAAGTGAATAAAATTAACTCCCAGGGGCATAAAAGTGTGAAAGGTGATACTAAAAACTAGAATACATTGTGTACTGTTCAATTAGAGTGAATAAATTCCGGAAATATCATTCAAATTTTGCATATTCATGTTGGAGGTAACTGAGAACAGCGCCATCTATTGTCCCAACTCTGAATCACCTCAAACTAACAACATATAGTTACACTCGGCAACTAGCGCTGCCGGGTTCTACCAACAGAGGGCACTAGTAACCAATACCTTCATCGATACAATTATGGATCAGTCGCAAAACATTACAATGCGACGTCATAAGAGGCATAAAACAAAATCTTGTGATTCTTTAGATATGAGCTGCTCAATGGAATCAACCAGCCTAGATGGCCGTTTGGGAACAAGCCTAGAAAACTTATCCTCTATTTTCTGCAACCCAAATACCTTGCTCGACCTGAAAAATGAAATAAATGCACTGAAAGCTACCCTGGCAAGCACTCAAAATGAACTTGATAATATAATATTAGAAAAAAATGATTTAACGAAGCTTGTCTCGCAACTAAGTCAAGAAATAAATACCTTAAAACAAATATGTGACTCACCACTATCTTCTTTAAGGAAAAATAAGCTAGTTAAGCGTAGATTTAGTAGTAGACGTCGTCTTACAGACAGTTTTGGTCGTGACAGCCCACTCCCTGAATGTACATCGCTCTCACAGAGCAAAAACCGTCCAACACTTAGCGAGGTTACTTCTAGTCCGTTTAGTCCTGACCATGGAATGCTAGATGAAGCCACTTCAACCATGGAACACCAGAAGAAAAAAAACCCAACATCAAGAAATCAGACAAAAGTAATGAGATCCCCTGCGACAAAAATAAAGCAAAATATATACATATTCGGAGACCAACACGCCGAAGGCCTGGCACGCAGAATAATAAAAACAAGGAGCAATAAATGGAATGACAATTATGCATGTACATCCTTCATTAAACCAAATGCGCAATGTACACGGATCCTCAGCAGTTGCACCGAGGAATTTATAGAAGGACTCACATCTCTGGACATTGTAGTGCTTGTGATAGGCTCGAACGATAAGCGTCCGTATACATTAATTTCGGAACTCTGTAACGTATTGTATAAGCTGCGTCTTCACTCGGTGTATGTAACGAATGTACAATGTAATCCCTACCTAAATGAATCCATGTTAAATTGCAATATAAGACAGATTGTTAGTAACTATACAAATTGCACATACTTAAAATTACCACAAAGTAAATATTATTATCAGAACAGGTTCGCTTCCGGCCACCAATATTACATCAATATGCTATGCAACAGACTGAACTCGGACATTGACCATAGGTTTTACCAAAGTCAGATACTAACTCGGATTAAAGAAAATCTTGACAAATCAAAAGTCCCACAGCATATAGATAAACCTAATAATAAGAATAATAATGGTAATATTAACACTTATAATAATAATAACAACTCACAACCCTCCAAAAATAAACAAACAAAAATCACATCATATTTTGCGAACAAGACTCCGCCCTCAAAACCTGCCTTAACCTTTTTTCGATCCTGAAATTAAATGTGAGACCCTAACACTATTTCATCAAAATATTGCGGGATTACTAAATAAACAGGACCGACTCATAATTGCGCTGGAGGATCTAAATAATGATTTAAGTAAGGTTCAAATAATCTGCTTATGTGAGACATTTGTGAAACGAGGTACAGAAATTAACTGTAACATAAACAACTTTAGAATGGCAGCTTCTTTCTCTCGAGCAGACAAACGAAGAGGCGGTACCTGCATCCTTATAAAAAATAATTTACAGTGTAAGGCAGTTGATAACTTGTTTCCAGCCATACCGTTCCATTTTGAATACTGTACGACCGAGTTAGTTAACTATAATTTAATTGTGGCATGTATTTATAGCACACCAGCTTCAAGCTCAAGTATATTTCTAAATAAGTTGGAGCTCCTTGCAGGTAAACTGAGTAGGAAAAGAAATAAAAATATCATTCTGTGCGGTGATTGGAATTTAAATATAATGAAGACCAACACATTAACCAACAAACTTAACGGTATATTGAATAATAATAATTTAGATAGCCATATACAGCTACCCACACGGGACAACGCCTGCTTGGACTTAATAGTGAGTAATATTCCTGAAGTTATTCCTAAGCTTCACCATCTGAATCTGTCTGATCACCAAACAGGTCAATCAATTACTTTTGCACTTGAATCACACAAGGTACGGCAAGCACCCGAAGTTTGGTTCAGGATGGTGAGGGATTTGTGCGAGGAAAATATCTATAGTTACAAATCTTACCTATCCCAGCTTTCGTTTTCTGATGTCTTAGCTACTGCAAATTCGAACGAAGCTTTTAACACATTTCACGACACAATTACACTCTTCTACGATCTATGTTTCCCAATAAAGAAAATTAAATGTACTAATAAGTTAATAAAAAACAAATGGTTGACGAAAGGTATAAAAAAATGTTGTGTAAGAAAAAGAATTCTTTATAATAAGTACCGTTTAAGCAAAGACAATAAAAATCAAAATAAGCACACATACACACGCTACTCTACTATATTAAGGAGATGTATACATACAGCGCAACAAATTAGTAGCCAGCGCTTCATCGCGTCATCGAAAAACGCCTGCAAGGCTGCATGGCACTTAATTAAAGATAAAACAAATAAAAAGCAGCAACAATCGACGATCGATACGTTGGTAATAGATGACACGATATATGAAGACCCTAAAGAACAATGTGATATATTCAACAACTTTTACATTTCGCAAACTAACACACATACGCATAATTCAAACCAAAATTGCACAGTTAACATACCACATAACCCCAATAGTATATTCCTGACTCCAGTGGATGAGTTTGAAATATATAAAATAATCTCAGGCCTAAAGGAAACTTACTCCACAGGTTATGACGACTTAAGCACTCTAGTACTAAAAAAGTGTGCCCCCAGTTTGGTTGTTCCTCTCACACACATTATTAACTTAACATTATCAGAGGGAAAGTTTCCAGACCGCCTAAAAATGTCTGTGATCAAACCATTATATAAAAAAGGGGAAAGAACAAATGTAAACAACTACAGGCCCATACCTAACCTTAATTCCTATTATAGCAAAGATTTTCGAAAAGGTAATGTGTTCTAAACTGGAGTCATTTATAACATCATGCGGCATTCTCGATGCACGGCAGTTTGGATTTAGGAAATCAAGTTCAACTGCCCTGGCATGTTTTTCGTTAGTCCAACAGATTACAGAAAGCCTTGACTCTAAATCTAAAATCGCTTGTGTGTTTCTTGATATGACGAAAGCAT
The DNA here is from genome assembly GCA_963662185.1 of Eilema griseolum. NCBI lineage: Eukaryota > Metazoa > Arthropoda > Insecta > Lepidoptera > Erebidae > Eilema > Eilema griseolum. The sequence goes on along the minus strand of OY759239.1, from coordinate 12,408,046 downwards.
TTGATTTCGTCTGTCACAGAAAACTCTTGTCGAAATTATACAATTATGGTATACGGGGAACCGCCAATGACTGGATTAAGAGCTACCTAGAGAATAGAGTGCAGTGTGTAGAAATAGAAACATTCGAACATAACGTACAGAAAAAGTTCAGATCAGAGTATCGACATAATGGCTACGGTGTACCACAAGGGAGTCTGATCTCTCCCCTTTTGTTCTTGATCTATATAAATGACCTCCCAAAAGCTGTAAAGCACGATTGTATACTTTTCGCCGACGACACAACCTTAATTGTTAAAGGCAAGAACAACGGCGAACTAGAATTTAAAATAAAAGAAGCCTTAAGTAATGCGAGCTCATGGCTAGAAATGAATAATTTATAAATAAATACCTCCAAAACAAACATCATGCAATTCCAAACATACAATGGTAACGCAGTAGACCTTAAAATTAACTACAACAATAATGTAATTAGTAACTGCAACGAATGTACATTCTTAGGTATTACGATGGACAAATTTTGTAACTGGAAGTCGCATATCAATAGGATTCTAACTAAAATTGACCGTTTTGTGTATGTACTCGGCAGACTTAGACAGATTGTAAATCTGCATGCAGCGGTTATGACGTATCATGCGTATGTGTCCTCGGTGCTCCGCTATGGAATTATTATATGGGGCAATTCCGTGGAAGCAGATAAGGCATTCATTGCCCAAAAGAGATGTGTCCGTGCAATGTGTGGAGCTGATGGCTTAACTAGCTGTAAGCCGCTTTTTAAACGTCATAAAATTCTCCCGCTACCATGCCTATACATACTGGAAATGTGTATCTTTGTTAAAAAGCATTCACATCTCTTCATTAAATTGGGAGACAACCCAAACAGCCGAACAAGGCATAGAAATAGACTCCAGATCCCAAGGGTAAACTTAGAGCTGTCCAAGAGGAATTCATTTTGTATGTGTATAACATTATATAATCATCTGCCAGAATGTTTAAAAGAACTTGAAGGAGCTCCTTTCCGCAGGAAACTGTACGGAATCCTAAGCGAAAGGGGTTACTATGGGATAGATGAATATTTAAGAGACAAAATAACTATTGAAAATGAATAATTTCTAAATTTAATTTAATGTTTTCAAATTTTAATTGACATTGTTATTTATTTTAATTGAATCCTCATGACTGACTCTTTCGCTTTTGGCTTTTGACTTGATTTGTGTTTTAGTGACATTTATTTTATCATGACTGTATGAAGTTCTCAAAATATTATGTTAGCTATATTACTATTACTATCGACTATTCTATTTGTAACATATTAATCGATTGGCCGAAGCCCCTAAGGGTGTTATTACTAATTATTTATTATTTGCACATTAATTTTAATATTGTCAAGTAAGCATGTTATATGTATTTCAACGCCACACGGCAGAGTATGACGTTCCTTTATCTATGTCTCACAAAATCTAATGTATACCATATTCCATGAAATAAAGTTTGAAGTTTGAAGTTTGAAGTTTCACCTCGAAAGTCGGTTTTTTCATTCCATTCTCATCAATTTCTGAGTCTTTTCTCAACTTGGTCAGGGTCGGCTTTCTGGTCTAACTAAGATGCCGCCGACATCTCACCTCCACAACCAATTGGCAATATCCATATTCTGTAGATAGACTAGTCGGACTTTTTAGGACTCCACGTACCAGTAACGACTGCCATTATCTAATAGATATTATTTATATTATGATTCTATCACAGTTTTAGTGTCTATACTCCTCCGAAAGGGCTTGACCGATTTTGATGAAATTCTATATGTATATTGAGTAGGCATGAGAATAGCTTTATAACAAATTTTTACACCCCTAAGTGATAAGGGATCCACCCTTATCAAAACGGCAACAAAAATTTTTGTTGATTGAAAAAAATTGACGACCTCCGTGGCGTAGCGGTAGAGCATTCGACTGCAATGCAGGGGGCGCGGGTTCGATTCCCGCTCAGTGCAAATATTTATATGCATGAATATGTTTATTTGCATTGGTCTGGGTGTTTCTATGTATAATATGTATGTATTTACAAAAAAAAAGTATCTTAGTATGTTTATCCGCATTCTAGATCCCATAACACAAGCTAGTTAAGCTATGCTTACCATGGGTCTAGATAGCGTTGTGTAGAATGTCGTGGAATATTATTTATTTATTTATTATTTTTATATTTTTTATTTTTTTATGGTGTGGAATTGAAAAACACATGTAGCCCTAAATTTTTACCCTCTTACCACCGACCACTATGTTTTGATAGCATTTTTCATACTCTAGAAATAATTCATATGTCAAAACAACATTTGCCGGATTAACTAGTAATATATATAATTCTATTTTACCAATAAAAACTATTCTATGGCACATTTATAATATGCTACTTCTAATGTTGACATTATTATAATACTTACTTATATGACTTAGCTATTAAAACCATAATTGTAAAACTAGTACTATTACAATGTACAGCCCTCATTTTTGATGATGATGAATAAATTATCATTATATTATTATATATAATGTTGTTATGGTAACCGGGACCAACGACTTAAGGTGTTCTCTGAGGCACGAAAATTCTCTTCTTCTTCTTCTACTCATTCTTCTCCTTTTGATTTAGTCTATATTGCTTTTATGGGAACAATTACCCTCCAAACCCCGATTGTAACCTGCGCCAGAGCCTCATTCTCAATCAGAGGGTTTACTGACTTGCAGATGATCTGCATCTATTGCGACTATATTTATTTAAAAAGGTACATAATTATGACCGATATTAATTTTTCTCGATTTATTTAGACTCCATATAATAACTAGTGTTGCCATCTGTATAATCAACATTCTTGATATGGAAGAGCGGAGTGTCCTACTACAAGCATTTTTTACTTAAAAGGAGGCTCCAATCACAAACCAATGTTTGTTGTATTTTGTTACCGAATAAAGAATTTTGAATTTGAATGTAATCACCACGTAGCATATAATGCAATGACCTTGACAGCACATATAGAGATTTTTTTTTATGTATTTGATCGTGTGGTAACGGAGAAAGAATACAAGCGTCATCTCATCTGAAGGGTGTCGTAAAAGGCGACTAACAGAAAAATACGTAGACGATATCACTGCGAGAGAGGGAAACCTTGAAATAAAACCCTGTCAACCCGTCTGGCCAGGGTGGATACAGTAGGCCAAAGCCTCCTAACACTGCGAGAGGCCTATTTCAGCAGTGAACTGCGATGGGCTAATTGAATGATGATAATTTAGGTGGCAGTCAAGCACACGGCCCACTTGACGGAAAGTGGTTACTGTGGCCTATGGTGTGTAACTCCAGGGTAGTCACACCCGTGCTGCCGTCTGTGCCGTCAGTACAGAAGACACAATCAGGATAAGCCTTTCTTTCCACTAATGGCACAAAAACTCTCCAGTGAGCTCTGTCTGTTCTACTCACCGCCGGGAACACAACACGAGGTTATTATGGCGGTGATATTCTGTAAGGCCGAGGTACTTACTTACTACCTCAGTTGGACAGCACAATTGGGACGGGAATACCGTCGTGTCCTACCTCCTACAAATAGGACTATTATATATATCTGTCAATCGAGAATTCTATGCCTATGAGATTAAAATAAATTTTTGAGTTGCAGACGAAGAAAAAATTACAAATACATTAAATAATGAGAATTATTATCTATGTCACATGTGTTTAGCGCCATCTAGTACAGTCAAGGTGAACTTCTACAAAAATATTAAACTGTATCGCGCGTAGAAAGTTCTAACACTGGTTCACTACCATTTATATACAACCCGGGGGGGTCTTTATTACAACCAGTTAGATTACAACCAAAGGGGTAATTATATACAACCAGAGGGGTTGTACATAATTGGTTAAGTAAAATATATTTTTCTCACGAATAAACCGTCAATGGTTTCTTAAGAGTTTCAACTGTTTGAAGAAGTCAAATACAAACACATAATTTTTTTTTATATCACTTAGGTGACAGACAAGCACACGGCCCACCTGATGGAACGTGGTTACCGTGGCCTATGGACGCTTGTAACACCAGAGGAGTCACAGTCGCGCTGCCAACCCTGTAGGTACAGAGTTTCTGTGCCGTCAGTGTAGAAGACAAAGCAGGACAAGCCTTTAGTCTTTCCACTGACAGGACAAATTCTCCAGTGAGCTCTGGCTACCCTACTCACCGCCGGGAACACAACACGAAGTTATTATAGCCGCGGTATTCTGTAGAGCGGAGGTACTTCCCCAGTCGGACTGCTCAATTGGGACCATCTACTGAGTCTTATTCTGAATATTAAAACCATAAAACATCTGAAAAGATGAAATTTTGAAAAGGAATATAATACCTACATTTCTTTCACAAACATATTATGTATGTAAAGCCTCGTTTTATATATTTTTTTATATTACAATATTTAATAAACGGACCTCTCTAGATAAGTGCCAATTCTTTGGCCGGCGGCGTAGCGTTCCAGTGAGATCTGGCTACCCTACTCTCCGCTGGGAACACAACACGAAGTTATTTTAGCCGCGGTATTCTGTCATAATATGGTATTTTATCATATATGATTATAAGGAACCCTAATAACGAGTATTATTAGGGTTCCGTACCTCAAATGGGAAAAATGAAAATCTTATTAGATCACTTCATTGTCCGTCTGTCTGTCTGTCAAGACCTTTTCTCAGAAATGTGTAGAGGCATCAAGTTAATATTCATACCACATACTCAGGTTCGTAACGTCTTGAAACTGTGAAAAAATCAAACTTCTAAGTCAACGCAATCAAAACACATTACAGTTTATGTAGCATAACTTCGTTCATCCTATTTTGCACAGAACACTCAGCGAGGCACGCCGATTCGCACTTGACGGGCTTTTATAATATAACAACTATTCTCTGAAAATACATCTATCTATTTTTAGTAAGAACCGCGGTAGCCTAGTGGTATGAGTAATGGACTGCTGAGACGAGGTCTCGGGTTCGATCCCAGGTTTTACCATGGCACACACCAATGACTTTTCGATGCTTTTCAAAGTTATGTGTGTATTTATTGCAGGTTTATAAGTGTCCGGTTAATGGCAATAGGCTAGCCACCTATTACATTGGGACCTAAACATAAACTGGCGAAATGTGGGTGCTAGCACCTCTGCCTACCCCTTCGGGGATATAGGCGTGATTTTATGTTATGTTATGTTATTAGTAAATAACTATTCTATAATTTATTTAGTATTAAAGATGTGACTAGAGGCTTGATTCCAGATATACATTATACAGAATAATATACATTCCAGATAACTATGGAATGTATATTATTCAGTATGCATAGAATAGATTAGACATTTACGATTTATTCTATCTAGCACTATCTAGCTACATATGCTAGTTATATAATATAAGCCTTTTTCTATGTGCAGAATGGCACTCAGTCCTTCGCTTTTCGAATCAAGTCTATCACATTCCCTGTTTTACAATATCAGTCTATCTGACTGGGATATTATCTCTATCGCACATCGGACTGACAGGTCCGATTACAGAACCTTTATAGAGTAGTTAGAACGTTTTGTGTTCATAAAATATTATGAATATATTCGCTTTTAACTACTCTAAAGAGTTATCAAACAAATATAGAACGCTGTACAAAATCGAATTAATTCTTAATGGATGGTAGTTAAACGTATATCAAAAAGAGTACATTTTGTACGACAAGATAATCCAAATTCACATCAAAAATACTGATTGAGCACCAACAAACTACTGCAAGTAAGTAGTTAGTTAGCAACCAACCAACCAACCAATTATAAAAAAAATTACCACAAAGACATAAGGCGGGAGCGAAGCGAAGCGGAGCTCCCGCCTTAGTCTTCTAACCTAACCTATCCATTTCGGGGTGGGTGGTGATCATTCTGAACTTAATTAGATGCACAATCAGTATTTTTACTGAACGCGAAAATATTATGTATTCTTAATTAGATTAGGTACTAAATGAAAATTTATTGTTATTTATTTATATTTTATTTGTCAGAGAAGAATCTCTAATTGACAAACTAAGTTTCCAAGGTATCGAACACCTTATCTTCAAAATTTTACTTACATAAAATGATAAATAGAAATTGGAAAAATAAAACAAAGAAATGATTCATTATCAAAATAAACGGGATATTTACCATGTTTCATTATTTTGAGTTTCCGATATTTCGGCGCTGTTCCAAGCACCATGATCAAGACCATGATAGTTTAAATACCTACTTATAAAGAAATTATTATGGGTCGGAGCGTTCCCCCTTGTAAGCGAAAGCGAAAAAATTGAGTCGGTCCAGGCCGAATTCGAACCGAGACCGACTCATTTTTTTCTATCTTAATCGAAAAAAAAATGATTCTCCTAAAATACAAAAATAAATATAGGTACAGCACCTTTTGAGTGCGTTTGTACATCCAACCACAACCAATGTCAAATGGAGCAGGTAGGTACTTAGTAAATTTCTTGTCCCATCATTATTTTTCATCTCATAGGTTCTGAAGTTCGGCTCTGGATTTTTCATTTGCTAGAATCCTATCATTTAGGTTCCAGTAATAGCTTCTAATGACCACGTAGAAGTATATGCTGGCCCCTGTAAAAGCAAACGTGGGTACATCAATAAATAATTATGTTTTTTTTTTTTCTGTATATATAAGTCATTAGCTATATAAGGTATTTGGAAAATGCCCCTAAAAAGAAAACAGACGAAAAAAAAAATTTGAGTAAATATTTTTTGCGATCGTAACACTTTTTTATTATTATTATACACTCGAGAGCAATGAATCCGGGTCACTTAAAGAATCCTAAAAATCTCGGAAACTAAAAATGCTAGGTTAATGCAATAAATTGTATTTAATAGACAATGTAATACTCCTTAAATGAAGGTATTAAAACTTCTTAGTTATTGTAAAGTTATATCATAAAAAAATCAAATTTGAAAAAGGGCCACTTTCGAAGATGGAACTACGAAATTACAGCATTTGGTGTTGCTTTTGTTTGTAATCTGTCATTTATGTGGGTACATAAACCATGTTGATAGTGCTCTATATTCATTAATCAAGCTGAAATTATGTCGCTTACGCCTGAAGAATGCACCAGAATACTTACAATGCTGGAAACCGGCCGGAGTCAGCGCGATACAGCCAGGACTGTCGGTGTGTCGCTGTCAACAGTACAAAGAGTTCTCCGACGTTACGAAGAAACTGGTTCTAACCTACGCAGACCAGGAACGGGCAGAACCAGGTGTACCACAGCACGAGAAGACCGATACTTGGTGAACACCATGCTTCGAAATCGCTTTCTCACAGGAACTGAACTCACCAATCAGTTTCGACGCCTCGGAGTAAGTAACCCAAGTGCATGGACAGTAAGACGTCGGCTTGCTGAATCTAACTTAAAACCCCTTAGACCTGCAAACGGCCCTAAACTGGAGCGTGGGCATCGTATTTCGAGACTAAGTTATGCCCAGAGCCACGTAAATTGGAGTATTGAAGATTGGTCAAAAGTTATGTTCTCCGACGAATCAAAATTTATGCTCTACAAGCACGATGGAAGACACAGAGTGTATCGAAGACCAGGGGAAAGATTCAAGCAAGCATGCATCGAAGAAAAAGTAGCCTACGGTGGTGGGTCTGTACTTGTGTGGGCCGGAATTTCTTCTGAAAGTCGCACAGAGCTGGTGATCATAGAAAACGGCTCTTTAACTAGCGTAAGATATGTGGAAGAAATCCTCAATGATCACGTTGGTCCATTTATGGTCAATTTAGGTGAGGATGCTATATTTATGCATGACAATGCCAGACCTCATACAGGTAGGATTGTGAATGACTACCTTCAAGAGATGAACATTACTCGTATGGAGTGGCCAGCGCGCAGCCCGGATATCAACCCGATCGAGCATGCTTGGGACGAGCTAGGCAGATGCGTAAAACAACGAAACCCTCCCCCAATCACGCTTCGTGAGCTCAAAATTGCTCTCACAGAGGAATGGGAGAATATTCCCCAAAATCGTATAAGGAACTTGGTGTACAGCATGCCAAACCGCGTAAACGCAGTAATGGAAGCACGAGGAGGCAATACGAAGTATTAAAATTCAAGAAAATCGTAATAAAGTTCAAAAATTTCATGTTTCCTATTTTTGTTTTAAGGAGAGATCAGCAGTTTTTTTCTTTATGTAATTTTGTGTTAATAAAATGTATGGTGACTCATATTTTTTTTACTTTCATTTAAGGAGTATTACATTGTCTATTAAATACAATTTATTGCATTAACCTATCATTTTTAGTTTCCGAGATTTTTAACATTCTTTAAGTGACCCGGATTCATTGCTCTCGAGTGTAGGTAACTAGCTTACTACTTTAAATATATCATGTTTAATTAAATCTATTATAATATTATATAGATTAATAAAAAATATTGATTAAATAAAACAAAAACTTTTTCGGCGGTATTTCTGCTAGGCTAACCAGCTAGGTTCCACCTGTCGCCTCCAGGCCTTCGCTCATGGAAGACAGAGGTCGTTCAGCGATCTCCAACATCCAAGTCACTTTCGCGCATTGCGGGCTATGCGGGACGGTCATTGCCACCGGCTTTGATAAAGAAGATCGTCATTGGTCGGAGTGGGTGACGTCACTGAAGATAGACCATCACAATATCTATCAAGGTCTTTCGCAGCGCTGTGCTCGATGCTGTATCCTTAATAATTATACACAGCTCATAACGCGTATTTTAAAACAGAACATTTTTCACGGGGATTCGCGACTAGCCCGGCGATATGCGGGTGTTAAATCTGACCACCACTTCGTAATATATGTTATATTAATAATTTTTTTTACCACTTAGTTGGCAGACAAGCAAACGGCCCACCTGATGGAAAGTGGTTACCGTGGCCTATGGACGTGTGTAACACCAGAGGAGCCACATTCACGCTGCCGACCCTGTAAGTACAAAGTTTCTGTGCCGTCAGTGTAGCAGACAAAGCAGGACAAGCCTTTAGTCATCGCACTGTCAGCACAAATTCTCCAGAGAGCTCTGGCTACCCTACTCACCGCTGGGAACAAACACAACACGAAGTTATAATGGTCGCGGTATCATGTAGGGCGGAGGTAATTCCACAGTCGGACTGTTCAATTGGGCGGAAATGCCACCGTGTCCTACTTTCTACACTACTCACCAATGTAGGTTAGGTTGATTATATAAGCCCAGGCTTCGGGCATTCCTAATATTGCTATAAGGATGCACCAAACCACTGCAAGAACGTTGTAAACATATGCGCAGCTCATGTATGACGAGATGAGTTTGGGTTTGTACTGAAACATAAAATTAATTCACTTTATAGGAAGCGTATTGGGATAATATTTTATCATGCGTCAATATTTACACGAAATTAGAATCTACTTAGTACCTACTATGAGTGTCCTTTTACGAATTTTAGAGAAACTTATTGAGATTTACTGGCAATTCATAAAGGTACAAAATCGCTTAATATGGTCTTTTTAGACCCACAAATGTAATTTAAAAATCATTAGCAAGTAACCAAAATTTCAATATCCAAAAAAATTTTGGACAATTTTTTATATACCGATATGGAATAATTTTAGTATGCACTTTTTCATTTCGTTAATTTTTTATTTGGCAGAATATCACCAAGGATAATATCATTAAGGCATTTGATCTTTAATCTAATGATTTATTATAGTAAACAATCTTTTGATAATAAATGTTTAGTCTAACGATTTGCAATGACGAAGAAGTAAAAATTCTTGGGAATTATATTATTAAATAATGCAATTTTATTTTAATATAATCATTTATTTATGGTTCCAATTTAATTACCGATTTCGATGGTGTAACTCCGAAATGGTTTAAGTCTTATTTTATTTTACGTAAGATGTGTGTTTTTTTTATATACCACTTGGTTGGCAGACAAGCACACGGCCCACCTGATGGAAAGTGGTTACCGTGGCCTATGGACGTTTGTAACACCAGCGGAGTCACAGTCGCGCTGCCAACCCTATAAGTGCAGAGTTTCTGTGCCGTCAGTGTAGAAGAAAAAGCAGGACAAGCCTTTAGTCTTCCCACTACAGCACAAATTCTCCAGTGAGCTCTGGCTACCCTACTCACCGCTGGGAACACAACACGAAGTTATTATAGCCACGGTATTCTGTAGGGCGGAGGTACTTCCCCAGTCGGACTGCTCAATTGGGCGGAAATACTGCCGTGTCCTACCTCCTTCAAAATGTGTATTCCAACTCTAGCATTTGACTAAATAAAACAGTTGAACGTTGAACGTTTAAACCAAAACTTATTTACCAACTAGTTGATAAATAAGTTTTGGTTTAAACGTTCACTACCCAAACATAAACATAACGTTTGGGTGACAATTATTTATGAAGAGATTTTTGCTAAGTAATAATTTGGAAATTATGCGAAACATTTTTTGGGAAGTTATAATTTGGCAATTTCTTTTCGGTCAAACATAAGTAAGGGTCATTTTTTTTTTTTTTTTTTATACCACTAAGTTGGCAGACAAGCACACGGCCCACCTGATGGGAAGCGGTTACCGTGGCCTATGGACGTATGCAACACCAGGGGTGTCACACTCGTGCTGCCGACCATGAAGAAACCTTCTGATGCCCCTCTTGAAGAACCCCATATTGTAGGCGCTTGGGAAAACCGCAGCAGGGAGGTCATTCCACAGCTTGAGTGTGCGTGGGATGAAGTTTCTTTCATACCGCACAGTGCGCACCGTCTCAGGTCGCAATGTGTGGGGATGAATTCCCTGCCTATGGCGAGAGGTGCGATGATAGAATGTAGCTACGGGCATCATGTCAAACAATTCATCTGAGCACAAACCATTGTATAGGCGGTAGAACACACACAGTGAGGCAATTCCACTCTACCTGTAAGTATGGGATTGTCAACCAGCCTCAACGCCCGTCTTTGCAACGAGTCGAAGGGGTCAAGTTGGTATGCAGGTGCTCCAGCAAAAAGGTGACAGCAGTACTCCATGTGAGGCCGGACCTGTGCTTTATAAAGAAGGAGTTGCTGCCCCGCAGTGAAGTACTGCTTCGCCCTGTTGAGCACTCCAAGTTTTCTTGATGCCAACTTAACCTTGTCCTGCAAATGACTTCGGTATTGGACGTCGCTGGAGATATCGACACCAAGGATCCCGATACTCGAGGATATGGTAAGCGGTGTGCCCAGGAATTGCGGCGCTACAATGAATGGGGTTTTCTTAGCGGTGAATACACATACTTGTGTCTTAGTGGGGTTGAATTGGACTAGGTTTAGTCGTCCCCAATCGGATACTCCAGAGAGAGTAGTCTCGATTTTAGACACAAGTTGTTCGCGACTCTTCTCCACCTCGGACTGAGGGATATTTGCACGGCCCGTGTAACACGTGTCCCCGGTACTGTCGTCCGCATAACAATGAATGGAGCCATCAGACAGCATGTCATTGATATGCAGCAGAAACAGCGTCGGAAACAACACGGAGCCTTGTGGGACACCAGCGTTTATGTTCATGCGGTCCGAGCAGCTGCCGTCGACGACAGCTTGGATGCTTCTGTTGGACAAAAAGCTGGCGATCCATTCGCAAAGTCCCTCGGGGAGTCCATAGTACGGCAACTTCGCAAGAAGACCTTTGTGCCAGACCCGATCGAAGGCCTTTGCTATATCGAGGCTGACCGCTAGTGCCTCACCCCGACTCTCGATGGCTTGCGACCACCGGTTTGTGAGATACACAAGAAGGTCACCGGTTGAGCGACGGTGGCGAAAGCCATACTGTCGGTCGCTCAGTAGATCGTTTCCTTCAAGGTATCTCAGGAGCTGTGTATTAATGACACGCTCCATAACCTTCGAGAGTAGGGAGGTTATAGCGATAGGCCTGTAATTGGTCGGATCTGTCCTGTCACCTTTCTTAGGTACAGGGTGCACGAATGCGGTCTTCCACGAGGCTGGGACCTGCCTCGCGGAGTATGAGAGTGCGAAAAGGCGTGTAAGTACAGGGCACAGCTCGGGGGCACAGTGCTTAAGCACCATCGCTGGTATACCGTCCGGCCCACTCGACTTCCGGACATCTAGGGACTTAAGCTCGCGCCGGACCACCCGTTGCGTGATTTTAACTTCGGTCATGGAAGCACCACAGCTGGGGATGATGGGTGGTTCGGCGTTCCCGTCGTTCATAGTCGAGTTTGACGCAAAGAGATTACCCAAAAGATCGGCCTTCTCCTTAGCGCTATGGGCCAGACTACCGTCGGATTTTTGCAGCGGCGGAAGGCAAGACTAGCAGAAGTTTCCCTCGGCGGCTTTGGCGAGCGACCAAAATGCGCGACTGCCAGATGGGTAGCGCGCAAGCCGTTCGCCAATTCCGCCGATGAACTCAAACTTTGCCCTAAACGTTGCCTTTTTACTGGACCTCGAAGCAGCATTCAACTTCCGCTTCACTTCAGCGTTGTTCGGATCCTTATTGGCAAGAGCCGTGGTCCAAGCCTTGTATGCAGATTGCTTGCGGTCTCTAGCTTCCCTGCAAGGCCTATTAAACCACGGGCGTTTGTTCGCTCCTGTCGCGACCCAGCGGTTAGGGATGTAGCATTCCATACCCACTAGAATCGCGTCAGCGACTGCTGTTGCACAGGAGCTTGGATCATCAGAAGTAAAGCAAAGCTGCCTCCACGGGTACGATGCGAAGAATTCTCGCAGTCCGTCCCAGTCTGCCGACTTGTAGTGCCACACGTGTCGCCACTGAGGTGACCGCGGTGGTTCAGGCCGCGCGAGTGTCACTTGCGCCCGGACGAGGCTGTGGTCCGAATTACCAAGAGGTGCTTCCACCCTTATGGAATATTCATCCGGGCGCGTAGTCAGCAGAAGGTCCAGTATAGAGCTTCTGTGGGTCTCAATTTCTGGTGTTCTAGTGATAGAATGTACCAGTTGAGAGAGCCCATAGGTCAGGGCAAAGTCGTGAGCAGCCCTTCCCGCGAAATCAGTCCTGGGAGACCCCAGCCACTCCACGTGGTGAGCGTTGAAGTCCCCCAAGAATACTAATTCCGCAGTGGGGTACTGCTCAATTACGCTGTCCGCCGACCGTTGCAGATGCTGAAACAGTTGAGCCGTGCCCAGGTCACCGCTATGAGACCTGTATAGGCACGCATAGATACGGGTGTGGCCACCGTGATCTATACGTACCCATATAGTTGACAGGTCTCTGTCCTCAAGACCATGGAGACGGCGGCAGCAAATATCATCCCGGACGTACAAGCATACCCCGGCGCGACTGATAAAGTTGTGCTCGAGTTTGTACCCGGGGTACATTAGGTAGGCTGTATCGGCCGGGCATGATATTTGCGTCTCCGTCAGAAAAAGCAAGGTAGGCTGCGCGGTCTCTAAATGGAGATGGACCGCGTTAAGGTTGGAGTGTAGGCCCCTGATGTTGCAGAAATCCACATTAACTGTGGATGATGGTGCCGCTGTGGTAACGTTGCTCTTGCCTTTTGTAAATTTCATGTTTGAGTTGGGGGGAGGGGGGGGGGGGGGAGAAGGTAAGAAGAGATTCTGTGCCTCCAGTTTAGAAGACAAAGCAAGGCGTCCCACCCCCACAGACAAGTTGGGGTTGTGTGACTGGCTGGCGCGGTGGGCGGAAGGGCCCCCGGTCCCCTCCCAGATACTGAAGCCGAGTCCACTCCGGTTTCCTCCTCCGGTACGGCTACAGCACCGGGAACTTTACACAGGCTGCTGGTTCAGCCTCCTGGGGCGGAGATTAAGTAATCCCCAGGTTCGGGAGCCGTACAGCCTGCGGGCGGCCAGCGGATAACCGTTTCACCGGGTCTCCCTGACCACCGCGCCAACATTTCACGCCCCCACCAGTCAGCGGGGTCAATTTAAGCCTTTGGTCTTCCCACTGACAGCACAAAACCTCTCCAGTGAGCTCTGGCTACCCTACTCACCGCCGGGAACACAACACAAGGTTATTATAGCCGGGGTATTCTGTAGGGCGGAGGTACTTACCTTAGATACCGTCATGTCCTACCTCCTACAAGGTTATAAAATAGACTTGACGAATAAGAAAAATGTATTTACCATATGTAATCCAATGAGAAGTACGATCACGAAGCTCAGGTGTATCAGTACGAAAAATAGAACTGTACCGAAGATGATTAGGTATATAATAGCAGCCACCTCTCCGAGACGGGTTTCATTAGGTCCCGAGAACTGAATTATACCCCATATTAAAAACCCTGTTAATACGAGGTCCAAAATCTGGAAAGATAAAATGTTGTTTATTTATTAAACCTACTATTGACTGATTGCGCTTGAGGGTTACATACATATATACATATAATGACGCTTTTATACCCGGAGGGTTAGGCAGAGGTGAATTAACACCCACATTTCACCAATCATTGAATTGAGGGATTCACATATTGAATTTTGATGCCTGGAATTTTGATTACGTTTTCGTAAGATAAGCTCCGTTTAACTTCCGCTATATCCTGATTCCATATTCCCGGAGATAAAAAATTGTTTATAATTCTTCTAGACTATCTTTGTTTTAAATTTCAGCCAGATATGTTTAGCCGTTAGAGCCTTTCTATGTATCACACGATTACAACGATTATAATACAGTCCCGGGTCCTTTAAGCGGGGCGTGATAAAGCATATGAAGAGGCCGTTAAGCTGAGTGTCACCATTGTCACATGGTATGTGTAAGTAATGGTGACCCTCTTTTCTGAGACTTTGCCTTTTGCTTACTATCAGGCAAGACGAAATCTAATCGACGTGTCCTATACAAAAAATGGATTATTACGATTCTAACAGATCAATCAATTAATCAACCAGTTTCCATGCTGGCCAGACAGGTCGGCACAGGGTTTTGTTTCGAATTTCCCTTCTCTCGCAGTGATATCGTTCGCGTATTTTTCCGTTAGTCTCCTCTTACGACACCCTTCGTATGAGATGGGGTGATGATAGGTACTTGTACCTGTATTCTTTCTCCATTACCATATGGATAGTAAACCTGCAATTTTTTTTTCGTTTCAGTGTCTCATTCTTAGGTTTCCGTACTTCAAGAGGAAAAAAATTGAACCCGTATAGGGATCATTTCGTTGTCCATCTGTCTGTCTGTCTGCCAAGACATTTTTTTCAGGAATGTGTGAAGTTGCAAATATAAAGTTTCAAAGTTAACGAAATCAAAATAATGCTGTTGTTTATGTAGTCATAAGTTCGTCGCCGAATGAAATTTTGTACGGAACCCTGGTAAAGTACGAGTCCGACTCGCATTTTGCCGGCCTTTACTTTTTTGCTAAGATTTTATTTATATTACTCACCAAGTTCAAATAGCCGATTATCAGGGAGCCCAGCCTTAAGCCAATAAAAAAGACACATTTCTTGACTTCCAGAAGCATTTTCGTTCTGAAATAAAAGTTAGAAATTTTTATTAAAACGTAAATAAAAATGATCCCATTTTTACCATGGGATAAAAAGTAGCTTATTTGTTACTCCAGTCTGTATCCGTTCAGCCGTTAGACCGCGATTGAATAGCAAACATCCAAACATTACTAACATAAAAATATGTAGAATTCCATATCCATGTATTTTTTATTTAACATTCAGTCAAATAAAAAATACATGAAAATATGTTCATGAACTTTCACATTTATGAATATTATTAGGGTGACTGGAACATGTTCCTTAACATAGAACATAATTGTCTTATTTCTAAATTTATTCCAATACAAACGATGATTAAAAATAAAATGAAGTACTTATTTAAATATTTTACAAATTTTTTATACAACTTAGGTGGCAGACAAGCACGCGGCCCACCTGGTGGAGAGTGGTTACCGTAACCTATGAACGTGTGTAACACCAGTAGAGTCACACCCGAGCTGCCGACCCTGTAAGAATAGAGATTTTCTGTGCCTCAGTGTTTTTTTTATTATTTACTATTACTTAATTTTTAGTAATATTTTTGTAATATTAACACAAACGATTATCAAAAGTTAAATTATTTAAATATTTTACCATTAGGTATTTAATTTTTAATAATAGTTTATTATTTTACGACGTTGACGTGACTTATTTAGACTTATAAGACCTCTTCAACCAACCGTAATAAAAACCTTTAGCAAAAAAAGTTTGATTGAATGGAAAATTGTCTTTTTTTTTTGCTAAAATCGTAGGTAAAGACTAAAATAACTTAACCCCTTTATTTACAAAACATACGTAGATTATGTAAAATACAAGCTATAAATCTATCGTATCGATAAAAATTTCATCGAAACCATCCAAATTCTTCTATACTTACACTTTTTTTTTCGGGCGAAGGTTCTGTAGCTTAGTGGTCGGAACGTTCCCCCTCTCAAGGAAAGATCGCGGGTTCGAATTCTGCCTAAGCCAATTCAATTTTTTTTACATCTTAATCGATTTGAATTTGATTTAAAATTTCATTCAAAACTCTACTCACTGTCAGGAACACAAAACGTTCACATCATTTGTTTACTTTCATTTGCAAGGATGCGCTTTCGATGTGTCACGTCACAAAGTACGCAGGTACAGGATTGCATCACATAGCGTATGCATTCTATGTATTGGTAATTATGTATCGAAACCGGTTTGCCAAACATTTTCTGTGGTATATGTCTTCCCTACTGAGTGTCCAATAAATAATCATATATTATTATTTTGTTTTGAGACATCTTCCAGTGCTAGTTAAGAGCTATCGGGATGTTTAGCGTGGTATTTATTGTTTGGATGCAGTTTCTCCGTGATCATGGTGCTTGCAACAGCGCCGAAATATTGGAAACTCCATACAATACATGGTAAATTAGTTTGAATGTCTATATTTTCTAATGTATCGTTTCTATCTAAAAGTATACAACGTAAACTGAAATATTTAGGTTCATAGCAGTTTTGCATAGGTAACAATTATTCATCTATAAATAAAATAATAACAGAAACACTAACAAATTAAACTTAAATTATTACTGTTTACATAGCATGTTAATGACCAACCTTAGCCTTAAACCATGTTTAGAGGAAGAAAATTCACTGTGAAACGGCACGCGCGTTTCACACGCGCATCGTTGTGTTACTGCAGTGCATTCTGAATTTCTGACGTTTGTGGGCGGCGGGGCAGGGCGCCAATACTAGGGTTGAGCGTTATTTATCGTTATCGATTGTTAAAAATTATGTAGTCGTTTCGTTACTGCGTAGATTCCAATTGAAGATCCTTTCTACAGCTGAATTGTGTACAGTAAAATCTACGATTCCTTGAACTCAAACTCTAAGCAATAAGACAATAATGATGCCAATTCTGTTGTGTCATAACTAAACTAAGATAAGCTAAAAATCTCTAAAATTCAGTTTAATTCTGTCAACTGTCGTTTCGTATTCTGAGAATATACGACTGACCTAAAATTAGTTCGACTGGACCAGAATTTGCTAAATTATTTAAAAAAATACTAAGTTTTTTTTTTTTAGATAATCGATTTTCTGTCGTACGTTTTAATTGTCAAGATGCACTAAAATAAGAGATGTCACACTAAAATTAGATGGCATCTAAATAGTGCCGATTAAGTTAGTGGTAGGTGTAGTTCTTTGTGGTACTAGATCCAGAACTTCCACGCGGTGCACCTTGGGCAACGGAGACGGCATCGTCTCACTTCCGCAGGGCAAACGCTGATGCCTAAGAAATAATTCCGGTGGAGGTGAAGCGTCTCTATAGAGGGTTACGCGGAGATTTTCCATGTGTCCCTCTGACTTGCAGAGGGCACTGTGGTGAGCAGACAAGTACTGGACTGGTTCACCGAGAGTGGGCCGGGGGTGACAGGTGCGACTGCCTGTCACGCTTGCATCCTCTCTGGTTGAAGTGACACGTTGCACGTCTCCTAATCATCCCCTAACCAGGAGGGGATACCGTACTTTCCACAACCGAGAGGGCCATCTTAAATACGTACATGGTTCAAAAGATACCCTCTTTTTATGCCACTTGCGTGGCAGCCAAGCACACGGCCCAACTGATGGAAAGTCGTAACCATGGCCTATAGACACCAGGGGAGTCACACCCGATTTCCGAGAGGGATGATATCCGTGAACATAAAACAACTCTAATACATTTAAGAATGTAGTTAAGTTTCAAAAAACAATCAGGTTTCTTTTTTTACGTGAGGACACCTCCTCGGGCTTCACCTCATCGGAGCTAATGATGAAGTAGCTATGTCAGGCTCGAACCAATTAAGACCGCAGTGTTTAGTTATATTAGCCTGTGTGGCCAGATATAATATCTCAGAGAACACGGCCAGCCTTGGTACCCAACATTAGCGAGTCCGGTATGTTGTTGAGGATCAAAACCTCCTCCTCACCGAGAGAAAGAAACGCGCGTGGAAAACAACACGTCGCCACCCTGGGCACGCATTTGGTGCGGTAGTAGTAATAGCCCCGATACCTTTAGACACGCGCTTATGTACGCTCCGCATCATTCTGTGAAGAGCTAAATATCGCGCTCATTCACGTCACCACCTCGTAAAATAAGGCATATGGCGTGGCGATATTGCAATTGACTGCTTCAGCAAGGGACATAAGTTTGATCCTGCTTGATTTTGCGTTCCATCATCCAGAGTTTCCGGTATTTTTAATCATGATCCAACTTAAAACCTGCTGTAGTATTTGAGTCCAACGCAAATTGACTAAAAATCATGGGTACAGAATAGTTTAATTAACATAACATTAGAAAACATAGGTTTTTTACACAAGTATTTTTTAAAAAGCATCTTCTTTTATTATCTTCAGCACTGTTATGTCTCAGAGCAGCAGCAATCACTTCAGCGCTATATCGGGGAAGTACCTCCGCCCTACAGAATACCGCGGCCAAAATAACTTCGTGCTATGTTCCCAGCGGTGAGTAGGGTAGCCAGAGCTCACTGGAGAATTCGTGCTGTCAGCGGGAAGACTAAAAGCTTGTCTTGCTTTGTCTTCTACACTGACGGCACAGAAACTCTGTGCTTACAGAGTCGGCAGTGCGAGTGTGGCTCCTCTGATATTACACACGTCCATAGGCCACGGTAACCGCTTTCCATCAGGTAGGCTGTGTGCTTGTCTGCCACCCAAGTGGAATAAAAAAATATATATATCGAATACTTTCTTATAAATAGCTATTGTAGAACTTGCATTAACTTATCATAGGCAGGAGGATGTGAGGGACTAGGGCCTAGGAAGACGGGGCGCCGTTGGCACAACCCGATGATGCATTGGACTAGCCTCTAACTAGGTGTTGCTCCCTATAATTATATTACTATTATGTTGGATTATAGGATGTCAGGTGATAGTACAGTTTAAATTGACCATATTTTATCACTCCAAGACTGGTAAATCCATGAATTGAGTTGGTCCCGACTATATCAAAAATGTTCTGCCCTATTTCAAAGAGATCTGATATAGCTGGTTCTCTTTCCGTTGCCCTCATTGAATCACGAATATTGTGCCTTCACTGTGTAAAGGTATTAAGCAAATATATATCAACAATTATGGTACAGGTTGCTATGCCATACATTTTCCAGCACAAAACTAGAAAGACTCACAGGTAATCAAATAATGCTTACATGCTGCCACTGCTGGGTAGTCTTATTACAGGCTAAGTTGTTGAAGCCCTGCCTAAACTCCTTAAAACTTGAACTAGCAACTACTGTTGCCTCTTGTGGACACTTTTTTCTTTTATTCGTTTATATTTCTATTGTGATTTTACACATTTATAACAAAATTGTAGACTGAGATTAGGGTTGTGCTCCGGTGCCATACCGGAGAAACACCGGAGATAATAGATTTTGATTTTACGAAAAACTTTTTTCTAAAACTTTGCAGTTTTATTCAATATGCTTAAAATTTTAATATTATGTTCATGTCATAATATTTCAATTAAAATTTCAAATCAAATTACAAGAAAATGGCTCACGGAGTTACCGACATGTGGTATTCAAATTCAGAATTAACATCTGAAGTAGCTTGCGTTTGACAGTAGGTTCGATGCAGAAGGCAATACTACTCTATACGTGAGAAGATTCAATTCTCTAACTATCGGTAGTCCTGTACCCAGGAACACTATTTTTAAGTATATTTTTGATTTTAAATGAAATATTTATTATACATTATTTTATTGAGGAATATGAGCATATACATGAGTATTTAAATTTAAAATCGTTTACCGGAAAGTCCGGATACTCTCCGGTAAAATATTTTGGAAAACCGGTGAACAGTCTCCGGGAACTAAAATCAGCTCCAGAACACAGCCCTAGTGAGAATGTGATGTCAAATCGTAGTGTCAAATTGACTTCCACAGATTCAGATATCGTTAGTTTATATGCAGAGATAACGAAGAGATGTACTGCAGACTACCAGTTAAGTGAACCGAGTATTTACTTAGGTATGACAGAGAAAAATCACAGTTTGTTTACTATTTGACCAATAATATGCATTAATTAACATTTCCCTGGCATTCTAATGAGCTATTAATATAGTTTTTAAATATTATATGAAAATACCATTTATAATTCATTCTTAATTTTTTAATAGCGGTATTCAATTAATATAGTGTTATCTTTGTCAACACTAAATTTAGTTAGAAATACAGGAGTGGGGTGTCTAACCCGTGCGAAGCCGGGACGGGCTGCTAGTGTAGCATAACTTCGTTCATCCTATTTTGCACAGAAAAGAAAATACATCTATCTATTGTTAGTAACAACCGCGGTAGCCTAGTGGTATGAGTAATGGACTGCTGAGACGAGGTCTCGGGTTCGATCCCAGGTTTTACCATGGCACACACCAATGGCTTTTCGATGTTTTTCGAAGTTATGTGTGTATTTATCGCAGGTTTATAAGTGCCCGGTTAATGCCAATAGGCTAGCCACCTATTACATTGGGACGTAAACATAAATTGACGAAATGTGGGTGCTAGCACCTCTGCCTACCCCTTCGGGGATATAGGCGTGATTTTATGTTATGTTATATTTTTAGTAAATAACTATGCTAAAATTTATTTAGTATTAAAGATGTGACTAGAGGCTTGATTCCAGATATACATTATACAGAATAATATACATTCCAGATAACTATGGAATGTATATTATTCAGTATGCATAGAGTAGATTAGACATTTACGATTTATGCTATAGCACTATCTAGCTAGGCTAGTTATATATAAGCCTTTCTCTATGTGCAGCATGGCACTCAGTCCTTCGCTTTTCGACTCCAGTCTATCACATTCCCTGTTTTACAATATCAGTCTATCTGACTGGGATATTATCTCTATCGCACATCGGACTGACAGGTTACGACCTTTGTAGAGTAGTTAAAACGTTTTGTGTTCTTAAAATATTATAAATATATTCGCTTTTAAACAAATTCCAATGAGTTCTTAATGAGATTACTACCTGACAATTTATTGTTATTTTTTTATAAGTATTTTATTTGTTTTATATTTTATTTCTCTAATTGACAAACAAAAAGTTTCCAAGGTACCAAACACATTAGCTCTAAAATTTTACCTACATAAAATAATAAACAGAATTTGGAAAAATAAAATAAAGAAATTATTCAGTATCAAAATAAACGGGATATTTACCATGTTTCATCGGCGTTGTTCCAAGCACCATGATCAAGTCCATGATAGTTTAAATATCTATAAATAAATGATTACTGGTCGGAGCGTTCCCCCTTGTAAGCGAAAGATCATGGGTTCGAAACCAGTCTGGACCGACTTTTTTCTATCTTAATCGAAAATAATAGTTCTCGTAAAATACAAAAATAAATATAGGTACACCACCTTTTGAGTGCGTTTGTACATCTAATCACAACCAATGTCAAATGGAATAGGTAGGTGCATACTTAGTAAATTTCTTGTCCCATCATTATTTTTCATCTCATAGGTTCTGAAGTTCGGCTCTGGACTTTTCATTTGCTAGAATCCTATCGTTTAGGTTCCAGTAATAGCTTCTAATGACCACGTAGTAGTATATGCTGGCCCCTGTAAAGCAAACGTGGGTACATCAATAAATAATTATGTTTTTTTTCTGTATATATAAGTCATTAGCTTATACAGGGGTATTAGGAAAATGCCCCCTAAAAAGAAAACAGACGATAAGAAAACATTGGGTATATATTTTTTGCGATCGTAACACTTTATTATTATTATTATAGGTTTATTTTATTTTATTAGTTGTTATTAGTTTATTATTATTAACTAGCTTACTACTTTAGATAAATCATGTTTAATTAAATCTATTATAATATATTATAGATTAATAAAAAATATTGATTAAATAAAACAAAAGTTAAAATGCGTCGTAGAATTCCTCCGCATCGAATGCCTCTTGTGGTAGCGTTCCCAGAAGCCTAGCAGCATTGGCACGTTGTATGGCAATGCTTATTCTCTGACTTAAGAAAAGCCCAGCCTTCTGGTCACGAGAAGCGTCAACCATACGCTTCGCAATCTCTTCAGATTGCGGGCACTCGGACCTAACATTTCGACTCCAAATGGCAAAAATTCATAATCACCAATAAAAAAAAAAGGCAGCTGCACCTGTCATTTCCAGGCCTTCGCTCACGGAAGATGTAGATCGTTCAGCGATCTGTAACGTGCGAGTCGCTTTCGCGCATTGCGGGCCATGCGGGACGGTCAATGCCACCGGCTTTGATAAAGAAGATTGTCATTGGTCGAAGTAGGTGACGTCACTGAAGATAGACCAATCACAATATCTATCAAGGTCTTTCGCAGCGCTGTGCTCGATGCTGTATCCTTAATAATTATACACAGCTGATAACGCGTATTTTAAAACAGAACTTTTTTCACGGTGATTTGCGACTAGCCCGGCGATATGCGGGTGTTAAGTCTGACCACCACTTCGTAATATGTTATATTAATATATTTTTTATCACTTAGTTGGCAGACAAGCACACGGCCCACCTGATGGGAAGTGGTTACCGTGGCCAATGGACGTGTGTAACACCAGAGGAGCCACATTCACGCTGCCGACCCTGTAAGTACAAAGTTTCTGTGCCGTCAGTGTAGCAGACAAAGCAGGACAAGCCTTTAGTCATCCCACTGACAGCACAAATTCTCCAGAGAGCTCTGGCTACCCTACTCACCGCTGGGAACACAATACGAAGTTATAATGGTCGCGGTATTCTGTAGGGCGGAGGTACTTCCCCAGACGGACTGTTCAATTGGGCGGAAATGCCACCGTGTCCTACTTTCTACACTACTCACCAACGTAGGTCAGGTTGATTATATAAGCCCAGGCTTCGGGCATTCCTAATATTGCTATAAGGATGCACCAAACCACTGCAAGAACGTTGTAAACATATGCGCAGCTCATGTATGACGAGATGAGTTTGGGTTTGTACTGAAACATAAAATTAATCCACTTTATAGGAAGTGTATTGGGATAATATTTTATCATGCGTCAATATTTACACGAAATTAGAATCTTCTTAGTACCTACTATGAGTGTCCTTTTACGAATTTTAGAGAAACCTATTGAGATTTACTGGCAATTCATAAAAGTACAGAATCGTACTTTTATGAATTGCCAGTATGGCATTTTAGACCCGCAGATGTAATTTAAAAATCATTAGCAAGTAACCAATATTTCAAAATCCAAAAAAATTTTGAACAATTTTTTTATACCGATTTGGAATAATTTGCACTTTTTCATTTCGTTAATTTTTTATTTGGCAGAAATCACCAAGGATAATATCATCAAGGCATTTGATCAACAATCTTTTAAAAATAAAAGTTTAGTCACACGATTTTGCTATGACTATACTATATAAGAATTTTTGGGAATTTCATTACATCTGAAATACCTAATGCAATTTTATTTTAATATTATCATTTATTTATGGCTCCAATTTAATAACCAATTTTGATGGTGTAAGTCCGAATTGGTTCTAAGACTTATTTTATTTTGCGTAAAATGTATTATTCCAACTGAAACATTTGACTAAAATTTGACTAAAAATTGGTAAAAGTCATTGTTAGTTGGTAAACTAGTAAACAAGTAACAAACAACAATTGTTTAAACGTTCACTACCCAAGCATAACGTCTGTGTTACAATTATTTATGAAGAGATTTTTTACTAAGTAATACTTTGGCATATGAAATTATGCGGAACATTTTTTGGGAAGTTACAATTTAGCAATTTCTTTTCGGTCAAACATAAGTAAGGGTTATAAAATAGACTTAGAAGAAAAATGTATTTACCATATGTAATCCAATGAGAAGTACGATCACGAAGCTCAGGTGTATCAGTACGAAAAATAGAACTGTACCGAAGATGACTAGGTATATAATAGCAGCCGCCTCTCCGAGACGGGTTTCATAAGGTCCCGAGGACTGAATTATACCCCATAACAAAAACCCTGTTAATACGAGGTCCAAAATCTGCAAAGATAAAATGTTGGTTATTTTTTAAACCTAATATTGACTGATTGCGCTTGAGGGTTACATACACATATACATATAATAACGCTTTTATCCCCGGAGGGTTAGGCAGAGGTGAATTAACACCCACATTTCACCAATCATTGAATTGAGGGATTCACATATTGAATTTTGATGCCTGGAATTTTGATTACGTTTTCATAAGATAAGCTCCGTTTCACTTCCGCTATATCCTGATTCCATATTCCCGGAAATGAAAAATTGCTTATAATTCTTCTAGACTATCTTTGTTTTAAATTTCAGCCAGATATGTTTAGCCGTTTGAGAACCAAGCGGTTCGGTGACTCTTTCCTCTATCGCACCATTAAGGCCTGAAATTCATTACCAGCTCACGTGTTTCCTTCTTTCTACAGTCCGGGTCCTTTAAGCGGGGCGTGATAAAGCATATGAAGAGGCCGTTAAGCTGAGTGTCACCATTGTCACATGGTATGTGTAAGTAATGGTGACCCTCTTTTCTGAGACTTTGCCTTTGGCTTACTATCAGGCAAGACGAAATCTAATCGACGTGTCCTATACAAAAAATGGATTATTACGTTTCTAACAGATCAATCAATTAATCAACCAGTTTCCATGCTGGCCAGACAGGTCGGCACAAGGTTTTGTTTCGAATTTCCGTTCTCTAGCAGTGATATCGACCGCGTAAGTAGTATATTATTGGGCCAGGCCTCACTCTGTGAGGTATCGTTCCCAATAATATACTACTTTTACAACAGATGAATCGGTAAATAATATACTATTTACAACATTAACACATTATTATTTACAACAGATGAAACGAACGCGATGGCATGCAACGCATCAGTCTGTTTAACGCTTTTATGGGTTTCCGTTCAACGATCTACGTTTTTCGATTAACGCTTCCCGTGCAAACGTGAAACAGACTCAGGCCTAACACTCAAATAATCTAATCATTGATTTTATGGGATCGAACCATAATAATTAACCAAACAGACTCATACACAACAAAATAAACCTCATGAGGTTTTTATCAAATTGTACTTAATCAATGATCAACGCTTTATGGAATCGAACCACAATAATTAACGCAACAGACTCATCTCATATGCCTAGGCCTCACTCTGTGAGGTATCGTTCCCAATAATATACAGATGCACGAAATGATTGTCACTGCAGATGAACTCAATCAATTCAACGTTTCATACCCATCGGTTGATCTAGTTTAAATGGTAATGTCGTGAACGCGCTCTCTCATTCAACGTTCAACTCTAAACACATACTGATCATGAAATTTGTTAAACAGGCGCAATCCTTGCATCTAAACACAATCTGCGATGATTTGCCAAAGTTTCATGTTCGTCATAGCAAGTTATTACCCAACGTAATACGATGCATTATTTGCGGACCGTCAAATTGTGGTAAAACGAATTTACTTGTAGGTCTTCTAATACATGAAAATGGATTGAAGTTTCAAAACGTCTATGTTTATTCAAAAACTTTACATCAGCCTAAGTATATCTTTTTGGAAAAAGTTTTGCAACGGATTCCAAGTATTTCACTTCAGAAATATACGGGAAATGAGGATGTATTGAGTGTACAAGATGCAAAACCTAACTCTGTTATTATATTTGACGACGTTGCTTGTGAAAATCAAAACAACATGCGAGATTATTTTGCCATGGGTCGACATAAATACCTATATTGACTGTTTTTATCTGAACCAAACATATAGTAAAATTCCTAAACAGTTGGTCAGAGATAATGCAAATTTAATAGTACTGTTTAAACAAGATGACATAAATTTAAAACATGTTTATGAAGAGCATGTAAATTCAGATATCATATGGCTTGAGTTTCGTGAAATGTGTTCAAAGATATGGAGTGAGCCTTTTAATTACGTAGTAATTAATAAGGAATGCTCTAAAAACAATGGATGTTATAGAAAGAAATTTGATACTTTTGTTGAATTTGATTAAGAACTTAAGACCGTATTTAAAACCGTACGTCGTTGCGATGTCATTATTCTTTACAGTCCTTAACCGATAACAGACCCTTGTATCATTATGGATAAATCATTAAAAAGACAAATTGTCATAGCTGCAGAAGCTGTAAAGAAAAAAGTTCGTAACGTGAGGAATATGGAGATTGACAATAAGCAAGCACTGGAAACAGTTTTTAAGCCCGTGACGGAATCGTTTACCTTATTAACCAACACTAGCAAGCAATCACCTCTTTCTAGTAGTGCTGTAAATGATGAAACTGACGTACCGTTTTTGAATCAAACATTGCAGAAAAAAGAATCGCTGACAGCTGATGCTGTAGGCTATTGTGATGAATCTAATATTGATAGTGATACTTCATACCAATCATTGGTCGATAACAAACAAGACCATGATACGTCATCTTGGTCGCTATCTTCAGAGGTGTTGACTGAGGTACCCTTTGGTGTTCGAAGAGATCGAGGCAAATTAATGCTTGGTTCTGCTACCATAACCTTCGGCAATGAATACATAACTGTAGGTGAAAATAAATACAATAGTACGCCTGGTTTAAGACAATTGTTACTAAACAAGGACATCGATTTAAGTTTGGTTACAGACAGCGACATGCAGCAATACAAGTCGATGTTACTTATAACAAATGCACATCGTCGGGATTTTGATCCAAATAAACCAATCAAAAGTAATAAAGGACAAAAATATATGCAAGTTATTAAACCTCTTTTCACACTAGCGAGTTCGAGTTCCATTCACTCCACGGGAAAAGGTTTACCTATGACTAAACTTTGGAAAAATGATGTAGATTTCATATATTGGAACGATCCAAACGAACTGGTGGATAGGTTAAAGTTATTATACGCATCTCGAGATGCTGGTAACACTGGTTTGGATAATGAAATTATATCTATAATGGAAGAGTTACGTGAAAGTAGGGTTATTAATAAATAATATGTTATCAGTACTCTGCTTTTCATTTTACTTTATACCTTTCAATATATTACACCTTAACCATGAATGTAGACAAATTCGGACATCATATTCAGAAAAGAATGCGTTTATCGGAATTAATTGAATTCAATAATAATGCATTACTAAAATCAGAAAGCGGTGAATTTGATTTGAAGACAGTAAGGCTAAGAGGAATCAGATCTCCAGTAGAAGCTGATGATGCAGTAAATAAGGAATACATAGATCAAGTAACAAGGAAAATGATACAGGATTTGAAAGAAGATTTTCATAAAATTATGGATACACTGCATACCCAAATAGACATAGATGTTCAAAACACTGTTGAAATTATCTTAAAAGCGGTGATATCTGATGCTTTCACTCATTTAGAAAACAAGTTTTACACTAAGGAGGATATAAATAAATTACTAGTGCTTAAAAAGTCTTCATAATGTCGAAATTACAAATTGTTAATGAAATATTTGCCTGCGCGAAAAAAATTTGCCAGGCGTTCTGTAATTTTAAAGGGAATAGATGACTTATGGCAGGCTGACCTCATAGATATGCAGGCTTTGAAAAAAGTTAATGGCGGACATAATTATATTTTAACAGTGATTGATTGCTTTTCCAAGTTTGCTTGGGCAGAACCACTAAAAACAAAAAATAAACTTGACGTCACTCGCGCCTTTCAAAACATACTTACTCTAAGCAAACGCGTGCCAGTTAATTTGCAAACGGATTCTGGTAAGGAGTTTTATAACACAACTTTTCAAACGTTTATAAAGAAGTATAATATTAATCATTACTCATCATTTTCAACAAAGAAAGCATCAATTGTTGAACGACTGATAAAAACTATCAAAAGTATGTTATATAAATGTTTCAGTCTAAATGGAAACTATAAGTGGTATGGTTCGGTATTGAAAGATATATTAAATACATATAATAACACAAAACATCGTACTATTCAATGCAAACCTATAGAAGTACATAAATACAATGAGTTAATAATAAGAGCCAATATACAAAATTCCCATAAACGACCATCTGTTCGGTGCAGACCTAAGTTCAAAGTAGGTGATAAAATTCGCGTCAGTAAATACAAACATATTTTCAAAAAAGGATACACCCCTAACTGGTCAACGGAATTATTTACCATAAAAAAGGTTAATGAAACTTTACCAATAACGTATCATATAGAAGATCAGCGAAAACAAAAGATATTAGGAAGCTTTTATGAACAAGAGCTTCAAAAATCGTACCATCGTGATGTTTATTTGATTGAAAAGGTTTTAAAAAGAAAAGGAAATAAACTTTTTGTAAAGTGGCTGGGTTTAAGCAATGAAGAAAACAGCTGGATCGACAAAGCTGCAATAGTTATCAGTACCAGTACCAGTACCAGTCATCAGTCAAATCTTATACGCAACACACGTTCTTAAGTACTATTCTGTGAATACCCCCGAAAATGCCAACTATGTCTAAGTGTGATAATTGTGACAAAAGTATCTCCAAAAGTTCGCCAGGGATAGAGTGTAGTAAGTGTGAAAAAATAGTACATCTTAATACCAAATGTACGGGTCTAACAAACAAACAGATTGCTGCACTAAAAGCCGCGACTAGTTTGGAGTGGACATGCCCCGAATGCCAGCAAGAAACACCAAGACGTAGCTCGTCAATAATCGTACCAGAAGAAGAAGATGAAGACGAACCAGTCAGAATCAACGCCAAGAAGTTACTAGGAAATATAACAAAAGAGGTGGAAAGGGCAATCAAGAGAGAAATGTCCCAGCTGAACGATTCTCTGCAATTTCACAGTGCCAAGCTCGATGAAGTTATGGAGCATATGGAAGTATTTAAGAAGACAATTAAAGCACTGGAACGTAAAAACACTGAGCTGATTAACAAAAATAGTCACATGGAGACCCGTATCGGCGCCCTAGAACAACGTTTGGAAGAGTTAGAGCAAGATAAACTGGCCAAATACGTAGAGATTGCAAATATTCCTAACGAATCCAATGAAGAGGCCCAGCTACTTGTAGAAAATATTTCACGAAGACTAAAACAACCCAAAGAAGAAATTAAGAGTACAAAAAGAGTACATAGACGAAAGGATCAGCCAGCAAATATATTGATTGAATTCAAGGACGAACAAGCTCAAGAAAAATGGATCAACGTCGCTAAATCTTTAAAAACCATCGTAGCCGATATTCACCCAACGGAAAAAAACAACAAGAACACGGTATTTATTAGAGAAGCTATGACCAAACTTAACAAACAATTATTCTGGAATGCTAAGCAGGAGTTAAAGATCAACCAGAGTTACAAGTATGTATGGTTTAAGAGAGGGCTCGTAAAGGCTCGTAAGGATGATAGTGATAAAATCATTGTCATCAGGACATTGGAACAAATACGTTCCCTCTCTAACTTGTAATGACGTGCGATATATCAACGTAAATCTAGTACACATCATATTTAAATTTCTTTATGGATTACTGCCCTTATGATATCACTGAAATAACTGATTGTTTAAATGTGAATGAATTTCTCTCTTACCTACCAAATGATAATCTAAATTTACTATGCCTACACTTGAACATTAGATCTCTAATTAAAAACTTTTCTGCGCTTGAACACTGTATACAGGAGTCAAAAAAGTCCATAGATGTCCTAATCATAACAGAGGCTAATATATCTGAAAGTATCAGCTGTCTTTATCAAATCAATGGCTACTGTATGCACACAGCCCTACGAAAGACACGAAGGGGCGGTGGCATTATACTGTATGTAAATAATAAACACAAATGCAGCATTAAAAGGATAAAGACGCATCACTTTGAAAACATATTATGTACTGTAACCACCCCGTCGAATTATTCTGCGGGCTTGTGTGCTATTTATCGGCCACCTAGAAATAGTAAAAATCTCTTTACCAATGAACTTTGCACTACACTCAATAACTTCTCTAAAGACACTGATTTGTACGTAATAGGAGACACTAATATAAACTTAAGATCTAATAAACCTGCAACACATAAATACATCAATATGTTAAGTGACATGGGACTTATGTGTGGGATCACGGAACACACGAGAATAGAATTTTCAAATGGAATATTAAGCAAATCATGTATTGATCACATCTATGCTAGATCCCGCACACAGGACCTATTTACCGCTGCACTCGGGACCACACTGGCCGATCACCGCGCTGTTATACTTGCATGCACCGGAGCACAACTACAGGTTGCTCCGAAATATAAAACATGCATAAACAACAATAAATTTGTGAACTTATTGGATCAAGTGAGTTGGGATGAGACGTATGATATGAAATGTCCAATTTCATTATATGACTACATATATAAAAGATTCAAACAGTGCTACGAGCAATCAAAATATGAGATCAAGGTGAAAAATACAACCTCCCGCTGTAATAATATATGGATTAATCGGAAAATAATCACAGCCTGTGAGTACAAAGATAAATTGTATAAAATATGGATAAAAGACCCTCATAATATAATTTTAAAACAAAACTACAACAGAGCAAGAAATCATGCAAATACACAAATCAAAAAGGCCAAAAACAACAACATTAAATCTGATATTTTATCAAATATGTTTAATACAAAAAATCTCTGGCAAATTTTGAACCGAATAACTGGACGAATTAAAAAGTCCATCGATGACACTATTATCAATGCTTTTAAAAATACCCAAAACACTTGTCAAGACATCGCTAATAACTTCGCACGAACCTTTGTAAATAATGTTAAGGAAATAATCCCAAAATGCTCATTACCATTACTTAGAAAAGCAGACTATCAAACCACCGCTAACGTAACAATGCGCTTCAAACCAGCTGAGCCACAATCAATTAGCAAAATTATAATGACTTTAAATAATAATAAAGCTCCTGGTATTGACGGCATTAAGGCTATGAACATTAAACAGATTAGTAATAAGATCACTTTGACAATTTGTAATTTAATTAACCTATGTATAAAAAATGGCAAATACCCCTCTATGCTAAAAACCGGAATTATAAGACCTATTCATAAAAAAGGGAGTCGTACGGACTATGACAATTATAGACCGATAACTATCTTGCCCACCATTGACAAAATTGCTGAAAAATATATATGCAAACAAGTCTATGACTTCTATAATAAAAATAATATTTTATCTAATAAACAATACGGCTTCCAGCCTCACAAAAGTACTACACAACTGCTCACAGCTTTCACTGATAGTATATATAACCATCTTGATAAAAAACATCACGTTCTCGTCGTATTTATTGACTACAGTAAGGCATTTGATATGCTCAAACATACTAGACTAATAGATTGTCTCTCGGACAGCGGGATTAGAGGAAACATTTTGACGTGGTGTGAAGACTATCTCAAGGATAGAAGGTTTATAGTCAAAGTCGGTAACGCGTTTAGTCAAAATATCTTGGTAACGGGTGGCACTGCCCAAGGCTCTGTACTTGGACCTCTTCATTACCTGACATATGTCAATAGCTTAGAGAACATCATCAAAAATTGCGACATTTACCAATTTGCAGACGATACCTGCTTAGTCTCTGCGGGACCAAATGTAATTGAAGCCCAAAATCATCTTCAAAAGGACTTCGATATGCTATTAAAATGGTCGCACGATGCTGGTCTCGTATTAAATGCAAAAAAAACCAAAGTGATGTATATTAGTTCCAGTCAAAATAGAAGCACTTTTATACCTAAAATTACGGCACATTCTCACGAATGCCTACACAAGAATAATCAAGACAATCTAACCATTTCCTGTGACTGTGATTGCATAGAACATGTTGACAAACAAATGTATTTAGGATTATTAATTGATAACCACCTTAACTGGAAGGAACACATAAACCAAGTGTCTAACAAACTAAGAATAATTCTAGCTAAGTTTTCAATAATTAAATGTAAAGTACCCTATCAAATACTCCTACTTCTCTATAAATCTCTGGCAGAATCTATAATATCATACGGACTATCAAGTTATGGTAGAACATACAAAACCCATCTTGACCAAATATACACATTGCAACTAAGGATTCTAAAACGAATAGTCCCACACAATATCAAAGAGAAATTTAAAGACGATTACCACCAACTTTTTGATTTCTGCAAAATCATCCCTATACATCAAAAAATAGAATTAACATTACTAGTCGAGGAATACTTTAACGATGGCCTAAAAAATGTGAAATCATCTGATGAACATGGTATAATAACCCGTAGTATCAAAAACGCTAAATTATTACTGCCAAGATACACCAATCTATATGGGAAAAGAACATTAAAGTATATCATACCATGTCTAATCAATCAACTACCTAAACTTATAAAGAACTCAATAACCAATCGAAATATAAAAAAAATATTAAAACAATACTTCATAGAAAACAAAATAAATGCGTAAGAAGTTTTTGTTGGAGCAGCCTGTATGCATAATATCGCCAAGGCACAGCGACGCGAGGCGGGGCGGCGCGGTGTGGCCGCCGACGACGCGTTCATTCATTTTTGTATTCTACCTCCTAAGTTCTTACAATTTCTCACTTGTGTATAAAAAACTATTATTATTGTAATCTGTTTGCACAATGATGGCACTAATGCACGGAAAAACTCTAATGAGTTTATGTGGCATTTTTATGACGAATGTTTTTGTTGTTAATTAAATTAAATAAATAAAAAAAAAAAAAAAAAATATATTAATCAATCCTTATAAGCATTCACTTTGTTATATTTATTTCATTTAATTTTGAGGAATGCAAGGCGGCGGACTAGTTAACAGTGTAATTAATAATTCACCATTTGAACTTCATTTGCCTGGTTACAACTATTGTGGACCTGGTACAAAACTTCAGAAACGTTTACGTCGAGGTGATCGAGGTGTTAATAAGTTAGACGAAGCTTGTATGCATCACGACATTGCTTACCAAAATCACGCAGATTTATCCAATCGTCATAAAGCCGATTTGCAGCTTTTAAACATGGCCAAACAAAGGCTTACCTCAAAAGACGCTGGCAAGGGTAAAAACTTAGCTCATGGTTAGTGAGCAAAGTGATGAAAGCGAAACTAAAGTCCGGTGCAGGGATTAAAACGTTTAATACTTTTGTATCGAAAATAAGATCAAAAATTAAAAAACTGAAATCTAAGGACAGCAAGACTCTTATCAATGCAGCTTACTTAGCGGCACGAAAATTATTTCCATGCGTAGCGAATATTCGAGTACCTCGAGTTATACCTATACCGAAGACTGGCGGTTTTCTACCTTTGATTCCAATATTTGCTGGTTTATCAGCGTTAGGCTCCTTAGCCGGTGGTGCCGCAGGCATTGCAAAAACAGTTAACGATTATAAAGCGGTACAAAAAAAATTACAAGAAAATGAACGTCACAATAAACTATGGAGGCTTTAGCATTGGGCAGGGGCTTGTACATAAAGCCTCATAAAAATGGTAAAGGGTTATTTATAAAATCATCAAAAAACTGAATAAGCTACCTAATCGACCTTTAACTAATTTAGACATTCAAAAATATGCTCATGACATACCTCATTTTAGAGGTGTATATATGAAGGATCAGTTACCAAGAACACCAAAACAGATGGAATGTGCTATAGTCAACTTGGACGACTCAAAAAATGAAGGTACGCATTGGGTAGCATATGTTAAAGTAAATAATTATTGTGAATACTTTGATAGTTTTGGTGACTTGAAACCGCCATTAGAATTAATAAAGTATTTTAAAAACTGTAATATTTCCTATAACTATACAAGATATCAGAAATTCAATACTGTAAATTGTGGATACCTATGTTTAAAATATCTGTGGAACTTTTGGAATAATAAATTTATATATAATTAGTCTTTCTTTTATTTTATTCATTCTCAAGATGTCTCTCACTTTGTCGATAACTGGCAACTCCTCAGATTTATCCACCTACTATCCCAACTCACTACAGTTAGATGGACAGTATGAGTGTGCTTTATTGCATTTCTCAACGTTCAATTCTATTCCGAACATTGATAAAACGAATAATAAGATATATTATGACACAGATGAAGTTATAGAAATACCAGAAGGTTCCTATGAATTGCAAGATATCAGCGACTATTTAAAGTCCAAAATAAAAAATGCTTCAATCAAACTACTGTGTAACAATAATACTTTAAAAACGTCTATACACTGTACAAAATCTATAAACTTTACTAAAAAAGACACACTTCGAAGTTTATTGGGTTTTAATAAGCAGATTTTAGAAGGTAATAAATGGCATGTCTCCGAGTTTCCAGTGAACATTTTACCCACGATCGTTATCAGGGTTGAATGTGATATTGTGAGTGGTTCATATATAAACGGAATACCTAGTCATATAATACATGAATTTGCACTCAACGTTCCTCCTGGATACAGAATTATAGAAATTCCTACAAACTCGATATACTTTCCTATTAATCAAAACAATATAAGCTGTATACATATACGGTTATTAGATATAAATAATCATTTGATAAATCTCCGTTGTGAAGAAGTGCAGCTGTATTTACACCTAAGAAGAAAAAAATGATTGATTATAATAAATATGCACCTCAACCAATAAAAAGTTACAGTTCAACGCATGCTCTCAAGCTTCTAAGAACTATCTCGAAAAAAAAAAAATTGACTAAAGAAAATAAAGCATTCCTTAAAGCGATCGGTTTACTAAAATGAATATCTTAGATATTGTATCCACACCAAGCTATGATAATACTGTTGAAGGAATCGAGTACCATTCTTATAAACCATACGTTACAAGTTTCAACAGGAATGACGAGATACGTAT
The DNA here is from genome assembly GCA_963662185.1 of Eilema griseolum. NCBI lineage: Eukaryota > Metazoa > Arthropoda > Insecta > Lepidoptera > Erebidae > Eilema > Eilema griseolum. Next base: position 12,372,750 of record OY759239.1, on the reverse strand, counting down.
ACCCATCAACCAACAAGATTTGTACGTACTACCGTCAGCCAGCACCTTATATTTGGAAGGAACTATCGTAGTAAGAAAAAATGATTTAAAAGAAAGAGCCAGTAGTGTTTATTTTACGAACAATGCTCTACTTTACCTGTTTCAAGATATTAGGTATGAGCTCAATGGAGTGGAAATTGATAAAATTAAAAATGCTGGTATAACAACTACGATGAAGTCATTAATTTCAATGAATGAGTGTGAATCGAAAATGTCTAATGCCTGGAGCTGGAATATCGATGGCATAAAAAATATTAATGATGGCCGATTTTCTGCATCTATACCGCTTTGTAACATCCTCGGTTTTGCAGAAGACTTTAAAAAAGTTGTAATTAATAGTAAACATGAGTTAATATTGCTAAGGATTAACACTAACTTAAACGCAGTGCGACTTAACACTGGTGAAATTGTTGAAGAAGTTCTCATCAATAAAATCATATGGCGTGTACCACATGTTAAGGTATCAGACAGGGAAAAATTAAGTATGTTAAAACTATTAGAAAAAGACAGGCCTCTCCAAATGATATTCAGGAACTGGGATTTATATGAATATCCTGCGTTACCTAAAACTACAAAACATACATGGTCAATAAAAACTTCGTCTCAAATAGAAAAACCGCGCTTTCTTATCATGGGTCTACAGACTAACAGAAAAAATAATGCAAGTGCTGATATGTCTCAGTTCGATCACTGTCATATTCGCGATGTTAAAGTGTATCTCAATTCCATGTACTTCCCATATGAAAATTTGAATGTAAACTTTAAAAATAATAGAATTGCTTTATTATATGAACAATACACTAGATTTCAGCAGTCGTATTATGGACGTCGCTCGGAGCCGTTGTTAAGCGAAAAACAATTTAAGGACTTAGCACCGCTCTTTGTAATTGACTGTTCTAGACAAGCTGATAATCTGAAAACAGGTCCCGTCGTTGATGTAAGGGTTGAAATCGAGAGTGATTTCGACATACCAGATCAAACTTCTGCATTCTGTCTTATACTGAATGATTGCATAATTGAGTATAAACCTCTAAGTAAATGTTGTATTAAATTGCTATTTAGATGTGTTTCTCCGTAGTTCTTATAAAAATGACAATAATAGGAAATATGAGGAAATAAGGGTAAACTTAACCAACAACTGTGATGATTGTGCTCTCATATAATATAGTTTCAATTTTATTATGAAATAAAACAAAACAAATTGATAACATAAATATTTATATATTCATAAAATGTATTTGAACAAATAAGCATTAGCTCTGTTCAGATAGGTACATATACTATTAATACATAATAAATGTTTATAACAGTACATTTTTAACTCTTTTTAGTATAAACTTGATATAAGTAAGTTTCAACTATCAAAATATCCTAATCGTTAGTAATGGCGTCACGTTGACATTGTGTTTAGTGTATACACAGGATAAATCAAATACATTCATTTTTAAGTATCTGAGCTGATCTACGAACAGTAACTACTAGATACTACATAATAATAAAATCAATATAGATTTGAAGTTACATACTTTCGATTGCAAAGTGTAAATTATTTACCACTAGACCATCGTTCGGTATTATAACTGCAGTGGCAGCATTCGGTTACATAGGTATCAATATCATGCAAATACATCATTTATATTACGTAATACTTCATATTAAGCTGTTGTTTTGTCATTGAAAGGTACGACAGAGGTGAATAACCTGAATTTCAATAATTATCTTTACATTTAGCCATGCGTAATCTGAAGTAAACCAGTTGTATATTATATCCCTTAGCTTATCTACGTCCACACCCAACCTGCTATACTCTACCCGATTATTAACAAATAAAGTCGCTCCCGGAGAAGCCGAATTCTACAAACTCATAATAGGGTTATTATAACAAGCAAAAGAACTTTGAATACAACAAAAATAACGCTATGGAGATTATGTTGTCACGTGGTTAATGCATTTAGTGTATACATAGGATGAATCAAATACATTCATTTTTAAGTATCTGAGCTGATCTACGAACAGTAACTACTAGATACTACATAATAATAAAATCAATATAGATTTGACGTTACAGTGTATAAGTAATATAATACAGTGTATAAGTGTATAATTAATCTAAATTTACTACAGGACTATGCAATATTTTAGGACTCGTTCCTACTAACATGAGAGAGTCACACCAACGTTACTACGTTTATAGCAAAAGTTGTGTGTTTTGTGTGATGGAGGGCTGCTATTTTAATTAATTATTTTTAAAAATACATGAATGACCCCAGGCTCTAGTTGATATTTTATCTACAGAGAGTGGACGCTTGTCATCATTATTGGACAAGGCTATTTTGTCAACACTCTGAGTAAAAATTTCGTGCTTGATCGATTTAAATATAATGTTTTTTTTACGAATAACAATATCTTTAAATAAAACATCTTTATACTCGTTCATACTAATCCCTCTGACTAAACAAGATTTCACGCCTTTTGCCTTTTTGATAACTTTATCGGGAGTTCTTAAACAATAAAGTTTAGATCTCAAACCCACAAACTCACAAATGTATTGACCTCCCATTTCATCCTTAAACAGACCAGGAACTTTTTTGTTCTTTATTGGAATATTGTATTGATTTTGCGCATCATAATTACTGCTATCAAAGTAGTGTAAAAATTCATATTTTAAATCTTGATAAAAGTCATTAGTGTAGATTTTATAGATAAAAGAATCTGTATCTGTATAACACAACTTCACTTGATCTTTGTAAAAAGGTTTCACGGTGTTGTAATGAAAATCGTACATATGAGACTTAGAAAGTTCTAATACAGTGAAACCAATATAAATAGGTTTATTTAAAATAATTTGATCGGCTTTCATTTGTATTGCAACTAAATTTTCAGTCAGAATAGATGCGCTATGGTAATATGGGCTAGCTACAAGTCTCTCAGCGGATATATATTTTTTTGTACGATTAAAATTATCAGACCATCTATTAACTAAATGAACATCTACTCGATTCTCAGTATTTTCTAGTGTCTTACCAAAGACGCTGTTGTTTAATAGCTTAAAAAAGTCTTGTTCAAAAGAACTTTTTGCCTTTTGTCTTAATTGTGTATTCAAATCTATATATTGTTTCAAATATGGACTTTGTCTGAAAGTTATAACTCTATGTATTTTGCGTAATACTAAACCATGATCTAAACATTTTTTTAAATGAATATAATGAATGACGTATCCATACTTGTTATATAAATTAGCTACTAGTTTTTTTGTTTTACCTCCCGGAGGTAGACATTTCTCGGGACAAAAAGGTAAATCGTTATGGAGAGAGTGCAAATGATTAGGATAAAAGAGATCAACTTCTAATATGAAACCCCATTCGGCGTCATCCTCAATGTCTCTAATATGTAAATTATCTATTTAATTATGGCTTAAAAATCGAAAACTAGAATAAGGTAAATACTGACACATGCTGTACCCATAAAGATTATTACAGTCTAGATATACTATAAAGCACTCAGGTTTCGAAGAATCATAATCTTGCATATATTTATGATTGGCTTTTGCATATCGATGGGAACACATACACAAACCGCCTCGTATACCATTTTGAATCATACGAATAATAGATAAATCTGATATGAGCTCTAACTGAACATTTGTTTTAAGCAACATTGCGTCGAATGACAAACTAGGAGCAGTAACGTAAAACGCGGGGTCCAGACTATAATGTTGTTTACAAGTTTTTCGAAAATTTTGAAATATATCCGTTAATAATAGTACATCAGTTTTCAGATACAGGTCTGTATATTCGCCTAAATTGTTAATATTGAATTCTTTCCAAACAGTTTGAGCGTGAAAATAATCTTCATCGCTGATGTCATCATTGGTCAATGAGTTATGAAAACAAGATTTAGGTGGTAACGATTTTTCCTCATAAAATTTCCAATCCGACATATAATCATACGGATATACTCCTTTTCTTGTAAGTAAACTGAATTGTCTTTCATCAGGATATTGATAGCGGAGATTTATAAAATCTTCTACTCTCATTGTTTTAGCGAGTTTGTCTAAACTTGTTCCTAAAAAGTTAAAGGAGTCCAAAAATCTTAATTGTATATACTCATTTTTTGAAATAGGAATAAATTTTGTAAAAGTAATATATTTTTCCTTAGTTTTAGCTATTATTTTAATTTGACCGGGAATTTCTCCTAATTTTTTAATAAATAAATGGCAATCGTATCCAGACAAATTATGAAAAAATATGGGAATAAACTTAGGTATTTTATATTGCAGATTACAAATTGAATGAGCTGCGCCGCGATATTTTCCTGAAATATGACAGTGGTCTCTAACCTTATTATTCCATAACATATTTCCACATATGTGACATATTGTCGCATGTTTAAAATCTAACGCATCTTTATCTGTAAATATCATAGTTTCAGATTTAGTAAGAATTTTATGAATTGCGGTCACATCCTTTATTAAGAAATCGATAAATTTAGAAACACAATTTTGACCCCGGTAACTTCTATAGCCTTCTACTGTAGTAGAAAATGCTGACACTATATTATATGCGAATGCTACTGGAACGTGTCGTTGTAAACATGATGTTTTAGCACTTTCTAATTTCTCGCCGGAAATCGGGTTGAGTAATGTTTCAAAATCTGCATATATCACAAAGGGAATATCTTGTTTTCTCTCGTAATTTTTAAATTTTAAGACAGAACCTTCATCCGGCAGAACTGTAACCACCCCTCCACACAGATGATTTTCGAATTCAATTAAAGTTCTAAAAAATAATAAGCATGTTTCACAGAAGTATAGTTTTCCATGGTGTTTAGTCAATTGTTTTCGAACTAAACGCGGTAAATCTTTGATAAGACAAAAATGAGAATGCGTGCTGTTTTCTAAAAATAAAAGATGAACGCTTTTTGATTTTCTATTCCTTGTAGTATACAAAGGACCAATTATTGTTTTGTTATTTCTTAACCCATAAACAAATATATTTAAGGATGGGTTATTTTTCTCAAATATAGCTATATCGGATAACGCAATTGGAAATGATAAATCTTTTATATTCAAAACATTTCGAAAATGAGGATATGATGTAACTCTTTCAGAATGTTTCCTGGCAGGATACAATGCCGCGACTATGCTCCATAAAAAACAATAATTATCTTTGTTCATAATATTTAGACATGCTTTTTTATTTGCTATATTTTTTGGTAACGAGATTAATCTAGAACCACACAAAGGTTGGTATTTATTAATGTTTATTTCTATATGAGAATTAGACAAAAATGCCCAGCCACTGTCTTTTTCTTGAAAACCTTCAATTTTGTTTTTGAGAAACTCCACAGCTGTCTTATAAATCAAATCAAAATCATGGTGCAAATGTATGATATAGTTTTTTGTAGCAAATGATTTCAACTCCTGTTGATCACTTTTGTATATAACAAAAAAAGAAAACTGTTCAAAATTGATCTTGATCGATGTGTGTTTTTTTAACGTTTGATCTATTAAATTTTTAACTTGATCTCTAATGGCATAAAGAAAAATATCTGGGAAATTATGTATTTGTCCGTTAGTTGCAATGATCCGATAGCTTACGATTCGCTCTTTAAAAGAAGACTTAATCATCTGAACGTTATCAGTCATCGTGATCGCGCTATTATTTTTATGAGCATTACTTCGTAAATGCCCAGCCCATTGACGATTAGCTACGAACAATTTACAACCCGTACAGTGAGGCATTTTGAAGTACCTAAGTATATTGTATAAGATCGAGAGTAAATTTAGATTAAAAGTATCTACTTACAAACAGCCTCCAGCTGCGTGGCTCAAGTCAACAATAATTCTTAGAATAAGTGTAATACACAAATCTTACAATTATAAAATAATATATAATGGTAAACAGATACACGCCGGTTACTTTGAACGTTTGAAGTAGATACTTGCTTCGGATTGTTGCGGATCTAAAAAAGAAAAAAAAATTTATATCACATCCTATTTATTATTTAATTTCACATTATACTAAATCATTTTTAAAATATGGTAGAATAAAATATATAAGAAAAAAAAAAATAACCTACCCAGACGTTTGGTGATATCTTCAGTAAGTGCCCTTGTATCAGATCTATTGTATTTGCTTTGGACCTTGATACGGATCCTAAAAAAAAAAATAAAAAAAATATCATAAATAAATGTTCCCAAACAATTTACTCAGCACTATACATAATATTTATTACATGAATAAAAATAAAATACTAATTAACTTTAGAAATCAAATAATGACTTAAAACATAAAATACCTGGAAATGTATACTTTAGATGTGCGCAGATAATCTTCAAAGATCTATTACTAGCGTTTGCTATTTAATAAAAGCATCGACACTTCCTTCGCAGCTTAGTGTAATAACACTCCTAAAAATCGAAAAAAAATTATGATGTATGTATCCATAATACAGAAATATAAAAAAATATTTTAGATTAAAAAATGTGAAAAATTACCTGTATATGTTTTAATTTCCAATTAAATGTGCGCAGATAATCTTCACAGATCTATTACTAGCGTTTGCTATTTAATAAAAGCATCGACACTTCCTTCGCAGCTTATTGTAATAACACTCCTAAAAATCGAAAAAAAATTATGTTGTATGTATCCATAATATAGAAATATAAAAAAATATTTTAGATTAAAAAATGTGAAAAATTACCTGTATATGTTTTAATTTCCAATCAAATGGAGTATTTTTTAAACTCACACAATACGTTCATTTAATAGTCAATTTTTTTTTTTAAGAAAATATATATAATTTAATATTAAATAGAAACGTCCCAGGAAGTACAAGAAGAAAGAGAACAGTTTTGGGAGAGTTTAAGAGATGTATTAAGAGAATGTAAGGATAATGAAAGAATCATAATGCTAGGTGATTTTAATGGATGGGTAGGACTGAAACGAGATGGATTTTAAAGGGTTCTTGGCAAGTACGGAGATGAACGAGTGAACGAAAATGGTAAAGGTTTGCTTGAAGTATGTTTGGAATGGAACCTTTGTGTGTCAAACACGATGTTTCGACACAAAAGGATTCATATGTATACAAGAGAAGCGAAGAATGTCAGTAAAAGTATGATTGATTTTGTAATAGTGGATGAAAGATTGAGAAAAAATATTCTAGACGCTAGGGTATATCGCGGTGTGGGTATCCATACAGATCACTTTTTGGTTATGTACCGTATAAGTGATCTCTTTAAAGGATGGAGACGTAGAAGGCGTGAGCCCATAAGTGTTCTAGAAAGAATAAAAGTAGAAAACTTGCAAGAAGATAAAGTGAGAGAGGAGTATGGAAGCAAATTAACGGAAAGGTTTCATGATCTTGATAGTATTTGTGAGATTGAGGAGTTATGGAAGGTATTCAAAGATGAGATTGTGAGTGTGGCTTCCCAAGTATGTGGTATAAGTAAAAGAAGTAAAGTGCAAAAGGTGAAGCATGCATGGTGGGATAAAGAAGTGCAAAAGTTGGTATGTGAGAAAAAGAAAGCGTGGCTTGATTGGCTCTCAGTCAGAGCTAATGAGAGAATGCAGCAAGCTACAATTGAGAATGTGGATGAAGCGAAAGATAAATATAGAAGACTGAAAGGGATAGTGAAAGGAGTGATTGCTAGAAAGAAAAAGGAACAAAAAGACGTGTTTGATGAAAGGTTATCTGAGGATTTCCAGACGAACATTAAGTTCTTTTGGAAGTCCATTCGTTTAGCCAGAGGAGAAACACAGAGCTCCGAGCTGAACGCTATTAGAGACCAGAATGGAAGTATTGTAAAAGGTGAGGAATGTGTGTTAAAAAGATGGCAGGACTATTTTGAAAGCTTGTTTGAAAGAGAGGATGGTGTACATGCACTAACCTCGGTGATGGATGACTATGTTGATGCTGATAAAAGTGGTATTAGTATGAATGAAGTTGTGAGTGCATTAAGAAGTATGAAAGCTGGTAAAGCAGCGGGATATGATAAGGTGACAGTCGAGATGCTGAGGGCTGGACAGGGCCTTGTAGCAAGTCAGTTGTGCCACCTTTTCAACATATGTTGGGTTAGCGGTCGTGTACTAAGTGATTGGTGTAAGGCCGTTATAGTTCCACTTTACAAAGGAAAGGGCTCGCATCAAGACTGCAAAAACTACAGGGGCATTAGCCTACTCAGCGTCGTCGGCAAACTGTATGCGAAAGTGTTGATTGAGAGAGTTATGAAAGAAACCGATGAGAAAATATGGGATGCACAAGCGGGTTTTAGAAAGGGAATGGGATGTACGGATCAGGTCTTTTCATTGCGAAGCATAGCCGAGAAATTTTTGGCCAAGAGTCAAAAGGTCTATTGCGCATTTGTGGATTTGGAAAAGGCCTATGACAAAGTGGTGAGGAATGAACTTTGGTCGGTACTGTCTATGTATGGGGTGAGCAGCAACCTTATTCGAGCTGTGAAGTCTCTCTATGAGGACTCCAGAGCTTGCGTGAGGATACATGGGTCATACACTGAATGGTTTAGTATCCAAAAAGGGGTTAGACAGGGATGTGTAGCGTCACCATGGCTATTTAACTTATTCATGGACAGTTGTTTGCAAGATTTGAAAGATAAAGAATGTGGTTTAAGAATGAAGAATTTACTCGTCAAATGTCTTCTTTATGCTGATGATCAGGTTTTACTGGCGTCATCGGCAGATGAGTTGCAGGAGATGGTAACAACTATGCATGAAGCTTTTGAGAGGAAAGGAATGAAAGTGAATGTTAGTAAGACAAAAGTTATGGTTTTTGAAAGAGATGAATGTGTGACAGAGTGTAGGATTTGTATAGATGGAGAAAAAGTGGAACAAGTGAATGAGTTCATATATTTGGGAACATTGTTTACGAGAGATGGAAAGCATGAAGAAGATGTTGAAAGGAGAGTGATAGCTGGAAATAGAGTGAATGGGGCACTACACAACTTTATGAGCAGCCGGAAAGTGTCCGAAAAGGCACGACTGGCTGTACATGGAGGAGTATTGGTGCCGACTCTTATGTATGGTAGTGAAAGTTGGGTGTGGCAGAAAAAGCATCAGAGTAGAGTAAATGCAGTAGAAATGCGTGCGTTGCGAAGTATGTGTGGCTTGACCTTGAAAGATAGAGTGAGAAATAGCGTGATAAGAGAACGATGTGGAGTGATAGAAGATGTAGTGATGAGAATTGAGAGAGGAATGTTGAGATGGTTTGGTCATGTTGAGAGAATGAATGAAAGAAGACTAACGAAACAGGTGTATGAGGCGAGTGTGGATGGTACCGTCGGAAGGGGAAGACCTAGGCGCACATACCTGGACCAAATCGGGGAAGTTTTAGAAAAGGGGCAGGTCAGGAGTACTCTAAACCGACGAGCATGCATGAAGAATGTAATGAGAGTGAATGAAGCGAGAGTAATATGTCAGGATCGTAGCAAATGGAGATCCGTGATCTCTGCCTACCCCTATGGGAGACAGGCGTGATTTTATGTATGTATGTATGTATATTAAATTTGTTTCTCGTGTGAAACCTAGTGCTTATTCTGTGTAAATGAATACATATAATTTGAATAATTATTTTGCCTTAAATTTTTCACAATAATCAATTCATCAATTTTCGATATCATCAATTTTCGATAGGGTTGATATGCATTCGCATTATGGTACTTAATGTAATTATCAATGTATGCAAATTACGTGTTACTAGTGTGTCAGCCCCATGGAACTAATAAGTACTACGTACAACTGGAATGTGCACTCACTATAAGCGTGTACACAATATAAGACTTTAATGAAATGGGTGAAAACTGTATTTAAAACGAACGGGGAAGCAAGCCGATAGAGACAGCAAGCACGAGGTCAATGTGTCCCTTTCTATTATTGCCAGTACACATGACAATACTTTTTAGTAGTTTATTATATTTGTGAAACTATTATTAAATATTATAGTTAAAAAAATGTGTGCTCTTGACTCGTTTCAGCCGTGAAGTAGAAATAAAAACGTAACTTTTTATGATCATTAAAACATCGCAAGGTTCTAAACTGTAAACATATAATTCTTTTGGTAGTACAATGGTAGAATTTTGAACATTAACGTCGCAATCAGCTATCCTAGGGTGTATGCGCTGACTTGTTCGTAGTCTCAAAGTAATTTTATTACCAATTTGTATTACTATCATGGTGAAAAGGTGTATTGAAGGTTGCAGCAGTGAAACATTGGCAGGATGTAACATATTGTTACGATGGACGTATCGCCATTGATGTTGCTGGACCTTTTCCAATGACTGAAGAATGTAACAAATACATCATAGTAATGCAAGATTACTTCACTAAGTGGCCTGAAGTATTTGCGATACCCAACCAGGAAGAAGTCACTGTGGCAAGGAAACTGGTTCAGGAAGTGGTCTGCCGGTACGGCGCACCTATGGAGATCCACTAAGACCAAGGACAGAACTTCGAGTCTGCTCTATTTCTAGAAATGTGCAAACTCCTTGGAATGAACAAGACCCGTACGCGTCCAGCGCATCCGCAGTCAGACGGAATGGTCGAGAGGTTTAACCAGACGTTGGAAAATCACTTGGCTAAAGTTGTCGATGAACACCAAAGAGATTGGGACCAGTAAAATCCCACTGTTCCTGATGTCCTATCGATCTGCGGTACATGACAGTATGGGACACACCCCAGCGAAAGTGAATTTTGGTCGCGAGATTAGGCTAGCAGTGGATGCAATAACCGATACGCCACCTGATAGTCCTAAGCCCGTGACGGATTACGTGAGTGAACTTCGAAACCGACTAGACGAGGTGCACAGAATGGTCCGGGAAATCAATCTGAAGACAGGTGAAAGGATGAAAACCCGGTACGATAGAAATGCAAACACCAACGGTTTTTAAGAAGGAACACTGGTATGGTTTCATAATCCGCTACGCAAGAAGGGGAAACCTCCAAAACTCCAAGCTCGCTGGGAAGGGCCCTATACGGTTATTACGAGAATCAATGACGACGACCTCCGTGGCGTAGCGGTAGAGCATTCGACTGCTATGCAGGGGGCGCAGGTTCGATTCCCGCTCAGTGCAAATATTTGTATGCATGAATATGTATATTTGCATTGGTCTGGGTGTTTCTATGTATAATATGTATGTATTTATAAAAAAAAGTATCTAACTATGTTTATCCGCATTCTAGATCCCATAACACAAGCTAGTTAAGCTATGCTTACCATGGTCTAGATAGCGTTGTGTAGAATGTTGTGGAATATTTATTTATTTATTAATGACATTACTTACCGCATTAGGAAGGGGATTAGGGGAAAACCAAAGGTAGTCCATGTGGATAGGTTGACGCGTCATCATGGAACAAATGATGCACGGGACGAGCATGACTAAAAGGGGGGTAATGTTACGACCGATGTCGATATCTCGAAAACTAGTAATCGAATCTTCAAGAAATAAAAACGCAAATTAAGAGAGATGTCAATTCCTATTTCTTGCAAAATATTTGGTCACCCTAGCAGAGTGAGATACAAGCACCTTCTAGTTGCTATCTCTTTCGGACCGTTTTCCTAGATCAGTGCACATTCCGGTTGTACGTAGTACTTATTAGTTCCATGGTCAGCCCTAAGTATTTATGAAGCATTAACAAAATTGCACGCTTCCGATTATGCTGACTTAGGGCACGTGCAAATCAATGAGCGCGTTTCAATTAATATAATACTTACAAAAAGAAATGTCAGTTTATCGTTATTTGCTAATTTTGTAAGGTTATTTATAAAATATCAGCATAATACTCGTAATACGGTATATAATTTACTTGGTTTTGTCAACATTTTATACATCACTCAGAAGTAATCAGCCTCGGTATAACAGTAACAGTACCTACCTACTTACCTAGTGAGAAACAGTCTCCGAGACTTTTGTCTAAAATGTGAGTATTAAACAAATTTATTTTTTACTATTTTCTATGATTTGTTTCTTTGTTTTGGTTTGTGTGTGGGTGTACCTATTTTAGATAGCTATCCATCGAGCTCGGTCCGTACGACAGCGACTTGAATCGATAGCAACTTCTCGGTGAAGTTAAAATCAGCGTATGTACGTAAAGCAGCGATTTACGTATAAACGTTGACTTTAAACATTGCCCACGAATTACTATCGAATCAAATCGCTGTCGCAGTGGACCGAGCTTTAGATAGCTTCCTTCCATACACATGCTCCTGCTATCGTTATTGCTCTCGGAAGCGATCATGATTTCCTCCGGTATTGGCATGCAGCACATTACTTTGTTTTGCCATCGTAGTGTAGTAATTAGTTTCATGGCGATGCCGCTACTTACGGAGGGGCTCAAGCATAGGTATCGCTCTACGAGAAGGCTTACTACACCCTCCTAGTACTGGACTGGCGTATTGTAGAATAGATTGATAAATGTACGGAATTGACTTGACGCGTATTTTTGATATTTATGACAGTCGTCAACGCTTGTCAATTCCATACATTGATCAACGTATTCTACAATATGCTACAAAATTTATTGTCGCTTGTCTAGAGGAGCTTATCTAACAGTCTTGTTTTATTTAAATGTTTCAGGTCTGACTCAGAATTTGACCATCCGCTTCACAGCTCAACTACTAATACATTAAAGAGTAGCAAGAAACGCAAACAAGCTACAAAAAAACCTTCGGCTACTAAGAGGGAATTGACTTGGTTTTTAACTAAATAATTTTGTGTATTATCTTAGCATTGCACCGTTGTTAACTTTTGTGAGAGCGACTGTCGGTTGACGATGTACTCTCAACTTCGAGAAGGGGTCCTGCATCACAGCCTCGATTGTCAATCAACAGGTGTATCGACTAGCAGATGAGGTTGACTTGGTCAGGAGTACTTATATTAGGTATAGGCACAGGTATATCCGTAGGTATATATATATATATATTAATATTATAACATGTTGATGACGGACGACCGTCTATATGACGTCGTCAACAATGTGATTTAACAATCCTCAAGGTAATTAAATATTTATTGTTTCAGAAGTAATACCCCAAAGACTTCCGATGTGTTCGGAGTCAGTCGTCAGACGGCAGACTCTGATTCAGCATCATCAACATCAGCGGTGCTGTCTTACTTCGTGAACAGAGTGGCCAACGGGACGGAGCGGCGAACAGCAAACACCGTTGGTCACTATCATGTGGACTTAAAAGTTTACGCCACCAGCGACGTCGGCACAACGGAGCCGACGGAACTTTGGAAGAAAGCGCTGGTGCGCATCAAGTTCCCGACGACGACAGCACGCAGTGGCGTAAGCTTCAAAACTTGGTGGAGTCCCTTGACGAGGTGTTTGAAGGGTCTCCACCTAGGTTTAGCTCATAAGTACAAAAATAAATAAATATCGTATATTTCAGTAATCGTGTTGTTTTTATTTTTATTTTTTTCTGTATCGTGTCGTGATGTGACACTGTATCGCTGAATATTATGGTTCGATCCCATTAGCGGTGAACAGTGATTTTATTTGATGATAATTTACTTTGGATATGAGATGAGTCTGTTGCGTTAATTATTGTGGTTCGATTCCATAAAGCGTTGATCATTGATTAAGTACAATTTGATAAAATCCTCATGAGGTTTACTTTGTTGTGTATGAGTCTGTTTGGTTAATTATTATGGTTCGATCCCATAAAATCAATGAACACTATTTGAGTGTTAGGTCTGAGTCTGTTTCACGTTTGCACGGGAAGCGTTAATCGAAAAACGTAGATCGTTGAACGGAAACCCATAAAAGCGTTAAACAGACTGATGCGTTGCATGCCATCGCGTTCGTTTCATCTGTTGTAAATAATAATGTGTTAATGTTGTAAATAGTATATTATTTACCGATTCATCTGTTGGAAAAGTAGTATATTATTGGGAACGATACCTCACAGAGTGAGGCCTGGCCGAACGATGTGGGGTAGAGTTCCCAATAATATACTACTCGCGTATTTTTCCGTTAGTCTCCTCTTACGACACCCTTCGTATGAGATGGGGTGATGATCCATCACCATAATATGGATAGTAAACCTGCATTTTTTTTTTCGTTTCAGTGTCTCATTCTTATGTTTCCGTACTTCAAGAGGAAAAAAATTGAACCCGTATAGGGATCATTTCGTTGTACATCTGTCTGTCTGTCTGTCAAGACATTTTTTTCAGGAATGTGTGAAGTTGCAAATATAAAGTTTCAAAGTTAACGAAATCAAAATATGCTGTTGTTTATGTAGTCATAAGTTCGTTCCCGAATGCAATTTTGCACGGAACCCTCGGAGTGCGAGTCCGACTCGCATTTTACCGGCCTTTACTTTTTTGCTAAGATTTTATTTATATTACTCACCAAGTTCAAATAGCCGATAATCAGGGAGCCCAGCCTTAAGCCAATAAAAAAGACACATTTCTTGACTTCCAGAAGCATTTCTGTTCTGAAATAAAAATTAGAAAATTTTATTAAAACGCAAATAAAAATGATCCCATTTTTACCATGGGATAAAAAGTAGCTTATGTGTTAATCCACACTGTATCGGCTCAGCCGTGAGACCGTGATTGAATAACAAACATCCAAACATTACATGAAAATATGTAGAATTCCATTTCCATGTATTTTTAATTTAACATTAAATAAAAAATACATGTAAATATGTTCATAAACTTTCACATTTAAGAATATTATTAGGGTGATTGGTACATGTTCCTTATCATAGAACATAATTGTCTTATTTCTAAATTTATTCCAATACAAACGATGATTAAAAATAAAATGAAGTACTTATTTAAATATTTTACAAATTTTTTATACAACTTAGGTGGCAGACAAGCACACGGCCCACCTGGTGGAGAGTGGTTACCGTAACCCATGAACGTGTGTAACACCAGTAGAGTCACACCCTGCCGACCCTGTAAGAACAAAGATTTTCTGTGCCTTCAGTGTTTTTTTTTATGATTTACTGTTACTTAATTTTTAATAATATTTTTGTAATATTAACACAAACGATTATCAAAAGTTAAATTATTTAAATATTTTACCATTAGGTATTTATTTTTTAATAATAGTTTGTAATTTTATGACGTTGACGTGACTTGTTTAGACTTATAAGACCTCTTCAACCAACCGTAATAAAAACCTTTAGCAAAAAAAGTTTGATTGAATGGAAAATTGTCTTTTTTTTTTGCTAAATTCGTAGGTAAAGACTAAAATAACTTAACCCCTTTATTTACAAAACATACTTAGATTATGTAAAATACAAGCTATAAATCTATCGTATCGATAAAAATTTCATCGAAACCATCCAAATTCTTCTATACACTTTTTTTTCGGGCGAAGGTTCTGTAGCTTTGTGGTCGGAGCGTTCCCCCTGTCAAGGAAAGATCACGGGTTCGAGTCCCGCCTGAACCAATTTATTTTTTTTACTTCTTAATCGATTTGAATAGTTAGCATAAAAAATGATATAAGAGTTCATTCAAAACTCTACTCACTGTCAGATTAGTGGTCGGAGCGTTCCCCCTGACAAGGAAAGATCGCGGGTTCTAATTCTGCCTGAACCAATTCAATCTTTTTACATCTTAATCGATTTGAATAGTTAGCATAAAAAATGATATAAAATTTCATTCAAAACTCTACTTACTGTCAGATTAGTGGTCGGAGCGTTCCCCTTGTCAAGGAAAGATCGCGAGTTCGAATCCCGCCTGAACCAATTTTTTTTTTTTTACATCTTAATCGATTTGAATAGTTAGCATAATAAATGATATAAAATTTCATTCAAAACTCTACTCACTGTCAGGAACACAAAACGTTCACATCATTTGTTTACTTTCATTTGCAAGGATACGCTTTCGATGTGTCACGTCACAAAGTACGCAGGTACAGAATTGCATCACATAGCGTATGCATTCTACGTATTGGTAATTATGTATCAAAACCGGTTTGCCAAACATTTTCTGTGGTACATGTCTTCCCTACCGAGTGTCCAATAAAGAATTATATATTAATATTTTGTTTTGAGACAACTTCCAATGCTAGCTATCGGGATGTTTAGCGTGGTATTTATTGTTTGCATGCAGTTTCTCCGTGATCATGGTGCTTGCAACAGCGCCGAAATATCGGAAACTCCAAACAAAAGTTACATGGTAAATATTTAGATAGCTTTTATGGTAGGTGATGTGAGTGAGTGACCATGATAGTTTAAATACCTTTATTTTCCAATGTATCGTTTCTATCTAAAAGTGTACAACTGCTGCAATATTTAGGTTCATTGCATTATTCATCTATAAATCAAATAAGAATAGAAACACTAACGTATGCAACTTAAATTATTACTGTTTACATAGCATTTTAATGACCAACCTTAGCCTTAAACCATGTTTAGAGGAAGAAAATTCACTGTGAAACGGCACGCGCGTTTCACACGCGCATCGGTGTGTTACTGCAGTGCATTTTGAATTTCTGACGTTTGTGGGCGGCGCGGCAGGGCGCCAATACTAGGGCTGAGCGTTATTTATCGTTATCGATTGTTAAAAATTATGTATTCGTTTCGTTACTGCGTAGATTCCAATTGAAAATCCTTTCTACAGCTGAATTGTGTACAGTAAAATCTACGATTCCTTGAACTCAAACTCAAAGCAATAAGACAATGATGCCAATTCTGTTGTGTCCTAACTAAACTAATATAAGCTAAAAATCTCTAAAATTCAGTTTAGTCCTGTCAACTGCCGTTTCGTATTCTGAGAATATACGACTGACCTAAAATTAGTTCGACTGGACCAGAATTTGCTAAATTATTTAAAAAAAGACTAAGTTTTTTTTTTTTAGATAATCGATCAAGATGCACTAAAATAAGAGATATCACACTAAAATTAGATGGCATCTAAATAGTGCCGATTAAGTTAGTGGTAGGTGTAGTTCTTTGTGGTACTAGATCCAGAACTTCCACGCGGTGCACCTTGGGCAACGGAGACGGCATCGTCTCGCTTCCGCAGGGCAAACGCTGATGCCTACGAAATAATTCCGGTGGAGGTGAAGCGTCTCTATAGAGGGTTACGCGGAGACTTTCCATGTGTCCCTCTGACTTGCAGAGGGCACTGTGGAGAGCAGACAAGTACTGGACTGGTTCTCCGAGAATGGGCCGGGGGTGACAGGTGCGACTGCCTGTCACCCCTGCATCCTCGCTGGTTGAAGTGACACATCCCACGTCTCCTAATCATCCCCTAACCAGGAGGGGATACCGTACTTTCCACAACCGAGAGGGCCATCTTAAATACGTACATGGTTCAAAAGATGGCCTCTTTTGATGCCACTGGGGTGGCAGCCGAGCACACGGCCCAACTGATGGAAAGTCGTAACTATGGCCTATAGACACCAGGGGAGTCACACCCGGTTTTCGAGAGGGATGATATCCGTGAACATAAAACAACTCTAATACATTTAAGAATGTAGTTAATTTTCAAAAAACAATCAAGTTTCTTTTTTTACGTGAGGATACCTCCTCGGGCTTCACCTCATCGGAGCTAATGATGAAGTGGCTATGTCAGGCTCGAACCAATTAAGACCGCAGTGTTTCGTTACATTAGCCTGTGTGGCCAGATATAATATCTCAGAGACCCCGGCTAGCCTTCGTCACCAACATTAGCGAGTCTGGTATGTTGTTGACGATCAAATCCTCACCTAGAGAAAGAGACACGCGTGGAAACACGAGACGTCGCCATCCTGGGCATGCATTTGCGGTAATAGTAATAGTAATAGCCCCGATACCTTTAGACACGCGCTTATGTACGCTCCGCATCATTCTGTGAAGAGCTAAATATCGCGCTCATTCACTTCACCACCTCGTAAAATAAGGCATATGGCGTGGCGATATTGCATTTGACTGCTTCAGCAAGGGACATAAGTTTGATCCTGCTTGATTTCACGTTCCATCATGGTATTTTTAATCATGATCCAACTTAAAACCTGCTGTAGTATTTGAGTCCAACGCAAATTGACTAAAAATCATGGGTTCAGAATAGTTTAATTAACATAACATTAAAAAAACAGGTTCAGAATAGTTTAATTAACATAATACAAGTATTTTTTTAAAAGCATCTTCTTTTATTATCTTCAGCACTGTTATGTCTCAGAGCAGCAGCAATCACTTCAGCGCTATATCGGGGAAGTACCTCCGCCCTACAGAATACCGCGGCCAAAATAACTTCGTGCTATGTTCCCAGCGGTGAGTAGGGTAGCCAGAGCTCAGTGGAGAATTCATGCTGTCAGTGGGAAGACTAAAAGCTTGTCTTGCTTTATCTTCTACACTGACGGCACAGAAACTCTGTGCTTACAGAGTCGGCAGTGCGAGTGTGGCTCCTCTGATATTACACACGTCCATAGGCCACGGTAACCGCTTTCCATCAGGTAGGCTGTGTGCTTGTCTGCCACCCAAGTGGAATAAAAAAAAATATATATCGAATACTTTCTATAAATAGCTATTGTAGAACTTGCATTAACTTATCATAGGCAGGAGGATGTGAGGGACTAGGGCCTAGGAAGACGGGGCGCCGTTGGCACAACCCGATGATGCATTGGACTAGGCTCTAACTAGGTGTTGCTCCCTATAATTATATTACTATTATGTTGGATTATAGGATGTCAGGTGATAGTACAGTTTAAATTGACCATATTTTATCACTCCAAGACTTGTAAATCCATGAATTGAGTTGGTCCCGACTATATCAAAAATGTTCTGCCCTATTTCAAAGAGATCTGATATAGCTGGTTCTCTTTCCGTTGCCCTCATTGAATCACGAATATTGTGCCTTCACTGTGTAAAGGTATTAAGCAAATATATATCAACAATTATGGTACAGGTTGCTATGCTATACATTTTCCAGCACAAAACTAGAAAGACTCACAGGTAATCAAATAATGCTTACATGCTGCCACTGCTGGGTAGTCTTATTACAGGCTAAGTTGTTGAAGCCCTGCCTAAACTCCTTAAAACTTGAACTAGCAACTACTGTTGCCTCTTGTGGACACTTTTTTCTTTTATTCGTTTATATTTCTATTGTGATTTTACACATTTATAACAAAATTGTAGACTGAGATTAGGGTTGTGCTCCGGTGCCATACCGGAGAAACACCGGAGATAATAGATTTAGATTTTATGAAAAACTTTTTTCTAAAACTTTGCAGTTTTATTCAATATGCTTAAAATTTTAATATTATGTTCATGTCATAATATTTCAATTAAAATTTCAAATCAAATAAAAAGAAAATGGCTCACGGAGTTACCGACATGTGGTATTCAAATTCAGAATTAACATCTGAAGTAGCTTGCGTTTGACAACGACCTCCGCCCCCCATGAGCGCCGGCCTGGGGGTGACAGGTGAAGCCGCCTGTCACCCTGGCAGAAGCAGGCCGCGGCGGTGGCGCGCGTGGCGCGCCTCCCCGTTTCCGGGGACGAGTTGGGGACTCTGTAGTCCCCACACCCGAGAAGAGGGCCATATCGTGAGAGATGGCCCTGGGTCGGCCGGGGTGCGAGGGATATGCCTGTCAACCTCACCTTCGGCAACCAAAACGACCCACAGGCGGCGTGCGTTTTAGTCGGTTCGAGTCCGACATAACCTCCTCCACCGGCTCCGGTGGGGAGGTATCCGTGGGGATTTTGCGCACGTAAAAAAAAAAAAAAAAAAAGTAGGTTCGATGCAGAAGGCAATACTACTCTATACGTGAGAAGATTCAATTCTCTAACTATCGGTAGTCCTGTACCCAGGAACACTATTTTTAAATAAATTTTTGATTTTAAATGAAATATTTATTATACATTATTTTGTTGAGGAATATGAGCATATACATGAGTATTTAAATTTAAAATCGTTTACCGGAAAGTCCGGATACTCTCCGGTAAAATATTTTAGAAAACCGGTGAACAGTCTCCGGGAACTAAAATCAGCTCCAGAACACAGCCCTAGTGAGAATGTGATGTCAAATCGTAGTGTCAAATTGACTTCCACAGATTCAGATATCGTTAGTTTATATGCAGAGATAACGAAGAGATGTACTGCAGACTACCAGTTAAGTGAACCGAGTATTTACTTAGGTATGACAGAGAAAAATCACAGTTTGTTTACTATTTGACCAATAATATGCATTAATTAACATTTCCCTGGCATTCTAATGAGCTATTAATATAGTTTTTAAATATTATATGAAAATACCATTTATAATTCATTCTTAATTTTTTAATAGCGGTATTCAATTAATATAGTGTTATCTTTGTCAACACTAAATTTAGTTAGACTTAACAACAGAATATCATAATGTCAATCGCTTAGCTAAAATAAGAAAATTTTAAGTTTAGATATGGCAACAACAGAATTAGCTTCAGTGTATTCAAAGAGAATACAATACTACGTAAGTGAGTGAGTGTATTATATATTAGTCTATGAAGAAGACTGTTTCGTAAATGGTTGTGGTAGGATCCTGGCGAAAATAGGAACTACGATTGTCAGTGTCAAAAGCATACAGTTTTATTAGAAATCAAAGTCAATTATTATTTACCACGTTTGGACATCATTGAAGGTACAGTTTTGCGGCCTATTTCAGTTCACGGAATTATTAGTTTTACTATACTAGACTGTCTAGTCAAATTAGTTACTATTTACTAAACGTCAAAACGGTAAGTTTTAAAGAAACTTGTACAAAAATATCCTACTTACAACTATCAAATAATTTGCTATTATTATAGATTGGATGATTGATTAAAAATAAATAAAAATGACAACAGATACAATTTTTTCCGCTCTTTTATTATTCTTAATGTAATGAGCTCCTTCTTCCTACAGTCCCGGGTCCTTTAAGCGGGGCGTGAAAAAGCATATGATGAGACCGTCAAGCTGAGTGTCACCATTATCACACGGTATGTGTAAGTAATGGTGACCCTCTTTTCTGAGACTTTGCCTTCAGCTTACCATCAGGCAAGGCGAAGTCTAATTGACGTGTTCTGTATAAAAAAAAAGTTAAATAAGTTATTTTAACTACAGAAAAGTACCCAATTGTCACGTTTTAGTGGATATAATTAATTTATTAAAATGCTTAGTTTTAATTGATTTTGTTACTTAACGTCTACTTGATAAGTATGCCATTCCTATGAAATCCACTCTTTTTCATGAAACTTATCTAGTTTTCCTTTCGTAAACGGTACAACGAATAGAAACGTTAGCTTGAAATGTAACACGTATCAACGGTTATTAAACGATAATGTACCGTTATCGTTACGTTACAATACTACATCTGAGATATAACGATTTAATTGCTAATTCAAAATCTATCCGCTGTTGTAGTGCCATTTCTTTTTTATACCACTTTAGTGACAGGTAAGCACACGGCCCACTTGATGGAAAGTGGTTACCGTAGCCTATGGACGTGTGAAGCACAAGGGGTATCACATCACACTCGCGCTGCAGACCCTGTAGGAGTTTTCTAATACCCTTCCTGTGGCCATGTGGTACATGGCCACAGGAAGACTTACATCCGGCAACCTACGACCCACAGACAGTGTGTATTTTAGTCGGTTCGAGACCGACATAACCGTAACTTCCCTGTGGCACCACACAATGACACTACTGATAGTGACCACCATCTGGTGTAGGTGTAGGTGTATCTCAGTATATAATTCTGGTCCTCCTTTAGAATTACTTAAACTTTCACTTTCTAGCTCTCTATTTAAAAAGTTTACCCAGATGTAGACCATTAAACCCCGGGGTCGGCCGGGGTGCAAGGGATATGCCTGTTAACCTCACCTTCGGCAACTAACGTCGTGTGTCGTACGTTTTAGTCGGTTCGAGTCCGACATAACTTCTCCCACCGGCTCCAGTGGTCCCACGTAAAAAAATGACCATTAAAACGGAACTTACAAACCGTCACAATTAAAAATATATTAAACATTTGTTTAGCAAATGGACAACCGTGCACCGGTTCGAAACGCGGCCCTGACTTGAGAAGACTCCCGCAAGTAACACAGTGAGCATTTTTTGGTCTATTTACAAACATTTACTTGGTATTCTTAGTCTAAATACAATAGTTGTTGTGTTCACAGCGGTGAATAGGGTAGCTAGAGCTCACTGCACTGCTGTCAGTGGGAAGACTAAAGGCTTATCCTCCTTTGTCTTCTTCACTGACGGCACAGAAACTCTGTGCTTACAGGATCGGTAGCGCAAGTGTGACTCCTCTGGTGATACACACGTCCATAGGCCACGGTAACCACTTTTCATCAGGTGGGCCGTATGCTTGTCTGCCACCTAAGTGGTATAAAAAAATGTTTGTTTGAGCAGCAGTGGTGAGGGGTCCTATAACCCGATTCCCTTCGGCTTCTCTTCGCAGAAACATTGTCGAGAAGGCACAAACTAATAACAAACTAGATCAAGGTAAAAAGAAATCAACGGCTTTTTTTTTTTAATTTTCTATCGTCACCGTTGACGTCAAGGCTATTGGTAGAGCTTTGTTTGTTCTAAGATGATTAAGATGATCATCTAATTATATAATTGTTCTTAGCTATAAGTTGTATAATAGTTATTTTATTTTTATTGTATTTAATATTTATAAATTATTTCTTGATTTGTTTATTAAGAACTACCTAGTAATACAATATCTATACTAATATTAGAATACTACTTTTTATAACTTAAATATTAAGATGATTAATTCAATTAATAAGTCCATCGCAGTCCACAGCTGGACTAGGCCTCTCCTAATGTTGGGAGGCTTTGGCCTACTGTTTCCACACTGGCCAGGCGGGTTGGTACAGGGTTTTATTTCGAGTTTTCCTTCTCTCACAGTGATATCATATGTGTATTTTTCCGTTTGTCGCACAGATAATATAATTCTTATAGTTTATCGCCTCTTACGACCCCCGTAGGATGAGAGGTAGACGTAGATGGTATTAGTTGGGTGACGAAATAATTATTATTAGGCAGATATTAATATTAAAATGAATAACGAATCTGTCCAAATAGTCAATACCACAGTTTTTCTTGGAATAACTCTAGATAGTAAACTGCAATGGGGTTCTCATATCACAGCCTTGGCAGGAAGACTTAGCTCAGCTGCCTATGCGGTTAGAAAGATAAGGTCACTGACTGATGAGGATACTGCACGACTAGTTTATTTTAGCTACTTTCATAGCGTTATGTCATACGGTCTGCTGCTGTGGGGCTCAGCTGCCGATATTGAAACTATATTTGTACTACAGAAACGAGCGATACGAGCGATCTATAGCCTCAGACCCCGTGACTCGCTGAAATAACTTTTCAAAGAAATTAATATTTTAACAGTTGCTTCTCAATACATCTATGAAAATATCTTATATGTACGAAAAAACCTAAATATTTTCGAAAAACTATCTGATGTACACAATTGTAATACGAGAAATAAAAATAAACTAGTTGTACCAAAACTTAACAAGCTGCATAAAAATATTTAATAAAATTCCTCAGGACTTGATTAATATGCCAATAAATAAATTTAAAATAGAAGTGAAAAAAACTTTAATGAGTAAAGGTTACTATAAAGTGGATGAGTACCTTAATGATGTTAATGCGTGGTCAACATAGAATAGAATAGAATAGAATAGAATAGAAACGTTTATTTCCAAGAATATGGTCATTACAGGTGTTAAATTTTTCTTGATCTGCATATTCTGCCAAGTGTGGCGTGCAAATATCTCACTGATAATTAAACATTGTACAATACGGTAATTTAAAATAATAAGTATAGTAAATAAGTAAAGTAATAAGTAGTAAGTCTCTTGCTTGCTCGCACAAAATAAATTGTAAACCAAAACAAATTTATAAAAGAAAAGTACTTAATCTAGTTCTAATGTAGTTCGCTGAGTTTCTTGCTGGTATCTTGTCAGTAGAACTAATCTACCAAACCAGCGAAAGAATCATTTTCCAATGGTTTATTTTTACATTATTTAATATTTTTATATTATTTCTTGACATACATAATTGTAAAATTTTGAC
Organism: Eilema griseolum; assembly: GCA_963662185.1. NCBI lineage: Eukaryota > Metazoa > Arthropoda > Insecta > Lepidoptera > Erebidae > Eilema > Eilema griseolum. The sequence goes on along the minus strand of OY759239.1, from coordinate 12,348,691 downwards.
GTTCATATGTGCTCTTTGTGTACCTAAACTGAATAAATGAAATTGATTCTTTGATTCTTTGATTATTTTATACCACTTGGGTGGCAAATTAACAATTGGCCCACCTGATAATTAGTGGTTATCGTGGCCTATGGACGTGTACAATGCCAGTGGCGTTACACTCGCGCTGACGACCTTGTTTAGTAAATGTAACGTAGAAATAAATACGTGCACGCTAACGGTCAATTCCCATTGAAAGATCAGCGGCCGATAATGATTCTTTGAAGTAAATAAATATTGCAAACCGTTTTGAATCTTATCTACGAGAGAAAAAGTTCATATTCATTTGAAGGCAAAGGAGGGGCAGCGCGGTGCCGCGATGCGTCGCGCGGCTGCACGAACTTACTCACAACTATTTCTAGTAATAAGTTTCAGCCACTGCTAGCTGCTTCTCTCTCAGTAGAAATAAATGCTAAACCTATACTTCCGCTAAATACTAGTGCTTCAACATTTTTATTCTATGTAAAGCCGCGTGGTTCCTGGCAGAGATGTTTCGAACCACACATTCGCTTCCCATGCGGTGTCGCACAATGCGACTAAGGGAACATCAGACAGATATATACAACCCATACTCAGCCTCAGATGCATGGCTTGAGTCAACAATAGTGCCCGGAAGACGGCAATATGCTCACCCCGTATTACGTGGGACCGAATTCAATGATTGGTGAAATGTGTGGGTTAATTCGTTACTGCCTAACCATCCGGGGATAAAGTCGTGATTATATGTATGTATGTCTGTTTGTAAAGAATCAATATCCATATCTATTGTAAACAGTGTTTGATACGCGAAAACAGATATAAATGTTGATACAAGTTCACCAATGAATGTTTTTAGATAAGATTAGTAGCTAACATCAGTGAGATAAGCTAATATAAAAAACAGGGATGCCTATTTTTATTTGTCTGTTTTCAAAGTAAGTATTTGATTTTGCCGGAAAAAGTTATTATGGATTACAAATATACATACATAACATAAACTCACGCCTATATCCCCAAAGGGGTAGGCAGAGATGCTAGCACCCATATCCGCCAGTCTATGTTAAGATCATAACGTAATAGGTGGCGAGCCTATTGCCATTAACCGGGCACTTATAAACGTGTGATAAATACACACATATATTCGAAAAGCATCGAAAAGTCATTGGTGTGTGCCATGGTAAAACCTGGGATCGAACCCGAGACCTCGTCTCAGCAGTCCATTACCCATACCACTAGGCTACCGCGGTTCCTGAATTACATTTCTACTTAATAATACATTTGCACTTATACTTAATAATTAATAATAAAAAATATTGTAGAAAAAGTAGGTACAACATACATACATACATATAATCATGCCTTTATCCCCGGAGGGTTAGGCAGAGATGAATTGACACCCACAATTCACCAATCATTGTATTTAGATCCACGTAATAGGGGGTAGTGAGCCTATTGCCGTTTTCCGGGTAGTATTGTTGACTCGAGCCATACATCGGAGGCGGAGTCTGGGCTGTATATATCTATCTGATGTTAAACAACCCTATCCCTTAGTCGCTTTGTGCGCCACAGCATGGGAGGAGATCAAGCGGTCCAAATTCTACGCAGCTTCAGCAGAAAAAGTACAAGTGTATTTTAATATGTGTAACCGCCCGATTGAGCAGTCGGAGGAGGTAGGACACGGCGGTATTTCCGCCCGATTGAGCAGTCCGACTGGGGTAGTACCTCCGCCCTACAGAATACCGCGGCTATAATAACTTCGTGTTGTGTTCCCAGCGGTGAGTAGGGTAGCCAGAGCTCACTGGAGAATTTGTGCTGCCAGTGCGAAGACTAAAGGCTTGTTCTGCTTTGTCTTCTACTGACGGCACAGAAACTCTGTACTTACAGGGTTGGCAGCGCTACTGTGACTCCTCTGGTGTTACAGACGTCCATAGGTCACGGTAACCACTTTCCATCAGGTGGGCCGTGTGCTTCTCTGCCAACTAAGTGGTATAAAAAAAAATCTACTAAGTACCATCACTCAACAGTATAAATAGTTGTAATGTATGGTGTGTTGTATGGGTCTATTAGTGATATAATTGGTTGCACACTATAAGTGTATACCCAGTTATGGAACCACGGAACCAATGCCATTGTATGTGTACCACACATACCAAACCAAATCAATCTCATCGGCAAGTCGGTACATACATTTATGAAAAATACAATAAAATTGTGTCCTTTTCTCTTTAATGACTCAGACACCATAAGTAGAGTCTAGTCTAGTCTTACTTCTCTAACAAATCAATGTGTCTCTAGTAAATATTTATTGTTTATTAAAACTTATACATATTATACTTATACATATATATAAAAACCGCGGTAGCCTAGTGGTTTGGGTAATGGACTGCTGAGACGAGGTCTCGGGTTCGATCCCAGGTTTCACCATGGCACACACTAATGACTTTTCGATGCTTTTCGAAGTTATGTGTGTATTTATCGCAGGTTTATAAGTGCCCGGTTAATGGCAATAGGCTCGCCACCTATTACATTGGGACCTAAACATAAACTGGCGAAATGTGGGTGCTAGCACCTCTGCCTACCCCTTCGGGGATATAGGCGTGAGAGAGAGAGTATACATATTTTACAAATTACAAATAAATTACAAGCGCCACGTGGTTCCCGGCAAAGTAGAATTTGAACCACCCCATCTCTTCCCATGCGGTGTCGTACAAGGTGACGAAAGGATAGCGCTGTTTAATATCAGACAGATATATACAGCCCAGACTCAGCCTCAGATGCATGGCTCGAGTCAACAATAGTGCCCGGCAGATGGCAATGCGCTAACCCCTATTACGTGGGACTGAATTCAATGATTGGTAAAATGTGGGTGTTAAATCACCTCTGCCTAACCCTCCGGGGGTAAAGACGTGATTATATGTATATATGTATGAGTACAAGTAAAAAATAAATGTTATTATTAGAGTTGCCACGAATAGTGATTTGGCCGAAAACCGAATACCGAATATTCTGCAACGCTGTCGGCCGAAGCGCCGAATATTCGGCCGCCGAATATTCGGTACAAAGTACATGCTTGTCGAGCGCGTAAAGAATAATTCGACAAGTCGCGACCTGTCTCACTCGTTTTTTTGAATTGAAAATTTGAAGCCCCTCCACAAAAAATCTTTTAAATAGTATGTTCTAGCTTGTCCTTTTACTGGTGGATGAGATACATGAGATGGATTTTTATTTGAAAACTAATCGTTTAGATCGGAAAGCTGATGCTTACAAGTGGTAGTCTGCAAAATAAAACAATACCCAATCCTCTCGAAATTTGCTAAAGTTCATCTTTCTTCTCCCAGGAGTAGCGAATATAGTGAGAGGTTGTTTTCTCAAGCTGGTATCATTCATGACAAATCACAACATGTTTTTATCCATCACAACTTACCACTGATGAATTTTACTTATTAAAGTTTTGAAATTTGGTAATAAATACAAATCTTCAGTAATATGATGTCTTTTTTGTACATGATTTGGTATTCGAATACCTAATAAAGTAGCCGAATAGGCCGAATACCGAATAGTTGCCGAATATTCGTGACATCTCTAGTTATTATTACAAAAAAATATATATTAGCCATTAACATAGTAAAGAACAAAATGTGACATCCCTATTCTAAAATACACACACACACACACACACACACACACGCACACAGGACACACACTGAAAGGATGTGTAAAATATGTTATCAACACACACATTACCACCGCGGTTCGCCGCTAAGGCTTGACTTGTTACGCGTCTGTGACAAAGGGAAGAGGTATCAAGACGTGTCTTACTTTTACAAGTAATTAGTATCCAATATTATTGTTTTAAAATAATCGAAGCAGTGACTTCCTCAAAGTGAGTTCACGTATACAGTTAAAATAATTTATTTACTTTACTCCAATTGGTTAGGTAGTTAACTAAACAATCTTGATGTGTCTTTTTTTAAAAATTAAAAACTCAGTTTAGTAATATTTTTCTGTTTAGAAACTCATTTTAAAGACGAAAATCTTGAAATCGAATCACTAGTTCGTCTGTTAGTAATTAGCCAATTGTTTAATACGTGTTTTGCTAAAAAGTCGCTACAAGATTTTTTAGATTTAGTTGTGTACCTGAAGCTAAATAGCCAAACTAATTTGTGTAATTTTTTTTTTTAATAAGTTAATTTCGATTTGTCAAGTGCCACATAAAACGTGAGTAAGTACATAAAACTTCTTTTTTAGGTTTTGTAAAATATATTTTTATTGTGTAATATGCCAAATGCTGATCCAATCACGCATCTAGGTACCAGTAGAGATAGATGTGGAGGAATTTTTCAATGCCTAAAATTGTTATTAAAATTTTGTGTTTATTGTATAGTTCATAGTTTTGTATATATTCACCCGTCAAATCAGTTAATAAATCGATTTATTATTTTCGTAATTATAATAACACCATTAATGATAATAATATCTTCAAGCAGCACCAGTCAAGTACAGGCAGCATCATATCGATCTTGACTAGCAAAGTACTCAAAATCATTTTAATACGTCCCCTCCTCCCCCTTGTTGACTGAATATTGTAATATTTGGCACACGCCTTTAGTTCAGGCGATAATACAATTTCAATCAATAAAACAGTTTGATTTAACATAAGTCAACAATAGTGCCCGGAATACGGCAATAGGCTCACCCCCTATTACGTGGGACCGAATACAAATATTGGTGAAATGTGGGTGTTAATTCACCTCTGCCTAATCCTCCAGGGATAAAGGCGTGATTATATGTATGTACGTATGTATAATTAAAATAGATTTTAGGATCATTTTCAATAATTTCTAAGTCAAATCCTGCTGAACCCAGGCTAAGCCAACACGATGTGCTAAAAAATGTAGGTTAGACGGACTTCATTCACCTTCAAAACTATAAAAGTAATTTTATCTGTACTCTATCAGTCAAGATTAGGAGATAATGATAATAAAAAACATTTATTTGTTACCTATTAAACGTATTTATTACTTATGTAATTAAATATCTGTAGCCCGAGGCTTTACCTGTGCGAAATGGTTTTTTTTATACCACTTAGGTGGCAGACAAGCGCACGGTTCACCTGATGGAAAGTGGTTACCGTGGCCTATGGACGTGTGTAACACCAGAAAAGCCACACTCGCGCTGCCCACCCTGTATGCACAGAGATTCTGTGCCGTCAGTGTAGAGGACAAAGCAGGACAAGCCTTTAGTCATCCCACTGACAGCACAAGTCTCCAGTGAGCTCTGGCTACCCTACTCACCGTCGGGAACACGACACGAAGTTATTATAACCGCGGTATTCTGTAGGGTGAGCCGATACCGACCGATATTCATATTTAGCGAACTGTGGCTGTTAATTCAGCAAAATGTGGGTGTTACTACACCTTTGCTTACTCCTTGCGCTATTTATGGGCGTGATTATGTATGGACACTGCATGCAAATGACTTCACCTCTCCAAATCAGCTAAGCTAAACGTGATGTCGCGGGAATAAGAGTCACCATTTTAGACAGACACCATAATATTACAATGGTGGCCTTCAGCTAGACTTAAATATTTTGTATTGAATGCCATATTGTTGCTTAATGTTCTTTTGTTTAATATGTATTCATCGTTTAGCACCTGTGTTAGCTTAGCCTTTTATTAATAAAAATTAAAGGCTTCATTCTTGACTTAGTACATGGAGGTTCTACGCGACGATATTCACGTCTCAATTGAACAGTCCGACTGGGGAAGTACCTCCGCCCTACAGATTCACCGCGGTGAGAATAGCCTTGTATTGTGTTCCCGGTGGTAATTGGAGTAGAACTCACTGGAGAGTTTTTATGCTGTCAGCGGAATAATCAAAGATTTTTCCTGCTTTGTCTTCTACTATGGCACAGAATCTCTCTATTCTTACAGGGCTGGCAGCACGAGTGTGACAGATGGGCCGTGTGCTTGTCTGCTACCTAAGTGGTATAAAAACCCTGTATGTTTTTCTTATCGTGGAGATGTTCTGATGTTTGGATATGTTCTGCTCAGAATGCATATTCGCTGAAAACTCAGCAACAAGAAATACATCGAGAGTGTCATAAAAATTGCGTCTTGGAAACTCGGAGTCCTGAACAAGGTGAAACGGTCTTTCGGGCCGGAGCAGCAGTGTCTTTTATACAAGACACAAATTCGTTCCAGTGTGGAATACTGTTCTCATATCTGGAATGGCTCCGCACAATACCTGTTAGACGCTCTCAACAGATTGCAGCTACGTGCAATTGGTATCATTGGTGATCCTGGGGTTACTAACCCCTTGAAAAAAAACCCTTTGAGTAGAGACGTTGCCTCTTTGGCCGTATTCTATCGCCTCTACCACGACGAGTGTTCTGAGAAGCAATTTCCTCTTTCTTCCTGTTCAAAACATCTCTTGCTAGCCTGCTGTGCCACCCACATACGGTGATATCCATAACGTCTCGCACCAAATGGTTTAAGGCATCCTCTTTCTCTGCTGCACGATAAAGAGTTGGAATGCTACGCCCGCGCAAGTGTTTCCCTCTTTCTCTCCCGAGTTCTTCAAGCGGGGCGTGAAAAAGCATCTATCAAGGCCGTCAAGGACCACTATTTTTAACCGAATTCTTCTCTTCTTTTTTAGTTCGATGCAGAATAGTTGCCATTTGGTCCCATTAACATTTGATATAGTTTAGACCATTTTTAATATTATAATTATTTTTAACCAACTTCTCTATGTTCTTCGATATTGCCGCCGTTTATGAACCGATTTATGTAAATATTTTTGCATCGGTTTTAGCATAACTCTCAGGTAGGTCTATATACATTTGATGGGTACTGCACTTTAGACTCCGGAGACACAACAGAGAACTCCTCGAAATCAAAAAGAAAATGGGTTGCGAGAACTGATTCAAAATTCCATGCATATGGAGCCGCGGGCATTAGCTTGTTAGTAATATACCCCCTAAACCCCTCTAGCTAAGCTAAGTTGCTTGTGTTAGGAATGGGTTCACGTCTCGTCTGGTTCAAACCTGGAACTCGGGGACCTCGATCAACCGACGCATTTTACTTTCGGTAAGACTGCCGCAGGTGGCTTTAAATTTGCTTCTGACTGTAGTGCATTGGGAGAGGCCTTTGTCCAACAGAGGACTGCTATAGTTAATTGAGTGATTGATTACTTGTAGCCCATTCATTGTCCATAAGCATAGTTTATAAGCGAGCTACTAAATATCCTACTAAGGTTTTCACACAAGAAAAAAATAGTATAGGCAATGATATTCTCTCTCACTCTTTTTTATGTAATATCATTGAGTATAGGTAATACAATTACAAGCAATGTAGGTCGTCTCAAAATGAATCATCTTTGGTAAACTCTGCAAAAAGTCCCTGTACATGGAAAACCAGTGCGTAATAGGTATAAAGATAATACATAACAAGAATTAATATATGGTATATAAAACATAACATGAACATAATAATCCATATCTATATTATTATTCTAAAAACAAAAGTAACTCTCTGTCTTTTACGCTTTGATATATGTATGTATTTAGATGAAATTTGACACACAGACACAGACAATAGAATAAATATTCTACAACATTCCACACAACGCTATCTAGACCCATGGTAAGCATAGTTTAACTAGCTTGTGTTATGGAATCTAGAATGCGGATAAACATACTTAAATATTTTTTTTTTCTTTGTAAATACATACATATTATACATAGAAACACCCAGACCAATGCAAATACCCATATTCATGCATACAAATATTTGCACTGAGCGGGGATCGAACCTGCGCCTCGCGTTGACTACCGCCACGCCGCAGAGGCCAGGCACAAAAGTAAATTAGAACTTGAGAAAGGACAGGTTATGTTTGGTTGCGATATCCGACTTTCACGCGGGTAATCGACGGTATTCCCGTCCCAATTGAGCAGTCCGACTGGGGAAGTACCTCCACCCTATAGAATACCACGGCTATAATAACCTCGTTTTGTGTTCCCGGTGGTGAGTACGGTAGCCAGAGCTCACTGGAGAGTTTTTGTGCTGTCAGAGTGAAGACTAAAGGTTTGTCTTGATTGTGTCTTCTGCACTGTCAGCACAGAAACTCTCCGTTTCCAAAGGGTCGGTAACACGTTCATAGGTCACGGTAACCAATTTCCATGAGGTGGACTTGTCTGCCATCTAAGTTGTATAAAACAAATAGTATTATTTAATTCTGTTATTCTGTGGTTAAGGAATTAAATACAAACAGCCAGTAATCACGTTAGGTATATATTCGAGCCTTAATTAATTAAAGTAATTCCTCAGCGTCAATTGTCCAGAACAGTCTTTATTTATGTAACATGAACTTTCAAGGTTATCAAAACAATCCGTAAGTAATACATACATACATATTATCACGCCTTTATCCTATTATGGAGGTCTGAGAATCGGACAACATCTATTTTTCATCCCCCTAAATGATAAGGGTTGTCCCCCTTAACATTATATGGCAAAACAACGTTTGCCGGGTCAGCTAGTCTTATAGATAAAATTCTCGTGTCGCGGTGTTTGTGGTTAAACTCCTCCGAAACGGCTTGACCGATTCTCATGAAATTTTGTGAGCATATTGGGTAGGTCTGAGAATCGGACAACATCTATTTTTCATCCCCCTAAATGATAAGGGTTGTCTACCCTTAACATTATATGGCAAAACAAAGTTTGCCGGGTCAGCTAGTATAAAATAATAATTTCAAGTGTACAAACTCGCACTTGACCGGTTTTTTTAGTTATCCCAGATTTGATTAAAGTTACCAGAAAATGTGGCAAAGTGTGCTCGCGAAGCCTACTGTCCACAGAACTACTACTAGAGTACTACTCCACAGTCCACAGAACTACTAGAGTTATTCTACACTTTTTAGTAGCTTTTTGGTTTTGAAGTCTGTTTAATTTTATTTAAACATAGATTGAATCAAGCAGCCGCTCCTATAAAGTCGATATTACGTACAAATAACAAATACGCAGAATTTGGCTGACACATTCACTATCACGTTATCACTCTTGTCAACACACGATAGTGATGCTATATCGATTGTTACTCATCGATAAAAATGTACAGAAAGGTGAGAAATGCACTTTTTCGCTCCGGTGGCTACTTACCTACTTTTGTTAATTCTGTAATAAAATAGGTGCACAAAACATGAAATGTAATAACTGACTCGAATAGCAAAATATGATAAATTTATTCATTCGTGTCGTGACGGAGAAACAATGCAAGCATCACCACCTCGTTATATAAAAAGCATGTCGTAAGAGGCGACTAAAGGAAAAGTATACTCGATATTACTGCGAGAGAAGGAAAATATACATACATATAATCAAGCCTTTATCTTTATCCCCGGAGGGTTAGGCAGAGGTGAAATAACACCCACATTACACTAATAATTATATTCGGTACCACGTAATAGGGGGTGAGCCTATTGCCGTATTCCGGGCACGAGGCTGAGTCTAGGCTGTATATGTCTGTCTGATGTTAAACAGCCCTCAGCACAGAGCACAGCAACAGAGAAGGAAAACTCGAAATAAAACCCTGTACTAACCCATCTGGCCAGCGTGGAAACACTAGGCCAAATCCTGCAAAATTTGGGGGAGGGTTCTTATGTCCAGCAGTGGCCTGCATAGGCTACTTGATTGATTGTTCAACTTGTTGGGATTTTGGTTCCGTTCCCGCAACCGATGGGAACCTTTTTCTGGGATTAAAAGTGACCTGTGTTATTCTGGACCAATGGTGGGCAAACTTTCTTTTTTTCCTTTTTAAAAATTTAAATTATATACCATACAATGGATTTCACAGTGTGAAACCTGTTATGTGGAAGGAACTGTCTCCTGAGATACAGGTTAAGGACCTAGTTCGGGAGACAGAGACTGTATGTACCAATATAACAAAATGATACAATAATATTTATTATTATTAGTTACCTATCTGCTAGTGTCCTTACACGGTCGGAGGTCACGGGTGAACGACCTCCGCCCCCCATGAGCGCAGGCCAGGTGGAGTCGCCTGTCACCCTGGCAGAAGCAGGCCACGGCGGTGGCGCGCCTAGCGCGCCTCCCCGTTTCCGGGGACGAGTTGGGGACTCTGTAGTCCCCACACCCGAGAAGAGGGCCAGATCGTGAGAGATGGCCCTGGGTCGGCCGGGGTGCGTAGGATATGCCTGTCAACCTCACCTTCGGCAACCAAAACGACCCACAGCCGGCGTGCGTTTTAGTCGGTTCGAGTCCGACATAACCTCCTCCACCGGCTCCGGTGGGGAGGTATCCGTGGGGATTTTGCGCACGTAAAAAAAAGTGTCCTTACACGCTTCAAGAGCTTCCTATGGGGGTGTTCATTATCACCTGAGGCTCAACAGGGGCGGGGGGGAAAGGAGGTTCGCCAAAAGTCACCAAATATCACCTGTAGGGAAGGAGGGAGGTAGGGGTATAATGGGATATAACGTGCATTAATTTTTTCTTTATTACACTCTAACTCGGTGAATAAATTTTTTTTTAATAATTTGTACCAAAAAATAACTCATGATTTTGGGTAGGTAGGAGAGGTAGTCTGTAACCTTACCATGTATCACCATTGGGCTCACGTGATTATTGATTAAACCATTTTTGGAACATATCAATCCATCAATTACCGTATTACACTCAACTGCCGAACTTGAACTATTAGGAGAGGCCTATCCTCTCTTAATATGCAACATAGCATCCGATGTTTAATCTTACGCATCTAGTCCATCCCAGCCACTTTCTAGAGATTCGTACCTTAAAACGAAAAAACGGAACCCCTTTTCTTTTTTTTTTTTACGTGCGCAAAATCCCCACGGATACCTCCCCACCGGAGCCGGTGGAGGAGGTTATGTCGGACTCGAACCGACTAAAACGCACGCCGCCTGTGGGTCGTTTTGGTTGCCGAAGGTGAGGTTGACAGGCATATCCCTCGCAAAACGGAACCCCTGTAAGATCACTTCGTTGTCCGCCTATCTATTTCTCATGACCTTTTCTCAGGAATGCGTAACCCATCAAGTTGAAATTCATACCTCAACACACCCAGTTTCAAGACGTTACAGACCTGAGGTCTGTAACGTCTTGAAACTGAAAATATCAAACTTCTAAGTCAACACAATCAAAATATATTTCAATTTATGTAGCATTAGTTCGTTCTTTATATCAATTTATACTGAACCCTAGGTATCCGAGTATCACTCGCACATGACCGACGTTTTTTCAGGTCATCGGCCAACTTGCTGAACATGGAGATGTAACATTAACATAACTCATTAACGTACGCCTATATCCCCGAAGCGGTAGCCAGAGGTGCTAGCACCCACATTTCGCCAGTTTATGTTTAGGTCACATTGCGATTATTCTCCTCCTATTGACATTAACCGGGCACTTATAAACCTTATACTTATAAACCTGCGATAAATACACACATAACTTCGAAAAGCATCGAAAAGTCATTGGTGTGTGCCATGGTAAAACCTGGGATCGAACCCGAGACCTCGTCGCAGCAGTCCATTACCCATAACACTAGGCTAACGCGGTTTTTTTTGGAATTGTAAGTAACTAAATTATTCTTTTTTCATCCCGCAGAACCTAAAAATGCCTCTGGAAGTAGACAAGTGTTGCTTTTTCGTAGAGCTGAGGACTGGATCCCTGATCATAGGATACCTGAACTTGGTGAGTTGAAGAACATTTTTTTCCACCAGTTACTCAGTAATAACAGAATCTGTGGCGTGGCGGCAGAGAACGCGACCGCAACGCAGGATATTGTTTTTTTTTATCTAGGTCACGCCAACTTGACCTCACCTCGCCTGATGGTAAGTTAAAGGCAAAGTCTCAGGAAAGAGGGTCACCATTACAGATGCTAAGTGTTACAATGGTGGCACTCATCTTGGCGTATATATACATATAAAGTTTGATCCCCGCTCAGTGCAAATATTTGTACGCATAAATATGGGTATTTATATTTGTCTGGTCGTGCCTAGGAGAAGAAGTTTAGCCGCCGGTCCCAGTGGCCATACGAACATCTATGGCAGTCGTTACAGGTAATTGGAGCCCTAAAAAGTCCAAAAAGTGGTATGGGTAATGGACTGCTGAGAAGAGGTCTCGGGTCCGATCCCAGGTTTTACCATGGCACACACCAATGACTTTTCGATGCTTTTCGAAGTTATGTGTGTATTTATCGCAGGTTTATAAGTGTCGGTTAATGGCAATAGGCTCGCCAACTGTTACATTGGGACCTAAACATAAACTGGCGAAATGTGGGTGCTAGCACCTCTGCCTACCCCTTCGGGGATATAGGCGTGAGTTTATGTAATGTAATGTAATGTAAAAAGTCCAACAACTGGACCAAATGCAATGCTTTGAAATTGCCAATGGGTTGTGGTTGTCAGATGGCAGTCGCATACATAACATAACATAAACACACGCCTATATCCCCGAAGGGGTAGGCAGAGGAGCTAGCACCCACATTTCGCCAGTTTATGTTGAGGTTGGGACCTTATGTTGGTTGTTGACGCGCCTATTGCCATTAACCGGGTACTTATAAACCTGCGATAAATACACACATAATTTCGAAAAGCATCGAAAAGTCATTGGTGTGTGCCATGGTAAAACCTGGGATCGAACTCGAGACTTCGTCTTAGCTGTCCATTACCCATACCACTAGGCTACCGCGGTGTCGGCCGGCGTGCGAGGGATATGCCTGTCTACTTCACCTTCGGCAACCATAGCGGCCCATAGGTGGCGTGCGTTTTAGTCGGTTCGAGTCTGACATAACCTCTTCCACCGGTTCCGGTGGGAGGGTATCCGTGGGGATTTTGCGCACGTAAAAAAATAAATAAAAAAAAGGCTACCGCCGTCGCAGTCGCTTCACGTAAAATATCGAAGTTCATCCAAACCTGAGGAGTCTGGGGTCCGTTTTTTCCAGTCTTAGTGACTGGAAAAAACGGACCCCAGACTCCGAGGTGAAGGTCTCGGATGCGACTGGAATTTACGCAAAGATGAAGAACTCCTTAAGTTGAGCTCAATAGTTCATATTAGGCATAAGTTCACAATAGCGTAATTCCACGAGCCAGGATTCGACCCCTGACCTCTCAATCGTAAGGCTGACTCTTTAACAACATTATCTCGATGTTGTTTCCATTTGCATCTGAAGTTTTCAACACGAAGTTTGGTATCTGCTTACTCTGTTAACGCTTCTTCATTTGATGAGACTTATTTGGTTTTTATGAGACCTGCCCTCCTAACCCCGACAGGAAAGCCAGAGGATCAGAAGGCCTTTTTTTACTACAACTTCGGTAGCAGACGAGCACACGGCCTATCTGATGAAAAGTGTTTATCGTGGCCTATGGCCGTGCGCAACACCAGGGAAGTGCCGTCTGCAACACACTCGTGCCGATCCTGTAAGAACAGAAGACAATGCAGCCTTTGATCTTCCCACTGACAGCTCAAAAGCTTTCCAGTAAGCTCCGGCTACCCTACTCCGGCTTCGCTGGGAACACAACTCAAGGTTATTATAGCCGCGAAATTCTGTAGGGTGCAGGTACTTTCCCAGTCGGTCAATTGGGATGGAAATACCGTCGTGTCCTACCTCCATTTTCCAAAAAATTTGCACACTAATAAACATATTTTTGCAGTTCTGGAACATAGTGGTCACCGGGACTGTAATAGCAGCTTTGGTGGTTACTGCGAGAATAGGTGCTGACACGAACGACCCAGATACGGAGGAAGCAGCCAAGGTCGCTATAGCTGTGCTGGCTATTGGGCTGGTGTTTATATTAGCTAACATCCTTTTCAACGTCTTACTGCTCGTCGGTATTCATAAGGTACGCGATATTCCTGTGGTTTTCCCAAGCGACTGCAATATAAGGTCTCTTCAGAGTCAGCAGCACGAGTGTAACTGGTGTTGCATACATCCATACATGTTTTTATGTATAATATGTATGTATTTATGAAAAAAAAATTAAGTATGTTTATCCGCATTCTAGATTCCATAACACACGCGGATGCGTGGGCGGCCGGCGCCTCTTTCTTCGAGCATGTAATGCTCGTGAAGGAGTCACGTTAACCGCACCGCTCGCTAGCGGCGGCTCGGGCGTCCGAGGTCGCAAAATGACCTCCGTCTCCCATGAGCGCGGGCCTGGGGGTGACGGGTGTAGCTGCCTGTCACCCTAGCAGAAACAGTCTGCGGCTACGGTGCGCGATGCGCGCCTCCCCATACCCCGGGTAATAGATGTGGCCCCCACACCCGAAGAGGGCCGTCTCACAAGTGACGGTCCTGGGTCGGCTAGGGTGCGAGGGATCATCAGATCATCTCACCTCCAGCAACCTGCGTCCCACACAGACGGCGTGCGTTTTAGTCGGTTCAAGTCCGACATAACCTCCCCCATAACACAAGCTAGTTAAGCTATGCTTATCATGTCTCTAGATAGCGTTGTGTAAAATGTTGGAGAATACTTATTTACGTAGGTATAGTTTACAGTAACCACTTTCTATCAGGTGGGCCGTGTGCTTGCCTGCCACCTAAGTGGTATAAAATATTAACTTTTTTATGTTTGATCCGTCAATTTGAGTGTACTGCACCTGCTTAAAGATTTGATTTTAAGAATGCTTTTTGAAAAAAGAACGTTTCCTGATAAGGTTTTCATCGTTAAAACGTTGTCACTTCAATTGTATCCAAGGCTTTCGCTGCTTATATAGGAATAACTGCCATCAGATCTCTCAAACCTAAGAAATAAGTCTGCGACAGAGCCTCCTTCGTCAATCAACATGTATACCAGCTAGATAAATAAAGAACATCTATTTGAATAGAAATCATTGAAATCAAAGAAATAGAAATTATAGAAACGACTTGACATTATTTTTGTATTTTTTATTATTTGTTTGATTTTATATTTAATTGGGAACTTTTTTTTTTTTTTTTATTGTGAATGAATTTTGATTTAATTTTTAATTGACTATGACTATGCTGACATGTTGTACGTAGATTTTAAGCACTTTTCAGACATTTTCTGTATAAGTTTCAATTATTATATTATTATTGTATGACGATCAGTCAAAGCTGTTCATGTCTATAATTGGTGTAGCACATACCTAATTAACATCTTACCATCTTACTCATAAGACAATGTTTGTGTATACACTGTTGATATGCCTAAATAAATAAATAAATAAATAAATAAATAAATAAATAAATCATTTCTATTTCCAGACCAAACGTGCGTTCGTGAAGGCATACCTCATCTTCACCACCGTTTTCATAGTTTTCTCCGTCGTTGCCTTTGCCGTCAGTATTGCACAAGGCGCTGCGGCCGTTGATATCGTTAGAAACTGCTTCAGTCTGAGTAAGTACAGTTCTTTTGAATGAAATTTTAAAGCATTTAATATGGTAACTATTCAATTTGACCAATATATAGAACAAATTTAATCGATTCAGGCGCTCTGACCACTAACCGTCGCCGTAAGACGGATACATGTATAGAAGAATTTGGATTGCTTCGGGCGAAGGTTCTGTGGCTTAAATTTTTTCTATATCTTAAGTATCCAAAGTACAGTTCTTATATGGTTAAAATTAAATTAAAGTAAATATCATTTTATTGATGGCGACAGGGCCCAATTTGTTAGTAACAATATTTGTCTTACATCTATGGTTAGCATACAAAATGTCAACAGTACTTATAAAATCAAATCAGGAAATTATTATCAATTGATATTATATTATTGCATTAGATTTCATGTCAGTCAAAAATTATAATTCACAAAACTAAAAATATTTCAATTATTAATAAATTAAGTATCACAACTTAATACTAGATGCAATAGTCAATAAAATATCAATTCATAATAAAATATCACTCAAATATAAGTCAAATAATCAATATAAATCAAATCAAATATAAGTCAATTAATTAAAATTACCATACTATTTATACTGTAGATTGATGTCACTTGGTGGAATTTGTTGTTACACATATTGATAACTCACTTGTACTTTTCCACATTACTTTATTGCTGTATGGTTTCACTCTACTGGTTATATGCATCCTTATGGGTGAGTCATACGGTGCTGCTATTACTTGCAGAATACTGTTGGAGCTGCCGCGGACACGGCTCAACAATGACGCCGATCTTTTGCGCCAGATGGCATGAAACCCGTCTACTCTCGCCTCAGTAAACATCGCTGACGCACTGTAATAGCGCGGCAACCCCAACAGCACCCTAAAGGCATTGTTATATTGAACTCCTTGCGAGTTCAATATTTAAAGAACAATTAGTCTATCGCAGTCTACTGCGATCTACTCTCTAATATTGGAAGGCTATAGACTACTGTTTCCACGCTGGCCAAATGAGTTGGTACAGGGTTTAATTTCGAGTTTCTTCTCTAGCAGTGATATCATCTGTGTATTTTTCCGTTAGTCGCTTCTGACGACACACTTCAGATGAGATGGGGTGGTGACATTTGTCTTCTATCTCTTGTATTATAAGAACAGTAGGCAATTTTCTCTTGCTTATGGAAATATCTCGGGCTTCACCTTACGGGAATTAACGATGGCGTGGTTCTCGTGGTGTTTGTCAGACTCGAACCGACTGCAAACGCAATGTGTTTCGTCACATCGGTTCATGTGGTATTCTCTATAGAGGACTCCACGGATATATAATCCCTTAGACCTTGATCAACCCTGATCACCAACTATGGCGACATTGACTTGCTGTTTTCAATTTTCTAATCGAAGACAGCCTTTTTAATTTCTCATTCACCAGATTTTTGTCTACTCCCTAATGAATCGCCCATTGGGGAGTAAGCAGAAATTGAATTATAGACACCCCGTCACCACTAGTTGCAGATCAAAATACTCTTACCCTAAAAAGAGGCGCGCGTGGAAAAATAACGCGCTGCCGTTGCAAAAGCAGGCTAGCCTCAACCGTTTTTGTGTGTGTGTTTGCGTGAATGTGTTTGAGGGATTATGTGTGTGTGTGTGTGTAAGTTGATTTTTGATAAACAATGTATCTGAGCGTTCAGTTTTATTCCATCGCGACAAGGAAGATAGGTATATAACTTTTTATGAATATTATCTTATCGCATCTTATTTGCTTAGCGATATTGTAGACATTTAGCCAAACAACAAATTTTAGTTTATTTAAACTAGTACTGACATAGTATGGTCTGTTCACTTTTGTTACGAATGTTGGTGATCAATATACGCATAAAATCGAAATTACAATAACATTAAAATAATTTCATTTTCCCAAAAAAATACAATTTGACTATAGAATACGAATATAACATAAACTCACGCCTATATCCCTGAAGAGGTAGGCAGAGATGTTAGCACCAACATTTCGCCAGTTTATGTTTAGGTCCCATTGTAATAGATGGCGAGCCTATTGCCATTAACCGGGCACTTATAAACCGTTAAATCGATTAAGATAGGAAACAATTGTATCAGTTCAGGTGGGATTCGAACCCGTGATCTTTCCCTTACAAGGAGAATGCTCTGACCACTGAGTCATCAAACCTTGACTGAAATCATTCAAATCTTCCTAAATATTCTTACGGCGACGAAATCGAATCGCCAGAACTGATTCCAATTTTTCTTATCTTAACCAATTTGAATAGTTAGTATACCTACTAAATGCTTTAAAATTTAATACAATTATAAACGTTAAAATGTACAGATAAACCAAAAATTCGACAGATGGTACTCGTAGATATATTCATTTTTAAAACTTTCTCACCGTTTATTGTCAATACTCTCCAGTTCCTCTTTTTTTTTACGTGCGAAAAATTCCGAAGTCAGTGTGAGAGGTTATGTCGGACTCGAACCGACTAAAACGCACGACGCCTGTGGGTCGCTTTTGGTTCCTGTAGGTGAGGTTTACATGCATATTCTCTGCAGTTCCTCTGTGATCATGGTGCTGGCAACAAAGCCGTAACATCGAAAACTCGAAACAAATTTCAATGAGTGACCATGATACTTTACATACATATAAAATCACACCTTTATCCCTGGATGGTTAGGCAGAGGTGAATAAAATTAACACCCATATTTCACCAATCATTGTATTCGGTCCCACGTAATAGGGGGTAAGCCGTTTTCCGGGCACTATTGTTGCCTCCACCCGTACAAAGTTTAACTATACTTATTTGTATGTATTTATTTTCTTTCAGTGTTCAGCATTTATTACCTGATTGTGATCAGAAGCTATTTCCTGAAGATGGATTACGCACCCCCAATGATGCAAGCGTAAGAATCTTGCGGTCCTGGAGACAATATTGTTCCCGACGTTACAACAATATTTCTGTTGAATTTTACGTTTTATTTGTGTTTCTAGCAACGCTTTCTGAGTAAAACGTGCGTGGACAAAATAATTTTATAGTAATTTACTTTATTTTTAAATCAGTGTAAATCATTTATGCGTTAGTAGCTTAGTGGTTAAGGAGACGGCCTTACGATCAATAGGTCCTGGGTTCGAATTTCTAGCCATTACAGTACCGACGTGAACCCACTCCTAACACAAGCTATTTAGCTTAACTGGAGGGGTTCGAAGGAACATTAGTAATTTCAGTTGCTAATATTCTTTTTAAACAAAAAATGTCGAGGGATGCTATGATAAA
This sequence comes from Eilema griseolum, assembly GCA_963662185.1. Classification (NCBI taxonomy): domain Eukaryota; kingdom Metazoa; phylum Arthropoda; class Insecta; order Lepidoptera; family Erebidae; genus Eilema; species Eilema griseolum. The sequence continues at coordinate 12,330,007 of OY759239.1, read as the reverse complement.
ATAGGCATTAAACTTAGTCATCTGGTTTTAGAACTAATTCTTTTTCAATTTAGTTAGTATTATATATTATTATCTAGACTAAGGTCGACGATGCTTTAAAAAAATCATGGCTACTGAAAAGCAAATGAAAAGTCGGCTCATCTTATATAATAAAATTCTCGTGTCACAATGTTCGTTCCCTTACTCCTCCGAAACGGCTTGACCGATTCTCATGAAATTTTGTGAGCATATTGAGTAGGTCTGAGAATCGGACAACATCTATTTTTCATCCCCCTAAATGTTAAGGGTAGTCCACCCTAATTATTTTTTTTGTTTAATAAAATGCATTTATGAAACCTAAAATTTTATATTCTTTTTAGTATCTTTTTTTTATAATTTTAATAGCATCCATATTACCATTAGATAATATGTATTAGCTTTTCTCAAATTATAACTATTATTGTGTACAATTTGATAAGTAAGTTGATGTTGTATTTTCCAGATGTTTGTTTGCTTTAATTTTAAGTTTTTTTTGTGTTAATGCTAATTATAGATACATATTGTAAATTGTAAACTTCTAATATAAATAAAAAATAATGATAAATTTATAGTTATTTATTGCATAAATTAAGTTCTAAACTTTAAATAGTGTCAAATCAAGTTACAATTGAGTGAAAGTTTTGTTTATTAAACTAATGTAAAAAAATAAAAAAGTTATAAACATAAGCTTGCAGTGGTGAAGGATTACATTTTCAAAAGAAAGCCGGTGGAAAAAGATACTTACCTCGATTTAGTTCGTCATGCACCATGCGACCTATTGGGAACCTTTTTTTTAACGTGCGCAAAATCCCCAGGAATAGCTGGTGGAGGAGCTTAAGTCGGACTCGAACCGACTAAAACGCACGCCGCCTGTGGGTCGCTTTGGTTGCCAAAGGTGAGGTTGACAGGCATATCCCTCGCACCCCGGCCGACCCAGGGCCATCTCTCACGATCTGGCCCTCTCCTCGGGTGTGTGGGAACTACTGAGTCCCCAGCTCGTTCCCGGAAAACGGGGAGGGGCACCAGACGCGCCGCCGCCGCGGCCTGCAGAAGCCAGGGTAACAGGCGGCTCCACCTGTCACCCCCAGGCGGCTCCACCTGTCACCCACAGGCCGGTCCTATTGGGAACCTAGCAGGAATCGTGTGACAGGGACTCCTGGCCATTTATTACTAGGGTCAATACACATAACTGTAACAAGCGCCATCTAGTGACACGTTTGTGAATTAACAATTTAACGATAAATCGTTATAAAATCTTTGATTGAGTACTTTATCGTATTCATTTTACCAAAAGTTGTAAGAAGATAGATGGGTCTTACTATGATTTTATTTATACCACTTAGGTGGCAGACAAGCGCACGGCCCACCTGATGGAAAGTGGTCACCTTGGCCTATGGACGTGTGCAATACCAGAGAAGCCACAGTCGCGCTGCCTACCCTGTAAGCACAGAGCTTTTCTGTGCCGTCAGTGTAGGGGACAAAGCAGGACAAGCCTTTAGTCATCCCACTGACAGCACAAATTCTCCAGTGAGCTCTGGCTACCCTACTCACCACTGGAAATACAACACGAAGTTATAATAACCGCGGTATTCTGTAGGGCGGAGGTTCTTCCCCAGTCGGACTGCTCAATTGGGCGGAAATATCGCCGTGTCCTGCCTCCTAATAAAAATGATTTATTTGATACTTAGTACCTACTATATATACTATACTACTAAAATACTAAATACCTATTTTTTTTAATATTTGACGTAACATAACATTAAATTGGCCTTATTTCGCCTGGCCCCCGATTCTGCTAATTTAATGTCATAGCAAACCCACAGTTAAACCACTGACACTGCAAATAAATAACATTAAATTTAAGACTTTATTTATACCAGCTTAAAGTACAAAAGAAAACGACAGTTCATTACATAATTTCACTCACACTACAAGACTTTCACTCTACAAGATGCCATTTAATTTTTGACTCTAACAACATAACAGTAAAGTCAAAAAAGAAATGTCTTTTTTTGCAGTGTCAGTGATATCACAGTGGTTTTATAATGATAAAACCACGGTAGTCTAGTGGTATGGGTAATGGACTACTGAGACGAGGTCTCGGGTTCGATCCTAGGTTTTACCATGGCACATACCACTTGACCACTTGACTTGATACTTTTCGAAGTTATGTGTGTATTTATCGCAGGTTTATAAGTGCCCGGTTAATAGGGTTCTCACGCTCTCGGTCGCTCACGCTACGCGGATGCGTGGGCGGCCGGCGCCTCCTTCTGCGAGCAAGTAATGCTCGTGAAGGAGGAGGCGGGGCGGGAGCGGCAGCGCGAGTGACGAAGGATCGCAAGCCAAGCAGGCCGCGTACGAAGGCAACTCGGGCGTCAGAGGTGGGTGAATGACCTCCGCCCCCCCTGAGCGCAGGCCGGTGGAGCCGCCTGTCACCCTGGCAGAAGCAGGCCCGTTTTCCGGGGACGAGCTGGCGACTCCGTAGTCCCCACACACCCGAGGAGAGGGCCAGATCGTGAGTGATTGCCCTAGGTCGGTCGGGGTGCGAGGGATATGCCTGTCAACCTCACCTTCGGCAACCAAAGCGACCCACAAGCGGCGTGCATTTTGGTCGGTTCGAGTCCGACATAACCTCTTCCACCGGCTCCGTTGGGGGGTATCCGCGGGGATTTCGCGCACGTGAAAAAATAAAAGAAGTGCCCTGTTAATGGCTATAGGCTCGCCACCTATTACATTCGGACCTAAACATTAACTGGCGAAATTTGGGTGCTAGCACCTCTACCTACCCCTTCGTGCGTGAGTTTATGTTATGTTTATAATGATATAAAATTAGCAGAATCGGGGTCCTGGATCCCGATTTTGTTATTAATTACTGTCAGTGGTATTAAGTTTGATGGAGGTGGGACACGGCGGTATTTCCTCCCAATTGAGCAGTCCGACTGGGGAAATACCTCGGCCGTACAGAATACCGCGGCTCTAATAACTTCGTGTTGTGTTTCCAGCGGTGAGTAGGTTAGTCAGAGCTCACTGGAGAATTTGTGCTGTCAGTGGGAAGACTAAAGGCTTGTCCTGCTTTGTCTTCTACTGACGGTACAGAAACTCTGTACTTACAGGGTTGACCTCTGGTGTTACAAACGTCAATAGGCCACGGTAACCACTTTCCATCAGGTGCTTGTCTGCCAACTAAGTGGCATAAAACAAATATTTAGACCCCTCGGTATAGACAAAATGTTGAAAAGAATTCATTACAGTTTTTCATTCATTGTGTAGTATGACAGTGGTTGCTAATTATGCAGAACCAGGATCGTCACACGGTTGGGTAAATTGTAATTTTAATAAAAAATATTATAAAACAAAAATCTCGACTTGCTATCTAAAAGGACCAACAAACTTAAACCCGACTGCTGTCTAAACGAGCGAAACAGTAGAGTTTGATAGCGGGCTGTACATTATTGCCAATCATAAAGTGAAAGATAAATTAATGGGTACCACCTGCTGTTAAACTTGTTCTGATCACAAGTTTGAATTGCATACATACAAACATATATATAATCACGCCTTTGTCCCTGGAGGGTTAGGCAGAGGTGAATTAACACCCACATTTCAGCCGCCTGTGACCCTGGCAGAAGCAGGCCGCGGCGGCGGCGCTTCTCGCGCGCTTCTCCGTTACCGGGGACAAGTTGGAGACTCTGCAGTCCCCACACACCCGAGAAGAAGGCCAGATCGTAAGAGATGGCCCTGAGTCGGCCGGGGTGCGAGGGATATGCCTGTCAACCTCACCTTCGGCAACCAAAGCGACCCACAGGCGGCGTGCGTTTTAGTCGGTTCGAGTCCGACATAACCTCTTCCACCGGCTCCGGTGGGGGGGGTATCCACGGGGATTTTGCTCACGTAAAAAAAAAGAACACCCACATTTCACCAATAATTGTATTCGGTCCCTCGTAATAGGGCGTGAGCCTATTGCCGTATTCCGTGCACTATTGTTGACTCGAGCCATGTATCTGGAACTGAGTCTGGGCTGTATATATCTGTCTGATGTTAAACAGCCCTATCCCGTAGTCGCCTTGTACGACACCGCATGGGAAGAGATGGGGTGGCCCTAATTCTACTCTGCCGGAAACCACGCGGCAAATTTTAATTGCAAGTTTAAGTAATTGCATTTAAAATTTGCCCAACCCTGCCTAATGATAAGCTGCGGTGTATATTTTTACAGCTGGGTTTACTTCAATAGATAACATTGATAAAATCGAATACCAATTATTTTGGAGTTATCTATCAAGGTTTTACATCTAGGGATCTAGGGCAAAAATACATGGCACGCTGCTGCGATGGGTAAGGTTGGCTTCTCCGGTATCTCCTCAAGGGGATACAAAGGGATGTTGATAGGGGCCGTGGTCTCACAGGACGGAGAAGACAATGTCACTCCATTTTTCAATAATTTTATGGTGGCTTTCTCCCCTGTGCTGGAAAATGCCAAGTTAAAAGAACCCCTTGTTATTGTTGATTGATAGTCTATATCACAGAACGTTGTATTGCTGGATTGATGCCTGCGTCTGCTGTAGAGGTCTATGGTTGACTACGAAATCATATCTTTATATAAATATCTTAGTAGCATATTATTCTATTATCTAGAGAGCATATTTTAAAGAATATAGAATACTGATATCGAATTTTTTTTATAATTGGTCACCGATAATATTCGATACGAATCCGATATCGTATATTGATATATAGCTCCGATTCGATATCGTAATTAGGTATCTATATTTATACACGTGAATACTGCTATCGTGACAGGTATTTACAGGAATAATAAAAAAATTGCTTGATGTTTCTAACAGGGTAGGATAAAACGTTATCAGACAGTAGTTTATGAGTAGTAAGTCTATGACCTAGGGTGTATTTTACCCTTGCGGAGGCGACTAGAAGGAGGTTCCTCAACGACTTCTGTTCTCCATGAGCGCGGGCCTAAGAGTGAAGCCAGTCACGCTAGTAGAAGAAGGCCGAAGCGGTGGTGTGATGCGTGCCTCCCTCTACTTAGGGATAAGATGGAGACATCTTGGTTCCCACACTAGAGAGGGCCATCTCGAAACTAGAGATAGCCCTGGGTCAGCCAGGTTGTGAGAGATATACCAATAGCAATCTTACCTCCTGTATACCTCTGGGAACTGATGACTCTGGCAGCGGGTTATGGCCGCTTTCTATGTGCAATCTCAATCCGTATTTCGTAATCCAAGATTGATAATTTAAATCGTTTCTTGATTTTACTATTTCAATAAACAATCTTTAGATCGACATGCTGATCCTTTTTTTAATCGATCTTTCGAAGGACGGACTCTTTTAGATCGCCGTTTGTACCAAGGTGACAGCTTTTCTTTATTTTAAGTTGATTAAAAGCACTACTTATAAAATTAAGCATAATAATTTATATTACGAGTAGCCATTATAAAATAAAACTTATTGATTTAAAAAATATTTTTATTTGACCTTCGAACATGGAGCACTCGAAGAAATGTGCTGTTGGTGATATGGGAGTTCGAGCATGTGTTTTTTCGATGAAATGGCCCCAAGAACAACTGACCCATCGGTTAAATGGCTCTTCGATGATTTGGCGTTTGTAGAAATGGGCTTCGCAAATATGTCTATCGATAATGAGTACGAAACCCTTTCTTGTTAGGGTGTTGGTGGGAGACAGACATTTTGAAATACCGATCCTGTGTCGATCAATTATCAAAAATCGGGCTTGAAAATAATCTTAGATGGACGATCGAATATTGGAAGCGGTTGTTAGTCGGTTAGAGTAAAAAAAATAAACAAAGTGTACTTAATAAATTAATATTTATTCCCTAATTAACTTATAATAAAGTTAAATTAAATTAGTTACAGCTGTTTATTATTGTTATAACCAAAGTTACTATTAAATTATTAAATTTAACAGATTTGGTCGCAACCATCGTAAATATGATATATTTACTGAAAATGTTACCAAGAAAGAAACACATTTCAATTTAAATCATATATAAAATACAAATGATTGTGTTTTTAAATAAAGATCAAGAGGAGAATATATAGAAATTGAAAAAATAACATATCGTACAATCGAATACTTGATACACGCAATAAATTTTCGATACCTATTACAAAAGCGAGTAAGTAAATTTAAAAATAATTTTATTGATTTAATGAACATTAAAAAATATTATAGTTATTATATTTTAAAATCTAACAATTTATTTGCCTATAAAATCACAGAAGATTAGCCCTATTGGCCAATACAATACAGCCAAAGATCTAGCGTGAATTATTAGAGAAATGACGAACGCTCAGAGTAGGCACGACACAGGCATGAAATTCTTCTTCAAGCGGCATCATGTCTGCGCTGCGTCTGTGTCAGACGTTCGCTTTGCGCTTTTTCTGACGCCTTAGATTAAAATATGAAACTATTATAATTCGCCTACGCAAATGCGAATGCAATAGGCGACGAACTGGCTCTAATTAAGAACGCCTTATAAGTATAATTAACTCCTTAAAAATGTCGCATTTTACGTACTAAGTGTTTTCCGCGTGACATTTTGATATTGGTTCCATAACCCTTGGGAACCTATTCCCGGAATAACAAATAGCTAAACTTGTTTACAACTTGTTGGCTACCTATACATATTATTTTTAAACTTTCGCGGTATAAATTCATAATTATACAAGATATCGGGACTTCTCGCGTCGGCAGAAATAGTATATTCCAAGATACAATTCGCGAGAAGTCCCGATATCTTGTATAATTATGTACCTATACATACTATATGAACGAAAAAGTATCTGAGATACATGTATAAAAAAATATTGTGTTAAACTCTTCTACAAGTCTTCAACAAGTTTTTTATAAACAAGTTTACTACCTGTTTTATACCTTGTTTCGTGGTGTAAACGAGGGGTATGAGATGAGATGGTAGTTGTCACATAGTATGACAAGTTATTTCAAACTAGTGGTGTTACTGTTGACGCAGAAAGTGTAACTATTTGAGATACATGTATAAAGCAAATATTGTGTTTTGATTAGTCTTCAATAAGTTTTGTTTCATACAAGTTTACAACATGTTTTACAACTTGTTTCGTGGTGTAAACGAGGAGTAAGATAGGATATTAAAAATGTAAGTATACAATATTGCTCTCGGGATCATGGTCATTCCATAGTATATCATTGAACGTGAATGTTTAAAAGTGAACAAAAATCGAAATTAATTTAAAACACCCTTACAGAAATTAAAAACATTTCAATGAATATTAGCCAGGGTGCTGTTACTTCGCATAGTGTTGTGGTACACCAGGTTGTTGCTGTGGAGCGTATTGCGGCTGTTGCTGTCCAACGTATTGCGGTTGCATATTAACTACAGTAGGTTGGAACATCATTGGTGGATTGGCAGGCTGGTTCATTACCAAATAATAGCTTCGGATAACCACCAAGAAGTAAAGGACTAACACTGAAAAATTAATGTTAATACGTTAAACACACAAAATACTTTAATGAAAATATTTCCGGCACGTTTCCGGCAGAGGAGAATTAGGGCCATCTTATCATTCATAGGGCATTCCCATGCGGTGTCGTACAAGGCGACTAAGGAATAGGGTGGTTTAACATCAGACAGATATATACAGCCGAGACTACGGTAGTCAACAATAGTGCCCAGAATACGGTAATAGGCTCATCACCTATAACGTGGGACCGAATACAATTTTATTATTGGTGAAATGTGGGTTTTAATTCACCCCTGCCTAATCCTCCAGGAATAAAAGCGTGATTATATGTATGTATATATGAAATATCTTCATTCTAACGGCGGTATTTCCACCCAACTTAGCAGTCCGACTGGGGTAGTACCTCCGCCCTACAGAATACCGCGGCTATAATAACTTCGTGTTGTGCTCCCAGCGGTGAGTACGGTAGCCAGAGCTCACTGGAGAATTTGTGCTGTCAGTGGGAAGACTAAAGGCTTGTCCTGCTTTGTCTTTTACTGACGGCACAGAAACTCTGTAATTACAGGGTTGGCAGCGCGACTGTAACTCCTCTGGTGTTACAAATGTCCATACGCCACGGTAACCACTTTCCAGCAGGTGAGCCGTGTGCTTGTCTGCCAACTAAGTGGTATAAAAAAAAAATTAACAGTCGCATCCGAAACTTTCCCCTCGGAGTCTGGTTGTTTCGTTTCGAGTCTGTTTTGGCTGAACTTGGATATTTACTGTGAAACGACCGCCACCTGACCTCCAAAATACATTGGCGATACGGAAGCATTGCAGTTAGATCAGTTATTGGATATTTTATTGCTCCAACTACCTGAAAGAGCTAGCAGCCATAGATGTTCGTACACTTTTCGCATTTTTTCACTCACTCTACAAACAGTCATTTAATTTTTTTTGTAGTGCCGGAATACGGCAGTAAGGTCACCCACTATTACGTGGGACCGAATACAATTATTGGTGAAATGTGGGTGTTAATTCACCTCTACCTAAACCTCCAGGGATAAAGACGTGATTATAATATGTATATATGTATGTGCGTATGTATGTATGTATGTAGTATGTATTATGTATGTATGTATGTATGTATGTATGTATGTATGTATGTATGTATGTATGTATGTATGTATGTATGTATGTATGTATGTATGTATATAAGTATGTATATATGTATGTATGTATGTACCCGTGGTATGATCGTGGCTTTACTTTACCAGAAGAGAAGCACTAGTAATAAAATTAAGCAGGTAAGTAGAGTAAGTGGCCCGATGTGCTGGTCAAGATCGGTCTGATGCTGAAGTTTTTTTTATAATATAAAATAATTTACTTACATATATCCAATATGGTGAATATGATATCAAGTATCGTGGTACCGACAACTATTTGTGTGATAAACAGTGCAATGGATAGCACGAAGAATACACAACTAAAGATGAGGTAAGCCAGAACGAGCCGAGGATTATACTGAAAAAAAAAATGTTTGTCAAAAGTCAAGTCAAGTCAAAAATCATTACAACTTACAAAACAACATTAAAAAAGGAACAGAAAAATCATATTAATAAATGGACCACCGTTCGAATCGCGGCCCTGACCTGAAAAGACTCCGGCAAGAAACTCAGCGAGCATTTTTTTTTTATCTATTTACAAACATACACTTAGTCTACTTAATCCCTACGTATTTCCTTCTTCTTACAGTCCCTAGTCCTTTAAGCGGGCGTGAATAAGCATATGATGAGGCCGTCAATCTGAGTGTCACAATTGTCATATGGTATATGTAAGTTATGGTGACCCTCTTTTCTGTGACTTTGCCTTTAGCTTACTATCAGGCGAGACGAAGTCTAAATTGACGTGTCCGATATAAATAAAAAAGAAAAAACCACACGCCATTTTAGGTTATTATTAGTTGCCGAGTCATCATCAGACTCATCCCAATCGCATCTGAAGCTTTCACCTCAGAATCTGGAGTCTGATTTTACGAGTCTAACTGCAGATTTGACAGACCTTCGATACATGACTTCCACAGTTGTTAGACTTTTAAGGGCTCCAGCAATACGTAACGACTGCTATGGATGTGACTGCAACCGGGACCGACGGCTTAACATGCTTTCATGCATACAAATACTTGCACTGAGCGGGGATCGAACCCGCGCCTCCTGAGTAGCGGCCACGTTCACTACCGTCATGCCACAGAGGCTGTGGCAGATAAATCATACCCCGGCTATTAAAGCACTCATAGTTACGTAGTAACTATATATTAGTCTGTGCTCATAATTTATGTATTTATACCCTGGCTATTAAAGCACTCATAGTTACGTAGTAACTATTTATTAATCTGTGCTCATAATTTATGTATTTATACCCCGGCTATTAAAGCACTCATAGTTACGTAGTAGCTACTTATTAATCTTTGTTCATAGTTTATGTATTTATACCCCGGCTATTACAGCACCCATAGTAACGTAGTAACTATTTATTAATCTGCGCTCATAGTTTATGTATTTATATCCCGGCTATTAAAGCACTCATAGTTACGTAGTAACTATTTATTAATCTGTGCTCATAGTTTATGTATTTATTGTCATTATCATCGCGGAGATGTATTTTCCTATTTACATCCAAATCTAAGATGAACCCGGAGCTCAGGGTCTGCCTTCCGGCTCTCCCTTCACTTCGTACCATCTTGGGCGTCTATGGTAGTAAGAGCATTTGCACGCATGTCAACCTCTAATACATCTACCATCGACGTTTGAAACGATTGCCATCTGTCTTCGATAACCCATTGACGATATCGAAACATGGCAATTAGATCAGTTGTTAGACTTTTTAGGGCTTTAATTACCCGTAACGAGTGCCATAGATGTTCGCATGGCAAACGGGACTGATGGCGTCTAAACTTGTAATAAAACATCAATATTATTAATTTATTTGAATTATAATTCTTAATTCATAGTATTAAAATCATTAATACTATTATTATTACGAATTTATTATTTATGAAGTTTTTTTATGCGTAACGCACTGTCACGTCTCTGATTGTTGCGAAAAATAATAGCGTCTTTTTTGTCGCCATTTTTTTTTAAATAGGCACAGACAACATATTCATAGTTCATAATAAATGATTGCACTCACCTGATGCAGACCAACGACGAATATTATCACAAATATCACTCGTATTAAACTTATGGCAAGAAAGATAGACACAACTGCTGTGATACCTCCATGGTTCACGGTGATGGCTGCGGCTAGTGTCAGAGAATATATCGCTGTCACCACCAAACTCCATACCTGTTAAAAGAAAAACATAATTTAAAAAGACACTAAGAAGTAGACATTCATTTCCTCTTCAACACACTCATTTCAACTTGACGCCGGCACGCTTTCCTGAGAAAAAGGTTTTGACAGACAGACAGACAGACCGAGGGACAACGAAGTGACCCTTAAGGGTTCCGTCTTTTTTGCTTTTGCGGTACGGAATCCTACGCATTCTCATTCTACTCAAAACCATTCACCTAGGTTTAAAATGTTTTGAAAATTTGCAAAAATCAAATTTCGAAGTCTTGAATGCGATTTCAAAAGAATATTACGGTTTATGTAGCGAAGTTACGGAACGTAACTCTCGCTGAGCGAGGCCGACTGAGGAAGTACCTCTACCTTACAGAATACCACGGCTATAATGACCTCGTGTTGTGTTCCCGGCGGTGATTAGAGTAGCCTGAGCTCACTGGAGAGTTTATGTGCTGTCAGTGTGAAGACTAAAGGTTTGTCCTGATTGTTTCTTCTGCACTGACGACACAGAAACTCTGTTCTTACAGGGATGGTAGCACGGGTGTAACTCCCCTGGTGCTGCATATGTTCATGGGTCACGGTAACCACTTTTCTTGTGTGCTTGTTTTTTGTTATTATCCTACCTAAAGGTGTGTACCAAATATCTGAATAATCAGGAACAGCAAGGAGGAAATTTGGTGTTTCCTCCTTGCTGTTTGCTGTATTAAAATCATTTTGATGTAGTTAGTAATGGAAGGCAGAGGAGCGAAAAAAATGGCGCACATTGGGAGAGGCCTATGTCCAGCAGTGACATGCGGAGGGCTAATTGATTGATTGACTTACCAGATTCACATAACCAATAACGAAGGAGCCAGTCCGGAGATCCGCACAAAAGCAGCAGTTGTCGACCACACAAGCATTTGATGTCCTGAAACAAAACTTTTTCTGTTATATAAATACATATTATTGACAGACGAAGACGAAGAAGACAGCATCTGTGGCGTGGGGGTGGTGAACGCAGCAGCTTTGCTGGAGACGCGGTTTTGGTTTTTCTTCTACAAGGTGGCACACTATCACACGACCCACCTGATGGAAAGTGGTTACCGTGACCTATCACACCCGTGCTGCCAACCCTGTAAGAACAGAGATTTTCTGTGCATTCAGTGAAGAACACAAAATGAGGACAAGCCTTTGGTCTTCCCACTGACAGCACAAATACTCTCCAGTGAGCTCTGACTACTGTACTAACCACCGGGAACACAAAACGAGGATATTATAGCCGTGGTATTCCGTAGGGCGGAGGTACTTCCCCAGTCGGACTGCACAATTGGGACGGAAATACCGCCGTTTCCTACCTCCTACAACCTACCTTGATTTCCACTCAGTGCAAATATTTTTATTTGTATGCATGAATATGGCTATTTGCATTGGTCTGGTAGTGCCTCGCAAATCACGTTAAACTATCGTACCAGTTGTCATACGAACATCAATGGCAGCCATTACAAATAATTAGAGCCCTCAAAAGTCCTAGACTAGTATACAAAACTTCGAGAACACCAATTGTTTTTGGAGGTTAGATAGCAGTCGGTTCAGGAAATATCGAAGTTCAGCCGCAACACAGTTAGACTGGAAAGCAGACCCCAACGGAGTTGGGAAAAGGCGCAGAGAACGATGATGAGATATGAAGTTCTGGTGCAGGCTTTATATGCCATCATCCGCAAACGTAGTCCATCCTTCTTACGGAGAGTACGGGCCAGCTCATACAGTATCGTGGGCGTAATGTGCGATAGGTGGGACAGTTCGATGCTGGGGCGCTGGGTACGATTGTACAGTGTCCTAGTATTGTGGATGTCTCAAACTCTCAAAAATATGTGATACCTATTAATAATATTATATTGTTACTAACACTAGTATTAAGATTATTGTTACTAACACGCTATGGACCCTGGTCCGAAATAAATGATTTTTATTTATTTATACTTCGGGTGGGAAGGTCACTCCCAAATCCATGGGAGAAGTAAATGGACGATCTCAGATCTATCGGATGCCATATAATTTTGATTCATCCATTAAAGATTCTAATAGGTTGTGGAAACGTATTAGAATCTTTTCAAAAAAAAATACTCTATATAAAGTATTAAACAAGAAAATATCAATAACAGCCGTGATCGTATGCCGCTTTTCCCTAATGTATTGTTTGTTGGACTTAGTAACATATGCAATTCAATTCTTGATTAATTTTTTTCAGTAGTCGGGTTTTAGTTTTAAAATCATTTTTTTATTTATATTATTTAAGGTCAAGCAAAAAAATAAAAAAGTATAATATATACATATTTGAAATAAGCTAATAATTATACCCTATCAGTTGATACCAAACACGATATATTTATCTCAAATTTTAGTAACCATGGGGGAAGAAGCGTTAAAAAAAAGTTAAAAAGACACCACGTGATTAATGGACAGTCGATTATTTAAAAAAAAACTATAAATCTATCCCTATACTAAATTTCAGCCTGATATGCTTGAGTAACAAACATACAAACATCATCATTCCTTCCTACAGTCCCGGGTCCTTTAAGCGGGGCGTGAAAAAGCATTTGATGAGGCCGCCAAGCTGAGTGCTACCATTGTAACATTACTTAGTGTCTGTAATGGTGACAATGGTGAAATCAAGTTGGCGTGTCCTAGATAATAAAAAAAATATTATATATCAATAGGACAATTAATTCATAACAAAAGCAAGTGCATGACACATGCTATCTACTATTTTCACTTGATAAAGAAACAAGGTATTAGTAGTTATCATTATCAACTTAGATTAAATTAATGTTATTTATAAAACCTAAGAATTCGCAAGTATTTAAACAAAGCTCATCGACAATTGAATTGAACCTGATAAGGTATCTATATTATTCATAATTTCTTCTTTCCTTTTAAGAAAACAATTGCAGCCGCTCCCATAGCTCTAAAGGTCAAACATAGGCTAGATGAGGAGTGAGTGGACCCCTCGTTTACACCACGAAATAAGTTGTAAACTTGTTTAGGAAAAACTTGTAGAAGACTAATCTAAGCACAATACTTGTTTTATACATGTATCTCAGATACTTTTTCGTTCATATAGGATGTATAGCCAACAAGTTGTAAACAGGTATAACGCATATTTGCCTTCACACTGCAGCCTGTGACATATTGCAACTTGTGATTTACATGTTTTATACTTACGTGTAAACGAGGAGTAAGAAGAAATCAACAACAACACTAAGCTGATAATGATAACAGAAAGAATGAGATATTTATTGTGTAGGTACTGGCTTTTATTACATACATGTAATAAAAGCCGCGGTAGCCTAGTGGTATGGGTAATGGACTGCTGAGACGAGGTCTCGGGTTCGATCCCACTTTTTACCATGGCTCACACCAATGACTTATCGATGCTTTTCGAAGTTATGTGTATATTTATCGCAGGTTTATAAGTGCCCGGTTAATCGCAATAGGCTCGCCACCTATTTGGATTGGGACCTAAACATAAACTGGCGAAATGTGGGTGCTAGCACCTCTGCCTACCCCTTCGGGGATATAGGTATGAGTTTATGTTATGTAATAAAAACTACTACTGAAAAATTACACTTTAAAAAGTATTAAATAAGAAAATGTAAAGGATAGCCGTGGTCGTATGCTATTTTTTCCTAGAATTTGTTAGACTAACTGGCATACGACCACGGCTATCCGTAATAGGTATTTTCTTATTTAGTACTTTTTAGAGCATATTTTTTCGGTAGTCGGGTTTTCGTTATATTTATAATATTTTGGAGCAAGTAACAGCTACATTTCATACATATTTGTAATGTACTAATTAAGTACTTTCAGCTAATACCAAACACGCCATATTTATATAAAATTTATTTTTTAACACAGTACTTTTTAACCGCTAGAGGGCGCCACATTTGATTCAGTGACGTGTTATATAGCTCATAACCAGCGGACAACCAAGACGCTTCTAAGGATACCTCATTGGTCCTGTTCTAAAAAGTAGTTAGGGAGCTAATGAGGGACCAGAGGAACCTACTATACATTCATTGCCTGTTATAATTTCGCCGTAGTTTGGGTACAGTTTTTAATAAAAAGTAAATATCCAACTGCTGTATAAAAGACCGAAATAAGTTTGATAGCAGGCGGTACCCTAAATACCAATCATAAACCGAAAGAAACCGAGTGGGTACCGCCTGCTATCAATCTTGTTCCGGTTTTTAGACCCCAGTCAGGTTTTCATTTCTTATTAATAATTAATATTATTTTAAACGCTTTAATTATGATATGACATGGATATATTTCTATAATCTCCTTCAAATTCCCTTTATTTTGATACCCTACTCGATAAATTTGAATTTTTTTTTTCTTAAATCACATTTTAGCACCAATAATCCCTATAGTTTTTGTTGACAATTTATTTACCCTATGACACTCGGGACACAGATATCTTTCATTCATCGAAATCCGTTCAGCCGTTAGGCATCTAGAGGGGAACAAAGAAAACTATAAACATACGCGTGTAAAACCATACCCTCACTGACGCAGTCGGGTAAAAAGTACAAATATAAAACTATAATTAAAACGCGTCGTGGTATTCTTCCACGCATACCTCTTGTGGTAACGTTAAAAGACTGGCAGCTATGCCACGTTGTATGACAATGCTTATTCTATGTCCTAAAAAAGAGGCCAGCCTTCTGGTCACGAGAAGCATCAACCAAACGCTTCGCAATTTCCCTGAAGAGATTGCGAGCGCTCGGACCCCATGTCACTTGTCTTATATAAATAATGTGCCGATAGTTCATCTCATCCTAGTGGAAAATAATGTGTGTGTGAATTATATAATTTCACTTAATATTAAGTAATTGACTCAGTACTGTATTCGTATTACTCGTATTAAAGAGTTTACTACCCTGTGGTACTCTAGGTGTTTAGGAATTAAGTGAAGATTTGAAAACTTATATGACGACAAACAATAAAAAATACTAGGTATATAAGAAATCTGTCATATATTCATTCAACAAAAGCCACGGTAATCGCAATGAAATGAAGACTCTGAAACATTATTTCTTAGAAATATTTAAACCAGATACTCACATTTTTTAACTAAATATTCACAAGAGTTATTCACAAACACAAGACTTCTGTTATATTACTTTCTTTCTCTAACTGCGAAGACCGACTGAATCATTACAATAGCCTAATCAATAAGTTATATATATCGACCTGATAAAAAAAAAGATGATAAGATTTCAGCTTTTATGTACACGTTGTGGACGATATGATAAGATCGTGAACTTTATCTCCCTCCATAAATCTCATTCCATGTGCCCATCTAAGTTATTTTCCTTTCCAAAATGTCTAGGCATCTAGCTTGTTAAGGGTGTATAAAAGAGAAATGTAGTTTGGACCATTTCGGATATTTGATATTATATCCGATTGTTATTCGTGGTTTGGACCGTCATTATCACAGTAGCGTTTGTCAGTTTTCTTATAAGTACATTATCTTGACTATTATCTAATTTTTTTTTTTTTTTTTTCAACTGAGTATAATTGCACGTTTATATATTATCTAAGATACAACATATTTACACTAATTTAATAAAATATAAACTAATATTTACAAGAATATAAAATAGGATACAAAAGGATCAAATGGATCAAATTAAGCATCGAAGAATTCCTCCCCATCGATGTCGACTGGTAATGTGCCCAAAAGGCTGGCGGCATTGCCCCGTTGGATGGCAATGCCAATCCGTTGAGCGAAAAAGAGGCCAGCCCTTTGGTCACGCGTAGCATCGACCAGTCGTTTTGCTATTTCTTTGTATAGCGACCGTGCGCTCGGACCCCACGAACCCAGCGTTTCAACCCCAAACGGCTCAAATATGTAATTGTTTGTAATGTTATCATATTTTCGCCGTTTGAGGGTCTCAGCAGATGCCGCAGCAGCACAAGCGCAATCCGTCGTACTTGGAAGATGGGAAGGGGCAAGGGTGTCGACGCATGTTGCGTCCCACACCAAAGGCCTACCCATCTTCCAAGGCACCAAAGACATACCGTCCGATCTCTTGCCATCGTTGCGCACCAAGCCAACTGGTTCAAGTATAGCTGGAACACCAGCGGTGACAAGAGCCCGGCGGATAATGTCATTTAAATGTGCATGACGTGACATGCGGCCTGCGCTCCTGCCGCATGATAGGCCGTGATGCCCAAGGCTGTCGACTGCCTCACCACAGTGACATCGATGAGGAGAAACACAGGGAGCACCCAAACGAAGACAGGCTGCAATTCTAAACGTCGTGTCGTCCAACATGGTGCCAATGTTGGACGACGGAAGGGCCTGAAGCCACACACCAGATTCCCACTCTCCCACAGCCAGAAGGCGAGCACGCTCTGCAACATTATCGGACGTATTTAGTAACTGTTGTCGTAATATGCTGCAAAGTGGCTCATCCCAATGTCTCTGGGAGCCTAGGTTGGTGGGCAAAACAGTGTTTGGGCAAAACATTTTCCAAGCATTTATAGCTTCGGCTTTGCCTGGCACTTCGGAATAAACCAGTGTGGGTATCAAGATTTTCGTGGTTAATTCCTCTGTGCCATGAATCGAAGATAAAAAAGCTGGTAAACTTACATCGGAAATTTTACGAACACCGAGCCCACCCCAGCGCACCGGGAGCGATGCTTGGAGCCAGGCTCAGTCGTTCAAATCTACATTCAAAATTTTGCATAGGGTATTTTGAATAATCTTGTCCAACTTACCTAAAAGTGCCAAATGTTTAAAAAATTGTGATGATCGTAGAGCATGAGTTAATTTTGGGACGAAAAGACAATATCTAATAATGGTAAAAGCTGAATGTATATTAATTTGGAGGAGTCGGTCCGAAATTTCATTAAAATTTAGAATTTTATCCTCAATAAAGGCATCATAGGCTTCTTCAAGAATCGGGGCCCCTAGGAGACGGAGTGAACTTTTAGTTGCCGAATGATTGGATGTATTGATAAACTGAAAATGAGTGGCCCAAGAGGGTCACCTTGTTGACACCCGACCGCCGACTCTAAAACATTTTCCTTAAATAGTAATTTGGAAGGGTGTCTGTAGCACTGCCAAAGAAATTTGAAAATTTTGGGGGTTTCCAACTTGGCCTGTGTCAACAAGGTATCCCTGTTAACTGAGTTAAAGGCATTCTTCAAGTCAACCTTAAGAATGACCTCTCCTTCGCCGCAGTCAAGGTACGTGGACAGAAATAAAATCTAAATTAAAATATAAAACTAGCTCTTGTCACCGCCGGCGTGCCAGCTATATTTGAACCTGTTGGCTTGGCACGCGACGATGGTAAGAGACCGGACGGTATGTCGTAGATGCCTTGGAAGATGGGTAGGCCTTTGGTGTGGGATGCAACTTGCGTCGACACCCTGGCGCCTTCCCATCTTCCAAGTACGATGGACTGCGCATGCGCTGCTGCTGCATCAGCGGAGACTCTCAAACGGTGCAAATATACCAATTTAACTGGTAATTATATTTTTGCGCCGTTTGTAGTCGAAACGTTGGGTCCGTGGGGTTCAAGCGCGCGCGCGCTATTCAAAGAAATAGCGAAGCGACTAATCACCTCGCTCAAAGAATTGGCATCGCCATTCAGCGTGGTAATGCCGCCAGCCTCTTGGGCACGGTACCAGTAGAGATCGATGGGGAGGAATTTTTTGATGCCTAAAATTGCAGTCTTCCTCTTTCTCCCTATTCCATTTTTGTATATGTTGTATAGTTAGCATAGTTTTATATAAATTTGTAATTAATTGTACATTACATAGGTTACACTAAAAGTTTCCGGAACTGGCCACTTACATAAACAATATTTAAAAATTTATTACAACATTTGAAAATAGAACTCTTTGGCTGTAGAATACAGTTTGTTTCATCTGACTGTCTTTTGTTTTTACCTTGTGGCGCCATTTAAAAAATTGTGTGTCTGCATCAACATGGATTTAACTCGGGAAAATTTTCGTAGTATGATTTTCTACGATTTTAAGTGTAATTTGACGGCTCAACAGAGCATCGCTCGGCTTGAAACAGCTTTTGGCGATGAAGCTCCATGCAAGACGACTGTTTATAGCTGGTTTGCACAATTAAAGCGTGGTCGTATCAATCTCAGTGACGAATCTCGCGATGGTCGGCCGTCCACCGCTGTGACCAACAAAAACATCGATGCTGTGCGCCGTATGATTGAAACAGACAGGCATGTGACCTACCATGAAATTCGCGCATCCTTAGAAATAGGCATGAGTCAAATACAATCAATCCTACACAAACATTTGCGTGTGAGAAAGCTGTTCTCGCGGTGGATCCCACATAACTTGACCGAGGATCAAAAAACGGACCGCGTCACTTGGTGCAGTGCCATGCTTACCAAATTCAACGAAGGTGCGTCAAATTTGGTGTGGGACATAGTAACAGGTGACGAAACATGGATTTATTGCTACGATCCCAAAACAAAGCAGCAATCGAGCGTATGGGTCTTTCAAGATGAGCCGAAACCAACCAAAGTGGCGCGCGTGAAAAGTGCATCTAAGCGGATGATTGCTTCTTTTTTTAATAAAACTGGACACGTGGCTACTGTTGCTTTAGAAAATCGTCGTACTGTGAATAGTGACTGGTACACGACCATTTGTTTGCCGGAAGTTATTGACGAACTCCGTAAAAATAACCGTAAACGCCGTATCATCCTGCACCACGACAATGCTAGTTCTCACACGGCCAGACAGACAAACGACTTTTTGAAGGCGAAAAATGTAGAACTCATGAGCCATCCTGCATACAGTCCCGACCTGGCACCTTGTGACTTTTATCTGTTCCCAAAAATTAAGAATCAATTTCGCGGCCAACGATTTTCATCACCAGAAGAGGCTGTCGAGGAGTATGAAAAACACGTTTCAGAGGTCACCACAAAGGAGTGGCACAAAAGTTTTCAAAACTGGTTTGATCGAATGAAAAAGTGCATAGACGCCAAGGGAGATTATTTTGAAAAACAATAAATTAATTTTGTACCTTTAATAGTATTTTTTCATATTCATTCCGGAAACTTATAGTGCGCCCCACGTATAATAGCATCTTTTATGTACCTTAACTGATTAAATATCTTGGATTATTCTGCATTAAAATATATATATATAAACATAAAACTATAAACTCACGCCTATATCCCCGAAGGGGTAGGCAGAGGTTCTAGCACCCACATTTCGCCAGTTTTATGTTTAGGTCCCAATGTAATAGGTGGCGAGCCTATTGCCATTAACCGGGCACTTATAAACCTGCGATAAATACACACATAGCTTCGAAAAGCATCGAAAAGTCAATGGTGTGGGCCATAGTGAAATCTGGGATCGAACCCGAGACCTCGTCTCAGCAGTCCATTACCCATACCACTAGGCTACCGCGGTATTGTATTGTTTTATATATATAAAACAATACAGAATATACCTACTTAATCCTGCAGGTTCAGGCGTCAAAGAATTCCTCCCCATCGATGTCAACTTGACATATATTGTGTTTTATGTTAACTACGTTCTACAGTCAGAGTTCTTGATCCTAAAAGGAATGTCTATTGCTTACAGCATAGCCTCGTCTGTAAATCAGTAGATGTACCTGCTAGCAAGTGAGCTTGGCTTGAGGCACGCTGACCTTGGTGAGGTTCTTCGTCTTCTCTTGTCAACTCAATGGCGTTTCTACTCTTAAATTCTGCATCCCCAGTGTGCTACTACTTAGATTGTGTTCTCAGAGGCGCTCATAAGTTTTTCGGTGTACAAGTAGATGGGGATGCAGCACAAGTTAGCAGGTAGGCCAAGGTCTATGGAGCAACTCCAAACTCACTCCGCAGGTTCACGTCGTCTGAGAAACTCCGCCTACACCAGTTCCCAAGCAAACACAAGCAGTAGTAAAAACTAATGCTACAAGAAGAGTTATGCCAGGTGGTGAAAGTAAAATTTGAGGCCCCGGATGCAACAACGCGATCTAATCTAAGCAAACACAAGCAGTAGTAAAAAAAATTGGTTGCCTGTAAAGTCGGTATACGGGCGAAAGTTTTACGTGACAACGACTTTGAGTGGTAAAATAATTTTAATGTGAATATTCATTCGTATAGTAGGAAGAAGGATGAAATATCACTACACAATCGTTTTACAATTAACTGGCAACGTGTAAACTTGTATGCAGGCGCCTAAGCGAAATAGAAGCGCAAGACATGAACCGGTGTGTATGCCTATCTCTCTCACTCTCTCTCTCTCGCTCTGTCTCTCTCGCTCTTAGGCGGGCTAACTGTGCTCGAGTGGAAGGGACGCGTGCCTTTCACTTTTTATGTCTGTCTCTCTCGCTCTTAGGCGGGCTAACCATGCCCGAGTGGAAGGGACGCGTGCCTCTCACTCGCTCTCATTGTGAGCGCATAACGTGAGCGGAGCGTAACGCAGTTTCTTGAAGTGTGAAAGTAAAATTTGAGGCCCCGGATGCAAAAACGCGATCTAATCTAAGCAAACACAAGCAGTAGTAAAAACTAATGCTACAAGAAGAGTTATGCCAGGTGGTGAAAGTAAAATTTGAGGCCCCGGATGCAAAAACGCGATCTAATCTAAGCAAACACAAGCAGTAGTAAAAACTAATGCTACAAGAAGAGTTATGCCAGGTGGTGAAAGTAAAATTTGAGGCCCCGGATGCAAAAACGCGATCTAATCTAAGCAAACACAAGCAGTAGTAAAAACTAATGCTACAAGAAGAGTTATGCCAGGTGGTGAAAGTAAAATTTGAGGCCCCGGATGCAAAAACGCGATCTAATCTAAGCAAACACAAGCAGTAGTAAAAACTAATGCTACAAGAAGAGTTATGCCAGGTGGTGAAAGTAAAATTTGAGGCCCCGGATGCAAAAACGCGATCTAATCTAAGCAAACACAAGCAGTAGTAAAAACTAATGCTACAAGAAGAGTTATGCCAGGTGGTGAAAGTAAAATTTGAGGCCCCGGATGCAACAACGCGATCTAATCTAAGCAAACACAAGCAGTAGTAAAAACTAATGCTACAAGAAGAGTTATGCCAGGTGGTGAAAGTCAAATTTGAGGCTCCGGATGCAACAACGCGATCTAATCTAATGAAATGAAAACTCTAACACTCTATAAGAATATTTAACCCGTGCAATCGTCAGTCATCAAAGCGTCATCAGGACATTTGAGACTTAAGCCTACCTCACTTCTTAGCCAGTACACCAGCAGATTAACGGTCGAGCCGCAGGATATTCTCTCGAGGTTAGAAATTCAGCTGACTATTCAGTACCTTTCCATTCTTTCCAGGTTTTCCCTCCTTTTCTTCTAAATTCAATGTACAAGGAAAGGATGAACAGGTAATCGGGCCCCTGGTTCCAAATTCAAGCTTTGGATGCATTTTGTATTTGGATGGTTAGTCGCGATTTCCCCAGAAGTTTTTGTTTTTTAAATAGCGTTTTATCACGCTATTCACTTAGAACCTTTTTTCAATTCAGTTTGGATTGGCTTTCTTGTCTAACTCGAACTTCGATATTTGCCGTGAAAACGGGGGAAAATTTAAAACTAACCCCTCAAATGATAAGCAAGTAGGTAATTAGAGCTTGTTAGTGATAATCTGGCTGCAATAAGAGATACTTCAAGTAACATCAAGCTACGTTTTGCAATATCTATCTTATCCGCAATGGATGGATCGGATGAGTAATGCAAAGATAAAATTTCACATAAAGGCAATTTTATCAGGCATTATAAAATTATTTTTCCTCGTTGATTAGATAGTTAGATAATAATTTGGGTTTCTCCTCTATGGGTCTGTTATCTGTTCTCAATGATAGTATAATTAATCTGATAACATGGCCAGAAGATAGTATGCCAATAAAATGTATGAGTCATCATCATCAGTGTCATTCAGTTCTTACTCAGCTTACTCACTCCCTCATCTCACTCTATTCCCCTCTTTTTTTATATACCACTTAGGTTGCAGACAAGCACACGGTCCACTTGTTGGAAAGTGGTTACCGTGGCCTATAGACGTGTGTAACACCAGAGAAGCCACACTCGCGGTGCCGACCCTGTAAGCACAGAGTTTCTGTACCGTCAGTGTAAGACAAAGCAGGACAAGCCTTTAGTCTTCCCACTGACAGCACAAATTCTCCAGTAAACTCTGGCTAACTTACTCACCGCTGGCCGGCCGCGGTATTCTGTAGGGCAGAGGTACTTCCCCAGTAGGACTGTTCAATTGGGTGAATATACCGCCGTATCCTACCTCCACTCTCTTCTTTTTTTTCAGCTACCTACGCTGCACATATTTGTATGCCTATTTGCATTAGTCTGTTCGTGCCTCGGAAAATACGTTAAGCCGTTAGTCTCAATTGTCATACCAACATGTATGACAGTCAATACGGATAGTTGGAGCTCTTAAAAGGTCAACAACTGGCTTAATTGTAATATTTCTTTATCGTCAATGGCTTGTGGAGGGTAGATGGCAGTCACTTCACGGAAAATGTCTAAGATAAGGCAAACCCGTGGTTAAACTGGAATAAGCGTACCCCAGACTTGGAGTTACAAAGCTTCGGTTACGACTGAATGAAGAAAAAGAAATTGTCACTGTAAAATATTTTTTATTACATTTTATTTTAATAAGTTCATTATGCATTATGATCTCACGTTAATACCTCACATACATATATACCCCGCCTTTATCCCCGGAGGGTTAGGCAGAGGTGAATTAACACCTACATTTCACCAATATTTGGATTCGGTCCCACGTAATAGGGGGTGAGATTATTGCCGTATTACGGGCACTATTGTTGACTCTGCATCTGAGGCTGAGCTTAGGCTGTATATATCTATATACATACATACAATCACGCCTTTATCCCCGGAGTTAGGCAGAGGTGGATTAACACCCATTTCACCAATCATTGAATTCGGTCCCACGTAATAGGTGTCGAGCCTATTGCCGATATATGCAGCCCAGACTCAGCCTCAGGTGCATGGCTTGAGTCAGCAATAGTGTATATATATGTCTGCCGTTAGACAGCCCTATCCCTTAGTCGCCTTGTACGACACCGCATGGGAAGAGATGGGGTGGCCCTAATTCTACTCTGCTGGAAACCACACGGCTATCTCATTTCTTCTTGTTTCTTCTATATCTCTTCTTCTGTTACATGGCATACTCTTGCTGCTGCTTGACATACTGCTGTTGCGATTGTATGTTCTTCTGTTGCTGCTTTTGTATGAAAAACTGCTTCTACTGAATAATGAGAAACTTCTGTAGCTACTACAGAACAAACCTATTGGTGGAGTGATTCATCGTCAAGTAATGGCTTCTGATAATTATCAAGCAGTACATGTTTAACACTGAAAATAAAAATAGAATACGTGATTAAGATGTAATATATCTTGTTGTTTGTATTAAATAAATAATTAAGCTTAGGTACAAATTGCTATATTGTAATTCAAATATCTATGATAATAATGGAAACCAATCTAATCTTTACTTGGATTTGTATTAATATTTGCCATATTGAGTCTTTGACTCAAGTGTTTGAGGCGCTACCGAAATTTCCGGGACGCTAATGAAATTTTCGAGCGATTGTGATCACATTTGGTTCGGGGCTAAATATTGATTTTGAATAACACATAGCCAGTATTATTTTTAAATTATTGCGGTGTGAATTCATAATTTATACAACGGTTCGGTACTTTATTTGAATGTCTTTATTTGTAATAGCTTTTTACGAAGGCTTTGTGAATGAAGCCATTGAAATCAAGAAATATAAAAATTTCAATAGCATTTTTTTTATACCACTTGGTTGGCAGACAAGCACACGGCCTACCTGATGGAAAGTGGTTACAGTGGCCTATGGACGTATGCAAAGCAAAGGGAGTCTCACTCGCGCTGCCAACCCTGTAAACACAAGAGTTTCTGTGCCGTCAGTGTAAAAGATAAAGCAGGACAAGGTATAGGGCAGATGGATTAAAATTATCCGGAACTTGTAATCCAGTGATTCAGACACTAAAACCAAAAACACAGTGCCGTTAAAAACTGGCATAGTGAGTGTGGTGTGTCACCATCCTTACCGTTCATAATAAAAGTAATGGTGGGTAGGCGCACAAAAAAATGTTCTCCGTATACCTCTCGACGTTCACAAGCTAGTCAAGTCGTGACCACGGGTGCTGCAACGAATTCGAAACGTCGGCACAAATATAGTAAGTTCCATGAGTTTATCGCGAAAAGTCCCGATCCATTGTATAATTATGAACACATAGCCACATTCCTAGAATAGTTGCAGGAACGAGATCAAGAATTCTTCGTGGTCGAACTTCTTAATATGAAACAGATACACAAGCCAACACGTGCGTTTTATGTCACCCGCATACAATACAGAATATTCTATCAACAACCAAGCGGTTCGGTATCTTTTTCCTTTGACGCAACATTAAGACCTGGAATTCCGTTACCAGCTCACGTGTTGCCTTTTTCCTACAGTCCCGGATCCTGTAAGCGGGTGTGAAAAAGGATCTGAGAAGCTCAGTGCCACGATTATAAAATGGTAGGTATATGTAATAAATAAAATAAAATAAAATAAAAATCATTTATTTCGGACCAGGGTCCATAGCGTGTTAGTAACAATAATCTTAATACTAGTGTTAGTAACAATATAATACTATTAATAGGTACCTAACAAATATTATTGGTAGTATGAGACCCCTACAATACTAGGACACTGTCTACATTGCGTGCAATCGTACCCAGCGCCCCAGCATCGGACTGTCCCACCTATCGCTCAATACGCCCACGATACTGTGTGAGCTCGCCCGTATTCTCCGCAAGAGGGATGCACTACGTTTGCGGATGATGGCATGGAAGCCATCGACACTCGCCTCCGCAAACATCCCCGACGCACTACAAAAGCGTGGCAGCCCAATCAGCATCCTGAATGCATTGTTGTACTGTACCCGCAGGGCGTTGTATTCCCCCCGCGCATATGCGACCCACAGACTGCACGTGTAAAATGTCTGGCAATACGCCCTAAATAGGGTAACTTTTACATCCTTGGTACATCGTGCAAATCTACGGATCAGCATATTGCACCGGACAGCCAACGCCCTGCGTTCTCTTTCTATGTCTAGATTATCATTTAGATCATCGGTGACCCAGTGACCCAGATATTTAAATTGTGTTACTCTGGTTAAGGGAGTATCACCAATAGTGACTTGAGGCACGTGAGAGTAATGTTTGGTGCCGGCCTTGAAAACAAGAAGCTCACTCTTTTTGGCGTTATGTCTGAGCCCATGAGCCACCGCATAATCTTCACACAACTTTAGAAGCCGCCTGAGACCACTGATCGATGGACTCAGCAACACCATATCGTCAGCATAGCTTATGTTATTTATAGCCACTCCGTCAATATGGCAACCGATTTTAGTGTTGCTGAGTTCAACAATCAGCCGATTAATATACAGGTTGAACAGACGTGGTGACGTAATTCCCCCCTGTCTCACCCCGCATTGCAACCTGTATACATCTGATAACGCTCCCGCCCATTTAACATTATTAGTCTGATTTTTGTACCAGTATTTAAGCAACGAAATTACTGAACCGTCAACGGTACTTTCCTGACGAAGCTTTTCCCAGAGTGTGTCATACGACACCAGGTCAAACGCTTTGGAGAGGTCAAGGAAGCTAGCGTTAACTGGGGTCTTCCTTGATGAGTAGTACTGAACAGTCTGCTTGAGACACATAATGGCGGTCTCTGTTGATAGGCCAGGCCTGAAGCCAAATTGAGCATCGTGAAGTGGAATCCGACTCGCCATGTGTGTATCAATCAGACAGTCCAGCACTTTAGCTGTAATGGTAGCTAACGAAATCGGACGATAGTTAGCCT
Organism: Eilema griseolum; assembly: GCA_963662185.1. Lineage (NCBI taxonomy): Eukaryota > Metazoa > Arthropoda > Insecta > Lepidoptera > Erebidae > Eilema > Eilema griseolum. The sequence continues at coordinate 12,303,278 of OY759239.1, read as the reverse complement.
GGTCCGCCGGGTTGCCTGTTTTGTTCTTTTTAATTGGCACTACTGTCGTTTTCATAAGATCACCAGGCAAGTACGAGTGACTCATGCACAGCGTATAAAACATAGACAGGACCCTCGGCAAGTGTACCCCGGCATATCGCAGATGCTCAACACTAAGGTGATCATGTCCTGGAGACCGTCCTCGAACCATACCTTTAATCAATTCAGTAATGTCTCTAGCAGAAAAAGTTATGTCAAGCCTTCCAGGAATGTCCCCCGTGTCAAACCCCGACGACACGGCTGTCACGGCTGGCTCCAAAGGTAAATTAACATTGAAGTGTTTCATAAACAGATTTGCTATATCTGTAGGGTCACATAGTCCCGCTATACTCACTGGGAGACTCTGCTTGGGATTCAATTTATTTGTATTTTTCCAAAATTTTCCAAAATCTTTTATTTCATGATTTTTCGCAATAATATCTAATTTAATTTGTTCTTGATTTTTGCGACACCATTTTAATTTTGTTTTAAAGGTATTACGTGTTTCACACATTTTATCGTAAGTATACCCCATGGACGGCCTACCATACAAATTCCACATTTGAAATGTAATGATGACCCTCTTTCCTGGGCTTTGTATTCCGGCGTGGTGAATAAAAATTGACGTATCCTAAATGAAAAAAAACTTACACAGGTCCACCCCATTCACTACTATATCAAGGATTGAGGCCTCAATGATAATATTGCCTATAAACAGGCCCAGAATCAACACACAGAAAATCACGCTGTAGATGAGGAAACACTTCACGAGCCGACGGAAATCCTGAAAGTGAAAATATATTTCTAAATGATTTAAGTTCACAATGTAGTTATTATCAAAAATTGGTCATTTAGTCATTCTTGATGAAGTAACTATAAATAAAGTAAGCGTACAGTAATAATAACTTTTAAACTGTCGTCATAATATAAAATATAAAATAATGATAACATGGTATAGGTACACACATACCTTTGTAGAGTAATTAGTTCGTAAATTATATAGGATGAACTTAATGTATTGTGTATTTAATCATCATCAATCTTTCTGTTAATTTGACTTGAACTGGTCTATTCAGCTGTGCCGATTTTAACAGACCTTTCACTGGCAGATAAAATATGCTATGAGGCGTAACCTAATCCAATTTTTTGTTAGAAAAAGGTACCCTACCTACCGTGAAAAATTAAACGAATTAGTATGAGTAAAAGTTGTGGATCAAACATAGCTGTGCCTTTTTTTACAGAAACATTCCCTCTAAGCCCTCCAGCTAAGCTAAATTGCTTGTGTTAGGAGTGGGTTCATGTCGGTACTGTTATGGCCACGTGACCGTACTATATGTACCCAGCGCCAGCTAGCGACAGCAAGCCGAACTACTACGTCACTAATAATCCTACATCGCACAAGTGAAGTTCTCGCACTGGCACAATTTATGTACATCATCCCAACAACAATTGAAGGGTCGCGACTCGCTATGCGTGATCACCGGTTGGTCGGAGGGCCGTCCCTTTGTGTCGGAGGAACATCACGCCTCGTTAATCCACAACTATGACTCGAACTCGTGACTTTTCGATAGCAAGGTCGACTCCTTGATCACTAAACTACCGACGCCTATAGTAATAGTATCATTGCAAAAAAAAACACTAGTGAGTTTGACATTAATATTTACCTTGTGTAAACCGACGATTAACAGAATTACAAAAATCATACGTATTATACTTAAACCAAGATTAACAGATACGACATAAGTGAACGTTGGTACTCCTCTGAACGTGGTTCCAATAAGGGCCAGAATAAAAATAATCACGACTGCCCCGCTCCATACCTGTGAAGAATAAATTGATTTAATGGAGTTGTCCACGTTTTATATGGACGTTGGTTATTTATTCCAAATAAAATACATTATTGCTCAAATTACACTGATACATAGGAGCTAAAATTAGGAATCGGACATTGGTTAGATAATAATTTTTAATGCCTGCATTTATGAGAAAACCTAAATGTTGGAAGGTAGGACACGATGTTTAATTGAGCAGTCATACTTTGAACCGACTGGGAAGTACCTCCATCCACCCTACAGAATACCGCGGCCATAATAACCTCGTGTTGTGTTCCTGGCGGTGAGTAGGGTAGCCAGAGCTCACTGGAGAGTTTTTGTGCTATCGGTGGGGAGATCAAAAGCTTGTCATGCTTTGTCTTTTACACTGACGGCACAGAATCTGTGTGTTACACACAGTCTGTGTGTGCTTACAGAGTTGGCACCGCGAGTGTGACTCCCTTGGTGTTGTGCACGTCCATAGGCCACTTTCCATCAGATGGGCCGTGTGATTGTCTGATATTTAAGTGGTATACAAAAAATTGGAGGATGGCAATCTAATTTAATTTTTTTAATAGCAATTAACGCTGTCGTCTCTGTGAACTGCCTCTTAATCACTTTCGAATTAATACTCATTATTATAATGTAAGATAATCTATGTTTTATTTACTGTGCAAAATATACTTTTATCACTAAATGTAGTTCTTATTAGGTCATCATAACTACAAGATCAGTCTTTAATCGCAGCGGCGCGACGGCGCGCCTGGCGCGCCTCCCCGTTTTCCGGGGACGAGTTGGGGACTCTGTAGTCCCCACACACCCGAGGAGAGGGCCAGATTTGAGAGATGGCCCTGGGTCAGCCGGGGTGCGAGGGATATGCCTGTCAACCTCACCTTCGGCAACTAAAACAACCCACAGGCGACGTGCGTTTTAGTCGGTTCGAGTCCGACATAACCTCTTCCACCGGCTCCGGTGGGGATGTATCCGTGGGGATTTTGCGCACGAAAAAAAAAAAGATTAGTCTTTAATTTGCATCTGTTAAAAGCAAATAGTTCCAGTTATGTTATGAAACAGCAATGGTTTCAGTAGCTTGTAGCTATTAAGTCTCAAACATTTATACAGGGCCCCGAAAATGAAAAAAATTACATTAAATTTTAGACTCTGCACTATGTCGTTAAAGTCCAAATTAAATAGCGTCTTGAAGAGTGGATGAAAAATGTAATGAACTTTTTTCATTGAATTTTCGACTTAAGCTCATATCAATAAACTCTAAAATTCAATGGCATTTTTCGCAGTGTCAGTGGCATATACTTAGTAGAATCGGAGTCCAGGAAGGAAGATAATAATATTAATAATAATTTATTTCATTAATTCAATAGTATATGTTAAATAGTTTCATAATCAATTGCTATTTTTATACTTATTGCATACTTTTACTCTACAATGATTGTCAAATCAATCTTACGCTATAGTTATTAAGCTGTGCTACATAGATTGTGCCTGAACTAGGTAATTCTGTTTTTCAGGCTAAGAATAGGCGATAAGAAATGGAGGAAGAAAGAGAACGAGCTATTTATACTATTATATAATTGTATAGCCATCTTTGTGGTGACGGAGAAAGAGTACAAGTATCAACACCCCATCTCATCCGTAGGGTGTCGTAAGAGGTGACTGATGGAAAAATAAGCAGACGATATCACTGCGAGAGAAGGAAAACTCGAAAGAAAACCCTGTACCAACCCGTCTGGCCAGCGTGGAAACAGTAGGCCAAAGCCTTCCAACATTGGGAGAGGCCTGTGTCCAGCAGTGGGCTATGATGGGCTAATTGATTGATTTGATAATTGTATAGTGGTTCTGTCTGTTCATTGGAGATATTTAAACAAAAATACTTGGGTTTATGATACTGAAAACGACATATATATTTTTGGAAAACTTGTCTGGGCCTCGTTTCTGCTAACGCAAAACCACTGTCATACACTGGACACTACAAAAATCTCATTTAATTTTAAATTTTTTAGCAATATGTTTAAAGTCTAAAATTATATGTTTTTTTTGTAGAGTGAATGGAAAAGTGTAATGAAACTCTTTTCATTTAATTTTCGACTTTTAAGTTTCTACCAATAACGTTTAAAATGTAATGCCAATGTTCGCGATGGACGCAAAAACACTAAACGTATATTTATGTAAAGCCGGGTGGCTCCCGGCAGAGTAGAATTTGGACCACCTCATCTCTTCCTATGGTTGTCGTACAAGGCGACTAAGGGATAGGGCAGTTTAACATCAGACAGTTTTTAGGCCAAATAGGTCAACCAGTCAAGCTGTACATACACTAACAGACTATGTCACTAACAACCTAGATAAAGGCATGCACACTATGGGAATTTTTCTTGACCTGGCCAAAGCATTTGATTCAATTTCCTGTTCTATACTATTAAAAAAACTTGAAGCTCTTGGGGTAAGAGGGACGCAACTATTATTACTGTCGGATTATCTGAAGGACCGTCAGCAATGTGTGAAAATTGGACAGAACGTGAGCACTGAAATGAAAAATAGTGGGTATGGAATCCCACAAGGGAGTGTATTAGGAACAACTTTATTTATAATCTATATAAATGACCTTTGCAGTTCGACCCTTCAAAATGGATTTATTATATCATATGCCGATGACACGGCTCTTTTATTCGCTGCCAAATCAAGAGAGGAGGTATTTAAAAACGCTCAAAATGGTTTCAATTTTGTGACTAAATGGCTCCAGAGAAATCTTCTATCACTAAACACTGACAAAACGAAATACATGTTATTTACAATGCGAAACTCTAATAAGCCAATGACTAATATAAACATATATGCACATTACTGTAACACTGCTGACATTGCATGCGCTTGCCCTACATTAACTAAAACTGATAATTTAAAATATCTTGGTGTAACTATTGACACAAATTTGAATTTCCGTAAACATATTGAATTACTATGTACTAGATTAAGAAAATTAATGTATATCTTCAAAAACTTACGCTCAATAGCGGGCCCTAAGATAATTAAACTGGTATACTTGGCATTGTGCCAGTCCATTCTTACTTATTGTATAACTTCCTGGGGTGGAGCAGGTCGTACAATATTGCTACCCCTTGAGCGTGCCCAAAGAGCAATTTTAAAAGTAGCCACGTTTCGTCCATACAGGTTTCCCACAGATCAACTCTACAAGATATGTAAAGTACTAACAGTGCGTCAATTATTCATTCTAAATATCACTCTATACCAACACACCAAACTCACACATCACATAAATCTAGACAGGAGAAGAAAGGGCATAGTTTGTGAAAAATCACAAACTAAACATGAATTTGTAAATAGGTTTTATATATTTTTGGGTCATTTTCTGTATAATAAACTAAACAAATTACTAACCATACATAGCTTAAACTATTGGAACTGTAAGGTATTAGTTGCAGAATATCTAGAGCAGCTAGATTATGCGGACACGGAGAAACTGCTAGAAATATTAAAATAGGTAGCAATAAGCTGTAAATATAGATTCTTTTGTTTATATTGTTTAATTGATTGTAATGCGTAATTTGTATATGTATCTGAGCGGACATAACCTGAAACACAGGTTTTTAAAAACCTAGATCAGGTAGATCGCAAATTGTAAATGTAAGTAATATATTTTAAATTCCATTTGTTTACTGTGTAGGTATACAGTGTGGCTTTTTATTGAAGGTTAATTCTTAATGTAGACATTATTAGCAGTAAAGTAGTTATATTTGACCTTATTTATAAAACTAGTAATAATACAATGTACAGCCCTTTTTGATAAATAAATAAATATTATTATTATTATTATTATATACAGCCCAGACTTAGCCTCAGATGAATGGCTTGAGTCAACAATTAGTGCCCGGAAGACGGCAACAGGCTCGCCTTCTATTACGAGGGACCGAATTTAATGGTGAAATGTGGTTGTAAATCACCTTTGCCTAACCCTCCGGGGTAAAAGTGTGATTATATGTATGTATATATTAATGTGTTGTTTTTTATTTGAAAGGTCATAGTCAGACTTAATATCTTAAGTTTGTTTGACCGCAATCAGTCAAGTAGAATTAGAGATATGGCCAATAAACGGGGTAACTGATATCCACACGAGCGGAAAGCTGGTATAAAATATAAGTATTAATGAAATATTGATAAAATGTAACAACAAGTAATAAAGCAGGTAGATAAGAATTTCCGTCCAGTTGAGCAGTCCGACTGGGGAGTTACCTCCACCTTACAGAATACCACGGCCGTAATAACCTCGTGTTGGGTTCCCGGCGGTGAGTAGGGTAGCCAGAGCTTACTGGAGAGCTTTTGTGCTGTCAGTGGGAAGACCAAAGACTTGTCCGGCTTTGTTTTCTACACTGACGGTACAGAATATCTCTGTGCTTACAGGGTTCTGGTATAAAAATACTAAAATTAGAAAAAAATTGTTTAACTGAAGAACTATTTTGTGAAAAGTAAACCGGTATTTGCAAAGTTTATTTAAGAGAGATGTCATTCAAAAGGACTTTATACATGCTGTAAATAAAAGTGGTTTTCTTGTCAACTGCCGTTATCGTTTACGCTCTTTTGCTTTTTAATCATCTTTACTACATTATTATAGAGATATGAGTTTCATGCTTGGAGCGGGGCCAGTTTCCGAAGATGTGGAAGACGGGGAAACTGGTCCTCATCCGAAAGGAGGGTCGTCCGGCGGACGAACCGTCCGGCTACCGGCCCATTGTGTTGCTCGACGAGGTGGGCAAGCTCTTTGAAAGAGTTATTGCGAAGCGCCTCGTCGAGCACCTCTCTGGTAGGGGGCCGGACCTGGCGGATGCCCAATATGGCTTCCGCCGGTGGCGGTCCACCGTGGATGCCATCATGCGCGTGAGGACTTTGGCGGAGGAGGCAGTTGCCCGGGGTGAGGTGACGTTGGCGGTGTCCTTGGACATCTCCAACGCGTTCAACACCTTGCCCTGGAGTTGCATCAGGGAGGCACTCGTGTACCACGGTGTGCCTCTCTACCTCCGCCGCATAGTCGGGGCGTACTTGACGGAGAGAGCCGTCATCTAACCAAGTGCGACCGGCGTCGGTCGGCGTGAGATGTCGTGCGGTGTTCCACAGGGATCGGTTCTCGGGCCGCTACTGTGGAACATTGGATACGACTGGGTGCTTCGCGGTGAGCTTGCGGACGGCGCCGCCGTCATGTGCTATGCGGACGACACGCTAGTGACGGCGAGCGGGGCTACACACCGCGAAGCGATCCTGAGGGCCACGACCGCGGTTGCTCAAGTCGTGGAACGGATCCGGCGGCTGGGCCTTGAGGTGGCTTTGCATAAATCCGAGGCCATGTTCTTTCATGGACCTCGGCGCACGCCACCACCTGGTTCCAGTCTCACAGTAGGAGGCACTCTCATCGGCATCAAGCCCCAGATGAAATATCTGGGGCTCGTGCTCGACGGCCGGTGGGACTTCGGGAAGCACTTCCGAAGTCTGGGCCCCAAATTGGCGGGCACAGCCAACGCTCTGGCGCGGCTTCTGCCCAACCTGAGGGGCCCGGAGGACTCCTGCAGGAGACTCTACGCGGGTGTCGTGCGGTCCATGGCCCTGTACGGGTGTCCCGTGTGGGCGGACACCCTGAGTGATCGGCACATGCTCCTGCTGCAGCGTCCGCAGCGGAAGTTGGCGTGCCGCATCATAAGGGGGTACCGCACGATATCATTCAACGCGGCGAGTCTCCTCGCCGGATCGCCACCATGGATCCTGGAAGCGAGATGCCTTTCGGCGCTATACCGGTTCCGAAGGGCGGCGCGGGAGCGGGGTCACGATCCCGAGCCCGAAGAAATTCGGGCCGTGAGATCCCGGCTCCACAGGGAAATGGTGGCGGAATGGGAGATACGACTTGGGCAACCAGGCGCAGGGCACGCCGTAGTAACGGCGGTAAGACCCATCATGGGGGAGTGGCTAGAGAGGCCACACGGCAGCCTCTCGTACCGTCTGACGCAGATGATCACCGAGCACGGATGCTTCGGAAAGTATCTGCGTCGGATGGAGAAAGAGCCAACGTCCGAGTGCCATCACTGCGACGCGAGCGAGGACTCAGGTCCGCACACGCTCACCGAGTGTCCGGCGTGGGAGACGCCGAGGCGGGAGCTTGTGGCGGCCCTGGGAGTGAGAGTTCTCACGCTCTCCACCTTGCTCGCGGCGATGGTCCGCTGCGCGGATGCGTGGGCGGCCGGCGCCTCCTTCTGCGAGCAAGTAATGCTCGTGAAGGAGGAGGCGGGGCGGGAGCGGCAGCGGGAGCGACGAAGGATCGCGAGCCAAGCTGCCCGCGTACGAAGGCAACTCGGGCGTCGGAGGTCGATGAACGACCTTCGCCCCCCATGAGCGCCGGCCTGGGGGTGACAGGTGGAGCCGCCTGTCACCCTGGCAGAAGCAGGCCGCGGCGGTGGCGCGCCTGGCGCGCCTCCCCGTTTCCGGGGTCGAGTTGGGGACTCTGTAGTCCCCACACCCGAGAAGAGGGCCAGATCGTGAGAGATGGCCCTGGGTCGGCCGGGGTGCGAGGGATATGCCTGTCAACCTCACCTTCGGCAACCAAAACGACCCACAGGCGGCGTGCGTTTTAGTCGGTTCGAGTCCGACATAACCTCCTCCACCGGCTCCGGTGGGGAGGTATCCGTGGGGATTTTGCGCACGTAAAAAAAAAAAAAAAAGAGATATGAGTTTGTGAGTTCGTGACGTGGGGAGTAATATCTGAATGTAATGAACCGATTTTGAAAATTCTTTTACTAATAATTCGTTTACTAAAGTTCTGGACTGGCGAACGCGGCGGGCAAACGTAGCGTAGGACGCCCAACGGCCAGGTGGAAGGACGACCTCATCAAGATCGCCGGAAAGCGGGCTGTTTTAGATCGGTCATTCTGAAATTCTATGGGAGAGTCCTATGTTCAGCAGTGGACCGTGTGTGGCTGATATGATGATGAATACAAAGCCACATAATTTGTGTCATAGGACTCATAGGGTATCGGGGAGAGTCAGCAGCGGGAACAGGATCAGAAATCCACATGGACGCGGCCGCGACTAGCTGTTAGTCGATCTATCTATACTCAATCAATCAATCAATCAATCAGCCCACCGCAGTCCACTTCTGGACATAGGCCTCTCCCAATGTGCGCCATTTTCTCCGATCCTCCGCCTTACGCATCCAGTCTGTCCCAGCCACCTTTTTCAGGTCGTCCGTCCATTTGGCTAGGGGGCGTCCTACCTTTCGTTTACCTTCTCGCGGTCTCCACTCTAGGACTCGTTTGCTCCAACGGCCATCGGTCCTTCGGCAAACGTGGCCAGCCCACTGCCACTTCAACTTGCTTATTCTGTGGCCTATGTCGGTAACTTTAGTTCTCTGTCGGATAACCTCGTTCCCAATTCTATCCTTCAGAGAAACTCCAAGCATAGCTCCATAGCCCGCTGCGCGACTTTTAAGCTATGGACCAGCCCCACTGTAAGTGTCCACGTTTCGGCACGGTAAGTCATAACAGGTAGGACGCACTGTTCAAAGACCTTTGTTTTGAGGCATTGCGGTAGGGGTGAAGAGAAAACTCGACGTAGTTTGCGAAATACTATTAAATAATTTTGAATTGCAAAACACTCAGCACAATTTTAACCCTCAAACGGCGCAAATACTGCTAACAGGTGATTAAGGCGTTGGGACGTGTCGTCCAAGTGCCCGTTTTTTATACAAAGATTTGGCAAAGCTGCTTATCGACGCTACTTCACCAGAAGCCTGGTTATTATCATGCACAGAGGATAAGCATTGCCATTCAACGTGGCAATGCTGCCAGCCTTCTAAGAACGTTACTGGTAGGTGATGATGCGGAGGAATTTCATGATGCATTACGTAGATATAACATTTATTTATTTTTGTTTATTTTAGTATCTAATAATAGTTTGTAATAATATAATTTCTTACCAATCCCAAATAAGCGATGATAAATGATCCAGTTCTGAGGTTCACACAAAAGCAACAGTTTTCGACTACACATGACGTCATTGTCGCTCTGAAACCAAAATAAACAATAACCCACAGATTGTAAAATTAAGAAATGAAAAAATAAAAAAATTAAGAAACCACTTTTTCACAGATTCTATTGCGACTTATTAGTTTTTATTTATTTTTAGCCCGTCGTGTTGGCTACTTTTCAGCAGACATGTTTTCATGACCTCAAATAGTTACACTTTCTGCGTAGGTAAATAGTAACACCACTACTTGGAAATAACTTGTCAAACTATGTGACAACTACCATCTAACCCCTCGTTTACCCCACAAAACAAGGTATAAAACAAGTAGTAGACTTGTTTATAAAAAACTTGTTGAAGACTTGTAGAACACTACTATTTATTACTTGTTTTATACATGTATCTCAGATGCTCAGATGGGCTGATTGATTGTCGCCGGGAAGCGCTGGATGCGGGCTGCTTTAAATCGGTCATTCTGGAAGTCTGTGGGAGAGGCCTATGTTCAGCAGTGGACTATGTGCGGCTGACATGATGATGATGATGATGACCGTCGTGTCCTACCTACGTCTTTCAGACAGTAAAATGTAGGGTAGGTGTATAAAGTACGTACCTTTTTATTGTACAACACGATACCGTACAGTTTCCCGCGTCACTGAATTATTATCTTACTGTATAATTGAAGCTAATCAAAGTATTTGGAATCAGTTTGATAACAAAATAATATCAGTTAGAAATAGATGATAACATTTTTTGTATATTATCTATTATGTTGTAACTATGCAACAAGCAGGCACATGCTGAAATTTCAAATGCGCATGGTCTAAATTTGGTGACGTCACGTTAGAGCATGCGCAATTGAACCACCCCGAGTTCAGCTGTCAAGTTCGAAACGTTCTTACAGCGTGTACCTGCAGAGCGCAACGGTTTAGGTTTAGAGAGAGAGAGAGACAGAGGGAGAAGGAGGGAGAGAAATAGACAGGAAGGAAAGTGATAGGGGGAGGTAGAGAGAGGGGGGCAGAAAGAGAGATGATGCATCTTTCTCCCTCTAAATCGCTGTCTAAAACTGTATTAGTAGGTTCGGCGATATTTTATTGTATTACACTTAGTTGGTAGTGTTTTGAGGGCCTTGCCTTAATCACATTAAGCATCGGCGCGGTGCGAAGAATATGCCTATCAACCTCACCTTCGGCAACCAAAAACGACCCACAGGCATTGTTCAGTACGGATAAAAACAGCGATATAGAATGGATTTATTTTGTGAAGCTTCACTCTGAGCTCGATAGATGGCGTTGCCATCGAGTTACATCGCGATATGGTTTCGTTTGCGCTAAGAGTATAAAAGCTTAATGTTATCTATTAGTTTTTGAACAATTATATAGATCAAATACAAGTTGTGTTTTATTGTCTCCAGCTTAGTATTCATAGTTCGATTGTTCCACTTAAAGTGACAGCTAACCTGCCATTTTACCATTGGTCCTACTGAGCCGGATACGGAAGTATCATTTTTTTTAGTACAACGGTCTACTTGGGATAGACCACCCGTACTCGCAGTGGATCGCTGCGCATACAGAGTACGTGGAACGGAGCACTGCGGTGCGAAGTGCTAACGCGACGTTACGCGAGTATAACAGAGTCGACGCAAACAGAGCAAGCGGTACATTCAAACTACTAGAAGTGGCCATAGAGGGCGCCACATGGAGTTGATTTAATCGAAGCAAGGATAAGTGAAGTGCAAAACTGTGAGTACATTTTTTTCAATAAGTAGCAGTGCTTTTAGAAAAACAACAAACTTAGAAGTCAAGCAAATCAGTGCCTTATTTCTATTGAGTATTTTTGAAATAGAAGATTTCACTAGAATTTGGACTTATAGAATTTTAGTTTAGTTTTAGTTACTGATTGTAAACTTGTCTAAGGTATGGTTAAGGACTTAGTTACTGATTGTAAATTTGTGCATGGTATTGTTAGGACTTAGAATAATTTATAGAAAACGGGGGAGCCGCGAATCTATGCCGGTCAGCCGCCGATAGTGAACTAAGTTCAAACACTTGTAATATTTTCGAAAGTCGATTGGGACTTAGAATTTTTCTGTTCCACATTTGTACTGTATTTAAGTCAAGCACTTGTAATTTTTTGGAGTCTCAGTTGGGACTTATAATTTTCTATGGTTGTCTGGCCTTTTGTACTGTACTTAGCAGTAGCATATACATGTAGTACAAATTGATATCATTTAGTGCGTAATATAAATAGACAAGCCGGAAGCTTCAGATTTATCAGCTTAAGGTATTAGTGGATATTGCTTTTGATTATTGTCGCCGACGTTTATTGCAAAACTTGCTATATTTATTCTAGGTATTGTTTTGAAGGCTGTGCTTCATATTTGTATATTGCATGTATGTGCTTTTAAGGCTTGATTTCGCAGGTTTCAGATTTACTTTACACGTGTGCTACATTTATGTATTTTTAAGATTATACCTTGTTGCTTCTGCTGCTTCTGTTGGCTAAACTTGTTTGCTTCTTTTATTCCTTTTTTACTTGATTTCATTTCATTAAATTTGGTTAGCTAATTATGGAGGGATTGATTAATGTTTTCAAAAAAGTAAAGGATAACATTCAAAGGGGGTTTACTAATTTTAAGAAAAGTCCGAAAGAGCGACTTACCTTGGAATACATTCAAACAAGACAGGAACTTTTAGAACAAAATTGGGCTAAATTTGACGAAATTCATTGTCAGTATCATGAAAAGTACAGTTCTACTTCTCAAGAAACAAGTAAAGAAGTAGACGAAATTTATGATTCCACTGAAACTATTTATGTTGATTACAAAACTTTATTGAAATCGATATTGAATAAATTGTCTCCCAAAGTTTCAACTCAAGGTAAACCTGCTGTAACGGACCAAAAATCGGACTCTTTGGCTCAATTTCCAAAGATGTCACTCCCCACATTTTCGGGCAAGTATACTGAATGGACAACGTTCAATGATTTGTTCAAAACATTAGTCCACAAAAACGCAGCTTTAGAGGACTGTCAAAAACTCCACTACCTAAAAACTCATCTCACTGGGGAAGCTGAGCAATTACTCAGGCATACCCCAGTTAGCGATGCCAACTATACCCAATGTTGGGAAACGTTGGAGAGGCATTACAATAATAAAAAATATTTGGCAAAAAATATTCTTAAACGTTTATTCGCTCAAAAACGCTTAGTCTCAGAGTCCGGTGCAGGTCTAAAGGAACTGTACAATACTACTAATGAGTGTTTAAATGCACTGAAGAGTTTGTCTGCCAATGTGCCCACGGGGGATATGATTATAATTCACATAGTAGCTTCTAAATTAGATTTTGAAACGCAAAAACAATGGGAGTTGAGTGCTTGTCCCACCAAAGGTAACGAATTGCCAACGCTTGAAGAATTCACATTGTTTCTAGAAAATCGTTATCGTGCATTAGAGTTCATAGAACCTGACAAGGCTTCAGGTCATCAAGGCAAGGATTCAGCTCACAGTTCAAAGGCTTTATTGGCTACGAGTTCAAGTTCAATACGTTGCGAATTCTGTAAGGAATCATCACATAAACTTTGTTTCTGCCAAGGGTTTGCTAAGCAATCTGTGGCAAGTAGACGTGAATTTGTAGCTAAACAAAATATTTGCTTCAATTGCTTAGGTAGTAACCACAGCGCGTATGAATGTAGAAAACCCACTACTTGCAAGGTTTGCAAGAAGCGCCATCACTCGTTGTTACATCCCAATCCCGGTGATCCCAATAGTAGCAGTAATGGTAATGTTGCCAAGTCGTCTGAGGGAGAAATTAGTAATGCACCATCGGATGCACCCATAGTGTCTTGCCTGTCTACCGGCACAGTACACAAACCAAGGCAGGTTTTATTAGCCACAGCGCTAATAAAAGCCAAGTCTAAGTCGGGTCATCAGCAAATAGTCCGAGCCTTGCTCGATCAAGGCTCACAGGCTTGTTTTATTACAGAGGCAACAGTGCAATTATTAGGATTGAAAAGGATGCCGGTAAAAGGAATGATAACAGGACTAGGTAATAGTGGGTCAACAGTAGCCAAACACATGGTACATGTTACGATTCAGTCGCGTGCTGATCCTCAATTTAGGCTAACGGTGTACGCTTATGTACTAAACAAAATAACATCCTATTTACCTGAAGGATATATTAACACAAATAATTTTAACTGGATCTGTTGGCGCGTGGGCCAACGTGTGCGAGTGGACTGTATTGCGGGGAAGCAGATAACTGTTCTATTGACACTTTACACACAAAACAAGACAGGTGGCCGGGCTGCCGCGGATTCGATCCAGGCAGTGAATGCAGCCCGAGAAATTAGGAGAGGATGCACTAACCTTCACGACCCACGTGTTTTTCATCGCAGCCGGTACACGGATCTTCTCTTCCTTGCTCAGGAGCTGCCGTCAGCGTCACTAGATCCCTTGAGGAACACACGAGAGGCACCATCCGATCGGTAAAGGTCTATGAAGCGGTTAAAATACAACAAATATTATTCATTTCTGAGAGACGCGCGCGCGCGATCGCCTTTACGCTGGCTAGTTCAAAGCGGCACTGGCCGACCACATCTCACACAATGGCGGACGGAAGCTACAGCTAGCCCTACTCTATGGTTAGTGCGGAGGGGAAGACGGATCTAAAAGGAGTGTGTTTCCATGTCAAAAAATACAGTTTCCACATCGGCGCAACCATTCCCCCCGGCTTGAAGGGTTACCTTCGAAACGAAAAATGTGGAACAAAACTAATGTCTAATCTAAATCTAGGTTTGCGAAATAACAACTAAAATATAAACATAGATTGGAACTCGTGCCTACTGCTGGCTAGGCAGAGGGCAGAGGCGAACAACCGGGCGCAGATACGATCCGGTTGCAGTTTTAACCCGTACAACACGAGTTATCCCGCGGGCATCGGGAAAAATTTCCTCTACTACTCCTAGAGGCCAATGTAAAGGAGGCGCATTCTCAGTCATAAGGACTACCACCGTACCTACAGTAATTGGGTTGGATGGAGTATTCCATTTTTGACGTGACTGCAGCGTGTGCAAATAATCGGTTCTCCAACGATTCCAAAACGATTGGACCATCTTATCTAAAAGAGCGTGACGAGTTAGGAGGTGCATTCTATCGTCATCAACATCTATTGCGGGCAAATATTTTAAAGGAGTCATATTTAAGAAGTGAGCTGGCGTCAGCGCTAACGGCTCTGACGGATCGCTAGATAGAGTCCGACACAGCGGACGCGTGTTCATCACCGCCTCTACTTGCGCGAGTACGGTACTCAACTCCTCGAACGAGAGAATCTGTTCGCCTATGACGCGAAACAGATGCGACTTAAGGCTTTTAATATTCGCTTCCCAATTACCACCAAAATGACTAGCTGCAGGCGTGTTAAAGTACCATTCAATGCGATTTTCGGCTAAGATGTGAGCGAATTCACTTTGGTAGTACTTAGACCGTAAGAATGTGTGCAATTCCGAAATACTACGTCGGGCCCCTACATAGTTTGTACCGTTGTCCGAATACATGCGCTTAACCGGACCCCGACGCGACAAAAAACGTTTAAAAGCGGACATAAAATTTGGCGTACTTAAATCACCGGTCAACTCTATATGAACCGCGCGAGTTGTCATACAAATGAACAAACAAACATAAGCTTTCGTGGAGCGAATGCCACGACCACGAGCAATGGTGACCTTGAAAGGCCCAGCAAAGTCTGTGCCGGTGTGTACGAAAGGTTTTGCGGATTGAACAACACGACAAGAGCGATGATCGGCCATTTCAGGCGCGATAAAACGCGGGCGGAGTTTAAAACAAGGTACACATCTGTGTACTCTAGCGCGAATCAAATTACGAGCGGAAATTATCCAGTATTTCTGTCTCAAAATAGACATTAACAAATCGGGACCAGCGTGACAATTCACCTTGTGATGATAATCTACTAACAAATCTAATACGTGGTCCTTACGCGGGAGAATTACTGGGTGCCTTTGTTCAAATCCTAAACCTGAATTTCTCAAACGACCACCTACTCGAATGAGTCCATCTTCCAAAAATGGTTTCAAGTGTCGGAAAGAACGACTACAAGGTTTGTTAAATTCTAAATTTTTAAATTCAGAAGCAAAATAACACTTCTGCAATTCGCGAAGTATGATCAATTCAGCCTTATCTAAATCAGCGGCGGTTATATGACCGCGTGTAGATAAAATTCTCAAAAATCGGCCTACATAAACAACACAACGCAACAGTCTCGACCAAGACGAGACGCGATTAGCCAACAACAAAACCAGGGACTCTTCACGCGGGACCGACACCACAAGCGAGTGCTTCTTTTCCTCGGGTGGTTCGGAAACCGTAGTGGGATTGAATTGACTAACTGGCCACTTATCTAACGCGGCATGAATCCAGGACGGTCCACTAAACCATAACGGGTGATCTAATATTTGCGAAGGAAGCAGTCCACGAGAGAGACAATCGGCTGGGTTGTCGGTGCCAGCAACGTGAAAGAGATTTTTTGGCGCTAATTCCGATTGAATTTTTGCCACTCTATTAGCGACGAAGGTGTCCCAACGATGGGGCGAAGAGTGGGCCCAACACAAAGCGACTGTTGAGTCCGAAAAAGCTAAAATTCTATTAATATTAATGCGACTACTACAAGCATTGGCGATAGAGGTGATCAATCTAACCAACAATAGTAAAGCGCATAGCTCGAGGCGTGCCAGAGAGACGACCTTACGGGGAGAGACCTTCGATTTCGCGCTTATAAGGCTAATTGAAACCTTACCTACATTCGAGACATGAAAATAGACTACTCCTCCATACGCCCTCTCACTAGCGTCCGCGAAGCCTACTACCGTAACAACACTAGGTTGCGATATACCTACATGACGCGGAATTTGTACTTGGTCAAGCACAGAGAGTTCTTTTCTAAAGCGAGCCCACAACTTAGCAATGTTGTCGGGCGCGGTGTCGTCCCAATCACAATTCGAAAGCCAAAGCTCTTTTATAAGTAGTTTGGCGTACAGAACGACAGGAGCTACGAATCCCATTACGTCCCATATCCGTGCCACACACGACAGGATAATGCGTTTAGTACAAGTTTGCGGGGTCGAACTACTTTTCAAACTAAACGTATCAGATGCGGGCGACCAGCTTAAACCAAGCACCTTGTGCGTATCACTTTCATCGAACTCCTTAACCGAAGACAATCGGTGCGACGGTGGAATCGACTCTAACGCTGTTTGCGAGTTGCTCGTCCATTTCACGAGATCAAATTGACCCGCCTTCATGAGACTTATAACCTGAGCGGCCGTCTCGACAGCCTCGGCCTCGCTATCTACACTATACACGAAGTCGTCCATGTATAAGCCAGTCTCAATGGTGGCTCTCGCTTTAGGAAATGCATCGCCCTCGTCAGCGGCCAACTGCTTGACGGTGCGAAGTGCGTGAAAAGGGCTAGATTTAAGCCCGAAGCAAACACGATTAAACTCGTAAACCATTAAAGGTTCTTGCGGTGAAAATCTATACAAAAATCGTTGAAACCTACGATCGGGTTCGCGCACTTCAAGGCACAAAAACATTTGTCGAATATCTGCAGAGAGTGCCACAGCGAATAAACGAAAATTTACAATTATGTCAAATAAATTACCTTGAAGATTTTGACCACAATACAAAATGTCATTAAGCGACACGGAAGTGCTAGTCTTAGCACTGCCATCTAAAACTACGCGGAGTTTAGTAGTAAGCTTATCTTCTCTAATAACTCCGTGGTGCGGGATAACGTACGAAGGCTGGGTCTCGTCAGTGTCCGCAGGCGCAGGTGAGATGTAACCTTTATCTAAATATTCGTTAACAACCTCATCATAGGCTTGCTTTAACTTTGGAGACGCCTGCATCTTTCGTTCTAAACAAAGAAAGCGTCTTTCAGCGGATGCACGGGAGTCCCCGAGCGAAAAAATATCTCCCTTGAAAGGGAGCGCGACCACATAACGACCCTGCTCATCACGAGTAGTCGTGCGACAATAAATCTCCTCAGCCATCTTGTCATCGGGGCTTAGGATTGGTGGGACATTGACCTCTTCAATCTCCCAAAACTTGCGGATGGTAGACTCCAGTGGCGGCTCGACGGTGCAACAGAACGAGGCAGTCGAGTGACTAAAACTATCTATAGAAGCGGGTGCGGAACCAATTATAACAAAACCCAGAACTGTTTCCAGGGCGTGCGGAGCGGGGTACGTCGGTCCCCCTTTGACCTTACGTGATAACTGGAGGTGCGGGAGAATCGAAGCGCCGATCAATATATCGACGACTCCAGGAACAGCGTAAGTCTCATCAGCTAAAGGCAAGTCTTTAAATTTCGTTAATAAAGACGTGTCAACTGGGACGGTAGGCAACTGTTCAGTTATTTTATCTGTAACGAGCGAATCCATGTCAAACCAAATTTTATTATTAAAACGAGATCCAAACCTCGTTTTAACTGTGCCATGAACAGCTGACCGTAAACCTCCAAAACCCGTCACCACTGAGTAGGTTGAACGCCTATCAACATTGAAACCAAGACGTTGACAACAATCTTGAGTAATAAAATTACTTTGCGAAGCGCCATCTAATAGCGCTCGAACAATGTGCGGTTTACCTAATGCATCAACAATAACCACGCGAGCGGTCGCAAGACAAACCGTAGTGAGGGCAGCACTAGCGGAGAACGAACACAAGGTGACGTCATTCGTAGCGGTCCCCGGGCAGGCCGGAGCGCGTGCGAGCTCGGGCTGCGGCTGCGGCGCAGGCTGCCGCGCGTCACCGCTCGGCGAACCAACTGTGCTCACCTTGGATGCGGCATTACTATTTTCAAAATGAAGCAAAGTGTGGTGTCTCGCTTGACATTTGCGACAACCATTTCCACTATTACATAAAACAACGCGGTGTTTAGTACCGAGACAATTAAAACAAAAATTATTAGCGCGAACAAATTTATAACGATCACTAGGCGACAATTTTAGGAAACCAGGACACTTGTACAGTTGCGAATGATGAGTACTACACAAAGAGCAAACAGATGATTGTACACGTGCTGGTGCGGTATTAACATAAGTATGGGTTGACCTCAGTGACTTCGATGACGCATCTATTTTGCGTTCAGAAGTAACAACCTTCTTCGCGCCTTCATGTTTCGATGAAGAGCGTTGCAATACCTTTATATGCTCGCGAACAAAACTTTCTAAGTCTTCGAACTTAGGAATTTTACTGCCGCGATGATCCGACTCAAACAAACGAATGGTTTCGGAATCTAATTTCTTTAAACCCATATACAAAAATACGAAGTCGCAGAGGTCATCGATCTTCAAGTTCTTTACGGCGCGAACAGCTGACGCGAAAGTATCTAGAAATTTCTCTAAGTTTTGATCGTTACATGCCGTAATAGATTTCAAATCAGACATCTGATCTAAATAGGCGTTAGCTACCGATCTTTTATCCTCATACTTAGCTTTCAAAGTATTTAAAATTAAATTATAATTCCCGGCACTAAACGTAATTCCAGCGCAAGCGGTTATAGCTTTACCAGTCAATTTTTCAACGAGATAATGCAATTTTTCGTGATCTGTCAACGAATCGTTCTTATCTATTGTATTCTCAAAACTATCTATAAATCGACACCAATTGCGAATGTTACCATCAAACTCGGGTATTTGAATTGGTGGCAACTTAGGTCGGTCGCGAGTGGGGTTGGGTCGGTCAGACGGCTTCTCCAAACTCCTCGCGACGCGCTTGATACGACAATACAAATCGTCAAACGACGACAAGGCTTGATAACTCACTGAGTAATCGGGATCCAAATTCAACTCTAAAACGTTGATGTCATGCACTAAGGTTTCGAAATCCGCGCGTAGACTATCTAAGTTTTCTATAGAACACAAGAACGAATCTCTGATGACCAAATCAGAGGTTTTGAGTGCACTATCATAAATCGATTGTACGCGAGAGTAAATCATTTCTTTTTTAGCGTATAAAAGTTTCAATTGAACCTTACCGGTCTTATCAACCTTTGGGGACATGTTTACAATTAAATATGAAATGACTTAATCCTAGCGGTACAGAGCAGCGAGGCGGCGCGAGCGTTAACTATGTAGGTAGGTAGGTGCTTACAACTGTGAATGCACGCTTGAACAAACGCGCATAGCAACAAGGTCGCACCTGCGCGATGGTCGCTGTCTAGATTCAACTATTATTTCCGAGATTAAGTATTGCGTAATATCTATTCAAATTAAAATACTTTCGTATGAATTGGGATGAGATGCGAGCGAGGTAGGCACAGCCACGTGTCTACCCACGCAGGTACTAGGCAAATACGACGTGAGCCGAGAACAACGTAATTGAAAAAAACAAAACAAAGCCAAATGCGTTAGGTATTACACTGTGCCTATGCACTAGGGTGTCTGAGTATACCTAAGATCTAAGCCTAAATGTCTGGATGCGGGGTTTTCTACTAAAATAACCAGGCACTTAGGTGCGATGCGAAAATTGTGAACTACGATTAAGTGTTGATATGATACCTAACCTATTTATGTATTAGGTAGGTACAATGCGAGCCAGCGGCGAACGGACAACAAATTCTAAGCCTAAGTGTCTGGATGCGGGGTTTTCTACTAAAATAACCAGGCACTTAGGTGCGGTGCGCTCATTCCCATTAGAATAATAACAAAATACGAACTACGGCTAAGAATCCGGCTCGATCCGGACCAAAAAATGTTGGCGCGTGGGCCAACGTGTGCGAGTGGACTGTATTGCGGGGAAGCAGATAACTGTTCTATTGACACTTTACACACAAAACAAGACAGGTGGCCGGGCTGCCGCGGATTCGATCCAGGCAGTGAATGCAGCCCGAGAAATTAGGAGAGGATGCACTAACCTTCACGACCCACGTGTTTTTCATCGCAGCCGGTACACGGATCTTCTCTTCCTTGCTCAGGAGCTGCCGTCAGCGTCACTAGATCCCTTGAGGAACACACGAGAGGCACCATCCGATCGGTAAAGGTCTATGAAGCGGTTAAAATACAACAAATATTATTCATTTCTGAGAGACGCGCGCGCGCGATCGCCTTTACGCTGGCTAGTTCAAAGCGGCACTGGCCGACCACATCTCACACAATGGCGGACGGAAGCTACAGCTAGCCCTACTCTATGGTTAGTGCGGAGGGGAAGACGGATCTAAAAGGAGTGTGTTTCCATGTCAAAAAATACAGTTTCCACATCGGCGCAACCAGGATCCAATCTCAAGGTTTGTACCTCGCAGACCCACAGTTCAATGTACCAAATAAGATAGATCTTCTGTTGGGAGCAGATATTTACAGCCACATCATATAGGAAGGAATAGTCAAATGTCCTTTGGGCACTTTGATTGCACAGAGCACCACCTTAGGGTGGGTCCTGTCTGGGGCAATGAATGCTGTGGATAATGGGGAAGAAAGGAATATCAGAGTTATGCACGCACAAGTCAATGACGATGATAGTCTGAGAAAATTTTGGGAATTAGAGGAACTTGTAAACCAAAGGCAGCTGCTTACACCCGAAGAAGAAAAATGTGAAGAACTGTATAAACAAACAACGAAAAGAGATGTCGACGGTCGTTATGTCGTAAGTCTACCATTCCGCGATATTGATCCTCCTTGCAAAGCAGGCAATTCACGCGGCATAGCGGAGGCTCGATTTCGGTCTCTAGAAAAAAGATTAGAAAAGAATATAGAATTAAAGAAAGAATACACAAAAGTAATTCAGGAGTACATCGCATTAGGTCATATGAGGGCAGTAAAGAAAAATGATGAGAAAAGAGGAGAAGCAGTTTATCTACCGCATCACGCCGTGATAAGGGAGGATAAAACCACAACAAAGGTCCGTGTAGTGTTCAACGCCTCTGAAAAAAATAATAAAGGTATATCATTAAATGATACCTTAATGGTTGGCCCGACGCTCCAAGCTGATTTGCGGCATATAATCTTGAGATGGCGCCGTCATCCAATTGGACTTATAGCCGATATTATAAAAATGTATCGGCAGGTCAATATAGCTGAAGAACATTCTATGTTTCAGAGAATACTATGGCGTGATCATTCTGATATGCCAATTCAAGATTTTGAATTATTAACAGTTACCTTTGGTACGGCATCGGCACCATACCAAGCCGTACGGACACTTCATCAGATTGTTTACGACCATGGTAAAGAGTACCCATTGGCTGCCAATAGGGTTTTAAATGCATTTTATATGGATGATTTAATGACTGGGTGTGAAAATATCGCAGAAGGTAACGAAATAATGAAGCAAATTACTGGATTATTAAAGAAGGGTGGATTTGAACTTCAAAAGTGGAATAGCAATAATAGAGAGATACTAGCTGTTATTCAGTCAATGGAGATACATAAAGAGAACAAAGAAACAATAAACAATGAGACTTACACTAGACTAAAAAAGGTAAATAATAATGAAAACATAGATGAAAACAAGATCTATATCAGATTAGATAATACAATAAAAATATTAGGACTTACCTGGAACCGGTGTGCAGACGTGTTTCAATATTCAGTTAATCTCCCACCGAAGCTGACGTTGCCCGTAACGAAACGAGCTGTACTTTCTGAAATTGCTAAACTATTTGACCCGCTGGGTTGGTTGGCCCCTTGTGTAGTGATAGCGAAAATATTCATCCAGAAATTATGGCTCACAGGAGTTGGCTGGGACGAAGAACTAAACACTGAATTAGTAAAGGAATGGTGTACTTACCGTGATGAGCTCCTGCATATCACCAAGATCCGAATTCCACGTTGGCTTGGTACTAAGTCGAATGATGATTTGGAACTACACGGGTTCAGTGATGCTTCGACAGTAGCTTATGCAGCCGTAGTATACCTACGGAGAATCGATCGTAGCGGCCAAATAAATATTTCATTGCTTGTATCCAAGACTAGGGTAGCACCTATTAAACAAATAAGTATCCCGCGATTGGAATTATGTGGAGCAGTACTATTGGCACAATTATTGACGGAGACGGCGAAAGTTCTAGACATTTCGTCAGAGAAAATTACAGCTTGGACAGATTCTACCGTAGTGCTCGCTTGGCTTAATAGCCACCCGAGCAGGTGGAAGACCTTTGTTGCCAACCGTACAGCAGAAATTTTGTCCAGTACCAAACCAAGTCAGTGGTTCCATGTACCTACAAAGGACAACCCAGCAGACTGTGCCTCCCGCGGGCTACTACCTAGTTTGTTTTTGGAATATAAACTATGGTTTTCGGGACCATCATTCCTTACCGATAAAAACATAAAATTTAATAAGTCCAAGGAGTTAAACACTGATTTAGAGGAATCAATTAAGGCACATATAGCCGTTGTCCCGGACAGTACCATAATAGAAAGGTTCTCGTCATTGCCAAGGTTGCTCAGAGTAATATCATATTGTCGACGATTCCTCAACAGAGGCAAAAACGTTGCCAGTTATTTACAGAAACAGGAAATAGAAAAGGCTCTAGAAATATGTATAAAAAAGGTACAAAGAGATGCATTTACAGAAGAATATACACACCTAAAAAATCAAGAATCCATACAACCTAAGAGTAAGCTAAAATCGTTGTGCCCTTATCTCGACCATAGCGGTATAATACGAGTTCGAGGCAGGATTGAACGCTCGCAATTAGACGAGCAAACCAAGCACCCGATAGTATTACCAGGTGGGACTCATTTTACTAAACTTATTGTAGCGGATGCGCACAGTAAAACTTTGCACGGAGGTACCCAACTTATGCTTAACTATTTAAGAACAGCCTATTGGGTTATCGGTGCCAAAAATATGGTGAAACAATACGTCCGTAAATGTATTAAATGCATCAGACACAGAGCCATCAACCAGAACCAACTGATGGGTTCACTTCCAACAGTTCGCTGCACACCAGCTAGACCATTTTTACACAGCGGAGTGGATTACGCTGGCCCCATCAACATACGAACGACAAAAGGTCGCGGACATCATTCGTACAAGGGATATGTCTGCCTATTTGTATGTATGTGTACCCGTGCCCTTCATTTGGAGGTAGTTAGCGACATGAGCGCTCAAGCGTTCCTAGCTGCATTTAGACGTTTTGTGTCTCGCCGCGGACACTGTGCAAAGCTTTGGAGTGATAATGGCACCACCTTTATTGGGGCAGCTAAGGATTTGCAACAATTAGCTGCTTGTCAATCCGAAGTAGCAAAGTTACTTGAAGTTAGTGGTACAGAATGGCATTTTATTTCCCCGCACGGACCCAATTTTGGTGGGTTGTGGGAGGCGGGGGTGAAATCCACTAAGTTCCATTTAAAACGCGTTATTGGGGAGTCAACACTGACTTACGAGGAGTTAAGTACATTGTTGATTCAAATTGAGGCTTGTTTGAATTCTAGGCCAATAAACGTCATAGATACAACTGATCCCGGTGTTCCGATGCCTTTAACTCCGGGTCATTTTTTAATCGGCGAGCCTATAATAAATGTGCCTGACTATAAATTTGAAAATTCAAATGTAAATTGTTTGACGCGATGGCAATTTGTGCAAAGGATGTTGGGGTCATTCTGGAGGCGTTGGTCTTCAGAATACTTGACAAATCTCATGCACCGTTATAAGTGGTCAAAACAAGTACCAGAACCTGATGTCGGTGACATTGTTTTAGTCAAGGAGGATGATCTACCCCCTAGTCGTTGGCTGTTCGGTCGCATAGAACAAAAACATCCCGGTGATGATAATCTTACCCGTGT
Organism: Eilema griseolum; assembly: GCA_963662185.1. Taxonomy (NCBI): domain Eukaryota; kingdom Metazoa; phylum Arthropoda; class Insecta; order Lepidoptera; family Erebidae; genus Eilema; species Eilema griseolum. The sequence goes on along the minus strand of OY759239.1, from coordinate 12,278,622 downwards.
GGTCACATTGCGTACAAAATCTTCCACATTAAAGAGACCGACTTCAAAGTTGTGTGTATTACCTATTTCAACTGAATGAATTTGTTTTTTTTTATATTTATATGTGTGTATACTTAGTACGAATTTTACAATATTTTTGTGGTTTATGAAAAGCACTTTTTTGCCTGTTACCATTTCTATTTTTATATAGTCTTAATTGTAAATCCGTTTAGAAGACCATTCCCTCACTGAATGCCCTTAGGGGGCGGTATGTTCAGTACGGATAAAAACAGCGATATAGAATGGATTTATTTTGTGAAGCTTCACTCTGAGCTCGATAGATGGCGTTGCCATCGAGTTACATCGCGATATGGTTTCGTTTGCGCTAAGAGTATAAAAGCTTAATGTTATCTATTAGTTTTTGAACAATTATATAGATCAAATACAAGTTGTGTTTTATTGTCTCCAGCTTAGTATTCATAGTTCGATTGTTCCACTTAAAGTGACAGCTAACCTGCCATTTTACCAGGCATCATGCGTTTTAGTCGGTTCGAGACCGACATAACCTCTCGCACCGGCTCCGGTGGTGGGATATTCGTGAGACTTTTCCGCACGTAAAAAAAAAGTCACATTAAGCATTGGCCCTTAGGTCAAAATAAAAAAGTTTATGTAATACACAATAATAATCATATTATATTTACGTATAAATATGTTATAATAATAATAAATTGATTACAATAATAAATTATGTATTTGTAAATAAGCCCATAAATAAATCTTACAAGCGGTAACATTCTTATACTCAATATTGATTAAATAACAACTACTACAGTACCCCAAACACGAAAAATTATCGTTATCGTATCGTAAACGTATCGAGAGAACGGAGCTTTACGATTGGCCGGCTATCTACTGGGAACCCGTTTGTGTGATTGCCGGCCAATCGCAATGCTCCTTTCTCTCGATATGTTTACGATAGTTATTCGTGCTCGTGGCACAGATTGCTTATACTTCATTTAGTTACGTACCTAACCGTAAACAATCTTGAAGTGTCTTTTCAATTTGTTTTATTGAAACTCAGTTTTCATTTTTAATATTTTTCTATTTAGAAACTCATTTCAATGACTAAAAACCGAAAATGAAACACTAGTTAGTCAGTTAGCCTAGTTTATTTGTTTTATATTTATTTATTCAGACCACTTTAGCTCACAATTATTATTTGTTTTTATAAAATGAAACACTAATTAGTCAGTTAGTCTAGTTTATTTGTTTTATATTTATTTATTCAGACCACTTTAGCTCACATTTATTATATGTTTTTATAAAATGAAACACTAATTAGTCAGTTAGCCTAGTTTATTTGTTTTATATTTATTTATTCAGACCACTTTAGCTCACATTTATTATTTGTTTTTATAAAATGTCGCTACAAGATTGTTTACTTTAGTTAAGTATTTAATCACATGAAGTATTAATTAACTGAAGTATTAATGTACTTATGTAGGCGCAAATATTCTAAGAATATACAAAGTGCCACGTCTCTATTGCATATAGATTTTAACATTTTCAGTTATAACAAAGTAGTAAATAAATTTCAAATACATTTTAAAACTTCATTATAATATTTAAATTTAAAATAACCTTAAAATAAATAAATATAATATATCACATGACCAATTTAATACACATAATATTATCATAATATAATAATAATATAGATTAATTTTATTACTTAATCCAAAAATACGTACGAGATATTTACATATATATTATACTCTCGCCTGTATATCCAGAAGGGGTAGGCAGTGGAGTATAGCACTTAGGTACATGTTTATAATTAATTGCAGCCAAACTTACTAAAACATTTTTACAATACTTTCATAGATCTGCTACACCAATGTGTACAATTATTGCAAATAGTACATAATTTTTTTTACATCAAAGGCTTTTTACACGCCTGCCCAAATGAAGAGTGCACTGAAGACTCCATGATAGCTGTCAAAATCTACTAAATTAAAATTCCTAATTCAAAATTCATTCCTGTTTGGGTTTTAGCAATTTTTTGGATTTACTTTACTTGGTGACAGTAACATAACATAAGCTCACGCCTATATCCCTGAAGGGGTAGGCAGAGGTGCTAGCACCCACATTTCGCCAGTTTATGTATAAGTTCCAATTTAATAGTTGGCGAGTCTATTACCATTGACAAGGCACTTATAAACCTGCGATAAATACACACATAACTTCGAAAAGCATCGAAAAGTCATTGGTGTGTGCCATGGTAAAACCTGGGATCGAACCCGAGACCTCGTCTCAGCAGTCCATTGGTGACAGTAAACCGAGACAAATGCTATATTGATAAGGTAAATATTTTGCAATAGTGTCGAGTGATAGCTCTATATTTTATCGAGAAATACAATTTTTAGGCAATCGTAAATTTTTAGCAATCTATTTTTAACAGTAAAATCAAACAATCTTTATTACCTACACAATTGATTGCAATCATTTACTATACATGGGAGGTGGCTCCTGTTGCACGACATTTTGCTGTTGCGGCACGATATACTGCGGTGGCTGTGGCATCACATACTGCGGTCGCTGCGTTATGACGAACTGCGGCTGCTGCTGCAAGACAAATTGCGGTTGTTGCCCGACGAAGTGCGGATTGATCACAGGATACTGTGGTGCTTTCGAAGCATCGCTTAAGTAGTAGCTTCTGATTACCAGCAAGAAATAGACGATTAATACTGAAAAGAAATATGAAAATACATTAATGAAATATAGGTTGATTATTAGGTAGATTATATTACAATTGTTTGTATGCATGAATATGCACGTCAAGTCCACTAAGCCGTCGGTCCCGATTGCCAATTTTTTTTTTATACCACTAAGGTGGCAGACAAGCACACGGCCCACCTGATGGAAAGTGGTTACCGTGGCCTATGGACGTTCGTAACACCAGAGGAGTCACTGTCGCGCTGCCAACCCTGTAAGTACAGAATTTTTGTGCCATCAGTGTAGAAGAAAAAGCAGGACAAGCCTTTAGTCTTCCCACTGACAGCACATATTCTCCAGTGAGCTCTGGCTACCCTACTCACCGCTGGGAACAGAACACGAAGTTATTATAGCCGCGGTATTCTGTATGGCGGAGGTACTTCCCCAGTCGGACTGCTCAATTGGGCGGAAATACCGCCGTGTACTACCTTTTTTAAAAAATACAAATATCTATGATAGACGTTACGGATAGTTGAAGCACTAAAAATTACTAACAAGTTGTCCAACTGCAGTACTTTAATATAGCCAATGGGTTGTGGAGGTCAAACGAGAGTCAGATGATATTCGACTGGTAAAAACAGACCGTAAACTCCGAGCTAAAAGTTTTGGATGCGACTGAAATGGAATTTCGGACTAGGATTAAGAAGTTCAGAGCGTTTTTTCAGATTTATTTCGCGACTATACTATATTCGGTTAGGTACTTAGAAGGGTCTTATCCCTGTAGTGACAGATAAAGAATACAAGTATCACCACCCCTTCTCATCCGTAAGGTTGTCTTAAGAGGCGACTAACGGAAAAATACGCAGATGATGTCACTGCGAGATAAGGAAAACTTGAAATAAAACCCTGTACCAACCTGTTTAGCCAGCGTGGTAACAGTAGGCCAAAGCCTCCCAACATTGGGAGAGGCCTAGTCCAGCATTGGACTGCGATGGGCTAGTTGCTGTTGCTTAGAAGGGTTAGAGAAAGCAATCGCAGGAAAGATTTTCAGAGCAAAATTGTGCCTAGCCTGGACATCGTAAAGCATAGTACGCTCTACGACTCCATCAGAAACTTCAACAAACTGCCTCTAGACTTAAAAACTATTATCCTCTTAGATGCTCCACCATAGTATGAACGTGCCTGTTTTATCTGATATGTACCTAAATATATTAGAATTAAACCGCTTTCCTGAAAAAAAAGGGTCGTCACGTGAATTGCAAATTGCACTCAGATGACGTCAGTTAATGGCGCCGCCCGCTGAGTGACGACAGAGCTCGTATAAACAAAAAAACTTGTTGACGTACAGTACCAAGTAGCAATTGCCGTAGAGCGTGTTTTTGGTACTACAGTACCAAATAGCAATTTAGCGGTTATTTACAAAAGAGAGTTCCAAGACAAATTGAAAGGTGTTAATATTCAGTCAATGAGATATTAAACAAGCAGATGTATAATGTAATTACGTTGTTAATTTTTATGATTTTTATTAATAATTTATTAATTTTTATGATTTTTGATATTTTCTACTGCTTTTGATTGTTATTTTTCTTATGATTTATTTTTTTGGAAATGCAATGTTGTGTACAAACTACAAACCATGTATAAGCACAATGTAAAAATTGTTAATGAATAAATACTGAATACTTAACTAATGTATAAAAAAGATTAACTTGCTAATGATACCCCAAGGATGTCTAGAGGACGTTGTATACTATTGGTTTGCTTTTAAACGTAATAATTATAAATGTAAACAATCTTGACGTGTCTTTTTAATGTTTTATTTACAAACTCAGTTTATTAATACAGTGTCTGAGTTAGTCAGTTGGTCGATGAATGATGATGAGTGACGGGTGGAGCCGCCTGTCACCCCGGCAGAGGCAGGCCGCGGTGGCGGTGCGCCTTCCGCGCCTCCCCGTTTCCATGGACGAGTTAGGGACTCTGTGGTCCCCACACTCGAGGAGAGGGCCTAATCGCGAGAGATGGCTCTGGGTCGGCCGGGATGCGAGGGATACGCTTGTTAACCTCACCTTCGGCAACCAAACGACCCACAGGCGTCGAGCGTCTTAGTCGGTTCAAGTCCGACATAGCCTCTCCCACCGGCTCTGGTAGTGGGGATATCCGTGGGGATTTTGAGCACGTAAAAAAGGGGGTAAGAAGTCAAGCTAATATTAAAGAACTTACGTATATCAATGATGTTGATTACAATATCCAGAACTATTGGGTAAAGAACGATGCTGGTGATGAACAAGGCAATGGTCAGCATACAGAAAACGACCCCGTAGACGAGGAAAGCTTTCACGTATCGGCGGTTGTACTGAAATTAAACAAATTGTATATAAATATGTAAATCTAGAACAAGAAAGAAAGGAAATACGAAATTTTACATACATACATACATATATATAATCACGCCTTTATCCCTGGAGGGTTAGGCACAGGTGAATTAACACCCACATTTCACATAATTGTATTCGGTCCCACGTATTAGTTAGTACCACGTTTAGTAATAGGCACTATTGTTGACTCGAGCCATGCATCTGAGGCTGAGTCTGGGCTGTATATATCTGTCTGATGTTAAACAGCCCTATCCCTTAGCCCCCCTGTACGACACCGCATGGGAAGAGATAGGGTGGCCCTAATTCTACTCTGCTGAAAACCACGCGGCATTTAAATGTATTAAGAAAACCGGCCAAGTGCGGCTCGGATTCACTCACGAAGGGTTCCGTACCATTACGTTTTCATTTCTGATTATAATATTTGTAATTGTTGAAATCTATTATCTATACGATAAGGAATATAGTTAAAAAGTGGTCGTGACATTGGAGAAATTTAAAAAAAATACCTGAGCTATGTTATATTAACGATACTAACACGAAATTATTTTATTTGGAATTCTTGTCCGTTTGTCTGTTTGATCGCAATGGACGAAAAACTACTTAACTGATTTTGATGCGATTTTTTTTGTTAGAAATGACTTGATCAGACTTAAAATCTTACGTTTATATGATCGCAATCGGTTGAATAAATCCGGAGATATAAACAATAATACAATAATCTGGTTCCGACTGAGATTATAGATGTCGCTTTACTGCCTGAAATCATTTTTATGAATGAAATTTATGTATACTTATATTTCCGGCTATGTAAATAAATATACTTTATTTTTACAAACACAATGGTGTAAACAAATATGTATTTAATCATGTCATTAAAATTTGCATTCATATAATTTAGTTACAAAAATACAACTAGATGGCGCTGACCACATTACAAACAAGATATGGTTTTTTACTAATGTGACAATAACGCGGTTGGGAATCGTATTTTATAACAGCTTTTCCATTTTCCAATACTTCTATTATGAAATAGATGTCTGAGGTAGCCGCGTGGTTTCCGGCAGAGTAGAATTTGGGCAATTTCTCCCCATGCGGTGTCGTACAAGGCAACTAACGGTAAGGGCTGTTTAATATCAGACAGATATTTACGAGTACAGCCCAGACTCAGCCTTAGATGCATGTCTGGAGTCAACAATAGTGCCCGGAATACACATCCCCTGGCACCAAATACAATTTTTGATGAAATGTGGGTGTTAATTCACCTCTGTCTAACCCTCCGGCGATATATGCGTAATTATATTTTTTTTTTTTTTTTTTTTTTTATACCACTTAGTTGGCAGACAAGCACACGGCCCACCTGATGGGAAGCGGTTACCGTGGCCTATGGACGTATGCAACACCAGGGGTGTCACACTCGCGCTGCCGACCATGAAGAAACCTTCTGATGCCCCTCTTGAAGAACCCCATATTGTAGGCGCTTGGGAAAACCGCAGCAGGGAGGTCATTCCACAGCTTGAGTGTGCGTGGGATGAAGTTTCTTTCATACCGCACAGTGCGTACCGTCTCAGGTCGCAATGTGTGGGGATGAATTCCCTGCCTATGGCGAGAGGTGCGATGATAGAATGTAGCTACGGGCATCATGTCAAACAATTCATCTGAGCACAAACCATTGTATAGGCGGTAGAACACACACAGTGAGGCAAAATCCCTCCTAAGGCTAAGAGGTTCCACTCTACCTGTGAGTATGGGATTGTCAACCAGCCTCAATGCCCGTCTCTGCAACGAGTCGAAGGGGTCAAGCTGGTACGCAGGCGCTCCAGCAAAAAGGTGACAGCAGTACTCCATGTGAGGCCGGACCTGTGCTTTATAAAGAAGGAGTTGCTGCCCCGCAGTGAAATACCGCTTTGCCCTGTTGAGCACTCCGAGCTTTCTTGATGCCAACTTAACCTTGTCCTGCAAATGACTTCGGTATTGGACGTCACTGGAGATATCGACACCAAGGATCCCGATACTCGGGGAGATGGTAAGCGGTGTGCCCAGGAATTGCGGCGCTACAATGAATGGGGTTTTCTTAGCGGTGAATACACATACTTGTGTCTTAGTGGGGTTGAATTGGACCAGGTTTAGTCGACCCCAATCGGACACTCCAGAGAGAGTAGTCTCGATTTCAGACACAAGTTGTTCGCGACTCTTCTCCACCTCGGACTGAGGGATGTTTGCACGGCCCGTGTAACACGTGTCCCCGGTACTGTCGTCCGCATAACAATGAATGGAGCCATCAGACAGCATGTCATTGATATGCAGCAGAAACAGCGTCGGAGACAACACGGAGCCTTGTGGGACACCAGCGTTTATGTTCATGCGGTCCGAGCAGCTGCCGTCGACGACGGCTTGGATGCTTCTGTTGGACAAAAAGCTGGAGATCCATTCGCACAATCCCTCGGGGAGTCCATAATATGGCAACTTCGTAAGAAGACCTTTGTGCCAGACCCGATCGAAGGCCTTCGCTACATCGAGGCTGACCGCTAGTGCCTCACCGCGACTCTCGATGGCTTGCGCCCACCGGTTTGTGAGATACACAAGAAGGTCACCGGTAGAGCGACGGTGGCGAAAACCGTACTGTCGGTCGCTCAGTAGATCGTTTCCTTCAAGGTACCTCAGGAGCTGTGTATTAATAACACGCTCCATAACCTTCGAGAGAAGGGAGGTTATAGCGATAGGCCTGTAATTGGTCGGATCTGTCCTGTCACCTTTCTTAGGTACAGGGTGCACGAACGCAGTCTTCCACGAGGCCGGGACCTGCCTCGCGGAGTATGAGAGTGCGAAAAGGCGTGTAAGTACAGGGCACAGCTCGGGGGCACAGTGCTTAAGCACCATCGCCGGTATACCGTCCGGCCCACTCGACTTCCGAACATCTAGGGACTTAAGCTCGCGCCGGACCACCCGTTGTGTGATTTTAATTTCGGTCATCGAAGCACCACAGCTGGGGATGATGGGTGGTTCGGCGTTCCCGTCGTTCATAGTCGAGTTTGACGCAAAGAGATTACCCAAAAGATTGGCCTTCTCCTTAGCGCCATGGGCCAGACTACCGTCGGATTTTTGCAGCGGCGGAAGGCAAGACTGGCAGAAGTTTCCCTCAGCAGCTTTAGCAAGCGACCAAAATGCACGACTGCCAGATGGGTAGCGCGCAAGCCGCTCGCCAATTCTGCCGATGAACTCAAACTTCGCACTAGACGTTGCCTTTTTACTGGACCTTGAGGCAGCATTCAACTTCCGCTTCACTTCAGCGATGTTCGGATCCTTATTGGCAAGAGCCGTGGTCCAAGCCCTGTATGCAGATTGCTTGCGGTCTCTAGCTTCCCTGCAGGGCCTATTAAACCACGGGCGTTTGCTCGCTCCTGTCGCGACCCAGCGGTTGGGGATGTAACATTCCATACCCACTAGAATCGCGTCAGCGACTGCTGTTGCACAGGAGCTTGGATCATCAGAAGAGAAGCAAAGCTGCCTCCACGGGTACGACGCGAAGAATTCTCGCAGTCCATCCCAGTCTGCCGACTTGTAGTGCCACACATGCCGCCACTGAGGTGGCCGCGGTGGTTCAGGCCGCGCGAGTGTCACTTGCGCCCGGACGAGGCTGTGGTCCGAATTACCGAGAGGTGCTTCCACCCTTATGGAGTATTCATCCGGGCGCGTAGTCAGCAGAAGGTCCAGTATAGAGCTTCTGTGGGTCTCAATTTCTGGTGTTCTAGTGATAGAATGCACCAGTTGAGAGAGCCCATAAGTTAGAGCGAAGTCGTGAGCAGCCCTTCCCGCAAAATCAGTCCTAGGAGACCCCAGCCACTCCACGTGGTGGGCGTTGAAGTCCCCCAAGAATACTAATTCCGCAGTGGGGTACTGCTCAATTACGCTGTCCGCCGACCGCTGCAGATGCTGAAACAATTGAGCCGTGCCCAGGTCACCGCTATGGGACCTGTAAAGGCACGCATAGATACGGGTGTGGCCACCGTGATCTATGCGTACCCATAAAGTTGACAGGTCCCTATCCTCAAGACCATGGAGACGGCGGCAGCAAATATCATCCCGGACGTACAAGCATACCCCGGCGCGACTCATAAAGCTATGCTCGAGTTTGTACCCGGGGTACATTAGGTAGGCTGTATCGGCCGGGCATGATATTTGCGTCTCCGTCAGAAAAAGCAAGGTAGGCTGCGCGGTCTCCAAGTGGAGATGGACCGCGTTAAGGTTGGAGTGTAGGCCCCTGATGTTGCAGAAATCCACATTCACTGTGGATGATGGTGCCGCTGTGGTAACGGTTCTCTTGCCTTTTCTGGTTTTCATGTTTGAGATGGGGGGAGGGGGGGGAGAAGGTAAAAAGAGATTCTGTGCCTCCAGTGTAGAAGACAAAGCAAGGCGTCCTACCCCACAGACAAGTTGGGGTTGTGTGACTGGCTGGCGCGATGGGCGGAAGGGCCCCCGGTCCCCTCCCAGATACTGAAGCCAGGTCCACTCCGGTCTCCTCCTCCGGCATGGCTACAGCACCGGGAACTTTACACAGGCTGCTGGTTCAGCCTCCTGGGGCGGAGATTAAGTAATCCCCAGGTTCGGGAACCGTACAGCCTGCGGGCGGCCAGCGGATAACCGTTTCACCGGGTCTCCCTGACCACCACGCCAACATTTCACGCCCCCACCAGTCAGTGGGGTCAATTTAAGCCTTTGGTCTTCCTACTGACAGCACAGAACCTCTCCAGTGAGCTCTGGCTACCCTACTCACCGCCGGGAACACAACACAAGGTTATTATAACCGGGGTATTCTGTAGGGCGGAGGTACTTACCCAGACGGACTGCTCAATTTTGGACGGAAGATACCGTCATGTCCTTCCTCCAATATTATTTATTTATTAATTAATGTATGTATGTAAGTCGGTACCTTTATTTCCGACTTTTTATAATATCGTTCACTTTACGGAAAGTTCAGTCAAATCGGCAGTTGACTGGTAAAAGTGGACTCCAGACAGGTAAAAATATCGGATGTGACTGGTAAAGCTAGGATGGTGAATAATTGTTAGTACCTGGTGTATACCGATGAGGAGCAGGCCCATGAAAATCACTCGTATTAAACTAAAGCAGAGATTGATCGCTATTATAGCCACCACACTCGATGGCGATAACCACGTAGCTGCATGTAGTGCCACTACGAAAATTATTGACGCTACCATGCTCCAAACCTGCAATACACAAAGTCAAAGTTAAAAATTATTTATTCTGTGAAAAGCATTAAAACTTACAACTCCAAAAAGAAAGCTTGCGTCAGAGCCTTGTCTGTTGTTTTCTTGGTCTATAAGCTCGCACTCGCACTATGCACTTAAGGTTATTCTGTGATCTTAGAGCCGTTGTGTGTGTACTTGTACACTGTGTACAAGTTGCTGGTGATTTAGTCTCTCGATGACTAAAACATATGCACTGACCGGCGACTAAGTGGGAAGACCAAGTCGATAGTGCGTAAAGGCCTTATATTTAAAAGTTTCCTTACCAGGCCCACATAGCCGATGATGAAGGATCCTGTGCGCAAATCCACACAAAAACAACAGCTGGGTACTGTACAAGCCATTTTAACTCTGAAACAAAAATAGGTATAGCTTATTTTCATAAAATTATTAACTTTACTACATATTTTACAATATTTGCCGCGTGGCTTCCGACAGAGTAGAATTAGGGCCACCCCATCTCTTCCCATGCGGTGTCGTACAAGGCGACTAAGGGATTGGGCTGTTTAACATGAGGCAGATATATACAGCCCATCCTCAGCCTCAGTTGCTTGATTCGAGTCAACAATAGTGCCCGACGGGGGCCCCGGCCTGAGGGTGACAGGTGGAGCCGCCTGTTACCCTGGCAGAAGCAGGCCGCGGCGGTGGCGCGCGTGGCGCGCCTCCCTGTTTCCGGGGACGAGTTGGGGACTCGGTAGTCCCCACACCCGAGAAGAGGGCCAGATCGTGAGAGATGGCTCTGATTCGGCCGGGGTGTGAGGGATATGCCTGTCAACCTCACCTTCGGCAACCAAAGCGACCCACAGACGGCGTGCGTTTTAGTCGGTTCGAGTCCGACATAACCTCCTTCTCCGGCTCCGGTGGGGAGGTATCCGTGGGGATTTTGCGCTCGTAAAAAAAAAAAAAAAGTACCCGACGGGGGTGAGCCTATTGCCGTAGGAGGTAGGACACGGTGGTATTTCCGCCCAATTGAGCAGTCCGACTGGGGAAGTACCTCCACCCTACAGAATACCGCGGCTATAATAACTTCGTGTTGTGTTCCCAGCGGTGAGTAGGGTAGTCAGTGGGCATACTAAAGGCTTGTCCTGCTTTTTTTTCTACACTGACAGCACAGAAACTCTGCACTTACAGGGTTGGCAGCGCGACTGTGACTCCTCTGGTGTTACAAACGTTCATAGGCCACGGTAACCACTTTCCATCAGGTGGGCCGTGTGCTTGTCTGCCAACCAAGTGGTATAAAAAAAATAGGCTCACTCTTTATCACGTGGGACCGAATACAATTATTGGTGAAATGTGAGTGTTAATTCAGCTCTACCTAATCCTCCAGGGATAAAGGCGTGATTATATGTATGTATTTTACAACATAAAATAACTAGCTAACATAAATTGGACGGAGTAGTACTGGAATCGGAAAATTGGGTTGAACGGGTAACATATTGATTTCTAAATGTTAATCGAAAAAAGTATGGTCCAGCTACTCAAGACAGTAGATTGGTAGAGAATTATCCCTGTAAGGAAACTGTGATGGTACAAGTACCTGTAAGTAACATATACCTAAGAAAGAGTGGACGAAAGATTTAGCACCAATTTAAAAAAGAAATATAATTTACTTTTTAAAATTTAGTTTATGATAATTTGTAAGTTTGATAACCACCAATGATATAAGGACATTCCCGTGGAAATGCTTCACAAAGTTAACTTTTTTTTTTTTTTTTTTTTTTATATAGGACACGTCAATTGGACTTCGCCTTGCCTGATGGTAAGCTGAAGGCAAAATCCCAGAAAAGAGGGTCACCATTACTTACACATACCGTGTGATAATGGTGACACTCAGCTTGACGGCCTTATCATATGCTTTTTCACGCCCCGCTTAAAGGACCCGGGACTGTAGGAAGAAGGAAACACGTGAGCTGGTAATGAATTCCAGGCCTTAATGGTGCGACAGAGGAAAGAGTCTCCGAACCGCTTGGTTCTTGATCGGATGTTTTGCACCGTGTGCGGATGACATCTAAGACCTGCACGCGTTGTCCTGTGTAGGAAAGGGGAGGGTGGGACTAATTGGAAGAGCTCATCAGAACACTCCCTCAACTTAATTAATTCTCAAGGAAATACAGTGAAAATAGAAGAAATCTATATAACAAAAGCCCTATGGTAATAGTAGTACGCTTTAGTTAATTAAAGAAACTTAAGCTAATATTTTATCTTATCGATTTATAGAGAAGAAAGAATTAATATGTCAGTTGAGTCATAAAATTGTGATGTTTAACAAAAAAACGTTAAGAAAAGTAATGCAATGCAGTGAACAATATTGCTATTATTCTAAAGCTAACTAAACATTTCCACCAATACCTAAAATTTTAAAACTTTAAAAAAAGAAAAAGTAATAAGAACTGATAACTAAGACAAAAAGATAAATGCTGATAATCATAAAATAAATCAAATTACAAGACATTGCTTCTAGCAGATTAAAAAGGTAATTAATGTGAACAGATAAAATAAAACTGAACTGAAAAAATATCAGAGATGGTTGATTTTTTATGTAGCACAGAAGAAATAGTAAAAAATAAACTCACGTTTAATGCCTAAATAATAGGCAACAAAATCGAAGTAACAAGACAAGTATCAAACTTGTTATATATTACATTCACAACAGGAAATCCTCTCTGAATGACAATAACCCACTCTGTGGGTCCGATGACATTTGCAGAGTAACTGATTGGTTCGCTGAAACAAAATAATCAATGTCAAAAGTAATCAGCCTGATAGTCTCTACTATCGAATAGATAAATGATGATAAGAGTCCTTTATTTCATATTATTGACAAATATCTAGTTGGGTATATCGCAATATTTAAATTTGTTTTGTTCCTTTGAATCACTTTTATCATTGCCTGTATCAATGCGATCCTGGTTGCAACTGAGGCTTCTAATTCAGAGTCCAGGTATAGTCCGCATAAAATGTTATACCTTATTATGTAGAATAGAAATATACTTTAGAGATGAGAGCGAGCGGGATACCATCACTAGCGCTCAAGGCAGTATCTCGCTCGCTCTCAGCTAAAACTCTTTCTTTCTCTCTCTTAATAGCGTCCCCCGCCAAGCCACGCCTATCATGGGAGCGATATAGTGCTTGTGGTCACACGTTATCCGATAGTTCATCCAATCGTCTGAATACCCGACCAAGTGTTGCTCACCTCGTAGCGGTTCCTTCCTGCCTCTCCCTGAATTTAGGGAAGAAGTGATTTAGTAGGTAAATGGGAATAATGGATAATGCAAAATAACGGATTACTTTAGGGCAACTAGAGATCCTTACAGTGTCGATGAATTTGATTTTGCAATCTTATCTATCTAAAAATAATCTGTAAATAAATGACGACATTTAAAGAATGCGTCATAATTTGTTTTTTATCGGTTGCTTTGATAAGTTATATAATTATGATGACCCGTTTGTTCCAAAACTTTTAACAGCAAAAAAAAAATTTGAGAGACACGTCTTTTAAATTTTATTGTGGAAATAATTATATTATAGTAAATTTATCTATTTAATGTAAATATATAATTTACTATTATAGGTTGATTATTTAAAATAAATAAAAACAATAAAAATTTATCAAGCGGACAGTAAAAGCAAAATTTAATACAGAATTATATAATAGTAGATGTAGGATATACAGGTTGAAGAAGACCTTACTTGGAGGAAAAGTACTCTAAATACTGGAGATAGCGAATTTCACTCAAAGGAAACATTCCTTTATTTTTTAAAAGAAAAGAAAACTGCATTCAAAGATTTGTAAGAACTCGCTTGCCACACCCGGTAATCGAACCGACTAAAACCCTAAAAAGTAGCATACTGTATTTTTATGGCATTGATTGATAGTGTCAATCATAAGGACAAAATCTCTCTAACAAACCCGGTAAATTAAATAAAAAGACAAAAATTTAACTTAAAAATACGATACCAACAGACACAGCACTTATACTGGTGACTTCCCCAAGGCACTAACCGATGACACTACTGGTAGTGTCAAGTGGAATTAATTTTTACCCTTGACCTTGTCACACTCGCTCTGCCAACCCTGTAAGCACAAGAGTTTCTGTGCCGTCAGTGTAAAAGACAAAGCAGGACAAGCTTTTGGTCTTCCCACTGACTGCACAAAAACTCTCCAGTGAGCTCTGGGCACCCTACTCACCGCCGGGAACACAACAGAAGGTTATTATGGCTGCGGTAATTACCTATAAGTTTAGTTTTCAAGGATTCTCATTTAATTTATCATGTTTGCTAGAGTTATTTCAATTAATTCTTCACTACAGAGAGGACTATCGAGTTGATTATGGTTCGATAATGTTCAGTTCAAATTCGCTATTATTAACGTGCAAATGTTTTCTCATTACTCGTCTACAGCGCAATGTAATCTTGTCACCTTCCATTTTGTCTATCCAACACCAATTACTGATTTTCATAAAGCGATGTAGTGTGTAGCGCGGTAGCCTAGTGGTATGGGTAATGGACTGCTGAGACGAGGTTACGGGTTCGATCCCAGGTTTTACCATGGCACACACCAATGACTTTTCGATGCTTTTCGAAGTTATGTGTGTATTTATCGCAGGTTTACAAGTGCCCGGTAAATGGCAATAAGCTCGCCACCTATTACATTGGGACCTAAATATAAACTGGCTAAATGTGGGTGCTAGCACCTTTGCCTACCCCTTCGGGGATATAGGCGTGAGTTTATGTTATGTTATGTTTATGTCATCTGTATAACTTAGGTTCGAACCCAAGACTTTCGTCTCTGCAGTCAGTGCGTCTCTTGATCATATTTCGAACTGAGTGTCAATACAAAGATCGCTTTCAAAATCTTAAATTTCCCTTTAGCATACTAGATGTCGCTGCCAACATAAACTGATTGTTATAATATAGTTTGACCGCTACCGCTGTACCGCGCCCTAGGTATGTGCGGTGAAGCGGGGGACGGGTAAGAAAGAGCATGAGTTCACACGAGATTGACATTGTCGGACGGATCTTACGATATCATTTGACCGTTTTAATGTACGACTAGTGTGTAAAGCCTAAGATTATTAAAATTCCCTAGTAAATATTTTTGACTTTACACGCCACTCGTACGTATTTAATTATTAAATTTAATAGGGAATTGTCATATTGAATGAAATGTCATATTAATTGTAAATATTTATTTGTTTAAATATTTAATGTTATTCTGACATAGATTCTGTTTCGCCATCGGAACTGGAGTCGGAGTCATTCTGCAAATTTATTATGAAAGGGTCGATAATATCGTCGAATCTACTATCACGATCCCAATAAGTATTTTCATTTTTTTGGACATGATCATCACATTTCTTCCATTTTTCTGCCGTAAACTCCGAAAACAATTTTGTCATTATGCTTATTTTTTCATCTAGTGAAGAATTGATATGGTTTTGGGCTACATTGTTTTTAATATCAGCCCAAACCAACTCAATGGGATTTAAATCAGGATGGTACGGCGGTAAACGGGGAACAGTATGGCCATAGGTTTTCAGCAGTTCGTCAATTCTGTACAGGAGTTCTTTTTGTGTATCATTGATAAGAAGTTGCAGTTGAGCTTTTGTCATGGTCTCTGAAAATTCAACATTGTGGCGCCGTAACCAGTCCTGCATTTCAATTTTGAGGCTAGCTATGGTTGGTTTCTTCTCAACCTGAACGCTGTGGTATGAGGCGTTATCCATTACCACAACAGAATTCGGCAGTAACTTATCTTTTAATTTTTCATCCACCCACTTGTAAAAAGTAGACCCGTTCATGTCTCCATGATAGTCGCCAGTCTTAGCGTCTGATCTGACGAATATCGTTAATGCACCATCAACCAAGCCATTTCGACAGCCAGCGTGTAAAATTACTAAACGCCGTCCTTTCCCAATATCAGCATGAATTCCAGGTTCAGACGATGATTGCCAACATTTACTCACATTATGAGTGGCGTTTATATACGTTTCATCGAGGAAATATATGTTGCGGTTTTGCATTCTGTAGTTTCGGATTAGTGTCAGGTATTTTTTCCGCCACTCTGTAATGTTAGGCTGCTCTATAAGGAGATGTCTCTTTGATTTGCATTTTTTGAAACTATAACCCATTGTGTGTAAAAACTTTCTAAGGTATTCTCGTCCACAATCCAGTATGCCATCTTTTCTTAAACTTTATAGTAACTTACGGATACTTGGAACTTGTTTTTCGATTTCGTAAAACTGATGAATTTTTCTTCTGATAACTCCTAAATATTTTGATTTAGGAGTTATCAGAAGTTATCATCAACAACATATTTCTTCTTTATAACTTCTGGTTTTTTTGGAGAATTAAATTTTAATCGGCCCAAATTTTCCGTTGATGAATTACCCCACCTTTACTATATTTCTTACGGTTTTTTCGCAATATCCCGTAGCATCCGCTACAATTTTAGCAATGTTTGCATCACTTTTGAATTCAAAACTTTCTTTGTCTGCTTTTCTTTTCTTAAAATACTCGGCTACCTTAAAAATGATGTTCTTCACATCACAAGATAACGCACGACCCATCTTGCAATACTAATCACTTGTGCACCCGACACACAGAGTCCGCTACAAGTGACACTAGCTACCGCCGTAAGCGTTGGCGGCCGACTGACACAACGGAATGGTCGGTACTCTCCCCCGCCTCGCCGCGCACATACCTAAGGCGCGGTACAGCGGTTGTGGTCAAGCTATAATAAATAACGGTTGCGTCAGAAGTTGTCTATTATGTAAATAGTTCATATCACTCAAACTAGATGGCACAGACTTCAATATTTGTCATTATAAATGGACTTAAAAAAAACAAACTTTGTAGTTTAGTGATTATGTTATAAGACTTTGTTAACTCACGTGGCACGCTGTCACTATGCACAATACCTAACACACATACTAAAGTCACGAAAACATTAAATGTGCACAGTCAAATAATCATTTGTACGATAGAATAAGCATTTGAGTTCTTTAAAATATTTTCGTATGGTTCTACTTGATAACACTTTCATTGCTCACAGCCTTAAGCTTCATTATAAAACTGACACTATCAATTGATGCCAAAAATACGGGATATTGCTTTTTCGGATTTTAGTCAGTTCGGTTATCAGTTGTGGCAAGAGAGTATTAAAAAATCTGTGAATGCAGTTTCGTTTTCTTTAAAAAAGGAACGTTTCCTTTGAGTAACATTTGCTACTTCCAGTATTTAGAGTACATCCCCTTCAGGTAAGGTCGAAATCTTCCACCCTGTACAATCTCTATATTTAACATGTCATGACAAGTTCAGTTGATATCATATTCATAACATGATTGGAAAAAAAATATTCTATATAACATAAATATTTATGCTTCATTTTAAAAATAATAGTTTACATTCTATTTTCCCCACAAGTAATAGTGGTGAAAAGTGGATATTTTTTTTTTTACATTCCACTTTGCCCCATCAGTGGGGACGCTTGGTGGGGTAAAGTGGAAGTACCCGATAAGAAACGAAACATGGGTTTATGAGCTTATATTATCTACTATTACATTGTCTACCACACCCATGCGCACACACACACACGCGCGTGCACATATACACACGATGGTATTCGAGCAGTCCGACTGGGGAAGTACATCCACCATACAGAACACCACGGCTATAATAACCTTGTGTTGTGTTCCCGGCGGTGAGTAGGGTAGCCAGAGCTCACTGGAGAGTTTTTGTGCTGTTAGTCCTGATTTTGTGTTCTGCACTGAAGGTACAGAAAATCTCTGTTCTTACAGGGTCGGTAGCACGGATGTGACTCCACTGGTGTTACACAGGTACGGTATAGGTTACGGTAACCACTTTCCATCAGGTGGGCCGTGTGCTTGTCTGCCACCTAAGTTGTATAACAAAAATACTCTATGTATTTAAAGGAGTGTGTTATTCTAGATTAGGAATTATACAACAGCATCTGTGTAGTTACGTGAGGGCAGTGATTGCGGGTTCGATTCTCACTCAGTGTAAATATTTGTATGCATGTTTATGTCTATTTGCATTGATCTAAGTATTTTCGAGCCTTGGAAAGCAAGTTTTTTTTTTTTTTTTTTTTAATACTTATTAGGCACATCAACAGATTATGTATATTACATTTCAAACTTAAATAACAGGTTTTGTGGACTTATATCTAGTACATAACCCAATTACAGATATGCACAGCGTTAATCCTTTGACCACAGTTGTCATACTAATATCAGTTACGGCTTCTTGGAGCCCTAAAGAGTCTGACTGCAATGCTTCGATATCGCCAATGGGATGTGGTGGCAGTCGAAATGGTAAACTATTGCACATATTGATAACTCACTTGTACTTTTCCACATTACTTTATTGCTTATTACACCTGACCTTTGATGAGGAACTATCAGTGATCAAATTAATATCTACTAATAACGGATTTCCATCCCAATTGATAGACAGTATAATGGCAATCCTGGGCTGTCATAAACCTTGCATATAAAGGCAGTATATCTATGACCCCGGAGACACACAAGAATAGATGGGCTCGAATACCGTTCATTGGTCATATTTCTTACAAATGCGCTAGACTCTTATCCGAAGGCAAAGCTGCTTTTTATACCACACACAACATACAAAAGTTAATATGTAATAATAAGATGTCACTCCCATTGATCAAAAAAGTGGTATATATGAATTAACATGTTCCACCTGTAATAAAAAATATATTGGCCAAACAGGACGATCTTTTGCAACTAGGGTCGCTGAACATGTTAGAAGCTGGAGACTTAAAAAAACGGATTCAAATTTTGCAGAGCACCTACTTAATGAAAACCACTCCTTCGACTTTAAAAATCAACTTTAAAGCACTGCGACTGTGCGACAAAGGCAGAAAAAGGAATGCTATGGAAACCCTCGAAATAAATAGAGTACTAAATACAAACAGAAATAATATATTAAATCAGCAATTAGATTTAAGCTCATCACCTCTATTGCAATAATGATGACATCTACATAACTATATGAATTATATAAACATTTACTGCGGCAGTGTGAAAAGCTACCCCCTGACGCTTGTAAACATTACAAGTTTGCAGTAAAACAGAGCTATAAACAACATAAATTCGAACCTGATGTTGAGAGAGTCACTGAAATTATAACCAAAAGCATAGAAGATGCTAAATGGATTGTGAATAAGGTAAATTTGAGTAACTATAACATTAAGTACAATAATTATTATCATCTAAGGAGTTTACACTCGAAAGTTCGATTCAGATGGCGCTGCCGTCACGTACACATCAGCTCTGTTATAAAATATTATTTAAAATAAAATTAACGACCAAATATCGTTCAAACCATCGTGAAAGTGTATAATAAGAAGAAAACAATATGTGAAATTGTTATCCAAACATAAACCATAGTCAAAGTGAAAAAAAAAGTCTTTAAGAAAAATATGCGATTGTTGAAATTTATTTGATCGACTATGACTATTCTATAAACAACTATAAAATATAATCATAAAATACCGTCATAAATACAATCAGTGCGCAAAACAATTGCATTTTAACAACAAAAACGTATCTCAAGAAGTAAAATAAGAGATTAGCAACTTTCAGGTGTGGTGCGGTATCCCTAGAAAAATTTCTTAACGTTTTTTGCACTATGACTCACAGAAACGATAGTACCTAGTTTCAAAAATTGCATCCTTCAAAAGAGGCCTTACATTTCGATTGCGTGCTGTAATGTAAAGGTGGCGGAGTCGTGATAGACTTCGACTGCTGCGCATTGGCCCTGCGTTCGAGCCTGAGACGCTCAAGCACTTTTTGATATTGTACATAATTGTTATACTGTATGAAGGTGGTATAAGGTGACAAAATAAGACAAAAAGCAGTGCTCGATGTTGTGGAAAAATAATAAGTATAACAGCATAATAAGTTATATCTGCACCATGAATCAAAACGGCATTAATAATAACGTTACTGTTCGACAACATACAATAACACGGGTGTTGTCGAGCAACTCGCTGTATGATGACGCTTCACAGGATGGTATTGAATTTGATAATGATCTTAGTTCCACAAGTATGCATGAAAGTTCTACACGATCAAGTATTTTATCAGAAGAGATCGAAAAATTAAAAATAGAATTGAAAGAAAAGGAAAAAATGCTAGCTAGTGCCCATGCTTTAATTAATAAGCTCTCACTCGAAAATTATCAACTTCGAAATTAATTAGCGGATATATCAGCATCTAAGGAGACGACTACAAAGAGCAAAACTAAAAATAATAGAAATAAGACAAATATAACACGGAATAAAACACATAATTCCATCTCACCTGAGATAATAAATAACACTGGTTCAGCAAGAACAAATACCCCACAAAAGGATATCATCTATAATGATCGGACCTTACGCAAGTCAAGGATTTGTCTTCTAAGTAGTGAAACTTCAACTAGGATGTATAAAATAATGCAAACCTCTAATTATCTGAGGAATTATAGCATTCTTCATTTTCGGAAACCAAATGCTGCACTGGAATGTATACTGGACAGAATTGAGGATAAAATACGTGATTTTACAAAAGCTGATTACTGTATCATTAATATAGGTGAAGAAAATTTCAATATTACGCAAAACTATGTAGATCTTGTTAAGTCTATTAGAAAAAAACTTATTAATCTGAATCATACTAACTTTATTATATGCTTACCAACCTATAAATTTAACTGTAATAATATCATGTATAACAGTAGAGTAGATTCTTTCAATGGCCTACTTTGCATGGACAATGATACACACAAATACGCTTATCTTCTAGACTCAAATCTCAATCTCTCATGTGACTATAGTATGTTTGACTGGCGTACTGGTCGTCTAAATTATAATGGGATGAGGCGCATTATTCTTGATTTACAAGACCTTGTATTAGATCTGACCAAATTAAATGTAACCGATGTGACGCAGTCTGTACAGAGCAATTCGCAGTTTTTTCTCTGACACTCTGAGTATTCTCCACCAAAATGTAGCTGGACTTATAAACAAGTCAGACAGATTACTTGTGAAATTAGACGAACTCCATAGTACTGGTACAATAATTGATGTCATTTGTGTGACAGAACATTTTATAGAAAGGGGACATGAAAACCTACTACATATACAGCATTTTTGTCCAGCGGCTTTCTTTTCTAGAAATAATAAAAAACGAGGAGGTGCATGTATTCTTGTGAGAGCAGGAGTTCAATACAAAGAACTACCTGACGTAGCTACGCTCTCAATCTCAGGAATTTTCGAATGCTGTTGTGTCGAAATAGTTTCCCATCAAATTCTAATTGTCTGCATTTATAGAAATCCTTCAAGACACCTTACAATATTCTATGAACAATTAGAAAAAGTTCTGGAAAGGATTGTTTCCTATTCAAAGAAGAAGGTAGTTTTACACACATCAACAAAGTCTAGGGAACAAGGACATTTCTAGTTTTTATTTAAAAACCCTTTCTTGTAATAGTGAGTGTTTTATATCAATAGAAGGGTATTTTTATACCGTTTTTAATTTTAATTTTAATAAAAACATTTTCATACCAAATTTTTTTATTTTTAAGAAAGAATTGAATAGTGCCAATATTGAGTATTACAACCTTCTATGATTAGGCACAAAAATAAACGAGGTAGTAAGAAATACAGTAATTAACCGTACTTTAAACGTTTTTAATAATCTGTAGGACCTCCTAAAGCATTAGCAACAGCTCGACAACGGCGTGGCATACTTAGTATGAGATTGTCAATCATCGTCTGTGGAATATGGCTCCATACACTGCGAAGGTGTAAAAAAAGTTGTTCTTCAGTGTTCAGATTTTCCAAAGAATCACTGAAAGCTCTTCTCCCAAGCAAATCCCAGGCATGCTCTATGGGATTGAGGTCGGCAGACTGAGCAGGCCATTCCAACGTCGTCATATTGTGCTCGCTTAACGCATTGACCACTACCCTCGCGGTGTGTGACCGTGCATTATCTTGCATGAACATAAAATCTTGACCGAACTGCTGTCGATGAGGGATTACCATGGGGTGTATAACCTCCTGAATGTATTGGTTTGCGTTCAAATTGCCCCGTATCCAAACGAGGTCGGTCCTTCCACCAAGGCGAATTCCAGCCCATACCATGATTGTTCCAGCTTGGTAAGGATGAACTTCTTGCGGATTCTGGAGACGACTCCGACGTCCAGGAACTCGCCATATACACACTCTTCTCGAATCAGGATGAAAACCGAAGCAAGATTCGTCGGAAAACAGAACCCGTGCCCATTGATGGTCGGTCCACTGTAAATGTGCGTTAGCCCACAATAAGCGACGACCTCGATTTCCACGTCGAAGAGCTGGAACCCTAAGCGGTCTGCGAGCATAAAGATTGGCTTCGTGTAGTCTTCTCCTGACAGTTTGATCGCTAATAACCACTTGATGCTGAGACTGGAGGCCTGCGACCAACTGACGAGCAGTAATCGTGGGTTGCCGCCTTGCGGAATTTTGCAAGAAACGATCTTGTCGCGGGGTAGTAACCCTATTTCGTCCCCTGTGACGTTCGGCAACATCCCCTGTAGACCTGTAACGTGCCCATAATCTGCAAATTACGCTTGGTTGGGTGTTGACAGCATCCGCTACGTCGCGTTGAGTTCGTCCAGCTTGCAGCATACCAACAGCCCTTAACATCTCTTCGCGACTTAAATGACGACGTGACATGATGACTACAGTCACAAAAATGCACAAACCATACGTAAAAGACGTATTATTGATAATAAACGTTATTTACAATCAAAAAAAATAATTTTTATTTTGCCTCAGAGAAACTGCACGATCAAACACTTTTAAAAGTTTTCCCTCCATATTCGAAAATCATTACTTATTTAATTTTTTTTTAAAATTTCGAACAACTCTGTAATCTACTTTATTCTATTTTTATTTATTTGCTGCCAGTTATTTGCAAAACAAGATTTACACGAAAAAAAATAATTGGGGTCATCTTGTTCCCTAGACTTTGTTGAGGTGTTTATGTGGTGATTTCAATATTAACGTCTTAGATAGGAATAAAGAAACACTTGAATTTGAACATTTTCTACTTGGTTATAATCTTGCCTTAGCAATATACCAACCAACTAGGCTTCAAAGCATGAAATGCATCGATAACTTTGCACATAACTACAACTAAGACTGCCAGGCAAAAGTTGTTGATCTTGTCCTATCCGATCACACATCGCAGATACTGACAGTTCCGATTAATAAAACGTGTAAGTTAAAATTTTGGAAGACGATAGTAAGGGATATCTCTAACGACAACTTAAAAAAAATTAAAAACTATTTGCAGTCTTTATCTTTTACAGAAGTTTATGAGTCAAATGATGCAAATCAAGCCTATGACAGTTTTATGAACGATTTTACTCTGCTTTACAAATTATGCTTTCCTCAAAAAAATATCACAATAAAAACTAATAAAAAATGTAAATGGATATCCCGAGGAATAAAAAAATGCAGGCAAAAATAACGTCAACTACTATGGGAATACAGGAAAAAGCCAAGTATAGAAAACAAGATTACTTTTAAAAAATACAGTACTCTATATAGGAAAATAATTAGACTAACACAGAAAGCTCAAAATAACCACTTTATAAACACAGCACATAATAAATCCAAAGCTACTTGGCAAATAATTAATAAATCAAAGTTCTGCCTGCCTACAGAAACGATTACTTCAATAAAAAATAAAAATACATCAATAACTAAACCTCAAGACATTGCTAATGAATTTAATAACTACTTTATTGATGAAATAGAAAATAAATGTGGCAATAATCTGTATATTAATTTTGAAAATTTGACATTACACTCATTCTTTATGCTGCCTATATTGGAAGATGACATAATAAAAGTAACAAATCAACTCAAAAACACAAACACTGTGGGTTTTGATGGCGTGCTGACGAAAGTAATTAAGTATGTAGTAGAGGTGATATCTCCGGTGCTGGCACATATTTTCAATTTAAGCGTTATAAATGGAGTCTTCCCGGAGAGACTGAAACGAGTGATTTGAAACCCATTCATAAAAAAGAAGACAAAACTGACTTAAAAAACTATAGTAGGTCTATAGTTTTTTAAGTCAGTTTTGTCTTCAAAAAAAAAGCAAAAATTCCAATATTTTCTAAAATTTTTGAAAAATTAATCTATCACGCTATTACTAACTACTTTAATAAGTATGATCTGTTCTGTCACGAACAAAAGGGTTTCCGGAAAAACATGACCATTAATATGGCAATTTTTGATTTCTTATCGCAGATTATGGATCCTGTTGATAAACGAATACCAGTCTGTTCTATTTTCACAGATATGACCAAAGCTTTTGACTATGTGGACCATAAAATATTATTGAATAAAGTACAGGGGTATGGAATCAGAGGTAATATTCTGAGACTTTTGGAATCCTTCTTGACCAATCGAATGCAATACACAGAAATATCTAGAATATGTCCAAAAAATAATCTAGAAACTATTCACCTTTCAAAACCAAGAGAGGCCAAATATGGTGTGCCACAAGGCAGTGTTTTTGGACCTTTATTGTTTCTAATATATATTAATGACCTTCCAAAAGCTACTAATAATAATAACATGGTGCTTATTGCTGATGACAGCACAGCAGTAATAAAATGTAATGATCCCAATGAATACCAAAACGAAATAAATAATTCATTATCTAATATTATCACTTGGCTCAATAATAACAATCTCATAATAAATCTAAAAAAGACTACAATAATGCATTTCCACCAAAGGAGTAGTATTCCGGATATAGAGGTGAAATATAATGATTTTAAAATAGAAGAAACTGTGAAAGCTAAATTCTTGGGCATAATTATTGATAGCCAACTTACTTGGAAGCCACATGTAAATAAGTTATGCAAGAGATTGAGTCAGGCTTCATATGCACTCTTACAACTCTCAAAAATAGTGAATCAAGAATCACTCTTAATGGCATACCATGGGTTAGTGGCATCCATCATAAGATATGGCATCATATTCTGGGGACAATCAAGCGACCGGGAAACTGTCTTTAAGATGCAAAAAAGATGTATCAGGTCCATGTGGGGTTTGAAAATGACTGATAGTTGTGTGCCTTACTTCAAAGAGTATCAATTACTTACATTAACAGGATTGTATATAATGGAAACAGCTATGTTTATAAAAACCAATACTAAACATTTTCAACGAGTATCAGATGTTAGGAAAGGTCCAATGTAAAAGCTCTGTAATGTAAACTGTAAAACAGCCCTTATGGGAAAAAGTATATTTGGTACAGCACCAAAAATATATCATAAACTTCCAAGGGATATGATATCTATGCCTGTATGTAAATTTAAAAAATCCCTACAATCTTTGTTAATTGACAAATGTTATTATACGCTTGACGAATTCTTGAACGATACTTCAATATAATGTGACATTTTAATTTTAATCCTAAACTATAACATTGTGACTATGATTGTATTATGACATTGTAGCTAAGTACCAATATAATCAATTTGTATGCCCAAGTGGCAAAACATAGTGAACCTATTATCTATAATATGTAAAATCTTTGTATACCTATGTTCTAAAAATAAAGATATTCTATTCTATTCTATTCTATTTATTTGGTTTAATCTCTTAATTTGGTATAATTTGACATGGTTAATTTTCATCTGAAATTATTCACATTTGACATTGTTAATTTTCATCTGATATTATTCACATTTGACATTATTTAATTTTCAATGATATTAGTATTTCAACATTTATAAGTATTTCTTATAAATTTATATAATTTTTTAATTGACATTATAACTTAAATACATAATAATAATAATTCATAAATTCAAAATATATTTAGGACCACATATATATTATTTCCCTATATTTTGGGGAAAAAATTTATACTGGTACACATAATTTTACAACTACCCACATGTGTAATATGTTTGAGTATCGCAATGTTTCTAATAGGAATGTTCTTAAATGTCATTATAAACCTTTGAGGATGCCGTAAGGCGAAACCGGTCAGGTGTAATAACAATAAAGTAATGTGGAAAAGTACAAGTGAGTTATCAATATGTGTAACAACAAATTCCACCAAGTGCCATCAATCTACAGTATTAATAGTAAACTATTGCATAGCAATACGTTGTTCCGGTATGTGCTCACTCTGTTGTTGCCGTTGCATGTCATACTGTTGTTGCTGAGACATGGCATACTGTTGTTGCTGAGGCATAGCATATGGTTGTTGTTGTTGCATGTCACACTGTTGTTGCTGAGGCAATTCACACTGTTGTTGCTGAGGTACAGCATACGGTTGTTGTTGTTGCATGTCATACTGTTGTTGCAGAAGTAAGGCATACCTACTGTTGTTGCTGAGGTATAGCATGCTGTTGTAGTATTAGCATATCTTACTGCTGATTCTGTGTAACTGGCTGGGTACCAGAGTTATCCATCTTCATGCAATAAACTCTGATGACTATCATGAAATAACTGTTCAAAACTGAAAACTATTATTTAATTAATGAATTACAAAGTTGGTAACGACGTAATAAAATTTAAAGGTGTTTATGAGCAGGTTAGCGGTAGCCTAGTGGTATGGGTAATAGACTGCTGAGACGAGGTCTCGGGTTCGATCCCAGGTTTTACCATGGGACACACCAATGATTTTCGATGCTTTTCGAAGTTATGTGTGTATTTATTGCAGGTTTATAAGTGCCCGGCTAATGGCAATAGGCTCGCCACCTATCACATTGGGACCAAACTGGCAAAATGTGGGTGCATTCGGGGATTTGGCGTGAGTTTATGTTATGTAATGTTTAATGAGCAGGTACTTACAAAAATCCAAAGGGATAATGGTCCTATAAAGGAGGCTGGTGCTTAGGACCATGTTGGCGATGAACAAGGCAATACCCGACACAAAGAAAATACAGTGCGAGATAAAGAATACATTAATGAGTCTACGATTATCCTGAAACAAATTAAAGTCTCGTGACTAGGTATTCTCGTGACTTAGTAAGAGGTAGGACTCGACGGTATTCCAGTCCCAATTGATCAGTACGACTGGGGAAGTACCTCCGCTCTACAGAATATCGCGGATATAATAACCCCGTGTTGAGTTTTCGCCGGTGAGCAGGGTAGCCAGAGCTCACTGGAGAGATTATGTGCTGTCTGTGGGCAGACCAAATTCTTGTCCTGATCTGTCTTCTACACTGATAGCATTGAAACACTTTTTTTTTTTTTTTTTTTTTTACGTGCGCAAAATCCCCACGGATACCTCCCCACCGGAGCCGGTGAAGGAGGTTATGTCGGACTCGAACCGACTAAAACGCACGCCGCCTGTGGGTCGTTTCGGTTGCCGGAGGTGAGGTTGACAGGCATATCCCTCGCACCCCGGCCGACCCAGGGCCATCTCTCACGATATGGCCCTCTTCTCGGGTGTGGGGACTACAGAGTCCCCAACTCGTCCCCGGAAAGGGGAGGCGCGCCACGCGCGCCACCGCCGCGGCCTGCTTCTGCCAGGGTGACAGGCGGCTTCACCTGTCACCCCCAGGCCGGCGCTCATGGGGGGCGGAGGTCGTTCATCGACCTCCGACGCCCGAGTTGCCTTCGTGCGCGGGCAGCTTGTCTAGCGATCCTTCGTCGCTCTCGCTGCCGCTCCCGCCCCGCCTCCTCCTTCACGAGCATTACTTGCTCGCAGAAGGAGGCGCCGGCCGCCCACGCATCCGCGCAGCGAACCATCGCCGCGAGCAAGGTGGAGAGCGTGAGAACCCTCACTCCCAGGGCCGCCACAAGCTCCCGCCTCGGCGTCTCCCACGCCGGACACTCGGTGAGCGTGTGCGGACCTGAGTCCTCGCTCGCGTCGCAGTGATGGCACTCGGACGTTGGCTCTTTCTGCATCCGACGCAGATACTTTCCGAAGCATCCGTGCTCGGTGATCATCTGCGTCAGACGGTACGAGAGGCTGCCGTGTGGCCTCTCTAGCCACTCCCCCATGATGGGTCTTACCGCCGTTACTACGGCGTGCCCTGCGCTTGGTTGCCCAAGTCGTCTCTCCCATTCTGCCACCATTTCCCTGTGGAGCCGGGATCTCACGGCCCGAATTTCTTCGGGCTCGGGATCGTGACCCCGCTCCCGCGCCGCCCTTCGGAACCTGTATAGCGCCGAAAGGCATCTCGCTTCCAGGATCCATGGTGGCGATCCGGCGAGGAGACTCGCCGCGTTGAATGATATCGTGCGGTACCCCCTTATGATGCGGCACGCCAACTTCCGCTGCGGACGCTGCAGCAGAAGCATG
The DNA here is from genome assembly GCA_963662185.1 of Eilema griseolum. Lineage (NCBI taxonomy): Eukaryota > Metazoa > Arthropoda > Insecta > Lepidoptera > Erebidae > Eilema > Eilema griseolum. Next base: position 12,249,930 of record OY759239.1, on the reverse strand, counting down.
TGCCGATCACTCAGGGTGTCCGCCCACACGGGACACCCGTACAGGGCCATGGACCGCACGACACCCGCGTAGAGTCTCCTGCAGGAGTCATCCGGGCCCCTCAGGTTGGGCAGTAGCCGCGCCAGAGCGTTGGCTGTGCCCGCCAATTTGGGGCCCAGACTTCGGAAGTGCTTCCCGAAGTCCCACCGGCCGTCGAGCACGAGCCCCAGATATTTCATCTGGGGCTTGATGCCGATGAGAGTGCCTCCCACTGTGAGACTGGAACCAGGTGGTGGCGTGCGCCGAGGTCCATGAAAGAACATGGCCTCGGATTTATGCAAAGCCACCTCAAGGCCCAGCCGCCGGATCCGTTCCACGACTTGAGCAACCGCGGTCGTGGCCCTCAGGATCGCTTCGCGGTGTGTAGCTCCGCTCGCCGTCACTAGCGTGTCGTCCGCATAGCACGTGACGGCGGCGCCGTCCGCAAGCTCACCGCGAAGCACCCAGTCGTATCCAATGTTCCACAGTAGCGGCCCGAGAACCGATCCCTGTGGAACACCGCACGACATCTCACGCCGACCGACGCCGGTCGCACTTGGGTAGATGACGGCTCTCTCCGTCAGGTACGCCCCGACTATGCGGCGGAGGTAGAGAGGCACACCGTGGTACACGAGTGCCTCCCTGATGCAACTCCAGGGCAAGGTGTTGAACGCGTTGGAGATGTCCAAGGACACCGCCAACGTCACCTCACCCCGGGCAACTGCCTCCTCCGCCAAAGTCCTCACGCGCATGATGGCATCCACGGTGGACCGCCACCGGCGGAAGCCATATTGGGCATCCGCCAGGTCCGGCCCCCTACCAGAGAGGTGCTCGACGAGGCGCTTCGCAATAACTCTTTCAAAGAGCTTGCCCACCTCGTCGAGCAACACAATGGGCCGGTAGCCGGACGGTTCGTCCGCCGGGCGACCCTCCTTTCGGATGAGGACCAGTTTCCCCGTCTTCCACATCTTCGGAAACTGGCCCCGCTCCAAGCATGCGCTGAGGAACCCTCTCAGCCGGGGTTCGAGACCGTCTTCTCCCAGAGCTAGGACCCACGCGCGGCCTGGAATGCCGTCGGGTCCCGGGGCGGTGCTCTTCTTGGCTCTAAGCCTTCGCACCGCCAGCTCCAGTTCTACCCAAGTGACCTCGGGGACTTCGTCGTCAACTACCACACTGGGCGCCACAGGCGACCGAGGTGGCGGAGTCATCTGCGGCGGAACGTGTTCCGCTCGCGCCGGGAACAGGGACTCGACCACTCCACCGAGCAGAGCTGGCTGGAGAACCCGGGTCAACGGCGGGGCCCGGGGGCGCAGCTTTCCTCTTACCATAAGGTAAGGCCGCCCCCATGGGTCCCGCTCCAGCGTCTCCATTAGCTCCTTATAAGCCGCGGCTTTCGCCCGCTTAATCTCCGCTCGGAGGGCATCTCTGGCCTCCCTGTATCCCACATGAAGCTCCGCCACTCGGGGCTCCGTATCTGCGGTTCGGCTACGCCTCCTACGGAGTCTGGTCCACCGGCGGTGCGCGATCACGCAGGCTTGCCGTAGCCTCGCGATCTCCGCAGACCACCAGTAGACCCGACGCCTCGGACTATAGGGTGGTGCCCTAGGCATACCCGCATCGCAGACACGAGTCATGGCCTCCCGGAACCACACCGCCTCATCGTCGATATCGACAGGCCTGTCCGGCGCAATGGCCCAGGCCTGTACGATGGCGGCCTCCAGGAGGACCTCCCGATTCAGTCTCCCAAGCACCCAGCGTGGCTCGCGTGGGGCCGGTATGACCGGCGCATCACCCGCGGGGGGGGAGACATCAAACCGAACGTATCGGTGATCCGCCAGTGTCTCCACCCCCACAACAACACGCCAGTCCCGCACACGGTGCGACAGCGAAGCGCCTGCGAACGATAGGTCGATAATCGAACTGCGCTCCGCGGTCACGAACGTGGCTTCGGCCCCGCGATTCTGGAGAACTAGACCGTGATTAGCGGCCCAGCTCTCCAGAGCCCTACCTCGTGGGTTCGTGTGCCGGGACCCCCAGGTCACTGACCAGGCGTTGAAGTCCCCGAGCACAAGAACCGGATGAGGATGACAGACGTTGACGACGTCGGTCAGTCGCTCCAGCGACTGCCGGTACTCCCCTATGCGTCGGTGTAGGCTCGGCGTGAAATAGACGGCCACGACCGCAATCTCCCCCACACGCGCCGCTACGATGCCATGCTCCCTTGCCACGACAACAGGGGGGGGGGCACCCATAGCGGCGTTGTACACCAGTGCCGCCGACCCGTCCAGGTCGACCACCCAGGCAGGCCCAAGGGGCCGGTGAGTGTACGGATCGGCGACAGCGGCGACGTGTATGGACCACTGTGCCATGCTCTGGAGCAGAAGACCCTGAGCATCGGCACCGTGGCCCACGTTCGCCTGCAGGATGCGGAGCTGAGGATCCATTATGGAACCATCTCCGCATCCCGCCGCGAACTTTGGGTGGAGCTCCCGCCTTGCGGCTTCGGCTCCCCCCCGGTGCAGGCCTTGCTGCCAACCCTATGGTCGGCCGGTTTGCCCCCCGCTGCACACCTGAAACAGTGCAGCGGAGCTTCGCATCCACCGGCCGTATGGCCGGGTTGGCCACAGCGGAAGCAGCGGTCACCGACCGTCACCGCCGCCGTGCACTGCACCCCCACGTGGCCGACCGACAGGCACCTATAGCACCTAGTCGGTCGAGCCTGCAGGAGCCGGACCTGCACCCGCACCACGCCTCCAACGGCGAGGAACCCCCGGTCGGCAGCCTTTTTGGCTGCTGCGATGGGGCAGCCGACAACTGCCGCCCCCAGTCCTCGGCGGCCGAAGCGGATCGCTCCGACCTTAACCGTATCTAGGGGGCAGCCCCCGGCCTCCGCCACGGTGAGGCGGATTTGCTCCGCCGTGATGGAGTCGTCCAGGTCCGAAATGCGCAGTTCTGCGCACTTGTTGGGCCTGGACACCCGGACGTCGGCTGCGTCAAGCGTCTCCCTAAGCTTAGCCGCTAGGGCATCAGCCTGGGGACCGCTCGAAGCGCCTGGGATCTCGAGAAGCCGAGCACCCGTCCGAGTGGGTTTCACCCGGATGGGGCCCGGCATGTCGAGGGCCTTCATGTCAACGCAGGCTCTCGCCTGCGTGACAATTTGGGCGTACTGCACGCCCCTATCCGCCGCCTCCGCCGTCATCGTAAGGACGACGGCGGTTGAGCGGGGGACGCGCAGCCTCCCCGGCACTCCCCTCGCAGCAGCCTCAGCCCTCCTTGCCTTTTTGGCTGCCTTTCGGTTCGCCTTGCGCCGCTTTTTGGAGGCGCCGGCAACCTCCCAGCCCCCCTCCGGCGAGGAGCTCGTGGCGGCTATACCCGCCGAAGTTCGGGCCAGAGCCGGGGCCGGGGCTAGGGCTGGGGACTTCTTCCCCTTGCCCTTCCCCTTCCCCCTTCCCCTGGGCCGGGCAACTTGCGCATCCTGGGGGGGGCTCCCAGCCCCCGCAGCGAGAGCAGCCCGAGCGGGCGGAGCGGCAGGGGCGGCAAACGCAGCGGACGGGCTGCTGGCCGACCCCTGCGGGGACCCCGCCACTACCGGACAGGTGGGGCCCCTCTTAACCGCCCCGGCATATCCGGCCGGAGCCGCCAATGGCGGTCGGCGGCTGGAGTCCATTATGGACTCCAGCCAGCTCCGGGTGCGCTCCTCCTGCGCCACCCGCCACGCCCGCTGCTCCGCCAGCGCCTCCTCCTGGCGCTTCTCCATGGCAGCTATTGCCGCCATGCAGAGCGCCAACGGGTCCGCAGGCCGAGCCGGCCGCAGCACCGGCGACTCCGGCTGAACTGGTCGGGCCGGCGACTTCGGCGGCCCCGGCTGCGGCGACTCCGACGGCGTCAGAGGCTCCGGCCGCAGCGGCGACCTCGACCGCACAGGCAACAGCGGCCGCGCCGGCCGCCCCGACGGCGTCGGCTGCGCCAGTGGCTCCGGCCGCAGCGGCGACCTCGACCGCACGGGCAATAGCGGCCGCGCAGGCCGCCCCGACGGCGTCGGCTGCGCCAGCGACTCCGGCCGCAGCGGCGACCTCGACCGCACGGGCAACAGCGGCCGCGTCGGCGGCGTTGGCTGCGCCACCAGTCGCCTCCGCGCCGACCGCGTCACACGCTCCGCCGGCAGCCCAGCGACGACCGCTTGGAGGCTCGCCAGTTCGGCCGCCATCCTCCCCATCTCCTTGCGGTATTCGGCCGCCATCCGCTCATTATTCTCCAGGAGCTCCACATGCCTCCTGCCTAAATGAGCCCTGTCGATCCGCAGCTCGGCTAGCTCCGCCCTCAGGAGGTCGAAGAGCTCGACAAGCCGCGTCGTCGCCTGCGTGACCCGGTGCTCCTCCGGCGTTGGAGAATCGGTGCGGGCCCCGGCCCAACCTTCTAGGGCTTCTATTACCTCCTTCGACATTATGTCGGCGCGAGGTAAGGGTAAGGACGCCGCCGAGGTGGAGGAACTCGGCGGCGCCTCCACATCCTCCGGGGCCCTGAGGCTATCACCACGCTGCAGCTGCGTGCGGCTGACCGCTAGCAGCTTCGGCGGTGGTGGATGCAGCGTCTCGTCACCGTCGTGACTGCTGCTGGTGGAAGAGGAGTCGGTCAAGGTGAGCTCCAAGTCCGACTCCGTCTTCTGTGGTGGAGGGGAAGGAGGAGGAGGAAGAGACTTCTTCCTGAATCTCCTCTTCCGCCGTACAGATTTCCGGGTCTGTAGGCCCACCGGGCTGTTCGCCCTACTCTTCTCCGTGGCGGTGTCGAATTCCTCCGACACCGCGGTTTGGGACGCGACCTCCGCGTCGTGGTGCTGCGCGACCTCCGCGCAGACTGTTTCACTGGGTTTGGGTTTAAGTGTATGTTTGAGTTTATCCATATCTTATCCCACGAGAAGAACCGATAAAATTACACTCCCCGGGTGACGGCCATTCCGGGAAGCGGGGTACATACTACGGAGGTCCCCTGGTATCCGTAGGTTTTAAGCGACTTCGCTGTCGGGTTTTTCAGACTTTTCCTTGTCGCGGGCCGGCCAATTAAGGCAAGCCCCGCGGCCTTCAGAATATCGGCTTCCCAAGTGTGGCTAGCACTCAGGTCGTTGTCGATATCCTGGAGGTTACGCGACGCGGGAGAGCAGCCAACTCTCCCAACACCGACGGTGGCACGAATGCCTGCCAGCCTGTGCGCGAGCAGTAGGCCGGCCCGTCCCTGGATCCCATGGATCCTTGTGTCGCCCCCATGTCCCCTCTGAAAGCAGAGGGATACCGGGAGCGACAGGCTAGCCCTAAAAAGGGCTGTTTGGGATGGAAGGGATTCAACGAATCCCTTCCCGCGGGCCTTGCAGGTCCGCCATACCACGACCCCCTCAGGGTCAGCTAGCCCTAAAAAGGGCTTGTCGGGTTATTGGTCGACGGCTAGCAGAGCTCCTTCTCCTTGGAGTCAGAGTCTACTAACCGTCGTCCAGGGTGCACCAGCCTCCCCGCTTCCGTTCCCCAGGACCGCGGTCCAGAGGGAAAAGAAACAGGTAAGCCAACGTGGAGGTTACCCAACCCGCACCCCGGCATTGAAACACTGTATCCTTACAGGGTCGGCAGAACGAGTGTGACTCCTCTAGTGTTGCGCACGTCCATAAGCCACGGTAAGCATTTTCCATCAGGTGGGTCGTGTGCTTGTCTGCCACATAAGTTGTATAAAAAAACATGAAAATTTTAAATACTAGTAGTAAATAGGTACTGTTGCTTGCGGCTCTGTCTGTGTGGAACTCTGATCCCATTCGCGTTGCCACACCTTCTGTACAGCTGACCCTCTCTTCCCAGCTTCATTCGTGACATATTTTAAAGCTTCCGTTGCAATGCCTAACCAATATAAAACGCACAATTCAAATAATGACTGGGTATCTACCAGATTCATTGTCACTCTTGATTACAACTCCGCTGATACACCGTAACTGGCACGCATAGAAAGAAAGAAAGAAAGAAAGAAAAACCTTTTTATTTTGGTACAGCATCGACTATAAAATACTTAGGTACTAAACACATTAACATACAATAAACACAACAAATAAACAAATTAGTCACGTTGCACCAAAAAAGGAGCCAGTTCAGCACGGTGCCAGGCACAAGTACCTGACGCTGGTTTTCAACTGGCTCCTATGTGGAGGACATGTGACATAATTAACATAATTAAATTTACAAAAATAAAAAGAGAAAGGAACACAATACAAAAAAATAAAAAATAGAATAAAATAACAACACAATAACAGAAAAAACAACAACAACGGCCTTGTTGGGGCAGTCTGTGGCCCGGACCGACCGTGCCGGCATCGGCTGCATAACGCAGTGCATCAGTGCATGCCCTAGCCCACGCCATGTATGAAAACAATTATGAAAGTCAAGAAGCGAAAACATGTGCCAGGATCGTAGCAAGTGGTAAGACGTTGTCCATGCCTACCCCTATGAGAAAGAAACGTGACTATATGTGTATAAAGATGAAGTAATTCATACCGTGTGTAGACCGAAGATTAGCAGTATAATAAAGATCAAGCGAAGCAGACTCTGGCCAAGCATGACGGCTCCAATTTCAATCAAACCTGGTACCTCTAGGAATGAAGAAGGTCCCTTCAGATCTATTATAGCTAGTATAAATAATACTGAGATTACAATGGTCCATATCTGTGAAGAAATAACTTTTTAAACAGGAACTTGTAGGAGGTAGGACACGACGGTATTCCCGTCCGAATTGAGCAGTCCGACTGGGGAAGTACCTCCACCCTACAGAATACCACGGCTATAATAACCTCGTGTTGTGTTCCCGCTGGTGAGTAGGGTAGCCAGAGCTCAATTTAGAGTTTTTGTGTTGTCAGTGGGAAGACCAAAGGCTTGTCCTGATTTTGTGTTCTGCACTGAGGGCACATACAATCTCTGTTCTTACAGGGTCGGCAGCATGGATGTGACTCCACTGTTGTTACACACGTCCATAGGCCACGGTAACCACGTTCCATAAGGTGGGCCGTGTGCTTGTCTGCCACCTAAGTTATATTAAAAAAAACCTGTCCCTTTTAGTTTCCGGAAAGGGGGCGCACCCCGAGCTGTTTCGGGTTCGTGGCTTACACACCTGGTGGTGGACGCCCCCGAATTCCAATTTGTACTTTTTTTCTTTTGCACAAAGGTCATTGTCTGGGTCAAGTTTAAGGTGGGTCATAACATGGCACTTAGACCAGGTTTAGAATGGGTGATCATTCTCATCACTACGAGATTAGGCAATAATGTTTAAAAGTAAAAGAATACCGGCTACAAACCACGATTGGCATTCGGAAGAAGATAATAGAATTTTTGAAGTTAGCCACACAGTCCACCTGTTGGAAACTGGTAACCATGTATGCAACACCAGGAAAATCGCACTCGTGCTGCCAACCCTGTGAGAACAGAGGGTTTCTCTGCCGTCAGTGCAGAAGACAACGCAGTTCATACTACCTCTCCGGAGGTTTACAGGTGAGAATATATATTATGTATGTACATATGTATGTAAGTAAAATTTTAATCACCAAGCTCACGTAGCCAAATATAATTGAACCAAGTCGTAACTCTGCACAAAAGCAACATTTGTTTTCAAAACCCATTTTCCTCTGAAACAAAAGAAACATGAAGTTAATCATTTACGGACAGCCGGCAGTTATCGCGAGAGAAACGAGATCTTAGCACGCGCAGATTGGTTTAATGTAAAATATGATTGGTGTATTTGAGCTCCTCTGCGGCCACGGATCACTACACTGATCACTTCCAAGTTATCTGGTCCTCGGAAATGATCTGTGACCCTGTGCTATTCTTAAAAGACACCCAAAAATGCGTGCTACTATGCAGAGTAGGGTCAGTGCGCCGGTTAGCGACCACATTGCTGAGATGCTCACTTTAGATGTGTAAAAAAATGAGTATCTGTTTCCAAAATAGCTGATGATAGTTTAAATTGGTTGTGAGTATAGTCTAGTTCTAGTTGTATAAAAACAATAAACCACATGAGTTTCATTCATAATTTGTGATATATGAAAGAAAAAGTGCAAAAGTAGCTAAAACGCTAGTAAGAGAACACTTTCGTCAGTTTGCGACCATCATTTTTATTAATCAAAATAGATACTTAATAAAACAAATAAAATTTATTAAAATGATTTTTATTTCTCTTTTTTCTCATTTTGAATAGATTAATAAAACCAAAGATAGGCAATTCTAATAGATAATTTTTTCGTTTAATTTAAGTATATTTATAAGCATTTTTTTTGGAATTAGAGGTACAAGACAGAGCGGCCCAATAGAAGGATGGGAGGCTCCCCACTTGTCATCTGAAGCTTTCCTAGCAGTGAGAACAGTGGATAGCAGGCAACGGGCTGGTTCTCCAGACGCAGGCTAGGGGCGCAGCTTGTCACCCTAGCAGAAAGTAGACCTGCTATATTTTAACGTGAATCGGTCATCTTATATTTTTTATAACTTACCGTATATCCGTTCACTACAGATTCGCGACGCGTGGATTGAACGGGTTATTTCCAGTTTTGGGTAAGAGTATTATTTAAACATGTAGTAGATTCCTACGCCGCAACTATTATAGAATGGTGTATAGGAAACTCTTTGTTATACATACATCCATATAATCACGCCTTTATCCCTGGAGGGTTAGGCAGAGGTGAATTAACACCCACATGCTCAAAATCCCCACGGATACCTCCCCACCGGAGCCGGTGGAGGAGGTTATGTCGGACTCGAACCGACTAAAACGCACTGCGCCTGTGGGTCGCTTTGGTTGCCGAAGGTGAGGTTGACAGGCATATCCCTCGCACCCCGGCCGACCCAGGGCCATCTCTCACGATCTGGCCCTCTTCTCGGGTGTGGGGACTACAGAGTCCCCAACTCGTCCCCGGAAACGGGGAGGCGCACTAGGCACTCCACCACCGCGGCCTGCATCTGCCAGGGTGACAGGCGGCTCCACCTGTCACCCCCAGGCCGGTGCTCATGGGGGGCGGAGGTCGTTCATCGACCTCCGACGCCCGAGTTGCCTTCGTACGCGGGCAGCTTGGCTTGCGATCCTTCGTCGCTCCCGCTGCCGCTCCCGCCCCGCCTCCTCCTTCACGAGCATTACTTGCTCGCAGAAGGAGGCGCCGGCCGCCCACGCATCCGCGCAGCGAACCATCGCCGCGAGCAAGGCGGAGAGCGTGAGAACCCTCACTCCCAGGGCCGTCACAAGCTCCCGTCTCGGCGTCTCCCACGCCGGACACTCAGTGAGCGTGTGCGGACCTGAGTCCTCGCTCGCGTCGCAGTGATGGTACTCGGACGTTGGCTCTTTCTGCATCCGACGCAGATACTTTCCGAAGCATCCGTTCTCAGTGATCATCTGCGTCAGACGGTACGAGAGGCTGCCGTGTGGCCTCTCTAGCCACTCCCCCATGATGGGTCTTACCGCCGCTACTACGGCGCGCCCTGCGCCTGGTCGCCCAAGTCGTAACTCCCATTCCGCCACCAGTTCCCTGTGGAGCCGGGATCTCACGGCCCGAATTTCTTCGGGCTCGGGATCGTGACCCCGCTCCCGCGCCGCCTTTCGGAACCGGTATAGCGCCGAAAGGGACCTCGCTTCCAGGATCCATGGTGGCGATCCGGCGAGGAGACTCGCCGCGTTGAAAGATATCGTGCGGTACCCCCTTATGATGCGGCACGCCAACTTCTGCTGCGGACGCTGCAGCAGGGGCATGTGACGATCACTCAGGGTGTCCGACCACACGGGACACCCGTACAGGGCCATGGACCGCACGACGCCCGCGTAGAGTCTCCTGCAGGAGTCCTCCGGGCCCCTCAGGTTGGGCAGTAGCCGCGCCAGAGCGTTGGCTGTGCCCACCAATTTGGGGCCCAGACTTCGGAAGTGCTTCCCGAAGTCCCACCGGCCGTCGAGCACGAGCCCCAGATATTTCATCTGGGGCTTGATGCCGATGAGAGTGCCTCCCACTGTGAGACTGGAACCAGGTGGTGGCGTGCGCCGAGGTCCATGAAAGAACATGGCCTCGGATTTATGCAAAGCCACCTCAAGGCCCAGCCGCCGGATCCGTTCCACGACTTGATCAACCGCGGTCGTGGCACAACCGGCACACTGACCCTACATTTTTTGTTGTGATTGGCGTTTTGTTTCTTTATTTCAGCAAAAATAATGCTGGTTCAGTAAAACCTGCTATCCTGAACATCACACTACAGATACTTCATACTATATGAACACAAGAACCTCCGTATATACCTCTGTACAGCCCTCTTTGGCGTATAACACAGTTATGGAAACGTTTACTTCAATCAACTAACCCAATCCAATCGTTAATCAGTCGGATAAGATTGACATAATACTATTGCATATCTCTAACCAATGCTCGTAGCTCAGCCTGCGTGACTATTAGCTTTATACATACACATACATATAATCACGCCTTTATCCCCGGACCCACATTTCACCAATTTCACCAATCATTGTATTCGGTCCCACGTAACAGGGGGTGAGCCTATTGCCGTTTTCCGGGCACTATTGTTGACTCGAGCCATGCATCTGAGGCGGTGTCTGGGCTGTAATATATGTATGATGTTAAACTGCCCTATCTCTTAATCGCTTTGTACGACACCGCATGGGAAGAGATGGGGTGGCCCTAATTTTACTCTAGTATAGAGATGGGGATGTCCAAATTCTACTATGCCGGAAACCACGCTGCTTTATATTCACTAATATCATAATATAACAGTTTGTTTGTTTGAAGGCACCAATCGCAGGAACTACTGGTTCGAAATAAAAAAATATTTTTGTATTGATTAGTCCGTTTATCGATAAAGGTTCCAGGCTAAATATCATCACGCTGCTGCTTAAGGGAGTGGAGCAGTGATTGGAAATGACATCACATCTGGCGATTTCCTTAGATTATTTGATAAAAGAGGTTATATGAGATTTCTAAATGGCACGGGTCAGCTATTTCCGGCGACTAGTTGGAGACTCTGTGGTCCCCACATCCGAGGAGGGGACCAAATCGAGAGAGATGGCCCTGTGTCAGCCGAAGTGCGAGGGAAATGCCTGTTAACCTCACCTTCTGCAACCAAAAACGACCCACAGGCGTCGTGCGTTTTGGTCGGTTCGAGTCCGACACAACCTCTCCCACCGACACCGCTGGGGGTATCGGTGGGGATTTTTCGCACGTAAAAAAAAGAGTCAGCTAGTATTACTATAGATTGCACATCCATATGGTGATAAAGTTCGAGCATCTGTTTTGTGGTGCGAATGGATCACAGATTAACTTAATCTCTGTTGTGTATGCTACGCCAGACAACTACATTATCAAAGCTAGCATGGACATATTATCTCCTTTCAAGGCTAAAGAGATATTGCCATTTGGTGCTTTTACGTTCCTTTGTTTGTCCGTATCTTGTGGTGGCGGAAAAACAATACAAGTATCACCACTCCATCTCATCACATGGTTGTCGTAAAAGGCGACAAACTAAAGGAAAACTCGAAATAAAACCCTGTATCAACTCGTCTGGCCAGCGTACAAGCAGTAGGCCAAAGCCTGCCTATGTCCAGCACAGAACTTCGATGGGCTAATTGATTGACGTTCCTTTGTCAAGGCTTGTGTAATTTTTCATTCTATGCACATCACATAAACTCATAAACTCACGCCTATATCCCCGAAGGGGTAGTCAGAGGTGCTAGCACCCACATTTCGCCAGTTTATGTTTAGGTCACAATGTAATAGGTGGCGAGCCTATTGCCATTAACCGGGCACTTATAAACCTGCGATAAATACAAACATAACTTCGAAAAGCATCGAAAAGTCATTGGTGTGTGCCATGGTAAAAAATGGGATCGAACCCGAGACCTCGTCTCGCAGTCCATTACCCATACCACTAGGCTACCGCGGTTTTTTTTTGAATTGGAATTGAAAATTGTTATGCTCATTTTTTTTTGATAGTCAACATTTAGATTACTGTTCCATTATTATTGTTCCAATGACTTAACTATATGTATATTAAATAGTGAAAATTTCAACATTATATACTAAGCCTCTGATAATCCTACAATCTATGCTACACTGCATAGGTCAATTTGCTCACCGCAGACAACTGCTGAACATAGGAATACAATAAATAAAATCTAATATTTTATGCTTTCTTATCACACTTTTAGCAAGTCTAAAAGGAACGAAGGTCACCCATTATGCTTTAATGTAGGCATTCAATAACCTTATCATCTATTGACACTCTCATACATATTTATAACAAACAGTGATAGTACAATCTCGAATACACTGTCTATTTTCCTCATACGAATAAAAAGAAATACATAAAAATATTTATAATTTATTGCTTATCACATTGTTCATTAACAAAACATATTATAATACACTATTTACAAAAAAATATAAAGTCATATCCCACTGAGAATGTGGGACGGCGATATATTTTCATATTATGAGACTCTTAAGGTCAATTCTCACTGATAGAGCAGCGTTTATTGAGGCAAATATATAATAACCCAACCTAACAAACCAATTTGAGCCTTATCCACAGTAAAGAAAAGGTTTATTGTCATTTGAAGGCAAAAAAGGAGCAGCGCGGTGCCGCGTTAGGTCGCGCAGTTGCATGAGTCTCAGGTATCGTAATTATTTTCTAAACAAATTCTGGCAGCCCTTTCAGTGGGAATTACATTTTATCAATTGATTCAACTCCTTGAATTAAGTGGATTTTGAATAGCTATATTTTTACACAATAGGATAGCTATTATCATTAAAAAAAAACATTATTTCGAAGACAGTACAAAAATATTCACAGCGGATAGTAGAAGGACGTAAATTAATATCACGCAAAATAACTCAATATTGTACTCCAAATATAAAATGAGGACAAACCATAAACGAATTGATAGGTTTATGGGACAAACTTAATGACTAAGAAAGATAGAGAGACAACGGTCACGATCATAGATGGGTAGTGATAGAGAAACTGCCTAGCTTAAGGCAACTGACAGAAAATAAATTGATGCGTTTGCGAATGCAGCAATTCCGACATGAACAAAGATTATACAAAGAAACCAAAAAATGTTGGACAGATAGATAATCTTGTCAACAAAAAGACTAGATATTATTAAGTCCTAGTGAAAATGTTAAATGATTAAGCTTTTATACACGCAAAAGAATAGATTCTTTGCAATGCAAAATGGAACCAAACAGCTAGAATTTAGTTAACATTGCGTTTACTTCTTCAAACTAACTTTATTTAACATCTTTTGCTTTAAAAGACTTGGCCATAATATGAATGAATCAATCCCAAAATTCTAATATTTGTTGCGATTAGTTTATTTTTATCATGTCTAAATGAATCTGCTCAGCAGCAAATCTTACCCACACCGTTTTCAGAATTTTTTTTCTTACATCTACTTTTTGGTCTAGATTTACTACAGTTTAATTTATTATTTATTCTGCTCCATTGACAATAACATCTGGCAATTTTTCATCTATTAATCTTTAGACTTCGACAGGAACTACCGTTGAATCATACACTCCATTTGTTTCGACTTTACCATCATAAACGATTTGCTGCAATGGATTGTCGTATACGTTTGGTGACGCAGATATATCCAGTTTTCTGATAAGACTCCTTACTAGTATTATGAGGTAGACTTGAATACCTGCAATGAAATAAATATTTATGTATTAAGTTAGGTATTTATATAAATACAAAATATCAATATTAAAACATAAATACACAAAATAGATTCGCGATTATGTCGCGTCGAGTAACCCACTCTGTATCGTTCCCGGCGCAAAGGTTAAATTTAAACAAATCTAAAGCTTAAGATCAGATAATTTAAAGCAATAGAAGTTTATTAGAAGCTACTCTTGAATAGAAGACCGGTGTATTCCTTGCAAAGAGAATTGGCATTGCCTTTCACCACCATTTTTTTAAAATCTTAGATGGCAGAGAAGCACACGGCCCACCTGATGGCAAGTGGTAATCTTAGCCTATGGGCGTGTGCAACATCAGGGGAGTCACACTCGTATTGCCGTTTCTGTAAGAACAGAGAGTTTCTGTGCCATCAGTGCAGAAGAAAAAGCAGGTCAAGCTTGTGATATTCCCACTGATAGCATAAATACTCTCCAGTGAGTTCTGGCTCTACTTAGGTGTGGATGGGAAAGAATAGAATTCATTGAGGTCTAAAACTGTAGGTTCATACATTATATTTTGTCATGGTACAGTTGCTTTGACCCTCTGTATGTGTACTACTTTAGCTTCTACAGTGATGGCGGCCGCGAGTCAAAAGGCACTTTATTAGTTCATCCGGAGTTTAAGCGATGACGTTTCTTTACTGCTAAATGTATTTTACGATGATTCATACAAGTAATGTTAGGCGGTTTTTTTTAATACCACTTTGGTGGCAGACAAGCACACGGTCCACCTGATGAAAAGTGGTTACCGTGGCCTATGGACGTTTGTAACACCAGAGGAGTCACAGTCGCGCTGCCGACCCTGTAAGTACAGAGTTTCTGTGCCGTCAGTAGAAGACAAAGCAGGACAAGCCTTTAGCCTTCCTCTGACAGCTGGGAACACAACACGAAGTTATTATAGCCACGGTATTCTGTAGGGCAGAGGTACTTCCCCAGTCGGACTACTCACCTGAAATACCGCCATGTGCAACCTCCTTACCTTAAATGTGGAAGTAAATCTGTAAATACTTCTTCTTCATTCGAGCGCTAATCTCAGTGGCATCCAAAGCTTGCAAACTTTCGACCAAAGTCCGTTTTCCATCTCCCTTCCCTTTACTTGTGTTCTGTCCTCCCCCATCTCTTAGTGGAAACCCACCACAGTTTTTTTTTATACCACTTAGGTGCCAGACAAGCACACGGCCCACCTGATGGGAAGTGGTTACCGTGGCCTATGGACTCGTGCAACACCAGGAGCGTCGCACTCGCGCTGCCGACCCTGATGAAACTCCTAATGCCCCTTTTGAAGAACCCCATATTGTAGACGCATAGGAAGACGGCAGCAGGGAGTTCATTCCACACAGATATTGTTTGTCAATCAGAAGTGATATTTGTGGTAAAGTCGACCTCGAGAGTCGAGATAAGAGGAGGTAGGACACGGCGGTATATCCGCCCGATTGAGCAGTCCGACTGGGGAAGTACCTCCGCCCTACAGAATACCACGGTTCTAATAACTTCGTGGTGTGTTCCCAGCGGTGAGTAGGGTAGCCAGAGCTCACTGGAGAATTTGTGCCGTCAGTGGGAAGACTAAAGGATTGTGCTGATTTGTCTTCTACTGACGGCACAGAAACTCTGTACTTACAGAGTTGGCAGCGCGACTGTGACTCCTCTGGTGTTACAGACGTCCATAGGCCACGGTAACTACTTTTCATCAGGTGGGCCGTGTGCTTGTCTGCCAACTAAGTGGTAAAAAAAAAAAAAAAACTCCTACAATTGATTTTGGTATATCCCATTCTACTTAATAAATATTTATATTTAAGTAACTATACGGATATCATTATATCTACATGTGAAACTATTGAACTTACAGATCGACGCAAACATGAGAGGTCCAATTTCGAAGAGCATATGCAGCCGCATTCGGTTTGTCATCGCAGCAATGATGTCAATGATTTGGACCATGAACGTCGCCACAACGGTCATCAATGAGAAATAGTAGTATATCTTCAATTGCATGATGATTTTCTGGAAAAGAAAGATGGCGTTAGCAAAAGGTTTGTGGATAATTAAAGTAATATCAACATTATAATAAGAATAAGCGTCGTTGGCTTAGTGGTTAAAGAGTCGGCCTTACGATTGAAAGGTTCCGGATTCGAATCCTGGCCATTACATTATCGACGTGAACACACTCCTAGCACAAGCAATTTAGCTCAGTTGGAGGGGTTAGAGCGAATATTAGTAATTGCGGTTGCTAATATTCTTTTAAAAAAAAGAGGTCTTAAATTGAAAGAGAATTGACCAAAAAAACCTTTTTTCTAATGCGTTGGTAACTTAGTATGCTCCACCAAGAGTTTTTTTTATACAACTTAGGTGGCAGACAAGCACCTGATGGAAAGTGGTTACCGTGACATATAAACGTGTGTAACATCAGGGGGCCGACCCTGTAAGAACAGAAAGTTTCTGTACAGAACGAAAATCGGACAAACCGTTGGTGTTCACACTGATAGCACAAAAACTCTCCAGGGAGCTCTGGCTACCCTACTTACCGCCGAGAACACAACACGTGATTATTATAGCCGTAGTATTATGTAGGGTGGAGGTACTTCCCCAGTCGGACTGCTCAATTGAGACGGACGGAAATACCGTCGTGTTCTACCTCCACAACAAAAAGTGAGAAATAATTATTCAGATTTATAGAACAAAGGCGAAGAGGAACCTGATTAGGGATAACCTAGGCTTACGCGTATCAATCAGGTCAAACAAAGGCTAGATCAAGAATACCAGCTACTAGCAAGCATGTTGGAAAACTTGATGTACATTAAGCTCGCCTTTGGACATTACATATTCTCATCTTTTAGTATAAATGTCATTTATGTGTACAATAAACTATAAATAAATAAACAAAATGTATTTGTATTGTTGTTCTTTTTTTATATACCACTTAGGTGGCAGAAAAGCACACGGCCCACCGGATAGAAAGTGGTCACCGTGGCCTATGGACGTGTGTAAAACCTAGAGAATCACACTCGCACTGCCAACCCTGCAAGTATTGAGAGTTTCTTTGCCGTCAGTGCAAAAGACAAAGCAGGATAAGCTTTTGGTTTTACCACTAACAGCACAAAAACCCTCCAGTGAGCTCTGGCTACTTGTACTTAACCAATAGATGTTCTAAATAAATAATTGTGCCAGCCAATCCATTTAAAAGGGAGTAGGGAGTTATTAGGAGGTAGTACACGGCGGTATTTCCGCCCAATTGAGCAGTCCGACTGGGGAAGTACCTCCGCCCTACAGAATACCGCGGCTATAATAACTGCGTGTTGTGTTCCCAGCGGTGAGTAGGGTAGCCAGAGCTCACTAGAGAATTTGTGCTGTTAATGGAAAGACTAAACGCTTGTCCTGCTTTGTCTTCTACCTACACTGACGGTACAGAAACTCTGTACTTACAGGATTGGCAGCGACTGTGACTCCTCTGGTGTTACAAACGTCCATACGCCACGGTAACCACTTTCCATCAGGTGGGCCGTGTGCTTTTCTGCCAACCTAAGTAGTATAAAAAAGGGAGTATTGAATATTATTCTTCTTTAAGAAAAAATCAATTAAATACTCTTTTCCTTCCTACAGAAATCTTAATACTTCACACGATATCAATTTCGTAGATAACATTATGACTTGGTTGATTTACGGCAAATGTTTTACATATAAATCATTGAGATTGAGTTTTATCGTCCCATCATGCAAATTTAACCTTTATTGTTTTAAAACTAAAGACTTCTTTAATAAAATGTGATCTATTGACCTACACGATGATAACAATAAAGGAAAATACTATATGACCAATCTTAAACCTAATATACACTTTTAAAAACAATCTTTGAGGCAAAAGAAAGATCAAGGAAATTTCAAGAAAAGGTCAGATGCAGCAATGAAAATAATGTATAATAAATATTCTACAGCATTCTATACAACGCTATTTAGACCCATGGTAAGCATAGCTTAACTAGTTTTTGTTATGGAATCTAGAATGCGGATAAACATACTTAGATACATTTTTTTTGTAAATACATATATATTATACATAAAAAACCCAGACCAATACAAATATACGTATTCATGCATACAAATATTTACACTCAGCGGGAATTGAACTCGCGCCCCCTGCGTAGCAATCGAACGCTCTACCGCTACGGCACAGAAAAGAAGCAAAAGATATGCTAGGACCGTAGCCAGTGAAAAGATGGGCGTGATGTAAACATGAGTATGTATGCATGTAATACAATAACCTAAACACTCATTTGTAAATTATAAAAATTACCTTATGAGCGCCATAGATGAGAATTGCATTGAAGATCAACTCCACACAGTAGATGGCTACGCAGAATTCCGCTGGGATGTCGAAGGCAGCACCATGGTATACGGCAAATAAACCATAGTCGGTGTGAACGGAGTAGCTGTACACACCGACCATAAAAGCACTGAAGAACTAGAAGGAGACAAGAAAATTAAATTAAAGTTTAAAAATCACTGACACAAAAATAGCAACATGGATAAAACGATAACTATTCTGTTTGATGTAACATCTATCTAAGAACATGCACCAATCAATCCCGAACCCATAACTGAAAACTGCATCAAAATTGGACTAGTAGTTTTGGAGAAAATTACAATATAGATTTGCACAAACAAGAGACCACATAGGTTGTTTGCATGTGAGTAAATTTATAATATATAATCCAGGTAAAATAGTTCACTCAGTTGATACACAGATAAAACTATTTCCAGGATATCAAACATGTGACCCATGCAACATGTGATCCATGCAAAGAACAATTTCCAGTAAGCCACTCAGGTGATTTACATCAAAAATCATTCAATTAGCTCATCGCAGTCCACTGCTGGACTGGACCTCTCCTAATGTTGGGAGACTTTGGCCTACTGTTTCCACGCTGGCCAAACGGGTTGGTACAGGGTTTTATTTCAAGGTATCCTTCTCTCGCAGTGATATCGTCTGCGTATTTTTCCGTTAGTCGCCGTTTACGACACCCTTCAGATGAGATGGGGTGGTGATACTTGTATTCTTTCTCTGTCACCACACGTGTAAAGTCATTAGTGTTGTACTAATGATTTGCAATGATGTGCAAGTGGTAACAATTAGCCCAATATTGAAATCTCAAACATGTTAATAATAGTTCATCTTTCCACAAGCATTTCGTGTTATCAAAGTTAATGTACCTATTAGAAATATATTATCAAATTGCATTATAAAATAATGTTGTTAACATCGCGAGGAAATCGAACCGATACCGGGTATACCCAAAGATGGCACATAGGAGTCCATGATTCGTACACTCCTCTTTTATCTAATTTGATTTTATTTTGTCTATTGTGGGAGTAATTGCCTTCCACCTACCCACAACCCCGAGAAGTAAGTTTGTGTCAGTTTCACCTATCAATCTTTTGGTGCGACACCAGGCGAGATTAGAATGTGGTTGCCTAGAACCCTTATTTGATCGTTTAGCCTAACTTAAACATAATGCTGGCGGTTTTTGGAATCAATTTTTTTTATACCACTTAGGTGGCAGACAAACTCACGGCCCACCTAATGGAAAGTGGTTACCGTAGCCTATGGACGTGTGTAACACCAGAGAAGCCACACTCGCGCTGCCGACCCTTTAAGCACAGAGTGTCTGTGCCGTCAGTTTAGAGGACAAAGCAAGACAAGCCTTTAGTCATCCCACTGACAGCACAAATTCTCCAGTGAGCTCTGGCTACCCTACTCACCACTGGGAACACAACACGAAGTTATTATAACTGCGGTATTCTGTAGGGCGGAGGTACCTCCCCAGTCGGACTGCTCAATTGGGCGGATGCCGCCGTGTCCTACCTCCTATATCCATATAATAAGAACGTCATGATTATCTAATGCTTCCACATTTACAGGCAGATTCAAAGTTAGGTAAAGCCGGGCAATAAAACTGACAGAATCACATTTCGTTTTCTTCGTGATCGTAACCCACTTAAAGTCTAGTCTAGATTCATACATGTTTAGCGTTTCTTAAAATCATGACAACCTGATTATGGTCGGCAGCGCGAGTATAACGCCCCTGGTGTTGCATACGTCCATAGGCCACGGTAACGACTTCCCATCAGGTAGGCCATGTGCTTGTCTGCCACCTAAGTGGTATAAAAAAATGTATCTACTAAAACAAGTTTAGCAGGCGGTTTTATGATTAGGAAATGGGTACCATATTAACTTCGTTAAATCGCTCAAATTCCTAAATATCTTTTAATAAGACTCATTACCATTTCGAAACCGGCGTGCATGTATGAAAACAATTATGAAAGTAGAAAGAAAGAAGTGAAAGATACCAGGATCGTTGCAAGTGGAATACTGTGGTCTCTGTCTACTCCACTGGGTAAGTGCGTGACTGTGCGTATGTATTACCATCTCGTCACCCTTGCCCCAAATCTTTGAGAATGACACTAAATGTCCCTATCTCTTTCATTCATGTCTGGCAAAGTGTCTTATCATATTTATTGCACTTTTGAAGCGTTATTAACTTGAACTCATGACTGTGACATTTATTTATAAAGCAGTTATTTTCCACTTCCGTAAATAAAATGGTATATATTGCTTTGCTTGCTGTTGCCCGCACATCCGTCCGTATGGA
Source organism: Eilema griseolum (assembly GCA_963662185.1). Lineage (NCBI taxonomy): Eukaryota > Metazoa > Arthropoda > Insecta > Lepidoptera > Erebidae > Eilema > Eilema griseolum. The sequence continues at coordinate 12,229,527 of OY759239.1, read as the reverse complement.
AGCACAGGGACACGATTCTACTAAGTTTATATCATAATTATTACAAAACCACTGTGATACCATTGCCACTCAAAAAATACCATTAAATTGTAGCCTTTATAATATACACTTAAAGTCCAAAATTAATTGAAAAAATGTCATTACATTTTTCATTCATTCTACAAGATGTCATTTAATTTTAGACTTTAACGACATAAGGATAAAATCTAAAATTACTAATTTGCACTATCTGTGGCATAATAGTAGTTTTGACATGACGTAAGTTGGCGGGTTTGAGGCCCTGACCGAGTTCCAGCGACACTTGGGAACCTAATTCAAGGAAGTTCAAGTCTATATGTTATTCCAGACTATAAAAAAGTCGTTTTACTGCGCTTGGGTAACAAAGATCCAAAACTACTCGTGGACACTTCCTACAGCTTGCGGAAACAGGAATAGTAGGATCCACGTTACGAATTATTGAATAAAGTAATTTCAGTCATATTAGTTTTTACACAACGTTAATTTCCATCATTATAACTTTATAGCTAAGTTATACGTGACCGGGGATCAAACATTCTCGGTAAGCCTTGTGCGGCTCCCCGTTTCCGGGGACGAGTTGAAAACTCTGTAGTGCCCATACCCGAGGAGAGGGCCAGATCGAGAGAGATGGCCCTGGGCCGGCCGGAGTACGAGGGATATGTCTGTTAACCTCACCTTTGGCAACAAAAAACGACCCACAGGTGGCGTGCGTTTTAGTCGGTTCGAGTCCGATATAACCTCTACCACCGGCTCCGGTAGTGGGTATCCGTGAGGACTTCTCGCACGTTAAAAAAAGGTCTTTTCCTGTAGTTAAAATAAATTATTTAACTGAGCTTATTAAAGTAAAAATGGTAAAAGAGCTGTAAAAATGGCGCTAGTTATTATTTTATCGTTTTTATTTATTTTTAATCATCCACCCAATCTACAACAGTAAATTATTTGACTATTGAATATTATGACGTCACAATAATTTATTTCATAAAAGTTTATCTGTAACTTACCGTTTTACGTTTAGTTAAAAGAAACTAATTTGACTAGTCAGTCAAATGACATAATTGACACAAACTAAACCATTTCTTTAGATAATTTAACCAAAAAAGTTCTTTGTTACAAACAAACTCGTAGAATTCTCATCGCGATAGACAGACTCTCTAATTAGGATATCCGAATAAGAACCACACAAAGATCGTACTTACAAGATTTAGGTAAGCGAATGTCAGCACACCTCTCCGCAGCGGCATACAAAAACAGCACCGTCCAAGCAATGGCCAATCGCAATACATTTTTGCTAATATTATTTATAACAGAACTTATTTCAAAATCGTTGATAATACAACCACACTCGTTGTGGGAACTATCTGCACTGTCGTGTCCTCCCACCCGTTCTCGTCTTACTGGTGATTCAAATCGTTTGTCACTGTATTTATCTAATGTAGTTACGCCTACTGCACTGGACATCACTGTGGCTATTGTAGCTGATAACGATTTGGCCAGATGTTGTTGTTTGTTCTGTATTACCCGCATGTAAGCTGTCATTATACATTGTGCGTAGTAAATATTTTGTTTCGAATGGCTTTTGGATTTTCAATGGGTTTTCAGTGATCTAATTACCAAGGATGGGAGTTACTTTCTTGTTATAATTTCTTTGCATCTTTACTATAAATTTCACAACTATAAGAGGTTGTCAATCAATCAAGTGGCCCATTGCAGTCCACTGCTGGACATAGACCTCGCCTGATACTTGCAGGAAGTAAGGACATGACGATATTCGCGTCCCAATTGAGCAGTCTGACTGGGGAAGTATATCTACACTAATACCACGGCTATAATTACCTTGCATTGTGTTCCCGGCGGTGAGTAGGGTAGCCAGACAGAGCTCATTGGAGAGTTTTTGTGCTGTCAGTGGGAAGATCAAAGGTATGATCTGATTGTTTCTTCGACACTGACAGTACAGAAACTCTCTGTTCTTACAAGGTCGGTAACACGGGTGTAACTCCCCTGGTGTAGCATAGGTTCATAGGTCACGGTAACCACTTTCCATCAGGTGGGCCGTATGCTTTTCTGCCACCTAAGTTGTATAAAAAAAGGCTTAGGCCTGCTGTTTCCACGCTGGCAGGACGGGTTGGTACAGGGTTTTATTTCGAGTTTTCCTTCTCTCGCCATTGTGAGATATATCATTATATAGTCTGCATTTTTACCCGTTAGAAGCCTTTTACGACACCCCTGTCGGATGAGATGGGGTGGTGAAACATGTTGCTTTCTCCATCACCATTATTTAGCGAATCCATAATAACTTGTTCAGTAATAATTATCAGTTTGAATGTCAATAAAATTTTCTTTATTTAAGATCGCCGATCGCAATTGAATTGAAAGAGGCTCGAAGGAGGGAATAATTACAGGAGAAGCTATAAGATATGTAAATAAAAACATGTATTTGACAAGTTGCAATATGTCACAGGCTACAGTGTGAGGAGGAGGTGGGGCGGGAGCGGCAGCACGAGCGACGAAGGATCGCAAGCCAAGCTGCCCGCGTACGAAGGCAACTCGGGCGTCGGAGGTCGATGAACGACCTCCGCCCCCCATGACCGTTCCGTTTCCGGGGACGAGTTGGGGACTCTGTAGTCCCCACACCCGAGACGAGGGCCAGATCGTGAGAGATGGCCCTGGGTCGGCCGGGGTGCGAGGGTTATGCCTGTCAACCTCACCTTCGGCAACCAAAACGACCCACGCGCGGCGTGCGTTTTAGTCGGTTCGATTCCGACATAACCTCCTCCACCGGCTCCGGTGGGGAGGTATCCGAGGGGATTTTGCGCACGTAAAAAAAAAAAAAAGGCTACAGTGTGAACGCAAATGTGTTTTATACTTGTTTACAACTTGTTGGCTATACATACTATGTGAACGAAAAAGTATCTGAGATACATGTATAAAACAAGAATTGTGTTTTGATTAGTCTTCTACAAGTCTTCAACAAGTTTTTTATAAACAAGTTTATAACTTGTTTCATGGTGTAAACGAGGGGTAAGAGTAGAGGATAAACATATTAAAATCTGTCAAACCCGGAGTTAAATCTAGTTTTAGACTATTTATACTGTAGATTGATGGCACTTTGTGGAATTTGTTGTTACACATATTGATAACTCACTTGTATTTTTCCACATTACGGCATCCTCAAAGTTTTGAGGATGCCGTAAGGATGCCGTAACACATATTGATAACTCACTTGAGGATGCCGTAAGGCGAAACCGGTGAGGTGTAATCCTTACTAATATTATAAGTGTGAAAGTAACTCTGTCTGTCTGTCTGTCTGTCTGTTACGCTTTCACGCCTAAACTACTGAACCGATTTTGCTAAAATTTGGTACAGGGGTAGATTAGATCTTGGGAAAGGACATAGGCTATGTTTTGTCGCGATAACCGACATCTACGCGGGCGGAGCCGCGGGCAAAAGCTAGTAAGTAATAAAGTAATGTGGAAAAGTGCAAGTGAGTTATCAATAAATGTAACTCTAGATTTAGTATAGCCACAGATAACAGATAGATACTAAAGGTATAACGGTGTCTAGACTCCAAGGTGAAACTTTCAGATGCGACTGAGATTAATGCTAGATTGAAGAAGAAGAGAACAGCCTCGATCACGTGGCAGTAGTTAACGCCGCCGCTGTTCAGGGGGCGTGGGTTCGATCCCTGCTCAGTGCAAATATTTGTATGCATGAATATAGTTATTTTCATTGGTCTGGTCGTGCCTTGGAGAGCACGCTAAGCCGTCGGTCGCGATTGCCATACCAACATCTATGGCAGTTGTTATGGGTAGTTCGAGTCTTAAAAAGTTCAAGAACTGCTCTAGCTGTATTGCTTCGATATCGCCTTTGGCTTGTGAGGATCAAATGGCAGTCGTTAGACTGGTAAAGCGGACCCCAGACTGAGATAAAATCTTTTTTTTTTTTTTTTTTTTTTATTAGGTCTACCAATAATGTTTTACATTAAAGCATACAATAACAGTAATTAAAACTAACTTATTACAATGCAAACATCACTTAAAGGTAAACACCGCATACAAAAAATTATAAAGAGAAACTTACAGAAATAATATAATAGAGACTTAAAACTAAACAACTTTACATAAATATGAATTTGGATTTTGAAATTTTGATATTTGGATTTAATTTGGACGCGAGATTAACGCTAAGAAGAAGAGAATTGATGAAGGAGAGTAGAGGAAAAAACATCGCGGCTCAGTCTAAACTCATAATGTCCTAATTTAAAATTATTACACCGACATTTATTTAACAATTAATCATTCTCTGAACTGTATCAGTGTAAAATCCGCACGCATTAATAATCTTGGCATAATAAGCTTTACAATATAAGCAATATAGTCGATAATGCTATAATCAGAGTGTAGGTATTTACAAGCTTTGGAGAGTAATGATAACCTCATGTTCTTCGAAGTGGTTTAACTGTTGAAGACACCTTTATCTGCTGTCGACCGATCGCATACATAGTATATATGATAATTATTATCAAAATTCGCCAGTGAATAATTAAATATTATATGTTACAGACAAAAGGCTTGAGCAGCTTGTGCAGGCCCCTCCTAAAATACTGGAACTACAGTATATTTGCAGTAGGCACGCGAAATTTTTTACCATTTTTAATTATTTTTTTAATTATTTTAACGTTTAACTTAGGTTAAATTGTTATTATAAGGATTTTTATATACACTTAATTATCTTGACACTAGACAAAAATGTACATTTGTCCATATTTAGTCTAACTCATAGTCAAAATCATAGTCAAAATCACTATTTATAAGTTGATATCTCGAAAATGCCGTAGTGGAGTTTGTCGTTTCTTGTTCACTAGTGCCTAGCGCCGCGGTGGTAAACTTAGTTTTAAGCAAAATTTGACGTCAAAGAGATGTAATTATGTTGCACTATTTTGAGAAATAAAGAATATGGAATTTGAATTTGAAATTTTCATAGCGGTTTGTGCCTCTGCTTCCCCTGGGAAATTTGTAAGGCCTTTCTAGTCTTTGTTTTAAGTATATCCTCTAAATGTGTTGTAATAAAGAGTATTTTTATCTATCTTTAAATTTTTCAACATTTTATTCTCTTAGTAGCAGATATTCCAAAAATCCACATACATACCTCCTTTGACTTCCCCATAGTCGGTTAAAAAGCATCTACTGACAAAATTTCAAATCTGTAGATCCAGGTTTGTCCAATCAATCAGTCAGGAGGGACAAGTAATGTTAAATGTATAGAAAGATTAGAGGCCAGCGTGGACCTGTTTTACCCCCTTACACCCTATAGGAGATCTACCTGCTTTTCAAGTTTATAGGTGTTATGCTTAGTTTCTCAGATTTCATGATTACCTATACATTTATTGAAAATGTATCTTTTACTAACTTTCTGTAACCTGTGTTATGCACATAAATTATTTGATTTGATTTGATTTGATCATTGAGTGGTATTTCGCTTCTATATACATATGTACTCGTAGAACATTGACGAGTTTGTTTTGTTCAGTAATGATATTGTTCTTATCTCTCTGTATTTCCACTTATGTACAATATTATTGGAATAAAAACAAGATTATTATTACCGGACATGATGCAGACCATTAAAATTCCCGTCATTTGATAATCCGTTTGATATTCGTTTCCCCGAGTTTATTAGTGATCAGGAACTGATATCAGGGTTGAACCTGGTTTTTAGAGAATACCCCGAAATTAATCTATGTGAGTGGGTAGGTAGAGACCCACTCAAGAAAACGGTATACGTCTACCTTCAATATAAGAACAAGAGATACATTTATATATAAGTATATAGGTATTTAAACTATCATGGTCACTCACATTAGTATAAAAATAAACGGGATACTTACCATGTTTCATTGTTTTGAGTTTCCAATATTTCGGCGCTGTTGCAAGCACCATGATCACGGAGGAACTGGAGTAGTGGCGGTGAACAGGAACGCCACTACATACCAAGACTAGTTAGGGAAGCAATTGAAATAAAAAAGTATAAAAATTTCAATCGTGAGGATGGGTTTCAACTGCCGGACGTCTGGCATCCAGTGGTCGGTCTTTGCAAAAACAACCGGGAACAACCTAAAACAAAATCGCGAGTGGATACAGTAAGCATCGTATGTCGTGAACGCGAGATCGGGTTCGAGTTTGTAGTGAGAGTGAAACCAATAGTAGTGCAGATACGCGTAGTAAAAGAACTCGAAAGAGGGTAGATCGATATAATTACTACTAGGAAAAAACTTTTTCTCTGTTCACCGCCACTACTCCAGTTCCTCCGTGATCATGGTGCTTGCAACAGCGCCGAAATATCGGAAACTCAAAACAATGAAACATGGTAAATATCCCGTTTATTTTGATACATTTATATATATCCTCTTAGATATCAGACAATCACACGCCCCACCTGATGAAAAGTTACCGTGGGGCTATGGACGTGTGCAACACCAGGGGCGTCACACTCGCGCTGCTGACTCTGTAAGTACCTTTTAATGCTCTTCATGAAGAACCCCATGTTGTAGTCGCTTGAGAAAGCCATGACGGGATTTGATTCCACACTATTAATGATGTAACGCATCTTCTCTTTGGCTGGGCACCGCCACCGACGGTTAGTGAGACCTGACTAAAACCACACGACTTCTTGGGTTTTCAAATAATACCAGAGTGTAAAACTGTTAAGGACCCAGGGCCATCTCCAGTTTCGTGATAGCTCCCTCAGGTACGTATTTACCCCCAGTCAATTTGCGTTTTTGGGACCTTATAAAAATTTTCGAGGCTAAGTCAATCTACGTAAGTCAGTATACCTACCTGCTGATTGCCAGACAAGACTCTGGTGCAGGTCGAATAAGCCAGCCTTTACCAGCTCACGCGTTTCTTTCTTCCTACAGCCCCGGGTCCTTTAAGCGAGGCGTGAAAAGGCATATGATGAGGCCGTCAAGCTGAGTGCCACCATTGTAACATGCTACATGTCTGTAATGGTGACTCTCTTTCCTGAGACTTTGCCTTTAGCTTACTATCAGGCGAGGTGAAGGCAAATTGGCGTGTCCTAGATAAAAAAAAAAGGAGGAAGAGTAGACGGACCTCAGGCTCTCAGTCCCTCTTTACAAGAGGCATTTCGTTCGTTTCGTTTAAAATAGAATAGTCAAATCCCAAACAGTCACTTTTGGGATTTGACGTTTATGACATACGTTAACGACTGTCAAATATTGCTCGGGACATTTATCTGGACCTTAAGTATTTAAGGATACAGAGGATAGAGGACTACAGAGTCCCCAACTCGTCCCCGGAAACGGGGAGGCGCCGCCGCCGCGGACGAATTGTCGGGGTAGGGTTAGGTTAGGAAACTCTCGTATGCAAGCTAGTAGGTACAACGCGATAATGATGATGTCATAAGCACTGGCAACCAATTTGTATGATCTGGCAATTTTGTTTTTATTTTATTTGTAACTCTGTAAACAGTTTTTAATGCTACGTCTACTGTTATGTAATAGTTGCATCATACAAATTAACTCTTTGTTTGATTACATATCATAACATAACATAAACTCACGCCTATATCCCCGAAGTGGAAGGCAGAGGTGCTAGCACCCACATTTCGCCAGTTTATGTTTAGGTCCCAATGTAATAGGTGGCGAGCCCATTGCCATTAACCGGGCACTTATAAACCTGCGATAAATACACACATAACTTCGAAAAGCCATTGGTGTGTACCATGGTAAAATCTGGGATTGAACCCGAGACTTCGTCTCAGCAGTCCATTACCCATACCACTAGGCTACCGCGGTTCTTTTGATTACAATTTCTTTAATTTTACGATTCGAATAACAAAGATAGAAGAATCGGAGGAGTTGGCATTATGATCGAAAGGTTCCTATTTTGATTCCTGGCCATTACACTACCGACTTGAACCCACTTCTAACACAACCAATTTAGCTTAGCTGGAGGGGTTAGAGGGAATAGTAATTTCAGTTTACATACATACATATAATCACGCCTTTATCCCCGGAGGGTTTGGCAAAGGTGAATTAACACCCACATTTCACCGATCATTGAATTTGGTCCCACGTAATAGGGGGTGAGCCTATTGCCATCTCCCGGGCACTATTGTTGACTCAAGCCATGCATCTAAGGCTGAGTCTGGGCAGTATATATCTGTCTGATGTCAAACAGCCCTATCCCTTAGTCGCCTTGTACGACACCGCATGGGAAGAGATGGGGTGGTCCAAATTCTACTCTGCCGGGTACCACACGGCTTTTTATCGGTTTAATAATATTCTTTAAAAAATACTCACGCCTTTATGGTGGAAGGGTACTCTCGATTCACTTACTATGTTTTTTTGTACTATATCTATACTAATATTATAAAGCTGCAGAGTTTGTTCGTTTGTTTGTTTGTTTGAACGCACTAATCTCTGGAACTACTGGTCCGATTTGAATGATTCTTTCAGTGTTGGGTAGTCCATTTATCGAGGAAGGTTTTAGGCTATATATCATCACGCTACTACTTAAGGGAGCGGAGCATTGACAAAACATGTTTACAAATTCGTAAATTTTTCATACATATTTTGAAGACTAAAACATACGGGCTCAAAGGGATATGAAGCTTCAAAATATACCCCGGGCGAAGCTGGGGTGGGTCAGCTAGTAACTAATATGCAACGAACCAAATGTATGCCTTCGGGCACTATCAGTCAGATAACAATCCTCGTAATTCCAAATTAAGGGCATTAAAAGGTACCTGTAGCGTTGGCAGTACGTGTGTGACCCCCCTGGTGTTGCACACGTCCATAGGCCACGGTAATTAATTTCTATTAGATGTGATTATCTGACACCTAAAATCCTGCCATGTTAAGTACCTCAATGATAAAGTGTACAGGAGAACAGTGCAGAAAAAAAAGCTGCAGCTTTTTCTTATTTTTAAAATGTCTCAAGAATTCAATTATTTTTTATACCACTTAGGTGGCAGACAAGCACACGGCCCACCTGATGGAAAGTGCTTACCGTGGCCTATGGACATTTGTAACACCAGAGGAGTCACAGTTGCGCTGCCAACCCTGTAAGTAAAGAGTATCTGTGCCGTCAGTGTAGAAGACAAAGCAGGACAAGCCTTTAGTTTTCCCACTGACAGCACAAATTCTCCAGTGAGCTCTGGATATCCTACTCACCGCTGGGAACACAACACGAAGTTATTATAGCCGCGGTATCCTGTAGGGTTTTTTTTTTTTTTACGTGCGCAAAATCCCCACGGATACCTCCCCACCGGAGCCGGTGGAGGAGGTTATGTCGGACTCGAACCGACTAAAACGCACGCCGCCTGTGGGTCGTTTTGGTTGCCGAAGGTGAGGTTGACAGGCATATCCCTCGCACCCCGGCCGACCCAGGGCCATCTCTCACGATCTGGCCCTCGTCTCGGGTGTGGGGACTACAGAGTCCCCAACTCGACCCCGGAAACGGGGAGGCGCGCCAGGCGCGCCATAGCCGCGGCCTGCTTCTGCCAGGGTAACAGGCGGCTCCACCTGTCACCCCCAGGCCGGCGCTCATGGGGGGCGGAGGTCGTTCATCGACCTCTGACGCCCGAGTTCCCTTCGTACGCGGGCAGCTTGGCTTGCGATCCTTCGTCGCTCCCGCTGCCGCTCCCGCCCCGCCTCCTCCTTCACGAGCATTACTTGCTCGCAGAAGGAGGCGCCGGCCGCCCACGCATCCGCGCAGCGGACCATCGCTGCGAGCAAGGTGGAGAGCGTGAGAACTCTCACTCCCAGGGCCGCCACAAGCTCCCGCCTCGGAGTCTCCCACGCCGGACACTCGGTGAGCGTGTGCGGACCTGAGTCCTCGCTCGCGTCGCAGTGATGGCACTCGGACGTTGGCTCTTTCTCCATCCGACGCAGATACTTGCCGAAGCATCCGTGCTCGGTGATCATCTGCGTCAGACGGTACGAGAGGCTGCTGTGTGGCCTCTCTAGCCACTCCCCCATGATGGGTCTTACCGCCGCTACTACGGTGCGCCCTCGGTATTCTGTATGGTGGAGATACTTCCCCAGTCGGACTGCTCAATTGGGCGGATATACCGCCGTCTCCTTTCTCCTAATAAAAAAAAAGTCGGTATAGAAATAAACAGTAGAAAATTAATATTCAGCTCTCTGTTTAGTTGTATCAAGAGTCAACGCCAGGAAATAAGTCCCGCGGTCACTCGGAACTAAAAATGACATCGCCGCTATACTCAGCCATACTGTGTGTTGATTGGTTCAGGCGATGACAGTACGGTTTAAAGTTGCCAGCACATTTTTTTATAATCTTATAGTGCATATACACATGTACACTAAAATATGCACAGTACGTACAGATTTTTTGGAGGATAGCTAGAGGCGCTACGACGGCTTCTGTGCTTTCAGTGTAGAACACAAAATCCGGACAAGCTTTTGGTCTTTCCACTGACAGCACAGAAACTTTCCAGTGAGCTCTGGCTACCCTACTCACCGCCGGGAACCTAACACGAGGTTATTATAGCCGTGGTATTCTGTAGGGTGGATGTACTTCCCCAGTCGGACTACTCAATTCGGAAGGGAATATCGTCGTGTCCTACCTCCTCCGTAACTTCTAGAGAAACGAGGCGATATGTTCCTTCAACACAAAGAGAGGATCCTCCGACCAGACAAGATGATCACGCCTGGCGGGCCACGGCCCAGAACTAACTATTACATTCGTATCTGAACAATGAAAGATCTGGTAAAATAAAAATTCGATACAGGCAACATTACATGTTGCGACTGCCACGCTGCGGCCAAGGGACTCATTTCGGGGGCGGGAGCGGCAGCGGGAGCGCCGAAGGATCGCAAGACAAGCTGCCCGCGTACGAAGGCAACTCGGGCGTCGGAGGTCGTTGAACGACCTCCGCCCCCCATGAGTGCCGGCCTGGGGGTGACAGGTGGAGCCGCCTGTCACCCTGGCAGAAGCAGGCCGCCGCGGCGGCGCGCGTGGCACGCCTCCCCGTTTCCGGGGACGAGTTGGGGACTCTGTAGTCCCCACACCCGAGAAGAGGGCCAGATCGTGAGAGATGGCCCTGGGTCGGCCGGGGTGCGAGGGATATGCCTGTCAACCTCACCTTCGGCAACCAAAACGACCCACAGGCGGCGTGCGTTTTAGTCGGTTCGAGTCCGATATAACCTCCTCCACCGGCTCCGGTGGGGAGGTATCCGAGGGAATTTTGCGCACGTAAAAAAAAAAAAAGGGACTCATTTCGAGGCGCGTACTCTAATAAACAACACAAGTTAGCAACTCTGCCATAGTCAGTCACTGATTTGCTGTAACCATAAATTTAAAATTGCCCAATATTTTTTTTTGGCTCTTTGCTTTTAGCATCAATTCCGCCAACGTCCCGTGATAGAGCTATTAACGACGGAGATAGAGTGGATCAGCATGTGACCTGTTACTGAAATTTTTAGATACTCCCCCCAGAATCAGTGACAACGGTGACACTCAGCTTGACGGCCTCATTATATGCTTTTTCACGCTCCGCTTAAATACTAACATATAAATAGATATGAGTACACATACACGAATAAAATTATCATATAAAGACAGGACGGAGGGTATATTTATATGTATAATTCAAAATAAATAAGTTTATAGATTTAGTGAGTTAATTTCTATAAATGTGGCAAGGATCAATTGCCCAAATTATTACAATACTTCTATTTATAAATCTTATCCAAAGCAGGTTTTCAATGTTTCCATCAAAATTAATGTCAAAATGTCTTGTTCCTATCAAAATGTGTATCTATCGATAAGTTTTATCAACAGTAGTTGAACTTTAGAGAATTTTTATTATAATAAATTAATACAGTGATATATTAACTTAATTTTTGTGATAGACCCTAGCCATTTCAACATGGGCATAGGCATAAAAGTGAACTTACCTGTAATAATTTCGTTTCTACTGTTGTATTCTTTGAAACGTGGTTCTATGATCGTTTGCACTTGGACAATGGTAAGTTCTACCTATTATTCTTACATTTCTGCCAACTACCAAGCTTGGACGAAAGGTTGAATACCAGTAGGGGTTCGTAAAGTTCGTAAAGTACCCATGTAAGGTTTCATAGTAGCGCAAGTTGTAAGTGTACTTGTATAAATCATGCAACGCGAAAGTTTCAAAGATGGCTAAGCGAATGTATCGAACTTATATTACTTAACACAAGCTAGTTAAGCTACCATGCATATATGCTCTTATACTTAGTTTACGTCTATAGATAGCATTGTGTAGAATGCCCTAGAACAGTGGTGGACCAACGTTTTTATGGGGGCCAGAAAGTGTAAGAAATTTCACAAGGCCAGAAAATTTATGCAGGGATACTCCCTTCCTCCGACTGCGGGGGTGGTTAAGAACTTGTTGTAAAACCGGTATGTTAATCTTTGTCCCTTCACCCCGCATCTTTGCACCCCACGACACAATAATTTTTGAAGAAATATGATACGACGGTATTGCCTTCCAATTGAGCAGTCCGACTGGGGAAGTATCTCTGCCCTTCTGAATACCGTTGCCATAATAACCTCGTGTTGTGTTCCCGGCAGTGAGTAGGGTAGCCAGAGTTCACTGAATCACGCCACACATGGCACACACCAATGACGTTTTGATGCTTTTCGAAGTTATGTGTGCATTTATCGTAGGTTTATAAGTGCCCGGTTAATGGCAATAAGTTCACCACCTATTACATTGGGACCTAAACATAATCTGGCGAAATGTGGGTGTTAGCACCTCTGCCTACCCTGTAGGGGATAAAAGCGTGAGTTTATCTTATGTTATATGATTTTCCTTTCTTTTCAGTTCCGTTCATTGTTTTGCTGCGTATTTTTCATGTGGAGTAGCATTGATGAGTTCTTACCATTTTGCCCGGGCCCTGGGCAGAAGGCGGTGGTACGACAGAAACCCATAACATACGATAATGACTATTGCACCAACTTTTATTACATTTTATATCTTTCGTACACTTGCATGATTGTGATCGAGGCTATTCTTTTTATATTTAGTGTTACTCTGGCGATTGGGATCTTTAATGTATGTACCTATACATTCATTTGTTATAAGATACTGACAGACTTATTTTTATTTACGTGCGCATAATCCCCACTGATAAACCCTCACCAACCGGAGCCGGTGGAAGAGGTTATATTGGACTCGAACCGACCAAAACGCACGCCGCCTGTGGGTCCTATTTTGTTGCCGAAAGTGAGGTTAACAGGCATATCCCTCGCACCCCGGCCGACCATCTCTCTCTATCTGGCCCTCTCCTCGGGTGTGGGGACCACAAGTCCCCAACTCGTCCCCGGAAAGATACTGACAGACTTGAATATTCACGTCGGACTGATTCAAGCATAGAGACAAACATCGCCATGAACATTTTCATGATATTTTCTAATGAATGCTCTAGTCGATGGAAACTTACTGACCTTTCGTGGGAATGCTCGTCAGAACGCTCGATATAATGCTCGTTAAAACGCTCTCGAATGTTACATTCTCAAGAATGCTTCAAGTGAATGCTCTAATCTATCAGCACCCATAGTTACCCTTAAAGTGGGATACTTGGTTAGGAACCTCCACATGGGGCATCCTGGACAATGGACACAACAGGTCTCTCTCCCAGGATGGGGAGAAACTGACGCCTATTCAGTAACTCCGTGACGAAGCTCTTCACGTATCCGTCTGATTAATAGATGACACAGGGGAGAGCAGGCTGAGGGCGGAATGGTATTCCGAGCGCAGGCCTGGGAGTGACGTAAAACGGCGTGCGGTTTTAGCCGGATCGAGTCCGACTTAACCACTCCCCGCTGACCAACGCGGCACCGGGTTGCACGAAAAAAATAACAAGGTACTCAGGTTGAAGTTACCAGAACATACGGCCGCCGACACATTACTTTTGTTAAGATAAAAAGCAATGTTTGGAATTAAATCTGTACTTAATTTATTTTGCCACTTAACTGCAGCGAATGCTCTTTCTATACTCGTTTAATTTTTAATACCACTTAGGTGGCAGACAAGCACACGGCCCACCTGATGGAAAGTGGTTACCATAGCCTATGGAAGTGTGTAACACCAGAGGAGCCACACTCGCGCTGCCGACCCTGCGTTTCTGTGTCGTCAGTGTAGAAGACATAGCAGGCACAAATTTTCCAGAGAGCTCTGGCTACCCTATTCACCGCAGGGCGCGCCGTAGTAGCGGTGGTAAAACCCATCATGGGGGAGTGGCTAGAGAGGCCACTCGGCAGCCTCTTGTACCGTCAGACACAGATGATCACCGAGCACAGGTGCTTCGGAAAGTATCTGCGTCGGATGGAGAAAGAGCCAACGTCCGAGTGCCATCACTGCGACGCGAGCAAGGACTCGGAGCCGCACACGCTCACCGAGTGTCCGGCGTGAGAGGCTCCGAGGCGGGAGCTTGTGGCGGCCCTGGGAGTGAGGGTTCTCACGCCCTCCACCTTGCTCGCGGCGATGGTCCGCTGCGCGGATGCGTGGGCGGCCAGCGCCTCCTTCTGCGAGCAAGTAATGCTCGTGAAGGAGGAGGCGGGGCGGAAGCGGCAGCGGAAGCGACGAAGGATTGCAAGCCAAGCTGCCCGCGTACGAAGGCAACTCGGGCGTCGGAGAGTCGATGAATGACCTTCGCCACCCATGAGCACCGGCCTGGGGGTGACAGGTGGAGCCGCCTGTCACCCTGGCAGAAGCAGGCCGCGGCGGCGGCGTGCCTGGCGCGCCTCCAGTTTTCGGAAGCGGTACAGCGCTCGCGGTCATGCTAGAGTTAAAAAGTATCCATTAACTTATTAATCTTGTCTTATTTCAGATAAGTATAATCCAAATCACACAATACCTAGTTTGTCGATTTGTAGTATGGTGCTTAGAAATTATTTTGTTAACACTAATCACTGTTATTCAAGACGAGTCGAAAGGATGGTATCTTATTTTTCTCATGCTCATTAGTAAGTGCTCTTATTTAATTTCGTAGATACTAGCAGGTAGAATTAGGCCACTGTATCTCTTCACATGCGGTGTCGTACAAGGCGACTAAGGAATAGGGCTGTTTAACATCAGACAGATATATACCTACAGCCCAGACTCAGTCTCAGATGGGCATTTTCACTTTAGATGACACCTATCTGAAATTTTAGGATTTTAAATTTTTTATTAACTACGTCTGCATTAACTATTGATATAGATTTAAAAACTATCCTATTTTGTATTTTTTATAAAAGTTCACGTAATATATTCATATTTTTTGCAATAATTGATATTTATGTGAGACGGGTGACCAATAATTGTCCGCTTTGTAACGAAAATGATCTTCACATAAAAATGATATAAACCATTAACGAGACTGAACAATCAACTATTTGTTAAATTTAGAGCCCATAGAAAGATAATAACTCTAAATATTATGTAAAGTATTGAATTTGAAATTTCTATCATAACATTTCATTCTGTTTTGTAACATTTTGTACCAAATAAAGTTTTATTTTTAACGTCACAGTTTTAGTTTTTAAGGTACGTTATTGATTTTTACTGTTAGGAAAAGATTTGAATTTCTTTTTTATTTATAACAAAGATATTATTTAGTTTTTATGAGCATTTCAGAAAAATCTACAGAAATCAAGTAAAAAAAAATGGGACAGTTACAAAATAGACAAAAATGTTACAAAACAGAAATTATAAGGCATAGTCCTAAATGTACCAATAAATATGAAAAGGGACAATTAAACACAATTTTGTTTATATGAACTATCAGGTAAGTTTATTAAATCTTTGGGTGTCATTGCAAACAAGACACTCAAATGAAATTAAGATTCATCCAGTGGTTTATAAAATTAAAAATTAAAAAAAACAATGCAAGTAGGTAGTAAAAACCTTAAGAAAAAATAACAAAACTAACTGTCTCATGAAATATCTACGCTCAGTGTTTTGCTTCAGTAATTAAAATAATTATTAGGTAAATTGCATTCTATAACCAAGAATAACAAAAAAAAACACAAAATATAAAATAAGAATACAATTTACCTCAGATATTACTGAAACAAAAAATTACATACCAAATTTTCCACCCTCTTCTTTATACCTTTTATATAAATTTGCTAATGTATCAACTGTATACCTTATTTGTTCCTTTTTTTTTCAAAAGACCTACATTCTTTTTTCCCTGCAGTTGCTCTGGTGGTCTCATCTCTTAACCAAAACATCTCAATTTCTTAGCAACATGTCTGTCTCTTTTTTTCCTTTCTATTCCGTTGTTTACTACCAAGTCCCATTAGTTTTGCTACATATATTATGTCTTTTTACCAGGCTGAGAGTTATTTATTAACTTTTTAAAATCTGTTTGTCGATACGTTTTTCACATTGTGCATAAGTCCGCCGTAATGTCAGTTCCAATATCTCTTCCCTGGCTTTTTGTTTGTCAAGTAGGTCTTGCTGATTATTTATTATTATTGAAGTAGATTTTTTAAGGCGACTGTATCTTTTTCTCAGTCTTACGACGCATTTTTTAAGTATTGAATTTTATTTTAAAGCTATTTTATATTTAAGACTTAAAATTTGGTATTTTTGTTGATAAATGTTTACTTATACTAAGATTTTCTTTTAATCGATTTGTAGAAGGTGAAACTGCAGGGTTTGTATTAATTGAGGTTCCGGCTGTAGCATTTACTTGATTACATTTTGAAGCACGTTGTTTTCTTTTCTCCTCTCTCCAAGTTTGACGTTTTGTATTTTTTTCTATTTCACTCATCTCAGCAACTTTTTTTTTTAGTTCTAATTCGATCTAAATTTTTCTTTCTTATTTCTTCGGCTTTTTCTGGATTGTTTTTTAATTTTTCTCTATACCTTCTAACCCCTTCTGCTGATGTGAACGCCATTGTTGCCTAAAAATTAAAAAGTGAAACTACTTAGTAAGTTTCGAATTAAACTAACCATCTAGCACCTAAGCACTCGTCAATACGAACCAAACGAGTCCAAACTCAATGGGATTGCGTTGTTTCACTATTGAGTTCTATGACCATCTTCCGGCTCCATCATTAGACCCTGGTTACCAACTAGTACCAAAGTACCTTTCAACACGAATCAAATGAGTCCAAACACGATGCATATTGTTGTTTAACTTCTGAGTTCCTATGGTCACGACCCTGTTCCATCATCGGAACAGCTCCGTGTCATTAATTTTGCATTGTCATCCAATTCACACATGCTTGCAAAATTTCAGCTCAATCGGTAACCGATAAGTAGATTAAATTTAACTTACAAGATTTGGTTACAGACAGACACCGAGACAGGTGAAACTATATAAAAGCTTCAAGTAAAAAAATGCAAGATTATTAAAACAAATAACCCTCTTTTAAGCTTCAACGCAGTCGGTTAGTATTAATTTGCCTTTGTGCATTAGCCTTTACGTGTCCGTTTTGTAACGTTTTTAGTCCGCATATTGTAACGTTACAAAACAGACGTTACAAAATTGCGACCGTTAGAAATATTTAAAGAAAAAATATCAATTATAACGAATAATCCTTTCATGTTTAATGTTTTTCGCATGGAATACAGTCCAATGCATGCATTAAATATAACAGATATTATGATTAAACCCTAAAAAATAAGAATAAAGACGTTACTTACCAGACAAACACCGACGCTAAATTTGAAGCACAATCACGTTAACCTTCACAAAATATTTTTTGACACTGATTTCAAAATGGCTGATTCCCTATACTAATCGCAATGCCCGAAATTGCCAGATTAATAAAAAATATCACTTTTTGGTAAAAAATTGAATGAATAATTCCCGTTACAAAACCGGAAATGTCCGGAATGCAAAAAAGTGGGGGACAAGATAAAAAATAATATTATACATAAATAATAATAAAAACTAATACAAAAAATGAGATAAAGTAACAACTAGCTTTCTTTTATATGCATTGCAATCATCGCTACATAATCTATCATATAAAAAATCATTAAAAACTCAATCCAAAGTTGACAGTTTACAAATGGGACAGTATGAAACTGAAAAATCTTGAAATTTCAAATATGTTTTATTTATAAATTAACTGTTCTATATTTATGTTAATAACAAATAGAGGTAGCCTGTTTCATATATTTTCAATGTGTCTTTAATTTATTACCAAAACAATTATTTAAATATTTATAAAAAATGCTAATTCCTAGGGACAGCTCCAAAACAGCAATGTGTCATTTAAAGTGAAAATGCCCAGATGCATGGCTCGAGTCAACAATAGTGCCCGTATTCCGGGCTATAGGCTCACCCCCTGTTTTACGTGGGCCCGAATACAATTATTGGTGAATTGTGGGTGTTAATTCACCTCTGCCTAACCCTCCAGGGATAAAGGCATGATTAAATGTATGTATCTATGTATGTATGTTGACACTAGCAGCTGCCTGCGAGTACGTCCACATGGTCTATGGAGGAAAATTGCACTATTTATAGCATTCCAAATTCTAACAAAATCGGTTTAGTAATCCAGAAGGCAAAAAAGTCGGCCAGTCTCTGGAATTTTCTGTTTAGGGCATACCAGATTCCCTGGTCACAATACGACGAAATACTATGCGGTTTTAGTCGGTTCGAGTCCGACATATCTACCGATCTTGTCGTTAGCTCCGATGAGATGAAACCCAAGGGGTTTTCGCAGGTAAAAAGTAAATAAAACTAAAAAGTGCTTCCTCATATCTTGAGTTGTTAGGTTTCTCCGCATCTCACAATGTTCAGCGGAATCTATCTTAAGTGAAAAGTAATTTTGATTTGTAGCATACATAGCTACCGGCATATATTTTGAACCCAACCTCGTTTAATAAATTAGTCTCAGGAAAGAGGGTCACCATTACAGACACTAAGTAATGTTACAATGGTGGCACTCAGGTTGGCGGCCTCATCAAATGCTTTTTCACGCCCCGCTTATCAGTCGCACCAGGTCTTGGTGGTACGGCAAAGAAAAGAGTCTCAGAACCGCTTGGTTCTTGCTCATATATTCTTCACAGTGTGAGGGTGACATCTGAGCCCTGCATGTACAGGGCCGTCTTTAAACTATTTGAGGCCCTGGGCACATTAGGATCATGGGGCCCCTAGGACCTTGAGAAAACACTATTTAGTTACAATAGATAAAGAAAGACAAACAAGGTTCTAAATTTATTTTTATTTAGTTACTAACTATAAAAAAATAGGAAATATAAAAAATAATCTACAAAAGTAACTCGTTTAACATAAAATCCTTAGATTAATTCTATGTTGATTGCAAAGGTACCCTTCTAGATTTAAGATGAGCAAAATCGTTAATCACATCTTCAAAATCTATGGTATTGAGAATATCACATTCTATGGACATCAGCGACAAACTAGTTAATCTCTCTTGAAGCATTGTACTTCTTAATTCATTTTTTATTCGTTTCAATTTGGAGAAGGAGCGTTCTCCGCTGCAGTTAGTTACCATCATACTTAAAAATATTCTCAATGCAATTTCTACGTTAGGAAATGTGTCTTCAATTTTGTTTTGCTTTAATAGATTATATACTTCCTGTACACTGTTAGATGCTTCATTTTCACTCTGAACATTTTTTAAGTATTCTTTTAAATGTTGACATTCTATTTCTAACTCTTTTTCATTTACATCTTCGTGATAGATTTGAGAAAATTCTTTGCATCCTTGTCGTATCTCTTCGGAATTCAGAGTTTTTAAGTGAAAAAATAAACTAAAACGTTGACTGACGGTCTCATATGAACTTTGTCGCTGTTTTAGATGAACACTCAAGTATCGATTATTGGGAGAAATGGCGCAGAGCCATCAAAAAAAATCAGCCGTGAGCTTCTACGTCTTGTTCTTTGAGATAGATCTTTGTAGTCAGATTCTGGGTTATTTTCTTTGGCAGATGATTCGAAGTTATTAAATTTATCCCTGAGGTTAGTAATAAAATCATAAAGTGAAGTCAACAAATTGGTTGCAACGTCCAGTGTTATTGTTTCTTTCTGAAGATAATTACTTGTTTTGTCTATTCTTTCCAATATGGTGCTCCAGATTTCCGTCAGTATAATAAATTCTAGATTTCCCATTTTTCTAGACAGACTAAGGGCTTCGTCTCTTGTTTCTCGTGCCTTTTCAGTATCATTTGCGATGGTGATTAAAGCTTCTAATATTCTTTTATAACCCCCATGCAAAGCACTTACTGCATCAGCTCGGGCTGACCATCTGGTTTGTGAAAGACTCTTAACAACTTTTTTTGAACCTAAATGTTCTGTTAATATATTCCATCTGTGGGTAGAGCCCGAAAAAAAGTTGTACACTTTCTGAACTATTTCAAAAAACTGTGATGCCTCCGGTACACACCCAGCAGCATGGACACCTACCAAGTTTAGTGAATGTCCTGCACATGGTATAAAGGTGGCAAATTCACATTTTTCCTTGATTCTTGTTTGTAGACCACTATACTTTCCCGACATATTTGAAGCATTGTCGTAGCTTTGTCCTCTGCAATCTTTTATGGGAATATCATGTATCTCTAAAAAATTTAAGATGGTCTCCGCTAAATACTTAGATTTATGCTCTTTAATAGGTATAAATTTCAAAAACCTTTCAACAGGAACACAGTCTTTTACGTATCGAATGATGAAAGTTAGCTGGTCAATATGAGACAGATCGGGCGTACTGTCAACGCTTATGGAAAAATATTTTGCTGATTTAACTTCATTTATAATTTTTTTTAGAACCTGTTTTCCCATTACTTCAATAAACTCATTACAGATATTTGCTGATAAATAAGAAATGTTACCCTTTCCAGGATTCCCAATTTTTTTTAAGTGATCTGCAAGAAATGGATCAAATTCACTCAATAATTCCACACAACCCAAATAATTTCCATTGTTTGGAGATCCTAGGATTTCATTGTCGCCGCGAAATGGAAGCCCTCTCGATGCCAAAAATTTTACAACAGCTACAATCCGTTTAAGTACGTTTCTCCAGTAATCCACTTCCTTTTGATGTTGAGATAATAACTCTATATCTACTCTACCAACCGCTTTACTTCGTGCCAGATAAGTCATCATAGATTGCTTATGCGCTGGGCTATTTTCATGTGTTAAAATTATGTGATTAATATGCTTCCAATCATTACATCCATTCCGAGAGCAAAGATTAACATCAGTTGGGTTAAATAAGCAGCATGAAAAACAAAATACAGAGCATTTGGAAGGCGAATACAGCAACCATTTTCTTTCGACGCTTTCATTGTTCTTTAATTTGCGAATAAATAATGCTTTGTTGAAATATCTCGTCACTAATTTATTACCATCTTTGTAGGTTCTGGATGCCTCGGAAAAGTCAGAATCTTTATTTTGAAAATATACTGGTCCCTTACGAATTAAAATATCGCGATTTATTTCAACAAACTTTTCGTGAAAATAATCGGCGGGATCGTGCGATATTAATTCTTCTGTGTTGGAAAACTGCTGTTCAATTGACACAGTTGGAGTTGTCGGTTTTAGTGAAGTTACTGAAGTCGTTGCACTTTCGTCGTAGGAATCGCTTTCTGATTCAATCTCTTTTTCAAAATTGGAACATGAAGGTTTAGAAATTCCCGCAATTTGTAATTGAGCTGAGTCATCATGTGGAACATTTATGAGTTGATTGCTACTTACAGAAGTTTCTCCAGTAGTAGTAGTAAAATATGATGTTAATTTTGGTAACTTTTCAATTACTTCTTTCTGATGTAGAGCTTTTTTCCTTTTTTCAGATCCACTAGGATATGACCGTTTCGACATTTTATATTATAATTCAGTATTTAATTAATTTTATAACGAAAATATTCGCTAACACAAAACAGACAAACGACGATTTAATCAAACAATACTATTTTTTTGTCAGAGCTCAAGCACAGTCAGTAACAAACTAACAACTACAAACAAAACAAACGCCACAACATCGCAGACAAATACTTGAAGGGAATTCCCGTTCGTCAAGTCAAACGACGATCGGGAGTCGGGAATTCCCCTTTTTTGTCTTTGGTATTACGAATGACGTTCGAATAGGTTTCTTAAAGACATAAACCACACCGCATCAAATAATTCTTCTTTTTTTAATTTAATAATTTTTCTTTTAATTGTATTCTTATACTTACATATAGGTATTTAAATTAACCTAAATATACTAATATCGGAAAAACACTTTTTTTGAGAGAGAGTGGAGTACTTATACCCTGTTTATTTATTAGTTTGATCTTTCTTTTTGACGGATGTCAAATCTGAAATCGATATAACTTTGCAACGACGAACTATATTTTCTTATTTTAATAATATTAAAAATTGATAATAATCATAAGAATAGACACACAACATAAGAGTACCTGTTAAGGACTCAAGCATTTTCCGAAAGTCTTAAGTGGTTTTTATTGCTTCGAAGTAAAATTTAAATAGAAAAACTGAAAACAATGGTACCTACCCAATGTTTTTATGTCTAGTGCAATAAAATTGATTGACGAATGAATTTATTTATTTTGAATAGTTTAAAACATACATACAGCCACATATTTAGCCAACACATTTTTTACACCAATAGATATTTTCTGTTTCCCATCACTGACCCATCTGTCAAAAAGTTCAAGCTATGTTGTACAAGGTATAGCTATCCGCATGCGGCAAACTAAAGCTAATATAATAAGCGTAGGTATTGTAGTAAGTCATTATCATCAGATTTTTCAAAATTAATGTTTTTCGGTAATACCTAAATATCGGTTATCATTTGGTAATCTGGCAGGAACTAGGGGGCCCCATTCGATCGCGGGGCCCTGGGCACGTGCCCATAGTGCCCAGTGGGGAAGAGGGGCCTGTGCATGTATTATCCTGTGTAGGAAAGGGGACAAATATTTGCTCTGAGCGGAAATCGAACCCGCACCCCCTGCGTTCAGCTTCATATTTTTTTATTTCTTACGGAAATCGGATACGGGGAGTGGGGGGGGGGGCAAACTCGGACACGTCATAATCATCCCCAATGGGCGCTATAAGCGATCGAGATAGAGTCAACACACTCCACCGCCCACGCTGGGAACAGGGAGCCAATAACGCCTCCGAGCAACTCCGGCAGAGACACCGGGGCAACGCCGGGTCCGGGGGCGCTGCTCTTAACATAGAGTAAAGTCACATAAGATAAGACCTTGTAGACGAAAGGCCGCCCCCGGGGGGAATTTGCCACACCCTGATGCTGCCGCCCGGGGCACGTGCACCGGCTTGTCCTCCCCTAGATCCGGCCCTGCCTGCGTGGCAGTCACGTTCAATAACACCACGTCTGAAACTATCTCAAGATATTTGTCGATAACCCTACATTAAACAGGATCTAGTCTGTTTTTTTTATAACTATGTATTACACACACACACATACACACACACACACACATACCTACTCATATTCCTATACAAGGAATATTATAAACAAAATAAAAGCAAAAAATAAATAAATAATTTCTATGTAACTTTATTGATTAGCTTAATATTGTAATGTGTTAATAGTTACAATCTATGAAGTGTAGGAGCGGAGGCTCCTTACACAGGCATTTCTTGCTTAAAAGGAGTCTTCAAATACCATCTATGTAAACCATGTTTATTGACACAAAAAAAATAATTTTAATTTTTAATTTTAATTCTAGAGTACACAAGCAAGTTAAGGTAAGCTTACCATGGGTCTAGATTATTTATATTTATTAATATTATATTTTAATTGTTATTCAGTTTTGGAGCTGTATGGATTTATCGTGGTATACAGTTACACGAAAGAATTGACCGAAAACGCAAATAGAAAAAACTTTGTTGTCAAGGAACTTCGTGAGTGCGATGGGTAGAAATTGGATAATACTTATCGCGTTGTTTTCAATATAAGTATTTAAGAGTCAACCCTTTTCAATTGCTTTTTTTTTTCAAACTCTTCATGGAGATTTCTTCATTGCATACGAGGCCGTGGTGACCTCAGAGCTCAGGGTCCTCCTTCTGGTTCTCCCTCCTCCACATCGCACAATCTTGGGCGTTCATGATAGTGAGACTATTTGCACGCATGTCAATCACCACGACGACAAGCCTTCGTCGTTCGAGCTAGTAATGCTCGTGAAGGAGGAGGCGGGGTGGAAGCGGCAGCGGGAGCGACGAAGGATCGCAAGCCAAGTACGAAGGCAACTCGGGCGTCGGAGCGCAGGCCTGGGGGTGACGTGTGGAGCCGCCTGTCACCCTGGCAGAAGCAGGCCGCAGCGGCGACGCGTCTCGCCATTTACGGGGACGAGTTGGAGACTCTGTGGTCCCCGCACCCAAGGAGAGGGCCAGATCGAGAGAAATGGCCCTGGGTCGGCCGGGGTGTGAGGGATATGTCTGTCAACCTCACCAACTTGGTCGGTTCGAGTCCGACATAACCTCTCCGACTGGCTCCGGTAGGGGAGGTATCCGTGGGGATTTTGCGCACGTAAAAAAAGCTTTTGTATCATTATTGAGCCTACCCCTTCTACCTGCCCGGCAGAGGCACCATTGCCAGGCATTTATTATTCACGTAACCTGGCGATTGCCGCAAGACGTGGCAGCACTAGCGAAAGCGGCTCTTTTTTAATACCACTTAGGTGGCAGACAAGCACACGGCCCACCTGATGGGAAGTGGTGACCGTGGCCTATGGACGTAAGCAACACCAGGAGCGTTACCGACCGCCGACCATGAAGTGACCTTTTGATACGCCTCTTGAAGAACCCCATATTATAGGCGCTTGGGAAAGCCGCAGTAGCGAGGTCAAGTCACATGAAGGCTGCTGTGCGAATTTGCTTAGTACCTAGGTTTAATGTTTAGATAGATAGATAATTCTTTATTGTATATCAATAGATTACAGCAGGTAGAGTGTCTTCTGGAGTCAGTATCCTACAAGGTAGCATGCATACAGTTTAATGTACAATGGGCGGCCTTATCGCTGGAAGCGATTTCTTCCAGGTAACCTTTGGATGGACAGTAATGTAATAAAAGCAAAAGATTTAGCACAATAGACAATGTCCAACATTTGCTCTTGGAGTGTGAACGAAATCGTAGTGCTAAGGAACAACTAGTTTTAGATTTTAATATCAAATCAAATCAAAAATCAACTAGCCCATCGCAGTTCACTGCTGGACTAGACCTCACCCAATGTTGGGAGGCTTTAGCCTACTGTTTCCACGCTGGCCAGACGCGTTGGTACAGGGTTTTATTTCGAGTTTTTCTTCTTTCGCAGTGATATGGTTGGTGTATGTTGCCATTAGTCGCCTCTTACGACACCCTTCGGATGTGATGGGGTGGTGACACATACAAGTATTACTCTTATTCAAGTATTCTCCGTCACTACACGGACAGAGATTTTAATATAAGAATAGAATAGTATTTATATTAGTATTGGTATTTTATATTAATAATAATAGTATTTTATCGGCACCTCATTCTGATGCTGCAAGGTGTGTTTATGAGATGTGTAGAAATGTTTGTTAAATGTAAATATGTAATATAAATCGGTTACAATAGAAAAACCGCGGTAGCCTAGTGGTATGGGTAATGGACTTCTGATACGAGGTCTCGTGTTCGATCCCAGGTTTTACCATGGCACACACCAATGACTTTTCGAAGTTATGTGTGTATTTATCGCAGGTTTATAAGTGCCCGGTTAATGGCAATAGGCTCGCCACCTATTACATTGGGACCTAAACATAAACTGGCGAAATGTGGGTGCTAACACCTCTGCTTACCCCTTCGGGGATTTAGGCGTGAGTTTATGTTATGTTAGGACTGACATGTCTTATGACAAAAGTCCTGTAAAGAAAAAAAAAATTGGTGTAGTTAGCAAATAAGCTAGAAACAACGTGTATTAACCTACTACTGCTACTGACGCTAACTTTTTCTAATCACCTGACCATTGCATTTCTACTCACCCCGGAATAGCCGAGTAAACCAGGTTGAATATAAATAAAATGAGTATACTCTACTAGCCGCGTGGTTCCCGGCAAAGTAGAATTTGGACCACCCCATCTCTTCCCATGCGGTGTCGTACAGCGACTAAGGGATAGGGCTGTTTAACATCTAACAGATATATACAGTCCAGACTCTGCCTCAAATGCATGGCTCGAGTCAACAATAGTGCCCGTACAAGGGACCAAATACAATGATAGGTGAAATGTGGGTGTTAATTCACCTGTGCATAACCCTTTGGGGATAAGGGCGTGATTATATGTACTCAGGAAGAATATTAAAACACGTTATTTAATGCTATAATATTATTTATAATAATTTTATACACTAAAAAACAGGCACGTCATCACTAGAGCTTAATTCTACTAAAACAAATTCCGTATTTGAACTAACAACATATATTTCAATAGCTTAACCTGCCTACTATTGTTTAACCGACTTCCAAAATAGAGGAGTTTTTCCATTCATATGTTTATATTTTTTATACCAGAATTCTGATACACAGTGCAGCCGTTATCATCTATCGTCGAATGTGGCCATACACATAACACTGACGTTATCATCTGTGACGTCACTTACGGCCGTACAATCAATCAATCAGCCAATCAATCAATCAATCAGTCAATCAATCAATCAGTCAATCAACCAGTCAATTAGCCAATCAATCCATCAGTCAGTCAGTCAATCAATCAAACAATAAGCCTATTGCAGTCCACTGCTGGACAAAGACCTTTCCCAATGTCGGCCGTAATACGCAGATCGACCGTACCTTTTGAACGATATACGATATATTGAACGGCATGCGATTACACTATACGGAGTTAATCTATATCATAATAGAACAGTAGAAGTCCAGCGGGTCTAAAAAGGCCACATTGAGCGATTCTGTTAAAAACTAGTAAGTTAATGAATTTCCAGTAGAGCTAATAGATTTCTATAAATTCGTTAAATGGTCACTAATACGAGTCGAATCATGATAATTAATTTACTAAGCAGATCCTAATTTCGTGTTAATATTGCCGCTAGACAAAATAGTGACCTTTTTAGACCTGCAGGGGCTTGATTGTGCTAATTTATAATTTAGAATTCAGTTTTGATCCCACCTCATATTGGCAAATGTCAAATACGGTATTTATACGTAATACAATTTTAAAAATGAGCATTGGCATCATGTTCGTTTTTAAGATTGGATTGAGGCAAAATTAATGTATAAATGTGTGTGGTGTAGCGGTAGAGCATTCGACTGCTATGCAGGGCGCGCGGGTTCGATTCCCGCTCAGTGCAAATATTTGTATGCATGACTATGTATATTTGCATTGGTCTGGGTGTTTCTATCTATAATATGTATGTATTTAAAACAAAAAAAAAGTATCTATGTATGTTTATTCGCATTCCAGATTCCATAACACAAGCTTACCATGGGTCTAGATAGCGTTGTTGTAGAATGTCGTGGATTATTTATTAAAAAAAGAAAAAAAGTTTAACGAGAAATTGCCATTTTTAGGGTTCTGTACCTCAACCCCTTATAGGATTGCTTCGTTGTCTGTCTGTCAAGACAGTTTTCTCAGGAACGCGTGGACGTATCAAGTTGATATTCATACCACATACTCAGATCTATAACGTCTTGAAACTGTACAAAAATCAAACTTCCAAGTCAACGCATTCAATATATATTACGGTTTATATAGCTAAAGTTGCGGAACCCTCGGTACGCGAGTCCGACTCGCACTTGACCAGTTTTTTTTATTCGTGATTGCTTTTGACATGTAATTTGATTTTGACAGCCAATTATATAAATCGAATCTATGTAGTAACAATTAGCTTATCGCAGTTCACTGCTGGGCATATACCTCCCCAATGTTGTGATGTATAAAAATTAGCAGAAACAGGCCCCAGGATACAAAGGTGTGATACAGAAATATATTAGGATACACATGTCGTGCGTGGCGAACAAGTACCTACTCACGAGAGATAAGAAATGTCTCTTATCTCAATTGTTATTCTTCAGAATATTTTTTTTTTTTATACCACTTAGGTGGCAGACAAGCGCACGGCCCACCTGATGGAAAGTGGTTACCGTGGCCTATGGACGTGTGTAACACCAGAGAAGCCACACTCGCGCTGCCGACCCTGTAAGCACAGAGTTTCTGTGCTGTCAGTATAGAGGACAAAGCAGGACAAACCTTTAGTCATCCCACTGACATCACAAATTCTCCAGTGAGCTCTGGCTACCCTACTCACCTCCGGGAACACAACACGAAGTTATTATAATCGCGGTATTCTGTAAGGTGGAGGTACTTCCCCAGTCGGACTGCTCTGTTGTGTTTCCAGCGGTAAGTAGGGTAGCCAGAGCTCACTGGAGAGTTTTTGTGCTGTCAGTGGGAAGACTAAGGCTTGTCCTGATTGTGTCTTTTGCACTGACGGCAAAGAAAATATCTGTTCTTATAGGGTCGGCAGCAACACCAGGGGACACGGCGGTGTTTCTGCCCAATTGATCAGTCCGACTGGGGAATTACCTCCACCCTACAGAATACGGCTTAACCGCTTACTGTTATAATAACTTCGTGTTGTGTTCCCAGCGGTGATTAGGGTAGCCAGAGCTCACTGGAGAATTTGTGCTGTCAGTGGGATGACTAAAGGTTTGTCCTGCTTCTCTGGTGTTACACACGTCCATAGGCCACGGTAACTAATTTCCATCACGTGGGCCGTGTGCTGAATTGCCACCTAAGTTGTATAAAACAAATCTACTGTTGGAAATAGCACCGTATGTCATTTTTTACAGTATTTTTAACACTTTTTATCAGCACTGAGTAAGCGTTCTAAATTTCCTGTCTCATACGGCAGGAATTATCTAAGAAATTGCCACGCGTTCCCTGTTTACATGGGCGTTCTATCCTAATATATTTCTATGGGTATAAACGTATTATTCGTACAGATAAATTAACAAGCTAACAGAACTGCATACAAAAGTATCAACAAGATAAAATACACCTTATTTTGTGACAGCTAAAGTCTATATTGAAACGTAATTAGAAAGTGCCTTTTATACGTAGTGCTATTCGGAGATTTACTTATCAACTTAATAAAATAACATAAAAAGTCCAAAATACACGTTATGAGATATTTGTAGTATTAAACAAAAGTATAAAAAATTAGCTGATGCCCGCGTCTTCGCCTGCTCTCATAGCCGAATCTATTCCAGAGATAAAAGTAATATTTTCGACTTTCTACCTAAACATAAACTGGCGAAATGTGGGTGCTAGCACCTCTGCCTACCCCTTCGGGGATATAGGCGTGAGTTTATGTTATGTTATCTATCCCTGTACCAAATTTCATCCACATCTAATCAGCCGTTACAGCGTGATTTAATAATATCTTCACAAAATTTCGCATTCATACTAACAAATATTATTAATGTAAAAGTAATTCTATCGATCACGCTTTCATCCGCCTAAACAACTGAACGAATTTTGATGAAATTTGGAACAGAGCTAGATCAGACCTTTGGAAAGGATATAGGATATGTTTGGTCGCGATAATCGATATCCACGTGGGCGGAGTCGCGGGCAACAGCTAGTTTATAAGATTAATAGGATATAGGCGTTGATAATAGAAACCATTTAGACAAGTGGCAACTCGTTGGGCGGCGTATTGTATAACAGAATGACGAATATATGGAATTTGACGTTTATGACAGTTGTCAACATTGTGTCACAAACGTCAAATCTCATACATTCATTCTTTTGACGTATATGACAGTCGTCAACATATGTCATAAACGTCAAATCTCATACAATTGTCATTCTATTATACACCGGCCAACGAGTTGCCATTTGTCTAGGGTCGTTGACTTCGAATACAAGCAATCACCGACAAATACTCTAGTAGAATTATCCTCTAATGCAGTGAGGTGTTCAGCAGTCCATGCCTGGCGGTAGAGGTTCTAGAGGGTTCGGAGGGGGTACCGGCATAGGGACTGGCTGCGGCGTGAACTGTTCTTCCTGCGTCTGGAGAAATATTAAAGTTTAATACTTGGGTACAATGGGCTCCAGAAATTTTAATAAACCCTCGCTACAGTTCAGTTACTGTGAACTCTTAAAATAGGTTAAAAATTGAATGTCTTTCATGCTACAAGCTGCAGAAATAGCTTTGTAACAAGATTTTGCTGCAAAGATACATTTGCAGTTTAATTATTGACGAATATTGTGAAGGGCACTCCGTATTTCCATCTCAATTAAGCAGTGCGACTGGGTTCTTCCCTGGTGACTTCGCCCTATAAATACCGCGGCTATCATAACCTCGTATTGTGTTCCCAGCGATGAGTTGAGTAGCTAGAGTTCACTGGAGAGTTTTTGTGCTGTCAGTGGTCAGACAAAAGGCTTGTCTAATTTTTTTATACTATACTGATAGCAAAGAAACTCTCTACATTTTTTTTATACTATTTGGTTGGCAGACAAGCACACTCCCCACCTGATGGAAAGCGGTTACTGTGGCCTATGGACGTGTGCTACGCCAAGGGAGTCACACTCGCGCTGCCAACCCTGTAAACAATAGTACATGTGGCTCCCTTGGTGTCGCACACGTCCATAGGCCCCAGACACCACTTCCGATGGTGTATCTGTCTGCCATCTGAATGGTATAAAAATAATTGACCATGACTGCAGCGAGGACGCATACTCAAGCTGTGGAATGAATGACCTTCCTGCTTCGGTTTTCCCAAGCGTCTACAATATGAGGTTCTTCATCATCAGAAGGTTTCATCATGGTCGGCAGCGCGAGTGTGACACCCCTGATGTTGCATACGTCCATAGGCCACGGTAACCACTTCCTATCAGGTGGGCCGTGTGCTTGTCTGACTTGTTTTTCTAACTAGTCTATTATTATAGTTTCTTGTTTGTACTAATATTAAGCATCCCATATTCTGGACGGGAGACCCTGCATCCTGTGATACAGTTTTAACTAGTACATTATACGGGAGATCTTTGCCACTGCATAACATCTCGTAACAAATTGTGCGTATACTTAAGTAAAACAGTGGAAAAACAAATTTGTAACACATTTTATAAATAAATAAATAAATAAAAAATAAAAAAGTAGCCTAGTGGTATGGGTAATGGACTGCTGAGACGAGGTCTCGGGTTCGATCCCAGGTTTACCATGGCACACACCAATGACTTTTCGATGCTTTTCGAAGTTATGTGTGTATTTATCGCAGGGTTTACAAGTGCCCGGTTAATGGCAATAGGCTCGCCACCTATTACATTGGGACCTAAACATAAACTGGCGACATGTGGGTGCTAGCACCTCTGCCTACCCCTTCGGGGATATAGGTGTGAGTTTATGTATGTATGTTATGTAAAAAATAAATAAATCTAAGTGGCTGGTACCTGCGCGGCGTGCAGCGCGTGCAGCACGTGCGGCGGCAGCGCGGCCCGCTGCGCCGGCGCCAGCGTCGCCACGTGGTGCGCAAGCGCACGCAGCAGGCGCGGCGCCGCGGCGCATGCGCCCAGCGCGCGCGCCGGCAGCGCCGCCAGCAGCGCGCCCGAGCGCGGCACGAGCCTCTCGCAGCACTTTATCCAGCCCTCCCACGCTACTTTGTTGTTCCATACCTGTTATAAAACATCCACAGTTACCTTTTTATATAACACTAGCTGTCCCGGCAAACGTTGTTTTGCCATATAATGTTAAGGGTGGGGACTACCCTTAACATTTAGGGGGATGAAAAATAGATAGACCTACCCAATATGCTCACAAAATTTCATGAGAATCGGTCAAACCGTTTCGGAGAAGTTTAACCACAAACACTGCGACACGAGAATTTTATATATTAGATGACTCACGCCTATATCCCCGAAGGATTAGGCAGATGTGCTAGTACCCATATTTCGCCAGTTTATGTTTGGGTCCCAATGTAATAGGTGGCGAGCCTATTGATATTAACCGGGCACTTGTAAACCTGCGTTAAATATACACATAGCTTCAAGTTAAAGTAGAAACCATTTAGAATTTCTCAGCATCACTTCACTCTACCTTTTGAAGATAAAAATGCTGCGATGAATGTACAGAGTCACACGTAACACACCACACGTGTTTCCTTCTTCCTACAATCCCGGGTCCTTTAAGCGGGGCGTGATAAAGCATCTGATGAGGCCGCCAAGCTGAGTGCTACCATTGTAACATTACTTAGTGTCTGAAATGGTGACCTTCTTTCCCGAGACTTTACCTTTAGCTTAGCATCAAGCGAGGTGAAGTCAAGTTAGCGTGTCCTAGATAAAAAAAAAAGTAACGATCGTGTGAGGTAATCCTGCATTCGTAGTAACCTTTATATTCGTGACACCGCGGATAAAATGCAGGAGAGTCACCTTTAATAATAATAAATGTCTTTATTGTACACCAATAACATATTACATTACAATATGAGATACAAGTTTATGAGGTACAGATGGCGGCCTTATCGCTCTACGACAATTTCTTACAGGCAACCATATGATGGAGAGAAAAAAATAGAAGAATATTTCAGGGCAGTTAGATGCACATAAAGAATAAATAAATAAAATAAAACAATTATAATGAAAAAGAAAACACATAATTATAATAGCCATAGGTATATACAATTACATATAATTCCGGCAGAGTAGAATTAGGGCCACCCCATCTGTTCTCATGCGATGTAGTACAAGGCGACTAAGGGACAGGGCTGGTTAACATCAGACAGATATATACAGCCCAGACTCAGCCTCAGATGCATGGCTCAAGTCAACAATAGTGCCAGGAATATGGCAATACTATTACGTGGGGCCGAATACAATTATTGGAGAAATGTGGGTGTTAATTCACCTCTGCCTAACCCTCTAAGGATAAACGCGTTATTATATGTATGTATGTATAAGCATACATACTATAAATAACCCAGAAAAGTCATAACACACACATAAATATACATATAAATTTACCTCTGCAGGTGGGAGGGGGGTATTGTTAATTAAGCTATAGACTTGAATTCTTACCTCTTTCTTAACAAGCAGTGTCAATATGTCAAGCACGAGAGGTCCCAGATTCGGGTACAGCGTGTGCGCCTGCAGTACTGTTCGCATCATTAGAACAGGGATCTCCGACTCCTCAGTCAACCTTTGCAGAACTGCAGCAAGGACCTGTGGTTGAATTTTTTTTAAAATCTGAACGTCTACATTTCGGCCGTGGCGATAAAAATAAGTTTTGTATTTGTTTTTTTTTTTTTTAAAGGAATATTGGTAAACAAAAACTAATATTACCTCTAACTCCTGCAGCTAAGCTAAATTGTTTATGTTAGGAGTGGGTTCACGTCCGTAATGCAATGGCCAGGCATCGTACCTGGTACCTTTTGATCGTAAGCCCGATTCCTTCACCAATAAGCTACCGAACCTTAAGCAACATATTGCATTATATTTTCACCGACATATTATACTTACGTCTTGCGTGTAAATTTGCTTCTCAGCGAAACACAGGGCTGTAGCTTTAATGATAAACATGAGATCCGCCTTACTCGGGTCTATGAGATGCAGAGTCACTAGCAAATCGGCTGGAGAGACTGTTGACAATAATATAAAGATAACATTAAAGAATTGATTAACATTAGAAAAAGTGAAATGTTCAGACGGGACTTGAATGTGCGAACGGTTCCTTACAGGGCATGTTCTGACCACTGAGCTACCGAGCATTCTAAATTCTCTTATACAACCATCTTGCGGCGACTGTGGGAGTCATTTCACTATTCGCTTTTATACTCGGCCCAAAAATTTTTTTATTAATTATGTTTATCGATATGAATAGTAAGCATACTAATTGCTTTAAAATTCCAAAAAAACATTGAAGATGTTCCCAAAAGGTTTTATTTATTTGTGACAATTAGCGCCATCTACCGAACAAAAGCTGAAGTCGTTCGGAACTACCCATCCTGCATCGCGCTATTAAAGTTCTCAGGTTTAAGTAGAATTATTATCTAACATTGCAATATCTTGTGCAGTGTCCATATCAACTATAGAAGATACTTTCTTTGTGTTTGAGAAATATCATAACATTTTTTACAATATGAACGGACATAATGCTTACCAATGATATACTTATCAATAGGAGTAAACCAAAATAAAAGTATTATTTAAAGGGGGTGCCATCAATCAACGATATAAAAAATAGCCTTACTGGCTATTTTTTATATCGTTGATTGATGGCACTTGGTGGAATTTATTGTTACACATATTGAGAATACATATGTACTTTTTCCACAGTATTTATTACTGGACCTTCCTAAACAATACGACACTCAGCCATATATGGCTGGTATGCAGAATATGGCTGAGTGTGTGTTTAGGAAGAAGGTTATTAACTGTCACTGTGAACCTTTGAGGATGCCGTAAGGCAAAACCAATAATAAATACTGTAGAAAAAGTACAAATGTGTTCACAATATGGGTTAGTAAGTATTGCATTTTTGCTATAAAAACAAGTTAGTATGGATATATATGAATGAAATAAAACTACATAATGAGGTATGAATTTCAATAATGACAAATTTGATCAATGGATGAAAATTTTAAATATTTTATTGAAGTCATTTAATTCTGATAAAATTATTACTTAAAATTTCTTTTGATGATAACGAAATAACATAACATAAACTCACGCCTATATCCCCGAAGGGGTAGGCAGTGGTGCTAGCACCCACATTTCGCCAGTTTATGTTTAAGTCCCAATGTAATAGGTGGCGAGCCTATTGCCATTAACCGGGCACTTATAAACCTGCGATAAATACACACATAACTTCGAAAAGCATCGAAAAGTCGTACACTCAAAACTTCGAAAAGCATCGAAAAGTCGTACACTCAAAACTTCGAAAAGCATCGAAAAGTCATTGGTGTGTGCCATGGTAATCCTGGGATCGAACCCGAGACCTCGTCTCAGCAGTCCATTACTATGGGTAATGTACTGCTGAGACGAGGTCTCGGGTCATGACGTCATAATCCAATATTTCTCAAGAGCGTGCGACACCTTCCACCTTCTGGCTCTTCCACATAGGAAGAGCCAGAAGGTGGAACCTGAGCTCCGAGGTCAGGCCTCGGACGCAATCAGGAAAATAAGTCTCCATGAAGATGATGAATCCAATATTTCTCATCAGTTTTGACTAATGAAAACGTGTTAAATCGATTGTGTACTGAATAACAGGATGGCTAGGATAAAAAAGGCACCCAAAAAAAAATTTTCACACAGTATACCCACGCAAAAAGAAAAATAGGTAAAGAATGAAACCCTAAACAAGTTAGTTTACCATTGAAAAGACATATCAAATACCCAGTGAGAAATATAGATAGATAGATAGATAATTCTTTATTGTACACCAACAGATTTACAGTAGGACAAGTAGGTAGATAATATATACTCAACTCACACTATTTATTAATTATTTACTTACAAATCATTATACTATACTCTGCAATAAAAAAAGACAAAAAAAAATATACTTTACGATAATAAAAAATAGTAATTTCTCCAAAAGATAACCTAGCATAAACTTCAAATCGTTCCTATAAGAAATTTCACAAAAGTATCTTTAGTTTAAGGCAGCGCCTCTTTCATATAGGGGAGACGCCAGTAGCGGCGGAAGCAACCCTATTGAGGGCTGTTCGAAGGCTTCACTCGTGTGCCTCTGGCCAGCAGAGGGCACAGTGGAGAGCAGGCAAGGCATAGGCAGGACACCCCGGTATCTAATGACCCGATGGCGTGCGGTTTTAGACGGTCATTGCGAAGGGAATTCTATCACTAAATATGTACTTACCAGGGGAACATTCTTCATGCGTATTCTGTAATCCGAGAAGTTTGTTGAAAACCTCTTTCACAACGATGGGGTTCAGTTTTATAAACTTTGGTAAAGCTGCCAGGATCTGGAGAAAATATATTTATATTATATTTACTGAAAGGGTAGGCAGAGTTATAAAAATCATAGTCAGTTTTTAACGGCTATTTAAGGTCTGAATAATTACTTATACTTGCTTATTGACTTATACCGGGTTAACTGAAAATATTCTAGACAATTGCACTAACAGAAAATCTCGGCAATAAATTGATCTAAGGTGGGAATCGAACCCCTATTTACGAGTCTATTGATTAAGTACCTATATCATTACCAAACACCAGGCATTCGATTCTGCTAATTTTATGTCATAGCATTCACTGTTATGCCACTAAAACTGCAAAAAATTACATTAAATTTTAGACTTTCCAGATATAAGCTTAAAGTCGAAAATTAAATGAAACAGAGTTAATTACATCTTTTCAGTCACTCTACAAGATGCAATTTAATTTTAGACTCTAACAGCATGGCAATAACTCTAAAACTGAATGGCATTTCATTGGCATTGGCAGTATGACAATGGTTTCATTATGACATAAATATGGCGCGAAAGGCAACGTACGGTATTCAGTTCTACACATATACTCCGATGAAGTGACGTCTGGGGGGGCTTTCGACAATTAAAGACAAGACAGGGTGCTTTTATTTTACAAATAAACAAACACTTACCTCTTTTTTAGACAATCCGGTTAGTACAGGGATCAGGAAACGAACGTCAGACACCCGCGTGGCGTACAGTTCACGAATCTTCGACACCAGTTCCGGCGTCGGTGGAGCTGCAAACAAACATTCTTATATACCTCTTCGTGGTATACTAAACCTTCGTGGTATAAGAAAGCATGAGGAGGTAGGACACGGCGGTATTTCCGCCCAATTGAGCAGTCCGACTGGGGAGGTACCTCCGCCCTACAGAATACCGCGGTTATAATAACTTCATGTTGTGTTTCCAGCGGTGAGTAGGGTAGCCAGAGCTCACTGGAGAATTGGTGCTGTCAGTGGGATGATTAAAGGCTTGTCCTGCTTTGTCCTCTACACTGACGGCACAGAAACTCTGTGCTTACAGGGTCGGCAGCGCGAGTGTGGCTTCTCTGGTGCTACACACGTCAATAGGCCACGATAACCACTTTCCATCAGGTGGGCCGTGCGCTTGTCTGCCACCTAAGTGGTATAAAAAAAAAACCTAGAGCCGAGGCGCCATCGTCACGATAGAAGAAGCCAGGGCGTCATCACTCGCTCGAATTCGAGCGACAAAAAAATGTCACGGCATTATCAATACCATTATCCGCCACCAAATTAGGAATAGGGACGCAACAAATGAAACATTTCTAATCGTCTTTTATTTTTTAGGCGACTTTAACCCTACCAATATGTCATTTCGAAAACGCAAGCAGTTTTTAACTCTAGGACCGTGGGCGGAAGGTATATTTCTGTTTGCAGCTATTAGTAGCTGTAGATTTGAGATTTATTGTCGCCCTTGTTAGGAATAAATTAGCCTATCACAGTTCAATGTTGAACATAGGCCTCTCACAGTAGTGGTTGGGTTTTGACTACGGTTTCGTTACGCTGGCCAGACTGGTTGGTACAGGGTTTTATTCCGAGTTTTCCTTCACTCGCAGTGAAATCGTATGCATATTTTTCCGTTGGTCGCCTTGTACGACTTCCTTCGGAGGAGATAGGGTGGTGATACTTGTATTCTTTCTCAACGACCAAACGAACGGTTGAATCTGTTATGTAGTATATGCCACAGCTAACTCAGTTAGTTAAAGATTAGAGCTGCTAATTAAGTTTCGTCAATTTGACTTTCACAATCTATAATATTAGTTACATTTACGGCTACATGAGCGAAATAAATAAAATTTATATCATCTTTTCTGTAGGCTGTTTTAACCGATGCCTCCTCCCTTCCCTAACGACGTCCTTATCTCACCCTCACCCTCTCATCCCGTTCAAAATAAACTACAGGCCGAGTCGCCGCCCGCCGCCGCACATGACGCCATGTCGTCAGATGGCGCTGGGTAGTGGTATCGCCACATCGTCGCAATGTTACTGCCGTACTTACCTTTCTCGGTGTAGATGTGCACGAGCCGCGTGAGTAAGGTCTCGGCGCCGGGCGGGCACTCGTCCAGCAGCGCGTGGAAGGCGGCGCTGCTGGCCGAGGCGCCGCCCGCCGCCGCACATGACGCCATGTCGTCAGATGGCGCTGGGTAGCGGTATCGCCACATCGCAATGTTACTGCCGTACCTTTCTCGGTGTAGATGTGCACGAGCCGCGTGAGTAAGGTCTCGGCGCCGGGCGGGCACTCGTCCAGCAGCGCGTGGAAGGCGGCGCTGCTGGCCGAGGCGCCGCCCGCCGCCGCACATGACGCCATGTCGTCAGATGGCGCTGGGTAGCGGTATCGCCACATCGCAATGTTACTGCCGTACCTTTCTCGGTGTAGATGTGCACGAGCCGCGTGAGTAAGGTCTCGGCGCCGGGCGGGCACTCGTCCAGCAGCGCGTGGAAGGCGGCGCTGCTGGCCGAGGCGCCGCCCGCCGCCGCACATGACGCCATGTCGTCAGATGGCGCTGGGTAGCGGTATCGCCACATCGCAATGTTACTGCCGTACCTTTCTCGGTGTAGATGTGCACGAGCCGCGTGAGTAAGGTCTCGGCGCCGGGCGGGCACTCGTCCAGCAGCGCGTGGAAGGCGGCGCTGCTGGCCGAGGCGCCGCCCGCCGCCGCACATGACGCCATGTCGTCAGATGGCGCTGGGTAGCGGTATCGCCACATCGCAATGTTACTGCCGTACCTTTCTCGGTGTAGATGTGCACGAGCCGCGTGAGTAAGGTCTCGGCGCCGGGCGGGCACTCGTCCAGCAGCGCGTGGAAGGCGGCGCTGCTGGCCGAGGCGCCGCCCGCCGCCGCACATGACGCCATGTCGTCAGATGGCGCTGGGTAGCGGTATCGCCACATCGCAATGTTACTGCCGTACCTTTCTCGGTGTAGATGTGCACGAGCCGCGTGAGTAAGGTCTCGGCGCCGGGCGGGCACTCGTCCAGCAGCGCGTGGAAGGCGGCGCTGCTGGCCGAGGCGCCGCCCGCCGCGCGCGCGCGCACCGGCCCCTCCACGGCGCGCAGCACGCAGCGCTTGGCCTCGGCGCCCGCGCAGCCGTACACGCGCGCCACCTTGATTATGAGCTCTGCAACATACACACACATATAGATCAGATAGATAGATAGATACACAGATAAATATATAGATAGATAGACATATAGATAGACTGATAGACAGACAGATAGAGATACATAGAATAGACAGATAGGTAAATAG
This sequence comes from Eilema griseolum, assembly GCA_963662185.1. Taxonomy (NCBI): domain Eukaryota; kingdom Metazoa; phylum Arthropoda; class Insecta; order Lepidoptera; family Erebidae; genus Eilema; species Eilema griseolum. The sequence goes on along the minus strand of OY759239.1, from coordinate 12,190,326 downwards.
ACAGGTAGATAGACAGACAGATAGATATACAGATAGATAGACAGACAGACAGATAGATAGACAGACAGATAGAATAGACAGATAGATAGATAGACAGACAGATAGATAGACTGACAGATAGACAGACAGATAGAAAGATAGACTGACAGATAGACAGACAGACAGACAGATAGATAGATAGATAGATAGATAGATAGATAGATAGACAGACAGACAGACAGATAGATAGACAGACAGATAGATAGATAGACAGACAGATAGAATAGACAGATAGATAGACAGACAGATAGATAAACAGATAGATAGACAGACAGATAGATAGACATACAGATAGATAGATAGATAAACAGATAGATAGATAGACAAACAGATAGATAGATAGACAGATCAATAGACAGATAGATAGACAGACTGATAGACAGATAGATAGATAGATAGATAGACAGACAGACAGACAGATAGATAGACAGATCAATAGACAGATAGATAGACAGACTGATAGACAGACAGATAGATAGACAGACAGGTAGATAGACAGACAGATAGATAGACAAACAGATAGATAGACAGACAGATAGACAGACAGATAGAAAGATAGACTGACAGATAGACAGACAGACAGACAGACAGATAGATAGATAGACAGACAGACAGATAGATAGACAGACAGATAGATAGATAGACAGACAGATAGATAGACACAGATAGATAGACAGACAGATAGATAGACAGACAGATAGATAGACACAGATAGATAGACAGACAGATAGATAGACAGACAGATAGATAGACAGACAGATAGATAGACATGCAGACAGATAGATAGACACAGATAGATAGACACAGACAGATAGACAGACAGATAGAAAGATAGACTGACAGATAGACAGACAGATAGATAGACAGACAGATAGATAGACAGACAGATAGATAGACAGACAGATAGATAGACAGACAGATAGATAGACACAGATAAATAGACAGACAGATAGATAGACAGACAGATAGATAGACACAGATAGATAGACAGACAGATAGATAGACAGACAGATAGATAGACAGACAGATAGATAGACAGACTGATAGACAGACAGATAGATAGACAGACAGATAGATAGACAGACAGATAGATAGACAGACAGATAGATAGACACAGATAGATAGACAGACAGATAGATAGACAGACAGATAGATAGACACAGATAGATAGACAGACAGATAGATAGACAGACAGATAGATAAACAGATAGATAGACAGACAGATAGATAGACATACAGATAGATAGACAGACAGATAGATAGACAGACAGATAGATAGACAGACAGATAGATAGACAGACAGACAGATAGACAGACAGATAGATAGACAGACAGACAGATAGATAGACAGACAGATAGATAGACAGACAGATAGATAGACAGACAGATAGATAGACACAGATAGATAGACATAGAATAGACAGATAGATAGATAAGCAGGTGGATAGACAGATAGACAGATAAACAGATGGATAGACAGATAGATAGATAAACAGATGGATAGACAGATGGATATTATAGAGATGTCGGTATGTAGCTCCACTGAGTTCCTCAGAGCTCCACCTAAGTCAAGGGTCCGTTTTAGTAAATAGACGTTTTTAAGACGTATAATTTCAAAACGAAAGTGTCATCAAATTAAAATCATACGTTTTGAAAACACGGTGTGACGACACAAATAAATCATTTACATTAACTATAACCTAAGTTTTACTGCCCTAGTGAAAGAGCACAAGTTTTTCTGTAATCTATTGGTGTGCAATAAAGAATTATCTATCTATCTATCTATCACACCACTATTATAACCTGTCAGAGACGAGGGATCCATATAACCCGATTCTTGATGGATTCCCAATGAGTCACATGGTGTATGACAAACTAGATCCGAATAAGCAGTTTTGCCACTGGTTTCCGTTTGAAAAATTTTAATCATTGCTACTGTAAATAAACTGTTACCAACTCACCCTCATTCACAGCGAATAGTGCCATTACGAGATTTAAACAAATCTTGTACAGATCATCACTCCACACGCCTCTCCCAGTCCGTGCGTCACACAACTCCGGAGGAGGGGTGCCTAATGTGATGAACCCTAGATACAGAAGGGCATTCTTCTCGATAACGTTGCGAGTGGAGTCTGTACAACGGGTGTAGATCTTGACAGTTGATTTGATTGCTACGTCACGGATATCTTCGCTTTCGTTTACTGTAAGAATAATATTAGTGATGTCAGAGATTTTTTTTTACGTGTTAAACATTCCCCACTGTAGTCAGTGGGAATTGAATCGACTAAACTCAAACCCAACCCTAAGAGGAGAACCTGCGCTTGATCCTCGTCAGTTATATACCAGGTACATCGATTTGAAGCTAAAGTTGACATGGGCCTCAAAAATGTTGGCAGTGCAGTTTTTTATTCTTATGTGCGGCAAAAGGTCCCCACGAATACACTCTCTCCAATCCCCCATGATGGGTCTTACTGCCGCTACTACGGTGTGCCCTTTTATTTCCTTCAGTTCCTTCAGTCAAATAAATATCTGCTGACTGAAGAGGTTGTATAAATAGATTTACTGCACTTATTATATTATCATAAAATAATATTACATCCGTTACTTAATGAAGTTGTTTAAAAAATGTCATCTGCTATGATTTTTATACAGTTTTTATCATCTATCGGCATTTCCGTCCAATTGAGCAGTCCGACTGGGGGAGTACCTCCACCCTACAGAATACAGCGGTCATAATAACCTCGTGTTGTGTTCCAGGCGGTGAGTAGGGTAACCAGTAGCCAAAGCTCACTGGAGTTTTTGTACTGTCATTCCCACGGACCAAAAGCTTGTCCTGCTTTGTCTTTTACACTGATGGCACAGAAACTCTGTGCTTACAGGGTTGGCAGCGCGAGGTTGGCCCTTAGTGTTGCACACGTTTATAGGCCACAGTAACCTTTTTCCATCAGGTGGGCCGTGTGGTTGCCAAGTGGTATAACAAAAAATGATTAAAGAAAAGAATACTTACAAGCATGACAAATTAGTGACGTCACAATCTTATGCGCTCGCGGCGGTCTCATAATACAAAGCTCTTCTAACAACTCCAAAGCTAGTAACGCCATCTTATCCTCAGTAACCAAATGCTTCAGATAGTCAACAGCCTCTTCAGTGACCACAGGACACTCAGAAAAGATCTTCCTCAACAGCATATCTCTAGAAGCCTCCATAAACGGCTCCCCACTTTCACATATCTGGGTAATCAACGCGCATAGCAACTGGTTGTAATTCTGGTCATGCTTCTCATGTAACTTTGGCTGAAGAGTCACTGGATGACGATTAAACCCTTGCATGAAGGCGTACTCTTCATATAACCACGATAGCGCCAAATCTATTCTATTGACAGGATCTTCTAGTATGTACGACAGTACTAACTCTCTTAGTTCAGGAGTGTAACTGGACGCAAAGATAGAAATAAACTTTGCGCGAATATTTGCCGCACCACCAATAGCAGCGTCCGTTTCTGCTCTGAGTATCCTCGAAACTGCTTGGAGAATCAATTTCTCTTTTATCTCTTTTGGAATAGGACGCGTGATCTCTTGCAATTTCAAGAGTTTCACCTTCTGTTTTAGTTTGGGGACTGTCGGCGTTGGCGGCGGTACCGGCTTCTCTTTCTCCTTCTGTTTCCGTTCTTCTTCTTTCAAATGCTCTGCTCTTGTCTCCTCCATTAACTTAGATACAGCATTCTCCATCTGTCTATCAGCTTTAGTAGACTCTTGTAATTTTGCTACCGCATTCTTGAGAGTAACTTTTTCTTCATCATCTCTAAGCAATGGTATTTTTGCAGCTAGATCAGTAAATGACGATTGAATGATTGGAGTAGGTGGTGGAACTATTTGTACTGCTGGTTCATCTTTGATAAGAGATAGAATCATTTTGGCTAGACTTCTCTTCTGTACTTTAGACCCAGAATTCGGGATAGGCTTGTAGGCATTGATGAAATTTTCAGGCATTTCTACCGGTAGGCAGTTCACTAAAGTGCTTGTTACTAGGTTGACAACATTTTCCACATTATTCAACCCGTCGAATAATGAGTCTTCTGTAGCAGTCTGTTTTGTTATAACAGGTAATGATTGAGGTATTGGTGTAGATACAGGTAAAGGCTGACTATCTTCTTCAAAAGTATTGAACTCAGCACGACTGTTGCTGTCACTGCCTTGGCTATTACTCTGTGGAGAATCAACTCTAAACCGTTTCGCTGGAGCATCACCATTTTTTATTTCTCCTAGCCGTTTATTTCGTTTTTCTTTCGGTATTGCTTTGTTTATCTCTTGGGTTGTCATTCCAATGTCGAGTAACAATTGCGTTAGTTGTGGTAGCATATCATTTGATGATGGATGTTTGATAAGGTTGACGAGTAACATTTTTAGATGTTTCCGTACTGAGTTTACTTGAGACTGTGATAATGTTGGAGGTAAAGTCGTGTGTAAGTCGCCTAATGCTTGTATCACTCGTGGCATGAATTTCGGTCTGAATTTGGCGAGGAGACATAGGGTTGTCATGCAGGCCATCAGATTTACACTTGAGATATGTTGTGAGTTGTGGAATTTTACTAACAGTTGGAATATATGTCTGAAAAAAAAATTACAAGCGAGATATTAGTTTGTTTTGTAGTAAAATATAATAATAAATGAGATGTTTTACGAAATTCTGCACATCATAACGTTTCGTAGATTAAAAGACGAATGACAACTAAATGACAACTAAATCAACTCGATTAAGATAGAAAACATTGAATTGGTCCAAGCGGGATTCGAACCCTCTCTGAAACGGAAGCTCTGATCACTTAACCACCGAACCTACGCCTGAAATCATCCAAATTCTTCTATACGTATATCAGTCTTACGGCGATGGTGGGAGACATCTACCGATATTCGTATGAACTATCGAAATCAATGAATGATCTTCTTTCCCCCTGTAAGGGAAAGATCGCGGGTTCGAATCCCGCCTGGATCGATTAAATTTTTTCTATCTTAATCGATTTGAATACTAAATGCTTTAAAATGTAATTCAACTAAATCAATTTCACTTACTCAGATTCTTCATCCAAGGACCGTCTATTTATAAAAGGCAGGTGAGACGGTAGATTATCCAGGCTAAAGTCGTCACCTCCGCCTTCGCCAGGTGTCTGAAGTAACACTACTTCCTCCAAGAATTTAATGGAGTGTGTCCTGATACCTTCATTGTCACTGTCGATCATGTTTAGTACTTGGAGCTGTTGGATGAAACATAAATTGGTTAAATATTGATCAATAACTGTCTCATATCATAGGAAAGTGGTGGGCAAACTTTTTAACGGGGGCCAGAAATTTCAGCCCAGAATTATAGGGAAAATGTACACACATTGTATTAAATAAATGGCGTCAAAGATAATGGTATTTCATGGCTCCTTGAATAAGAGTGTTGTGTCTTGGTATTGAATATATAGGTTAAAATTTTATGTATGTAGGTACTTCCTTTCATTTCATTTACCATGTTTGTTGGAGAAGCTTGATCCTTATAATTGACACTATCGATTGATATTATAAAAATACAGGACGCTATTTTTCAGATAGTAGTTTGTGTGCCACACTGGCAAACGAGTTTTCGAAAATACTAGAATGCAGTTTCATTTCATTTTAAAAATAAAGTATGTTTCACATATTGAATAAAACACTTTAAATGTTTTCACTGTATTTTATTTTTCCCCTGAACGGACTTGCTTCACAGCTTTTTCAAAGATATGTATTGGCGGTTATAAAGTTATATTTCAAAATACTACATATAATGTTACTCATACAATAGTATAAAACAGGCAGGTGAAAAATAAAATACAGTGGAAATGTACAAAGTGTCTTATCCAATATGGTTAGCAGGTTAATACTGTTTATTGATGGCACTTGGTGGACCAAGTGCCATCAATAAACAGTATTAACAGTCTAAGGAATGTTATCTTTGAGTGAAATTCCCTATCTCCAGTATTTAGAATACTTTTCCTACAGGTAAGGTCAAAATCATCCAACCTGTATATAAAAGCGAAATGCAACTCGCTAATTAATTACGAAATTTCAGTAAACTATAAAACCTACAAACTTATAATTTGGCAGGTAGGTTCCTTATTGGCTGTAGACATCGGCTAAGAACTCCACTATCCCCTAAGGGGGGTGAAACAAGCCTATGCGTCAGAACATATTTATACAACGTACATATACATATAAAATAAATACCTTTAACTGTGTAAGATTCTCCCAAACATATTGCATGTCCGATACACTGGCATTGCCTTTGCATATCCATACCAACGTATTTCTATATACAATACTTGAAGCTTGAATAGCCCTCTTTTGAACCGCAACAACAGTGTCCAAGACAAGAAGCCTCAACTGTGCTACCGTCTTAGGTAGCTGCTCCGGGTGATGTTTGCTGAAATAGTAATATTCTCATAAATACATTGTATATATTTTTATAACACGCAGATTAGCTGTCTAAGTTGAGCGATAGGCTTGATGGATTAGACGTCTGGATGTATATCACAGTTGGAAATAATAATTAAATGTACTGTAGGTGTATCCTAATAAACCGGTCTACAACGTTATAACTCAAGACTAAACAAATAATGTTGATAGAGTACATAGAACCAGTGTGTGAAGCCAACCGTAGTAATACTAATTACTATTTCACTGCCAGTATTTGTGAGCATGCTTGAGTGCAAGCAAAATTAGTAGCTTTATTTAGGTTACTTTAGACAGTTTCACACACTAATTCGATGTGTTTTTTTCCGTTTAGTCTGAGCTTTACAAATATATCTAAATTAGTTGCCAAAATTTTTATAACAAAAGCATGCTCTCATCATCAATCATGAGTACAATTTGCATTAAAAGTTCTGGCCTGGCCTGGGATTAACTTTCCTAAATAAATCAATATGATTTATCATGGCTTTTGAGCCAAGATAGAACAGAAGAAATACCTATTTGTAGGTTAGGTTGGCTTCGGTTCCAAAAACATTAGTGCAACTTCTAGGTTCCCTTAAATTTGAATTATGGTAAGTGTTTACAAACCAAATATAATACGGGGTTCTTCAAGAAGAGTATGAGAAGGTTCTTACAAGGTTGGCAGCGCAAGTGTGACACCCCTGGTATAGCGCACGTCCATAGGCAATGGTAACCTCTTTCCGTCAAGTGGGCCTTGCGCTTGCCACCCAAGTGGTATAAAGAAGGCTATTTCTCACCTAAGAACCTACTAACTCTATGCAGATGCTACTCCTTCCTAAGAAGACAAAACCTAATTGTTGAGATACTGTAATATAATTCTGAATTTGATTGAATTTTATCTTATCATTGCCTGAACTCACCAAAAACTACATCATTGCTATATTAAAATTGGCAATAAAGACTTATGTGATGTTAAACATAGCAATGTTAAAAATAACAAAGATATTATAATACATTAAATAAATATAAAATACTAACACATTAAATAAATAAGTGTTATTTGGGGCATATCCGAACACATGTAAAAAAGAAAAAGTACATGCCGAGTGGATGTGTGCAAAACTATGGGTGGCCTACTCATGCAGCCGATCCTGTAAGAACATTCTAATACTCTTCTTATAGAACCATATATTGTAACAATGACATTGATTTTCCCATTTGTTGAATGGTTATCTCTTTAGCATAGAAGTCAACTTTCTTTATCCTCACCTTATTTCTTCTATAAAAACTATAACCTGTTTCTTTACGTCCGTAGATTTGTCGCTTAATAAACTCAGAATATTCTCTAAATAAACAGGTATCATATGCGAGCACTGATGAAGTAATACTTCTATGATCTTTCTCAGAAGGTCTGCCTTTCTGCCGCTCTCCGCCATTCCTGCGTCGTTTATCCATTGTACCAGCTTAAAATTAAGAAATAAAAAGCACGGTTTTTAACAATCTGTGTATTTTATAAAAATAAACAGTAACAATAAGAAGGATTCATATGTTTTAGCCTCTAATGTTAGTTGGCGCCTTCGTCCTTAACAAACCTGATTTTGAGCAGCGATGAGACTACTATTTTGTGAATATTTAGTAGACATGGTGTGTAGTTTCAAATTTCAAAGCTTATTAATAAAATTTCATTGCTTTTAATGAATAATAACAGAGAGAATCTAACAATAAAACACGATCACATCGCAACGTTTTACAGTATGTATTACACGGATTAATTCAGAGACTGACAGAAATGTCAATTCTGTCAAGTAATGTGATAAAGTGTAGAGTAAAAGAGATAATGATATTCTTTTTAACAACTTTGTAGTGTGGATGACAAGGAAAGTAATATAGTTTTCAAATGAAACAAGACATTTTTCTTTTGTAGGTTATTAATTATAAATGCATATTTGACATTCATCAAATATTGCCAGTTATAAATAATGCGTATCGCTCTCTTATTTGAAGAAATCAGGCGTGATAGTGCACAACTTTAGCTATTAAAGAAAACGAAATTAAATTAATGAATCTTGTTCAATAAAATTCTAACTTCCTAAAACTATAAAATATAATCCCTTTTTATCTTTCATTAAAATGGAAATTCCTTTTGGACAAAAAAGATTGTGCTTCTGCATCTGGTTTATCATCAATAATTAAATTGAAAGCTTGAATGTTCTTTTAATTAAATATTACGTATTAGTTTTTTTATAAATAATTGCACTGACTAGAAGGAGCAAGCCAGCTTCTTGAACCCGTCAATTACTTAACATACAAATTAAATCCGATTTCAATATAAAATAATTTTATTTCAATAGTATTTAAATAAACAGATTAGCAAAATTCGTAGGTCTTTACGGCTTTACGCGCATTTAAGCCATTAATGGCACTTGCTGTTGCACCACATATGGTTGGAGTTGATATTGCAAAGGTGGTTTCTCTGCTTCTTCCATTTGTAGGTAAGTACTTCGGACGATCACCAAACAGCAAAAGAGGGTGACTGAAATAAATAAATGTTATGCGGCAAACAATATTGATTCATTTTGTTTTTTGATATTTTCTTGGTAGAACCGCAGGTATGTTGGCGAATAGAATGTTCTATTATAGAAATGTGATGGCATGTATTTATTCATCCAACGTCTATCGGAGATGTTTCTTGTACCTATTATTTGCACCAATCGTAGTCACATGCATGTACATTTTATAGCCACTTCTTTTTCCCACCAGAGTTAAACAGAGAACACCGGAGCCGGCGGGGCTGATTATGTCAGTCTTGAACGACTAAAACGCAAGCCTGTCTGCTTTCGAGCTGGTCCCCTTCGCGTGTAGGGACCACTAGTAAGGGAAGTTTCCCCCGCGGCCTGCTTCAGCTAGTCGGCTCCATCCGTCACGCTCATGTGGAACGGAGATGAATCTGTGACCTCTGACGCCCGAGTCGCCTCCGCTCGTCGCGGACTGTGCTGACTACGAGTCTCCTTCGTTTCCACCCCAATTCTGGCATATACTTTACGATGTTTTACTTTTATCAAGGTTAAATGTGAAAAAAAACATCAATTGGTTGAATACTTACAAACCCACTTCAATACAGGAATAGTGATTAAGAATCCCATGAAGATGCATGTGACTATCACAAGGGCGATACCAAGTGATAGTAAGAATATGGCTGCCTTGAAGTAAAACCTTAGGTATCGGGGTTTGCTCTGAAAATGAAATTCATATTTCAGTTTTATCATAATGTTAATATTTCATCATAACGTCATCATCTCAGGCTATGTAGGTATTTAACGAAGTTTTAAAGTAAGTTAGGTATAACGTTTTAACCGTACTATAGATAACCAGTAGTGGGCAAACCAATTAAATGAGGGGCCAAAAAGTTAAAGCAATATCAGAGGCGGGCCAGAATTATAGGAGAAACGCATATTGTACCCTTTCCCCCCAAGCGGTGGTGCTGATGTCAGACTCGAGCTGATTAAAACGCACACCGTCTGTGGCTTGTAGGTTGCCGGAGGTGAGATTGGTCGTCCTAGGGTCATCGTTTTTTTTTTTATACCACTTAGGTGGCAGACAAGTACACGGCCCACCTGATGGAAAGTGGTTACCGTGGCCTATGGTCGTTTGTAACACCAGAGGAGTCACAGTCGCGCTGCCAACCCTGTAAATACAGAGTTTCTGTGCCGTCAGTAGAAGACAAAGCAGGACAAGCCTTTAGTCTTCCACTGACAGCACAAATTCTCCAGTGAGCTCTGGCTACCCTACTCACCACTGGGAACACAACACGAAGTTATTATAGCCGCGGTATTCTGTAGGGCGGAGGTACTTCCCCAGTCGGACTGCTCAATTGGGCAGAAATACCGCCGAGTCCTACCTCCTTTTATCTCTTTCGAGTCGAGTGTCCGAATGCTGGTTCAAACTGTGGCGGAGTAACTTTTAGCTCAGTTTCAAATGAATTTAGTCAACCCAAAGTCTCATCTAGGTATAAATTAGTTCTCCTTGCAATTTTTATTTCATTTGTTGTAATGTTCGAGCGAATCGATAAAAATACAAAATCGATAGATTAATTTTGTCCCTCAATCACTTCACCACGCTGCTTTGCGTACCTACCGCGACTAGCAACACAGTTTTTATGAACTACGAGGCTAGTATAGCTGGCATTCTTTACCTATTCGTCTATTATTTTAATAAGTAGAATATACTTATAGCTTTGGACTGTCTAAATATAACTGTCGCGGGTCATAAACTATTCATGTCGAGGGACCGTCGATGAAATAATTTGGCGGGCCGGAGCTGGCCCGCGAGCCGTACTTTGCCCATTGTTGTACTAATATGTACTAACTTTTACTAGAGATTCTATAGAAATCAATTGGAACAGATAGTAAAACAATTACTTTAAAACTCCATGAAATTGATTGGGCGGAGTTAATGACTCCACCGTCAACCTAAGACGAATGCACCTACCTATAGGAGAATTTAGAAATTCCAAGAAGTGTCAATGTACCTAGTTTAGTTGATAAGAGCAGTCCCCCTGTAAAGGATGGTCGCGGGTTCATGTCTTGGATGTTAACATTTTGCGATCTAAAACTAGATACGACTAGCGGTAGATGGCTCCCACCGTTGCCCCATGATGGTTGTTCAGGAGAATTTGAAATGCTCAAAACGTGTTCGGTAGCTCAGTGGAATGAAACAAGCGCCATCATGCGCATGCACGAGGTTTTGGACGGCATCTTTTGTCATGCGCAAACCCCCCCGATTGCAACCGTCGGCAAGGGATTAGAATCAACAAAAACCGCACGCCATGTCGTCGCAGGGCTTAAGTAATTGTAAATGTAAGGTCATCTTCATGGATTTGTTAGTTTAATCTTATCATGAAATATGGCTGGAAAAGGGATTTGGAGTGTCTCTAAAGCTATCAGTTTCCGTTATCTCAATTCGAATCTGCTATGAAAACGCGAATAATGCGTTGGGTGTTGTAAGTGATACGCTACTACTGCCATCTTAATTTTATAATCTTCTTCATACTAGTGTTCCCAGCGGTGAGTAGGGTAGCCAGAGCTCACTGGACAATTTGTGCTATCAGTGGGAAGACTAAAGGCCTGTCCTGCTTTTTCTTCTAAACTGACGGCACAGAAACTCTGTACTTACAGGGTTGGCAGCGCGCCTGTGACTCCTCTGGTGTTACAAACGTCCATAGGCCACGGTAACCACTTTCCATCAGGTGGGCCGTGTGCTTGTCTGCCACCTAGCACACACTAGCGTTAATCCCAGTCGCATCCGAAACTTTCATCTCGGAGTTTGGGAGACTCCTTTCTCCTTAGTTTAACTGACCTATATTTCCTGTGAAGTCACTTCACGGAAAATCCTCCACAACCTTTTGACCATCGAAGTTTTGCAGTTAGACCAGTTACTGGATTTTTAGGACTCTAACTACCCATAACGACTGCCATAGATATCTATATGCCAACCGGGATCGGTGGCGATGGCATAACGAACTCTCCAAGGCATGACCAGTGCCAGACCAATGCAAACACCCATAATAATGCATACAAATATTTGCATTGAACGGGAATCGAACCCGCCCCTCCTGCGTAGCATTCACGCACAACGACCAAAATAAAGAGGTTAAGTGCTGACAAGAGTCCTCTTTGCATACCGCCACGCCCCAGAGGCTGTTTGTAATAATATAACCACGGAACAGAGAAGTATTTCTGTTCTGTGAATATAACAAACATTAATTTTGTATTTATTACTTTTAATTTCAGATTTTAGATAATTAATGATTGTTTATTTTTTTATATATAGCCATTAAGATTTATTTACATAATGTACACGGGAATTATCAAAATCTATACTTAATATATATATATATATATATATTAAGTAGTTTGTTTGTTTGAACGCGTTAATCTCTGGGTCCGATTTAAATGATTCTTTCAGTGTTGGGTAGTCCCTTTATCGAGGAAGGTTTTAGGCTATAATATATCATCACGCCACTACTTAAGGGAGCGGAGCATTGATAATAAATGTTAACAAATCCGGCAATTTTTCATACATATTTTGAAGACTAAAACATACGGGCGGGATATGAAGCTTCAAAATATACCCCGGGCGAAGCTGGGGTGGGTCAGCTACTTAAATTATAAAAACAATATAGAATATACCTAAACAATCCTGCAAGTTCAGCCAGGAGAGGGGAGGGGGGAGGCCCATCGATGTCAACTAGTAGGGTGGCCGGAAGGCTGGCAGCATTGCCATGTTGAATGGTAAAAAAAAAGATTATGTATGATGTTTGTTACTCACCATGTGCGCCCCGATGACTAAAACAATACTAATGACTACATTATACAGAAACACCACCAAGTAGAATGCGAACGACACATATAGACTAATGGCGGTCTTCGCCAAATCATCAGGAGAATGGTCCGGAATTGGTTTGTTCTTGTTCGTGTGTACAAACTGAACTACAATGTAAATAGACCAGGATACCATGGCTATAGCGAATAATGATGCTATCTGAAATGAAAACAAAATCATTGTTGATAAATTAGAAACGGAGAAAGAATACAAGTAACATTAATCCATTTTTTTATACCGCTTAGGTGGTATACACACGGCCCACCTTTTTTTTATACAACTTACACCTGATGGAAAGTGGTTGCCGTGGCTTATGAACGTGTGTAACACCAGTGGAGTCACATCCGTGCTGCCGACCCTGTAAGCACAGAGATTTTAAGTGCTTTCAGTGCAGAATACAAAATCAGGACAAGCCTTTGGTATTCCCACTGACAGCACAAAATCTCTCTAGTGAGCTCTGGCTACCCTACTCACCGCCGACCGCCGGGCACACAATACAAGGTTATTATAGCCGCGGCATTCTATAGGGTGTCGTCCGAAGGGTGTCGTAACCCCTCGTGTTCACCTTAGTATAAAACATGTATTTGACAAGTTGCAATATGTCACATTTTTATTTTATTTTTTTATACCACTAAGTTGGCAGACAAGCACAAGGCCCACCTGATGGGAAGTGGTTACCGTGGCCTATGGACGTATGCAACACCAGGGGTGTCACACTTGTGCTGCCGACCATGAAGAAACCTTCTGATGCCCCTCTTGAAGAACCCCATATTGTAGGCGCTTGGGAAAACCGCAGCAGGGAGGTCATTCCACAGCTTGAGTGTGCGTGGGATGAAGTTTCTTTCATACCGCACAGTGCGTACCGTCTCAGGTCGCAATGTGTGGGGATGAATTCCCTGCCTATGGCGAGAGGTGCGATGATAGAATGTAGCTACGGGCATCATGTCAAACAATTCATCTGATCACATGCTTCAGTGTGAACGCAATTGTGTTTTATACTTGTTTACAACTTGTTGGCTATACATACTTTGCGAACGAAAAAGTGTCTGAGACAGTCTCAATACATGTGAAAAAAATAGGTATTGTGTTTTGACTAGTCTTCTACAAGTCTTCAACAAGTCTTCAACAAGTTTTGTATTAAACATGTTTACAACTCGTTTTTTAGAGGAAACAGGGGATGGTTGCGCCGATGTAGAAACTGTATTTTCTGACGCGGAAACACGCTTCCTATACCCATCTCCCCTCCCGCACTACCTATAGTATAGTACTAGCAATAGTTTTCGCCCGCCAATTGATAATAGACAGTCCCGCTATGAACTAGCCAGCGTAAAGGCGGACCGCGCGCGCGTCTCTCAGAAATGAATAATATTTGTTGCATTTTAACCGCTTCATAGACCCTTACCGATCGGATTGTGCCTCTCGTGTGTCCCTCAAGTGATTTAGTGATGCGGACAGCAGCTCCTGAGCAAGGAAGAGAAGATCCGTGCACCGGCTGCGATGAAAACACGTGGTGTCGTGAAGGTTAGTGCATCCTCTCCTAATTTCTCGGGTTGCATTCATTGCCTAGATCACATCCGCGGCAACCCGATCACCTGTCTTGTTTGTGTGTAAAGCGTCAATGGAACAGTTAACTTCATCCCCGCATAATACAGTCCACTAGCTCACGTGGCCAATCGCGCCACCATTTTCTGGTCCTGATCGAGCCGGATTCTTAGCCGTAGTTCGCAATTTGTTATTGTTCTATCGGGAATAAGCGCACCGCACCTAAATGCCTGGTTATTTTAGTAGAAAACCCCGCATCTAGACATTTAGGCTTAGAATTTTGTTGTCCGTTCGCCGCTGGCTCGCATCGTGCCTGCCTGATACATACATAGGTTAGGTATCGTATCAACACTTAGTCGTAGTTCGCAATTTATTATTATTCTATTGAGAATAAACGCACCGCACCTGAATGCCTAGTTATTTTAGTAGAAAACCCCGCATCTAGGCAGGCTAGGTTTAGATCTTAGGTATCCTAGACACCCTAGTGCATAGGCACAGTGTAATACCTAACGCATTTGGCTTTTGTTTATTCTTTTTTCAATTAAGTTGTTCGTTCGCCGCAGCTCGAATCGTATTTACCTAATACCTACGTGGGTAGATACGTGGTTGTACCTACCTCGCATCTCATTCAAATTCATACGAAAGTATTTTAATTTGAATAGATATTACGCAATACTTAATCCCTGAAATAATAGTTGAACCTAGACAGCGACCATCGCGTAGGTACGATCTTGTTGCTACGCGCGTTTGTTCAAGCGTGCATTCGCAGTTGTAGGTACCTGCCTACCCACGGAATATCGCTCGCGCCGCGTCGCTGCTCTGTACCGCTAAGATTAAGTCATTTCATATTTGTTGTTTACCGCACTTTAGTTTGAGATTTAATTGTAAACATGCCCCCAAAGGTTGGTAGTACCGATAGTGAAGTTCAACTGAAACTTTTATACGCTAAAAGAGAAATGATTTACTCTCGCGTACAATCGATTTGTGATAATGCACTTAAAACCTCTGATTTGGCTATTAGAGATTCGTTCTTGTGTTCTATAGAAAACTTGGATAGTTTGCGCGCGGATTTCGAGTCTGTATTACATGACATCAACGTTTTAGAGTTAAATTTAAATCCCGATTACTCAGTGAGTTATCAGGCCTTGTCGTCGTTTGACGATTTGTATTGTCGTATCAAACGCGTCGCTAGGAGTTTGGAGAAACCGTCTGACCGACCCAACCCCACTCGCGACCGACCTAAGTTGCCACTAATTCAAATACCCGAATTTGATGGTAACATTCGCAATTGGTGTTTGTTTATAGATAGTTTTGAGAATACAATAGATAAGAACGATTCGTTGACAGATCACGAAAAATTGCATTATCTCGTTGAAAAATTGACTGGTAAAGCTATAACCGTTTGCGCTGGAATTACGTTTAGTGCCGAAAATTATAATTTAATTTTAAATACTTTGAAAGCTAAGTATGAGGATAAAAGAGCAGTAGCTAACGCATATTTGGATCAGATGTTTGACTTGAAATCTATTACGGCATGTAACGATCAAAACTTAGAGAAGTTTCTAGATACTTTCGCATCATCTGTTCGCGCCGTAAAGAACCTAAAGATCGATGACCTCTGCGACTTCGTATTTTTGTATATGGGTTTAAAGAAATTAGATTCCGAAACCATTCGTTTGTTTGAGTCGGATCATCGCGGCAATAAAATTCCTAAGTTCGAAGACTTAGAAAGTTTTGTTCGCGAGCATATAAAAGTATTGCAACGCTCTTCATCGAAACATGAAGGCGCGAAGAAGGTTGTTACTTCTGAACGCAAAATAGATGCCTCATCGAGGTCACTGAGGTCAACTCATACTTATGTTAATACCGCACCAGCACATGTACAATCACCTGTTTGCTCTTTGTGTAATACTCATCATTCGCAACTGTACAAGTGTCCTGGTTTCCTAAAATTGTCGCCTAGTGATCGTTATAAATTTGTTCGCGCTAATAATTTTTGTTTTAATTGTCTCGGTACTAAACACCGCGTTGTTTTATGTAATAGTAGAAATGGTTGTCGCAAATGTCAAGCGAGACACCACACTTTACTTCATTTTGAGAATAGTAATGCCGCATCCAATGTGAGCACAGTTGGCTCGTCGAGCGGTGACACACGGCAGCCTGCGCCGCAGCCGCAGCCCGCGCTCGCGCGCGCTCCGGCCCGCCCGGTGACCGCTGCGAATGACGTCACCTTGTGTTCGTTCTCCGCTAGTGCTGCACTCACTACTGTGTGTCTAGCGACCGCTCGCGTTGTTATTGTTGATGCATTAGGTAAGCCGCGCATTGTTCGAGCGCTGTTAGATGGCGCTTCGCAAAGTAATTTTATTACTCAAGATTGTTGTCAACGTCTTGGTTTCAATGTTAATAAGCGTTCAGCCCGCTCAGTGGTGAAGGGTTTTGGAGGCTTACGGTCAGCTGTTCAGGGCACCGTTAAAACAAGGTTTAGATCTCGTTTTAATAATAATATTTGGTTTGACATGGATTCGCTCGTTATAGATAAAATAACTGAACAGTTGCCTACCGTCCCGGTTGACACGTCTTTATTAACGAAATTTAAAGACTTGCCTTTAGCAGATGAGACTTACGCTGTTCCTGGAGTCGTCGATATATTGATCGGCGCTTCGATTCTCCCGCACCTCCAGTTATCACGTAAGATTAAAGGGGGACCGACGTACCCCGCTCCGCACGCACTGGAAACAGTTCTTGGTTTTGTTATAATAGGCTCCGCACCCGCTTCTATAGATAGTTTTAGTCACTCGACTGCTTCGTTCTGTTGCACCGTCGAGCCGCCACTGGAGTCTACCATCCGCAAGTTTTGGGAAATTGAAGAGGTCAATGTCCCACCTATCCTAAGCCCTGATTACAAGATGGCTGAGGAGATTTATTGTCGCACGACTACTCGTGATGAGCAGGGTCGTTGTGTTCTCGCGCTCCCTTTCAAGGGAGATATTTTTTCGCTCGGTGACTCCCGTGTATCCGCTGAAAAACGCTTTCTTTGTTTAGAACGAAAGATGCAGGCGTCTCCAAAGTTGAAGCGGGCCTGTGATGAGGTTGTTAACGAATATTTAGATAAAGGTTGCATCTCACCTGCGCCTGCGGACACTGGCGGGACCCAGCCTTCGTACATTATCCCGCACCACGGAGTTATTAGAGAAGATAAGCTTACTACTAAACTCCGCGTAGTTTTGGATGGCAGTGCTAAGACTAGCACTTCCGTGTCGCTTAATGACATTTTGTATTGTGGTCAAAATCTTTAAGGTAATTTATTTGACATAATTGTAAATTTTCGCATTAATATTAGTAGAATTTTAGCTTTTAGGACTCAACAGTCGCTTTGTGTTGGGCCCACTCTTCGCCCCATCGTTGGGACACATTCGTCGCTAATAGAGTGGCAAAAATTCAATCTGAATTAGCGCCACATAATCTCTTTCACGTTGCTGGCACCGACAACCCAGCCGATTGTCTCTCTCGTGGATTGCTTCCTTCGCAAATTTTAGATCACCCGTTATGGTTTAGTGGACCGTCCTGGATTCATGCCGCGTTAGATAAGTGGCCAGTTAGTCAATTCAATCCCACTACGGTTTCTGAACCACCCGAGGAGAAGAAGCACTCGCTTGTTGTATCGGTCCCGCGTGAAGAGTCCCTTATTTTGTTGTTGGCTAATCGCGTCTCGTCTTGGTCGAGACTGTTGCGTTGTGTTGTTTATGTAGGCCGATTTTGAGAATTTTATCTACGCGCGGTCATATAGTTGACCGGTGATTTACGCTAAAATATTTGCCCGCAATAGATGTTGATGACGATAGAATGCACCTTCTAACTCGTCACGCTCTTTTGGATAGATTAGTCCAATCGTTTTGGAATCGTTGGAGAACCGATTGTTTGCACACGCTGCAGTCGCGTCAAAAATGGAATACTCCATCTAACCCAATTACTGTAGGTACGGTGGTAGTCCTTATGACTGGGAATGCGCCTCCTTTGCATTGGCCTCTAGGAGTAGTAGAGGAAGTTTTCCCGATTCCCGCGGGATAACTCGTGTTGTACGGGTTAAAACCGCAACCGGATCTTATCTGCGCCCGGTTGTTCGCCTCTGCCCTCTGCCTAGCCAGCAGTAGGCACGAGTTCCAATCTAGGTTTATATTTTAGTTGTTATTTCCCAAACCTAGATTTAGATTAGATTTTAGATTTGTCCCGCATTTTTCGTTTCGAAGGTAACCCTTCAAGCCGGGGGGAATGGTTGCGCCGATGTAGAAACTGTATTTTCTGACGCGGAAACACGCTTCCTATACCCATCTCCCCTCCCGCACTACCTATAGTATAGTACTAGCAATAGTTTTCGCCCGCCAATTGATAATAGACAGTCCCGCTATGAACTAGCCAGCGTAAAGGCGGACCGCGCGCGCGTCTCTCAGAAATGAATAATATTTGTTGCATTTTAACCGCTTCATAGACCCTTACCGATCGGATTGTGCCTCTCGTGTGTCCCTCAAGTGATTTAGTGATGCGGACAGCAGCTCCTGAGCAAGGAAGAGAAGATCCGTGCACCGGCTGCGATGAAAACACGTGGTGTCGTGAAGGTTAGTGCATCCTCTCCTAATTTCTCGGGTTGCATTCATTGCCTAGATCACATCCGCGGCAACCCGATCACCTGTCTTGTTTGTGTGTAAAGCGTCAATGGAACAGTTAACTTCATCCCCGCATAATACAGTCCACTAGCTCACGTGGCCAATCGCGCCACCAGGGGATAAGAGGCGACTAGCGGAAAAAATACGCAGACGATATCACTGCCAGAGAAGGAAAACTCGAAATAAAACCCTGTACCAACCCGACTGGGCAGCGTGGAAACAGCAGGCCATAGTCCACTGCTGAACATAGGCCTCTCCCACAGACCTCCAGAATGAACGATCTAAAGCAGCCCGCATCCTGCGCTTCCCGGCGACCTTCATGAGATCGTCCTTCCACCTGGCCGTTGGTCGTCCTACGCTACGTTTGCCCGTACGCAGTCGCCATTCCAGAACTTTTTGCTCCATCGGGCATCTGTTCTGCGCGCTATGTGTCGCGCCCATTGCCACTTCGACGAACTAATCCGATGACCAATGACTTTTCGATGCTTTTCGAAGTTATGTGGTATATAGGAGGTAGGATACGGCGGTATTTCCGCCCAACTGAGCAGTCTGACTGGGGAAGTACCTCCGCCCTACAGAATACCGCGGCTATAATAACTTCGTGTTGTGTTCCCAGCGGTGAGTAGGGTAGATAGAGCTCACTGGAGAATTTGTGCTGTCAGTGGGAAGACTAAAGGCTTGTCCTGCTTTGTCTCCTACTGACGGCACAGAAACTCTGTGCTCACAGGGTTGGCAGCGCGACTGTGACTCCTCTGGTGTTACTAAACGTCCATAGGCCACGGTAACTACTTTCCATCAGGTGGGCCGTGTGCTTGTTTGCCAACTAAGTGGTATAAAAAAAAAACAAGTTTACAACTTGTTTCGTGGTGTAAACGAGGGGTAACTTTGATATACCTAACTCCTTGTTTTCACTAAGAAACAAATTGTAAGCTTGTTTGATACAAAACTTCAGGTGGGCCGTGTGCTTGTCTGCCAACTAAGTGGTATAAAAAAAAATGTGTGTATTTATCGCAGGTTTATAAGTGCCCGGTTAATGACAATAGGCTCGCCACCTTTTATATTGGGACCTAAACATAATCTGGCGAAATGTGGGTGCTAGCACCACTGCCTACTCCTTCGGGGATATAGACATGAGTTTATGTTATGTTATGTATTTCTAGGTCATGCAGGTTGGTTTGCGCCATGGAGTTTTTAGGGGCACCAAAACGCATAAGATGACATTAGGTAAGTATTAAAAAAAAACTGTTTCATCTTTATGAATAAATTCTTGATTCTGTAAAGAAATCTTGACCAAGGACGGAAGAGCTTCTTAATTTAAACCGAGAAATGTGGCAATTTTAATATTAACCATGTTTTTTTTTGTTTTATCGTAGGATGCAAAAAACCTATCTACGGATTCATAATAGCTAGTGTATAATAACTTTTCACATGTGTTGCATCAAAAAAAGAGATTTTTAAAAATTGTACAAAGTTGAATTAAAGGGTTTTTTACTAAGAGTAACTATACATATCTTCTTATAACCCTGCGCCGCGTGATTTCCGGCAGAGTAGAATTTGGGCCACCCCATCTCTTCCCTTGCGGTGTTGTTCAAGGCGACTAAGGGCTGTTTATCAACAGACAGATATATACAGCCGAGACTTAGCCTCAGATACATGGCTCGAGTCAACAATAGTGCCCGGAATACATACGGTGGCGATAGTCTCACCCCCCATTTCGTGGAACCGAATACCTACAATTATTGGTAAAATGTAGGTGTTAATTCACCTCTGTCTAATCTTCCGGGGATAAAGGCGTGATTATACGTATGTATGTATATGCCTCACCCTTAGCCCTAACATATTTAAAGAAGAAATAGAGAAACTTAGGTACGTTTTAAATACATAATAAAAAAATAAACAACCAGTACTTACAATCGAAACATATCCTATAATTAGTGATCCAATCCTCAAAGACATACAGCAACACTTATTAATCCTTGGCAGTTCTATGGCCATATTGCCGCACTGGTTTTGAACGTATCTACAAGATTACTTAAAAAAAATTACTCATCATCTATATTTTATTTTTTGACATAAGAGTTTTGTACGCCAGGATATGTCTGGCGCGTTGTAAATGTATTATAAGCGTTGAGTTTGCCGTCGATAACAGCCTCAGCGCACCTTTATCATATCAGATATGGGTACAGTCGATAAGAAGTGACCAATCCATTTTTGGACGCGTATCTCAATCACCTAAGCGTTGATTTGGTTCAAAAATACTGGAAAAATGTGTGTCATTTTCTAATTAAATAATTAAACATCTTTTCTGTATAAGTAAGTACAGTCATGTTGTCTACGTTGACGCGGCAGACTACATGTCCGTGATATCATTTGGATTTCACATAAATATCTAAGTATAGGATATGTTATAAGAGGTAGGACACGGTGGTATTTCCGCCCAATTGAGCAGTCCGACTGGGGAAGTACCTCCGCCCTACAGAATACCGCGGCCATAATAACTTCGTGTTGTGTTCCCAGCGGTGAGTAAGGTAGCCAGAGCTCACTGGAGAACAGCACAACTGTCAGTGGGAGACTTAAGGCTTGTCCTACTTTGTCTTCTACTCTGACGGCACAGAAACACTGTGCTCACAGGGTCGGCAACACGAGGGTGGCTCCTCTGGTGTTACACTAGTCCATAGGCCACGGTTACCACTTTCCATCAGGTGGGCCGTGTGCTCGTCTGCCACCTAAGTGATAGGTATAAAAAAAAAGTAGGTAGGTACAGGAGAATTGTTTCGTTTCGTTTTGACATTTACCTATGACATTACGTTCACGACATAAACATCATAATACGTACCAATCCTTTAAATTCAATATTCTATTCTGCTTACAATACGCCGGCCATTAAATTGTTGAGTTTTAGTAGTTTTAGTCCAGTGTAAAAAAGGGGAGGGGACTTAACTCCGGCCGGCCGGCCCAGGACTGTCTCTTATGAGACGGCTGCTAGGGTGACAGGCGGCCTGGCGCGCCTCCCCGTTTTCCGGGAACGAGTTGGGGACTCTGTAGTCCCCACACACCCGAGAAGAGGGCTAGATCGTGAGAGATGGCCCTGGGTCGGCCGGGGTGCGAGGGATATGCCTGTCAACCTCACCTTCGGCAACCAAGACGACCCACAGGCGGCGTGCGTTTTAGTCGGTTCGAGTCCGACATAACCTCTAACTGACTCACCGGCTCCGGTGGGGAGGTATCCGTGGGGATTTTGAGCACGTAAAAAAAAAGGGTGACAGGCGGCTCCACCCGTCACCCCCTGCAAGAAAGTATCTAAAATCATAAGTCAGGTGAGCTGAAAAGGGCCATACTTACGCTGTTCGTAGTTGGATGTTGAAAAAAAAACTAAATCGTATTATTGATATGAATTGATTTATGGCTTTGTTAATAAAAAAAAGTAGGTTATCAATATGACTTGCACTCTTTAAATAGATTATAACTAGATAAATACTCTTGATATGTATTTTAATGCATTAGGTGTGATTTTATCTCTTACATATCACGTAGGTGGCAGATAAATCTACGCCCCGACAGATGGCAAGTGGTTACCATGGAACTGAACACAAAAATATTTTTTTGAAATTCCGGTCAGTTTTCTCGTGATATTTATTATATTGTTATAGGTAATAACTAAAGCAAAGTAATATCAGCTTGTTTAGTAGTGGTACACCAGACAAACCCCCAAATTTTGCTTTCGAAACTGTCTCCAAAATCTTTTTTTTTATAATTATTTATACCACTTAGGTGGTAGATAAGCAATTACCATTATCGTTAAACCATTATGGCCTTCAGCTGTCGATTATATCACACATTCAATGACAAGAAACGCCCCCTTTTAAATATAGGTAGATATGTAGCCGGAAGAGAACTTTTGTACCTACCTATTCATTTTCACATTAGCGAAGGGGGCGGACATGCGAATCCTTATACATCTACATCTGTCACAATTGGGTATATGAGTAATGTTATTTTTAAACTATCGCAGTGTGAATTCATAATTATATAAGGATTCGGGACTTTTCGCGATTAAATCATGGCACTTACTATTTCTTTCACGACTTGAATAATAATAATAATAATAATAATAAGCCCCCTAATAATAATAATAATATTTATTTCCATTAGAAGTACAGTGTATAAGCATAAAAGAGTGTTACATAATGCTAATAAATCCAACAGCATGATTTAACTTATCAAACTTAAATATTGAGTTGCAGTTACAATTTGAGAAGACCCTGCCTCCTAAACTAGGGTTACCCCTGTATCATAAGAGGCAGGAAGAATAGTAAGTTCCATGACTTAATCGCGAAAACTCCCGAAATGTTGTATAATTATGGGTATTTGAGTGTCTTGTTAAATTAGTTATTTTTAAGAAACTTATATGAAGTCAACAATTGTTCACGCACGCTGATGCTGTGGAATGAACTCCGTGCTGTGGTTTTACCAAGTGACTAAAATATTGGGTTCTTCAAGAAGTATTAGGGGGTTCTTACAGGGTCGTTGGCACGAGTGCGACTCCCCTGGTATGAACACGTCCCTAGGTCACGGTAACAACTTTCCATCAGGTGGGCATGTCTGCCACCCTAAGTGGTATAAATATGTCAATAAAGAGATTGAAAAAAGAACAATTGTGACGTCATGATTTTTATTTGTCAATTAATTTACATTTATATGGATGATTAAAAATAAATAAAAATGATGAAACAAGAACAGATGAACCTTTTACCATTATTAATTCAATGAATTCAGTTAATTTAATTTATTTTAACTACAAGAAAATCTATCTACCCAACTAAGATTACGATACCACTACGATAAAAGAGCTTCTAGAGAGCTAGAGAGAATCTCTGATTACAAACTAGGCCCTTGATCCTACTAAAGCAAAACCACTGTCATACCACAGACTCTCTGAAAAAATGGCCTTTAATTTTAGACTTTACTCCTATTAGCTTAAAATCCAAAATTAAATGGAAGGAGTTTCATTACACAGTTTCATTCACACTGATAAAAGCCTTCTAATTTTGGACTTAACCGCATTGCTTTAAAGTCTAAAAGTACATGGTTTTTTTAGCAGTGTCCGTGCCATGATTGTATTGTAATTGTAAAAACTTTTGCAGAACCAAGGCCCAGACTCTCTAGCTTTTTTAAATAATGTTATAGTTACCGAAATTACTACTATCTATCTTAAGACCTTCTAGATATTAAGCTAAATTAAAGGGAAGCCTCCGTGGCGTGACGGTAATGAACTCGGTCGCTATGCAGAAAGCGCGGATTCGGTCCCCGCTCATTGCAAATATTTGTATGCATGGATATAGGTATTTGCATTGATCTGGGCGTGCCTCGGAGGGCACGTTAATCCATTGGCCTTTTCAACATGTATGGCAGTCATTACGGGTATTTGGAGCCCTCAAAAGACCATAACTTGTCTAGCTGCAATGCGTCATTATCGCCTTTGGTTTGCGGAGATCTGACTGCAATCGCTTCACGAAAAATAGCGATGTTTAGTCAAATCTGCAATTAGACTGGTAAAGCGGACCCCAGACTTTGAGCTTCGGATGCGACTGAGATAAACGATAAGAGGAAGAAAAAGAAGCTAAATTGCTTATTCGTCGCGAGAGTAATGGCCAGGATCCGAACCGAGGACCTCTTGACCATAAAGCCGACTCCTAATCACTTAGCTGCCAACGGTTTTATTCAGCCCACATTGTATGTTTTTTTTTTTTTTTTTTATATAGGACACGTTAATTGAACTTCGCCCTGCCCGATGGTAAGCTGAAGGCAAAGTCCCAGAAAAGAGGGTCACCATTACTTACACATACCGTGTGACAATGGTGACACTCAGCTTGACGGCCTCATCATATGCTTTTTCACGCCCCGCTTAAAGGACCCGGGACTGTAGGAAGTATGTGACTATAGAGGAAGACAATGAATTTTTAAACAAATCTAAAAAGGAGGAGGTACTCAATTCTGATGTTTATATTTTTTATGTTTGTTTGTTTTTAATCCATCATGTGTTAACGGGAGGTTAATTCGAAAATGGTTCCAATTTTAAAATTGTTATAATTTAACAAGTCGCGTGTTACCCGGCAGACAAGCTGCGTGCTTACCGGCAGAGTAGAAAATTGACCACCCCATCTCTTCACATGTGGTGTCGTACAAGGCGACTATGGGATTGGGCTTAACATCAGACAGATATATACAGCCCAGACTCAGGCACAAGATACATGCCTCGAGGCAACAATTGTGCCCGCAAGACGGCAATAAGCTCATTCCCTATTACGTGGGACCTAATACAATTATTGGTGGAATGTGGGTGTTAATTCACTTCTGCCTAACCCTCCGGGGATTAAGACGTGATGATGTATGTATGTATGATTTAAATTATTTTTTAATTTACAAAATTTCTAATTTCATCTCCATTTTCTATGTCAATTTTATTGTATTCTGACACGCCATCTTCTTTTTGCTCAACTCTATTAGAGTTTTCAATATTTAGAGAACATCCAGGTTCAATGGCGTTGTTCTCGAATCTGAATTGACAGCCTTCAGTCAACTTCATAAACTGACTCCTTATTAGCAACACTATGTAGACTTGTAGGGCTGTAACAAAATGTTATAAATTATTATTAGTAATAAATAAAAAATAATTTGATTTTGCAAATTGTTATTTGGTTATATTTATTTATTTGAAAATTAGTTTTTGAAAATGAGTCAATAATTTTCCAGAATCCAAACGGATTTCTGCACTCCTCTCCATACCCGGGATCGAGTTGGGGACTCTGTGGTCCCCACATCGGTAGACGGCTGTCTCAGATAATATCACCTCCGGCAACCTGGGGTCACACAGTCGGCGTTGGTTCCGTACCCCACACTGGTTGACTAGGGGGGGATCTTGCACTCAATAAAAAAAAAAGAGAATTTCTACACAATAATAATAATAATCTAAGGGTATTTCTATAATACTTACATACATAGGCGATTAATGTAAAGAAATCTAGGGACATATACACGAGAGATTCTAAAGCTGGGACTCCGTATTTATTCATTAGATATACCATATCGGCGAAAAAATATAAACCCAGTAGTATGAACAGGCACAATAGAAATATATTATGATAATAGTATTTCTTAATTAACGTGGGATTTTTCTGAAAGAAAAACATTATTTTAATGAAATAATATATATACAAAAAATATATTCATCTGCACGCTTTCTTTATCATTTATAACAAGTGAACTTCAACTTTGTGTGGCTTTTGTGGAAATCCACCATAACTTAGCCAATGTAATTTGTTAGAAAGACTAACTATGAGAGTTTTTGTGCTATCCGTGAGATGACCGAAGTCTTGTCCTGCTTTGTCCTCTACACTGACGGCACAAAATCTCTGTTCTTACAGGGTCGGCAGCACGGTTGTGCCTCCACTGGTGTTACACACGTTCATAGGTCATGGTAACCACTTTCCATCAGGTGGGCCGTGTGCTTGTCTGCCAACTAAGTTGTATAAAAAAAAACTCATATCCAATAATGTATCTACATATTATAAACTATACATAATATATGTGTTCATAACTTATACAACGGTTCGATTAAATCCATGATTTAAACTTACTATTACTGCTGCATTAACCACGAGTGTGGTGTGTCGCCAGCCTAACCGTTAATAATAAATGTAGCTAATGGTGGGTAGGCGCTCAAAAAATGTTCTACGCATACCTCTCGACGCTCGCAAGCTAGTCAAGCCGTGACCACAGGTGCTGCAACGCATCCTAAACGTCGGCAGAAATAGTAAGTTCTATAATTTAATCGCGGAAAATCCCGAATCGTTGTATAATTATGAATTCACACCGCCATAGTTTAAAAATAACATTAAACATATGTGGTCCGTATTTTAAAATGGCGCTTATACGCACCAATCAGAGACATGACAGTGCGCTACGTAAATTTATGATAAAAACATGTATCATAAATTCTAATATTATAGATACACAGAACAACACGTGCTGGGCTTAGATGTCACCCGCAGAGTATCCGATCAAGAACCAAGCGGTTCGGAGACTCTTTCCTTTGTCGCACCATTAAAGCCTGGAATTCATTACCAGCTCTCACGTGTTTCCTTCTTCCTACAGTCCCGGGTCCTTTAAGCGGGGCGTGAAAAAGCATATAATGAGGCCGTCAAGCTGATTGTCACCATTGTCACACAGTATATGTAAGTAATGGTGAACCCCTTCTCTGAGATTTTGCCTTAAGCTTACCATCCGGCAAGGCAACAAAATATTTTAGATTTAAACAATCAACGCGTACTACCAGAATATTAAACTTACTTGGTTTGGCACCTTGATTTCATTTCATTAATCAAAGTATCTTAAACAATTCGAGGATAAAAGCAGCACTAAATAGTACCTAATATAATTCATCATTCTAAGGGATATGTCATGGCCCGAGTGTACAATAGTGCCTGGAATACGCCAATAGGCTCAACCCCTATTACGTGTGACTGAATTAAATTATTGGTGAAATGTGGGTGTTAATTCACCTCTGCCTAACTCTTCGGGGATAAAGGCGTGATTATATGTATGTATGTAATAGACCTTGTTAATGTGTGTGTCTTTGTGGAAGTCATTGGTCATGCAGTTATAATCAGATCGATCTTGACAAACAAAGTATTTAAAATGATGTTAATACCTATATTCCCCTTTAGTATTACCGCGGGTATAATAACTTTAATGTAACCTAGAATAAGAACTGTACACAAACCTATGATCCACAAATAAATAAATTGAATTGAATTGTAATAGGAGGTGGGACACGGCGGTATTTCCGCCCAATTGAGCAGTCCGATTGGGGAAGTACCTCCTTACAGAATAACGCGGCCATAATAACTTCTTGTGTTCCCAGCGTTGAGTAAGGTAGCCAGAAATCGCTGGAGAATTTGTGCTGTCAGTGGGATGCCTAAAGGCTTGTGCTGCTTTGTCCTCTACGCTGACGGCACAGAAACTCTGTGCTTACAGGGTCGACAGCGCGAGTGTGGCTTTTCTGGTGTTGCACGCGTCCATAGGCCACGGTAACTACGGTGTGTGAAGTCAGTTCGGACGATACTACAATTTAAATCAATAAAACAGTTTGACTTGTTCTTAATACCTTGGTAATACGATACTTTTACGACTTTGTAATCAAGATAAATCTGATGCTTTTTTTTATATATATAGAACACGTCAATTAGACTTCGCCTTGCCTGATGGTAAGCTGAAGGCAAAGTCTCAGAAAAGAGGGTCACCATTACTTACATATACCTACCGTGTGAGAATGGTGGCACTCAGCTTGACGGCCTCATCATATGCTCTTTACGCCCCGCTTAAAGGACCCGGGACTGTAGGAAGAAGGAAACACGTGAGCTGGTAATGAATTTCAGGCCTTAATGGTGCGACAGAGGAAAGAGTCACCGAACCGCTTGGTTCTTGATCGGATGTTCTGCACCGTGTGCGGATGACATCTAAGACCTGCACGTGTTGTCCTGTGTAGCAAAGGGGAGGGTGGGACTAATTGGAAGAGCTCATCAGAACACTCACTATTTCTGTATGTATTCTGCTGGCTGTATTTCAAAACCAAATAATCAAAATTTAAGACTTACCTTATGACATCCAACGATAAATACAATCCCCAACGCGATGTCTGCGACTACTACTACTATAACGATACTTACAAGAACTAAACCGGTAGTATTTATATATGGTCTTGCCAATATTTGAGTCAAATTCAAGGACATGGCAAGCAACACTAAGCCTGCTACTACCTGGAAAATAATAATGTATTTAAGTTTAATCAAAACTTGTTTTAAAAATAAAGTTAAACTTATTCGTAAAGCAAGGTGATATATATTACGCGTTAATGTACTTGATCTTCTTTCTTCTCCAATTTAGGACCTCTCATGAAGAAAGAAAAAAGAAAAGATTTCAAAGTTTGATAAAAAAGTAGTGGTCATGTCTTTCGAAGGACCTATGGCCATTGAAGCAAACGAGTCCTAGAATCGAGGCTGGGAGAAGGAAAACGAAAGGAGACGAAAGGGGTACGCCCCTAGCCAGATGGACTAACGAACTTAAAAAGGGGCTGGGACAATGAATGCGGAAGGCAGAGGATCCGGAACAATACTGCACATTGAGAGAGGGCTATATCCAGCAGTGGACTCCAATATGCTAATTGATAGATTGAAGAAGAAAACCTTATTTTTAAGAAAGAAAGAGAAACTAATTTAAAACATTGGCCCAAGAATGGACCCCTGTAGAACGACTGTACGATTTTAGTTTATAATCAGGAACTTATGCTTTCTTATTCACACGGTCAAAAGCCTTGGATCAATCAAAGTGGAATTCTAAGGTGGTTTAAGTCTTTAACTGTTCATTTTCTAGTCTTAACTTTGTCTAATTTTCTAGCAACAAGCTTAAAATGAGATATTCAATTAAATTCAAAAATGATGAATTTTACTTACCTGTCTAAAATAGCCCCATGCGAGCAAACCATATCTTAAAGGTATACAACAGCAACATCTTCTGAATGAAAGCGTTTCTGTACGCATTTTCTATCGTTTTGTAAAAACACAATTACTTATCAAATATTTTTGTGAATGAAGTCTTTATCAGTCATCTAATTCGTTGAAATTTTCTTTGTATTTAAACCGATGTTATAAATTATTGAATTGTAATTCTCTCTAAAAATACGTTTACTTGTCATGAAAATTTCTGTTCACTACATAATTAAATTCGTATTATTTTATCTAAAACTGTAGTAATCGGAGTTAATACGACTATTATACGCCAGTACATATAGTACAACTATCAGTGCCATTCGACAAATGTGCTTATTACTTGTAAACAATATACTATTTGACCTTTTAATTCCTAGATTATGCTGTTATTGTGATAATTCCAACGCACACATTGCTACTTCCAGCATCAGAGATCAAGTTACTTTGCCACAATATCAGGCAAATATAATGCCAGCTGTTCTGTCGAGTGGAATATTTATCCCGTTCCCGCTACCCATGGGAACCTTTTCATGGGACAATAGACTATTTTTTTATTCCAAACTATAGCCTTTACTAATATGAAATTTCAGCCACATGCGTTCAGCCGTTAGAATGCGATTGAATAACAAACTTTGGATTTAGATAAAAAACTTTCTCTACACAAATATAGAAAAGTAATAAGTCAAATTATTTACGCCAATAAATATTAAAATGTAATTTAATTTGTTTACTAATATCAATGCGTTCGAAATAAAATATATTTTATTTTATTTTATTTATTTATTTTTACTAATCGTCAATACATTCAGTTATAAGGAAACTTGTATGAAACCCCCTACAATGCAATCACACGTCCTGGATCAATTACCTGAATCTCGTGGGGGGTGGACACAAGGAAATAAATTTACTGGCAAGACTAACGTGGCTGTTTTCTTGAAAACTTGACATTGGCGTCTCATCATTAATAATTATATAAACATTTACTGAATCGTTGGCGGAATCATTGGAATCGCCATAGAACAATAAAGAAGATTAAGAATTTGTATGAATTAAATTATTCTACAACATTCTACACATCGTTATCTAGACTCATGGTAAGCATAGTTTACCTAGCTTGTGTTATGGAATCTAGAATGCGGATAAACATACTTATATCCTTTTTTTTGTAAATGCATACATAGATACACCTAGACCAATGCAAATATATATATTCATGCATTCAAATATTTGCACTGAGCGGGAATCGAACCCTGATCCAGATTATGATGCTATAATATTCAATAGTCAAATCATTGACTATTATAATATGTTGGATGGATGATTAAAAATAAATAAAAACGATAAAATAAAAAGCGACACAATTTTTACCGCTCGTTTACCATTTTTTATTTAATAAGATCAGTTAAATAATTTATTTCAAGTACAGGAAAGTACTCAATTATAAAGAAATATTTCTTTCTGATGATAATTTATTTTTCTTTCTATTGACACATAATACATCCAACAACGGCCATTTATAATTACAAAAATTATTAACCTACCGTCGCTTAGTTTATTTATACCACTTAGGTGGCAGAGAAGCTCACGGCCCTCGAGTTGGAAAGTGGCTACAGTGGCCTATCATATGGCATGTGCAACACCGGGAGTTAAACCCGTGTTGCCGACCCAGTAAGAACAAAGAGTTTCTGTGCCGTCAGTGCAGATGACAGCATCTGTGGCGTGGCAGTAGTAAACGCGGCCGCACCGCAAGAGGCGTGGGTTCGATTCCAGCTCAGTGCAAATAATTGTTATGCATGAATATGGGAGTTTGCATTGGTCTTATTGTGCTTCGGAGAGCACGTTAAGCCGTTGATCCTGGACTGGAAAAGCGGACCCCAGACCCCGAGGTGTAAGCTTCGGATGCGACTGGAATTAACGGTAAGGTGAAGAAGATGAGATAGAAAGATAGATAGATGTATAATAGTAGTAATTATCTTTCATTTCGTTACAGTTTATTGGCGACAATAATGTTTGCTTGTATTTTTTTCCTTTGCTTCTTAATGCTAATTATTCTCAATATCTTCGTTGTATAACTGTTTCTTGTTATAGTCTGTAGTTATTCCTTCATTCAAATCTTCAATGTTCAGAGAACACTCGGCTGCGGGCACTCTGTTCTCGAATCTAAACTGACAGTCATTATCCAATTTTTTGATCTCACTTCTAACTAGCAGCATGATATAAATCTGTATAACTGGAAAAATAAATAATAAAACTAAATTAAAATTAAAACATAAAAAGTACCTAAATTATTAAGTCGTGTTGTTTTCTTTTATTTTTTATACCAATTAGTTGACAGATAAGCACACGGCCCACCTGATGGAAAGTTGTTACCGTGTCCTATAGACGTGTGCAAAACCAAGGGAGTCACACTCGCGCTCCAACCCTGTAAGCACAGAGTTTCTGTGCCGTCAGTGTAAAAGAAAAAGGAGGACAAGCTTTTGGTCTTACCACTGACAGCACAAAAGCTCTCCGGTGGGCTCTGGCTACCTTACTCGCCGCCGAGAACACAACACGAGGTTATTATGGCCGCGGTATTCTGTAGGATTGTTTCCCGGTGGAGTGAAATGGCCATGGGCAACCCACCTCTTCCCGTAATTGTCTTACGGTCGCTTCCAATATTCGTTCGTCGATCTAAGATTATTTTCAATCCCGATTTTTGACAATCAATCTATTGACAACAGAATTGGTATTTCAATATGTCTATTTCGTCACCAACACGCTAAGAAGAAAAAGCTGTCACATTGGTACAAACGGTGATTTATTTATTTTTTTATATAGGACACGTCAATTGGACTTCGCCTTGCCTGATGGTAAGCTGAAGGCAAAGTCCCAGAAAAGAGGGTCACCATTAATTACACATACCGTGTGACAATGGTGACACTCAGCTTGACGGCCTCATCATATGCTTTTTCACGCCCCGCTTAAAGGACCCGGGACTGTAGGAAGAAGGAAACACGTGAGCTGGTAATGAATTCCAGGCCTTAATGGTGCGGCAAAGGAAAGAGTAAGGTGATGTAAAATTGTCGATCCGAAAGGTCGATTAGACAGAAGTATGTCGATATAAAGATTGTTTATTGAAATAGTAAAATCAAGAAACGGTTTAAACTATCAATCTTGGTTTAAGAAATACGGATTGAAATTGTATATAGAAGCATATAGCATATAGAGCTGCCGTTAACCACTTTTTTCTAGAATGTAATGTTTTGTTTGGATAAATGGTATCTATCCTTGATATTTTCTTGTATAATACTTTTTCAGTACCTAGTCGGGGTTTAGATTTTAATCTTAATTTTTTATTTATATTATTTATTTTGGGACAAGGAACAGGTAATAAAATGATACCAGTACCAGTATATTGATGAAAAATCAATCTTATTATTATACACAGTACTTTATGACCGCTAAAGGGCGCCACATTAGATTCAGTGATACGTCATATATAACCTAAAACTATAGGACGAGCAAGATGTACGACCCCTCGTTTACACCTAAGTATAAAACATGTATTTTTTTTATTTTTTTTTAATAAATATTTCACGACATTCTACACAACGCTATCTAGACCCATGGTAAGCGTAGCTTAACTAGCTTGTGTTATGGGAACTAGAATGCGGATAAACATACTTAGATACTTTTTTTTTGTAAATACATACATATTATACATAGAAACACCCAGACCAATGCAAATATACATATTCATGCATACAAATATTTGCACTGAGCGGGAATCGAACCCGCGCCCCCTGCATAGCAGTCGAATGCTCTACCGCTACGCCACTGAGGTCGTCAAAATAATTCGTGGTATTTGACAAGTTGCAATATGTCACAGTCTACAGTGTGAATGCAAATATGTTTTATTCTTGGTTACAACTTGTTGTATTACTATGTGAACGAAAAAGTATTTGAGATACATGTATGAAACATATTTGTTTTGATTTGTCTACTACAAGTCTTCAACAAGTTTTGTATAAACAAGTTTACAGATTGATTTACAACTTGTTTCGTGGTGAAAACGAGGGGTAAAGATAACTCACTTGTCCAGTTCTAATAAATAGTTGAGGAGCCATGAGGCATAGATAAACAAACATACATACATACATAGCTTGTAGGTATCCTTTGGCTTTGCTTTAGTCAGGTAACAATACATTTGTACACTTACCCACATAGGACAAACATGAGATGAATTCTATCACAATATCAAGAAGGACAAATCCTGTTGGCATATCAAATTTTATCATATAATACACTGTGCTGACATAGTTATATATACCCAGCGGTAATAAAATGCCTAACAGAAATTGATTATAATGATAATACTTCTTCATTAACGTTGCATCTTTCTGAAAAAGAAATGTGAAATGTATAAAATTAGTCGAATCCTAACAATTACTGTTCAAGTAATTACAAAAAGGATTTTTTAAAATTTAAACAGACTTCATGAAACAATTTAGAGGCTCTGGAAA
The DNA here is from genome assembly GCA_963662185.1 of Eilema griseolum. Lineage (NCBI taxonomy): Eukaryota > Metazoa > Arthropoda > Insecta > Lepidoptera > Erebidae > Eilema > Eilema griseolum. The sequence goes on along the minus strand of OY759239.1, from coordinate 12,156,208 downwards.
GCGAAAAATAAACGAATTTACAGATTGACTGATCTGTTAGAAGTGGGTGCCTACTTTATCTTTTTTTTAATCACTTTGTCGGCAGACAAGCACACGACACTGCCCACCTAATGGAAAGCGGTTACCGTTGCAGCTGGCTAGTGTTGCTATGTGTCTATTTGGTAACCGCTGACCTTATGGGTGATGATGAATGATAACGATGGTATAGGCATCATCATCATAATCATGATACTCGTATTGTAAAACTTACCTTATGATATCCAACGATAAATAAAATTCCAAGCACAAAATCTGCGATCAGTACTGGTATCAGCAAAGATAAAATGACCTTAAATTTTGTTTCATTCATTCTCTCAGGTCTTTGTATGAGCCAAATTAAAGCGTAGGACGCACTGCATAGTAAGAATGCTGCAAACAGCTGTAAAATAAAACGAGCTTAAAGCAATTACCACAGCATGCAGATTTTCAAAAATGGTGCAAACGCTAAGTATAAAATGTAACGCTATCTAGACCCATGGTAAGCATAGCTTAACTAGCTTGTGTTATGGGATCTAAAATGCGGATAAACATACTTAGATACTCTTTTTTGTAAATACATACATATTATACATAGAAACACCCAGATCAATGCAAATATACATATTCATGCATACAAATATTTGCACTGAACGGGAATCGAACCTGTGCCCCCTGCATAGCAGTCGAATGCTCTACCGCTACGCCACGGAGTTATATCTACTTACTCGCGTGTAGAAATAATATATATATTGAATTAAATCATTATTTCTTTTAGCCATTTTGTTGATTTTTAGGGTTCCTACCTCGAGAGGAAATATCCGAACCCTTATAGGACCACTTAGTTGTCCGTCTGTCTGTCTGTCAAGACCTTTTTTTCAGGAGTGCGTGGAGGTATCAAATTGAAATTCATACCACATACTCAGATCTGTAACGTCTTTTAACTGATCGAATCGAACTTCTAAGTCAAACACAATCAAAATTTACAATTTTGTACGAATTGACCGGCTCTTTTAAACATATAACATGCCAAACCAGCGAGCACTCAGTATATTGCCCAACATTTTATGCAGCCAATGCTTCTAAATACCTCCTATGTAGAAGTATTTTTCTTGGCAATTTGTTATGATGTGCTAACTTTTTTTTATACAACTTAGGTGGTAGACAAGCACCCGACCCACTTAAGGGAAACCCTCCTTCCGCCCATGGTCCCTCCAGCCATCCTGGCTATATGGACCGAATCATGGGAGATACGCGCCGTACTTGCGACTGCTCTTTCCGGCGCGCATTGCTTGACTCCCTACAAATTTTTTATACATGTCCCGAGCCTTCTCGCCTTTCTGGGGCGGCTCCACTAGTAAGCGAAACGCCGCCGAAGCGGCCGACGACCCTCGTGACAGCTTCGTCACCAGCACTGGTCTTTCATTCTAACTCAAGCCTACTCCTGATCTTGTACCAAACGTGCGCGAAGTCTCTCAGACGACGGAAGTTAGCCTCTGAGCCAACGAGATCGCAGTAATATGCGGGCCCCTCAAGGGAAAGTGGTAACCGTGACCTATAAACGTGTACAACATCAGAGGATTCACCCCCGTGCTACAAACCCTGTAAAAACGAAGAGTTTCTGGCCGTCAGTGCGGAAGACACAATCAGGACAAGCCTTTAGTCTTCCCACTGACAACACAAAACATCTCCAGGGAGCTCTGGCTACCCTTCTCACCTCTGGGAATACAAGACGAGGTTATTATAGCCTTAGTATTTTGTAGGTTGGAGGTACTTCCCCAGTCGGACTGCTCAATTGGGACAGGAAAACCGTCGTGTCCTACCTGATACAACTTCTTTAGTATGTGCCCCCCAAACCTAAAGGTGGTGGTATGCTTGAGCATTCACTTATAATGAGCATTCGTGCGAATGTTACATAACAAAAAAATGAATGAGAGCATTTTGGTGAACGTTCTATCGAGCATTCTGGCGAGCGTAAAAAATTAAACCTTACAAATTATTCTGAAACTCAATAAAAAAACAGGTTGTTTAAGCGGTGCGTGAAAAAGCATATGATGAGACCGTCAAGCTGAGTGTAACCATTGTAACTTATTGTAGGTACGTAAGTAATGGTGACCCTCTTTTCTGAGACTTTGCCTTCAGCTTACCATCAACGAAGCGAAGTGTAATTGACGTGTCCTATATAAAATGGAAAACATACTTACCAGTCTGGAATATCCCCACACAATCAAACCATATCTCAAAGGTATGCACCCACAACACCTTTTAAATACAGGAATATCTGTACGCATTCTGAATATTTCTCTGTGTCTATTGTGAAAGAGTTCACTTCAAATCTCAAGGTCAAGGTTACTTAGGATAAAATAATACTTAATACTGCCCTAATAATGTGCGCACTAATCATGAATGCTGCGAAGCAAATATTGAAGTAATATTTAATATTATTGTTATCATTGCAATGTAGGCACATTATTGTAATCTGAGTAAAGTTGTTAACTTCACTATAATAACTAACGAACGCATATGTATATTAGTCATTGATTACAAGTGTACTCACTTATGTCAGTATCAAAATAATCGGAATGGGAGTTACGACTTGGGCGACCAGGCGCAGGGCGCGCCGTAGTAGCGGCGGTAAGACCCATCATGGGGGAGTGGCTAGAGAGGCCACACGGCAGCCTCTCGTACCGTCTGACGCAGATGATCACCGAGCACGGGTGCTTCGGAAAGTATCTGCGTCGGATGGAGAAAGAGCCAACGTTCGAGTGCCATCACTGCGACGCGAGCGAGGACTCAGGTCCGCACACGCTCACCGAGTGTCCGGTGTGGGAGACGCCAAGGCGGGAGCTTATGGCGGCCCTGGGAGTGAGGGTTCTCACGCTCTCCACCTTGCTCGCGACGATGGTTCGCTGCGCGGATGCGTGGGCGGCCGGCGCCTCCTTCTGCGAGCAAGTAATGCTCGTGAAGGAGGAGGCGGGGCGGGAGCGGCAGCGGGAGTGACGAAGGATCGCAAGACAAGCTGCCCGCGTACGAAGGCAACTCGGGCGTCGGAGGTCGATGACCGACCTGACCTGATACGACCTCCGCCCCCCATGAGCGCCGGCCTGGGGGTGACAGGTGGAGCCGCCTGTCACCCTGGCAGAAGCAGGCCGCGGCGGTGGCGCGCCTGGCGCGCCTCCCCGTTTCCGGGGACGATTTGGGGACTCTGTAGTCCCCACACCCAAGAAGAGGGCCAGATCGTGAGAGATGGCCCTGGGTCGGCCGGGGTGCGAGTGGTATGCCTGTCAACCTCACCTTCGGCAACCAAAGCGACCCACAGGCGGCGTGCGTTTTAGTCGGTTCGAGTCCGACATAACCTCCTCCACCGGCTCCGGTGGGGAGGTATCCATGGGGATTTTGCGCACGTAAAAAAAAATGTATCAAAATAATCGGGATATTTACCATGTTGCAAGTACCATGATCCTCCGCGATCATGGTGCTTGCAACAGCGTCAAAATATCGGAAACTCAAAACAATGCAACATTGTCCTTTAAGCGGGGCGTGAAAAAGCATATGATGAGGCCGTCGAGCTGAGTGTCACCATTGTCACACGGTATGTGTAAGTAATGGTGACCCTCTTTTCTAAGACTTTGCCTGCAGCTCACCATCAGGCAAGGCGAAGTGTAATTGACGTGTTCACGTGCTTATCGCTTCACCACCCGGCCTGCTTACCTGGTACCGTACCTATTGAATTGGTCACCACAAAAAATGCATGACAGCCCTTTAGTTAAAATAATACTGATGTGAGTGATCATGATAGTTTAAATACCTATATACACTTATGTGAAATCAAGACGTCTCTTTTTATTACTTTATCAAACAAAACAGGGGTGTATGAGGGTCCACCAAGATTATTAGCGCCCAAGTCAACTTCCCCACCTAACGGATGAGAGTGGTGCACCGCGGAGGTGGCGTAACGAACGCCTCACTACTGTCCGGGGAAGTTTTGTATCAAACAAGTTTACAATTTGTTTCTTAGTGAAAACAAGGAGTTAGGTATATCAAAGTTACCCCTCGTTTACACCACGAAACAAGTTGTAAACTTGTTTATAAAGTACTTGTTGGAGACTTGTAGAAGACCAAACAAAACACAATATTTTATACATGTATCTCAGATACTTTTCGTTCACATGGTATGTTTAGCCAACAAATTGTAAACAAGTATAAAACACATTTGTGTTCACACTTAAGCCTGTGACATATTGCTACTTGTCAAATACATGTTTTATACTTAGGTGTAACCGAGGGGTTAAATAAAGTACATACATACATACATATAATTACGCCTTTATCCCCGGAGGGTTAGGCAGAGGTGAATTATTAACACCCACATTTCACCATTATTGTATTCGGTCCCACGCGGCTAAAGTAAAGTGTTCACGACAATTTAGTTTCTACTTTTTTTTTATTGCGGTGGTATTTTGAAATGTTAATTACCAACTTACTTTAATAATGTATTAACACCACGACGTACAGCGTGACGGAATTAGTGCAACTATTTGTATGCATGAATATAGTTATACATTGGTCTAGTTGTGCCTTGAAGAGCACGTTTAGCCGTCGTCGGTCCCTGTTCTCATACGAACATCTACGGTATTCGTTGCGGATAATTGGAGCCCACAAAAGTTCCACAAGTCTAACTGCAGAACTTTCATAATCAAGGCCTTGTTTTTACGTACGCAAAATCCCCACGGATACCCCTCCACCGGAGCCGGTGGATGAGGTTATGTCGGACTCGAACCGACTAAAACCCACGCCGCCTGTGGGTCGCTTTGGTTGCCGAAGGTGAGGTTGATAGGCATATCCCTCGCACCCCAGCCGACACATGGCCATCTCTCATCATCTGGCCCTCTTTTTGGGTGTGGAGACTACAGAGTCCCCAACTCGTCCCCGGAAACGAGGAGGCGCGAAAGGCATGCCACCGCCTCGGCCTCCTTCTGCCAGGGTGACAGGCGGCTCCACCTATCACCCCAGGCCTGCGCTCATGGGAAGCGAAGGTCGTTCATCGACCCATCGGAGGTCGAGTTGATTTCATACGCGGGCATCTTGGCGGCGTATCAAGGCCTGTGTTCTGCACTTTGACATTGCGTTGCGTTAAGTGTTGAGATTACACATAATCTCTTTTTAACATAAAATCGCTGTCGGTTTATTAAATTGTTTCCAAAATAAAAGATAAAGTTTTCCTGTTTTCGTTACTGTTCGTACTTAATTGGAATTTTATCATATTGAATCCTACTAAAATGGCGCAAACATGAAATTATTTTAATATTTATTGTTTTTGCGTCGTAAACTGTACTGTCGCATATCTTATTGGTGCGCAAAATCAGGTCAATTCTCCTCTATTTATTGTCATTTTAAAGTACGGACAACGCATTCATAATATATAATTGGTTAGATAAAATGTGAAAGTATTGTTTCCAAGCGATTTAAAAATAAATGGAATACATCATAAAATATGATGTTTTCAGTAATCAATAACCATAGTCTTGCAACACGCTCTAATTACGTACATAATATATTTATAACGAGCAAAACATTGACTGGACCAAGTAATAATCAATGAATCAATTAGTCTATCTCAGGGGGGCACGCCGCAGTAGCAGCGGTAAGACCTATTATAGGGGAGTGGCTGGAGAAGCCACACGGCAGCCTCTCGTACCATCTGACGCAGATGATCACCGAACATGTGTGCTTCGGGCAGTATCTGCGTCGGATAGAGAAAGAGCCCACGCCCTAGTGCCATCACTGCAACGCGATCGAGAACTTGGAGCTACACACGCTCACCTAATGTCCGGCGTGGGAGACGCCGAGACGGGAGCTGGTGGCGGAACTGGAGTTCTCACACTCGCCACTGATGGTTCGCTGCGCGGATGATTGGGTATCCGGCGCCTCCTTCTGCGAACAAGTAATGCTCGTGAAGGAGGATGTGGGGTGGGAGCGGCAGCGGAAGCGACGAAGAATCGCAAGCCAAGCTGCCCGCGTACCGAGGCTACTCGAGCGTCGGAGGTCGATGAATGACCTCCGTCCCCCGTGAGCCGCCTGTCACCGTCACAGAAGCAGACCGCGGCGACGGCGCGCGTTGTGCGCCTCCCCGGTGCCAAGTACGAGTTGGGGAACTCTGTGGTCCCCATACACGAGGAGAGCCAGATCGAGAGAGATGGCCCAGTGACGGCCGGGGTGTGAGGGATATGCCTGTCAACCTCACCTTCGGCAACCAGTAACGACCCACAGGCGCCGTGCATTTTAGTCGGTTCGAGTCCGACTTAGCCTCTCCCACCGGCTCCGGTGGTTTTTCGCACGCAATTTTTCGCAAAAAAAACCTATCGCAGTCCACTGCTGGACTAAGGCCTCTCCCAATGTGGGGAGGCTTTGGCCTACTGTTTCCACGCTGGCCAGACGGGTTGGCACAGGGTTTTAGTTCGAGTTTTCCTTCTCTCGTAGTGATATCTCCAGCGTATTTTTCCGTTAGTCGCCTCTTACGCCACCCCGGATGAGATGGAGAGGTGATATCTACTTGTATTCCTTCTTCGTTACCACACGGATTCAAAGTCAAAGTCAAAAAATATTTATTCTGCACCTATGAATCGGCACTTACAAAACGTCAATATAAAAAGAAATATGAAAGACTGGTTTAGCATATGGACCACAACGCGGTTCCGACCTGAGAAGACCCCAGCAAGAAACTTAGCGGGCATTTTTTTGGTCTATTTACAAATATTTACTAAGTCTTACTCTTTCCAAGCTTGTTTATCATGAGCGTATAAAATAAAAAAGCGGATAAAATTGCCCTGGAAAGAAGTTAAGTCTACAATCACAGACTACAAAATAGTTTTTGGGTCTTTTTTTTTATGTGCGCAAAATCCCCACGGATACCTCCCCACCGGAGCCGGTGGGAGAGGTTATGTCGGACTCGAACCGACTAAAACGCACGCCGCCTGTGGGCCGCTTTGGTTGCCGAAGGTGAGGTTGACAGGCATATCCCTCGCACCCCGGCCGACCCAGGGCCATCTCTCACGATCTGGCTCTCTCCTCGGGTGTGTGGGGACTGTTGGGAGACCAGGCCGGCGCTCATGGGGGGCGGAGGTCGTTCTTCGACCTCCGACGCCCGAGTTGCCTTCGTACGCGGGCAGCTTGGCTTGCGACCCTTCGTCGCTCCCGCTGCCGCTCCCGCCCCGCCTCCTCCTTCACGAGCATTACTTGCTCGCAGAAGCAGGCGCCGGCCGCCCACGCATCCGCGCAGTGGACCATCGCCGCGAGCAAGGTGGAGAGCGTGAGAACTCTCACTCCCAGGGCCGCCACTAGCTCCCGTCTTGGCGTCTCCCACGCCGGACACTCGGTGAGCGTGTGCGACCCTGAGTCCTCACTCGCGTCGTAATTGTTTTTGGGTCTAGTATTTATATTATGCCTATCACAAGCTCTTGAAAATTTTCAGATATTTTTTCATGCATTAAGTTCTCATTATAAGTAGATTTCCCATTAAATGTAATAGAATTCGATAAAATTCACAAAAGGAATCGTATGAATTAAAAATAAGTATCAACTTGTATTCTTTCTCCACACACACTTTCACCACACAGATATAATATAGTCATTAGGACTAATTATTTAGGTAGCTATATAATACACCTTTCTGTAGCAATCACCTTATTCTGAGTGACAAACCGTTCCGTAACCACGCGAGTTCGTAACTCCCAACGTATACCTATTAACCAATTTTTCGTTAGTAACTTTTATATTAACCAATTTCCCGTCAGTAACTATTATATTAAACGTTTTGCCGTCAGTAATTTTTATATTAACCAATTTTCCGTCAGTAACTATTCTATTAAACAAATTTTCGTCAGTAACTTTTATATTAACCAATTTTGCGTCAGTAACTATTCTATTAAACGATTTTCCGTCAGTAACTTTTGTATTCACCAATTTTCTGTCAGTAACCATTATATTAAACGATTTTCCGTCAGTAACTTTTATATTAACCAATTGTAGGCTATCTGTGTCGTTGTCTATCGATTTTTGTGAGGAAGTTTCTGCTAATAAGATAAACTTCAAAGTAAGAAGTTATCATACTTGAAAGTTGTTAGAAAAAATATTTCTCAAGATGCGACTAGAAATTCCAGTATTGCGAAGATGTTGTTGCTGCTTACCCCTGAGACGCAGTTTGATAGCGTGGGGATATTTCAAATTGGTAAGTTGTTTCCATATTTTTGTATCTATTTTAATTCCTACATGATATTTATTCTTATACACATCTAAGGTCATCAGAAAACTTAAGGTTAAGGATGCCGTCACATAAAACTATATTTTACGGCAAATCCTTCACAGTTACGGCAATCCGTCTGTGGAATAAACTACCAGTAGACGTAAGAAAAGCTCGGAATTTAAATAAATTAAAAACTATGGTGAGGGAGTACTATTTATCACTGAAATTGTTCTTATATACCATGTTTACTATATTATATTATATTTATGTATATTATATTTATTATTTGTATGTATTAGATAGGATTACTTTATTAAACGTATTTATGTACATATACAGTTATATTTATGTCTGTATTAGATATAATATATCTATGTACTTACTTATTATATTTGTATTGTAAAAGTACGCCAAACTACCACTCATTCCTACAACTTTAATCACCATCCAAAGGTTGCCTGGCAGAAATCGCTTAAAGCGATAAGGACGCCCACTTTACTGATTCCTTGTTATAGACTTTGTAATTATATTTATTAGTGGTGTACAATAAAGTATATAATAAATAAATAAAAAAAAATATTTAATTTATCATTTTGGCGTAAAACCCGGTAGCATCCTTAGACTTTGAAGCCCAGGGTTTGCACTCCTCCCCATATTAGCTTAATCTTAACTTTTATAGAAGGTATTACTATCTGACCTACTCAAACTCGTGAAGAGGGAAACTTTTTTTTTATACTTACTGCTTAGGTGGCAGACAACTTGTAGATATTGGTGCTACATGGTCACTGTTCACCATAAGTGGATTTAAGTTACCTAAGGGGCTGTCTGTCTTAATCACGGTGCTTCACGGTGATGTGATGGTGGAAGACATCTACCAATACTATCGCTATTCGAATCACGCCTGAAGCGATTCAATTTTTTCCTATCTTGATCAATTTAAATAGTTTTAATTTCATTCAATGTATACACACCCTAGACTCAGCCTCAGATGCATGTCTCGAGTTAACATTAGTGCCCGGAATTCAGCAATAGGCTCACCCCCTATTACGTGAGACCGAATACAATTTGTTGATTCATAAACGGTTATAGCTAGCTATGCATATATTGTGTTCCGCGTGTTATAAAGAACATTTAATGTTTTTCAAAACTAGTCGCCGATAAACTAGCTTCCTAATTACACGCATCATTTGTTTCTCTCGAACCACTGAAACAAAAGTGTACCTTATCTAACCACCACAATTATTGGTGAAATGTGGAAGGCGTACTTATATGTATATATGTATTAATCAACATCTATATATCTACAATGAGTACCTACCTATCCGATATTTCGGTACGAGTAGTTTATGAACAAAAAAGAGGGTAGACCACACTGTTTCCCTAGAAATCACTAGCTTGGCGTCAGTATACCAGTGATCATGGCGCTAAGAACTGTTCCGAAATATCGAATAAACTCAAACACCAGTAAACGTGGTAAATATCCTTTTAGTTCTTTTGATAGTTATTCGAATTTGAATTTAGAATTTATTTTTCTTTATGCTATCAATTGCAAAGAGTTTTTATATATTAGATGTATAAAAAATAATACGTGGGTAACATTGTTTAAATTATTCTACAAAAATATATCATGGAATTGTTGATTTTATTAGAACTGTTGATGTTAAAAATGAGAATAATTTTATTCTATATCAGCTCAGATCGATTTTATTACATTTTATTTCACAAAATCAATCTTTCGATTTCAATATTTTTAACACTGTTTGCGTTCTACCTCCTATATAATGGTTTGTTAGTGGCTTGGTCTTAGATAAATTGTTTGACATGATGCTCACAGCTACATTCCATCATCGCACTGTTCTTCATAGGCAGGGAATTCATCCTCACACATTGTGACCGGAAACGGTGAGGACTGTGCGGTATGAAAGAACTTCATCCCAAGCTCATAATAACCTCGTGTTGTTTTCGCGGCGGTGAGTAGAGTAGCCAGAGCTCGCTGGAGAGTTTATGAGCTGTCAGTGAGAAGAACAAAGGCTTATCCTGCTTTGTCTTTTACACTGACGGCACAGAATCTCTCTGTGCTCACAGGGTCGGCAGCGCGAGTGTGACTTCTTCCACTTTCCATCATGTGGCCCATGTGCTTGTCTGCCACCTAAGCGGTCTAACTCCTTGCTGCGGGTTTCCCTAGTGACTACAGTGTAGGGTTCTTCAAGGAGGGCATTACAATGTATCGAGCGTAGCGTCCCTGTTGATAGATACGTCCATAGGCCACGGTAATAACTTCCCATTAGGTGGGCCATGTGTTTGTCCGCCACCTATACATTTTTTAGAAAGCATTGGTATGTCCGCGGTAGCGCAGTGGAATGGGTAATGGACTGCTGAGACGGAAGTCTCGGGTTCGATCCCATGTAGGAAGGAAGACTTTTCGATGCTTTTCGAAGTTATGTATGTATTTATCGTAGGTTTATAATTGGCCAGTTAATGGCATTAGGCTCGCCACCTATTACATTGGGACCTAAACATAAACTGGCGAAATGTGGGTGCTAGCACCTCTGCCTACCTCATCGGGGACATAGGCGTGAGATTATGTTATGTTATGTAGGTTTTTTTTTTTTTTACGTGCGCAAAATCCCCACGGATACCTCCCCACCGGAGCCGGTGGAGGAGGTTATGTCGGACTCGAACCGACTAAAAAGCACGCCGCCTGTGGGTCGTTTTGGTTGCCGAAGGTGAGGTTGACAGGCATATCCCTCGCACCCCGGCCGACCCAGGGCCATCTCTCACGATCTGGCCCTCGTCTCGGGTGTGGGGACTAAAGAGTCCCCAACTCGACCCCGGAAACGGGGAGGCGCGCAGGGCGCGCCACCGCCGCGGCCTGCTTCTGCCAGGGTGATAGGCGGTTCCACCTGGCACCCCCAGGCCGGCTATGTTATGTAGGTATCTCCAAGTTCCTATTATATTTGCTTTATTTTCCTTTCAGATACTGGATTCACTTGTGTTGCTGTACGCTGTACTCCCACCATTAATAAATACAATAATTTCTATTTATAAATGGGACATGCGTAGTAATGATTTAGTTGGTTTGGTAACACTGGCTTTCATTTTTATCGTGGTGGCTGCAGACGGCGTTCTACATGCCATCTTTGTCTTTGGAGCTCATAAGGTCAGTTTTGTTTACTACCATCATCGATATTATTGTTAAAAATTTAGTTTAGTTGTATTTATATAGTGAGTATCAGATTAATCTTCTTTTTTGCACACGGCTCACCTGATGGAAAGTGGTTACCGTGGCCTATGGACGTGCGCAACGCCAAGGGAGTCACACACGCGCTGCCAATCCTGTAAAGTGTAAACACAATAATTTCTGTGCCGTCAATGTAAAAGACAAAGCAGGACAAGCTTTTGGTTTTCCCACTGACAGTACAAAATCTCTCCAGGGAGCTCTGGCTACCCTACTCACCGCCGGAAATACAACACGAGGTTATTATGGCTGCGGTATTCTGTACACTTGACTGCAAAAATGATCTTAACACCAAGAGATATATATGATATTAATTCTTTACCTATGAAATTGCCGAAATTTTCTTACAGATTCATGAGTTCGTTATTCCTGTAATTTAATAGATATTTACATTATTTATATATTGTTTGGAAGTTGATTTCAAGATTCAACTCTGTATTAAATTTTGTTGTTATTGGCCGCTTGATAAATATAATTCGATCTTCAGAAACAGTACTTCCTAAATGCTATCCATTTTGATGATAAATTACGTAAGTAAGTATTAATTTTTACAGCTGTCACTTTTCAAAAATGTAATAAGTGTTTTTTAGCTTAATTTTGTCTCATTCATACACAAAAAAGACAAAACTTGGATTTGTCATTCCTAGGAAAAATGCAAAAATGTTAGTACTGAAAATTGGGTTTCCTTCATTTTCTTCACAAAAAAATACGGCAATTTTATATATAACGACTTATTATTAAGAGCAATTTAAACTGTTTTGTTTTACATTGTATTACAAGCACACGGCCCACCTGATGGAAAGTAATTACTGTGGCCTATGGACGTGTGCAACACCAGAAGAGTCACACTCGCGCTGCCTACCCTGTAAACACTGAGTTTCTGTGCCGTCAGTGTAAAAGACAAAACAGGACAAGCCTTCAGTCTTCCCACTGTCAGCACAAACTTTCCAGTGAGATTTGGCTACCGATGGGAACACAACACGAAGTTATTATGGCCGTGGTATTCTGTAGGGTGGAGGTACTTTCCCAGTTGGACTGATCAATTGAACGGAGATACCGTCAACTCCTACCTCCTACCACTGTTATACTGTTGATTTTGGATTCTAATTTATTGAAAATTGTTTTCAGAAAAATGTGAAACTTCTAAGACTATACTATTATTATAGTCTAACCCTTCTGCTGCTGGAGTACCTCTTCGGTATCATCTATGTTGGCCTGGTAATCAACAGCCGATGGGGTGATAATATCAGAAATTTCTACACTTTTATGGAAATGTCACATGCGACGGCTTACGTCAGCAATTTGGGTGAGTATTTATTCAATGTCGAGTGAGCATCAGATCAATCTTGATGGCGCCTCCTTCTGCGAGCAAGTAATGATCGTGAAGGAGGAGGCGGGGCGGGAGCGGCAGCGGGAGCGACGCAACTCGGGTGTCGGAGGTCGATGAACGACCTCCGCCACCCATGAGCGCAGGCCTGTGGGGTGACAGGTGGAGCCGCCTGTCACCCTGGCAAAAGCAGGCCGCGGCGGCGGCGCGCCTCGCGCGCCTCCCCGTTACCGGGGACAAGTTGGGGACTCTGTAGTCCCCACACACCCGAGAAGAGGGTCAGATCGTAAGTGATGGCCCTGGATCGGCCGGCGTGCGAGGGATATGCCTGTCAACCTCAACTTCGGCAACCAAAAACGACCCACAGGTGGCGTGCGTTTTGGTCGGTTCGAGTCCGACATAACCTCTTCCACCGGCTGCGGTGGGGGGGGGGGGGGGGGGGGGTATCCGTGGGGATTTTGCGAAAGTAAAAGTACTCAATAATGATCTTAATGACTTGGTTTTCCCTCTTCCTGTTGACTGATTGTTCTGATATATTTAGAACACGTCTTTACATACAGACATACATACATACAATCACGCTTTTATCGCCAAAGGGTTAGGCTGAGGTGAATTAACACCCGCATTTCACCAATCATTAAATTCGGTCCCACGTAATACGGAGTGAGCCTATTGCCGTCTGCCGGGCACTATTGTTGACTCAAGCCATACATCTGAGGCTGATTCTGGGTTGTATATATTTGTCTGATGTTAAACAGCCCTCCCTTAGTCGCCTTGTACGACACCGATTGGGAAGAGATGGGGTGTTCCAAATTCTACTGTGCCGGGAACCACATCTTTAGCTCGGACAATAATACAATTTAAACCAATAAAGCATTTTGATTTGTTCGTAATTCCTAAGTTATGATAATTTTTTGACTATATAGTCAGGATCCTTCTGACGCTGACTGCACCATCGAGGAAGTAACAGTATACTTAACAATTTCTATATCAATATCATTTAAATTGTCTTTCTTCTATATATATTTAGTGGTATGGGTAATGGACTGCTGAGACGCGGTCTCGGGTTCGATCCCAGGTTTTACCAGTTCACACACACATAATTTCGAAAAGCATCGAAAAGTCATTCTTTTCGATGCTTTTCGAAATTATGTGTGTATTTGTCGCAGGTTTATAAGTGCCCGGTTAATGACAATAGGCTCGCCAATTATTACATTGGGACCTAAACATAAACTGGCGAAACGTGGGTGCTAGCACCACTGCCTACCCCTTCGGGGTTTATAGGCGTGAGTTTATGTTATGCTGTTCATCGCCTCTTTTACCTCTTTGGTAATGACATTGCCAAAAGTCCATTATTCGTGGAATTTCGAAAACCATCGAAAAGTCATTGGTGTGTGCCATGGTAAAACCTGGAATCGAACCCGAGACCTCGTCTCAGCAGTCCATTACCCATACCACTAGGCTACCGCGGTTATATAGGCGATGAACAGTTCAATGAAAAATCTGTCATTACTTGGTAATGAACCTGCAAATGCGTAGTTCCTGTTTCAATTACCTGAGCAAATACTACCAACATGCTCTTGTGTAAATTGCTTTTTATTTTTGTCAGGCGAATTTTTTGAATAAATTTTTTATCTAATGTCAATCTTTCTGGTATTATATTTTCAGTTATTCACTCATACGTCATCCTTCTGGTCAGGAGTGAAATCTTGAAACTGAAGGAATGCAGCTCCTTTAGTTTCGCCAACAATGCTGCAGAAGTCGAGCGTATTTTAAGTACTAAAGACCCTTTCGTAGATATAGATAGTTTTGACCATGTAGACAATTTAGACAAAATGGTCAAAATTGTCAAAATTGACAATATGGACAAAATGGACAAAACGTACAAAATGGACAAAATACACAATGTAGATACTAATATTAAGGATAATAACGACACAGTTATCTTTATTAAAGTTAATGGTATTGATACTTAGAATTAAGATTGTTTGTTGTTATTTAACGTTAATTATTATTACTAGTTTCTAATTTATAATTTTGACCCTAATGTAGATAATATTTGTTATTTTAGTTTAGTAACCAGTCACGACCACTATTTGTCATTTCTGCATTCAAATGTAAATACATGATAATTTAGATTATTTAGATAATTTTTATAATATTTCTTATTTAGACAGTATTTTACTTAAATATAGTTTTAATTTAATATTTACATAAGTTTGATGTCCAAGTTTAAATTTATTTTCCCTTTTAATTTCTGTTTGTTTAAAAAAGAACTAGATTAATGACTGCCAGGTATTGTAATGTTAAAAATGAGTTTCAGGAATATAATATACACTGACGGACTCATAAACTGCATCAAAGTAATAGACGACTTTGAAATAAATATTTTAACCAAGTATGCATACTTTCTATGCAGATTTAAATTGAAACCTCTAGATTGGTTCGTGAACTTTAAAACAGCGTAGGGTCATATCTTTAAGTTTAAGTTTATGTACTGGAAAGGACCTTAAGACTTTTATTGAAGAAAAAACAGAAATTTAAGAAAAATTGGTTTAATTAAAAAATTGGTTTTAACAATAGACACAAACTTTATGCAAGGGTTTATTTGTGTTTTAATAAGGTGTATTACCCCCACGTGCCCTTATTACGGATTCTAATCGGTTCCGCATAGATTTTATAAGGGTTTTTAAAAGATCTTGCGGAATATTGTCCCATTCTTCTGAAAGTGCTGTTCTTAGTGCTGCCACTGTCGTGGGCGAAGGGTTTCTCGCATATACAGCTCTTTTTAAATTGTCCCAAACATGCTCGATGGGATTAAGATCCGGGCTGCGTGCTGGCCAATTCATTGTACGTATCCCAACCTCTTCGCAATAATGTTGAACTTGTGCAGCTGCATGCGGCCGGGCATTATCCTGCATTAAAGTAAAATTTTCGCCTATGAATCCCATGTAAGGCACCACGTGATCTTCTAATATCTCTGTTATGTAGCGATGTGCTGTCAAACCCCCTCTATTACCGTTTTGACGGACCATGTCTATGAACACAAGTTCGGTTCGCCCGTTCATCGATATGCCACCCCAGACCATACATGAACCGCCTCCAAAAGGAACACGCTCCTCAATGCAACTTTGAGCATATCGCTCCCCACGTCGACGATAGACTCTTCTGCGACCATCTGCACCATATAAACATGTCCTACACTCGTCCGTGAACAATACAGAGGCCCACTGCTCTTCTGTCCAATTCAGGTGATGACGCGCAAATCTTAAGCGAGCTTGTCTGTGAGCTGTAGACAACTTTGGACCATTTGCTGGTCTAAAAGGGGTGATATCCGCTTCCTTTAACCTTCTTCTTATTGTTCGTGCACACACGTTTACTCCACGCACTTCATTAAGCTCGGTTTTGATGTTAACTGACGTGAGGAAACGATTTCGCAGGGAAGTTATAACAATAAATCGGTCATCACGACCTGTGGTTGCTCGAGTTCTGCCTGTACCACGTCTCCTCCTGTAAGAACCTGTCTCTACAAACCTTCTGTATATTCTAGAAACCGTAGACTGGTTTAAATTTAAATTTCTACCAATCGTTCGTTGATCCAAGCCCTCCCGCACCAATGCTACAATTTGTGCCGCTTGTTCGGACGAAGTATCCATATTATGGTTCAAAAACTCTCGATGTGTTAAAAAACTAACCCAACAATTATGCTGGTAACAATAATTCAATTGACAAAACAAAAAAAATCAATGAGAATCAATTTAAAACTTTGCTATAAATAACACGCAAATCTGATACTACAAGTAAATTTTCTTTCCCGGCTATATTCATTTGTTTTACTGCAGTTCTATTTTTAAATTTAATTTTTTTTTAAGATTAAGAGCCAGTCTTTCCATATTTATATAATTTAATCTAAAAAGTTTGCATACTTATTATAAAAAATCCTTTTAGAGTAAACCTGAACTTTGATGCAGTTTATGAGTCCGTCAGTGTAGATGAAGTACATACTCACAATGATATATCTACCTATGTAAGTTAAAAATTGTTACCAATGAAAATTGTGACTTAGTACATTAGTAGGTAATATTATTATCTATTCTCTGATTTACGTTACTTGGAATAAAATGATTTATGTGTTTTTATTTAAATACATATTTTATCAATTAACCAGCAAATCAACGACATCCTTGCCATCAATTAGCTTACCTACTGCACTACACTGCTGATCGCGATCCCCGACACTGCAAAAATGCCATTAAATTTTCGACTATAATGATATCGAGTTATAGTTCAAAAATAAATGAAATGAATTTAATGTTTTCATTCCTTCTACAAAATGTCATTTAATTTTAGACTTTAAAAACAGAGATAAATTCTGAAATTAAATGGCATTTTCTAACGGAGCCTATTGTACAAATGTGTATGGTACAGTACAAATTTAAGTATAAACATGATTTGATAATGCCTCGTGGTTCCTGGCAGAGTAGTATTTGGACCACTCCATCTCTTCTCATGCGGCGTCGTACAAGGCGACTAAGGGATAGGGCTGTTAAACATCAGACAGATATTTACAACCCAGACTCGGCCTCAGATGCATCGCTCGAGTCAACAGTAGTGCCTGGAAGACGGTAATAGGGCCCACCCCCTATTACGTGGGACCAAGTTCAATGACTGGTGAAATGCGGGTGTTAATTCACCTCTGCCTAACCATCCGGGTATAAAGGCGTGATTGTATGTATATATAATATTCAAAAGTAAGTTTGGAAGTCACTGTCTCATTCTTCTTAGTTTCAGTCGAAGGTTGAACTCAAATTAGCATAAAATAAGGGTACAAGTGGCATCGACTTTTTAAGACAAAATGAACCCAAACATCATGGTACTGCAACGTGATTTTCCCTTGAACTATTGGTAGCATTTACATCCATTTGCGATTCAACCGTTGAGGTTTCGTCTCCATGTGAGTGTAACTTTAATTTGGCACTTCCAGTTAAAAATTACAACCATGAAACCTATTGAAAATTTAATATATACCTGTATATATGTAAAGAAAGAAAGAAAGAAAGAAAGAAAAAGACCAAGTCTTGTGGTGTGAATTGCCTATCTCTGCGTAGCGCTTCCAGAAGAATCTGCCACTTTGATATAAAAGTGACGGGACCAGTGACGTCTTGACATACTTCCTTTACCTTTGAAGGTACAAAATGTCTTGTTTGGGGTACAAATAGTACATATGTAGTACAAACACTTCAATGTGATACATTTTAAATTGGGAGCTTGGTCCCGCCATCTTAATGCTCACATCTCCATTATAAATAAATAAATAAATAAGCCTTTATTGCTGTTAATATTACAGTTCAGTTCACAAGTTATTAAATAAGTTGACAATAGGTTTGGTTTTCCTTTTATAAATCAACAGCTTGTCCTTCGACAAAGGCCTCCTCTAAAGACTTCCATCTATTTCTATCCTTCGCTATCCTCATCCACCCTGGACCGGCAACTCTTTTAATGTCGTCTTCCCAGCGTTTCTTTTGTCGCCCTTTGCTTCTTTTGCCGTCCCTTGGATACCACTCTGATATTATTCTTGTCCATTTCTCTTTCTGCTCTCTTAAAATGTGTCCTGCCCATCTCCATTTCAATGTTTTGCATATATTTTTCGCGTCTTTAAATTTGGTTATGCTTTTTATGTTTTTTAGTCTTACTCTATCTTTTCTCTTGACCCCAATCACACTCCTTTCTATTCCGTTTTGACAAACATTTATTTTATTCATTAATTGTTCTGTTAATGTCCATGTTTGACAACCATATGTTAAACATGGCAAAATACACGTGTTATATACTTTTCTTTTTTCTTTGATGGGCATATTTTTGTCTTTCATAATTTCGCTGAGAGACCAATACCTTTTCCAAGTGTTCGCGATCCTTCGATCAATTTCTTTAGGCATGGTATCAGTTGTTGCTATTAACTGTCCCAAGTATACATATTCCTCCACATAGTCTATGTTCACTAAATCTACTGTTATTTTATATGTCTGTGATGCATTAGTCATGATTTTTGTTTTACCCGTGTTCATTGAAAGGCCTGCTTTCTTACTTTCATCCGATAGATTTTGTAGCATATGTTCAAGCTTTTTGGGACACTCAGAAAATATAATCAGATCGTCTGCGAAACGTAGGTTATTGAGGTTTTCACCATTTATATTGAGTCCATATCCTTCCCAATCTAGATTCCTGAAAATCATCTCCAGAGCCGCTGTAAACAACTTGGGTGAAATAGGATCACCTTGTCGGACGCCTCGATCTATAGGGAACTCCTCACCCATCGTCTCCAATCTGATTTGTGCTGTGCATTTTGAGTAGATGCTCTTTAATATATTTATATATTTTCCATGTACTCCCTGACAATGCAGTGCCTCCCATATATAATCGTGTTCCAATGAGTCAAAGGCTTTATTGTAGTCAACAAATCCCAGGTAATAGGCTTTGTTGTATTCTTTGTATTTTTGAACGACTTGTCTTAGAACATGTATATGATCTACAGTTGCGTATTTGCTACGGAAACCTGCCTGTTCTTTCGGTTGGTTTTCATATAGTATGGTTGTGATTCGAGATAAGATAATTTTTGAAAAAACTTTGTAGACATTTGACATCAAACTAATTGGTCGATAGTTACCTATTTCTCCTTTGTCTCCTTTTTTATGCAGCAATATTATAGTAGATTTGGTCCAGTCTGTATGTATGTCACATCTCCATTACTATATCATTAATGTTGTAAAGTGCGAACAGGCTGACACCAGACGGCATAATGTAAATTTCGCACAAACGTCAGCATATCTCGCTATGTTCATGACCATAGCAATGATCTGTAAACCAACTGGCACAGCGAATTTTAGTTGCGCATTTCACAGATACGTTGGTACATTTTAAATGGTATTATAGATGTACTATAGTATCTGTGACATATTTTTGCATCTGTATATGTCTTATGAATCTGTGAAATGAATATTTATAAGGAACTGGATTTCAAGTATTCGCTTCACATTCACGCTTATCGATACTCACACAGCCACTGTAGTAGTATTTTAGTACTTTAGTCTCCATCCAAGCGTACTAGACGACAGTATTACTATCTCACTTCGCCATTTGAGTTATTACTTAAGTGGGAGTGAAGAAGAATCGTTTCTTCTAAAGTAAAAATAAAATAAATGATATTCTACTGAAGCGTCGTCTTTAGTGACGTTGTTAAGTACTGTTTACTGGTTTTGTCTTCATTGTTGAAGTAAATAGTTATCGCCTTTATACATAACTATGTATATATAGTTATTTGTAATAATTTATAGATGTTATTGTTTTCATAATGTTCATCAAAGAGATGCACAGACGAGCGGGGTGCATGCTTGTGGATAAAATGTATGTTTCTGAGGCAGTCTTTCCTTAACAGTGTTTTTAAGTGCATTAAATTTATGTTTATTATGAATATCTATGTTTTAGTGTAAGTACTTATATGATTTGTTATTATTGCAGTGTTTCATTATTGTGTAATCAGCATTGGATATTGGTTTAGTGTCAAAAATTAAAGTAAGTGTAATCCGTATAGTTTTATTTGTGTACATAATATGTATTATGTGTATTAGAATATGTACAAAGTTATAAATAAATATGGTTTTAAATATATATTTTAACAAAACAAACTTAAATAATGTAAAAGTAAAGTGTAAACGTTAATATATTATATGCTTCATATATCATGTTTTTAATATGAGATATTATTGTCTTAACGTCCAAGGTTTACCATGGTACACACCAATGACTTTTCGATGCTTTTCGAAATTATGTGTGTATTTATCGTAGGTTTATAAGGGCCGGTTAATGGCAATAGGCTCGCCACCTATTACATTGGGACCTAAACATAAACGGGCGATTTGTGGGCGCTAGCACCTTTGCCTACCCTTTCGGGAATATAGGCGTGAGTTTATGTTTTATGTTATGTCTTAACATAATTTTATCTTCAAAAGAACATTAAAAGATAACACTAGAAGGTTATCTGCCGTAATTTCTTTGTAATTAAATTAACACTGGTGTGATTTTTAATGCATAAAATATTAATGCAAAGGAAAATATTCCTTAGAATTGTACTTTTTTTAATTTTTTATACCACTAAGGTGGCAGACAAGCACACGGTCCACCTGATGGGAAGTGGTTACCGTGACCTATGGACGCCTGCAACACCAGGGGTGTTACACTCGCGCTGCCGACCACGAAGAAACCTTCTGATGCCGCTCTTGTAGAACCCATATTGTAGGTGCTTGGTACTTACTAGTTTTACCACATCAAATTAGGTATTATAGGTATTTTTGCCATAGCTCTTACTAAAATATAATTAATATAAATCTGTAATTCCATCAGTATTTACACCTCGTGACGTCATCATCATCATCTTAATGAACATCCGAGTTGCTGCTGAAACTATCTGTTACAAGAAATAACTTCTAGAGTTATTGTTTGGTGGACAGCTTTCAAAATGCGAATAGAAACCCTAAAATGTTGCTGCTTACCCCTTAGACCTGGTTTGATACTTTGGGGATATTTTAAGTTGGTGAGTTTATGATTAACATGTTTCTTTTTGAAGCTACTTGGTACTAGTAAGTTGAGTGGCAGACAAGCACACGGCCCACCTGATGGAAAGTGGTAACCGTGGCCTATGGACGTGTGCAACACCAAGGGAGTCACACTCGCGCTGCCAACCCTGTAAGCACAAAGGTATGCTAAATTTGACCTATATAAACGAACAATCAGACCGGAACTTGAATCCAAATGACCAATGTCAAAAACGGTATTCTTGAAACACAATATTCAAGAAAGGACATTGTGATATTTTAATCGTTTTTGACATTTGGAAGTTAAACATTGGATCTAATTGAACTGACTGATTTTCATAAAGAGAATTACTCACTCCCTTTATAAGTTATTTTAACATTATTCATTGATTCCGTTAGTTTGTATAATTTTTTTTAATCTAGGACACGCCATCTTGACTTCACCTCGTCTGATGGTAAGCTAAAGGCAAAATTTCAGGAAAGAGGGTCACCATTACAGACACTAAGTAATGTTACAATGGTGGCACTCAGCTTGGCGGCCTCATCCGATGCTTTTTCACACCCCGCTTAAAGTACCCGGGACTGTAGGCAGAAGGAAACACGTGTGCCGGTAATGAATTCCAGGTCTTGATGGTGCGGCAAAGAAAACAAAGTCGCGTGGTTCCCGGCAGAGCAGAATTTGGACCACCCCATCTTTCCCTATGCGGTGTCGTACAAGGCGACTAAGGGATAGGACTGTTTAACATCAGAAAGGTATATACAGCTCAGACTCGGCCTCAGATACATAGCTCGAGTCAACAATAGTGCCCGGAATACGGCAATAGGCACACCTCCTAGTACGTGGGACTGAATACAATTATTGGCGAAATATGGGTGTTAATTCACCTCTGCCTAACCCTCCAGGGAAAAAGGCGTGAATATATGTATGTATTATGTATATAATGATACTTTAGAACTGAAAGTTCTTGGTAAGAAACTTTCCGTGGCGTGATCCATATGTATGTATGCATATGTATAGTTATTCATGTTAATTTCTTTTCAGCTTTTAATTTCATTTCTGCTACTCTACTTCTCATCAAATATATCAATATTACCTGTTGTCTTTTCTGCTGTTGCTGCAATAATTGTTTTACACATCATCTTCGTGATCGCAGCTCGGAAGGTCAGTTTTGTCTTACATTATATGAAACTTACACAGCTCTAGACATATTATGCTAAATTACTGATTGCGTTCTTTAGATATCTTTCTTTCTATATTTTAATAAAGCTAGGGGCTTTATTAAAATATATGTTGTTGCACAATTATTGAGCAAGGGGGATTATTAAAGAAGCAGCAGTCACTGTACATGCTTCCTTAGGTTTTTTTTTACGTGCGCAAAATCCCCATGGATACCTCCCCACCGGAGCCGGTGCAAGAGGTTATGTCGGACTCGAACCGACCAAAACGCACGCCACCTGTGGGTCGTTTTTGGTTGCCGAAGGTGAGGTTGACAGGCATATTCCTGAGCGTGAGAACTCCACTCCCAAGGCCGCCACCAGTTCCCGTCTCGGCGTCTCCCACGTCGGACACTCGGTGAGCGTGTGCGGCCACGAGTCCTCGCTTGCATCGCAGTGATGGCACTCGGACGTTGGCTCTTTCTCCATCCGACGCAGATACTTCCCGAAGCAACCGTGCTCGGTGATCATCTGCGTCAGACGGTACGAGAGGCTGCCGTGTGGCCTCTTTAGCCACACCCCCATGATGGGTCTTACCGCCGTTACTAAAGCGCGCCCTGCGCTTGGTCGCCCAAGTCGTACTTCCCATTCAGCCACCATGTCCCTGTGGAGCCGGGATCTCACGGCCCGAATTTTTTCGGTAACCGAACCGGTATAGTGCCGAAAGGGATCTCGCTTCCAGGATCCACGTTGGCGATCCGGCCAGGAGACTCGCTGCGTCGAACTATATCGTGCGGTACCCCCTTATGATGCGGCAGGGCATCTTCTGCTGTGGACCGCGCAGCAGGGGCATGTGCCTGTCCTTCATAATGACCACTGTTTCCTAAGTTACACTCGAGCGGTCAAGATTTCTCTCATATGAAAAGGCTTTTCACGTGGCACGAACAAGTTATTCTGAGACGACAGTCTTTGAAATTCAGAAAAGACCTCACTATTCGTGTGGATAAAAAAATTAAGTAGAGTGACTTTTTTATACAACTTAGGTGTGCGCCACCAATATGTATGTATGTTTATAAGTATGTGTTATTTCCACTAGATACCTTTACGAATTCCTGAGAAACAGGTCGTCAAGGCAGACAGATGGTCGGATAATGAACTGATCCAGTAAGGGATCCGGTTTTTTTAATTTTTTAGGTACGGAACTCTATAAATGAGAGGCGTGAGGCGTTGGCAACACCAGGGATCTTACACTCGCGCTGCCGACCACGAAGAAACCTTCTGATGCCCCTCTTGAAGAACCCCATATTGTAGGTGCTTGGGAAAACCGCAGCAGTTCATAGGCGGTAGAACACAAACAGCCTCAATAATTTCCGTCCAATTCAGCAGTCCGACTGGGGAAGTACCTCCGCCCAACAGAATACTGCGGCTATAATAACTCCGTGTTGTGTTCCCAGCGGTGAGTAGGGTAGCCAGAGCTAACTGGAGGATTTGTGTTGTCAGTGGGAAGACCAAAGGCTAGTCCTGCTTTGTCTTCTATATTGACGGCATAGAAACTCTGTGCTTACAGGGTTGGCAGCGTGATTGTGGCTTCTCTGGTGTTACACACGTCCATAGGCCACAGTAACCACTTTCCATCAAGTGGGCCGTGCGCTTGTCTGCCACCTAAGTGGTAAAAAAAAGAGGTTCACACTACCTGCGAGTATAGGATTATCAACCAGCCTCAATATTCAATAACCTTGTTATTAATTGTTTTCAGAAAAACGTGCAGTTTCTAATTGCGTACTATTTCTACAGCCTGACTTTGCTGGTACTAACATGTCTATTAGGATTAGTGTATATTATTATAAAGATGACGTCATGTTTATTGGCCTACAGCGGTATCTTCATATACCTTTTGGTTTTCTGTGTGGCCAGTTTCTTCGTTGAATTGCGTGAGTATTAATGTGATTTGAATTCAAGTTTGTACGAATATCGGTAGATGGCTCTTATTGTCGGCCTAAGTTGGTTGTATAGAGGAATTTGGAATTCTCACACATTAATACGACTAGCCTAGTGGTATGGGTAATGGATTGCTGAGACGAGGTCTCGGGTTCGATCCCAGGTTTTACCATGGCACACAACAATTTCAACAGTTTCGATGCTTTTTGAAGTTATGTGTGTATTTATTGCAGGTTTATAAGTGTCCGATTAATGGTAATAGGCTAGCCACATTGGGACCTAAACATAAACCGGCGAAATGTGGGTGCTAGCACCTCTGCCTACCCCTTCGGGGATATAGGCGTGAGTATATGTTATGTTTATGTTAATACGTAGTTTTTTTATTTTATTAATTTAAACTTTTTGCACAAATACAAAATGATTGTACAAAGTCAGACATCCTGCCATAGACATTTTTTGACAATTAACCTTAGGGTGATGCAGACATTTATGATATAGGTCAAATAGATATTTATGTTAAAGACTAATTGCGAACAAACAGACAAACAGACAAAAAGTATTTGTGTGTTCAGTATCGTTAATATAACATAACTCAAGTTGTTTTAATATATCTAATGTACAAATACTTATTACTGAATACTGAATACTTTTTAATTATGAATTTATATTGTTGACGATGAATTTCAGAAGTTTTATTATTATATTTGATTTGAAAAAGCAGTATTAATATCATCACAAAAGGCAAATAAAATAACGTAATATTTGCATGCCATTACTGGTGATAATACATTGTACTTATTTTATTTTTAGTGACCTACTTATTATGGCTGTATTATGCAAATAAATGAATAAATAAATAAATAAAAATACTATACAGACTAGTCGCGTGGTTCTCGGCAGAGTAGAATTTGGACCACCTCATCTCTTCCCATGCTGCGTCGTACAAGGCGACTAAAGGATAGGGCTGTTTAATATCAGACAAATATACAGAGCCCAGACTCAGTCTCAAATGCATGGCTTGAGTCATCAATAGTGCCCGGAAGACGGCAACATCCTCACCTCCTATTACGTGGGACCGAATTCAGTGATTGGTGAAATATGGGTGTTAATTCACCTCCGCCTAACCCTCCGGGGATAAAGGTCTGACTATATATATGTATGTATGATATGAATGTACATTTACTAATATGTTCATATATTTTAGTGATCCAGGCGTACATCTTTCAACTTGTGAGAAGTGAAATTGTTAATCATGACAATGGAGGTGTGTTATTTAACATGCCAGCTGAAGCTGAATGTATTTTAAAGATTGAAGATAGAGGCAGAAGGAAAGAGGAAGTCGTATTAACAATCAATAATCAAGATGGAGACACAAGGAATGATAGCGAAGTCGTGTAACCAACCAAAAGCGAAAATTAGACGTAAAATAGGGTTGTGTCTAATTTTTTTCATCATCGTAAACTGTACATTTTACAATAATACTTATAATGAACTGTAAAAATGAAACTTTCTTAAGTCAAATACTTTTAAAGATATTTGATTATAAAAATTCAATTTCTCGAATCGCCCCAAAACGCTTCATACAAAATCTCAGTCTACGTTGCGTTTGCACGTATACAGTGCGTAATAAGATTGATTTGCAATTCAATTAGGAATCTAAAAATTTGTAAATTCTTTATTTCAATTGCATTAAGAATATTTACATAATATACACGGAAATTATCGAAATTAAAATATATATAAAAAATAATATATATCTAAATAATCCTGCAGGTTCAGGCGTCAAAGAATTCCTCCCCATCGATGTCAACCGGGAAGGTGATTCAATTATTTATATTTTGGGAATTAAAAATAATGAAAAGTCATAGTTTCAGTTTAGTTAGGCAATATCTTAGTTTACTGTGCAATTTTTTTTAGATAAAATACTAAGACATTAAGTAGTATTGGGAAGAATTCGATGACTCAGGAAACTACCCTATTAAAACTAAGAACTGAAACCTGAATTATTGTTCAATATAAAATATATCTAGTCACGTGTTTTATTGTTCCGAGAAAAACTAACATGGTCAATAAGATATGGACATGCAAATGATAAAAATTGCTTAGCAATAAAAATGGCAACAGGTTTGACAGATTATTGTCTATACAAATTGTCCTCAGATAAATCGAGATTAGAATAAAGACC
The DNA here is from genome assembly GCA_963662185.1 of Eilema griseolum. Classification (NCBI taxonomy): domain Eukaryota; kingdom Metazoa; phylum Arthropoda; class Insecta; order Lepidoptera; family Erebidae; genus Eilema; species Eilema griseolum. Next base: position 12,129,520 of record OY759239.1, on the reverse strand, counting down.
TTTTAATAGGAGGTAGGACACGTTGGTATTTCCGCCCTATTGAGCAGTTCGACTGGGGAAGTACAGAATGACTAAAGGCTTGTCCTACTTTGTACTCTACACTGATGGCACAGATACTCTGTGCTTACAGGGCCGGCAGCGTGAGTGTGGCTTCTCTGGTGTTACACACGTCCACAGGCCACGGTAACCACTTTTTATCAGGTGGGCCATACGCATGTCTGCCCCTAAGTGGTATAAAAAAAGACCTGTTTCGAGTACGAGGCATGTCGTGTAGGGATAGTTGAAATAGAATGAAACCTGTCCTCCTAGACAAGTAGCAATTCGCTGGCGGGTGCGTTTGAAGTATAAAATGACAAAACAATTGTATTTTGGATTTTGGATATGACGTATTTAACAGTTCTCAACTTATGCCATAATCGTCAAATCCCATCCTTCAGATTTGTTAACAATGGAGCTGAGGCAGAACCTTCTTTAGTCATTGAAGATGTACACGAAGAGAAAGTCATGTCAATTGAAAATGTACATAACGACTTGAGGGAAAATAATAACATAAACTTTGAAGATGACGAAATTGTTTAAAACTAAAATACTTCATGTGAAGCTCTTAAATAATAACATTTTTTGTAAGTCTATGTTAAACCGTGTACGCGGCAGCTCCAATAGAATTCTGGAAATGTTCTCAGATCGGCAGGATTCACCTATGTTGAGGAGATGGGTACGAATTCACTTGTGAGTCGGTACCATCTCCATTGAAGACCCTAGTTAATAAGCAACATTGTTACTAACACAATGGATATTATTTTTCTAAAATAAATGATTTAATAAAAATACTATGTTTATTCCCCGTCTACTCGTCCCCTCCGGATCCAGATAGAAGGGGTAGGCCTAAGAAGTCCAGGCTTGACGTCGTGAACGCCCAAGGTTGTGCAAAGTGGAGAAAGAATAGCTGGAAGTCGGACCCTTAGCTCTGAGTTCATCTTGACCACATCCTCGACCGTCAACAATATATCAATCAATCAGCCCACCGCAATTCACTGCTGGACATAAGGACTCTCCCAACCCCTTTCGGTCCGGTCAAGATGACCTGTTTATTTTCCAGATCAACGTGGTTGTTTTTAGAGTTTCGTACCTCAGGAGGAAAAAATCGAATCCTTATAGAATCACTTCGTTGTCCATCTGTCCGTTTATCTGTGATGCCATGAAGCTGAAAATATCCCTTTTTGTACGGAACCCCCAGTGCGTGTCATACTCTTGCCTCCTGTAAACAACAAACAACTAGCCCATCGCAATCCACTGCTGGACTAGGCCTCTCCTAATATTGGGAGGCTTTGACCTACTGTTTCCACGCCGACCAGACGGCTTAGTACAGGGTTTTATTTCGAGGTTTCCTTCTCTCGCTGTGATATCGTCTGCGTATTTTTCCATTAGTCACCTCTTACGACACCTTTCGGATGACATGGGGTGGTGATACTTGTATTGTTTCTCCGTCACCACACGGATAAGCTGACTCTGTAGGAACCTTCTAATGCCTCTCTTGACCTCATATAATAGTCATTTAGAATAACCAAAGCAGGTAGATCATGCTCAATGCTGGGAATGACGTTAAGAGAGAACAGGCTCGCAACGACAAAAACCTAATGCGTTTACAAAACCTCGTAATGACATTATTATCAGTAAAGCTCAGTGGTTATCTATAATTTTGTTTATATTGAGACCAATATTTAAATGCTCGTGAGATGTTTTCAATTTATTACTGAAATAATATTTCTTGGAAATGGACGTTTATGATTTGTCAAAGTTGGTTTAAGTAATTTTGGTGTTTCCGACATACAAGAAGTTGAAAAGTGTCCTCCATATATATAATTATATCAACAGTTTTACCAGTTTGTGAACTAATATTATCAATTAGGGTACATTTAAATTTGGTACATAGAAGAAGAAATAATCGGAAATGCCTCCAGAAGTTCCAGTGTTGAAAAAATGTTGTTGTTTTCCTCTAAAACATGGCTTGTTAGCATGTGGATATTTTAAGTTGGTGAGTACCTATGTGATTTGCATTACATTTATTAGAATCAACTTTATCTTTGTATCACCTATGTGTTCCTTTTTCTATATGCCATAGAATAAGTAAAAAAAATTTTGCTTAGATAACAAAATAAACTCATTTTCAATATACATAATCTACACAATTTTCATCTAAATAATATTTTTTATTATTTACTTACAAAATATAATACAATCATAACACACATTAGCACACCCTAAACCACTGGGGGTAAGTCTGGTGTACTCGAGAACAAGTTGATATTACTTCATTTTAGTTTTTATAACAATAATATATATATATCTATAGTAGGAGTAGCAATCTACAGACTGTTCAAATAATGTGCTTTTAATTTGCTTTTTAAATTTATTTTGGTGATGCTTTCTATGAAACATGGATCCTTTGTCTTCGCTGTAGTCGGGTAAAAAATATCGACGAATGACAACAGCCTGAGTCCGAGTTCATAGCATGATGAACTACTTTTAAGAGATGGTTGTAAGACAACAAATATATCCTTAAGTAAATTAATTTGTTCTCAGATAAATTCTTTCTTCCTAATCTATATCTTAGCAACAATGATAGTCTTCATCTGTAAGGGATGGAAGATATACATTGGAGAAATAATATTATTAATAATTGTGATAGTTTTGGCAGCAGATGTTATTGCAAATATCATTTTCATCTTCGGAGCTCGTAAGGTCAGTTTTATCAGTAACTATCATTTGTATTTTAGTGTTGGTAATGATAATTTAGTAATTTCAACAATGCTAAATAGCTCTTGGTTACCGGAGATCATTTATTGCATATTGATTTACAACTATTTGAATTGAAAATGAAAAAAAAAAATATTGATGCATAATGTTACATAGGTACACAATTTCATAACAGAACAACTATAGTCATTTTGGGTAACTCTGACCAAGTTTTGTGTAATAAGCATGTTGAGAAACATTCTACAGAAAACCCACTGAACTTAACCTAGATATATCCGTGGTTTCCTCACTAGGGAAGCCTGTATCGAGGAAAATTTAACTGAACAATTGTTTTCCCATTTTGTTTCTTTTTTCAATGTATCATAATAAATACATTTAAATTTCAAATATAAGAAACAAATGTGGTAAGGACTCCAGAGAAGGAAACTTCCTCACTATGCATGCCATACCGAGGAGCACAACCTTCTGCATCTGACACTTAACCTAACCGCCTAACTCGAGCCTCTTCAGATATTATTCGAGGCTCTTTGCTCTTTGCTTTCAGTACAATGATTGCTGATTGTTCTAGATGTTTCTATTTCATTTTCTGTTTTCAGAAAACTCTGAAGCTACTGAAAGTCTATTACTTCTACAGTATATTTCTTCTGGTGTTGACGAGTTTATCTTTAATTTTATATGTTACTGTTTTAATATATGCAAGATGGGATCATATCAGTGTCTTCTTCACGTTTCTATTAGCTTCACATGTAATAGTTCTTTTGGGATGTTTGCGTGAGTATTAAATTTAGTCATTTAATTTTAACTACGGTACCCAGTAGCAAATAACATAGGAAAAAGTGAAACGGGTCTGATAAGATTTGAACCTGCTACCAGTCCCTTACAAGGGAATGCTCTAACCACTGAGCTACCGACACTCGACTGAACTATTCCTATCTAAATAGATTTGATTATTTACTACATTACATACGTTAGTAGTGGTTCCTTTCGGTGGGCTTGAGAAAGACGTTTACATTAGTTTTACATTACATTTTGGTGATAGGTATGACTTCCTTCATCAGTATGTGCGTAAGTATCAGATACTACAGCAACAAGGAATTTATACGGGTCAACATGGATGTCTCCTTTCAGGTCTTCAAATTACGTTATCAAACAAAGTACATACATATAATCACGCCTTTATCCACGGAAGGTTAGGCAGAGGTGAATTAACACCCACATTTCACCAATAATTGTATTCGGCCTCACGTAATAGGGGGTGAGCCTATTGACGTATTCCGGGCACTATAGATGACTCGAGCTATGCATCTGAGAGGCTGAGTCTGGGCTGTATATATCTGTCTGATGTCAAACAGCCCTATCCCATAGTCACCTCGTACGACACCGCATGGGAAGAGATGGGGTGGTCCAAATTCTACTCTGCCGGGTACCACGCGATTCCCGGCAAAGTACTTACTCAAAATGATCTTAATACCTTGGATTTTACTTTACATCTTTGCATTGATCTGATGAAACCTGACTGTACAGTTGATGTGTGCTATTAAAATCATTTTCACTTGTTTAATTTTCATTGGAGTCAAGATCTCTCGACTGAGATGAGATACTGACAAACTGTACAAAGAAACTTTTGATTTTTCATTTGCAGTTATCCAGGCGTACGTACTTTTACTTATACGAAGCCATATTGTCAAAAACAACGACTCCCCAGCCTCCAGATTTGTTGTCAATGCAGTAGAAGCTGAATCTTCAACAGTTAAGGATATACATGAAGAGAAAGTCATATCAACTGAACATGAACTTGAAGATATGGAGGAGAGTAACAAAATCACCTCTAATGAAGATGATGATATTGCATAGAACAGGTCTAAACAGTGAAGGTCTTAAGAGGTAAAAATGCCGATCGTAAATTTAGCCACAAATGAGCTGTGTTTTTTAAAAATACGTTACGTTATATGTGAAAGGGACTGATCTTGGTGAAAACATAAAATAATATGATTTTATAGATATAAGAAAATCACAATGTTATGCCTAATTTACGACTAAAATCAATTTATTTATAAGATTATGCATATAGCTGAGTCAATATTTAAATACAAAGTATAAAATGATATTACCAAGTGACTCAATTATTAACTTTGGAAAAATTATGTGAATTTTACAAGTAATTTAAAAAAAGCTAATTCCGTGCTTACGATGTTCTTATTCCGCGCGTAACACTCTCTATCGCACCTGACCCGAGGCATCGGCCATCTGTTGTTTCATCAATTAGTCGTGATCGCTCCTTTGAGACGAGAGGACTGTGTTTCTGATTTCCGTGTGGAGAAAATTTGTTGATTTTATGGCTAGTAAAAAAAATACACTTGTTCATTTTATGCAATTTTGCATAATATGAACAAGTAGAATGATATGATTATTACAACCATGATTTTATTTATTTTGGGTAATTTTTTCAGATCAACTTCTAATTTCGAGAAAATTGTATGTCCCAAATGATATTATCAAATACAAGGTCAACTACAAATAACCAAGAGAAAAATATGCCATTTTGCAGTATGGTCCGGTGAAAATCAAAAGTTGACTGTTGAAAAAATCTCGCGTGATGACAAATTTTGGACAAATAAAATGGTTTTTAAACTGACTGACTTTTACATGGATCATTTATTGCCTGAGCTGATAGACCCACGTCAGACCCGAGCAATGCCTTTGAGACAAGCAACAATTTGCAAGAAACGTCAACATTAACTACCTACTGAAGTTGGATCTTCCAAAAAAACCTGCATTGTCTCACGAACTATTAGATATCCATTCTCAGCCTTCGCTGTCTTCCAAATTGATAACCCAATCGCCAGATTTATCTACTGCTGGTCCTTCTAACACAGCTTAAAAAGTGTTTTAATTTGCACAATATTGATACACGAAATTAATGATTGATTGTCTTTAAATGTTTTTAATAGTTCTCGTATTTAGTGTTGCACGAGTGTAAACCACTATAGTATTTAAAATAGTTGTTCTGCTATTAAATTTCCACATATTTTCTTTTTTAAATTAAGTTAAAAAGGGCAGTGCTTACTGCAAGCAAAGTTAATGATTGTGTTTTTATGTATGCTGTAGTCAGCAAAACAGATGTATCCATGGATACTATTGATTATTTCGAGAAAACAACGTGTATATTTTTATGAGGTTTTGTAAGCTCCTTTAATAACTATAGCAAATGTTATAAAAGAATACTGGGTGATTTTATAGTAGTTTTGGAGCAAGACTTTGGACATAGTTTCGATAGCAAAATCGCCTGGCAACATTAATTGGGCGAAAAAAATATCTTTTTCCCATAAAATGTGGGAATAATATGCAGGTGAACGGAAATATCTATGGGGCTTACGAAAAAAGATTTTTTTCGCTAAAATAATACTGCCAGGCTATTTTGATATCAAAACTGTATCCAAAATCTTTCGCTCCAAAACGACTATAAAACCACGGTGTATACGGAATTTAGAAAAAATCTTAGAGTGGCATGCATACTTGTCTGTTTTGCTGACTATACAAAACTTCGCAAGTTTATTACAGATCTTGACTTGTATAACAATTTTATCTTATATTTATTATCATTTTCGCTCGTCAGCTTTCATCTTGTTCTATTCCGTTTTCTACATATTACATTGTTTGTTTTTAAGAAGTATCTATAAGTCATCTACTTATAACAAAATTGAAAGTGTACTAAGTATTTTGTAATTATTATTGAAATAAATATTTCTTTAACTTACTTTTTCATATTATTTATGCACTCTGTAAAATTATTTAGCGAATCATCAGAGCACTTAGGGAGATTTTATCTAAAAACCAACAAAATAAAACTAACAATACAGTGAAATTTATTGAAAAATTATATACTTACCTTTTGATTTTATCTATCACCAAAAAGAAATTTATTGTATGTTCAAAGTATAGATAGAAAATGATCCAACTCGAATTTTGACAATTTTATTTGAATATTTTGCGTATACTGTGCACTTTCGTACTAAACATGACGGTTAGCGGCCACACAAAATAGGTGGCGGACTTGCCGGAGCGACAACAGGCGAGAGCGGGACGTGAGAGGTGTGCGGGTGAAATCTGACTTTTTTCTAGCTTTATGCGAGCTCTGAATATGGCTATTTGCATTGGTCTGGTCGTGACTCAGAAACCACATTAAGCCTTCAATCCCGTTTGTCATACAAACATCTATGTCAGTCGTCACGTGAGTTGTATCCCTAAAAAATCTAACAGCTGATCTAACTGAAATGCCATGATATCGCTAATGGGTTTAGGAGATCCTATGGCGGTCGCTTTATTGAAAATATTGAAGACCAGCACAATCTTATGAGTTAGACTGTAAAAAACCGGACTTCAGACTCCGAGGACAAAGATCAGATACGACTGGGATTAACGCTGGGATGAAGGACAACAGGCTCGCAACGACAAAAACCTAATGCGTTTACAAAACCTCGTAATGACATTATTATCAGTAAAGCTCAGTGGTTATCTATAATTTTATTTATATTGAGACGAATATTAAAATGCTCGTTTCAATTTATTATTGATATAATATTTCTTGCAAATGGACGTTTATGATTTGAAAAGTTGGTATATGTAAGTAATTTTGGTGTTTCCGACAACCAAGAAGTTGAAAAGTGTCCTCCATATATGTAATTATATCAATATTTTCACCAGTGTGTGAACTAATTTTATACATAGACAAATAATCGGAAATGCCTACAGAAGTTCAAGTGTTGAAAAAATGTTGTTGTTTTGTTAGCAAAAGACACTGTTTGGTAACATGCGGATATTTTAAGTTGGTGAGTACCTATGTGATTTCCATTATATTTATTAGAATCAACTTTATCCTGATACAGAAATATCACATATATATATTATTTTTTCTATAGGCCATAAAATAGCAAAACAAAATTGGCTTGTCCTGCTTTGTCCTCTACACTGTCGGCACAGAAACACTGTGCTTACAGGATCGGCAGCGATTGCAAGCCAAGCTGCCCGCGTACGAAGGCAACTCGGGCGTCGGAGGTCGATGAACGACCTCCGCTACCCATGAGCGCAGGCCTGAGGGTGACTGGTGGAGCCACCAGTCGCCCTGGCAGAAGCAGTTTTCCGGGGACGAGTTGGGGACTCTGTAGTCCCCACACACCCGAGGAGAGGGCCAGATCGCCAATTCAAAATTTGTCTACGACAGTGTCGTGAATTTTGGAACATGCCTTATAGATGACATTTGGCGTCTTTTAAGCCAATAGTAATAAATACAAATTAATGAATAATGTAGTTAATTTACGTGAAATTAAGGTTTTCATTTGATTGCGTCCACTATTAGTTCACTATTGGTGCTTTTACCTTATTATTTGGGTACATGCATATAATCTAGCCTTTATCCCCGTAGTTTATCCCCGCAGAGGTGAATTAACACCCACATTTCACCAATCATTGAATTCAGGCCCACGTAATAGTGGGTGAGCCTATTGCCGTCGGCACTAATTGTTGACTCGAGCAATGCATCTAAAGCTGAGTCTGAACTGTATATATCTGTCTGGTGTTAAACAGCCCTATCCCTTAGTCGCCTTGTACAACACAGCATGGGACACTTCCGGCAGAGTAGAATTTGGGCCACCCCATAGTGACGCGGCGTTATATGTTTATATGGTTATTTATATATATGGTTAATCGGGTATAAATAGTGTCTCTTACTGTAGTGGATATACTTGATTATTTAATTTGTCAGATTTTATATATGTCTTCTGAGACAACAATACGAAAAGAAAATATTGACAAACAACAACGACCTGACACCACTTCATACTATGAACTACTTCAAATAGATAGAAATAAGGCATAAAAGATATACTTAGGTAAATAAATCCCGCAAGAAACAAAATAATTATCGAGAATTTGAGGCTGAGAATGCCAATGCATTCCATTGACTTTGTTGACAAGTCTTTCACTGTCAAGGCGGTGCGCTTAAACATCAGACAGGCAAAATCCCAAAACGTGTTTAAATTATTGGTTAAGAACCACTACCTACCATGTTGTGCACAGTAGGATTTGTATGAATTTTCTACTTTATACATCTATTTGTGTGTTATAGTATATGTATATCAGTTTATGTTGATAAAACTTTTTGTGTAAAGCCGTATATTAATTTTATTTTACTTATACTTCTCTCTCTCTCTCTTTCTTTTGTTTCAATACACTATCAATTTCAGTTTAGCCAATAACTACACCATATCTTTTCTTTTTATAATATTACTGTCCATCCCAAGGTTGCCTGGAAGAAATCGCTTCGGCGATAAGGCCGCCCATTGTACATTGAACTGTATACAAGCTACCTACTTGTCCTATTGTAAATCTGTTGGTGTACAATAAAGAATTATCTATCTATCTATCTAATAAATTTGTTCTCAGATAAATTCGTTCTTCCTAATCTATATCTTAGCAACAATGATAATATTCATCTGTAAGGGGTGGAATGCATATATTAGAGAAATATTATTATTAATAATTGTGATAGCTTTGGCAGCAGATGTTATTGCTAATATCATTTTCATCTTCGGAGCTCGTAAGGTCAGTTTTATCAGTAACTATCATTTGAATTTTAGTGTTGTTAATGATAATTTAGTAAATTGCAACAATGCTAATTAGCTCTTGGTTACATGAGATCATTTATTTTGGAGGCGATTTCATTTTTTTTATACCACTTAGTTGGCAGACAGGCATACGGTCCACCTGATGGGAAGCGGTTACCGTGGCCTATGGACGTATGCAACACCGTATGATACACTGGCGCTGCCGACCATGAAGAAACCTTTTGATGACCCTCTTGAAGAACCCCATATTGTAGGCGCTTGGGAAAACCGCAGCAGGGAGATCATTCCTTAGCTTGAGTGTGCGCGTGATGAAGTTTCTTTCATACCGCACTGTGCGCACCGTCTCAGGTTGAATTCCCTGCCTATGGCGAGAGGTACGATTTAGTAAAGCATCTCAATTACTAACCATATGATTATTTTCTCATTTTATTTATTTTTTCAATGGTGGTAAGGACTCCAGAGAAAGGAACTTCCTCACGATGCATGCCATATCGAGGAGCACAGCCTTCTGCATTTGGCCTTTAACCTAACCGCCTAACTCAAGCCTCTTCAGATGTTAGTCGAAGCTCTTTGCTATTAGTCCGTTCCCAGAAATTATTGCACCGATAGTCATGCCATGACTACCAGTACAATGGTTGCTGATTGTTCTAAATGTTTTTATTCTATTTTCAGAAAACTCTAAAGCTTCTGAAATTGTATTACTTCTACAGTATGTTTCATCTGGCGTCAATGAGTTTATCGTTAATTTTGAACGTTACTGTTTTAATATGTATATTAGTATCTTCTTAACGTTTCTATTAGCGTCACATATAATAGTTCTTTTGGGATATTTGCGTGAGTATTAAATTTAGTCATTTAATTTTAACTATGGTACCCAGTAGCTATTATGATTGCAAAAAGTGAAACGAGTCAGACAGGAATTGAACCTGCTACTAGTCCCTTACAGGAGAATGCTCTAGTGCACTGAGCTAACGATACTCGATATCACTATTTTCTATCAAAAATGGTCTTGAAAAATTAGCATGTTAGGTTTAAAAGTTCATTTTATAAGTACTTAGTGTATTTACTACATTACATACGTTAGTACTGGTTCCTTTTGATGGGCTTGACAAAGATGTTTATATTAGTTTTTTTACATTATTTTTGGTGATAGGCATGACTTCCTTCATCAGTATGTGCATTAGTATCAGATATACTATAGCAACAAGGAACTGATACGGGTCAACATGAACATGTCTTCGTTACGTTATCAAACAATAACAAAGTACATACATACATACATATAAGCCTTTATCCCCGCAGGGTTAGGCAGAGGTGAATTAACACTGACATTTCACCAATAATTGTATTCGGTCTCACGTAATAGGGGGTGAGCCTATTGACGTATTCCAGGCACTATAGTTGACTCGAGCCATGCATCTGAGGCTGAGTCTGGGCTGTATAATATACAGCCCAGACTCACCTGTTTAACATCAGACAGATATATTATATCTGTCTGATGTTAAACATCCCTTAGTCACCTTGTACGACACCGCATGGGAAGAGATGGGGTGGTCTAAATTCTACTCTGCCGGGAACCACGCGATTCCCGGCAAAGTACTTACTCAAAATGATCTTAATACCTTGAATTTTACTTTGCATCTTTGCATTGATCTGATGAAACCTGACTGTACAGTTGATGTGTGTTATTAAAATCATTTTGACTAGTTTAATTTTCATTGGAGTCAAGATCTCTCTGATACTGACAAACTGTACAAAGAAACTTTTGATTTTAGCCATATTGTCAAAAACAACGACTCCCCAGCCTCCAGATTTGTTGTCAATGCAGTAGAAGCTGAATCTTCAACAGTTAAGGATATACATTTAGGAGGTAGGATATTTAGGAGGTAGGACACGGCGGTATTTCCGCCCGATTGAGCAGTCCGACTGGGGAAGTACCTCCGCCCTACAGAATACCGCGGTTATAATAACTTCGTGTTGTGTTCCCAGCGGTGAGTAGGGTAGCCAGAGCTCACTGGAGAATTTGTGCTGTCAGTGGGAAGACTAAAGGCTTGTTCTGATTTGTCTTCTACTGACGGCACAGAAACTCTGTACTTACAAGGTTGGCAGCGCGACTGTGATTCCTCTGGTGTTACAGATGTCCATAGGCCACGGTAACTACTCTCCATCAGGTGGGCCGTGTGCTTGTCTGCCAACTAAGTGGTATAAAAAAAAAATACATGAAGAGAAAGTCATATCAACTGAACATGAACTTGAAGATTTGGAGGAGAGTAACAAAATCACCTCTAATGAAGATGATGATATTGTATAGAACAGGTCTAAACAGTGAAGGTCTTAAATAAAGCAACATTTTGTTAACTTACGCCTGTCTAATATACCTAAGATCTTTCCTAAAATGATATGAGTCTGATGTCCTATTAAGTCCAGTCAATAATATTGTGATTTTCAATATCATGACAATCTAATTTTATCGGTTTAGATAAGACTGACCTTTTGAGCTTCAACGCCTAAAATAATGTCTGTGTACATAGGAAGAAGACAACAAAATAACTGATAGTAGCCAGAATAAAAAAGCCGGTCAACTGGACAACTGGAGTCGGATTCGCACTCCGAGGGTTCCGTACAAAATAATATTCAGGAATGAACATATGCTACATAAACCACAATAGTTTTTGTTTGCGTCGGCTTAGTAGTTTGATTTGTTCACAGTTTTGAAGACGTTACATATCTAAGTATGATGTATGAATTTCAACTTAATACCTCCACGCTTCCTGAGAAAAAGAACAGACAGACAATCAGACGGAATACAAAGTGTTCCTAAGATAAGGGTTCTGATGTTTTCCTCTTGAAGTAAGGAGCCCTTAAAATGAGCTTAGTCTCTCACACAGGTGAGTAGGGTAGCCAGCGCTCAATGGAGAGTTGTTGTGCTGTCAATGAGAATCCAAAAGCTTAAACTGCTTTGTTTATTGCACTGACGGCACAGAAACTCTCTGTGCTTACAGGGTCGGCAGCGCGAGTATGACTCCCCTGATGTTGCACACGTTCATGGGCCACGGTAGTCGCTTCTATGAGGTGCCCGTGTGCTTGTCTATCACTTAAGTGATTTAAAAAAGATGTGGAACAGATTTCCCTTCATTTCGTCATCTAAGCACTCACCATGGTTGAATCGATAAAACATTGCCAAAGAGGTGTGGTGGTTGTGAACGCACTACTACGCAGGAGGCGCAGATTCGATTCCCACTCAGTGCTAATATTTATATGCGTGAATATGGCTATTTGCAATGGTCTAGCCGTGCCTCGGTGAGCACCTTAAGCCGTCGATTGTGGTTGTCATACGAACAACTATGGCAGCTGACAGTCGTTAAAGGTATTTATAGCCCACAAAAGTCCGGCTAGTCTAACTGTAGAACTTTGATATTGTTTTTGGAGGTCAGATGGCAGTCGCTTTTTGGAAAATATTGAAGTTCAGCCGCATCACAGTTAGACTGGAAAGCCGACGCTAACTGAGTTGGTAAAATGATTTTGGGTTGGTAGTATGATTTGAGATCGATATGGTCATTGACATTCATCATCATCATCATGGCAACCACACATAGTACACTGCTGAACATAGGCCTCTCCCACAGACTTCCAGAATGACCGATCTAAAGCAGCCCGAACCCAGCGCTTCCCGGCGACCTTGATGAGGTCGTCCTTCCACCGGCTGTTGGGCGTCCTACGATACGTTTGTCCGTATGCGGTCACCATTCCAGAACATTTTTGCTCCATCGGCCATTTGTTCTGCGCACTATGTGTGCTATTATCGCATAGTAACCGTTATCTCGACGCTGTTAGAAGCGTCATAATCATGGCGTATTGACGACAGCCGAGCTAGTTGTTACTGAGCAGACCATATCAGTCTACCCTCTTCCGCTATCGTTTGTTACGCGCATATATAAACAAGTTACACATTAGTCAAATTTAATATATATATATATATATATATATATATATACTACATAATATATCTATACAATACATAATACTTACAATATGTTCTACTCTATAAGACACAAATTCGCTCCTGCGTGGAATACTCAAAGAATCAAAGAATCAATTTAATTTATTCAGTTTAGGCACACAAAGAGCACATATGAACGTCAAAATTGTACAATTATGTCAAGAAATAATATAAAAATATTAAATAATGTAACAATAAACTATTGGAAAATTATTCGTTCGCTGGTTCGGTAGGTTAGTTCTCTAGAAAATACCAGCAAGAAACTCAGAGAACAGTCACTCAGAGAAGTTCTAATATATAGAACTAGATGTCATTCTTTTTTAAATTTGCTTTAGTTTACAATTTATTTTCTGCGAGCAAGAAAGAGACTTATATTGACCACGCATTTACATTATCAAGATACTCATCTACTTTATAGTAACCTTTATTCATTAAAGTCTTTTTTACTGCTCACACCTCCGGGATGGCTCCGCAAAATACTTACTAGATGCTCTCGACAGGTTATTATTGGGAATCCTGAGGTCATGAACATCCTCGAGCCTTTGCAGATGCGTAGAGATGTTGCTTCCTTGACTGTATTTTACCGTCTCTACTATGGCGAGTGTTCTGATGAGCTCTTCCAACTAATCCCAACCTCTCCTTTCCTACACAGGACAACACGTGCAGGGCTTGAATGATACCCTCACACACACACACACGTGCAGAATATACGAGCAAGAACCAAGTAGTTCGGATACTCTTTTCTTTGCCGCACCACCAAGACCTGGAATTCATTACCAGCTCACGTGTTTCCTTCTTCCTACAGTCCCGGATCCTTTAAGCGTGGCGTGAAGATCATCTAATGAGGCCGCCAAGCTGAGTGCCACCATTGTAACATTACTTAATGTCTGTAATGGTGACCCTCATTCCGGAGACTTTGTCTTTAGCTTACCATCAGGCGGGGTGAAGTCAAGTTGGCGTGTCCTAGGTAAAAAAGGCGGTATTTCCGTCCAATTGAGCAGTCTGACTGGGGAAGTACCTCCGCCCTACAGAATACCGCGGCCATAATAACTTCGTGTTGTGTTCCCAGCGGTGAGTAGGGTAGCCAGAGCTCACTGGAGAGTTTGTGCTGTCAGTAGGAAGACTAAAAGCTTGCCCTACTTTGTCTTCTACACTAACGTCACAGAAACTCTGTGCTTACAGGGTCGGCAGCGCGAGTGTGACTCCTTTGGTGTTACACACGTCCATAGGCCACGGTGACCACTTTCCATCAAGTGAGCCGTGTGATTGTCTGCCATCTAATACATATATACTACACAACTCTATAAGTATGTACGCAAAGTTACATAATGTAATTGATTAGTAATGAGTAAAAACATTTAACAACTTGGTTTTTACACTGATGTTTTGCTACAGAATTTTATCTCAAAGTTCTGAGGTTATCATGTTAGTTTCATATATATTATTGTAAAGTACACATATAATTTTAGTTTAAAAACAGTAGTTCATAACGTAACAATAAAAATTAGTTGTATTGTCGTGCAGTTCTCACTAACAAGTTGAAGCTAGGAAGAAATATTTTCAAAATGTACACAGAAGTTCCCGTTTTCCGTAGATGTTGTTGCTGCTTGCCTCTGCGATATGGGTTGATAGGATGGGGGTATACAAAGTTGGTGAGTATATTTATATAATTTTTTTTTACATTGCTTTTTACCCGACTACGGCGAAGCAGAAGGAGGGTTATGATATTGACAGGCTATAAATGTATGTATAGGGTGTCTCAGTAAGAGTGCATTTTTTAATTTTAAAATAAAGTCAAGTGTTTTATGACAGAGTTGTGATATTTTAAACACGAAATTCAGATGTAAACTGGCCAACAAGATCGTGTGATTAAAGCCGAGCATATTTTGTTCTTTGGGGTTTTGTGAAACCTTGAGTTTATGCGAATAAATCCGAAACAATTCCTGAGTTCAAATCGGAAATCCAGCGCGTCATCGGTGAGATACAGACACATCTCTTTGCAAAAGTCATGGAAAATATCATAAAAAGAGTAATGGCCTGTCATCGGAGTCGTGTCTTCTTTACAATACATACAAATATCACAACTCTGACATAAAATATTTATTTTTATTTAAAAATGAAACAGTGCACTCTTACTGAGACACCCGTTATGTACTTAGGTTCATTTAATCGCTCATAGCTTCTCAACCATTGATTAGAACTGGACAAATGAGGTTTCATTAGAAGCGTCTTAATCGTCCGCTAGTTATAGGTTATATAACGTGTCACTGAATCTAATATGACGATCTCTAGCGGCCATAAAGTACTGTGTTGAAAAATAAATTTGAGATTAATATGTCGTGTCTATCAACTGAAGGGGCACATTTCAAAAATATATAAATTATACCGATTGCTTGCCTTAATTAATAGAAATAAAAGTCAAATTTAAAACTAAAACCCGACTACTGAAAAGTATTATACAAGAAAATATCAGGGATAGCCGTAGCCACTTAGGGTAACAAAACAATTAATTCTAGGAAAAAAATTAAATAAACCCCGTCTTAAAAACAACTCACAAAAACTCGAAAATAAGTTGTGTTAGTTAACCCTATAACTTTCATATACCTAGTAATACATATTTTGATTCAAGCGTTGTCATGTCGGGGGACCCTAACTGGCAGAGCACTACGTCATATTATCGGAACGATCCAACATGAAAACGCTTGAATCAGTCTATGTATTACTAGGTATATCAAACTTATAGGGTTAACTAACACAACTTATTTTCGATTTATTGATTGTTGTTTTTTGAGATGGAGGTTTTTTTATTTTATTTTTATTTTTCACTTTTTAAACTGATTCACTCGTCAAGCTCTTTGATTTGATACCCATATTGAGGGATTTGTGGAATAAAATGTAATTCGACATTTTGTGGTGGCGGCCATCTTGGATTTGAAATTTGTCATAGTTTATGGCATTTTAATAGTCAAGACATTTCATTTGATACGCATATTGAGGGAGTTGAATAAAAATATGTACCTACTATTTCGTAGCGGTGGCCATCTTGGACCGATTTCTTTCAAACATAACTAAGAACACTCCCGACTACTTACATAACCTTTTAAACAAAAAAAAACTAAATTCAAATCAGTTCATCCGTTCAAGAGCTACGTCACAGCCAGACACACATACACACACACACACACACACACACACACACACACACACACACACACACACACACACACACACACAGGCACGTCAAACTTATAACACCCGGTCGTTTTTCCGTCGGGGTTAAAAATGGCATATGACCACGGTGATATTTTCTTGTTCAATACATTTCAGTAGTTAGGTAGGGTTTTAGTTTTAAATTTAATTTTATCTTTCATGGTAAACCCACATTCATAGGCTCAGTACGAATACGTTCAATCGGAGAAGTGTCAGCGTGGAGTTCAAATCATCCTTGATGTGTAGAATGGGGAAACCATTGGGAGTATTTCCCGGGAGCTGTTCGCTCAACTGTGCTACTTAAGTAAATTTTTGTATTTAGATTAAGTAGACTAATTGTATGTTTGTAAATAGACCAAAAAAAAAGAAATGCCCGCTGAGTTTCTTGCCGGAGTCTTCTTAGGTCGGGGCCGCGTTTCGAACCGGTGGTCTATTTACTAAACTGATATTCATGTTCCTTTTTTGTTGACGTTTTGTAAGTGCCGATTTAATGGTCTATACAGAATAAATGATTTTTGACTTTGACTTCGACTTTGGACATATATTTTGGATCTAAGTTGTGAGTGAAGCGAGGTCTTGTCGCACGCGTGAATTAATTTGTAATAAGCTATGCTTCGTGAACCTCGTCGAGCTCGACCACCGCGTAGCCAAGAAATGTGTACTGCGCGTTAATCAATTGGCCTACCGCAGTTCACTATTAGACAAACACCTCTCCCAATGTTGGGACACCCTTCGGATGAGATGGGGTGATGATACTGTAGTGTATGTAAGTATCGTTATAAATGAAACGCATCTGCACTTAGCAACGTTCTCTTTATTAGTGTTCACATTAATATAACATTCTTAGATATAAAGATATGCTACTTCAGATTATCCTAAAAAGGCATGGTTACACATACATAGGAGATACTCGTAACGATACTTACATATAGGTATTTAAACTGTCATGGTCACTCACATCAGTATCAAAATAAACGGGATATTTACCATATTTCATTGTTTTGAGTTTCTGATATTTCGGCGCTGTTGCAAGCACCATGATCACGGAGGAACTGGAGTTGCAACAGCGCCGAAATATCGGAAACTCAAAACAATGAAACATGGTAAATATCCCGTTTATTTTGATACTGATACTTACATACTCACATACACTACAATACTACTAGTGATAAAAATACCTAAGAAATCTTGTCTCACAGAATATAATACAATTTAGTAGCCCGTACGTATGTATGTACAGTTGCTACTGTGTGGACTACAAAATTGTAGTTACTACATTATAAAACATAACATAATCCTTTATTTTGCAGACAATATCGCTTTTGACGTTACTATACTTCTTTGTGCCACTCTTACACCTGTTGAGGAGTGCAAGAATATTTCAAAGTCACCATAGGATCTATCAAGATATAGCAATAGTCGCTACAATTATGTTTATGCTGATTGTAGATATAATTTTACATATATTTTTTATTATTGGAGCTCATAAGGTGAGTTTTATCAAAAATAGACTTACTTCGAAATAGAGTTTTACTAACAATAGTGTCACCATTGCAACGTAAGTAATGGTGAACCTACCCATCATGGGGGAATGGCTAGAGAGGCCACACGGCAGCCTCTCGCACCGTCTGACGCAGATGATCACCGAGCACGGATGCTTCGGAAAGTATCTGCGTCGGATGGAGAAAGAGCCAACGTCCGAGTGCCATCACTGCGACGCGAGCGAGGACTCGGGGCCACACACGCTCACCGAGTGTTCGGCGTGGGAGACGCCGAGGCGGGAGCTTGTGGCGGCCCTGGGAGTGAGGGTTCTCACGCTCTCCACCATGCTCGCGGCGATGGTCCGCTGCGCGGATGCGTGGGCGGCCGGCGCCTCCTTCTGCGAGCAAGTAATGCTCGTGAAGGAGGAGGCGGCGGGGCGGGAGCGGCAGCGGGAGCGACGAAGGATCGCAAGCCAAGCTGCCCGGTAACGAAGGCAACTCGGGCGTCAGGCCCGGGGCAGGCCTGGGGGTAACTGCAGGTGGAGTCGCCTGTCACCCTGGCAGAAGCAGGCCGCGGCGGTGGCGCGCTTCGCGCGCCTCCCCGTTTCCGGGGACGAGTTGGGGACTTTGTAGTCCCCACACTCGAGGAGAGGGCCAGATCGTGAGAGATGGCCCTGAGTCGGCCGGGGTGCGAGGTATATGCCTGTCAACCTCACCTTCGGCAACCAAAAACGACCCACAGGCGGCGTGCGTTTTAGTCGGTTCGAGTTCGACATAACCTCTTCCACCGAATTGAGCAATCCGACTGGGGAAGTACCTCTACCCTACAGAATACCACGGCTATAATAACCTCGTGTTGTGTTCCCGGTAGTAAGTATGGTCGCCAGAGCTCACTGGAGAGTTTTTGTGCTGTCAGTGGGAAGATCAAAGGCTTGTCCTGATTTTGTGTTCTGCACTGAGGGCACATAAAATCTCTGTTCTTAAAGGGTCGGCAGCATGGATGTAACTCCACTGGTGTTACACACGTTCATAGGTCACGGTAACCACTTTCCATCAGGTGGGCCGTGTGCTTGTCTACCACCTAAGTAGTATAAAAAAATAGTTACAATATTTTGAGTACCTACTTTGCATCTTATGCGTACATGTACGGTGGTGTTGATGTGTGAGATAAAGTACTCAAAACCTTGGCATTAAAACCATTTTGTCTTCCACTAATTGTTATTTTATGTTTACAGAAAAAAGTTAATTTTCTGAAGGTGTACTACTTCTACAGTATTGCTCTGTTAGTGTTACTATGTCTGCTTAATTTTGTATACATTGGTTTTATGATAATCAGTGGCTATTATCGCTATTATCCGTTAGACATAGTGGGTCGTTCAGCCATCTTCTCTCTTGACTTAGGTGAGCATTCATTTTCAATATTTTCTATTTATTTTTCCAATGAAGATTGGAAGAGGAGCACACACAAAAGCAGCATTTGCTTGCTCACATAATAAATTGCTAAGAAAGTGCTTCTTGAAAAAAGATAAATATTATGTGCGCATGTCACATGCTTTGGTGTCTGGCCCCCCTAAGATACAAAATATATAGTACCTACCACTTTTTTATTTCGACTGATGCTGAAGAGATCAAAAGTATTTGATGGCAGGTAGTGCTAATTAATTTTCACCTGGTTTATGATTTGCAAAATACTATCAAACATTTTTCGATCTTTTCTGCACCAGCTGGATTTACCTACCCTACTCGATAAGTTTAAGTGTAAATATTTTTTTAACAACATACATTTTGGCGCCAAAATTAAACCACATAGCTTTTCTTCATTTTTTTTATGTAGCCTAGAATACTTTGATAAAGAATACCTTTCATTAGAGACATCAATCATTGAAATCTGTACAGTGGTTCAGGTATGAGATAATAAAGAATATTACAACCATACAAACACGTTTACTCGTTTCGTATCTTGTAACGAGCGAAAAACATAATATACAACATAACATTCTTGGCAGTCGGATAACTATGTTTTGGCTAGTACACAGAGCATCAGGTAATCTAGGAGTCTAAAATTTGCATAAAACTTCATCATCCAGCGATAAGGCCACCCATTGTACATTAAACTGTATGCATGCTACCTACAAGTTCTACTGTAATCTATTGGTGTACTATAAATAATTATCTATCTATCTGCTAACTTTATTTTATAATAAAACTATTATCATACCTCTGATACTTCCAACAATGCCATTTAATTATATATTTTATGGCTATGGCTTTAAGACTGGCATCTTGTAAAGTGAATGAAAAGACGCAATGAACTCTTTTTCATTCACTTTGTTCTATTTTAATAATTACATTGATTGAGACATATAAATAAACAGAAAGAAAAAGGTATTTAAACTATCATGGTCACTTACATCAGTATCAAAATAATCGGGATATTTACCATATTGCATTGTTTCGAGTGTGTGATATTTCGGCGCTGTTGCAATACTTGCAATCACCATGATCACGGAGGACTAAAAAACCGTCGCGCGACACGTTGCGACGGTTGTCGCGCGATCTAAATGCATCTACACCTCAAGTTGCTGCCGTACGAGCATATGTTCGATGGTCGGCCGCAAGTAGTTTGGATATGCCTTAATATTAGTTCCTCCGTGATCATGGTGCTTGCAACAGCGCCGAAATATCGGAAAGCCGAAATAATGCAAGATGGTAAATATCCCGATTTTTTTGATACTGAAGAAAGAAAGAGGTAAAAAATTGGACTTTAAGTCTATTACAATTAAGTCTTTTATCAATTTATTGTAAAATTTTTGCAGTGTCCGTGGTATAACAGTGGTTTTGCTATGACATAAAATTAGGAGAATTTCGAGCATAGTCGCATCCGTAGCCGAGCTAGGTACCCAAGAATAATCTCTTCAATGTACAAACAGAACTAATTTTTAATTTTATTATAGTATAGAAGATTATCATATATGTGATCAATATGGTATTATACTTTCAGTTCTTCAAGGATACATCATTCTACTTGTGAGAAGTGAAATCATTAAACTTAAGGACTCAGCGTCCTGCAGATTCGTGAATAACACTGCGGACGCAGAATGCGTCTTGAATGTTAAAGACGCAATTTAAGATGATGATAGTCCAGTAGATTTGATCAAGGACAATAATTATGGATACCCTCCCGTGACAATTATATAATCATGCAAGAAATGTAGTTCTTAAGCGACTTTATTATTAATACTATCCGTATTACTATAAGTGTCTTTTTTATTATATAAATCGAATTTTCGAAGTACATCTTAAAATATTTATATTATTTTATTTTATATGATCCTACTTGAAAGAATAGTGATTTAGGTGTAGACTATGGCGTGTAATCATGCTGCATGCACAATCTAGATATAAAATCAAAATATACTTCAATAAACTTACACTAAAGCGTTTGTTTTTCCTTGTGTCACACAGTGTTCCTTATATTTTGAATAAACTGGAAAAAATGGCAGTCGACGACCTTACACGCATAACAATTCTGTCACAGTGATTGTACCTATTCATTAAATGCGTTAAATATGATCAGACTAGAGTGACACTGAATCATTATGTTTTGGCATGCGTCAGGGTTCTAAACTAGGTCCAACATTATTTATTCTATTATCACTGGTAAGGTTCTTATTAATTTACAGGGATCAGAATATCAGTATAGTATAATAACAGAATTTGAAGTGAGCAGCGCCACAGGTAACAGTTAGTTTGTCTAGTTATTTTTGTGTCGCGTTTCTGATATCTCAGTACCGTTAGTCTCTAGGTTTAGTGTCCAGCCGAGGCCTAACGGTGCTGAAATATCAAAAACTACTACTAATACAAATACTAATCTTTACCAACTCCATCGTCACATTGAGCGTTTCTACAAAAAATTAGTAACTTTATGAATTTCTAGCAGATTTATCTAATCTATTTCTATAAAATTCGTTACATTTATTTAATATGCAATACATTAATTCAAATACAAAGCAGATTCTAATATCGTGTAAATATCGCCGCAAGACTAAATATTATCCTAATACGATTCCAATAAAGTGGCCTTTTTAGACCTCCTGGGAGGATACGCAAACACTAGTAATCAATGTCATCATCCTCTGAGGTCTTTTTCCTACTCAGTTGAAGTTGCCATCAGACCTCCACAATCAGTTGATGATACCAAAGCACAGTATTTAGACTAGTCGGACTTATGTGTCAAAGGATACGGAGGCAGTGGACTGCGGTGGACTAGTTGGACTTTTTGTACTCCAACCGTTTGTATAACAACCGGGGCCGTCGGCTAACGTCCTCTCCGAGGCACGAATATGCAAGTCAATAAATCAATCAATCAGCCCACCGCAGTCCTCTGCTGGGCATAGGCCTCTTCCAATGTGCGCCATTTTCTCTGATCCTCCGCCTTCCGCATCCAGTCTGTCCCAGCCACCTTTTTCAGGTCGTCTGTCCATCTGGCTAAGGGGCGTCCTACCTTTCGTTTACCTTCTCGCGGTCTCCACTCGTTTGCTCTAACGGCCATCGGTCCTTCGACAAACGTGACCAGCCCACTGCCACTTCAACTTGCTTATTATGTGACCTATTTCGGTAACTTTAGTTCTCTGTCGGATAACCTCGTTCCGAATTCTATCCTTCAGAGAAACTCCAAGCATAGCTCTTTAAGCTATGGACCAGCCCCACTGTAAATGTCCACGTTTCGGCACCGTAAGTCTGCTAGTATGTGTATGGAAAATGGAATAAGATAAATGGAAAAAGAAAATTAATTTATTACTTATAATTACATTACTTATTATTACAAATACGTGGACAATCCGTTGATGTTGTACCAAAAGTGCCACCAAGACATAGGGGCCGCTGTGTCCGCTGTCGTCGCATGGCACGTTTCGCCGAATCGGCACCTCGTGGTGCCGATTCGGCCACCACACTTCATAACAAATTTGTTTATTTGGCAGCTTCACTATGTACCTTATCTTCAGACTAAAAAATATCATAGACAGTTGCGAGTGAAGCATATGTGTGCACGCACGAGTGTAAGCGAAATGGTATACTTTAGTATTACTTTATGCCCGGTTTCACTTCCTAGTTGTCCACGTTACGCCTGTATGATTCTTTTAGTATGAGACCTTATCTTTGTTTTTTTTAACATCTTCTGCTTTTATATCTATCTATATAAATAAAAATCAATTGCTGTTCGTTAGTCTCGCTAATACTCGAGAACGGCTGAACGGTTTTATCTTATCTTGGTCTTGAAATGTTCGTGGAGGTCTAGGAAAGGTTTAAAAGGTGAGAAAAAATCGAATAATTGCCGGGAACCGACATCCACGCGGGCGGAGCCGCGGGCAAAAGCTAGTATTCTATATATTCTTTAAATCCGCAGTAGCCTAGTGATATGGGTAATGGACTGTTGAGATGAGGTCTCGGGTTCGATCCCAGGTTTTACCATGGCACACACCAATGACTTTTCGATGCTTTTCGAAGTTATGTGTGTATTTATCGCAGATTTATAAGTGCCCGGTTAGTGGCAATAGGCTCGCCACCTCTTACTTTGGGATCTAAACATAAACTGGCACAATGTGGGTGCTAGAACCTCTGTCTACCTTTTCGGGGATATAGGCGAGAGTTTATGTTATGTTATGTTTATGTTATATATTCTTAATGGTACTCAAACAAATTTCTATAACAATAAATAGAAGGATATAGTAAAAAGGCGAGCTTAACTCAATATTGATTTTTCTTCCAGCAAACCTTAGAGTGATAGAGGGGGAAAAAAAGATATTGATGCAAGAGCCAAGTGTACAGCAGAATGTATATGGCAGATAAGTAAAAAGAAAATTTATATCCTCTCTGTACATTGTAACATAACATTACATAAACTCACGCCTATATCCCCGAAGCATGAATACCATGAATATAACCGGAATAATAGCCAGAGGTGCTAGCACCCGCATTTCGCCAGTTTATGTTTAGGTCCCAATGTAATAGGTGGCGAGTCTATTGCCACTAACCGGGCACTTATAAACCTGCGATAAATACACACATAACTTCGAAAAGCATCGAAAAGTCATTGGTGTGTGCCATGGTAAGACCTGGGATCGAACTCGAGACCTCGTCTCAACAGTCCATTACCCATACCAATAGGCTACCGCGGTATGTAATGTTGTTATATAAATAAGTAATCAGGTGATATATCTATCTCTTCCAACGGGTCTTTCAGGCTTGAAGAGTCAGCTTCCACAGTCTTGTTGATGGATGTGGCTGACCCGAACTCCTTAAGCTTCGTAATTTCAATTCTTACTAGTAGAAGTATGTAGGCCTGAATCACTGAAATCAAAAGATCAATCATGTTTCTGAGGAGGTAGGACACGGCGGTATTTCCGTCCAATTGAGTAGTACGACTGGGGAAGTACCTCCGCCTTACAGAATATCACGGCCATAATAACCTCGTGTTGTGTTTCCGGCTGTGAGTAGGGTAGCCAGAGCTCTCTGGAGAGGTTTAGTACTGTCAGTGGGAAGACCAAAAGCTTGTCCTGCTTTATCTTTTACACTGACGCCACAGAAACTCTTGTGTTTACAGGGTTGGCAGCGCGAGTGTGACTCCCTTTGCGTTGCACACGTCCATAGGCCACTTTTCATCAGGTGGGCCGTGTCCTTGTTCGCCAACCAAGTGGTATAAAAAAAATGTGCATACTTTATTTAGGTACATATAATCACGCCTGTAAATCTACGGAAAGATAGGCAGAGGTATGTTAACTACCATACTACATTAACTTTGAGTATTAGGAGGGGGGGAATTTGCCATGAGCTGTTACTGTCGAATGAAGCACAACCCTACGACATCCACGGGAAGTGATGGATCGCCCTATGCTACTCTACCGGGAAACAACACCAGAAAAACATGCTCAACTTAACAATTCAACTTGATACTATTTAAAATTTTAAAATATGTCAGTTAATATTATAAACAACATAAATTCATTACTGTAAAGTGTCCGCTTGACGTCAATAGCTTCGCCTATTACGTAGAACCGAAAATCATAGTTGACGAAAAGTGGGTTTTAATACACCTCTTTTCACCTCCTCAGGGATATACAGCGTGAATATATGTTTATAGCTGAGATATTTATCATCAAGAAGGAAGGTAAATTAAATCTGTAATTGCATTAGGTACTTACGCAAATTGAGCAAAAATATAATGGCGATAAATTGTGAACCACCATTTTCTAAAATACTGTTTATCATTATCCCAAAGAGCAAGACGCCCATCAGACTTGTCAACACCAGCAGGTTTATGCTATAGAAATAATAAGTCCTCAGAAATTTTACATCTTTCTGAAAATACAACACAAACGACTTGTAAAAATAATGCACACATTGTAGGAAATAATCTATAACATAACATAAACTCACGCCTATATCCCCGAAGGAATAATTGCCAGAGGTGCTAGCACCCACATTTCGCCAGTTTATGTTTAGGTCCCAATGTAATAGGTGGCGAGCCTATTGCCATTAACCGGGCACTTATAAACCTGCGATAAATACACACAAAACTTTGAAAAGCATCTAAAAGTCATCGGTGTGTGTCATGGTAAAACCTGAGATCGAACCCGAGACCTCGTCTCAGCAGTCCTTAACCCATACCACTAGGCTGTGCACAGCGGTTAAATAATCTATACTGGTATAATAATTTTACAAAACTGAAGAGTTTTGTTTGTTTGGTTAGTTAAACCTCTGGAATTCACGGATGAAGTGCCCGGTTAATGGCAATAGGCTCGCGACCTATTACATTGGGACCTAAACATAAACTGGCGAAATGTGGGTGCTAGCACCTCTGCCTACCCCATCGGGTATATAGCTGTGAGTTTATATGTTTTACTAACCATATAAGCCCCTACCACGAATATAACATGTATAATTAGATCTGCAGTCGCCACACAAACAATCACAGTTAATGTTACAACATCTTCAATAAGATACTCGTTGCGGTTTTCAAACATATACAATAGTGGAAATAAGAAGCAGATCAGTAACAATGACGCCATTACCTGAAAGTGTAAAAATGAGGTTAATTGAGGTGCCATACTCAAAGAGTAAATCACGCTGTTACTGCTGGAGATAGGCCCCTACGAAAGGGTGCAAACGACGACAGTCTAACGACTTACAGAATACCACGGCCAAAATAACCTCGCGTTGTGTTTTCAGCGATAAGTAGGGTAGCCAGAGCTCACTAGAGAGTTTTTGAGCTGTCAGTGCTTGTCCTGCTTTGTCTTCTACACTGTCGCCACAAAACCTATGTGTGTTTAGTCGGCAGCGCGAGTGTGACTCCCCTGGTGTTGCACACGTCTACGGTAACCACTTTCCATCAGGTAGGACGTATGCTTGTCTACCACCTAATTAAAAAAAAACTCTACATTCCACTTTCCAACCTGGCCTGGAAGCCCCTAAACAGGTTGAGGTTTCAGGGCGGCTGCTGTAGGGCGAGCCAGGTAAAATGGAGTTACCTGGACGCGGAGCATGGTGGCTGTGACTGTGGTGCACTCCTGTAGTCAATGAACCAACTCCTATCATGCTGTATAATTGTTGACCTGAATGCGGTGACGGAGGACGTGGTCAATGTGACCGGGTTTTGGGCTTGGACTTTTTTTACAAACGGAAATCCACTCGGTTACCCCCCGCCGAGGCAAGCATTTATGTCGGGCTTGAACCGACTTAAACTGCACGGCCGTCTTGGGCCATCTGTTGCCAAGCGTGAGGTACCCCGACTGATCCAGAGCTATAGTAAGCCCCATCGGGTGTGGGACAACGGCGTCCCCATCTTTCCCCAGAAAAGGCGGAGAGGTACTAATCGCGCCTACTTCTCTTCTACTCTTCGGCTCCATCTGTTACCCCCAGGCCTGCGCTCATGGATGACGGAGGTCATTTAACGACTGCCAGAGTCGCCTACGCGCATTTTGGGCTATGCGGGACGGTAGAGACCTAAGTCTCCTCCAGCCCCGTTCCCCTGTCTCCTTCTCGAGCATTATTTGCTCACAGAAGGAGTCGGCGGCAGCCCACGCACACGCGCTCTGCACCATTACTGCAGTTGAGAGAACTCCTGGCTGAATTTTGGGCTGGACGCATCGAGGTATTTTAAATTGTTGCTATAGACATGAAAAGAAGAAGTCTGACCATCTGTCTGTCATTCAGTTGTATCTCGTGACCCGTGAACGTTAAATAGTTGCGTTTCGCAGATAATAATGAATATTGTTGACGCTATTAAAACAAATTCTAAAAAACATAAAAAAAAACATAAACTCACGCCTATATCCCCGAAGGGGTAGGCAGAGGTGCTAGCACCCACATTTCGCCGGTTTATGTTTAGGTCCCAATGTAATAGGTGGCGAGCCTATTGCCATTAACCGGGCACTTATAAACCTGCGATAAATACACACATAACTTCGAAAAGCATCGAAAAGTCATTAGTGTGTGCCATGGTATAACCTGGGATCGAACCCGAGTCCTCGTCTCAGCAGTCCATTACCCAAACCACTAGGCTAATTCTAAAAACAGAATAAAATAAAAAATTAGGGGGACTAAATTTCAGCACCTGAACTTAATAGTTTAGGTGCCGAGTTGTCGGCGGCGCAACCGCAACACTTTCATATCTATATTCCTATAAAACAGTCCTACTTCCTTCAGCAATGATGCCAAAGAATATTATAGAAATCATATACTCATTTCATTACACCTCAGAAGGTTTCTTCATGGTCGGCAGCGCGAGTGTGACACCCCTGGTGTTGCATACGTCCATAGGCCACGGTAACCGCTTACCATCAGGTGGGCCGTGTGCTTGTCTGCCAACTAAGTGGTACAAAAAAGAAAAAATACTCACAAACTTGAACATAATCAAGCTTCGTCTAAGGACTAATCGATTTGGTGTCTCTTCATGCATTTTAGTAATATCTTCTTAACTTCAACTGCCAACAATGCACTAAATTTAAAATTATTTCACGGGCTGGTAAATTTTGATTACAGATTTGACTGACATTGATCAATTTCAGGAAATATTGAGAAGATAAGCTTTGAATATACTACAACGATATTCGTCTTCACTGTATTCTCTTAAAACAACCATTTCCAAGAGACATTGTGTTTATACTAATGTTGCGTTACATGCAACTGACGTCAATATTTACGCCAATAAAAGAAAACAGCGATAACCTTTAGCTTCTTCGATATTTAATAAGTTTAAATGAATACTAAATAAAATACTGATATAATGTACCACAACCCTTACTTTTACCCGTCTGCGCGATCTGTATCTTTATACAGTCAGCATCAAAACGACCTTTACTCCAAAGTCTAAAATAAATCTTAAAACCAAAGTGCTAAGAACAATTCAAACTGTTATATTGATTTAAGTTGTATTATTGACCGATACTTTGTTCGTCAAGATCAACCTAATTCTGACTGTACCTTTGTAGAAAGGGTACTCTTACGTAGTATTGTATTCTCTTTGAAAGGGAACGAGTTGAATGACATTTATATCTCTGACGTCAATAGACTTCTGTTCATTTATTGGATTGTCATTATTTACACCATAGACATGAGAAGAGAATATGAGAGTATACTCTATACTCTATACTATTATAAAACGGAAGAGTTTGTTGGGTTGAAGTCGGTAATCTCAGTAAGTAATCTTGTTCGAATTGAAAAGTATTTTTGTATTGCATAGTCTGTTTATCGAGGAAGGTTATAAGCTATATTACAATAAGCAGAGCAGTAATCATGAACCGTCAACAAATCTGGTTGATTCCCTACATCATTTAAAAAATATATACAGGGTGTATTTTTGAAACGGGGCAGTAAGGGCAAGTACCTTAACCGTTGCAGTTACAGCAAAATGTTCTTAAAAGACCTTCCCTAACTTTTTGGGACATTTTGAACTGCATTCACAGATTTTGTAAAAAACTTATAGTTAACAAAAAAAAATGCAAAACGTTCAATTTTTTTTTATGCCAATCGATTCTATTTCATGTGGGGATCAAAAAACTCTACTGGACCATTTTAGCTTTCAGTACTAGAAAAGACAGAAATCGCCAAAAACGTTTCCCATACATTTCGTACGGAAATATGATAAATCAACTCGAAACTCATAGGTCAGGTAAAATTTAGAACATTTTTAAATAAAAAAAATCATTTAAACGTTTAAGAAATTGGTTTATGAAATAAATTGCTCAAAATGATTTCCATTTTCACGAATACATAAGTCTATCCTTTTTTGCACTGAACGAATGGCGGCTAATAATGTTCTGGGATGAATATTACGTAAAATGGTCATTAATGCATCCTTGAGCTCTTGAACACTGGCGTACGTCGTCTCATACACCTCGTTTTTCACGAAGCCCCATAAAAAAAATCAAGTGGTGTTAGATCGGGGCTACGAGGTGGCCACTGTGTTGGACCATGTGCCTATCCACTGTGTACCGAATAGGCGGCTCAAATTGGAACGTGAAAGGTGACTGTTATGTGGCGGAGCACCATCTTGTTGAAAATGAACTTTTCGCAATTCCGACAGGGGCCATTCGTCCATCTCGTTTTCAAGATGGTGTAAAATGACTTCATTATACATGGCAGAATTCAGTTTCCCTTCATAAAATTCCACCATTATGACTCGATTGGACATTATACCACACCAACAGTTGAATGAGAAGCGAACCTGATTATGACTTGCCGTAACTCTTAGTGGATTTTCTTTGGACCAATAGTGGTGATTTTTTCTGTTGTACATACCGTTATTGGAAAAATTCGTTTAAAAATTCATGATCTCTGCTTATTTTTCCTCTTAGCCATCTGCAAAAAGTAAGCGTTCGAACATCATCACCCGGATGTAACACTTGAACTATGCGCCCATATCGATAGCACTTGTAGCCGTATTTCTTCCATATCTTTATCACAAGGGAGTGGGATACACCTACTTCAAGGGCGACTGGCCTGGACGATACCTCTGGATATGCTTCGACATAAGTCAGAACCGCAATCTCCGTGTCCATGTCCACACGAGGCTGCCGCTTTCTTTTGAAAGAACCCTGCAATTCCAGGTTTTTCAAAAGATTTGTAATAACCTTTCTTGTTGGCACATGCCGCAACGGATACTTATTGCGGTACCACACTAATGCAGCTCCCGCATTTCGATTATTGACAATACGCTTCTAATAAGTCAATTTTTTCACGATTAGAAGACATTTTAGCGAAAATCCTTATTTAATAACTCATACGAAGTTTCTCAGCTGTAACTAAGTATAACACACAGATTTTCGAATCAAATTCGAAATTTGAGGGTAAAAATTCTTTTTATTTACGTTACAGTCAATTCTACCCACTTCCTGGCCATAACAAAAAGTTAGAACCTTGTAGAAATTTGTTTCTGTTGCCGAAATGTATGGGAAACGTTTTTGGCGATTTCTGTCTTTCCTAGTACTGAAAGCTAAAATGGTCTCATAGAGTTTTTTGATCCCCACATGAAATAGAATCGATTGGCATAAAAAAAATTTTTGGACTTTTTGCATTTTTTTTTGCCAAAATCTGTGAATGCAGTTCAAAATGTCCCAAAACGTTAGGGAAGGTCTTTTAAGAACATTTTGCTGTAACTGCAACGGTTAAGGTACTTGCCCTTACTGCCCCGTTTCAAAAATACACCCTGTATATAAATTGTGGGCATAATACCTTAAATGGTGATACGGGGTGTTGAAGAATACCACGAGCGAAACCGGGTGTGTTGACTAGTTTAAAAAAATTAAGAATGATTCATGAACAGAGGTAGACCTCAAAATAATGGATAGATAGAAACAATATCTCAATTCTAAGTAATCTATACAGAAATAATATTAAATAATTTATAAATATTAAATACAATAAAAATAAAATAACTATTATACAACTTATAGCTAAGAACAATTAAAATGCGTCGTAGAATTCCTCCGCATCGCATGCCTCTTGTGGCAGCGTTCCCAGAAGAAAGATAGATAATTCTTTATTGTTCACCAATAGATTACAGTAAAACTTGTTGTTAGCACGCATACAGTTTTAATGTATAATGGGCGGCCTTAACGCTGGAAGCGATTTCTTCCAGGCAGCAGCAGGCAGACAGTTAGACAGGCAGAAAGGAAAGTTAGATGTCTAACAAAGACATTATTGTATCCAAATAACTGAGACAAGACAGATGATAATTAATAAACAATTATATAGAAATTCAAACCGCGGTAGCCTAGTGGTATGGGTAATGGACTGCTGAGACGAGGTCTCGGGTTCGATCCCAGGTTTTACCATGGCACACACCAATGACTTTTCGATGCTTTTCGAAGTTATGTGTGTATTAATCGCAGGTTTATAAGAGCCCGGTTAATGGCAATAGGCTCGCCACCTATTACATTGCGAGCTAAACATAAACTGACGAAAAGTGGGTGCTAGCACCTCTGCCTACCCCTTCGGGGATATAGGCGTGAGTTTATTATGTATTATTATTGTTTTATCAAAAATATGGGGTTCTTCAAGAGGGGCATCAGAAGGTTTCTTCATGGTCAGCAGCGCGAGTGTAACACCCCTGGTGTTGCATACGTCCATAGGCCACGGTAACCACTTTCCATCAGGTGGGCCGTGTGCTTGTCTGCCACCTAAGTGGTATAAAAAAAAAGATACAGAAGTTTCGCAGCTCTTCTAATTAGTCTCAGCATCTTCTTTCCTATACAGGAAAACACGAGCAGGGCTTGGTTATACGATATCAAATATTCCTACAAGAAGGCTTTGTTCTTGTAAGTATATTTGACACCGTATCATAACTTTTTTCTTTGCCGCACCACAAAAGCTTAGAATTTTTTACCAGCACGTGTTTCTTTCTTCCTAAAGTCTCGTGTCCTATAAGCGGAGCGTGAAAAAGCATGTAATGAGGCTGTTAAACTGAGGCTACCAGTGTAACAATGTAGGAGTCTGTAAAGCTGAATCTCTATCCTGAGACTTTGCCTTCAGCTTAGCGTAGGACACGGTGGTATTTCCGCCCAATTGAGCAGTCCGACTGCGGAAGTACCTCCGCCCTTCATAATACCGCGTTTATAATAACTTCGTGTTGTGTTCTCAGCGGTGAGTAGGGTAGCCAGAGCTCACTGGAGAATTTGTGCTGTCAGTGGGATGACTCAAGGCTTGTCCTGCTTTGTCCTCTACACTGACGGCACAGAAACTCTGTGCTTACAGCGTTGGCAGCGCGAGTGTGGATTCTCTGGTGTTACACACGTCCATAGGCCACGGTAACTACTTTCCATCAGGTGGGCCGTGCGCTTGTCTGCCACCTAAGTGGTATAAAAAAAAACCATCGGTGTATAGTATAGAATGACAGATGTATGGGAACGAATTGCCTCTTGTCTAGGTGGGCAGGTCATGAAGTAAAATTGACGTACCTTATAAGAAATCTAAAAACATGTGTTTATTTCCTTCAAGATAATATTTTCATTTTTGCACTTTACTTCTCAGTAATGATAAAAATAATGACGTATTCATATGATGATAAATTGACATTATTTGTGTTCGTGCTCGCTGAGGCTATTGATTTTATTTTTCACATCAACTTCCTTGAATTTTTGTGCTCTCAGTGGGAAGACCAAAGGCTTGTCCTGATTTTGTGTTCTGCACTGACGGCACAGAAAATCTCTGTTACAGGATCGGCAGCACGGATGTGACTCCCCTGGTGTTACACACGTTCATACTTCACGGTATCCACTTTCCATCAAGTGGGCCATATGCTTGTCTGCCACGTAAGCTGTATAAAAAAAGGTTAATATTCGGGGTTCGGCACCACAAAAGGAAACAAAACTGAACCATTATAGGATCAGTACGTTGTCCGTCTGTATTTTGAGGGCTCTAACTACCCTTGGGGGTGACGGGAGGAGCCGCCTGTGACCCTTACAGAAGTAGGCTGTGGCGGCAGTGCGCGATGCGTGCCTCCCCAATCCCGAGGATGCGACGGGGACTCCGTGGTCCCCACGGAACGGGCACTTGGACCCCACATCCCTAACGTTTCAACCTCAAACGGCTCAAAACATAATCACCTGTCAGGTTATAGTATTTGCGCCGTTTGAGCTTTCCGCAGATGCAGCAGCAGCGCCATTAGGCACGCACGCTCTGTAACATGGGAAGATGTGTGTTTTGCTTGCAGAGCGGTGCATCCCATTGTCTCTAGGAGAAAAGGTTACGAGGCAACTCAGCGTTGGGACAAGCAGCCTTCCATGCATTAATGGCATCGGACTTACATGACACAATAAAATAACATTAATATCTTCTAAACCGACAGCTATCGACATATTTACACATAATTAGGAATTCATATTTATAAAAATCATCCCACGACGAGTATTAGTACACAAACAACTTATTAAATATATGTGTAATAGTCATAATAAGCATATAATAGTAATATGGAATAGTCGTTTACGAATCAATCAAACAATCTTTGTTACTACGCAGTTGGATTTATATGCCTCTGGCGTATTGAGGTTGATATTTGTGTTCCAAATTTGATTTATATCACAAGGAAAAGGATATTCTTGAAACAATCAAACAATCTTTGTTTCTGTGCAGTTGGATTTATATTTCCCTGTCGTGTCTGAAGTTGATATTTGTGTTCCAAAGGAGACGGATTCGCTTTCATACATTCTTGGGCCTAAATGTAAAAAGTTGAGAGTGGCCTCGAGTGAGAGCTTATATATTATTAAACCATCCCTGAAAAATCTGCAGATTTTGAACATCAGAGAGCAGAGTTATAAGAGATTTAGCATCTATGCAGAATTAGAACCACCCTACACACTTTTGTAATGAAGCCTTCATTACCTCTTAGATGCTTACCGTAGTATAAACGTGCCTGCTTTATATGATATGTCCCTAAATATATTAGAATTTATTCACTTTCTGTAAGCTGGAGAAAATCATTTATAATATTTTTCACGTAGCATGGGTACGGTGACATTTGACTAATTCCATTTCATGCATGATTCATTTCGAAACAATTTACCTAACGCGGAATACAGGAAACAACACTTAATACGAAGATAAAAAGAAAACTGTTTTATTTTGCATTTTTAACTTAAAACTATTTTTATTTCTCCGTAATTATTTAAACTTTAAATATAAACATTCCGAATACATAATTCTTGATGCGTGAATCGGAACAGGTTTCGTTAGAGATTGACATAGTAAAATCGTTATAATCGATAAATTGTCGAATAAAGTATCATAAATCGTTAGTTGTATTTTTAACTAAAATACGATTATAAAATATAATTATGTAATAATAAACTTTAAACAAAGCATTTTTGTCTTTGTGGAGCTTTATTATAATATAGCAACACTGCTTAAGCATGAGCTGGCAGCCATCTTGTTATATCAACTCAGTACGAGTGCGTCTGCCTTGTATGCGGTCTGTTTTCTTTGTTTTGAGATTGCGTGGTGTTTTTGTTACTTGTTTTTGTTATTGACTATCGTTGTGCTTTGTTGTTTTCGTTACCGTTTTTTGTTATTGACTTTTGTTTTGTTGTTTTTTTTGGCAAAATGCCAAAAAGAACGAAAAAGACTGTGCTTGGTAGTCAAGCCCGTGAATTTGTAGTTCGATTGCGGGATTACTTTGAGCGGGAACGTGAGAATGGCGGAACGCTATTGCCTGTGTCCAACGTGACTATGACTAAATTAACGTAACTATGTTCTATGACTCAATTTGTTTTTTATCTTGTTTCAGGATACGCTGCACGAAAAAATACAGCTCCGCCTTTTACAGCCACAAAAATGATGGGGTTATTGAAAGAGGGATGCAAAAATGTCACTGGCGATGACTGGAAGAAAGTAGTAGAGAAAACCAAAAATCTAATCTTACATGACTGGGAGCGAGACATTAGAATAGACTGCATAATTGATTCCCAAATAATTATTCACGTCGACGAGTCAGATGACGATGATGATGATGATGATGATGATGAAGATGATGAACATGTTTGATTTTTAATAAATAATTAAACAGGTTATCAATTTTGTTTTACTTTTTTTCTTCAAAATTATTAGTTAATAGAATCGATTTCTTCTTCATTAATAAATGATCTCGATAAGATATATAATCGATTTTATTTCATGCGATTTTATCTTGACTACATCTCTAGTAACTTCAAATCCCAAACGTCACCGTACCCATGCTACGTGAAAAATATTGTAAGTTATCATTGTGAACCGCAATTGTAATAACTAATTGACTGAAAGTCAGGTAGCTGTCAGTTGTCACAGCACAGATTAATACGACTTATACAGTTGATAAACACGAGAATTATGTAATCGATTAACGAAAATCAATTCAGAATTTATCATAATTGCAATGTTACTATATTTTATAAATGTGTATTATTATTATTATTATGTTTTGTTCACTTTGACTGAAATAATACTACGATGAAAGTGTTTTTATTGAAAGATTTTTTGAATCAATTACAGTAATCGATGTTGAATCTTCGTGGAATAAACTTAATTTTAAGATTTCTCGTCTTCCTGATGTTCAATTGAGCTGTTTTTTTAAATTTTGAAATAGAAAAATTTACCGCTTTTTTTAAGTCATATCTCAACTCATTACAATTTGGCCTAGAAATCCCCGTCTCCTTTGTATTTATAAGTATCATAAAGAAAAGGATATACTTGAATCAATCAAACAATCTTCGTTACTCTGGTGTATTTGAAGTTGATACATGTATTCCGAATTAGTATTTAAATTATAAGGAAAAGGATAAATTCAGAATGTGTATTCACTTTCTAGAAACCATCTGTTAGACGGGTTCAATACCCTCGTCGAGAGTCGAGAGTCGAGAGAAACGAGAGATCGGAACATTGCGATTGGTTGGTTGCCTACACTTTTTTTTTACGTGCGCAATATCCCCATGGAAACCTCCCCACCGGAGCCGGTGGACGAGGTTATGTCGGACTCGAACCGACTAAAATGCAGGTGAGGTTGACAGGCATATCCCTCGCGCCCCGGCTATCTCTCACGATCTGGCCCTCTTCTCGGGTGTGGGGACTACAGAGTCCCCAACTCGTCCACGGAAACGGACAGGCGCGCAAGGCGCGAGGCGAGCGGCCTGCTTCTGCCAGGGTGACAGGTGGCTCCACCTGTCACCCCCAGGCCAGCGCTCATGGGGGCCGGAGGTCGTTCATCGACCTTGGTTGCCTCCACTGTGAACTTGGGTCTCGATTCTGCTATAGCAAAACCACTGTCATATGCTATAGCATAAATCCATTTAATTTTAGATTTTGAAGCAATGGCTTAAAGTCCAAAATTAAAAGCCTTTTTGCAGAGTGAATGTAAAATTTTAATTATTTTAATATTGGACTTTAAGCATATAGAAAAAAAGTCTAAAATTTAATATCATTTTTTGCAGTGTTAGTGGTATAACAGTGGTTTCGAGGGCCTGTTTGTGTGTGTAATTTCTCCTTATAGATGAGTTAGATAATGCAACTATAAGGATATTGTTCTTGTAAACGTCTTCTATGTAATAATTATAAGTGTAATAATCTTGTAAGATGCTCTTATAAACCTTCTACAAGAAACATTTGCTTTTTATATGACCACAACATAGCTACTATAAGGTTTATTTTCTTATAAATTGCGCCTAAAGCCACCCTTATTATCGTTAATATGACCTTTATAAGTCTATTTTGTTGGCTTCATAAACCTTTATAAGACAAGATTTTGCTACTTGGGGCCGGCCAATTGCAATGCTCCGTATTCTCGATACGTTTACGATAGCTCTTCGTGCTAGGGGTACTAACTATGCTAAATTTGATTCTAAGTAGCGCTGTGTAAAATGTAATAATTGTATTAATTCCTAGTCTTTTTTATACAACTTAGGTGGCAGACAAGCACACGGCCCACCTGATGGAAAGTGATCTATGAACGCATGTAACACCAGTGGTGTCACAACCGTGCTGCCAACCCTGTAAGAACAGAGATTTTCTGTGCCTTCAGTGCAGAACAAAAAATCAGGACAAGCCTTTGCTCTTCCCACTGACAGCACAAAAATTCTCCAGTGAGCTCTGGCTACCCTACTTACCGCCAGGAACACAACACGAGCTTATTATAGCCGTGGTATTCTGTAGGATGGAGGTACTGCCCCAGTCGGACAATTCAGAGGGGAATACCGTCGTGTCCTACCTCCTAGAATGTTTATATTATTTAAAATAAGTATTATAATATAAGATCCCTATATTTACTGACTCTTAGAATAGAGGTTAAAAGCCAAACTACTTATTCTTTTATTCAATCTCACACCTGTAGGCACAGTACAATCAGTAAAGACTATACATACATACATATTATAATCACGGCTTTATCCCCGGAGGGTTAGGCTGAAGTGAATTGTTTCGTATCAATTTATGTTGGGTATTATTATTATCAATGTATTTTATGTATCTTTCGCTATAATATGTACTTATTTTCTGTAGGTGTTTATTAATATTTAACAATCACTGTCTTGTTTATTTTTAAGTGGCCTTTTCATACTAATAACTTCTGTATATGTACTTATATTAGCTGTAAGTTTTCCGTAAAAATAAATTTAAATAAATAAGGTAACAAAAATTTCACCAATAATTGTATTCGGTTCCACGTAATAGGAGAGCCTATTGCCGTATTCCGGACACTATAGTTGTCGCGAACCACGCATCTGAGGCTGACTCTGGGCTGTATATATCTGTCTGATGTTAAACAGCCCTATTCCTTAGTCGCCTTGTACGACACCGCATGAGGAGAAGATATGAGGTGGCCCAAGTTCTACTCTGCCGGAAACCAGCTATGAACGTCGTAATACGTATCAATCCCATTGTTTATTATATATCCTACAATACGCCGGGCAACAAATTGCCACTTGACTAGAGGAGGAGGGAGTGGGGGGGGGGGATTAGGAATATGTAGCGAAGATAATAAGTTACTTTCTTGAATACCCAACGCCATCTAGTGCCCATACACTGAACTGATTAAGTTCGTGATGCACTATATAGTGTAAGAGCAGTAGCCGTATGAGTAATGGACTGCTGAGATGAGGTCTCGGGTTCGCTCCCAGGTTTTACCATGGCACACACCAATGACTTTTCGATGCTTTTTGAAGTTATGTGATATTTATCGTAGGTTTATAAGTGCCCGGTTAATGGCAATAGGCTCGCCACCTATTACATTGGGACCTAAAAATAAACTGGCGAAATGTGGGTGCTAGCACCTCCGCCTATCCCTTCGGGTATATAGGCGTGAGTTTATGTTATGTTATGTTATGTGAAAATTCAAAAATATTGTCTACGTGTATATTGTCTAGGTTGTGTTTTTTTTTCACATATAGGGCATAACTTCCAATATAATATGGAATTCATAGAAAGAATCCTATATCTAAACTTACTAATATTATAAATGCGAAAGTAACTCTGTCTGTCTATGGTTGGGGTCTTTGGGCCGGTAGGCGCTTATATTTTTGGAAATGATACACGGAGTTGATTTATTGTACAGATTTATAATGGGTAGTATTTAATCTTACAACTGTAAATC
This sequence comes from Eilema griseolum, assembly GCA_963662185.1. Classification (NCBI taxonomy): domain Eukaryota; kingdom Metazoa; phylum Arthropoda; class Insecta; order Lepidoptera; family Erebidae; genus Eilema; species Eilema griseolum. The sequence continues at coordinate 12,090,838 of OY759239.1, read as the reverse complement.
CACATTTTTCTATCAAAGTATATGGCGAGTGAATGACAAGTTCATCAATTACTTCAGTAGACAAAGGCGCCTAATAAAATTAACGGCGATGAATGACAAGCGAGTGAATGACAAGTTCATCAATTACTTCAGTAGACAAAGGCGCCTAATAAAATTAACATAATGTCATCCCGTTAGATGCAACCGGTACATTATTATTAGGCGTTAACATTCCGGCGGCCGTAAAAACGTTGTTTTTACCCAGAGACTGGAAGAGGGCAAATCTTGCTAAATGAACGCCGAATAACTCCTGTTGATGTCCGTATATCCGCTACCCGTGCGATGCCATCCGAGCCAGGATGCATAGCCACTATCCGTCCTAATTTCCACTTCAGCGGTGGAAGGTGATCCTCTTTAACTACCACTAAGGTATTTGGCTGAAGACTGTCCTTGCAGGATTGCCACTTCACCCTGAGTTGTAGCTCCGCAATGTACTCCTTGCTCCATCTTGCCCAAAAGTGTTGACGGAGCTGTTTGATGCGCTGGAATCTGGATAGGTTACTTGTGCAACAAGATTCATAATTTGGCTGTGGTAAACATGTCAAGGGTCGTCCAATTATAAAATGACCTGGCGTTAACGGAGAACAATCAGCTGGATCAGAAGATAATGGAGTCAACGGTCGGGAATTCAAAATTCCTTCAATTTGTATCAAAGTAGTGTTGAGCTCTTCATATGTCAGATTACAGTTTCCCAACACTCTTTGCAAATGGTATTTGGTAGATTTGACACCTGCTTCCCAGAGACCTCCCATATGAGGACTATAAGCCGGAATAAAATGGAACTTAATGCCTTCGTTGGCTACACTTTCACCTAAAGAATTGCAGTTTTGCTTTAAAAAATTGGATAAGTTATTATAAGAACCGACAAACGAGGTGCCGTTATCTGAGTAGAGGTTAATAGGCTTTCCTCTTCGCGAGATAAACCGATGCAATGCCATTAAAAATAAGTTGCTCGTCAAGTCACCAACTAATTCGAGATGGATAGCCTTGGTACTAAAGCAAATAAAAACCGCGATGTATACCTTTGCCAATCTACAACCTCGACCCTGATGAGTAGCAGACATGATTGGTCCTGCATAATCTACACCTACGTTTATAATGGAAAACCGGTAGATGAAACCATTTGCCGAGGCAAGTTTCCCATTAGAGGAGTAGCAATTTTGCCTGCCATGCGACTACATCGCACGCACTTGCGATAGCAGTGCCTTGCTAAGCTTCGACCACCTATGGGCCAATAAATCTCCCTGATAGAAGCGAGGAGCAGCTGAGGACCAGCATGCATCAGCCTACGATGCTCAAATTCAAATAATAAATGTATAAAAATGTGAGAGGACTGTAATAGAATGGGATGTTTTTTATTATAATTATAATCGGAATTGCCAAGTGGGCCGCCTATGCGTAAGATTTTATGTTCATCTAAGTATATATTAAATTTCAATAAGGAACTTTTTTTTGGTAATTCTTTATTACTATATAGAACATTGTATTCTGGAAAAGATTCCCTTTGACATTGTCTGATAATTAAATACTGTGCACGTCTCAGTTCAGTTTCTGTCAAAAAGGATGATAGTACAGGCTGTTTTTTGAAACAATCTATCCATTTGAGAACGTAAGCTACCGTACGTATTAATCGGAGATAGTTAGAAAAACGACTTATATCAATTAACTCAGTTGGTTGAATTGTATCAGTAACAGTGGTTAATGAAACGTTGGGCCTGATCTCTGGCAGGATTGTCACAGATTTTGACTGTGAAGGTACCCGAATGGGTTCGTGACTAAGAAATTCGGGACCAGTCCACCATAACGTTGAAGTTTGCAGGGAACTAATATCCATACCACGGGATAGTAGGTCTGCAGGATTCAGCTGAGTTGGGATGTATCGCCACAAGCAACTGCCTGCCTTATCTAATACTTCAGCGACGCGGTTACGCACAAAAGGCTGAAGTTTTGAAGGTGGCATTTGCAACCAACCCAACACGATGGTGGAGTCGGTCCAGAAACAAACCTCACTAATGGGCATTCTTAAAGATTTGATAATCTTTTCATATAGGCGAGTGCCTACTAACGCCCCACATAACTCCAATCTAGGAATGGTTGTGGGCTTGATAAGCGCAACACGACTCTTAGCCAACAACAAGCGAACCAAAACTTCTCCGTTATCGTTAGTACTACGAACATAAGCGCAGGCTCCATACGCGAGCTCAGACGCGTCTGTACAAATATGTAACTGAACCTCTTTATATGAATTACAAACTACTATTCTAGGAATCCGAATATCATTAACCAAAGGTAACGTTTTTAAAATATCATCCCAATGTTTATGAATCTCTGGGCTTAATGGTTCATCCCATGAGAGTTTTTGTAACCATATTTTTTGTAATAATATTTTCATACTAACTACTGTAGGAGCTAGTAGACCGATAGGGTCAAATATTCGTGCAATGGCCGATAGTAAATCTCGCTTGCTATTACCTTTAGGTAAGACTAAGCCTATCGGAAAACAGAGTTCATCTGAATCTGCGTACCAGCCAAGACCTAGAAGCTTGCAGGATTCATGAGATCCCATATTTAAGTGAAGAAGCGTACGAGAACAGTCGGTCACCAATTGTGGCTCATTGGATTGCCATTTTCTCAATGGCATGCCAGCTGAAGCGAGTGCAGCAGTTACCTGCTTGCGTATATGTAATACTTCAGCCAGATCATCCCCGCCAGTGAGCAAATCATCGACATAAAAATCATGTGCGATGATTTCAGTGATTTTACTATCATTGCATTCCATACTAATTTGTTTTAAACATCTAGTTGCTAGATATGGCGCACTTGCGGTACCGTACGTGACAGTATTTAACTGAAACGCCTTTACGGGTTCATCCGCATTATTTCGCCAGAGTATTTGTTGTAAGTGCCTATCAGATGATAAACAGTTTGGTTTCACTAAAGGTAGAAACACGACAGATGCAGGAGTTGCACTTGTAAAACATATATATTTGATGCATGGGAAAAGAAGCAGGATGCCATTGGTATTTTTTGTGATCTATCAAAAGCTTTTGATTGTGTTGATCATGAGACGTTGTTACTAAAATTAGAATATTATGGTGTTTCAAGCGGCTCACTTAGATTACTTACGTCTTACCTCACTGACAGAATTCAAAAAGTTAACGTTAATGGCACTAACTCTTCTGGTGCCCCATTAGTTATGGGAGTACCCCAGGGCTCGATATTAGGACCCCTTCTATTCTTGATTTATGTTAATGATCTTCCTTATTTCGCTACAAATTTTTGTGAAATTGTATTATTTGCTGATGATACATCATTAATTTTTAAGACTGATAGACATAAAATAGTACTTGACGAAGTAAATAATGCCATTTCTGAAATATTGCATTGGTTTACAAGTAACAACTTGCTGCTCAATGCGAAGAAAACTAAATGTGTAAAGTTTACTATGCCTAATGTAAGACAGACAGATATTAATATTAAAATGAATAATGAATCTGTCCAAATAATCAATACCACAGTTTTTCTTGGAATAACTTTAGATAGTAAACTGTAATGGGGCTCTCATATCAAAGCCTTGGCAGGAAGACTTAGCTCAGCTGCCTATGCGGTTAGAAAGATAAGGTCACTGACTGATGAGGAAACTGCACGATTAGTTTATTTTAGTTACTTCCATAGCGTTATGTCATACGGTCTGCTGCTGTGGGGCTCGGCTGCCGATATTGAGACTATATTTGTACTACAGAAACGAGCGATACGAGCGATCTATAGCCTCAGACCCCGTGACTCGCTAAAAGAAGTTTTCAGAGAAATTAATATTTTAACAGTTGCTTCTCAATACATTTATGATAATATCATATATGTACGAAAAAACCTAAATATTTTCGAAAAACTATCTGATGTACACAATTTTAATACGAGAAGCAAAAATAAACTAGTTGTGCCTAAACTTAGGCTTCACAATGTTGGTGATTCATTTGTAGGAAGCAGCATAAAAAAATTTATAAAATTCCTCAGGATTTGATTAATATGCCGATAAATAAATTTAAATTAGAAGTGAAAAAAACTTTAATGAGTAAAGGTTATTATAAAGTGGATGAGTATCTTAATGATATCAATGCGTGGTCAACATAAGTCTCTTGCTTGCTCGCACAAAATAAATTGTAAACTAAAGCAAATTTAAAAAAAAAAAGATAAATAATCTAGTTCTAATATAGTTCGCTGAGTTTCTTGCTGGTATCTTCTCAGTAGAACTAACCTACCGAACCAGCGAAAGAATCATTTTCCAATGGTTTATTTGTACATTATTTAATATTTTAATATTATTTCTTGACATACTCAATTGTATAATTTTGACGTTCATATGTGCTCTTTGTGTGCCTAAACTGAATAAATGAAATTGATTCTTTGATTCTTTGATTGAGATGGATGAACAACAATCTGTCTATACATTTTCTCGACATCGGCTGACAAAATGTATTTGTGTTGTCGAAACCGGAGCAAAATTGACAGTAAATCATCCTGAACAGTCGGACCAACCATCTGAAGGTCATTGAATGAAATTCCTGATGACGTGGGACTACTCGCGTTAAAAACAACCCTTAACTTGGTTGTCGTGCTCTGATCACGACGTACACCATGATGTGGGATAATATACCCACTTGAACTTGAAATAGGTTGTTCACATGCAGACATATGGCCCAAGGACTCATATTCTGACATGAAATTGCGATACATTTCACCTAAGTCAGGCTTAGTTTTCAATCTACGTTCAAGAGAAAGAAAACATTGATTTGCTCTTGTCAGTGAATCACCTAAAAGAGCAGGACTCCTCTTTAGAGGGATCCTCACACAGAACCGACCGTCCTCAAGACGAGTCGTAGTTTTAATAAAATGTTCCTCACAGAGTTTTTCCTCATGTGAGTAAACAAATGACAACGAAGAATCAATCTCCTCTAATTGCCAAAATCGTGTTAAATCACAATCAGATTCACATTCAGATTTTGGGGGGTCACAATCGTCATGAGTTTTAACAAAATAACACCATGAATTATTTGTCAATAATGAAATATGACTACCAGAAACAGGTCCTGATATGATCCAACCTAACTTTGTTTCAAAGAGCATTGGTTTTTTACTACCCAATTTTATTCTCTGCGACCCTAACAAATCCCAAAAGAGATCAGCACCTAGCAACATATCAATAGCAGCAGGCTTATAAAATGTAGGATCAGCTAAACAAATATCTAAAGGTATTTTAAGATCACTAATGTCAATATCATGACTGGGTACATCATTAGTTATACACGGTAAAACAAAACAATAAAAGTCAGAGGTAAAGTTATCATTCAATGATTTAATACTAACCCGACAGGTTTTACCTACGTGTGCAGTAACGTTATTGATTCCCAATATTGACCTATCTATGTAATGCGGTGTTAAACTTAATTGTGAACATAAACGTTCCGTCATTTCACATGACGTACTATCACTATCTAGAACTGCTCTTACAACATGTTCTTTATTATTATTATCGTAAATCTTTACTAATGCAGTAGACAAGAGCACATCGAGTTGCTCAGAAGAAGTTACCTTTACCGCCAAAGTTTGACCACTATGCCCAGCGGTGGGCAACGCAGAAGGTACATTCTCCGGTAAGACTACATTATTATTCTGAGTATGACTAATAACTGCAGGTTTATGCTCAGCTATGTGAACAAGGCTATTGTGACGGCGTTTACAAATGCTACATCCAGGTTTTCTACAATTATTTGCAAAATGACCCGACTTTAAGCAATTAAAACAAACCTTTAATGTGGGCAACAGCTTAAGTCGAGCTTCATTACTAAGCGCTAAAAACTGTGAGCAGCTAGGTAAGATATGGTCACCCTTACATTTGGGACATAATATTTTACTTGATGTGTTAGTAGATGAACTAGATTTATTAGTGGTCTGCTGTATTGAAACCATAGACTTGGCCTTGGAATTTGATTGTGTGTGATGAGTGTGAGCGAGTTCTAAACTTTCTAAAAAGTTAGCATGTTTACACAAGAAATTCACCAATTCACCAAGCTTATTAAATTTATCATCATTTAACCGACCTTTGTACTCTTCCCACTTCCTGTTAGTCTTTTGGTCCAATTTCCCACTTATTATGTAAATTAACAGCGAGTCCCAAGTGTCAACAGGTTCTCCTAAAACAGCTGCTGCTTGTAAATTTATTTTAACATGATCAATTAAACGTTTTAAACTGACAAAAGATTCTTTCGTTATCTTGTCAATAGTAAACAATGATGCGATATGATTTTGCAATAATAATCTCTTGTTATCGAATCGCTCGCACAACAACTGCCACGCCACATTGTAATTAGAAGCTGAAAATCCTATAGATTGAATTACCACCTGTGCAGAAGACTCCAAGCTAGTACGTAAATAATGGAATTTACTAATGTCATCCATATCATTATTTGAATGTATGAGACTGGCAAAGGTATCTCGAAATTCAATCCAATTCTCGTACGAACCATTAAACTTAGGTAATTGAATTGTTGGTAGCTGGACGAGTTGACGATTACCTACTTCACTCTTAGTACTTCCCGAAGGCGGTACAGTACATAATGCCTAACATCTCATGCGCAACCGCAAGCGCTTTATGGTACTGTGATTCAAAATCCGCACGAGTGTCAAACTGTACCTGTGCGGCAGCATCGTCGTCAACTAGACACTCAATTTTCAACTGCACCTCGTCAAATCGGTCATACAAACCCTCAATCCGAGTTAAACGTGACTGCAATTCCCTAGTAACGATGCCAGTCAATGGCAGTTTCAAGTCCAAACAATATTTACTGAAATATGTTAATTGACCTTTAAAGCTACCTCTTTTCTTAGTTAATTCCTTAATCGACTCTGATGTGGTCATTTTGGTAAGCAAGTGCGATCACCTGGAATTTATCACAAACTCTAAACACAATGGCACAATACTTATACACCTACTATTGCAAGCTATATACCTTACGTAACGTACCTATCTAATACTGACTATGACAGGTAAGTAAATATTCGAAGAAGTAAAAAACCTAATCAGATATAAATAAATAATGTTTAAAACACTGTTAAAAGTTACACTTATAACTTTTCGTTAAGTAGATAGGTACCTACACAGATTTAAAGTTACACGTAATGTACTAATATAATAATAGTAGTTAATCACAAGTATATTTGCTTATATTCACAAATAACTTCGTTATTACGGTTTAACTAATCTCGAAATAAAATTAACAAATATATAAATCTGACACTAAAATCAATCTATAAATTACTTTAACAACTTTAACTAAAAGTTTGAAATAGCTTTTTTTAACCTTGATTGCATTGATTTCTTAATAATAATGATTAACTATACCTTTAAGAGTGTTGGGTTATAAAATATAAAACAAATATTCTCACAACACTACGAATCAAGCGCATTCCAATGCACATTCCATTGCAACGTGTGCGACGCCGACCGGACTTCACAAAAACAATGATTATTCCCGTTTTTCAGTAGATTCCAGGTCTGATAACGATAATCCTTGGTTTCTTGATTAATCTGGCTACGATGGACCAATGGTTGGGGTCTTTGGGCCGGTAGGCGATTATATTTTTGGAAATGATACACGGAGTTGATTTCTTGTACAGATTTATAATGGCGAGTGTATGACAAGTTCATCAATTACTTCAGTAGACAAAGGCGCCTAATAAAATTAACATAATGTCATCCCGTTAGATGCAACCGGTACATTATTATTAGGCGTTAACAGTCTAGCCATCATCTGTCATGTGAAATGACTGTCCAAACATAAATACACCGAATGAGAGCCGTGGAATGAACTCCCTACTATGGTTATCCCAAACGACTACATTACGGAGTTCCAAAAGAGGGACATTAGGTTTCTACAGTGTCAGCAGCACGAGTATGACTCCCTTGGTATTGCACACGTCCATAGGCCACTGAACCACTTTCCATCAGGTGGACCGTGTGATAAGCTGCCACATGACTTGCGAAAGTATCAATCAATTAGCCCACCGTAGTCCACTGCTGGACATGGCCTCTCCCAATATGCCCCATTTTATCCGATCCTTTGCCTTCCGCATCCAGTCTATCCCAGCCACATTTTTTTTATACCACTTAGGCATAAGCACACGGCCCACCTGATGAAAAGTGGTTACCGTGGCCTATGGACGTTTGTAACACCAGAGCCAGAGGAGTCACAGTCGTGCTGCCAACCCTGTAAGTACAGAGTGTCTGTGCCACCAGTGTATAAGACAAAGCAGGACAAGCCTTTAGTTTTCCCACTGACAACACAAATTCTCCAGTGAGTTTTGGCTACCCTACTCACCGCTGGGTCGTCCAGGTCGTCAATTTACTTGCGACAGAATATAAAAGAAAAATACTAATGTAAATATCAAAATTATTGGTTTTGATAAATCTGATCTGACCTGAACTGCATACATTGTTATCAGCCATTTATCAGTGTTTTATTGTGAAGAGGTTCACTGTATACATATATTTCAATCAATAACAAACTTTAGTGCAGAAGAAATATTTCTGGGAAATAGCTGTAGAAAAATATTTACATAACATAAATTCACGCCTACATCCTCGAAGGTGTAGGCAGAGGTGCTAGCACCCACATTTCGCCAGTGTGGCTGCCGTGTGGCCTCTCTAGCCACTCCCAACACGAGGATATTAGATGTTTGTGTAGGAACATCGATGTCATATTGGCGAGTAAAAGCCCATTTAGACGGGGTTAGTTTCTACGCTACATAACATAAACATAACATAAACTCACGCCTATATCCCCGAAGGGGTAGGCAGAGGTGCTAGCACCCACATTTCGCCAGTCTATGTTTAGGTCCCAATGTAATAGGTGGCGAGCCTATTGCCATTAACCGGGCACTTTTAACCCTGCGATAAATACACACATAACTTCGAAAAGCATCGAAAAGTCATTAGTGTGTGCCGTGATAAAACTTGGGATCGAACCCATAACCTCGTCTCAGCAGTCCATTACCCATATTACTAGGCTACCGCGGTTATTCATTATAAAATAGACCAAATACATACCAGTATTACAATGATGTTTTTTCTGACTACCATTGAGACGTGGCTTAATGACATAATGATATATACCTACCTATAAAGAAGGTGACTACATATTTTAGATAATGCCAAATATCGAAGATCAGTGAAATCCGGAGTTACGCAGGCAAAAGCAAACCCTAGATTCCGAAGTAAAAGCTAAGTATATATTTGCCACAAAAGTTTTTAAACCTTAATTTGATCTTCCAAAACTCCTTAGGAATTAAATCCACTAATGGACTAAATAGTGGATAATAAAACAGCTATAAGTGTCACAGGATCCACTAGAACAACGGTTTTTTTTTACGTGCGCAAAATCCCCACGGATACCTCCCCACCAGAGCCGGTGGGAGAGGTTATGTCGTGCTCGAACCGGCTAAAACGCACGCCGCCTGTGGGTCGTTTTGGTTGCCGAAGGTGAGGTTGACAGGCATATCCCTCGCACCCCGATCTACCCAGGGCCATTTCTCACGATCTGGCCCTCTCCTCGGGTGTGTGGGGACTACTGAGTCCCCAACTCGTTCCCGGAAAACGGGGAGGCGCACCAGGCACACCGCCGCCGCGGCCTGCTTCTGCCAGGGTGACAGGCGGCTCCACCTGTCACCCCCAGGCCGACGCTCATGGGGGGCGGAGGTCGTTCATCGACCTCCGACGCCTGAGTTGCCTTCGTACGCGGGCAGCTTGGCCTGCGATCCTTCGTCGCTCTCGCTGCCGCTCCCGCCCCACCTCCTCCTTCACGAGCATTACTTGCTCGCAGGAGGCGCCGGCCGCCTACGCATCCGCGCAGCGGACCATCGCCGCGACTAGAACAACGGTAGTTATAGTGGACAGAGGGTTGGTAGCTTAGTGTCTAAAGAGTCGGCTTCACGAATAAGAGGTTCCGGGTTAAAGTCCTGGTCATTACACTGCAGACGTGAACCTTAACACAAGCAATTTAGCTTAGCTGGATGGGTTACAGGAAATATTAATAATTACGGTTATTTTAATATTTTAATTTCCATTCAAGGATTTCTAGCTAATAAGGCCGTCTAGGTCGATGAACGACCTCCGCCCCCCATGAGCGCCGGCCTGGGGGTGACAGGTGGAGCCGTCTGTCACCCTGGCAGAAGCAGGCCGCGGCGGTGGCGCGCGTGGCGCGCCTCCCCGTTTCCGGGGACGAGTTGGGGACTCTGTAGTCCCCACACCCGAGAAGAGGGCCAGATCGTGAGAGATGGCCCTGGGTCGGCCGGGGTGCGAGGGATATGCCTGTCAACCTCACCTTCGGCAACCAAAGCGACCCACAGGCGGCGTGCGTTTTAGTCGGTTCGAGTCCGACATAACCTCCTCTACCGGCTCCGGTGGGGAGGTATCCGTGGGGATTTTGCGCAGGTAAAAAAAAAAAAAAAAGTCCGTCTCTTATATTTTATTACTTTCTTCTTTTTAGTTTTTGCTCTTTAAAGTAATTGGCATACAATGAATGAATGATTAAATTCTTTATTTATAAGCAACAAAGACTCAATATTTGTTAGTATTACTTATGTCTATGTTAGTAAAATAATAAAAAAATTAAAAATCTAAAAATCTACATAGGCCATCCCTGCACCATCCCCCCCGCTATGGTACAGCAATGGTTTACTTGGCGACTATCCAATCTCCTCGTGATCATGATCAGGATGCTGTTGCCGCCTCCGCGCACCAACAATAAAGTGTATAAAATAACTTAATTAATTATTTTTATTTAAGTACAAAATAACAATAATAAAACAAATACACAAAATAGATTCTCGATTATGTCGCGTCGAACTTCGCGTTCCCGGCGCAAAGATGCACATGATGCTGACCTTTTGGGTTCTAATCTTAGAATCTTGGGTTTTAATAATTACATTTTTGGCACAGTTAACTTTTAAAGTTTACAGGTAACCCTAATTTCAATAGGGAGCTTACTTCAATAGGGGGTTATAAAGAGAGGGTTACCCTAGAATGAATGACAATTTTTTTGTAGTCGTCCATCACAGATTAAAAGACGAAGTTTTTGTGTCTTGTATTTATGTTATTCCTATTACAAACTCTTGATAATTTTGCCATGCATAATTACATACATACATATAATCACGCCTTTGTCGTCGGAGGGTTAGGCAGATGTGAATTAACACCCACATATCATCAATCATTGAATTCGGTCATGAAATAGGGGGTGAACCTATTGCCGTCTTCCGGGCACTATTTTTGACTCAAGCAAGCATCTGAGGCTGAGTCCGGGCTGTGTATATCTGTCTGATGTTAAACAGCCCTATCCCTTATTCGCCTTGTACGACATCGCGTGGGAAGAGATGGGGTGGTCCAAATTCTACTCTGCCGGGAACTACATAGCCATACATAATTAAGTTTTCCAAATTATATTGTGACACTAAGGTGACAGAACTTCGAACGTTTATTTTAGAAATTATTTTTGCACAGCCCACTTTTGCAGTCCAAAGATTGTGTTCTGTCCTTCTCACTATAATTAACCTCTAATTCAAAATATAAAATTATATGTTTAAGGAATTATTTCGTTATATCATCCTTTGAAGGTGGGAATCCTCTTTATTCTTGTCTCTGATAGGTACACAAAATATTTCTGTTGCTGCTCCTTTGTCATCAAATTTGCAGGACTGGGAGTTCTTAATAGCAATGATTTCGCTTCTTACAAGCAGAAGAATGTACGCTTGGATAACTGAAAATATGAAACCAAATCAGTTGTAAATATGTGTAGACATTTTATTAATCTTATTAATTTTACAATCATGTCAAGAAATAATATATAAATATTAAATACAACAAAACTAAAATAACTATTATACAACTTATAGCTAAGAACAATTAAATTCCTCCGCATCGCATGCGTCTTGTGGTAGCGTTCCCAGAAGACTGGCAGCATTGCCACGTTGTATGGCAATGCTTATTCTCTGACCTAAAAAGAGGCCAGCCTTCTGGTCAAGAGAAGTGTCGACTATACGCTTCGCAACCTCACGGAAGAGGTTGCGAGCGCTCGGACCCCATGATCCCAAATTCTCGACTCCAAACGGCACAAATTCATAATCTCCGATGAGATTGGAGTATCTGCGCCGCTTGAGAGCCTCTGCAGAAGCAGCAGCAGCACCAGCACAGCCAGCCGTGCTAGTTATATGGGTAGAAGCCATGGTATCAACGCATGTGGCGTCCCACACCAGAGTCCTACCCATCTTCCATGGCACTAACGACATGCCATCCGGTCTCTTGCCATCACGCGCCAAACCGTTTGGTTCAAGTACAGCTGGTACACCGGCGGTGACAAGAGCGCGGCGGATTATGTCGTTGAGGCTGGCGTGCCGTGGTATTCGCCCAGCGCTCCTGCAGTACGACATGCCATGGTTTCCGAGTCTGTCAACGGCTTCTCCACAACGGCATTGATGCGGAGAAACACACGGCGCACCTAAACGGAGACAAGTTGCGATGCGGAAGGTAGTGTCATCTATCATAGTCCCTACGTTAGACGACAAGAGCTTGTAGCCAAAGACCCGATTCCCACACTCCAACCGCCAGTAAACGGGCACGCTCAGCAGCATTGGAACATGTATTTAGTAATTTGTTTCCAACAAAGCTGCAGAGCGGCCCGTCCCACTGACGCTGTGAGAAAAGGTTTCTTGGGAGATTGGTGTTTGGACATGCAATTTTCCAAGCGTTCACTGCATTAGTCTTACACAATACTTCAGAATTAAGTAGTGTAGGTGCAAGGATTTCCCTAGTTAATTCTTCCGTACTTTGAACTGTAGACAGAAATGCTGGTAAGCTGACATCTGAAATTTTGCGAATACCGAGCCCACCCAAGCGAATCGGTAGACTCGCTTGTAGTGAAGCTCGGTCATCCAAGGCCACATTTAAAATTTTGGTGAGGGTATTTTCTATAATTTTGTCCATTTTTTTCAAAATTGTTAAATGTTTAAAAAATGGCGTTGATCATAGGGCATGGGTGAATTTTGGAACGAATAGGCAATACCGAAGAATAGTGAAAGCCGAGTGTATATTAATTTTGAGTAGGCGATCCGAAATGTCACTCAAATTTTGAATTTTTTTATTTTTTGAAATACATACATACATATAATCACGCCTTTTTCCCAGGAGGGCTAGAAAGAATTAACACCCACATTTCACCAATCATTGTGTTCGGACCTACGTAATAGGGGGTGAGTCTATTGCCGTATTCCGGGCACTATTATTGACTCGAGCCATGCATCTGAGGCTGAGTCTGGGTTGTATTTATCTCTTTGATGTTAAACAGCCCTATCAATTAGTCACCTTGTACGACACCGCATGGGAGGAGATGGGGTGGCCCTGTGCCCCACAGTTACATTTATTTTAATAATAATACAATATAATTAAATTATTAATTAATAAAATTTGTGATACAAGAAAGTTAGTATGATTGACTCAACGAAAGAAATAATATCTCTTAACTTGGATACAAGATAATGTCCTACCTGCCTTAAGGACTATACTTAATCTTTTAACACCCTGAGTTTAAATTATTAATTTTTATTTACGAATGATATGTCTATTCATACAATTTTCGATTCATATTATCTAGACACTTCTGGAGCACACTGTACCTCTAAATATCTAAAGTATAATGATACTGACTAAATATCTAAAGTATACTGTTTGAGGCAATTGGTTCGAAAACATGGACCCTTTATTCCAGCCCTCGATTACTATAAATATTATACTTTGGCTTACGTGCGGAAAATCCCCACGGGCAACCCCGCCACCGGAGTTGGTGGGAGAGGTTATGTCGGACTCGAACCGACTAAAACGCACGACGCTAATGGGGCGTTTTTGGTTGCTGAAGGTGAGATTAACAGGCATATCCCTCGCACCCCGACCGACCCAGGGCCATCTCTCTCGATCTGGCCCTCTCCTCGGGTGTGGGGACCACAGAGTCCCCAACTCGTCCCCGGAAATAAATATTATACTTGCATAACTGAAAATTCCAATTTAAATATAAATCGATTTATGTTTTAATTTTTTTTTCTTTTTTTATACCACTTAGGTGGCAGACAAGCACACGGCCCACCTGATGGAAAGTGGTTACCGTGGCCTATGGACGTGTGTAACACCAGAGAAGCCACACTAGCGCTGCCGGCCCTGTAAGCACAGAGACTCTGTGCTGTCAGTGTAGAGGACAAAGCAGGACAAGCCTTTAGTCATCCCACTGACTGCACAGATTCTCCAGTGAGCTCTAGCTACCCTACTCACCGCTGGGAACACAATACGTTAGTTATTAAAACCGCGGTATTCTGTAGGGCAGAGGTACTTCTCCAGTCGGACTGCTCAATTGGGCGGAAATACCACCGTGTCCTACCTCCTAAATACCTAAATCTCATTAAAACGGTTGGAAATACTTACGTAAACCCATTGAAAACAAAGATGCCCGGTCCATGATGTCTAAGCCATGGATCTCATACCATCTATAACTGTCAAGCATCATAAAGATGTACACGAAGCTCAGCAGGCCTGTGAGTGCTAATATGCTTATACCATAATAGTAATACACCTTCAGATACTTCATATTTCTCTGAAAATAATAAGGAAAGATTATACTAAAACAAGTCGATTTATTGACCGAGCCGATTTCGCTTTTGTCCGTATTTAAAATAAATAAATAATCCACGACATTCTACACAACGCTATCTAGACCCATGGTAAGCATAGCTTAACTAGCTTGTGTTATGGGATCTAGAATGCGGATAAACATACTTAGATACTTTTTTTTTTGTAAATACATACATATTATACATAGAAACACCCAGACCAATGCAAATATACATATGCATACAAATATTTGCACTGAGCGGGAATCGAACCCGCGCCCCCTGCATAGCAGTCGAATGCTCTACCGCTACGCCACGGAGGTCAAAGTATTTATATCTTGACACCTCCGTGGTGTAGCAGTAGCCCTCTACCGCTATGCAGGGGCGCGGGTTCGATTCCTGCTCAGTCCAAATATTTTTATGTTATATTTGCATTGATCTGAATGTTTCTATGTATAATGGGGGGGGGGGGGGTACTGGGAATTTTGTTGTCGCGTTTATTTAAGAACCGATCCTCATTATTTTATGTGTAACATCCAGTATTGAATAAAATAAGAAGCTGCTAACTATTAAAATCGGTTCCCTTACAGGGGAACGCACTGACCACTAAGCCACAGAACCTTCGCCCGAAACGATTCAAATGCTTCTATACATAGGTATATCAGTCAGTCAGTACATACATAAACTCATGCCTATATCCCCGAAGGGGTAGGCAGAGGTGTTAGCACCCACATTTCGCCAGTTTATGTTTAGGTCCCAATGTAATAGGTAGCGAGCCTATAGCCACTAACCGGGCACTTATAAACCTGCGATAAATACACACATAACTTCGAAAAGCATCAAAAAGTCATTTATGTGTACCCTGGTAAAACCTGGGATCGAACCCGAGACCTCGTCTCAGCAGTCCATTACCCATACCACTAGGCTACCGCGGTTTCTCACAAATTCTAACAAATTAATTTCAAAGAAACACCCAGGCCAATGCAAATATGCATGTACGGTGGACAAAGCAGATACAATTGCATCTTTACATACAACTTCATATAAAAAAGTGCAACCGTATATTCTTTGTACCTACACAAAAATTTGCACTGAATGGTAATCGACACCACGCTCCTTGATTGGCTATTTAAGACGCAACGCAAACTATAGACGTCGAGACGAAGGTAAGGTATGGATACGACACAGATACGGCGCAAACGCGATATCTGCGCAAACAGCGTGGAAACAGTACGGCTAGTTACGTCGTTATAGAGCGTGATATTGACGAGATAAGACATGTATTCCTCTTCAGAAAAAGACGAAGATGCACTGGTTTTGTAACAGATTATTAAAACAAACGGATGTGTAAAAAGTATTATTTTCACTCAATAGCACCTTGTATAATTATAATCAGACCCGTATCATTTCAACACAGTTTGCGCAGATATAAAAAAAGAAGAAAGAAAGAAAGAAAGAAAGAACATTTATTAAGATTTCGCGCACATTGACATAATTTACAGTATTTAGCTTTATTATGCATGTTCGTTTATATTTATGTGTGCGACCCTCAAAAGGTCGCCATCTCAGCATAAATACTACACATCACATGTTAATATGATGTGCAGCGCTGATATTCTGATGGCACCTTTACAGCGACGCGACGATACTACATTATTGATAATACCACCACACATTCATTAGGTTTAAAATTTTCAATTTTTCCAAAAGCAAAATGACACAAACTAAAAAAAAAAACAAAAAAAAATAACAATATACTCCAAACAATAATAATAACGATGTCATGGAACAGATTTCCGAACGATGCATGCATCGCATAAGCGACAACGTCACTACACCGAACTGTCAAATCCGGATAAAAAATCGCGTCTGCACCGTATCTGTGCCGTATCTATCCCTTACCTTCGTCTCGTCGTCTTCTGTTTGCATTGCTCCTAACCGATTTGAAAGATTAAAAAAAAATAAAAACATACCTTATGGGCTCCAGCGATGAAAATACCATGTAAAACTATATCTACAAGCAGCATGAATAAGAATATAGCGGATAACACTATTTCCTGATAATTATTACACATGCTTTCAAAAGAACTCATCATGATTGTAAGTAACCATAGACAGTTCAGTAGCAAGAATGACGATAATATCTGAAAAAAAAGAAGTTAATTCTAAGGTCAGTGGATTTGGTAAACAGAAGTTGGGGGGAAGTTGACAAATAAAAAAATAAGTTTAGTTTAAAACTAAAACCCGACTACTGAAAAGTATTAAACAAGAAAATATCTAGGATAGCCGTGGTCGTATGCCACTTATCCATACAATATTTTGGTTTTTTTTGACTATGATGTCGGGTTTTAGTTTTTAACAATTTTTTTTAGTTATTTTACTTTGAGGGAAGAAATGGGTATAATATTTGAAATGTGCTAATTAAACCCTTTCAGTTGATACCAAGACATATTTATCTCAAATTATTTTTTTATCACAGCATGACCGCTAGAGGGCGCCACATTAGATTCAGAGACACGTTATATATATATATATCCACTTCGTCCGAGCGTTATTACGAGACAGACGTGTTCATAATTTTTATTTAAAAATTTCAAATCAATAGTAAACGAAAATAGTGCTTACAAAAATCAAACAACAGTTTAAGTTTGCAAGAATACAGTGTGTGACTTAAGACGCTCCGGTCTTGAGTTCGCGTTACTCGCTTGCCGCTGCTGGCTACCTCATCTCCCCGTGCCCGACCCGCGAGAAAGAGACTTACCCCATAATTTGCCTCTCACTTACTCGTGTGCTAGTCATCAGTGCCCCACTACCAATTCAACTTCGTAGCAACTCTTGACGCCGCTACGTCGCTACACGGCTACGAGTTACGACTGCTGTATGTCTACACCTACGAATTCTACACTGTTCCGGACCGGTATTGTTATTTGTTTATCACTAACCTACACAAGTTACGCCCATTGCAGCTCGCTGCATATTAATTGAACAAACAATAATAATATCTTGAAAGTATGTCCTCACCATCAGAATCCAATCTGAGCCAGCCAATTTCTAACTACGAAATTGATCTGCAACCGGCTAGCAACGTGGATGTGGATTACCAGAAGGACGATCTAACGCCTCCAAACTTTATTTCTGCTCGAAATAAAAGACCCAGAGAAGAAATTATTTCACCATCGCAATTTCACAATTTCAAAGAAGAAATGAAGGAGTTTATGTCGTCTTTAATATGCCAACAGAAAATAGAACTGGTCGAAATTACTAAAAACCTAAAAGAAATCCACATAACGAACACAAATATTGAACAATCTGTCACTCTATTAACTATTCAAAATCAGGAATTTCAGAAGAAATTTGAGATGATGGAAACACAAGCAAAAAAGGATCGAGAATATATCTCAATTTTGGAAGATAGAATCGAGGACCTACAAAAAGTGGCACGCAAGACTTGTGTAGAACTTAAAAATGTTCCACGTAAACACCAGGAAAATAGAGACGACCTAATCAAAATTGTATTGAACCTTTCCAAAACAGTTAACATTGACATCTGCACACGAGACATTAAGGACATCTACAGACTCAAGGGAAGAAATGAAGCGGAGAAAAACCCCCCGATAATCTTGGAACTCGGTTCTACTATTCTAAAAACAGACCTTTTAAAAAAGGTTAAGGAGCTCAACATGAAAAACAAAAACAAACTTCAGGCAAAACACCTAGGACACACTTCCAATGAAGACACTCCGATTTACATATCGGAACAGTTGACTGTGAAAGGTGCACGTCTGTTCTTCTTATCCCGGGACCTCGTCAAGTCCAAACAGTTTAAATATTGTTGGACTTCGTTTGGAAAAGTATTTGTACGAAAGGACGACAGCTCCAAAATAATTTGTATCCAGAATGAAGCTCAGGTCCACTTACTTCTGAAAAAACAATGACTATCTACTCAAATTTGTCACCTGTTTTTTAGTATATTTTCATATATTATGTATTGTCTACTACAACTTGGTAAGAAAAACTGTCTATTACTTAAATTTATTGTACAATATGTGCACACTACTCCTCAATCTATCATCATATTTACACTCCTTTACATAATAAAACACAACTTCTCACTAGCAAAATTAAAATTCTGTCAGAAGCAACTCACTATCGCGCACACAGAATTTCTTTGCACGAACTTATACCCACTACCAACTGAAGCAATAAGACTTTCAAAAAATCAATCAAACTCACTGTCCCAAGTGTCTTCAAGAATCCCAAATCTCGCCACGACCTTCTTATACAATTTTTTTTTTCACTATGGATAGTATTCCTATACTACAAGATTAAGACACCTTACAAATTTCTGAATCAGTTAAATGTAATATACAAGACCTAGCTCAACACGTTTTTACCAGTACCAATAATAATTTAATTGTCATCACCCAAAATATACGAAGTATATATAAGAACTTCGATGACCTTCAAATAACACTTTCTCAATTAAACTTAGAAGTCGACATCCTGATTTTAACAGAATGTAGATTGAATCAAAATAAACATCTGCCTTCACTAAATAAGTATACCTCATATCGAACGGTAAGTGTTCTTAATCAAAATGATGGTGTCGTAGTTTATATCAAAGATCAACATCAAGCTAAAATTACAGAACTCAGTCTTGCTGACGCTACGGGACTCCAGATTATGATCGCCAACTATGTTCTTCTTGCAGTATATCGTTCTTCATCCCACTTAAATGCAAACCTTTTTATTAACTCCCTTAATACACATCTTGAAAACATTTCTCAATTCAAAAATATCTCGGTTATAGGGGACATTAATATTGACCTCATCAGCTCAGTCAAAGAAAAATCACAGGAACGCAATAACCGGCTTAATTACCTGAATGTTTTATCCTTACATGGTCTTTTGCCCAGTCATACTTTCCCCTCTAGGGGAGATTCCTGTCTAGACCATGTTATGTTCAAATCTGATACCAAAAAACAATCATCCACTGTCGCTGTCTTAAATACTACTATTACCGATCACAACCTAATCCTGATAAAATTTGCAAATGTAAATAAGGAGTCTTCTCCCTCTAACTCTAAAATTATTGTAGATTTTGAAAATGCATATAAAACTCTTATTGCATCTGATGTATCATTTCTTGATGTATACAATGATCCGGACATCTTTGCAAACACATTTATAGATATAATTAAGGCATCTGTCCAAGCTAATTCCAAGATTAAAACCCTATCAAATAGCAAAAGAATTTTAAAACCTTGGATTACTAGTGGTGTACTAAAATGCATTAAACTTAGAAACAACATGCAAAGTAAACTTAGTAAAGATCCCCAAAATATCATTTTAAAAATTACTTACAAACGCTATAGAAATTTTTGTTGCAATCTAATAACTAAACTTAAGAGGAATTATAATAGGGAACTAATTAACAAATCAGTCAATCAACCTAAAAAGCTATGGAACACTATCAATAAAGTTGCTCAATATAAGCCACCTAAGACGAAAAACGTTGATCTACTTAACATAAAACCACTACCACTAGACTCAGTAAACTATATAAATAATTATTTTGTCAACATTGGATCAAATTTAGCAGAACTCATACTTAAACAATCTGGAACCAACGACCATAACCCAGACAGATCACGGACAGGTAGTCTTCCCCATTCCTCGTTTGTACTGCTGGGGACAGACCCCCAAGAAGTTGACATGATACTAATGAGCCTGGACTCTAGCAGTGCACCTGGCTGGGACGGAATTAGCACTGCTTTTCTGAAGAGTGCTCGTGATTTTGTTGTTCCATACATTAGTAAACTGGCGAATCTTTGTCTTAGTGAGGGGGTTTTTCCTGAATCTCTCAAGCGGTCTATGGTAACACCTGTTTACAAGAGCGGAGACAGATCTGATGTCAACAATTATAGACCTATATCTGTCCTGACCTCAATTTCAAAAATAATTGAAAAGCTCTTAAATGCTAGATTAGTTTATTATCTTAATAAATATAATATTCTGTCAAAATTTCAATATGGGTTTCGCAAAGGACTATCAACGGAAAACGCAATTCTGGATTTGACTACTACTATAACTGAAGGGATCGACAAGGGAAACAAATGTCTCGCGGTATTTTTAGATCTTAAAAAGGCCTTTGATACGGTTTCTGTCCCGGTTCTTGTAAACAGGCTTGAGAGCATAGGCATTAGAGGAGTAGAGCTTTCTCTCTTCACCAGCTATCTCTGTGATCGAACCCAATCTGTAAAAATAGATGGCAACGTAAGTGACGAATACGCCGTGAAATTTGGTGTTCCGCAGGGGAGTGTCCTTGGTCCGACTTTATTTTTAATTTATATAAATGAATTATGTAACCTACAGGATGTCGGAGGAAGGATACTCTCCTATGCAGATGACACTGCTATTGTCTTTGGTTGCGCCGAAGTAGAAACTGTATTTTTGACACGGAAACACACTCCTTTTATACCCGTCCCCCCTTCCGCACTAACCATAGATGTGGCTTCCGTCCGCCATTTGTGAAATATAGACACTCAGTCTCGCTTTGAACTAGCCAGCGTGATGACGGACCGCGCTCGCGTCTCTCAAAAATGATTAATATTTGTTACATTTTACCGCTTCATAGACCTTTACCGATCGGATTGTGCCTCTCGTGTGTTCCTCAAGCGATCTAGTGATGCTGACGGCAGCTCCTGAGCAAGGAAGAGAAGATCCGTGTACCGGCTGCGATGAAAACACGTGTGTCGTGAAGGTTAGTGCATCCTCTCCTAATTTCTCGGGCTGCATTCACTGCCTGGATCGAATCCGCGGCAGCCCGGCCACCTGTCTTTTGTGTGTAAAGCGTCAATAGAACAGTTAGCTACTTCCCGCAATACAGTCCATTACCGCACTCGGCCATGCGCCACCATTTTTGGTCCGGATCGAGCCGGATTCTTAGCCGTAGTTCGTATTTTGTTATTATTCCAATGGGAATGAGCGCACCGCACCTAAGTGCCTGGTTATTTTAGTAGAAAACCCCGCATCCAGACACTTAGGATTAGATTTGTTGTCCGTTCGCCGCTGGCTCGCATTGTACCTACCTAATACATAAATAGGTTAGGTATCATATCAACACTTAATCGTAGTTCGCAATTTTCGCATCGCACCTAAGTGCCTGGTTATTTTAGTAGAAAACCCCGCATCCAGACATTTAGGCTTAGATCTTAGGTATACTCAGACACCCTAGTGCATAGGCACAGTGTAATACCTAACGCATTTGGCTTTGTTTTGTTTTTTTCAATTACGTTGTTCTCGGCTCGCGTCGTATTTGCCTAGTACCTGCGTGGGTGGACACGTGGCTGTACCTACCTCGCTCGCATCTCATCCCAATTCATACGAAAGTATTTTAATTTGAATAGATATTACGCAATACTTAATCTCTGAAATAATAGTTGAACCTAGACAGCGACCATCGCGTAGGTACGACCTTGTTGCTATGCGCGTTAGTTCAAGCTTGCACTGGCAGTCATAAGTACCTACCTACCTACGGTTATCGCTCGCGCCGCCTCGCTGCTCTGTACCGCTAAGATTAAGTCATTTCATATTTGTTATTTACCGCACTTTAGTTTGAGATTTAATTGTAAACATGTCCCCAAAGGTTGATAAGACCGGTAAGGTTCAATTGAAACTTTTATACGCTAAAAAAGAAATGATTTACTCTCGCGTACAATCGATCTATGATAATGCACTTAAAACCTCTGATTTGGTCATCAGAGATTCGTTCTTGTGTTCTATAGAAAACTTAGATAGTCTACGCGCGGATTTCGAAACCTTAGTACATGACATCAATGTTTTAGAGTTGAATTTGGATCCCGATTACTCAGTGAGTTATCAAGCCTTGTCGTCGTTTGACGATTTGTATTGTCGTATCAAACGCGTCGCTAGGAGTTTGGAGAAACCGGCTGACCTACCCAACCCCACTCGCGACCGACCTAAGTTGCCACCAATTCAAATACCCGAATTTGATGGTAACATTCGCAATTGGTGTCTATTTATAGATAGTTTTGAGAATACGATAGATAAGAACGATTCGTTGACAGATCACGAAAAATTGCATTATCTCGTTGAAAAATTGACTGGTAAAGCTATAACCGCTTGCGCTGGAATTACGTTTAGTGCCGGGAATTATAATTTAATTTTAAATACTTTGAAAGCTAAGTATGAGGATAAAAGATCGGTAGCTAACGCCTATTTAGATCAGATGTCTGATTTGAAATCTATTACGGCATGTAACGATCAAAACTTAGAGAAATTTCTAGATACTTTCGCGTCAGCTGTTCGCGCCGTAAAGAACTTGAAGATCGATGACCTCTGCGACTTCGTATTTTTGTATATGGGTTTAAAGAAATTAGATTCCGAAACCATTCGTTTGTTTGAGTCGGATCATCGCGGCAGTAAAATTCCTAAGTTCGAAGACTTAGAAAGTTTTGTTCGCGAGCATATAAAGGTATTGCAACGCTCTTCATCGAAACATGAAGGCGCGAAGAAGGTTGTTACTTCTGAACGCAAAATAGATGCCTCATCGAGGTCACCGAGGTCAACCCATACTTATGTTAATACCGCACCAGCACGTGTACAATCATCTGTTTGCTCTTTGTGTAGTACTCATCATTCGCAACTGTACAAGTGTCCTGGTTTCCTAAAATTGTCGCCTAGTGATCGTTATAAATTTGTTCGCGCTAATAATTTTTGTTTTAATTGTCTCGGTACTAAACACCGCGTTGTTTTATGTAATAGTAGAAATAGTTGTCGCAAATGTCAAGCGAGACACCACACTTTGCTTCATTTTGAGAATAGTAATGCCGCATCCAATGTGAGCACGGTTGGCTCGTCGAGCGGTGACACACGGCAGCCTGCGCCGCAGCCGCAGCCCGCGCTCGCGCGCGCTCCGGCCCGCCCGGTGACCGCCGCGGATGACGTCACCTTGTGTTCGTTCTCCGCTAGTGCTGCACTCACTACTGTGTGTCTCGCGACCGCTCGCGTTGTTATTGTTGATACATTAGGTAAACCGCACCTTGTTCGAGCGCTATTAGATGGCGCTTCGCAAAGTAATTTTATTACTCAAGATTGTTGTCAACGTCTTGGTTTCAATGTTGATAAGCGTTCAACCCATTCAGTGGTGAAAGGGTTTGGGGGTTTGCAGTCAGCTGTTCATGGCACCATTAAAACAAGGTTTGGATCTCGTTTTAATAATAATATTTGGTTTGACATGGATTCGCTCGTTACAGATAAAATAACTGAACAGTTGCCTACCGTCCCAGTTGACACGTCTTTATTAACGAAATTTAAAGACTTGCCTTTAGCTGATGAGACTTACGCTGTTCCTGGAGTCGTCGATATATTGATCGGCGCTTCGATTCTCCCGCACCTCCAGTTATCACGTAAGGTCAAAGGGGGACCGACGTACCCCGCTCCGCACGCCCTGGAAACAGTTCTTGGTTTTGTTATAATTGGTTCCGCACCCGCTTCTATGGATAGTTTTAGTCACTCGACTGCTTCGTTCTGTTGCACCGTCGAGCCGCCACTGGAGTCTACCATCCGCAAGTTTTCGCTCGGTGGCTCCCGTGTATCCGCTGAAAAACGCTTTCTTTGTTTGGAACGAAAGATGCAGGCGTCCCCAAAGTCGAAGCGGGCCTATGATGAGGTTGTTAACGAATATTTAGATAAAGGTTACATCTCACCTGCGCCTGCGGACACTGGCGGGACCCAGCCTTCGTACATTATCCCGCACCGCGGAGTTATTAGAGAAGATAAGCTTACTACTAAAACTCCGTGTAGTTTTGGATGGCAGTGCTAAGACTAGCACTTCCGTGTCGCTTAATGACATAATTGTAAATTTTCGCATTAATATTAGTAATTTTTAGCTTTTAGGACTCAACAGTCGCTTTGTGTTGGGCCCACTCTTCGCCCCATCGTTGGGACACATTCGTCGCTAATAGAGTGGCAAAAATTCAATCTGAATTGGCGCCACATAATCTCTTTCACGTTGCTGGCACCGACAACCCAGCCGATTGTCTCTCTCGTGGATTGCTTCCTTCGCAAATTTTAGATCACCCGTTATGGTTTAGTGGACCGTCCTGGATTCATGCCGCGTTAGATGGGTGGCCAGTTAGTCAATTCAATCCCACTACGGTTTCCGAACCACCCGAGGAGAAGAAGCACTCGCTTGTTGTATCGGTCCCACGTGAAGAGACCCTTATTTTGTTGTTGGCTAATCGCGTCTCGTCTTGGTCGAGACTGTTGCGTTGTGTTGTTTGTTCGCCTCTGCCCGCTGCCTAGCCAGCAGTAGGCACGAGCTCCAATCTAGGTTTATATTTTAGTTGTTATTTCCCAAACCTAGATTTAGATTAGACTTTAGATTTGTTTCGCATTTGTCGTTTCGAAGGTAACCCTTCAAGCCGGGGGGAATGGTTGCGCCGAAGTAGAAACTGTATTTTTGACACGGAAACACACTCCTTTTATACCCGTCCCCCCTTCCGCACTAACCATAGATGTGGCTTCCGTCCGCCATTTGTGAAATATAGACACTCAGTCTCGCTTTGAACTAGCCAGCGTGATGACGGACCGCGCTCGCGTCTCTCAAAAATGATTAATATTTGTTACATTTTACCGCTTCATAGACCTTTACCGATCGGATTGTGCCTCTCGTGTGTTCCTCAAGCGATCTAGTGATGCTGACGGCAGCTCCTGAGCAAGGAAGAGAAGATCCGTGTACCGGCTGCGATGAAAACACGTGTGTCGTGAAGGTTAGTGCATCCTCTCCTAATTTCTCGGGCTGCATTCACTGCCTGGATCGAATCCGCGGCAGCCCGGCCACCTGTCTTTTGTGTGTAAAGCGTCAATAGAACAGTTAGCTACTTCCCGCAATACAGTCCATTACCGCACTCGGCCATGCGCCACCAGTCTTTGTTGCCAATACTTGGAACTCCGTACATGCCCAAGCTGTAAAGGGACTGGCGCGTGTATCGAAATGGCTCAGGGATAACTTGCTAACTTTAAACACTCACAAAACATGCTATATTTGTTTCTCTCCCTATACATCATCGCAGCCACTGAATAACCTGTTCATAAAAATCCACAGCTGCCCGAACCCTGAAGACACCCGGTGCGATTGTCCCCACATTAACAAGGTCAGCCAAACGAAATATCTCGGCATCATTATTGACCAAAGGCTGTGTTGGTACCCACAGTTGGAGGCGGTAATAAATCGTATTCGTAAACTTATATGGGTTTTTAAATTACTGAGATGTGTAATGTCTAGCTCTCTTCTAAACAAAATCTACATAGCATTAGCTCAATCGATAATAGCCTATTGCATCCCAATTTGGGGTGGAGCTAACAAGACCAACTTTTTAAACCTCGAAAGGGCACAGAGATCTCTTCTAAAGGTTATGTACTTCAAACCTTATACATTTACTACTAACAACTTATATCAGACTAGCAAACTTCTCTCGGTTCGAAAGCTATATATTCTTAACCTAACCCTAAGGTGTCATAAATCCTTACCACTTAAAGCAGAACTTCAAAGAAAGAGAAGAAACGATATTGTTGCTACTACACCTCGGGTACGTACCGCTTTTGCTGGAAGATAGTATCCATGTCAGGCAGCATTCACATATAATAAACTAAACAAAACACTCAAATTATATCCTAAACAATTTCACATGTGCAAAAAATCACTCATGCAATTCTTATTTACTCTTACTTATGATGAAGTTGAAACTATTTTAACAAGAATTGTCTGATTCTCATCTTACCAACATTGTAATGTGCCAACAGAGATAATCTTACGCATCCAAGGTCACACTCACACACACACAACTCACATACACACACACACACACACACACACACACACACACACACACACACACACACACACACACACACACACACACACACACACACACACACACACGCACAAACACACACACACATACACACACACATACACGCGCCCACTATTATTGTAATCTTTTGTATTGTCAAGGGAAGTAGCGGGTCATTCCCAACACGAGTGTCATCCGATTACTCACCGGGAAGACTCAACATTGTTAAGTTTTAAGATTACTGAAATAAACAGATTTTATATAGCCTATAATAAGCGGACGACTAAGATGCTTCTAACGATACCCCATTTGTCCAGTTCTAATTAGTGGTTGAGGAGCAATGAGGGAACAGATGATCTTACGTACATACATAGCCTCTCAAAATCATAACCCTCGTTTTAGTCGGGTAAAAATGGGGCTGTCCATTAATTACGTAGTGTTTCTAGAATTTTAGAATATTAAGTAACGTAATAGGAGCTGCCTGTCATGGAGATAAAAATGCTGCAGTGGATTAGCGGAGTCTCGCGTGAGGAACTCCCGTATGTGGGGAGACATACGGGAGGAAAGTGTCTTGATCACACGTATCGGGACAGTCTACTCGACCGATGCTCGGTGCGTGTGAACATAGCGCCGAGTACTTAGACGTAAATTGCACTCGGCCGAATGCCGAAAGCACTGTCTCGCCACTACACTCGTGTGTGATCAAAGCATTACTGAAAATTGCCACGTTATGTGGCTAATGGTATATAACCGCGGTAGTAGGGACTGCTGAGACGAGGACTCGAATTCGATCCCAGGTTCAACCATGGCACACACCAATGACTTTTCGATGCTTTTCGAAGTTATGTGTGAATTTATCGCAGGTTTATAAGTACTTGGTTAGTGGCAATAGGCTCACCACCTATTATATTGGGACCTAAACATAAACTGGCGAAATGAGGGTGCTAGCACTTCTGGCTACCCCTTGGGAGATAGCGTGATAGGCGTGAGTTTATGTTATGTTTTTTTTTATATAGGACACGCCAACTTGACCTCACCTCGCCTGATGGTAAGCTAAAGGCAAAGTCTCAGGAAAGAGGGTCACCATTACAAACACTAAGTGTTACAATGGTGGCACTCAGCTTGGCGGCCTCATCAGATGCTTTTTCACGCCCCGCTTAAAGGCCCCGGAACTGTAGGAAGAAGGAAACACGTGTGCAATTCCAGGTCTTGGTGGTGCGGCAAAGAAAAGAGTCACCGAATCGCTTGGTTCTTGCTCGTATATTCTGCACAGTGTGAGGGTGACATCTAAGGCCTGCACGTGGGTAATAAATGTATGTCAATGGGTACAATACTCACCATCTTAACATATCCCCATCCTAGCAAGCCATTTCTCAAGGGGAAGCAGCAACAACATCTATTCAATATTGGTACTTCTATTTGTATTTCTGTATGCATTTTGAAAAATATTTCTTATAAGTATGCACTGGGTAAAAATGAAACTGTACTTCTATATAACAAGGGTTTTTTGTTGTTTATACAACTATTCATAAGATATATTGTTTTGGAACTAAAGTTATATAAACAAATTACTTCAATTTATAAGAAACCAGATAGATAACCTCTGAACTTTACGAAGAAAATTGTATTTACAACTTAGTGTTGTTTTGTCATTATTTTTTACACTTGCATTTTTAACACGTGATTACCGCCTGTGCCACGATTTATATTAAGTTTATGTCATAACAAAAAAAAAATCGCCTCGAACCGACCAAAACGCACGCCACCTGTGGGTCATTTTTGGTTGACAAAGGTGAGGTGAACAGGCATATCCCTCGCACCTCGGCCGACCCAGGACCATCTCTCAATCTGGCCCTCTCCTCGGGTGTGGGGACCACAAAGTCCCCAATTCGACCCCGGAAATGGGGAGGCGCGCGAGACGCACCTCGGACGCGGCCTGATTCTGCCAGGGTGACAGGCGGCTCCACCCGTCATTCCCAGGCCTCAGGGGGGGCGGCGGTCATTCACGGGTGGAGCTTTCATCGACCTCCGATGCCTGAGTTGTCTTCGTACTTGGGCAGAATGGCTTGCGATCCTTTGTGCTCCCGCCTCCTTCTTCATGAGCATTACTTGTTCGCAGAAGGATGCGCTGGCCGCCCACGCATCCGCGCAGCGAACCATCGCCGCGAGCAAGGTGGAGAGCGTGAGAACTCTCACTCCCAGGGCCGCCACTAGCTCCCGTTTCGGCGTCTCCCACGCCGGACACTCGATGAGCGTGTGCAGCCCCGAGTCCTCGCTCGCAGTGATGATGTTACACCCCCTGGTGTTGCACACGTTCATAGGTTACGGTAACCACTTTCCATCAGGTGAGCCGTGTGCTTGTCTGCCACCTAAGTTGTGTTAAAAAAAGTTTATTACATTGTCCATTCACTCTACAAGATACCATTTATTATCATTTATTGAGTTGTTATTGATTCATATGGATGAAATACCGCGTATTAATAGTTGGTTCGACGTCTGTGTAGTTAGTGATATCACTGGCCCAGGTAAGGTAGTACCCGTTAGGGGCTGGCCATTAATCACGTGAGGCTCAGCAGGGAGTTAGGGTTCGAAAAAAATCACGAAATTCCACCAGGGAGAGGTAGGGGTATAGTGAGATATGAGGCGTATTTAATTTTATCACGGTGTTTAAATGTTTCTGGGAATCAACTGATATGGGCGGTACAACTGTACCAGTTGCTGAAGTATAGTTTGATAGCAGTGAAGTCTTTCAGTCAATCTCTATATAGTATTATGATTATTACATTTTGAAAGGAAAAATAATTTTGAAACTTTTTAGTTTCAAAATTATTTTTTTTGACTATTATACTATTTAATAATGTAGCTAAAAAGGTAGCCAGAGCTCACTGGAGAATTTATGCTGTCAGTGGGATGACTAAAGGCTTGTCCTGCTTTGTCCTCTACACTGACGGCACAGAAACTCTGTACTTACAGGGTCGGCAGTGCGAGTGTGGCTTCTCTGGTTTTACACACGTCCATAGGTCACGGTAACCACTTTCCATCAGGTGGGCCGTGCTCTTGTCTGCCAACTTAGTGGTATAAAAAAATAAATATCAGGAATAGTTATGGTCGTATGCCATTTTTCCTACATTGTATTGTTTTGTTAGACTAAGTGACATACGACCACGGTTAACCCTGATATTATCTTCTTTAATACTTTTCAGCGGTCGGGTTTTAGTTTTAAACTTTATTTTTATTTATATTGGGGCAAGCAAATAATTTATATATTTTTGAAATGTGCCCTATCAATTGATACCAAACACGACATATTTATCTCAAATTTATTTTTAACACAATACTTTATGACCGCTAGAGGGCACTACACTAGATTCAGTGACACGTTATATAGCCTATAACCAGCGGATGACAAGACACTTCTAATGATACCTCATTTGTCCAGTTCTAGTCAATGGCTGAGGAGCTATGAGAGAACAGATGAACCTATATACATACACAGCCTGTCAAAATCATAACGCTCCTTTTTGGCAGTCGGATAACAATTTTATTAGTATGATAACGGTATAACCATTCAGGACCGGTTGTTGGCATAGCTAGCAGTCGAAAAAATCAAGCGTGAAAAAATTTTGTGAAGTCTTCCACTTGAAGCACGCAACTCATTTTCAAACATTAATAGTTCATAAATAAATAAAACAAATTTAATTCTCACCAACAACCAAATTACAAAATATAGTGTTTGCACAAATTTAGGTAAACACAGTCTGGTTGTGGATCGCTGGTGCCTGTTGTAGGTAATAAATTACCTGTATTCCACTATTACACAATAAGTATAGTATGTTGTGCTCAAAAAATAAATTACAGAATAATCGGTTTTGGTTCAAATTATGCTATCGTTTATGATATATTAAGCATGCTATGTGTGTGTGTGTGTGTGTGTGTGTGTGTGTGTGTGTGTGTGTATGTGTGTGAGTGTGTGTGTATTTATATGATTAATGATAAGATGATTAGAGGTTCACAAATAAATCTAATAAGTGGTCATGTCTTGAGTTGTACCACTTTGGAGGCAGACAAGCTCATGGCCTAACTGATGGAAAGTGGTTACCGGGGCCTATGGACGTGTGCAACGCTAGGGGAGTAAGAACAGAATTTCTGTTCCGTCAGTGCAGAAGGCAAAAAAAGGCGAAAGAGGGCGCCACATTAGATTCAGTGACACGTTATATAGTCTTTAACCAGCGGACGACTAAGATACTTCTAACGATACCTCATTTGTCCAGTTCTAATATGTGGTTGAGGAGCTATGAGGGAACAGATGAGCCTACATACATACATACATACATAGCCTGTCAAAATCATAACCCTCCTTTTGCTTCGTCATAGTCGGGTAAAAACAGGTCATGCCTTTACTCTTTCCACTGATAGCACAAAAAATCTCCAGTGAGTTCTAGCTAGCACAGAACAGGAACACATCACGAGGTGATTAGGGCAGCGGTTTTCTGTAGGGTGGAGGTAGGACACGACGGTATTCCCGTCCGAATACAAAACCGGGAACACGTCGTGAGTAGGGTAGCCAGAGTTCACTGGAGAGTTTTTGTGCTGTCAGTGGGAAGACCAAAGGCTTGTCCTGATTTTGTGTTCTGCACTGAGGGCACAAAAAATCTCTGTTCTTACACGGTCAGCAGCACGGATGTGACTCCACTGGTGTTACACACGTTCACAGGTCACGTTAACCATTTTTCATCAGGTGGGCCGTGTGCTTGTCTGCCGCCTAAGTTGTATAAAAAAAAAACTTCTTCATCTTCTTCATTCTAGCCTAATGTTAATCCCAGTTGCATCCGAACCTTTTCGTATAACTGCGGGTTTGACTCAACTGCGATATTTTCCGTGAAGTGACTACTAGAGTGGTGTCCTAGAGTGAAGACAAAGAGAAGGTAACGGAAGGTAGGACGTCCCCTAGCCAGATGGACGGACGATCTGGAAAAGGTGGCTGGGACAGACTGGATGCGGAAGCAAGAGGATCGGAAAAAATGGCGCACATTGGGAGAGGCCTATGTCCAGCAGTGAACTGTAGTGGGTTGATTGATTGATTGACTGCTATCTGACCTCCACAAGCCATTGTCGATATTGAACCATTGCAGTAAGACCAGTTTTTGAACTAATTAGGGCTCCAACTACCCATTATGACAGTCATAGATGTTCGTATAGCAACCGGAAACGTGCTCTTCGAGACACAACCAGACCGATGCAAATACAACATTTTTATTACAATTAGGTAAAGGGGCTAAAGACAGGCTAAAACAATAAAATAATTGTAGATTTCCTATAAATGAGGATGTAAAGATATGCTAAATAAATACTAAATGAGAGGAAAATAAATTGTTCTCGATTCGACAATAAACATTCAGCCCATGACTAAGTGCCCGCTTGACGGCACTTAGTCATGGGCTCGCCCCTCATTACGTGGGACCGAAAATAAAAAATATTGAATTATAGGTGTTATACACCTCTGTCTACCCCTTCGGGGATTTGCAGGCGTGAGAATAATAATGTATGTACGAGTATATACATAAATTGTTACACGTGGAAAGTTTGTGCAATTCAAGGTTTGTTTTCGAGTTTTATATCTATGAACTAAATTTAAATTGGAAATTACTTTCCAACAATTTTGAGCCAATTAGTAGATAATTTCGACACGACACGACGGCTTCGCGATAACGTGAGACTTGTCAGTATATATTAGAAAATACAATACAGTCATTGTGAAATACGATTACAGGAGTCAGAAAACTAGTCAGTAATTCCTAATTAAATCATATCAAATAAATTTTTATGACATGTCAATTTGATTTCAACTGCCTGGGGGTGACTGGTGGAGCCGCCTGTCACCCTGGCAGAAGCTGGCTGCGTCGGCGGCGCGCCAGGCGCGCCTCCCCGTTTTCCGGGAACGAGTTGGGGACTCTGTAGTCCCCATCCCCACACACCCGAGGAGAGGGCTAGATCGTGAGAGATGGCCCTGGATCGGCCGGGATGCGAGGGATATGCCTGTCAACCTCACCTTTGGCAACCAAAACGACCCACAGGTGGCGTGCGTTTTAGTCGGTTCGAGTCTGACATAACCTCTCCCACCGGCTCCGGTGGGGAGGTATCCGTGGGGATTTTGTGCACGTAAAAAAAAACCGTATTACAATGGTAGCACTCAGCTTGACGGCCTCATTAGATGCTTTTTCACGCCCCGCTTAAAGAACCAGGGACTGTAGGAAGAAGGAAACACGTGATCTGATAAGAAAAAATCTTTATTTTATTACTAAAGTATAGCACTATACTTAAACTTGTTTTTATTTTACACAATATATTAAACATTTTCTGGAGTGATCCTCGATGTTTCTGTATTTTCCATTGGATTTTCGAGTCGCATATTACATTCGGCTTCGGCTGCATTATTTACAAATCTGAAGTTGCCAGCGTTGTTCAGTTTGAAAATCTCACTCCTTACAAGCAGTAAAATGTACGACTCTATAACTGTAAAAACATTAAAAGTATCTATTTCATAGTATTCATATAATAATTAGTTTATTATATATATTATAGTATATGTAACCGTGGTAGCCTAGTGGTATGTGTTATGGACTGCTGAGACGAGGTCTCGGGTTCGATCCCAGGTTTTACCATGGCATGGCAGGTTTATAAGTGCCCGGTTAATGGCAATAGGCTCACCACCCATTACATTGGGACCTAAACATAAACTGGCGAAATGTGGGTGCTAGCACATCTGCCTACCCCTTCGGAGATATAGGCGTGAGTTTATGTTATGTTATTTAGTTTATTTCTAAAGGTGAAATAGAAGTGAAAAATGTTTGATGAAAAAAGATTACTATTAAGTAGATGAGTATCTTGATGATGGAAATGCGTGGTCAACATAAGTCTCTTGCTTGCTCGCTCAACATAAATTGTAAACTAAAGCAAATTAAAAAGAAAAATAATATAGTTCTAATATAGTTCTCTGAGTTTCTTGCTGCAATCTTCTCAGTAGAACTAACCTACCGAACCAGAGAAAGAATCATTTTCCAATGGTTTATTTATACATTATTTAATATTTTTATATTATTTCGTGACAAAATTGCTAAATGCCTAAATGCTGCGTGGTCACCAGTAGAGTAGAATTATATGTAGGTACCTAAAGGTGTTATACTTATAAGAAAGAATCTAATTCAAAGTTGTCGCTTGTACAACTTGCCCCCTAGACAAGTGACAATATGTTGGTCAGCGATGGAACTGGCACATATTTCAACGATTATGACGTATGGGTGAGTCAGTTATATTAGATCACTTTTGACTTGGACTCGGATATTTAGTTTATAAAAGGACTTATAAAGATAAATAGGCATGTAAAATAAAGTTTAAGGTTTTGATAATTATATGACAAAAGAACAATGTCTTGCCTCTACGTTAGGTTAAGTGACTGAAAATAATTTATTTCACTCGCATACTCAATTCTCGTTCGATTTCAACTTAAAATGGTGGGTAGACGCGACACTAAAGTATAGTTTGGTATTGCCAATGTAGAAAAAAACATATTTTAATGAGAAATCTAGAAGCGATACGATTTAAAAGGCGGAACCATTTATTCAAGTTTCCCCTATGCACAAATAAGACCACAGGTATGACATTTTTGACAATTGTCATAACCGTGCCGGCCAGCAAAATACCAGTGTTTTTGGGTGTATTGTCACTTGCCTAGGCCCCTCTAGTAACAAATATTGAATTAGCCCCAAAGAACGTAAGATAACATTAAAGAGTTCCACAAGGTATTAAGGGCCACCAATCTGTAATTCGACGAAATTTAGTATATTTTTGTCTTATTTTATGTTTTTGAAATGCCAATAAACGTCAATAAATGTTTCCCACTTTATAATATAAGTTTACCCCTAATAAGTTCTCTCTCTCGCTTAACTTAAGAGCTAGCTCTGGTCAGTGGAGTAATCTCCACTCTTCGCTCTCCTCCTCCTGATAAGACGCGACTTGTATCTTTTCTTTTATCTGTGCCATAAACATTCCTCTTGGTTTACCTCTTCTCCTCTTTCCTTCTACCTTCCCTCCTATGATATTTTTTTAATAAATCATGTCTTATCAGGTGACTAATCATGCTTCCTCTTCGGTTCTCTATTATTTTCAGTGTCGTTGAAGCAATAATATTAAAATACTTACATAAATTAATGAACATAGTACTCAAATTCGAGATACATAGTCTCCAAAAATATGGTTCATCGTAGTTTTCCCACAAACTTCTGATAGTTAAACCAATTATCGCCAGGGTCAGCAATGATATCACCACCAGCAGAGTTAGACCATAGAAGTAGTAGATTCGTAAACACTTGACATTTTTCTGAAAAAAAAAACTATAATATGAATATGAAAAAAAAGCCGGTCAAGTGCGAGTCGTACTCACGCACCGAGGCTTCCGTAACTTAAGCATAACATACATGCATATAATCAAGCCTTTATCCCCGGAGGGTTAGGCAGAGGTGAATTAACACTCACATTTCACCAATCATTGAATTCAGTCCCACGTAATAGGGGGTGAGCCTATTGCCGTCTTCCGGGCGCTATTGTTGACTCGAGCAATGCATCTAAAGCTGAGTCTGGACTGTATATATCTGTCTGGTGTTAAACAGCCCTATCCCTTAGTCGCCTTGAAGTCATCAAACTTGAGTATGAGGTATGACATTATGAAATTCAGCTTGATACCTCCACACATTTCCGAGAAAAAGGTCTTGACAGACAGACAGACAACGAGGTAGGTGATCATATAAGAGTACCGTTCTAATTATTTTTTTCATTCGAGCTACGGAACCCTAAAAAAGGTTTTGCAGCGCGAGTGTGACGCCTCTGGTGTTTGTACACGTCCATAAGCCACGGTAATCACATTCCATCAGGTGGTCCGTGTGCTTATCTGCCAACTAAGTGGTATAAAAATACTACATACACACATATAATCACGCCTTTATCCCCGGACGGTTAGGCAGAAGTGAATTAACACCCACATTTCACCAATCATTGAATTTGGTCCCATGTAATAGGGGGTGAGCCTATTGCCGTTTTCTAGGCACTATTGTTGGCTCGAACTATGCATTTTAGCATATATTCCAGCATATATCAGAAAGATATATACAGCCCAGACTCAGCCAAAACACCGGGAGAATCGAGTCACACTCGAGCTGTCGACTCTTTAAGCAAAGAGAGTTTCTGTGCCGTCGGTGCAGAAGACAAAACAGGACAAGCCTTTGGTCTTTCCACTGACAGAACAAAAGCTCTCCAGTGAGCTACTAAAATCTAAGTATTCGCATCACGGCAATAGGCACTCACCTTATTACGTGGGACTGAAAATCATAAGTAGTTGGCGGAATGTAGGTGTTAATACACCTATGCCTACCCCTTCGGGGATTTACAGGCGTGAGTATATGTATGTATATTAAAGTCAGACATATACTATTAGAGTTTAGACATATACCTAGTATTGGAATCAGACACCTATTACATACCTACCATTTATCCCCTTTATCAGAAACATACATCTATACTTAATATTATAAAGCTGCAGAGTTTGTTTGTTTGTTTGTTTGAACGCGCTAATCTCTGGGACTACTGCTCCGATTTGAATGATTCTTTCAGTGTTGGGTAGTCCATTTATCGAGGAAGGTTTAGGCTATATATCATCACGCTACTACTTAAGGGAGCGGAGCATTGATAATAAATGTTAACAAATCTGGCAATTTTTCATACATATTTTGAAGACTAAAACATACGGGCTCAAAGGGATATGAAGCTTCAAAATATACCCCGGGCGAAGCTGGGGTGGGTCAGCTAGTATTATTATAATCAGACACATACTATAAGAATAATGAAATAGGGATACTTGTATTCTAGTCTATTAAGATAGGAAGGGGGATTACTCTGACCACTGAGTCAGCAAATCCCGCTTGAACCTATCCAAATCTTGCTATTTATCCGTCTTGTGGTAACTGTACACTATGTAACATTATTTATTGGTACCGATAGTACATACGAATATCGGTAGATGGCTCTCGCCGTTGGCGTATATTAGACAGATATATATAGGAAGTATGGGCCGCGTGGTTCCCGGCAGAGTAGAATTTGGGCCCACCCATCTCTTCCCATGCGGTGTCGTACAAGGCGACTAAGGAATAGGGCTGTTTAACATCAGACAGATATAAACAGCCCAGACTCAGCCTCAGATTCATGGCGCGAGTCAACAATAGTGCCCGGAAAACGGCAATAGGCTCACACCGTATTACGTGGGACCGAATACAATGATGGTGAAATGTGGGTTTAACACCCACATTTCACCTCTGCCTAGCCCTCCGGGGATAAAGGCGTGATTATATGTATATATAGGAAGTTTTGGATGACATCAGGCGAGGTTCAGTGACTCAGTGGTCAGATAATTCCCCCTGTAATGGAAGGATCGCGGATTTAAATCCTGCCTGAATGGATTTAAAAAATTTCAATCTTAATAAATTTGAATAGTGAGTATATTCGTTCAGTATTTATATTCTTTCTCCGTCACCACTTGGCTTATTATCTAACAGACGGTAATAATTTCTTACCATATGAGCTCCGCATACGAAGACTACATGTAATACAACATCTGCAATCAGAACGGCTATCATCACAAGCCATATAACAACCTCTCTAATATGCGGTCTATATAAATGTGCTATGAACAAAAGGAGTGTCGTAATATATAATAATATTAGGGAAGACAGTATCTGGAAAGATATAAAAAAATAGGTTAAGATAAGGCGAAAGCAACTATAATATTATAGTTATATGAATCATCGTGATATGTGGAGTACCTACTCTAGAACGAAACGAAACGTCGACCCGCCAATGCGCAATATTTTTTTAGCTATCATACAGACGACGGTAATATTTACTAAAAATAACGCTTTTTTTACGTGCGGAGAGGTTATGTCGGACTCGAACCGACTAAAAAGCATGCAAATAGTAGTAGGTAGGACACGGCGGTATTTCCGCCCAATTGAGCAGTCCGACTGAGGAAGTACCTCCGCCCTATAGAACACCGCGGTTATTATAACTTCGTGTTGTTTTCCCAGCGGTGAGTAGGGTAGCCAGAGCTCACTGGAGAATTTGTGCTGTCAGTGGGATGACTAAAGGATTGTCCTGCTTTGTCTTATACACTGATGGCACAGACACTCTGTACTTACAGGGTTGGCAGCACGACTGTGACACTGGTGTTACAAACATCCATAGGCCACGGTAACCACTTTTCATCAGGTGGGCCGTGCGCTTTTCTGCCACCTAAGTGGTATAAATTTTTATATAAAAAAATATTGCGCCGGAGGGTCGTTTTTTGTTACCGAAGATGAGATTGACAGGCATATCCCTCACACCCCGACCGACCCAAGGTCATCTCTCTCTATCTGGCTCTACTCGGGTGTTGGGACCATAGAGTCCCCAACTCGTCCCCGGAAACGCTATTCTTTTACATATAAATATTAAAATTGATATTTCTCTTGTACACCGAAAAATATATTATCCTTAACTTAAACTTCTCAAATCGAAACTTCAAATTACGTGTTTTGATTGGAGAAAACATCTGTGAACTTTTTATACATTTATTCTTCACTTGTACACTCACAAGATACTTAGTTTAATCTTTTCAAGCCAAAAGAAAAAAACATTCAATGAGTGATATCTGCGTAAACTACAGTCAAGCATCGTTTTGAAGCAAAAGCTTTAATTTAACTAATCTTACTAGCGAAAACAATTGGATTGGCCAGAAAACAATAAAAATAGATCATGGGGTCCAAGAGCTCGTCTTTTGTTTAGAGATATTTCTAAACGTTTAATAGACGCTACTCGTGACCAGAGGACTGGTATATTCCTTGCGCAAAGGATTCAGCCTTCTGGCCACCCTCCTGGTTGACATCGATGGGGAGGAATTCTTGCCTGAACCTGCAGGTACAAACCTGCAGGCAAAGAAGCAATACAGAATATAACTATACAGGTATATTCTGTAATCTGTATTGCTTTTATATTTTAATTTAAATAAATCCCATATACAATATGTCAATAAATCTATTTAATGCAAGTAATACTTCTAAGCACATTTTGACGTCTAACAATACGCAGATTGTCATGAAATGGATTATATGATTCATGGAAAATATTATGCTTACCAGCTTCAAATATCCCCACGTTATCAATCCACGCCTCAAGGGCAAACAGAAACAACATCTTCGGAATACTGGCACATCAGTACGCATCTTGAAAGATATTTCACGTATAGACTACTAAAAATACCTAAAATAATGAATATCCTGATAGTCAATAAATTAATATCCTGATAGTCAATAATAGAATATCATGATAGTCAAAAATTTAATATTAGGATAGTTATTAAATTACAGGAAGAGTTAAAAATCCAGTGTGTTACTGTTCAGATACAACTATCACTGAGAACCATTTCCTTTGTACTAACGATACTTATATCGTGAAATGACCTCATCACAGAAAAACACTCAGATAAATGGTTGATAACGCTATTTACTTGCGGTGTGGGTCAAATGTAACAATAAAACATACGCGTTCTGATAATTTTGAATCATTAATAATGTACTCGGCATAAGCTAATAGAAATCAATCATTGTTTAGGGAAGCAGAGTACTGATTCTGTAACTGTACGTTTTCCTGTGATTTCAATTCGATTAGAAAATTAAAACGCAAAGATACTTTGATATTCCATAATATATTAATATGGCTTGTCAAAAAAACAAAACATAACTTCCACACAAGTAAAAATATTATTTATGTGGAAATCCCCACGGATACACCGGTCAGCGGGGACAGTTCTATCTACCGAGGACAGAATATAGTTATAGTACTGACTCCAACTGTTTTAGCGAAATGTTTCAGCAAAAATCATCAAAATCCCGTCATAAATAACACGACAGTGAGTTTCTCTTTTTAACCCCTATCAATAATAACATGGTCATGGTTTTTTAAAGTTATTTAAGTATCTTAAACTGAAAGAGTGACGGATTTAAGGTCATGGGGTATTGGTGAAAGTGTTTATGTTTACACGTCATTTAGTGCGTTACTTTCTTCGTTCCATTTGGAATTCCAACTACGATTGATTCAGTATTAACGAAATCTATTGATCGGAGTTAGATACTGTTCTAATCAATGACTAGTTTATATTACTTGACTGGTTAAATCGAACAAAAGCTAACATAACATAACATACATAACATAAACTCACGCCTATATCCCCGAAGGGGTTGGCAGAGGTGGTAGCACCCACATTTAGCCAGTTTATGTTTAGGTCCCAATGTAATAGGTGGCGAGCCTATTGCCAATAACCGGGCACTTATCAAAAATGCTTTTGACAAAAGTGGTTTAAATCAATAAACATGACATGTGTGCCAAGTCTAGTGAAAATCGGTTAAGAAATTATGCATAAAAATATTTACACAATGGTGTCTAGGTGTTGTTAGTTCCGGTCTAGAGGGCAGATCCGAACTGACAACACCTAGACACGTAAATATTGGCCTCCTTGTCGAAACAACATTACAAATAAATTTTAAAATATTGTCAGTTTTTTTTTATACCACTTATGTGGCAGACAAGCATGTGGCCTATGGACGTGTGTAACACCAGAGGAGCCACACTCGCGCTGCCGAACCTGTAAGCGTAGAGTTTCTGTACCGTCAGTGTAGAAGACAAAGCAGGTCAAGCCTTTAGTCTTGAGTCTGAGAGCACAAATTCTCCAGTGAGCTCTGGCTACCCTACTCACCATTGGGAACACAACACGAAGTTATTATAGCCGCGGTATTCTGTAGGGCGGAGGTACTTCCCCAGCCGGACTGCTCAATTGGGCGGAAATACCGCCATGTCCTACTTCCTATATTCTTCACCCAAATTTGTGTTTTACTATTTTAATTAAGCCATGTTATTGACAATTTTAATGTAAATCAAATGTAAAACATATTCTAAACAATAAATATTACTTACTTTCTTTACTAAAACGATGATTTTAAAATGATGTCTGCTGAACTGGCTAGTGTTACTTTTAGAGATAAATCGGGATATTTGTCATTATATTATTTGGTTGGTTTCCGATATTTCAGTTCTGTAAGAGTACATTATATTGAACTATCCTCTATCAAATTCTTTTGTTACGCGCAACAGCCACTATTATACCGCTGACACTGCAAAAATATCATTAAACTTTAGACTTTGTGTCTTTAGAATTATGGTCCAAAATTAAATGAAAAATACTTCATCAAATTTTTTCATTCACTCTACAAAATGCCATTTCAACGACTTTACTTTTATATTGCTAAAGTCGAAAGTTGAATGACATTTTTGCAGTGTCAGTGGTATGACAGTAGTTGACCATTAGCAGAATCAGGTTCCTAGTTTCACCATAGTCTTTAAATACCATTGACTTGCATGAAAGTAATGACAGAGGAAGATCATGAAAAATATGTAAGGATAGGGTCAAATGGCGGGCAGTTATCTCTGCCTACCCCCGAGGATAATATGCTTGAGTGAATGTACATATTTATGTAAATACCATAGGGTATTCATATATCAATCAATGTAATAATTAAATAATTAAAATAAAATTAAAATAATTATTATACGACTTTTAGCAAAAAAATATTAAATTGCGTCGTAGAATTCCCCAACATCGCATGCCTCTTGTGGTAGTGTGCCCAGAAGACTGGCAGCAATGCCACGTTTATACTTATTCTCTGATCTAATAAGAGGTCAGTCTTTCGAGCCCACGTTTCTACTACAGCAAAACCATTGTCATACCACGGACACTGCAAAAAAGGCATTAAATTTTTGACTTTATTACATAACATAACATAAACTCACGCCTAAGAGGGTAGGGGTAGGCAGAGGTGCTAGCACCCACATTTCGCCAGTTTATGTTTAGGTCCCAATGTAATAAGTGGCGAGCCTATTGCCATTAAACGGGCACTTATAAACCTGCGATAAATACACACATAACTTCGAAAAGCATCGAAAAGTCATTGGTGTGTGCCATGGTAAAACTTAGGAACGAACCCAGACTTCGTCTCAACGATCCATTACCCATACCACTAGGCTTTTGACTTTATTTCTATACGCTTTAAATCCAAAATTAAATGGATGGAGTTTCTTAACACTTTTTCATTTACTCTGCAAAAATCCTTTTAATTTTGAACTTTAACTGTACTTTAAGTGGATTTTTTAGCAGTCTCTGTGGTATGACAGTGGTTTTGCTTTAGCAGAATTGAGGCCCTGGTGATGAGAAGCGTCGACCATGCGCTTCGCAATCTGCCTGAAGAGATTGCGGGCGCTCGGGACCCATGACTCCAAAGTTTCGACTCCGAACGACACAAATTTATAGTCTCCGATAATATTGAAGTATTTGCTCCGCTTGAGAGCCTCTGCAGAAACAGCAACAGCACTAGCACAGGCAGCCGTGCCAGGTAGGAGCTATGGTATCAACGCATGTTGCGTCCCACACCAGAGTACTATAGGTAATTAAACTATCATACTAATAACTTGCATTACAGTATCAAAATAATCGTAATATTTACCATGTTACATTGTTTTGAGTTTCCGATATTTCGGCGCTGTTGCAAGCACCATGGTCACGGTTGCATAAAACAATCGGGAACAAGCCAAAACAAAATCGCGAGTGTATACAGTAAGCATCGCGTGTCGTGAACGTGATCGAGATCGGGTTCGAGTTTGTAGTGAGAGTGAAACCATTGGTAGCGCAGATACGCGTAGTAAAAGAACACGAAAAAGGGTAGATCGATATAATTACTCCTAGAAAAAACGTTTTCTCTATTCACCGCCACTACTACAGTTCCTCCGTGATCATGGTGCTTGCAACAGCGCCGAATTATCGGCAACTCAAAACAATGCAACATGGTAAATAACCCGATTATTTTGAGACTGATGTGAGAGACCATGATGGTTTAAATACCTATATTGCAGAGTACACAAAAACAACTGCCGTCTCTCTAGCTTATTCATTACATCTTTAAATATACCGTACAGTTCTTATCTCGCAACTAGGTAGGTACATTAATTGAGTGTAAACCCATTTACAGTTTTAACTACTTACATATTAATTAAACTTTACATAGCACAGACATATAATCGATGGTTTTCCTCGAGCACCTAATCATTGTTTGTTTATTGTCATTTTCCTTTAACAATCATATTATAATAACTATTAATTATATTGTGACATCCTCACAAATAGCTTGTGTAATAGTTTTTGTGAAGCGTTTAATGTGATGTGGTGTGACTAGTGTAAATTTGAAGCGAAAAGTAAGTTTATGTATTTAATTTAAATAAAAGGTCCTAATAATAATAAAAATAAGTTTAAAACTAAAACCTAAAACTAAATGTACTGAAAAATCAGGCTAGTATTAAACAAGAAAATATCTAGGATAGCCGTGGTCGTATGCCACTTTTCCCTAGAATGTATTGTTTTGTTAGACTAAGATTTTTCAGTAGTTGGGTTTTAGTTTTAAACTTATTTTTATATTTATTTAATTCTTTATTTGTACACACACAGTACAGAGATCATAATTAAAATATATAAAAGAAAAATGTACAAAGGCGAGCTTCACTCAAAATGAGTTCTCTCCCAGCAAACCTTTGAGTAGCAGAGAAGCATATAGTAATAAAGGGGGATGTGAAGTGTACATTACAAAAAAAGAAAAGATAAACAAAGAAAAAAAGACACAAATTATTAAAATAAAAAAGTTAATAAGCGTACCTACCCGAACAGGAATGTACATACATGTATTTACACAATTATTTTGGGGGCAAGTAATAGGTATAATTTATACATATTTAAAATGTGTTAATTACCTAATTAAGCCCTTTCAGTCAACTGAAAGGGCTTAATTATCTCAAATAAGCAAAAAAAGCAAAAACGACATATTTATCTCAAATTTATTTTTAACACAGTACTTTATGGCCGCTGGAGGGCGCCTCAATAGATTCAGTGACACATTATATAGCCTATAACTAGCGGATGACTAAGACGCTTCAAACGATGCTTTATTTGTCTAGATTTAATAAGTGGTTGAGGAGCTATGAAGGAACAGCTGAACCTACATACATATATATCTATGTGTAGGTTCAGCATACATAACCGTCCTTTTGCTACGACGTAGTCGGGTAAACAGCTGAACTTACATCCATATGTGTATATGTACGTAAGTTCAGCATACATAACCCTCCTTTTGCTAAGTCGTAGTTGGGTAAAAAGCGGTATGATTTAAACTATCGCTAAAATGAAAGGGTTTGTCAGCAAAATAAGTTATGAATAGTCTGGTTTGACGTCGGTGGGGCCCTGTGACGTCATCTATTTTCGTGCTTTGCACAAGTCACCTAACCTTACTAACTGCTATGGGAGGT
Source organism: Eilema griseolum (assembly GCA_963662185.1). Classification (NCBI taxonomy): domain Eukaryota; kingdom Metazoa; phylum Arthropoda; class Insecta; order Lepidoptera; family Erebidae; genus Eilema; species Eilema griseolum. The sequence goes on along the minus strand of OY759239.1, from coordinate 12,046,739 downwards.
TCTTCAAGAAGGCATTAGAAGGTTCCTTCATTCAGATCAGCAACACGAATGTTATGCCACTGGTATTGCAAACGTCCATGAGCCACGGTAACCATTCTATTCAAAGTAGCACAAGATATGCTAGAAGGAGGTAGGACACGGCGGTATTTCCGCCCAATTTAGCAGGCCGACTGGGGAAGTACCTCCGCCCTACGGAATACCGCGGTTATAATAACTTCGTGTTGTGTTCCCAGCGGTGAGTAGGGTAGCCAGAGCTCACTGGAGAATTTGTGCTGTTAGTGGGATGACTAAAGGCTTGCCCTGCTTTGTCCTCTAGACAAAGAGACTCTATGCTTACAGGGTCGGCAGCGCGAGTGTGGCTTCTCTGGTGTTACACACGTCCATAGGCTACGGTAACCACTTTCCATCAGGTGGGCCGTGCGCTTGGCTGCCATCTAAGTGGTATAAAAAAAAATAAGGTTGGCACCGCGAGTGCGACTCCCTTGGTGTTGCATACGTCCATAGGTCACGGTAACCACTGTCCATCAGGTGGGCCGTGTGCTTGTACGTCAACCAAGTGGAATAAAAAAAATTTAACATTATTGTGTACAAATTTCCTTATGGTTGCATCTCTGTACTAATGCATCTCTGCATCACCCTAAGGTAGACTGTAGTCAGATAATGGCCTTGGCATTAAGTCCGCCTTTGCACAATAGACTGTGCGTAAGTTTAAAAAAAAAAATAAAAAATATGTAAACTCACGTAGCCGTAGAAATCCCTATGGTTTGTGCTGAGTGATATCCCGAAGTTCATCAAATATAATAAGAGTTGTCTTGCTATGTGTGTACGAACTATCAATAAAATACCAATGTATCTCAAATGACTAAGCAATAGAATATTTAAAAAATAATTGTGTAAGTGGCTAAAAGAGCATAGCTTCTATAGCATTGATGAATTTGAGACCTAGTACACCACTGGCAAAACATGCGTGCTCAATTTTATAAACTTTATAATTTATCTTACCATGTTTTTATAAAAATCAGATCAGATCTGATTTAGCCGTATACTTGTTGTCAGTCACTAAGTGAACCGACCAAAACGCACGGCACCTGTGGGTCGTTTTTGGTTGCCGAAGGTGAGGTTAACAGGCATATCCCTCGCACCCCGGCCGACCCAGGGCCATCTCTCGACCTGGCCCTCTCCTCGGGTGTGGGGCCACAGAGTCCCAAACTCGTTCCCGGAAATGGGGAGGCGCGCGAATCGCGGTGCGGCCTGCTTCTGCCAGGGTGACAAGCTCCACCCGATACCCCCCAGGCCTGCGCTCATGAAGTTCGGAGGTCATTTCGACCTACCATATTTGACTATAAACCATATCATGACCATAAACTCTAAACAGCAGCTATTCCTTACTTGCACAAACAAATAGCTGTGTAGGAGGTAGGACACGCACGACTTTATTCCCTTCCCAATCGAGCAGTCCCACTGGGGAAGTACCTCCGCCCTACAGAATACCGCTGTCATAGTAACCTTCTATTGTGTCACCCAAGTGGTATAAAACATTAATAGCAGATGCAGTACATAGATATTAAGAAAAGAACATCAATATTAGGTACTACTTTGGCTATGAAAGCCTGTAGGTGGACCCTAGAATTCCGAGGTAAGGGACTCAGGTGCGAACGAAATTAATTCAAAAATAGTAGGTTACATATGAAATTGCCGTTTGTTTTTGAAGAAATTGGAGGAAACCCAATTTTCAGTACTAATATTTATGCATTTTTTTTGGAATGATAAATCCAAATTTTATGACCTTTTTTGTGTGTGAATGAGACAACATTAAGCTAACAAACACTTTTATTACATTTATATGAAAAGTGACAGCTGTAAAAATACGAAATTTATCATCAAAATGGACAACATTTACGAAGTACTTACTGTTTTGAAGATCGAATTTTATTTATCAAACGTCCAATATAAACAAAATTTAATGCAGGGTTGTAAAATCTTGAAATCAACTTTCCAACAAAATATAAAACACAATGGAAATAGCTATTAAATTACGGGAATAACGAACTCATGAATCTGTAAGAAAATTTCGGCAATTTCATAGGCCTAATAGATAGATATCAATCAATCAATCAGCCCACTGCAGTCCACTGCTGGACATAGGCATCTCCCAATGTGCGCCATTTTCTCCGATCCTCCGCCTTCCGCATCCAGTCTGTCCCAGCCACCTTTTTCAGGTCGTCAGTCCATCTGGCTAGGGGGCGTCCTACCTTTCGTTTACCTTCTCGCGGTCTCCACTCTAGGACTCGTTTGCTCCAACGGCCATCGGTCCTTCGGCAAACGTGGCCAGCCCACTGCCACTTTAACTTGCTTATTCTGTGGCCTATGTCGGTAACTTTGGTTCTCTGTCGAATAACCTCGTTCCGAATTTTATCCTTCAGAGAAATTCCAAGCATAGCTCGCTCCATAGCCCGCTGCGCGACTTTTAAGCTATGGACCAGCCCGACTGTAAGGCACCGTAAGTCATAACAGGTAGGACGCACTGTTCAAAGACCTTTGTTTTGAGGCATTGCGGTAGGGGTGAAGAGAAAACTCGACGTAGTTTGCGAAATGCTGCCCAACCCAGTTGGATCCTTCTGGCTAGTTCTTTCTCGAAGTTGTTTTTACCGAGCTGGATAACCTGCCCCAGGTAGATATATTTTTGAACAACTTCGAGTGTCGCCCCTTCGATGGCAATCGGTCTCGGTGCAACATGTTCGTTGAACATAATTTTGGTTTCATCCAAGTTTACACCGAGCCCGACGCGTCGAGAAGCTCCATCTAGGCTATGCAGCATTTCGCCCAGTTGTTCCAACGATTCCGCTACTATGACGATGTCGTCGGCGAACCGAAGATGTGAGATGTACTCACCGTTAATGTTTATACCCCGCCCAGTCCAATCCAGAGTTTTGAAGACGTCTTCCAACGCGTTGGTGAATAGTTTGGGGGATATAACATCTCCCTGTCTCACTCCACGTTGGGGGCTAATGGGTTTCGTCTTCTGGTCTTGGAGCTGGACGGACATTGTCATACAAGCATCTCAGCACCTCGATGTATCGCCAATCGACACGAAACCGCTGTAGGGCATCCAGAACTGCCCAGGTTTCGATGGAGTCGAAGGCTTTTTCGTAGTCCACAAACGCCATACACAGCGGCTGATTGTATTCTTGGGCCTTTTCTACAATCTGCCGAACAGTATGGATGTGGTCCATGGTGCTATAACCTTTTCGAAACCCGGCTTGCTCCGGTGGTTGGAACTCGTCGAGCTTACCCGCAAGACGATTTGTGACGACTCTCGAGAACAGCTTGTAGACATGACTCAGGAGTGAGATGGGCCTGTTTTTTTTTTTTTTTTTATACCACTTAGTTGGCAGACCAGCACACGGCCCACCTGATGGAAAGTAGTTACCGTGGCCTATGGACGTCTGTAACACCAGAGGAGTCACAGTCGCGCTGCCAACCCTGTAAAGTACAGAGTTTCTGTGCCGTCAGTAGAAGACAAATCAGGACAAGCCTTTAGTCTTCCCACTGACGGCACAAATTCTCCAGTGAGCTCTGGCTACCCTACTCACCGCTGGGAACACAACACGAAGTTATTATGACCGCGGTATTCTGTAGGGCGGAGGTACTTCCCCAGTCGGACTGCTCAATCGGGCGGATATACCGCCGGATATTCAGCAAGGTCTTATCTCCTTTTTTGAAGAACAGTATCACCGCACTCCCGCTCCATGCCCTAGGTGTTAGACCTTGTAGGATGACGGAATTAAAGAGGCTTGCTAGCTCTTTCAGAATTGGAGTTCCGCCTGCTTTCAGGAGCTCAGTAGTAATACCGTAATCACCTGGGCACCTGTTGTTTTTCAGTTGTCTGAGAGCCGCCTCCAACTCGCACTGCTCGATATCGGGTATCTCCTCGGTGTAATGGCGCGTGAGTGGGGCTCTGTGGTCTTCATCGCTGTGTCCCGTAGGTTTACTCGTCCGTGATGCATATAGCTGTCCATAGAACTTTTCGATCTCATCGAGAATCTCGAACCTTGAGGCAGTCATTTTACCATCCGCAGTTTTAAGTTTCGTCAGATGGGGCCTCCCCAACTGCTGAGCGAACACTTTCGACCCCCTATTTCGCTCAATCGCCTCCTGGACGATATGGGTGTTGCAGCGTCGGAGGTCGCGTCTAATCAGCTTTTTAATTTGTCGGTTTAAGGCTCTCTCATCTGACGAAGACGACGGTGTGGATGACTTCTCACGTCTCTTTCTCATAAGTTCGTGAGTCTCAGGAGAGAGCTTGGACTCTCGCTGTTTGCATTTCCCGGGAAAGAACTTTCGAGACACTTCCTGTAATGTTGTGTCGGTTTTCTCGTCAATGCCGTTTGTGGTTTCCAGTGTTGCGAAACGATTTTGAAGTTCCAATTGGAACTTTTCGGACCCTAGAGTGACTTGGAGTGGCGTAGGTCGGAGAGTAGACCGTATCATTCGGAATCTTTCAGCCTTGATGTTGATATTTAGAGAGCCTCGGACAAGTCTGTGATCGCTTCCGGTTTTAAACTTGTTGATCACAGAGACGTCTCTAAATATGTGCTTACTGTCCGTTATCAAAAAGTCTATCTCGTTTCTTATCACAGAGTCCCGACGTTACCAAGTCCACTTCCTGTGGGGTTTTTTCTTAAAGAAACTATTCATTAAGAAGAGCCCCTGCGCCTCGAGGAAGTTGACTAGCATTTGTCCCCTGTGATTTCTGCACCCCACTCTCCATAAGGTCCGATTTTCGTCTCACCGCGTTCTTGTATTCCCACTATAGCATTGAAGTCCCCCATAACAACGTTGTAAGTGGCCTTGGCGGTGTGATTCATTGCCTTAGCAATATCTTCATATACGGCCTCGGCACTTTCGTCGGGGTGAAGCGAGGTCGGCGCATATACCTGTTTCACCTTCAGCGAACGACTGTTCGTGATTTTTACGATAAGGTACGCTACCCTGTTCAACACACTACCGATTTCAACAACGCTGCTAATGAGGTCCTTTTTTACCAGAAAACCGACACCTCCCTGGGAGAGCTGTACACCTTCTCTGAAGTAGAACAGGTCGCCTGACTCAGTGGTTGTCGTGTCCTCCCCCTGTCTTCGGATCTCGGACAACCCTAATATATGCCAATTTATGCGACCTAGTTCTACCTCTAGTTCCGCGAGGTGCCTGTCCAGACGAAGTGTACTGCAATTGTACGTTGCCAGTAGTAGTCGCCGGTTTCGGTAGCCTCCCGTAGCCCGGAGATTCTTCGCACCCCCCGTCCCGCCGTTACCCGAACCGCTACCTTGGCTGGGAATAGCGGGACCGCCGGGAACTGGGGGCCTTTTGTTGTGGCGTCTATTCATTTGGGAGGGTTTAGCCTATTATTGCCACACTGGCCAGACGGGTTGGCAACGGGTTTGTTCTCGAGTTTTCCGTCTCTCAGGTCTTTCTGACCTCGGCAGAATATTGGCCAGGAGCCGCAACTCCTCCCCTAAATTTAGGGGAGGAGTTGCCGCTTCTGTTGCCCAGCGTGCACCGCGTGGAGGTTTTCTAGCCCGCACACCGCAATAGATAGATAATGATAGTGAAATTTAATTACAATGACTAAGTTTTTGTATTGGTTTTCAGTTTGGTGTTGAAGTTTTATTAAAGCAAGCTGTAAAATTATATACTTATACAAAATGGATCCATCAAGATTTGACATAAAACCAAACAGTATTCGTTTCTACCCTCGTGTAAAGTCTGTTTCGTTACTAATGGGCTTTTTTAAGTTGGTAAGTATAGCTTTTCTACATTGAATTATGTTTTAATACTATTGTGCTGTTAGCTGCAGAAGACGGTGGACAATTTGAATCTAAAATTGTAAGATTTCTTAGTAGAGGCACACATCTAGTTATAAGATAGTAAGTAATCTATTTATATAAAAGCGACATTACCACTCACTGATAAATCACAATATCTCAGCAACTATAATACCTACAAACTCGAAGTTTAGCAGATAGGTTTCTTATGGTGTGGGCACATCATGTCTACCTAATATACCTATATGTTACTTGCTGTGTTATTTTTAAGTTGTTTTTTTTATATCTTACGGTTTATGTTTTACTTGTTTGTTTTTCTTATTCCGATAGTGGATTTTTTCTTTTCTTTTTATGTGTAATTTGTGTGTGTATAATTAATGGTTTTTCTTTCTTTCTTTCTTTTTTTCTTTCTTTCTTTCTTTCTTTCTTTCTTTCTTTCTCTTCTTCTAAGTATTTAGATTATTTATCTTAAGCTGTTCACGAACTCCTGGAGCCCACTATACAATCTGTACATGGTATACATACAAATATTATAAATGCTAAAGTAACTCTGTCTATCTGTCGCTATGTTACGCTTTCACACCTAAACCACTGAACCGATTTTGATAATATTTGTTTTAGGGGTAGATTAAACCTTGGGCAAGGATATAGGATGTTTGGTTGCGATAACCAACATCATATACTTTGTAAGAAAACCTACTAACTTACATTTTATGATTATTTAATTTGTGGATGAAAAGGCGGTGTTTTTTTTTATATCTTTCGAGCGGAAATCCCCAAGATTTCTCTTTAGTATAAGTAATTCAGTAAGTTAAGTTCAAATTATTGATATTTTATTTTAATCCACAGATGGTGGCTCTTGCCATTATAGCCATTTACTGCTTCCTGCCTGTCACACATTCGAGGAACATGAATTATATTCTCATTCTGGTGTACGCAATTATCATAGAGTGTGTGGCTGTCACCATATTCGTTGCAGGTTATTTTGGGGTAAGTTTTTTTTAATCTAGGGTAACCGAGTAGATTAGCAAATTACATGGATCAGCAAAATTAAGTCTCCCAAGACAAATGGCAGTATGTTTGCACTTGCAAATGTAGCCTTGATGTGTAAAAGTAAAATTTTCCATGACATGGAAAACTGCCGTGCTAAGCCTTTCACGCCTCCATCCCCGGAGGGTTAGGCATAGGTGAATTAACACCCATATTTCGTTCACGTAGGACCGAATTCAGCTATCACTGACCCCTTAGGGTGATCCTATTGCCGTTTTCCGGGTACTATTGTTGCCGGAACCAAGCGGCTCTCTACTTTTTTTTACGTGTGAAAGATCCTCGCGGATACGCTCTCCACTGGAACAGGTGGGAGAGGTTATGTCGGACTCGAACCGACTAAAACACACGACGCCTGTGGGTAGTTGTTGATCGCCGAAGAGGTTGAAGGGCATATCCTTCGCACAGCAATAGTGCCTAGTATAATAAATGCTTCACTTCAGGATTTATTTTATTTTATTTTATTTTTTGTTTGTTTCAGAATAATACTATATACCTGTCGTGGTATTATTTTATGAGTTTTTTACTGGTGGCGATGAAAGTTTCAATATCATCTATGTATATATACTTTTCATTAACTGTATTAGTGGGTCCATATGCTACTTTGATTGGTGAGTATACCTATTACTAACTTTTTTTTAAATATTGGGAACGGAAATTTCTAATATTCCCACAAACCCTTTCAATTACATTAAATTGTCTTTGCCGCACCACCAAGACTTGGAATTCATTACCAGCACACGTGTTTCCTTCTTCCTACAGTCCCGGGGCCTTTAAGCGGGGCGTGAAAAAGCATCAGATGAGGCCACCAAGCTGCGTGCCACCATTGTAACAATACTTAGTGTCTGTAATGGTGACTCTCTTTCCTGAGACTTTGCCTTTAGCTTACCATCAGGCGAGGAGAAGTCAAGTTGGCGTGTCCTATATAAAAAAAATACTTGTATTATTTTATTTCATTAATTAATTTATTGTAAATACTATAGCCGCGTGGTTTCCGGCAGAGTACAATTAAGGCCACCCCATCTCTTCGCATGCGGTGTCGTACAAGGCGACTAAGGGATAGGGCTGTTTAACATCAGACAGATATGTACAGCCAGACTCAGCCTCACATGCATGGCTCGAGTCAACAATAGTGCCCGGAATACGGCAATAGGCTCACCCCCTATTACGTGGGACCGAATACAATTATTGGTGAAATATGGGTGTTAATTCACCTCTGCCTAACCCTCCAGGGATATGTATGTATGTGTAAATACAAATTATAACAATTACGGCTACTCTTGGTTCACTAAACTGTTTTAAACAGCTTATTTGTGAACTCATTTGAGTATCTGTTATAAGAACATAAATGGTTTATTTACTAGTACATATATTGATAATACTGATGATTGTTTAGATACATATTGTTCAGATTTTTTTTTCTTCCCAGCCTTTTAAACTTACTTTTATTTGTCTCCCACCTAATATTCACAGGCAAACAGCACATACGGCACTCGTTTGCGTAATGTTCTATCGCCATAATAATTGTTAATTCTCGGGATTACATATTTACCTGTAGTGACGACTCTTGTGCCACGCGTGTGCGACACTAGGTACTCTTAATACAAGCAATTCAATTTAGCGGAAATATAGCCTAACCTAACTAACCTAACCTCTCCAGTTGACGGATATATTAGTAATTAATACTGACCATTTTACTATCCACGTGAACCTACATTCACATCGACAATGTAATGGTCAGTATTCGAACCCGGGATGTTTTAATCGTAAGCCTGACACCTTAACCACTAAGCTACCACACAAATGGTCAACTATAATCACATTTTGTTTCAGTTACGGATATAATACTGCTTTTTGTAATGAAAAAAGAAATCAAGGAACACAAGAAGAAAACTAGACAACCGAATGAATTTGTAAACAAACTAACTAACTATAATGATATGTTCAAAATAACGATTCCAAATCAATTGGAAAATGTAGATATACATGGAAAAAAAGCAGGTAACAGCAAACAACATGAGAAGAATAACCCTGAATTTGCAGAAGGTGGAATCATTGCTAGTGATACTTTTTTGTATATGTAAACACTACGTACTACGTATAATTTTACAACAGAAACAAATAAAATCCTTTATATATGCCTGCTTGTCATGATATTATCTATTTAATATTTGCCTGGGCAAAAGATGGCCATTCCGATTCAACGACTGTTGCCTCGACCAGCATCATGGGCACCTTACCGCCGGGAACGATACAGAATGGGTTGTTCTCGTGTATTTTTGTTTTAATATCAAAATTCTGAATAAAATTGTGAAATTAATTTAATATTTTGAATGAATAATTTGATATGAAGTAGTAAGCGCTAGGAAAATCATTACCAAAGTTTTTTAAGTGGGGGTCAAATTAAGTAAAATATTATACATTAAAATTAATGTATTTTCGACGCTGGAACGTTCTGATCCCACTTTTATATTCTTGTAAATATTTTAGTTTATTACGTTAGTTTTAAATTAATATTTGAATAAAAAACCTTATCATTATTGAATAAAACCTAACAAAAAAATTTAAAAAATACATTATTTTACCCTCTTTAATAATATTAATATTAATAATTTCATATTAATAATATCTTATTAATATACTATGATAGTATAATAATATGAAACAATGAATCCGCGCGGTTCCCGGCAAAGTAGAATTTGGACCACCCCTGTTCTTCCCATGCGGTGTCGTACAAGACGACTAAGTGATAGGGCTGTTTAACATCAGACAGATACATACAGTCTAGATTCAGCCTCAAATGAATGGCTTGAGTTAACAATAGTGGCCGGAAGACGGCAATAGTCTCACCCCCTGTTACGTGGGGCCGAATTTAATGATTGGTGTAATGTGGGTGTTAATTCATCTCTGCCTAACCCTCTGGGAATAAAATGTATGTATGTATGAACTCATATAGTTCTCTTTTCTGATACCGTCGAAAGTTTCTTGTAATGTTAAATTTTTATTTCATCTTCATCTTTCTTTCCTTTCCCTTTGTGAATGTAGTGTTTATGTACTTTATTGTCTTTATTTATAGTTTCATTTGTTAAGGTACATTCAGCTTCACCTCCGATGTTTGAAAATCTGAACTGACAAACGTTGTTCAGTTTCATAATCTCAGTTCTTAGTACAAATAAAATGTATACCTGGAATACTGAAAAAGAAAAAAGATATTTAGAAAGTTGTTTATAAAGGTTAATGGGAGACTCACCTCCAACCATAGCTAATCTTAGCTGCAAGCTAAGGACAGCCTAGACCGACAATCCAAAAATTCATTCAACACTTATCGCCTAGAGAAGTGGTAATTCGTTGGTTGTTTGACCGCGTGGTTCCCGGCAGAGTAGAATTTGGACCACTCCATTTCTTGCCATGCGGTACCGTAGAAGGCGACTAAGGGATAGGGCTCTTTAACATCAAACGTATGGTAGGACACGGCGGTATTTCCGCCCGATTGAGCAGTCCGACTGGGGTAGTACCTCCGCCCTACAGAATACCGCGGCTATAATAACTTCGTGTTGTGTTCCCAGCGGTGAGTAGGGTAGCCAGAGCTCACTGGAGAATTTGTGCTGTCAGTGGGAAGACTAAAGGCTTGTCCTGCTTTGTCTTCTACTGACGGCACAGAAACTCTATACTTACAGGGTTGGCAGCGTGACTGTGACTCCTCTGGTGATACAGACGTCCATAGGTCACGGTAACCACTTTCCATCAGGTGGGCCGTGTGCTTGTCTGCCAACTAAGTGGTATAAAAAAAAACAGATATATACAGCCCAGACTCAGCCTCAGATGCGTAGCTCGAGTCAACAATAGTGCCCGGAAAACGGCAATAGGCTCACCCCCTATTACGTGGGACCGAATACAATTATTGGTGAAATGTGAGTGTTAATTCACCTGTGCCTAACTCTCCGGGGATAAAGGCGTGAATCGTTCTCAATAAAATTGGATAAACCTCTAGATAAAAAGAATGTTTCCCGTTCAATAATACCCCGTTGCTTACATTATTGAAAACTGGGAATATTTGGTTTTAGTAGATAACAACATCGAATAACGCGATATTTTTATTCCAGTCATCCACAATGATTCGAGCCTTTCGTACCCGGGGTATTTCCCGCTCGTCAATACTATTAACAACAGAAATTGTTTAGTTTCACTCATTAACCGTATTGACGAGCGTGATATTTTTTTTATTTGTTTATACCACTTAGGTGGCAGACAAGCGCACGGCCCACCTGATGGAAAGTGGTTACCGTGGCCTATGGACGTGTGTAGCACCAGAGAAGCCACACTCGTGCTGACGACCCTGTAAGCACAGAGTTTCTGTGCCGTCAGTGTAGAGGACAAAGCAGGACAAGCCTTTAGTCATCCCACTGACGGCACAAATTCTCCAGTGAACTCTGGCTACCCTACTCAACTGCTGGGAACACAACACGAAGTTTTTCCTAATCATAAGGAAAACATGCGGAGTGTACCGACTTACCGGTTGTCTTAAGTCCTGAAAATCTTGTTGAAAAATTGTTTGGTACTTAATTGTAATAAAATAAAGGGTGTACATACTGAAATTTGCAACCAGTAATCCTAATTCGACCAACGGGAAATATATTAAATGGCTTGTAGATCGATCACCAATTGCTTCTACTGAGGATATCAGCGATGATATTGAACTATATAAGCACAATATTGTCGTAAGTCCCATTAATGATATGTTATAATAGTAGAAAGTCTTCAATAGTTTCAGGTTTTTCTGAAATTAGATAAAATATACACCAATTTAAGTAGACCCAAAAAAGAAATGATGGACTGTGTGAAAAAGGACATAGCAAGTAAAGATAATATAAGATAAGATTCATTTATTTGTAAGAATATTGTATAAAAGTTGTTACAAAGTTGGTTGTACATAATATTCTGGCTGTCTCCAGCGTACAAATATTGAAAGGTTATAACACAAATTCAAATAATGTCAGCATACAACTAATAATAATTCCTCGTTTAAATGATGACATAATTAAGTTATAATGAAGTTAAATAATTACAAATTGTCAAATCATAGGTTATATAAGTCAAGGTTCACAGAATAAGTAAATTTTAAACTGAAAACGTTCGCTTAGGAAGTCTTTCGTGGAATAGTAACAATTAGTCACAAGGACTTGGAATAGTAGTATAATAGTAGTAGAATAGGAGTGTCTAACTAAAAGATGATGCATGACAGTAAAGTCATTTACATCAGTATCAAAATAAACGGGATATTTACCATGTTTCATTGTTTTGAGTTTCATGAAGACAAAATCGCGAGTGGATACAGTAAGCATCAAGTGTCATGAACGTGATCGAGATTGGGTTCGAATTTGTAGTGAGAGTGAAACCAGTGGTAGTGCAAATACGCGTAGTAAGAGAACTCGAAAGAGGGTAGATCAATATAATTACTCCTAGGAAAAAACATTTTCTCTGTTCACCGCCACTATTCCAGTTCCTCCGTGATCATGCTGATTGTAACAGCGCCGAAATATCGGCAACTCAAAACAATGAAACATGGTAAATATCCCGTTTATTATGATACTGATGTGAGTGACCATGATAGTTTAAATACCTATAAAAGTCATTTACATTACTATTAGAGATATTCATAGGCTATCATGGTCATTCACATTACTATTAGAGATATTGGTATATTTGCCATTATTGTATTGTTGAGTTGCCGATATTTCGTCACTGTTGCAAGCGCTATGATCACGGAGGAGCTGAAGTACAGAAATAATACATGGTACGTAAATATCCCTATATTTCTAATAGCAAAGAAAAGTCATATACGCATTGTTGCCGGTCGCATTTGAGGGTCCGTTTACTCCGCTCACACACAGAAATATCATCGATAGCTTAGTAATTAAAGAGTTGTTCTTATGATTGAGAAATCCCAGATTCCATTTCAATTTCTCTTTTGATGAGAATATACTCCTACCGCAAGTACCTACTTGACTTAGGTCAGCTGAGGGGGTATTAACGAATTTTTAATATCAAGATTATTTTATTTACCTTATGGCATCCAACGATGAACAGTATACTCAGGATTATTTCTGCGATTCCCATTATCAATACGATACATGTTACCGATATAGCGTCTGTAGTTACTTTATATTTTTCATCCTCTGGTAAATGCCACATTCTTCTTAAGACTATTATTGAGCCAACTGTGAGAAGGCAGCCTACAAACTGAATAAATAAAAAGAAAGAACATCTTGGTAAAATCAGTGTCACTGTGGATGATGTGGGAATTCTAAAAATACCTCGTATTTAGATCTATAGGAGTAACTGTCATTTGATATGCCAATCCTGACCGGAAAGCCTGCGCCAAAACATTGTCTATCAATCACCAGGTGTCGTTAGCATGTGACTTGACTTCGGAAATTTTGGTGGGATGCAAAAATGTTTGTGTTTTTTAGATTTTGGTGAGTCAAATTCAAGTGACTTTTGGGATCTTAATATAGGTAGGTACCTACCAAATTAAAATGAGGTCATACTTACCAAATTAAAATATCCCCAAACTACCAAACCATACCGCACTGGTAAGCAAAAACAGCATCTCTTACACACAGGTATTTCTGTACGCATTCTGTAAGGATTTCACTTCGGTTTCACTGAAAAACCTACAAACATACAAATATTTTCACTGGAGAGTTTGTGCTGTCAGTGGGAAGACTTGCCCTGCTTTGTCTTCTACACTGACGGCACAGAAACTCTGTACATACAGGGTCGGCAGCGCGAGTGTTACTCCTCTGGTGTTACACACGTCCATAGGCCACGGTAACCACTTTGGTGGGCCGTGTGCTTGTCTGCCACCTAAGTGGTATAAAAAAAAAACAAAATTTAGATATCTTCTGAATCAATAACTTGCTTATTGCAAAATATTATGGAAATGAAAAAAAAATGTATGTGGAAGATATGATGAAATGATGAAGGCATTGATTTTTAGACAGCAGTCAAGCTTTTATTTTTTAACAATTTATTTTATTTTTAACTTTTTAGGTATGATGTGACATATATAAATTTTGTAATCGCTATCTAATTCCCTTAATTTTGAAACCCTGCTCGATAAATTTGAGCGAAAAAAAAAAACAACTGTATACTTTTGTAGACATTTTATGTGACATTCGGAAGACCTTTCATTTGAGACCCCGTTCATCGAAATCCCTTCAGCCGTTAGGTCTGTAGAGTGGAACAAAGAAAACTACATACATACATATATTCATACATACCCGCGTAAAACATCACCCTTGCTGGCGCAGTCGGGTAAAAATAAAAACGATTTAGGGACAAAATCCTTATTCTGTGGCAACGCTGATAACACTTAAAAAGTACTAAATTAAAAGCTACTTTTAAATAGATTACTGTACTGATTTTGCTGTATATCGAAAGAAAAATCCAAAATATTAATCATGAACACACTTTAACTATATCTCAAAATATTGATAAGTACATGCTTTAGAGATTTTTATCACCAAAATCATAGTAAATGAACTCACCAAAGAAACAATGAATGTTCCGAGTATACGCTACGAACTATAGCCCTTTCTGGTGGCCAGGGCGGACTGAGTGGTGATGCAACCGAGACAATTACGTACTTACATCTCAAGTTCAACTAGACTACGCAGGATAGGTACGCTGTTGTGCTATTTATTTGATTCAGTCAGATGGCAGATGATAATGAAAAACAGGAAGATACAGTTAATGGCAAAAGTAGGTTAACACATTTCAATTTATATGTCATTTTAGCTCTGTAATCCTTATATTATTAACAAAATTGCTTCTTTCCAAGCTTTTTTCCTCTGCCTACTAGGTTGTCCAACTGCAACGGCATGTAGTCCACCGACAGTATTCATTGTTATGATGACGTTTGGGGTTTTTGTTTTGTTGTTAGGAGTTTTCATGGACATCCTGCGGCCAAGCAGACAGATATCACAAAGAAAAGGCAGCTTCTTGTCACTGAGGTTGACCGGGTCCTGAATCACATTTCCCAATGGGGCTCTGAAAACCTGGTTGATTTCAATGTTAAGAAGACGCAGGCATGTACAGCAAAAGTATCTTTTTTCCTTCCTCTCCCCACTCTTCGGAGCAAGCCACTGCCACTGCAGGACAATCTTAATATTCCTAGGTATGGATGTTCGCTGCAACCTGCCTGAATAACAAAAACTACATCGAGAGTATTATCAAAACAGCCTCGCGTAAACTCGGAGTCCTGAACAGAGTGAGACGTTTTTTCACGCCGGAGCAGCGGTGTCTTCTGTGCAAGACACAAATTCGCTTCTGCGTGGAATGCTGCTCGCATCTCTGGGATGGCTCAGCAAAGTACTTACTAGGAGCTCTCCACAGGTTGCAACGACGTGCGGACCGCATCATTGGGAATCCCAAGGTCACGAACACCCTTAAACCTTTGCAGATGCGTCCTTGGAAGTATTTTACCGTCTGTACCATGGTGAATGTTCTGATGAGCTATTCTAGTTAGTCCCACCCTCCTCTTTACTACACAGGACAACACGTGATGGCTTAGATGTCACCCGCACACGGTGCAGAATATCCGATCAAGAACCAAGCGGTTCGGTGACTCTTTCCTTTGTCGCACCATTAAGGCCTGGAATTAATTACCAGCTCACGTTTTTCCTTCTCCTACAGTCCCGGGTCCTTTAAGAGGGGCGTGAAAAAGCATATGATAAGGCCGTCAAGCTGAGTGTCACCATTGTCACATGGTATATGTAAGTGATGGTGACCCTCTTTTCTGATACTTTGCCTTTCAGCTTGCCATCGGGCAGGGCGGGGCATAATTGACGTGTCCCATATAAGAAAAACCAATTACAGCAAAATACGAAAACAGAATATTGTTCCTTTTTTGTAACCAGACACCTTTACAGGCAAGTACAAAAATAACACACCAAAATCATAATTCTCAAAAATATAATTCTAATTTACTGGGTTATTAAGAAAACGACTATATTTTTCTTTCAAATTTTTTATTATAATTTATTTCATTCACAATAATCTTTATGAATATAGTATAATTATCTTTAGCTTCTTTTTATCACACAATGTTATTTAATTTCTATTATTAGAGGCAGACTATTTCTCTTAAGAAAATTTATTCAAAATTCAGTCTCAATCTGTCAAAATGAAATGAAATGTTAAAATACGGTTTTTTCGTATGCACCTAGAAAAACTAACAATTGAACGATGCCTCTTTCCTTTCAATAGTGTTGAATCGTGCTAAATTATCTTGATTTTGCGATGAAACAACAAGATATGCCAACTCGACAGAAGAAGTATGCATTTGACATCGGTGACTGTAGTTCCTATTTTCGCCATTTCAGAGAATCGTTGGTTTCATCACGTTTTACCATAACACTACTTTCAAGAAAGAACATGACATTAAATCGAGGCTTGATTTTGAAAAAAATTATTACTACGAGAATTAGCCTTCTTCATTGAAATCGTGATAGATCGTTTTTGAAATCTGGGCATTTGAAATTAGGTCAAGATTGAATTATAAAGGAGAATTGGCTAAGGTTTTACAACATCGAGTCCTCCTCTAGCAGTCTTTTCGTTTATTTAAATGTTTTGCACTATATTCTCTTTGTACAACTGTTCATTTGTCAAGGTACACTCAGCTTCACCTCCAATATTAGTAAATCTGAACTGGCAATCGCTGCTCAGTTTTTTAATCTCACTTCTGAGTATGAGCAAAATGTAAACCTGGAAGACTGAAACAAAGATACAGTTATGATGAATATGCCATTATTTTTAACAAAAATTGAATTCGATGACATGCTTTACAAAAAAAAATAGTCTCAAGATTGTTTTTTTTATTTTATTTTTTTTGTTTACGTGGTGGAATGCATTTACGCACTTCGCTCACCCTCCGCGGGGGCAGGGGGCTCGCTTCGTGTGGGACTCCTGGCCTTAGACAAAGGCCAGACTACCCACTAAACCACCACGGTGTTCCTCCTTCGCCTAATCCGAGCCGCGGGATAGTCTGCTCACCGCGACTCGGCTAGGGGCGCCCTTGGTAGGCCCGCTACTTAAGACCCCACCATCCCGGCAATCAGGCCGGAATGGTGGGGGTTTTTCACCTCAAGAATGAACCCCAGGAACACACAGGGGCGCATTCCGCCACATCAGCATAGGGGCAGCGGGTCCCCCGACCCACTGCCCGTGGCCACTCTCATTCGGGGACGCGGGCGAATCGCATTCGCCAGCGTCCCCTCGCTGGGGGCCTGCGGGGCGGAAGAGTGAGCCCAGCTCGCTCCCGCTCCCGCAAGGCCTCTCTCTTTGCCGCCATCACCTCGCTAGCGAACGAGGCGACGGCGGCCCAACACTGTTCGCTGCCGGCCATAGCTGAAACTACGGCCGACAGCGAGAGGTCCACACCAATGATGCTTGTGAGGGCCGCTCTTTGGCCGCCCCACGCGTCGCACACGGCCAAAGTGTGGTGTGCCGTGTCGGGGTCGCCGCTGGTGTAGTTTCGGCACCGGGGCTCCGCTTCCACCCCCACCACCTCCCACAGGTACTTGGCGAAGCAGCCATGACCCGTGAGAAGTTGGGTGAGGTGATACGTGGGAGCCCCATGACCCCGTTGCACCCACTCACGCAAGACGGGCCGAACGGCCCCCACAAGCAGCAAGCTACTCCTCGTCGTAGCCAGCCTATCGGCCCACTTCCGGAAGAGAACATCGCGAGCCTCCTGTCTCCAGCGATCGATCTCCTCCGGAAGCGGCCGACCTCCTGCATCACGCCGCATCAGGGCGCCCTCCTCGTAAACCCTCTTAAGGACGCCAGCCTCGAGATCCCAGGGGATACTGCCCGCAATCAAACACGCCGCCTCATAAGAGACGGTGTGATACGCCCGTGCGGCCCTCTGCGCGATGGCGCGCTGTGGACGCCGCAGCAGCACAACATTCGCACGGCAGAGGGCCTCCTCCCAAATGGGCGCTCCATAGAGCGCCTTTGAGCGCACCACACCGTCGTAGAGACAGTCTCAAGATTGTTAATGTGGCTTAAATCAGCTTGCTATGGTTTTCTAAAGCGTTCTCTCTTTCGCACAACGAACTCACAGCTTGGTACCGTTATAAAGTAGTTGGTGATACCGAATCGAATCTAATTTTATTATGGCATAATAAAACGCTTTAGTCGCATTATGTCCAATTCGCAAAATGTCCAGCGGGCTCAAACTGTCCAATTCGCAAATTGTCCAATTCTCACAACGTCCAATTCTCAGAATGTCCAATTCGCAATTGGCCCAGTTTGTAAAATAGGAGTCGTGCTTGACATAGCTCACATATCCATATACTCACACACAACAATATATAAATACACGTTTACAAAATAAAACGCTTCTCGTAACCAAGGAGGATCCCTAATTAGGAACTGGACCAATTGCAAATTGGACCAATTGCGGACTGGACCAACTGCGAACTGGACCAATTGCGAACTGGACCTAATTGAGAATTGGACAGTTGGACATTTTGCGAATTGGACATAATGCGACTAAAGGAATAAAACCATTGTCACACCACTGACACTGCAAACAATTCTATATAATTTTAAACTTTATCTTTATGCTTTTAGACTCTAAAATTAAATGGCATCTTGTAAAGTGAATGAAAAGATGTAATAAAATCTTTTTCATTTAATTTTGGACTTTAAGCTTATATGCACAAAGTCTATAATTTAATGTATTTTTATGCAGTGTCAATGGTTTAACAGTGGTTTTGCTATGACATAAAATTAGCAGAATCGGGGACCAGTTGTCGGCATTTTTTAGGGTTCGTATACTCTGAGTATACTCTGAGGTACGTTTAGCCTGGTAGGTGATGTATATGTATACGACTGGGGAAGCACCTCCGCCCTACAGAATACCGCGGCTATAATAACTTCGTGTTGTGTTCCCAGCGGTGAGTAGAGTAGCCAGAGCTCATTGGAGAATTTGTGCTGTCAGTGGGAGGACTAAGGGCTTGTCCTGCTTTGTTTTCTAAACTGACGGCACAGAAACTCTATATTTACAGGGTTGGCAGCGCGACTGTGACTCCTCTGGTGTTACAAACGTCCATAGGCACCGGTAAACACTTACCATCAGGTGGGCCGTGTGCTTGTCTGCCACCTAAGTGGTATAAAAATATATGTATATGTATATGTATATGTATATGTATATGTATATGTATATGTATATGTATATGTATATGTATATGTATATGTATATGTATATGTATATGTATATGTATATGTATATGTATATGTATATGTATATGTATATGTATATGTATATGTATATGTATATGTATATGTATATGTATATGTATATGTATATGTATATGTATATGTATATGTATATGTATATGTATATGTATATGTATATGTATATGTATATGTATATGTATATGTATATGTATATATAAATCTTGAAGGACATGTTGCGTCCTACATGGCGTTATTTACCGATGATGCCGCGTCCGACTGACTTTGTGCGTCCGAAATACGGACGCAAGATTAACCGACCCTCATTTTCAGCCCAAATGTTCCTTATGATCAATAGAATGCTAGGGCAAAAAATTGGCATGGACGTAATTCCATCACTACAACGCCTTTTAGCGTATAATATAGTTCGGCCGTCGCCCGACTGAAATTTGGAGGGCACTAGTGTTCAGCGTATACTTTACCACGTATACTTTGAGTTCAGTTCACCGATCTTATTGTGTCCATTGAATATCGTACTTAATTTGTAAAGTTTTTATCATGATTTCGTGACAACTATCTTGCGTCTCTTAAATATCCTTAAACGGGCACTAGGTACGGTGTCTGAGAGGTCTATTCGGGGTTCACGAGGGACGGCGGGGGGACGGGCTTCAGCGCGCTCGCGTGCCGAAGTTTTTAAACAAACAGGCATGTGCCGGCCGTGATGTAAGTTTGTCACCAAAGTGAAAGCTTTAAAAGTGGTTATTTATTTGATCTATTATTACCTATAGATAGTTTTTTTTTAGTTTTCAGTTGTTATTGAAGTCTTAGTCATAGCGTGACTATGTCGCCCTCATTGGAATTTTTGAATACATGGTGTTTAATCAATGATCTATACAGCAAATCTTAGCTAAGGAATACAATTTTTTCGGCTCCTCAGAAGTTGGACTAGCGAGGATACTGTTACATAGGCCGATATTGTTATTACCGTTACCATATTGTTACGACAGACGTCGATATCTCGAAAACTAATAACCGGATCTTCAAGAAACAAAAACGCATTGTTAGTGACGAGGTACTCTACCGATTGCCATAAAAAAATCTAGAATTGTCAACACAAAGTCACAACCTATCTACGAGTACCTACTTATTTGAATAAAAACAAACAATAGGTAAATATCGAGAATGAACTCGAAAGTTCAGTGACGGCGGCAAACTTAGAAAGAGAGTGGGTAGTTAGCGCTCGCGTATTTTCTAGATGATTCGACCCTCCTAATTGAGAGGTATATAAACACGCTCGCATAGTGACACCATTCATTCTATCTTTGAGATCGCTAACAAACACAGCGAGCTTAAGCGACCGAAGAAGATTATACCTGCGACCTGAGCAACGACTGTGGACTACTGTGAACTACTGAGCGACTGGAACTGTTGGAGAGTACTGTGTGTACTAGTGATTTAATTGTCTAGTTTGTGGTGAGCTAATAAATACCTTCGTTGAGTAAACGGCATTTATTTGTACCCTGTGCACGTAACAATATAATTGCTTTCTTTGAGCCTAATTCCGGATACACTTCATCAAAATGTAATTGATGATTCCACAACGTTACATAAGCTACAGTTAGGCGAACCCAACTTACCCTTTAAAGATAGGCTGTAGGCACTTGAGGTGGAAACGATCCAGAGTGCGTATGTGGTACCGTACACACACCACATCTCAGACGAATATAAGAGGTTTGACAGCACAACTGCCATGTAAACAGTTATTTTGGTGGCCAGCTTAAGGTCATGTGAGCAGAAAACGCAGCTTCCCAAATGTCGCAGCTGCGGTACAGATCCTGCTGCCGATCTCATCATCAAGGTCACACTTGAATGTTATAGTGCTCCCCAGATAGCAAAACTTGTCAACCTGCTTGAGCATGTCCTGACCTAGCTGTATAGACAGTGTCTCGTGACCATGTGTGTCCAGGGACATCACCTCCGTCTTCTTGACACTGATTTTAAGGCCGAACTTGCAGCAAGCTTGGTGACAACTGGACATTAGCCGTTGCAGGCCATCAGGGGATTCTGCCACAAATCATAAGCATACATGATTTCTGTAATCATTGTATGGGAGACCTTAGTGCGCGCCTTAAGTCTGGCCAAATTGAAAAGACTGCCATCTGTGCGGAAGCGGATGCGTACTCCCTCAGAAAGAATTCGAAAAACATCACTGACTACTACTGCAAAGTACTTGGCGAACAGTGTGGGCGCTAGAACACACCCTTGTTTCACCCCACAGGTAACGGGGAAGAAATTTGATTGTTCGCCATCGAAACCGACGCAGCATTGTATGTCGTTATGCAGGAGTCTAAGAAGTCTCACAAACTTCTCCGAGCACCCTAGCCTCCCAAGCACCATCCAGAGAGCTTCCCGAGGCACACTGTCGAATGCCTTCTCCAGGTCAACAATGCGAAGATAAAGCGGACGACCCTTTTCTCTGCTATTTTCTTGACGCACAGAAAAGATTGCTTCAGAGGTGGTTCGTTCAGGTCGGAAGCCAAACTGGGTTTCTGGCAGTATCTTTTCAGACAGAGCTTTTAAGTGGTTTAAAAGGACTCTGGCCAAGGCCTTTCCCGGGGCTGACAAAAGCGAAATACCGCGGTAAGAGTTGCAGTCGGAACGGTCACCCTTGTTTTTGTAGAGGGTATAAATGCGAGACACTTTAAAGTCATCCGGGACTCGCTCTTCCTCCCACATACGAGCAAAAAGTTTCCAAACCAACATCTACAACTCCCCACCGCCGTATTTTAACAGCTCTCCCGGTATAAGGTCAATACCAACCGCTCGCTTATTCTGTTGCTGCCTGATAGCAGAGACAACCTCATCCTATGACAGGGGCTCATCCAGCTCAATAGAAAGAGGGAGTTGAGGTATTAGACTCACATTTTGTAAATCTGATGATCGATCTACGTTGAGCTAGCTGTCAAAGTGTTGGGCCCAACGATTTAGTACATCCTCCTTGTTTGTCAATAGGTGCAAACCGTCTAACGACTTCAACGGCACCTTTGCTCGGTAGGATGTACCAGTCAGCCTACGTACCTCGGAGTAAAACTCCCTGACCTGGTTGGTATCAACGAGCCACTGCTTGTAGAGAGATTAATCTTGCCATCATTTGTCTTTTATTTGACGAGACAGCTTTCGCAATTCAAGTTCACTGGCTTTGACTACTGCAATGCTTCCACCTTGCCTACTATGCTGTCGCAAAAGGTCTCGATGTTTGTTGAATGCTGTCCTAAGAACCCCATCGTTCTCATCAAACCAGTCCTCACTACGACGGCTTTTTGTACCTAAAGTAGCTGAGGCTGCTTCCATAAGATGAGAAGAAAAAGTTCCCCAGACCACCCCAACATCACCTTTCTCATTAACTGGCGACAGGTTTTCAAACACAGTTTCAGCATATTTCTCTCTCACCTCGAGATTTTTAAGCCTATCCACGTTCACGCATGCTTTTTAAGTGTGACGGCGATGGTGTGGAGGCGGAGCCGTAGCTTTGTGATAACAATTTGGTGATCAGTCCAACAGTGAGCACCACGCATGACGCGAGTGACTTGGACTTGACCAGTATCTCTCTGCCTGACAAGCATAAGCAATCAAGTGCCAGTGTTTCGGATCGAGGATGCATCCACGTTGTCTTGTGCTTAGCGGCAAGTCTGAACATAGTGTTCGATATTGCAAGCTCATTTTGAGCACAAAGACTGAGTAGCAACTGACCATTGCTGTTCATGTTGCCGACTCCGTGTCTACCCAAGACTCCAGACCAAGCCTCATTGTCCCGTCCAACTCTGGCATTGAAATCGCCTAGCAATATAACCTGCTCTCTGGCGTTTATACTGTCAAGGCATTGAGATAGTTCCTCGTAGAATTTAT
Organism: Eilema griseolum; assembly: GCA_963662185.1. Lineage (NCBI taxonomy): Eukaryota > Metazoa > Arthropoda > Insecta > Lepidoptera > Erebidae > Eilema > Eilema griseolum. The sequence continues at coordinate 12,023,715 of OY759239.1, read as the reverse complement.
CCTTGATGTCATCAGCCTTGTCTAGCGTAGGGGTATAGACACTGATGACATTAAGGTAATTGTCTTTGTCCAGGTGAAGGCGCAGTATGGTAACGCGGTCTGAAGAATGCAAAGGGTGCTCCTCAAGTCGCTTAGCTATGTGATTCTTGAAGGCAAACCCTACGCCTGAACGTCGCGGTTCGAAGGCTGTGGTACCTTTCCAAAAGAAAGTATAGCCACCGCCTTCTTCTACCAGCTCTCCTTCATCGGCAAGGCAATCCACGTTATATCGATGAAGTTCCCGAGCTACTATAGCAGTTTACCGTTCAGGGCAGGCGTTGCCATCGCGATCAACAAGCGTTCTCACGTTCCACGCTCCGAATGTCATTATAGATATTGTCATTTTTGTATGCTAACTACTAATTATTTAATATCTGTGCCTGGAGTCATTATAAGCCTTTATATAGATGGAAGCCTCTTGGCTGATAAGCTAGATACAATAATTAAAAAACAGTATTCGGAACCAATCTCAATTCAATAGTAGATAGATGTCATTTAGTTATTATAATCATTATGATATACAGAGCATTATACGGAATTGATTTAAACATACAGTTGGATGGAGGCGGGAATATGCATGCAGTGTTTAGAACGTATACGGAGGTATTCAGTGTGCAAGAAAGACTTAAGAGTGAACGGACGAACTAATTCAGTTATACGGAACCAATCTCAATTCAATAGTAGATGGATGTAATTTAGTTATTATAATCATTATGATATATGCAGAGCATTATACGGAATTGATTTAAACATACATTCGGATGGAGGCAGGAATGTGCATGCAGTGTTTAGTAGGTATACGCAGGTATTCAGTGTGCAAGAAAGATTGAAGAGTGAACGGACGCACAAATTCAGCTAGAAATATTTAATTTGAATATCACCATTTAACGTTTAAATGAAATTTGACGTCGACCACTGATATGATACTGATTAAAACATCTTACATACGCATTGAAAACATTAAAAATCTCACTACATTCAGTGGACGCCGCCGGGTGGTAGTTTGTAAAGACGCAAGAAGTCCTTCGCGATTTATATATATATGTATATGTATATGTATATGTATATGTATATGTATATGTATATGTATATGTATATGTATATGTATATGTATATGTATATGTATATGTATATGTATATGTATATGTATATGTATATGTATATGTATATGTATATGTATATGTATATGTATATGTATATGTATATGTATATGTATATGTATATGTATATGTATATGTATATGTATATGTATATGTATATGTATATGTATATGTATATGTATATGTATATGTATATGTATATGTATATGTATATGTATATGTATATGTATATGTATATGTATATGTATATGTATATGTATATGTATAAATTCTTTAAATAAATTGCATGTATACATACCGAAATTAGAAACTAATAAGCCAATTTCCACCAATGGAAAGTATACTAAGTGATAAACAGACCATTCACCAACTTCTATTATAGATGTGATTACTGTCGAAACGGATGCGCATAAGCACAGAATAGACGTTAAACCCATCAACACTATGTTATAGTAGTAGAATATTTTCAACAGTTTTAAGTTTTTCTGAAAATTAGATAAAATGTTCATTAATTGGAGTCTAATATAGTGTCATGTTTTTACCCGACTGCGTCGCCGAGGTTAATATGTTACGCGCGTATGTATGTATGTAGTTTTCTTTGTGCATAACATAACATAAACTCACGCCTATATCCCCAAAGGGGTAGGCAGTAAGTGCTAGCACCCACATTTCTCCAATTTATGTTTAGGTCCAATTATAATAGGTGGCAAGCCTATTGACATTTACCAGGCACTTATAAACCTGCGATAAATACACACATAATTTCGAAAAGCATCGAAAAGGCATTGGTGTGTACCATGGTAAAACCTGGGATCGAACCCGAGACCTCGTCTCAGCAGTCCATTACTCTTACCACTAGGCTACCGCGGTTATTATTATGCGGCAATTAATAATAATGAATATCAAAAACCATTTAAGGAGGTAGGACACGTCGGTATTTCCGCCCAATTACTGACCGACTAAAGCAGTCCGACTGGGGAAGTACCTCCGCCCTACAGAATACCGCGGTTATAATAACTTCGTGTTGTGTTCCCAGCGGTGAGTAGGGTAGTCAGAGCTCACTGGAGAATTTGTTCTGTCAGTGGGAAAATTAAAAGGCTTGTCCTGTTTTGTCTTCTACACTGACGGCACTCTGTACTTACAGGGTTGGCAGCGCGACTGTGACTCCCCTGGTGTTACAAACGTCCATAGGCCGCGGTAACGACTTTCCATCAGGTGGGCCGTGTGCATGTCTGCCACCTAAGTGGTATAAAAAAAAACCAACATAGTAGATGCGTATATGTTCAAACAAACTCTTCCGCTTTGCAATATTAGTATAGATTTACCTTATGACATCCAACGACAAATATTATGCTCAATATAATTTCTGCGATTCCCACTATCAAAACAATATACACAGACAACACGCGTCTCGGTGTTAGTTTATGATTTTCACTTTCAGACAATCCCCTCATTATATTTATTACAATTGCTGAGCCGACAATGAGAAGACAACCTGCGAACTGTAAATTCAAAAATAATTATTCAATATATATATATATGTCGAAGAACCAACAAAGGGGCATATAGCTATTGATTAGAACAACGCCATCTATTATCGTTTGTCGGAAACGTCAAGCGGTGCGCTTGGGTATGGTCGGTACAGGGTTGGCATGTTTGACAGTTGTCAGCTGTCATTCGTTTTGACATTAGACGTGTGATGTTGGAGGAACGACACTTTTGAGTGGGACGCGAGAGCGAGAGGTCGTTCTGCCAACCTGTACTGAACTTACCGCGTTTCCGAAACTTAATCTATTTTCATCGCCTTAATCATTTAAGATTTTGTTGAATTGTTATCGGGAGTGAATAAATAGACTATTGTGATTAGTGTTGAGACTATTATTTTGGACCTACATCATGTCGGACCGGGATTCTGATGGCGAGGTACCCGCAATAGGTGAACTGACCTCGTTATCAGAAGTGGGATGCAACTCAAACGCCCCACGTGGTGAAAGTGGAAGTGTAAACCAAGAAAAGTATGACGACAATGCGCACGTGTTTAAAGGTGACACGGAGACCCAAAAATGGCGTTTTCTGCTAGACCAGCAAAATAAAAACTTTATGGCTATCGTGCAAGCAATGAAAACACCTTCTACGACCTTGGATATTCATCTACCGGATTTTGACCCTGAAAAACGGACCGTTGACCCGCGTGCTTGGCTAGCAACAGCAGACATGTGTGTGGTTGATCCAAGTAACCATGGTGTATCGTTGATGATTGCTTTGAGCCGCGCACTTAAGGGAGAAGCTTCATCATGGCTGTCGTCCGTATCTTACCCTGGGATGAAATGGAGCGATTTTAAGGAACTGTTTATAGCCAGGTATGATTGTTCAGAGACTACCGCTTCCTTTTTAATCAATCTGCATGGAAATAAACCTAAGGAAAATGAGTGTTTGGCCGCGTATGCGGCTACCCTTATGACTACCCTCATGTCAAAATGGAACGGCCTCACCACAGAACAGATAGCTATCGCGACGGTGCTAGCTCACGTCGCGAAGCATGATACGCGAGTCCAGCGATTGTCCTTTACTACGGACATTAGAACCCGAAGCGATCTACATCGGGAACTGAAGGCTGTCTCGTTTTTGAAGAGGAGTGCCCCATCCGGTGGTGATGAACGTGAAGGTCCTGACGCGAAGAGGAACCGCCCGAATTGGCCCAACACTGGACCCAAATGTTTCAACTGTGGGAGACCAGGACACAGATCGGTGCAATGCCGCCTGAGAAGAGACACGAGCACACAGGAAGAGCAATCAAGATCGATGGCGTCTAGCAGTGGCAAGAGTAACAAGGCACCGGGAAGAGCTGACTGGATCACCTGTTTCAATTGTCGTGAACAGGGACACTACGCATCCAGCTGTCCTAAGAGGGATGCCAGGGAGGCACGCAGCAGCACGGTGGTCGATCCCGCCAAAGGGAAGCGGGTTGATGTGTGCCTTGTGGAAGCACCTGCTGGATTCTTACGGCATTCTGGTGAGCAATTTGATTATTATTATGACTCTGGTGCGGAATGCTCGCTTGTTAAAGAATCTGTATCCTGTAAATTTAGTGGTAAACGATTTTGTGACAATGTGACATTAACTGGTATTGGACAGACTTCTGTAAGGTCGACTGTACAAATTTTGACTACTGTTGAGATCGATGGGATTAATTTAGAAATTCTTTTTCACGTTTTACCCGACAATTTTTTGCGACATGACATCATGATTGGACGCGAAGTTTTATCGATTGGTTTAGTAGTTCAGATGTCTTCAGATAAGATAAGATTTGAGAAAATACGGACAGTTCAGATATGTGACGTTATTGTTGACTGTAAATTTGACCTTGATACGATAGACACTGACATCCCCCCGGAAAGAAAAACTGAACTGTTGGACATTTTGCTATCATTCAAAAATAATTTTATTTCCGGTGTACCTACGTCCCCTGCAGACACCGAACCCATGCAAATTCGTCTTGTAGACCCTCATAAGACTGTTAACCGACGCCCTTATAGGTTGAGCCCCGAGGAGCGACAGGTTGTACGAAGTAAAATTGATGAATTGCTTAAGGCCAATATAATTCGCTGTAGTTCATCGCCGTTTGCGAGTCCTATTCTTCTTGTCAAAAAAAGGGATGGTACAGATAGAATGTGTGTGGACTATCGCGAACTGAATGATAATACAGTACCTGACCGATTTCCCTTACCACTTATCTCTGACCAGATAGCTAGGTTGCATGGAGGTCATTTCTTTACGATTTTAGACTTGGCATCAGGATTTCACCAGATTCGCATTTCGCCTGAATCTATAGAGCGGACAGCTTTTGTGACACCCGACGGGCAATTTGAATATTTAACCATGCCGTTCGGACTTCGAAACGCCCCCTCGGTGTTCCAACGAGCTCTAATTCATGCACTTGGGGATTTGGTGAATACGTATGTCGTAGTTTATATGGATGACGTGCTCATCGTCACAGAAAATGCTGACGACGCGCTTGAGCGACTTCAGATGGTCCTTGGAATCCTTTCAAAGAAAGGATTCTCACTCAATTATAAAAAGTGTGCTTTCCTGAAACAGAAGGTAGAGTACCTTGGGTTTGAAGTTAGTCAAGGGCAGATACGGCCTAATCCTCGCAAGGTTAGTTGTCTGACTTTGTTACCGCCACCCCAGACTGTGACACAATTGCGGCAATTTATTGGTTTGGCGTCGTATTTTCGTCAGTTCATAGCTAAGTTTTCCCAGATTATGGCCCCGCTTTATGCGTTGACCTCTGGTAATGGCAGGATTGAATGGAAACCCGACTATGAGACCATAAGACAACAGGTAATTTCTATTTTAACTAGTCAGCCCGTATTGTCGATTTACGATCCAGCACTAAAGACGGAGTTGCATACGGACGCGAGTGCTATTGGATACGGAGCTGTTCTTATTCAGATAAGTGAAGGTAAGTCACATGCTGTTGCCTATTTTAGCAAACGCACAACTGCTGCAGAGACCAAGTATCACTCATACGAGTTGGAGACTCTCGCTGTTGTCAACGCAGTAAAACATTTCCGACATTACCTGCATGGTCGCAAATTCGACGTGGTGACCGATTGCAGCTCATTGCAGTCCACCCGTAAGAAAACAGACTTAACGCCACGTGTTCACAGATGGTGGGCCTTTTTGCAAGCCTTTGACTTCGACATTGTCCATCGTAGCGGTAAGCGAATGTCTCATGCAGATTTCCTTTCAAGAAATCCATTGCCGGACGACGGAGAGGGCAATACTTTTGAGAAGGTAAATTGTAAACGTGTTGACTTAGCCGAACTGAATGACAACTGGCTGATTGCGGAACAGCAGAAGGATGGAGAGCTTTCTAAACTCATATCCGACTTGAAGGATGGAAAACTTCCTCTTGATGTGGCTAAGACCTATGAGCTTCGGTCCAGTGTTTTGCATCGGAAAATTCAGCGACGTGGTAAGAATCTGTGCCTGCCAATAATTCCTAGAACGTTCCGTTGGTCCATCGTCAACAATGTGCATGAAGGTTTGCTGCATTTAGGATGGGAAAAGACCTTAGAAAAGGTCTACGAGCTCTACTGGTTCGACAAAATGACAAGGTTTGTACGAAAGTTCGTAGACAGCTGTGCTACATGTAAAATTTCTAAATCACATTCTGGCAAAGTACAGGTAGAAATGCATCCCATTCCTAAGGTAGCTATACCTTGGCACACCATACATATCGACGCCACGGGGAAACTAAGCGGCAAGAATGACCGGAAAGAATATGTGTTTGTGCTTATAGATGCCTTCACCAAGTACGTATTACTTCACCATACGCTTTCCATTGACACAGCTAAAAGTATTGAGGCTTTGAAATCTAGTGTTTCACTGTTTGGTGCACCCAACCGTGTAATCGCTGACCAAGGTAGGTGCTTTGCTAGTAGGGACTTCAAGGACTATTGTCAGTCTGTAAACATTAAGCTTCACCTAATATCGACTGGTAGTTCGAGAGCCAACGGCCAGGTGGAGCGTGTAATGGGCACATTGAAAAACATGCTTACTGCAGTAGAAACAAGTGGTCGCTCGTGGCAGGATGCCTTACCTGAGGTGCAGCTGGCTCTCAACTGCACGATGAATCGAGTCACGCGAGCTAGCCCATTACAACTTCTTATTGGGAAGGTTGCAAGGCCTTTAGATGTCTTATCAGTAATCGATGAGGACCCAGAAATTGACATTGAGCAGGTGAGGTTACGGGCTGTGGAGAATATGGAGAAGGGATCAGCTTACTATAAGGTACGTTTTGACTCTACCAAAGCTAAAATAAAACCATTTACTATTGGAGACTTCGTTCTTCTGCAGAACGAGGAACGAAACCAAACAAAGCTCGACCCTAAATACAAAGGGCCTTTCAAAGTGATCGAGGTACTAGAAGGAGACCGGTATGTACTTAGAGCTCTAAATTCGAATCGGACATACAAGTATGCCCACGACCGTCTTCGTGAAATGCCCGACAGTGATCGTTTTGACGACAAGGACTCAGACACCGACTCTAACCATGACTCTAGCAAAACCGATGAGACGAGACTGACTGACGATGAAGGTGTTAGATCTTAGGTGAGCGATTATAAGATTCAAATGTAGTATGCAAGCTACTCAGATTACGTACATTGCGATGTTGTTCATGGCTGTGAGCCTAAGTATTCACTTAAGGTTATTGACCAGCATCAGCATGGCAATGTGGGTAGTCGCCACGGTGTTGTGTTGAGGTCGGGTACTGGAGGAAGGTCCCGATGGATTGCCGGATGGAGGCAATGTGATGTGTTGAGATCGGGTACCGGATGGAGGTCCCGTTGGATTGCCGGATGGAGGCAATGTGATGTGTTGAGATCGGGTACCGGATGGAGGTCCCGTTGGATTGCCGGATGGAGGCAATGTGATGTGTTGAAGTCGGGTACCGGATGGAGGTCCCGTTGGATTGCCGGATGGAGGCAATGTGATGTGTTGAAGTCGGGTACCGGATGGAGGTCCCGTTGGAATGCCGGATGAAGGCAGTGTGTGTGTGTGTGATGAGGCTGGATACCCGAAAAGAGTGTTGCATACTGGATTTGGTCGAAATGTTTCATGAATTGGTTTGAAAATTGATGTTTATTATAGAGTGATGCTTTCGATATTAAGATTTCCTTTATAAAACTTGATGAGAATAATGTGAATTGGAATAAAATTGTGCTGTTGAATCGTATGACATTGTCTTTATTCCGTATCCTGACGGCTTGGTCAGGAAGGCCGAGCAAAGGACGTTTTACTTTCCATAACCTCTTGTTACAGATGCTCCACACGAGGACGTGTGAATTGTCAAGATGGCCGTGTCGAAGAACCAACAAAGGGGCATATAGCTATTGATTAGAACAACGCCATCTATTATCGTTTGTCGGAAACGTCAAGCGGTGCGCTTGGGTATGGTCGGTACAGGGTTGGCATGTTTGACAGTTGTCAGCTGTCATTCGTTTTGACATTAGACGTGTGATGTTGGAGGAACGACACTTTTGAGTGGGACGCGAGAGCGAGAGGTCGTTCTGCCAACCTGTACTGAACTTACCGCGTTTCCGAAACTTAATCTATTTTCATCGCCTTAATCATTTAAGATTTTGTTGAATTGTTATCGGGAGTGAATAAATAGACTATTGTGATTAGTGTTGAGACTATTATTTTGGACCTACATCATGTCGGACCGGGATTCTGATGGCGAGGTACCCGCAATAGGTGAACTGACCTCGTTATATATATTGTATAGTTAGCATAGTTTTGTATACATTTTATAAGTATTTTTACTATTTAAATTAAGTTGATTTATTAGTTCAATTGTGTATTTGCATATAAAATGTAATAAAAACTATTACTCACTTGTGAATTATGGCCACGAAAAAACCACAGTTTGGTTATAGGTGCCATAATATGTCTAATTGCAGTGAAATTAGTGCCACTTTATGAACAAGTGTGTTGAAAAATTATTCAAGTTATAACTTGTTATTGCATATAAAATAGTAAACATGTGATGTGTTTATTAAAATACCCTAATGACTTATCTTGGCTTTTACTGAAGCAATTATTAGCTGATCGCGAAATTTTATGTCATTATGACATAAAGTATCATACCACTGAGATTGCAAACAATGTTATTAAATTTTAGACTGCACTATCACGCTGTTAGAGTGTAAAATTGAATGGCATCTTGTAAAGTGAATGAAAAGATATAAAAACTTTTTTTTCAATTTCATACTTTAACCTATATCGATAAAGTATAGAGAGAATTGTGCTGCCAATAAGAAAATCAAAGGGTCCTGCTTTGTCTTCTGCACTAACGGCACAGAAACTCTCTGTTGTTACAGAGTCGGCACCATGAATGTGTCTCCCCTGATGTTGCACAGGCCCATAGGCCATGGTAACTACTTTCCGCCATTTTTTTGAGGAGGTAGGACACGGCGGTATTTCCGCCCAATTGAGCAGTCCGACTGGGGAAATACCTCTGACACTGACGGCACAAAATCTCTGTTCTTACAGGGTCGGCAGCACGGATGTGACTCCACTGGTGTTACACACGTTCATAGGTCATGGTAACCACTTTCCATCAGGTGGGCCGTGTGCTTGTCTTCTACCTAAGTTGTAGAAAAAAAAAGGTGGGCCGTTGTCTTCCACCTAAATTGTATTAAAAAAGCCGTTAGAGCGTGGTTGAAACACAAATATCTACACGTCTTCAGAAACTTTATCATAAAATAATATTAGTAAGATTGATATTATTAGCTTACCAGATTGAAATATCCCCAAACTACCAAACCATACCGCATTGGCAGGCAAAAACAGCATCTCCTACACACAGGTATTTCAGTACGCATTCTGTAGAATTTCAGTTATAAAGCCCCTTCAGCTCTTAAAGTTGAGAAGGCTTAGAACCCGAAAACCGCAACTGATTAATTCCGAATGATATGTTCAATGCTTGTACTAGGTACTACTAGTACACATTATTGTCCAGTCCTTCAAAGTACCGAGAATAGATAAAATGTGAACTGCAATAATATAAACAACAATGCTTTTAAAATATGAGCCAATCTTACTAGCGATTAAACATGAGTTGTGTTCTATTTATAAAAAAACCCCGTCACGAAAACAATCCCCAAAAAGTGTGTTAGTTAGCGCTATAACTTTGATATACCTAGTAATACATATTTTGATTCAAGGCTTGTCATGTCGGAGGACCCTAACTGATAGAGTACTACGTCATATTATCGGAACGATCCAAGGTCTCCCCGACAATGACAACGCTTAGGGCTAACTAACACAACTTATTTTCGACTTTTTGGGGGTTGTTTTTGGAGACGGAGGTTTTTAATTTTTTTATTTAATCTTTATTTTACACTTTTTAAATTGATCTACTCGTCAAGCTCTTTGATTTGATGCCCATATAGCGGGAGTCGTGAATTTTTTTTTTTTTTTTTTTTTTATAGGACACGTCAATTGGACTTCGCCTTGCCTGATGGTAAGCTGAAGGCAAAATCCCAGAAAAGAGGGTCACCATTACTTACACATACCGTGTGACAATGGTGACACTCAGCTTGACGGCCTTATCATATGCTTTTTCACGCCCCGCTTAAAGGACCCGGGACTGTAGGAAGAAGGAAACACGTGAGCTGGTAATGAATTCCAGGCCTTAATGGTGCGACAGAGGAAAGAGTCTCCGAACCGCTTGGTTCTTGATCGGATGTTTTGCACCGTGTGCGGATGACATCTAAGACCTGCACGCGTTGTCCTGTGTAGGAAAGGGGAGGGTGGGACTAATTGGAAGAGCTCATCAGAACACTCCCCATGGTACAGACGGTAAAATACAGCCATGGACGCAACATCTCTACGCAGCTGTAAAGGTTCTAGGGTGTTCGTGATCTCGGGATTCCCAATGATGCGGACCGCACGTCGCTGCAACCTGTCGAGAGCATCTAGTAAGTACTTTGCTGAACCATCCCAGAGATGCGAGCAGTACTCCACACAGGAGCGAATTTGTGTCTTGTATAGAAGACACCGCTGCTCCGGCGTGAAAAATCGTCTCACTCTGTTCAGGACTCCGAGTTTTCGTGACGCTGTTTTGATGATGCTTTCGATGTAGTTTTTGTTATTCAGGTTGCAGCGAACATCCATACCTAGGATATTGAGATTGTCCTGCAGCGGCAGTGGCGTGCTCTGAAGAGTGGGGAGGGGAAGGAAAGAAAATACTTTTGCTGTAAACGCACATGCCTGCGTCTTCTTGGCATTGAACTCAACCAGGTTCTCAGAGCCCCATTGAGAAATGTGATTCAGGACCCCGTCAAGCTCAGTGACAAGAAGCTGCCTTTTCTCTGCGATATCTGACTGCTTGGCCGCTGGATGTCCATGATAACTCCCATGTAAAGTGCTATCGTCTGCATAACAATGAACATTGCCGGTAGACAGCATGTCGTTGATATGCAGAAGAAAGAGAGTGGGTGATAAGACGGACCCCTGGGGCACGCCAGCATTAACCTGCAGAAACTCCGAAGCTCGTCCGTCACAAAGGACGCGAATACAGCGCCCCTGCAGGAAGCTAGCAACCCAGTTGCACAGCCTAGAAGGCAGACCAAAGGCAGGTAGCTTAGAAAGAAGCGATTTGTGCCAGACTCTATCGAAAGCTTTGGCGATGTCAAGACTAATTGCCAGTGACTCACCGTGCTTGTCCATAGCCTCACCCCAAAGATGGGTAACGTATGCTAGAAGATCACCCGTTGACCGTTTTGGTCTGAAGCCATATTGCCGGTCATTAATTAAGGAGTGATCCTCTAGGTGCCGCATGAGCTGTTTGTTAATTATGTGCTCGAACACTTTGCACAGCACTGAGGTGACGGCTATGGGTCGATAGTTGGCTGGCTCCGAGCGATCCCCCTTCTTGGGAATCGGCTGAACATTCGCCTCTTTCCAAGGCAAAGGCACTGTACCCGAACTGTAGGATAGCCGGTACAGGCGCGTAAGCATTGGAGACAACTCCGCTGCACATTTTTTCAAAACTACCGCTGGAATACCATCCGGACCACTGGCTTTCCGGACATCGAGTGATTGCAGCACTGCACGGACATCGCGTTGCCTGATATGGATATCAGGCATCGCGTGGTCACTGTCGGGTAGTGTTGGTGGCTGCGTACCACAATCATCGATTCGGGAGTTGGCCGCAAAGAGATTAGCCAGCAGATTTGCCTTCTCTTGCGGCTCATGGGCCAGGGATCCATCAGGGTTACGCAGCGGAGGCAGCGAAGGCTGACAGAAGTTGGCTTGCACGGCTTTAGCCAGTCGCCAGTAGCCACGGCTTCCCGTGGGATGCATCACTAGCTCTTGACCAAGCCGCGCTATGCGCAGGGCATCCGCTCTGACATAGGCCCTTCTACAGACCTTTGTGGCTCTGTTGTACGCCGCCTTGAAGTGGCCCAGATTGGGATGGCGCGTGGCGCGCGCCCTTACCTAAGCGCGGTACGCAGACTGTTTTTGTTCAACAGCTTCCGCGCACTCGCGCCCGAACCAAGGGCGCACCCCGCGGTCACCGGTGACATCGGTGTATGAGATATAGTATTCCATACCCAGACCGATCTCACCGGCGACAGCAGTAGCACAATCCGATGGGTTCTTACCTTCAAAGCAGCGCTCAACCCACGGGATGGACGCAAAATAGTCACGAAGTCCATTCCAGTCCGCTGACGAGTAGTGCCAGAGACGCCGCTTCCCCTGCATGGGTCGTGGGGGCGCTATAATAGGCACCGTGGAACAGACCAGGCAGTGGTCAGAGTTGCCTAAAGCGGCTCGCACCGATACACTGTACCGGTCCGGATCACTCGTCAGCAGAAGGTCTAGCAGAGAAGGTGCTTGGCCCGACCTTCTTGGTATCCTAGTGACCTCGTGCACCAATTGGGTCAGGCCGTGCGCCAGAGCAAATGCGTGGGCGGCTCTTCCCGCATGGTCTGTTTTGGAGGAGCCCAACCAGATCTCGTGGTGGGCGTTAAAATCCCCCAAAAATACCATTTCGGCATTCGGAAATCGCTCCTGCGCATCATCTGCCGCCTGACTCAGATATTCAAAGAGTCGAGTTGTCTCAGCATCTCCTGTATGGGAACGGTAGAGGCACACATAGATCTGACTCGTAGGGCCATGGTCTACGTGTACCCAAAGGACGGAGAAGGATGGGTCCTCTAGGCAGCGCAAACGGCGACAGCAAACATCCGCCCTAACAAACACGCACACCCCGGTTTTTGCACGAAAACTTTCCTCAAGAACATAGCCAGGGTAGAGCAAGTAGGTCGTGTCGTCAGGGCGGTGTATTTGCGTCTCCGTTAGAAAAAACATGCAGGTTTCGCCGTCTCTAGGTGTTGGTGGACGGCGTTGAGGTTTGCATGGAGCCCACAGATGTTAGTGGACTCCACCTCAAATAGCAAGCTTTTGGGAGTGTGACGAGCCGCTGTGTTGCCTTTTTCTGTAAATTGCGCTGCCATGACTTTGGGTGGGAGAAGGCGTGAAAAAAGAAGTGATTGCCGCCGCAGCACCGTGTGACAAAGCGCGGGATATTGGTTTTATCTATGAATGTGAGGCATGGCGAGAGCCGACGCGCCGAACGGAAGGGCCCCCGTACCCCCCCGAGTATGGTCGCCGGGCTCCCAAATCCGGTCACCAACCGGCACGACGAACCATATCGGGATTATGCGCGGCCTGGTGAGGCAGCCTCCCAAGGTGGTTAACCCCAGTTGGGCCCCTGTACTATACCGCGGGCGGCCAGCGGCACCACCGTTTCTACAGGTCTCCCTGTTCGGCGCATCGCCCCGCGCCATCCCCACTAGACTACGCCAAGACCCACTGGTCCCACTAGTGCTGCGACAACCACCACCTCTGCCCGGCTATGCACATGCTGACCCCTGAACACAATCCAACCGAGATTGAATTGCTATGGAGGGTTTTTCGCAATAGTGCACGGTGGTACCTACCCGGTCGAAACTTGAGACAAATTTGTGCCACCAAGTTTCTACCACCAGTGAATTGAAAATTCGCCATTTTGTGGTGGCGGCCATCTTGGATTTGAAATTTGTCATATTGTATGGTATTCTACTAGTCAAGCCCTTTCATTTGATAACCATATTTAGGGAGATGAGAAAAAATATGTACTCCGTCATTTTGTAGCGGCGGCCATCTTGGACCGATTTTTTTCAAACATAGCTAAGAACACTCCCGACTAATATAGGTACCTTTCAAATAATAATAAAAAATCCAAATCGGCTCATCTGTTCAGGAGCTACGATGCCACAGACAGACATACACACATACATACACACACAGACACGTCAAACTTATAACACCCCGTCGTTTTTGCGTTGGGAGTTAAAAACCCTATTGACCTCTCGAAGCACACCTACTTCGTATTAGATAAGAAACTGGCAATGAACAAATGATTTCCCTCTGAATCAATTGTACTGCCCTCCTAGACAATTGACAATTCGTTAGCCGCCATATTGTAGAATAGAATGACAAAGGTTTGAAATTAAAATTTGACGTAAATGACAGTCGTTAAAGTACATTCATATGTCAAATGCCATACATTCATGGATCTATTCTACAATACACCAGCCCACGAATTGCCACTTGTCAAGGGGAATAAGATTTATTACCCGTTACAAAAATAGCGACAGCGCGGCAACGTGACAGCGCGACATTGATGCGACACAACGTAGGACACAATAAAGAACAATGACCATTTTGATATTTACGCGCCGCGCTACAACGCATCACGTTGTCGCGTTTGTCGCTCACGTAGAACAATGCCTTAGGAACGTGGCAATACGTTTGTAGAATAAAATAGAATGGATACCCTACTCGGTAGCCAGAGCTCACTGGAGAATTAGTGATGTCAGTGGGATGACTAAAGGCTTGTCCTGCTTTGTCCTCTACACTGACGGCACAGAGACTCTGTGCTTACAAGGTTGGCAGCGCGAGTGTGGCTTCTCTGGTGTTACACACGTCCACAGGTCACGGTAACCACTTTCCATCAGGTGGGCCGTCTGCTTGTCTGCCACCTAAGTGGTATAAAAAAAATTTAATTAATCAATGAGATTGATATACGTTGACGATTGTCATAAATTCATAAACGTCAAAATTCCTGTCAATCCCATACCCGTTGTACTAAGTGAGCGACAAGCGCGACAACACGGCAACGCAACGCAATGCATGACCCATTTTACAGTACTTCATGTGACATATTCACGTGACACAACGTAGGACACAATAAAGAACTACGACCATTTGATATTTACGCACCGCTTCGAAATGCGTTGCATTATCGCACTTGTCGCTAACGTAGGACAGCGCCTAACATTCATCATTCTAGTCTACAATCCATCGGCCAACAATATGCCACTTGTCTAGGGCAGAGTTGATTCACATCAGTACAACTAACTTGCGGACTGCATATCACTGCACTCTTTTGAGAAACTGCAGTGACGTGCAGTTCGCATTATTGAGATCCCTGAAGTCACTAAGACATTGGTATTTTGGGAAATTACACTACTACTAAATAATAGTACACCCTACGTGTATGCTGCTTGACATTAATAATGTTACTTAAATCTTTAAGAATCCCTGTGCAGAATATACGAGCAAGAACCAAGCGGTTCGGCGACTCTTTTTTTCTGCCGTACCACCAAGACCCTGAATTCCAGCTCACGTGTTTCCTTCTTCTAAGCGGGGCGTGAAAAAGCATCTGTTGAGGCCACCAAGCTGAGTGCCACCATTGTAACATTACTTAGTATCAGTAAAGGTGACCCTCTTTCCTGAGACTTTGCCTTTAGTCTACCATCAGCGGAGGTGAAGTCAAGTTGGCGTGTCCTAGATAAAAAAAATCCACTCACCAAAGAAAACACGATGAACTATAACTCTTTCTGGGGATCAAGACAGACTGAGCGGTGATGCAATCGAGTCAATTACGAACTTCCCAAGTTCATATTCAACTATACATACATGTACTATAGTCCTAGGTACTTATATGATTTAGTGTCATACTAAAACCGGTGATGTTCACAAACGTTGGCCAAAAATGTGATCTACTATATTACGATTGAAGTTCAATTTAATAATTTTAATGGATAACTTAGGATTTCCACGACGCATTTTAATTTTATTGTTCTTAGATATAAGTTGTATCATAATTATTGTAGTTTTATTGTATTTAATATTTAAAGATAAAGATAAAGATAAAGATAATTTTATTTGCGGAAACATGTGTAGGTACAGGTGGAATTTTATAATATAATACATTACAAGTTTCAACATGTTCTGTCAATGTAGACATACAAATTTTTTGATGCTCGTAAGCTGTTGTATCAGCTCGAAATACTGGTACATTGTTCCCCATTTATTTTAGAAAAACACAATTACAAATTAGTGCAAATTATCTGTTATCAGTCAAAGTAAATAGTTTTAATATATAATTAAATTATCACTAGTCAGAATTAATTAAATGTCAAGTGGTTAGTATAATTATAATGGTTGTCAGAATTTATGTTTTTTTTCCAAGTCTAAAATATATTGATGTCCAAACACTAATTAAGCTGATTATCTGTATGGTAGCGCAATTCTCGCCACGTGAGCTAGTGGACTGTATTTCGCGGGGGGTGAAGTTAACTGTTCCATTGACGCTTTACACAACAAACAAGACAGGTGATCGGGTTGCCGCGGATGTGGTTTAGGCAATGAATGCAACCCGAGAAATTAGGAGAGGATGCACTAACCTTCACGGGGCCACGTGCCGTCGCAGCCGGTGCACCGATCTTCTCTTCCTGGCTCAGGAGTTGCCGCCCACATCACTAAATCACTTGAGGGACACACGAGAGGCACAATCCGATCGGTAAAGGTCTATGAAAGCGGTTAAAATCCAACAAACATTATTAATTTCTGAGAGACGCGAGCGCCGCCGGCCATTGTTTATTAGTTCAACGTGCGAAGTGACGATGCGGCTACTCTGACCATTGGCGGGCGAAAACTATTGCTATCTTTCACTTAGAGGTAGTGCGGGAGGGAGATGGGTATAGGGAGCGTGTGTTTAGCGCCAACCAATTAAGACGATTTGAGTTACTACTACTGGCGCCACCATTACCCCCGGCTTGAAGGGTTACCTTCAAAACGAAAAATGCGGAACAAATCTAAAGTCTAATCTAAATCTAGGTTTGGGAAATAACAACTAAAATATAAACCTAGATTTGAACTCGTGCCTACTGCTGGCTAGGCAGAGGGCAGAGGCGAACAACCGGGCGCAGATACGATCCGGTTGCGGGTTTAACCCGTACAACACGCGCGTCAGGCGCGATAAAACGCGGGCGGAGTTTAAAACAAGGTACACATCTGCGTACTCTAGCGCGAATCAAATTACGAGCGGAAATTATCCAGTATTTCTGTCTCAAAATAGACATTAACAAATCGGGACCAGCGTGACAATTCACCTTATGATGATAATCTACTAACAAATCTAATACGTGGTCCTTACGCGGGAGAACTACTGGATGCCTTTGTTCAAATCCTAAACTTGAATTTCTCAAACGACCACCTACTCGAATGAGTCCATCTTCCAAAAATGGTTTCAAGTGTCGGAAAGAACGACTACAAGGTTTGTTAAATTCTAAATTTTTAAATTCAGAATCAAAATAACATTTCTGCAACTCGCGAAGTATGACCAATTCAGCTTTATCTAAATCAGCGGCGGTTATATGACCGCGCGTAGATAAAATTCTCAAAAAATCGGCCTATATAAACAACACAACGCGACAGTCTCGACCAAGACGAGACGCGATTAGCCAACAACAAAATAAGGGACTCTTCACGTGGGACCGATACAACAAGCGAGTGCTTCTTCTCCTCGGGTGGTTCGGAAACCGCAGTGGGATTGAATTGACTAACTGGCCACTTATCTAACGCGGCATGAATCCAGGACGGTCCACTAAACCATAACGGGTGATCTAAAATTTGCGAAGGATGCAATCCACGAGAGAGACAATCGGCTGGGTTGTCGGTGCCAGCAACGTGAAAGAGATTTTGTGGCGCTAATTCCGATTGAATTTTTGCCACTCTATTAGCGACGAATGTGTCCCAACGATGGGGCGAAGAGTGGGCCCAACACAAAGCGACTGTTGAGTCCGAAAAAGCTAAAATTCTACTAATATTAATGCGAAAATTTACAATTATGTCAAATAAATTACCTTAAAGATTTTGACCACAATACAAAATGTCATTAAGCGACACGGAAGTGCTAGTCTTAGCACTGCCATCAAAAACTACGCGGAGTTTAGTAGTAAGCTTATCTTCTCTAATAACTCCGTGGTGCGGGATAATGTACGAAGGCTGGGTCTCGTCAGTGTCCGCAGGCGCAGGTGAGATGTAACCCTTATCTAAATATTCGTTAACAACCTCATCATAGGCTTGCTTTAACTTTGGAGACGCCTGCCTCTTTCGTTCTAAACAAAGAAAGCGTTTTTCAGCGGATACACGGGAGTCACCAAGCGAAAAAATATCTCCCTTGAAAGGGAGCGCGACAACATAACGACCCTGCTCATCACGAGTAGTCGTGCGACAATAAATCTCCTCAGCCATCTTGTCATCAGGGCTTAGGATAGGTGGGACATTGACCTCTTCAATTTCCCAAGACTTGCGGAAGGTAGACTCCAGTGGCGGCTCGACGGTGCAACAGAACGAAGCAGTCGAGTGACTAAAACTATCTATAGAAGCGGGTGCGGAACCAATTATAACAAAACCAAGAACTGTTTCCAGTGCGTGCGGAGCGGGGTACGTCGGTCCCCCTTGAACCTTACGTGATAACTGGAGGTGCGGGAGAATCGAAGCGCCGATCAATATATCGACGACTCCAGGTACAGCGTAAGTCTCATCTGCTAAAGGCAAGTCTTTAAATTTCGTTAATAAAGACGTGTCAACCGGGACGGTAGGCAACTGTTCAGTTATTTTATCTATAACGAGCGAATCCATGTCAAACCAAATATTATTATTAAAACGAGATCCAAACCTTGTTTTAACGGTGCCATGAACAGCTGACCGTAAACCTCCAAAACCCTTCACCACTGAGCGGGTTGAACGCTTATCAACATTGAAACCAAGACGTTGACAACAATCTTGAGTAATAAAATTACTTTGCGAAGCGCCATCTAATAGCGCTCGAACAATGCGCGGCTTACCCAATGCATCAACAATAACAACGCGAGCAGTCGCGAGACACACAGTAGTGAGCGCAGCACTAGCGGACAACGAACACAAGGCGACGCCATTCGCAGCGGTCCCCGCGCGGGCAGGAGCGCGCGCGAGCGCGGGCTGCGGCTGTGGCGCAGGCGCCACCGACACGGGCGACCTATGCGACGGTGTGCCACCGTTCGACGAACCAACTGTACTCACATTGGATGCGGCGTTACTATTTTCAAAATGGAGCAAAGTGTGGTGTCTCGCTGAACATTTGCGACAACTATTTCTACTATTACATAAAAAAACGAGGTGTTTAGTACCGAGACAATTAAAACAAAAATTATTAGCGCGAACAAATTTATAACGATCACTAGGCGATAATTTTAGGAAACCCGGACACTTGTACAATTGCGAATGATGAGTATTACACAAAGAGCAAACAGGTGATTGTACATGTGCTGGTGCGGTATTAACATAAGTATGAGTTGACCTCAGTGACCTCGATGAGGCATCTATTTTGCGTTCAGAACTAACAACTTTCTTCGCGCCTTCATGTTTCGATGAAGAGCGTTGCAATATTTTTATATGCTCGCGAACAAAACTTTCTAAGTCTTCGAACTTAGGAATTTTATTGCCGCGATGATCCGACTCAAATAAACGAATGGTTTCGGAATCTAATTTCTTTAAACCCATATACAAAAATAAGAAGTCGCAGAGGTCATCGATCTTTAGGTTCTTTACGGCGCGAACAGATGATGCGAAAGTATCTAGAAACTTCTCTAAGTTTTGATCGTTACATGCCGTAATAGATTTCAAGTCAAACATCTGATCCAAATATGCGTTAGCTACCTATCTTTTATCCTCATACTTAGCTTTCAAAGTATTTAAAATTAAATTATAATTTTCGGCACTAAACGTAATTCCAGCGCAAACGGTTATAGCTTTACCAGTCAATTTTTCAACGAGATAATGCAATTTTTCGTGATCTGTCAACGAAACGTTCTTATCTATTGTATTCTCAAAACTATCTATAAATAAACCCCAATTGCGAATGTTACCATCAAATTCGGGTATTTGAATTGGTGGCAACTTAGGTCGGTCGCGAGTGGGATTGGGTCGGTCAGACGGTTTCTCCAAACTCCTAGCGACGCGTTTGATACGACAATACAAATCGTCAAACGACGACAAGGCCTGATAACTCACTGAGTAATCGGGATTTAAATTTAACTCTAAAACGTTGATGTCATGTACCAAGGTTTCGAAATCCGCGCGTAAACTATCTAAGTTTTCTATGGAACACAAGAACGAATCTCTAATGGCCAAATCAGAGGTTTTAAGTGCATTATCACAAATCGATTGTACGCGAGAGTAAATCATTTCTCTTTTAGCGTATAAAAGTTTCAATTGAACCCCACTACCGGTACTACCAACCTTTGGGGGCATGTTTACAATTAAATATCAAACTAAAGTGCGGTAAACAACAAAATATGAAATGACTTAATCTTAGCGGTACCTATAGAACAGCGACGCGGCGCGAGCGATATTTCGTAGGTAGGTAGGTACTTATAACTGCGAGGGCAAGCTTGAACAAACGCGCATAGCAACAAGATCGTACCTACGCGATGGTCGCTGTCTAGGTTCAACTATTATTTCAGGGATTAAGTATTGCGTAATATCTATTCAAATTAAAATACTTTCGTATGAATTTGAATGAAATGCGAGCGAGGTACAACTGTGTACCTACCGTATTAGGTAAATACGATGCGAGCTAGCGGTGAACGGACAACTTAGAGATTGAAACAAATAAAAACAAAAGCCAAATGCGTTAGGTATTACACTGTGCCTATGCACTAGGGTGTCTAGGATACCTAAGATCTAAACCTAAATGCCTAGATGCGGGGTTTTCTACTAAAATAACTAGGTATTTAGGTGCGGTGCGTTTATTCTCAATAGAATAATAACAAATGCGAAACTACGACCAAGGATTGATACGATAAGAGAAATGCGAGCGAGGTATAGCCACGTACCTAACCTATGTATGTATTAGGTAAATACGATGCGAGCCAGCGGCGAACGGACAACAAAAAATCTAAACCTAAATGCCTAGATGCGGGGTTTTCTACTAAAATAACTAGGTATTTAGGTGCGGTGCGTTTATTCCCAATAGAATAATAACAAACTACGAACTACGGCTAAGGATCCGGTTCGATCAGGACCAAAAAGAATGGTAGCGCAATTCTCGCCACGTGAGCTAGTGGACTGTATTTCGCGGGGGGTGAAGTTAACTGTTCCATTGACGCTTTACACAACAAACAAGACAGGTGATCGGGTTGCCGCGGATGTGGTTTAGGCAATGAATGCAACCCGAGAAATTAGGAGAGGATGCACTAACCTTCACGGGGCCACGTGCCGTCGCAGCCGGTGCACCGATCTTCTCTTCCTGGCTCAGGAGTTGCCGCCCACATCACTAAATCACTTGAGGGACACGCGAGAGGCACAATCCGATCGGTAAAGGTCTATGAAAGCGGTTAAAATCCAACAAACATTATTAATTTCTGAGAGACGCGAGCGCCGCCGGCCATTGTTTATTAGTTCAACGTGCGAAGTGACGATGCGGCTACTCTGACCATTGGCGGGCGAAAACTATTGCTATCTTTCACTTAGAGGTAGTGCGGGAAGGAGATGGGTATAGGGAGCGTGTGTTCAGCGCCAACCAATTAAGACGATTTGAGTTACTACTACTGGCGCCACCACTGTATATTAAGTTAATGTCAAGTATGTATTTAAATTTATGTCAAGTCTTATATTATTCAAATTATATTCTGATCACTGACAAAATCTCTTACTGTATAGTTGCACTTCCGAACCAGTAGCGTTTTTATATTCTGCTTAAACATATCTATATTCATGTCCTTGTAAGTGTTAGGAATTTTATTATATAGCTTTGGTGCCATGCACAGTATACTATTCCCCATAAATGTTGTCTTTGCTCCACGCATGCACAATTTATGCTCATCACGGCGACTCCGCGTGGAGTTGTCGGACATTCGGGGAAATAAATGTGGGTTACACTTAACAAATAGCACTGTTTCATAAATGTAAAGCGATGGTAACGTCAGAATGGCATGTTTAGTAAAATATGGTCTGCAGCTGTCAGTAACTTTTAGTCCAAACATAGCTCTGATGCAGCGCTTCTGCTGTTTGAATATTTGGTTTTTATTGGTTGAGTTACCCCAGAATATAATTCCGTACCTTAACAATGATGCAACAGATCCATGATACGCAGTTAGCAACGTTGCTGTATTTATAGTGGGAGACAGTTTAAAGAGTGCGTATGAACGACTACTGTTTTTTTTACATAGTTGCTCCACATGAGCCTTCCAGTTAAGTCTACTGTCGATTGTTAAGCCCAGAAACTTAGTAGTGTCAACTTCGTGTAATACGTCACCTTCATATTGTATATGGAACAGATTTGTTTGTGGCGGTCTTTGACTGAAGTGCATTATATTAGTTTTATTTAAATTTATTTTTAAATTATTATTCTTTAGCCACTGTATAACGTCGACTAATGAGTTATTTATATCAGCCTCGTAACAGCTGAAATCGTTTGAAGCTACCGTAATTGAACTATCATCTGCGAAAAGGGTCATGGGTTGATTTATTGCGTAAGGCATGTCATTAATATAGATATTGAACAGTAAGGGGCCAAGCACGCTACCCTGTGGCAGTCCATAGGTAACTGTACGTGCTCTGGATGCTGATGTTAGCTCGCGTTTTGTATTTATGTCAACTCTGGATATGGCCGTTATTTGCTTTCTATTTGTGAGATACGCTACTATCATTTCTAAGATATTACCTCTTATACCGTAGCATGCAAGCTTGTCCTCGAGTATGGAATGTTTGACGTGATCGAATGCCGCGGTCATATCACAATATATAGTGCATACGGGATTCCTTATATCCATATTTGGGATTGTTTTTTCTAAAAAATCGTATATAGCCATATTTATAGTTTTGTTCTTACGAAATCCTTTTTGTTCGTCACATATAATTTTGTTGGTCTCTAGGTAGCCATTCAGCTCCTTGTATATATATTTCTCAATGATTTTGGAGAATACGGAAATGAGTGCTATAGGTCGGTAGTTCTCCATAAGAGTTGGATTTCCTTTTTTGAGAATCGGCTTGACAATCGATATTTTTAGTTTTTCCGGGAAACTACCAGAACTAATGCACAGATTTATTATGTGGCTTATGTGATCACTGATTAGAGGTGCCACATGCTTTACTATCCCTGTGGATATGCCATCATAGCCCACACTGTTGGTGTTTTTTAAGCTTTTTATTATTGTTAGGATTTCGTGGGGTACACTGGGTGCCATGAACATTGAGTCTTTTCATGCCTGAGGTGGCATTGTTAGTGGGCTTTGAGAGTGGAGTAACTTTATCCACGAAGTAATTATTAAAACTGTTGGCAATCAATGTAGGATCTACTATTGTCTCATTATTTTTTTGAATTTTTTGAATAGATTCTTTGGGCGTGTTCGGTTTTGCGCTATTTATAATCCCCCATATTGTTCGACTTTTATTTTCTGAGGTATTTATTTTGTGTATGTTTTGTGCTCGCTTGGTCAAGTTAATTATCTTTTTAAATAATTTTGTGTAATTTAAGTAAAGGATTTTATTGCTAATACTAGGTTTTTTTCTGTAATCCCATAAAAGTTGCCTCTTTTTTTTACTACACAATTTTATACCTCTTGATATCCAAGTCGGGCGATTATGGACTTTAATTCTAATTTGTTTCAGGGGAAAGCATAACTTATATATAAGACTAAACTGTTCTATAAATACATTATACGCAGCATTACAATCTTCGGTCTCATATATTTCTGAGAAGGATAGGCTTGCAATGTGTTTCCGAAAGCTCCGTGTATTTAACATCGAATAGTCCCGCTTTTTCTTGTACCAGTATTTTAGTGTGCATCGTTTGTTTACTGGACAAGTAAGAAGTTGAGCAGTGTGGTCCGATAATTCAAACTTTATTATCTCTGCTCTACACGGTTTTCGAAAGTCATGTGCAAAATGATCTAAGCATGTTTGTCTTGTTAATCGTGTTGGTTGTTCTATAGCTAGTTTTAAGTTAAAGTTTAGCAGAGAGCATTTAAAGTCAAGGGTTACGCTGTTATTTTTCATAATGTCAATATTAAAATCTCCTGTCACTATAATGTTTGAGTAATTTTTCCTTGTTAAAATCGTCAATACTTGGTCCAACTTACGGAAAAATGTATCTAGTAAGTGCTTGCGGTTTTTGTTTTGTGGTATTCTGTACATGCAAACAATAGCTATATTGTACTCAGTTAACACTATTCCACTACATTCAAAAATGCCACTAATGGACAGCTGTTCTATGCCATCTATTACACTCCACAGAATTCCTATTCTAACCAGTATGCATGTACCACCCCTTCATCTGTCAGTTCTACAGAAAGAAGCAGCTAAGCAATAGTTTCGGATGTGTAGATGGGGTCGGTCATCAGCAATTATAAAATGTTCTGTTATACATATGACATCCACAATCTTTTGCTTGTCCGCTAGTTCATCCAAACAGACCATCAAGGAGTCCGTTTTATTGATCAGGCCTGCAATATTTTGATGTAGTAGATGTAATGGCCTAGTAACGAAAAAATCTATCACTATTTGCAACTTGCAATTCACATTCATTGGTATTGCTGCTACACATAGGATTATTTACAATCGAGGGGTGTACATAATATCTAAGGTTCTCAAAAATGTTTTTCATGCCGGTATTATTAAGCGTGCCATTAAATTTTGAAAACATATTATAGTCGCAAGTCAGGTTTAGGTTAGAGTCAAATATAGTGGCATACCCATACATGCTTATGTCACGACATAAAAGGGTAGAAAAGCTATCAACCCGCCAGTTATACATGCCACTATAGTAGTCAAATTTGTACGTAGGTAGACAAAGTATAATATTTGTGTGTTTTATATCAGCGAGTTCATTTCTGATTCCAAGAACAATGTCAGCATAATTTTTACTCCTTCGAAAATCTTCTTGCCCAATCATAACCACGCAGTAATCTTTCATAGTGAAGTTAGTGAGCTTTGCGTGAATATTACTGAGCAAACTTACAATGTCCCGATTGGTAGAAAGGTAATGACATATATCTATATCAGGAAAGGTATTCTGTGCAATTTTTAATACCCTATTCTCTTTATTGCTACTTATAATACACATTTTTCGTTTCACTGGGTTCTGTTTAGCGACGCCTACACCGCCGTCAGTTTGCAGTGGGATAATTTCATCTACGTTTCGTATACAAGTACACGTTGTTTGCCTTGGTGTTGTCATTATTGATGTGTCTACAGATATGTTTTCAGCTGGTTCCTTTGATGCTTCTTTTAATATTTCATTGTTTCTTGTTAACTTGGTAACTGTCATTTTTAGTTCAGTGTTCTCGTTCGATAGTTGATTTATTTCTTCGTTTGCTTTAATTAACTCTGCATTGAGTTTTTTTATATGTTGTTTTAGGTCTTGTATCGCATCATTGTCATCATCGGATATGTCAGGTAAATTACTTGTGGTGCCATCTCGTATTGTATTGTCGGTACTACCTGCTTCGTCTGATTCCGACACTGATCGTGTTCGGTTTTTGCGTAGGGTGATATTCTCAAAGAAATTCATATTATTATAATAAAATTTGTCTTGTTGAAATTAGAATCACAAATAATCTCAAAAAGTACTGTGTGTAGCCAGGTTCGGTACCCCTGCCTTTATGACCGAGTGTCGGCGGGTCTACCGTGCAGACCACGGTGACTGTTAGATCTATGAGCGAATTACTGGTTCAATATATTCAATCTTTTGTAGAATTGTCGTTAAGATGACTCATGCATTTGGAATTTTTGTGCTGGTTCGAATTTATTTTTTATTGACCCACGGAACTCATTTAAAAAAAACTTTTGCAATACTGATGTTTTCTAGCACTTTTTCACCACACTTTGGTCAGTTATTCATAGATCGGTTGAAGAGTTCACCGTTCACAAAAGAAATCACTGGTTTTTCTAGTTATTTATAATATAATGTTGAATATAAATTTTATCTAATCCCTAAATCTGTTTATATGGACTATAGTTAGTAATATTAACACTTTTTACGTCACTGGTTGCTATTTATGTTTTGGTAATTTCTATTAATGTTCAGCTATCGGTTTTTTATTATTGTTTATTATTTATGCACTGTGAGTTAGGATGATTCTGATAACACTTTGCGTTGATTATCACTTTATTTGCCGCAGATTTCGCTATATTTTCCCACTTTTAGCGTATGTTACTATTTTTAAATTAAAATTTAACACGGAGCTCTTTTTGTAGATGTGCACTTGACTTGATGTGCATTTCTTGACATGATTGTTAAATTAATAAGCCTTGTAATGTAAGTGTACAAAAAAGTAATAAATAGAAATAAATGAAAGTAGATATAATTATATTGTTCCGAAATTATTGTTAAGAAGACATATTATATATTATATCCAATAAATTTATCGAGATTGCTTTTTAGTAGCGATGTAGTGGCGCCCTGCTCTCCGGAGACCCTTACTGGTCTGCGGAGCAAGCATCCAGCGCCTGCGGGTGGCCTTTCTTTTCCTGAGGCATCTGTCCCCGACCCTGATTGCCTGTGCGTAACGGCCAAGGAAGTGTTGGTAGCCGTTGTCTCCTTTCGAAGTGGTTCTGCCGGAGTTCTTGACGCATTAACCCCACAACATTTGATCTTTTAGAGCCAAGCGCCGGGGAGGCTGGTGAGGCACTTCTGAAGGAGCTAACGGCTCTCATGAATTTGATGCTCTCCGGTAGTGTGGATGATGCCATCACAGACATTTTGTATGGGGCTAATTTGTGTGCCCTACGCAAGGGAGATGGTGGCATTCGTCCCATTGCCGTGGGATGTACGTACCGACGTATGGCAGCCAAACTCTGTTGTAAATATTACAAAACCGAGTTAGCTTTGAAGTTACAGCCCCTCCAAATTGGTTTTGGTTCAAAGGGGGGCTGTGAGGCTGCCATACATGCTTTATCAACCTACCTTGGCTCCAGTAAAGGTGAGGTCATTTTCAAGGTTGATGTGAAGAATGCTTTCATCTCGGTGAACAGGGACACCTTGTTGAACCAAGCTAAATTAGAAACACCCAAAATTTATAATTTTCTTTGGCAATGTTACAGATACCCCTCCAAACTATTATACAAGGACAACCTTTTGAAATCAGCTGTTGGATGTCAACAAGGACACCCTCTTGGACCGGTAATTTTCAGTTTAGCTATTCAGCCCATTATTCGGCGGTTAAATTCTAAATTTAATGTATGGTACCTAGACGATGGGACTCTAGGGGGAGATGTGGAGACAGTTTTACAAGATTTGGTATTTATTAAAAATGAATTTAGATTAATTGGTTTAGAACTAAATGACAGCAAATGCGAGATTTTTTTAAACGACGTTTCGGACAAAATTTCTACTATTTCTAAATTCAATTCCGTAGCTCCCACCATCAAAATTTTAGAAAAAGACTCTTTACGTCTCCTCGGGTCCCCAATCCTAGAAGATACCTACACCTCATTTATAGAGGAAAAAATTCAAAATTTTAGTGACATTTCGGATCGCCTACTCAAAGTAAATATACACTCGGCTTTCACTATTCTTCGGTATTGCCTATTCGTTCCAAAATTCACCCATGCCCTACGATCGACGCCATTTTTTAAACATATAACAATTTTGATAAAAATGGATGAAATTATAGAAAATACCCTCACCAAAATTTTAAATGTGGCCTTGGATGACCGAGCTTTACTACAAGCGACTCTACCGATTCGCTTGGGTGGGCTCGGTATTCGCAAAATTTCAGATGTCAGCTTACCAGCGTTCCTGTCTTCAGTCCACAGTACGGAAGAATTAACTAGGAAAATCCTTGCACCTACACTAGTTAATTCTGAAGTATTGTGTAAGACTGATGCAGTGAACGCTTGGAAAATTGCATGTCCAAACACCGATCTCCCAAGGAACCTTTTCTCACAGCGTCAGTGGGACGGGCCGCTCTGCATCGGGTCTTTGGCTACAAGCTCTTCCGTCATCTAACGTAGGGACTATGTTAGATGACACTACCTTCCGCATCGCAACTTGTCTCCGTTTAGGTGCGCCGTGTGTTTCTCCGCATCAATGCCGTTGTGGAGAAGCCGTTGACAGACTCGGACACCATGGTCTGTCGTGCTGCAGGAGCGCTGGGCGAATTCCACAGCACGCCAGCCTCAACGACATAGTCCGCCATGCTCTTGTCACCGCCGGTGTACCAGCTGTACTGGAACCAAACGGTTTGGCGCGTGACGATGGCAAGAGACCGGATGGCATGTCGTTAATGCCATGGAAGATGGGTAGGACTCTGGTGTGGGACGCCACATGCGTTGATACCATGGCTCCTACCCATATAACTAGCACGGCTGGCTGTGCTGGTGCTGCTGCTGCTTCTGCAGAGGCTCTCAAGCGGCGCAAATACTCCAATCTCATCGGAGATTATGAATTTGTGCCGTTTGGAGTCGAGACTTTGGGGTCATGGGGTCCGAGCGCTCGCAACCTCTTCCGTGACATTGCGAAGCGAATGGTCGACGCTTCTCGTGACCAGAAGGCTGGCCTCTTTTTAGGTCAGAGAATAAGCATTGCCATACAACGTGGCAATGCTGCCAGTCTTCTGGGAACGCTACCACAAGAGGCATGCGATGCGGAGGATTTCTACGACGCATTTTAATTGTTCTTAGCTATAAGTTGTATAATAGTTATTTTATTTTTATTGTATTTAATATTTATAAATTATTTCTAGATTTGTTTATTAAAATAACTATTTTTTTTTCCTAATTTAAGTAGGCTTCTAGTATATTACACTCTTATAATATATATAATACGATTATAAATTTATTAGTTTTACAATCATGTCAAGAAATAATATATAAATATTAAATACAATAAAACTAAAATAACTATTATACAACTTATAGCATAACATAACATAAACATAAACTCACACCTATATCCCCGAAGGGGTAGGCAAAGGTGCTAGCACCCACATTTCGCCAGTTTATGTTTAGGTCCCAATGTAATAGGTGGCGAGCCTATTGTCATTAACCGGGCACTTATAGCTAAGAACAAAATAAAAAATAAATTATGTAAAACTCTATTCGATAATTTTAATACTATTATTATTGACCACAAGAATTTTGTGATTCTTTTTCATTCATTACGTCACGATAGAAAAGATAATTGACATGATACTATGGTGGTTGTGCCTTACGATGAAATTCATTGGACAAAGTAGAATAATGTAGTCTAGTTTTTTTTTACACCACTTAGGTGGCAGACAAGCACACGGCCCACCTGATTGAAAGTGGTTGCACGGCACAAAATCTCTGTTCTTACAGGGTCGGCAGCACGGATGTGACTCCACTGTTGTTACACACGTTCATGGTTCATGGTAATCACTTTCCAGGTGCCCGTGTGCTTGTCTGCCACCTAAGTTGTATAAAAAAAAAGTCTCCTATTAGTTACTGTAAACCTCGCAGAGTTCATTTCCTTTAACTAGTTCTTGTTTTAAGTTATATTCTCTCTCATTCTGGCCTCTTTGTCATACTAGTTCTCGCATTTATTCATCATGCACTTTCATTCCATTCTTTTCATATTATAGGGATATGTGGGAGGAAATCGGGGGGGGGGGGAGGTTTGTTATAATTTTGCGTTCATTTTTAATACAATTTCTCTTTATCTTAAATTCTAATGCTTTATAACTTGTACTGGTTGGGGGGTCATACGACTTATGGTAGTTGTAAAAGTCATATTAACTGTCTAATGGACTAAATGTCATGATTTAGTAGCAAGAAGAGATAGGAAAATGAACAATGAATAGAGAGATCGGTGCTTGAATGAAGAGGGATGTAAATCAATAATTATTAATTGTGTAATTAATAACAATCTTTTATTTTGATAAATAAACTTAACTAACAGTCATGCCCAATTACTCTTACCTAACCAATATAATATTTTGAATGAAATTTTAAAGCATTTAGTATGCTAACTATTCAAATAGATTAAGATAAAAAAAATGGAATCGGAGGCGGGAATCGAACCCGCGATCGTTCCCTTACCGGGGAAACGCTCTGACTATTGAGCCATCGAACCTTCGCCTGAAATCATACAAATACTTCTATACCTACATATATCCGTCTTGTGGCGACTGTTGAGAGCCATCTACCGGCATTCTTACGAATTATACGAATCAATGAATGATTTTGCAATCATTTATAAACATTGATTTTTGATGACTCCGCTCAAACTATTGAATGATTTTTTATAGTTTCAAGTAAAGGTGCGGTGGCTTAGTGGTCAGGGCGTCCCCCTGTAAGAGAAAGATCGCGGGTTCGCATCTAGCCTGAAGCGATTTAATTTTTTCTATCTTAATCGATTTCAATACAATATATTCGTAAGAGAACCAGAACCAGCAGATTACTGACCTCTCTGAGGTACGGCTCTCCAGAAAGCCTCCCTTAAGAATGGTGACCCATCTTAAACATAACCCGGCTAGAATTACTCAACCTTGCAATGAGCTAAACTTAACAATAACTAAATAACAATAGAAATTATTATTTTATTTCATAGTAAAGTCCTTCTATCACGTCTATAGGGAGGTTCAATGAACACTTCAGCCATTTGATTGACGTAGCTCGACCTCCCTTCTTTGTACCTCTGCTTGCTCAGCTCGCTGCGAACCAGCAGCAGTAGATATACTTGTAACACTGGGAACAAAATAGCATCATTTTATTATACTGGAAATGACATGTCACACAATGCAGACGTGAATACGGGGCGTGATTGTGGGGCTCCATCGTTATCATTTTTAAACTACTTAAGTGCCTGACAAGCACACAGCCCACCTGATGGAAAGTGGTTACCGTGGACATGGAAGTGTGCAACACCAGAGAAGTCACACTCACGCTGCCGACCTTGTAAGCACAGAGTTTCTGTGCTGTCAGTGTCGAAGACAGAGTTTGTCTTCAACACTGACGACACAGAAGCTCTCCAGTGAGGCTGAGCATCTTTCCCAGCCAACGGCATCGATCCAAGCCAACCTCACCAGAAAGCCCACGCCTGGATCAAATAACAAACAAAGCGCTGGCTTTCGGTGTCGGGAGGTCAAATAAAAGTCGCTTCTAACTAGCCAATACGCCAAAAAGTTTAGAAGAAGCAAACCTTAGACGGAACGATTAGTAACTTTAGATGCAACGGGACAGCGTTAGGATGAAGAGGAATCATTCAATACGAATCCTAGTCAATTGGGTCAGACAGTAGTCTCCCCAAAAAAAAAAACAGAATATATCTAATTACCTAGAGTAGAAGAGGGGATGCCGGGCTTCAAATTGCGAGAACATGCCTAAAAATCCCCAAAAGGGTATGCAGAGGTATATTACTACCTACATTTCGCCAGCAGTGATTTCGGTCCACTTAATAGAAGGCGAGCCTGTTGCTGGCACTCTGTCATGGGCTGTATGTTTACTGTAGGATGGATAACAGTCCTACCCCTTAGTTGCCTTCAACGACACCCACGGGAAGAGATGTGGTGGCCCTATTCTTCTCTTTCGAGACCCAAACGTTTGATCTTAAAAATAAGCTCATATTTTTCATACCACTTATACCACTTAGGTGGCAGACAACCCCACCTCATGGAAAGTGGTTACCGTGGCTTATAGACGTGTGCAATGTCAGGGAAGTTACTCTAGTGTTGCTGACCCTGCAAGCACAGAGTTTTTGTACCGTTAGTGCAGAAGACAAAACAGATCAAGCCTTTAGTCTTCTCACTGATAGCACAATAACTCTCCAGTGAACTCTAGCTGTCCTACTCACCACCGGGAACATAGCACGAGGTTATTATAGCCACGGTATTCTGAAGGAGGTACTACTTCCCTAGTTGGACTGCTCAATATATATATATAATAGTTGGGCGGCAATAACGACGTGTTCTGTCTCCTACTATGATGTAGCTGACTTACCAAATCCAATGAAAGCGACGGCAATTTCTGATATGGTAGACAGGGCTGACCAGCCACTGACTTTTTGTATATCAGCGTAAGTGACCAGCATCGCGAAGAAATTGGCTATCATCGTCGTCAGCTGATAGTAGTAGTACCACCGCATTAGCTTACTGTTTTTCTGGAATAATTAAATAAAAATGTTATCAGCTATCCATTTTTTCTAATGATGATATAAGAGGCCTACCATGAAACATGCATCCGAAATATAAAAGATGACCAAAATGTAAAGCAAGTTCGGAAACGCATTTAGGACTTCGAATTGCCTCATCAATCTTTGAGTCCTTTTCCCAACAGTTTAGAGGTTGGCTTGGCCTGTAGACCTTATGGCCATGGTTGCAAACCCAGCAACGAGGGCCAACCGATCACCTCTCTGTCAGTCTTATTAGTTGGCCTCGACGTTTGTGCTCTTTTTCACGACTCTGTCGCTCTTGCTTTGACTTACCACTTGTGCTTTAGGGGGCCTCATACATAATCTATTTCCCTTACTAGCTCGGTGTAAGCTCCTCTTGATTTTATATTATACGGGCAGTATGCTTATGGTAAAGAGAAGCTTCAAAATTCAAATTTTAATCTGCTCACCCTATGAGCTTCAACAATGAGCACAATATTGAACACCACGTCCATCACATGCAGGATTATCATGAGAAACGTTTGCGTCTCGATCATGACTTTGCAGTACATCGACAGCATCGCTGCCTGGTGACCCATATACTTGTAGAAATACAGTCATGAGAAGCGAATAGACCAATTTTAACCTGCTTACCCTATGAGCTCCCACAATGAGCATAATATTGAACACCACGTCCAATATATGCAGGACTATCACGAGAAACATTTGCGTCTCGATCACCACTCCACGATACATCGACAGCATCGCTGTCTGGTATCCCACAGACTTGTAGAAGTACAACCATATCGTCACTTGCAGGATACCGAAAAAGATTGTGACTAGCTGAAAAAAGAGAAAAGTTTTACATGAATGTTTCATTTTTATATTAGAGATCTTCGCGGTTGCAAAGTCTAGTAGGTACTGACGGTGGTTCAGCCCGTGTCAACTTATGATCCCGTTTCGACTACTCATATAAACCTATTTCTAGGATAAGAAGTAGTCTATGCGTTATTCCAGACAGTAATTTATTCCTATACCTCATTTTTACCCGACTACCGCGAAGCCCAAGGAGGGTTATGATTTGACATACTATGTATGTAGATTCATTTGTTCCCTCATAGCTCCTATGCTACTAGTTAGAACTGCACAAACGAGGTATCGTTAGAAGCGTCTTGATTGTCCGCTGGTTATAGGCTATAAAACGTGTCCGTTCAGTCGCTGAAACCGTGATTGAATAACAAACAGACACACATCTTCACAAATTTTTACATATTTATTATTATCAGTAGGAGTAGGGTATGACAGAATAGACCATCAAAATAGAACTTACAAAACATCAAAAATAAACTTGGTTAGTAATGGACCACATCGTTTCAAAATTACAAGGTGTATTTTCATTTTGTACCACCACTGGGGAGGGGGGTACAAAATGAATTGTTCCTATAATTATGAAATGATATAATTTTTTGACCCCCCGTTAAAAAAGTTTGCCCACCACTGATCTATACAATAATGTTTACGGGATCATTTCTTTTTTATACAACTTACTGTGGCAGATAAGCACACCGTGGTTGGTTACCATGACGACCTATGAACATGTGTAACACCAGTGGAGTCACATCCGTCCTGCCGGCCCTGTAAGAACAAAGATTTTATGTGCCCTCAGTGCAGAACACAAAATCAGGACAAGAATTTGGTCTTCCCACTGACAGCACAAATACTCTCCAGTGAGCTCTGGCTACCCTACTCACCACCGGGAAGACAACACGAGGTTATTATAGCCGTGATATTCTGTAGGGTGGAGGTACTTCCCCAGTCGGACTGCTCAATTCGGACGGGAAAACCGTCGTGTCCTAGCTCCTGATATATCAGGGTATAGATATACCATGGCAAATCAAACAAACACGTAAATCAAAGTTAAAAGTTTAAAAGTTGTTATAATCTATCTCTGTACATAATTTAAACCAGATCCGTTCAGCCGGTAAATTGTGATTGAATATCAAACATATTCACAAACTTTCGCATTTATTATTATCAGTAGGATAATGAACTATGACTTACCAAATTCAAGTACGCAAAAGTAAGGATCCCTTGACGCAACGGAAAACAACAGCAACATCTTTGACAACTGGGCAATTCCACCTTCATGTCTGTGCCACTGTCACTGTTCAAACATAATATTCTTGTCCCAATTTTTATTCTTGCCCCGCTTAGTTTTGTACCACTGAACTGGCACAATACATGTCTTTAACTGTGACGGGCGAGTGAGTTAGCTGGGTATTGATTATGGTTGTCAAGCTTGAAAACCCCAATAACAAAAATTCACATATCGAACGTCAAAAAGATTAAAGCTAGCTGATAAAACATGGCAAAATGAGGCTTTATCGTTCGGTCCAAGATTCCTGCAATTGCGGGACACAATCCCAACATTTCACAATGTTTTTGGGTGCTTTGTCCTTCACTTTTGGATGGAGAACATCCCTTTGTCGCCTGATGGGAACTATTCTACGCCACTAAAAACCAACACGGCTAGATTCAGATTTGCAATACGATAAGCCTGTCAGAAAATAATCTGGTAATAATCAAGATTCAAAGATTCAATCATCAATCTCAGTGTCAGTTCATGATCAATGTAATAAGTAATACAATAACAAACACAGTTTAAGTTGAAACCTTAAAAGTAGATGGATAGACTTGTGCATAAAATGATATGGATAGGAAGAGAGTGAATGTTGAAATGACTACAATCAGAGATGAATGGTAAAAGCAGACAAACATGTTGTTCCGACCCCTATTATAAGGATGACTCTAATGTACCTAGTAGGTATTTTTTCTTGTAGATCATCTAGGAATCCGATGGTCGAGAATGGAATCCAGAGGACATATACGTTGATCTATTGTTAGAATGACATGTAAGTGAGTGACAACCCTGAGAACCGATTATCCTATTTAGTGCAAAGAACAGGAAGCTTTGTCATGCTGTGACTGTAATACTACAGAATCTAATATTTGATCTGTGATAATACGAACTGATATGATGCTTAAAATATACCTAGAATCTATGCCTGCTTTGTGCAATATAATTATATCCGCTGACTACAAATATATAGGAGAAGATGTGCAAAAAAAAGCAACTGAGGCGGCGTGGAATTGCATTCGACTGCTATCCTCGATACTCTCGCATAATTGAAAGAATTCCCCTGTTATTATTATTATTTTAAACTTCTCAGCTTTTTCGACTGGTATGTGTGAACCGAACCTATCACGGGCTTAAGTTAAGTGAGTCGGTTCATTTTGAATTGTGGTGGGTGTTTGTGTAGTGGATGTGAGGAATCGCCTAACTATGGAACATGTATCTATAGCAACTGATCTCTGTAATGAAATATTTACTTTTTTATGTAGACCTAATTCTGTGAGTGATGTGTGTAATAATTTTAGAATGAGACCTGTGAATGAGAGAATGATAGGTATAATTTTAACTGTGTGTTGATGCCACATTTGCCGTATTTCATCAGCAAGTGGTATGAATTTTTGTTCTTTTTCTGTGTATTTTTTATTTTTTATTATTATTGTTAGTTAGCAGGCAGGCAGTCGTAGATAACCGATAATGCCTATATCCAGTTTCCATTTTCTTTCCTTCTATTTCTCTAGTTTGAGATTAAATGTATCAAGTCTGTTTTTGAACTGGTTGATACTGTCAGCTAAGACTACATGTTCTGGGAGCTTGTTCCGCGTTCTGACTACTCTGTTACTGATGAAATGTCTGTGAGGATTGTTGTTGGAGAAGCTAGTGCACAACTTCAGATGGTGTCCTCTTAAATGTGCATTCTCGTTACGAATCCTGAGTTCCTGAGGGGAAGACTTCAAATGAAACCGGGATTAACATAGTAAGGGTTATGATGATGACAAATAAATACGGGTGTAGAGCAGAAAAAGATGATTACTATGCGGCTTTTCTAGGATCATTTAAATCGAGGAGATTGGACACGGAGGTATTTCCGTCCAATTGAGCAGTCCGTCTGGGGAAGTAGAGCACTACAGAATACCGCGGCCATAATAACCTCGTGTTGTGTTCCCGGCGGTGAGTAGGTAAGAAAGAGCTCATTAGAGAGGTTTTGTGCTGTCAGTGGGAAGACCAACGGCTTGTTCTGCTTTGTCTTCTGCACTGACAGCACAAAAACTCTCTGTGCTTAAAGGGGCGGCGTCACGAGTGTGACTCCCCTGGTATTGCACACGTCCACGGTAACCACTTTCAATCAGGTGGGTGGTATGC
Source organism: Eilema griseolum (assembly GCA_963662185.1). Classification (NCBI taxonomy): domain Eukaryota; kingdom Metazoa; phylum Arthropoda; class Insecta; order Lepidoptera; family Erebidae; genus Eilema; species Eilema griseolum. The sequence continues at coordinate 11,987,294 of OY759239.1, read as the reverse complement.
TTTTCTGCCATCTAAGGGTATAAAAAATGTATATTTGGATGTACCGATAGAACTGTATGAAAGGTGTAAGTAATGTGCCTCCATTAAATAAGTTATTGGGTATAGAAAAATACAGAATCATACATTTCTTAAGTGTACCTAAAGCATATAGGATACGCAAAATTAATGTAAATAAAAAAATGAGTTATTCTTTAAACAATAAGTGCTACAGACATTCTTTCCCATCCATTGTGGTGATAAGTTTACGATCATTAGTTATATTTTAGCCATGTTCTTTTTATACCACTAAGGTGGCAGACAAGCACACGGCCCACCTGATGGAAAGCGGTCACCGTGATCCATGGACGTTTGCAACACCAGAGGTGCCACACTCGCGCTGCCGACCCTGTAAGCACAGAGTTTCTGTGCCGTCAGTGTAGAAGAAAAAGCAGGACAAGCCTTTAGTCTTCCCACTGACAGCACAAATTCTCCAGTTTTAGTCAGTTATTTTTTGATTTTACAATATAATATTCAAAATTCTTTGAGTGCATTTTAATTTGATTGCTTTATATATGATCATTCCTGTTAAAATAATGCACCAAAATCAAAATGCACTTAATCATAGCTCGTCCACTACATTATTGTATTTTAGATAGTTTACACACAGTGGTCGATATAACTTTGTTCTAGCGTCAACGCCTATCTCCGTACAAAAAACAACCCCCATGAAGTCGAAAATAAATTGAGTTAGTTAGCCCTATAACTTTGAGAAACCCTAAGTTAGGGTCCCCCGACATGACAAGGGCATCAAAATATGTATTACTAGGCCTGGCCATTAAAGCCTGGAATTCATTACCACCTCACGTGTTTCCTTCTTCCTACAGTCCCGGGTCCTTTAAGCGGGGCGTGAAAAAGCATATGATGAGACCGTCAAGCTGAGTGTCACCATTGTCACACGGTATGTGTAAGTAATGGTGACCCTCTTTTCTGAGACTTTGCGTTCAGCTTACCATCAGGCAAGGCCATTTCTAATTGACGTGTTTTATATTAAAAAAAATGATATTCGCCATTTTGTGGTGGCGGCCATCTTGAATTTGAAATTTGTTATATTCTACCAGTCAAGTCCTTTCATTTGATACTCATATTGAGGGAGTTGAGAAAAAATATGTACTCCGTTATTTGGTAGTGGCGGCCATCTTGCACCGATTTTTTTCAAACATAGCTAAGAACACTCCTGACTAATATGCCTTTAAAACAAAAAAACTAAATCCAAATCGGTTCATCTGTTCAGGAGCTACGATGCCACAGACAGACATACACACATACATACACACACAGACACGTCAAACTTATAACACCCCGTCGTTTTTGCGTCGGGGGTTAAAAATTAGGACCAATATCTACGTCATGATCACGTCAGTTGGAAAGCATTTTTGGGGATGTTATGGTTAGTTGATCGACTGTGTTTTTATTGCAAGAACTTGAAATGTTATAATCGAAATCGACTAGGTACATTAAAAAAATACATTAGCTGCGGTATATTATTAATCGATCGAGTGTGCGATGGCCCACAAACGTTTTATGATAAATTTATAAAATGTACAAACACTAATCTACTGTTTTATTATTATGTACAACATATCTCGGGCATGTCTAATCTAATAAAAAAAAAAGAAACCACTTAGGTGGCAGACAATCCCACGGCCCACCAGGATGGGAAGTGGTTCCCCGTGGCCTACGGACTTTGTATGTTTATTATGGACTAGCTGACCCACCCCAGCTTCGCCTGGGGTATATTTTGCTTCATATCCCTTTGAGCCCGTATGTTTTAGTCTTCAAAATATGTATGAAAAATTGCCGAATTCGTTAACATTTATTATCAATGCTCCGCTCCCTTAAGTAGTAGCGTGATGATATATAGCCTAAAACCTTCCTCGATAAATGGACTACCCAACACTGAAAGAATCATTCAAATCGGACCAGTAGTTCCAGAGATTAGCGCGTTCAAACAAACAAACAAACAAACAAACTCTGCAGCTTTATAATATTAGTATAGATAAAGAAAATACACCCTCATGTAGGTAAAAAATGTTGGTAGGTATACATATTTATTGACTTTTATTATAATAAATAATAATAAATTAATAACAGCGACGTAAATAACACTTAGGATTTATTTTACGGGGTTCTATAAGAAATTCCCTCTGTCCCGTCGGTTGGATGGTTCAATGAATACTTCAGCCAGTTGGTTGACGTAGCTCGACCTCCCTTCTTTGTACCTCTGCTTGCTCAGCTCGCTGCGAACCAGCAGCAGGAGGTATATTTGTAACACTGGGAACAAATACCATCAATCATTTTATTATACTAGCAATAATACAACATAACATAAACTCACGCCTATATCGCCGAGGGGGTAGGCAGAGGTGCTAGCACCCATATTTCGACAGTTTATGTTTAGATCCCAATGTAATAGGTGGCGAGCCTATTGCCAATAACCGGGCACTTAAAAAACTGCGATAAATACACACATAACTTCGAAAAGCATCGAAAAGTCATTGGTGTGTGCCATGGTAAAACCTGGGCTCGAACCCGAAACCTCGTCTCAGCAGTCCATTACTCATACCACTAGGCTATCGCGGTTAACTGGTATACTGGGAATAATATCTCTTATAACTTTACCCTACTGGGATTAATATCAATAATATTAAAAAAACTGGGTATTCTACGAAATTATGTTTACAAAGTTAACATGCTTGTGTTATTCTATCTAGAATTCGGATAAACATACTTATAATCCATTCGGTTAGCCTTTAGAATTAGATCTGGTCACTATCCATCAGCAAAGTTTGCAAATCTTATGAGAAAAGCTGATTCGCCTAACTGCCCTGTATGCCATAAAATTGAAGATGTGCAACATTTGCTGATGGATTGTGAATGGAATAAAAGAGAGCGTGTGGCTCTGCTCCACGAATTAAAAGTAAATACTCTGGATGTGGGTCTAATACAAAGTATTATGAGTTATCCAAGCTCCGAAGAAGCCCAAAAACTATGTCACCTGATTACAATAGTTCAGCAATGATTCCCTATAATAAGTGTACTACCTAGACTGTAACAAATAATGTAAGACTGTCCACTAGGAATTAAGATACGATGGGGTTGCCATATCCTTACTGGATCAAAACCCCAAAATAAATAAAGATTTAAAAAAAAAAAATCCATTCGGTTGGTTACTTAAATAAACGTAATTAATCTTGATGTGTCTTTTCAATATGTGTTATTTAAAAACTAATTTTGTATTGTGTTTCCCAGCGGAGAGTAGGGTAGCCAGAGTTCACTGGAGAATTTGTGCTGTCAGTGGGATGACTAAAGACTTGTCCTGCTTTGTCCTCTACACTGATGGCACAGAGACTGTGCTTACAGGGTCGGCAGCGCGAGTGTGGCTTCTCTGGTGTTACACACGTCCATAGGCCACGGTAACCACTTTCCATCAAATATATATATATTTAGCCGCTAAGAAACTCATTGTAAAGACTAAAAATCGAAATTGAACCACTACTTAGTCAGTTAGTTGGCCTAGTTTATGTGTTAAAAATCTATTTAAACTATCATGGCCACTCACGATCGTATCACAATATCGGTGCCGAAATATCGGAAACTCGAAACAATGAAAGATGGTAAATATCCCGATTATTTTGATACGAAAATATCTGTTTTATTTTAATAAATAGTCGCCACAAGATTGTTTACCTTTTGTTAAGTACCTAAACGAATGGAGTACGTAGGTAGACACTTTTTGTGTAAATACATTAATCTTTTATTACATTTTACAAAACTTTTTTAACTTTTGCTTTGTTTAATTATTTTTTATAAAGTTAGGTTACTAATCATAAAAATGTAAGTTTATGTTTTTATGAATCGTACTTTATATATCTTAATTAAAATTAAATTATATAATTAAATTTATATATCTAAATGTTAGGTTATCCGACAGAGAACTAAAGTTACCGACATAGGTCAGAGAATAAGCAAGTTGAAGTGGCGGTGAGCTGGCCACGTTTGTCGAAGGACCGATGGCCGTTGGAGCAAACGAGTCCTAGAGTGGAGACCGCGAGAAGGGAAACCAAAGGTGGCTGGGACAGACTGGATGCGGAAAGCGGAGGATCGGAGAAAATGGCGCACATTGGGAGAGGTCTATGTCCAGCAGTGGACTGCAGTGAGCTAATTGATTGATATCTAAACGTGCAAAGAAAATATTTACCCATTTAAGAAATTAGATCATTTTTTTACAAAATGGTATACAATTATTGTAAGCAACTACCATTTTGTGTGCTCGACACATATGTTTATTATGTAGATCCTGGCCTATTGGTATCGTAGCGATGAAAAATACAGTCACTACGTATGTTTTAATGTCGATGCCCGATTGTGATAAGTTGTTATTTCGTTTTTGTGAAACTACCTTCATTAGTATCAAGATGGAGTCTAAAATACGTAGTCGATGGGTATATCTCAGGACTCGTATCTTGAACCTAAATCACGAGACATATGAGGCCTTCGGGGCGTGCGGATTGTTTTGTACTGGAGAGTTTTTGTGCTGTCAGTAGGAAGACCAAAAGCTTGTCCTGCTTTGTCTTTTACACTAACGGCACAGAATATCTCTGTGCTTACAGGGTTGCCAGCGCGAGTGTGACTCCCTTGGTTTTGCACAAGTCCATAGGCTACAGTAACTACTTTCCATCAGGTAGGCCGTATGCTTGTCTGCCACCTAAGTGGTATAAATCTATGCTTGGTGAATTTGACCTCGTCCATAGATGCTACCCGTGCTATCATCCTCAAAAGACACCCAAAATGCGTGTACTGCGTGTATACAGCACATTTTAGGTCCAAGATATATTTATTTATTTTCTCTACATCACTATCTATGTCCTGAACAATATTTATTACTATTATTATGTATCTTTATTAACGGATATTTACATAAAACTTACGCTTTTTAAGTCAAGTGTGTATTTATCGCAAGTTTATAAGTGATTAATGGCAATAGGCTCGCCACCTATTACATTGGGACCTAAACATAAACTGGCGAAAAGTGGGTGTTGGCACCTCGGCCTACCCCTTCGTGTATATAGGCGTGAGTTTATGTTATGTTACCAAGTGAAAGTCAAAAGTCAAAAATCATTTTTTCTTTTTAGACCATTATATTGGCACTTACAAAACGTCAACAAAAAAGGAACATGAATATCAGTTTAGTAAATGGACCACCGGTTCGAAACGCGGCCCCGACCTGAGAAGACTCCGGCAAGAAACTCAGCGGGCATTTCTTTTTTTTATAAAACTTACGTATAAACAAGGCCCCACGAAACCGTTTCCACATTTTGACTATGAGAACAGAACAACAGAATTTTCTATATTTGCATTACAGTGCATAATTACAATTGGTTTATTAGATGGTCTCAATGCAATTTGGCAAATTTTCCTTTTCTAGTTTCATTTCTGATATCTGCGGGCAAACCATTAAGTAGGTACGATACCCGTTTGTCAAGCGTTCTGTCTCCAAAGTAGTTGCTTACTCTGGGTACTTCATATTTACCCGTAGATACCTTCCTAGTTACACAATTATGGGCAACCACTGAGTAATAGTTTGGTATAAAAAGTCACCTATTCATTAGTAATAGTTTTTTTTATACTACTTAGCTGGCAGACAAGCACACAGCCCACCTGATTGGAAGTGGTTACCGTGACCTATGGACTCGTGCAACACCAGGGGCGTCACACTCGCGCTGCCGACCCTGAAAAAACCTCCTAATGCCCCTTTTGAAGAACCCCATACTGTAGGCGCATGAGAAGACCGCAGCAGGGAGTTCATTCCACAGCTTGAGTGTGCGTGGGATGAAGTTTCTTACATACCGCACAGTAAGTACCGTCTCAGATTACAATGTGTGGGGATGAACTCCCTGCCTACGGCGAGCGGTGCGATGATAGAATGTTGCTGTGGGCATCATGTCAAACAATTCATCTGAGCACAAACCGTTGTACGGCAGTAGAACATACACAGCAAAGAAAAGTCCCTCCTAAAGCGGAGAGGTTCCACATCACCTGCGAGTATGTGATTGTCAACCAGCCTCAACACCCGTCTTTGGACCGCGTCGAATGGGTCAAGCAGGTAAGCAGGCGCTCCAGCAAAAAGGTGACAGCAGTACTTCATGTGGGGCATGTGGGACATAGTTCAATTTTTGTGCACTCAGCATTAGCTTACCAAATCCAATAAAAGCGACAGCAATTTCCAATATACTGGGCCGAGCACGCCAGCCACTGAACTTCTGTACATCAACGTAGGTGACCAGCATCGCGAAGAAATTGGCTATCATCGTTGTCAGCTGATAGTAGAAGTACCATCGCATTAGTTTACTGTTTTTCTGAAAGAAGTAAATGCAGATATGGTTAAGTTTCAAGTTTCAATAAATACTTTATTTGAGTTTAGAGTTTACTGCCGAAAGCCACTGGAACCTACTCCCTAATTATTTATTTTTTTAAGGTGAAATGTTTTACCATTGAGTGGTGTACAAATTATTATTTAAGTTTAAGTCATCACATCTACATTATACATCAGTCATCCAGTTACAAACAAAAGTCAATCCTACAGAGTCATGTCTTCGAGAAAATCCTTGTGTGTGAAAAGTGAAGTTTAAGTGTGTGGTGTGTATAATAATTGGTTCTTACTATTTTTCTTTCAAACTTATTTACGGACGGTATTTTTTATGTCGGATACACAATAACCCAGCCTGTTATTTTTGCCGACTGTCAGCCACAAAAACGATCTTAGACATACATACATATAATCACACGTTTATTCCCGGAGGGTTAGGGCACTATTATTGACTCGAGTCACGCATCTGAGGCCGAGGTTGGGGCTGCTGCTTAGACATAAATTATAGAAAAAGCATAAGGCATAATCAAGGTGAGATCCCGGTAGCAGATTATAAAAGCCAACACACCGGCTCCACATTTTTTCATTGCATACTCTTAGGCCTCAATGATAGCTCATCATTAGATAGGTCATACTTTGGTCTATCACCATAAAATATACCTATAGGAAATAGAAGAGTGGAGACAAATTTTCAACTTACTATATGAGCTCCAACAATAAGAACAATATTGAAGACTATATCCAATAAATGTAATATTAAACCAAGGATTATGTGTGTCTCGATCACGACGCCGCGAAACATCGGTGGGTATGCGGCTTCGTAGTCAGGAGACTCGTGGTATAGCACCCATATAGCTATCTGCAGAGCCGTGAAGAAGATAGTGATTAACTGAAATGAGAGAAGTAATATTAGGTCCTTACCTGAAAACCAATACAAAAACTTAGACATTGTAATTAAATTTCACTATCATTATCTATCTATTAGGCCTATGAAATTGCCGAAATTTTCTTACAGATTCATGAGTTCGTTATTCCTGTAATTTAATAGCTATTTCAATTATTTATATTTTGTTTGAAAGTTGATTTCAAGATTTTACAACTCTTTTCAACTCTCAAAAGTACCTACTTCCTAAATGCTATACATTTTGATGATAAATTTCGTATTACTTTTTTACAGCTGTCACTTTTTAAAAATGTAATAAAAGTGTTTGTTAGCTTAATGTTGTCTCATTCATACACAAAAAAATCTTAAAATTTGGATTCTTTATTCCTAAAAAAAGTGCAAAAATGTTAGTACTGAAAATTGGGTTTCCTCCAATTTCTTCAAAAAAAAAAACGGCAAATTAACATGTGATGTCATATTTACAGACATATATTTTGGCACCAGAGATGTCACAAAATGTGCTATTGTTCAGTACGTATTTTCACCCGACTACAGCGAAGCAAAGGAGGGTTATGATTTTGACAGGCTACGTATGTATGTCTGTAGGTTCATCTGTTCCGACATAGCTCCTCAATCCTTTATTACCTAGAACTGGACAAATGAGGTATCGTTAAAGAGTTTTAGTCATCCGCTGGTTATAGGCTTTATAATGTGTCACTGAATCTATTGTGGCGCCCTCTAACGGTCATAAAGTAATGTGTTAAAAAATAAAATTGAAATAAATATGTCGTGATTGATATCAACTGAAAGGGCTTAATTAGCACATTTCAAATATGTATAAATTGTATACATATTTGAAATGTGCTAATTAAACCCTATAAATATGAATTGTAAAATGCTGCTTGTCCCAAAATAATATTAATATTAAAAAATAAGTTTAAAACTATAACCCAAAAACAAGAAAATATCAAGTAAATATTTTTTAAACAAGAAAATATCAAGGATAGCTGTAGTCGTATGCCACTTAGTCTAATAAAACATTCTAGGATATTTTCTTGTTTAATATTTTTAGAGCTTAATTTTTCAGTTGTCGAGTTTTAGTTAACACAAAGTAGCGAAACCTCCGCCATACCCTTCTAACCTTTATCGATCCATACCGAGGCGCGATTTTAAATTTTGATCTTTTGCTCATCGGTTGTATGTGATGAAGTTAGGAATTTTAATATGTAACCATCTTAAAAGAGATAAGTAGAGATAATTTATGAAGGAAGATCAACAAAATACATTTATGATGCGAGGGTGAATGAAACGATAAAGGTCAATGTAGGCGTACGTATGAGTAACAAGATAATTATATCAAAGTCCATATGTCAATCAATTAATCAATTAGCATATCGCAATCTACTGCTGGATATAGGCCTCTCCCAATGTTGGGAGGATCTGGCCTACTGTTTCCACGGTAGCCAGAAGGGTTGTGTTCTTTCTCCGTCACCACACGAATAATCAATCGAGGATATTTTAAAGAAAGCTAGGTTATAATGTACACTTCATTTCATAGGAGATAGGACAAGGCGATATTTCCGCCTAATAGAGCAGTCCGCCTGGGGAAGTACTTCCGCCCTACAGAATACCGCGGCTATAATAACTTCGTATTGTGTTCCCGTTATTGTGAGCTCACTGGAGAATTTGTGCTGTCAGTGGGAAGACTAAAGGCTTCTCCTGCTTTGTCTTCTACACTGATGGCACAGACACTCTGTACTTTCAGGGTTGGCAGCGCGACTGTGACTCCGCTGATGTTACAAACGTCCATAAGCCACGGTAACCACTTTCCATCGGGTGGGCCGTGTGCTTGTCTGCCACCTAAATGGTATAAAAATAGAAAAAACATCATTTGATTACCATACCTAGGTAGACTTACCAAATTCAGGTACGCGAAAGTCAGAATACCTTGACGCAGCGGCATACACCAGCAGCATCTTTGACAACTGGGTACTTCCAACTTCATGTTTGGACCACTGTCACTTATCTAACATAATATCCTCGGCTCACTTTCTATCTAGTTTTGCACCACCAAGCTTGTAGAATACGAGTCTAGTACTGACGTGTAACAGCCGGCCATTGATTAGGGTTGTCGAGGTTGTAAAGTTCAATTACAAACAATAAAAATATATTTTTTTTTACATAGAACCCGCACACGGTGCAGAACGTCCGATCAAGAACCAAGCGGTTCGGTGACTCTTTTCTCTGTCGCACCATTAAGGCCTGGAATTAATTAACAGCTCATGTGTTTCCTTCTTCCTACAGTCCCGGGTCCTTTAAGCGGGGCGTAAAAAAGCATATGATGAGGCCTTCAAGCTGAGTGTCACCATTGTCACATGGTATGTGTAAGTAATGGTGACCCTCTTTTCTGAGACTTTGCCTTCAGCTTACCATCAGGCAAGGCGAAGTCTAATTAATTGACGTATTCTATATAAAAAAAAATATTTCGGACTACAAGATCCATAGTTTATAATAATTTTATGTCAATGATATGTTATAAACTGTTGATATTTATGTTGACCACTCTAAAATGGCGACAAAAATTTTAGAGCTCGTCATCATTTTATGCACCAATCAAAGACGCGACATATAGACGGCGCGCGGTGTGCCGAAACTGACTCAGGCGAAGGGTATCTGTGGGGATTTTTCGTACGATAGGTAGGATACGGTGGTATTTCCACTCAATTGAGCAGTCCGACTGGGGAAGTACCTCCGCCCTACAGGATACCGCGTCTATAATATCTTCGTGTTGTGTTCCCAGCGATGAGTAGGGTAGCCAGAGCTCACTGGAGAATTTGTGCTGTCAGTGAGATGACTAAAGGTTTGTCCTACTTTGTCCTCTGCACTGACGGCACAGAAACTCTGTGCTTACAGGGTCGGCAGCGCGAGTGTGGCTTCTCTGGTGTTACACACGTCCATAGGCCACGGTAACCACTTTCCATCAGGCAGGCCGTGCGCTTGTCTGCCACCTAAGTGGTGTAAAAAAAAGTACTTTTCTCAATAAATTATTTCTATCTTTCGTAAAACTATCGTCACTCATCTCGTCAACTATTATACTTATACTGAAGGCTGATTGGTTGCTTGTAGATAAATAGATCTGAATCCTCCAATAAGCGTACATTAGTTAATATAGCAAACGTATAAAATAACAGAGGATATTGTTACAAAATATCAGTAGTAAAAAATGTCTCATATAATTTGTTAAACTCAAATGTAGTGGAGTGAAAACCCTGAGTACCGATTATCCTATTTAGCGCAAGGAACAGGAAGCTATGTCGTGTTAAGGTATGAACAACAGGCAAACTGAGATGACACTTAACGTAGACAGACCAAGAATCAAGAGATATTTGTCACAAATACTTACACGAGTTTATTACTAGGTAGGTTGATGTGTGTCTAGAAGCGTCTTTGTCTATTTCATTAAATAAGTACAAAAGTATCAATTTAATTTATTCAGTTTAGGTACACAAAGAGCATATAAGAACGTCAAAATTTTACAATTATGTCAAGAAATGATTTAAAAATGTAAATATAAACCATTGGAAAATGATTCTTTCGCTGGTTCGTAGGTTAGTTCAACTGAGAAGATACCAGCAAGAAACACAGAGAACTATGTTAGAACTAGATTATCTTTCTTTTTTAAATTTGATTTAGTTTACAATGTAGATATTGTGTGCACGCACGCAAGAGACTTATGTTGACCACGCATTTACATCATCAAGATACTCGGGACTCAGGACTGTAGTTACCTATATAGCTCGCAGAATATAAGCAAAGCTGAATTTGCAGTAGACTGGTCACATCTCGAAAAACCGACAACGAGTCCTACTGTTGAGACTGCAAGAACGCAATTGGAAGGTAGGATACCCCATAGCCAGATGGGCTGGCGAACTGAAAATGGTACCTAGGACATTCTGTATGAGGAATTAGGAGGATAGGCAGCAATGGCGCACATTAGGAGAGGCCTATGTCCAGCAGTGGACTGCAAAATGCTAATGGATTGATTAAAGTATTGTAATGGTTAGATTTTGTTTAGATATAAGTATGTGGACCTCCATGGCGTAGCGGTAGAGCATTCATCAACTACGCTAGGGGCGCGGGTCTAATTCCAGTTAAGTACAAATATTTGTATGCATGAATATGTATATTTGCATTGGTCTGGGTGTTTTTATGTACATCAAAAAGTATCCGAAGAGGGCCAGCTTGAGGGCTTGCGTTTGAGTTGGTTCAGTCCGACATAACCTCTTCTACTGGCTCTGGTGGGGGGTAAAAGAAAAGTATGTTTATCCGCATTCTAGATCCCATAACAGAGGCTAGTTATACTATGCTTACTTTGGGTCTACATAGCGTTGTGTAGAATTTCATGGAGTATTTATTTACTTATTTATGTGGGACTGACATGTGTGATAGTTTGAGACTTGACTCGTGACCAGAACGTCATCTGGGTATAGACTGAGTGGGGAAGCGGAAAATCCGATGGATGGGAATATGTCCAGGATTGGAATGCAATACGGAGTCCCATTCAGTACTAATGCGACACCTAGTGCGAAACCGAGGTACCTATGTTACCTATAACATATTACCCTCCTTTATGGTGAACTGCGTGAAAAGCAATGTTATTCTCGACTGTGTTTTGCTATCATTTATATGGCAGGTACATTTATTTCGCATTACCCAATTCCATCAATAATAATATAAATAGTAGGTACTAAAATTAATTAAAGTATTTTTTAATTCCACTTAGGTGGCAGACAAGCAGGTGGCCCTCCTGATGAAAAGAGGTTACCGTAGCCTATGGGCTTGTGCAACACCAGGGGAGTCACACTCGTATTGCCGCCCCTGTAAGCATAGAGAGTTTTTGTGTAGTCAGTGTAGAAGACAAAGCAGGTCTTCCCACTGACAGCACAAAACTCTCCATTGATCTTTGGCTACCCTACTCACCACCGGGAACACAACGTGGAATTAACCACGGTAATAGACTATGGCACCCCATTGAATGGAAAGAAAACTTATGATCAAGAGGTCCCGAGTTCGAATCCTGGCAGTTACACTACTGACGAGAACCCACTCCCAAAACAAGCAATTTAGCTGAGCTGGAGAGGTTAGAGTGGAATATTAATAATTTGGGTTTTAATATTTTGTTTATTTAGTTTTAATAGAGTTGTTCCCGGCAAAGTAGAATTTGGGCCACCCCATCTCTTCCCGTGCGGTGTCGTACAAGGCGACTAGGGGATAGAGCTGTTTAACAGCAGACAGATAGGATAGGTACAGGTCAGACTCAGCCTCAGATGCATGGCTCGAGTCAACAATAGTGCCCGGAATACGGTATTAGGCTCACCCCCTATTTCGTGGGTCCGAATGCAATGATTGGGGAAATGTGGGTGTTTATTCACCTCTGCCTAACCCTCCGGGGATAAAGGCGTGATTATATGTATGTATGTTTTAATATTCTTTCAAGAAAAAAAAACTTATTACCTAAAGATTTGACAATATAAACAAATACTTATGCAACCAGTTATTACCTCACAAAAACTATTGATAAAATGTATTTAGGTATAATAATAATTTAATCTGTTCTCACAAGTCATGCAAAAACACCGTGCTGATTTATAATAATACATACATACATACATACAATCACGCCTTTATCCCTGGAGGGTTAGGCAGAGGTATAATTAACACCCACATTTCACCGATAATTGTCTTCGGTTCCACGTAATAGGGGGTGAGCCTATCGCCGCACTATTATTGACTCGAAACATGCATCTGAGGCTGAGTCTGGGATGTAAATATCTGTTTGATGTTAAACAGCCCTATCCCTTAGTCGCTTTATGCGACACTGCATGGGAAGAGATGGGGTGGCCATAATTCTACGCTGCCGTAAACCTCACGGCTATCTGCCGGAATCATATAAGTAGGCATTCACCGTCTAATCTCGATATAATTTGTAATGACGCTCCAAGATCTATTTTTGTTCACCTTAAACTCATAACGAGAGATCTTCGCAAAGAATCGAGCTGATTTTATTTAGATTATTACAGGGACATACAAGAAACGGTACAAGAGCAGTGAACCTGGGCAGTGTAGGGGCATCAGTGAGCTGGCATAGTACTTTAGGTAGTACCTATCTCACGGGTCAGTGACCCCTACAGCTGAATACAAATCAGCTGTGTTCGGTCGGTGAATAGTCAGATGATCGGATTGTTTCGGCGAAATTAGTAAGTGTATTACTGGCTTGGCTTTTGAAGATTTGGATGGAGATTTATAGGAGGTAGGACACGGCGGTATTTCCGCCCAATTGAGCAGAAAGAATACACCTACAGAATATCGTGGCTATAATAACTTCGTGCTGTGTTCCCAGCGGTGAGTAGGGTAGCCAGAGCTCACTGAAAAATTTGTGCTGTCAGTGGGAAGACTAAAGGCTTATCCTGCTTTGCCTTCTACACTGACGGCACAGAAACTCTTTTCTCACAGGGTTGGCAGCGCGACTGTGACTCCCCTGGTGTTACAAACGTCCATAGGCCACGGTAAACACTTCCCATCAGGTGGGCCGTGTGCTTGTCTGCCACCTTAGTGGTATATAAAAAAAGACCAGCGCTGTCCGTCTGCACTACAACGAGGACAGCACTAGGCTGAGAGGCGGCCATTATTCTACTTGACTATTATCACTTGTAGCTGAACTATCTATATTTATGTATAAGCTAGGTTGAATAAAATATTTTCTTTCTTTCTTTTCTTTATACCCAAACCACCCAGGACAGATGGGCCCTATGCGTGATTACTATGATATCACGGGCAGTGAACGAAGTGTGGTAATAAATTAGATAAACAATATATAATAACAATTATTATTACGCTGGTTCACAGTTTACACCCGTGCCGTATCAATTAAATATGAACAAATATGAACAATGGACGTCTTAAAAATTGTGCAATTTTCACATCTACACTAATATTATAAAGCTGCAGACTTTGTTTGTTTGTTTGTTTGAACGCGCTAATCTCTGGAGCTACTGGTCCAATTTGAATGATTCTTTCAGTAATGGGTAGTCCATTTATCAAGGAAGGTTTTAGGCTATATATCATCACGCTATTACTTAAGGGAGCGGAGCATTGAAAATAAATGTTAACAAATCCGCCAATTTTTCATACATATTTTGAAGACTAAAACATACGGGCTCAAAAGGATATGAACTTTCAAAATATACCCCGGGCGAAGCTGGCGTGGGTCAGCTAGTTCATAATAAATATAAAGTAGTAGAACAAACTAAGAATATATTTATAAAGAGGACTCGAGTTTTCTATGAATAACTCGGAGAATGTAAGCAACAGAAATATTATAAATATACCTCGTGCGCATTAACATTGCACCTTACTTCCCAAACGTAACAATAACAAATCTATAATAATATTATAAAGAGGAAGGATTTGTATTTTTGTATGTAACGAATAAACTCAAAAAGTTCTGGACCGATTTAAAAATTCTTTTTTCATTAGAAAGCTACTCGCTCTGCTCACGCGCACGTGAGTGTTGAAAAACACCTTCCTCAAAAAGAAGATCTGAGGAAACGATTGATCACACAAGTGTCACCAGTAGATTCCTGCTTAAATTAAACCTATGCGCAAAATTTCAGCAAATCCAATAGTTTTTAAATGACAGATGAAATGAAAGAGAGAAAAGACGCGTGGTTCCCGGCAGAGTAGAATTTGGGCCACCCCATCTCTTCCCATGTGGTGTCGTACAAGGCGTCTAAGGGATAGGGCTGTTTAACATCAGACAGAGAGCGGTTTTCCCAAGCGCCTACAATATGGGGTTCTTCATGGTCGGCAGCGCGAGTGTGACACCCCTGGTGTTGCATTACGTCCATAGGCCACGGTAACCGCTTCCCATCAGGTGGGCCGTGTGCTTGTCTGCCAACTAAGTGGTATAAAAAAAAAAAAAGATATACAGCCAAGACTTAGCCTCAAATGCTCGAGTCGACAGTAGTGCCCGGAAGACGACAATACGCTCACTCCCTATTACGTGGGACAGAATTCAACAATTAGTGAAATGTGGTTGTTAATTTCACCTCTGCCTAACTCTCCGGGGATGGAGGCGTGATTATATGTATGTTTAAATGACAGAAAGACAAGATTACAATAAGCGCAACATCATTTGAGCTGTTTAAAGATACATTTTGTACGGTTACAGAGCCTCATTGCGTTGAACACAAAGTTTAAATATTGATCTTCTAACATCCTAGTGTGGAAAAGATAAACAAAGTGT
Organism: Eilema griseolum; assembly: GCA_963662185.1. Taxonomy (NCBI): domain Eukaryota; kingdom Metazoa; phylum Arthropoda; class Insecta; order Lepidoptera; family Erebidae; genus Eilema; species Eilema griseolum. The sequence goes on along the minus strand of OY759239.1, from coordinate 11,971,700 downwards.
CAGTTCAGACAATAACTCATAACATGGCGGTCTGATAACGTTTGTAAACGAGACCCTGAATCTTTTACTAAGCATCCAAGTTGGAGCGTGGGTAAATTGTCTACGCATAGAAGTTGTTATTTTTAGAAACGTTAGCCAGCCCAGCCCGGCTCAACGGAATCTGGAAACGAGGCTTATATCAATCTATATATATATATAAAAGCATCTAATGAAGCCGCCAAACTGAGTGCCACCATTGCACATACATACATACATAAAATCACGCGTTTATCCCTGGAGGGTTAGGCAGAGGTGAATTAACACCCACATTTCACCAATAACTGTATTCGGTCCCACGTAATAGGTGGTGAGCCTATTGCCGTATATCGGACACTATAGTTGACTCGAGCCACGCATCTGAGGCTGAGGCTGGGCTGTATATATCTGGCTGATGTTAAACAGCCCTACCCCTTAGTCGCCTTGTACGACACCGCATGGGAAGAGATGGGGTGGCCCAAATTCTACTCTGCCGGAAACCAATGGCCACCATTGTAATATTATTTAATGTCTGTCCCTCTTTCTTGAGACTTTGCCTTTAGCTTACCATCAGGCAAGGTGAAGTCAAGACGGCATATCCAAGATAAAAAAAAATCTTTCTCCATCACCACACGTTAAGACGATGTACCTTTATATATTACAAAATGAAATAAAACTTTATTTTACTATCGTAAGGTAGGATTAAAGTGGGGCTCCAGTTACTAGATTTTACTTCTTACATTTTACTATGCGCTCTAATAACTGCGCCTTAATAAGCGTTGATATTATTATGCCTTAGCATAGAATCCCTCCTTCTTAATTTTTATACCAGTAGATGTGATATAAACACAAGTCAAATGCAAGTTTTTTAAGAATACAAAGTTACTGACAGCGCTGCTGAGATGGCATAATTTTTGGAATAATTTAACGCCAACAGTGAATCATTGACAGGAGAAGAAGAATACAATAACATGAATTGCAGCAGGTAGCACACGACGGTATCCCCGTCCCTATTAAGCAGTCCGACTGGGGAAGTAGCTCCACCCTACAGAATACACCACAGCTATAATAACCCCGTGTTGTGTTTCCGGCGGTGAGTAGGGTAGCTAAAGCTCACTGGAGAGTTTTAGTGCAGTCAGTGGGAAGAGTAGGCTTGTCCTTGAAACTCTGCTCTTACAAGGTCGGCAGCACGGGTGTAACTCTCCTGGTGTTGTGTACGTTCATAGGTTACGGTAACCACTTTCCATTAGATGGGTCATATGTTTATCGGCCTAAGTTGTATAAAAAAATGAAAAGAAATAAAAATGCAGTCAGTCACGCGCATGCATATCGCCCTCGTCTCCGTCTCGCGACTGGTCGCGCAACGACGACGCTGCAATTTTTTTTGTACACAACGAGCTGCGCGCGCGCCGCTGTGCTTCAGTGTTAAAGTAGACATTAGTGCGAGAGATCGTCGCGTTGATAATCATGTCGACTACTATTGAAACAAGTTTGAAGTAAGTGTTGTGAGCGAAAGTTTTACGTAATTTGGTTTGATACCGTGTGTGTTGTGAATTATCTGTCGATAAGTATTAGTTATACCTTTTATTATACATTATTTTTATACAGTATTTTATATATTTTGTATCATACTTTTTATGAGACATCGTTGAACATAGCAATTTTAATAGCATCAAAATTTAATTCGCAACAAAGTGGAATAATTTTGAGGCGATCCAAAACTGATGAGCTAATTGCTTTTATATCTAAATTAAGTGAATTGAAATAAAATTTATCGTGATTCAGGTATTATGTGTTTATTATAATTTATAATTTAAACAAATGACAACTACCTATTTAATTTCTCTGCGACTAAGGCTGCTGAAAAACAACCAAAACGCCGGGAATACTACGGTATGTTAATGTAATAATAACAATTTTCAATGTGTAATATTAGGTTAATCTGCCGAAAATTGCATTTACTAGGTAAGTAGGTAGGTGTGTGTTGAAAATCTAACAAAAGTATTTGAATTTTAATATTTTTGACCGACTTTATAAAAAGTGGTGGTTTGAGTTTGACTGGATATCCTTTTTCCACTTGTTTACCGTGATACTATTAGACGTGATACTATTGTGTAAGAATTGAGGCATCATAGCCAATTAATATTAGAGCTGGTAACCGGTGAAAGATTTAAAAAAAAATGGGGCTTAACGGCTTACCTGTATAAGAAACGGTAGCTTAGAAAATGTTTGTAAAACATGATTTCAAAATTCCCAATGAATATTGACTGAGGAGGTTGGGACCCGGGCTTTCCTCTTCGAATTGGAGTCAGGTATTATTAGCTCTCGTAAAACCCTATTCACGTTCAACCTAAAGGAGGAGGAGTAAGCCAACGCAACATAGAGTAACGCAAACATGACATGACAAGCCTCACGCTTGTCCTGCTTTGTCTTCTACACTGACGACACAGAAACTTTCTGTGCTCTCAGCGTGAGTGTGACTCATCTGGTGTCGCACACGTCCATAGGAGACGGTAACCACTTTCCATCAGGTGGGCCGTGTGCTTGTTTGTCATAAAAGTGGTATAAATAAATGGACAGTTGGTCATCTCCTGCTATTGGTTGAAGAAGTTGGTTGATTAAAAAATCAGCAGGTGTACTAGTTTGTACATGACGTTGGTTTGTTCCCAAAAGCCTTAGAAAACTCGAATTAATTTCACTTAAATGCTTACCAGAGTGCTTGCTAGAATGCTTGTAGCTTACATTCGCTAGTATATTATGGTCATTACAACTATTACAAGGACTTGTCATTATTATCACAGAGTCATTTCCAGTGGCATCAAAAGTAGGTACACCAGTTGATTGTTTAATCAGCAGGTGCATCGGTTTGCAGGTGAGGTACTCTTGATCTCCTTTAACGACATTATTAACAAGACTTATAGTGTGTTCATATTTCAGCTGATAGTAGCTCTTATTGTTATATTTTAGTAATACTAAACAGGTTTTAATAATTTTATAGAAACTTATCAAAATGAGTTTAATAGGACTTCTAGAAATTTATCCAAACGCGTTTCATAGGAATTCTAGAAATTTATCAATACACGTTTATATTGTTTACTAACAAAATGAAGGAAATTCTGATATAAATATTATTAATAGAACTTCAAGAACTTATCAAAACCAGTTTATTAGGAATTCTAGAAATTTATACATACATACATATAATCGCCTTTATCTCTGGAGGGTTAGGCAGAGGTGAATTAACACCCACATTGCACCAATAATTGTGATCGGTCCCACGTATTAGAGGATGAGCCTATTGCCGTATGCCGGGCACTATTGTTGACTCGAGCCATGCATCAACTGAGTCTGGGCTGTATATATCTGTCTGATGTTAAACAGCCCTATCCCGTCGCCTTGTACGATACCGCATGGGAAGAGATGGAGTGGCCCTAATTCTACTCTGCTGGAAACCACGCGGCATATATTTATAATTTATCGAAACGCGTTTATGTTTATTACTAACAAAATTAAAGAAATTCTGCAATAAACAGTCATTATTATTAATAGGACTTCTAAAAACTATTCACAACGTGTCTAATAGGACTTCAATATATTCACATCCTTGTCTTGGTTGTAACAAAATAGATATAGGTACATTTCAGTCTTGTCAAACTGGTTTAGTTTTTATGTCAGTTGAGTAGCATTGTACCTATCCTATAATTTTATTACCGGAGGCAATTGTAAATAATATGTATAGATATTTATTAATTCTATATTTATATACAGCCCAGACTCGGCCTCAGATGCATGGCTCGAGTCAACAATAGTACCCGGAAAACTGCAATAGGCTCATCCCCTATTCCGTGGGACCGAATACAATGATGGTGAAATGTGGGTGTTAATTCACCTGTACCTAACCTTCCGGGGCTAAAGACATGATTATATTTATGTATTATTATTAGATGAGATAGCATCGAAACCGACAGGCTTGCTTGAAAGGACTACAGTAGAGGAAGCTCGAGCTGAAGTATGCAAGGATAGAGTGTGGGCTGTCGTTTTCGCCTAACTTTGAAAGAAATAGGCGTGAGCGTATATATGCATTAGATAAGATATGAATTCGAAATGTCGCTTAGCTACCATGTCTCATTATTAGTCACATATTTAGGCTTCACTTCAAATTTATTATGAAAGGAATGCCTGCCCATTACCTATTATTTCTTCATCTGAAGAACCACCAATTGTTACGCTATCCGTTGGTTATAAGTATACCTATGACTTTTTTTTTCGTGCGAAAAATTCCCACGGATACCCCCCACCGGAGCCGGTGGAAGAGATTATGTCGGACTCGAACCGACCAAAACGCACGCCACCTGTGGGTCGATTTTGGTTGCCGAAGGTGAGGTTAACAGGCATATCCCTCGCACCCCGGCCGACCCAGGGCCATCTCTCTCTATCTGGCCCTCTCCTCGGGTGTGGGACTTATGACTTGAAAACGGATGGATCTTTTATTATATTCTTTTTTTTTGGGTTAGTCAAGCAAGGGGGTAAAGGTTTATAAATGCGGGAAGAAAATCTTGGGAAATTTACGGGATACGTTAGAACCCAAATGGCGCTATGTAAATAAATATTATCCATTTCTAAACTGAATATGGACTTTTTCGAGGAGGTAGGAAACGACGGTTCCGTCCAATTGAGCAGTCCGACTGGGGAAGTACCTCCGCCATACAGAATACCGCGGCTATAATAATCTCGTATGGTGTTCCCTGCGGTGAGTAGGGTAGCCAGAGCTCACTAGAGAGTTTTTGTGCTGTCAGTGGGAAGACCGAAAGCTTATCCTGCTTCGTCTTTTACACTAACGGCACAGAAACTTTCAGTGCTTACAGGGTCGGTAGACGAGTGTGACTCCTTTGGTTTTGCACGCGTCCATGGGTCGCGGTAACCACTTTACATCAGGTCCATGGCAGACAAGCACACGACCCATTGTGTGCTTATCTGCCACCTAAGTGGTATAAAAAAGAATAAAAAAAGGGTTTCATGAAATATTAAAGCAATAAATTAGTATGCTAATAATTCAATTGATTATGATTAGATATAGTAAATGTTCAAGATGGGACCTGAACCCGTCAACCACGACGTGGCTCGGTAGCTCAATGATCCAGAATGTTCCCCCTCTAAGACCTTGGTCGCAGGTTCGCGTTCCATCGTAAGCTTTCACTTTTTAAAATCTAATACTGTCTAAAACAATATAGAGTTAAATATAGTTTTTTAGTTTGTCTTCATAACACATTTCAACGAATAACATAACATTCTTTACCGGTCTTATAATAATAATGGTATTACTTAATAATATATCATTATGAATGTGATGACACCTAAAACCTTATGAAAGCATAATACGTATGCTATATTATAGTTAGGTAGGTAGATATACCTACATATGTTGTGAAATATTTTCGTCAAAACGCGAAATCAACAATGTAGAAATCGAAACTGAAGATTGCAAAAATGTGACAAATAAATGTGGATTTCAATATTCAAATCATGTATTATTTAGTAATTAACTAAAGAGGAAATGTTACAAGCCCGTTTGGTGATAACTCAGAATAGTACTCCAGAACTCGAGTCCATCTTATTAAGTGTCAATCTTAATCTTCTTTTCGGGGTTGGGGATCAGATGGCAGTATATCACAGTCAAAACTAGGAAAGAATAAAGGAACGAAAAGAATATAGAACAGTTCGGATGGTTTCAGGCGAGGGTTCGGTGGATTAGTGGTCAGAACGTTCCCCCTGTATGGGAAAGATTAAGATTCGAATCCCGCCTGGACCGTTTAAATTTTTTCTATCTTAATCGATTACGAAAGAAAGAGTAGGAAAATGATTTCTGACCTCCAAATATAAGCTTTGGATGCAACTGTAACTGACTCTGTGATGATAATGATATGTTCTTGTAATAATTGTACTAACTATGGTTAGTACAATTATTACACTTATTATCGATTTACCTTATTGAACCTAACTTATTCCTTATTAATATGTGCCTACCTCGTACTAGCTCTGCACCACCCAATGGTAGACTGGTAGAGAATGCCTACGGCATTAAGTCCGCCAATTTACATCGTGCATAAAGAATAAATAAATAAATAAATAAATAAATATGCTAGTGAATGTAAGCTCACAAAAATAAAAAGAGCGTTTTAATAAGCAATCTAGTGAGTATTCTGGCGAGCATTCTGGTGAGCATTTTAGCGAACAATGAAGTGAAATTCAATACATTCGAGTTTTTTACTTAGATGAATTATTTTATCATAAAAATGCCACTGTCCTTTTTCACCCATTATTTTACTAGAATAGGCACTCACTAATCGCTAGTATGATCATAAAAATGTGTGAAACCATGTTTGCCTAATTTAGTCATACTTACATCCACTAATTAAGAACACTACAAACATAAATGGTCTTTACTACTTTATGATAAGGTAAGTATCTGTGTGCACAAGTACCGGTAGTCCATTGTTATGTACAAATCAGTATGTATGTAGGTAGGTACTTCATGAAATACACAAGACTTACCTGATAACATCGTGAACAAACGTAAGCAGGTTTTCCAGCAGCTTAACTTTCTGAGTCACTGACCAGGGCAACTCTAATACTTCATGTATAATAAACATATTCATCTCATTATATGCGAATGCACATACACACATTAACACATATTTAATTACTGAAAAATCTAAAAACACAATAGGTACCTACCGAATTTCAACCCGCAGAATTCTGAGAAACTGATTGCCTCAAAATGTCATTACGATGATATCAACCATAAATTTAGACCATGACAAATACAAACATTAATGAACTTTATCACTTCGTGATAAAGTAGTTTTATGGTTGTGTTTGTAAGTACATAATGAACCTAATCACTTAACTGATAAACTCGTGATTTTCTATTTGAGGAATGAGATGAGATGTTTAGTTTAGAAGTGAACAGAAGTAGGTACAATACTGCACGTGTTTCTTTCAATACAATACGGTTGTATTTTTATACAACTTAGGTAGCACACCTGAGATGAAAAGTGGTTACAGAAACTATGGACGTATGCAATACTAGAGGAGTTACATTCGCGCTGCTAACCCTGTAAGAATAAAGATTCTGTGATGAAGGCTTATCCTGCTTTAGATAAACCTTTGCCCACTGATAGTACAAAAACTCTCTAGTGAGCTCTGGCTACCCTACCCACGGCCGGAAATACAACACCAGGTTATTATGGCCGCGGTATTCTGTATGGTGAAGGTACTTTTCTAGTCAGACTGCTCAATTGGGACGGGAATTACCGTCGTGTCCTACCTCCCGCAAAAATGTGAGTCTATGGGGTCCAAGCGAGCCTCGCCTATTTATTGACATTTGAGGATCAGGCACAGACTCTCCCCTCTATGTTCGGTAGACGGAAGTTGATCCTGCAAAAGTCAACATAAGTCAAATCAAAAGTATTATTTGATTTAAATATACCGCGTGTTTCCTGGCAGAGTAGAATTTGGACCACCCCATCATTTCCCATGTGGTGTCGTACAAGGCGACTAAGGCATAGGGCTGTTTAACATCGGACCGATATATACAGCCCAGACTCAACCTCATATGCATGGTTCGAGTCAACAATAGTGCCCGAAATACGGCAATAGGCTCCCCCCTATTACGTGGGACCGAATACAATTATTGGTGAAATGTGGGGGATAATTCACCTGTACGCTAACCCTCCGGGGATAAAGGCGCGATTATAAGTATGAGAGATTTTCCGGTTATATGTGTAGAATAAAGTTTAATACACCATGTTTAGGAAAAAAAACGGGGTGAATCGCAATTAACCCCTAAGATCTTCGAAGCTCAAGTCAATCTCGCCTGTCGATGGACATACGACGCTCAGACCCAGGCTCTTCTTCCAAGGTTAGGAGCCATAGACGGAAATAGCTCTAAGTAAAGTCAATAAAAATCAAATGAAAAGCAGGAGAGAAACCCTGGGTTTTGAAGCTCTAGCTTTTAATGTAAGCGAGAGTAATCTGCAATGATTACAATTACATTTCAAATTGGTCGGTATTTGAAATAAGTTGTCACACATTTTTGATTGCCGAAGGTGAGGTTGACAGGCATATCCCTCGCATCCCGGCCGACCCAGAGCCATCTCTCGCGATTAGGCCCTCTCCTCGGGTGTGGGGACCACAGAGTCCCCAACTCGTCCCCGGAAATAGGGAGGCACGCCAGGCGCGCCGCCGCGACCTGCTTCTGCCAGGGTGACAGGCAGCTCCACCCATCACCCCCAGGCCTGCGCTCATAGGGGTCAGAGGTCGTTCATCGACCTGGAGAAAAGGGGCTTGGAGGGCTGTACATATTGTCATATCAGTGTTTGTGTCACTAGAGTGTGTTGACTACTTGATTAGGCAGACATGCACTGATAACATAGTGTAACCATACCAATCAAATATGACAAAAAGACAAACAGTGCTACTTGCAGGATGTGAACTGAATTATGATTTTAAATACTTAAATAGTAAATATTCACATAATTCAAATGAACATTTGTTTTTGTATACCACTTAGGTGGCAGACAAGCGCACGGCCCACCTGATCAAAAGTGGTTACCGTGACCTATGGACGTGTATAACACCAGAGAAGCCACCACACTCGCGCTGCTGACTCTGTAAACACAGAGTCTCTGTGCCGTCAGTGCCGAGTACAAAGCAGGACAAGCCCCCAGTCATCCCACTAACAGCACAAATTCTCCAGTGATCTCTAGCCAGAGAACACAACACGAAGTCATTATAACCGCGGTATTCTGTAGCGCGGAGGTACTTCCCCAGTCGGACTGCTCAATTGGGCGGAAATACCGCCGTGTCCTACCTCCTATAGAATTGTACATAATACCCAGCAGTACCCAGCAATGAGTAGGGTAGCCAGTGCTCACTGGAAAGTTTTTGTACTGCTAGTGGGAATGCTTGTCTTGCTTTTTCTTCTGCACTAATGGATCAGAAACTCTCTGTTCTTACAGAGTCGGCAGTACGAGTGTGGCTCCCCTGATGTTGCACACGTTCGTAAGCCTCGGTAAATGCTCTCCATCAGGTGGGATTAAAGATGCAACGTAACGGTGTATGGACTAAAATCTAGTTGGAATACAAACCCACACAAGAATTTCTTGAGCAATACAGTGGTTAACGCATGGAATAGGCTACCTGAAAATATTGTGACAGCAGAAAACATTAACCAATTCAAAAATAGACTGGACAAACACATAAATCAACAAAAACATTGAGTAATGAAAACAGTGTACTGAACAATGAGATGCAGGCTGATATCAGTTGTTTCAACTGCTGGCCTGTTCCCCAATAATAATATTAATTTAATTTTTATACTTTCTTTCTATATTTGAACTAGGATCTAAATTTTAATTTCATTTTGCAAAAAAACACCTATAACTATTAGAAATATACACAAAATTATATTTAAAGATGAGATGCATAAGCTGCTTGTAGAGAAATATTACTATACCATTGAATTTTTCAAAGATAAGACCCTCCAATAACTCAAAACAGACATATGTAAATATGTCAATAAATTTTTGTATTGCAATACAGCTATATTCAGTTATCAACTTTGTAAAAGATCGTAACTGTAAACCTATGTTTCAAATTAAAGTTGAAGTTGAATTTGAACTCGTTATTCTATTCCTAAAAAAGTAATCAAGTTACGCTTTGTAATATTAGTTACCTGCCAATGAAAGTCTTTTTAAAATCATCATACATACATACATAAAATCACGCCTGTTTCCCATAGGGGTAGGCAGAGATCACGGATCTCCATTTGCTACGATCCTGACATACTACTCTCGCTTCATTCACTCTCATTACATTCTTCATGCATGCTCGTCGGTTTAGGGTACTACTGACCTTTTTCTAAAACTTCCCCGATTTGATCCAGGTATGTGCGCCTAGGTCTTCCCCTTCCGACGGTACCATCCACACTCGCCTCATACACCTGTTTCGTTAGTCTTATTTCATTCATTCTCTCAAGATTTTTTTACGAAGTATTAATATTACAAAGCGAAATTCAATTTCAAATACTATATTTACAAAGAAGACAAATGTCCCCATCTGACGCAAATAAACGAATTTGAATACTAAAGTGTGGAAAAATACTGGCACAAACTTAAGTTGTAAGTTGTCACACAATGGTCGGACGTAATGATAGGTTGCTGGTTCATCAGTAACTATTACAACAACCTATTTCACACAGTCAACTCGATATAACAGACGGTTGTCACTGCTTACTACCTGTATGAATGCAGGTTGCGTAATACCAAACTGTAATAAGTACTGATAATGTCCCAGGTAGAAATCGTGTACGTTTTGAATTGTATTTTTTCCGTTGTAGTCACCTTAGCTACTTATTGCGATTTCCTGGGTGGGAATCTTGGAGCTTGAGGTTCTCTAATTGTATTTTTCCCATCATAGTCACCTTAGCTACTTATTGCGATTTCCTGGTTGGGAATCTTGGAGCTTGAGGTTCTCTAATTGTATTTATCCCATCATAGTCACCTTAGCTACTTATTGCGATTTCCTGGTTGGGTATCTTGGAGCTTGAGGTTCTCTAATTGTATTTTTCCCATCGTAGTCACCTTAGCTACTTATTGCAATTTCCTGGGATCTTTGAGCTTGAGGTTCTCTAATTGTATTTATCCCATCATAGTCACCTTAGCTACATATTGCGATTTCCTGAGTGGGAATCTTGGAGCTTGAGGTTCTCTAATTGTATTTATCCCATCATAGTCACCTTAGCTACTTATTGTGATTTCCTGGGTGGGAATCTGGGAGCTTTAGGTTCTCTAATTGTATTTATCCCATCATAGTCACCTTAGCTACTTATTGCGATTTCCTGGGTGGGAATCTTGTAGCTTGAGGTTCACTAATTGATTTAGATAGATAGATAATTCTTTATTGTACACCAACAGATTTACAGTAGGACAAGTAGGTAGCATGTTTACAGTTCAATGTACAATGGGCGGCCTTATCGCTGAAGCGATTTCTGCCAGGCAACCTTGGGATGGACAGTAATGTTTTAAAAACAAAAGATATGGTGTAGTTATCGGCTTTATTGACTTAGAGGTCCTACATATAGAGCCTTTTCCGTTTTTTAACAAGTTTTTTTTTATATACCACTTAAGTGGCAGACAAGCCCACGGCCCACCTGATGGGAAGTGGTTACCGTGACCTATGGACTCGGGTAACACCAGGGGCGTCACACTCGCGCTGCCGACCCTAAAGAAACCTCCTAATGCCCCTTTTGAAGAACCCCATATTGTAGGCGCATGTTGTGCAGTTCATTCCACAACTTGAGTGTGCGTGGGATAAAGTTTCTTTCATACCGCACAGTGCGTACCTACGTTTCAGGCTGCAATGTTTGTAGTAGTGAGTAGACACTGCAAACCCTAAGCTGTATGTTCCCATAATATGGACATACAGTCTGCTTGGTATAAGATTCGGTTGTTACTTAAATATCTGTAGGAATCCAGGCCCCCGATTCTGATAATATAATGTCATAGAAAAACCACTGTTATATTGTGATATAACAGTGGTTTTTCTATGAAATTTTTGACTTTGTTGACATAGTATTAAAGATCAAAATTGAATAAAAAAGAGTTCATTAAATCTTTTTATGCACTCTACAAGATGTCTTTTTTATCTAGGACACGTCAAATTGACTTCACCTTGCCTGATGGTAAGCTAAAGGCAAAGTCCCAGGAATGAGGGTCACCATTACAGACACTAAGTAATGTTACAATGTTAATGGCACTCAGCTTACTGGTAAAGCGGATCCCAAACTTCGAGGTGAAATCAAATCAAATCAAAATTTATTTTACAATCGTTGTACAGTATTTTACATGGTTCTTAATCAATCGTGCGTTATTACATTGTGCATTAGCATATTAGGTATGTACAATTAACTGCACAAATATATATTAATATTTGTGCAGTTAATTGTCTTACAGAGGTCTTTACTTAGAGATATTTATCTAAGCTGTGCCTGAACTAGGTAGTCCTGTGCTTCAGGCGTCAAATGCAAATTAAGAATATTTCAGAAATACTATTACAGATACAATCAAAGCTTCGTATTCGACTGGATTTAAGGCTCAAATGAAGAAAAAGGTTCTCCTAGTAATTTTCCAATAGCACCTAAGTTTTCACTTATAAGCAGGTGAAAATGGAGTGCAAAGAGAATATACTCCATTCGATATTTTAGCTATCTCACAGTTTATGCCCTTTGCACTTCGGCTCTTTTGCTTCTCAGTCATTGATATTATGATTATACTAGCTGTTGCCCGCGGCTAAGCCCGCGTGGATGTTGGTTGTCGCTTAGTGTTGAGTCAACAAGGTAGCTGATGTAATAAGGAGTAACGTAGGCTACTTTTATTTTGGATAAAATTTATGCTCAATGGCGTTGACTCAACACTAAGCGATAACCGACGTCCACGCGGGCGGAGCCGCGGGCAATAGCTAGTCTTATATAGCCTGCATCTGAAAATCCTTTCTTAGGGGATGCCTACGGCATAGTAGCTTTATGCATGCAAAGTCTCAGCCCGATTGGTTTAAAATTGACAAAGTTTCATACAAACTTTCATCCCCTATTTTATCCCATTGGGGATAGAATTATTGAAAATCCTTTCGTAGTGGATGCCTACGTCATAACATCTACCTGCATACCTAATTTCAGCTCGATCCGTACAGTGGTTTGGGCTGTGCGTTGATAGATCACTATGTCAGTCAGTCAGTCAGTCAGTCAGTCACCTTTGAGTTTTATATATTTAGATTGTTATATAATATAACTTTATAATTAAATATGGAGGCTTTGTTATGTCTGTGACGTGTATGTTTCCTTCATTAGCTGCAACGCTAGATTCATTTTTATTACATTTTAAAACAAAGACATATATTATAATATATATTTTGAATAACATTATTCATTACAATTAATATTGGTTCATTTGTTTAATAAATTAAAGTTTCCCTTATCCATAAATATTAGTGAAAACATTAGATACATGATGCATATTTATTTAAATATTTTTGTTTCACAAAATATTGCAATATAAATTAGATATAGTATTAGTCGCGTGGTTCCCGGTAGAGTAGAATTTAGACCACCCCATCTCTTCCCATGCGGTGTCGTATAAGGCGACTAAGGGATTGGGCTTAACATCAGACAGATATACAACTCAGACTCAGCCTCAGATGTATGGCTTGAGTCAATAATAATAGTGCCCGAAAGACTGCAATAGGCTCACCCCCTTTTACGTGAGACGGAATTCAATGATTGGTGAAATGTGGGTGTTAATTCACCTCTGCCTAACCCTCGAGGGGATAAAAGCGTGATTATATGTATGTAAATTAGATACATCCTTTTGACGTCAACGTCGTTTTTTGAAGTCACAGGTAACTGTGGCTTGATATGGTTTGCGCTGACCAGTGTATGCTGCACACCTGGTCAATAGGTACACCAGTTACTTCAGAGGTATGTTAGCAGGTATGCTTCCTAGGTAGAGAAGAAATGTTAATGATGTCATTTGCAACTTTTCTATGTGAAAAGTCGGTGACACTGACGGCACAGAAGCTCTCTGTGCTTACAGGGTTGGCAGCATGAGTGTGACTCCCTCGGTTTTGCATACATCCATAGGCCACGGTAACTACTTTCCATCAGATGGGCCGTGTGTTTGTCTGTCACTTAAGTGATTTAAAAAAACATTTGTTTCTTTGTACATTTTAACAGCAGATTTTTTTTTTTTTCAAATTAATATAGACTAAATTAGTGAAATGTACCTTACTCATTCTGTAGAGTCGCATAGACCGTTGTCTTACCCTACATTTTGCCAGATATAAAGGAAATCGTAGTCATATACCTTTTTTTTTTACGTGTGCAAAATCCCCACGGTTACCTCCCCACCGGAGCCGGTGGTAGGGGTTATGTCGGACTCGAACCGACTAAAATGCACGCCGCCTGTGGGTCGTTTTGGTTGCCGAAGGTGAGGTTGACAGGCATATCCCTCGCACCCCGGCCGACCCAGGGCAATCTCTCACGATCTGGCCCTCTTCTCGGGTGTGGTCACTACAGAGTCCCCAACTCGTCCTCGGAAAACGGGTAGGCGCGCGAGGCGCGCCACCGCCGCGGCCTGCATCTGCCAGGGTGACAGGCGGCTCCACCTGTCACCCCCAGGCCTGCGCTCATGGGGGGCGGAGGTCGTTCATCGACCTCTGACGCTTGAGTGGCCTTCGTACGCGGGCAGCTTGGCCTGCGATACTTCGTCGCTCCCGCTGCCGCTCTTAGTAATATACCTGTGCTATGATCGTTTGATTCGGGGATTACAATCAGGACCTCCTAATTCAACTTGATTATTCCTCCTCATTATACAAAAAAATCGATACCCATCCTAAGACTGACTTGACTAATAGTCCCTAACTTTGCAATGTTTATAATAATAGTTGTAATAATAAAAATCGATTCATAAAGAATAGAAATTTGGGACAACATACATAAAATAGTTCTCGACGATTTGAGATCCTTCCTCCTTTTTGGAAGTCGGTTATAAGTGACCAGAGGTCATTCTATACTCGTTCCAAGCTTCTCTGACATTTGTCTACTTAGTTTATGGCGTAAAAGTGAAAGTAATACCTTGTACTTTGATATGGTGTAATTGCTCAGGTGCTGGGCGTGGGATCAAGAGGTTATAGATTATCTACAGCATACCCATACAATACAATGCTATGACTTTTGGTCTGCTCACATTATCATAATTATCATCACTCATCAAATGACATGGTCTACTCACCGCCGGGAACACAACACGAATTTATTATAACCGCGGTATTCTGTAGGGCGGAGGTACTTCCACAGTCGGACTGCTCAACTGGGCGGAAATACCGCCGTGTCCTACCTCCTTCTCAATGGGGCAGTGCCGTGGTTGTAGTAGGCATAAAGCATACATTTAATCGGCGTTTCTGATGATTTGCTGTCATTTATAGTTTGTAGGGTTCAGTACCTCAAGAGAAAAAAAAACCCTTATAAGATCACTTCGCTGTCCTTCAGCTTACCATCAGGCAAGGTGAAGTATAATTGACCTGACCTATGTAAAAAAATGTACAGAACTCTCAGTCACAGATTAACAAATAGTTACTACGTAACCTCAGTGCGCGTGTCCGACTCGCACTTGACCGGTTTTTTATGACTTACAAGTCAAGTTAACCACTTCGCCTAGTGATTAAGTCATAATTATCAAATATGACATCAGTATTTTGTTTATTATTTATGAATATTAATGAAGTACTTACTAAATATTGAACAATGTCAAAACAAAAAAAGGCAAAATGAATCGTTATTTTAGCTGTCACAAATGATAACGACGACTGGAAATTAATGTGAGCAAAATAATGTATTAAGGTCAACTCACACTCGCTAGCGAACTTCAAAAACTTAGTTTTAATAGTAAGTATTTATGTTGTTGTTAGGTTAATGAACTACAGATAATTACGTAGGACAGCTACGTAGGTATTCTAGTCGTTCTGCGAATTTTGCTAAATGTGATAAATGTAAAATTATTAGGTACATGTTTATAGCAGAGTCTTTGGCAAGCAATCCATATGAAACTTTGCCAAAACTACTGTTATGAAAATCAACAATCTGTGGACGACAAACAAGCTTGGAAATGAACTAATGAACTATTTAAAACAAAACATTGTAATTTGGTTAAGATATATATTATCATGGTAAATAAACTCCGACTGAGAGAGTATTATGTTATCTGTGCTGACGTGTAGATTTCGAATGCGACCAGAGCTATCAATAGGATGATGATTAGTCTTTTCTGGACGAGGTCACGTTACGATTGTCCACTTTATAAACATTAGAAACGAAGTGTAGATCATTTTGATTATTTTTATTTGATATTTTAAAAATGTTATTTTAATTTTGTATACAGAAGAACGTTTACAATAAAATATATTTTTGACGCCATCTGTGGCGCGGCGGTAGTGAACGCTGCTGCTGTAATAGGGGGCCAATATGTCTTTTTTCATTGGTCTGGGTATTACCATACTTCGTACGTATGTAGTTGGAGTCCTACAAAGTTCTACAACTGAGTAGATCAAGTGAAACAAATCTTTTGTAACCGTCTTTTTTAGAGAAGCACTAAGGTTCATCAACAATAAAATCAATAAAATTACTGTTAAATTAACATTGCTGTTTTAAACCGACTTTTTTATTAAAGACCTCGGAAGCATCACCACGATTTTGTAAGGCCATGAAGATCATAAAAAAACAGTTACTTAATGTTTTTTTTGTATAAAATGGCTTAAAGTCATTTGCGTACAAAAACTTAACCTTTGCAGAATTGCTAGATTGCAGAAGCGATAAAGGCTTGAATTAAGAAATATTCTTCACGAAACAAAATCTAGAAAAATACGTAACTAATTGAAATAAATGGCGGGTAGAATGGAGACAAACAATGGTGTTATTGTATAAAAAATGTCGGAGGAAATAACTATTATAATTATGCTTACTTGACAAAAAATCGAGAATTGCATTGTTGGTAATTATAACTCACTTGGTCGGTATGCGGTTGTAAATTTATACACATATATAGAGTCACGCCGTTATCCCCGGAGGGATAGGCAGAGGTGAATTAACACCCACATTTTACCAATCATTGTACACCACGTAACAGGGGATGAGCCTATTTTTTTTTAAGCCACTTAGGTGGCCGACGAGCAAACTTCCCACCAGATGGAAAGTGGTTACCATGGCCTATGGACGTTTGTAACACCAGAGAAGTCACAGTCGCCCTGCCAACCCTGTAAATACAGAGTTTCAGTGGCGTCAGTGTAGAAGACAAAGCAGGACAAGCCTTTAGTCTTCCCACTGACAACACAATTCTCCAGTGAGATCTGGCTACCCTACTCGAAGTTATTATAGCCGCGGTATTTTGTAGGGCGGAATTACTTCCATAGTCGGACTGCTCAATTGGGCGGAAAAACCGCCGTGTCCTACCTCCTATTGCTTTGACGAGCACTATTGTTGACTCGAGCCATGCATCTGAGCCTGAGTCTAAGCTTTATAAATCTGTCTGATATTAAGCAGCTATTTCTCTTACTCGCATTATATTTTTTATTTTTGTAAAGACATATAAATTAATTCAATATTTTGTGTATTTATCGCATATTTATAAGTACCCGGTTAATGGCAATAGGCTCGCCCACCTATTACATTGGGGCCTAAACATAAACTAGCGAAATGTGGGTGCTAGTATCTCTGCCTACCCTTTTCGGGGATGTAGGCGTGGGTTTATGTTATATGTATTAATTTAAAAGGGTCGTTTCGCACAAATGTGCACAAATGTGCGAATCGACACACCGATACATCGATGGGTTTTTGTGTTTGTGCGAATAAGACGGATAGGTCTGAAAGATTTATATTATCCTTACTATCCTTACTAATATTATAAATGTGAAAGTAACTCTGTCTGTCTGTCTGTCTGTCTGTCTGTCTGTTACGCTTTCACGCCTAAACCACTGAACCGATTTTGCTGAAATTTGGTACAGGGGTATATTAGATCTTGGGAAAGGACATAGGCTATGTTTTTTCGCGATAACCGACATCTACGCGGGCGGAGCCGCGGGCAAAAACTATTACTTACATATATACATATCATGCACATTTCCCTCCGGGGTAGACAGAGACCACAGCCTGCCATTTGACTCTTTCCTTACATACCTACTTCAAAAGTTTCCTCTACTGCCATTTATAAAGAATACTTTAAAAATAATATTTTTTTGTGTTCGTATCATTGTAAATATTAAAAAAAAACTAATTTAAATTATGTTAAGTAAGCGATTTTGAAATAGAAAATATTGTTTTTGGAATTCGTTAGTTTTTTTTTAAATTAAAATGTATGCACATAAAATAAACATAACATATATTTAATATTATCCATTTATCTATCTATTAGCGATGAATTTGCAGTGTGACAGTCTTTACCACCAATAACAAGGAAAGAACAAAATTACTAAATCCCATCATGATATTTTTCAACCAAAAAAAAAAATTGGTAGGTCGCAGGCAGTATACATTAAAACACCACATTCTTAAATCTATACGTAATTTACCTCCTTCTTAATAGTTGACATAAGATAAGGAAAATCCACATAAAGGTCTACTTTTTTTGTTCTGCTAGAGGCCATAGATTTATAAGTTATTAATTTATGTATCATTTCGTTTGTTTATTAACTTATTTTAATGTGCTGATAGACTTGAAAACTTGAATGACCTACAGAATACTACGGCTATAATAACCTCGTGTTGTGTTCCCGGTGGTGAGTAGGGTAGCCAGAGCTCACTGGAACACCAAAGACTTGTTCTGATTTTGTGATCTGCACTGAGGGCACATAAAATCTCTGTTCTTACAAGGTCAGCAGCACGGATGTGACTCCACTGGTGTTACACACGTTCACCACTTTCCATCAGGTGCGCCGTGTGCCTGTCTGCCACCTAAGTTGTATAAAATTTTTTATTTAAATCTACCGAATTGGTAAACATTGCAACTGCTCCACTCTCTTAAGAAGTATCGTGATGAATGACAGCCAAAAATCTTCGACGATGAACAGGCTATGCAACACAAAAATATTTTTTCAATCCAAAACACTTGTTCCAGAGATTAGCGCGTTTAAATAAAAAAAAAAACAAAGTCTTCAGATTTATAATAGATCAAAGTTCTGGCGAGGAACCCACAGGTCTCCTAAAATACGTCCCCGGAATGAAAATTGTAGATTCGTACCCTATGTAAACCCCATTGATGATACCACTTAATATTCATTTATTTTTAAATTCCTGCTTATTCGTCCCCGGAAATAAATTTTATAGGTATATTCGACACCTATTAGAGTGCTTCTTGGTTCCCTTTTAGAAAACTAGTATTGCTATTACTATTAAGAAAGAAAGAAAGAAAATATTTTATTTGCGACCACACACAATGCATGATGGATACATTATTTAAAGTAATTTATTTATTAATTTACTTTACATTGTGCGAGCCCCAAATAGGGCCCCATCTCAGCATAAGATGCTGCGTACACCGCAACGCTAGTATACGCAGCGCTGGTTTTCAGATGGGGCCGCTAGTTAGCGCTGACGCCAGGCAAATAGTTCTAGTTCGCTACGAGTATAACAGAAATACATCAGAAATTAAATAGACAAATACAGATATGAAAAAATACAGAAATATACAGAAAAAAAAATTCTCATCGAATACTTTACAATTACTATTATTAGGCCAGTTAACCATATGCCTTGAGGTTAATAAATCGATTTCATGTCCTATCGAGCGGCATAATCGATATAGGATTATCACTAACCACATAAATCGTTACTAGAACGTAATAAAACAATAATTGAATACGTAGAACGAATTCAAACCGGTATAATATCGTTCCTTTAATCATATACAGTCGCAAATTAAAAAAAAAATAATGGCCTTCGACAAAATTTTTGAATGCGTGTAAAAAACTTTATTGCGAATGTTATTATTATTCAATTGACGCACGGTCTTCGTGTAGGTATCATAAAATTAAAAGTAAAACCCCGAGATCAAAAATATTTCTTTTTCCCGCTTAGCGCCTAGTATAAATATCGAAATCTCTAGAAGACAAGTATGCTAAATTTTGCACGCTCAATTATGAACCCTATATAGATAGCAAAGAAGATAAATATGCTATGTGCAAATTTCTCACTTAGCATGTTTGTTTTCTAGTCCATCTATATGTATTTATTAAAATGTGTCCAGTCACAAGAGAAATTATATACATGTGTGAGTAATTTTCCGTTATTTACTGATACAGAAACGCAAAAGGAATATTAGGTATATTTTGATTTCGTCAGTACTAATAATTGAATGAAATTTTAAAGCATTAAGAAAAAATGGAATCAGTTCAGGCGCGATTAGAACCCGCGATCTTTGCCTTACAGGGGGAACGCTCTGACCACTAAGCCACAGAACCTTCCAAAATCTTCTATATATATATATTATATCCGTCTTACGGCGACGGTGGGCGCCATCTACCGATATTCGTACGAACTATCAGAACCAATGAATGATGTTGCAATCATTTTTAAACATTGATTTTCAATGACTCCGTTCAAACTATTGAATGAAATTTTAAAGCATTTAGTATGCTACCTATTCAAATTGATTAAGATTTAGAAAAAATTCAATCGGTTCAGGCGATCTTTCCCTTACTCTGACCTGACCACTAACCACTAAGTCATAAAAACTTCGCCCGAAAGCATATATTCAGTAAAACAAACACAGTCATAGTTAAAAAATCTAGCAATATGGATTCTAGACTATGGATAAGTCGATAGACTAACTATGCTTCCTTTCGACACGTTTTCTGTACCTTTTGACCCTCCAAATTAATGTACTAAATAGAGGGTCTAAATCAATCCAAACCATGTGCAATGAGGTCTTGCGGTAGATACAGTAGGTACGTATTTATTGAGAAGGTCGAAACTTGGAGGTAATAAATATAATAATAACAATAATTTAATTTATTTTAGATTTCACTCTATAAAAATAAGACGAAATTAGTAAAATTAAAATCACATTCAGAATCAAAAATTAATAACAAAATTATCAAAATCACAATAATAATTAGAATTAAAATCAAAATTAAAACAACTATAAAATCAAAATTAAAATAAATGATTAATACACAAAATTAAATTGGAAATAAACATTTCAAACTAATAACACAAAGATGTTATTACATAAAGTAATGTTAATAACACAATGTATATTGAATGAAAGATATTTATTTTAGTAGGTCGAAAATCTTCAAATGATTCGCTATACTGAGACTATAAGGTCTTATCTTCGAAATATTAGTTCTTACACGTAACACACACACACACAAATGTAATATGGAAGCATTCGTGCATGTAAGGTCAACGAGTCATACATTTCTATGATAATCTTTAACTCAAAAGTAGAACATGGCCTATGCCAAAGCATATGAGGAAGACAACTCCTAACATACAGATTTGCTGCTTAATGTAAATGTGAGATCATTACATCATTATATTATACCTGCTGCAATATCCCCACGGATACCCCTCCACCGGAGCCGGTGGAAGAGATTATGTAGGACTCGAACCGAACGCCTGTGGGTCGTTTTTGGTTGCTGAAGGTGAGGTTTACAGGCATATCCCTCGCAACCTGGCCGACCCAGGGCCATCTCTTTCGATCTGACCCTCTCCTCGGGTGTAGGGACCACAGAGTCCCCAACTCGTCCCCGGAAATGGGGAGGCGCGCGAGGCGCGCCGCCGCTGCGGCCTGCATCTGTGCTTCTCCGTCACCCCCAAGCTTGCGCTCATGGGGGGCGGAGGTCATTCATCGACGTCCTTACTTGGAACTACTTCTACTAGCTACTTTTAATCATTGGAAAAGGAACCCATGAGGACCTTTTTCAATGATTAAGAGTAGTCTTTGTTATTTCAGTCCAGCCCTGGACCAAACTTCAACTGGATTCGTTCAGCCACTTGTATAACAAACGCTGAGGTGCGATTGTTTCTGTTGCGGGCTGCTCAGAAGCTTTCCACGTATCTGATTAGCAGATAGATAGAAATATGGGTTTAATACCCACCTCTGCCTAACCCTCCGGGGATAGAGGCGTGATTATATGTATGTTTATTTCGTATACATTACATTTAGCCCGACGTTGCGATGATTTTTCAGCAGCCATGGTCACGGGGTGACTAAATTTGGTAATTGTCACATAGTTTGAAGTGTATATCTCAAAGTACTTGAACTATGAAAAAATAAATAGCGATAGAATCTGGTAAAAAGTGATTTTATTACCCGACAACGGCGAAGTAAAAGGAGAGTTATGATTTTGATAAGCTATGTATGTATGTATGTATGTAGGTGCATCGGTTCCCTCATAACTACTCAACCATTTATTAGAACTGGACAAATAAGGTACCATTAGAAGCGTCTTAGTAGTCCGATAATCATCAGAATAGAACTAGTACTACCCATTAACTCAGAGAGCTGAAATTTGGAACGGAGTGAGAGATGGAGTTAGGGCTCGTCAACAAACTATTTATACTGTAGTAGTTGTGTACAAGTGATTGATGGCACTTGGTGGAATTTGTTGTTACACATATTGATAACTCACTTTGCAAGCAAAATGCCGTAAGGCGAAACCGGTCAGGTGTCATAAGCAATAAGGTAATGTGGAAAAGTACAAGTGAGTTATCAATATGTGTCTCGTCAACAAAGATTTTTACTTGACAGCTGTTTAATGAGAGAAGTTTAATGACCACATAAAGGGAAAACTATAAAAACAAGGATAATTGAAGATCTGGAGTACCTGGTCACCCTGTCTTGTTTAATACTTTTTATAGCGTGATTTTTCAGTAGTCGGGTTCTTATCGATGGCATTATAATCTTCGAATATGTACGCATAAAAACAAAACCAAAGGCCAGTGTTTATGCAAATTCCCAAAAACTGGTTTAGCTTCTCATGACTGGCAATCAATGTACGCTCTGAGCTATGACGTCGCGCTGAAGATACGCTTGTATAAAATTAAATTCAAGTTCATGTTTAAGGTTAAGTATACACTACATAATTGGTTTTATTATAAGTAGGTACACTGTTTTATTATATTTAAAGTTAACGTATTTTGAGAGGTCAGCAGAGCTCTAATCCTGTTAAGAGGTATTATAAAGTTAGTGAATATCTTTGTTACTCAATCAATCATCAATCAATTAGCTTATCACAGTTCACTGCTGGACATATCCCTCTGTCAAGGTTGTGGGGCTTTGGCCTACTGTTTCTACGCTGGCCAGACAGGGACAGGGTTTTATTTCGAGTTTTCCTTCTCTCGAAATGATATCATCTGTGTATTTTTACCCAACTACGGCGAAGCTAAAGGAGGGTTAAAGTGGCATACGACCACGGCTATCTTTGATATTTTCTTGTTTAATACTTTTTAGAGCGTGATTTTTTTTCATTTGGGATGAGATGGGATTCTTTCACCGTCACCATGCGTATAATTTGCCAATTAATCACGCTTAAATGACTAAATAGATCTGGATATACAGTAATTGACATTGAATGATATCTGTGTATTTTTACCCAACTACGGCGAAGCTAAAGGAGGGTTAAAGTGGCATACGACCACGGCTATCTTTGATATTTTCTTGTTTAATACTTTTTAGAGCGTGATTTTTTTTCATTTGGAATGAGATGGGATTCTTTCACCGTCACCATGCGTATAATTTGCCAATTAATCACGCTTAAATGACTAAATAGATCTGGATATACAGTAATTGACATTGAATGATATCTGTGTATTTTTACCCAACTACGGCGAAGCTAAAGGAGGGTTAAAGTGGCATACGACCACGGCTATCTTTGATATTTTCTTGTTTAATACTTTTTAGAGCGTGATTTTTTTTCATTTGGGATGAGATGGGATTCTTTCACCGTCACCATGCGTATAATTTGCCAATTAATCACGCTTAAATGACTAAATAGATCTGGATATACAGTAATTGACATTGAATGATATCTGTGTATTTTTACCCAACTACGGCGAAGCTAAAGGAGGGTTAAAGTGGCATACGACCACGGCTATCTTTGATATTTTCTTGTTGAATACTTTTTAGAGCGTGATTTTTTTTCATTTGGGATGAGATGGGATTCTTTCACCGTCACCATTCGTATAATTTGCCAATTAATCACGCTTAAATGACTAAATAGATCTGGATGTACAGTAAATGACATTGAATGATAGTCAACAAATCTGGCTGTACGATAATAGATTACAGTGTTGATCACATTGAAATAACGAGTAAGTTAGTATTATCTCTGTAATAGGTTCCTATGGGTTATGGGAATACTACTATGGTTCAGATAAAAAAGACCGATTTCTCTAATGAACTGGGTAGAACAGTTTCTGTCCCACTAATATCAATTTTTTATAACAGATATAACCGTACTAGTTTCAAGGTTATAAAACATCAATTTCTATATCATTGGACTTATTTATAAGAAGCGTTTACCATCTTCTTCAGTGGTAAAGAATTTCAACAACACTGGGGCTTTTATGGTAAGATCGCTTGGTCCTTCGAGCCGGTAAAACTTTATGAAGAAAATTAATTATAACTATACTTTATAGTGTAATAATTACTACTTAGTAGTAAGTTAACAATTTCGAAATTAAGAACCTGTCTTAAATATGGGTATACTAATTGCCTTTCTATTTTATTTTCACCGTCGCGGTCGCTAGTCGAAATGGTGATAATCGTGAGTTATAATAATGAAGTGTAAAAAGTATAATAAAATGCAAACTTTCAACAAATCTGCACAATAAATCTAATGGTAAAAAAACTTACGTTGGTACTCTGTGGCCCTGAAGATCTTAGTGCAATCAATTCTAAACACAGACCTAAAGGATAATCATATTCTTGGTCTATTTTTCCATTAAAAAAAAGGGCTGTATTTTTCTAGAAAGATAGTATTCCTACAAAGACTTTAATATGGTTTAGTGACTCGCGTTTGACTACTAATACACTAACTAACTAATATATACCTGTTGGCCACGTTGTGGTTCGACGGTGGAGCACGCTCGCCTATAAGTAACATATTTACTCTAGTCTTGAAGACACGCAAGTTTTTTTTTTTTTTTTTTACGTGCGCAAAATCCCCACGGATACCTTCCCACCGGGGCCGGTGGAGGAGGTTATGTCGGACACGAACCGACTAAAACGCACGCCGCCTGTGGGTCGTTTTGGTTGCCGAAGGTGAGGTTGACAGGCATATCCCTCGCACCCCGGCCGACCCAGGGCCATCTCTCACGATCTGGCCCTCTTCTCGGGTGTGGGGACTACAGAGTCCCCAACTCGTCCCCGGAAACGGGGAGGCGCGCCACGCGCGCCACCGCCGCGCCCTGCTTCTGCCAGGGTGACAGGCGGCTCCACCTGTCACCCCCAGGACGGCGCTCATGGGGGGCGGAGGTCGTTCATCGACCTCCGACGCCCGAGTTGCCTTCGCAAAAGACACGCAAGTTATAACTATCGGAAAACAGAGATTTGGGCAAAATATTCCACTCTTAAAATAACGGACAACAGTAACTCATTATCATCAACTAAATAGTATAACAGTGATCCAAAACTCGTTTCTCGAGGAGACAGGGCATGACGAACAGGATTTCCACTTCACCTTTCGACCCACTCGACTGAGGCAGTAACACTACAAAAACATAGTTACAGTAGACATTGTTTTACTGCTGTTGAGTAGACTATGCCTCCTTGGGAAGGAGGTACGGGCGAGTAAGTACTCTGGTGTTGCAAGTGTTAGGCAGAGACTACACTAGATTGCGATTCACAATGTGATTTAGGTTTTAGGATGTGGTTTATTCCCCTCCAAAAATACCCAAACGAATAAGTAATCCTGGTTGTAGAAAACAGTTCATCGGGCCACACTGTTATGCGAGTACTAATATTTTCTCAACCAGTAATATTGCTTAGTAGGCTTACCCACATTGATCCATGTACAGATTTGAAAATATAATGTTTCTGTAATATTTTTTTTTATACAACTTAGGTGGCAGACAAGCACACGGCCCACCTGATGGAAAGTGGTTACCATGACCTATGAACGTGTGTAACACCAGTGGAGTCACATCCGTGATGCCGACCCTGTAAGAACAGAGATTTTGTGCCGTCAGTGTAGAGGACAAAGCAGGGCAAGCCTTTGGTCGTCCCACTGACAGCCCAAAAACTCTCCAGTGAGCTCTGGCTACCCTACTCATCGCCGGGAACACAACACGAAGTTATCATAACCGCGGTATTCTGTAGGGGGGAGGTACTTCCCCAGTCGGACTGCTCAATTGGGTGGAAATACCGCCGTATCCTACCTCCTCAAAGCTCTGGCTATGTTAGTTTTCTTACACGTGAGGTGTACTAGTTATAACATATTGGTCGATATCATTGGAATAACTGGCGATTAGAAAAGTTTGACTGTCAGTTTTTATTGCCGGAAGCTTTCCTCTCTAGCGTTATTTATTGCCTTGCGAATCTAACCGTAAATTTGAATGTATAATTAAAATACACGGTATTTTGTGACCTACATGAAATAAGATATTAATTTGGTTCCATTTGTAGAGAGGAAATCCTGCAATGATAACACTACATTAATTGTATGATTCACAACGATTAAGAAATATGCTGTTGATGCTTACATTGAAATCATCAAAATATTTAACAGTCAGAACGATTTTGACTAGCAAATTACTCAAAATGACCTTCCTACCTACTAATGATGCGAATACCGAACTGTCTGAACTGTATTAATGTCCGAACTAAATACGTGTACCAAGTATCAGAACATGATTCAATAAACAGGAAGGGGGGAAAAGGGGTGTAAAGATCATTTTGAGTAGGTACTTTGTTCATACAAATCGATCTGATGCTGACTGTACCTACTTGTGAAATAATCGTACAACCGAAATTAACACTATTATAATAGCTTACTTAAGCTTAAGGAGGTAAGACACGGCGGTATTTCCGCCCAATTGAACAGTCCGCGACTGGGGAATATATAATTTAATTGAGCAGTCCGCCTTATAGAATACCGCGGCCATAATAACTTCGTGTTGTGTTCCCAGCGGTGAGTAGGGTAGCCAGAGCTAACAGGAGAATTTGTGCTGTCAGTGGAAAGACTAGGCCACGGTAACCACTTTCCATCAGGTAGACCGTGTGCTTGTCTGCCACCTAAGTGGTATGAAAAAAATCAAATCACATTGTGCAGGAATATAATCTTAGCCTTATAAACAATAAGATAATTCAAGTGGATCGAATTTTTTGATGTTTTTGTGACCATCAAAATGCATGTTTGGATAAAGATGAAAGATGACATGTTTTGGACTCGCAAACCTTTGTGGTTATGTATATATATGGACACACTGTGATAGCAACAGGTCGTAAAGCCTTGTTGTACCTTACGAGCAAATCTGTATGTAATTTTACTACCATTATATGTGTAAATATAAAGATTTGGATGAATGGATGGTTAGAAGGATAGATGTAATATTTCTGGATCATACCAGAACGCCTGAACGTATTTGGGTAACATTTAACACAAAAAGTATAGTACAGAAGATTGCACAAGTTATTTAAGTTACTGTAGGTCGCGTGACCAGCTCGAGACCAGTATTGCAGAACAGTAAATAGAACTACAAAAGACAAATACCCTAAACCAACCAACACTGATACTCGAAATAAATAATCTCGTACAATAGAATCTTCTGTTTCGTGAACTAAATCGACTCGTAACAGAGTCACTGATCAAGTAGGGCAGTAACGCAATGTCTTACCAACTAGGCGTGACCAACGGGTAAATGTTTTACTTATGATCTATTATATGACGTAAGGAAGTCATCAAATTACTTTTAATTACTATAAAGTTTTAGAGGAGTAGGTTAAGAAACTGTCTCAATAGGGCTCTGTATTAGAAACTGTTTATCAAGGCCGTCAAACTCAGGACGGAGACCACTATTTTAGTGCAGCTTTCTTCTATTATTTCGGTAGACTTCACTTACAGCTAGGTTTGCTCAATATTTAGGTCAGTAAGGGATAGGGCTATTTAACATCAGACAGATATATACAGCCCAGACAGCCTTAGATACATGACCTGAGGCAACAATAGTGCTTGGAAAACAGCAATTGGCTCACCTCCTATCACGTGGAACCGAATACAACGATTGTTGAAATGTGGATTTTAATTCACCTCTGCTTAACCCTCCGGAGATAAAGGCGTGATATATGTATGTGAAGTCATGGATTCTATATTTTCACAGTTTTACGTGCGAAACAAAGTCAGTTATCATTAACTTTTTTTTAATTCGTCACCAATCCATTTATAGGTAAATATTCTCTTTATAATTAATCTTAGCGTGGTTCCCTCTTGCCTCTGAGACTTTTCTTCACCTTCTCATTTTTGTTTGGCTTATAATGCGTTCCTATAAGCCATTGCTTTATAGTTTTTACGTTTAATTAATAATTGTTAGTCTTCATTGTCTTAATGCGACTAAACACAAAAGATGTCTAAAATTTCATTTTAATTTCGACATTGACTTTGATCTTGTCAGTAATGAATGCCATGGCGTCCATTATTCGTTCATTATACTTAAGATTTATCTCTTCTCAAAAGTTATTTTGTTTAGAATACTAAGCAATTCTTCAATTTAATTCTATTGACTGTCCGATAGTTAAATAAACGAAGAACTATTATTTATTTAAAAAAAGAAACATTCCGTAATTACTGTTTGTTCTATTAATGCTGGAATGGTTTTTTAAAGTTATTTAAGTATCTTAAACTGAAAGAGTGACGGATTTAAGGTCATGGGGCATCGGTGAAAGTGTTTACCGAACAATTTACTGTTGATAGTTTCAATGTGCGTCATTCAGTGCGTTACTTTCTTTGTTCCATTTTGAATTCCAACTACGATTGATTCAGTTTTAACGAAATCTATTGAACGGAGTTAGATACTGTTCTAATCAATAACTTGTTTATATTACTTGACTGGTTAAATCGAACAAAAGCTAACATAACATAAACACACGCCTATATCCCCGAAGGGGTAGGCATAGGTGCTAGCACCCACATTTCGCCAGTTTATGTTTAGGTCCCAATGTAATAGGTGGCGAGCCTATTGCCATTAATCGGGCTCTTATAAACCTGCGATAAAATACACACATAACTTCGAAAAGCATCGAAAAGTCATTGGTGTGTGCCATGGGAAAACCTGGGATCGAACTAGGCTACCGCTTACTTAATACCCCTACGCTACAAAAGCAGGTCATTTATTTACTATGTATTGTTTGGTGTTTACGATATTTCGGCACTGTTGCAAGCGCTATCCTCATCATGTCATGTTGGCGCTTGCTATAGTGCCGAATTGCCGAAAACTCAAAACAATACCTACATGGATAACTTTCCTATATCTTTAATAACAATTTGAGTTCATTGTTCACATGATTGTTGAATGTACATTGATAATATACTTTATGATAATTGAGACCAGGTGACCCCATATTTCTTTGCTGTTATCTGTACTAGTACGAAAATGTATTAATTCCTAGTCCCATACATCACCCCATTTTTGCCTTCAAAACAGCAATACAATTTTCTAGTACGGCTTATCTAGTTACATAGAAAGTTTGGTTTTACCATTAACTAAACTAACCCAAAATATTTAGTTAATCACGCGGTTTGCCAAAACATTTCTAGTACCTACGTGCGTAGAATCTAGATAACACACGCTAAATATTCGCATTAGTTAGCTCAGTATTGTTCTAAATGCGCGATATATGCCAAGGTTTGCACTATGACAATGACGTATCACTGCTACTCTTTTGTTTTATTTTTAGTTAGAATGTTCCCGTTCATCTTTTGTGCTATAAACACGATTTTATTAGTTTTGTTTTTGACTAACATACGTACATATAATCACGCATTTATTCCCAAAGGGTTAGGCAGAGGTGAATTACCCACATTTCACCTATCATTGTATTTGGTCCCACGTAATAGGGAGCGAGCCTATTGCGGTTTTCCGGGCACTATTATTGACTCGAGCCATGCATTTGAAGTAGAGTCTGGGCTGTTTATATGTTTGATGTTAAACAGCCCTATCCCTTAGTCGCCTTGTACGACACCGCATGGGAAGAAATGGGTTGGACCAAATTCTACTCTGCCGGGAACCACGCGGCTAGCTACTAACAATGTGATTAAATCTTGAAAGTGATTTGAACACAAGTGTAATTGTCGAGATATGGTATTTGTAAATGTGTTTAGTTTGGATGACTGGTCTTTTAGGAGTTGGTTATTATGATTTATTTATTTATTTTTGTTTCATGACTTTATTAATGTTATGTATACACATAACATTACTAAAGTCTATATAACAAGGGATATATAACAAGATTGTCAAAGTTCAAGCAAATCAGGGGCTCGATATAGTCAAATTACTTTTCTGAAACGTGTAATTTCAAAACTCACGATTCAAAATCTAATTTAAAGCTAATCAAACTAAGTTCTTCTGAAGATTTAATTACCTCAAAGTAAGGTTTCATTCCAACAGATCATAGATATCCACGACATACCTAGACGTTGAATACACCGGTTCTCGTCCGATCACCGAAGTTAAGCAACATCGGGCGTGGTTAGTACTTGGATGGGTGACCGCCTGGGAATACCACGTGCTGTTGGCTTTTTGTTGTTTTAGGATATTTTATACATTCGTGTTTCTTTCTAATCTGTTTGAAATCAGACGTCAGAGCTGCATTGAAATCCGATTACGATTCGAATCTGATTCTGGAATCTAAAATTGACCAACGAAATAAATTCCACGCTAGTTCCGAGTAGCACCTATTAAAAAACAAAATTCATACAACCGAATGAACGCTAACTGTACACAAAGCCTCTCATGAATTAATTTGATTCACGTTTTGAATTCGTGTGATGTAACAAAATACATTTCATTAACAAATACTTTACATTCAAAGCAAATAACACGGATATGTAAAATATCTAGTTCTGAGAATTTTTGCAAATATCTTACTTGTAAATTTTAATTAAGAATACTTAATTAGTAAGTAAGGACGGACTAGACTCATGATCGCCTGGTACCGTGAGAATTATTTGACCTACTTAGTTACCAGAGGTCTCGTCTTGACTCATTCATAATCACAGTTACAAAGCTTGCTCTTGGGATCCGATGAGATGCCGATCTGAACTTCCAACCCCGAGAGGAAAACCTTTCCAGAGCTTCGTCTGTTAACTAGCAATTTAGCTGGCTAGCACATTCAGGTTGAACTGGAACTGAAAACTGGTTGATGATATTCAATTGATGCCTCTTTTTTTCACTGCATAACTATTGGAATTTCTACTGATTTAGAACAACGCTCAATTGTGAATCAACTCGCATAATGACATTAAAACTGTTATCTAGAGCAGAATCTGTCCTATAAGCTCTAGTTATAGTTAAATCAAGATACCGGACTGACCATCATCCTGGAATACTAGCACAACTGTTTATAAAAATAAAATTTATCAGATTCTATTTTGATTATTTTGGTACTATTTTTACCACCTTTATTCACGCCGAGAGCATGACTAGTGAAAGCAACAAAAATAGCTGCATAAATAGCTTGTGTGTTTTTTTTTACGTGCGCAAAATCGACCCAGGACCATCTCTCACGAGCTGGCCCTCTTCTGGGGTGTATGGGGACTACAGAGTCCCCAACTTGTCCCCGGAAAACGGGGAGACGTGCCAGGCGCGCTGCCGCTGCCGCCGCGGCCTGCTTCTGCCAGTGTGATAGGCGGCTCCACCAGTCACCCCCAGGCCTGCGCTCATGGGGGGCGGAGGTCGTTCATCGACCTCAGACGCCCGAGTTGCCTTCGTACGCGGGCAGCTTGGCTTGCGATCCTTCGTCGCTCCCGCTACAAGCTTGTGTACCTAAATGTTTCTCTCCCATTATCATACACACATTTACACCTTTTTTCTTGTTCTTCATGATATTCTCTCGCCGGTCTGCTGGGAGAAATTCGTTTGAAGAAATAACCAAGTACCATGGTACATTGGTATTGCTTATTTCTTCAAATGAATTTCAACGCTCAATACATGTTATGTATATTTTGTGTGTACATAAATCTTAAATAAATAAATACCCTAGTGGTATGGATAATGGACTGCTGAGACGAGGTCTCGGGTTCGATCCCAGGTTTTACCATGGCACTTTTCAATGCTTTTCGAAGTTATGTGTGTATTTATCGCAGGTTTATAAGTGCCCGGTTAATGGCAATAGGCTCGCCACCTATTACATTGGGACTTAAACATAAACTGGCGAAATGTGGGTGCTAGCGCCTCTGCCTACCCCTTCGGGGATATATGCGTGAGTTTATGTTATGTTATGTTATAAAATAATAACAATTTGCAATTGCATCCGTTAAAACAGTTTTATTTCAATGTTTAGGTGATAATTCTCCAGTCGACAGCTGAGAAAAATATTGCTCATAAAATAAAATTTGTGTATCAGTTATGTCACTTTCACAAAAGAAAGTGCGGGACAAATTCGACACAATGTCGCACACGTTGAAGCCATCTCACGCTTGTCAATTGTTCATGCAAATAGCTGCTGTAAATAAAATATTATAAGAAGGCCATATGTGCATACATAATACCGTCACGCCTGTACAGGGTACAGAGTATTGTTATTAGAAATAATAATACTGTGACAGAATTGTTTCGTATGTGGGAAGGAAAAACTATAGGTGAAAATGTGCTTACTTATATGTTTTTTAGTACCACGTAAAGGGAGTCTTTTTAGAGAGTCTTTCCTAGAGATAAGCCATAGGTATTACATACATAGTAGTCTTAACCACACATAATTTCAATTCACCGGGACCACGTCAAGCTATTATATTATGCATCAAACTAATTTTAATCAAAACAGACTAAGATTTTGCATGTGCAAAAAACACGTGCAAGGCATAGATGTCACTCTAACAATGTGCAGAATTTACGAGCAAGAACCAAGCGGTTCGGAGACTCTTCTTTGCCGCAGCACAAAAACCTGTAATTCATTACCAGCTCACATGTTTCCTTCTTCCTACAGTCCCAAGTCTTTTAAGCGGGCGTGAAAAAGCATCTGATGAGGCCGCCTAGCTGAGTGCCACCATTGTATCATTACTTAGTGTCTATAATGGTGACCCTCTTTCCTGAGACTTTGCCTTTAGTTTACCCAGAGGCGTGATGAAGTCAAATTGGCGTGTCCTAGATAAAAAAGGAACAAAAACATACATTAAAAATCTTAAAAAACTATTTCAAAATGTTTTGAAGGACCCTTTTACCTTTGACTATTATAACTAAGTAAAATAATAATTATTAAACTCACGTACTTCTACAAGCCCTTATTAGACAGGATAAGCCTTTTAACATAATGAAGAAAGTCATTCCAACAATTTGCGACAGCCTAAAAAGGTTACAGACAATGAAATATTCAACAGTCATCGTTGTTTGCTTTCTAATGTGGCTTAGCATTGACCGTGAATTGGGGCACTGAGCCTGACAGCGCGCTTGTGGTAGGTAACGGCAGTCGTTTCAACATCTAATATCAATTATTCCTATGAGATCTTTCCATTAATTCAATTATGTGCTGGAATTTAGCCAGGCTATACATAAGGCGATTCGCGAACTTAAATCTGGTCTTAACATCTAGTACCTGGACGATGGTACTATCAGGGGCAAACTGGAAGATGTATTACTGGATCTAGAGGTATTAGTTCCCAGCCTTAGAGACCTGGATCTGGAGGCGAATCCCTCGAAGTGCGAGTTTTTTCCCTGTGGAACTAGGGCTCGAATACACTTTTCTCATTTTCATTCTGTTCCTGCCTCAAGGAACTTTCTCCATCTAACTTCTACCTTTTAGGGTCTCCAATATTTCTTTCTGTAGTTCCTGAGGCCATCACTACTCGAAAATAGCTTCTCCTTGACGCTCACGAACATTTAAAGGGTCTCTCCGCACACGTTGCGATTATGAAGTTTCCTATCCATAAAAGTGATTAGAGGTGTGACAATGTCAATTTTTATAGTGGTTTTCACATATAAATCAAATAAATATTTTCTCTCCAGCATTGTAAGATTTTAATAAATAATTTTCAAAGTCAAAATGACGACCACTATGCTAAGAAGGTTTTTATGAATAATTTATTATAGATGAATATCTATTCATCTATAATTTTGACAAAATTATAGATGAATAGGTATTCATCTATAATTTTGGCCTGTCGCCTCCAACCTGAAAACGAAGTTGGGCTCCGCTAGATGAAAGGTATAGACCTTTCATCTAGCGGAGCCCAACTTCGTCTGTTAGTTGGTACATTTATTGATCATCGAACTAGGTACGGGCGCAGGTTTTTTTAGCAGGGTTGGGAGGTCAATCAGTTGTAGATAGTAGCCCAACATAAAAATGGACAACAGGCGCCGAGGTGAAAGCCTTGGATGCAACCAACTTTATTCCTAAGATAAAAGCATGAAGAGACAATACAAGAGATAAGATAAATATAATATCAGCTGTTTCTCTTATTGTGCCCGCCGTACAGTTTTTTTCATTGGTTCAGTGCGTGAGTTATTATTGTCATGTAAATAAGTGGGTCGTTGATCTATTGCTACATACTTACAAACATGTTTATCAACTTTTAACAAAAACATAACATCAACTCATGCCTATAAGTTATAGCTATCTTAGTTACAGTAGGTAGTCTTAGGTTTATAAGTGCCCGGTTAATGGCAATAGGCTCGCCACCTATTATATTGGGACCTAAACATAAACTGGCGAAATGTAGGCTAGCACCTCTGCCTACTCCTTCGGGGATATAGGCGTGAGCTTTTGTTATGTTTATGTTTATCTTAGTCAGATTTTAATAGATATCAAACAGTACTTAGTAGGATGCCCACTGTGTGGAACTTAAATAAAATATTTTTCTTTCTTTCTTTCTTTCTTTCAAACACATTACATTTAACATAGTTAACGAATTCCTTCAATTTATTTCCGTTTTAATCTCGATGCGGGTTCAAATACAATTTATCTTTCCTTAGGACTTCCTTAATGTCATCACTCGTTTTAGGGGTCACTGCTGTTGATCCTGGTTTAAACGAGTTTCAATAGTGGGAATGCGGGTAGGAGTGGTTAGTTTTTTTGGTATTCTCGTAATACACGTTGTTATTTATTCGAATAAATATTATGTCAGAGTAATATTTAATTACTGTACTAAAATGGATGAAACGCTGAAAATTTAAATACGTCTTGGAATTCCTCCTCATCGCATGGTAGTAACATTTCTGGAAGACTATAGGCAATATAGAATATGTATTTATTTGTTATTATTGCTACATTGTTTTTGTTAGTTAGTTCATAATTTGAAATGATTGCAAATACCGATTGACAAACTAATCCCGCCCTCTCCTTTCCTACACAGGACAACACGTTCAGAGCTTAGATGTCACCCTCACACTGTGCAGAATTTACGAACAAAAACCAAGCGGTTCGGAAACTCTTTTCTTTGTCACACCACGACCTGGAATTCATTCCTAGCTCACATGTTCTTTAAGCGGTGCGCGAAAAAGCATCAGATGAGGTCGCCAAGTTGAGTGCCACCATTGTAACATTACTTATGTGTCTGTAATGGTGACCCTCTTTCCTGAGACTTTGCCTTTAGCTTACCACCAGGCGAGGTGAAGTCAAGTTGGCGTGTCCTAGATAAAAAAAAAACTATATGTGTAAGAAATTATAAAGCTTTCGACTGATGTACACTGTGTAGTATGAGATGAAAAGAAGATTGTTATGATTTAATTTCGTGTTACGACTTCATACATTTAGAAGCTAAATTGTAAAATATTATTGTACTGCGAGATGATGTTTTGATACTTTGATGCGATTTCAAACTACATAAAAAGTTGAAATCAAATCGAGTTTATAGATTCTTTATGCACGATGTACATTGGTGGACTTAATGCCGTAGGCATTCTCTACCAGTCTACCATAGGGTGGTGCAGAGCTAGTACGAGGTAGGCGCTTATTAATGAGGAATAAGTTAGGTTCAATAAGGTAAATCAATTTGATTGATCGATAGCATGTAGATAATACTATAGATTAATTACTTTGTATTTGGTTAATAAATTTTAATTGTAATGTAGTCGTGTCAGTAAATTGGAGAAATTTAAAAAATAATTGGTATTGTTATTTTTTAATTCTTAAGTATCTGTACCCCGAGCACTTAAAACTATCGTTATTGTTACGTAAACGTATCGAGAGAACGGAGTATTGCGATTGGCCGGCTTCATACACAGACATGCTGCGTTCTCTCGAAAAGTTTACGATACGAATACGATAAGTTTTCATGCACGGGGCATGTTTTGTCCGCGATGAACTTAAAAACTGCAGCACGGATTTGTATGCGGTATATTTTATTAGAAAGGTCTTGGTTAGACTTAAAATCTTACGTTTCTTTGATCGCAACTGGGATGAGTAGAGCCGGAGATATAACCAAGAATCGTGAAAACTGAGATTCAAGCGGGTAGTGTCGAGGGTATAGGTTAGTTTTTTTCAATAAAATCGTTCATTATTATCTACAAATATTCAAAATTATAAATGACGCGATTTAAAAATTCGATACAATATTTATTTATTTGTAAAGAATATTAGAACCGAAATTACTAATATTCCCTCTAACCCCTCCTGTTAGGAGTGAGTTGACGTCGGTAGTGTCACCAGGATTCGAACCTGGGTCCTCTCAATCGTAACACCGCCTCCTTAACCGCTAAGCTAACGACGCTAATATTTTTTTCGATAAATTCTGGGCCACACAGAACTATCCTTTATATGATATGATGTGGCCTCTTAGACCCTTTAAAGGGCCTCATCAGGATCTGCGGAACCCAACCGACCTCACCTACAAGCTACACACCTACCAATTTTTGAATTCAACACAAAAACTAGAATAGTATGTCCTCAATCGGAACCAGAATATGAGGTATATTAATTAACCTATTGACGGCGACTAGCTATATGACTATAAGTACCGTTTGCTCTAAAAAATACTAGGTATGACCGGAAGATGGTGATCCACCTCAAACGACGTCAACAGTATAACAGCTTGCAAACTGGTTGCAATAACCAGTGATAAATATCTTTTAAAAAACTAAAACCAAAAAAAGTATTAAACAAGAAAATATCAAGGATTGCCGTAGAATATATTGTTTGTTTGTGACTTTTCCCTAGAATATATTGTTTTGTTAGACTGAGGTAGGTAGGTAGGTAGTCGGGTTTTAGTTTTAAACTTTATTTTTTATTTATATTATTGCCGTGTGTTTCCCGGCAGAGTAGAATTTGGACCACCCCATCTCTTTCCATGTGGTGTCGTACAAGGCGACTAAGGGATAGGGCTGTTTAAAATCGGACAGATATATACAGCCCAGACTCAGCCTCAGATGCATGACTCGAGTCAACAATAGTGCCCGAAATACGGCAATAGGCTCACCCCCTATTACGTGGGACCGAATACAAATATTGGTGAAATGTGGGTGATAATTCACCTCTGCCTAACCCTCCGGGGATAAAGGCGTGATTATATGTATGTATGTATGTTATTTATATTATTTTGAGGCTGCCAATAGGTATTTAGTAGATACCAAACGCGACATATTTCTCTCAAATTTATTACTAACACAGTACTTTATAAGCGCGAGAGAGCGCAATAGATTCAGTGACACGTCATGTAGCATACATGCATACATAGCCAGCCAAATCATAACCCTCCTTCTGCTTCGTCGTAGTCGGGTAAAAAGGAAAAATCGCATCAGAGCAAAAAGTAATACAACTTTATGAAACCTTCATAATGTCGCGAGATGTATGACTATAAATAGCTGTTGCTTGTCCTTTACCAAACCAATTAATTCTTTTCGAAATTCAATCAATCAACTGCTGGACGTAGGCCTCTCCCAATGTTGGGAGTTTTTGCCTACAGTTTCCACGCTGGCCAGACGGGTTATTACAGGGTATTATTTCGAGATTTCCTTCTCCCGCATTAATAATATATCGTCTGCGTATTTTTCCGTTAGTCGCATCTTACGACACCCAACGGGTGAGATGGGTTGGTGATACTTGTAATCTTTCTCCGTCGCCGCACGGATACATCTCTCTGTCTCTGTACCAAATTTCATCGAATTCGGTTCAGTGGTTTAGGCGTAAAAGCGTAACGGACTGACCAGACAGACAGAATTACTATCGTATTTATAATATTTGTATAAAATGAATAGAATAAGTTATGACGTGTGTATTTGTGCACACGGCGAAGGTAATAATAAAATTATTCACTTTTATTATACACCTTCGATTTCAAGAAGTATACGTGTTTATTAATAAATTTTATCAACATTTTAGGTCCAAAGCAAATCATACTTACAAGCCTCCCTTCTGAGGGACTTTAATCTCAGGAAGTTTATCAACATTTTTATACCCAATGCAATCTTGGGATCGTACTTGATTAAAAAAGAAAGTTTTTTTTTTTAACCTTTTGATATATTTAATGATAGTAACCTCTGTTGTGTGGACTTTTATACATGTTTTTTTATTTTCTAAGCGTTCCTTAGTTATTTCCAAATAAACACTCGTGTCGTCCACATCTTTTAATTAACTTTCAAATCCTTAAACACACTCTTATAGCTTTTTTACCTATTCACTCCAATACCTGTCTATGTTTCATCCATTGCAAGAAGATAGGTCTCAAATAACACGATATACCGGTTGCAAGTACAAGGAATGCAAGTGATCACAGTAATTGGATCTGAGATCGTTAAATTACGTCTAATCGTTGGCCTTCATTCGTTAATGAACTGTCATCATTCTGTAGTCACGTTTCAGTTGCGCTAGCGCATGAAGTAAACATGTGGTGTTATATAATTCAGTTCTTTTTGTATTATCCGGTGGAGTAGGATAGGGCCACCTCATCTTTTCTCGTGGGTTTCGTAGATGGCAACTACGAGATAGGGCTGTTCTCCATCCAAAAATAAACCTTAACAAGTACCCGCTTAGCAGCAATAAGCTCGCCCACCTGTTATTCTATTTCTTTGAGGATTTGCAAGCGTGGGTATATGTAATTTATTTACCTAAATTCACCTAAATCATAATTTTTTTCATCTGGATTAGCGCACTTTGTAGCCCGAAGTCCAAATTTTAAAATTCTTGTCCGTCTGTCTGTAAAGGATAATCTCCAAAGAGGTTGAACAATTGAAACTCAGATAGTCACATTGACAAAGTCGCGGGCACAACTAGTCATTAATATTTTATCCTCATATTTTCTGCACCTGCACACAGTTATTACAAAAACAAATTCGCTAAACTGTTTATATTTCCCTCAATGATAGATATTACTGGGTTTATGATAGAGAAGTTAACTGTTAGTGATTATAGTAATACGTAACCAGGTACCATGAAACGCAACACAATTACGTAAGCGACGTAATGAGGATGGTGGGATCTGTCGAGAAAAATTATGTTGTAATATTGCGGTACAAGGTATAAACTTTCATTGGGATTTGAACAGAATATAGTACACTCGAACTAAGGACCCCTAGACAAGTGACAATTCACTGGCCGGCGAATTGTAGAATAGAATGACAAATGTATGGGATTTTTTGTATATGACAGTCGTCAATGTATGTCAGAATACGCTGGCCATCGAATTGCCACGCATCTAGAGGGACATTATATTAGTAAAGGATATTAGTGTTCGGATGCGGAAGATAATCACGGCATTTCCGCCAAATGTAACAAAGACCTTAAACATGTTCCATGAGACAAATATTTATTCATTACTTCATTACCTGCAAAAAGGATACCGTTCCCATTACCTATTCTCTGCCCAAATATTCACTTGTTCCTGTGAGATTGAAAGACTCATAGAACTGAGTCTCTAATTCTACGAGATCTAGTTCTATAAGCTATACGCTACACTAGATAAAAATGCAGTCACCGATCCTCCGCGTCGCAACACACATCGCCAATTGATGTGAATTTTAAAGCCCAACGGAAAACATTGCAACCTCTGTTTCCTAATAATTTAACAATTATTTAATTCAGATTTTTTACGTCTAAATGTTGAAATTTGAGTTTCTGCTCTTATGCAGGTATGCAATCTTCCTTTATGTAAATATTAGGTAGGTATTAATCAAATCTA
This sequence comes from Eilema griseolum, assembly GCA_963662185.1. Classification (NCBI taxonomy): domain Eukaryota; kingdom Metazoa; phylum Arthropoda; class Insecta; order Lepidoptera; family Erebidae; genus Eilema; species Eilema griseolum. The sequence continues at coordinate 11,931,818 of OY759239.1, read as the reverse complement.
AAGCATAAAGACTAGACAAAATTTAACTTAGAGTGTTTCAGTAGTTCACTAATTTGTTACAGTTAAGTAAATAATATTTTTTTCTTTTTTTTTTTTTAATAGGACACGTCAATTGGACTTCGCCTTGCCTGATGGTAAGCTGAAGGCAAAGTCCCAGAAAAGAGGGTCACAAAGCCACAGTTAGACTGAAAGCTTCGGATTGGATCGGGAGAGAGCAGTAATTCTTGCAAAAAATAATCCAAAATTCCTCACGAGAAAGATACATAATTTGTACTTACGTAAAAAAGAGTTCCGGGTTCTAAAGGCCATGCTTCAGTTTTTACTTTGGAACCCAAGGAAGAAAGGACGCTATGTTACGTGTTTCAATCAATCAATCTGGTATACTGGTTTCCTGGTGGGGTTTTTTCAGTTTACCAGTGTATTGCGTTGAATCTTCCAGTCTACTTATCATCAGCATCTTTAGGTTTACCTTTATCTCGGAGTCCAAGGTCCGCTTAAAGTATGATCAGGCTTGAATTTTCGGCTATATTAAGCGCGAATGTTGCATTACCTCCCAGCCTGAGCTGTGGTTACCTGCCAACCACTGACAGACCAGGCTCAGTCTACCTATATAAGATACCGACTTTTAACGTGCTCTCTAAACCTCAGAAGCGCTCAAATGAAGTAACAATTTAGGTATATGTTTACATCTATTTTCATCGTATCTCCTAAAATACTGAGCAAAGGTCGCATTCGACTCACTATTATGTTATTTCCTTTCATATATAAACAATACTATTTGGAAATTAGCTGGGGTTGTCAGTTATTCATAGATTCATCACACTAATTTACATACAGTGTATTTGTTATGGTAATTTTGCTAACCAGTGACTATAATAGACCGTGGCCTATCTCATTCAATTCAAAGAGCTGAACAGAAATACCGACATAATTGGGTATTCGACAACTATTACGAAAAAATATGAAATGTATTGGATATGATACGTAAATATGAACTGTACATAATGTATTTCACAAAAAGATTAATTTCAACCAACCGCTGTAGTCTAGTGGTATGGGTAATGGACTGCTGAGACGAGGTCTCGGGTTCAATCCCAGGTTTTACCATGGCACAAACCAATGACTTTTCGATGCTTTTCGAAGTTATGTGTGTATTTATCGCAGGTTTATAAGTGCCCGGTTAATGGCAATAGGCTCGCCACCTATTACATTGGGATCTGAACATAAACTGGCGAAATGTGGGCGCTAGCACCTCTGCCTACCCCTTCGAGATATAGGCGTGAGTTTATGTTGTGCTATGTTATTAATTTAGAATATTTTATATTTACAAAATAAAATTGAGTTTTTTTATCTGTATTTCACATGAGGCAAAACAAAGAAAATCTGTTAACAGTTCGCGTGACGTACCTATAAAAATTTAACTTAGCGTAATGGAAACTTTTGTTGGTTGGTCTCTTCGTAGATATTATTTAATGACGTCACGCGTAGGATTTCACGTGACCGACCGTTTACTGCGCGCTTTTTAAGTTAACAAAGTGAAAATGTGTTTTTTTTTCTAATTAATAAGGTTTCACGGTAAAACAATGAATTGCAATAGCTATTAAATAAATGTCTACATCTTTTAAGATAGCTTGCCGCTTAATTTGTCAAATACCCAATTGCTAAATAGGTTAAGGAAAATATTTTTTAAGTATTGCTTTTCCTCAAATTCATCATATTATCTCGATTAATATACAGATATAGATTCCCCCTCACAGGGGGAATCCCCTGTGAGGGAAAGATCGTGGGTTCGAATTCCGCTAAACCGATTCAAAAATGTTCTTATCTTAATCGAGATAATATGATAAATTTGAGGAAAAGCAATACTTAAAAAATATTTTCCTTAACTTATCTAGTTTAGTAGCGCTCTGATCACGGAGCCACCGAACCTCACCTGAAGCTATCCAAATCCTTTGCATTCCTTGGTTGATTGCAATGGCCAGCCTTTGCACTAGGCACATTCCGGAACGGGAGTCACCCTCTATGAGCCCGTTTCCAATTTCTTTTACAAGGCTTTTGGCCTCCTTGCTACTACTAGTAATATCATCATCAATTAACCCATCGCAGTCCACTGTCTGGACATAGGTCTCTCCCAATATTGGGAGGCTTTGGCCTACTGTTTCCACGCTGGCCAGACGGCCAAACAATAGGCCAAAGCCCGTCTGGGTTGGTACATGGTTATATTTCGAGTTTTCCTTCTTTTTCCGTCTGCCAATTTTTCCGTTAGTCGCCTCTTACAACACTTACCGAGAAATGGGGTAGTGATACTTTGTATTCTTTCTCCGTCACTTATCTAGTAATATAATACTATTTCAATTGTATAATTTCGCTAACGCTACATACATGTTGGAGGAGGTAGGACAGGACGGTATTCCCGTCCGAATTGAGCAGTCCGATTGGGGAAGTACCTCCACCCTACAGAATACCACGGCTATAATAACCTCTTGTTGTGTTACCGGCGGTGAGTAGGGTAGCCAGAGCTCACTGGAGATTTTTTGTCCTGTCAGTGAGAAGACAAAGGCTTGTCCTGATTTTGTGTTCTGCACTGATGGCACAGAAAATCTCTTTTCTTACAGGGTCGGCAGCACGGATGTGACTCCACTGGCGTTACGTGAAGCGACTGCCATCGGACCTCTAAAACCCCCCCACGGTAACAAGTTTTAGTAATTAAATAAAATGGTCGAAATTTTCATGACTCCAAAAATAATGCTTTGGAGGTCAGATTCCTCAGAAATTGGTATGGCAACAGGGGTTACCTTAATCTACAACAGAGGCTCTGCGAGGCAAATGGGGTCTCACTATGTTAAAAATGGTCACCCATCCTAAGACTGACCTTGCTATTGTTACTTAACTTTGCAATGTGCTAACCTGCTCAGTTGCAAGAACGACTAATAAAAATATTTACATATAAATTGAGATAAAACACAACATGACGTGAGGTTTTACCGTTGGAGCTATCAGCTATTAGGCACGTGTTATGTGAAGTTTTCCTACATAAAAATAAATAAAATTTAAGTAAGAAAGTATATTTTTCTATTATATTATTATTCTTCTTCATGCTAACGTTAATTCCAGTTGTATCCGAAGCTTTCACCTCGGTATCTGGGGTATTTTTCCAGTGTAACTGCGTTTTTGGCTGATCTTCGATATTTTCTGTTAAGATGTCAAATAAATTTAATTAAATATGTTTTTTGTCGGTCAACGCGGACGCAATCGCGAGCACAGCCAGGAATCTAGGCCCGAATTCCCAAATAACGCTCAGCTGTGAATCAACTCTCACTACGAATTATCACTCTCACAATGACATTAGAACTGTCATTTAGAATACAATCTATTCTCAGCCCCTCAATATAGTCGATGAATGACCTCTGTCCCCCATGAGCGCTGGCCTGAGGGTGACGGGTGGAGCCGCCTGTCACCCTGGCAGAAGAAGGCCATCAGGCTCCCCATTTCCGGGTATTAGTTCGGTACTCCGTGGTCCCCACACCCGAGGAGAGGGCCAGATCGAGAAATATGGCCTTGGGTCGGCCAGGGTGCGAGGGATGTGCCTGTTAACCTCAACTTCAGCAACCAAAAACGACCCACAGGCGTCGTGCTTTTGGTCAGTTCGAGTCCGACATAAACTCTCCCACCGGCTCCGGTGAGAGAGGGGGTATCTGTGGGGATTTTGCGCACGTAGCACGTAAAATAAACGCATCTCATAAACGTCAAATACCAAACTTAAACTAGCTCACTGAAAGTAGGTTATTTTTTATCTAACTCGGGAGGCTATAGAGAACAAAGGCTACGCTAGAGCCTCGTCCATTAGTCATATAATACACCTGCGCCCCTTGATATGTGACAATTCAGTAGCCGGCGTATTTTAGAATAAAATTACAAATGTGTGACCAACTATTTGCCACTTGTCTAAGCTTAGGGTCGGCAGCGCAAGTGTGACGCTCCTGGTGTTCCCATCAGTTGGGCCGTGAGCTTGTCTAACACCTGTGGTATAAATAAAAAACTTCTAAATGGACAAATCTAGTTATAAATCGAGTTTCCGGACCGAGTATCGTCTGGAATACGGGTATTACAACTCCAAACTATAGTGAACGACTCTAGTTGAGACAATTAAAAGAAAGAAAGAAAAATATTATTTTATTTAGGCCATTCACAATGAAACCAAAGAGTGCCTACTATACAAGACTAGTCTAGTATATAGTAAACATGCGTGCATATTGTGCGAACTCAAATATGGCCGCCATCACAGCTGGATACTTCTTCATGTTGTTTATAAAATGACGTCGCTAATAACGTCTCTCCCACAGAGGACAGAATATCACCCTCACATCGTGCAGAATATATGAGCAAGAACCAAGCTGTTCAGATACTTTTTTCTTTGCCGCACCACTAAGACCTGGAATTCATTAGCAGCACACATGTGTCCTTCTTCCTACAGTCCCGGGTCCTTTAAGCGGGGCGTGAAAAAGCATCTGATGAGGCCGCTAAGCTGAGTGCCACTATAGTAACATTACTTAGTGATTGTAATGGTGACCCTCTTTCCTGAGACTTTGCCTTTAGCTTACCATCAAGCGAGGTGAAGTCTAATCGGCGTGTCTTAGATAACAAAAAGAGTACGCGCAACACAATAAGTCCCTTGGCCGCGCCGTGGCAGTTGATAGGCTATTGCCTCGCATTCCAGTATTACGTGGGCGACCGTTTCCTCGGCAACAAAACACCCACTGCAAAGGGGACTGTCCTTAACACCGGTGGTGCATAGGTCCTTGTGAAGGGGGCAGTGGCGCGTTATTGTCCCCATTATTGTTCTTAGTCTTGTTCTGTATAGTTTTAGGAGACGTTTCGTGAGTCAAGTAGAATGAACAACCTTTCAAACAAAAAAACGCATCCAAATCCCAAATCCGTTTAGTAGATTTTATATACTTCACGGACAAACAGACAAGGATATATATATTCAGAATCCTTAATATACCTAGGTATACTGTTTCTCAAGACACAGACTTCTGCCTAGTTTCGGAGACATATGTTTTTGTGTTTTGCTTAGATGCCTGCTTTATTGGAACATAAATACAGTCATGTCTTTTTCCCAGTGGGGTAGGCAAGAGACTGCTGTATTCCACTTGCCACGATCCTGGTATACGTCTTTCGCTTTATATATGTATACCTGCTTTGAATATCGTTCAAAATGGTGTAATTATTATTATAACCCAAGTTTTTTAATCATCTCCACGGCACAGGCACGACTAATTAACATATAGGTATATATATTAGTGTCGATATGAGGTCTCTGCTGAGACGAGGTCTCGGGTTCGATCCCAGGTATTACCATGGCACACACCAATGACTTCGATGCTTTTCGAAGTTATGTGTGTATTTATAGCTGGTTTATAAGTGGCCGGTCAATGGCAATAGGTTCGCCACCTATTACATTGGGACCTAAACATAAACTGGCGATACATACTGGCGAACATAGACTGCCTACCCCTTCGGGGATATAGGCGTGATTTTATGTTATGTTTATCGATATAGAAATCCCCTCTAAAATAGCTAGACCTAAGCGTGATTCAGAAACTGATTTTTCGGAAAATATGTTGGCAAGTGACATCGCGTTCAGCAGATAACAGGGGATAAACAAACCGGTGGATGCAGATAAGCGCTATCAGAAACATCCTCTTTACTCAACCTTTGCACTTTATCATACTGCCATAGTTAAAGTTGTATACCCGTGTGGATGTCGTTTATCGCGGCATTTGGTCATGGCGCCAGTTCTACTTAACCAATAGTAATTAATCATCGACAGATTTTGAAACCCATAGTGGCATACAAGCACACGGCCCTAGAAAGTGGTCACCATGGCCTATGGACGCGTGCAAAACCAAGAGAGTGACACTCACGCTGTCAACCCTGCAAGCATTGAGAGTTTCTGTGCTGTCAGTATAAAACAAAGCAGGACAAGCTTTTGATCTTTCCACTGACAGCACAGTGAGCTCTGGCTACCCTACTCACCGCCGGAAACACAACACGAGGTTATTATTTCCGCGGTATTCTGTAGGGCGGAGGTATTTCCCCAGTCGAACTGCGCAATGGGAAGGGAATACCGTCGTGTCCCATCCCACTTCGTCTTAAAACTACCTACCTATGTATATACTACCTCGTTATGTCCGAAGACGGATTGTTTCAAACAGATTATCTTTACCATCTGTTCTCAGATAAACCGAGATACAGAGCTGTGTACCATTTTATATTATGGGCCTAGTCTGACCAAACCCTTTCAAAAACCACCATTTTTTTATAAATCTATTTTTACCTCGCCTGATGGTAAGCTCAAGTAGGTCACCATTACAGACACTAAGTAATGTTACAGTAGTGGCACTCAGCTTGGCGGCCTCACAGATGCTTTTTCACACCACGCTGTAGGGACCTGGGACTGTAGGAAGAAGGAAACACGTGCGTTGGTAATGAATTCCAGATCTTGATGGTGCGGTAAAGAAAAGAGTCTCCGAACCGCTTGGTTCTTGCTCGTATATTCTGCAGTGTGAGGGTGACATCTAAGCCCTGCACGTGTTGTCCTGTGTAGGAAAGGAGAGGGTGGGATTAGTTGGGAGAGCTCATCAGAACACTCACCATGGTAGAGACGGTAAAAAAAACCATTACAATAATTTTGGTGTTTGTCAGGGTTGGAGGATCAGGTGACTACTGAAAAAGTCAAAATCAGCCAAATAATAAGCTTTAATGTTTTGAAGATCTTAAAATTTACTTAATCGTAATGTCTCTTTCATAACATAACATAAACTCACGCCTATATCCCCGAAGGGGTACGCAGAGGTACTAGCACCCACATTTCGCCAGTTTGTGTTTAGGTATCAATCTAATAGGTGGCGAGCCTATTGCCATTAACCAGACACTTATAAACCTGCGATAAATACACACATAACTTCGAAAAGCATCGAAAAGTCATTGGTGTCTGCCATTGTAAAACCTGTGATCGAACCCAAGACCTCGTCTCAGCAGTCCATTACCCATACCACTTGGCTACCGTCTCTTTCATTTATATTTTTGTTATAAAATTGAGTTATTCTGAGAATTTATGTAACGTGGACAGTGTAATACGATAAACTGTAGATGTTTAACAACAAATTACATCGTATATTTCACGGAACTTAAAATTATGACATCAGCGGCGTGTCCAAATTGCAGTGAAGTTGGTTTTTTATTGCACATCTAATCGGAATGTTTTGTAACTTTGCCCGAGTATTGTTTCGTCAAAGTTTAGTTTTACTATCTGTACCAAAATATCATTCACCTCCTGTTATAGCAAAATTGTATTGCTCAGGACATATATCCTGAAACTTAAATGTGCTCAAAAGGAGCTCTGTGCTTGGAGTACACGTTTCCTGAGTGTCTTTTGAGGAAAGCACGGGGTGCTGCTACGGTAGACAAACATAACATAACATTAACTCACGCCTATATCCCCGAAGGGGTAGGCAGAGGTGCTAGCACCCACATTTCGCCAGTTTATGTTTAGGTAATAGGTGGCGAGCCTATTGCCATTAACCGGACTCTTATAAACCTGCGATAAATACACAGATAACTTCAAAAAGCATCGAAAAGTTAACGGTGTGTGCCATGGTAAAACCTGGGATCGAACCCGCGACCTCATCTCAGCAGTTCATTACCCATACGACAAGGCTACTGCGGTGGTAGACAAACTTAATTTCATAAAGCATAGATTATTACAAACAGATCCACGCGCGCTCCAAGGGCTAGTTCGTCTCGCGATTAAGGTCCAAGACACGTATCCTGACGGCCTTATCTATTTATTGATTGACTTTCAATCAATTAGCCCACTGCAGTCCACTGCTGGACATAGGCCTCTCCCAATGTGCGCCATTTTTTCTACCTACCATAAGTATTTAGATTTTTTTAGTAAAAAGTTGAATGAAGGTCATTGGGTTTTACATTTTGTAGGTACTGATGGCCTGAATTATACAAAAGGCAGTAGCAAAATATCAGAAGGTGCAAGACATAATCAAATGGAATTCTAACGTTTCGAAGCGATTACGCCTTATCCCTTTGCTTTTTCTGTACTAATGCCGATTCTGCTGGTAAAAAAATGTATTCGATGAGTTTGACAAGACTAATATTAAATTTTTCCCTACTTTACGTTACTTTCTTGTGGTATTCTGTATGCAGTTTAAGGAAATCGTACTTAGTACGTGATTTTGTTTTAAAATAATCTGAATGCTGATGTCTATCCCAGGGGAGCAATCAGAAAAGACATGAGATTGAAGGCTCTAGCTCTTGTTAGACATATACGCTGTCACCCTAAAATGAGAAATCTAAAGTTATCATAAATTAACGTCCTAGGTACGACAGTGACAAAAACAGTAACATTCGTTCTAATTTAATCGATATCTTTTTATGTTTCAGAAGCAAAATCAAGGAATCTGTGGAGATCCCGATCCTGACAAGATGCTGTTTCTGCTTCCCGCTCCGAAAAGGCCTCATCGCGTTCGCCTACATAAACTTGGTAAGATTTTGACATGTACATGACACTAGTACAGACATGTCTTAATACCGCCCATGCGGATATCAGTTATCGCGCCAAACATATCCTATGTTCTTTCCCTAGGTCTAATTGACCCCTGATCAAAATCGGTTCAGTGATTTAGGTGTGAAAATGTAACATACGGCAGAATCACTGATCCACACATAACTCTTTAGTTACTTTCGCATTTACAATATTAGTATGAGTGTTTAGGATTTTCTTACTAGATTGTACGGATTGTACCATGTATGATACCTACTGTACGGTAACCAATACAATATTGGTACTATAACAGGTTCGCTAATCCAAACTAACTCCAAAGTCAGGGCACTGTTTGTAAACAGTTGTACGTTAAATTCAATATAGGACCCAAGATGACTCCTTGTGAGACACCACATAGTTCGATTAAAATAATGCATTAAAGTTGAGCATAGACAATTCAACTGTATTATCACGAATGTATATTTTTGGAGGGCTGTAGTAAATATGACAGCATAAAAGTAAGTTTCTAGAGAATGTTAGAAATCATAATTATACTAGGTATCGGGACTTCTCGCGAATTATATCTTGGAACTTATTATTTCTGCCGACGTTTCGGATGCGTTGCAGCACCTGTGGTCACGACGATGTTAAAAATGTTTATCATTCACAACTCGATCCGAAAACAGGAAAAGTTTTAAAAGTTCCGAAATATAGGACTCGTTTAACAAATCAAATGAACCATACTCGAGGGATTACTTCAAAGCGTTCCATCGACAAGATCGATTTGATTATAGTTGATTCAGTTGTAGATTGATCCCAACACATCGATGCATTCAAAGTGATCGTACCACCGAATTACAATGCAACCATGTATGAAAAAATTAGCGGAAGTAATTCAATAGGCACAATTTTCATCGCTACTATTATCGTATTTACTGTCCATTACCATATAATTCCTAGCCGATCGCAGTCAACCATTTTCCAAGGTCATCGCTGAATGATAAATGTAGTTACGAATAATAGTAGCTGTGGCGATATTACCATCACATTTTTTCTATCATGGGTTCAGAGCTTATGAGATACATAGATTATTTAAATTTTCTGTGATGTTGTGTCAGATAATCAAGCATGATAATGGAAACATTATCTAGAGTTGTTATTTAAATTCCATTTCTATAAAGTGGTGGTTTCAATGATATATAGTGTGTGGTGGTCTCTCAAAACTATGGTACCCTAGGTTAACTACATTATCATCTAATCGTCATTGCCTCGTAGTTCGAAAAGTGCGACAAGCTTATTGTCGTAAATAAAGCACTTCTATTAAAATTATTTGCTGCTACCGAGAATTTCTAAACAGAAAATACGAAAACGCGGGGCGTGAAAAGGCACCCATTGAACACTTCAAGGTAGGGACTATCATTTTAAAATCGACAGTACTCGTACTTGAAATGATGGTCTGAACTTCGATCTAGCTTTTTACAATCTTCGTCTTCCTTTAACGAGCATCAAAGACGACCAATCTTTTTGTACGTTTCTTATACATAATTCTGTAGCCACACTCTCTGCATCTTATAGGATAGGATCTCTTGGTTTAATTTCATTTTCTCGATGACACTAATCTTACAAATATCACCACATGTGAAATGGACCACTAATAACACAGACTGATTGACCAAAGAGTATCTGTTGAATGCATGAATTTCCTTGCATTCAATTGGTGGTCTGAATAAAAAATGACTATTTCAAAAGTACTAGCAACCACCAATGAAAAATATTAACATAACACAAAACTCTCATAATTTGTTTCCAATTTCAGATACTGACGGTAGTTGTAACATCATTCCTGTCCATCTACATATCATACATCAGGAATGCTTCGGAGTCGGACCAAGCTGACTTGGCGTTGGAGTACGCCAGACTTATAGCTGATGTAGTTGCTTTGCTCATTGAAGTTGTCATGACAGTTGCCTTCATTGTTGCGTTACATAGGGTAAGTGTATACCTTGATGATTTTTTTCTACATAAGGTATTACATGATAAATACAAGTGTGAATGACAATTTCATCTTTGAAATACTACTTACTGCTACTCGTAATTATGATAATTTCACACAGTCGCCCATGAAGTGTGTCATGTATTCAAGGTTTGTGTAAATTAAGACATTTTCTACACTTTAATCCCCTTCAGTATCACCTTTCTCGGCAGAGTAGAACTTGTACCACCGTATCTCTTCTCATGCGGTGTCGTACAAAGCGACTAAGGGTTGCTTAACATCAGACATATATATACAGTCTAGACTCAGCCTCAGATGCATGGCTGGAGTCAACAATAGTGCCCTGAAAACGGCAACAGGCTCACCCTCACGTGGGACCGAATTCAATGATTCGTGAAATGTGGGTGTTAATTCACCTCTGCCTAACGCTCCGGGGATAAAGGCGTGATTATATGTATGTATGTCATTTCACTTATAAGGCAGAGCTGGTCGGCTGGACGCGAGGGAGGGGAGGGGGACATCCGGCAACCTACGACCCTCAGACAGCGTGTGCTTTAGTCAGATCAAGTCCGACATAACCTCTCTCACTGACTGTGGGAATCCGTGTAGATTTTTTGCACAATAAATAGGGCAGAGCTAGTAAACCTGTAGGCTTACTTTTAATTACTTCTAATCATTTTTGTTTCGATTTATGGGTATATTAATTAGATATATTCAAGTTATAACTTGTACATCGTTCTGGCAAAAATTAATATTACGCTGCACCATACTACATTTAACTATTACCTTTTTTTATATACCACTTAGGTATAGACCACGGCCCACCTGATGGAAAGTGGTTACCGTGGCCTATGGACGTGTGTAACACCAGGGAAGCCACACTTGCGCTGCCCACCCTGTAAGCACAGAGTTTCTGTGCCGTCAGTGTAGAGGACAAAGCAGGACAAGCCTTTCGTCATCCCACTGACAGCACAAATTCTCCAGTGAGCTCTGACTACCCTCTCACCGTTGGGAAAACAACACGAAGTTATTATAACCGCGGTATTCTGTAGGGCGAACTTCCCCAGTCGGACTGCTCAATTGGGCAAAAATACCGCCGTGTCCTACCTCCTAATAAAAAATACTTTATTTCATCGTAAATTTCCAGAAACATGTCCTGCTAATGAAGATTTACCTGTACTTCGAGATAGTCTACTCTATCTTCGGCTTCATATACAGCCTCGCATTCTTGACGAAGGAGACCGCTAGCGAACTTTTCCTCGTATTATTCCAATTGAGTAAGTATTCACAACGTTTTTAATTCCATTAAAATAAGGAAATATTACCTGGTAGAAATCGCTTCAAACGATAAGGCTGCGCTTTGTACTATTTCCGTAGTTTCTACGATTTTTATTACATTTATTTACCTAGTATAAATTAAATTGTATTGATATTAATACAATATTACATTATCAGATTCTAACTTCCATAATATTTTGTGTCCCTTGTGTTTGACTTATGGAATCTTAAGACGTATAATCTTAAACATTAATTAATGACCTATAGTTTACCAGAACGTGGGAGACTTGAGCTCTCTTATAGCTACTGCATTCTATAAAGTTGCTAATGCTAAAAGAATGCTAACAAATATTGCATCTCTTTTCTTCTTATCCCTTTTTCATCTGGTGGACTGGTGGAGGTAGACAAGTTTAGTATTACAAATAGGTTACCACCAGGTGAAAAGTTTACTTATTTGTTTGTTACTTTTGTAACATAACATAACATAAACTCATGCCTATTACCCCGAAGGGGTAGGCAGAGGCGCTAGCACCCACATTTCGCCAGTTTATGTTTAGGTCCCAATGTAATAGGTGGCGAGCCTATTGCCATAACACACATAACTTCGAAAAGCATCGTAAAGTCATTGGTGTGTGCCATGGTAAAACCTGATATCGAACCCGAAACCACGTCTCAGCAGTCCATTACCCATACCACTAGGCTACCGCGGTACTCTTGTATTTGATTATTTTACTTTAAGAAAACAAAAAATACAACTTATATAAGCTCAAAGACCAATGCTATTCGTAATTGGGCAATAGCTGATATTAACATCAATAACAAACTCCTGGCACCTTAAATGACCTCCGTCCTCCATGAGCGCAGGCTGGTAGGTAAAAGATAGAGCCGCCTGTCACTCTAGCATAAGCAGGCCGAGATAGCGGCGCGATCCGTGCCCCTTCTCCTTTTTCTGGGGAAAGATGAGGACGACGCCCCATCAGATGTTGGACAACTGTCCTGAGTGATCTATGGCCCTCGGTTAATCGGGTTATTGGCGAGAGATATAGGCCATAGCCTACCTCATCCCCGGCAATTGATGGCCCAAGACGGCTGTGAGGTTTTGGTCGATTCGAGCTCGACATAACCACCCCGCTGGCCCCGACGGGATTTTCCGATTGGAATGCAGCACGTTAAAAAATAAAGCTTCTTGAATTTTATCTTAAACGAGTTTTCTCACCGAAGTGCGACTGTAATAGTCAAATCAAAAACTAAAGGAGGCCGTAACCTACCCTTCAATATTGTCAAATCGTGTCAAATTGTCTTTGATTTGCAATAAAACGGTATGCATTTAACAGTAATAACCGTAGTTTCAATTTTAGCCATTTCATTTCACGTTGTCATATTTTGTAGATAGAGACAACGTCATAATAGCCCCATTAGAATACTTCACATGGCACATTGTTCAGATAACAATGCCTTTAATCTGATATTAAGTAGAAACTCTTTGTCAACATTGAACCAAGGTTAGTTTGTAGTCAGTCCTTAAGTAACATGAGTTTACAAATCTGTATAAATCTTCAATTCAGATATAATTTGTATCACGAAGCAGTCATTTGCTTGGGGTTCGAATAATGACTTATAATCTAATAATATAATTAAGTATACAGTTAATTGATTGGCCTATTATATGCAGAATGGAACCACACTGTTCCATTTTCCGTACTTGGTGGTGCCTTTCTGCTTAAATACAGACATATTAGAAAACGCTAAAATGTTCTGCACACACACTGACCCTGCATCGCGATATAAAAGTTCTCACGCTGATTATCTTGCACAATGTTATAACACGAATCGTTGTTCTAAGGCCTGCGGTTTTCAATACCGCGCGTAATTTTACGAATAAAATTTTACAAAAACTAATTTGCTTTTAAGCTGTTTCATTGTCCTACATTATTTCCGCCCCTAGGACTACTAAGGATTTATACATAATATATATACATCAGCAGTATTATGCTTTTGCGATTTCATAAAAAGTTTAAATGACAGTAGATGAAGCTAGTGAAGTATGTAAGGATGAATCAAGTGGCGGAAGGAGAAAGGCATAAGCTTATGTATGTATAATTAATCAGAGACAAATCAGAACCAGCCTTTAGTCTTCTTTCCACTGATAACACAAACTCTCCAGTGAGCTCTGACTACGCTACTCACACAACAGCTTCCCCAGTCGGACTACTCAATTGGATGAAGGTGAAGGTGACGTATGTTAGAATCAAGCAAGTGGCGGAGGGAGAAAGGTAGATATCCATAATTAATCAACGCAATGCCGGCTGAACTACATCGCGACTACCAATTCTTGATCACAATTTTACTATTTCTTAAAAACTAATCTAAATTCTGTCTCCTCGTTTCAGTGCTTCAAGTCTACCTGGTGATCTTAATATGGAGTTCAATAGTGAAGATGGAAAGAGATGGCTCAGTGAAGTATTCGAGAGAGAATAACATCGCCTGAAAAATTAATTACGTTTAGTTATATGTATTTAGTGCTTATGTACAGGGAGATATCATATTTAAGAGAAAACATATTAAAGAAGGTGCTAATATGATACGTTTAGTTGTGTCATATACAGAGATTTTTTAGGGCGATTAAGACAGACAATTTTTGAAGAATTGTTCAAGAAGTACTTATCTTTTTTTTTAAATTAATACAATGAAAAGTTCTGAAACCCTGTTATTGATTAAAAAGTATGATCTAAAATGTGTATATTTAATGTTAAAATCTATAAAAATACTATTTTATAGCTTTTAAATTATATGTCGTAATATAATAGAGTACTGTATGCGAGTTTTTTAAACGGTTTTGTTTAGTTTGGCTCGTTTGTTGATGGGTCAAATTTTGTAACTTAAATTTGAGCCCTTTCCTGATTAATCTAATACTTGGTACACACCTTTTGTTCGGGTTATAATACAATTATATATATAAAAGTGTTAGAAAAATGTGCTTATTCATTCATTCAAATTTAAAAAAAAATACACGTGCTCACGGATTTTCAAAAATAAAATTTTGTAATTAAAAGAGAAATAAACTAGATAAAATTAATCATTATCTTTTTTTAAATCATTTCTGAGAAGTTATCAGTATAAAAAAAATATCAATGAATCTGATACTTTTAATCATTATGAGTAAAAAATTACGCAACCTTTAGTTTAGAAATAATATCTAAAAATGTCTGAAAACGGTAACTAGATTATTGCATTTTTTAGTATAATAATGTTATACGAAACAAACATTTTCGCATAAATTTATTGCGATTATTGAATGTAAGAACAAATGAATTCCATTTTTAAGTAATATTGAAAATGTTACATTTAATCTTAAGGATTATAAGTTACCATTTATTTCTATGAGAATGAGAATCTATCAATGATTAAATTTATCGTACGATTGGAGGATTGATGATTTTAATAATAGTTGCTTTTTAAATACATTAAGTAAAGGTATTAAATAAAGTACACACGGCCAAGGAAATAAGGATACACCTCATTTAGATGTATGTAAAGGTGTATACTTATTTATTTTTCCGTGTCACCATGGAATTGATTATTTTTGTACAATAGTAATATATTATTCAAGAATTATATAGCAAGAAGCGTTCAAATCTAAATAAATACCTAATGTAAAGTAAAGTAAGTATCTAAGGTTTTTTCCAATTTTCATTATTAATGTTTATAGAAAAAGATCGTTTATTAAAAAGCGAACATGGAATTGCAAAAACTATTTTTGTCTAAAACGCTTTTTTTTTACTTGCAATATTCTCTATTGTGTCTTATTATTTTACTTATTGCCATGGAATTGAAATAAACTTAAATTTTACATATAATTTGATTAATTTTTGATATAATTGCATTACTATGAACCTTTTGCAGCCCTTTTTCAATGGCGGCCGATTCTTGAATACTTCAGTAAGACAGCACAAATATCTATTCAAAATTCTGACATTATTGTAATACATAATAAAAATAACTTGTAATTACTAAATAGGACATTGTAAATACTTACCGCTATGCTAAGTTTTTCTATATAAAACTTTAAAGAATGTTATACCAAATAAAAGGACATTTTAAAATAATAAAAAAGTTTTATTAACTACCCATAAATTTCTTTGATAACTATATATACAAAGTTAAACTTTAATAAATATGTAATAGTGAAATTTAGGTCCATATTCCAGAACGACTCATTTTTGAATCTCGATTTATCTGAGGACAGATTTGACAGATTTGAACGATTTTATTTACAATCTGTCCTCAAATAAATCTAGATTTAGAACTGAATATTGATTATATCATATCTAAGTTGATAGTAGCCTTAATTAATTATTCTCTCCAGAAGATCAATTCTCATAATAACATTTAATTTACTTTTGTTTTAGTCAGTCACAAGTTGACAGTTGACAAGTTCGTTCGATTCTTCCCAATACTGCTTAAAATGTTAGCTTTTCTGAAAAAATATGCCTTTCAAAATAAGATATTGCCTAACTAAACTGAAACGACGACTTTCAATATTTTTAATTCCCAAAGTAAGTCAAAATATAAACAATCAAATACGGTCCCAAAATTTTACTTTTTTAGATTGCACATTAAATTTTAAATTCCTTTTATTATGAAGTATATACATATAAACGCAACGTAGACGAAATAAATCCACACATTTTACAAACACAATTTAGTATTGGAGCGTTAGAGCGTTTACAGGCGGTGCGAGAAATTGAATTTTCTAAATCAAATATCTATAAAAATATTTGTCCTAAGAATATTTCACTTTAGCGGGTAATTATATTACTAAATTCTACGCAGTATAATACTACGCAACACACAACAATATAATAATACGCAATTTATATAGAATAAAAATAGTAGTAAAATAGCCTATTTTGGCTGAATTTTGAACAGATTTATATTATGAGAATTGGCCCTGAATATAATAACTATTTACAGCTGGTTTACAGCCAGTCTAGTAGAATAACCAAATACAGTCAGCATCAGAACGATCTTGATATTTGGTACACAACTGACGCTGACTGTACCATCATAACTTGAAGTAATATAAGTAATGCATGTAGTTAATATTTACAAAACAAAAAAACTTTTGATAGTAACCGCTTCCATTGCCTCGCCTCCAAAATATTTTGCACGAATTTGTGCAAATTAATTGCATGAAATTAGCTCAGTATTAATTGCACAAAACAGACATACAGCGCAAGCTCCTAGACTATTTAAGATTGTATCACGGCGCTGTAACTGGGCTCGTTGTCATCCATCAGGCGCTTGAGTCGATCATTTACAGATTCTTCTTCTAGATCCTTGGCGTAACTTGAGACTAACACCAGCATGTAGAAACGAATCACTGTTGAGTAGTAAGAAATATTAGAGATTTTAAATCAAATATTATATAACATAAACACAATAAGTACTAAATTAAATGAAGAACTAGAAATTTTCAGATTTTATTTTTCAGATTTTAGGGCATATTATGGGGTATAGCACCATGTAAACTCAAGTAGGTATATGGATGCATCTGTGCTATCGGCATCAAATCTAACTAGATAAGTGGAACAGAATAATAATATGACCGATACGACAGGCAGTTTGATCGTACTGTATTATATTGAGCTGACGTTTTTCTCTCGACCATAAGCTAAATCTAAATGAAGGAAAAGAGGAGATTAACTCTAGAATCCAAGGTGAAGGCGAAAGCAACAGAGAATAATGGGTCAAAAAATGCTACATTGATCGATTCTACTGAAAACGTATAACTTTATGAATTTCCATTCCTATTAAATTAGTGAAATGGTTACTCATATGACCAGATTTACAACAATTCATTTACTAAGCAGATTCTAATTTCGTGTAAATAACTATCGCATGATAAAATATTATCCTAATACAATTCCAAAACAGTAGCCTTTTAAGACCTGCAGATCAATGACTGAATTGTAAATATAGGCGAAAAATACGGAGCCAAACTTACAGAGAGACATGAAGTCAACAGCGTACACCACCAAAGATGTCTCCACATGGTTGATCATATTCAGAGTACTCCAAAAGACGAACAGTAATAGTCCAGCTAGCAGTTGGAATGAGGTCCATATGATCCAAGGCCTCATCAGCTTATGTTTCTCCTATGACGAATAAAAGTACGATATAAATTACCTGTGTTATCAAAAATTAATTAATTTAAAGAGTGAAGCCAAAATACTAAAGTGCTGTGTCTTAAGCCACGATACACTGTTCTTTTGTGACTTCGCGTTTCGGTTCAGCTACGAAAACTGATTGATTCAATTTCCTTCGTTTCTGTATGTCATCCTTCTCAAGGCACCTCTGTCTAGGGTTTTCAGATGTCGGGGTATGAGATTGCCTAAGACACATCCCTCGCGAACCCGACAGGCGAAACTCCCTCATGTTCCTCTTGACATTCGTCATCTCGGTTGTAGCGTTTCTTCTTCCGTTCTTCTTTGTGGTCGTGGTATCTTAACGATTGTCTGGACTTTTAAACACACGATCGTACTGTTTGTGCTTCGAGTATTATATTTTGTCCGATATTTGTGCAACCTTGAAACCATCTCTCTAAAGTACGTCTTGAAATACGATATAGCCCTTATATTAGCATTAGTACCAGTTGCACCTGAGTTTCTCACATTGGAGTCGTCCGGGACAGTAGAATGATATGGTAACGAGAGTACGAGATATTGAAGATAGATTAGGGTACGTGGAACGAATGAATACTATGGTGAGAAATCTTGTAGTGTTGTTACATTATCCAACAGCTGATTATACGTACCCTGATAGTTCCAATAAGCATCATAGTAGTGAAGAGCATGGTGATGCAGTGGATCACTCCAATGATAATCACCACAGTGTAGCTGACCACGTGTTCATCCTCGTTACCTTGGTGCATTGACATCAATAGAGACGTGCATTGTGCTAGAGCGAGGACGCAGTACAGCTGGAATCAGAAAGAATAGATACATCTGGGATGAAAATGGAATTGATTTATGCAGTTGAATGAAAACGGAATTACCATTCTTTCAACTCTGGGCTTAAAAATGATTTATGAAATTATTGAAAGGTAATAACAGAAAGAGCTATTTGGTGGTGAACCTACTGCGGTCAGTCGAAAATATTTGCCAAAAGTTGCCAAAATCCTTTTTACTGCTGATATTTGAGGAAGATTCAATGATACTTGTTACCGTCCAGCATTCAATCTGTAACTCCGTGCGCAGCTGTTGCAGTTGGTCTCTGAGCGCCAATATAATCATTTAGAACTGAACCAATATATTTTTTTTACCACTTAGATGGCAGACAAGCACACGGTTGTTCTGATCCGATATGATATCCTGATGGATAGTGGTTACCGTGGCCTATGGACATATGTAAGAGCAGAGGAGTCACACTCTCGCTGCTGACAATGTAAGCACAGTTAGTTTCTGTGCCGTCAGGGTAGAAGACAAGGAGGACAGGCCTTTAGTCTTCCCATTAAGAACACAAACTCTCCAGTGGGGGCTGACTACTGTGCGCCGGGAACGCAACACGAAATTTTTATGGCCGCAGTATTCTGTAGGGCGCAGGTACTTTCCCAGTGGAACTGTTCAATTGGAGGGAAATATCCTTGTGCCCTACCATCGTGGATGAACTGGTTGAATTCGAGGCTTTTACTACAGAATATTTTTGTTGCTTGTGCAGTACAATCATATAGTATACCTAACTCCTATTTGAGGTGTTGTCTCAGAAGCATTCTATTTTAATATTACTCTTGTACCTTCATATTTTTTGATAACTAGAGTAAAGTAATTAAGGTAAATAAAGTATATAAGCCGCGTGGTTCCTGGCAGAGCAGAAATTGAACCACCCCATCTCTTCCCATGCGGTGTCGTACAAGGCGACTAATGGATATTGCTGTTTGACATCAGACAGATATATACAGCCCAGATTCAGTCAGATGCATGGCTTGAGTCAACAATAGTGCCCGGAAGACGGCAATAGACTCACCCCCTATTACGTGGGACTGAATTCAATGATTGGTGCAATGTGGGTGTTAATTTACCTCTGCCTAACCCTCCGGGGATAATGGCGTGATAATATGTATGTATATATGTATGTAATTCTAAATAACAGATACGTACAATAAGAAGTAATCCTGAGAATATGCATCCAAATTTAAGTGAAAGACAGCCGAAGCCCTTCTGCCTGGGAAGGCTGTCCACCGAGAGCGGGAATTCTGTAATTGAAGGCAACAAAATATTGGTACCTACAGAACAGTATGACGTACCTACAGAACAGTCTGACTAGGGTTCTGAAGTTAATGCATTCTATGATATGATCCCAACCGGATGGTTCTTCCATGACTAAACATCATGAAAGTTTAATCGAAGAAGCGCCTTGAAGAGGGTGGTGCTATGCAATGGTACATTCGTTTTCCTGATAGTAAGATTACTGACAGACGAACAATGTATCAGATCGGTTCGACTCTGATATAATAGCTGTATGGATGGTACATAAAGTTTCTGACAAGACATAAAGGACAAAATGGAAAATTAAATGTACAATTTCCTGATCACAGACGCATCGCGTGTTCAAAACTTTACAGTCGAAGATCTCCCTGGAGGAACAGTCACCACCAGAAACCCCAAAGATCGTGTTATATATGTATAACTCACTTGTACTTTTCCACATTATTTTTTATTTGTTATTAGACCTGACCGATTTCTCCTTACGGCATCCTCAAAGGTTTACACTGAATATATCCTTATATAGTACTATACTTATATGTACTATAACAACTATTGCATCACATAAACGTATGATTTAGAATATACTATTTCACCCATTTGACCTTCATGAATTGTCGAATTTGAATAGGTACTTTTACATTCTAAATATTCTAGAAATTAGAAATGCTAGTATATGATATAACTCAAACATTATCGACAACATCGACAAGATAAGCCGATAACGCCTGGTATCTTTGGGCGAACTTTACCTAAGTACTAGCTGGTACACCTGCTGATTAGCGGAGAGGCTCTGACGAAGGATTTCCTCTCGGGGTTGGAGGTCAGATGGCAGTCGCTTCCGCAAAAATGAAGAAAGGCAAAATTAAGACTGAGAGTAGGAGTGAGCGAACCGGTTCTAAGGTAAAAGCCTGGGCCTCAATGCTGAGATGATGATGATCTTAAAATAGTTGTGCTTAACTTGACAACCTCCATACTGTCTTTTTCACGTCCGTTCCTCCCACTTTTTTCTTTTTCATAGGACACGTCAAACGTCATAGACTTCGACTCGCCTGATGGTAAGCTGAAGGTAAAGTCTCAAAAAAGAGGGTCACCATTACATACATAAACCATGTTACAATGGTATGTTTTTTTACGTGCGACAAATCCCCAAGGACACCCTCCACCGGTGCCGGTGGGAGAGGTTATGGTGGATTCGAACCGACTAAAACGCACGGCGCCTGTGGGTCGTTCTTAGTTGCCGAAGGTGAGGTTCACAGGCATATCCCTCGCACCCCGGCCGACCCAGGGCCATCTCTCTCGATCTGGCCCTCCTCGGGTGTGGGGACCGCATAGTCCCCAATTACAATGGTATGTTTGTAAACATAACATAAAACATAGTATAAACTCACGCCTATATCCCCGAAGGGGTAGGCAGAGGTGCTATCACCCCCATTTCACCAGTTTATGTTTAGGTCCCAATGTAATAGGTGGCGAGCCTATTGCCATTAACCGGGCACTTATAAACATGCGATAAATACACACATAACTTCGAAAAGCATGGACATGTTTCCTTCTTCCTACAGTCCCGGGGCCTTTAAGCGGGGCGTGAAAAAGCATCTGATGAGGCCGCCAAGCTGAGTGCCACCATTGTAGCACTTAGTGTCTGTAATGGTGACCCTCTTTCCTGAGACTTTGCCTTTAGCTTACCATCAGGCGAGGTATGTTCAAGTTGGCGTGTCCTATATAAAAAAAAAACAAGTCATTGATGTGTGCCATGGTAAAACCTGGGATCGAACCCGAGACCTCGTCTCAGCAGTCCATTACCCATATCATTAGGATGCCGTGGTTATGTATGTTTGTGATGTTTGTAAAATGTAGATCCCGGGATTGTTGAAAAGATTTTTTGCAATTGTTATTAATTACAGGTACTTTAGTCACTGGTAGCAGTAGTTAGTCTAGATAAAGTGCACTACAAGCCATAATACCTCTTCGAATTTGAATACATAAACAGTGTTATCTAATCGCAGCGTGGTCAGGTCCTCATATTTATCTCTTATCGCAAGATAAATGATTGATTTTTGCAAATTGATATATCGATTTTTTCTAGAATAACACTTACAAATGTATAATTTTCGCAATTATCATAACAATACTTAATAATAATAATAATATTTGTAAATTTATTTATTTTATTTTTATTTAATTATACTTTATTGTACACATAAATGACATTCATACAAAAAGATAAGATGTATTGTATAAAGGCGAGCTTAACTCAAAGTTGAGTTCTCTTCCAGCAAAGTCTAGTGTACATGAAAGTGTGGATTTAATATAAAAGGTATACAATATGTATACCTCAGACAATAGCCACAAATATACAAAAAAAGTAAAAATCTATCAGTAGTTGTACTGTATCTGTTAGGTCCACCCATCTCTTTATTCTTACGGAGCGTTGGACATACGTTCCACAAGGGAAAAGAAACTTTATCTATTAACGTTAGGGTTGTTACTCCTTATTCATATATTTATTACACATACACTTAATTTTACATCGAAAACTACTTCATAAATTCTATAAAATAATCAGTACGTACATTAGGCGGCCTTATCGCTTTAAGCAATTTGTGTCTGGCAGCGTTTGGATCGTAATTATGGCTGTAGAATTGAATGGCAGTTGTTTTAGCATCCTTCATTCACTCCTTTCCTTTCCATTCCTGGGAGTAATAATCGTCTGACGGAATATTGTGTACTTTGACGTTTTGACGTACGTATGAAGTGTTCAAAAGGCAAGTGAAGACCCAATCCCGAGACAGTTCATAAGTTCCTTAAATCTATTACCCAGTAAGACTTCTTCCATGTGGTGACGGAGAAAGAAAACAAGTATCATTCGACGGGTGCCGTAAGAGGCGATGTACAGAAAAATATGAAGACGATATCACTGCGAGAGAAGGAAAACTCAAATAAAACCTTGTACCAACCCGTCTGACTAGCGTGGAAACAGTAGGCCAAAACCACCCAACATTAAAAGAAACGTATGTCCAGCAATGCACTGCGTTGAGCTGATTGATTGTCCAAGGTTTGGATGTATGAGGCCTCATCTTTATCCCGAGGATAATTGATAAGATTTCAGACCTTAGACTTCATAGTGCAAGCTTTGGACATAACTGGGTTTAACACTGGGACCATCCAAGGGTAGCCCTAGTCATTTCCATTGTTTATATTTGAGTAGCCGATGACCGCGTTGAATTTTGAATTCATTTCCATTCATATTTCAAATTCCGAACTCAATCGCAATTGTTTTTATAAAATGAAATGACGTCGGTGGCTAAGGAATTGTTCGAATCCTGGTCATTACACTACCGGCGTGTACCCACTCCACCATTAACATAAGTTATTTAACTTTGTTGGAGGGGTTAGATGGAATATTAGTAACTAGATTTTGACTGCGCCTCCGCCCGCGTGGATATCGGTTATCGCGAGCAAACATAGCCTATGTCCTTCTCCAAGGTCTAATCTACGTCTGTATCAAATATCATAAAAATCGGTTCTATAGTTTTGGTGTGAAAGTGGACCATACAGACAGACAGAGTTACTATCGTATTTATAATATTAGTATGGATATGAATTTAAGTTACTTTAAAAAAATCCACATTATCGCACTACATAAACAAAACAGAAAAAATAGAGAAAAAATGTTACTCACTCGAATACATTATAAACAAATCACAACCAACTAAAAACTAAAAACAAAAACACAAAAAAAAGACACAAATTCGTCCGATTCGTTTGCTGTAGTAGGATGTACTGATACTTAGTATCAGTAAACGATATTATCGCTATCAGCAAATATCGAAATTAGCAGTATTAATGACAAAACAGATTATCCGACCGATAGTAAAATGTTAAGATAATCATGTTATGTTTCTCTTCTTTGTCCATTTACGAGTATTGTTTTACGTTCTTTTTGAGAGTATTAGGTGTAACTAAGATTAATAAAATTCAAGATTATGCTTAAATAAGATTAATTCAAGATTATGTTTTGCCTAGATAAGTCAGATTACAATTGTCAAATTCATACATTTTCAAGTTGAGTCAACAAAAACATATTAGTCAGTCCAATATGTAATGAATATAATTTAATAGTGCAAGTATAGGTGAGTCACTATTTTTATCTTCTAGATATAGTTTAGTTACAGGTACCCAGGTGTATTTTTTTTATACCACTTAGGTGGCAGACAAGCGCACGGCCCACCTGATGGAAAGTGGTTACCGTGGCCTATGGACGTGTGTAACACCAGGGAAGACACTCTCGCGATGTCGACCTTGTAAGCACAGAGTTTCTGTGCCGTCAGTGTAGAGGACAAAGCAGGACAAGTCTTTAGTCATCCCACTAACAGCACAAATTCTCCAGTAAGCTCTGGTTACCCTACTCACCGCTGGGAACACAACACGAAGTTATTATAACCGCGGTATTCTGTAGGGTGGAGGTACTTCTCCAGTCGGACTGCTCAAATGGGCGGAAATACCGCCGTGTCCTACCTAAGGGACGTAGGGGACTCTTAGAATTCGTCCCCTGGTATGAAAGTTTATTTATTAATTTATTTATCCAAACTTACAGCAATTATTAAAGGCATACACCTAATGCAATATTGCACAATTTTAAACAAAAGTACCTATATAATAATAAAGTTACAAAAAATATTTCTTAATCTCCAGAAGTTAGCACACACAAAAAAACAAAAATTATTAAAATAAAATTTTAAGTTGTAAGCCCCTGGTAGAAGACCAGTAAATATGAATAAATTTTAAGCCAAACAACCTTTTCGGAGCTCAAGCGAATATCAATTGCCAGCTGGTAAACCTGTCTATCATTGATTCTTTGAGCGATTGATTGATTGAGCGCAGGGATTCCTCTTGGGTTGGAAGGTCAGACCGCATTCGTTTCCGAATTAATCAAAATAAGTTAAATATTTATTTATATTGTCAAAAGAACTAAAGAATTATAACATATTATTACAAAGTCTCAAAATGATCTTAATACCTAAGTTGTTGCACTATACAGGGTGTATTTTTGAAACGGGGCAGTAAGGGCAAGTACCTTAACCGTTGCAGTTACAGCAAAACGTTCTTAAAAGACCTTCCCTAACTTTTTGGGACATTTTGAACTGCATTCACAGATTTTGTAAAAAACTTACAGTTAGCAAAAAAAATGCAAAAAGTTCAAATTTTTTTTTTATGCCAGTCGATTCTATTTCATGTGGGGATCAAAAAACTCTATAGGACCATTTTAGCTTTCAGTACTAGAAAAGACAGAAATCGCCAAAAACGTTTCCCATACATTTCGTACGGAAATATGATGAATCAACTCGAAACTCATAGGTCAGGTAAAATTTTGAACTTTTTTAAATAAAAAAAATCAATTGAACATTTAAGAAATTGGTTTATGAAATAAATTGCTCAAAATGATTTCCATTTTCACGAATACATAAGTCTATCCTTTTTTGCACTGAACGAATGGCGGCTAATAATGTTCTGGGATGAATATTACGTAAAATGGTCATTAATGCATCCTTGAGCTCTTGAACACTGGCGTACGTCGTCTTATACACCACGTTTTTCACGAAGCCCCATAAAAAAAAATCAAGTGGTGTTAGATCGGGGCTACGAGGTGGCCACTGTGTTGGACCATGTGTACCTATCCACTGTGTACCGAATAGGCGGCTCAAATTGGAACGTGAAAGGTGACTGTTATGTGGCGGAGCACCATCTTGTTGAAAATGAACTTTTCGCAATTCCGACAGGGGCCATTCGTCCATCTCGTTTTCAAGATCACCATCTTGCCATGTATAATGAAGTCATTTTACACCTAAAATGACTTCATTATACATGGCAGAATTCAGTTTCCCTTCATAAAATTCCACCATTATGACTCGATTGGACATTATACCACACCAACAATTGAATGAGAAGCGAACCTGATTATGACTTGCCGTAACTCTTAGTGAATTTTCTTTGGACCAATAGTGGTGATTTTTTCTGTTGTACATACCGTTATTGGAAAAATTCGTTTCGTCTGACCACAGTATGTAATTTAAAAATTCATGATCTCCGCTTATTTTTCCTCTTAGCCATCTGCAAAAAGTAAGCCTCATCATCATCACCCGGATGTAACACTTGAACTATGCGCCCATATCGATAGCACTTGTAGCCGTATTTCTTCCATATCTTTATCACAAGGGAGTGGGATACACCTACTTCAAGGGCGACTTGCCTGGACGATACCTCTGGATATGCTTCGACATAAGTCAGAACCGCAATCTCCGTGTCCATGTCCACACGAGGCTGCCGCTTTCTTTTGAAAGAACCCTGCAATTCCAGGTTTTTCAAAAGATTTGTATTTATATAAGTATAATATATAAAGATTTGATAACCTTTCTTGTTGGCACATGCCGCAACGGATACTTATTGCGGTACCACACTAATGCAGCTCCCGCATTTCGATTATTGACAAAATACGCTTCTAATAAGTCAATTTTTTCACGATTAGAAGACATTTTAGCGAAAATCCTTAATTAATAACTCATACGAAGTTTCTCAGCTGAAACTAAGTATAACACACAGATTTTCGAATCAAATTCGAAATTTGAGGGTAAAAATTCTTTTTATTTACTTTACAGTCAATTCTACCCACTTCCTGGCCATAGCAAAAAGTTAGACCATCGTAGAAATTTGTTTCTGTTGCCGAAATGTATGGGAAACGTTTTTGGCGATTTCTGTCTTTCCTAGTACTGAAAGCTAAAATGGTCTCATAGAGTTTTTTGATCCCCACATGAAATAGAATCGATTGGTTTGCAAATTTTGGACTTTTTGCATTTTTTTTGCCAACTGTAAGTTTTTTTACTAAATCTGTGAATGCAGTTCAAAATATGTCAAAAAGTTAGGGAAGGTCTTATAAGAACGTTTTGCTGTAACTGCAACGGTTAAGGTACTTGCCCTTACTGCCCCGTTTCAAAAATACACCTGTATATGTACCCACAATGTAACATATTTTTGTTGTACAGATTTAATTCTGATATTGTTATACCTAGATTTAGTACTTGCCTACCTGATATACAGAATTAGTATTATATAGACTCGACGACGAACGTAGTGTACGGACAAACCTTTTTGGTTTTTGTTACACTACTAAGGCATTACACCCAATGTATGTTTTTTTGGTTAAATAAATAAATGAAAAAAAAGAAGTATTGAGAGCGATTCAAACAGTTTTATTGGTTTAAATTGGGTTATTGTCAGAACTAAAAGTGTGAACGAAATATTAGAACAATCAGTCCACAAGAAGGGGAGAAAACCAAGGCATTAAGATCACTTGAGTACTCTGTTCGTCAAGATCGATCTTAAACAGACTGTAGATAACCTACAAACAAAAAAATGATATTTTTTTCATAATGCCGCTCCCAAAACAAATACTATGCTTGCCAATCATCTTGAATGTAAGCAAATACAAAAGCAGATACTTTATTTGCTATAAACTATTGTGTGCCACAAACCAATCGGCAACAGTCAGCGCCATTTTAGAATTCGGTAATTTCCTGTAGTTAAAATAAATTATTTAACTGAGCTCATACAATTAAGAATGATAAAAGAGCGCTAAAAGTTGCGTTTGTTCGTATTTTATCAATTTTATTTATTTTTAATCATTCACCTAACTTATAATAGGAAAGTATTTGACAATTAAATGTTATGACGTCACAATTGTTTATTTCATATTTTCTTCATAACTTACCGTTTTGACATTTAGTAAAATGTAACTAATTGGACCCAATTCCTCATTAATCTGGAATAGGTATAAAGATTCCAGGTTAATGAGATATATATAAGAGAAGGTATTAAAATAAAAAAACAATGATATATTTCATATTTCTTCAAATTATGTTAAAATTATTTATTAAAATGTAAGTACAGTCTTTGTTCTTATAACAACACATTGTTGACTTTAATCACTTATTTTAAAACAAAATAGAATTTAATAATTTATGACAATACCAAGGACAGCATGCTTCGAAATATAATTATTTGTCTTTTGTAATTATCAGCCATAACCAAGACGATAAGAGATAACAATAATTATAATGAATGGTGTCAGATATTGTAAAATGCACTAATGATACAGTCGGAAGTTTGCGCGAATATCACTCATTAAAATAAACCTACTTCTTTTAGTATTATTTACATTTAACCCGACGTTTCGGCTAGTTTTCAGCTGCCATTGTTGCGAGGTGACTATAAGATGGTAATCGTTAGGCTAAATGTAAGTAATAAATCGTGACAGAGTCTGTAAAAGCAGTTTTATTTCAATGCACTAATGAAATATAAAAAAAAAATCCCAATAAATAAAATACCCTAAGGTCATTCAATTCAGGCGGCAATGCTAGAGCAGATCCGATACGATTCGCGTTTTTACATCAACATACATACCTAATAATGACATGATTGCAAAGATCGCTATAGTATTGTGTGTATATCCTTTGCCTAGTCACTTTTTAAGCACTTATTAAACAACAACACAAAAATAAATAAAGTCGGAATGCAATATCAGTGATGGTACGTCCCATAACCTCCATAACCTGGATGTCCTCCGTAATTTCCAGCCACAACTGAATGAGGGATTCCTGAAGATATACCATGGCTTAAACCGCCATATCCGAATCCACTTCCTAGACCACCAATTCCTATTCCCAGACCTCCAATACCTCCTGCTAATCCACCTAACACCGGAACTGGTACTGGTTGCGGTACACTCACAGGTACGGGAGAGGGTACACTAACGGGGTACGGTTGTGGTACAGGAATACCTACCCCTTGAGTAACCGTTACTGGTACTGGTTGAGCCACTGGGTACGGAAAAGGTCTATCGACAGGTACGGCTATTGGTCTTTGTATAACATGAGGTACGGGATGAGGTACTGGTACAGGTACGGGACGTGGTTGGTCGACGGGTACGCCAACATGTACTGGGTACGGGACAGCTCGGGGTACAGAGATAGGTACCGGCTGTGGCACGGGAATTGCGACGCGGTTGTAGTATTCTGCGTAAGTGTGTTGTGTTGGTATGTGAGTTGCGCTGCGTTTCACTTGATCGCTTTGAGCGTAGTGGACGCAAGCGAAGAGGAATAGCTGAAAAAAGAAAACATTATCAATTTATAAATAAATATTCTACGATATGAGGAGGTAGCACACGGCGGTATTTCCGTCCAATTGAGCAGTCTGACTGGGGAAGTACCTCCGCATTGCAGTATACCGTAGAGT
This sequence comes from Eilema griseolum, assembly GCA_963662185.1. Taxonomy (NCBI): domain Eukaryota; kingdom Metazoa; phylum Arthropoda; class Insecta; order Lepidoptera; family Erebidae; genus Eilema; species Eilema griseolum. The sequence continues at coordinate 11,902,429 of OY759239.1, read as the reverse complement.
AGGGTAGCCAGAGCTCACTGGAGAGTTTGTGCTGTCAGTGGGAAGACTAAAGGCTTGCCCTGGTTTGTCTTCTACACTGACGGCACAGAAACTCTGTGCTTACAGGGTCGGCAGCGCGAGTGTGCCTCGTCTGGTGTTACACACGTCCATAGGCCACGGTAACCACTTTCCATCTGGTGGGCCGTGTGCTTGTCTGCCACCTAAGTAGAATAAAATATTTGCATTGAGTTGAGGCTTGCATTGAGTAGGAATCGAACCCATGCCGTGTATAGAAGAATTTGATTTCACATATCGAGAATACACTTGTGTTTTTTCCACAGTATTTTTTATTGAACCTGATCGGTTTTGCCTTACAGCGTTCTCAAATGTTACAAAGGGTTAAAAAATGAATCGGATGTATCAATCACTTTCATCATCATCAGCAACGCTAAGGTTGCTCCCAGTTGGATGCGAGGCTTACAACTTCTTTTATTGGTATGGCTATTATGGCTTGGTATCTCATCCCCGAAAGAAAGCCCTGACAGAGCCTCATAAGCATCTCCATGAATCATGCAGAGAGGTTGACTTAGGCCCCGTAGGCCTTGTTGGGGCCCATTACACCCTCGTAATATAACTTACATTTTCCATAATATTAATAATTAAATTAAACTTACATAACAGTGACGTAACATTTTCTTAAACACAACTAATAGGTTGTACTACTGCAAGTGGAGGAAAGAAAGTGACCAACTTAGGAAAGTCATGGTATTTATAAAGTCATGTGTGGCTCGTGACGGAAACAGGGTTTGTATACACCCTATAGGAAAGCTATATGGGATTTGTATAGAGCTGTAATAACGAAATATATAGAAATAAATCAAATTGAAGTGTCTGTTTCTAACGGTAAAATAAATGTAAAAGAACAATATTTTATCATATTTATGAATATATAAGTGTTTTATTAATTACCATACCTATAACAAGAAAGCATTTTGTTTTGTTTCTTTGATTTTTGCCAAATTTATCGATTACTAGAACCATCGAAAAGACGGAGTCGATTTTAACCGAATTATCGCTATTGATAACAGTATGTTACTATAAGGCGTAACTTAAGCTACTTTTGTGTAAGATAAAGACGTTAGGGTTCCACATAAATTATTCTAAAACCAGATCTAAATCCACTTGGACGTGATCGAATAGTTCGAATACACAAATAGTTTTAAAATATATTTAGTGTTTTTATGCCGAACCGAAATACGTATCTGTAATTATTAGGAGTAGCATTTGTCAGCAATGTAAATAATCTACATGCAAACCTTCGCATTTATAAAAAAATAAGTTTAAAACTAGAACCCGACTACTAAAAATCACGTGATTTTTAGTAGTCGGGTTCTAGTTTTAAACCCATTTTTTTATTTATTTTAAGCAGTAAGGTTAAATTTAACAATGTTTAATGAATGACTTATTATATAAACCACTCTATATAGTTCCACTCTAGTGGCACATGCGGGTGTCACCCGTCACTCTAGTTACACGCAGCAGTTCTAGTATGGTATAGTAAACCAGATTAAGTACCTCATGTAATCATCCAGCTGACAGTTACGTAATACAGGAATTATATCGAGAGCCTTGGAACCTTGTGATGGTTTTGATAATGATAATTGTAATAATGAAGACAATATATAACTAGTAGTTCTATGAACAGTAGACCTCGCGAGATCAGTTTTTATTTTCACTACAACCTGGAAGCGTCTGTAGTTTAGTGGTTAAAGACACACAAACAATTTAGCTTAGTTGGAGGGTTATAGGAAATATAAGTAATTGAGGTTGCTAAATTTCGTGACCTCACAATTCCCAATAATGTGGACCGTACGTCGTTGCAACCTGGCGAGAGCATCCAGTAGGTATTTCGCGGAACCATTCCAGAGGTGCGAGCAGTATTCCACGCAGGAGCGAATTTGTGTCTTATACAGAAGACACCGCTGCTCCGGTGTGAAAAAACCTTCATTTATAATAAAAAAATAAGAAATCGTGTCTTTGATTTTTCAGCCAAAAATCATCAAGATTCGTTCATAAACAACGAGCTAGCAAATTTCCCCCATTTTCCCCCCTATCAAAAAAAGCTCTCGTCAAAAGTTAGAAAACTAGATACAAGAGACCGAAACTGATAAACACACACACATACGGATGACAGTAAAATCGATCACCTTTTCGAAACGGAGACTCTCGCTCCGCTTTACTAGTTTAGTCCAGTAATATTTATTGGATTAACCGACCAGACATTGCTGCAGGTGCACTACCATCTAGCAGGGGAGACAGGCTTGGCTATCAAAGGTCTTCGTTCGCCCTAAACATCATAAAACAACATATACTCGTAGTTTTGTTTTATGATGTTATATAGGTATTATATTTTTAATTCTTTTTTTTATATAGGACACGTCAATTGGACTTCGCCTTGCCTGATGGTGAGCTAAAGGCAAAGTCCCAGAAAAGAGGGTTACCATTACTTACACATACCGTGTGACAGGGGTGACACTCAGCTTGACGGCCTCATCATATGCTTTTTCACGCCCCGCTTAAAGGACCCGGGACTGTAGGAAGAAGGAAACAAGTGAGCTGGTAATGAATTCCAGGCCTTAATGGTGCGACAGAGGAAAGAGTCTCCGAACCGCTTGGTTCTTGATCGGATGTTTTGCACCGTGTGCGGATGACATCTAAGACCTGCACGTGTTGTCCTGTGTAGGAAAGGGGAGGGTGGGACTTATTGGAAGAGCTCATCAGAACACTCCCCATGGTACAGACGGTAAAATACAGCCATGGACGCAACATCTCTACGCAGCTGTAAAGGTTCTAGGGTGTTCGTGATCTCGGGATTCCCAATGATGCGGACCGCACGTCGCTGCAACCTGTCGAGAGCATCTAGTAAGTACTTTGCTGAACCATCCCAGAGATGCGAGCAGCAGTATTCCACACAGGAGCGAATTTGTGTCTTGTATAGAAGACACCGCTGCTCCGGCGTGAAAAATCGTCTCACTCTGTTCAGGACTCCGAGTTTTCGTGAGGCTGTTTTGATGATACTTTCGATGTAATTTTTGTTATTCAGGTTGCAGCAAACATCCATACCTAGGATATTAAGATTGTCCTGCAGTGGCAGTGGCGTGCTCTGAAGAGTGGGGAGGGGAAGGAAAGAAGATACTTTTGCTGTAAACGCACATGCCTGCGTCTTCTTGGCATTGAACTCAACCAGGTTCTCAGAGCCCTATTGAGAAATGTGATTCTGGATCCCGTCAAGCTCAGTGACAAGAAGCTGCCTTTTCTCTGCGATATCTGACTGCTTGACCGCAGGATGTCCATGATAACTCCCATGTAAAGTGCTATCGTCTGCATAACAATGAACATTGCCGGTAGACGTCATGTCGTTGATATGCAGAAGAAAGAGAGTGGGTGATAAGACTGACCCCTGGGGCACGCCAGCATTTACCTCCGAAGAAACTCCGAAGCTCGTCCGTCACAAAAGACGCGAATACGGCGCCCCTGCAGGAAGCTAGCAACCCAGTTGCACAGCCTAGAAGGCGGACCGAAGGCAGGTAGCTTGGTAAGAAGCGATTTGTGCCAGACTCTATCGAAAGCTTTGGCGATGTCAAGACTAATTGCCAGTGACTCGCGGTGCTTGTCCATAGCCTCACTCCAAAGATGGGTAACGTATGCTAGAAGATCACCCGATGACCGTTTCGGTCTGAAGCCATATTGCCGGTCATTAATTAAGGAGTGATCCTCTAGGTGCCGCATGAGCTGTTTGTTAATTATGTGCTCGAACACTTTGCACAGCACTGAGGTGACGGCTATGGGTCGATAGTTGGCTGGCTCCGAGCGATCTCCCTTCTTGGGAATCGGCTGAACATTCGCCTCTTTCCAAGGCAAAGGCACTGTACCCGAACTGTAGGACAGCCGGTACAGGCGCGTAAGCATTGGAGACAACTCCGCTGCACATTTTTGCAAAACTACCGCTGGAATACCATCCGGACCACTGGCTTTCCGGACATCGAGTGATTGCAGCACTGCACGGACATCGCGTTGCCTGATATGGATATCAGGCATCGCGTGAGCACTGTCGGGTATATAGGGTTATATAGGTATTTAAACTATCATGGTCACTAACATCAGTATCTAAATAAACGGGAAATTTACCATGTTTCATTGTATTTCGTTTCCAATTGCAACAGCGCCGATATATCGGAAACTCAAAACAATGAAACATGGTAAATATCCCGTTTATTTAGATACTATATATATATATATATATATGGGGTTGTTTGACTGAAATTTTAAAGTATTTAGTATGCCGTCATGAAGCATATAGTATACATATCGTATTACGGCGACAGTATAGAAGAATTTGGATGGTTTCGGGCGAAGGTTCTATGGCTTAGTAGCCAGAGCGTTCCCGCTATAAGGGAAAGATCGCGGGTTCGAATCACGCATGAACCGATTAAATTTTTTCTATATCTATAAATAAATGGAGGTCTTCAAGAAGGGCATTATGAAGTTCTTAAAGGGTCGGCAGCACGAGTGTGAGAGTGCACCCCTCATGCAGCACACGTCCATGGCCACGGTAACCACTTTCCATCAGGTGGGCCGTGTGCTGGTCTACCACCTAAGTGGTATTTTTTTAATACCCTAAGTAAAATCCAACCAAAAACTACGAGATTAGCAAGGTATTATTTGCCCATCTTTTACTGGTTATGAAGTATTATCCCAATAGTAAAACTTATGCGCCAATAAAGTTTAATCTATCATCTACATACGAAAGCAATCGTAAAATGATTGTCACATTACGATAACATCGCTAGCTAATCAAATATTTGGAGGCGAAAAGGTATGTAAAGTATAAAGTGCCAGCTTGACGGCAATAGACTCGCTTCGTATTGTTGGGTACCTACCATTTTGATCACACCGTGATCATGGCGTTTGTTACAGCGCAGAAATGTTCCACGACATTCTACACAACGCTATCTAGACCCATGGTAAGCATAGCTTAACTAGCTTGTGTTATGGGATCTAGAATGCGGATAAACATACTTAGATGCTTTTTTTTTTGTAAATACATACATTTTATACATAGAAACACCCAGACCAATGCAAATATTTGCACTGAGCGGGAATCGAACCCGCGCCCCCTGCATAGCAGTCGAATGCTCTACCGCTACGCCACGGAGGTCGTCGTCAGAAATATCGGTTGCTCAGCAAAAATAATAAACATGGTAAATATCCTGACGGCCTGACGAGTTTTACACAAGGAATGTGAAAGACCATGTCAATCTCAAATCATACGACGTACAAATTTACTGCACAACAAGGATGCCCTAAACTTCAAGGTTGTCCTTTCCCGAACTCTAATCTAGCTGTGAACCAGAAATCAGGTTATTTTGAAAAATAGCAAACTTAATAAAAACCTTATTTGAATCCATTTGACTTTGAGCCACCGTTGTAACATGTGTTACACGATTATTATTATATGATCACTGATTATTATATTTATATGAGTACGGGCTGTTAATATGACTTACATTCTCAAATTATAACTCTGAAATATATCTGTGGAAAACGTCAACGCAAAATGTCAAATCAGTGAGTGAATGACTTTAATGCTATCGGCCATCTTTACAGGCAGTCGACGTTTGACAGAGGTTGTGTAAACACTAAGGTCAGTACTTTGAATATTTATAATTGTAACTCGATTAAAATGTGATTATACTTTGTTAATAGCTTGTGAATTGTTTGATTTATACGACTCCTGCTATCTCGATTACACATGCTACGTGTCTGTAATGGTGACCCTCTTTCCTGAGACTTTACCTTTAGTTTATCGTCAGACGAGGTGAAGTTAAATTGACGTGTCCTATATACAAAAAATTAGGAGAGGCCTATGTCTAGCAGTAGACTGCGGTGGACTGATTAATTGATTGATTGATTGATATAAAAAACCCTTATCGTGATAATAGGTAGCCTTTTCCTCTTCCTTTTTTTTCTTTTTTTTTATAGGACACGTCAATTAGACTTCGCCTTGCCTGATGGTAAGCTGAAGGCAAAGTCCCAAAAAAGAGGGTCACCATTACTTACACATACGCACGCCCCGCATAAAGGATCCGGGACTGTAGGAAGTAACCTTTAGTCAATGTCTGTACTAAGGGTTTAGGCATGAAAGCGTAACAAACAGAAAACCACGGCTATTATAACCTCGTTTTGTGTTCCCGGTGGTGAGTAGGGTAGCCAGAGCTCACTGGAGAGTTTTTGTGCTGTCAGTGGGAAGACCAAAGGCTTGTCCTAATTTTGTGTTCTGCACTGAGGGCACATAAAATCTCTGTTGATGTGACTCCACTGGTGTTACACATGTTCATAGGTCACGGTAACCACTTTCCATCAGGTGGGCCGTGTGCTTGTCTACCACCTAGAAAGACAGAGTTACATTCGTATATAACAGGTATTAAGTATGGATAGTTAAATTTACACAAAACACGGGCGTCTGCATGCCTGGCCTGGCATGTATGGTGCAGCGTACAGGCTAAGAGATGTTACGTAGTCAACACTACAGACGTTAGAATGTGGTTCTGGCACTACACTAATAAGGTGTGAGTATCCTTTCAGTTTTTACTGGCTCCGCTTTAGGAAGCTTCGTAATCGTTATGCTAGCGAGTATTAATGCAAGCGAATATTTTATTCATGACTTCTATAAGTGAATCCGGTAACTCGTAACTCCTGCTTTTCGCTTATTTGGTGAGTTTAGTCTACTTTTTAATAGAGATTAGATACTTACAAATAATAAATACATATTTGAACCATTTGGGGTCGATACGCTGGGATCATGGGGTCCAAATGTCCGTCTTTTGTTTAAAGACATATCTAAACGTTTAATTGATGTTACCCGTGACCAGAGGTCTGTTTAATTCCTTGCGCAAAGGATTGGTATTGCCATTAAACATGGCAATGCCGTCCTTGTTGACATCGATGGGGAGGAATTCTTTGATGCCTGAACTTGCAGGATTGTATAGGTATATTTTTTATTGTTTTTAAATTTAATTTAAATAAATTTTACATTATGTAACCAATAAATAACAAATATATTATATATTTTATGGGTAAAAATAACATACATCCTACTTATATTGTAAATGTAAAATATTATTAGAATGAATGGATGTTTCTTATTCTTTCACGCAAAAATTACTAAACCGATCTTGACGAAATTTGACGCAGCGATAGGTTATAATCTAAAATAACACAGGCTACTTTTTATTCCTGAAAAAGGTTCTAGTGGATCATGGTTACAGGATTATTATTGCCGTGACTCTGGTACTTTTAACCAGAACTACCAGACATATAAAAGCTGCAGAGCAAGCCAGAAGATACGGGCCATCATTCCAGGTGCTGTTGATATCAAAATTGTGATCCATAACTCGACTGCCTCCAGTTCTTTATCGTACGACATAGGAGGGAATAAATAATATATATTTAAATAAATATTCTACAACATTTCATGGTAAGCATAGCTCAGCTAGCTTATTTTTTGTGTGGAATCTAGAATGCTGATAAAGATACTTTTTTTTTTGTAAATAAAAACATATTATAATTAGAAACACCCAGACCACTGCATATATACATATTCATGCATAATATTTGCACTGAGCGGTAATAGAACCCGCGCCTCCTGCGTATCACTCGATGGTAAACTGTAATTGGAAGTCTTATAAAGCTAGACTGTGGTACTTCCCGGTCGAATCAGACCCATCTTGTTCGGAAAACAATAATTCACCTTGTATTACTTTTACACACTAAGACCCGTATTCTATTGAATTTTGATTTATCTGAGAGCATATTGTATAGATCGAATTGACAGATTTGAATCTGTACAATTAGTCCCCAGGTACATTGCGATTCAAGTGAGTTTCGCGATTCATTCTAGAATACGGACCTTAGTATTCAATTTGTTACCAAGTTACACAAATACAAGTAAATTAAACCATTTACAAAGTGCTCGATAATGTAAAACAGCGCCAATTTTACGAGCAAAATTTAACTCTACCTATGTGCGTGGTACGAATTCAATAAGTAATATGTATGCTATTCAGGTACTTAACTGACGGGTTCGATTCCTAACTTAGCAAATTGAAGCATCTGCAGCACCCAAGGGTCAGTTCCCGTTGCATCCCAAGATAACATTTAGAGCCCGGGGTCCGCTCTCCTACACCTCCTTGCCATAACTTTGTCCATTTTGGCTTCTGAGAGAAGCGACTGTCGCCTGACCCGCAACCAAGAACCTTGTTCATCAATCAATAGGAATAGGTTTGTAGGTAAGGTTGTCTTAAGCACCGAAAGTCGACCCCAATACTTCCGACAAAATTGAGATTCATGCACTAAAACGGACGCTAGAACAGTTTATCCAATATCTAACTTAGGCAATAAAATTATCATGTTTTTTGATTCTGTAAAAAAATTAAGTTTTTAAATGTTCTTTATGTGCATAAACTGAATAATTGAAATTGATTCTTTGATTTAGTTAACAGAATATATAAATGTTCGATACACCCATGGAGAAGGAAATTCTGTCCTCCATGGATACACCTCTGCCCACTCCTTCAGGTATGAGTACAATTATAAAGGTAAGCTCCCACGAGACCTATACCCACCTAGTTCTTTAACACTAGATCCATAATTAGCATAGCATCTACATTCTTACGAAAACGATACAATAGTTATAAGTGTGTCCGGCATACGAACAAGATTACGCCTTCCGCGACGTAAGCAACCCATTTGATTCGACACTAAGTAGGTATCTAGGTTTGTACAACAGATTACTTTTTATTCTAATGGAGTAGGCATTAGACTTGTCTTAAGTATTTCGTAGAGATGTAATATTACAAACTGATACAAACAATATATATATATACAAACTGACGTTTCTGAAATCTTTATCTACATCTACACTATTATTATAAAGAGGAAAGATTTGTACCTATTTTTGTATGTTTGTATGTTTGTAATGAATAGGCTCAAAAAGTACTGGGCCGATTTAAAAAATTCTTTCACCAATAGAATGCTACATTCTTCCAATTTGACATAGGCTACATTTCATTTTGAAAAAAATTAGGGATCCTTGGTAAAATTTGAACAATGTAACCGAAGGTGTAGAAAAATGAGTCTTAAAATGTCTTTCGTCGAATGCGCTGACGAAACTATTAGCGATAGAACAAAATAATGTACAACAATATTGAAGAACATCATAATGTCTACAAAAAACTCCACGGTAGCATATGTCCAACTATTGTAGTTATGTCCCTACAACAACTTTTTTCATTTTAAACATTAATGAAAATGCTAACCAAACTCAAACCCTGTTATTTATGTGTTTATGACCCCGTGCGAAGCCGGGACGGGCTGCTATTTGTATATAATATAAGAGATAATGGCTCTTTAGATGTTTTCCTTGCATATAGTTTTGGATCTTCCCATACTCTCCTAGTTTACAAAAATACACTGTTATACGATTAACTCAAGTACGCCGGGTTGGACCCGCTGTATCATTGCGTGCCAGTAGCAGTGGAGACCCTGGGGAGCTGGGGCAAAGAGGCCTTGGATTGGACAGAGGCTCTTAGAGGTTACTGGTGAGTCTTACTCCGGATCGTTCCTGGTGTTGAGGTTGGCCATCGCAATCCAACGTGGAAACGCGGCAAGTTTGCACCGGGAGCGATCAGGAATGGGTTATTCGATTAGTCTTGACATCGTATTATTTATTTAGTGTTAAGGTGACATTGTCTAATTAATAATTAACTATTTTAATTATTATTATTTTTTTCACATCATTATCTGCAATCATAGATTTTGTCATTTTATGTCAAATCAAATAACCCGCCCCGTAATTGTGCCCAAGACACTGGCGGCGTTGCCTCGCTAAATCACGGTGGCCATCCTCTGCCCCAGAAACGAGCCGGAGCGGGAGTCACCGCCCAGTTCGTGAATACGGCGACCAATCTCAGCGATTAAGCCCTTCGCCTCCGACCCCCAACTGCCCATAGTCTACACCGCAATGGGCACAAAATAATAAAGTGGCTCCATTACGGCGTATTTCAGTTTTTTTCTGCTCGCTGACGCAGGAGCGCTGACGGAGCGACTCAGGTGCGCAACAGTGCTGATGCAATTGGCATCCCACAACAGGCACCTACCGTTTTTCCACGGCACCAAAGTCAGCCCATCTGGTCGCAATTAACAAATTGCCAAATATTCATTGTTGTATGATTGACCAAGATCTAATGGGGCGAAACCAACAACACCTGCAAACTGGTACACCTGCTGTAACGGACGAGACTCTGCTCTAATCGAGGCTTGAGACTAAAAATTAAGATAAACCAAATTATAGAAACGAGGAGACCCGGACCCCGGGATTTCTTCACTATTTCCCTTCATTTGCGTTATATTGACTTTTGTGTGTGCGACTACCGTCTGACCACCTAACTCCGAAAGGGATGCCTGCACTAGAACCTCAACCATCGATAACCAGATTTACCAGTTTACAGATTGGTTACCTTGGGCCTCGAATATCTTGGTGAGGTTTGTATTTATACCACTTAGGTGTCAGATAAGCTCACCACCCACCTGATGGAAAGTGGTTACCGTGGCCTATGGACGTGAACAAAACTAAGGGAATCACACTTGACCTGCCAACCATTTAAGTATAGAGCGTTGCTGTGCCGTCAATCTATAAGTTCTCTAAAGATTCCCAAAATTGACTTTTATAATTGCACAGTCTTAGATTACAGAAATATGTGTACATTGTAAGGTGAAGTTCTACTTGAATAGCTAAACGCTACCTAAGAACTAGGGCACAGATTAAAATGATATTCGTCACACATCGCGGTAACGTGACACAGGTGACACTGTATCAGACATGCATTGAGAATCTTTACATGTTCCTTAAAGCTCAGGTCACAGTGTGAGCTAAGCTAAACTATGCTATTTCCGGTGGTTTTTAGTTTGACGGCCTTAACAAATACTTAAATGCTTTTAGAAACTTTCTATTTTCTGGAAATAAAACTATTTACAAGAGATTCTATCGCGATTTATCTGGTGTTATTTTATTATTTAGATATTCAGGTAGGCACACCGATCAGGCGATCTTGTCGTTTTTTTATACCACTTAGGTGCTACACCACAAGCACATGGCCTATCTGATGGAAAGTGGTTACCGTGGCCTATGGCTATGTACAACGATACACATGTGCTGCCGACTCTGTTAAAACAGAGTTTCTGTGCTGTCAGTGCAGAAGACAAAACAGGACAAGCCTTTGGTCTTCCCACTGCCAGCACAAAAACTCTCCAGTGACCCTACTCACCGCCGGGAACACAACACGATGTTATTATGGCCGCGGTATTCTGTAGAGCGGAAGTACTTTCCCAGGCGGGCTGTTCAATTGAGACGGGCATAACATCGCGTCCTACGTTTCGGTTACTTATCAGCATCATGGTCACGGGGAAGCTAATGATTTTGGAGTCGTAAGTACGGTTTATTACTTGTTAAACTTCTATACGGGTAAACGGGTACCGTTGGAAAGCCACAAGGAGTTAAAATAATAAACAATATAAGCACATTCTATTTCACGGCACGCTGTATCTTGTGCTGCAGTCTGCGTCCACTAAGAATTCACACCTTTAAGGCGATGCCAATCAGTGAATATTCAAAATAGTTCGGGTAACTTACACTTCGAACTTTGAGGCTCCTCCCGTCAGCCCCAGACCTGCGCTCATTGGGGGCAGAGGTCATTCATCGACCTCCGACGTTCGAGTTGCCTCAGTACGTGGGCAGCTTGACTTGCGATCCTCTGTCGCTCCCGCTGCCGCTCTCGCCCCACCTGTTCCCTCACGAGCATAACATGCTCGCAGAAGGAGGCACCAGTATGGATTATAGTCCCTAAATTTGGCTTAACTGAAAACATGATAAATTAAAAGAAATAATAGCTAATGGAAACTTCGCTTCACCTTATCATCCATCGTTGCACCAAAAAGCTTACATTTTTTTTTTGTAAATTTTGCGCAAAGCCAAATGAAGCTACTAACTTAGCTCCAGGTGAGACTTTACCAACCTCTACTATGTCTACAGGAATAATATGAGATAGAACATTTGCAATACATTTTTTGGTCAGCTAGACATTGCGTGATGAGAATTACAGACAAATGTGTCCACATTATTTCTGCTGTTTGCCACATTTTGATTTGTTGTTTAGGCCACACACCAGGAGACTAGTGGGAGCATCAAATTTGTGAGGAGACGAAATGGCGCAGGGTAAGTATTTTAGGGGACCAGTGGGTTCGATTCCACAGAAATACGTTTGAAACTCCTGAGACTTTGCCTTTAGCTTACCATCAGGCGAGGTGAGGTCAAGTTGGCGTGTCCTTTATAAAAAATAAAAAAAACTATCATGATGCTTATTATAAAAAGCGCCTTGTTGATCAATAGGCTGCTAACTAAATATTAAATAGTGAAATAATCCCAGAAGATATACATGTATTATTTAAAATTATGTGTCAGTAGCTTTGTGTTCGTGATCGAGAGGTTTTGAGTTCGAATCCTAACCATTACACTACCGACATGGACGTACTGACAACACAAGTCACTGGAGAATTTGTGCTGTCAGTGGGAAGACTAAAGGCTTGTTCTGCTTTGTCTTCTACTGACGGCACAGAAACTCTGTACTTACAGGGTTGGCAGCGCGACTGTGACTCCTCTGGTGTTACAGACGTCCATAGGTCACGGTAACCACTTTCCATCAGGTGGGCCGTGTGCTTGTCTGCTAACTAAGTGGTATAAAAAAAAAAAAAACAAGCAACTTAGCTTAGCTGGACGAGTATCAATAATTTTTTTTTTTTTTATATAGGACACGTCAATTGGACTTCGCCTTGCCTGATGGTAAGCTGAAGGCAAAGTCCCAGAAAAGAGGGTCACCATTACTTACACATACCGTGTGACAATGGTGACACTCAGCTTGACGGCCTCATCATATGCTTTTTCACGCCCCGCTTAAAGGACCCGGTTACTAGTACTAAAAAAATGCCTATAAATCCCCGAGGGGATAAGCAGAGTTGTATTAACGCACACTTCACAAGTATAATTTTCGGTTATTACATTGGGCGAGCCTATTGCCGTCAAGTGGATAGTAGTAGAAAACCTGTATTTTATTTCTTTCTGTTCTTGCTACACATCGATCACGTAGTTTTTACATAACACAAGGACAAACAAACGTAAGAAACACACATTCGCGTAATGATGAACTTGCTGTGATTGATGATTCAACTCAAAAGAGAAAATTGGAACCTTGGAGTGTAGGTGCAGGTTGCATTATTTATTGTTACATGATGTTAACCGACTAAAGAACTATTATTTGCGCAAACTGATGTGGTTTTTCCAAGCAACTACGATATGGGGTTCTTCTAGAAAGCCCTAAAAAGTCTAACAACTGGTCCAACTGCAATGCTTCGGTATCGCTATTCAGTTATGAGGTCAGATGGCAGTCGCTTCGCGGAAAATATCGAAGTTCAGCCAAATCCGCAGTTAGAATGCAAATATTTGTATGCATGAATATGGGTATTTGCATTGGTCTGGGTGTTTCTATGTATAATATGTATGTATTTACAAAAAAAAAAAGTATTTAAGTATGTTTATCAGTATTCTTGATTCCATAACACAGGCTAGTTAAGCTATGCTTACCATGGGTCTAGATAGCGTTGTGTAGAATGTCGTGGAATATTTATTTATATAAAAAAAAAGAATGTAAAAGCGGACCCCAGAATCCAAAGTGAAAGCTTCGTATATGACTGGGATTAACGCTAAGATAGAAAAAGAGAACTGTTGATTGATTTAACATTTTATACTTTACTATTTGCCCGTCCCGGCTTCGCCTGAGGCTTATTTAGAAACTTCATATAACTTCTTTAAGCCCGTAATTTTTTAGTTTTCAAATAATGTATGGAAAGCTGCCAGATTCGTTGACATTTATGATCACTACTCCCCTCCCTTAAGTAGTAGCGTGATGATATATAGCTTAAAATCTTCTTTTTTTTTATACCACTTAGTTGGCAGACAAGCACACGGCCCACCTGATGGAAAGTAGTTACCGTGGCCTATGGACGTCTGTAACACCAGAGGAGTCACAGTCGCGCTGCCAACCCTGTAAGTACAGAGTTTCTGTGCCGTCAAACAAGACAAATCAGGACAAGCCTTAAGTCTTCCCACTGACGGCACAAATTCTCCAGTGAGCTCTGGCTACCCTACTCACCGCTGGGAACACAACACGAAGTTATTATAACCGCGGTATTCTGTAGGGCGGAGGTACTTCCCCAGTCGGACTGCTCAATCGGGCGGATATACCGCCGTGTCCTACCTCCTAAAATCCTATCTTCATCGATAAACGGACTATTCTACACCGAATTTGTCAATTCGAACTAGTAGTTCCTGAGATTAGCGCTTTCAAACAAACAACCAAACAAACAAACTCTTCAGTTTTATAATATTGGTTTAGATAAGTTTTATAAAAGTAACTTCATTCTCCCTGATGACATGCTGAAAACGAAGATAGTACTTATAGCCATCTCTTTAATTTAGAACAAAACACGCAAGAAATGAAAGGGATGGATTTACAAGTAAAGTATACAAAATGTTATGAAATGGAATTCTGTTAAGATAATTTTGAACACTGCTAGCTTAGATGCCATTGAGCGACCTATGTTAGTACATATCAATATGAACACTCTACTAGCTTACATTATTATAGAGAATTGATTGCTAAGATGTTTTGAACACACTGGATGTTTACTTTCTGTAACTGTTTTTGTTAAATAAACTTATTATTATTTTTGTTTTTCGGTTCCATGACTCTCGGAACTATGGAGTCCCGGGCCTTTGGAAGGCGTGTGTCGGGCTGAAACCAAGACGTAGAGGCCCTTTTATGAGAATTTAATATGCTAGGAATTATTATTACAATTATTTGAGTTTCGTGATACTAATGCCGCGTGGTTCCCAGTAAAGTAGAATTTGGGCCACCCCATCTCTTCCCATGCGGTGTCGTACAAGGCGATTAAGGGATAAGGTTGTTTAACATCAGGCAGAATACAGCTCAGGCTCAGGCACAGATACAAGGCTCGAGTCAACAATAGTGCCCGGAAGACGGCAATAGACTCACCTCCTTGTGGTACCGAAAACAATGATTGGTGAAATGTGGGTGTTAATTCACCTCAGCCTAACCCTTCGGGAATAAAGGCGTGATTATATATATGTATGTATGTATGTGATACTAATATAAAATTAGAGTTTTGGTATTACGTTCATTTTGAGTACTTTGCGTAAGTTAGATGCTACAGTCACAAGACTAACGTACCTGTACATTATTTAATTAAATAATTAAAAAAAAACATACAAAGTTCTAATGTAACTAGAGGTAAACTCCAAAAAACGGCCTATACTTGTTTGGAATACATAATTGTTTTCTCGCGGTTCGGTCACCGACCGCAATTAATTAGCAATCTAATCAAAAATCTCGAGATTTAAGATAAAGTGTTCATTATCATATGTCATGTTTTGATTTAAATTTAAAAAAATATAAGTACTAATTAATTTATGAAGCTATGTTTTAATTAACAAATGCGTAAATTATCGTAAACGTACCGAAGCTGAGAAAACAAACGTAATATTTATAACTTATTCTTATTACAGTAAATCTTATTCTAGATCGTTTCTGTGAAATAATCACTGTATATATAATCTTGTTAATGTTTAAATATATATATTTATGTTATAATAGCTGCGTGGACACATACACAGTTGTGGAAATTCTCCATTTTTTAAGAAATTTCTTGCAGCAGACGTGTGAGAGTTGAGTGTGAAAAGTACAGAAGTGTAAGAGCATTGTTTCATAAAATCATAATTATTATTATACATACAAACATATAATCACGCCTTTATCCCCGAAGGGTTACACATTTCACCAATCATTGTTTTTTAGCCCCACGTAATAGGGGGTGAACCTATTGCCGTCTTCCGGGCACTATTGTTCACTCGAGCCATGCTTCTGAGGCCGAGTCTAGGCTGTATATATCTGTTTGATGTTAAACAGCCCCATCCCTTAGTAGCCTTTACGACACCGCAAATACTCCATCCAACATACATTTCCATCCAAAGGTTGCCTGGAAGAAATTGTGTAAAGCGATAAGACCGCCCTTTGTACTGCTCTTGTCTTCTCAATTTCTGTAATATGAATATTGTAATTGGCGTACAATAAAGAATATAATAAATAAAAAAAAAATAAACAGCCCCATCCCTTAGTTGCCTTTACGACACCGCATGGGAAGAGATAGGGTGGTCCAAATTCTACTCTGCCGGGAACCACACGGCATTTTATAAGGAATATGAAGGAAAGGAAGGCAATTATAATATTTTTACGACATATACACAATTGATTATTTTACAAAACAATATCTGTAACTTTAAGGTCAAAATGAGTTCCAAAGTCTACCCATATTAGAAAAACTACATATTGTAGTCTTTCGAATATGCGTATTAAAGTTGGTATATCATTCAAATATTACTGAGATTTTGGAACTGTCTTTGTGTATACTACTTAGGTGGCAGAAAAGCCCACGGCCCACCTGACTGTAAATGGTTAACGTGGCGTATGAACACGTGCAACACCAGAGGCGTCACGCTCGCGCTGTTGACCACGAAAATGAGATTGTCAATCAATCAATCAATTAGCCTATTGCTGCTGCAATCCTAATAGCGGTTCTATAGTCATGAGGATTCTATCTTCTCCCTGGGCTGATCGTTTAATTGTAATTGCTATATCATGCAAGAGCAATATCATACCATTATTATATCATGCAAGAGTTATAGCTATCATACAGTAGCTGTCATGCTATTGCTAAGCCATTTTATGGCTGTTTTTATACCGCTTGGGAACACTGCTAACCTGGTAGAAAGTGTATGGACGTGTGCAACACCAGGCGCGTCACACTCGTGCTACTGACTCTGTGGGAACCATCAAATGCCCTTCTTGAATAACCCCATGTCATGTAAATTATTATAAACATAAACCACGCGTTAGTATGGACTGCCCCTTACGTAAAGGCGGTTACTGACGTGCAATGTTGACACCTGCACCCGTTAATCCTTGCGCGTGCTACGCTTACTGATGCGCCTGCGTCGACGTAGGCCAGCGATATGCGGTGACATCATAAATATGAACTATGTATCAGTGTAGAGTCTAGACTCAGACTTAGAATCAGGTTGACTTTCTAAAAGGAATTTAAAAAATATATATGGTATTCATTTTAATATTAGTTAGTTTTATAGTAGGTAATAATATGGTACGAGTGTGTAAAGTTGGTGATTGCCGCTGAGGCGTCAATGAGACCCGAGCCGATAGACAATAGGCGAGGGTCTTAAGAGGGCCGAGAACGGTAATGATCAAGACACACGTGTTTCAACACACTTGCGAATAAAATAACACTGAAATAGGTCAAAGTCAAAAATCATTTATTCTGTATAGACCATTATATCGGAACTTACAAAACGTCAACAAAAAAGGAACATGAATATCAGTTTCATAAATGGACCACAGGTTTGAAACGCGGCCCCGACCTGAGAAAACGGCGGCAAGAAACTCAGCGGGCATTTCTTTAGATATATTTTTTTGCTCTATTTATAAACATACACTTAGTCTACTTAATCTAAATACAAAAATTTACTTGAATAGCATAGTTGAGCGAGCAGCTCATTTCCAAGCTTGTTCATCATCAAGTGTTATTAATCCAAGTAATTTACTTTTAATAATATTTTTATATTTATACACAGGTAAATCCCTAATTTCATTAGGGAGCTTGTTAAAAAAGCGTATACACTTGCCCTGGAATGAATGACTAATTTTTTCAAGTCGACTACCACAGACTACAAGATTGTTTTTGTGTCTGGTATTTATTTTATGCCGGTCACAAACTCTAGAGAATTTTGTAACATTTTTCCGTACATACATGAGGTTCTCGAAAATATTTTGTGACACTACGGTTAAAATGTCTATCTTCTTAAACTTTTCTCTGAGGGAGACTCTTGGGCCAAAATTATAAATGGCTCGCACAGCCCACTTTTGTAACACAAATATTGTGTTTAAATGTGCAGAATTACCTAAAGGAGAATTCCGTAGCTCAAATACTATGGAAATAACTGAAATATACTATTCTAGCCACATCTGTCAAGGTCCTAATCTTTTTTACAGCGTAGGAGGCCGAACTTAATCTAAACACCTCAACAAAGTCTAGGGAACAAGATGACCCCAATTATTTTTTTTCGTGTAAATCTTGTTTTGCAAATAACTGGCAGCAAATAAATAAAAATAGAATAAAGTAGATTACAGAGTTGTTCGAAATTTAAAAATAAATTTAAATAAGTAATGATTTTCGGATATGGAGGGAAAACTTTTAAAAGTGTTTGATTGTGCAGTTTCTCTGAGGCAAAATAAAAATTATTTTTTTTGATTGTAAATAACGTTTATTATCAATAATACGTCTTTTACGTATGGTTTGTGCATTTTTGTGACTGTAGTCATCATGTCACGTCGTCATTTAAGTCGTGAAGAGATGTTAAGGGCTGTTGGTATGCTGCAAGCTGGACGAACTCAACGCGACGTAGCGGATGCTGTCAACACCCAACCAAGCGTAATTTGCAGATTATGGGCACGCTACAGGTCTACAGGGGATGTTGCCGAACGTCACAGGGGACGAAATAGGGTTACTACCCCGCGACAAGATCGTTTCTTGCAAAATTCCGCAAGGCGGCAACCCACGATTACTGCTCGTCAGTTGGTCGCAGGCCTCCAGTCTCAGCATCAAGTGGTTATTAGCGATCAAACTGTCAGAAGAAGACTACACGAAGCCAATCTTTATGCTCGCAGACCGCTTAGGGTTCCAGCTCTTCGACGTGGAAATCGAGGTCGTCGCTTATTGTGGGCTAACGCACATTTACAGTGGACCGACCATCAATGGGCACGGGTTCTGTTTTCCGACGAATCTTGCTTCGGTTTTCATCCTGATTCGAGAAGAGTGCGTATATGGCGAGTTCCTGGACGTCGGAGTCGTCTCCAGAATCCGCAAGAAGTTCATCCTTACCAAGGTGGAACAATCATGGTATGGGCTGGAATTCGCCTTGGTGGAAGGACCGACCTCGTTTGGATACGGGGCAATTTGAATGCAAACCAATACATTCAGGAGGTTATACACCCCATGGTAATCCCTCATCGACAGCAGTTCGGTCAAGATTTTATGTTCATGCAAGATAATGCACGGTCACACACCGCGAGGGTAGTGGTCAATGCGTTAAGCGAGAACAATATGACGATGTTGGAATGGCCTGCTCAGTCTGCCGACCTCAATCCCATAGAGCATGCCTGGGATTTGCTTGGGAGAAGAGCTTTCAGTGATTCTTTGGAAAATCTGAACACTGAAGAACAACTTTTTTTACACCTTCGCAGTGTATGGAGCCATATTCCACAGACGATGATTGACAATCTCATACTAAGTATGCCACGCCGTTGTCGAGCTGTTGCTAATGCTTTAGGAGGTCCTACAGATTATTAAAAACGTTTAAAGTACGGTTAATTACTGTATTTCTTACTACCTCGTTATTTTTGTGCCTAATCATAGAAGGTTGTAATACTCAATATTGGCACTATTCAATTCTTTCTTAAAAAAAAAAAAATTGGTATGAAAATGTTTTTATTAAAATTAAAATTAAAAACGGTATAAAAATACCCTTCTATTGATATAAAACACTCACTATTACAAGAAAGGGTTTTTAAATAAAAACTAGAAATGTCCTTGTTCCCTAGACTTTGTTGATGTGTGTACTAGCTATTTAGAGTCAATACTCAAGCCCAGGAACACTGTCGATTCCACAAGATATTCCACAAGGTATTTACCCATGTAGTTTACTGGTAGTAAACTTTCCATAACGTTAAGGCTTCACATCTTATATCGGGCGGTGAACAGCATAAATCATTTTCTTCATTACTAGTAGATACGACGAGTGCACAATTCAATTATATTGGCTATAATTTCAACAATTAAAACGAGTTAAGAATTATTTTCGGAATAGCGGGAAAAAAATAATAATTTTCCTATGCGCGCATCTAGCATAGACCATAGACTAAAAGAATGAGGTTTCTTTTTTTCGGAACGTAGAAAATGAAAACGTAAGTTATATTTGAGTGAAAGATTTGTTTAATAAACAAATAATTTAAAATTATCTATTTAAATACTAAGTTGCATGAGTTGATCTATAAATTATTTGTACTGTTTTGATCACGAATTTTTATGTACCGAGACTTTTAGGAACAAAGCAATTCAACCAATAAAATTAAAATGCTATAACTCTCTTGTGAATTATAGCAAGGAAAAAGTCACCGTTAGATTATTCTGTGGTTTGATAATAGGTGTAATTATGTGCCTAATTGAAGTGAAATTAGAGCTACTTCATGGAAAAGTGTGTTAAATTATTTTTTTTATTTTTATAATGGACACGTCAATTAGACTTCGCCTTGCCTGATGGTAAGCTGAAGGCAAAGTCCCAGAAAAGAGGGTCACCATTACTTACACATACCGTGTGACAATGGTGACACTCAGCTTGACGGCCTCATCATATGCTTTTTCACGCCCCGCTTAAAGGACCCGGGACTGTAGGAAGAAGGAAACACGTGAGCTGGTAATGAATTCCAGGCCCTAATGGTGCGACAGAGGAAATAGTCTCCGAACCGCTTGGAATACTTATATTATTACACAGACTTAAAGATTTGGGTTTGTGGCGTTGTAAGGGGTAATATCTAGATCTATTGAACGAAATTTGAATATTCTTTTACCATATCATCACGCTATCGGGGAGGGTCAGTATCGAAAATGGGATCAAAAGTTAGTAATCTATAAAACAATTTTCTCATAACTTTCAAAAAGTGTTTGGGCTCGTCCGGGATTTGAACCCGGGACCTCTCGCACCCTAAGCGAAAATCATACCCCTAGACCAACGAGCCGATTACTAAGTTAATGAAACGTACATATTGTATACATTGAAATGAAACGTACATATTGTATACATTGAAACATCGATAACAGATATATCGAGACCATAAAGTACAAAATAAGCCACCATATATTATTTATAGATAATTTAATTACATGTTTATTCGTATGTATTTTGTTAGGACTGCAAGCCCAGTACGCGCCAGTACCCGCGTACTGAGGCAACTCGAGCGTCGGAGTTCGAGGAATGACCTCCGCCCCCCATGAGCACAGGCTTGAGGGTGATGGGTGGAGCCACCTGTCACCCTGGCAGAAGCAGGCCGCGGCGACGGCGCGCGTAGTGCGCGTCCTCGATTCCGGGGACGATTTGGGGACTCTGTAGTTCCCACACCCGAGGAGGGCGAGATCTAGAGAGATGACTCTGGGTCGGCCGGGGTGCGAGGGATATGCATGTTAACCTCACCTTCAGCAAAAAAAACGACCCACAGCCGTCGTGCGTTTTAGTCGGTTCGAGTCCGACATAACCTCCTACACCGGCTCCGGCTTGGAGATTGGGGATTCGTGGGGATTTTTCGCGCATAAAATAATGTATTTTGTTACAATTAAAGAAAGATTTAAGGCATACCGCATCCATCATCAGCATAGTTAAGGAGGTAGGACACGGTGGTATTTCCGCCCAATTGAGCAGTCCTACTGGGGAAGTACCTCCGCCCTACAGAATACCGCGGCTATAATAACTTCGTGTTGTGTTTCCAGCGGTGAGTAGGGTAGCCAGAGCTCACTGGAGAATTTGTGCTGTCAGTGGGAAAACTAAAGGCTTGTCCTGCTTTGTCTTCTACACTAACGGCACAGAAACACCGCTACTGTAGAAGGCACCGGTACTGTCTACTTACAGGGTTGGCAGCGACTGTGACTCCTCTGGTGTTACAAACGTCCATAGGCCACGGTAACCACTTTCCATCAGGTGGGCCGTGTACTTGTTTGCCACCCAAGTGATATAAAAAAAATACTATTAGTCCCGGTTACATTCTAAGCTTGTATTTCAGAGCCCAGTGTCCGGAGGAATGTATGCATAGCTTAGTGACGCGCCAAGGGTTTAAAGTTAGTAAAAAAAAACTCTGGAAAAACTACAAATTCTAATCCTAAGGCAATCTAATCATGAAATAATATAGGCCATATATTCTTTAAGATATGAATTAATCCTTAGATTATATTGACACTCTCACCTTTGAAGTATTCGCATCCAGTTACACCCAAGGGAGTAACACTGTTACTGTAGGATGAAAAATTTTGGTATTACTGGTTAGTAAAAAATTCCCAACGTGTCACAGGTTTACTGGTGTTAACCAATTTGAAGGTCTCGGGCAAGAAGATCTTTATCAGTACGTACGTTCTGTAGAATAGAATAACATCTGTATGGAATTTGACATTTTTGACAGTTGTCAATACATGTCATAAACGTCAAATCTCGTACCTATGGCTATTATGTTTATGTGTTTTCTTTTTATTATTATTGTTTTATTTTCTTTATATATTCTCATGTACACCTAACTGCCCTGAAATATTCTTCTCCTATTTTTTGCTCTCCATCCTATGGTTGCCTGTGAGAAATTGCCGCAAAGCGATAAGGCTGCCATCTGTACGTACCACAAAACTTTGTCTTCTTATTGTGATGTAATATCTTGTTGGTGTACAATAAAGACGCTTATTATTATTATTTTCTCTTTATTTTAATATACAACTTATAGATTTATATTTTGAAACACATAAAAAACATCTATTTAAAAATATAAAAAATAGTGCTCCACCGGTATTGGGTACAGGGACCAAGCTATCGGTGGTTAGGGCTCCAGAGAAAGGAACTTCCGCACGATGCGCGCCGTATCAAGAAGCACAGCCTTCTGCATCCAGGGCCAGCCCTTGACCCAACCATCTAACCCGAGCTTCTTTAGGTGTTGTTTTCTTTATTATTACTATTACATTCGTCATTTATTACTACTATTCTACAAAGCTGCGTGTTTCCGGCAGGGTAGAATTTGGGCCACCCCATTTCTTCCCGTGCGGTGTCGTACAAGGCGACTAAGGGATAGGGCTGTTTAACATCTGACAGATATATATAGCCCACACTCAGCCTTCGATGCATGGCTCGAGTCGACAATAATGCCCGGAATACGGCAATAGGTTCACCCCCTAGTAAGTGGGACCGAATTCAATGATTGGTGAAATTTGAGTGTTAATTCACCTCTGCCTAACCCTCCGGGGATAAAGGCGTGATTATATGTATGTATGTATTCTACAAAGCTACAGGGGCAGGTCTTATATCGATTCAATACTCATTTTCCATGTCCTGCCCATAATATTAAAAACATACCTATAAAAAACAGCTAGCAATAAATCTCCATGACGCAACAGGGTCTCGTCATGTCGTAATATGACGTCACTCTGTTTATTTTTATAGCACAGGTGTAGTGCAAACAGTCTCCTTATACGTGCTTCATCAATGATTATGTCATTGACAGGTGAAAATGCAGTAAAATCGATACGATCTACGTACTGATGCAGGGTTGTGATTTGTATGTTTGAAATGTCACAGGTTAAAAACTTAGTATTGTGGTTAGCGTAAGACCATCGAAATGCTATCGAGACAATACATTATTGGGTAATTTAGACGGTAGCTTTCAATCTAGGGATAAAACTTTTCCAACAAGACTTCTATATTTACAAAAAAAAACGGAATAACGAAAGAAATTTTAAAGCATTTAGTATGTTAACTATTAAAATCAATTAAAATATAGAAAAAAATTAAACGGTTCAGGCGGGATCTGATAGACGATAAGTCATATATATGTAATGTACAGAAAAATTTGTATAGTTTCGGGCGAAGGTTCTGTGGCTTAGTGATCAGAGTGTTCCCCCTGTAAGGGAAAGATAGCGGGTCGAATGCCACCTGAACCGATTAATTTTTTCCTATATCTTAATCGGTATGTCGAAAGACTACAAATATCTAGTCTACTAACAATGCACAACTTTTGTAGCTAAGTCTCTCACAGATGACGAACGAAAAAAAAGACAGAATGTCTCTTTTTTTTACACAGCGTGGCGATAGTTAAGGAACAAGAGAAGAAGAGAAAGGAACAGTCCGACTGGGGCAGTACCTCCGCCCTACAGAATACCGCGGTTATAATAACTTCATGTTGTGTTCCCAGCGGTGAGTAGGGTAGCCAGAGCTCACTGGAGAATTTGCGCTGTCAGTGGGATGACTAAAGGCTAGTCCTGTTTGTCTTCTACATTGACGGCACAGAAACTCTGTGCTTACAGGGTCGGCAGCGTTAGTGTGGCTTCCCTGGTGTTACACACGTCCATAGGACACGGTAACCACTTTCCATCAGGTGGGCTGTGCGCTTGTCTGCCACCTAAGTGGTATAAAAATAAATCAAGCCAAGTCACAAAATATTATTATTTTGTCATACTTTTCAATCAAATCAAAATCAATAATTACTTTGATCATACTTTTTGATGATGTCGACCAGTGATGGGCAAACTTTCTTAATGGGTGACCAGAACGTTTAAGAAATTTTAGAGAAGGGCCAAGACATACGACTGTGGCCTATGGTCATGTGCAACACCACGAGAATCACACTCGTTCTACCGTTTTCTCTTGTTCTTCATGATCTCCTTTCGATATTAAATTTATATTCTATTTTAATCTATCTCTATACCAAATTCCAGCCAGACCCGCGCAGCCGTTAGAGCGTGATTAAGTAACAAACATCCAAACATATTCACGAACTTTCTTCTTCATTCACAAATAGGTAGATTCAAAAACTGACCACTCCGTTTATGCCACTGGCAACCCTAGGTTAGTAAAACTATCTTCCATTATGAATGAGGATAGTGTGTGACATACCAGCCATTTTAAAACAGTTTTTTATTATAGCCGGTTGTAATTTGCTCATGATATATGTATACCTACCAGTATGAAATTAGAATTATAGGTAGGTGCGTTAACTAGCTGTGCTCCACGGTTTCATCCACTATACTTGGTTCTCTTCATGGAGGACAAAATTCCAGAATTAATTCATTTCTCCATGCCTCTCTTTTTTATATAACTTAGATGACAGACAAGCACCCGGTCTACCTGATGGAAAGTGGTTACCGTAACCTATGGACGTTTGTAACACCAGAGAAGTCACAGTCGCGCTGCCAACCCTGTAAGTACAGAGTTTCTGTACCGTC
Source organism: Eilema griseolum (assembly GCA_963662185.1). Taxonomy (NCBI): domain Eukaryota; kingdom Metazoa; phylum Arthropoda; class Insecta; order Lepidoptera; family Erebidae; genus Eilema; species Eilema griseolum. The sequence continues at coordinate 11,877,115 of OY759239.1, read as the reverse complement.
AGTGTAGAAGACAAAGCAGGACAAGCCTTTAGTCATCCCACTGACAGCACAAATTCTCCAGTGACTTCTGGCTACCCTACTCACCGCTGGGAACACAACACTATGTTATTATAGCCGCGGTATTCTGTACGGCGGAGGTACTTCCCCAGTCGGACTGCTCAATTGGGTGGAAATACATCCGTGTACTACCTCCTACCTACCTCCTAGTAATGTGTATGTACACACGGTACACACGGTACACACAGTACACACGGGTCATCATGGTAGCAATATCTCGACGCATCTGCAAAGGCTCGAGGGTGTTATGTGTCGAGATATGATTTATTCCTTACCAGCTCATTCCCGCGGGTTTGCTCGAGGGGAATTCTGTTCCTGTTTTTTTTATAAAGCTACTGTGAATTCTTTTTCAACATAATGGCGAAAAATATTTGCGGTATCAGTCCAGTCGTTCTCGAGTTATGCACTTGGCAACTTCCATTTTTATATATTACTTCGTGCGTTATTAAAAAAAAAACCTAACATGAAGTGATCGGCGAAGGTTTCTGCTACATAACACATACAAAACATAATATACATAACATAAACTCACGCCTATATCCCCGAAGGGGTAGGCAAAGGTGCTAGCACCCACATTTCGCCAGTTTCTGTTTAGGTCCCAATGTAATAGGTGGCGAGCCTATTGCCATTAACCGGGCACTTATAAATCTGCGATAAATACATACATAACTTCGAGAAGCATCGAAAAGTCATTGATATGATATGTGTGCCAGGGTAAAACCTGGAATCGAACCCGAGACCTATTCCAAGAACCGAGGCCAATTTGAACTACTTATATTTATCTGTGTCGGGGCGTACGGTGTCGTATTCTGCTGACAATAATTGATATATTTTGCGGCAGTTCTACCATATTTGGCAATAGATTTACCATTTTGAGTACCAATATTTGATGAAAAATTTAAACTTTGCTGACAATATATTTTCCTTATCAAAATACATTGCACTTATTTTCTACAGTGGCGTCTGAATATTGATTGTGTATTTCGTAACTTGTGAATCAATTGAGTTGTCCTTATTTATGTGCGGTATTTAGTAAGAGTATTACTGTACTTGCTCATAAGTCATTCTATGCTGTTGCCCACAGTGTACGCTTTGTGTTGTTGAATCTGTCAATTATTAATAATACATAGACCTGCTGCTGCCCGTAGCTTTGTTTAATCCTGCCCCTGTAATTCATGGGAACCTTTTCCTGGAAACTTTTTCCCGAGAACCCATTCCCGGGAACCTATTTCCAGTATAAAATGTAGTCTTTGTGTTATTTCAGACAAATCTATCCCTGTACTAAATTCAGTCAGGTCGGTAGCAGTTTAACTTCCCTCAGATGCAATACAACGTTGTCGTACGTCCATAGGCCAGGGTAACAAATTTCCATCAAGTGGGCCGTGTGCTTATCTGCGACCTAAGTGGTTAAAATAAAATCTAGCAGATACATTCAGCATCGTGATTGAATAACAAACATTCAAACTTTGAAACATCTTCGCAGCCCAACGCATTTGGATCTAGATGACACTGTGATTCTGTTCTAGAATATTTTATAGTTTTCAGGCATAGCATAAGCATAAACTCACTCCTATATCCCTGAAGGGATAGGCAGAGGTGCTAACACCCACATTTCGCCAGTTTATATTTAGGTCCCAATGTAATAGGTGGCGAGCATATTGCCATTAACCGGGCACTTATAAACCTGCGATAAAAACACACATAACTTCGAAAAGCATCGAAAATTCATTGGTGTGTGCCATGGTAAAACCTGGGATCGAACCCGAGACCTCGTCTCGGCAGTCGACCACTAGGCTACCGCGGTTAGTTAGTTAGTTTTCAGGCGTAGGTATGTTATTAACCAATCTGTCTAACTAGAACAAGATTTAATGAATCACTAACCATACCACCACAGACTACCTCCATTTCTACATCCTAAGCACTTTGCATATAGACACTAAGTCGTAAATAACACATTTGAAAGGGACTGAGTTCCCACAGCTCCTTGGATCTAGATACTACTATCAGAAAGTCCTATTACATTCCAAAATTGTAAACAAATTTGAGTCTTGACAGAGAGCTGATAAAGTTGCTTTTGTTGTTAGGTTATTTATCAATAGACGTGCAAAGAATGCCTCGATGCTCTACTTTCCAGTGTCTCAAGGATCTTATTGCTTCTAGCTGCTGTTTGCTTTATAAATAGTGATAGAGTCTTGCACGGAAGCAACATACCGCTTAGTTTTAAGCTTGTTAGTGCTTAAATGGGATGTGTGGGACTCTCAAAGACCTTAAAGACCCGTGTCGATCTCATCTACGTACCAGTTTACCAGCTGCACATATTTTCGTCAAGGGCTAGAAGGGTTAGTGGCTCACGTAAAAGTTAACATAAGCCAAAAAAAATAGTAGAAGAGTGAGAAGCAAAGTACTTAAAAGTAATTTAAGGTATTTTTTACGGTTGACATGTTTATCCCTCGCACCCCAGCTGAATCAGGGCCATCTCTCTCGATCTGGCCCTCCTCGGGTGTGTAGACCACGAAGACTCAACTCGTCCCCGAAAACAAATAGGTGCGAAAATGCACGTCACCTGCTGGCCTGCTTCTGCGTGGGTGACAGGCGGCTCCTGTAACAGGCCCGTGCTCATGGGGGACAAAGGTCAGCGTTTTAGTTTAGTTTAATTAACTAGGAAAAGAAATTACTAAAGTTGTCTAGCCCCTTGTACGAAGTGGATTCACATCGGAAATGCAATGACCGGGATTCAAACCCGCATGATGGACCTAGTACTGAATCGTTTAGTACGTATCAGGTCCAAGGAGTAGGATGCGTTGTCCAAATCTGTGATTCCGGATAACTACAACTTGGATGTCTTCAAGTCTTAAGTAAATGGGTTAGTTCTAGGCAAGCGTGCTCCACCATCGACCACATCGTCACTTACCAACAGGTGAGTGATCAATCGCGAGCCTATCAACAATAAAAATACCCCTTGATCAGCAGACTCCTCAACCACTAAGCTACCGTCGTCGCTCCTTCTTATCGTTAATCCCAGTTGAATCCGAAGCTTTCATCTCAGAATTGGGATCCTCTACTGCCATCTGATCTCCACAACCCAATGGCGATTTTATTTTATTTTTTAAAGAATGTTAAAACCGAAATTACTAACATTCCCTCTAATCCCTCCAGCTAAGCGATTTTTCTTTTGTTAGGAGCGGGTTCACGCCGGTAGTGTAATTGCCAGGTTTCGAACCCGGGACCTTTCGATCGTAAAGCCGACTCCTTAACCACTAAGCTTCGATATCGCAATTTGTTGGACTTTATTTTTATATAGAGTTTCATCTACCCGTAACATCTGCCATAGATGTTCGTATGGCTACTGGGACCGACTGCTTAATGTGCTCTCCGAGGTACAGAAGCACCCAGACGTACACAAATACCCATATTCAGGCATACAAATATTTACACTAGCGTGGATTGAACCCACACCTCTTGCGTAGCGACTGCGTTCGCTACCGCCCCAACCCATAGACTGTCCAACTTGTCTTACTCGAAACTAAAACAATTGTTACTACTACTACTACTATACTACTACTACTAATGATAGGAGGTAGGACACGGCGGTATTTCTGCCCAATTGAGCAGTCCGACTGGGGAAGTACCTCCGCCCTACAGAATACCGCGGTTATAATAACTTCGTTTTGTGTTCCCAGCGGTGAGTAGGGTAGCCAGAGCTCTCTGGAGAATTTGTGCTGTCAGTGGGAAGACTAAAAGCTTGTCCTGCTTTGTCCTATACACTGATGGCATAGAAACTCTGTGCTTACAGGGTCGCGCAGCGTCAGTGTGGATTCTCTGGTGTTACATACGTCCATAGGCCACTGTAACCCCTTTCCATCAGGTGGGCCATGCGCTTGTCTGTTACCTAAGTGGTATAAAAAAATTGTAATAATCGTTTTGAAAGTCAAACGGTAAGTCTAGTCTAAACATGTAGTGACAATCGGTCGGGAGGTTTTGATTAGGGTCACGGTAATAAATGTCAATGACGTTGACTGCATTTGTCTCTCTGTACAATTTTATACAGATTGTCATAAGCCTTCAGATTCTTAACGGGTATGTAGTTCCCACGAAGTCGTGAGTTACCTTACGAACCTAGATCTGAGATTCTTGCAGTGACTTACAGACCAATATTATAATAGAATTACGCTGGGTATTGAATAATTAATATGAAAACTGAGTTTGTCGAGGCTGTCGCGGTCGAGGGTCTCCTTGGAACTTCACAGAAGCAGAACATCATCATCGGACTGGACGCTGGAGTAAATGTGAGTTGTATTGAAATTATGAACAGTAATTATTATGTATATTACAAGTAAGTAAGTTATTTTTTATTTTTAAGAGTAAACCTCCTCAGTTTGGCATCATGGAAAGGACAAATGAAACTTGCGTAATATAATTGTCATGCGGAGTAGTAAGCTTCTAAATAGACTACCACGGGGTAGGTTGGGTCACAGGCTTACAAAACACAAACTAGGACAATTGGCAACGCATCAAAGGTGTCGTAGCGAACCTAATTTAAACGCAGTTAATTGATGAATTCATTAAACATACATAATAATGACGCGTCTATCTCATTGAGGTAGGCAGAGACCACATGTTTTATACATATGGTCTCTACCTACAGATATATCTTTCGTGTTTTCATTCGCGTCCACTTTCATAGCTTTTCCGATTTCTTTTTGAAAATACGATGTCAGCTACTTTGACCTCGTATTTTCTAAAAAATCAGTAACTGCAAGTCGGGCTTACCTACTGAGAGTTCCGAATAAAACTGAATTGAGGGATCACCCCTTCTCTTCCCATGCGGTGTCGTACAAGGCGACTAAGTGATAGAGCTGTTTAACATCAGACAGATATATAGCCCAGAGCCTGAGCTCAAATGCATGGCTTCAGTCAACAATAGTGCCCGGAAGACGGCAATAGGCACACTCCTTATTACGTGGGATCTAATTCAATGAAAGGTGAAATGTGGATGTTTTACTTCTACCTAACCCTCCGGGGATAAAGGCGTGATTATATGTATGTATGTATGTAACATTTTATAATTCTAGCTAAACGAAAAGCAGGTCGCTATATGTTTTGATTCCCTTGCAGTTAGTTAAAGTTGCTACATAAACGACAATATCTTTTGATCGTATTGACTTATTAGACAACGGACAACGCTTTGATTGTGCCCCAGTTCTGAGCCGACGCAATTTAAGAATAAGCTTGCCTCCGAAGCCCTGTAACATCAATAATACTGCAAAATATGACATCCAGTTTTAGATATATATTAAGAACACACTTGGTTTCGCCTTACGGCATCCTCAAAGGTTCACAATAACAGTTGAGAACATTCTTCTATAAACATTGCGACACTTAGCCATATTTCGTATGCCTTTGCGGATACCGTAAGGCGAAACCGGTCAGGTCCAATAAAAAACTGTGGATAAAGTACAAGTGAGTTCTTAATTCGTAAAACAACAAATTCAAACAAGTGCCATCAATCAACAGTATAAATAGCGAAATTTTAGACTTTATTGCTTTAGGCTTAAATGTTAAAATTATAAGAAAAAGAGTCCATAACATCTTTTCATTCATTCTACAAGATGCCATTTAATTTAAAACTCTAATTGCATATCGGTGAAGTCTCAAATCAAATGTCAGTGGTATAACAATGATAATATTATGCATGAAGTCTTGGTCTACAATGCGTGGGCAGCTGACGCTTCCTTCTACGAGCAAGTAATGCTGGTGAAGGAGGAGGCGGGGTGGGAGCGGCAGCGGGAGCGACGAAGGATCGCAAGCCAAGCTGCCCGCGTACGAAGGCAACTTGGGCGTCAGAGGTCGATGAATGACCTCCGCCCCCCATGAGCGCAGACCTGGGGTTGACGGGTGGAGCCGCCTGTCACCCTCGCGCGCCTTTCCATTTCCGGAGACGAGTTGGGACTCTGTGGTCTCCACACCCGAGGAGAGATGGCCCTGGGTCGGCCGGAGTGCGAGGGATATGCCTGTTAACCTCACCTTCGGCAACCAAAAACGACTCACAGGCGAATTTGTTCGGTTCGGTCGGTTCGAGTCCGACATAACCTCTTCCATCGGCTCCGGTGACGGGTATCCGTGGGGATTTAGCGCACGTAAAAAAAAAGTCTTGGTCTTGGCAGACGGATAACGAAGTAATCTTATAAAAATTCTATTTTTTTCCTTTTCATGTATGATATCAAAAAACATGCAGTTTCTGCCTCCCCCAAATATCCTTATTAAACAACAAGTTCCCCGTAGTGATCCGGTAGTACACCATTAGGTAAATGAGCACCACATTTGTATCACTTCTCAGCATTTTTTTACATAATCGTGCAAAGACCGTGCTTTGTTCGTACGAATCTACAATACAAAGGGCCGTTTCTATGTTTGTGCACGTTTTATTGCACAATTGTACAATGTATCGGAACGCTGTCTCTACATTATCTAAAGACTTCAGTTGGCTAAGTAGAACCATGATTCTGATCTTAATAAATGGGCCGAACCATTGAAATGTTTAGTTTATTACATGCATTTATATAAAACTAGCTGTTGTATATAGGTACCGGTTATCACGGCAAAACATATTCTATATCATTTTTCAAGGTTGAATCTACCCCTATACCAAATTATAATTGGCTCAGCGGCTTATTCGTGAAAACGTAACATACAGACAGTTACTTTCGCATTTATTATATTAGTATGGAGTATGGAATAATGGTTTATTACCTTTGTTACTTTGCCCGTGCGGTGACGAAGAAAGAATACAAGTATCACCACCCCATCTCATCCGACAGTGTTGTAAGAGGCGACCAACGGCACAATAAGCAGACGATATCACAACGAGAGAAGGACATTTCGAACACCCTTTACCAACACGTCTGGCCAGCGTAGAGCTGGCCAAAGCCTCATAACATTGGGTGAGACCTGTGTTCAGCAGAGGACTGCTATGGGCTATTCTTATTTCTTATTTATTTATTCAGTAACAATTTACACTGTGTTTGAACATACATAATATTATTACAATAATTCATTTCAAGTCTATCAAAAATTTACAATAATTAAACAATAAGGAACTATAAAAATGACAAAATCAATTAACTTGGTAAGTAATTATAAAAATAAATTAGTACACAATGATTGATTGATTGATACCTTGGAAATTAAGGTCATTACAATTTAGATCAGCATTGATGTGATGTACAGTCGGGTCTTCATTAAGACCTGTGGGTAAAAGCAACCTCATCTGCGAAATATTTTTTTTTAAATATAGGACTCGCCTGTATAAACAAAACTAATTTGTCACCACCCGTCTCACCCATAAACATGAAATAGTGTTTTTTTTTTACGTGCGCAAAATCCCCACGGATACCTCCCCACCGGAGCCGGCGGAGGAGGTTATGTCGGACTCGAACAGACTAAAACGCACGCCGCCTGTGAGTCGCTTTGGTTGCCGAAGGTGAGGTTGACAGGCATATCCCTCGCACCCCGGCCGACCCAGGGCCATCTCTCTCGATCTGGCCCTCTTCTCGGTTCACATGAAATAGTGGTGTTTGTTAGAGACAGTTTAGGTTTGTTTGAACGCTATGCAAGCAAGCACCACAATCATAAAGTTTGTTATCCTCAACATAAAAGTACATTAATGGATAATAGCGTTCTCTGTAAGGCGCCGAGGATTTACAATAACCTACCTAAGGCTATCTTAGATATAAGAGTTTTAAATAAATTTAAGCATGAGATGAAATTATTTCTGTTGAACAAAACGTATTAGTGTGACTGAGTTTCTGGAAGACAAAGACATGAACTTTTAATTTATTGTATTGTATAATTTGATTTAATTTAGTTTCATTTGATTTAATTTGATTATATATAGATATGTACCTCATTTGTTTAATAAAATTCTGACATTTTGTTTAGTTATTTAAGTACATTGCATTTTATATAAAATGTTGTCTATTGTATGCCTTGAGGTAGAGAATGGAGAGACTTAATATAATTATTACTACATCACATTGTAACCACCCATTTTCACAATAAATTGATTTGACTTTGAAAAAAAAAAACCATCGCAATTTTTTTTTTCTAAACACCCTGACTAGTAGTGTACGTACTATACACAAGTAGACGAGTATCTTAATGATAAAAATGCATGGTCATCCTAATCACTTGCTTGCTAACATAAAAAAAATATAAGTAAAACATAAACTCACGCCTATATCCCCGAAGGGGTAGGCAGAAGTGTTAACACTCCCATTTCGCCAGTTTATTTTTAAGTCCCAATGTAATAGGTGGCGAGCCTATTGCCATTAACCGGGCACTTATAAACCTGCGATAAATACACATATAACTTCGAAAAGTCATTGTTGTGTGCCATGGTAAAACCTGGGATCGAACCCGAGACCTCGTCTTAGCAGTCCATTACCCACAAAAAATATAAGTATAATCTTGCTGGTATCTTTTCAGTAGAACCAACCTACGGAACGAATAATTTCCATCAGTTTATCTACATACCTTATTTCATCATTTTAATGATACTTTTTGACATAATTATAAAATTTTGACATTCATATGTGCTGTGCCTAAATTGAATGAATGAAATCTTTGATTCTTTGCTAGAAGTTCAGGTACAGATAGTCTATTAACAATAGTATTTTCGTTACGAAATTGATTCTAAAATGCTATAATAATAGTCTAGATTTAAATGAAACCAGTATGGCGGTTGCATCACATCTAGTCGGCACCTAGCCATCTAGTGCACCTAAGTACCTTCCTTTAGTACAATGTTTCACTCTATTGTGCAATACTGAATACGGTAGGGTATTTAGAGTTCTAATTACACCATGGAGTGGCCCACGGAACGAGATTGTCTGCGAATAGTTACGCTACTATTTCTAATATAACTAGGCATATTTGAGATCGTAATTGAATATTCTGGAGATATAAATGTTCTTAGAGTAATATTATTAAAATATCTCAAAATAAAAGTCGACATATGTGATTGAACTATGTTGCTGGAAGGTTGATTTCTCACTTAGGTGTACGTATTAATTAATTGCAATTAAACTTGCAATTAATCCGACTGCTGTCTTAAATATCGACGGTACCCATTAGTTTCTCTACGGTATATGATTGACAATAGGGTAAAGTTTGCTATCAAACTTCTTTTGATCTTTTAAACAGCAGTCGAGTTTACATTTATCAATCTTTTAGAAAGCAAGTAGTGATTTTTAATTTTAAATATTTTTAAATTAAAATTAAAATTTGCCCAACATTGGTGTAATTTTTTTTTATATATATGTAGAACACGTCAATTTAACTTCACCTTGCCTGATGGTAAGCTGAAGGCAAAGTCTCAGAAAAGAGGGTCACCATTACCTACACATACCGTGTGATAATGGTGACACTCAGCTTGACGGTCTCATCATATGCTTTTTCACGCCCCGCTTAAAGGACCCGGGACTGTAGGAAGAGGGAAACACGTGAGCTGGTAATGAATGCCAGGCCTTAAAGCGCAGCCCAGACAGAAGAGACGTAAGACGAGGACGTGTCGCGTGTAGGGCGGAGATGAGACACGGACGCGACTTTTGAAATTATATAGAAGAGACGGGGCGCGGACGCCACGTAGTCGCGCAGGCGACTCTTTTGGGCATTCTACAGTCTGATTTCGATACATGTCTACTTCTGAAGATGAAGCTGTACTAGCACTAGTGAATCTCGCAAATATACAGAGGGTTAGACGTTACTGGGTACATCCAGTGTGGCTAACCAATAAAGACAATAGATGTTTTAAAATAATGGAGGACACACAATTACCCAGATCGGTATAGTTAGGAAAAAAATATTACAACTCAAAACATTCAACCTCAAGACGGTACACGTGACTGACGGAAGTGACGGAGAGCAAGCGACGAGACCCACCCGGGAGGCACGCCACCCCGCGCCCCTTTCTCGCCCCGATCTCGCCCCGTTGCGTCCGCGCCCCTTCTCTCCTGTGTGTTTTGAACAAAAGACGCAGACTAAAAGTGTTTGCGCCCGCGCCCCGTCTCTTTTGTATGTTTTGCGTCGCGACGCTTCCATACATTTTGTATGAAAGGGACACGATAGAGACAAATGTCCGCGTCCCGTCTGCGTCTTACGTCTCTTCTGTCTGGCCTGCGCTTAATGGTGCGAAAGAGTCACCGAATCGCTTGGTTCTTGATCGGATGTTCTGCACCGTGTGCGGGTGACATCTAAGACCTGCACGTGTTGTCCTGTGTAGGAAAGGGGAGGGTGGGACTAATTGGAAGAGCTCATCAGAACCCTCACCATGGTACAGACGGTAAAATACAGCCATGGACGCAATACCTCTACGCATCTGTAAAGGTTCTAGGGTGTTCGTAATCTCGGGATTCCCACTGATGCGGACCACACGTCGCTGCAAGCTGTCGAGAGCATCTAGTAAGTACTTTGCTGAACCATCCCAGAGATGCAAGCAGTATTCCACACAGGAGCGAATTTGTGTTTTGTATAGAAGATACCGCTGCTCCGGCGTGAATAATCGTCTCACTCTGTTCAGGATTCCTAGTTTTCGGGAAGCTGTTTTGATTACATTAAACATATAATCACGCCTTTATCTCCGGAGGGTTAAGCGGAGTTAAATTAAAACCTACATTTCATCAATCATTGTATTCGGCCCCACGTAATAGGAGGTGTCGTACAAGGCGACTAAGGGATGGGGCTGTTTACCAGCCCAGACTCAGCCTCAGATGTATGGCTTGAATCAAGAACAGTGTCCGGAAGACAGCAATAAGCTCACCCTCTATTATGTGGGACCGAATTCAATGACTGGTGAAATGTGAGTGTTAATTCACCTCTGCCTATACTTCCGAGGATAAAGGCGTGATTTTATGTTCACCTTCTTTTCCTTCTTCAGGAATACATAACAACACGTGGTAGATACTGAATTGAGTTCCCAAGTATGGGAACAATGTCGCATCTTGACATTTGTCGCGATGTTAAAGGTGAAGGGCTAACGTTAGACGCCGACAGTGCTGGAAAGCCACTTAGAACTTATGTGCGATATAGTTTATTCTAGTTATTGAGTACCGCGGTAGTGGTATGGGTACTGGACTGCGGAGACGAGGTCTCGGGTTCGATCCCAGATTTTACCATGGCACACACCAAGAACTTTCGATGCTTTTCGAAGTTATGTGTGTATTTATCGCAGGTTTATAAGTGTCCGGTTAATGGGGTGCGGGTTGGGTAACCTCCACGTTGGCTTACCTGTTTCTTTTCCCTCTGGACCGCGGTCCTGGGGAACGGAAGCGGGGAGGCTGGTGCACCCTGGACGATGGTTAGTAGACTCTGACTCCAAGGAGAAGGAGCTCTGCTAGCCGTCGACCAATAACCCGACAAGCCCTTTTTAGGGCTAGCTGACCCTGAGGGGGTCGTGGTATGGCGGACCTGCAAGGCCCGCGGGAAGGGATTCGTAGAATCCCTTCCATCCCAAACAGCCCTTTTTAGGGCTAGCCTGTCGCTCCCGGTATCCCTCTGCTTTCAGAGGGGACATGGGGGCGACACAAGGATCCATGGGATCCAGGGACGGGCCGGCCTACTGCTCGCGCAGAGGCTGGCAGGCATTCGTGCCACCGTCGGTGTTGGGAGAGTTGGCTGCTCTCCCGCGTCGCGTAACCTCCAGGATATCGACAACGACCTGAGTGCTAGCCACACTTGGGAAGCCGATATTCTGAAGGCCGCGGGGCTTGCCTTAATTGGCCGGCCCGCGACAAGGAAAAGTCTGAAAAACCCGACAGCGAAGTCGATTAAAACCTGTGGAAACCTGGGGAAATCCACAGTATTTACCCCGCTTCTCGGAATGAGCGTCACCCGGGAAGTGTATTTTAGATCGTCTCCACTCGTGGGATTAGAATGGATAGTAAAAACATAAACAAAAAAACCAAACCATCACCAAGCGAAACAGTCTGCGCGGAGGTCGCGCAGCATCAAGACGCGGAGGTCGCGGCCCAAGCAGGGACGGTGTCGGAAGACTTCGACACCGCCACTGAGAGGAGCAGGGCGAACAGCCCGGTCGGTCTGCAGACCCGAAAATCTGCACGGCGGAAGCGCAACCGCCGAAAAAAAATCATCCCCCCAGATAAGACCGAATCGGATCTCGACTTGACCCTGACCGACTCGTCTTCCAGTAGTTCTGGTGGGGATGAGATGATGCGTCCCCCTCCACCCAAGCAGATTGCGGTTAGCCGCCGAAAGCTGCAGGGTGGGGGCACCAAAGCCGCCCCCTCACGGGCCTCAGCCGGGGAAGATGTGAGAGCGCCGCCGAGTCCCTCCGTCTCGGCGGCGCCCGCGCTTCGTACCGACGGCTCCACGTCCAGGGACGTGATGGAGGCCCTGGAGAGACTGGCCGGGGCCCGCTCTGGAGCTCTAACGCCGGAGGAGGACCGGGTCCGGCTGGCTGCGACGCGCCTCGTTGAGCAGTTTGAGCTGCTCAAGGCGGAGCTGGCCGAGTCCCGGAACGAGCGAGCTCAACTTGGCAGGAGGCAAGTTGAGCTCCTAAACAGCGTAGAGCGAACGGCGGCTGAGCACCGTAAAGAGATGGAGAGGATGGCGGCCGAAATGGCGAACCTCCGTCAGGTCGTCGCCGGGCTGCCCGCGGAGCGCGTGACGCGGTCGGCGCGGCGGCGACTAGCGGTGCAGCCGGAGCGGCCGGTGCCGCCGGCGCCGCAGCTGTCACCGGTGCGGTCAAGGTCGCCGGTGCGGCCGGAGGCACCGGTAATGCCGGAGACACCGGTGCGGTCAAGGCCGCCGGTGCGACCGATGCGGCCGGAGACACCGGTGCGGCCGGTGTCACTGGCCCAGCCCGCTCGGCTGGAGTCGCCGGTGCTGCAGCCGGTTAGGCCCATGGACCCACTGGCGGCATGCATGGCGGCAATGGCCGCCATGGAAAAGCGGCAGGAGGCGGCGCTGGCTGAGCAGCGGAGGTGGCAGGTGGCGCAGGAGGAGCGCACCCGGAGGTTCATGGAGGCGGTCATGGACTCCAGCCGCCGCCCGCCCTTGGCGCCGCCTACGGGGTATGCCGGAGCGGTGAGAAGAGGTCTCACCAGTTCGGCGGTCGCAGAGGCCCTGCAGGAGTCGGCCCGCAGCCCGTCCGCTGCGCCTGCCACTCCTGCCGCTCCGGTCGCTCGAGCCACTGTCGCTCTCGACGTGGAGGTTGGGAGCTCCCAGGGTGCCCGGGCCAAAGGCAAGGGGAAGGGGAAAGGCAAGGGGAAGAAGTCCCCGGCCCTAGCCTCAGCCCCAGCGCCAGCCCGGACCCCGGTGGGGATTGCCTTGTTTTAGTCGGTTCGAGTCCAACATAACCTCCTCCACCGGCTCCGGTGGGGAGGTATCCGTGGGGATTTTGCGCACGTAAAAAAAAAAAAAAAAGTGTCCGGTTAATGGCAATAGGCTCGCCACCCATTACATTGGGACCTAAACATAAACTGGCGAAATGTGGGTGCTAGCACCTCTGCATACCCCTTCGGGGATATAGGCGTGAGTTTATGTTATGTTATTTTTGAGATCAGTATCACAGTTTCTTAGTTACATATATAGGAGGTAGGACACGGCGGTATTTCCGCCCAATTGAGCAGTCCGACTGGGGAAGTACCTCCGCCCTACAGAATACCATGGTCATAATAACTTTATGTTGTGTTCCCAGCGGTGAATAGGGTAGCCAGAGCTCACTGAAGAATTTGTACTGTCAGTAGGAAGACTAAAGGCTTGTCCTGCTTTGTCTTCTACACTGACGGCACAAAAAGTTTGTGCTTACAAGGTCGGCAGCGCGAGTGTGACTCCTCTGGTATTACACACGTCCATAGGCCACGGCGGTAACCACTTTCCATCAGGTGGGCCGTGTGCTTGTCTGCCACCTAAGTGGTATAAAAAAAATACTTTATGGAACACCAATTATCAGTGTGGTAACGGAGAAAGAATACAAGTATCACCACCCCATCTCATCCGAAGCGTGTTGTCTTAATAATAAAAAAATAATAGTAAAATATACCTGTACTATCTGTATTATCTCTTTTTTTTATAATGATGAACCCCCTAGCCCTGCCGAAATTGGCTTCGAACTCAAACTGATTAAAACCGCACGCGGTCTTGGATCATCGGTTACCGGAAAAGAGATTGCTACTAGCATATCTCTCGATCCCCGATGCGTCTTCGAATTCTCCAGTGTGGGAACCATGGCATCCACAACGCCGAAATACTATCTGTACTGCTGTATTTGTAATTACAAACCATTGTTTGTGTAATGCATGAGAAAAATGAAATATGAACATTCAGTCGTGACGTACAACAAACTAAGTACACCCACTCATTGTAGCGATAGTTACAGGTCCCCCCCCCCCCCCTGGAGCTGGTGGAAGAGGTTATGTCGGACTCGAACCGACTAAAACGCACGCCGCCTGTGGGTCGTTTTGGTTGCCGAAGGTGAGGTTGACAGGCACATCCCTCGCACCCCGGCCGACCCAGGGCCATTTGTCATGATCTGGCCCTCTTCTCGGGTGTGGGGACTACAGGGTCTTCAACTCGTCCCCGGAAACGGGGAGGCGCGCCACTGCCGCGGCTTGCTTCTGCCAGGGTGACAGGCGACTCCACCCGTCACCCCCAGGTCTGTGCTCATAGGGGGGCGATAGGTACAGTTAGCTCACAGTTAACATAAGTATATCTTAACTGTATCACTATAGTAACCAAATTATTACGTCATTGAAATAACCTTCATTTAAACTTTTTTTTTCATGCGTTAAGGTGTTGAACTTGATACGTGCTAATTAGTGATTTTTTTTCAGTACTTTCCTGTTTATGGTGAGGAGCGTGAACGCGTGCCGCCGCCTCCTTTTGCGAGCAAGGAATGCTCGAGAAGGAGGCGAGAGGGGGTGGATCCGGGAGAGACTCAAGTCTTTCCTAGCATACACAGCCCGCGATATATGTAGGTAACTTGGGCCTCGGAGGTTTCACAACGATCTCCGACCTCCATGAGTGCAGGCCTAGAGGAGACAGGTGGAGCAGGGGTAGAGGCGACGACGCAATACGCGCCTCCCCCTATAAGGGTGCAAGATGAAGACACTACATGCAAGGCAAGACGGTTCCCACACATGAGGGAGGCCCGTTCAGTCAATATTAAAAGTCTATATTATTATTCTTTATAGCACTTAGGTGGCAAATAAGCACACGGTCCACCTGATGGAAAGTGGTTACCGTGGCCTATGGATGTGGCGTGTAGCACTCGTGTTGTCGACCTCGAATGAACCTTTTAGTGCCCTTCTTGAAGAACGCCATTTTATTTTGAATGAGCTTCACACGACCGTGTCTCACTTATTTTTAACAGGAGGTATTTCCGTCCAATTGAGCAGTCCGACTGGGGAAGTAGCTCCGCCCTACAGAATACCGCGGCCATAATAACTTCGTGTTGTATTCCCAGTGGTGAGTAGGGTAGCCAGAGCTCACTAAAGCGTCTGTGCTGTCCGTGGGAAGACTAAAGACTTGCCCTGCTTTGTCTTCTACACTGACGGCACAGAAACTCTGTTCTTACTGGGTCGGCAGCGCGAGTGTGACTCCTCTGGTGTTACACACGTCCATAGGCCACGGTAACCACTTTCCATCAGGTGGGCCGTGTGCTTGTCTGCCACCTAAGTGGTATAAAAAAAACTGTTAATTACTGTAGCGTAGATATATATATTTAAGTTAGATAGCTTTAATATATTTAAGTTATTAAGACACGTTGATTTGACGTGTTTACCTTATCTACGATAATAATAAGAGTAGCTGTTGTTCACCGTTGTTTTAACACAAATAAGTTAATTACGGGCTTCTTTTAATTTTTTTACTGGAATTAACATATTCTTATAATTATAATACAATTGTCCACAATAAAAACTGCTTAAATTGTAAGAGCATTTGATTTCCAGCACTGGATTTGATATGAGTTGAATGATATCCACAAAATAGCATTTATATTTTATAACAAATATATACATACATATAATCATGCCTTTATCTCCAGAGGGTTAGCCGAAGTTAAATTAACACCCACATTTCACCAATCAATGAATTCGGTCCTACATAATAGGGGGTGAGCTTATTGCGTCTTCCAGGCACTATTGCTGACTCAAGCCATGCATCTGAGGCTGAGTTTGGGCTGTATATATGTCTGATGTTAAACAGCTCTATCCCTTAATCGTCTTGTACGATACCGCATAGAATGAGATAGAGTGGTCCAAATTCTATTATGCCGGGAACCTTGTGGGAATATTTTAGACATCTACTGTTTCTAGACACCTTCATTTACACGTACACAGTTTCCCACGCGGCTTCGACGGTTTGGCGTCCGTGTGTCACTGCCCAATCGGACTCCAGTTGAAAACCAGTACTAGGTTTGCTACGTACCAGGTACATGATGACTTGTGTGTTGCACTGAGTGCGCGCATATTGCGTTTTAAGTTTGAAAGCATGTATGAAATCTTGTCAGCTTAACATACTAAGTTATGTAGCCTTTTTATTCTTTTTACGTGCAAGAAACCCCCCGGAAACTTGCTGAAAAGCAGGTGGAACAGCTCCGGCGGGAGCCGGTGAAGAGGTTATGTCGGACTCGAACCGACTAAAAAAACTTGTCAACCTTCGTCCTTCCCACCTTCTCACCTTCGTCAAACAAAAACTCGTTTTTGGTTGACGAAGGTGAAGTGGACAGTTATGTAGCTTACATGGCTTAGTATGCTACATATACCCTATCTGTCTATATTTAAAACCTATAATGTGTATCAGTATCAAAGCAATCGGGATATTTACCATGTTGTATTGTTTTGAGTTTCCGATATTTCAGCGCTGTTGCAAGCACCATGATCACGGAGCAACCACGGTTATACCGATTACTGTGAGTGATCATGATAGTTTAAATACCTATAATTTGTAATCTAACTACTGTAAATTTAGGGTACGATGGAGCTGACATGGTTTTTTTTGGCTAAAAGCTCCTAAATAAATAGAGATTTTTAAAAAAAGCATGTTTATTATTTATGGATACTTCTAATGCCATTATTGCTAGTTCTGTAATTTCTTGTATTGTGTGATCACTTTGCACTAAATAAATCTTTCTTACTTTCTGTTTTTTAACCAACTCCCAAAAAGTAGGAGGTTCTCCATTCGATCGGTGTCTTTTTTTATGTGTGTATAACAATTACTCTTAGATTTGTAATTCTTTTTTAGTTCGATGCAGAATGTAACAATAGTTTAAATTTAATGAACATTCATGTATGTTTTACATGTGTATTTTTAACCGACTTCTTCTTTATGTTCTCCGATATTCTATTTGCATTAGTCACAGGTAATTCCATTTAATTTGATTGCTTTCAGCTAGTTTTATGACGATCCTGTGACATAGTAGGTCACATTACGATGGTCAAGGGTGTAATGGCAAGATAACAGAATTCCTTAATGATGTATAGAGATATTGAGAGCATTAAATCGAAAATTATGGAAGGCATTCTAGACCACATAAGTAGATAATAGGTATTCTAGACTGTCCATTTAAAAGGGGAACAATATTAATAAAAAAACAACCTATTTACAGTCACTAAAAAGTAAAAATCTATTATTTTTTCTTCTATATTCTCTGATCCATTTACCAACTAAATTTCTTTTATATTCATCATCACCCTTGCGTTATCCCCGAGACCTTCACCTCGAAATCCGAGATCGGCTTTTTCAGTCTAACTGCGACGCGGCTGATCTTCGACATTTTCCGTGAAGTGACTGCCAATTGACCTCCACAGTGAATTGGCACTATCGAAGTTCTATAGTTAAATTAGTCGGACTTTTGAGGGCTCCAACTAGCCCTGACGACTGCTATAGACTTTCGTGTGGCAACCGGGGCCGACGCATTAATGTACTCTTCGAAGCACAGAAACACCCAGACCAATGCAAATAGACCTATTCATGCATACAAAGCCGCATGGTTCCCGGCAGAGTGGAATTCGGACAACCCTATCTCTTCCCATGCGGTGTCGTACAAGGCGACTAAGGGATAGGGCTGTTTAACACCAGACAGATACATACAGTCCAGACTCAGCTTTAGATGTATGGCTTGTGTCAACAATAGTGGTATTACACTCACCCCCTATTATGTGGGACCGAATTCAATGATTGGTAAAAAGTGGGTGTTCATTCACCAATGGCTAACCCTCCAGGGATAAAGGCATGATTATGTGTAATGAACGGTAATGAAACCCAAGTCCCCTGCAAGGTAGTCGGCGTTCACTACCACCAAGCCACAGAGCTATACACAAACATTTTAGGTATGTCAAAATATCCTTTACTATTAGTATGACTTTGATAATTAACCATACAGCTTTTAGAACCAGACAATCTTTATGAACCAACTAGTCTAATGTATCTTTCTAAACTAATATTATAAAGCATCCCAGAAACTCGGACTCCTGAACAAAGTGAGACGTTTTTTCACGCCGCAGCTGCGGTGCGGTGTCTTCTCTATAAGACACAAATTCGCTCCTGTGTGGAATGCTGCTCGCATCTCTGAGATGGCTCCGCGAAATACCTTCTAGATGCTCTCGACAAGTTGCAGCGACGTGCGGTCCGAATTATTGGGAATCCTGAGGTCACGAACACCCTCGAGCCTTTGCAGTTTTTTACCGTCTCTACCATGGTGAGTGTTCTGATGAGCTCTTCCAATAAAACCCACCCTTTCCTTTCCTACATAAGACAACACATGCAGGGCTTAGATATCATCCTCACTGTACAGAATATACGAACAAGAACCAAGTGGTTCGGAGACTATTTTCTTTGCCGCACCACCAAGACCTGGAATTCGTTACCAGCTCACGTGTTTTTTTCTTCCTACAATCCCGGGTCCTTTAAACGGGGCGGGAAAAAGCATCAGATGAGGCCGCCAAGCTGAGTGCCACCATTGTAATATTACTTAGTGTCTGTAATGGTGATCCTCTTTCCTGAGACTTTACCTTTAGCTTACCATCAGGCGAGGTGAAGTCAAGTTGGCGTGTCCTAGATAAAAAAAATGATATGTTAACTTCTGATTACTATATGTTAAATGCTAACGTCTGTAACAACGTAGAACGTAGATACGCGGACGAAGTCTCGGGTCCAGCTCGTATTAAAATATAACACGACCACTGACCAGTATAGATGAGCTCGTAGGATGTTTAGAAAGGGTGTATTGATGATGTAAATCGTACGGCCGATCTATATCGATGGGTCAGTTAATATTGGTCAGGGAAGCTGTTTAAATATGTCGCAGTGAAAGTTTGAAATGAGACATTTTGGAATAAAACTAGTTTGATTTAATCGCGATTTGAATGAAATTTTAAAGCATTTAGTATGTTAACTATTTAAATTGATTAGGATAGGAAAAACTCTCTGTAAAGGAAAGATCGCGGGCTCAAATCACGCCTGAACCGATTTTTTTTTTCTATCTTAATTGATTTATCGCGATTTGTTTGCTACTATTTTATTGTTAGCTGTTGCCCTCGACTTCTCTCGTGTTGAATTGTGAGCTTTTCCCGCCACCCATGGAAACTTTTTTGCAGGATAGAATGTAGCCTATGTGTAATTCCAAACTGTAATCTGTCCCCGTACTGAATTTCAACCATACATACAACCATCGAAACATCTTCGGACTTGAACTGACTAATATCACATGACGAGATTGGTTCGTTCCGATAATATAACTGAGTGGTCTACCAGTTAGAGTCCCCCGACATGACAACGCTTGAATCAAAATATTACTGGGTATATCAAAGTTAAATAGTTAACTACCTACTAGATGCACTCGACAGGTTGCAGCGACGCGCGGTCCGAATTATTGGGAACCCTGAGGTCACGAACACCCTCGAGCCTTTGCAGATGCGTAGAGATATGGCTTCCTTGGCTGTATTTTACTGTCTCTACCATGGTGAGTGTTCTGATGAGCTCCGCCGTGTGCGGATGACATCTAAGACCTGCACGTGTTGTCCTGTGTAGGAAAAGGGAGGGTGGAACTAATTGGAAGAGCTCATCAGAACACTCACCATGGTACAAAGGATAGGAGGATAAGATTTTTTTTTTTTTAATAAATTAAATAGTCTATCGCAGTCCCCTGCTTGGGAGAGGTTTTGGTACAGGGTTTTATTTCAAATTCTCCTTCTCTCATGGTAATATCGTCTGCATATTTATCTGATAGTCGCCTCCTACGACGTCCTTCGGATGAAATGAGGTAATTACTTGTATTCTTTCTCTGTCAATACACGGATAATGTTATTTAATTCATAATATACTTCATTTATTAATTTTATACTTGTATGTGTACTTGTTGTGTGTTTAACATCAGGCAGATATATACAGCCTAGACTCAGCCTCAGGTGCATGGCTTGAGTCAACAATAGTGTCCGGAATATGGCAATAGGCTCACCCCTATTAGGTGGGACCGAATGCAATTATTAATGAAATGTGGGTGTTAATTCACCTCTGCCTACCCTCCAGGGATAAAAGCGAGATATGTTTGTTGTACACATAAATGACATTTATATAATCTAATGAAATGTGATGTACAAAGGCGAGCATGACTCAAAGTTCCAGCAAACCCGGGATTGTACAATGAGAGACAAAGGGGCATCAGAAGGTTTCTTCATGGTCGGCAGCGCGAGTGTGACACCCCTGGTGTTGCATACGTCCATAG
Organism: Eilema griseolum; assembly: GCA_963662185.1. Classification (NCBI taxonomy): domain Eukaryota; kingdom Metazoa; phylum Arthropoda; class Insecta; order Lepidoptera; family Erebidae; genus Eilema; species Eilema griseolum. Next base: position 11,856,315 of record OY759239.1, on the reverse strand, counting down.
GCCACGGTAACCGCTTGCCATCGGGTGGGCCGTGTGCTTGTCTGCCAACTAAGTGGTATAAAAAAAATGAATACGAAAATTGACATAAACATAAACATAAACTCACGCCAATATCGCCGAAGGGGTAGGCAGAGGTGCTAGCACCCACATTTCGCCAGTTTATGTTTAGGTTTAAAGGAGGTAGGACACGGCGGTATATCCGCCCGATTGAGCAGTCCGACTGGGGAAGTACCTCCGCCCTACAGAATACCGCGGTTATAATAACTTCGTGTTGTGTTCCCAGCGGTGAGTAGGGTAGCCAGAGCTCACTGGAGAATTTGTGCCGTCAGTGGGAAGACTAAAGGCTTGTCCTGATTTTTCTTCTACTGACGGCACAGAAACTCTGTACTTACAGGGTTGGCAGCGCAACTGTGACTCCTCTGGTGTTACAGACGTCCATAGGCCACGGTAACTACTTTCCATCAGGTGGGCCGTGTGCTTGTCTGCCAACTAAGTGGTATAAAAAAAAAAAAAAAAGGTCCCAACGTAATAGGTGGCGAGCCTATTGCCATTAACCGGGCACTTATAAACCTGCGATAAATACACACATAACTTCGAAAAGCATCGAAAAGACATTGGTGTGTGCCATGGTAAAACCTGGGATCAAACCCGCGACCTTGTCTCAGCAGTCCATTACCCATACCTAGTGGTATGGGTAATGGACTGCTGAGATCCGCGGTTGTAAAAATTGAATTTTATGCTTATCTATCATTTTATGAAAGGTTTTGTTATTATTGTGATTGGTAACTTGGAATGTGTTAAGCTACATTTGAGGGCGAAATATGGGTGTTAATTAACACTCATATATCGAACATAGTTGTTGAACTGTGGGTGTAAATTAACACCTATATTTCGACAACTGTTTTCGTTCCTAAGTAGTATGGAGCAAGCCTATCAGCATCATATAAGCATTGCATCCAAGGCCTTCATCTTCGAGCCCGGGGCCCGCTTTGCTGTCTTGGGCTGGTAATGAGCCCATGGGCACCCAAGTCACCAGTCACAAGCTGTAAGAATGTTTTGAACGATGGAACGGATTTGGCATCTCTTGCAGTGATATCGTCTTCGTATTTTTCAGTTGGTCGCCTCTTACGACACTCTTGGGGGGAGATGGGGTGATGATAATCTTTATCGCTCTCTCTTTATCTTATCTCTCTTTATTTGATATTTGATAGTTATTTTATTCACTTACATTTCCTACAATTAGTTTGTTAGTAGGTATTATTACTTGTTAATTTATAGATAGAAAAGCACCACATTTCAGCCGAATAGGAAATTTGTCATTGAGTAAGGCCCAGTGACAAAATCACAAAAAAATTATAAGTTTTTGTACTTGAATGAATTTTTAAAATCAGTGCAATAAGTATATGAATTTTTCAGCACAAACAAACAAAACATTTTATTTACTTAAACCTATAGCTAAGTTAAAACAAAATACAAATAAAAGGACATGACAGAGATAATTATATGGATACACGGGTTTACAATTCAATTAAAGTAAATTTGATATCGCACTATCAATGCGATATCAAATTTTTAACTTCATTAAAAAAAAATATTATTCCCTTCATTCATTTAAAAATACATACAAATTAAATTATAAATACATCTTAAAAAATATTTATCTATAATACTTATTATTAATAATAATGTAGACAAAAAATACACTGACCAATTCCAGCAAATTACCATAACTCCCAAGACCCACTTTGCACGCAACATCCACAGAAGTGTCGCAAATACTGCGTTTGGTGTTAACCCAGTGGACAATAGTGGGGTGCACCGCTCCATATATAAGTGGTTAGTGGTATTCACCACATACCAGTGGCACTTGACCGTTTGTTCAGTAACTGTGCAGTGTTTGTTTTGGCACTATGAAGGCTTACGTAAGTCATATTGTGATTTTTGAACGGAAAATGATAACAAGAAATATAGGTGGACTGTGTGTGATATGGAGAAATAATTTAAGATTAAATAATTAATTGAGATCAGATATTAATCTAATTTTTGATTTGTGCGTCTCTCTCCAAAAATCTCTAGTTTCTGAGAAAATAAATTATAAACTCACATAAGAGAAATTGGTAGTGTTGGGAGCATTTATATCTACGTCCACTTTTCACTATGTCCTAAAAATCCGACATCACAAAACAAGACTCCTATGAAAAATTGCTAGGTAACCACCATTAATTTTAAATAAGAAATTAATTGGGCAATAATTAAAAAAAAAATGTTCCTAAACAGTTTTTTTTGTAGATATTTCCAAAGTATAGACACAGTCAATTATTATATTATAATAGCATAGATATAGCTTATCGTGTTGATTAGTTAAATAAAAGATGTAGTAAATTAAAAAAAATTGACTAGCTTTAGCCCGCGACGCCGTCCGCGTTTTTCGGAATAAAGTAAGATATGTCCACTTCTGTAACTCAAACCTATGCGTTATGCCTATTTTCATAGATTCATATTGTGGAGAAAATTGTTTTTTTTTTCGAGTGACTGACTAATACCACAGATAATATAATATTAATACTGATTATTACTTATTATTGATTTCTGACAAAATTTATAATTATCAGATTTTCAGCCATACTTAACCATAGACAAAATTACGTTTAGCTGTCATTTGTGTTTTGTTATTCCAAGTCAAATGCGTTTTTGTTATTCCAAATAGTGTACTAACACGACTTTCGTTCCACTGGTCGTGATCATAGAGTGATTCAATCGTGATCCAAGTGGAATCTGATCAAAACATTAAACAAATGTAATGTTTATGTTAATTCTCATAATTATTTTCCTATTTATTTATTTTTTATACACATGCCAATTCTATCGAAGTCTATGGTATAAACTTGCTTAGATACTGCATTATTATAATCCATACTAATATTATTAACGCGAAAGTAACTCTGTATGTCTGTATATTAAGCTTTCACGCCTAAACCACTGAAACGATAAAATTTGGCATAGGGGTAGATCATTGAATGAAATTTAAAGCATTTAGTAGACTAAATATTCAAAATAGATAGAAAAAATTTAAACGATCCAGGCGGGATTCGAACCCGCGATCTTTCCATTACAGGGGAACGCTCTGACCACTAAGCCACCGAACCTTCGCCTAAAACCATCCAAATTGTTCTATACATATATCCGTCTTACGGCGACGGTGGGAGACATCTATCGGAAGCAATGAATGATGTTGCAATCATTTTGAAGAGTGGGTTCGAATCCCGTTCCATTTTTTTCTATCTTAATCGATTTTGAAGGGGTAAATTAGACCTTGAGAGGCTTTATTTTGTCGTGGTAATCATCATTCACGCGAGCGGAGCCGCGGGCAACAGCTAGTAACAATATTAACTAACAAGCTATCACTGATAGAGTGATGATAATCCCTGATCATCATCAACATCTGGTTTAGCATCTCTGGCTTAGCATCCAATGATGAATCCAATACCAAAAAACCTCTGAATCAGAGATTTCTGAGTTCTCCAATTCACAGGATCTTGAGCCTTCCTGGTATTGAGCATGTCCTTGATGGGGTTACCTAATTAACAAAACCTGCTTATTTATTGTATGTTTATGGAATAGATAGTTTCTTAAAAAAATTATGATATTCATACATATTCACGACTGTAAATCCCTGAAGGGGTAAGTAGAGGTGCACTAATACCCACATTTCGCCAACGATCACTCGTATTGTCTTTGGCCGTCAAGCATGCAATTTGCTTACGACACCCAGGGGAAGAGATGAGATGAGATAAAACGGAGGTTGGTTCCTACCAACCGCTGTTTTATCTCATCTACTGTTCGAGAATGAAAATAAGGGAAATTTTAATAGACTGATTTATTTTAAGTGAAAAAATCGATAGCCATGATGAAAATAATAAAATCGAAATAGTCAATAATTCAGGACGGGGGTTTTTTTTTTCTAGGGGAATACTCTAACCAATTGAACTGCCCGGACATATTCTGGATTGTCAAAATTCAGCTACATACGGTAGAAGGTTCCAGTGTTACTACAAGACGCCAAGATTAGTCGAAATGTATTCTATTTCTAACGCGTGATAGAGTAACAAATTAACAAACATCTAGAAAGAAAGAAAGAAAATACATTTTATTTTTGGTGCAACACAAACTCGATTAGGAACATCTACCCGAAAAGTTCCAAATCGTGAGAGATGGCCCTGGGTCGGCCGCAGTACGAGGGATATGCCTGCCAATCTCACCTCCGGTAACCAACATAGCCCACAGGCGCCGTGCGTTTTAGTCGGATCGAGTCCGACATAACGTCTCCCATCGCGACTCCCGCATTACTCGTGGGGATTTTCCGCACGTAAAAAAGTATCAAACATCTGAATCTAAACTTTTACGATACTTATTATTTTTTCTTTACCTTTACATTTATAATATTAGTAGGATTGTTCATTGTTATTAAGGAGGTAAGACACGACGGTATTCCCGTCCTAATTGAGCAGTCCGACTGTGGAAGTACCTCCGTCCTACAGAATACCACGACTATAATAACCTTGTGTTGTGTTCCCAGCGGTGAGTAGGGTAACCAGAGCTCACAGGACAGTCTTTGTTCTATCAGTGGGAAGATCAAAGGCGGTCTTGCTTGTATCTTCTGCACTGTCGGCACAGAAATTATTTGTTCTTACAGAGTCGGCAGCATAAGTGTGACTCCTGTGTGTTTGTACCTAAGTTATATAAAAAAAATATCTTTTCACTGTTCCCGCTCAAAATCAACAAGTATTAACCTTGAATTTTAAAATCCTTTCGGTAAATTAGTAAATTGAATTAATTTCTTCGTCGAACTAAGCACCTCATAGTCATTTATTTTTATTTCAATAATATTTTAATGTCTAAAGTGCATAGTTCAATGAAATATTAAAACAGTGTGCTAAATTTTTCTGTAGCTCAGTTGATCAGAACGTTCCCCCTATACGGGATTAGTCACAAGCTCTGTCTTGTCTTGGAAATTCACATATTCCTAACTAAATCACACTCCTTAAGTAAGTTGTGCTTGACTGTACGTGTTTTAAAATTACGAGAGCAATCGAAATCAAATAACTTTCGAAAAGAATCGTTAATGGGGTAATCGAGAATAAGTCAACTTTTTCTCGATTACCCCATTATTTTTGGATTTTTGGACAACCCCATGCGGTGTCGTACAAGGTGACTAAGGGATAGGACTGTTTAACCTCATACAGGTATATACAGCCTCAGCCTCAAATGTAAGCCTTGAGTCAACAGTAGTGCTCGGCAGATGGTAATAGACTCAGCCCCAATAAGGGGTTACCGAATTCTGTAATTAGTGAAATGTGGATGTTAATTCACCTCTGCCCAACCCCTTTGGATGAAGGCGTGAATATATACATGTATATACGTTCCATTTAGCCCTTGGACATGACGTAACGCCAACATGTTCTAGACCACGTCAACATACGTGAATGCGTTAGTTACAGGTAGTTAGGTAACACACAACTTTTTAACCGAAACCTTTTCCTGATCGACTTGTTGCTAGATGGGACAAGTACCTACCTACTGCTTCCACGAGATCCATTGATACATATTTGAGTGAGACAAGTTACATACCTGTTATGTAATTAAGTAACTTAAACGGTTTGCGTTCGTAATTCAAGAATCGTGACTATCGGCGAGACAATTTTTTTTTTTATGCGTACATCATATAAGGAGTGCGAAATTTTCAAAGTTGCACTTAGGTTAATAAATAATAAGTATTCTACAACGTTTCACACAATGCTATCTATTCCCACGGTAAGCATAGCTTAACTAGCTTGTGTTATGGAATCTAGAATGCGGAAAAATACTTAGATATTGTTTTTGTAAATATTAAATAAGTAAATAAAATACATAAAAATATTATACAACATTCTACACAACGCTATCTAGACTCTGATAAGTATAGTTTAACTATCTTGTGTTATAGAATCTAGAATACAGATAAACTAACTTAGATACTTTTTTTTGTAAATACATACATATTATACATAGAAACACCCACACCAAAGCAAATATGCACACAAATATTTGCTCTGAACGGGAATCGAACCCACGCCCCCCTGCGTAGGTTCGATATCGCCTTTGGTTTATAGAGGTCAGATAGATAGCAGTCGCTTCACACAAAATATCGAAGTTCAGCCAAATCTACAAATAGACTGGTAAAGCGGACCCTTTTTTTACGTGCGCAAATTCCCCACGGATACTTCGGAGGCGACTGGTATTAACACTAAGATGTAGAAGAAGTTAAGAGATGTTGCCAACATCTATGAACCTCTTCCGGGATAAAATCAAGAGGTATGTAACGAATTGTTACATACGTGTTGATGTCTGTTTTGCTCCGTCTATAGATGCAGTATTCACCACTTGATTACGGTGACACGCTAGGTTGAATTGAAACTGGTCTAATTAGCCGCCTCCTGGGTAGAAATCTGTTAATTATAAAACAGCAATAGTTCTTCGAATAACTTCAATTACGTCGTCTTGCTGAGTAATTTCCAAATCTAATCAGGAAATTATGTTGATATTTAAAAATTGTCATCATATACTCAATGTACTCCTGGTTAGATTCAAAAATTTTGATAATCTTGTTTCTATTGAGGTCAGGCCTCTCAGCTCTGTGACGTAATTCTAAACAAGAACCTTGTTCGTTACTCGATACGTTCACTTATACGGGTCCTTTTTTGTCGAGTTGAAGTCTCCACGGATCACCAACCGCCGGGGGTAGTTATATCAGAGTCGTGCCAATTATAACCGTGCACCATCTCTGCTCTTTAGATGAGGAGCTTAAGATGGCTCCATATGACATTTCCCCGGCACACCGCCTGGTCGCGCACATATTAGCCTCTAAATATGACCAAAAAAAGTGTCTATTAGTTCCTAAATTTGCGGCTACAGCTCATATTATTTACAAAAAACACGCACCAAAATATTATAGAGATTTATATCTCTATGGTTTTTCAAAAATATGTTATGATGTTTGACATTTTAGAGAAACATTTAAAAACAAACGCATTAGAGAAAGTATTCTTTCCCTAGAGTGTCAAATGAAAATGAAACGAAAAAAATGAGTGGTAGACATATATTGAGACTTGTCTCGTTTCTTTTCATTTCTGATTTCTTCATACCGTCCCAGTTAAAAAATACACCTTATTCTGTATCTAACAGAAGTATCGAAAATCCAAACAATTATAAAACGTGATTACCTTCACAGTTGTACATCATGTTGTTCTAATACCCAAAACATGATCAGCTGTTTAACATTCAGGCGACATCATGAAATTTCGTTTCTGCTTACCCTCCTTGCATGCTGATGAAGCCGATGAAGTCATATCACGCAAGAAAGTAAAAGTAATCAAGTGCATTGTCTTCGACTCGATATGTGAGCTCAATCGAGTATCGAGACGATTTTGGCAATGTTATTGTTCTGACTTTTCCTTTTACTAGTTTGCATAAGTTCGATCTTTCATTCATTGTCAACAATGATAGCCATAGAAATATGTGTGTGTATGGAAACACGTGCAACAGGGTATCAACTATTACTTGAGAAACCACAGATACTCGCTAATGAACATAGAAATATACCCTGAATCTTCTGCGAGACTCCGCCTTAAGAGCAGAAGGAGAATCCTTCGGTGTACTGTTTCTTTGGAGGGTCACCATGAGAGCGCTCAGTACCAGAAGTGGCGAAAATACACCCCCTTCAGATAAAATCCAGCCTACCACCCGGGCATAATCTGAAATGGTCCACCTGGAAGTCCCTAAATAGGTTGAAGACTCAGGTCATCTGCTGAAGGGCCAACCGGGTAAAATGGGGCACAATTGCTGACCTGACTGAAGCAAACGAAGGTGCCGTCGATGTCACTGAGTTTTGTGATCGGCGCAGTTAACTTTTTCTAAATGTTGCCCTTGACATGAAAAAGAAGAAGAAGATTGATGAATAGAAAATAGAGAGAAGGTTGGAACGTACCACTTGTCTGGAACCCAGTTATTCACTTAATGAAACCTAGAAAAAACAAAATATAGGAAGACTTAACTACACAATGAGCTCATTCTGCGTAAATAGTAACACCGACATCCAATCATAATTCGGGAACTTTAAACTATATGACAACTGACAGTAGCCGAAACATCTAGCTAAATGAAAAATAAATCAACATCCAGAAGTTATGACGTAAAATTATTTTTTCTTGTCGGTAGTTTTTAAATAAACCAGGAGACAGAACTGATTATTTAAGTTCCATTATCAACCTATCGCAGTCTCCTACTGGATATAGGCCTCTCCCAATGTAGTGTGGCTTTGGGCTACTGGTTCCACGCCGACCCGATGGGTTGCTGCAGGGTTTTGTTTCGAGTTTTCCTTCCCTCGCAGTGATATCATCTGCGTATTTTTCTGTAAGTCGCCTCTTACACCCTTCGGATGAGATGGGCTGGTAATACTTGTTTTCTTTCTCCATCGAAACACGCATTTCCCAATATATTAGTTTTTAACTAGTACAGCTTGCAGGAGATCTTTTCCACTGCAAAACATCTCGCACAAATTGTACTTGTACAGGTACTCAAGTTAAACAGTGGAAAACCTAATTGTAACACATTTAATAGGACACGACGGTTTTTCCGTCCAATTGAGCAGGCCGACTGGGAAAGTACCTCCGCCATCCCGAATACCGGAGCCATAATAACCTCGTGTTGTGTTCCTGGCGGGTAGCTAGGGCTCACTGAAGAGTTTTCTACTATCAATAGGAAAACCAAAAGCTTGTCCTGCTTTGTCTTTTACACTGATGGCACAGAAACTCTTGTGCTTACAGGGTTGGCAGCTATAATAACCTCGTGTTGTGTTCCCGGCGGGTAGCTAGAGCTCATTGAAGAGATTTTCTACTATCAGTAGGAAGAGCAAAAGCTGGGTCCTGCTTTGTCTTTTACACTGACGGCACAGAAACTCTTGTGCTTACAGCAGCGCGAGTGTGACTCCCTTGGCTTTGCACACGTCCATAGACCACGGTAACCACTTTCCATCAGGTGGGCCGTGTGCATGTGTACCAATGAAGTGGTATAAAAAAAAATTAAAGTAATCGAAATTGATAAAATTCACAAGATCAATCGTATTGAGTTCAAAACGTTCACCCACTGGTATCTGTTGCATATCAATATTATTGTCTGGTTCTGTGTATTCAATCACTCGTTATTATGAACTGAATTTCCTGTTAATTATGACTTCCTCAAATTCACATGTCTGTAACTACGACTACTAAACAATTTTTCAGTTTGTACATACATACATGCAATCACGCTGTTATCCCCTGAGGGTTAGGCAGAGGTGAATTTGCACCCACATTTAACTAATCATTAAATTCGGTCCCACATAATAGGGGGTGAGCCTATTGTCGTATTCCGGGCACTATTGTTGACTCAAGCCATGCATCTGAGGCTGAGTCTGGGCTGTATATATCTGTCTGATATTAAACAGCCCTGTCCCTTAGTCGCCTTGTACGACACCGCATGGGAAGAGATGGGGTGGTCCAAATTCTACTCTGCCGGTAACCACGCAGCTACTAAAATACTAAAATGACTGTCAAAATTATCAGTATTTTAATTTGTTTTGTAATCTTTAGCGTGATCTAAAACTTAAATAAAAAACGTAGAGTTCTTGAGCTTCTGCGTAGGTATAATTATGTGATGAGACATTTTTTATTATTAAAATCCCGCTTGACGGCAATAGGATCCTCTGTTACGTGGGACCGAAAATCATTTTTTTATACTACTTAGGTGGCAGACAAGCGCACAGCCCACCTGATGGAAAGTGGTTACCGTGGCCTATGGACGTGTGTAACACCAGAGAAGCCACACTCGCGCTGCCGACCCTGTAAGCACAGTCTCTGTGCCGTCAGTGTAGAGGACAAAGCAGGACAAGCCTTTAGTCATCCCGCTGACAGCACAAATTCTCCAGTGAGCTCTGGCTACCCTACTCACCGCTGGGAACACAACACGAAGTTATTATAACCGTGGTATTCTGTAGGGTGGAGGTACTTCCCTAGACGGACTGCTCAATTGGGCGGAAATACCGCCGTGTCCTACCTGTCAATACGCTTCAACCTAAGCGAATATACTCGTATATTTGTATGTACTCCACGCGCAAATTAATATAATTAAATTATAACTTTTAAACCATCGCGTTCCATGATAAACAATACCTAATGTTAACGGGAATTAACGCGGTCATGGTATAGGTTATGGCATACCTTTGGTTGGCCTGACGTCGACCAGGTTACACCAGCCGTGGTCACAGGACCAGTGTGAATTCCCGTTAACATTATTGTATATAATTAACTTATTACTCGCATATGATAATAAAATATGACTGATCAAAATTTAAATGAAGGAAAAAAAGAAAAAAAATGCAGTCAAATTGAAAACCTCCTCCTTTTTGAAGTTGATTAAAAAATATAAAAGGAAAAATAAAAAAAATTAACTTTATTTTTCAGGTCGCATTTCTGTTCGTGGCAGCGTCGGTTCTGGCTGATCCGGATCCGGAACCATCTAAAGTTGTCCAGAAGCGAAGTGGCCTCATCGGACATTATGGCCTGAGTGCACCTCTATTAGGCCACAGTGTAGGATTGGGCCATGGACATTTAGAATCAGCTCATCTTTCGCTGGGCCATGGACACATTGCTGGACTAGGATACGGTGGACCAATAGGGTATAGCGCTTTCGGCCCAGCGGTGACAGGACCATTTGGGCCAGGAGTATCTGGGGCAATTGTGGGTGCTAATGTCCATACCACGGTGACGAAGCATGTCGGTGTCCCAGTGCCAGCTCCGTACCCTGTCGCTGTTGATAGACCCGTACCTGTCCCTTACAAGGTTAGATTTATTTTATTATGATTCACAATTTAAAACATACATTTGGTTTACACAATGATATTAGTCAATAGAGCATGACCAGACCGGAGCATTTTGGTTCTTAAATTCTTTTTGGTTGTATAAAAATTTATTAGTTTACAGATTAAGATCGAAAAAAGTTAACTTCCGCCCCCGGCGGCAGCGCGCCTCGCGCGCCTTCCCGTTTCCGGGAACAAGTTGGGGACTCTGTAGTCCCCACACCCGAGAAGAGGGCCAGATCGTAAGAGATGGCCCTGGGTCGGCCGGGGTGCGAGGGATATGCCTGTCAACCTCACCTTCGGCAACCAAAAACGACCCTCAGGCGGCGTGCGATTTCGTCGGTTCGAGTCCGACATAACCTCTTCCACCGGCTTCGGTGAGGTGGTATCCGAGGGGATCCAGGACGAGATTTGAATCAACGACCAGACCCTTACAGGTCTTGTAATAAATGCTAATATATAATGCTCGCGAAATATGGGTGCTAGCACCTCTGCCTACCCTTTCGGGGATATAGGCGTGAGTTTATATTATGTTATGCTATATTATGTTAACAACATTATATGAATTTGGATACCAATATTTTTGACCCAGCTAAGTCAATCTCTTGCTGACTGACATAAATTTTGTCATAGGCTTCCTCTCGAGTTTGGATGATCAAAACGGCGATCAAAAGTCGCTCCAGCAAAAAAAAAACAAATAAGGGAGTTGTAGGAAAGTGAATCTTAGACTCCAAAGATTTGGATCTGGGAATCTTAGACACCTTTGGATACAATCGACATTTACACTCAGAGGCAGAATGAGAATATTAGATAATCTTTTAATATTTTTCACTTTTATATTTATCTGTTTTCCAGGTTGCCGTACCCGTACCAGTAGACCGTCCTTACGCTGTACCAGTGCCCAGGCCGTACCCTGTAACAGTAGAGAAGCACGTTGCCGTACCTGTTGACAGACCAGTTCCCGTCCCAGTGCCCCATGCCGTGCCAGTGCCTATCATCAAACAAGTAAGTTTTTTTCCTTAATATTTTTATGTCAAAAATCATCTGTCTTTCAGCTGCCAATAATTCACATCGAAAGATTAAAAAAATTACGTGTATGGTTCCACTAAGACTATCAAACCAAGCCAACACAGCTGAGGTTATCCCTGCTAATCAACGGACGTCGCTCTGGCGCATGTTTTTCTCTGATAGGCGAGATGCTATTTGACAGTTGCTCCCGGAAAAACCGTTAAAAAAAATAAGTGGGCCCCAGGGTCTTAATTGCAAACTTTGGACAGAACTGGGAAATCGCAATGAGGATAATGATTATGAAAATATGTGACGTATGACGTATGAAAGAAAGTAAAAAATCTGAATGACAAGAGTGCTAGTGTAATAAGCAAGGAATCCTTAGTAGAGGACAAATCAAGAATTCAATAGTATTAAAATTTAAAAAAAATAGACTTGAAGGCTCTTTAAAGACATAACTTATTATTATTAAAGATCTAAGTTACATAAATGTGTTAAAACACGAATATAAAAAATATTAACCATGCAATGCTTTAACGAAATTACTTCTTGAGTTTTTATGTATCTGACAATATTTGGTTGCCTGGTTGCCTGGAAGAAATTGTGTAAAGCGATAAGGCTACCCTTTGTACTACTCTTGTCTTCTCAATTTCTGTAACGTAAATATGCAATACAGAATATAATAAATAAATAAAATATTTTAACTGGCGCAATCTAACCAACCATTTAGAAGATTTACAAATATACATACATACAAGATACGTGTGAAAAACATAACACTTCCTCGGCAATCCGGGTAATAATACAAATACAATTAATTAACAGGTAAATCTTTTAATTATGAAATATTATCTTCATCCTCTTGGCACTTGTTCCGGTAGTATCCAAGAGGTTCATTTCAGAACCAAGGGTCTGCTGAGATCTAGAATTTTCTCATGACATAATTCAGAAAATAGCCTGCATTACATATGCACGCAATAATCTATTAAAACAATATATTAAAATAAATAAATATTCTACAAAATTCATGGTAAACATAGCTTAACTAGCTTGTGTCATGGAATCTAGAATACGGATAAACATACTTAAATACTTTTTGTTTTGTAAATACATACATATTATACATGGAAACATCCAGACCAATGCAAATACCCATATTCATGCATACAAATATTTGCACTGAGCGGGGTTCGAACCCGCGCCTCCTGTTTCGTGTTCACTACCACCACGCCACAGGAGTTGTCAAATTATACTTTAACTAATCGCTAGGTACCTACTGCTACTTAAACTATTAAATTCCAAAATCGCTAGTGAAAATGACGACCTCCGTGGCGTAGCGGTAGAGCATTCGACTGCTATGCAGGGGGTGCGGGTTCGATTCCCGCTCAGTGCAAATATTTGTATGCATGAATATGTATATTTGCATTGATCTGGGTGTTTCTATGTATAATATGTATGTATTTACAAAAAAAAAGTATTTAAGTATGTTTATCCGCATTCTAGATTCCATAACACAAGCTAGTTAAGCTATGCTTACCATGGGTCTAGATAGCGTTGTGTAGTGTCGTGGAATATTTATTTATTATTTATTTATTATTTATTAATTGTCAAAGTGGTAGAAAATATCAAAGAAGTTCGGCCGTTTCGTAGTTAGGCTGATAGCGATCGAAGACTCCGAGATGAAGGCCTCCGAAGCGAACAGTATTGATGTAAGTATCATGATGATGATGTTCATGACTGAAACCAGACTCCAACTGAGTTGGGACGAGATTTAAATGAGAGGGACTTAACACATATCGATAACTCACTTGTACTTTTCCACATTACTTTTAATATATGTTAGACCTGACCGGTTTCGCCTTACGCTATCCTCAAAGGTTTACAATGACATTTAAGAACATTCCTTTCTAAACATTGCGACACTCAGACATATTTCCCTTATCAATATGTGTAAGAACAAATTCCACCAAGTACCATCAATCAACAATATAAATAGTAAGAAGGACTTTAATTTATCTCATCTATTTATTTTGACAGATGTCCTTAATTGATAAAATGATATATTTGGCCTTTTTTCACCTTGAATGTTGGGAAAACATAATATTTTGTATTCTTTTATCAGATCCTGAGTTTAATTACTCAATTCTTTTAGCTTGGACACTAAAAATATGAACCTTAAATCGCGTAATATTGTTTGTATGGTCAATAAGAAAACGGTTCTTCCAAATAATTCATATTTAAATGATAATGAAGACCGTCAATTTATAGTTTTCTACTTTTACGTTATTTGCTACCAAGATACTCTTACCATATCTGCTTATAGTAAAATGATGATGTGATCAATAGTGAAGCTCGCTTGACTTCAAGCAACTACTCCCTTTAAACTTGAAAACGCCCAGGTTCCGTTCAGTCAAAGTATTCCATGCCTTAGCTGTGCGCATAATGCAAATATTGTAAGAACGCTTTGTGCGTATGAGTGATATATGATGAAAGGAGCTTAGAGAAATTAGGTGATATTACTCCAGTGTACTTTCCCCAAAGTGTATCTAATAAAAAATCTAAAAACTGGCAACTCTGCGTCGATATTATAAGCTCTTAAACCTAATCTCTGAGTTTTATTGCATGGCTCAGATGGAGTAGTGAATGATAGTGTGAATGAATGCAACTAACGAATGTGTCATGTCTAATGTTTCTAGCATTTATATTAAGCATTTTGGCAATCAATTATTCTATTACATTCACGCAGTTCACTGCTGGACACAAACCTCTTACAATGTAAGCCATTGGCGCCCGGTATTGAAAGTGGTAATCAAAACCGTATTTAGTACAACGTTTCCACGAAAAAGTATTCTTCAAATACACAGTGTGCTTGCAGAATAATTTCTACAATTGAATTATTTTTACAGGTCGGAGTCCCAGTACCCCAACCGTACCCAGTCGCTGTATCAAGACCAGTAGCAGTGCCCGTACCAGCCCCCGTACCCGTACCATACGTCAAATCAGTCGTCAGTGCACCCCTAGTCCACAGTGTTCATTCTCACGGACTACATTCCAAATACGGTTGGTAGATAATAAAAAAAATCCTCATTCCTTCGATGATAGACATTTGGGAGAAATTTGAAAATAGAATGTCTTTAATTATTATGAGAACGAGCGAGACAATAAAGTCTGACTATAATTTAAATGATAACAACAGTATCATAGCTTTTGATAATTCAAATTTGGAATTCATACTATGGAGTTTCAACGGAGTTGAATTCATTTTAAATGAAGTATCTAGCCTTTGATTAGCCTTTGTATGTAGATCGTTTGAAGAGAGAATACAAAGTATACCATCGAAGGAATGAAGAAATCCAGCCAAATGAAAATGTTTATAGAAAGGCATATTCATAAGGAATATACGTAGTCAGAACGTATTATGTGATGTAGATAAGTTTAGTATAGAGTGTGAGTGTGTTCTTAAAAAGTTTATTACTGTAATATGAAATCGAAGGTGAAAGAAAGTATGTAGCATTGATGAAACTTGGAAAAATGAGTCTAGTATTCATGTTAATAATAAACAATGTAGAATGATCAGGAGGATGTCACGATTTCATGTGTACAGAAATAAGCTTAGTTCGTGAGAAATATTGGGGATAAAGTGCAATCAGAAAGAAGCCTGTCGCCATCTTGAATCTATTCAAAGGAAAGAGATGAAATATTTCAAATCATTCCTTCTTTTTCGTGCTTTTGTAATTTTAAAACCATTACCTAGTCCCGTTTATGTCCAGAACAATATTCGGTTCTGAATTTCGATCTAGAACCAGATCAGAGGACAAATTGTATTCTAGAAATGTCATTGTGAGTGTCGATTCGCAAGCGTTGTACTGGAAAACGGGTCTTAGGTTCTTAATTTGGATAAAACTATATTTTATGTTGCAATATTTGTATGTTTATTGCGATTTTAATTGCCATATTTATATATATTTTAAGTATATCAAAATTACCTGACAATATATTTAATATTTCATTTTTTGTTTCTATCATAAATAATATATTTAATATTATCGACAGTTGAAGTGCTAAAGCGACATTGCCGGTTGACAAGAAAATCATATTTCGGTTAAGTTTTTAAGATGTAATTTGGAATGGTTTTCTTTGAGTGTGCAATGTCGCCTGCACTCTTTTGCTTTCAAGCATTAATATATTATTGTCTGCATTGTATTGTATGTATGATTTATGTATAGTACATTATGTATGTCGTAATTTTTGTTATTCTTGAAACTATCGATTATGTTCATGTGTTTCGTATTTTGAGTTGTATAGATGCTTCAGAGTGTACCTGGTAATGCAATATTGTATATAGATGACGTTTTTTATATTTTTAGCTTATAATGACGAACATAAGTTTATTTCGACCGCAGTCGACTAAAAACTATTTAGTGTACGGCCTTTTGTAATAAAATGTATTGTCAAATATTGTTGTTTTTCTTTTTAAATACACACATACATACATATAATCACACCTTTGTCCCCAGAGGGTTAGGCAGAGGAGCAGGAACACCCACATTTCACTAATCATTATATTTCGTCACACGTATTTGGGGGTAAGCTTATTGCCGTCTTCCGGGCACTATTGTTGACTCAAACCATGCATGTGAAGCTGAGCTTGGGCTGTATATAACTGTCTGATGCTAAACAGCCCCATCTCTTAGTCGCCTTGTACGACACCGCATGGGAAGAGGTGAGATGGTCCAAATTCTACACAGCCGGGAACCACGCGGCTATTTTCTTTATACGATATCCTATATTCTACTACACTCGAGAGCAATGAATCCGGGTCACTTAAAGAATGTTAAAAATCTCGGAAACTAAAAATGATAGGTTAATGCAATAAATTGTATTTAATAGACAATGTAATACTCCTTAAATGAAAGTAAAAAAAATATGAGTCACCATACATTTTATTAACACAAAATTACATAAAGAAAAAAACTGCTGATCTCTCCTTAAAACAAAAATAGGAAACATGAAATTTTTGAACTTTATTACGATTTTCTTGAATTTTAATACTTCATATTGCCTCCTCGTGCTTCCATTACTGCGTTTACGCGGTTTGGCATGCTGTACACCAAGTTCCTTATACGATTTTGGGGAATATTCTCCCATTCCTCTGTGAGAGCAATTTTGAGCTCACGAAGCGTGATTGGGGGAGGGTTTCGTTGTTTTACGCATCTGCCTAGCTCGTCCCAAGCATGCTCGATCGGGTTGATATCCGGGCTGCGCGCTGGCCACTCCATACGAGTAATGTTCATCTCTTGAAGGTAGTCATTCACAATCCTACCTGTATGAGGTCTGGCATTGTCATGCATAAATATAGCATCCTCACCTAAATTGACCATAAATGGACCAACGTGATCATTGAGGATTTCTTCCACATATCTTACGCTAGTTAAAGAGCCGTTTTCTATGATCACCAGCTCTGTGCGACTTTCAGAAGAAATTCCGGCCCACACAAGTACAGACCCACCACCGTAGGCTACTTTTTCTTCGATGCATGCTTGCTTGAATCTTTCCCCTGGTCTTCGATACACTCTGTGTCTTCCATCGTGCTTGTAGAGCATAAATTTTGATTCGTCGGAGAACATAACTTTTGACCAATCTTCAATACTCCAATTTACGTGGCTCTGGGCATAACTTAGTCTCGAAATACGATGCCCACGCTCCAGTTTAGGGCCGTTTGCAGGTCTAAGGGGTTTTAAGTTAGATTCAGCAAGCCGAAGTCTTACTGTCCATGCACTTGGGTTACTTCCTCCGAGGCGTCGAAACTGATTGGTGAGTTCAGTTCCTGTGAGAAAGCGATTTCGAAGCATGGTGTTCACCAAGTATCGGTCTTCTCGTGCTGTGGTACACCTGGTTCTGCCCGTTCCTGGTCTGCGTAGGTTAGAACCAGTTTCTTCGTAACGTCGGAGAACTCTTTGTACTGTTGACAGCGACACACCGACAGTCCTGGCTGTATCGCGCTGACTCCGGCCGGTTTCCAGCATTGTAAGTATTCTGGTGCATTCTTCAGGCGTAAGCGACATAATTTCAGCTTGATTAATGAATATAGAGCACTATCAACATGGTTTATGTACCCACATAAATGACAGATTACAAACAAAAGCAACACCAAATGCTGTAATTTCGTAGTTCCATCTTCGAAAGTGGCCCTTTTTCAAATTTGATTTTTTTATGATATAACTTTACAATAACTAAGAAGTTTTAATACCTTCATTTAAGGAGTATTACATTGTCTATTAAATACAATTTATTGCATTAACCTAGCATTTTTAGTTTCCGAGATTTTTAGGATTCTTTAAGTGACCCGGATTCATTGCTCTCGAGTGTATTTTGTTGTGTACCTACCATTGAGTGCAACAAAACTAAAAATCATCTTTAAATAAAATTTATTACTGTAATACCCATATGGGATGGGGTGTATGAGTCTTCTAGGCCTTTGGGGTTAGCCTGACATCATTGAGTAAAATGTGGAAATCAATTTAGTTAAACTATCACTAGTGCTTGGTTTGTCAGAGAAACCATAAAAATGCAGCATGAATATATATGTTAAAAACAGTCCATCCGTTTGTGAGTTATGAGGTCACAGCCAGATACACAAATAAACAGATCAAACTTATAACGCCCAACGTTTTTCGTCAGGGGTTTCAAAACAATTTATAGTTTCTATACTTACTTAATCTCAATTTACTGAGTTACAATCAAGCTTTTTATCGGAGTGTACATAAAAAGGGGACACGTTCCAATTAGAAATGAAACGTATTAATTTGTTTAAAATAGCCATTATTTAAATGTGGAATCCCTTCACTTGAATAATACAAAGTGTTACAAAAATCACTGTTACACAATGTTTATTACCTAATGTTTTTGTCCCATGTAATTAACATTCGTTTCCTTAACAGGACCTAGTTCCTTTCCTTAGCCTAGTTCATTTCCTTAACAGGACCTAGTTCATTTCCTTAACAGGACCTAGTTCATTTCCTTAACAGGACCTAGTTCATTTCCTTAACAGGACCTAGTTCATTTCCTTAACAGGACCTAGTTCATTTCCTTAACAGGACCTAGTTCATTTCCTTAACAGGACCTAGTTCATTTCCTTAACAGGACCTAGTTCATTTCCTTAACAGGACCTAGTTCATTTCCTTAACAGGACCTAGGTCATTTCCTTAACAGGACCTAGTTCATTTCCTTAACAGGACCTAGTTCATTTCCTTAACAGGACCTAGTTCATTTCCTTAACAGGACCTAGTTCATTTCCTTAACAGGACCTAGTTCATTTCCTTAACAGGACCTAGTTCATTTCCTTAACAGGACCTAGTTCATTTCCTTAACAGGACCTAGTTCATTTCCTTAACAGGACCTAGTTCCCCGGCCACACACGTAGATGTGACGAAACATCGTATGGTTTTAGTCGGTTTGAGTCCGAATTACCCATTTCATCGGTCGCTAGCTCGAGTTGCCGAGGGTGTTAATATTAATAATAACTTTATTGATGCCATATTCCTTATACAAACATGTTTTAGATGGTACAAACAATACAATGAAGTTAAGGTAAACACAAATAATTATTTTGTTTCCTTTTAGTTTCCACACTAAGAACACCTTTTAATGATCTTGTCTAAAATTTTTTCGTACAATAGCTGCTGCAAAGCAAACTTATCGTCGGAATCAGTGTAACTAATACAAAATAGGTCAGTCCCAGGTCCGTCAGCTGGGGCGTGAAAAAACATGCCGAGACCGTCAAGGACCAGCATTCTAGAAACAACCTGTAATAGCAATCACTATTCTTTGGACACCCATCGGCATTTGGCGACTGACACCAGGCGGGGTGTATTCAATTTACGATGCAAATATAAAAAAGGTATATCGTACATCGTAATAAACTAGTATATAGCACAAGTGTTTGTCCCATCAAGTACAATCATTTTTCATTCTCTCTTCTAGTTGATCTATTTACAGAGCCAGCTTTTGTACAACTTTTCCACAAAAATCATCATCATAATCTTAGCACTACAACCGGTTACAACCGGTCCGCTTTCCAACTTTTATTTCTGCACTTCGTACGCTCGTAAGCTTTTAAGTATTCCTAGTAGTGAGAATATTAGTACGCATGTCATCCCCTACGACTCAAAACCAGAACTTTTTACTTGCCGGAGCCAGATATTTAGTATCCACGTAGCCGGTCGTTGCAGAACATCGCCTTTTCGACATAAATAAACAAATAAAACAAATACCATAATAATTGTATTATTACATTTAATTCACGATAAACGACCAGCTTTAATTAGTATTACATTGGGACCTAAACATAAACTGGCGAAATGTGGGTGCTAGCACCTCTGCCTACCCCTTCGGGAATATAGGCGTGAGTTTATGTCTGTATGTTTAATTAGTATTAAAGTTACCGGGTTATTTACCATGTTGTATTGTTCTGAGTTTTCGATATTTCGGTGCTGTTGCAAACACCATGATCACGGAGTATAACACGTTGTAAAAAAACTTTAAAGAGGGTAGATCGAAATATTTACTACTAAAACCTTTTTCACTGTTTACCGTCAATACTCCAGGGTCTCGATTCTCATCATGGGGGAGTGGCTAGAGAGGCCACACGGCAGCCTCTCGTACCGTCTGACGCAGATGATCACCGAGCACGGATGCTTCGGAAAGTATCTGCGTCGGATGCAGAAAGAGCCAACGTCCGAGTGCCATCACTGCGACGCGAGCGAGGACTCAGGTCCGCACACGCTCACCGAGTGTCCGGCGTGGGAGACGCCGAGGCGGGAGCTTGTGGCGGCCCTGGGAGTGAGGGTTCTCACGCTCTCCACCTTGCTCGCGGCGATGGTTCGCTGCGCGGATGCGTGGGCGGCCGGCGCCTCCTTCTGCGAGCAAGTAATGCTCGTGAAGGAGGAGGCGGGGCGGGAGCGGCAGCGGGAGCGACGAAGGATCGCTAGACAAGCTGCCCGCGCACGAAGGCAACTCGGGCGTCGGAGGTCGATGAACGACCTCCGCCCCCCATGAGCACCGGCCTGGGGGTGACAGGTGAAGCCGCCTGTCACCCTTGCAGAAGCAGGCCGCGGCGGCGGCGCGCGTGGCGCGCCTCCCCGTTTCCGGGGACGAGTTGGGGACTCTGTGGTCCCCACACCCGAGAAGAGGGCCAGATCGTGAGAGATGGCCCTGGGTCGGCCGGGGTGCGAGGGATATGCCTGTCAACCTCACCTTCGGCAACCGAAACGACCCACAGGCGGCGTGCGTTTTAGTCGGTTCGAGTCCGACATAACCTCCTCCACCGGCTTCGGTGGGGAGGTATCCGTGGGGATTTTGCGCACGTAAAAAAAAAAAAATTCTGCTAAAGCAAAATGACTGTCATTATACAGACAAAAACTTCTTGTGATCCGTGATCATGGTGCTTGCAACAGCGCTGAAATATCAGACCCATACAATATGGTAAATACCCCGATTACTTTAATACTAATGTAAGTGACCATGATAGTGGTCAGTGTTACCGTCACAAAAAAAAAGGAGGACGTTGTGGGATTGGCGGTATTTCCGTCCAATTGAGCAGTTCGACTTGGGAAGTACCTTCGAC
Organism: Eilema griseolum; assembly: GCA_963662185.1. Taxonomy (NCBI): domain Eukaryota; kingdom Metazoa; phylum Arthropoda; class Insecta; order Lepidoptera; family Erebidae; genus Eilema; species Eilema griseolum. The sequence continues at coordinate 11,834,752 of OY759239.1, read as the reverse complement.
GTACAGAATACTGCGGCTATAAAAACTGTGTTCCCAGCGGTAAGTAGGGTAACCAGACCTCACTGGAGAGTTTGTACTGTCAGTGGGAAGACTAAGCTCGCCCTGCTTTGTCTTCTACACTGACGGCACGGAAACTCTGAGCTTACACGGTCGGCAGCGCGAGTGTGACTCCTCTGGTGTTAAACACGTCCATAGGCCACGATAACCACTTTCCATCAATTCGACATGTGCTTGTCTGCCACACAAAAAAACACAGTACAAAAAAATAGTAACTAGTTTTAGGTTTTGTTGTAAATTTTATATGCAAGTACTTTTAGTAAACAGATGTTATGTGCTGCTGCAGTAAGTTAAAATAAACATTATTCTTTCTTTCTTTATATCTTTAATTACCTAGATATACAATTATGCTTTATGAATTTGTAATTGTATCTTTTTTGACTGTACAATTTCATCAAACAGAAAAATCTCTCCGCTGAATGACTTTTCACAACACCCTTACCATAGATTATTATATATAGACTCTTTTTGGATAACATGTAAACTAATGTAATAAGATATAAACTAATATTTATACAAAAGGATCAAATTAAGCATCGAAAAATTCCTCCCCATCGATGTCGACTGGTAATGTGCCCAAAAGGCTGGCGGCATTGCCCCGTTGGATGGCAATGCCAATCCGTTGAGCGAAAAAGAGGCCAGCTCTTTGGTCACGCGAAGCATCGACCAGTCGTTTTGCTATTTCTTTGTATAGCGACCGTGCGCTCGGACCCCACGAACCCAGCGTTTCAACCCCAAACGGCTCAAATATGTAATTGTTTGTAATGTTATCATATTTTCGCCGTTTGAGGGTCTCCACTGATGCCGCAGCAGCACAAGCGCAATCCGTCGTATTTGGAAGATGGGAAGGGGCAAGGGTGTCGACGCATGTTGCGTCCCACACCAAAGGCCTACCCATCTTCCAAGGCACCAAAGACATACCGTCCGGTCTCTTGCCATCGTTGCGCATCAAGCCAACTGGTTCAAGTATGACTGGAACACCAGCGGTGACAAGAGCCCGGCGGATAATGTCATTTAAATGTGCATGACGTGACATGCGGCCTGCGCTCCTGTCGCATGATAGGCCGTGATGCCCAAGGCTGTCGACTGCCTCACCACAGTGACATCGATGAGGAGAAACACAGGGAGCACCCAAACGAAGACAGGCTGCAATTCTAAACGTCGTGTCGTCCAACATGGTCCCAATGTTGGACGACGGAAGGGCCTGAAGCCACACACCAGATTCCCACTCTCCCACAGCCAGAAGGCGAGCACGTTCTGCAACATTAGAGGACGTATTCAGTAACTGTTGTCGTCATCAAAGTCGTCAACATAGCGGCTCATACCACGGTCTCTGGGAGCCGAGGTTGGTGGGCAAAATAGTGTTTGGGCAAAACATTTTCCAAGCATTTATAGCTTCGGCTTTGCCTGGCACTTCGGAATAAACCAGTGTGGGTATCAAGATTTTCCTGGTTAATTCCTCTGTGCCATGAATCGAAGCTAAAAAAGCTGGTAAACTTACATCGGAAATTTTACGAACACCGAGCCCACCCCAGCGCACCGGGAGCGATGCTTGGAGCCAGGCTCGGTCGTTCAAATCTACATTCAAAATTTTGCATAAGGTATTTTGAATAATTTTGTCCAAGACATTACCTAGATTAGCTTTAAGCTTAATTAGAAACTATGATTTTGTCCCCACATACTATCACATGTTCTATGACCTGTTCTTTAGTCTATAGATACCACAGTACTATCCGGTTAATCAACTCACTACCATTATGTATGTTGTTACGTAAAGCCCCGTAATCCACTCCATATCCATCGATGGTGTCACCAGCCACCTTGCCCCGAGTATTCCACTCACGTCCTGTTCCTATAGAAAGTGGTACTTCTATTAAAGGGTTAGTAATGTTATATAATTAGATAGACATGTATAGACCGGATGTGTTGAATGATCATGGGTTGTTAGTATAGCTATTATAATATTATAGATGCTGTATATGGTGTTGGAATAAGGATAAAATTGTATTTTTGTTTCTTTTAAAGCAGATGAGATTCTTTATTTAAACTATCATGGTCACTCACATCAAAATGCTGACAGATGTGCCATTGACTTGTCAAATGTCATATTTGGCATCAAAAATATCCCGTTTATTTTGATACTGATCAGATGAGACTCGTTGCTCATCGAAATATAAATTAAAGAGCGCCATTTTTACCCAAAGACAACTTAACTATGCGAGGTAAGCCGTCGGTCCTGTTGCCATACGAACATCTATGGAGAGAGTTTTTGTGCTGTCAGTGGGATGACCAAAGGCTTGTCCTGCTTTGTCCTCTACACTGACGGCACAAAATCTCTGTTCTTACAGGGTCGGCAGCACGGATGTGACTCCACTGGTGTTACACACGTTCATAGGTTATGGTAACCACTATCCATCAGGTGGGCCGTGTGCTTGCCTGCCGCCTAAGTTATATAAAAAAAAAATCGACTTCTGATCTCTACAACCATTGCAGTTAGACCAATCAATCAATCAATAAGCCCATCGCAGTTCTTCTCGTGTCAATGATTCATTGTTGGTGCTAAATTGTTCCCGAATAAAATTATACCATCTCAACCGCGCTATCAGTGGCTTTATTCCAGTCGTCTTTAGTACTGGAGGTAGGACATAAGAGATGAGACCAAGTGTTCTATGGACTGCACGGGGACACCACAGTCACATGCGGTTAAACCCGGATCTCGCATTCCCCACCTGCATAGACTTTCGTCGTTTTACCATTTCTGAACAAAGAGAGCTGATACCCATTCAGCAGTTCTAACTTACTAACTAACTAACTTGACTTCACCTCGCCTAATGGTAAGCTAAAGGCAAAGTCTCAGGAAAGAGGGTCACCATTACAGACACTAAGTAATGATACAATGGTGGCACTCAGTTTGGCGGCCTTATCAGATGCTTTTCGATGCGAGTCCCGCAGGTGATCCATTTGGCAAACAATTAATCTAGTTCTCTGCCAAGAATGTTTATTTTTTACAATTTTGATTTTGAGTTTAAGTTTGAACTTTGAAATACTTAAGCCAACTGTATCCATCTACCTACATTATCTATAAGACTAAAAGCAGGTCACTACATCAAACAGGCCACATTTAGTCAACAAAAGGATTCAATTACACAATGTTCCGTGACCGGATCGATCACGGAACCTACTACATTGCTCAATAGGAAAGGTTGCGCTACAATGGGGTTCTGGGCCAATAGGAACAGGCCACTAGGTAATGGTGTGGAGTCTCACTGTTAATAGCTATGGTTAAATCTACGTAAGTGATGGGCCAATGTTTGTGATCATGTGCGTAACCAATGTTGGATATTGGTGTGGTGGAAAGTGTTGGTTTGTTTTCTATGTGGTCAAACATAAGCAATTGGTACGCTATTTACGTACTATAACTTGTATTTGTCTCCTGAATGAAAAGTTTTTCTTTACAAGTGAGTTCTTTATTTATCACATACAAAATAATTAAAACATAAATACACGAAATAAACTCGCGATCTTGTCGCGTCAAACAACCCACTCCGCATCGTTCCCGGCACAAAGGTGCCCATGATGCTGGCCGCGTTGCCCCGCTGAATCGCAATAGCCAACCTTTGCCCCAGGAACGAGCTGGATCGGAAGTTACAGCCTTGGTCGTGGATGCGGCGGCCAATTTCCGCGATCAACCTCTTTACAAGTTGAAAAATATTTCTTTAATATCCGTGCGCCATTACCAGTATTTTGAAATCCGGAATCCGCTTCTACTACTTACTCTTTTTAACAATTTGTTTTATTTTGGCAATTATTGTAGCGACTGTTGTCTGACCCCTAACTCCGAGAGGGAAGCCTGAGCCAGAGATAGTATGTAAGCTCTACCGGCCAGAGGTGAGGTTCACTTGGGCCCCAAAGATCTCCATCCAATTTATTATTTTATCAATAAGATATTTTGAAATACCTTAGAACTAATATAGGGATATGTATAATAAGGAGGTGAGTGTTCAGTAGACTACACCTAAACCTTTGGGGCGATGATATATCCAATACTAGCCAATACTGTACTCCGACGTAACCGCCAGCACCACTACGCGGATAGCATCACGCTGAGAGGCTTGCATTATTCTACGTCTATTTTATATGTTGTATTGTTGCATCGTGTAGAACAAAGAGAATTTTCTTTCTTTCTATTGCTTGAATTATGCAATCAATACTGTTTCTACTCTACACCATCCAACTTAAATCTACACGTTACGATTGCGATTTACCACGTTTAGTTTGGAGTAAGACAAGTTGACCATACTGTAAGCAGGTTCAAAGTATAATGAAAGGTCTGGTCACCACATTATTAAAACGTGACTTAGATGCCCTGAGCCCTAAATATTGGCTTATATTAGGATCCTACTCAAAAGACTTGTAAGATTTCATTTCAATACTCATTCTGCATTCGTTTAGACGGAGGAGACTTAGGTCCCTTCTGTCCCACATAGCCCGCAATGCGCCTTTATTCCATACTAGCAGGTGAGTTCTGAAAGAGGGAGAGAGGCAACTAATGGATAGGGCTGTCCTCTATCCGACAGTAAACATACAGCTCACAGTAAAGTGCCCGCGTATTGGCAATAGACTTACTCCCATATTACAAGCGACCGAAAATCATAGTTGGTGAAATGTGGGTTTTAATACACCTCCGTCTACCACTCCGGAGATTGACAGGCGTGAATATATATTTGAAAGTTGCGATAAGAACCCTCTATGCTACAATCACTAAACTACACACGCGGATAAAGTCTAAGATTATATAACTGTACGTAATTTTCGAAGTTACTTTCAGTTCGCCAACCTACCTTCCCTGCTAGTATCAGTAGCGTTCAGTAGATGGCGCTACTTCATCATATACTATAAACATACACACATTCTATCATCGCACTTCTCGCCATAGGCAGGGAATTCATCCTCACACATTGCGACTTGAGACGGTGCACACTCAAGCTGTGGAATGACCTCCCTGCTGCGGTTTTCCCAAGCGCCTACAATATGGGGTTCTTCAAGAGGGGCATCAGAAGATTTCTTCATGGTCGGCAGCGCGAGTGTGAAACCCCCAGGCGGTTACCGTGGCCTATGGACGTATGCAACACCAGTGTTGCATACGTCCATAGGCCACGGTAACCGCTTCCCATCAGGTGGGCCGTGTGCTTGTCTGCCAATTAAGTGGTATAAAAAAGACAAAAAACAGTACGCACAGTTAGGTATCAAGGAATCAAAGAATCAAAGAATCTATTTCATTTATTCAGTTTAGGCACACAAAGAGCACATTATGAACGTCAAAATTTTACAATTGGGTATGTCAAGAAATAATATAAAAATATTAAATAATGTACAAATAAACCATTGGAAAATGATTCTTTCGCTGGTTCGGTAGGTTAGTTCTACTGAGAAGATACCAGCAAGAAACTCAGCGAACTATATTAAAACTAGATTATTTTTCTTTATTTAAATTTGCTTTAGTTTACAATTTATTTTGTGCGAGCAAGCAAGAGACTTATGTTGACCACGCATTAACATCATTAAGATACTCATCCACTTTATAGTAACCTTTACTCATTAAAGTTTTTTTCACTTGTAATTTAAATTTATTTATTGGCATATTAATCAAATCCTGAGGAATTTTATTAAATATTTTTATGCAGCTGCCTACAAATGAATCACCAACCTTGTGAAGCCTACGTTTTGGTACAACTAGTTTATTTTTGTTTCTCGTATTAAAATTGTGTACATCAGATAGTTTTTCGAATATATTTAGGTTTTTTCGAATATATTTAGGTTTTTTCGTACATATATGATATTATCATAAATGTATTGAGAAGCAACAGTTAAAATGTTAATTTCTTTGATAACTTCTTTTAGCGAGTCACGGGGTCTGAGGCTAAAGATCGCTCGTATCGCTCGTTTCTGTAGTACAAATATAGTCTCAATATCGGCAGCCGAGCCCCACAGCAGCAGACCGTATGACATAACGCTATGAAAGTAACTAAAATAAACTAATCGTGCAGTTTCCTCATCAGTCAGTGACCTTATCTTTCTAACCGCATAGGCAGCTGAGCTAAGTCTTCCTGCCAAGGCTGTGATATGAGAACCACATTGCAGTTTATGGCTGTGATATGAGAACCCCATTGCAGTGTATGATAGGAACTTCATCTCCCACACGCTTAAGCTGTGGAATGAACTCCGTGCCGTGGTTTTCCCAAGCTATTACAATATGGGGTTCTTCAAGAAGGGCGTTAGGTTCTTAGAGGGTCGGCAGCGCGAGTGCGACACCCCTGTAGTTGCACACGTCCATAGACCACGGTAACCATTTTCCATCAGGTGGCCCAGTGCTTGTCTGCAACCTAAGTGGAGCAAAAAAACCTATGATTTTTGGTCCCACGTTATAGAGCATAACATATAACATAACATAAACTCACGCCTATGTCCCCGAAGGGGTAGACAGAGGTGTTAGCACCCACATTTCGCCAGTTTATGATTAGGTCCCAATGTAACAGGTGGCGAGTCTATTGCCATTAACCGGGCACTTATAAACCTGCGATAAATACACACATAACTTCGAAAAGCATCGAAAAGTCATTGGTGTGTGCCATGGTAAATCTGGGATCGAACCCGAGACCTCATCTCAGCAGTCCAGTACCCATAACACTAGGCTACCGCGGTTCTACGTTACGTTATAGAGAGCGAGGATATACACTAAAGCAAATCCTACACTATTGCGACAGTAGCTCTGTCTGTCTGTAACATAACGTTTTCACGCCTACAGTACTGAAGTAGTACTTCCTGAACTTTATAATATCGAAATTATGTGAAAAAGAAATTGGAAAGTGGTTCCTGGGCTCCAAAGTATAGTTTTGGTGATTGTAGCAGGATATGATGAAATAAAACAAATATTTGCACCGAGTGGAAATCGATTCCACGACCTCGCCACCAACGCTCTCAGACAACTGCTGCACATAAGCCTGGTCAGATGGCAATCGCTCTCATAAAAGTCAATAAACCAATCAAAAACAGTAAGTAAGGGGATCTCGAATTTTAAACAAACGTATGCAACTGGATATATAGATATTTTAATCCTGGCCATTACCCTACCGACATGAACCCAACCCCTTCAAAAATTAAAAAAAAAACATGCAATTACGCAGAGCGGCAGAGTAATTAATAAATAATAATAATAATAAATAAATATTCCACAACATTCTACACAACGCTATCTAGACCCATGGTAAGCATAGTTTAACTAGCTTGTGTTATGGGATCTAGAATACGGATATACATACTTAAATACTTTTTTTTTGTAAATACATACATATTATACATAGAAACACCCAGACCAATGCAAATACCCATATTCATGCATACAAATACTTGCACTGAGCGGGGATCGAACCCGCGCCTCCTGCGTAGCAGTCGCGTTCACTACCGCCACGCCACAGAGGCTGTCAATTTGAGGAAATATTTTTTATTTCGGTTGCTAATATTCTTTCAAAAATACACTCTCATAGGTATATCAATCAATCAATTAGCCCATTACACTCCACTGCTGGACATAGGCCTCTCCCAATGTTGGGAGGCTTTGGCCTATTGTTTCCACCCTGGCCCGACGGGTTGGTACAGGGATTTCTTTCGAGTTTTCCTTCTCTCGCAGTGATCGTCGGCAGTCGGCAGTCGGCAGTCTCATGAGATGAGGTAGTGATACTTGTATTCTTTCTCTGACACCACACGGATAACGCGCAACATGTCTGCTTTTTCCATTCATCTCTAGTTGCCGTCATCTCAACATTCACTTCATACCTAGCCAATATGATGTTTTACATAGTTCATCCATCTCCTTTCTCTTATAGCCACCCACTTCCATAGTTTATCCCTTCCTTACGACATAACTTTCATCTCATTACATGTCCGAACCAAAACAAACTATTTCCTCTTAACTTTTCCGTGATAGGTACTACTTTCAAACTTCCTCTAATATCTACATTCATTCCTAATGTTAACCATTCTTGTCACACCACATATTCATCTTAACATCCGTATCACGGCATGCAGTGTAGAAGGTAGGACACGGCGGTATTTCCGCCCAATTGAGCAGTCCGACTGGGGAGGTACCTCCGCCCTACAGAATACCACGGTTATAATAACTTCGTATTGTGTTCCCAGCGGTGAGTAGGGTAGCCAGAGCTCACTGGAGAATTTGTGCTGTCAGTGGGATGACTAAAGGCTTGTCCTGCTTTGTCGTCTACACTGACAGCACAGAAACTCTGTGCTTACAGGGTCGGCAGGGCGAGTGCGACTTCTCTGGTGTTACACACGTCCATACGCCACAGTAACCACTTTCCATCAGGTGGGCCGTGCGCTTGTATGACACCTAAGTGGTATGAAAAATATAAAAATGCAGCCGTCTCTCATCCGTGTCCTTTTTTTTACATAGAACACGTCAATTATACATCGCCTTACCTGATGGTAAGCTGAAGGCAAAGTCTCAGCAAAGGGGGTCACCATTACTTACACATACCGTGTGACAATGGTGACACTCAGCTTGACGGCCTCATCATATGCTTTTTCACGCCCCGCTTAAAGGACCCGGGACTGTAGGAAGAAGGAAACATGTGAGCTGGTAATGAATTCCAGGTCTTAATGGCCAGCTTTCTCATTAATACAGGCATCCCTCTAAACAAAACATGTTAATTATTAAATATCCTGATATCTCTAATAGTAACGCAACTGAGAGTGATGACTTGGAGGGTGATGACCCGTAGTATATTAATCTACGACAATCAAGATGTCGTATCAGACAGTTTATATGACAATTGGGTCACGGTATGGTCGATACCTATAAATGATGCAGGCACATCGATCTACCATCAGCTTGGGGGCACGCGATGTCGTGAGACCGTGTCAACCTGGTTATTGAGTAGCGTTTTGTTTCAAATGATGTTGACAAATTTAAAGTAATGTATGCTTGAGGTTTCGAGGTAAATGTTAGTGATTATCTGTAATTAGGGGTTTCTAAACCGCTTATTAAATAGGTATCTATAGGTAATAGATTTCTATATAATAGGTATCTAGTATGGGTAATATACTGCTGAGACGAGTTCTCGGGTTCGATCCCAGGTTTTACCATGGCACACACCAATGACTTTTCGATGATTTTCGAAGTTATGTGTGTATTTATTACAGGTTTATAAGTGCCCGGGTAATGGCAATAGCCTCGCCACCTATTACATTGGAACCTAAACATAAACTGGCGAAATGTGGGTACTAGTACCTCTGCCTACCCCTTTGGGGATATAGGCGTGAGTTTATGTATCTATATAGTAATAGGCAAAAAATACAATTCACTACCACATCTTATTCCAAGAGTGTCATAAGAGGTGACTAACAGAGAAACTGAGCAAATGATATCACTCTGTGAGAAAAGGAAAAGGCGAGTCAAAACCTTTTACTAACCCGTCTGGCCTATGTGGTAATAATAGGCTAAAAATCCTCCAAACCCTCCGCTGGTCATACATATACATACATATAATCATGCTTTTATCCCCGGAAGGTTAGGCAGAGGTGAATTAACATCCACATTTCACCAATCATTGAATTCGGTCCCACGCAATAGGGGGTGAGCTTATTGCCGTCTTCTGGGCACTATTGTTGACTCAAGCCATGTATCTCTGCCGGGAACCATGCGCTGGACATACCTCCCCTAATCTGCATTAAGGGAGGTATGTTCAGCGGTGGACTGTTAATGAATTTAAATAAATATGTATTGGAACTCCGAAAATGCTCGGCCATACAAAATTTAATCAATCAATCTATCAATCGCTATCTACTGCTGGACATAGGGCTTCTCCCAATGTGCGCTATTGCTCCCGATCGGACGCTTTCCTTATCTAGTCCATACCAGCCAAGATAAACAAAAATTGAATTTTTATAGTGATCGGAATACGGCAACCGTAAACAATGATTGGTAAAATGTGAGTGTTAATTCACCTCTGCCTAACCCTCAGGGGATTAAGGCGTGATTACATGTATATATGTATGTAAAAGTAATAGAGATATGTAGAATCACGTTTGACCACTATCTCACAGCTTGATAAGTGATCATGTGGTCTACGATGAAATGTGTTTGTTTAAAGTAAACCTATTCACTCAAGACTTGAAGAAGCAAGTTTTTCCACTCTTTGACAGTACAATTAATAAATATAATTATGCAACATTGTGTATGGCATATTTTAAAATAAATAAACTATCCAAGTTCACAAATAAATAAAATTGTTATCTTGTGGGTGCCTACCCCTTCGGGGATATATGCGTGAGTTTATGTTATGTTATGTTATCTAGTTAAGCTATTTAAGAATTAAAATATACGGTAGTCTAAATCAAAATAAATGCTTTAGCCAACACGCATGATAATATTCATCATTATTCAAAATGCTCGGATTAAATACACTCCTCCTACCAATTTTGACCATAAATAGAAGTACAGATACGTACAAATGAGGGCAATTCGTTAAACACTCGAAAGGAAAATTATTGGGCGGGGTATTCGCATCAATTCCACAAATTAACTTACTATTTAGGATACTTTGAATTCTTTTTTGATTCACGGTATAAGTTTGACACTTCAAAAGGTAAACGGGTCTAGTTAACTTTATTTTCACTTACTTTGCAATAGACTCTGACAGTCTATGACTGAGTATATTGCAAAGTAAGTTGACATAACATCGCATCACTATCAAACCGGTGGTACCGTTAAACTATAAAATACCCACGGTACCACCAGAGTTTGGCCAGGGGTGCCGTGGGTCTGTAATGACTCTGACGAAATAGATTAGTAACTGAAATTTTCATTTACTTTGCACTTACTCCACCAGTATTCGAGTATCTTGCAATACTTATTACAATATTAAAATAGCAAGGTATGTATGATGATTTAAGTATATAGATAGTATTATTCTTCATCCTAGCGTTAATCCCAGTCGCATCCAAAGCTTGCACTTTGGAATCCGGGGTCCGCTTTGCCAGACTAACTGCTGATTTGGAACTTCGATCGAAACTTCGATAATTTCCGTGAAGCGACAGACCTCCACAATCCAAAGGCGATAAGTATTGCAGTTAGACCAGTTATTTACCTTTATAGGGCTCTAATTACCCATAACGAGTGCCATAGATGTTCATATGGTAACCGGGACCGAATGCTTAACGTACTCTCTGAGGCACGACCAGACCAATGCAAATACCCATATTCATGCATACAAATATTTGCACCGAGCGGGGGTCAAAACCGCGTCTCTTACGTACTTTCACTAATGCTACGCCACAGAGGCTGACTAGTTAATATTATATTCTTCTAACTCGTTTCTTTTAACTCACTCACTCACTGGAGAATTTGTGCTGTCAGTGGGATGACTAAAGGCTTGTCCTGCTTTGTCCTCTACACTGACGACACAGAAACTCTGTGCTTACAGGGTCGGCAGCGCGAGTGTGGCTTCTCTGGTGTTACACACGTCCATAGGCCACGGTAACCACTTTCCATCAGGTGAGCAGTGCGCTGGTCTGCCACCTAAGTGGTATAAAAAAAACTGTTGTCTCTGCCTATCCTAGAGGATAACGGAGTGAGTATATGTACGCATCTCATGGCCCCCCTATCTTATTATCTTTTGAAAGGTTTTACAGCTAAAGTATTCAATAGCTTAAATTGTGAGGGCGACTATACGAATAAGGACATATCTTTAAAACCAAGTAATAGATTTAAAATTCAAATGAAGCGTACAGTCTGTATAAGTATATCCGGGATAGCGCGATTGACGGACTTGGTGTAACAGATACCCATAACTGCCGAGTCGATAATACTTACTAAGTCGTCGATTGGTAACAAATATCGTAATTCTAAATGCCTGTGCAGACGAGGAACTTTTGTCCGTGAAGGAATGAAATGTGCGAATTTCAAAAAAAAAATTCAAAATTCATTTATTTGCAGAAATGTGGTCATACATGGTGTTAAGTAAGATTAGATACAGTTCAGCACATGTACCATTCAATGGCATGCAAATATTCGCTTAGGCTCTATTTAATTCTTCTTTCATTAAATTACATTTGCATGCTTGGGTATTCAAAACAGAATTGGAATACAATCAGAACTAAGATTATGAGAATTAGATTAACATATAATAACATAGAATAATAATAGTCAGAATAATAATAATATAGTCATAATGTCCAGGATAATTCAGTGTCCAAAACAAATTCATCAATAATATCTACAATAGGTATTTACATTTTTATGTCAATCAATTAATGTCAATTTTAAAGTAGTCGTCTAATGAGTAAAACGATTTTTCTAAAAGCCATAATTTAAATTTTCTACAACACCTATTTGTGGGTAAATGTTTAAATTCGCTTGGTACTGCGTTATAAACACGGCCACACATTGCTGTACAATTTTTGAGATACATTGTGGTTCTTGGTATCTTTGTCAATACGATTCTGTCTGGATGTCTAGTATTTCTGGGATACAGATCTTTGGCCTTTTTGAACAGGTGTGGGTGTAGTTTTACAAATTTAGCAGCTTCTAATATGTACATACAGGCCAAGGTAAGTATACGGTACTCTTTGAAAAATGGTTTGCATGATTCCCAAGGTGGTATACCAGCAATAGCTCTTACACACTTTTTTTGAGCTATAAATGCCCTTTGTACTTCTGTGGAATTCCCCCATAAGATTAGGCCGTAGTTTAAGACAGATGATATGTAACCGTGGTACGCTGCTAGCACTGTTTTTTGGTTAGAAGTCTTACGCAGTGTGTAAAGGACATATACAAATCTATTTATTTTGCTACACACATGGATGTGTCACAGGTCACATACTGAGCAAGCCAGTGATAGCACCAACCAACATACTTCTGAATGTCCCACGGAGGAGACAGATTGTAGTAAAAAAAAAAAAAAATTTTGCTACACACTTTGTTTACATGGTGTTTCCAATTTAGATGTCCATCTAGAGTTATACCTAAAAATGAAGTTTCTGTTACTTCCTTTAATTCATATTCTTTATATTTTACTTTTAGATTTTTGTGTAATATCGGACTTGTGTTAAATTGGATGAAATTGGTTTTATTCAGATTTACCTGTAAATTGTTATCATTGAGCCATTTAATTATATTATTTATTGTCTTATATAATATATGTCATTTGAGAATTTTTCAATGTCCGCATGTTTATCACATGTCATAATTAAAGAAATGTCATCAGCATATAATATACAGGGATTTGAAGTAATGTCAGGAAGGTCATTAATGTATAACAAAAATAATAAAGGTCCTAGGACGCTGCCCTGAGGAACGCCTAGATTATTGCCGATAAAATCGGATTTGTAGGGTGTAAGCTCTTTGCTGTCATTAATATTATGGACCTCGACACATTGCTTTCTGTCTTTTAAATAAGTCCTAATCCAATTTAGTGCCGGCCCTCTTATTCCATACCTGTCAAGTTTCTCTAGTAACACTTCATGAGAAACTCGATCAAATACTTTGGACATGTCAAAAAAAAATACAGTTACTATTTTGTTATTATCAATATTCTCTACGACTTTGGTCACCAAATCAAAACATGCCGAAGTCGTAGATTCACCCTTTTGGAAGCCGTACTGTTCACTACGTATAATATTATGTTTTTGGATGAAACCAGTCCAACGCTTATGTATTGCCACTTCAAAGACCTTTGACAAAATAGGTATCAGAGATATTGGCCTATAATTTTCTAGAGAAGTTCTTTCCCCCTTTTTATATAGAGGCTTCACTATGGAAGTTATGAGCTCATTGGGGAAATACCCATCCCTAAATGATAAGTTGACTAGATGGGTCAAAACAGGAGTTATTTCTATCGCACTCGCTTTAATAACCTTTGTTGATATTTCATCATATCCCTCCGCATTACTATTATTCAGAGACATAATAATAGAATGTATTTCATCACAAATGTATGGGCTCAGGAAAATACTACTACAAATGCACCCCTTAGATGTATTTTGTAATGAAATGGTTTCATTGTATGTCGAATTTACAAAATATTCATTAATTGCCCTAGCTATAGCGAGCGGTTCCTTAAGCAACATTTCATTTTCATACACACTAGTAATAGTCTCCATTTGCTTTCTGGATTCTGATTCCTGCTTTATTTCTTCTGATTCCTGTTTTGCACACATTTTTTGGCTTCAGAATCTCATTACGATTGTGATTTTTGATGGACTGATCGATGCAATTACGTAATAGTTTCGAGTATTTTTTATATTTATGTCTGATTATGCTACATCTACCACTATAGTATTTGTAGCGTAACGAACGTTTGATTTTGCAACTTATTCTTAACCCTTTTGTAACCCATCTAACTTTACGACCCTTGTTTGATATTTTTACCCTTGTAATGAATATATACAGTACTGTGTAGTGCCGTGTGTAGGTCTCTTTAACATCAGACAGATATATACAGCCCAGAATCAGCAATAGTACCCGGAATACGGTAATAGTCTACCCTCTATTGCGTGGAACCGAATACAATGTTTGGTGAAATGTGGTTGTTAATTCACCGCTGCCTAACCCTCCGGGGATAAAGGTGTGATTATATGTATTCATCTGTGTACATCGTGTGTAGAGATTGATTCTCATTCATGATATGTACCTGTATTGTGTTATGAATTCTAGAATGTAGGTGTTTATCTATATATTTTTGATTATTAGCATAAACATACATTTATAGAAACACCTGACCAATACAAAATGTTTATCAGTGAGGGAATCGAATCTGCAACCTCGTACGTAGCCGTCAAACGCTATTTACAAAAGTTCTAACGTAGAATATTATCATCAAGTATAATTTGTCGCAATTTTGAATTCATAATAATATGACAATTGACGGCACTGTATAATATGACGTAAAATATTCATATAGGGTTTATCCTGAGATTATCTTTGTTGAGCTTGATTTTTCTATGCCATATTTTCATAAGTTGTATATTTACTTAATTGCAGAGGACTCTTGCGAACTTTCAAGTCAGCAGTTGTTTTTGTACGACTAGAACTTGGATTAGAAAATAATTGTGGACTAAAGTACCATTGTGAATCTTTCGTCTACAGAGATCCTAACGAAAGTGCTTATTTGGAGAGCTTATGTACTTGAGCGGTTCAAATAGTCTAAATAACGCCGATTTATCGAAATTCTTGAAGCAATTGATTCAACGAATTCACAAGTAAATATAAATGCGATCGTTACTCGAAATGTTATGTGTGTCCACTTATCATTGAAAAGTCTAAACCGATTGCAATGATATCATTGAAATAGGATGAAGAATCGGAAAATTATGCGTCCACCATTTTGACAAGCTGTTGTATTAATTTATATACTTACAATTGTATATCTACGAAAGGACATGACAAGTTGCGACACAAGAATTTTTGATCCGACGTAACAAGGTGCCGGCAAACATATTCCGTGCTGCTACTATTGACAGAAAGTTTCGATGACACTTTATTAACCAGGAATTGAAGTCAGGACTTCAAGCGCCACAATAGCACTCGCTGCCAATTTGCCATCAAAAATAAAAATTAATACAATTTCATCACTCTATCACCATACAGGGCTCAATATAGCGTGCTCAGCAATATACCTAAGTAAATACAAGTAAACATACTCACCTTCAAAGCCTTCCCAATTGAAGCGGGGCGTGAAAAAGCATATGATGAGGCCGTCAAGCTGAGTGTCACCATTGTCACACGATATGTGTGAGTAATGGTGACCCTCTTTTCTGGGACTTTGCCTTCAGCTTACCATCAGGCAAGGCGAAGTCCAATTGACGTGTCCTAAATAAAAAAAAAACCTACATATATTATCCAGCCCTTCCGGGTATTTTTAGGGTGGTGCCTTGAGTAAGTCATCAAATTTCATTATTTAGGTCAAATGGTGACATGTGACCTTAGGGATGACAAATGGCATCTATAGAGGGCACGTGGGACGATGGCCGTGAAAAGCAATAAGGTTGTGTATGGGGTTAGTTGATGTACGAATCACGTAAAGATCAAAGCTGTTATATAGGTCCCTAATGCCGGTATTCCAGAACGATCTATGCTCCATTCGGTTTGGTACTTAATTAAAAATAAACAATCTTGTAGCGACTTCTTATAAAAACATATCTAAAACAAATAAACTAGGTTAACTTATGCTTCGATTTCGGTTTTTAGTCTTTACAATGAGTTTCTAAACCGAAAAATATAAATAAACTGAGTTTTTAATTATTATTTTTAATTAAATGTCTTTAATTATTATAATATATCAATATTAAAACATTTGATTCAGCGAGACAACGCGGCCAGCATTATGGGCACCTTTTTTTTACGTGCGCAAGATTCCCACGGATACCCGCCCACCGGAGCCGGTGGAAGAGACGCACGACGCCTGTGGGTCGTTTTTGGTTGCCGAAGTTGAGGTTAACAGGCATATCCCTCGCACACCGGCCGACCCAGGGCCATCTCTCTCGATCTGGCCCTGTCCTCGGGTGTGGGGACCACAGGGTCCCCAACTCGTCCCCAGAAATGGGGAGACGCGCGAGGCGCGCCGCCGCCGCGGCCTGCTTCTACCAGTACCAGAGTTGCTTGCGCCGGCAACGTTACAGAGTGGGTTGTTCGACGCGACATAATAGCAAATCTATTCCGTGTATTTATGTTTATTACATACTTTATTTTTATTGAAGTTATTTATTTGACATGGAATATAAAATAGAAACAATATCTCAATTCTAAGTAATCTATACAGAAATAATATTAAATAATTTATAAATATTAAATACAATAAAAATAAAATAACTATTATACAACTTATAGCTAAGAACAATTAAAATGCGTCGTAGAATTCCTCCGCATCGCATGCCTCTTGTGGCAGCGTTCCCAGAAGACTGGCAGCATTGCCACGTTGTATGGCAATGCTTATTCTCTGACCTAAAAAGAGGCCAGCCTTCTGGTCACGAGAAGCGTCGACCATACGCTTCGCAATCTCACGGAAGAGGTTGCGAGCGCTCGGACCCCATGACCCCAAAGTCTCGACTCCAAACGGCACAAATTCATAATCTCCGATGAGATTGGAGTATTTGCGCCGCTTGAGAGCCTCTGCAGAAGCAGCAGCAGCTCCAGCACAGCCAGCCGTGCTAGTTATATGGGTAGGAGCCATGGTATCAACGCATGTGGCGTCCCACACCAGAGTCCTACCCATCTTCCATGGCATTAACGACATGCCATCCGGTCTCTTGCCATCGTCACGCGCCAAACCGTTTGGTTCTAGTACAGCTGGTACACCGGCGGTGACAAGAGCACGGCGGATTATGTCATTGAGGCTGGCGTGCCGTGGAATTCGCCCTGCGCTCCTGCAGCACGACAGACCATGGTGTCCGAGTCTGTCAACGGCTTCTCCACAGCGGCATTGATGCGGAGAAACACACGGCGCGCCTAAACGGAGACAAGTTGCGATGCGGAAGGTAGTGTCATCTAACATAGTCCCTACGTTAGATGACGGAAGAGCTTGTAGCCAAAGACCCGATTCCCACACTCCAACCGCCAGTAAACGGGCACACTCAGCAGCATTGGAACATGTATTTAGTAATTTTTTTCCAACTAAGCTGCAGAGCGGCCCGTCCCACTGACGCTGTGAGAAGAGGTTCCTTGGGAGATCGGTGTTTGGACATGCAATTTTCCAAGCGTTCACTGCATCAGTCTTACACAATACTTCAGAATTAACTAGTGTAGGTGCAAGGATTTTCCTAGTTAATTCTTCGGTACTGTGGACTGAAGACAGGAACGCTGGTAAGCTGACATCTGAAATTTTGCGAATACCGAGCCCACCCAAGCGAATCGGTAGAGTCGCTTGTAGTAAAGCTCGGTCATCCAAGGCCACATTTAAAATTTTGGTGAGGGTATTTTCTATAATTTCGTCCATTTTTTTCAAAATCGTTAAATGTTTAAAAAATGGCGTTGATCGTAGGGCATGGGTGAATTTTGGAACGAATAGGCAATACCGAAGAATAGTGAAAGCCGAGTGTATATTAATTTTGAGTAGGCGATCCGAAATGTCACTAAAATTTTGAATTTTTTCCTCTATAAATGGGGTATAGGCATCTTCTAGGATTGGGGACCCGAGGAGACGTAAAGAGTCTTTTTCTAAAATTTTGATGGTGGGAGCTATGGAATTGAATTTAGAGATAGTAGAAATTTTGTCCGAAACGTCGTTTAAAAAAATCTCGCATTTGCTGTCATTTAGTTCTAAACCAATTAATCTAAATTCATTTTTAATAAATGCCAAATCTTGTAAAACTGTCTCCACATCTCCCCCTAGAGTCCCATCGTCTAGGTACCATACATTAAATTTAGAATTTAACCGCCGAATAATGGGCTGAATAGCTAAACTGAAAATTACCGGTCCAAGAGGGTCTCCTTGTTGACATCCAACAGCTGATTTCAAAAGGTTGTCCTTGTATAATAATTTGGAGGGGTATCTGTAACACTGCCAAAGAAAATTATAAATTTTGGGTGTTTCTAATTTAGCTTGGTTCAACAAGGTGTCTCTGTTCACCGAGTTGAAAGCATTCTTCACATCGACCTTGAGAATGACCTCACCTTTACTGGAGCCAAGGTAGGTTGATAAAGCATGTATGGCAGCCTCACAGCCCCCCTTTGAACCAAAACCAATTTGGAGGGGCTGGAACTTCAAAGATAACTCGGTTTTGTAATATTTACAACAGAGTTTGGCTGCCATACGTCGGTACGTACATCCCACGGCAATAGGACGAATGCCACCATCTGTCTTGCGTAGGGCACACAAATTAGCCCCATACAAAATGTCTGTGATGGCATCATCCACACTACCGGAGAGCATCAAATTCATGAGAGCCGTTAGCTCCTTCAGAAGTGCCTCACCAGCCTCCCCGGTGCTTGGCCCTAAAAGATCTTTTAAATGTTGTGGGGTTAATGCGTCAAGACCTCCGGCAGAGCCACTTCGAAAGGAGACAACGGCTGCCAACACTTCCTTGGCCGTTACGCACAGGCAATCAGGGTCGGGGACAGGTGCCTCAGGAAAGGAAAGGCCACTCGCAGGCGCTGGATGCTTGCTCCGCAGACCAGTAAGGGTCTCAGGAGAGCAGGGCGCCACTACATCGCTACTAAAAAGCAATCTCGATGCCCCACTTATGTCACCATCCCTCAATTTTGATTCAACCAAGTTAAAAATATTGCTTTTCCGAAACGAAGAGTATGTTGGGTTTATATTTTCTGTTATGACGCTACAATTATTTTTAATTTGAGACGTCAATGAATTTGTTGTTGTTCGGTGGGCTGTCCGGTCTGTCCTGTCTGTTCTAATATGTAAAATTTTGTATGGGAAGGTGAGCAGTTGCTCCCAAGCCGTTTTACTATTTTCTCGAAGTACAAGACCTATGCAGTTTGACAAACTTTTCGCAACAATTGGTCTTGCACCGCGAGGAATTCTCTTTAGGATCGAAACAGAGTTTTTTAAGTGAGATAGTCTTTGCCAAAAGGGAATTTCAATAATGTTTTCAGAAACTGTACTTGTAGAGGGTTGAATAACCAGAGGGGGGTTCGGAGATACATGTCGGGGTTTGTGTACTTTTCCGATATGTATCTTCAAACCTCGCTCACTCTTAAAAATACGGGCTTGGGAGCAGTGAGGGCATCGTATCACATTCAATAGCGAAGCAGTAGGTTGACTTACCTCCGCATCACTATCGTGCAACATAAAAATGCTATGAAAATGGAGCACTTAAAATTCTTAAAACTAACACGGAACTATGTGTGTGTTAAACACTATATATACAAAAAAAACACTTTATAAATTAACTGTCACAATAAAATAGTACTGAGAAATTGACTGAGAATGTTTTTTGTGGCAGCTGGTTGCCAAGGAGCCCGTTGCCTTGGGAGCGGCGTCCGTGGCGTCCCGTCACAGAAACC
Source organism: Eilema griseolum (assembly GCA_963662185.1). NCBI lineage: Eukaryota > Metazoa > Arthropoda > Insecta > Lepidoptera > Erebidae > Eilema > Eilema griseolum. The sequence goes on along the minus strand of OY759239.1, from coordinate 11,814,663 downwards.
AGCACCTTACTTCTCCTTGCCCTCTAAAATCCAACCACACGTCCTGATCGACCACCTGAATCTCGTGGAGGGTGGACACACGGCAACAAATTTACTGGCGTGGCTCACGTGGCTCTGGTGAAATTTCTTGAAAAACTTGACATTGGCGTCTCGCCATTAATAATTTTATGAACATTTACAATTTACTTGATATTGGCAAAATTACAGCGCTTTGCTGAAGAGACCATTAATAAAATCGAGGTCTTAAAATAAAAAACTGCAATATAATCATAAATAAATATTCGGACGTAGCGTCCATGTTGACGTTTTTTTTTTTTTTTTTTTTTTTTATATTAAAAAGACACGTTAAGATTGTTTACGTTTGGTGAAGTACCTAGCCCAATGGAGTATAGGTACATCTCAGGACAGATTGTATTCTAGATGGCAGTTCTAATGTCATTGTGCCAGTTGAAACACAACTGATCGTTGTTCTGGAATACGGGATTAAGTATGAAGGTTTTGAGGTGTTTAAAAATTCAAAATGGATCGCAATTGAGTATTTGACTGACTAGTCAAATTAGTTACTTTTTACTAAACGTCAAAACGGTACGTTATAAGGCAACTTGTATGAAATAAATTATTGTGACGTAGTCAAATAATTAACTATTATAGGTTGTGTGGATGATTAAAAATAAATAAATAAAAACGATATAATAAGTACCAACGTAACTTTTACCGGTCTTTTACCATTCTTAATTTAATGTGCCCACTTAAATAATTTATATTAACTACAGAAAAATACCCTATTATGTTATTATATCTTAAAATGTCAAATCTATTTAAATAATTATCGAATTGACAATTGGAATGGATTGTGTCATTACATTTCTTAAATGTCAAATTTATTTGAAAATAGAACACGCCGCAATTATTTCAATTGAACTATTTTGATAATTTTTCATTAACATTATCAATTATTTAACGTTATTGATCCAATTTTGGTCCCATAAAATAACAATATTTTAGTAACGTTATTAATGAAACTTTATTAATAGCTTGTTTACAAGATTTTATTGATTTTCTTTTACAGGTCATTGCTTATTTGCTTTGCTTAGCTTTTACGGAAGCTAATGCCGTCTGACCCCCATACCAGGTGAGATTGGTTTGGACTACAAAGATTTAACTGCTGTCCCATGCCTCATACACTAGCAAAAAGTATCAAGAATGTGTATATATTCGTCTGCAGTCGTTTACTTAGTTTGTGAGAAAATTATGGGCAATCCTAGTATGTATATCAATAGCTCGCCGGATACGTGGCCCAGATTAGCGTAATGTGATTAGCCATACTGGTTCCAATAGCGTAGTTTACATACTAACTTTTAAACACGTGAATTCCATATGTGCTGCATCCAGTAACCGCTGTAACTCGTTGGGAATATTTTTCCCAACCAGTAACAACATCATTTTGCAGTGTTACTCGTTGAGACAAAAAGTGTTACATCCAGTAACACCTCTGACAAGTTGGGAATATTTTTCCCAACCAGTAACAACATCATTTTGTAGTGTTCCTCGTTGAAATAAAAGTGTTATATCCAGTAAAACACCTGTGACACGTTGAGAATATTTATCCCAACCAGTAACAACATCACTTTGCAGTGTTACTCGTTGAGACAAAAAGTGTTACATCCAGTAAAACACCTATGACACGTTTGGATTTTTTCCCAACCAGTAACAGTGTCACTCGTTTGGGTGTTACTGGAAGTATACCAAATATGTTATCGGGAATTAACACGACCATGGTATAGATATATAATATATGTACATACGTGTATACATATGTACCTATATATGTATGTATTGACGTTTCGACCAAGTTACATCGGCCGTGGTCACTCTGCTTTGACTGACCACGGCACGGTGTAACCTGCGCGTCGATTCTGCTGAGGCAATACCACTGTCATACTACAGACAATGCAAGAAACTTCCATTTTATTTTAGACTTTAAAGCAATGTCGTTAAAGTCCAAAATAAAAGGCTTTTGCAGAGTGAATGATGCAAGTATAATGAAACTCTTTTTATTTAATTTTGAACTTTATTAATTCGAATTGATAAAGTCTATAATTTAATAGCATTTTTGCAGTATCTGCGGTGCCACAGTGTTTTTGTTTTCATAGAATCGCCTGGTCATAACGTCAATATAGTACGTACTATTCCATGATCGTATTTATATATACACCAGCTAGTTTTTTTTTCATACCACTTAGCAGACAAGCACACGGCCCACCTGATGGAAAGCGGTTACCGTGGCCTATGGACGTATGCAACAATATATAACAATAAATTATCAATATAATATTGACAGGATCGTGATAACTATTTATAAGTATTCTATGTATTAAACTTCTAACTTGGGAGCTCGTGTTAACTTGGACTAGCAACTAACAAGACGCTAGTTTGTTGGTAGCGGGCGAGTGGGGGTCTATTCTTAGCTTTAGCCACGACCCCTCCTGCCCCCCTTAAAAAATGGTAATTCGTTGGCCGGTAAATTGTAGAATAGAATGATAAATTTGTGGCATTTTTTTTTATACCACTTAGGTGGCAGACAAGCACACGGCCCACCTGATGGAAAGTGGTTACCGTGGCCTATGGGCGTGTGTTTGACAAATATATGACTTTATGGGAGAGTTGATTATATTGGACTACTTTTGACTTGGAGTCGAAAATTTAGATCATAAAAGAACTTATAAACATAATAGTTAGTAGACTACAATATTTTTCACGTAGCATGGGTACGGTGACGTTTGGGATTTGAAGTTACTAGAGATGTAGTCAAGATAAAATCGCATGAAATAAAATCGATTAGATATCTTATCGAGATCATTTATTAATGAAGAAGAAATCGATTCTATTAACTAATAATTTTGAAGAAAAAAAGTAAAACAAAATTGATAACCTGTTTAATTATTTATTAAAAATCAAACATGTTCATCATCTTCATCATCATCATCATCATCATCATCGTCATCTGACTCGTCGACGTGAATAATTATTTGGGAATCAATTATGCAGTCTATTCTAATGTCTCGCTCCCAGTCATGTAAGATTAGATTTTTGGTTTTCTCCACTACTTTCTTCCAGTCATCGCCAGTGACATTTTTGCATCCCTCTTTCAATAACCCCATCATTTTTGTGGCTGTAAAAGGCGGAGCTGTATTTTTTCGTGCAGCGTATCCTGAAACAAGATAAAAAACAAATTGAGTCATAGAATTCAAGTAATAAACATAATCATATTTTTGTCAGTATGTAAATAGACTATGGTTAAACAAGTTACCTTTGATTTGGGCCCAAATTAATTCAATGGCATTGTACTGACAGTGGTACGGTTCCACCGTACCACTGTCAGTACAATGCCATTGAATTAATTAAGAATGAATGAAGCCTCAGGACTTCGTGACCATATTCGTTTGCCATCATATCTAATTTGTATGTCGTTTGGGGCTTGTGCATTTTTACGAGCTTCACTAGCTCCACCTTTAATTTCGTCTCATCGGCTTCCACATTATTGGCTTGGAGCCACTCGATCAACTCGCTCTTCTTATTGGAAGAAGTCGGCGGTTTGTTCAATTGCACGGAGTGATATGGGGCATTGTCCATAATAATTGTGCTGGGTTCTTCTAAATTGCTAAGCATATTTTGAAACCACTCCGTGAATACTTCCGCATTCATATCTTCGTGATATTCTCCCGTCTTTTTCGATTTAAAAGCAAGTAGCCCATTTTCTACAAATCCTTTCGATGTGCCTGCGTGACAAATAATCAATCTCTCCCCTTTTCCTTCTGGCACTTTGGTCGAGGCATGAGGTGTATCGTCAGTCCACATTTTACCGACCGTATGATTGGCATTCAGCCAAGTTTCATCCAGGAAGACGACATTGCTCCAATCGGTAATCGCTTTAGCCTTTTTCAAAAAGGTAACCCGCGCAAGTGCTATATCGCCCCTCTCCATGACAATTTTTCTTTTGTTTACTTTTTGAATTGGAAACCAATGTCCTTCAATACGCGCCACAAGGATGTAGGACTTCCAGTAAACAAATCATTTAAAGACTTGACCAGCTTTAGAAGCGTCGGTAATTCTTTATTCTGGTAATAGTTATAAATGTGGCTCCGTATAGCATCGGCCGCAAAACTGTCTACATCTGTTACAGATGCCTTTTTGGTTCGCTTTTTATTAGGGGTGGACAACTTATTTTCTTCTGTATCGTGAGCACCATATTTTTCTCGAGTGATTCGAGAAACCGTGTTCCGCCCAATGTCTAACGCATCTGCCACTCGATCCAAAACGTTGGACACAGGCAATAGCGTTCCGCCATTCTCACGTTCCCGCTCAAAGTAATCCCGCAATCGAACTACAAATTCACGGGCTTGACTACCAAGCACAGTCTTTTTCGTTCTTTTTGGCATTTTGCCAAAAAAAACAACAAAACAAAAGTCAATAACAAAAAACGGTAACGAAAACAACAAAGCTCAACGATAGTCAATAACAAAAACAAGTAACAAAAACACCACGCAAGCTCAAAACAAAGAAAACAGACCGCATACAAGGCAGACGCACTCGTACTGAGTTGATATAACAAGATGGCTGCCAGCTCATGCTTAAGCAGTGTTGCTATATTATAATAAAGCTCCACAAAGACAGAAATGCTTTGTTTAAAGTTTATTATTACATAATTATATTTTATAATCGTATTTTAGTTAAAAATACAACTAACGATTTATGATACTTTATTCGACAATTTATCGATTATAACGATTTTACTATGTCAATCTCTAACGCAACCTGTTCCGATTCACGCATCAAGAATTATGTATTTGGAATGTTTATATTTAAAGTTTAAATAATTACGGAGAAATAAAAATAGTTTTAAGTTAAAAATGCAAAATAAAACAGTTTTCTTTTTATCTTCGTATTAAGTGTTGTTTCCTGTATTCCGCGTTAGGTTAGACGACCAGACGACCAGACGACTGGCAGCATTGCCACGTTATAAGGCAATGCTTATTTTCTGACCTAAAAAGAGGCCAGCCTTCTGGTCTCGAGAAGCGTCGACCATACGCTTCGCAATTTCACGGACCCCATGACCCCAAAGTCGCGACTCCAAACGGCACAAATTCATAATCTCCGATTGGATGTTTGTTATTCAATCACGCCAGGAGGTAGGACACGGCGGTATTTCCGCCCGATTGAGCAGTCCGACTGGGGAAGTACCTCCGCCCTACAGAATACCGCGGTTATAATAACTTCGTGTTGTGTTCCCAGCGGTGAGTAGGGTAGCCAGAGCTCACTGGAGAATTTGTGCTGTCAGTGGGAAGACTAAAGGCTTGTCCTGCTTTGTCTTTTACTGACGGCACAGAAACTCTGTACTTACAGGGTTGGTAGTGCGACTGTGACTCTCTGGTGTTACAGACGTCCATAGGCCACGGTAACTACTTTCCATCAGGTGGGCCGTGTGCTTGTCTGCAAACTAAGTGGTATAAAAAAAAACGCTCAAACGGCTGAATTGATTTGGCTGAAATTTGGTACAGAGATAAATTATAGTTTCACGTAACACCGCGGACAACGGCTAGTGTATAATAATTATGTATTTATATATTTACAAAATAAATGTATTATGTAGGTACATGTTTGTGTTTTTTACCACTTAAGTAGCAGATAAGTACATGACCTAATAGAAAGTGGTTTACGTGGCCTATAGATGTGAGCAACAATATAGGAGTCATACTTGTGCTGCCGCTCCTGTCTTGAAGAACTCGTGGACGTAGGACACGGCGGTATTTCCTCCTAATTGAGCAGTCCCTCCGCCCTACAGAATATCGCGGTTATAATAACTTCGTGTTGTGTTCCCAGCGGTGAGTAGGGTAGCCAGAGCTCACTGGAGAATTTGTGCTGTCAGTGGAATGACTAAAGGCTTGTCCTGCTTTGTCTTCTACACTGACGGCACAGAAACTCTGTGCTTGCAGTCGGCAGCGCGAGTGTGGCTTCTCTGGTGTTACACAAGTCCATAGGCCACGGTAACCGCTTTCCATCAGGTGGGCCGTGCGCTTGGCTGCCACTAAGTGGTATGAAAAAAAGAGAACTCCATATTATAGTCGCTTGGGAAAACCACAGCTGTGAGTTCATTCCACTGCTTGAGTTTGAACTTGCGTGGGATGAAATATACCACTTCTACTCATTTCCATCATTTATTTAGGTTATCTTCACTTTCACGATAAGTTCACCGTGGGAATCCATACACTCTCCCATATTACGTAGCAGGTATACTCATTAATAAATATGTTCAAGTCCTATCAATTAAGTTTTCTGACCTCCTTACATACATCGATCGTGTGTCTATCACTTATGATTTGTTTGTATTTCTTGTGATGTTAATGACCCTAGCGTGTTCTAGTAAAAGTGATGACGCATAAGTCGAGAATTATATAGAAAAGATACGAGGTATAATGCGACCTTAAAGATAATTATAGTTACAGCTGACCACATACAATATCAGTAGAGAAACTGTCAATGCGACGATTTGAAGATTTCTATGTGTTTCTATTAAATGTGGAGCCTCCGCCGTGTCGCTTAGCTACAGAAGGAATTTCATAGAAATATATAGAAACCAGTAGTCTCAAAGCGACATGTTGTCTGTAGTTTCTGTTTGCGATCGGGTACGAACTCGTACCTACCTTAAAATACGGCAATCTGTGTTTCAAAACATATATATACATAAAATCATCATAACACCCATATTTTACCATTGTATTCGATCCCATGTAATAGTGAGTCTATTGCCGTTTTCCGTTTCCTATTGTTGACTTCCTTTGAACCTGAATCTGGGCTGTATATATCTGTGTGATGTTAAACAGCTCTATCGCCTTATACGACACCGCATAGGAGGAGATGAGGTGGCCCGAATTCTACTCTGCCGGCAACCACGCTGAACGCATTCATACAAAATTCACGTGAAGCGTGATGGAGGAAAGCCTGCCTCTTCGGCATCGCTAGCAGTGGCATCTAGATTGACGTGCAAGTGGCAGGTTAGAGTCAGCTTATTTTCTTTTCTTTTATTGGGACACAAAACAGTTATCCATTATATCATACAAAATGAAATTTGACATTATACAATTTGGTAAATGTATAACACTTATGTCCGCAAAATAATGTAGTAGTTAAAAGAGTTAAAATTGTGCTAATCTTTTGCCTCAAATTGAATCAAAGAAAGTAAAGATATGGCTTTTTTTTTACGTGCGCAAAATCCCCACGGATACGTCCCCACCGGAGCCGGTGGAGGAGGTTATGTCGGACTCGAACCGACTAAAACGCACGCCGCCTGTGGGTCGTTTTGGTTGCCGAAGGTGAGGTTGACAGGCATATCCCTCGCACCCCGGCCGACCCAGGGCCATCTCTAACCATCTGGCCCTCTTCTCGGGTGTGGGGACTACAGAGTCCCCAACTCGTCTCCGGAAACGGGGAGGCGCGCCACCGCCGCGAACAGTAAAGATATGGCTTGCATTCTAAATTCATTGTCCGAAAGTGCGAAAATATCTAAATGAACAAAGTGCGTGTTATAATTATCTAAAAGACGACGCAGAAGCGCGTGTATCCCGGCGTTGTTGGTTCTACACTTCGCTGAGTGGAAGAGCCTGGGTACACGCTTATATAATAAAGCATCGTACCGTCTCCTCGTTTCACGCCGAGCACATCTTAAACTCGCCATAAGCTAGCCTTTTCCCACAGTTTTATAATAAGCTAGATACCGCGTGTACATTCAATCATTGTGATTTCACCATTAGTTCCAATTGCATTCAATGCTCTCTGCTTTCCTACTCTTTCATTATAATTACAATATGAGATTGCAACGATCCATTTTGTGATTATAGAAAGATATAACCTAATATTTACAAGAATATAAAATAGAATACAAAAGGTTCAAGCATCGAAAAATTCCTACCCTTTGATGTCGACTGATAATGTGCCCAAAAGGCTGGCGGCATTGCACCATTAGATAGCAATGCCAATCCGTTGTGCGGAAAAACTGGCCAGCTCTTTTTGGTCACGCGAAGCATCGACCAGTCGCTTTACTATTTCTTTGTAAAACGACCGTGCGCTCAGACCCCAAGAACCCAGCGTTTCGACCCCAAACAGCTCAAATATATAATTGCTGGTTATAATACCATATTTTCACCGTTTAAGGGTCTCCGCAGGTGTCGCAGCAGCACAAGCGCAGTCCATCGTACTTGGAAGATCATTCATTTGATTTTCATTAGGTATGGCAATAAACCTGGTGGCGACAGAGTAGAATTAGGCCCACCCCATCTCCTCCCGTGCGGTGTCGTACAAGGCGACTAAGGGACAGGGCTGTTTAACATCAGATAGATATATATAATTCAGACTCAGGCAGAGATACAAGACTTGAGTCACCAATATTGCCTGGAAGACGGCAATAGGCTCACCCGCTATTACGTGGGACCGAATTCAATGATTGGTGAAATGTGGGTGTTGAGGCGAGTGTGGATGGTACCGTCGGAAGGGGAAGACCTAGGCGCACATACCTGGACCAAATCGGGGAAGTTTTAGAAAAGGGGCAGGTCAGGAGTACTCTAAACCGACGAGCCTGCATGAAGAATGTAATGAGAGTGAATGAAGCGAGAGTAGTATGTCAGGATCGTAGCAAATGGAGATCCGTGATCTCTGCCTACCCCTATGGGAGACAGGCGTGATTTTATGTATGTATGTATGTAATTATCCTCTGCCTAACCCTCCGGGGACAAAGGCGTGATTATAAGTATGTTTGTATGTATATTGGCGGCAGCGATTGTCTCAGGAACTCGAGAGGAAAGCGTGAGCCAATAGCTACTTCGTTAATTACTTAGCAGAAGGACTGACTAGCAGGTAAGGCTGACTTTGGTCCTAATTTATGGATGTGTGTTGCGTCTAGTACCTATGGGGTCTATCCAACTCGGCACACTATGACGATTAAAATTAAGTTCTCCAACCAAGGGATAAGGTGGAATTTTGACCAATAGAGGCACACCAGTACGTTTGCATAAATAGAGTAAACTTAAACAAACTCATTAAAAAAATTAGAGCAATTTATGTTAATGAATAATACATTAGCTAGGCTAGGCTTTGCCTAAAGATGCCAACTCGAATACGGTCTGAAAATACCGTTTAAGTATATAAGGTGGTCACTAGTAATTGCACACACTACATTCTAAGTGCAATAGCTACAGACAACATGCGAGCTCTAGTGAGTTATTTTTTTCTTCTTACTACTAACATAGCACCTAGCCTATCTGCCCCCATTCTGATTGGCTAACCGTAGTTCTTCAAATTATGAAATTAATCAAACATACTTGGGGTCTGAACCAGCCTCATCTGCAAGGCTACTGAGTAACGAATGAATCTCTCACGCAGGATTTCCTCTTAGGGTTAAGAGGTCAGAGGACAGTCACTCTCATTAAAGTTAAAATAAAGTAAATCATAGGAGAGTAGCCATGATAATAAAAGATGCAAGCTTTGGTTGCAAACGAAATGTTCTTTAATATAACTTAGGTGGCAGACAAGCACACAGCCCACCTGGTGGAAAGTGGTTACCGTGACCTATGAACGTGTGTAACACCAGTGGAGTCACATCCGTGCTCCCGACCCTGTAAGGACAGAGAATTTATGTGCCCTCAGTGCAGAACACAAAATCAGGACAAGCCTTTGGTCTTCCTACTAACAGCACAAATACTCTCCAGTGAGCTCTGGCTACCCTACTCACCACCGGGAATACAACACGAGGTTATTATAGCCATGGTATTCTGTAGGGTGGAGGTACTTCCCCAGTCGGACTACTCAATTCGGACGGAAGCACCGTCGTGTCCTACCTCCTCCATTTGGTTCCACCAGAGATTGACGCTCGAATTTGATCGACTTTCTTTTTTGTAGAAACGTAAATTTTATAGAAATTTTTAGATATTCTCATAAGCTTTTGAATCTTAACAATATCACCGACATTCAGTATAATAATATGTAGCTGCTTATATTAGAAGTTTTGATATTCCAAGGTAAGAATAGTTCTTACAAATATTCCAAACTTTATAAACTAATGCTTGAATAATTCACCATTGAAGAATGTAGCTGAAGGTACGGAATCTGAAGTATTTATAGAAAAATCAATGCTGATGTATGTGATTTCGCCTTTTTAGGGCATGCGGTTTCATGAGCTCAATAAATACTAGATATATTTTAGTATTACTAGTAATCAATCAATAAATTTTATTTATTTATTTATTTTTTACTACATCACTATCTTTACAGGCTAACCTAGTACAATAGTGTGGTCCTTAAATATTATAATAACATATAGCGCAATTTTTGAGAACTCACTCAGGGAACATGTAAAAAGATCTGTGCCGTCCGCTACTTCATCGAGTATTGTACGGTGCGCGTTATCACAGCTTTGCCTAGTAAATTAACCCATCGCATCTCCCTGCTGAACATAGGTCTCTATTAATGTTTGGAGGCATTGGCCTTCAGTTTCCACGCTGGCCAGACGGGTTGGTAGAGGGTTTTATTTCGAGTTTGCTTTCTCTCATAATGATATTGTCTGCGTATTTTTCTGTTAGTCGCCTCTGACGACGCCTTTCAGATAAGATGGGGTTGTGATTCTTATATTCTTTCTCCGTCACTACATGAATAACTGTTATCACTAGTAACAAGACGTACAAATATGATTCCGTGAATGTGGACTGTAAAGAATTTTGGGGCTAATTTAACCCGACCTGTAAGCCAGTTCTGTTGTTTAACTGATGATGCACTGGTGCAGGCTTTCCTCTCTAGGTTGGGGTTCAGTTAATAGTTACTCCCGTAAAAGTCGAGTTAAATACATATATACATATAATTATGCCTTTATCCCCGGAGGGTTCGGCAGAAGTGAATTAACACCCACATTTCACCAATCAGTAAATTCGGTCCCACGTAATAGGGAGTGAGTCTATTGCCGTCTCCCAGGCACCATTATTGACTCAAGCCATGCCTCAGAGGCTGAATGTGGGCTGTATATATCTGTCTGATGTTAAACAGCCCTATCCGTTAGTCGCCTTATACGACACCGCATGGGGAGAGATGGGGTGGTCCCAATTCTACTCTGCCAGGAATCACTCGGAAAGTGAAGATAAACTACATTATAAGGAAGAATAGAAGAGCTGTTATTAAAGAACATTAAACATAGGTACTAACAAATAAATTATTAAAAGGCCACACATTGTACAGTAAACTGTATACATACTATCTACCTCTCCTCTGTACATTTCTTCGTCTACAATAGTGTGCAATAAAGAATTATCTTTCTATCTAAAAATAAAAACCCGACAGATGCTGAAAAGACTGAAATAAGTTTGATAGCAGGTGATATCTATTAACTTTCGTTCGGTTTATGATTTGCAAATTGGTACATCAATCATTAAAATTCGTAAACTGATTCAGAAGGTTATAACGTATATTACAAACAAACATACATACAAAATACGTACAAAAATACATAACCCTTCTTTACAGTCTGGTTATAAACTCGTCTAACTACTGCGCCTACTGTGTTATGGATTTCCATGAGGCCATGTGTGCCGAGTGAGACGTATTTTAATTGTGTTTATAAATGTAATACTGATTGAAATAAAATCACATTTTATATTTCTAGATCATCTTCTCTCTGCTTGCCCTCGCGGCCGCTAAACCCGGCTACCTCAACGGCTACCATTCAGGCTCTGTAAGTATTGTATATTGCATAAACAACCTTGTGGAGCATTTGACTGCTACGTTAGAGCTCGCAGGTTCGATTACCGCTCAATGCAAAAGAATTCGATCTATATAGTTTTATTTCAATTATTAGACTCCAGAACACTTTTACTATATATTCTAGCTATCAACAGTGGTCCAGCAACCAGTGGTACAACAATATACTGTAGCACAGCCCGTGGTACAAGCCGCCCCGATAGTACAAGCTGCGCCTGTGGTACATGCCGCGCCAGTAGTACACGCTGCGCCCATCGCTATATCTAAACCGGCTACTAGCTATGCGTCATTCCAGCAGGTAAGTTCTTTCAAGTTCCATTCTCCTAAAGGTACAGCGTCATAAACATGCCTCAGAAACTAGGCAATCAAATGCAAAAAGATTTTTTAAAGTCATAGATGTAGTCTTAGAACTTTCATGTTGAAAAGAACATTTTTATTGTTGAAAAATAAGATTTTAGTAAATATCTATGTAGATATTAATAAAAGTTATAATGCATGATCATACACCTGAACGTAAAGAGATTATTACTATTTTTTTGTATGAAAGTTATGTTAAGTAGTTAATTAAATATTGGTGTCCGTAATATTTATTAGTATTTAAATTTTAACAATGTTGAGATGGATGTGTGGTGTGACAAGAATGGATAAGATTAGGAATGAATATATTTGAGGAAGTTTGAGAGTAGCACCAATCACAGAAAAGCTACGAGGAAATTGTTTGTCCTGTATCGGGCATGTAATGCGTAGGGATGAAAGTAATGTTGTAAGGAAGGCACTAACTATGGAAGTGGATGGCTACAAAGGGAGAGGGAGGCCTAAAATGAATTGGATAGACTGTGTGAATGATGATATGGTTAAGAAGGTAGTGAATGTTGAAATGACTGCAACTAGAGATGAATGGAAAAAGAACACATGGTGCGCCGACCCCAAATAATCTTGGGATAAGGGCAGGAGGATGATGATGATGATGGTTGTCTTTATTAAAACCATTTAATTTCGCAGATCGTACATCCCCAACAAGTAGTACATGCAGCGCCCGTAGTACATGCCGCCCCTATAGTACAAGCAGCGCCTGTAGTGCACGCCGCCCCTGTGGTACAAGCAGCGCCTGTTGTCCATGCCGCTCCTGTGGTACAAGCTGCTCCAATCGTTCAAACCGTTGCTCAACCAGTGGTACAGAAGTACGTCTCTTCTTACGGCGGTGGATACAGCGGTTATGGTGGATACGGTGGTTACAGTCACGGATGGTAATGACAGTCTGATGGTCACTGTTAACAATGTACATACTGTTTTTAAGCGTTGAAATCAAGTCCGTTTCGAAATTGCAAAATATATTTTTTTTAATCAATACATAAAATTTTGTTTTATTTGTATCAACCGCGGTAGCCTAGTGGTATGGGTAATGGACTGCTGAGACGAGGTCTCGGGTTCGATCCCAGGTTTTACTATGGCACACACCAATGACTTTTCGAGGCTTTTCGAAGTTATATGTGTATTTATCGCTGGTTTATGAGTGCTTGGTTAATGGTAAAAGCCTCGCCACCAATTACATTAGGACCTAAACGTAAAATGGCCAAATGTGGGTGCTAGAACCTCTGCCCACTCCTTCGGGGATATAGGCGTGAGTTTATGTTATGTTATGTTGTATGAGTGCCTACCTTTCTTTTTATGTGCGGAAATCCCCATGAATACGCCCCAGATGGTCAGTGGGGTTTATGTCAGACACGAACCGCTGCGCCGCGTGGTACCCAGCAAAGTAGAATTTGGACCACTCAATCTCTTCCTATGCGGCATCATACAAGGCGACTAAGCGATAGGGCTGTTTAACATCAGACAGATATATACAGCCCAGACTCAGCCTCAGATGCATGGCTCGAGTTAACGATAGTGCCCGGAATACGGCAATATGCTCACCCCGTATTACGTAGGATGGAACACAATTATTGGTGAAATATGAGTGTTAATTCACCTCAGTCTAACCCTCCGGAGATAAAGACGTGATTATATATATGTATGTACGTACGAACCGACTTTTTTATTTTATTTTATGTGCACAAAATCCCCACGGATACTTCTCCACCGGAGACGGTGAGAGAGGTTATGTCGGACTCGAACCGACTAGAACGCACGCCACCTGTGGGTTGTTTTGGTTGCCGAAGGTGAGATTGACAGGCATATCTCTCGCACCCCGGCCGACCCAGGGCCATCTCTCACGATCTGGCCCTCTCCTCGGGTGTGTGGAGACTACAGAGTCCCCAACTCGTTCCCGGAAAACGGGGAGGCGTGCCTCCGTATCTTACACCTCGGAGTCTGGGGTCCGCTTTACCAGTCTACGTCGTCACGGGTCTCAAAGAGTCTAAAACCGAACGTCGTATCGGGTCTCAAAGAGCCTTAGGTAGACTGGTAAAGCGGACCCCAGACTCCGAAGTGTAAGCTTCGGAGACGACTGGGATAAACGCTAAGATGATGAAGAGGAAGTAAGTACGAGTATGTATTATATTTAAACGTAATAAACTTTAAACTTGAAATTTACTTTTTTTATACCACTTATGTAGCAGACAAGCACACGGCCCAACTGAGTGTTTTAAAATAACGCGGTTTAGTAGTACTTTTTTTTATATAGAGCACGTCAATTAGACCTCGCCTTGCCTGATGGTAAGCTGAAGGCAAAGTCTCAGGAAAGAGGGTCACCATTACTTACACATACCGTGTGACAATGGTGACACTCAGCTTGACGGCCTCATCATATGCTTTTTCACGCCCCGCTTAAAGGACCCAAGCTGGTAAAGAATTTCAGGCCTTAATGGTGCGACAGAGGAAAGAGTCACCGAACCGCTTGGTTCTTGATCGGATGTTCTGCACCGTGTGCGGGTGACATCTAAGACCGCGCACGCGTTGTCCTGTGTAGGAAAGGGGAGGGTGGGACTAATTGGAAGAGCTCATCGTATAGCTTTATCGTATAGGTGACCTCTAGTATACCAGTTCTAATTTATATTTACCTTAATCTGTTTAAAATTACATATTATAAAAAACAAACATTTATTTTCTAACCCTAGGTAGTTATTACCACTGAGTTATCACGCCACGATATAGTATATTATTTTAATGTCCTGTCTGTACATGAAGCTAGGTTAGATATATTGATTCTCAACTACCATTGTCTCCAACTATGTATTAACAAGATGAAATTTATTATATTTAATTGGATTGATAACCGCGGTAGCCTAGTGGTATGGGTAATGGACTGCTCAGACGAGGTCTCGGGTTCGATCCCAGGTTTTACCATGGCACGCACCAATGACTTTTCGATACTTTATGAAGTTATGTGTGTATTTATCGCAGGTTTATAAGTGCCCGGTTAATGGCAATAGGCTCGCCACCTATTACATTGGGACGTGAACATAAACTGAGGAAATGTGGGTGCTAGCACCTCTGCCTACCCCTTCGGGGATATAGGCGTGAGTTTATGTTATGTTATGTAATTGGATTGGGGTCAGTATTACTTTAGTGCCATAATGTATATGGGCTTCTGTCATCGATCTTAAAGGATAAAAGATTTTTCCTTCACAGATTCATGAGAGATTTTGGACGTTACTAAACACAACATCACATCACACAATTGAATGAAATTTTAAAGCATTGTAGGACACGGCGGTATTTCCGCCCAATTGAGCAGTCCGACTGGGGAAATACCTCCGCCCTACAGAATACCGCGGTTATAATAACTTCGTGTTGTGTTCCCGGCGGTGAATAGGGTAGGCAGAGCTCACTGGAGAGTTTTTGTGCTGTCAGTGGGATGACCAAAGGCTTGTCCTGCTTTGTCCTCCACACTGACGGTACAAAATTTCTGTTCTTACAAGGTCGGCAGCACGGATGTGACTCCACTGGTGTTACACACCACTTTCCATCAGGTGAGCCGTGTGCTTGTCTGCCACTTAAGGTGTATAAAAAATAATACTAACTACTCAAATGGAAGAAATTGCAAAGAAAGGGATAGAACCACGGGTTGTATACCGTCTAAACTTCCTTCCTAAATAAATAAAAAATCTACTTAAATCGCTGACATCAAACATCATATTCATGACGGATGTTAGAACCCGCAGTGATTTTACTATCTCCCTTACGAAAAGGGGATTATTTCCTAATGATCACAAAGGAGAAAAAAATTCAGTCAGAAAAAATAACGATGGTGGCTGACCTATCAACTCGTGCTCGTGGCTAAGTGGTAACCGAAAAGGTATACCACCTTGCAAGGTTAAGAAATACTAACCACGTCAGTAACCTTACTTAAGTTCTCCATCAATAAATCAATCAACTAGCCCACCGCAGTTCACTGCAAGACATAGACCTGTTTCAATGTGCGCCATTTTATCCGATCCATAATCAAAGTCAAAAAAACCTGGGAAAGCACACTAAGCCATTGTTACGGATATCTCTCTACCGGAGCCGGTGGAAGAGGTTATGTCGGACTCGAACCGACTAAAACGCACGCCGCCTGTGGGTCGTTTTGGTTGCCGAAGGTGAGGTTGACAGGCGTATTCCTCGCACCCCGGCCGACCCAGGGCCATCTCTCACGATCTGGCCCTCTTCTCGGTTGTGGGGACTACAGAGTCCCCGACTCGTCCCCGGAAACGCCGCGGCCTGCTTCTGCCAGGGTGACAGGCGGCTCCACCTGTCACCCCCAGGCCGGACCATTGTTCCCGGTTGCCTTACGAACACCTATGTCAATCATTCCGGGTAGTTGGAGCCTTAAAATGTCCAACAACCGGTCTAACAGCAAGACTTCGATATCAACAATGGATTCTGGACGTCAACTAGCATTCGCTTCACGGAAATATCGAAGTTAAGTCGTTTCACAGTTAGACTGGAAAACCGACAGCGGGTTGGGAAAAGCTCAGAGGGTGAAAGGTTTTGAGTTACGATAAGAAAAACTGCATCCGAACCTCATCCGAAATTGACTTGGGCCCTGAATAACGACACCCCTTACTCCCTATAACCCTCCTTTTGCTTCGCCGTAGTTGGGTAAAATATTCACATAAAATATCGACCCTAGGTCCAATACTAACCTGATTGATGACCTAGTTATAGTTAATGATTAAAGTCCGGTCTAGACTCATTTCTAAGTAAATGTGCTTTGAAAAGCCTATAGGCAGACCATTATTTTCTAGGGAACATGAATATTTTAATGGACATACAGTTGAACTACGACACCACCAGTCGGTTTTGGAGGTCAGAAGGCAAATCGCTTCACGGAAAATATAGAAGTTTGTCCGTTGTGAAGCCAACGCCAATTGTGTTGGGAAAAAAAGTTGAAGTTCAGCCACTTTGGAAACAAATGGAAAGCAAGAAAAGTACAGGCCGCAAATACAACTTTAATTGTGTTTGGATAATGATACTGCCGCCGCGTGGTTTCCGGCAGAGTAGAATTAGGGCCACCCCATTCCTTCCCATACGGTGTCGTACAAGGCGACTAAGGGATAGCACTATTTTACATCAGACAGATATGTACTGCCCAGACTCAGCCCCAGATGCGTGACTCGATTCAACAATAGTGCCCGGAATACGGCAACAGGATCACCTCCTATTACGTGGGACCGAATACAATTATTGGTAAAATGTGGGTGTTAATTCACCTCTGCCTAACCCTCCAGTGATAAAGGCGGTGACCGAATACAATTATTATATGTATGTATGTATGTAATGATACTATACAACTGAAAGTTTTTTGTAAGAAACTTTCCTAACTGGAGGATACTCTGAATAGAAACCTCCCTACAAATTAAAATATGTAAAATAATCTTACTATTATAAAAAAAAAAAAAATCCACTTGCTTTTTCTTCTTCATTAGATTCTACTTAACCTGGTTTTTACATCAGCGACTACGACCTGCCCCCAATCTAAGAGAAAATCATGAGTGTATCACAATCTGTAAGTGTATCCATCCATTTAGACCATCGAGACAAAATTATAGATTCTTTAGGGGTTCAGTTAGTACTACTACTATAGTATAATCATAGTTGATTACCGCGTGGTTACTAGCAAAGTAAAATTTGAACCACCCCATCTCTTCCCATGCGGTGTCGTACAAGCCGACTAATGAATAGGGCTGTTTAACATCAGACAGCTATATACAGCCCAGACTCAGCCTCAGATGCATGGCTTGAGTCAACAATAGTGTCCGGAAGATGGCAATAGGCTCACCCAATCATTGAATGAACCGAATTAAATAATTGGTGAAATGTGGGTATTAATTCACCTCTGCATAACCTTCGGGGGATAAAGTAGTGCTATATGTATGTACTATGACCTTGATATCGAGAAACGATAAAAATAAACAATAAAACCGCGATGTGAGTAAACACTAGTTTCGTGTGCTGAATAGCAGAATCGCGAGTATATTACGTCGTCGTTAAATCGATATCGCGAGCTGAGCACAGCACTAGCGATCGCGTGCGATGCACATCACCGCTACCACTGTCCTGTGAATCAGGTGGGGTCACCATGAGTGCTGTTTTTATTAAGACAAAAGGATAACTTATAAATCCAAGGTTGCAAAAACTTGAAAAGTAAAAACCTAAAAGCGGGCCTCAGCTTCAGGGCCTCAGATGTGACAGGGATAAAAACGACTATGATGATGAAAAGACACAAATTCGCTACTGTGTGGAATACTGCTCGCATCTCTGGGATGGTTCAGCAAAGTACTTACCAGATTTTTTTTATACCACTTAGGTGGCAGACAAGCGCACGGCCCACCTGATAGGAAGTGGTTACCGTAGCCTATGGACTTGTGTAACACCAGAGAAGCCACATTTGCGCTGTCGACCCTGTAAGCACAGAGTTTCTGTGCCGTCAGTAAAGCAGGACAAGCTTTAGTCATCCCACTGACAGTACAAATTCTCCAGTGAGCTCTGGCTACCCTACTCACCGCTGGGAACACAACATGAAGTTATTATAACCGTGGTATTCTGTATGGCGGAGGTACTTCCCCAGTCGGACTGCTCTATTGGGTGGAAATACCGCCGAGTCCTACCTCCTCTAGATGCTCTCGACAGGTTGCAGCGACGCGCGGTCCGCATCATTGGGAATCCTGAGGTCACGAACACCCTAGAACCTTTGCAGATGCGTAGAAATGTTGCGTCCAAGACAGTATTTGATGTATTTTACCGTCTGTACCATGGTGAATGTTCTGACGAGCTCTTCCAATTAGTCCCACCCTCCCCTTTTCCGCACATGACAACACGTGCCGGTCTTAGATGTCACCCGCACACGGTGCAGAATATCCGATCATCAGCGGTTCGGTGACTCTTTCCTTTGTCGCACCATTAAGGCCTGGAATTGATTACCAGCTCACGTGTTTCCTTCTTCCTACAGTCCAGGGGCTTTTAAACGTGGCGTGAAAAAGCATCTGATGAGGCCGCCAAGCTGAGTGCCACCATTGTAACACTTAGTGTCTGTAATGGTGACCCTCTTTCCTGAGACTTTACCTTTAGCTTACCATCAGGCGAGGTGAAGTCAAGTTGACGTTTCCTCCATTAAAAAAAAATATTATCAGCTCACATGTTTCCTTCTTCCTACAGTCCCGGATCCTTTAAGCGGTACGTGAAAAGCAAATGATAAGGCCGTCAAACTGAGTGTCACCATTGTCACATGGTATGTGTAAGTAATGTTGATCGTTCTTGTAAAAGGTTAGATAAACCAATATTAGAACAGCAGCATGGCGGATCTAAAGCTTACAATCGCGTCTACAGCTCATATTTTTCACAACATATTCTTGTTGTGTTTGTTTCTTAGTTTGAACGCGCTAATATCCTGATATTGGCGCGTTCAACAACTGTTTCGAATTGAAAACCTCTTTTTGTGTTGAATAGTTCGTTTTACGAAGGGTTTAGGCTATAAATCATCACGCTTCTATTTAAGGGAGCGGAACAGTGATCATAAATGTCAATATATCCGGCAGATTTCCATACACTAATTTAAAAACTAGAAAATTCCGGGCTCAAAAAAGTGATATGAGGTTTTAAAATATGCCAGGGGCGACAAATAACATATAAGTTATCAGATTTGAGTTGTACTTGTTTGTTACCTCACGTCAAAATACTCAGACTGCGATAGAAGGATAACTCGAAATGAAACCCTGTACCAACTCGTTTGGCCAGCGTTGAAACAGTAGGCGATCGTGTCTCATAGAATCTGTAAGCAATGGTGATCCTCTTTTATGAGACTTTGCCTTCAGCTTTCCATCAGGCAAGTCGAAGTGTAATTGACGTGTCCTATGAAAAAATATGTCCAGCAGTGGACTGCGATAGGCTATTTGATTCATTGATTGATCCTTTGTTAACATAACATAAACTCACGCCTATATCCCCGAAGGGGTAGGCAAAGGTGCTAGCACCCGCATTTCGCCAGTTTATGTTTAGGTCCCAATGAAATAGGTGGCGAGCCTATTGCCATTAACTGGGCACTTATAAACCTGCGATAAATACACACATAACTTCGAAAAGCATCGAAAAGTCATTGGTGTGATCCTTTGTTACCTTAGTAATATAAGCAAAACTTATTAAATCAATAATACAATACGTCTTGTACACACAAATTGTATTCCACAAATAGACTAAAGACATTACAGCCAATAATACCCTCGACTTGTACGGCTTCACACTATACTGTACATCATATAATTTTTTTTAAATAATTATACTCCTGCTTCGGCTTAATATTTTAGGCAATGTAGGTAAACCAACAAAAATGAATATCAGATTGTAGCATATAACGCAAGAAAACTTCTTTGTCACCTTTCCAACATGACACGGATATAAGTGATTCGATTTTCGAACACAGGTCTCGGCCTGAAAAAAAGAGCCATAGTTATTTCAGCACTCATTTTTGCTAATTATTTGCAGTTTTTTTCCTACTTAAGAGGTGAATAACGAATAAATACGCATTTGATATCACTCTAGAAGAAAAACTCGGAATACAACGATGTACCAACCCGTCTGACCAGCATAGAAAAAGTAAGCCAAAGCCTTCCAACATTGGGAGAGTGCTGTGTCCAACAATGAACTAAATTAATTGACGGGTTGATTTTTTAAAATTAAATCACTTTTTAATTGTTATTATTTTGTGGCATAAAAGGCTACTTTATAACACTTTTCTCGGTGGTCTAGGTAGAAAGTTGATTATTTCACGCACGAGCCAATTGTTTTAATGTTTAGAATAATTGTACGCGTTTAATCGTGATTTAAGCACGAGGGATTTGAACTACTGAGGTCAGTGCGTGCGAATCCCTCATGATTAAATTCTAGATGCCCTAGTTTGTGATTGAAAGTCAGCACCCGTAGCAGTTTTTTGCTATGAGTGCTGACTTTGTGACCTTTGCTCACTTGTTGAACAAATGACTTATTATAATATTGCTATTTAGGGTAAAAACTAGGGTATTCTTTTTCAGCTTTTTCTAAGCAGGGTCATGGTCATAGGAGCATGGAAAGTCTTCTCTTGACCATGGCTACTGGCTGGCATTAATAAATATTCAAAATATCGATTAAAGTAATTACAGACTATCATAAACTTTAATTAACTTAATTAACTTTAATCTAATGATAAATAAATAAGTTTAATAATAGAATAAATATTTATTCAATAATTAATAATTTTCGAAAAAAATCCTGTTACGACTGCTAAAGTAATGTATTTCTAATACAAATAATCTTATAAATAGCCATTACAGTTCCGTAGTTATTAATTATTAAGTCACACGTCAAACAGACAATACCCACAACGGTATCCCCCCGTTAATAGATTTGTGGTCACCCTACACATAACCACAGCACAGTTTCAGTCCCACGACAAACCTTCAGTAAGGTAAACGCCACCACGATGCAATGTTGCCTTCTTCAATAATAAATAGACTACATTTCTTTGTAACTTAACCATCGCGGGTTAAGAAGTATCTTAAACTTGTGCGTTGTATTGATAACGGGTATTGTATACTGTATACTTAAAATGTTTTAGCGACAAACGTTTTTTTTTTGTTTAAATAAAAAGGTGGATTGGAAATTTGAAAATGAATGCGTGGTCAGGAGCTGAAGGTGGTGATGCGATGGGGCCCACAGTCACCAGTACGTATTTGATAACTGTTAGATACTTGTGGAAAGTGTTATATATATTTATTAACTACGCACTATTTGGGGTATTTTAAGGTAAATGCTTAAATAACTTGGTTTGTAACTCAACCACGTAAAAATAGCAGAAGGAATTTGTCTAAAACATTGCAAACTGGTAGAATATGACCGGGAATATGACACAACCTACTTTACATACCAGGAATTTGTTTACCAGCCTTTTAAATAGTGTCCGGAAGACGGCAATAGGATTACGTGGGACCGAATACAATGATGGTGAAATGTGGGTGTTAATTGACCTTTGCCTAACCCTCCGGGAATAAAGGCGTGCTTATATGCTTATATGTATGAATATGTTTATGGGAATATAATCTGTTTATAAATCACGTGGTTCCCGGCAGAGTAGAATATAGACCACCCCATCACTTTCCATGCGGTGTCGTACAAGGCGACTAAGGGATAGGGCTGTTTAACACCAGACAGATATATACAGTCCAGATTCAGCTTTAGATGCATTGCTCGAGTCAACAATAGTGCCCGGAAGTCGGTGAATTAACACCCACATTTCACTAATAACTGAATTCAGTCCCGCGTAATAGGGTTCAACCCCTTATTACGTGGGACTGAATTCTATTATCTATCCTATTGCCGTCTACCGGGCACTATTGTTAACTCAAGCCATGCATCTGAGGCTGAGTCTGGGCTGTAGCCCTATCCCTTAGTCACCTTGTCCGACACCGCAAGGGAAGAGACGGTGTAGTCCAAATTCTATTCTGCTGGGAACCACGCGGCTTATAAACATATTACATACATACATATAATCACGCCTTTATTCCCGGAGGGTTAGGCAGAGCTGAATTAACATCCACATTTCACCAATCATTGATTTCGGTCCCACGTAACAGGAGGTGAGCCGAGCCTATTGCCACCTTGCGGGCACTATTGTTGACTCGAGCAATGCATCTGAAGCTGAGTCTGTACTGTATATATCTGTCTGGTGTTAAACAGCCCTATCCCTTAGTCGCCTTGTACGACACCCCGCATGGGAAGACATGGGGTGGTCCAAATTCTACTCTGCCGGGAACCACGCGGCTACATTCCATACATACATAACATAACATAAACTCACGCCTATATCCCTAAAGGGGTAGGCAGAGGTGCTAGCACCCACATTTCGCCAGTTTATGTTCAGGTCCCAATGTAATAGGTGGCGAGCCTATTGCTATTAATCGGGCATAATCCATACATACAATTTATAACAATTCAGGCTACTCTTTGTTCACAAAACTGTTTTAAACAGTTTGTTTGTGAACTCATTTCAGTCTCTGTCATAAGAACATAAAAGGTTTATTTACTAGTATATTGGTAATTAATACTGATAATAGGCTATTTCACAATTTCGTCCGATTCTTCCCAATACTGCTTATATATGTTAGTTTGTCTTCATAAAATATGCCTTGCAAAATTAGATATTGCCTAATTAAAATGCCTTTTCATTATTTTTAATTTCTAAAGTAAGTCAAAATATAAACAATCAAATACATAACAAAAACATATAATCATACCTTTATCCCAGTAGGGTTAGGCATAGGTGAATAAACACCCACATTTCACCAATCATTAAATTTGGTCCCACGTAATACCAAAGGGGGTGAGCCCATTAACGTTTTCCAGGCACTATTGATGACTCAAGTCGTTCATTTGAGACTGAGTCTGAGCAGTATAATGTCTGATGTAAAACAGCCCTATCCCTTAGTCGCCTTGTACGACACCGCATGGGTAGATATCGGGTGGTCCAAATTCTACTCTACCGGGAACCACGCGGTTATGCCGGGAATAAAACAATCAAATACAGTCATAAATTATAACTATTTAGATTCCTCATTAAATTACAAATTACTTTTATAATGAGCTATATACGTGTAAACGCAACGTAGACCGAGATAAATGCGAAATTGCACTCCATACATTTGCACTTTAGCAGTTCATTATATTATTATAAGAGTGGTCTTTATTCGATAATATAAAAACAGTCAATATTAAGAAGAAATTTTCTTACCAGCCTTTTAAATATACATTTATTTGTCTCCCGCCTGATTTTCACAGGCAAACTGTTCAGCACATACGGCACTCGTTCACGTAACGTTATATGACCATAATAATTGTTAACCCTTATTTTTTTTTACGTGCGCAAAATCCCCACGGATACCTCCCCACCGGAGCCGGTGGAGGACGTTATGTCGGACTCGAACCGACTAAAACGCACTCCGCCTGTGGGTCGTTTTGGTTGCCGAAGGTGAGGTTGACAGGCATATCCCTCGCACCCCGGCCGACCCAGGGCCATCTCTAACGATCTGGCCCTCTTCTCGGGTGTGGGGACTACAGAGTCCCCAACTCGTCCCCGAAAACGTAGAGGCGCGCCAGACGCACCACCGCCGCGGCAATAATTGTTAACCCTAGGGATTACATATTTACCTAAAGTGCCGCACGTGCGTCACAAGTGATGAAATGCATGAGTTGACATTTGAATGTACGAGTATGTGTATTTCCTCATCCCAAATGAAAATAACTGAATTTTTATCATTTTTAATTTCGTTCTTAAAAACCGATTGTTTTTCTATATTCTTTTTTTTTGTAGCACTTGTTTCACAATACAATTCTTATTATGCTTTCGTTTCATCGTTAAAGTTTAAGGCCACTGGTGCTATCTAGATTTATGCTGACCGTACTTGATCAACGGAATAGCTTTGCTGCATCATATGGGTCGAGGTTTTTGAAGTTTACGCATAATTGGGCGTCTAGGTCCAAGGTTTAGAATAACCATAAATTGATCGAATTACTTTATAAAAGGAACAAGCCTGATATTGTAGGGTAAATTTCAAATTAGACTGGGCTACCTCCCTACCCACTATCTTGGTTATAATAGGCCAAATCTTGGCAGATGCGCGTCCTACTGGCGTCTTCTCACTCTCGGGCGCGCATTTCTTGTCTCGACAAATAGTTAATGAACAGTCACTCAAACAGAGCTCACTGGAGAGTTTTTGTGCTGTCAGTGGGATGACCAAAGGCTTGTCCTGCTTTGTCCTCTACAATGACTGCACAAAATCTCTATTCTTACAGGGTAGGCAGCACGGATGTGACTCCACTGGTGTTACACACGTTCATAGGTCATGGTAACCACTTTCCATCAGGTGGGCCGTGTGCTTGTCTGCCACCTAAGTTGTATAAAAAAAATACACAAAAGTTTTGCCATTATCAATACAGTTAGATACTAAAATAAATCTACTCATTTATTATAAACTTTATTACCTGTCAGTACACATTTTCAGGAGTTATTGGACATCTCACAAGCCAAATGTCAACTTTTTATAATGTGTACGGGTAGATTGACCAGGTATAGTTTAATAGAAAGGGCCAGATTACTCATACATTTTATAAATTGGGTAGCTTAATAGGCACTTGAATTAAAATAATTTTATTAATAGAAGCTACAGAATTAGAACACGAGGTTAAATCTAACATTTACACGCACTTTGTAGGGTCCGATCCAAAACATGATTTTCCTTAATAACTAACAAAGTAAAGCAAGTTCCTAGTAATTAGTAATGGTCCCATACCCTCTATCGGGCTTCCCACGAGAATGTATGGAGGGGCACCAAGATCTACAGGGTCCAATCCGCGAGGGATATGCCTGTCAACCTCACCTTCGGCAACCAAAGCGAAGCGACCCACAGGCGGCGTGCGTTTTAGTCGGTTCGAGTCCGACATAACCTCCACCACCGGCACCGGTGGGGAGGTATCCGTTTTGCGCACGTAAAAAAAAAAAAAAAGGGTCCAATCCAACCTCGCTAGTTTGTACCTGCTGATTATCGGTCGAGATTCTGTCGCAATCTCGATTTAGGAGGTCATACGGTAGCCAAGATAGACCAAATCACTAGTTTGATGTCTTTGAAAAAAATACAAGTGTATATATCTATATTATGTATATATTGTGTATGTATTATATTTATTATATGTAAGTATTAGATCGCATAACTGTATTGTTTGTATTTACTTATGTGTGTATATAAATAAAATAAATAAATAAATACGTACATATATCAGAATTTGGTATTGTTTTTTTTATACTTAAGTTAATACAAATAATACAAGTCTAATTATTACTTATGTAATTTATTCCGTTTAATGATTTTTTAAAGCAGTATGCTAAGTATTTCCCATCTAAATAGATTATTTACTTTACTGGTAAATTAATATACAAAGACGGTGATGGACCATCCACTATACCCAGGTACAAAGGAGGTTGTATTCTGCACTGACTCCTTCCACACCGCCCTAGCTTTAATTCTCTTCTGATAGGTAGTCGAAATATTTGGGAATACCTCCTAAAAAAATATTTTGATTGCTGGAAACTATTCTAGACATGTAAAATAACTTAAATATTAGAAGGTGTTATGTATAAGCACTAAAATGTTAAGAGCTTAATGTAAAAATAACTAAAAGCATTGTTTTCTTTTATGGCAACACTAAAAGTTCCATAAAAGTTGCTATATTATAGTGAAAGATTTCATTGGAAACTTTATAATTACCTGCTGGGGCAGTAATGACGCTATTTTCTACTGGTTTTTTATTACGATAAATAACACAGTGGATTTATGGCACAGAGGGCAGAATATGATTGTCCATGTGGGCCCAAATTTCTTTTTTATGCATGATAATGCAAGAGCCCATACGGGTGGCATCGTCAAGGAATATCTTCGGAATAGGAACATCACAGTTATGGATTGGCCAGCCAGAAGCCCAGACATGAGCCCGATTGAGCATATATGTGGGACGAGCTAAAAAGACGTGTTTTGGCTCGTCAGCCAGTTGCCCAGACGATGCCGGAATTGAAAACTGCCATAGAAGAGGAATGGGAGATGATCACTAAAAATTTCAAAGAACGGTTGATAAACTCTACGCCTAATCGCATGAGAACTGTCGTAGATGCCCATGGAGGCAACAAGCGTTATTAAATAAAACCTTTATTTGATAATTAAACCTTTATTTGATAATTAAACCTTTGTTTGATAAAACATGTTTTTTATTAAAAAATCAACTGCCTTCATCATGGCGCATACACCGACTTGTTAGGCGTAGCTCCATATCGTGTGGTATTCTGAATTCAAATTTAAAACAATACGATCGAAAAAGATGGTAAAATTGCATCAATCGTTTTTGTTCAATCTAGCAATTGTATTTAGGAAAGGCCATGGAAACCTAAACTCTAAGGTGGGCCAATAGATGTGTCCACAAGTGTATCATGGTCCCACCCACATCAGTATCAAAATAATCGGGATATTTACCTTGTTGCATTGTTTTGCCATGATGCATGGAAACTCAAAACAATACAACATGGTTAATATCCCGATTATTTCGATACTGATATTGAAATATCGATTCTACGTCGATCGTTCGATTTTCAAAAATCGGGATTGAAAATAATCTTTGATTGACTATCGAATATTGGAAGCCGACGTTAGACAACATACACAAGAGTAAGAGGAAACTGGAGTATTACAGTGGATTGTGACTTTTCGTGTTGGTACATTGGTATGCCACTTCCTGTTAACCTTTTGCTCTGATATTTGGTATGCACCATTATTTCGGACGATAATATATCGTTCTGGTCATAGTACAGTTACAGCCTTAGTGAATATTACAGATGACATTAGGTCTGGTATGGAAAGCGGGAAGTTAACTATTCTCTGTTTACTAGATTTCAGTAACGCTTTCAATACCGTGGACTTTGATATTCTACTACATGTACTCCGCTCTTTTAACATATCTCCGACAGTAATAGATTGGTTTCGTAGTTACCTGTGTGGCCGTCGCCAGCGCATACGCATCGAAGATGACTTTTCGAGTTGGTGTAATACCAGTGTCGGCGTGCCCCAGAGCGGCGTCCTTTCTCCTTTACTCTTCTCAATTTTTATAAATTCTATATCTAATGAACTTCGTTCTTCTTACCACCTTTATGCAGATGATCTGCAAATATACACGCAAGCACCCAGAGCTTTTTTGAGAGATGCGATAGATCAAATTAATACTGACCTATCTCACATTAGTTCCTGGAGCAGATCTCATGGGCTCAATGTTAACCCAACGAAGACACAAGTGGTAGTAGTTGGCAGTTCTAGAACAGACATAGATCTGACACATGTTCCTCCAGTTATTTTTGATGGCACTGTAATCCCGATAAGCAAACAGGTCAAAAATTTGGGTATAATTATCGATTCCCATCTGTCCTGGGGCCCACAGCTGCAGGAGGTAAGCAGAAGGGTGTTTGTTTCTGCAGGATCAATTCGGAGGCTGAAACATCTGCTGCCGATTCCCACAAAAATTGCGCTGGCAAACTCCTTGCTCCTCCCTATTTTGGATTATGCTGATGTCAGCTACTTGGATCTGACCGAAAACCAGCTTGACAGGCTTGAACGTCTACAGAACGTCTGTATACGATTTATATATGGTCTGCGCAAGTTCGATCATGTATCACAATTCCGTTCGCAGCTACAGTGGTTACCTATTAGATTGCGCCGAAACTCACATATCCTTTCCCTGCTATACAACATCTTGTTTAATCCTTCAACACCTTTGTACTTAAAAGATCGCTTTCAGTTCCTTTCCGATGCGCATGAAAAATGTTTAAGATCATCGAGTAGACTAGTCCTAAAGATGCCAAAGCATTCCACAGGGTTCTTCGATAATTCTTTTACCGTAACAACTGTACGCCTGTGGAATGAACTACCAATGGAAATTAGACGAGCTCAGACATTACTGAAATTTAAAAGAATGGTCAGGGAGCACTATTTGTCGACGGTGTCACTTGTAACATAGTATATCATCATATCTTTAGGTATGTATATGTGTATGTATGTATGTATATGTATATGTGTATAATTATATATTATATTGTAGTAGTATATTGTAGTAGTGGTATTATATTGTATATTGTAGGTAGTTTATTGTATTTTTATATAATTATTAAGTATTTTAAGTATACATATATTTATTATATGCACCTATATAAGTATGTATAAATTATTACATTTTTTTTTGTAATTAAACGCCAACAACTCCCAAACACTCCAACAAACATACATTTCCATCCAAAGGTTGCCTGGAAGAAATTGTGTAAAGCGATAAGGCCGCCCTTTGTACTGCTCTTGTCTTCTCAATTTCTGTAATATGAATATTGTAATTGGCGTACAATAAAGAATATAATAAATAAATAATAAATAAATATATTTATTTTTTTATACCACTTGGTTGGCAGACAAGCACACGACCCACCTGATGGAAAGTGGTTACCGTGGCCTATGGACGTTTGTAACACCAGAGGAGTCACAGTCGCGCTGCCAACCCTGTAAGTGCAGAGTTTCTGTGCTATCAGTGTAGAAGAAAAAGCAAGACAAGCCTTTAGTCTTCCCACTGACAGGACAAATTCTCCAGTGAGCTCTGGCTACCCTACTCACCACTGGGAACACAACACGAAGTTATTATAGCCGCGGTATTCTGTAGGGCGGAGGTACTTCCCCAGTCGGACTGCTCAATTGGGCGGAAATACCGCCGTATCCTACCTCCTGGTATAATACAATTTAGATTAATAAAACAGTTTGGTATTTACATAATTAGTAGGTAATAAGATTATTTTGACTACTTTGTTAATCAATCCTGACTGTACGTACAACGTACAACCTTCAACCACTCTGTTATTCTTGCAATATTTTAGAGGTAGCTACCCAATATTATACTGAAAAAAATATAAATATAGAATATTTCTTTTCAGGTGCTGGTAGCCCCAAACCAAATACGCCACCATTGAAGAACGGCAATGACTTAAGAGAATCAGGATATTTAATAGCCGTTGGCTCCAGAACATCCAGGTGAATAAATAATTTTTTTTTTTTTTTGATGTGACAACCATGGCGCTAGAGTAGAAGGCCACGGTAACCACTTACCATCAGGTGGGCTATGTACTTGCCACCTAAGTGATATAAAAAAAATGATGTCATAGTAAAAGCAGCTTTGAACCTTTTTGTGAGTAAATCCCATGTCGACTAAAACCGCACACCCTCCCGGGTCTATCTGAAGACCCGAGAGCTTGAGTGTAAAATGGCCCATAGAGTTATTTCATTCACACCCCGGCTGATCCAGGTGAATAGACTGCACCGTGTTATCAATGTGTTTGTTAATATGTCGATTTATAACGTAACATATGAAGGTGGCTGGGACAAACTGGATGTGGTAGGGGCACGATCTGGAACTAAGGCGCACATTAGGAGAGGATTTTGTCTAACAGTGGACTGCAATAGCTAATTGATTGTTTAATTGATAACAGGCAATATTTACTACATAATTTAATTTTTTAATTTCAGTACAAACTATTTTTCTTATTTAACACTTTATTGTATGCCAAATAAGTAAAGATTATAAAAATACTGATTAGAATCTATAAAAATACGGAAACAGTACAATGGACGGCCTTTTCGCTTTATGTGATTTCTTCCAGGCAACCTTCCTTTTGTTTATTTTTCTGTGCAGCTATAGTCAACTTTGGATGGTGACTGCAGGCTTGTTACAGATAGCATAGCTGCAGGATTGTTGTAAATGCTTTGGCTTACTTTGATAATCTAAATGTAATTCTTCATCCTAGAGTCAATCCCAGTCGCAAACGAAGCTGTTACCATGCCAACTAATTCATCTTTTATATAAAATTCTCGTGTCACGGTGTTCGAACTTGAACTCCTCCGAAACGGCTTGACCGATTCTCATGAAATTTTGTGAGCATTTTGAGTAGGTCTGAGAATCGGCCAACATCTATTTTTCATCCCCCTAAATGTTAAGGGTTGTCCACCCTTAACATTATATGGCAAAACGACGTTTGCCGGGACAGCTAGTTATGATATAAATAGGATTTGTTAAGGTTTAAACAGCCTCTGTGGCGTGGTGGTAGTGAACGTGGCCGCTACGCAGGAGGCGTGGGTTCGATTCCTGCTCAGTGTAAATATTTGTATGCATTATGGGTATTTGCATTGGTCTGGTTATGCCTCGGAGAGCACGTAAAGCCGTCATACGAACTTCTATGGCAGTCGTAATGGGTGGTTGGAACCCAAAAAAAACAACAACCAACAACTGCTTCGGTAACATCATTGAGTTGTGGATGGAAGTTCAGCCAAATCCGCACTTAGACTGGAAATAACGGACCCCAGACTCTTTACCGTTAGAATGATGAAGAAGAGTTTGTTAAGGTGTGGACAAATTAAGATTAATTTCTTTTTCAGGTTCAGAAGAAAATATAGAAAGAGACTACCAATCGTCATAATATACATAGTGATAATACTTTTACTGATAGCGCTTATTATTATCACTATTTTATGTAAGTTCACTATTTAACTTTTTAATACTACTAGTGTGACGGAGAAAGAATACAAGTATCACCACCCATCTCTACCGAAGGGTAAGGTAGGGTAAGGGGTGACTAAAAATACAGTACGAGAAAAGGAAAACTTGAAATAAAACCCTGTACCAACCCGTCTAGCCAGCGTGGTAACAGTAGGCCAATGTCGTGGTTATTTACATTTTGACATATAATTAAGCATGCATTATCCATACATTACCCAAAAAAACAAACGTAAAAAGAAATTTATATTGTTTACGTAAGCATGGCGGGGATAAGAGTTTTGCTTATTTTTGCTGACAAGGGGGAGGGGGGGGGGGGTATAATTGTAATAAATCTGCTTACGTAATACTTAACGGCCCCTAGTGGCGCTTTTTTTCTTTTTTATGTGCGCAAAATCCCCACGGATACCTCCCCACCGGAGCCGGTGGAGGAGATTATGTCGGACTCGAACCGACTAAAACGCACGCCGCCTGTGGGTCGCTTTGGTTGCCGAAGGTGAGGTTGACAGGCATATCCCTCGCACCCCGGCCGACCCAGGGCCATCTCTCACGATCTGGCCCTCTTCTCGGGTGTGGGGACTACAGAGTCCCCAACTCGTCCCCGGAAACGGGGAGGCGCGCCAGGCGCACCACCGCCGCGGCCTGCTTCTGCCAGGGTGACAGGTGGCTCCACCTGTCACCCCCAGGCCGGTGCTCATGGGGGGCGGAGGTCGTTCATCGACCTCCGACGCCCGAGTTGCCTTCGTACGCGGGCAGCTTGTCGCCCCTAGTGGCGCTTCGAAATCCGCTTACTTTTCCTTCTACTTTTGATTTGGCTTATACAACTTTCTGACTTCCCAACACGGAGAAGAAAGCAGGGTCTAGAACCTCATCCAATCAGCGGCTTGCAAGTGAGGTTAGTTCAAAGTTAATTTAAAAACGACATTAGATTGTTGCAAAATACCATTAAACCACGTTAGTCGCGATTGGACCCGAAAATTAAAACTATATTTACAAAGTAATATATTTCAAAATATATATATTTAAATATAATTTATTTAATATAAATATATTAGAAATTAAAAATTAATTATAAATAAAATATAATATTATAAATATATAAATTAAAAATATATTTAAAAACTTGTTTAGCAATTAATCTAGGCAAGATACTCAGTGGGCTTTTTTGTTATCTATTTACAAACAGTGTCTGTAAACCTTTTGATGAGTTTTATAATATTCTAAAATATTCAAACTACTGTCGTATGTAAATTGTGGGAGCAAAAAGCAAGGACGCCCTTGATATGATAACACCTCCGCATTTACTTACACTACTGCAGCTACAATATTTTATCTTTACTACAGCACCTACAGTATATTACAGTAACTACTCAATGCTCTCTAAAAACTTTAGGTCAAAACTTAAATAAGACATAAACACCTTACCAATAAACATACTATGAACTACGAATTACCGACACGTAACGATAATTTTAAATGGGATATGCCTGTCAACCTCACCTTCGGCAACCAAAACGACCCACAGGCGGCGTGCGTTTTAATCGGTTCGAGTCCGACATAAACTCTTCCACCGGCTCCGGTGGGGAGGTATCCGTGGGAATATTGCGCACGTAAAAAAAAATGGTGTGCAAAGTCAAAAAATATTTATTCTGTATATCTGTCAATAAATGCAGGCGTCTGTAGCTATTAATAAATTTATTTTGTGGTGGAGGGAACATTGTTTACGCAAATAACAACAAACAAATAAGAAGTATTGGGGCGAATATAACCTACCCGCATAACAACGAATTGTGATGCCATCGACCTTTACCATACAGTAACGCCTCTTTCTCAATAGGGTAGGCAGAGACCACATGTTTCTACTTGCCAGGACCCTTGTAACCATCCGTTTCTTCTTACTTTCATAATTATTTTCGTACAAGCTGGTTGCGGGTACCCTTGACCAGGCCTAGTTTTAAAATATCATGAATCTGATTAACTTACTTCGATGCACCACACTTCCCTTCGCTCTCTTATCCTCAATTGTTAGTGCCGTTTACCTGAGATCACCTAATACATAACATAAATATCTAGTTAGACACCTTCTTCTCTACTTATGCAAAATATTTAATTGTCTATATTTCGTTTTAGATGCAATAGCAATACATAGAAAACCAGTAAGATTATGTAAGAGTACGGCGTGTTTGCGGTCCGCTGCTAACCTCGCGCTCTCAATGGATAAAACCGCTGATCCGTGTGAAGACTTTTATCAGGTAATCTATATCTAGATACTAATCCATGAATGCCGTGACACGTACAGTGGGGTGTAGAAATCCGTGGACATCTTCAGATCCTTTGAACATCTAAATCTAATCTAACAGATTGAAATATAAATGACGTTAACGAAACTAAAATGCACCTAAGTTTTACACACAGTTAGAAGAGAAAAAAAGAACGAAATGCATTTATTTATAGTTAATACTATACATTTATTTATTTATTTATTAAGGTACATCAACATTATACATATTATACATTTTCTATAATAGTTGCATCCGTGTAATATTCCAATATACATACCTATTAGAGACGTACACAACATTCGCATGCATTAAAATAATAATTGGATGAATTTATTTAGACAAAAGAGTGAAACTAATAATACAGTATTTAGACAAATAATAATATGATTATTATATACCTATATATATATATATATACAATAGAGGTTAACAGTGTATTACTTATTTACCTACTAGATGGCGAGTGGTGTCACTTCATAAAATTTTCGTTACAAATTATCCAAGGACTTCTGCAGCCTACTGTACAGCCGAAAATTAATGCCCGCACAAAACACGTACGAGAGAACATTAAAATGATTTTACTATTTCAATAAACAGTCTTTAGATCGAAATGCAGATCCTTTTTTTTAATCGGTCTATTAGAGAACGGATTGACACTTTTAGATAGCCGTTTGTATCAAAGTGTCAGCTTTTTTTATTAGGGTGTTGAAAAGGGAAATAAACATTTTGAACACATACTGATAACTCACTTGTACTTTTCCACATTACTTTATTGCTTATTACACCTGACCGGTTTCGCCTTACGGCATCCTCAAAGGTTTATAATGACATTTAAGAACATTCCCTTTAGAAATTCTAATTCTAACAATAAATTCCACCAAGTGCCATCAATCTACAATATAAATAAACGTATTGAAATATCGATTCTGCGTCGATCGATTGATTGTCAAAAATTAGGATTGACAATAATCTTAGATTGATGATCTAATATTGGAAGCGGCCTTAAGGCAGCACGAAGTTAGGCTCAGTAGGGTTCAGACCAAATGAAGTGCCACGTAAGTCTTCGGGTGCTCATAGTACCGCTTAAGTACCCGAAAATACAGTCCACATCTTCAGATAAACATATGGGGTTCTTAAAATTGCTTCTTTTGCAGTACGTATGCGGTAACTGGGGTTTCTACCATCCCCGGCCAGATGCCTACCGGTCCTATGACTGGTTCAGAGACAAACAGACAAATGTTTACGCTATAGTGAGAGATTTCCTGAACAAAAATATTACAAAACTACCAAAACCAGTACAGCAGGCGAAGGACATGTACCATGGTTGCATGGATACAGGTAGGTACGACAATTAGAAATATTTCTTCTTCGTTTTCTTATTATCCACAACCACACGTCCTGATCGACCGACTAGCGTGGCAAACGTGGCTCTGGTGAAATTTCTTGAAAAACTTGACATTTGCGTCTCGCATTATAAACATACATACATATAATCACGCCTTTATCCCCGGAGGGTTAGGCAGAGGTGAATTATCACCTACATTTCACCAATAATTGTATTCGGTTCCACGTAAGAGCCGGTGAGCCTTTTGCCGTATTTCGGGCATTATTGTTGACTCGAGCCATGCATCAGAGGCTGAGTCTGGGCTGTATATATCTGTCCGATGTTAAACAGCCCTATCCCTTAGTCGCCTTGTACGACACCACATGGGAAGAGATGGGTGGTCCAAATTCTACTCTGCCGGGAACCACGCGGCTTATAAACATTACAATTTACTTGATATTGGCAAAGTAGGCAGTACTTTGCTGCAGAGGTCATTAATAAAAGAACATTGAACATCTTATTATCCATCTTTTTATTATGACGGAGAAAGAATACAAGTATCACCATCCCATCTCATCCGAAGGGTGTCATAAGAGGCGACAAAAGGAACAATGTGTGCATACGTCCACAGGCCACGGTAACCACTTTCCATCAGGTGGGCCGTGTGCTTGTCTGCCACCTAAGTGATATAAAAAAAAATGTTCAGATGATATTTTTTTCATATAGAACACGTTAATTAGAGTTGCTTTGCCTGATGGTAAGCTGAAGGCAAAGTCTCAGAAGAGAGGGTCACCATTACTTACATATACCATGTGACAATGGTGACACTCTGTATGACGGCCTCATCATAGGGTTTTTCCGCCGCTTAAAGTACCCGGGCTGTAGGAATGAAGGAAATTCTCGAAATAAAACCCTGTACCAGCCCGTCTGGCTAGCGTGGAAACAGTAGACCAAAGCCACCCAACATTGGAAGACCATCCAGCAGTAGACTGCGATGGACTAATTAATTGATTTGATTGATCATTAAGGTAATTTGGACCTTTGACACGACAGCTCTGAAAAGAAAATAGATGCTATTATTGTACCACTGTCGTAGATTCTTCTCCATCTAACAATATCTTTACCCTGTATACCTCTTCACCATCCAAACCAATCGTTCGCAATCCCGATTGCGTCTGAAGCTTCCCTAAATTGGTTCCCGGCAGACTAGAATTTGGACCACCCTATCTCTTCCCATGCGGTGCCGTACAAGGCGACTAACGGCTGTTTAACATCAGAGAAGTATATACAGCCCAGTCTCAGCCTCAGATGCGTGTCTCGAGTCACCAATAGTGCCCGGAATACGGCAATAGGCTCACCCTCACCCTCTATTCCATGGAACGGAATAAAATTATTAGTGAAACGTGGGTGTTAATTTACCTAATCCCTCCGCGGATAAGAAATATGTAACAATTATGTTCTTCATTCAGTTTCGGTACATAAAATATGCTATTACAATATATAATTACTTACAAATTTATATAAAACTATCCTTTTTTTTTTTTTACGTGCGCAAAATCCCCACGGATACCTCCCCACCGGAGCCGGTGGAGGAGGTTATGTCGGACTCGAACCGACTAAAACGCACGCCGCCTGTGGGTCGTTTTGGTTGCCGAAGGTGAGGTTGACAGGCATATCCCTCGCACCCCGGCCGACCCAGGGCCACCTCTCACGATCTGGCCCTCTCCTCGGGTGTGGGGACTACAGAGTCCCCAACTCGTCCCCGGAAACGGGGAGGCGCGCCACGCGCGCCACCACCGCGGCCTGCTTTTGCCAGGGTGACAGGCGGCTTCACCTGTCACCCCCAGGCCGGCGCTCATGGGGGGCGGAGGTCGTTCACCGACCTCCGACGCCCGAGTTGCCTTCGTACGCGGGCAGCTTGTCTTGCGATCCTATATAAAACTATCCTAACTAGCGCGCCTTTTTAACAAGCTACCCTCGGTCATCAAAAGAATTAACTCGTTGGATGTATTTGAGAAACAATTAGCCAAAATAATTATAATCTTAATGTACTGAACGTGTCTGTTTTTAGTGTGACAACGAATACTATTCTAGGAATTTGTAATTTATGTTCTCATGTAAGTGATGTAAAATATGTCTTTATGAGAATAAAATTCTTTAAACCTAAACCTACCTAAACTATACAATATATACAAAAATGGAATAGAGAAAAAAAGGGAGACTGTAACAATTTATGTAGATAATATTAATATTATCATAAATTTATTATTAATGATATATTTTTGCGTAGCGAAGATAACTAAAATTATGACGTTTGTCATCATTTTTTTGTCACCATTTTAGAGTGCGGACTACATATCTATAGCTTATAATTCATCATTGTCTACTACACCTTCTTTCCTTATGACCTAGTCTGGTTTATCTTGTCTGAACTCCTGAAGTCAGCACTAGAGCCTGGTCTGTTTATCAGCAGTTTTTTTTATACCACTAAGTTGGCAGACAAGCACACGGCCCACCTGATGGGAAGCGCTTACCGTGGTCTATGGACGTATGCAACCAACACCAGGGGTGTCACACTCGTGCTGCTGTATGGCATGTAAGTAAGGATGACTTGTGCTTGGAAGAACCTGATGACTATCTATGCATTCCTATCTAGAATCTTGGTAGCACAAAAATTTCTATATAATGTAAATAGTTCCACAAAACTGTTATTGCCACTCCACGTCACACAGCCGAGTCAACAGCGGTTTTAGTAAAATTAGATTTCCCCGTTAAGTAAACCTTACTTAGGTTTTTACCAGAAACCTCTTGACAGCATAATGGTTCCTACTATCAAAGTAATGAACAGTTTTAGCTGAAAATTGAACTATAATTTCCGTAGCCACATTTGCTGACTAATTATAAAAAAAATAGGACAGCGTAATCCTAGTCTACTACTTCTATCCTGTTAGTCCTATTACTTCCTACCCTACTTTTACTTTTACTTCCTATCCTACCCTACTTCCTACTAATAAAATGTTAAAATTAGTAAAGATATTCGGATATTTGTTATTCAATCACACTATAAAAACTGTACGGATCTGGCTCAAATTTGATACAGGGATAAATTAAAGAGAGATGAAATTGATTCTTTGATTTTTTATTCTAATCTGGAATAATAGGCTACCATCCCGGGAATAGGTTCCCATGGAATTAAATATTCACCCGGAATCTGCGGTCATCGGTTAGTACAATATAAACGACTGGGGCGTAACAAAATCAGGAGAACTGTACGCTGTGTACCACCAAGACCTTCGAAACCAAGTGAACAAGGTTCTGGCACCGGCTTTCCTCTTGAGGTTGGGAGATCAAACGAAAAAATAAGTATATCTGTGTATATACAATAATGTTACGACGTTTTTTCCAGGTTACAACCGCCGTGGTCAGTCAGCCTTTGACCACGGCCGGTGTAACTTGGTCAAAACGTCAGGTAAATCAAAGATATGTATATACGTATACCATGATCGCGTTAATTCCCGTTAACATTATTGTATATCATGGAACGCGATAGTTTAAAAGTTATTATTTATTTATTTATGAACAAGCAGCTACAAGCAAATGTGTAGTCTCTCTATTGAAGCCTTAACTGTCCGTCACTTTTTTGAGCTCTGTGTTGCCCAGTCGTAGCCAGTCATCAAGTCTATTTTTGAATCCATTTATTGTGGTTGCAGCAATAACGTTATCTGGCAGTAAGTTCCAATTGTGGACAACTCTGTTACTAAAGAAGTGATGTGCGACCAGTGTGTCAGCGGGGGCCCG
Organism: Eilema griseolum; assembly: GCA_963662185.1. NCBI lineage: Eukaryota > Metazoa > Arthropoda > Insecta > Lepidoptera > Erebidae > Eilema > Eilema griseolum. The sequence continues at coordinate 11,775,906 of OY759239.1, read as the reverse complement.
TGTCAGTCGAAGACTGTGTCCGCGAGACGGCCGTTGCCCATCCCTTCTGAGAAGAATGTTATGGATATTTGGGAGATTGTAGTGAGCGGTCAGAATCTTATACACTTCTATCAGATCGCCTCGGAGTCGTCTTTGCTCGAGAGTGGTCAGTCTCAGTGCACGCAGTCTCTTCTCATAGGGCATGCGACGTAGAGCCTGTGGTATTTTTGTAGCCTTTCTCTGGACACTCTCCATCAGATTTATGTTCTTGTGAAGGTATGGACTCCAGATCTGGAATCCATATTCCAAGAGTGGTCTAATATATGTTTTAAAAATTCTTCTGAAAACATCGACAGGCATGGTTTGAAAAGACTTCCGAACTACATATATAAAAGAGTTTGCCCTCTTTACAACAGTGGAGATGTGTTCTGCCCACTTCAGATCAAAAGTCATACACACCCCCAGATCTTTTTGGTGGCTGACCGAAGTCAGGATGCTTCCTTCAAGGTTATATATAACCCTTGGGTTGTTACCCCCCAAATGCAGGACATTGCATTTAGATGTATTTAATTTGGCAACCCAATCTTTGGTCCAGTTCTGGATTCGATTCAAGTCATCCTGTAGCTGTCCATTGTGTATAAGTGGGTTGGCAAAGAACTTACCATCGTCAGCAAAGAAGGCAGACCGGCACTCAATCACCTCGATTAAGTCTGAAATGTATATTCCAAACAGGTGAGGCGCAAGCACCGAGCCCTGGGGTACACCACTCGCAACGGGTCTCTGCTTGGAGAGGGAGCCACCAACACGCACCTGGAATGTTCTACCTTCCAAATAGTTCTTTATCCATTTGGGTAGGAACCACGTATCCCAAAATGCTCCAGTTTGTTGAGAAGTCGTTGATGTGGAACTTTATTAAATGCGCGCTCGAAGTCTAGATAGATGACATCTATTGGGTTGCGGCTGTCAAGTTCCCTGGTCACCTGAACACATGTCAGCAGATTACTGACTGTTGACCTTCCTCTAACAAATCCGTGCTGTCTGGTTGACATAATGCCTTCTCGGCCCAAAAATCCGGTCAAGCTGTGAGAAATAATTGTTTCCATCATCTTCACTACAATACTGGTGAGGCTGATAGGGCGAAAAGTACCAGGCTGTTGTTTATCCCCCTTCTTAAATACTGGGGTCACTATGGAGTGTTTCCAGTCCTGTGGCAAGTGTCCCGCTACAAAGGATTCATTCATTAAATGTGTCAAGATAGGCGCTAATGTATGCACACAGTTTTTAAAACACAGCCTGGCAGTTAATCTGGACCTGCAGAAGAATGAGAAGGTAGAGCTTTCATTGCTTTTTCCACATCCTCAAGTGTGAATGTGATATCGCTCAAACTCTGTTCCACACGCATGATCTTGGTTATTTTTGGTTATCTTGGTTATTATATCAATGCAGCTATTTATAATTTTTGCGAGACTAGTGTACAGCAATTTATATCATTTATATAGGTTACTACGCGGTAGCCTAGTGGTATGGGTAATGGACTGCTGAGATGAGGTCTCGGGTTCGATCCCAGGTTTTACCATGGCACACACCAATGACTTTTCGATGCTTTTCGAAGTTATGTGTGTATTTATCGCAGGTTTATAAGTCCCTGGTTAATGGCAATAGGCTCGCCACCTATTACATTGGAACTTAAACATAAACTGGCGAAATGTTGGTGCTAGCACCTCTGGCTACCCCTTCGGGGATATAGGCGTGAGTTTATGTTATGTTATGTTATATAGGTTACTAGCCTTCCCGCATGTCCGACCATACTATTTCTTTTTAAATATATAAACCACTTGGTTGGTAGACAAGCACACGGTTCACCTGATGGAAAGTGGTTACCGTGGGCTATGGACGTGTGCAACACCAAGGGAGTCACACTCGCGCTGCCAAACCTGTAAGCACAAGAGTTTCTGTGCTGTCAGTGTAAAAGACAAAACAGGACAAGCTTTTGGTCTTCCCACTGACAGTACAAAAAGTCTCCAATGAGCTCTGGCTACATTACTCACCGCCGCGCGCCGGGAACACAACACGAGGTTACTGTTTCCGCGGTATTCTGTAGGGCGGAGGTACTTCCCCAGTCAAACTGCTCAATGGGACGGAAATACCGTTGTATCCTACCTCCTACAAAACTGGCATTTTACTTATCTCCGATCGTACTGAAACAATTGCCATCGAACAAACTTAAGATTATTATAAGTCGGACTAAGACCTTTGAAGAACCATATTAAAATCCAATCAGTAGTTTTTGCGTACATCGTGGACAAACTAATTCCAAAAAAAAATAGTGTTTCATAATTTTTTTTTTTAAATATCTTCTATGTACAAATACAACCACTTTGCAAGTATATAAATAGCATGGATAACTATTATAAATATCTATATTTTCAGAGACTCTAGACAAACGAGGACTAAAACCAGTTATTAGTATCCTGGAGTCACTTGGCCTCCCACCATTTCCTACATTCATCAATGCTTCAGACGACTTCGATTACTCCTCGTATGAATTCAATTGGCTGGACACCGTGATCAAGATTAAGACTAAAATAGGAATGGATGTGTTAATAGGCTTCGATATCTTCACGGATCCAAAGAATTCGTCAGTTTATAGACTGGTTATGGGATCTCCAGAGACCACAAATCCATTTCCGAGGTAAGTGAAATTGTGTATCAAGAGACAAAGTAGTATGGATATCAATAAACCACCGATCAGCAACCAGAAATAGAATCGCTTAAAAAGAACCTTGTTATATGATATATTCTTGAGAAATATATGAAAAGAGAGATCACAATGGTATATTCTAGATTGTAGAATAAAAGATTTTTTACAAACGTTTCGTTTCATCTTATCCATTTTGTACTTTTACATTATTTAAATGTATTTTTCCCACCAAGCTTACATAGCTAGTCCAAGCAAAATGGATTGTTCAATTCTGGAGACCTATAAAACTTTATGAGTTAAACCATCCATCATCAGTATGTTAGGTTCAATTGATCAGCAAATGCAAATGCTCTAAAAAGGATTATGACTAAGAATACAGGAATAGTTCTTGAAAGGATCAAAACCAAAGACCTGTTAATTACTAAATTAATAAAAGATAAAGATAAAGATAATTTTATTTGCGGATACATGTGTAGGTACAGGTGGCATTTTATAATATAATACGTTACAAGTTTCAACATGTTCTGTCAATGTAGACGTACAAATTTTTTTGAAGCTCGTAAGCTGTTGTAGCAGCTCGAAATACTGGTACATTGTTCCCCATTTATTTTACAAAATACAATTACAAATTAGTGCAAATTATCTGTTATCAGTCAAAGTAAATAGTTTTAATATATATGGAAATTATCACTAGTCAGAATTATTTAAATGTCAAGTGGTAAGTATTTATAATGATTGTCAGAATTTATGAATTTTTTTATTAAATCGATGTCCAAGTCTAAAATATTAATACATAATAATAATAATATGTTTGTTTATTTAAGTAACACTGACTCATTTTATGTTAGTTATAATTATCTTATTCTATGTTAGTACAAATTGAGCTTAAAAGATTTAGTTGCTATCTATGTATTCTATCAATCACCAGTACAGGCTCAACACCGATGTGGAGAGCCTGCAGCAGTAATTGATATATGTACAGTCAAGTCTACTGGCTATACACGCCAGGACTCTGTTGGGGTTGACTCGCACACGACGCACCAGTGACGCACACCGTTTCCGCATGTCTGTTCAATTAATTATTGTCTAAACCCTAATTAAGCTGATTATCTGTATATTAAGTTAATGTCAAGTATGTATTTAAATTTATGTCAAGTCTTAAATTATTCAAATTATATTCTGATCACTGACAAAATCTCTTACTGTATAGTAGCACTTCCGAATCAGTAGCGTTTTTTATATTCTGCTTAAACATATCTATATTCATGTCCTTGTGAATGTTAGGAATTTTATTATATAGCTTTGGTGCCATGCACAGTATACTATTCCCCATAAAAACATTTAAACATCGAAGAGCTTATCTAAACCTTGTTAACTCTAGGGTTGAAGAAATGAAAATAAACAATAATATAATCAATTTTCTAGCACACACAACGAAAGAAAACGTCACAATGGTAGAAGGAACTTTGATAGCTTACTAAAGATCATAAAAGAAAGTGCTAAATTTATAAGCCACAATCCACGACGTAGTGGCAAATCAGACGATGAAGACGAAAAACTTGAAAAAATACATAAGATGTTCTACGCAGAACTAATCAAACTGTTTGTGATAGAAGCTGATGGTAGCAAGTCTGCTAACTTGACTGAAATTGAACTTGATCAAAAGATAATATTGACCTCAGAAGAATATTATGAAATGAACGATGATATTTATGAGGTAAGTTTGACCACAAACACATATTGTGATGTTATTACTCAATCAATCAATCAATTAACCAATCAAGAAGTCTACTGCTGGACTCAGACCTCTACCAATGTGCGCCATTTCTCACAATTCCTACCTTCCGCACCCAGTCTAGTAATATTATTACTCACTGATACTAAATTATTTTACGACTTTTGTTCTTTCCCTCTTCATCATCATCATTATCTCTACCTACCCTTTTCTCTTTTATTGGGGTTTGTCATTCTAAATACATTACTGTCAGACATAATTTCCTTAGTCATAACCTTCTCTGACATATCCTCTTTCATTTGTTCCTTCCCTATGGTATCATTGTTATAATTATTATAACAAGACCGTAATATATCTTAGTGATATATTGGGAAAAGTGAAAATACCATTTAAGAAAAGATAAGATAAGATAAATACTCTTTATTGAACGCCAAGCATAGGATACATACGATGTATACATATATGTTAGATAGTTGTACAATGGGCGGTCTTATCGCGGTCTGCGATCTCTTCCAGATAACTTTAAAAGCTCTTTAAAAAATATAAGATACGGTACGCCATTAAATATATATCTAGTGTTACAAAGAGGAATGTATAATTACGTATGAAATAAAATATTATATATTTGATGGTCGCGTGTCTCATGTAAAATATTGTCTTTCGGATCTAACCAATGATAGACACCACCGATACCAAACTGACTATTTACTGAATGTAAACTTTAGAAATAGAATTTATAATCATTATCCGCACGAATAATGTCAAGGCGTTAGTAATTACCAGTATTTTTTATTTTACATTTGACGCCGATCAATATTAACAACGTATGATTCAACACGGTAACCGTACTTATACAAATAATTGATTAGATATTAAATTGAACATGCTCAAGCTGTGAAATGATCTCCCTTTTGTGGTATCCCAAGCGACTACAACCTGGAGTTCTTTAAGAAAGACAGAAAGTTCCTACAGAGTTGACACCATGAGTATGATGCCTCTGGTGTTGCACACGTCCACACAGTACACATACACACACGATATAAAAAAGAAGTAATAATCGAATTATCGAATTTCAGCTAGAAACAGATAACTCAACAGAATCCAGTGACCAGGATTACGAATTGAACATCCCAGAATACACTGTAGATGAAATCCAAATACATACAGACGCAGTTGTTATAAACAACAACGGTACAGCTTCCCCTATTTGGAAGAAATATTTAGAAGGAGTATTCAGTATTAGTAATGTAGCGTTAGACTTTGAGAATGATAGAATATTGATAGCGGAACCTGATTTGAAATATATGTCACGTATGGCTGCTTATGTTTCGAAGACTCCACCTGTTATGCTTGAGCTATATATTTGGGTAAAGGTGAGTTCCTACATATTGCCCCTTTTCTATTATGAAATGAACAACCGCGGTAGCCTAGTGGCCTGAGATGAGGTCTCGGATTCGATCCCAGATTTTACCATGGCACACACCAATGAGTTTTCGATGCTTTTCGAAGTTATGTGGTTAATGGCAATAGGCTCGCCACCTATACATTGAGATCTAAACATAAACTGGCGAAATGTGGGTGCTAGCACCTCTGCCTACCCTTTCGGGGATATAGGCGTGAGTTTATGAGTTTATATGTCTATTATGAAATTAACGTCTTGAAATCAACTTAACTATTATTTAAGGCTTGTTTCAAAATCGTTACCTGTTAATAAAATTCGTATTCTTTTCTTCAAATTCAGGTGGTAGAAGTAATTGCAGCACACACGACTACAGAACTTCAAATACTTTTCCAACGGGCTTACGAAAAGGGGCATTCACATGAAACATCTCCGCCTCGATCTTTACAGTGTGCTAATGCCGTTAACGATATGCTTGGTATGGCAATAGCTTATGGCATTGCTGATCCATACTTCTTTAACGTTACTAAACCTAAGGTATGTAACAAATACTGCAGTATATACATAACACACATTTATGATGGCTTTAAAATTATAGCAGGTATTATCCATACTCAATCAATCAATTAGGCCTCTCGCTATATTGGGAAGCTTTGGCCTACTGTTTCCACACTGGCCAGACGGGTTGGTACAGGGTTTAATTTCGAGATTTCCTTCTTCTCTGGCAGTGATATCGTCTGCGTATCTTTTCCTTACTCTTATATCGGATGAGATGGGGTGGTGAAGCTTGTCTTTCTCCGTCACTACATGGATATATGTAGCCAATAGGATATAGGTGTCGTCATATACATGGATAAACTTTGTAGTATTTTTCAAGAATTCCAATTTTTTTTTTGTAGCTTTCAGACACAGATTTAAGTTGGTTTATAATTGATAATTACAGATCACATCAATGATAGATCAATTGAAAAATTCCCTATCACACCTAGTTGGCCAAGCCAGATGGATGGATGACGACACAAAATTAGCAACTTATAAAAAGATAATTGAAATGAAATCACTAATAGGATTTCCAGATTGGCTATTAGATGAAGGTCAAATAGAGGACTATTATAATGGTATAGAAGTAGATCCATCCAAGTATCTAGAGAATATGATAAATATAATCCAGGTTAAGATTAAGAAAGCATTGAATAGATTTCGAGAAGGAAATAATTTCACTTGGGCGACCGATCCTACTGAAGTCAACGCATATCATACGTTTCAAGAGAATACTATAAGTAAGTATAAAATTATGAATATATTTGGTGTTTTATTCATCTACAAAGTTTTTCTTCTGAAAGATTAGTGATATTTATTTTGTGGAAATCATTTAAGTAAATTACTGTCTCCCTAGCAGAAGTACCCGGGAACGGGATGGGGACTTCGTGGTCCCCACACTCGAAGAGGGACATCTCAAAAGAGTCGGTCCTGGGCCAGCCGGGGTGCGACGGATATGTCTCAGATAATCTGACCTCCGGCAACCGGCTCACATAATCGGCGTGTGTTTTAGTCGGTTCAAGTCCGACATAACCTTCCCCACTGGCTCCAGTGGTGAGGGTATCCGTGGGGACTCACGCAAAAAAAAAGATAAATTACTGTTATTATCATTTAGTTAGTTTAGTTTATTGTAATGTTTTAATGATTTAGCAATTTTAGTCGTTTTAACAGCTTACCTATAACTCTTTTTGAACCTGTCTAGGTTTTTCTGTAATTTTTCATAACATTTCAAATTTTCCTGTAGCTGTCCCTATGGTGATGTTACAACCTCCCTTCTTTGATTTGGGTTTAGAGTAAGTATTAACTTTAGAATAGTTATACTTATATTTAGATTTTTGTAGCTTTTTCTACAATTTTACATGTTACTAATATTTTCTTTTTATTTAGTTCCCTCAACTATGGTTCACTGGGTACTGTTCTTGGTCATGAAATAACACATGGCTTCGATAACTTTGGTAAACACTAATATTTTTATTTACATTGCTTACACTATAAATAAGTCTAATTATCTGAATTTCTTGTAAACTTTATATTTCGATTAAAAAATATATATTTTATAGAAACCTCTGATAAGTTTTACGAATATATTAGAATCTATAACTGCTATAACATATAATATGAATAAAATCATAGATCACGCTGATATAACACGCTGAACTTTGAATACAGGTCGTCAATTCGATAAAAACGGTAATTTGCTACCTTGGTGGTCAAACTCCACCATCGAATCTTTCATCAACATGACGCAGTGCTTCGTTGATCAATACTCCAGTTATTATGTACCTGAACTCGACGACTATGTAAGATTCCTATATTAATTATTTACATAATATGGTGAAAAAAAAATGTTTAATATTTTCAACACCTTCCTGCCCATTTTTTGATAAAACTGTCACAATACTTTCTTTAACATCTTTTTCTATTGTGAAGAAAAATCTTAATATAAATATAATAACTTTTAAACTATCGCGTTCCATGTTATACAATAATGTTAACGGGAATTAACGCGATCATGGTGTAAGTACCTACATACCTTTAATTTGCCCGAGAGTTCCGACCAGGTTACACCGGCCGCGGCCGTGGTCACAGGCTGACTCGCTCAGCGTTGCGCGTCCGCCGTCTTCGAGTTCGTGATGTAGAAGGTTCTTCATCTACCCGCACGTTTTGTTTTCGCCATAGATTTTCACCATGTATATTTGACCAATACCATGATCGCGTTAATTCCCATTAACATTATTGTAAATCTTAACAAATGGTTCCAGTAGAGTAACGAAATAATTATTCCTCCGACACAAAGTGAGGATTTTTCGGGAAGGCAAAGCCGCCACAACTTACAAGTCGGGGGTCTATCGGTATATAAATATCCCGATATTCAGCGAGAGAACTTTCATTGCGTGATTCAAGATCAATTTTTTCTACAATCGTGACTCTAGATAGCGTTGAAAACATTAAAAGATAGAATTATTTTTTTATGATTGCATGCTTGACTCTTTTATTATATTTATGTCTACTGTGTCACAAATTACCTAAATATTGACTGTTTGAATATTTACATACCACACAAAAGTGGTAGAATGTACAAGTAAATATTATTTTAATTTTTGACCACACTTGTTGTACCTGCATTCTGTGAATAAATAAATGAATATGAATAGTTTTGGATCTGCTGGCATATTATCTCTCGACAGTATGAGTTACTGGAATAATTAATTACTACTTTTACAGGTAGATGGCAAAAAGACATTAGGTGAAAACATAGCAGACAACGGTGGTCTCCGAGAAGCCTTAGCAGCTCTAAGACATCATCTACACAAACAAAAGCCTGAACCGAAACTACCCGGATTTGAAGACATGAACTCAGAGCAAATGTTCTTTTTATCTTATGGAAATGTAAGTTCAAGATAAATAGATATCACCATCGTCTTAGGTATGATCTCCCGGTGCATGAGGTTTTCATAGATCGGGGTCACCTTTTATTTTGTTTTACTTATTTGGGTAAACCCTGAATGTATACGTAATACATATATTTTCAGGACTCAATTCATCCTAAACTATTAGGATGAAATTCTAACGCAAACCCTCCTCTTGGGATTAGAAGTCTCAGAAGGTAGATACTCCCGTCAAGTAAAGCTGGGTTTTTTTTTTACGAGCTTAAAATCCCCACGGATACCTCCCCACCGGAGCCGGTGGATGAGGTTATGTCGGACACGAACCGACCGAAACACACGCCGCCTGTGGGTCGTTATTGATCGCCGAAGGTGAGGTTAACAGGCATATCCCTCGCACCCCGGCCAACCCAGAGCCATCTCTCTCGATCTGGCCCTCTCCTCGTGTGTGGGCACCACAGAGTCCCCAACTTATCCCCGTAAATGGGGAGGCGCGCGAGGTGCGCCGCCGCTGCAGCCTGCTTCTGTCAGGGTGATAGGCGGCTCCACCCGTCACCCCCAGGCCTACGTTCATGGGGGGCGGATGTCATTCATCGACCTGGGTTGATAATGAAGCCTTCTAGAGATCCTTTCAGAAAAAAAACTCAGATTTCTAACACGAATTCTGTCGACACGAACACAGAACGAAATCCAAATCCAAATCTAAACTTATATTTTAGTATTTTTAAATCAGAGATGTATATTGTGTAAACTTTTTGTTTCTCTATGTGTGCACATATTATTTAATATTGTAATTAGGATATAATACGTATATGATTGTGATGTGTTTTGTGCATTTAAATACATTAAAAAAGAATAAAAAAAGGAATTAATTGCTTTACACACACATTCTTTCATTTTTAACAGCTATGGTGTGGAGTAACAACCCAAGATTCCCTGAAGTTGGACCTTGAAGATGAGCACTCTCCACAGCAGTTCCGGGCACGTGGTGCACTACAGAATAATGAAGATTTCGCTAAGGTGTGGCACTGCAAACCTGATTCCGCTATGAACCCTAGCAAGAGGTGCATCATATTTTAAAGGTAATTTGAATGGCAATTAGCCGAGTGGTTTCCGGCAGAGTAGAATTTGGACCACCCCATCTCTTCCCATGCGGTGTCGTACAAGGCGACTAAGGGATAGGGCTGTTTAACATTAGACAGGTATGTATATACCTGTCTAATGTCCAGCCCAGACTCCGCCCCAGATGCATGGCTCGAGGCAACAATAGTGCCCGGAAAACGGTAATAGGCTCACCCCCTATTACATGGGACCGGATACAATGATGGTGAAATGTGGGTGTTAATTCACCTCTGCCTAACCCTCCAGGGACAAAGGCGTGATTATATGTATGTACGTTGAATGACAATGATTTTATATTTCCCACTAGAAACCTGATTTGGTTTCGTAGCAAAAATATTAAAAAGATTGTAAGAACAGCATGTATACGAGTAATATGGTTAATGAAGAAGTTATCAACTAAGAAAAAGGCAGACAGTTAAAAGCCGCTTTAATTCCATCTATTAATACTGATAATGTAATAAATAGACATAACATAAACTCACGCCTCGAAGGGGTAGGCAGAGGTGCTAGCACGAACATTTCGCCAGTTTATGTTTAGGTCCCAATGTAATAGGTGGCGAGCCTATTGCCATTAACCGGGCACTTATAAACCTGCGATAAATACACACATTACTTCGAAAAGCATCGAAAAGTCATTGGTGTGTGCCATGGTAAAACCTGGGATCGAACCCGAGACCTCGTCTCAGCAGTCCATTACCCATACCACTAGGCTACCGTATAGATTATTTTTATAATTCGATTCTTCAGTATTTCAAATAAAAATTATGTTTGCTTTCAGGAAAAACCGAGCATAGAAATATCGAACAGGATCAGTAACTTGAGTCCATCATATCTTTAAAAGTATACTTACGAGGTACGAGGGTGAATAGAGCCCGTATTAAAGAACAATGCTCAGTCCTTATTCTGGATTTATTACTAGATCTGAGGACAGAATTGTATTCTATATAACAGTTCTAATATTGTAAGATTCTGTGCCCAACTAAGCGTTATTCTAGAATACGGATCTAAGGCCCCTCAGGAGCAGTTCACCAGATTCTCGATTCACCAGATTCGCAACTTACCAGATTCTCAACTCACCAGATTTGCAGTTAACAGTAAATGTGTATCAGTATGACGAACATATAACATGCACTGCATATTTTATTTCTTTAACAGAACATAGAGGTCGGAAAACATGAACTGCTCCCGAGGGTCTAAGACCACAATCAAGCAATCAATGTAAAATCGAAAATACAGTACACTCATTGGTCGAACTTGATTAACAATCAACAGGCAGCCAATGAGCGATAAGTATTTGTGTGCTCACTGATTTGAGAAACGTACGTGAAACCGAATGTTATTGTGACTAAATGCAATAAGAAATAATATTAATAATTTAATTTAATATCAATAATTGCAAATGTGTGTGCCATAGATATATAAAATAGTAATTGTGTCTAGTCTTTTATACGCTAATAATAATTATGTATACTTAAATTGTTTGTAATTTAAAATCAAAAGGAACGCACATCGTTATAATGATATTACAAAAAGAGCTCACTGGAGAATTTGTACTGTCAGTGGGATGACTAAAGGCTTGTTCTGCTTTGTCATCTACATTGACGGCACAGAGACTCTGTGCTTACAGGGTCGGCGGCGCGAGCGTGGCTTCTCTGACGTTATACACGTCCATAGACCACGATAACTACTTTCCATCAGGTGGGCCGTGCGCTTATCTGCCACCTAAGTAGTATAAAAAAAAAGTTATTTTAATATTTATTCATGCGTTTTCCTACTTCGTGTGCAATTTATATTTGCCCATCTGCTATCTTGTGTTCGTGCAAATCATTTGTCATACAAATTTCGTTTAAAATAATACACCTTATTATCAGTGTTTGCATGCAAACTTTATGGCGAAATGTGCTTGATTACTTTATCTTTTATATCCATCTTTTTTGTACCACATTACAAGCAAATGAATAAATGAATTTAATTAAAAAAATATGCGTTATGTACGAAGACAAGCGGACAATTGCATGAGCACAAAGAACGACCTTTATTCCAAATATTTTGAAAAGAACAGTATTATACGTAGATTTAATAATAATTTAATGTTGAATTGTTAATTTTGTTTGAAATTAAAGTGACGTGACAAAAAAATATATTTCTTTTATTTTCAAAAACATTAAATATCACATTATTAATCAATAAAAAATACACAATATGGGTTATTGGTGAAACAAGAAACAAACAATGTGAAGCATCTTCTGACTTTGATCTTAAAAGAAATTTTATACCATGGTCTTATTTTTTATGACCGACGGTGTTATATGAAATGGTCTTGGTGTAGCCTGTTCCAATTCCCGTTGAAATACCATAGCCTCCTAAATAACCTCCAGAATATCCTCCAGCAATTCCCCCGTAACCAGAAGCATAACCGCCTGATATTCCACCGTACCCTCCAGAAATGCCACCGTATCCTCCAGAGATGCTACTAAATCCGCCTGCAAGAACCGATCCTCCAACAGAAACTGACGAAGCTACAGGGGTAGCCGCAAAACCTGTTACAGCAGGAACTGCGGCAACTCCAGTGACAGCTGTAACTGCAGGAGCAGCAGCCACTGCTACAGGTACTCTTCTTTCTACAACATATGGTTGTGGCACAGGAACAGGCCTATCAATAACTACAGGTTGAGGTACAGGCACTGGCCTGTCTACCTGGACAGGGACAGGCACATTCACTGGACGATCCACGTAAACTGGATGTGGGACTGGCACTTGACGGTCGACGTACACTGGTCTATCCACAGGCACCTGTTTCTCAACAGTCACTGGATATGGCACAGGTACCGATACTGGTACTTTAACTGGATATGGCACTTTCTTCTCGTAATAAACAGGCACATGTCTTGTTACTTCTACGGGAACTTTTTGAACTACAGTTACGGGGACTGGTCGGTCTACTGTTACTGGATATGGCACTCTGACGGGCACTGGGACCTGCCTGTCGACAGGTACTGGCACAGGTACTTGAACTGGAACCTGTACATCTCGTGTGATGGTTCTTGTTATGTAACGGGGTACTTCTTGGCGTAGGATGACAGGATTTGGTTCGACTGAAACGGATTGCTGTACGGCAGGAGCAGCAATTGCTACCGGTGCAGCTGCTACGGTTGCTACTGCTGGCCCAGTGGCTATTGCTGGTCCGCCTGTTACTACTGAACCTGCAGAAATAGCTGGTCCTGCAGCGATTACTGGTCCAGCACTTATTGCTGTACCGGTTGCAATGCCTGAGCTCCCAGCAATTCCTATTCCACCTCCGTAGCCTGATATACCAGTAAACCCAATACCTGGTCCTATTCCAACAGAATGGCTTATTCCGAAAGCTGGACTAGAGAGCCCCAATGAGTGTGATCCAAGACTTAAAGGTAGAGACTGCCCGAAAGAGTGATCACCATAACCGAATCCGCTTATGTGTCTTTTGACTCCTTTATCCGTCACAGATTGATCTTTGATTCCCTCGGCCTGGAGGAATTCAGACAGCTTGGATTTTTCAGCTATATCTTTAGTTGTTGATAGACTGCTTACTGCAAGCAGCATCTGAAATCGATAATAAAGGAATTTTTAAATAATTCGCTTGAATGGACACCTAAAGTTAATTGATCATCTTAGACTTAATAAAGAAGAAAGAAAGAAAGAAAGAAAGAAAGAAAGAAAGAAAGAAAAAGAGAAAGAACAGTTTAATAAACACTTGCAATACACACTCATACTTATACTTATATACAATATTATTTATTATAATTACTGTAGAAAAGCTCTTTTCTAATCAACTAGACATACTAGAATATAAAACCATGGGTTTATCATTAGTATTATAAGAACAAAACGTTTTTTTTTATTCCTAATTTAGTTTCATATTATAAGTTGAAGTATATTGTAATGAACCGTTTTTATACATACATACATAAATATAATCACGCCTTTATCCCCGGAAGGTTAATCAGAGGCTAATAAGCCCCCACATTTCACCAATCATTGAATTAGATCAAACGCAATGGAAAGTGAACCCATTGCGGTCTTCCGGATACTATTGTTGACTCAAGCCTCAAGTGTATAAATCTGTCTGATTTTAAACAGCCCTATCCTTTAGTCGCCTTGTACGACACCGCATAGGAAGAGTTAGAATGTTCCAAATTCTACTCAGTCGGGAACGCAACTGTAGTTATGCAAAAATAAACGGATTTTTCTTTCTTTCTTTATTTCAAAACAAAGAAAACTCGAATAAAGGCCATCGTGAAAACCGTAGACCAAAGCTTCCCAATATTGGGAGAGATCTATGTCCGGCCACTGCATAAAACTCTCCCAACGTTGGAAGGCATCGCCACTGGCTACGATAGGGTAATTGATTGCATTTATTGGCAGCAAATAATTTGAATTTCAACTTCAAAGAACAAGGTTACAACATTTTCATGTTTTTATTTCATAACTAGTTTTAAACCTGTAAATTGGAATGTAGATGTTTTATACCAATCTCGGCCACGTTTGTCGAAGGACCGATGGCCGTTGGAGCAAACGAGTCCTAGAGTGGAGACCGCGAGAAGGTAAACGAAAGGTAGGACGCCCTCTAGCCAGATGGACGGACGACCTGAAAAAGGTGGCTGGGACAGACTGGATGCGGAAGGCGGAGGATCGGAAGAAAATGGCGCACATTGGGAGAGGCCTATCCAGTGGAGTGCGGTGGGTTAATTGATTGATTGATAACAACTTTTTTGCCTGACCTTCCCCGAAAACATGTTAAAAAGGATAAAGTCAGTGTTTAAATAAAGTCTTAATTAAAGTTCATTTACCAATGTATATGAACAAATGCAACATGCCTACGTCATAAATGACAAGTTGAACTAAACCTATGCATGTATGTAGGATAGGATAGGATATGTAGTACCGGTCCAGTTTGCACACCGCGCGGTATGAACGAGAGCGAGGTGATCTAGACAGCCTCACGGAACTAATACCGTTTTTGTACTTTCGTATCTAATTGATAATCGATCTGTTATGTTGTAAAATTTCTGGAAAATAAAATACTATTATAAATTATGAAAATTTAAAATCTTTGTGGTTGTATCCAAAGCTAGTAGATTGGATTATTTTGTCGTTTATGTAAGCGACTGCGTCAAACGTAACTAACCCAAGAGAAAAGTCATTGTTTAGAGCTTGACTCCTTCGACTCGGTGCAAAGACGGGCGTTGAGGCTGGTCGACAATCCCATACTGGCAGGTGATGTGGAACCTCTCCGCTTTAGGAGGGACTTTGCTTCGCAGTGTGTGTTTGACAGATGAATTGTTTGACATGATGCCCACAGGAACATTCTATCATCGCACCGCTCGCCGTAGGCAGGGAATTCATCCTCACACATTGCGACCCGAGACGGTACGCATTGTGCGATATGAAAGAAACTTTATCCCACGCACATTCAGGCTGTGGAATGAACTCCCTTCTGCGGTTTTCCCATGCGCCTACAATATGGGGTTCTTCAAAAGGGGCATAAGGAGACAGCACGAGTGTGACGCCCCTGGTGTTGCACACGTCCATAGACCACGGTAACCACTTCCCGTCAGGTCAGGCCGTTTACTTGTCTGTCACCTTAGTGGTATAAAAAAAAGAGTCTACCAGAGTCTACTTAGTCAATCTTATAATGATGAATCCCCGAAGTGTGGGGTCCCATACTAACATAATATGCAAGCTGGTTCATCTGCCAAACGAAACTCTTGTGCAGACTTTACTCTTTTTTTACGTGTGGAAAATCCCCACGGATACCACCGAAGCCGGTGGGAGAGGTTATGTCGGACTAGAACCGACTAAAACGCACGACGCCTGTAAGGCGTTTGTTTGCCGAAGGTGAGGTTAACAGGCATATCCCTCACACTCCGGCCGACCCAGAGCCACCTATCTCAATCTGGCACTCTCCTCGGGTTTGGGGACCACAGAGTCCCCAACTCGTCCCCGGAAACAGGGAGGCGCGCAAGGCCCACCGCCCCTGCGGTGTGCTTCTGCCAGGGTGACAGGCGGCTCCACCCGTCACTCCCAGGCTTTCCATTAAGAATTAGGGAATAGACGGCAGTCGCTCTCGTAGAAGTCAACCTAAATCTAACCAAAATGCAACCTGGATTGCTATTATACCTGGATACTATGAATGAAGGAGAAAGATTTGAGATTGACTTGGTGATTCACATTTATAGTGTAAATCTCGCTGGGATATTTACCATGTTTATTATTTTCGCTGAGTAACCAATAACGTCACAAACGAGTGCGGAAGAGAGTAGACCGATATGGTCTGCCCAATAACAACTAGCTCAGCGGTCGTCAGTACACCGTGAACATGGTGCTTGTAACAGCGCCGAAATATCGGTTACTCAGCGAAAATAATGAACATGGTAAATATCCCGACGACTTTTACGGTATTAATGAGAAAGCAGCAGGTGTAGCCAGCCAGAGTAAAGAAAATGTATTATGTTTAATTTAAAAACACGTACGAGGAAATATGCTGCACAAAACTAGTATGCTGTTAAATGTTTGTCAAGCTTCTACAACTTAATTGCAATGTACTTATCGGCCGGTTGGGCTAAATAGCTACAAGAAATATTAAAAGGGCTTTGATAGTGCCTCTTGGTAACCAATGATGGATTAAGCTGCTAGCTTAGGAGTTAAGGAGGCAGCCTTACGATTGAGAGGTCCCAGTTTTGAATCCTACGGACGTAAAAAGTAAAAATAAAACAATAACGATTGGTTTATCTGGTCACTATCATCTGACATCTCCCACAGTGTCTGTGGTGTGGCGTTAGAGAACACGGCAGCTACGTAGGAGGTGCGGGTTCGATAAATATATCGACGGTTGAAAGCGACAAGAACAGTTGATGCGCAAATTACACTGTGTTTTAAAGAGTGTTTCATAATGCTTTAAGACCTTTTTTTGTATGAAATTTCGATGTCGCTTGTACCTTTTTGCTTTTCAACCGTCGATATATATGCATGAATATGAGCACCTATTTGCATTAGTCTGGCAGTGCCATGGAGAGTTAAGCCGTCGGACCTGGTTGCCATACGAATATCTATAGCAGTCGGTACAGGTAGGTGGAGCCCTAAAAAGTCCAACAACAGGTCTAAATGCAATGTTTCGATATTCCTCTTGGGTTGTGGAGGTCAGTGGCAATCACTTCACGGAAAATATCGAAGTTAGACTGGTAAAGCAGACCCCGGACTCCGAGGTGTATGCTTCGACTGCGAGTGAAACTAACGCTAAAGTGAAGAAGATCTGCCCCATTCCCTTTAGGATAGATAATGCGTAGGGAACTTAGTGATAAAAGTCTTAAGATTGTGACGTCTCGGACATAAGTCCAGGCAATAGCGACGAGTACCTATAACCTGATTTCTTACAGCTTGCTCAATTAATGTTACATTAAAATCTAAATAGAGAAAAGAATATATCAAATAAATGAATTTGAATTTGAATTTGATTTGAAATTTTTCAACAGCTTCCCATTTTTAAATTTTCACCCATCGCCACTAAATCCACATAAAAGACCTAATGACTGACATTAAAACTTACAACTGATTAATTTATTGTTTGACATTATGCCTGTAATATTGACATTGAAAATAAAATGATAAGAAAATCGAATATAATAATAATTTGAAAATAATATAATTTTGAAACACTATGCTTGCAAAGATAATGACATTAAAATTTGCTCGCTCTACGGGGCAGAATATGCTGTATTCACTAGTTCTTAAGACCTATAATGTAACCATATTCAAAGCAAATAAATGAATTGAATTGAAGGTAATATTACAATGTGATTGGTCCTAATGTAATATACCCATCGCCACTAAATCCACATGAAAGACCTAATGTAATATGTAATGTTATAATGTGATTGGCCCTCTCCTAACACAAGCAATTTAGCTTAACGGAACTACTATGAGTAGTAATTCAGGATACCACCAAAATTGGGTATTTTCCTATAGTTAAAATAAATTATTTAACTGAGTTCATTTAACTAAAGGTTTTATAATTGTTATATATTATCATATAAACTAATGTAATAAGATATAAACTAATATTTACAAGAATATAAAATAGGATACAAAAGGATCAAATTAAGCATCGAAAAATTCCTCCCCATCGATGTCGATTGGTAATGTGCCCAAAAAGGCTGGCAGCATTGCCCCGTTGGATGGCAATGCCAATCCGTTGAGCGAAAAAGAGGCCAGCCCTTTGGTCACGCGAAGCATCGACCAGTCGTTTTGCTATTTCTTTGTATAGCGACCGTGCGCTCGGACCCCACGAACCCAGCGTTTCATACCCAAACGGCTCAAATATGTAATATGTAACTGAGTTCATTAAATTAAATATGGTAAAAAAGCTGTAAAAGTTACATCAATTGTTATATAATATATTTAAATAATTTTTAATCATCCACCCAACCTATAATAGTAAATGATTTGACTATTAAATATATTCTGACGTCACAATAAATTATTTTATACAAGTTTTCTTATGACTTACCGTTTTCATGTTTAGTAAAAAGTAACTAATTTGACTGGTCAATCAAATACCTAACTGCTTCTAGTCCAGTTAATCCCATAAATTTTCCTATAATGGTATTTCTACTGGGCACTTTGACCCACTGAAGAGTTATAGCTACCCACATTAGCCAGTAGCGCATGAGGTCAAGGTGAGTAGGTCGAACGGAGGTCATTGGCGACGTCTGTTCGCCAGCCATGGTAATTTATGGTGTGTACGATTTTCTACATAATATTGTTAAGATCTATTAAAGATTAGCTATTTAAGTGCTCGTATTCGAAGTTTATTGTGGTGAACGGTTTAGTTTTGTTTTGTAAATGATGGCAAGTGTTATGAAGTACCTAATTTAATCATTTGTAATCGAAATTAATGGTTCAACAATTTACGCTAAATGCTTATTTATAGGAGTATATTTATACCCAAAAACGGCTCAATTTACCTACCACGATTCGTTGCATGTTATAAGATACAGTATACTGGACTAAATATACAAATCCATAATATTCCTACATCATCATACAACTGCATAATATATAATCCTATCTCTCTGGCCGTATATCTGTCTGTATAGGTGTGTTGTGCATAATGTTGGTACAATCAGTAAAGAAAGGTTTAAAAAACACCGATAAAAAATATTTTTTACCACCAAAATTTGAAACGCTTTTCCAGCCTAGCCTAAGCCCAGTCGCCTAGCTTCCACAATGGACTTCGTGCTTTATCTTTTTATGACCATCAAGATATCTTCTGATGGTTTTCTTTATCATTTAACCGAACTTGAGTTTTATCAAATCACTGGATTGGTTTAGGGCAATGATAAAATCGTGTTATCATTTTAATATGATCAAATTTTTGAAGTGAAAACTTTTTCAGGCGTGTTGAGCTCTTTTCGTTGAGCACTTTTTGAGTGAAATAAAAATAATAGAACTTGCGGCATCGTCACCGTCCGTCACGCTCACGTCAGGAAGGCCTAGGCTTCGCCCATTCTGACATCACGACAATACAACTCTTTAGGCGTTTTGAACACTTTTTCGGTGAACAAGAAATTTCTAGTTCTACAAACTCTATGTATGTACCTATTTTTTTAATACTTTTTACTTTTTCACAAGTAACTTAGTTTTCACTCATATCAGCAGCCTCAAAGACTGTTTTGTCAAATATCTGCGGCCTTCGACATGTATTTTGGTGAAACCGGCGAGCTTGTATGAATGGTTTATTGGCAGTAGAGTAATACGTGTTAGGACAGAAGCCCATTACGGGCCGCTGTCTCTGCCTAAACGATAAAAAGCCGTGAATACACTCACACCTGTTTTTCACGGCAGAGAGATGTATACATATTATATTGGAATGAGGTAAGCTACTTTTGTTGCTGGCAGTACACATTATTGTCGATAAAAACTAGTGCTACAACACTAACATCATTGTTACATAGATAATTTAGTGTTTGCAGGTTGAGCGCACTTTTACGGTACATCAGACATAATTACTTTCGTTCACGTAACCCCTACTATTGGCACAATTAATTAAGTAATTAGTAAATGCTACTTTTATAGCCTAGTGATATGGGTAATGGACTGCTGAGACGAGGTCTCTGGTTCGATCCCAGGTTTTACCATGGCACACACCAATGACTTTTCGTTGCTTTTCGAAGTTATGTGTGTATTTATCGCAGGTTTATAAGTGCCCGGTTAATATCAATAGACTCGCCTTACATTGGGACCTAAACATAAATTGGCGAAATGTGGGTGCTAGCACCTCTGCCTACCCCTTCGGGATATAGGCGTGAGTTTATGTTATGTTACAGCTAATATATGAAAGGCAACGTGTATTTAAAAAGTTTACATAAACGATTAAGATAGGAAAAAAAAAATCCGTTCAGGTGGGATTCGAATACGTGATCTTTCCCTTATAAGGGGAATGCTCTGACCACTAAGCCACTGAACCTCGCCTGAAATCATCTAAATCTTCCTATAAATATACGGCTTAAGGCGGGTTCGAATATGTTGGAAAAAAAATTGAATCAGTTCAGGCGGAACAGATTCAATATTTTTCCTATCTTATACGATTCGAATAGTAGGCTTATTAAATGCTTTAAAATTTCATTCAGAAGTATACATAATGTTCAGAACTGGCCATTGTCCGCAGAATAGTCCGTGTGAATTTTTTTTCACGTTCACGCAACTCATTGGACTTTGAGACCTATTCTAGGGATAAAAACCTCTGTGATTTTTCTCAAATCGTGTAGTGATTGATTTATATTTCGAATATATTATATACATATGATTAAATTTTTGTTTATACCACTTAGGTGGCAGACAAACACACGGCCCACCTGATAGAACCAAAGGAGTCACACTCGCGTTGCCAACCCTGTAAGCACAGAGAGTTTCTGTGCCGTCACTGTAAAAGACAAAGCAGGACAAGTATTTGGTCTTCCCACTGACAGCACGAATCCTCTCCAGTGAGCTCTGGCTAACCCTACTCATCGCTGGGAACACAACACAAGGTTATTATGGCCCGGGTATTCTATAAATCGAAGGTACTTCCCCAGTCGGACTGCTCAATTGGACGGAATATTTTAAATAGCATAGCACAGAGTGTGCATACTGTTGTTCATTGGCGGAATTTGAGCGGGTGACACTCCAATGTTTAGAGTTGCGAAACTATTAATGTTAATATAAGTTAATAAATATTACAGGTATTATAAGGAATAATTATGTACTACATTGTCATCTTGGATAAAATATGTAAAATGATGTATTAAATAAATAAATTATTTGAAGATTTTTTGTAGGGTACAATCAATCAATCAAGTCTATTGCAGTCCACTGCTGGACTAGGCCTCTCCCAATGTTGGGAGTCTTTGGTCTACTGTTTCCACACTGGCTAGACGGGTTGGTACAGGGTTTTATTTGAAGTTTTCTTCTGTCACAGTGATTTTTCCCCAGTCACACAGAGTGAGTCACAGGGTTTTATTTCAAGTTTTCTTTTTCTTTTAAATTAATTATTTTATCTTGCTTCACTGCTGTTATGTTTTTCAGCAGTAGCCTTAGATGGAAAGCTTCATTCACAGCTTCTGATGGCAACATACCTATATATTTTCCTTCTCTCGCAGTGATACCGTCTGCGTACTTTTCCGTTAGTCGCCACTGACAACACGCTTCGGATGAGGCGGGGTGGTGATACTTGTATTCTTTCTCCGTCACCACACAGATAATTGGTGTTCCATAAAGTATTTTTTTATACCACTTAGGTGGCAGACAAGCACACGGCACTCTTGATGGAAAGTGGTTACCGTGGCCTATGGGCGTTTGTAACACCAGAGGAGTCACAGTATCTTCTATTATTATTCAACTTACACTCTATTTTTTTTTCAAAGAATGAGTTAGGTACCTACTACTAGAACTCTCGTTAACACCTCCAGCTAAGCTAAATGGTTTGGGTTAGGAGTGGGTTCACGTCGTCCAGGATTCAAACTCGGTACCTCTCGACCGTAAGACGGACTTTTTAACCACTAAGCTATAGACGCTTTAAGAGTTGAATTTCGCAGACAGACTAACATACAAGCATTGAAATAAAATCTTTTAATAACAGGCTTACCATAACAACAAAGATGAGCGACGTCATTCTCAGTTTATATTTTTTGAGTATAAGTATAAAAATCCTAGATCACTATATCACATTACTTTCGGCCGGTCGTGTACTTTAGTTCTGCGCACACGCAGCCCGCGCCGCGCTTATATAGACGATTACATGCTCCTGTTTACTTCATACATGTGTATTAAAAGACGTATTTTCAATGCATATGAAATTGATTTCAAAAGCTTGCACTTTTGCTACCACGGGCAACACTGTCGTACTGATTTCTTTTTTCATTTAATTATTAGCCACATAAGTTGTACAACAATTAACACTACAATTATACATTCAGAGTATCATCTTAGATCAATTTACAAGTGTTTAGTTGAACACTGATACCTGTTATGGGCATCAGAGCTCTCATGTATTCATTCCTTCATTATAGTTTAGCAAAGTACATATTACGTACTGTGTCGCTTAATTTGACTTATCATTGCTTTTAGGGTAGAGACTGCCGTCTGACTTCTCCTAGACAAGAAGAAAGCCTCCACGACCATGAATTCATTCGCGTAGACGTAGATCTGATTCAGATTTTTATTTTGCCCAAACATTTTATAGATTAGTCTTCTTCTTCTCTCATTTGAACTTCTCTGATATCTTTCTTTCTTTTTGTTTTTAATACACCTTGTTTCTAGTGTATTTGCTAATCTACAACAAATCTTTTGCTTTATTACATTACTGTCCATCACAAGGTTGCCTAGAAGAATTCGATTCCAGCGATAAGGCCGCCCATTGTACATTAAACTGTATGCATGCTAACTACAAGTTTTACTGTAATCTATTGGTGTACAATAAAGAAATATCTATCTATCTATCTATGATTTAGATTTGTATTTGGCCCAATTATTTTATAAATTAGTCTGCTTGACTAGGCTTAATCTCTGAAATACAGACAAAATTTATAAAATAAGGGTGTGATTTAAGCGTGTGGTATATATAACGGGATTTTCCGCAATAGGCTCACACACACATAATTAAATTCGATCACATGTAATAACGTGGGACCGAATTTAATGATTAGTGAAATGTGTGTGTTAATTCACCTCCGGGGATAAAGGCGTCTGTATGTATGTTGTCCACAAAATAGTAGGTACCTGTCCATCCCTCGTCACAAAACCGCGGCTTTCCAAGGTAGCTTCCGTTACGCTGCGAGTAAAATCTGGAATAACCTCCCTCCTCCGTTAAGGTCTCTTAACACTGTGGGCACCTTTAGAAAAAAAATACGGCTGTAAATAATCGACGCACAGAGGGCAATTGATTTGATAAAATCGAATGTATCTATTTTTTTTTTTTTATATATGACACGTCAATTGGACTTCGCCTTGCCTGATGGTAAGCTGAAGGCAAAATCCCAGAAAAGAGGGTCACCATTACTTACACATACCGTGTGACAATGGTGACACTCAGCTTGACGGCCTTATCATATGCTTTTTCACGCCCCGCTTAAAGGACCCGGGACTGTAGGAAGAAGGAAACACGTGAGCTGGTAATGAATTCCAGGCCTTAATGGTGCGACAGAGGAAAGAGTCTCCGAACCGCTTGGTTCTTGATCGGATGTTTTGCACCGTGTGCGGATGACATCTAAGACCTGCACGCGTTGTCCTGTGTAGGAAAGGGGAGGGTGGGACTAATTGGAATAGCTCATCAGAACACGGGGAGTGTACAGTGTGGTGTGTGTGTGGTACAGACGGTAAAATACAGCCATGGACGCAACATCTCTACGCAGCTGTAAAGGTTCTAGGGTGTTCGTGATCTCGGGATTCCCAATGATGCGGACCGCACGTCGCTGCAACCTGTCGAGAGCATCTAGTAAGTACTTTGCTGAACCATCCCAGAGATGCGAGCAGTACTCCACACAGGAGCGAATTTGTGTCTTGTATAGAAGACACCGCTGCTCCGGCGTGAAAAATCGTCTCACTCTGTTCAGGACTCCGAGTTTTCGTGAGGCTGTTTTGATGATGCTTTCGATGTAGTTTTTGTTATTCAGGTTGCAGCGAACATCCATACCTAGGATATTGAGATTGTCCTGCAGCGGCAGTGGCGTGCTCTGAAGAGTGGGGAGGGGAAGGAAAGAAGATACTTTTGCTGTAAACGTACATGCCTGCGTCTTCTTGGCATTGAACTCAACCAGGTTCTCAGAGCCCCATTGAGAAATGTGATTCAGGACCCCGTCAAGCTCAGTGACAAGAAGCTGCCTTTTCTCTGCGATATCTGACTGCTTGGCCGCTGGATGTCCATGATAACTCCCATGTAAAGTGCTATCGTCTGCATAACAATGAACATTGCCGGTAGACAGCATGTCGTTGATATGCAGAAGAAAGAAAGTGGGTGATAAGACGGACCCCTGGGGCACGCCAGCATTAACCTGCAGAAACTCCGAAGCTCGTCCGTCACTAAGGACGCGAATACGGCGCCCCTGCAGGAAGCTAGCAACCCAGTTGCACAGCCTAGAAGGCAGACCAAAGGCAGGTAGCTTAGAAAGAAGCGATTTGTGCCAGACTCTATCGAAAGCTTTGGCGATGTCAAGACTAATTGCCAGTGAGTCGCCGTGCTTGTCCATAGCCTCACCCCAAAGATGGGTAACGTATGCTAGAAGATCACCCGTTGACCGTTTCGGTCTGAAGCCATATTGCCGGTCATTAATTAAGGAGTGATCCTCTAGGTGCCGCATGAGCTGTTTGTTAATTATGTGCTGGAACACTTTGCACAGCACTGAGGTGACGGCTATGGGTCGATAGTTGGCTGGCTCCGAGCGATCCCCCTTCTTGGGAATCGGCTGAACATTCGCCTCTTTCCAAGGCAAAGGCACTGTACCCGAACTGTAGGATAGCCGGTACAGGCGCGTAAGCATTGGAGACAACTCCGCTGCACATTTTTTCAAAACTACCGCTGGAATACCATCCGGACCACTGGCTTTCCGGACATCGAGTGATTGCAGCACTGCACGGACATCGCGTTGCCTGATATGGATATCAGGCATCGCGTGGTCACTGTCGGGTAGTGTTGGTGGCTGCGTACCACAATCATCGATTCGGGAGTTGGCCGCAAAGAGATTAGCCAGCAGATTTGCCTTCTCTTGCGGCTCATGGGCCAGGGATCCATCAGGGTTACGCAGCGGAGGCAGCGAAGGCTGACAGAAGTTGGCTTGCACGGCTTTAGCCAGTCGCCAGTAGCCACGGCTTCCCGTGGGATGCATCACTAGCTCTTGACCAAGCCGCGCTATGCGCAGGGCATCCGCTCTGACATAGGCCCTTCTACAGACCTTTGTGGCTCTGTTGTACGCCGCCTTGAAGTGGCCCAGATTGGGATGGCGCGTGGCGCGCGCCCTTACCCAAGCGCGGTACGCAGACTGTTTTTGTTCAACAGCTTCCGCGCACTCGCGCCCGAACCAAGGGCGCACCCCGCGGTCACCGGTGACATCGGTGTATGAGATATAGTATTCCATACCCAGACCGATCTCACCGGCGACAGCAGTAGCACAATCCGATGGGTTCTTACCTTCAAAGCAGCGCTCAACCCACGGGATGGACGCAAAATAGTCACGAAGTCCATCCCAGTCCGCTGACGAGTAGTGCCAGAGACGCCGCTTCCCCTGCATGGGTCGTGGGGGCGCTATAATAGGCACCGTGGAACAGACCAGGCAGTGGTCAGAGTTGCCTAAAGCGGCTCGCACCGATACACTGTACCGGTCCGGATCACTCGTCAGCAGAAGGTCTAGCAGAGAAGGTGCTTGGCCCGACCTTCTTGGTATCCTAGTGACCTCGTGCACCAATTGGGTCAGGCCGTGCGCCAGAGCAAATGCGTGGGCGGCTCTTCCCGCATGGTCTGTTTTGGAGGAGCCCAACCAGATCTCGTGGTGGGCGTTAAAATCCCCCAAAAATACCATTTCGGCATTCGGAAATCGCTCCTGCGCATCATCTGCCGCCTGACTCAGATATTCAAAGAGTCGAGTTGTCTCAGCATCTCCTGTATGGGTAGAGGCACACATAGATCTGACTCGTAGGGCCATGGTCTACGTGTACCCAAAGGACGGAGAAGGATGGGTCCTCTAGGCAGCGCAAACGGCGACAGCAAACATCCGCCCTAACAAACACGCACACCCCGGCTTTTGCACGAAAACTTTCCTCAAGAACATAGCCAGGGTAGAGCAAGTAGGTCGTGTCGTCAGGGCGGTGTATTTGCGTCTCCGTTAGAAAAAACATGGCAGGTTTCGCCGTCTCTAGGTGTTGGTGGACGGCGTTGAGGTTTGCATGGAGCCCACAGATGTTAGTGGACTCCACCTCAAATAGCATGCTTTTGGGAGTGTGACGAGCCGCTGTGTTGCCTTTTTCTGTAAATTGCGCTGCCATGAGTTTGGGTGGGAGAAGGTGTGAAAAAAGAAGTGATTGCCGCCGCAGCACCGTGTGACAAAGCGCGGGATATTGGTTTTATCTATGAATGTGAGGCATGGCGAGAGCCGACGCGCCGAACGGAAGGGACCCCGTACCCCCCCGAGTATGGTCGCCGGGCTCCCAAATCCGGTCACCAACCGGCACGACGAACCATATCGGGATTATGCGCGGCCTGGTGAGGCAGCCTCCCAAGGTGGTTAACCCCAGTTGGGCCCCTGTACTATACCGCGGGCGGCCAGCGGCACCACCGTTTCTACAGGTCTCCCTGTTCGGCGCATCGCCCCGCGCCATCCCCACTAGACTACGCCAAGACCCACTGGTCCCACTAGTGCTGCGACAACCACCACCTCTGCCCGGCTATGCACATGCTGACCCCTGAACACAATCCAACCGAGATTGAATTGCTATGGAGGGTTTTTCGCAATAGTGCACGGTGGTACCTACCCGGTCGAAACTTGAGACAAATTTGTGCCACCAAGTTTCTACCACCAGTAAATTATTTAATAGTCAATCTACATGAGACGTGAGTTTTACTGTCGTTATTTTTGTATATATTATAAGGTATTTTCCATTTAGTATATTGTATTGTAAGGCTGTGGTTGCGGTGGGTTGGTTGAGCGTGGTTGACTTAGATGCTATGTAAATGTTTACTATGTTAACTATGTAACCTACTGTAGTTTAAGTTGCACATGTTTTTTATTTTTCTATTTTGTGTTTATAAAAGAAATGTATAAATTATTACACCTCTCAGACTGAGTTTTTAGACTCCTTAGTTACTGATTTGCATCCGTGAATCATAATAGGTCCGGTTGAAAACCAGCGCAAGATAGCTGTCTAGCAAATGCTGAACCGAATCCTTTTCGGCTGACGCGTGAGGTACACAAATAATGAACTGTATTTTGTTATTAAGCTATTGTTTTTTACGTACCTAAACGTCGATGAATAAATTTTCTTTTCTTTCTTTCTTTCTTTTCTTACCTAGATATGCGCCAAAAGTTTGACGACAGACAGTCTCTAGCTGACGTTAACGCTGTTTTCGTATATTATCACATATAACCTAACACGAAGAATAGCCGACACGAAGAATGACTGATCTCACCTAAGCTATAAGCCGCGTTGTTCTCGGCAGAGTAGAATTTGGACCAACCCATCTCTTCCCATGCGGTGTCGTACAAGGCGACTAAGGGATAGGGCTGTTTAACATCAGACAGATATATACAGCCCAGACTCAGCCTCTGATGCATGGCTTGAGTAAACAATAGTGCTTGGTAGACGGCAATTGGTGAAATGTCGGTGTTAATTCCACTCTACCTAAACCTCCGAGGATAAAGGTGTGTATGTATATGTATGTATGTATATCCCTTACTAGCTGACCCACCCCAGCTTCGCCCGGGGTATATTTTGAAGCTTCATATCCCTTTGAGCCCGTATGTTTTAGTCTTCAAAATATGTATGAAAAATTACCGGATTTGTTAACATTTATTATCAATGCTCCACTCCCTTAAGTAGTAGCGTGATGATATATAGCCTAAAACCTTCCACGATAAATGTACTACCCAAGACTGAAAGAATCATTCAAATCGGACCAGTAGTTCCAGAGATTAGCGCGTTCAAACAAACAAACAAACTCTGCAGCTTTATAATATTAGTATAGATTAAATCTTTTTTTTTATCTAGGTAAGGGCTACTTTGCTCCAACTCGCCTGATGGTAAGCTAAAGGCAAAGCTTTAGGAAAGATGGTCCCCATT
Source organism: Eilema griseolum (assembly GCA_963662185.1). Lineage (NCBI taxonomy): Eukaryota > Metazoa > Arthropoda > Insecta > Lepidoptera > Erebidae > Eilema > Eilema griseolum. The sequence goes on along the minus strand of OY759239.1, from coordinate 11,747,209 downwards.
ATAGACACGAGATAATGTCACAATGGTGGCACTCAGCTTGGCGGCCACATCAGATGCTTTTTCACGCGCTTCTTAAAGGACCCGGGACTGTAGGAAGAAGGAAACACGTGAGCTGGTATATGCACATAAATAAATAAAATATTAATAAAACTAAAACTACGTATAAGTAAAAGAAATACTTGAAAAAAAATTATTTTACATATCGTATATCTCTTTATTTATTACATTTCTGCGTAGCGTCGCACTACACACCACGTTTCAATACGCAGTCAGCGTCAAAACGTTCTAAACAACAGTCTCAAAATGATAACAGGCAAAACAAACTGTTTTATTAATTTCAAAACGTATTATTTTACGAACTAAAGGTGTGTACCAAATATTAGAACAATCATTCAACAGGAAGGGGAGATAACCAAGGAATTAAGATCATTTTGAGTACTTTGTAGTCAAAATTATCTTATTGCTGCACGCTCAAGCTGTGGAATGAACTCCCTGCAGCGGTTTTCCCAAGCGACTCCCAAGCGTCCTTCAAGAAGGGCATTGGAAGGTTTTTTCGGATTGGTAGTGTGACTCCTCTTGTGTTGCATATATCCATAGGCTACGGTAACCACTTCCCATCAGGCGAGCCGTGTGCTTATCTGCCACCTAAGTAGTATAAAAAAAAGATCGTTTTGAAGCTGACTGAACCTAAGCAAACGCATAACAACTATCACATGCATCCTTAATTTTTTAATTGACCGAACATAGCCGCGCGCTGTTCGCTTGAATTTGATGGAAAGCAACCGATTGCTATATGATTACAGAACATAAATCTTTTTATTGTATCTAATGGTGCAAGACATGAGGAATAGACATAAATATAATCATAATAACAGACGTAGGTGAAGAGAATCTGTTTCCTTTTGAAGAAAGTACTAGAATATTGTTACGAGAAATTAAAAAGTATTATGCTACGGTCTCCGGCGGTAGTTTTTTTTTTATACCACTTAGGTGGCAGACAAGCGCACGGCGAACCTGATGAAAAGTGGTTACCGTGGCCTGTGGGTGTGTGTAACACCAGAGAAGCTACACTCGCGCTGACGACCCTGTAAGTACAGAGTCTCTGTGCCGTACGGTTCCCGAACCTGGGGATTACTTAATCTCCGCCCCAGGAGGCTGCACCAGCAGCCTGTGTAAAATTCCCGGTGCTGTAGCCGTGCCGGAGGAAGAGACCGGAGTGGACTCGACTTCAGTATCTGGGAGGGGACCGGGGGCCCTTCCGCCCACCACGCCGGCCAGTCACACAACCCCAGCTTGTCTGTAGCGGCAGGACACCTTGTTTTGTCTTCTACACTGGGGGCACAAAATCTCTCCTTACCTCCCCCCCCCCTCCCCCATCTCAAACATGAAAATTAGAAAAGGCAAAAAATACGTAACCACAGCGGCACCACCATCCACAATAAATGTGGATTTATGCAACATCAGAGACCTACACTGCAACCTTAACGCGATCCATCTCCACTTGGAGACCGCGCAGCCAACTTTGCTTTTTCTGACGGAGACGCAAATATCATGCCTGGCCGCTACAGCCTACCAAATGTACTCTGGGTACAAACTCGAGCACAACTTTTTGAGTCGCGCCGGAGTATGCTTGTACGTCTGGGATGATATTTGCTGCCACCATCTTCATGGACTTGAGGACAGGGACCTGTCAAGTCTATGGGTACGTATAGATCACGGTGGCCACACCCGTATCTATGCGTGCCTTTACAGGTCTCATAACGGTGACCTGAGCACGGCTCAGCTGTTTGAGCACCTGCAGCGGTCGGCGGACAGTATAATTGAGCGGTACCCCACTGCGGATTTAGTATTCTTGGGGGACTTCAACGCTCACCACGTAGAGTGGCTGGGGTCACCGAGGACTGATTTTACGGCAAGGGCTGCTCACGACTTCGCTCTGACCTATGGGCTCTCTCAACTGGTGCATTTAATCTATTATATCTTATATTATATCACTAGAACACCAGAAATTGAGACCCACAGATGCTCTATACTGGACCTTCTGCTGACTACGCGCCCGGATGAATACTCAGTAACTGTGGAAGCATCTCTCGGTAATTCGGACAACAGCCTCGTCCGGGCGCAAGTGACACTCGCGCGGCCTGAACCATCGCGGCCACCTCAGTCGCGGCATATGTGGCACTACAAGTCGGTAGACTGAGACGGATTGCGAGAATTCTTCGCGTCGTACCCGTGGAGGCTGCTTTGCTTCACTTCAGATGATCCAAGCTCCTGTGCAACAGCAGTCGCTGACGCGATTCTAGTGGGTGTGGAATGCTACATCCCCAACCGCTGGGTCGCGACAGGAGCGAGCAAACGCCCGTGGTTTAATAGGCCTTGCGGGGAAGCTAGAGACCACAAGCAATCTGCATACAAGGCTTGGACCACGGCTCTTGCCAATAAGGATCCGAACTTCGCTGAAGTGAAGCGGAAGTTGTATGCTGCTTCGAGATCCAGTAAAAAGGCAATGTCTACGGCAAAGTTTGAGTTCATTGGCAGAATTGGCGAACGGCTTGCGCGCTACCCTGGTACCCTGGTACCCTGGTACCCTGGTAGTCGTGGATTTTGGTCGCTCGCTAAAGCTGCCAAGGGAAACTTCTGGCAGTGTTGCCTTCCGCCACTGCAAAAATCCGACGGTAGTCTGGCTCATGGCGCTAAGGAGAAGGCCGATCTTTTAGGTAATCTCTTTGCGTCAAACTCGACTATGAACGACGGGAACGCCGAACCACCCATCATCCCCAGCTGTGGTGCCTCCATGACCGAAGTTAAAATCACGCAACAGGTGGTCCGGTGCGAGTTTAAGTCCCTAGATGTTCGGAAGTCGAGTGGGCCGGACGGTTTACCGGCGATAATGCTTAAGCACTGTGCCCCCGAGCTAAGCCCTGTACTTACACGCCTTTTCGCACTCTCATACGCTGCAAGGCAGGTCTCGGCCTCGTGGAAGACTGCATTCGTGCACCATGTGCCTAAGAAAGGTGACAGGACAGATCCGATCAATTACAGGTCTATCGCCATAACCTCCCTTCTCTCGAAGGGTATGGAGCGTGTTATTAATACACAGCTCCTGAGATACCTTGAAGGAAACGGTCTACTGAGCGACTGACAGTACGGCTTTCGCCACCGTCGCTCTACCGGTGACTTTCTTGTGTATCTCGCAAAGGCCTTCGATCGGGTCTGGCACAAAGGTCTTCTTACGAAGTTGCCGTACTATGGACTCCCTGAGGGACTATGCGAATGGATCACCAGCTTTTTTTCCAACAGAAGCATCCAAGCTGTCGTCAACGGCAGCTGCTCGGACCGCATGAACGTAAACGTTGGTGTCCCACAAGGCTCCATGTTGTCTCCGACCTTGTTTTTGCTGCTATCAATGACATGCTGTCTGATGGCTCCATTCATTGCTATGCGGACGACAGTACCGGGGACACTTGTTACACGGGCCGTGCAAATATCCCTCAGTCCGAGGTGGAGAAGAGTTGCGAACAACTTGTGTCTGAAATCGAGACTACTCTCTCTGGAGTATCCGATTGAGTCGACTAAACCTTTCAATTCAACTCAATTCAAACTTTCAATTCAATTCAACCCCACTAAGACACAAATATGTGTATTCACCGCTAAGAAAACCCCATTCATTGTAGCGCCGCAATTCCTGGGCACACCGCTTACCATCTCCTCGAGTATTGGGATCCTTGGTGTCGATATCTCCAGCGACATCCAGTACCGGAGTCATTTGGGGGACAAGGTTAAGTTGGCATCAAGGAAACTTGGAGTACTTAACAGGGCGAAGCAGTACTTCACTGCGGGGTAGCAACTCCTTCTTTATAAGGCACAGGCCACATGGAGTACTGCTGTCACCCTTTTGCTGGAGCGCCTGTATACCAGCTTGACCCCTTCGACTCGGTGCACTCGCAGGTAGTGTGGAACCTCTTAGCCTTAGGAGCGACTTTGCCTGGCTATGTGTGTTCTACCGCCTATACAATGGTTTGTGCTCAGATGAATTGTTTGACATGATGCCCACAGCTACATTCTATCATCGCACCTCTCGCCATAGGCTGGGAATTCATCCTCACACATTGCGAACTGAGACGGTGCGTACTGTGCGGTATGAAAGAAACTTCATCCCACGCACACTCAAGCTGTGGAATGACCTCCCTGCTGCGGTTTTCCCAAGCACCTACAATATGGGGTTCTTCAAGAGGAGCATCAGAAGGTCTCTTCATGGTCGGCAGCGCAAGTGTAACATCCCTGGTGTTGCATACGTCTATAGGCCACGGTAACCACTTCCCATCACGTGGGCCGTGTACTTGTCTGCCACCTAAATGGTATAAAAAAAAAATTCGCACTATGTCGACTAAAAACTAATTGATTCAGAAAGAAGTTAATCAATTCAATTCAGCGTCGAATAGCCATTTCAAAGATAACCGCTTTCATTAGGAAGTTCATAAATACACAATTTATTTTACATTGGTTACGAGTATATCGTCCCTCTTTTCTGAGACTTTACCTTCAACTTACCATACCGAGGCGTAGTCTAATTGACGAGTCCTATATTAAAAAAATATATGCCGGTATTGTAGAATTGAATGATGAATGTTTGGGATTGACATGCATATTGACGTTTATGTCATCGCCAACGTATCAACGACGTGTCAATTCCATTTTTATTGACACTTGTACTTTCACACGTTATTTCGATCAGTAATCAGCATATAAAAACTGAGTTGTTGACGGAATCGTTGGGATCGCCATAAAAGAAAGAAAAAAAAAACAATTCCATTTATTAATCAATCTAGTCTATTTTCGGCAGCGAGAGCGACGAAGGATTGCAAGCCAAGCTGCCCGCGTACGAAGGCAACTCGGGCGTCGCAGGCCTGGGGGTGACTGGTGGAGCCGCCTGTCAACCTAGCAGAAGCAGGAAGCGGCAGCGGGGCGCCTCGCGCGCCTCTCCGTTTCCGGAGATGAGTTGGGGACGCTGTAGTCCCCACACCCGAGGAGAGGGCCAGATCGTGAGAGATGGCCCTAGGTCGGCCGGAGTGCGAGAGATATGCCTGTTAACCTCACCTTCGGCAACCAAAAACGACCCGGTTCAAGTCCGACATAACCTCTTCCACCGGCTCCGGAGGCGGAGTATCCGTGGGGGTTTGCGCAAGTAAAAAAAAAATCTAGTCTATTCCAAAAACGTATTGCCACTTGCCTAAAGGGATAAGCCACACATAACTGCCCTTTATTGACTGCTACATAATGTAACGTGCAAGAAATTAGCAATCCATATATTTCTTTACACGACAAAGTCAGTTTTTCATACAATTTCCATCACCAGTAAAAGTAACATGTGCTACATCTACCTGTACTTCTTTCGGCAAGCAAGTTTTGAACGGGTTGTTTATGCATCTTAAAACAGAATTAAAAACTAGTATACCCACATTCGGGATCACTAAACAGGTATTTACTGTTTACAAGACGGGCGTGGACTTCCTTTATAGGTAATTTAGACTAAATTAGTACCATAAGACTTGTAAATTAATACAGTTTTATTCAAACATGCATTACACAAGTACGACATAGTTTAAACATTTATCAATAAGGTTGATGGATGCCGGCCATGTTTGAGATGTTATGTAGACTCCACACTTCCCGGGAATGTTGTAATGTACTGTTGGGTTATGAATTTGTGCCGTTTGGAGTCGAAACGTTTGGGCCGTGGGATCCGAGTGCCCGCAATCTCTTCAGGGAGATTGCGAAGCGTACATGGCCGATGCTTGCCGGTGACGGCTGGCCTTTTCTTAGGTCAGAGAATAAGCATTGCCATACAACGTGGCAGTGCTGCCAGACTTCTGGGAACGCCACCACTAGAGACATGCAATGCGGAGGAATTCCACGGCGCATTTTAACTTTTTTTAAATATGGAATATAGATAAATAGACAGATAAATGTTAATGAGTAAATAAAGAAATGTAATTTTTTTAATCAATAAATTAACAATGTTGGATAATACGATATTTCAATCAATAAATTAGCCCACCGCAGTCCACTGCTAGACATAGGCCTCTCCCAATGTGCGCCATTTTCTCCGATCCTCCGACTTCCGCATCCAGTCTGTCCCAGCCACGTCAATTTGATATCACCTAGCCTGATAGTAAGCTGAAGGCAAGCAGGTCACCATTACATACACGTACCATGTTACAATGATGGCACTCAGCTTGACGGCCTAATTGGATGCTTCTTCACGCTCTTCTTAAAGGACCCGGGACTGTGGGAAGAAGAAAACACGTGAGCTGGTCTTAATGGTGCGGGAAAGAAAAGAGTCTCCGAACCGCGAATAGCAAACATGAAGTTGATATGCTCAGTGACGAAGGGTGAAACTTTTCACAACGTAAACCTGTGAAAAAAGGACTTTTTTTATACCACTAAGGTGGCAGACAAGCACTCGGTCCACCTTATGGAAAGTGGTCACCGTGGCATCTGGAGTCACTCTGGCGCTGTCAACCCTGTAAGAACAGAGTTTCAGTACCGCCAGTGTAGAAGTCAAAGCAGGGCAAACCTTTAGTCTTCCCACTGACAGCTCAAATTGTCCAATGAGCTCTGGCTACCCTACTCACCGCTGGGAACACAACACGAAGTTATTATGGCTGCGGTATCCTGTAGGGTGGAAGAACCTCCACCCAGTCGGACATTCAGTCAAAGACATTCTTCGATCTAAATATTAAATCAATCAATTAGCCAATCGCAGTCCGCTGCTGGACATAGGCCTCTCCCAATATTGAGGAGACCTTGGGCCGTTGTATCCGTTCGGCACGCTGGTCAGACGGATACAGCGGCCCAGGTTGGTACAGGGTTTTATTTCGAGTTTTCCTTCTCTCGCAGTGATATCGTCTGCGTATTTTTCCATAAGTCGCCACTTACGACACCCGTCGGCTGAGAAGGGGTGATGAAACCTGAATTCTTTCTTTATCACCAGTAACACTGACATCTATGTAGCCATGCACAATGTGACCTATTGGGAAGCAGGCAGGATTCGGATTATAAGGACCCCTGGCCACTGCACTGACTTCTTTGTTACTCCTAGTAGACTCTAATATAGTGCTGCCCGTGTTTTCGAGCGAATTTCTATGCGTTTGGGTGATAAGTATTGACATTCTCCTAGGATCCATAATATTTTTGTATACGTGGTCTTTCCCTGTTTTATAGTGTATTTACTGACGGCAATATTCCACTACGTAGGTGGTGTTCACCGCGAAGATCGGCTATGTTAGCCGTATTCGTGCGCATCAGCGCCAAGCCGACTAGGAGTCGAATCGCCATGGCCGAAATCGCGAAAAGGCATCATCATCAGTGTATTTACCTTTTTTTTTTTTTTATACCACTAAGTTGGCAGTCAAGCACACGGCCCACCTGATGGGAAGCGGTTACCGTGGCCTATGGACGTAGGCAACACCAGGGGTGTCACACTCGTGCTGCCGACCATGAAGAAACCTTCTGATGCCCCTCTTGAAGAACCCCATATTACCTATTTTGATTTACTTCTTTTTCTCCTGGTTCACTAAGGAGGGAAGTGAATAATTGCATATAGGCGAGTGACTAAACAAATGGGCCATTTTTATTTTCAATCACTATATTATTTACTTGTGGGTAACAAGATGACAAGTATGCACAGCCACTGCATAATAAAAACAATTATATTTTTGTGAGTTTATTATGTGTAAAAAAATAACTTAAATCTATAATATAAAACTAAAATAAATTAAAATAAATAACGTGTGTAATCATGTTCATAAATTACAAACGGTTGAGCTAAAAGATTTTATACAAATAAATTTCACTATTTTTTTTTACTAGCATTCAAATTATAAACCCTTATTAAAAAGTATTGTAGATAGACTTACTCAGTCATGTTTTCTACACCTAATTAATAATACGTTCGTATTTAGAAAATAATGCATTGCATTAAATGTATCCACACCTTTTGTCACCCTAAGGGTGGTAATTAAATCTCAACTTATAGTACTAATTTAATAAGGTTGATATTTAATTAACACTTAACCCTAAAGGTGTGGATATATCTGTCGATTTATCGAGTGACTAACAGTTAAAAATCTGGCAAATCCAACAAAAGGAGCCTCAAGCCACATTAAAAGGAATAGAAAGTGCAAACCTTGAATTATCACTGCAATTTTCTTTAATATACCTTCATTGTAAGTTACAATTTTTGATTCAACAATTTTCTAAACACGATCATTAATTTATCGATAGCGTGAATCTATAAGATGATCAACACACTGGAATTTTTCACTTCAATAAATAAACACACTCACCAAAACAATCACAAATCATAATAAATTATACAATCATTCCCGCAATAATTCTTACACACTCTGACGATCATCATTCAAATCATCACTATTAAAAATATTACAGTATTCGCGTAATTCGAGGTTGCGTAATTCGGGAAGAATTACGCGTCCCTGAATTACGCGATTAGATACAATTACTTATGCAGTAATATCGCCCTGTTAGCTTCTCAATCATCGTTTATTGTATTCCATAACACCAATATTACGCAAATAAGAAATTGCTATCTAGATGAGCTTATTAAACAGTTCAATGCGAACTGATTCAGTCACATTTTAGGTTATTCGTAAGTATAAAGTATGAAGCAAAAATGCCAAGAATTTGAAATTTTTCATACAGCTTCAATATCTTGTACTTGTTACATTCATCTACATAGCTGTGAAGTACATTTCAGATTCAAATAACTACTCAGTCTCATTCTCGCCATTATTTAGATCGGTAATGTTCACCGAGTTCTCTAGGCTTACAACACTTAAATCAGAAGTTTCAGGTGTAGTCGTCTCATTGCTTTCTGGTGCTATTTCGCAATATTTGCCCGAATAGCCCGTAGGACAAGAGCATCCGAAGAAGCCTTCACTCTTCTCCATGGATCTGCATTCGCCTCCGTTCTTGCATGTGTCTGGATTTTGGTCACAGTAGTTGAGTTCTGGAAATAAGCCATTATTGTGTTACTACAACGTGCACAACTTGAGCAACACGGAATAAATAACGTTAAATGTGGAAAGGATGCCGTATATATTCCACGCATTCCCAAGAACAAAAAATTTGACAAACAGATATCCTAAAAGGGTTTCGTGTTTTTTTTTATAAGTTTTGAGGACCTTCAAAAACAAGAGCAAGGGGCTCAGAGTTATGGCTCGTGTACCACAATGCTGTGAAAATGTTCGTTAAATCCTCATAACACCAAGATTTATGGGGACAAACCGGTGCACCTTAAACAGGTGGACTAGGTCTTAGCGTAGAATTTTCTGTCAAGGTTGGGTGGTCCGACGGCAGTTGCGCATTATAAAAGGAGAAGTAGGATAACGGACTTCGTATTCCGAAATGTTACATTTGGCTTTGATGAAGAAAACAGAAAATCAATCGAAACCGGTGGTTCAATCACAGTCGAAGAAGTTCGTGAAGTGTCAGAAGCAGATAGCGGGCTATTGTCTCTGCCTACCCGGAAGAAAAAAAGCGTGAGTAAGGTAAAAGCACCAATAGTGGACACTAACCCAATAGTGGACACTTACGAGAAATTCCTCTTTATTTTAGGAAAAGTGAACATTTAGTTTACATGACTAATGACTTAAAAGACACCTAATAGCATCCTTAGGACATGTTCAGAAATTCGCAACACTTTCATAAGAAAATTTAGAATTGGCTTCTTTTTTTTTCTTTAATTTTTGGTTTAGGATGCTAATTTTTAATAGATGTGCTATTTTATTTATTAATTATAATTATAGTATGGATGTTATAAATGTGTAAGATGTTGACCTACTTAGACCATTGCCTATGTTTTTTGTCTAAATTTTCTAGCAGTTTTAAATGAATGTGTTATTGCATTTAAAGTAAAAATATGTTAATTTTTAAAGATATTATCTGCAAAACTTAATGTCTAAATGTTGATGTAACAGTTAAAAAAGGATCTAACGACATTCTTAAATAAATATATACAACTTTCTAGAGTAAAATTTGCTTTGTCCTTGAAGTGTACGCCATTGCTGCTTTTACCTTACATATGTATATACAAAAAAAGATACAGGTACATACCTTCATCACAGAGCATGCCTCCCCAGCCAGGTTCGCACAGGCACTCCCAGGGTCTCCTGCACGTGCCGTGTTTACATCCAGGATACCTGTGGCATTCGTGACACAAGGCTCCGGTCCAGCCCACTTTGCAGCGGCATTCGCCGGGGCGCCGGCAGTAGCCGCGCTCGTTGTGGCAGCCGGGAGCGCAGATAGCTGCAGACAATGAATTAAAACCGTTTAAATATAACTAGCAACTGTATATAGCCAAAGGGATAGACCAAAATTAGCACTGCTGGACATTGACCTTTTTGAATGAGCGCCATTGATTCCAACATCATCGACTGTTCTAAATTCCGCATACCTAGAGGCGTGCCTATATGTATATATGTTTTATTGACTGAAAAGACTGGTTGCTAAACAAATGTTCTTATTCTGTTACAGAGTTTTTATCCATAACAAGAGTATAGATAAAAATGTGATTAGGTGGTATAAAATGTGTAAGCTTCCTTTTGACTTCGTATCATTTTGTACGCCAAAGTTTTTAGATAATTAGGAAAATTTGCATGCCCAATTTAGGCAGAACATGGTGTACCTAGTCACAAGGCACAATTTGTAACATCCTTATCACAATGTTCTTGCTAATAAAGATCTAATTCTATTCTATTCTATTCTATTTTTCTAACAGCAAGCCTAGACAGTTTTTTATTCGACTATTTCGAAAAGAAAGAGGATGGAAGACCAAAGTGCAGCGGAGATTAAGTGACAGAATTCCATTCATTTTTTTGTCAATTTAAAATACAAGAAATTTTCGGGTACACACTGTGCGAAACCCTAAAAAGTTTGAAATCTTCAAGACTACTTACGAGTCTGGCAGAGCAATCCATGGTAGCCTGGCAGACACTTGCACTCTAGCGGCTTGTCGCAGTACCCCCGTTGGCAGCCAGGCAGTGGCTGGCAGGCGCGACAGATTGCGCCCGACCAGCCCAGCTTACAGCGGCATTCTCCTGGCTGCTCACAGAAACCTCTGGTCGCGTGGCAGTCGGAGCGGCAAATAGCTGTAAGTTTTCGGAACAAGATTATAATTCCTGCAAGTATTCTTGGAAGGCCATTAAAAAGGTTTTCGTTTTAAGAAAGAAGGAAAACTCGAAATTAAATCCAACCCGTCTGCCCATCGTGGTCACAGTAGGGCAAAGCCTCCCAATATTAGGAGAGGCATGTGTCTGGCAGTGGGCGATAGGCTTACTGATTGATTTCGTTTTATGACTACGGTTTGATAAAGTTGAAATATTCCTCTCAATTTCAGTATAAACTGCGGCGATACCACATGTACTCAGCGCCATCTAGCGACAGCACGCTGAACTAGGTCATCACTGCGAATCCTACATCGCACAAGTGAAGTTCTCGCGCTGGTATAATATATGTACATCATCGTAACAACAATCGTTGGGCCGCGTATGTATATGTATTTCCCCCTAATGGCCAGTACTTACGCTCAGAACAGAAGATGCCGTCCCAGCCAGGTCTGCAGATACATTCGAACGACTCGTTGCAGTACCCGTGCTGGCAGCCGGGCAGAGGAATGCACTTGTTACAACGCTCGCCGTAGAAGCCTAACTTGCAGCGACACTCGCCCGGCCGCTTGCAATAACCTGAGAAAACAGAAGTAACTTATAAATCATAATGTAGTCGGCTTCACGATCGCGAGGTCCTGAGATCGAAATCTTAGCGTTAATCTCAATCGCATCCGAAGTTTTCACCTCGGAGTGTGGGGTCCAGTTTACCAATTTAACTGCGGATTTAGCTGAACTTGATATTGTCTGAGAAGCGACTGACATGTGACCTCCACAATCCAAAGCTTGACCAGTTATTGGACTTTTTGGGGCTCCAATACCCTTAACGACTGCGAAAGATGTTCATATGACGGCTTAACGTGCTCTCTGAGGCACGACCAGACCAATGCAAATACCAATATTCATGCATACAAATATTTGCACTGAGCAGGGATCGAACCCGCGCTTCCTATGTAGCGGTCGCGTACACTACCGCTGCGGCACGGAAGCTGTCATAACTTCGGTTACTAATTTTATTTAAACAATACATAATCACAATGTTGGTCATGGTTGCATCGCAAACATGAATTTGGATGCGGTAGCAGGAGCGACGAAGGATCGCAAGCCGAACTGCCCGCGTACTGAGACAACTCGAGCGTCGAAGGTCGATGAATGACTTCCCTTCTCATGAGCGCAGCCCTGGAGGTAACGCAGCCCGGGTGGAGCCCCAATCACCCTAATAGAAGTAGGCCGCGGAAGCGACTTGTTATGCGCGCCTCCACAGTTCCGGGGACGAGTTGGGAAACTCTGTGGTCCCCATATCCGAGAAGGGCCAGATTAAGACAGATGGACTTTGATCAGCCGGGGTTTGAGTGATATGCCTGTCAACCTCACCTTCGGCAACCAGTAACGACCAACAGGCGCCGCGCGTTTAAGTCGATGCGAGTATATATTATAATATTCGTGGGGATTTTTTGCACGTAAAAAAACATGCTTTTGGATAGGTTGTAAAGATTCAATCTACTCGGTATTCTTTCGCAGTTTCTGTGCTTGCTCAGTCACAAATATTTGTATGCATGAATATGTATTTTTGTATTGGTGTGGGTATCTCGCTACCGCTACGCTAAGGAGGTAGGTAGTCCAAAACAGATCGTCCATGTGTCCTAAATTTTTCATGAACTATACTAAGATCTTTACTAACAAGATGTTCTTTTCTTATAAGCCTTCACACAAATGAATGGCTTACCGCTATATTTAACTAGGTAGATACTCGTACAGTCATCGACAAAAGTAGTTTTACAAATTAAATTACAATTTTGTAAATCACCTAGCTAGGTTTAACTTTAAATTATAAAAAATACATTAAATATTCCTCTCCGGGCATCAGATTAATCAAATCAAGAGAAAAAGTAGGAGAGAAGACCCTGAGCTTCAAAGTATGATTTAAATGAAAACTGAACTCTAAAGAAGGTATTCCCCATGTTAAAAAGATCAGTCATCCTGAAAAAGGCCCTCAAGCTGAGTGCCACCATTGTAATATGGTATAAGTAAGTTATGGTGACCCTCTTTTCTGAGACTTTACCCTCAGCTTACAATCAGGCGTGGCGAAGTCTAATTGACGTATCCTATACTTATGTCCGGGTGGTTCCCGGCAGAGTAGAATTTGGACCACCCCATCTCGTCCCATGCGGTGTCGTATAAAGCGACTAAGGGATATGTCTCACATTGCCGTTTAACATCGGACAGATATATAGTCCAGACTTCAGCCTCTGATGCATGGCTTGAGTCGCCAATAGTGCTCGGAAGACGGCAATTGGCTCACCCCTATTACGTGTTACAGAATTCAATGATTGGTAAAATATGGGTGTTAATTTACCTCTGCCTAACCATCCGGGATAAAGGCGTTATCATATGTATGTATGTATATTAAAAAATATATTTCAATGTTAAGCTACTTTTTTCGTCGACGGTACCTTTGTACATATATGTCTAACAGTATCTGTAATTAGGTATTCACAAAAACTGTTCCGTTCGAGAGGCTTTAATGAGAATGAGGTAGTACTAATAAAGTTATTATTTCTCTGCGAAGATAGCTTCACAGTCAGTGTCAGCAAGATTTTGACTTGCAAATTATTCAAAATGATCTTAATACATACATATAATCACGCCTTTATTCTCAGAGGGTTAGGCAGAGGTGAATTAACATCCACATTTCAACAATCATTTTTTTGTTTTTTTTTATAGGACACGTCAATTGGACTTCGCCTTGCCTGATGATAAGCTGAAAGCAAAGTCCCAGAAAAGAGGGTCGCCATTACTTACACATACCGTGTGACAATGGTGACACTCAGCTTGACGGCCTCATCATATGCTTTTTCACGCCCCGCTTAAAGGACCCGGGACTGTAGGAAGAAGGAAACACGTGAGCTGGTAATGAATTCCAGGCTTTAATGGTACGACAGAGGAAAGAGTCTCCGAACCGCATTGTATTCGGTCCCACGTAATAGGGGGTGAGCCTATAGCCGTATACGGGTACTATTGTTGCCCCGAGTCACACAAATATTTGCACTGAGCAGGAATCAAACCCACGACCCCTACATAACAGTCGAACATTCTACCGCTACGTCACAGAGGCTGTCGGATAAACATACCTATGTAGGTACATTTTTTTCGTATATATATTAAATACATATTGTACATAAAATATCCAGACCAATACAAGTGTTCATATTAATGCACACAAACATTTGCACTGAGCGGGAATTGAATCCGAGACAGTCGGAGACGAATACTCTATCGCTAAACCATAAAGGACAACAATATAAAATTTATACCGAAGTTACAAAGAAATTATAGCTTTCTATACAATAAACATTACAAAACTTTCTATTTGAAAGTGAGTTGGCATTACATATCTAGCGCAGCTTTTGTTGATTCAGAAGACTGAATTGCTGGGATGGTGCATTGCGATAATACAGTATCAAATTTACCGTTAGACCTTTTTGGAGCCAGATAGATAGATAAATAATTCTTTATTAGATATATACCAACAGATTTACAGTAGGACAAGTAGGTAGCATGTATACAGTTCAATGTACAATGGGCGGCCTTATCACTGAAGCTATTTCTATGGCAAAGCTATCTTCAGAACCGAAGATACATACATTTAATCACGCCTTTATCCCTGGAGGGCTAGGCAGAGGTGAATTAACACCCACATTTCACCAATAATTATATTCGGTCCCACGTAATAGGGGGTAAGCCTATTGCCGTATTCCGGACACTATTGATGCTGAGTCTGGACTGTATATATCTGTCTGATGTTAAACAGCCATATCCCTTAGTCGCCTTGTATGACACCTCATGGGAAGAGATGGGGTGGTCCAAATTCTACTCTAAGAACCGAAGATACAAGTATATTTTACTTAAGTTAATTTACTAACTGTTGCCCGCGTATCCGCCTCATGGATTTCTGATAACGTTACCGTTTCTGACACTCGCCGGTTGCATGATGGTTATATACCCACAAAATTAATACCGCGGTAGCCTAGTGGTATGGGTAATGGACTGCTGAGACGAGATCTCGGGTTCGGTCCCAGGTTTTACCATGGCACACACCAATGAGTTTTTGATGCTTTTCGAAGTTATGTGTGTATTTATCGCAGGTTTATAAGTGCCCGGTTAATGGCAATAAGCTCGTCACCTAAACATAAACTGGCGAAATGTGGGTGCTAGCACCTCTGCCTACCCCTTCGGGGATATAGGCGTGAGTTTATGTAAATTTCGTCGTTAAATTTTAAATTACTTTTAATTCGAACAATATACATGTAAACGTAACGTAGACCGAGATAAACGTGATTTTCTCTTGCACTCCACATATTATCTGCACTACGCGTGATTGGCGTGTGACGTCACTAGCAAGCACAATTTTTGTATGGAGCGTTTTCGGGCGGCGCGGCTCGATAAATTGTATTTTCAAAATTATTTGTCATACGAATATTACACTTCAGCAGTTCATTATAATTATAAAGTGGAAATTTTTGGATAGTAAAAGAAATAGTAAAATAGCCTATTATATTATATTCGTAGTACAACATATTTACAAACATTATGCATTATATTTGAGAATTATTTATATGTTAACACGAAAGATTAAGTCAGTTCTTACCAACAATTTCACACCTCATGTCCGCAATAGGCATTTTTTTTACTATTTAAGTGGCAGAAAAACTCACGGCTCAGCTGATGGAAAGTGGTTACCGTGAGCTATGAACGTGTGTAACACCAGGGGAGTAAGACCCGTGCTGCGACCCTGTAAGAACGGAAAGTTTCTGTGCCGTCAGTGCAGACCACAAAATCAGGAAAAGCCTTCGGTCTTCCCACTGACAGCACAAAAACTCTCCAGTGAGCTACTCTACTCACTGCGGGGTTATAATAATAATAATAATAATAATAATCATTTAATCTCAGACATCGGTCCATATGTGTTAGTAACAATGATCTTATAACTATGTTAGTACTACATTAAACACAAATTACAAAATAAAACGAGGGCACGCGCTAGCATGTAAGCGCGTCCACCTTCGCAGGACAGGAAGGTCCCATCTCTCGGACAATACCTTCAGGATGCTGTTGGTGCTACTTAGCAGTCGAGCAGACATTGACGCGCTCCGCTTTCTTATTATAGCGTAAAAATCATCGCAATGTGCCTCCGCGAACATAGCCATGGTATTCTGTAGGGTGGAAATTCTTACAAAGGCGGATTTATGGCCCGTATTTCTGTAATTAATCTGACTCATTAAATTTTGTAGAAGGTATGACACGATAGTATTTCCGTCCAATTGAGCAGTCCGACTGAGAAAGTACCTCTGCCCTACAAAATACCGCGTCTTAATAATTTCGTGTTCTGTTTCCAGCGGTGAGTAGGGTAGCCAGAGCTCTAGTTGCGCTGTCAGTGGGAAGACTTATCCTGCTTTATCTTCTACACTGACGGCACAGTAACTCTCTGTGCTTACAGGGTCGGTAGCACGAGTGTGACTCATCTGGTGTTACACACGTCCATAGGCCACGGTAACCGTTTTCCAAGAGGTGGGCAGTGTACTTGTTATTTAAAAAAAACTCTACAGTTCATGACCAGTAATGCATCACATTGTTTTTTTTTTAATTAGCTACTTTATAGCAGGTCTAAATACGCATATCCATATAGAAATCAAACGCTTCGGTGACGCATAAATATTATCGCATCATCCATCCAATTTAGGCTTGTTTTATAATCGATTCAGTTATGGTTGAGTGATGGCGACAGTATGACAGTCACATCAAGACATGGGCAAGGGAAAGTGCTCATCCATTCATAACGTCTTTGATATGTTACTTAACAAACCTGTTTAGAACTACAGTTATAAGAAACGATATGTTGTTTCGTAGATGTAGGGGAATTATGTCCAATGTTCTAATGCAAAATATACGTGTTCATATTTTTTTTTATATATATATATTTTCTTTTAAATACCACTTAGATGGCAGACAAGCACACGGCCCACCTGATGAGAAGTGGTTACCGTGGCCTATGGATGTATGCAACACCAGGGGGTTTAGACTTGCGCTGCCAACCATGAAGAAACCTTCTGATGTCCCTCTTGAAGAACCCCATATTGTAGGCGCTTTGAAAAACCTCAGCAGGAAGGTCATTCTACAGCTTGAGTGTACGTGGGAGGAAGTTTCTTTCATACCGCACAGTGCGCACCGTCACAGGTCGCAATGTGTGAGGATGATTGTCTGCCTATGGCGAGCGGTGCGATAATAGAATACATGATGGACACTGATGGAAACCTCATGGAAAGTGATTACTGTGGCCTATGGACGTGTGCAACTCCAGGGCATTACACTCAAGCCGCCGCTAAGCTAAATTGCTTGTGTTAGGAGTGGGTTCACGCCACTATTATAATGGCCAGGATTCGAATGGATTTCAATATTTTTTCCAGGTCGTTATGAACTTAGGGGTGGCAAAACTCACGCTACAAGAATTCATTATGATTGCACTGCAACTATCTTAAGGAAACTGATAATTAAAAACATGTGTGCCTGAAAAACAATCTACAGTTGAACAGAACTGTACAATGGTATTTTATTTAATTCTTTATTGCACCACACACAGTGCAGAGATCATAAATAAAAACATTTCAAAGAAAATGTACAAAGGCGAGTTTAACTCAAAATGAGTTCTCTCCCAGCAAATCTTACCTATCATATAGATCGATCAATCAATAAGACCTAATTACGTAGAGCATTCCGTTAGGAGTAATTTTTTTACAACTGTATTCCCAAAGATCTTACCTTGAAGTGGGTCACATCCTTTCTTACAGATGGGCACGTCGCACAAGTCCCCCTGCCAGCCAGGGTGACACTGCGGCTCCCCTTTATCATCGCAGATGTAGTGGCTGTGCTCACTCTGCACCTCTGGCAGTGCACATGCCTGATACATAAATAAAGAACACATATCACATCATGTCACATTAAAACCACATATATTCTTTTCCATAACCTAACTAAATTTGAATGAATGATAGTAACATCACATAAACTCACGCCTATGTCCCCGAAAGGTTAGGCAGAGGTGCTAGCACCCACATTTCGCCAGTTTATGTTTAGGTCCCAATGTAACCGGGCACTTATAAACCTGCGATAAATACACACATAACTTCGAAAAGCATCGAAAAGTCGAAAAGTCATTGGTGTGTGCCATGGTAAAACCTGTGATTGAACCCGAGACCTCGTCTCAGCCGTCCATTACCCATACCACTAGTCTACCGCGGTTTTTTGAATGATGTTTATTTGTTTGTTTGTTACGCTTACACACCTAAGTATTAAACCGATTTCCGTGACATTTTGTTACTTAGGTTATATCTACAGTGTAATCCCCAATTTTTTTTTATACCACTTTGATGTCATACAAGCACACGGCCCACCTGATGGGAAGTGGTTACCGTGGCCTATGGACGTATGCAACACCAGGGGTGTTACACTCGCGGTGCCTGCCACGAAGTAACCTTCTGATGCCCCTCTTGAAGAACCCCATATTGTAGATGTTTGGGAAAACCAATGATGGCAAGATATTATTAGGCATGTGCTAGCTCTTTCAACCTTTCTTTATTTCTTCAAACTACCAACGGGACTTGGGGGAATTGAAAGGGAATAGGTAGGTACTAACAGTCGCGACGGATGAAAATTTTCAAAAAAAGGATGCCGATGAAAAAAACTTTTCTCAATCTTGTCTGTCATGCACCATGCGACTCGTTAGACCTACTGAATTACATATATATAAATTGTTATCAACCTACACCAGACCTATTCTTAAAAATACATACATATAATCACGCCTTTATCCCCGGAGGGTTAGGTAGAGGTGAATTAACACCCACATTTCACCAATAATTAAATTCGGTCCCACGTAACGGCGTATTGCCGTCTTCCGGGCCCTATTGTTGACTCAAGTCATTCATCTGAGGCTGAGTCTGGGCTGTATATATCTGTCTGATGTTATACAGCTCTATCCCTTAGTCGCCTTGTACGACACCGCATGGGAAGACATGGGATGGTCAAAATTCTACTCTGCCGTGAACAACGCGGCATTCTTTAAAATAGAGCTATTGTATTACATGTATTATAAACTATCTACTCAGCTTTTATTTCAGATGAAAGTAATTATTGTTTGCCACTTGTATAAAAATGTTCGTATTTATGTAAAATATTTGTATTCACACATTCATTGCATATTTGTACACATACTTAACATGATGTAATAATATGTTGACTACAACACTATTCATAATTACAATCGCATAACATCAATGTTTATCTTCCAGTAGCTTGCACCTGATATCAATCAATCAATTAGCCTATCGCTAATAATGAGCTAGGTATGTAGGTATTTGATTAGGTAGGTAATGATTATGTTGTTGGAAGCCTGGTTCAGTCACCTTCCTCTGTAGGACAACGAATACCTAGACAAAGGAAGTGATGGGAAGAAAACGGAAAACGGGCATAAGTATATGTCGGAAGTTTGCATGCTAATGTTATTACACCACGCAAGCATGACCGTTGAAAAGTAATTGAACTGTCCTTTAGAAACTAACTCGGTTGTGATGTAGGAATTCCTTTGATTGTATTGGGTGACAGGTGGCTCCACCAAGGCCTACGCATATGGGGGGCGGAGGTCATTTATCAACCTCCGAAGCTCGCGTTGCCTCTGTACGCGGACAGCTTGGCTTGCGATCCTTCTTCGCTCCCGCTGCCACTCCCACCCCGCCTCCTCTTTAACGAGCATAATCTGCTCGCAGAAGGAGGTACCGGCCGCCCACGCATCCACGCAGCGAACCATCACCGCGATCAAGGCGGCCAGCGTGAGAACTCTCACTCCCAAGGCCGTCACCAACTCTCAGTCTCGCCGTCTCCCACTCTGGACACTCGGTGAGCGTGTGCAACCCCAAGTCCTCGCTCGCATCGCACTGATGGCACTAGGACGTGGGCTCTTTCTCCATCCGACACAGATAGTGCCTTAAGCACCCGTGCTCGATAATCATCTGCGTCAGAAGGTATGAGAGGCTGGCCCAGATATTTCATCTGGGGCTTGCTGAAACCCGGTGGTGGCGTGCGCCGAGGTCCATGAAAAAACATGGCCTCGAACCTATGCATTACCTCCTTTAGGCCCAGCCACCGGATTCGCTCCACGATTTGAGCAACTGCGGTCGTGGCTCTCAGGGTGGCTTCGCGGTATGTAGCCCCGCTTGCTGTCACTAACGTGTCATCCGCATAGCACGTGACGGCAGAGCGGTACGCGAGCTCACTGCGAAGCACCCAGTCGTATCCGATGTTCCACAGAAGCGGCCCTAGAACCGATCCCTGCGCAACACCACACGACATCTCACGCCGACTGACGCCGGTCGCACTTGGGTAGATGACGGCTCTCTCCGTCATGTACACCTCAACTATGCACCGAAGGTAGAGAGGCACACCGTGGTACAACTCCAAGGTTAGGATTAGAACGCGTTGGAGATGTCCAAGGACACCAACATCACTTCACCACGAACTACCGCATCCTCCACCAGAGCCCTCACGCGCATGATGGCATTTGTGTTGGAACGCCACCGGCGGAAGCCGTATTGGGCATCCACCGGATCCGGTCCCTCCATAGAGAGGTGCTCGACGAGGAGCTTCGCAATAACTCTTGCAAAGAGCTTGCCCACCTCGTCGAGTAACACAATGGGCCGGTAGCCGGACGGTTCATCCGCTGGGTGACCCTCCTTTCGGATGAGGACCAGTTTCCCCGTCTTCCACATCTTCTGAAACTGGCCCCGCTCCAAACATGCACTGCAGAGCCCTCTCCTCTTTTTTAATTGGTTCGATTTCCGCACAGAAATTAGGGCCTGAAGATGGAGTATTGATGACCTATCGATAAATTCAAGAACTCACTCAACAAGTACATGCTTTCCTACTTAGGTAGTTTTTATCTTTTCTGTTCAAATCTTGCATTGATTTCTCGCGAAACGTAAAACGTTGTGGTTTACCTTTCGTGAGAAACCACGTGTAGACTTGTTTATTTTTAACAAAAGAATTAACTGTACTATCCATAAAACTATGTGCGACTATGCGACAATATGACTATGAGAAAACATGTAATGAAGCTTCGACAGAATGATGTAGGTTAGCTTTTAAATGGTTTTTATTTTTTTCATGTTCCGTGTAGGTACTTACATCTTTCCATATAGTGTACTACTAATAACTATAAAAATCTAGAAAGTATTGTGTTCCTTTCATCCTAACAGCAGGATCGCACGCAAAACCGCGCGACTCAACGCAGGAACTTTCTAATATAGCAGCGAGAAAGCAACGAGAAAGTGTGTCAGGGGAAAAACGCCGGTGAAAACATTTAACTGTCTTGTTTACCATCAAATATTAACGACAATATTTGATTATTAAGAAATGGTAAGTCCCAGCTGAAGAACATCTAAGTTAACAAGTAAGAAATAAGACATACAGATACAGCGCATTTATCTATTATTATTGTAGCTGAATGATACTTGCAATACTTATTTTTTATTAACAATTCACATAATTATTAAAAAAAAATGTAATAAATTATGTATAGATTTCTTTTTAATTGACAACAGCCTGAAGGAACCTACATAGGACATAAATACTATAAACAAAACTTTTTTTTCGTCCAGAAATCGAGTGGGAATTAAATTTATAGAAATAATCTCACTGTATTTAAAAAAAAAAGAATACACAAAAACGAACCTGCTTTTTCCATTTGGGCATATGCTTCGCCGACAGCACTGTGCTCACGAAACACACAAATAATATGAACCAACTCTTCATCTTACTCCATTTACTATCTCCGATGTGCAATGCGCGATGCAGTGCCCGCGAACGTTGAGGCTGTACTGTTACACAGAGTTAATGAACTTGGCTCTAGACGGGCTACTTTCGCCGCAACGCTCTTTACGAGGCCATCAAAAGTGAGATTTTATGTCATGACTCATTGAGAGGGGATCGGGATTTTCGTGCGGTGCAATTTGTAATCTATACTAATATTATAAAGAGGAAAGATTTGTATTTTTGTATGTAACGAATAAACTCAAAAAGTACTGGACCGATTTTAATAATTCTTATTTCATTAGAAAGCTGAATTCTTCGTGAGTAACATAGGGTACTTTTTATCCCGATATTCCCATGGGATCAGGATTTACGCGGGTAAAACCGCGGCGCGGTGCTAGTTTAAAATATTAAGCTACTAGATAAAAGTGCCGACTAACATCTTGAATAAAGTCGGGATGTTCTCTTAAGTGCATTACGGTCTTACGGGTCACCCAAAGAGACATAAAAAGACTGAACCCGTATCTACTTAATTGATGTAATAAAATAATCTAAGTGTGATTAATTAATTCGCGCCCCGCACTACCACAAAAGGGACCTTTATTTTATTTATTCACATAAGAGGATACATTACAAATACATAAAATATAATAAATATTGGCCCGTGGTTTCCGGCAGAGTAGAATTAGGGCCACCCCATCTCTTCCCATGCGGTATCGTATAAGGCAACTAAGGGATAGGGCTGTTTAACATCAGACAGATATATTCAGGCCAGACTCGGCCTCAGATACATGGCTGGAGTCAACAATAGTGCCGTGAATACGGCAATAGGCTCACCCCCTATTAGGATCGAATACAATTATTGGTGAAATTTGAGTGTTAATTCACCTCTGCCTAACCCTCCAGGGATAAAGGCGTTATTATGTGTACGTGTGTACGTATAATATTCTCTTCATCTTAGCGTTAATCCCAGTCGCATCCATTGCAGCTTTCACCTCTGTGTCTGGGGTCCGTTTTACCAGTCTAACTGCGTATTTGGCTGAACTTATATATTTTCCATGAAGTGACTGCCATCTGACATCCACAACCCGAAGGCGATATCGAAGAATTGCTGTTAGACTAGTTGTTGGTATTTTTAAGGCTCCAGCTACCCGTAACGTCTGCCATAGATGTTCGTATAGCTACCGGGACCGACGGCTTCACGTGCTCCCCGGGGCACGATACGACCAATGCAAATACCCGTATTCATGCATACAAATATCTGCACTGAGAGGAGATCGAACCCGTGCCTTCTGCATAGCGACCGCATTCACTACCGCCACGACACAGGCTTATTCAATTCAAATTCATCTATTGCGGAAACATGGTTCAGTACATAGGTTTTACAATTCTCCATTCTCTCTCCCGGAAACTGTAATAAGTGCTCCTCCAACAGTGAACTGTTTCAAAAATAGACTTGAGAAACATTTAAATAATTAAGAACACAAGTGCAGTGATATACACGTATCAGCTCGTAGAGCTGCTAGTGTATCAAATAATAATAATAATAATAATAATAGGCAGCTTGTGGCGAGCTGTTGGTGAGTGGCGACACCACGTACCCCGATTCTCCCGAGAATTAGGATTTATTCCCCCTCACCTTGTGTGCTTGCCTTCATTGGCCGGCCATGAGTGGAGTTGCAAGAGCAGAACCTATGCTCCAGGTTGGAAGTGTAAAATGTCATAACGCCAGGGGCACGCTGACTGGTATACCGGGAACTTGCGCCCCGCAGACTCACCTCTCGACAACCTTAGCCGCTCAACGGATGTTGCTCCATGGTCGCACTATATGTGGCTATTTTAATGGGGCCCATGCAATGAGTTGGCAAGTCACCACCTGCCTTTTTACAATATTGAGACTTACTGTCACGGCAGGCGTCCGTTAGTCTCCCCCCATAGCCCATTCACCAGTCCATCCAATTCTCAATCTCATAGCCCATAATTTAGTTTCCATCGCGGCCACAGCACCGCACAGCAATAGTCTCTGCACCTGGCGGGGACCATCTCCCGGTGTATCATATTGTGCGCTCGGGGATGATATCCGCCACGTGTGTTTATTCCTAGCATATTAAATTCTCATAAAAGGGCCTCTACGTCTTGGCTTCGGCCCGACGCACGCCTTCCAAAGGCCCGGGACTCCATAGTCCCGAGAGTCAAGGTACTGAGAAACAATAATAATAATTAATGTTTGTCCACCACATTTCACCGTTGTCTGTATACTTATAATCATAACCTATTTTGCTTTGGGTCGGCCGGGGTGCGAGGGATATGCCTGTCAACCTCACCTTCGGCAACCAAAGCGACCCACAGGCGGCGTGCGTTTTAGTCGGTTCGAGTCCGACATAACCTCCTCCACCGGCTCCGGTGGGGAGGTATCCGTGGGGATTTTGCGCACGTAAAAAAGAAAACCTATTTTGCTATGCCGCAGTCGGGTAAAAATAAAATAACACCCATTAACCCGTGTAGTTATATCTGGATTCGAAACCGTGACTTTACAGCTCGATTTTTTATACAACTTAGGTGGCAGACAAGCACACGGCCCACCTGATGGAAAGTGGTTACACCCGTGCTACCGACCCTGTAAGAACAGAGAGTTTCTGTGCCGTCAGTGCAGAAGAAACAATCAGGACAAGCATTTAGGCTTCCCTCTGACAGCACAAAAACTCTCCAGTGAGCTCTGGCTACCCTACTCACCGCCGGGAACACATTACAAAGTTATTATAGCCGTGGTATTCTGTAAGGTGGAGGTACTTCACCAGTCGGACTGCTCAATTGGGACGGGTCGTCGTGTCCTACCTCCTTACCGTATCGTTTTTGTTAAAACTCTACCGCACTCACTGTTGTCGTGATCCTCGTATTGATATACCTGCCAACCCGTTAGCTTGCACTTCTGATATATAACTTTGATACACTTTACAGGAATCCATAAAATATACACAGTGCATAAAATTTGCAACGGTATTATGTTGATACCGTAAAGTGAGATGCGGAAGTTAGTGAGTCTCGGCCATCTATACTGGCTGTGTTTGCATTGCCGGTTTTAAGATAATGAAAAAAAAATGGGTTATGGTATAGGTATTAAGATTCTGAACATAAGATTTTATATTTCTGCAATTCGTATCTGTTAAAAAACTAGGTATTTAAACTATCATGGTCACTCACATCCGGCCGGGGTGCGAGGGATATGCCTGTCAACCTCACCTTCGGCAACCGAAGCGACCCACAGGCGGCGTGCGTTTTAGTCGGTTCGAGTCCGACATAACCTCCTCCACCGGCGCCGGTGGGGAGGTATCCGTGGGGATTCTGCGCATGTAAAAAAAAAAAAAGTGGTCACTCACATCAGTAACAGAATAATGAAACATGGTAAATTAAATATCCCGTTTATTCTGATACTGATGTTAAAAAACTACTACTACTTACTAAAACTACTGAACTGACAGCCTTTTTGTTAGAAAGGTTTAGGTCAGACTTAAAATTTTACTTTTCTTTGATCACTTACCACGCGAGCGGAGCTGCGAGCATAGGCATGTTTTAAAAAGGTATACTTAGTTAGTTTCCGGCAGAGTAGAACTTGGACCACCCCATCTCGTCCCAAGTGGTGTCATACATAGCGACTAAGGGATAGGGCTATTTAACATCAGAAAGATATATACAGCCCAGACTCAGCTTCAAATGCATGGCTTGAGTTAACAATAGTGCCCAGAAGACGGGAATAGGCTCACCCCCTATTACGTGGGACCGAATTCAATGATTGGTGAAATGTGGATGTTAATTCACCTCTGCCTAACTCTCCGGGAATAAAGACCTGATTATATGTATGTATACTTAGGTAGGTACTCTTAGAAGAGCCTGCCTAAGTGTTTCTCTTTTTTTTTCTTTTTTGTGTCGCTATCTCTGAGTACGGACAGCGTGACACTAACAAGTGTTGCGTCACAGACTTGGTTTGCGTGGCGGTGGAGTCACTAATGGCGCAATCTGAAAACCAGCGCTTCGTATACCCTGGTGTCCGGGGCATTCATGCTGAGATAGTGACTAGTTTGAGTGCGCACAATGTGCATAAATGTTTCTACCTTATTAGGTTATACATATATTGTTTATTTTGTTTATTGTTTATTGTTTATTGTTTATTACACGCATACAATGTCATTACAGGTAACCTAATGCGACAGAGCAGCAACATAATTATAACAAGTTCATGCTTATAATCTAATACTAATTGTCACACAATATTAAAAAATACAAAATCAATACAAGTAGATGCAATAAATTTCAGTCATTTGAAGATAATTCTCGAGCATGATGACAAAATAATGTTCAAACTATAACGTCACAGCAATAATTACTTTTCATAGATAATGTCAAAAATAATAATTCCAATAATAGTGTCATAATAATAATTAAGTTAATAATGTCAAAATAATAATTCCAATAATAATGTCACAATAATAATTAAATTACTAATGTCAAAATAATAAACTGTATTCAATTCAAAATTTCAAAATTATATATAATAATGTCAATTTACAATAATTTAATGTCCAATGATGAAAATTCAAAATCAATTATTTATTCATTACTCACACAAATACTACACTATGACAAATTATACATTGAAATTAAGTATACAATATGTGGCCTGCGTGCGTGAGGTCACTCAGCGAACAAGAGAATATGTCCACTCGTGTCGCAACCGCATTGAGCGCGCACAGTGCCCGCGCAAGCGGCGCGCGCCCCAGCAGGTTGGTGCGCGGCGCCGGCAGCGCCAGCAGCGCCGGGCGCCGCCGCCGCGCCACGTACCCGTCCGGCACGCACAGCTTCACCTCCGATAGGATGGCTGGGTTGTGGACCTTACCGCGAATCACCTTGAACACGTAGATGACCAGCGCTATCTCTCTCCTGACCTCCAGCTTGTAGTACCCCACCATCCCCAGGACAAACAAAGTAGGGTACAGCAACGGGTATCCGGGATAAACACCATACAATTTAAGATATAAAAATCTAACAAATTTATTCTGGACACGCTCCAGCATCAACCTATATTTTGCCTCATGTGGGGACCAGACAGCAGCATTGCATTCAAGGTGACTCTTAACCAGGGCCTCATACAACGCTCTCAGGGCTGCGATGTTCGTAAAGTGACTCGACTGTCTTAAAACAAATCCAAGATTGCGAAAAGCCTTTTTACAGACGTCTGCAATATGTTTCCTAAACGTCAGGTCGGTGCTGAACCTTACTCCTAAATCCTTGACCTCTGTTATGCGCTGCAACGGGCTCCCTCCATTGTATACGAATGATGACTAGGGTTACGTGCCCGACTGTATGACATAACTGAACACTTAACTATGTTGAAGTATAATTTATTTTCTAAGCTCCAATTAACGACCCTATCTATGTCCCGCTGCAACAAGTCGTGATCAGTGGTTTGGGTAATCTCTCTAACCAACTTGAGATCGTCAGCAAAAAGTAATGGTATCGAGTGAGTAACTACCTCAGGCAGGCTATTTATCATCAGAATGAACAGGAGAGGTCCTAAATTACTGCCTTGGCTGACACCGGATCTTGTAAAATATGGCTCGGAAAAGCACCCCCCACAATCCACATACTGGCGTCTGTCTTGGAGGTAATTCGCGAAGAACGCCAGCGTGCGCGGTGTGCAGCCCAGGGCCGCCAGTCGTGTCAAGAGGATATCATTTTCGACCAAATCAAAAGCTTTCCTGAGATCAAAGTAGGCTACGTCCACCTGAGTACCAGCGTCCACTGCTGGTACCAAACGTGACATCAGATGCAAGAGGTTCCCTGTCGTCCCCCTACCCGTACGAAAACCGTGCTGCGCGTCGGATAACTGCACGTTCACCTGCTCATAGAGGCTGCTGTGAAGTGCCGCCTCAAACACTTTGGCCGGGGCGCTAAGGACAGCCACTGGTCTGTAATTACAAGGTTCCGACCCCCCACTACCTTTGGGCACAGGCACAACACGTGTGATTTTCCAACGCTCTGGAAAGGTTGAACCTTCTATGCATGCATTGTAAAGATGTAGCAAGGGCGCACTTAAAACCATACGAATGTCCTTAAAAAAGAATGCCGGTATACCGTCGGGCCCCGTGGAGCGTTTGGCGGGCAGGCGCGCCAGCGCGGCGCGCACGTCGCGCTCGCTCAGCGGCGACAAGCAGACGCGCGCACCCGGCGCGGGCGCGGGCGCCGCGCTAGCTGCCGCCGCACTCAGTGTGGGCGACTCCTAGTCATAGACCGATTTGAAAAAAATTGCGAACTCATCCGCACACTCCTGCTGTGTCAGAATGCGTCCGTCCCTTTCTAGCTTTAAAACATTCGAGGAGCCCTTCCTACATCGCATATACTCCCAAAAGGCTCGCGGCTCGCTCGCCAGACGACACTGTACCCGTTCACAATAATGGTCGTGAGCTCGCGCCGTCTCGGTCTTTACTTTAGCCCTAGCCCTACTAAACGCTTCGTAATCACTCTGTAGCTTACTAGATTTATACCTCCTATGCAATACGTGCTTATGTCTTATTTCTCTAATAAGGTCGGGTGTTTATCAAACTGGATATATGTACCTACTTCTAATATGCGCGCCTACCTGTCTACGCGGGACACTAAGATCGAAGGCCTCGTATATCTTACTATAGAACACGTTCAAAATGAGTTCAGGATCGTTTTGCTCGTACAGCTCACTCCAATCCATCGCGAAACACAAACTATATAGATAATAAAAATCGGCCTTACTAAAATTCCACTGTTTACGTGATAACGAGCCAAGAGAGCACTGCAGGGAGGGCGGGGCAGGGGCGGGGGCGGCGGCGTCGGCGGCGGGGCGCGCCAGGCCAAGGCCAAAATAAATATATATATATATATATATTTATTTTGGATCCTCTTAGATGCTTTTTATTTCTTTCTTACTTTCTTTCCTAAGTGAAGCTGTTTTAAAGTAATTAAATATTAAAATAATTGGCTAACGGTGCAACTGAATTAATTTTTAAGCGGCGCGTGAAAAAGTATTTGATGAGGCCATCGAGCTGAGCGCCACCATTGTAACTTTGATGGTGGCTGTAATGGTGACCCTCTCACCTGAGACTTTGCTTTCAGCTTACCAACAGGCGAAGTGAAATCATAGTGACGTGTCCTATATAAAAAATAACACTTAGTGTGTTACCAGTCTAAAGAACTTTTCCCCCGTGTTCTTTAAACTGTGGTTATAAGCTAAAGATACTTTGTTAATAATGTTGACTGATGGTGCTTGGTGAAATTTGCTACACTTATTGAATAAGACACCATAGTGGAAAAGTACAGTGTCTTATTTAATATGTAGATACATTGGCTACCTAATAAATCATCATCTTCGTGTTACTCCCGGCCGCATTCGGGGTGCACACTTGTGCGGTCTTGGGCATCTAATGGGAAAAAAAAAAAAGGGACCATGTCACATTCTAAAAACAAGTCTTGGATGAAATTTTAAACCAATTAATATACTCATCAATATGATCAAGATAAGAAAAAGTGAAACGACTCAAGCGGGGCTCGAACTCAGCAATGCTTAAACCACTGAGCTACCGAGTTACATCCTGAATGTTCTAAATCCATAATACCTAAATTAACCAGTTCCTAATAGTGGGAATAGCATTCCCCTGTTAGGAAATGGTTGTGGCTGCGCATCCCGCCTGAGTCGTTTAAATTTTTCCTATCTTGATGGGATTCTTCTAGGGTCTACTCCTGCTACTGAGGCCCGTCGGAAACGACATGACCAGGCATTTTATTACCCAAGTAGTCAGGTGACCGCTGCAAAACCTCATTTTAATTCAATAGACCTCTCTGTGGCAAAACAGCAGTGAGCTTGACTGGAGTGCTAGGTCGCTAGTTCAATTAGAAGAAAGAAAGAAAATAGTTTATTATTGGTGCAACACAAACATACTTAAAAGTAAACAGTGTTATATATTATATTATTTAGTGCTTGTATTTGTTACACCAAGAATAGGACCAGTTCAGCATAATGCTGGGCACGACGTACCCAGCGCTAGTTTTCAACTGGCCCCTAAAGGACATCAGAGTCGTTAAAAAAAGAAACACCTTTTTACCCATATGAAATATTAACACAAATTTAAAATATTCAACTAAATTTAATTAATCCCCACTCAATGCAAAATATTGCAGCCGTCCGTTAAAGGTTTGTAAATAAAAGAGCTCATATTACCTTCACATATTACCATTTATTTATATTATTTTCTTTGCTATATACACTATATATAATATAAAGCTATATACACAAGTTTTAGGTCCATGTTACATTACACTATCAGATGTACATACACATACAGAAGCTCTGAGTGATACAAGGTTAAAAATACACCACATTATATCACGTTCATAACAACTTATATACTATTGACAATAAATATATAATGGAATACAGTTAGGACGTGTACATACATACACGCCTGTAAATCCCCAAAGGGGTAGGCAGAGGTGTGTATAACGTACTCTATAAACGCACATATCATAAGACGCAAAGGTGCTGGCCAAATAATAAAAAATCATAAGTTTAATCATAATGTGACATCAATTTAAAATTGGAATCTTAAAATGCTTCCTCACTGGGAGTAATGACTTGTAATGTAACATTTGTGATTCGATTTTCGAATGTTACATTACAATACTGCTTCTGAATGACTTGTAATGTAATGTTCAATTTAGAACTGTAATGTTCTATATCTACAATACTGCCTGTTTGAAGAACTTATAATGCAACATTTTAGATTTGAATTTACAAGTTGATTATAAATTTTACAGACATTGCTGTAATGTTCGGTTCATCATTACAGTTTTCGCACTGTATTAGTGACAGGTGTAGCCTGGCTGAAACGTCAGGCAAATCAAAGGTATCTAGTTCTAATATAGTTCTCTGAATTTCTTGCTGGTTTCTTCTCAGTAGAACTAACCTACCGAATCATTTTCCAATGGTTTATTTATACATTGTTTAATATTTTTATAATATTTCTTGACCTAATTGTAAAATTTTGACGTTCATATATATGCTCTGTATGCTTAGACTGAATAAATGAAATTGATTCTTTGATCTATATCATGATCACATTAATTCCCGTTAAAATTATTGTATACCCTGAATAGTTTGAACATTACAGGCAACTAATCCAAGTGAGGAAGCCTTAATGTAAAAAAAAACACTAAAATTCAGTACATGCATATTTTAACTGTTATTTTTTTCAATATATTTTTTAAATACACGTCAGGTTATTCACAGATATAAGGCAGTATACTTATGTGGAATATTTCTTGTTTATATTTTTGTAGATAGATTACAAAAAGCCGGTCACATGCGAGTCGGGACTCGCGCACCGAAGGTTCTGTAACTTAAGCTACATAAACCGTAATATATTTTGAATGTATTGATTTTTTGATTTTTTTGTACAATTTCAAGACGTTATAGACCTGAGTGTGTGGTATTAATTTCAAGTCGATACCTCCACGCATTACTGAGAAAAAGGTCTTAACAGACAAACGGACAAACGGACAAGAAGTGATCCTACAAGGGTTCCGTTCTTTTTCCTTTTGAGATACGGAACCCTAAAAAGGAAATCAATGGAAGTAGCAGTGTGCTAATATACAACAACAAAATAGGAATACGTCATAAAATAGCTTATATTTATTTTTATGTCAGTACTAAGGGTTATTTATCCGTCTTGGCGCTATTAGATTTAACCCTCATCATATTCATTAGTTAGCAATATATTTAGCTACTTAGTACAACATTCTGCGACTCATGCTAATCATTAATGAACACCCCCCCTCTCCCCCCCAGAATATGGCGGTACGAAGTTTACCGAGGTATTGTTAATACGAATTCTTATTAATTAGAAAAATCCTTTTTCACTTGGTTAGCTTAAAAAATGCGCGAAAAACGGTCGGTCACGTGACATTCTGCGCGTGACGTCATTAAATAATATCTACGAAGAGACTAACAACGAAAGTTTCCGTTACGCTTATTAAAATTTTTGTAGTTACGTCACGCGAACCGTCAACACATTTTTGACTATTGCCTCATGTGAAATACAGAAAAACAATCTCTATTTTGATTTGTAAAAATAAAATCTTTAAAATTCATCTTTTTGCGAAATACATCTTGTATAGTTATTAATTATAATTATTATTCAAAACATTTCATATTTTTTTGTAAAACTTGTCAAATACCCCATTATAATTTATTTTTAATTGTTGCACAAAGTAACTAAATATAATGCATTTTTACAACTTACCAATTTAACATAATAATATACTTATTAAATACAATTTTAAATTAAAAAACTGACCATGTTTTTTGTCTTATCAAAAGTAAAAATAATTTTGCTGTCTAAATTAGAATTTTTTGAGAAAATTTCAGAGACTCTTTAAGATAATATTACCACAGTATGTAAACTCATTCGAGTATAGGTACTATTTCTATAAGGACAACACACATTATTGTATTTTTGACGCTATTGTAGTACTAGGGTCATGGTCACCATTGTCATAGCGCTAGTCCAACTTGAATCCAAGTAGGATCCGCTATCCTATATTTTGTTTTGTTTTTTTTTACCACTACACATTCTCTTGATTTGATTTATCTTGACTTATATGGGAGCGACTACTGTCTGAATAAATTACCCTGATAAGAAAATCTACTCCAGAGCTAATTAGTAGGACCCAGATTCTACTAACTGTCAATTTTAGTCTCTATTTATATTGACTTAAAGTTCAAAATTAAATGAATCTTTTTCATTAATTTTTTTATTCACTTAAGATGTGATTTGATTTTAGATTATAACAGCATAGCTATGAAGTTCGCCCCCTTCCCCGCCGCGTTAGAGCCGGTGGGGGAGGTTATATTGGACTTGAACAGCACGTCGTCTGTGGATGGCCGGAGGTGAGATTGTTTTGAAACATATCCCTCTCACCCCGGCCAACACAGGGCAATCTCTCCCAATCTCTCTCTTCGGGTGTGGGGATTACGGGATCCCTGGTCCCCGCACCTTGTTCCCAGGGACCCTGGGTATGGGGACGCGTCGACGCGCCTGGTTTCTGCTATAGACAGGAGACTACACTCGTCACCCCAGGCCTGATATGACAGTGATTGACAATGAGCAGAATCAGTGTCCTGGTGTTCTAGCTTGGAAGTGAAGTTGGTATGATCTCCAAAGACTGAGGAAAAGTACCTACTAAGTAACAGTAGCGCCAAAAATACATTACATTAAAAACGAACAGATAATACACAAAAACATTACCAACAAGAATAGGCCGGATTATACAATAAAATGTACCATTCAAATCTCAGTCATGTACATTTAGACCAGGGGGCTACTATGGAACGTATATCAGAATTCTTCAGGCTGGTTCGAAACATGACCGACATTTTCTTTCGGTAGAGTATAGTTCGAAGTGTCACATGCTGTCTTCTGGCCCAATTACGGAATAAATATGTTTTATAAGCGACGACTGTTCATTAGAAGTCAGCCTGAGAGATCATGGTTTCTTGACCATTACACTAACTGCGGATTTGGCTGTAATATCGATGTGAACCCACTCCTAACACAAGAAATTTTGCATAGTTGGAAAGGTTCTTTTGAACTACTTAGGTGGCAGACAAGTACACAGCCCACCTCATAGAAAGTGGTTACCGTGGCCTATGGACGTGTGCGTCACACACGTGATGTACCACTTAGTAATTTCGGTTACTATACATTATTATTAGAAAAAAAATTAAACTGTTCCGGCGGGATTCGAACCCGCGATCTTTCCCTTACAGGAGGAATACTCTGACCACTGAGCCACCGAACCTCGCCTGAAGTCATCCAAAATTTTTCTATATATTCACCGATGAAATTATCTATTTTAATCGATTTGAATACTTAGCATACTAAATGCTTTAAAATTTAATTCAAAATTACAATAATGATTGCAAAAGAATGTCACAGTACAAAATAATTGTGTTTCTAGTTTGTTTTCATAAATTATTCTCGTAGTTACCACTGAATATAAAGTTTAGAAGAGATAATCCTGTAGCATTCGATAGAGTTCTAATAGGATAGTCTTGAGTCATCGAATTCTTACCAATACCGCTTAATATCTTAGTTTTTTTATCTAAAAATATACATATTTAACTAAGATATTGATTAATTAATTTTTATTTATAATTCCCAAAATATGTCAAAATCGAAATAACGCAAAATTTATAACTTTGTAGATTCCTTATTAAATTTCAAATCAATTTTATTATGCATTGTACACGTGTAAACGCAACCGTATTAGTATCTTAACGTACTAGTATCGCCAAATCAAAATCAATACACTAAAACATTTGAAAATGAAAGTGTACACACTATACCCGCTCATTGGTCTATCAGACCCACAGACCTAAGTTTGACATTTTTAATGAAATCACTGGTTTTGATATTTATTTTTGTGTGCGAGTTTAACAACATTAGTTTCATTGGTAACAAGACAAGCACATTCTTCTAGATTTTATATTCTGTGGCAGTTACCATTCAATTACACAACACACGTTGCATATTTTATATTTTTTATTATTATACCACTTAGGTGGCAGACAAGCGCATGGCCCACCTGATGGAAAGTGGTTATCGTGGCCTATGGACGTGTGTAACACCAGAAAAGCCACACTCGTGCTGCCGCCCCTGTAAGCACAGAGTTTCTGTGCCGTCAGTGTAGAGGACAAACTGGTGAGCTCTGACTACCCTACTCACCGCTGGGAATACAACACGAAGTTTTTATAACCGCGGTATTCTGTTTTTTTAATTAAAAATAATATTTATATAGGCCTAATACAAGTTTTGACAAATCAAAACGACCAGTTATCGAGAGACCGACGCATTCAAAAACTGCCTTTCCTCCTTCTTTGAGAAAATGGTGAAAGGGTGAATAGGTTTCATTATAATGTTAAGAACAAAAATCGAATTCGCGTATCTCGAGTTGCGAGTTTCTTGTATGACCTGAGACATCAATTCTTCCAATGACTTTTTATTTATTTTATTCTTTATTGCACACACACAGTACAGAGATCATACATAAAAACTTTTCAAAAAAAAAAGGTACAAAGGCGAGTACCTCAAAATGAGTTCATTTTCTGTATGAGTTCTAGATTTTTCTATGAGTCGAACTCTCGAAGTGTGATCGATTTTGTAATTCGTACAAGAGATTCTGAACACACGTCCCTTATTCTATATTTTATTACAGCGGATTATACCTTCGTATACCCTTGCATTGGTCTGTCAGACCTACGATATACAATCGTTTTTTTTTTATTAATATCACTACCGTTTTGTGCTGTTTGGTAACCACGAAGCTGTGCTCCGCAGGCGATTTTTTATTTTAAGAATACTAGTAATCCAAATTAGTCTGTCTGACCTATTATATACCTTTTTTATGAAAATCACTGGGGTTTTGTGAGTTTTGGAATGCTGCGTGACTTAGTTCAAAGCAAGTTTGCACAGTTTTTATTATATTAATATTATTACCAATAAATTAAATTATTTATATTATCGTATAGCTCCTCCAGCTAAATTGCTGTGTTTGTGGTGGGTGGCTTACTGGGTATGAATCAGAATGATGACTATCTCTGTTTACTAGAGTTTTCGGTCTCACAGACCATGCATGGGTATTTATTTCACCATTTGACGCCGGCATAGGAAGGTTAACCTCAGTGAGAAGAACTTAACGTGAAACTTCATAAATGAATAATAAATTGGAATGTAGGTACATAACATACTTTTCTATCAAATAGATGAAGGCCTGTGGATAAATTAATGAATATTGGATCATTTATTACATTTATATTTTATGAAATGACATTGGTGACAGATGAAATACCTGATACGTAATCAGTCCTTTGCCGTTTTTCAGAACATTAAAAATTGGTTAGTATTTAAAAATAAGAATGTAAATGCAAATAAGGTACAAATTTTTCATAAATACATAAGACTGATTTTCTCTTTTAACACTGTTCACACCTGCTGCAAATAATAGTTTCAAAATTATACATTTTTATCTAGACCAACAGTTCTGGTTCTATGGGTCTATGAGGCCTCACCAGGTCTTTAAGGGTTAAGCCAATTTAAGCTGTAAAGAATCGGCACTGAGTAACGAAACGGCACAGCGAAGGATATTTATGTAAGGAACAGAAATAAACCTTAATGTAACGACTATTAAATTTAAATTTGAATGGTGGGAATGCCGCAGTTTTGGTGCCTGTGGTAATTATCATTAAAATTTCAATCTTATCTAATAGATAAAGTTTATTTCTCTTCGTGACCTTCTAAAAGCC
Organism: Eilema griseolum; assembly: GCA_963662185.1. Lineage (NCBI taxonomy): Eukaryota > Metazoa > Arthropoda > Insecta > Lepidoptera > Erebidae > Eilema > Eilema griseolum. The sequence continues at coordinate 11,710,783 of OY759239.1, read as the reverse complement.
TTTGCTATGCGTTGTCGTTGGTCAGTGTAGGCACTAATATTTCATCTACTCAATAAACTGGAATAAAACGTTAAATATTTCAATTAAACATTTCTTAGCGTTGGAAACATTTGATCAAATATCTGGGTCTTGATTCTGCTATTTTGTGTTAAATAAACCACTGTCGTTTCAATGAAACTCTGAAAGTAATGACTTTATTACTAAGCAGTTAAAGTCTAAAATTATTTGCATTTTGTAAAGTGAAACAAAAAGAATTATGCAATTTTCTTCATTTAATTTTCGACTTTAACGGTATATAGATAAAGTTTAAAATGAAATGACATTGCTGATTACTACTTCTAACATAAAATAGCAGAATGAGCTGATCGAGATCAAAAACTTAACAATAACACATTCAACAACACGATCACGATGGAAGTTTAACATTTGCCAAAGTTAGCTATTAATTTTAAAACATCTAGTCTGATAGGCCTAAAATGTATTTTCATCTCTTTTCGTACCGAAGGTATGACAAAGATGGGAATACACATTTTGATTGTTTCATCGGATTTAGTTTTTTTTTAATACCATTGGCGAATTAAGGTCCATTTAGACGGTTAGAGTTCCTCGCCTGCAAGATACAATTAACTTTAAAAAACGAACAATATATATTTATATGTCTGTAAATGTGTGTACATATGTTTTTATTCAGTATATGTATGAGTTATGTATGTGTATGTAGGTCTATGACTGTTTTATATGTATGTATATAAGCCTTTTGTCAGGGGTATACCTTCCGTATACCTATTCACATTATTAAATCTTGATACTAATGTACATAAATCTTTGCCTCTCATTGGATTCCTCTGTGCTCTCCAGGGTATGCTGGAAGAGAACTCAACATTGAGTTAAGCTCGCCTTTGTACATAACATTTCACTTCTTTGTATAATATGCCTTGTAAGTGTAAAATAAAAAAAATCTAAAGAATAAAACTAGTTGCTTTGTCTAAACAAAATCAATTGTCACGCAATTAAATATTGATAGTGTCTTTCTAAGCAGAATTTTAAAGCAATCATATTTCGAGATTTTGGACAAGTGCAGTGCGCAAGAGAGTTTTATCCCCAGCCGATAAGTTACTTGAGAATCTCGTGTGATATAATCGTAGGTGACAACTTAAGTGACTGCGTGTATGTAAACATTTTGATACAATAATGGCGATTATTACTAGAGATTGTGGCGTAGAAACTAACCCCGTCTAAATGAGCCTTTACTCACCAATATACATCACAAACATCAAATATTGGTGACTAAAAATATAGATGTTAACTTAATAACTATCTGTCTTCAAGACAACATTGATCCAGCAATATACAAAATTGGTTACCAACATGATGTTGGTCCAACATACCAATATTGGCCATTAAAACTTATACAACAAGCTCGTATCGCAATATGAGCGTGTTTCTAGTACAAACATTTGGCTCAGCTAGTATTCAACAAGATTACTAGTAATATCCGGCCAATATTACTAGTAATTTTATAAAACAACAGCCTATTATAACAAATAGTACAAATTTTCTGACAATACGTCGCCTGTCCGTTATATTGTACTTAACATACATGACTTAGTTATAATTGTACCATGTCGGCGTACTCTATAAGTCCTTCTGTCGTGGTTCGTACATTGGTACCTGTTTGTACTCTGGGAATGGGTACAGGACCAGGTGGTCCGCTGTCTTGTACCATGGAATGAGACCGTTCTGGAAAAAACAAAATTTAGAATATAGTTATAAGAATTTAGATTCCATAACATTCTCACGTTCATGTATACACTACACTAGTCACATAATGCACAAATCCAGTAAGATACAGAAAAAATAAATGCAATTACTTATAAAATTTATACAGAAGATATGCTAATTACACAATATATACAAAAATGAAATGGAGAAAAAGAGGGAGACTGTAACTTTAGGCATCGAAAAATTCCTCCCCATTAATCTGTACTGGTACCGTGCCCAAAAGGCTGACGGCATTACCTCGCTGAATGGCGATGCCAATTCTTTGAGCGAGGTAAAGGCCAGCCTTATGGTCATGGGAAGCGTCGATTAGTCGCTTCGCTATTTTGTAATCCAGTAAATGGTTTTTATTATTGCACGAATTAGGTAATAAAATGTAATTAATCTAAGGAACGCAAGCGCCCCCTATCTGAAAGTGAGCGTTAATGACTGTGCTACAGTGTTTCACTAATGCAGTCATTATCGAATACACTCGTATTACTTTTATTGGTTTCAATAAATACTTTTTTATTTATATTATTTTATTATTGCACATCCACATTTCACTAATCATTGATTTTGGTCCCACGTATAAGGGGGGTGAGCCCATTGCCGTATGATTGGTGCAATGTGGGTGTTAATTCACCTCTGCCTAACCCTCCGGGGATGAAGGCGTGATTACATGTATGTATGTAATGCCCAAACTTCGGTTATTGGTTCCCGGTAGAGTAGAATAAAGACACCCCCCATCTCTTCCTTTTAGCCCCCCTCCTCCAAAGCCAGTGGGGAGGATATGTCTGGACTAGACCGACTAAAACGCACGGTATCTGTGGGTCATTCTTGGTTGCTGAAGGTGAGGTTGACAGGCATATCCCTAGCATCCCGACCGACCCAGGGCTATTTCTCTCGATCTGGCCCTCCTCGGGTGTGGGGTGTTCATTCACTTTTCCTGAATTGTAGGAGGAACACCTTTCGTGATTTGTAGGAGGGACATTTCTGCCACCTAAGTGGTATAAAAAAAACCTCTAATATGCATGTATGTATTAACCGAGTTATTTTTTTTATACTTTTATAGCTTTTTTTTTTTCGATAAAATGAGTCATCATATTATTTTTTTTACTAATTATGTCTGATATAAAACTTATTGTATAGAAGACTAGTCAAAACAAAATACTTGTCAAATACATGTTTTATACTTAGGTGAAAATGAGAGGTTGGATATTCTTACTAGAACACACTAGGCAATACAGGGTGTGTTAAAATGCTGTGTAACACTCACCATATTGCTACCCTTGTTAGTGCCGCGTCCGTAGCCATTCCAATGGTTTCCTGCGATACCGATCATATCGCCAACCTGCAATTATCAACGATTAATTTATATTTTAGAAAAGGGGCAGGTCAGGAGTGCTCTACACCGACGAGCATGCATGAAGAATGTAATGAGAGTGAATGAAGCGAGAGTAGTATGTCAGGATCGTAGCAAATGGAGATCCGTGATATCTGCCTACCCCTATGGGAGACAGGCGTGATTTTATGTATGTATGTATGTATGTAATTTATAGGATTTTGTCAGGAAAAAGTACACATTTTAAAGATTTCGTAGTGTTATGACAAACAATCTTTTAATAATTAACCGAGCGAGAGTCTCCGTTTCGATAAGGTGACCGAATTTACTTTTGTCTGTATGTCTTTTTTTTATATACAACTTATGTGGCAGACAAGCACACGTTTTATGGTAGGCAGCACGAGTGTAATACCCCTGGTTATGCATACGTCCATAGGCCACGGTAACCACTTTCCACTTCCATTGTCACCTAAGTGGTATAAAAAAAACATGGCCCACCTGATGGGAAGTAGTTACCGTGGTTACTTGTGCAACACCATGGGAGTCACACCCGTGCTGAGGACCCTGTAAGAACAGAGAGTTTCTGTGCCGTCATTGCAGAAGACACAATCAGGACAAGCCTTTGGTCTTCCCACTCATCATCCTCCTGCCCTTATCCCAAGATTATTTGCGGTCTTATTACAAAACACGGACTAACTCTAAAACCAGGTTTAAATCGTCTTTAGACCATGGTCTAAAGAAATTTTTATTACAAAAAGGGTTTTATTACTAAACCATGGACTATCTCTGGTCTAAAGATAAACCTGCGTGACCCCTAGTTTAACGTTGGTCTAAAGTGTAAATCACAATAATAATATGTCAAACTTGCCATTTTGAACTTAGCCGGTTAGCGTCAGATAAATTCGTTTACTTTCTTATAATACTATGCTCGTAATGGATATTGACGCAGTTGATCTGATGGATATCGCAGATATTAATATCGTGGAGTCATTGGACATACCACGCTTACCTAACAGACATCGTATTCCAGTAAACCCCTTTATCGAACTATCTGAAGAAGCTTTTTATGCAAAAGTATAGGTTTACTAAACGTTTTAAATAACTTGCAATAAATATATTTTAAAGTAGGTATAAAAATTGGGAAAAATTTGATACCAAGTCAGCGCGAACGGAAAAGTTCATTCCATTTCATTGGACGGACGGATTGCTAAATAAAGGCATCAAAATGATATTTTATTATAAAATAAAGTACAACTATTATTCATAAAATTGAATTTAATGAAAATGTATTATCTAAATCTTTTTTTCACCATTTTTAGTATATATTATTTATTAATGATGTCAGATAATTTTTGTTTTCTGAGGAAACGGAACGTTGCGATTGAATGGTATCATAATGAACGAACAATAGTTTGAGTAATCTGTGGTTTTATTTAAGTCAAGGTTTAAATTATGGTACTAAGTAGTCTACGGATTATTCAGCTTTTGTAATAAGGAGAAGTTTAGACCATGGTCTTGAGATTAAGCCTAGACTTTATAGTTCAGGTTTAAACCTGACTTAATTCCGTTTTTTGTAATAAGACCGTTGGGGTCGACGCAACATGTGTTCCTTTTCCATTCATCTCTAGTTGCAGTCATTTCAACATTCACTCCCTTCTTAACCATGTCATCTTTCACACAGTCCATCCACCGCATTTTAGGCCTCCCTCTCCCCTTATAGCCATCCACTTCCATAGTTAGTACCTTCCTTACGACATTACTTTCATCCCTACGCATTGCATGCCCGAACCAGGACAAACTTTGGTCTTCCCACTAACAACACAAAAACTGTCCTGTGAGTTCTGGCTACCCTACTAACCGCCACTACTGTTTGTAATGGTTGTTCAGATGCCGAAACGCCACTTTTGTTACACATGCAGTTACGAAACGGACAGTTGTCCAAGCGGTACGATATTTTGAATGTAAAACATACCTGGAAAGCCACATCCTGGTTGGTGCCGAGGTTGTCCATTACAGCGATTCGGTCGTGAGCGTTCTGTCCCCCGAAGTAATAAATATCGTCTAGCGAGAAGAAACTGTCCGAAGCGTCTACTCGGTTAGTTTGCATCATTTCATATGCTACACGACCTACCTAGAATATATAATACATAGTTATTGTATATGTATATATTGTACACATAGTAAATTGTACACATAATATATTCTACACATAGTATATTGTCCAGAGATAAAAAGATCCGTTCAATTTTTTCAGCGTGTCTAACATCCTTTTTTTATTGTGCGCTAAATCCCCGAGGATACCCATCACCGGAGCCGGTGGGAGAGGTTATGTCGGACATGAACCGACTAAAACGCACGACGATTGTGTAGACTGCAGGTTGCCGGCGGTAAGATTATCTGAGACAAATCCCTCGCACCCCGGCCAGCTCAGTTCCGTCGCTTATGAGACGGCCCCCTTCGGGTATGGGGACCACGGAGTCCCCATATCGTCCCTGGAAATGGGGAGGCGCTCATAGCGCACAGCCGCTGCGTGGCTGCTTCTGTTATGGTGACAGGCGGCTCCACCCGTCACCACCAGGCCCGCGGGGGACGGAGGTCATTTTGCGACCTCTGACGCCCGAGTCGCCTCCGCTCGCGGGTGCGCGGTTTGCAGTCTCCTTCGCTCCCGTTCCGCTGTCTCCTTGACGAGCATGACTTCCTCGCAGGAGGCGCTCACGCGTCCGCGCAGCGAACCATAACCGTAATATCGTAACATCATCACAAACTTTTACATTTTTAACAAGTACCTACACCTTACACCCCGGTACCTGAGGGTGTCCTCCTGAGACGACGTGTGGTTTTAGTCGGCTCCAGTCCGATGTAACCGAGTGTCTGAGGAGATTTCCGCACCAATAAAACAGGATTTGATACTTCATTTGACTTTTATCAAAGTGACTGCCGTCTAAACTCCCAATCTCAACACGAAAGCCTGCACTGGTTGTAGTGCCCTAATTCAGTAGGTGCGCATATGATGAGGCCGTCAAGCTGAGTGTCACCATTGTCACATGGTATTTGTATGTAATGGTGACCCTCTTTTCTGAGACTTTGCCTTCAGCTTACCATCAGGCAAGGCAAAGTCTAATTAACGTGTTCTATATATTAAAAAAAAAAGTGTAACCGGCTTGCAGGTGGGATTGCCTAACGCCCCAAAGATTTCAATAATACCCATAAGAGAAAAAGTCATCCTTACTTGACTACTGAACGTGCACACGATGTAATCACACATGGACAGCATGTGTAGGTCCACCAACAGTCCGGTTAACGACAACGGGGTATATCTGCGGTGTGTGGCCGCCGTCTTCGCTATGGAAGGATCGCCAAGGAATACGTAGTCTGGATACTTTTTCCTTGCATCTTCTAGAACCTGTGGAAAAGATGACAAAAATTGAAGTAGGTTATTTTTTTTAAAGACAACCCATAGATTTAAGCAAAAGCCACTATTCGAATCTATCTATAAAATTGTAAATTAGTTGAGTCTGTATTCATGATATGTAAAAATTGACAGTCAAATGCGAGTCGAACTCGCGCACCGAGGGTTCCGTAACTTAAGCTACATAAACCGTAATATATATTTTGAATGCGTTGACTTATTTTTTATCTATATTTCACATAAGGTAAAACGCAAAAAACTGTTGACAGTACGCGTGACGTACTACACTACACTATAAAAATTTTACTTAGCGTTATGGAAACTTTCGTTGGTTGGTCTCTTCGTAGATATTATTTAATGACGTCACGCGCAAAATGTCACGTGACCGACTGTTTTATACGCAGTTTTTAAGCTAAAAAATGTGCTTTTTTTTTATTAATAAGTTTTCACGGGAAAATGATGAATTGCAACAGGTGTTAGATATAGGTTTCCGAAATTTTTAAAATACCCAATTGGTGATTTAGAACTACAGGTGACCAAAAATATTATGCCTGTAAAGGTGTTTCTTCGTGAGTTGAAATGAAACTATATTGACGTGTCCTATATTTAATAAAAACCAGACTATCCTTGATATTTTTAGCGTAATTTTTCAGTTTTTTTTTCTGACTAGTCTTCCCGATCTGGCTACCCTACTCACCGCTGGGAACACAACACGAAGTTATTATAGCCGCGGTATTCTGTAGGGCGGAGGTACTTCCCCAGTTGGACTGCCCAATTGGGTGGAAATACCGCCGTGTCCTACCTCCTGTTACTGTACATTAGTCGGGTTTTAGTTTTAAACTTATTTGTTTATTAATATTATTTTGGGACAAGCAATAGGTATAATTTATACATATTTGAAACGTGCAAACGAAGCCCTTTCAGTTGATACCAAACACGACATATTTATCTCTAATTATTTTTTTAACATAGTACTTTATGACCGTTAGAGGGCGCCACAATAGATTCAGTGACACATTATATAGCCTATAACCAGGGGATGACTAAGACGCTTCTAATGATACCTCATTTGTTCAATTCTAAAAAGTGGTTGAGGAGCTATGAGGGAACAGATGAACCTACATACATACATAGTCGGTCAAAATCATAACCCTCCTTTTGCTTCGCCGAAGTCAGGTAAAAAAAACAACATACCTACTATAAAATATCCAATCTGACAAGATAAATAAAAACAAGAACGCTTACATTGGCATCATCTGTGGCTAAATACACTCTTCGTGGACCAACTAGGAGTTTGGTCAACTCCAGCTGATCGTAATAGTCTTTGACATGAGCCATGTACTCCTGTATATGGTGGAACGCAGCCTCCGTCCCCACTTTATCTGTTCGCCGTATGTGGACTCTGCAATAAAAAAAAAACTTAAACTTGTGAAGTGTGTATACCCATATATCACCTTTTTGAGCCCGTAATTTTATTAGCTTCGGTAGCTCAGTGGTTAAGGAGTCGGCTTTACGATCGGGAGGCCTTGGGTTCGAATCCTGGCAATTACATTATCGACGTGAAGCCAGTCCTAGCTCAAGCAATTTAGCTTAGTTAGAGGGGTTAGAGGGAATATTAGTGACTGCGGTTGCGAATATTCTTTAAAAAAAATTGTCTTTGTATGTATGTATGTATGTATGTATGTATCTTTATTAGCCATCATTTACATAACTTACATCTAAACAAGGCCCCACAAAACCGTTTCCACGGTTTGACTGTGGGAACAGACAACAAAGTTTGCTACGTTTGCATGCGGACATTATTATATATTATGCATAGGTATGTACAGTCAACAAAGTAGATGAGGTCGCACTTCTTCATACAACTTATATGAAAAAGTGCGACCCCATCCACTCCGTTGACCGTACCTAAGAACTTTTAATTGCAGTGCATAATTACAATTACAATTGCTTTATTAAGAGGTCTCGAAGCAATTTGGCAAATTTGCCTTTTTTAGTTTCGTTTCTGATATCTGCGGGCAAACTATTAAGTAGGTACGGTATTCGTTTATCAAGCGTTCTGTCGCCAAAGTAGTTGCATACTCTGGGTACTTCATATTTACCCGCAGATACCTTCCTAGTTACACAGTTATGGGCAACCAGTGAGTAACGCTCCCAACTGCCATGGCTATTAACAAGAAGTAGGTATTTATGCTTTAAACTAACGGGAAGAATTTTGCAAATTTTGAAAAGTTTATAATAATCGCCTTTACAGTTATTTTTGGTTTTTCTACTAACTAATAGTTTTAAAAATCTAATTTGTTGCGATTCTAATTTATCAATATAGCTTTTGAATGTAAGTCCATAGCAGTCGAGAGCGTAGGCCAATATGGGTTCGACTAATTGTAAGTAGAGGCATTTGAGCGTACTAGTAGGTACTTTAAAGCTTAGGTGGTAGAATTTACCTAGTAGTATTCTAAGTTTACTACATATGTGCTCAATATGGTACGACCAAGAGAAGTTTTCGTCCACTTTCAATCCAAGGTAGGTAACACATTTTTCTTGTTCAATGGGTTTACAAGAACAGTTACTATAATGGTTGTGGATGCAATCATAGCTATGTGTAAAAATTAAATACATACATATAACCACGCCTTTATCCCCGGAGGGTTAGGCAGAGGTGTAATAACACCCACATTTCACCAATCATCAAATTCGGTCCCACGTAATAGGGGTGAGCCTATTACCGTCTTCCGAGCACTATTTTCTGAGTCGAGTTACGCATCTGAGGTTGAGTCTGGGCTGTATATATCTATCAGATGTTAAACAGCCCTATCGCTTAGTCAAACTTCAAACAAACTCTTCAGCTTTATAATATTCATAATAGATTTATTATGTAGCCTACCGCGGTAGCCTAGTGGTATGGGTAATGGACTGCTGAGACGAGGTCTCGGGTTCGATCCCAGGTTTACCATGGCATACACCAATGACTTTTCGATGCTTTTCGAAGTTATGTGTGTATTTATCGCAGGTTTATAAGTGTCCGGTTAATGGCAATAAGCTCTCCATCTATTACATTGGGACCTAAACATAGACTGGCGAAATGTGGGTGCTAGCACCTCTGCCTACCCCTTCGGGGATATAGGCGTGAGTTTATGTTATGTATGTTATGTTATATTATTTACTGGTTAGAGTTATCTCACCAGTACATAATATAACATAACATTACTGTATGCTGTTACCGGGTTCGTGGGTGTCATAGTGACTTCGTTTCAGTAACTAATAGGAGCGTATTCCGGGATAAAAGTAAAAAGTAATGGACATAAATCTATCTTGGTCTCATCCATTTTTCGAGGAGGTAAGACACGACGGTATTCCCGTCCCAATTAAGCAGCCGGACTGGAGAAGTACCTCCACCCCACTAAATACCACGGCTATAATAACCTCGTGTTGTGTTCCCGGTGGTGAGTAGGGTAGCCAGAGCTCACTAGAGAGTTTTTGTGAAGACAAAGGCTTTCTTTTTTTTTTTTTTACGTGCGCAGAATCCCCACGGATACCTCCCCACCGGAGCCGGTGGAGGAGGTTATGTCGGACTCGAACCGACTAAAACGCACGCCGCCTGTGGGTCGTTTTGGTTGCCGAAGGTGAGGTTGACAGGCATATCCCTCGCACCCCGGCCGACCCAGGGCCATCTCTCACGATCTGGCCCTCGTCTCGGGTGTGGGGACTAAAGAGTCCCCAACTCGACCCCGGAAACGGGGAGGCGCACTGGGCGCGCCACCGCCGCGGCCTGCTTCTGCCAGGGTGACAGGCGGCTCCACCTGTCACCCCCAGGCCGGAGACCAAAGGCTTGTTCTGATTGTGTCTTTTACACTGACGGCACAAAAACTATCTGTGCTTACTGGGTTGGCAGTGCGAGTGTGACACCCTTGGTTTTACACACATCCATAGGCCACGGTAACCAATTTCCATCAGGTGGACCGTGTGCTTGTCTTCCACCTAAGTTGTATAATAAAAAAGTTAACATTCGTAATATTAGGGCCGCTTTCTAACACCCAATCTAACACCCGTGCTGCCGACCCTGTAAGAACAGAAAGTTTCTGTGCCGTCAGTGCAGAACACAAAATCAGGACAAGTCTTTGGTCTTCCTACTGACAGCACAGTTTGTTTCTGAATGTTTGGATGTTTGTTATTCAATAACACTAAAACTGCTGAACAATAGTTATTTGTTATACAAGAGTGCAAAGTTGCTTTTTAACTGCGTGCTCAAGTTTGATGACCGAACGCGAAGGATTCAACAATTAGAATCCTGAGCGTTAGCGAGGGAATCAAAAGAGCACAAGGTGAAAAATCTTTGCACTCGAGTGCAACACGTAACTTTTGATCCCACCTCAGCGAGGTAATGACTAAATGCAAAAAAACGTACACCAAGCCAAGGAGTTTCTAGTCTGAGTCTTTAAAAAATATTTAAAAAATTGTGATAAATTCGGCACCATAGAGGTAGAAGGTTTAATGATGTTTTAAAACACAACCTAAGGTTGCACACGATGTTCTAAATTCAAATTTACTTTACCCTCTGGAGGATAATATCGACTTTTGCACTCAGAAATCGAAGAGCAAAATTTCTCTTGTGCTTAGGCACTAGCGGTCAGCCTCGATATAGCAAAGGCCTTCGATCGGGTCTGGCACAAAGGTCTTCTTGCGAAGTTGCCGTACTATGGACTCCCTGAGGGACTTTGCGAATGGATCGCCAGCTTTTTGTCCAACAGAAGCATCCAAGCTGTCGTCGACGGCAGTTGCTCGGACCGCATGAACATAAGCGCTGGTGTTCCACAAGGCTCCGTGTTGTCTCCGACGCTGTTTCTGCTGCATATCAATGACATGCTGTCTGATGGCTCCATTCATTGTTATGCGGACGACAGTACCGGGGACACGTGTTACACGGGCCGTGCAAATATCACTCAGTCCGAGGTGGAGAAGAGTCGCGAACAACTTGTGCCTAAAATCGAGACTACTCTCTCTGGAGTATCCGATTGGGGACGACTAAACCTAGTCCAATTCAACCCCACTAAGACACAAGTATGTGTATTCACCGCTAAGAAAACCCCATTCATTGTAGCGCCGTAATTCCTGGGCACACCGCTTACCATCTCCTTGAGTATCGGGTTCCTTGGTGTCGATATCTCCAGCGACGTCCAATACCGAAGTCATTTGCAGGACAAGCTTGTTGCTCAACAGGGCGAAGCAGTACTTCACTGCGGGGCAGCAACTCCTTCTTTATAAAGCACAGGTCCGGCCCTCACATGGAGTACTGCTGTAACCTTTTTGCTGGAGCACCTGCATACCAGCTTGACCCCTTCGACTCGTTGCAGAGACGGGCATTGAGACTGGTTGACAATCCCATACTCACAGGTAGAGTGGAACCTCTTAGCCTTAGGAGGGATTTTGCCTCACTGTGTGTGTTCTACCGCCTATACAATGGTTTGTGCTCAGATGAATTGTTTGACATGATGCCCGTAGCTACATTCTATCATCGCACCTCTCGCCATAGGCAGGGAATTCAACCCCACACATTGCGACATGAGACGGTGCGCACTGTGCGGTATGAAAGAAACTTCATCCCACGCACACTCAAGCTGTGGAATGTCCTCCCTGCTGCGGTTTTCCCAAGCGCCTACAATATGGGGTCCTTCAAGAGGGGCATCAGAAGGTTTCTTCATGGTCGGCAGCGCGAGTGTGACACCCCTGGCGTTGCATACGTCCATAGGTCACGATAACCGCTTCCCATCAGGTGGGCCGTGTGCTTGTCTGCCAATTTAGTGGTATAAGAAAAAAAACTTTCCGAGATGGGGGGATGAAAATCTATTTCATACCTGGAATAGATTCCATTGCGTTGCAAGGAACGGGGTCAGAATCCACTCGGGCCACATATATTATAAAACACAATATAGTTGAACTATAATTACCTAAACTAATAAAAGTTTACTGGCAAATAATGTTGTTTTACGATGTATGCGCGTAATGAGGTGTAAAAATAATTATTTTTATCGAACGCTTTTTAGTACAAGTGAACTCAATTGTAAATCTAGATAACACTGTAAAAAAAGGTTTTATATTTGTTGTATAGTCCATGCCACATATCGTGGACCTTACTAAGATCTATTATAGGGAGCAAGTCTCCTGCAGATATATGAACGAGGCTCTGACGCCGGTTTTTCTCTTGGGTTTGGGGGTCAGATAGCAGTATCTCTAGCAAAATCAAATTCCTACTGATGGACGGACGAGACTCTGAAGGCAGATTTTTCTTGCTGGGTCGGGGGGTCAGTCTCTGTCAAAAAAGTAGAACTGTAGACCTCGAGATCCAATGTACACCATTTTGAATGGACCGGCTGTGGCGGTTTTATGAAAATAAATATTTGTGTTTACTGTTTTAATTGATAAGTCAACTTTTCCGGAAGGGAAAAGTGGACTTTTTTGTATTTTTTTATACCACTTAGGTGGCAGACAAGCGCACGGCCCACCTGATGGAAAGTGGTTACCGTAGCCTATGAACGTGTGTAACACCAGAGAAGCTACACTCGCGCTGCCGACCCTGTAAGCACAGAGTTTCTGTGCCGTCAGTGTAGAAGACAAAGGAGGACAAGCCTTTAGTCATCCCACTGACAGCACAAATTCTTCAGTGAGCTCTGGCTACCCTACTCACCGCTGGGAACACAACACGAACTTATTATGACCGCGGTATTTTGTAGGGCGGAGGTACTTCCCCAGTCGGACTGCTCAATTGGGCGGAAAGCCTGCGCCAGCGAATCACCTAATGTTGACATTAGGAGGAGCAGGAGTATCGAATGACAGGTGAAATTAGCTACAAGGGGTACAATAAACTACACAGATGGTCGCAAAATTGTTAAAACTTACCCCACTATAGGAGTTCTGAAGTTCATCTTAGCTATTGTGTCATTTATCGCCTTCTGCATGGCGATCTTTGGCTTCAGTATATATTTGAGCATTTGTCCAATCCACCACGCGGCTGGGTCGCCATTGAAACGTACTATCCTGTAAATAATAATAATATCCTTCTTATTTTTTTACTATGTTACCTTTAATAGTCATGAGCTTTTTCATTATTGTAACATTAATTTTGCAGTGTGCACATAGTTTTACGTTAGAATCCAGTTCAAAACTCTTAGTTTCAAGTTTATTTTTGTAAAGATTGTAATGTGTTTTGTGCATCAAATAAAAATAATTAAAAAAAATTTTTGGTCGTGATATTTTATAAATTTAATTTATTCTAGTTTAATGTTATAGCATTGATTATAAACCGCACAGGTTTTCTGTAAATACGTATGTAACTTTCTACATACATATAATCACTCCTTTATCCCCGGAGGGTTAGGCAGAGGTGAATTAACACCCACATTTCACCTTGAATTCGGTCCCACGTCATAGGGGCACACGCTTATTGCCGTCTTCCGGGCACTATTGTTAACAGGAGCCAAGCATCTGAGGCTGTATATATCTGCCTGATGTTCAACAGCCCTATTCTTTAGTCGCCTTGTACGACACCGCATGGGAAGCGATGGAGTGGTCCAAATTCTACTCTGCCGGGAACCACGCGACTAACTGTATGCCGTATATGATAGTTTAAAATGGTTTTTTTAAAACCTATAGAGGGAAAGATATGGAACCACCCACCCGGTGATATTCGAAAGTCGAAAATTTATTTACGCTCGCAGGAAAAAGCTATTTTGCTATACATATTTACGTGGCCGAAACGCCCTTGAAGTGCTGGAGAGGTGAAATAATGTTTTTTAAAGAATATTAGTAATCAAAATTACTAATATTCCCCCTAACACCAATAAAGCTATATTGCTTGTGTGTGGACCCACTCCTATGTGAACACTCATAGGAGTGGGTTCATGTTAGTAGCGTAATGGCCAGACATCGAACCCAGGATCTTTCAATCGCAAGGCTCCTTAATCACTAAGCTACTAACGCTTAAAATTATTATTTTTTTTTTTACTGTTGATCGATGGCATTTGGTGGAATTTGTTGTTACACATATTAAAATACACTTTACTTTTGCCACAGTATTTTTTTATTATTACACCTGACTGATTTCGCCTTGGTTTTCATTATAGATATCCTTTGAGGATGCAGTAAGGCGAAACTGGTCAGGTGTAGTAATAAAAAATACTGTGGAAAATTTCGATTTCAATATGTGCTTACCATTATTAATAAAATAGAAATGAATAGGTACAAATATTAAGATTTATAGTATAGTTCAAATAGAGACTACTTACCTATGTGCTAAGTCCTTCGGGATAGCGAGCGGCAGGAACTTTGGTTTCTGTGACATTGAGTCTATGAATGGCAAAGAGATTACCTTCGCGTCATACGTCACTGAAACAATATCAAACATGTTTTCATAACTACAGCTAATATACCATACGACAGGGTCCATAATTGTAACAATAATTTTAACCTGAACAACTGTACTACATTATGGAACGCAATGAATGTATTGAGTATTGAGTATACCCCTTTTCCATCCCCCCTTCGTTTCGCTATCTCGGTTAGTAAAGTCATATCGACATGGATTGCGCGTGACGTGCGCATTAATATGGCACCTGGCTTCCCAAAAGTAACAATCAAATATAATTCAATAACAAATAACTACGAAACTCAAACTAATGCAAACGTGTTACAGTTGCAGTATTACGGATGCTGCTGGTCTCGAAGGACGAGAGCCGGGTCTCGTGCGGGGACGAGAGAGGTGTTGTTTTATTTATTTATTTCATAGTAGGAAAACTTACAGCTATCAATTAGTGTTACAAAGATATTTAAAATAATAGACGGCCAATTAAAAGTTTTCACTGCTAAATATTGGTTGAAAATATTTAGTAAGCGGTAGACAATCTACATAAACACGAAAATGAGCCAGATGCAATGTTAATTCGCACAAATTGTGTGCATGTATGTGATTTTTGAATATTTTGGAGGCACACCTATCTACCAATTATAGATTACCAAACCAATCCGGGCGCGCCAAGGTCTCTTTTTCTTTCGCAATATGGGATTATCATATATGCCGACAACTATTTATACCCCGAGAAGAAAGCCAACGCCTAAACTTCGTCCGTCCATCAGCAGATATACCGGCTTGCAGGTGAGATTAACCACCCGCAAATCTAGGCGCTAGTGGACAAGAAACGGCGTAACAAATATAGACAGCTTCAAGCGTGGTTCAGTGGTTAGAGCATTTCTCTTGTAAGGGAAAGATCCCGCACTGTTCGAATTTCGCCTGAACCGATTCAATTTTTCCTAACTTTATTGAGTGTTTAAAATACTCTAGGTATAGGATGTTAAAGTGGTTTTACTGAACCCAACCTTCATAGAGACTATCTATTAACAAATATTTAAATTGTAAATTAGAATACTCAGCATTTACATGTTTATCAGCAGGTATTACATATTGGAAATACTTGTTTTACTAGTACTACAAAACTTTATGGCTACTTGTAATCGTAAGACGTATAATAATTACCTAACTATGTAATGTGAATATATGTCAATAACCCAGAATGCAAGGTTACGTGTTTTTTTAACAATTATATACATACATTCATACATACATATAGTCACACCTTTATCCCCGGAAGGTTAGGCAGAGGTGACTTAACACCCACATTTCACCAATCACTGAATTCGGTCGCACGTAATAGGGGGTGAGCCTATAGCCGTCTTCCGGGCACTATTGATGACTCAAGCCAGGCATTTGAGACTGAGTCTGGGCTATATATATCTATGTCTGATGTTAAACAGCCCTATCCCTTAGTCGCCTTGTACGACACCGCATGGGAAGAGATGAGGTGGTCCAAATTCTACTTTACCAAGAACCACGCGGCGGTTTTAACAATTGTAAATTTTAATATTGTAATAATTTATAATAATATTACAATAATTTTATTATAGTTGAATGACGGACGAGACTCCGACAGATTTTTCTCTAGGGGCTGTAAATCCCCGATGTAGATAGAGATGTGATAACACCCAGATTACCGTCTAGCGAGGACTTTGTTTAATTATGAAATCACACCGCGATTGTTTAGAAATAACATTATGCGTCTATTATTTTAATAAGTAGTATCTACTTTATACTTCCGGACCACCAAATTATAATTATGTTAGGCCATATACTATTCATGTCAAAGAACCGTCTGCGGGCCGAATTAAATGCTTTCGCGGGCCGAAGCTGGCCCGCGGGCTCACTCGTCTATACCATATCTATTGAGACAAACAAATTACCTGGCCACTGCGCAACTTTATCTTCGTATGCGCTCACGCAGCTATCCGATATTGGGTGGAAGACATACTCCCATCCCTTATTATTGTACCGCCACCCCTTCGAATTGAGTATCAATGTCCTTTCCGACGCGTAGGCGAAGATCAGACAGTATACTATGTGGTGCAGTTGGCAGCCGAAGCCACAACCCTGTGAAAGAAAGATTATAATTATAGTATGTATTTGATGTAATATAAATTGAGCAATGGCGCAATGACGGCCTCTGTGGCGTAGCGGTAGAACGTTCACTGCTACGCAGGAGGCGCGGGTTCGATTACCGCTCAGTGCAAATATTTGTATGCATATATATATTTGAATTGGTCTGGGTGTTTCTATGTACGATGTGTATGAATTTACAGAAAAAATAGTATCTAAGTATGTTTATCCGCATTCTAGATTCCATAACACAAGCTAGTTAAGCTTTGCTTACCATGTGTCTAGATAACGTTGTGTGGAATGTTGTGGAATTATTTATTATTATTCAATCTATACTATATAATATTACTTATAAAGAGGAAAGATTTGTATTTTTGTATGTAACGATTAAACTCAAAAAGTACTGGACCGATTTTAATAATTCTTTTTTTCATTAGAAGGCTACATTCTTCGTGAGTAACATAGGCTACTTTTTATCCCGATATTCCCATGGGATCAGGATTTACGCGGGTAAATATACAACGATACTCATTCTTGAATCTCGATTTAAAACTAGATTTGAGGACAGATTGTATTCTAGATGACAGTTCCAATGTCATTGTGTGAATCCATTCACAACTGAGCGTTGTTCTGGAATATTCTATACCTACCCAAGTCTTAGTCAAAGACAAAAACCATTTATTCTGTATATACCATTTAAACGGCACATATTAACATATAATTATAATTACTAGACTAGCAAATAGATAATCGGTTCGATATGCAGCCTCGACCTGAGAAGACTCCGGCAAGAAACATCACCAGTATATTGCTCGGAACATATATCTCGGATTTAAAATGAGCTCAAAAAGTTCTCTGTACGTGCTGTAAACGTTTCCTTGGTGTCTATTGAGGATATCACGGAGTGCCGCTGCAGTAGACGAACTAAATTTTATCAAGCATAGAATATTACGAAACAATCCGCACGCACCAGTGTCTACTCATTAACGGGCAAGACTGAGAAAGGCTCTCCACTCGGGAGTTAGGGACCTAGTGACCCCATCTGAAAACCAGCGCTGTGCATACCCAACGAAGGTTGTGCGCAGCATTCAATGCTGAGATGGGGCCCTATTTGGGTTCGCATAGTGTGGAATGTTGCACCTGTAGCTTAATTTTAATATACCTACTATTTTAATTTAATATACCTACTAATTATTATATTACCTACCTAATTGTACTTAGTGGGATGCCCACTGTGTGGAACTTAAATAAAATAATTTTCTTTCTTTCTTTCAGAAGGCATTCACTCTCGTAAAAACTGTATAAACCAAATCAAAAGGAGAAGAAATATTTAGTTAACTCCTCAGACACAACTGAGAATAACGCTATGATGATGTTGATGCATATATAAATGTAAATTCAAGTTTAAACCTCTTTAATACCTATTTTACATGCCCAATAGGACGTGATCCAGCTCGTGCCAGAATTTTTTTTTTATACTACTTAGGTGGTAAACAAGCACACGGCCCATCTGATGGAAAGTGGTTACCGTGGCCTATGGACGTGTGTAATACCAGAGGAGTCACACTCGCGCCGCCGACCCTGTAAGCACAGAGTTTCTGTGCCGTCAGTGCAGAAGACAAAGCAGAGCAAGCCTTTAGTCTTCCCATTGACAGCACAAACTCTCCAGTGAGCTCTGGCTACCCTACTCACCGCTGGGAACACAACACGAAGTTATTATAACCGCAGTATTCTGAATTATAACCGCAGTATTCTGTAGGGCTGAGGTACTTCCCCAGTCGGAGTGAAATGTGACTATAAAATACGTCTACTAGGTGTCAAAAAAAGACAATTGACGCACATATAAATTGTCATTATAAATCGAAGTAACTGTGACCAGCCCAATTAATATAAAACGATATATACACCTGCCATCATATGACAGCCAGAAGTCAGCAGTAGGGCATCATTAAGATCATCAGAATTGTAGATCTGATGCCAAATATATCGATTAGTCATATTACAGAAAAACACAAAAGACATCACTAAAGATTGGATTGTGTTGTAAGGTTAATAGCACTGTAGAACAGTAATAACTATTATATTTATCTCTGTTATCAGAAAGGTCACATAAGTTAGTCGTATCAATCTATCACTGGCGCCACCGTGACCCTATTATCTTGCTATTTATTGAATGAGAAAGTTTGGATATATGATTGTTCGCTATTTAATCTCGCCAGAACGACTGAACAAACCTGGATATAAAGAAACCATCGCCTAAAAATATTAAATTTGTTTAAGTTCAAGCCTAGTGGTATGGGTAACGGACTGCTAAGTCGTGGTCTCAGGTTCGATCCCAGGTTTTACCATGGCATACACCAATGACTTTATAACCCGTTAATGGCAATAGGCTCGCCACCTATTACATTGGAACCTAAACATAAACTGGCGAAATGTGGGTGCTAGCACCTCTGCCTACCCCCTTCGGAGATATAAGCGTGAGTTTATGTAAGTTCATCGTCTTCATGCACGATAGTCATCCTGTGAGCTTTGAAATTTGAACAGCTGTGCAATTCTCTAAGCTTACAGCGTCGAGCGCAGGACTGCGACACCCTTGATAGAGATTGTCGGTCGGACTGGGTGACGTCACTGGAGATCGACCAATCACAATCCCGAAGGCTGTCGCAGCGTTGCGCTCGACGCTGTGTACTCAGAGAATTGCACAGCAGTTGTATTTTTTTTTATACCACTTCAGTGGCAGACAAGCACTCGGCCCACCTAATGGGAAGTGGTTACCGTGGCCTATGGACGTATGCAACACCAGGGGGGTTACACTTGCGCTGCCGAGCATGAAGAAACCTTCTGATGCCCCTCTTGAAGAACCCCATATTGTAGATGCTTGGGAAAAACGAAGCAGGGAGGTCATTCCACGGCTTGAGTGTGCGTGGGATGAAGTTTCTTTCATACCGCAAAGTGCGCAACGTCTCAGTTCACAATGTGTGAGGATGAATTCCCTGCCTATGGCGAGAGGTGCGATGATAGAATGTAGCTGTGGGCATCACGTCAAACTATTCATCTGAGCACAAACTATTGTATAGGCGGTAGAACACACACAGTGAGGCAAAGTCCCTACTAAGGTTAAGAGGTTCCACACTACCTGCGAGTATAGGATTGTCAACCAGCCTCAACGCCCGTCTTTCCACCGAGTCGAAGAGGTCAAGCTGGTATGCAGGCGCTCCAGCAAAAAGGTGACAGCAGTACTCCATGCGAGGCCGGACCTGTGCCTTATGTTTCCTTGATGCCAACTTAACTTTGTCCTCCAAATGACTCCGGTGCTATCGACACCAAGGATCCCGATACTCGAGGAGATGGTAAGCGGTGTGCCCAGGAATTACGGCGCTACAATTAATGGGGTTTTCTAAGCGGTGAATATACACACTTGTCTTAGTGGGGTTGAATTGGACTAGGTTTAGTCGTCCCCAATCGGATACTCCAGAGAGAGTAGTCTCGATTGCAGACACAAATTATTCGCGACTCTTCTCCACCTCGGACTGAGAGATATTTGCACGGCCCGTGTAACACGTATCCCCGGTACTGTCGTCCGCATAACAATAAATGGAGCCATCAGACAGCATGTCATTGATATGCAGCAGAAATAGCGTCGGAGACAACACGGAGCCTTGTGGGACACCAGCGTTTATGTTCATGCGGTCCGAGCAGCTGCCGTCGACGACAGTTGTAGTTTTAAAATTCATGTTTCTTCCTTCAAAATAAATATTTCAATAAACTTTGAGGAGTTTAAATTTATGAAAAAACGCACGACGACCAAATAAGAGAAAAGATATATTATCATCTGTCAAAATCTTAAGTTTGTGGGCTCATCAATTTACACTAGAACTAGGACAAGTAATTATGATCACGCTGTAAAATTGCCACTTTTCTTAAGAATGTATTATTTGCTCACCAAATTCAAGCGATAAAGACAGTTATAAGTGGCATACGACCACGGCTATCCTTGATATTCTTGTCTTGTTTAATACTTTTTGCAGCGTGATTTTTCTATAGTCGGGTTTTAGTTTTTAACTTATTTTTTTATTTATATTATTTTGGGGCAAGTAACAGTCATAATGTATACATATTTGAAATGTACTAATCAGTTGATATCAAACACAGTATATTTATCTCAAATTTATTGTTTAACACTGTACTTAATGACCGCATGAGGGCGCTACAATAGATTTGGTGACACATCATTATAGCATATAACTATCGGACGACCACGACGCTTCTAACGATACTTCTAACAATTCTAATATATAGTTGAGGAGCTATGCCAGCTATGAGGTAACAGATGAACCTACAAACACCTGTCAAAATCATAACCATCCTTTGGCTTCGCCGTAATCGGGTATAAACTAATCAATTATTGAACATTTCCATCACCATCTTCCCACATAGTTTACCATCAAGTGTGGTATATAATAACGTACGCATGTCATCATAATTTTTCAAATCGGTACTTCCGTTTAGGAGAACAGTGCGAAAGTAAACATGATTTTGTCACACATCATGCCGGGTCAACAACCCAGTGACGTATGACAGTGACGGATTGTGAGCCGGTGTGTTTGTTTGTGTGCTATTTATAACAGTAGGGAGGCGTAGGGCTTTTTCTAGCGTATTAAATCTATACTTATGAAGCTGAAGAGTTTGTTTAAGCGCACTAATCGCAGGAACTACTGGTTCGAATTGAGAAATTATTTTTGTGTTGAAAAGTCAGTTTATCGAGGAAGGTTATAGGTTATTTAATCATCACGCTACTACTAAATGGAGCGGAGTAGTAATAATAAATATCAACAAACAAAATTCCCATACGTTATTAGTTTTTGTTTTTTATCTAGGACACGCCAATTTGACT
The DNA here is from genome assembly GCA_963662185.1 of Eilema griseolum. Classification (NCBI taxonomy): domain Eukaryota; kingdom Metazoa; phylum Arthropoda; class Insecta; order Lepidoptera; family Erebidae; genus Eilema; species Eilema griseolum. The sequence continues at coordinate 11,688,900 of OY759239.1, read as the reverse complement.
TCACCTCGCCTGATGGTAAGCTAAAGGCAAAGTCTCAGTAAAGAGGGTCACCATTACTGATATGTAGTATGTTATACAATGGTGGCACTCAGCTTGGACACCAGATGCTATCTCACGCCCCGATTAAAGAACTGGCTGGTGATAAATTCCAGGTCTTAGTGGTCCGGCAAAGGGCAGTCTCCGAGCCGTTTGGTTCTTTCTCGTGTATTCTGCACCGTGTGCGAGTGACATTATGGCTTGAGGTGGTGATACGAGGTTTTGAAGTCTGCCACAGCCGAAGGCCGGACTGGACAAATCTTTTAAAAACATTGTCACATGTGGTGTTGAATGATTTATTATACTGACAATGTTCCGGTAAGTACAGAAATGTTTCGAAATCGTGTATGTCGTCAGATTATTGTTTCTATAACAATGCTCAATTATGTTACTACATAAACACGGAAAACAGTAAGACGCGTGTTTGACTCATATGTGTTGATTTAAGTCAATATTTAAATATAGATTGGTGTATCATAAACTCAGTTGGTACACCTACTCAGTGATGGACGAGGCTCCCGAGACTCTGACATAGGCTCTGGCATAGGCCCTGGCATAGGCTCTTTAATAGACCGTCATATGCCCTGGCATAGGCCCCGGCATAGGCTCTGGCACAGGCTCTAGCATAGGCTCTGGCATAGGCTCTGGCATAGGCTCTGGCATAGACTCTGGCATAGACTCTGGCATAGGCTCTGGCATAGGCTCTGGCATAGGCTCTGGCATAGGCTCTGGCATAGACTCTTAAATAGTCTGTTATAGGCTCTGGTATAGGTTCTAGCATAAGCTCTGGCATAGGCTCTTAAATAGTCTGCCATAGGCTCTGGTATAGACTCTGGCATAAGGTTGAGATTAGACGGTAGTAGTAGGAAAGCTGATCTTGGACTCCAAGTGCAAGGTACAAACATGAATGCCCCTGGGTCGGCCGGGGTGCGAGGGATATGCCTGTTAACCTCACCTTCGGGAACCAAAAACGACCCACAAACTCCGTTCTAGTCAGTTCTAGTCCAACATAACTTCTCCCACCGGCTCCGATGATGGCAATATCCGCGGAAATTTTCCGCAGGTGAAATAAAAAAAGTTACAAACATAACATATATTGGGTAATTACACTATACGTCTGTACGTTCCAACTGTATGACACATTGTGTAACAATAAATTTGAAAATAATCACTTGATTCGCACAAAATTGTAATGGGCTTGAGTCATGCGTGTATGTGCTCCGTTCTATATAACGTTTTGATTGCCGCTTTCGACAGATTTCAAATGCTACTAATATTTAAAACGTTTTACCATGGGACACACCAATGACTTTTCGATGCTTTTCGGAGTTATGTGTGTATTTATCACAGGTTTATAAGTTCCCGGTTATTGGCAATAGGCTCGCCACCTATTACATTGGGATCTAAACATAAACTGGCGAAATGTGGGTGCTAGCACCTCTGCCTACCCCTTCGGGGATATAGGCGAGAGTTTATGTTATGTTATGTATTTTGGGATAATGGATGGAGAATCCCGTGTTTTAATGTGTACACTTTGAATAATATGTATAGGGATTTACCAAACCTTGCCATAACTAATAGCCAGTTAAACCCGATTTTATTTTATTTATTGAACTAATTTTCAACAGATTCTGATGAAGCAAAAGCACTGCCGTGTCACGGACACTGCTAAAAAAAATAATTTCATTTTAGACTTTAAACCAATGTCTTTAAAATCCAAATTTAAGAGACAATGAAGTAATGGAACACTAGTCATTTTACTTTGAACTTTAAGGGCATAGAAATAGTCTAAATTTTATTGTCATTTTATACAGTGGGTTTGATTTAGTAGAATCAAGGGCATGTGGAAAATTTATCTTAGAATCTCACCTTATTAAGGTTGCATATAACTTTCCTCGCGTCTCTACAATCAGATGGGTTCTGGAGATATTTCAGCCGCCTCTGCACCAGGTCGCTGACGTTGGCCGCTTCAGCGTTCCGCCACTCTTGGTAGCCGTCCAGCTCTGGGAGTTTCTGCTGGTCGGACAGAAGTGATCTGGAAATATTGTCTGGATTAGTGTTACATTCTGGCACACAGCAACTGGCGAAGCCCTCAAGGTAGAGAACGCCGTTTTAGGATCAACAGCATCTAGAATGGAGCCTCTCGTAGCCCTAGGCCCCCTTCTGGAATTAATCTTATCCTTTTTTATATAGGACACGTTAACCATCAGGCGAAGCAGAGTAATTGACTTGACCTATATTTAAAAAAACAGAGGGAACGCTGCCAGCCTGATGGGCTCGTTTGGGCTAGGGAAGTTGAAGTACCTTAATCCTCCGGCCGGATCAAAAATTTAAATGTATGTATTTGAGTTATAATTTAAAAAGGTAATTTGTATTTAATTGACTGAATAAAAGATTTTACCTAGTAAGTATTACCAAAAATAAAACAATTCCATATTTAACAAAAAAAAGTTCATATATGTCTAATATTCTCCGAGTTTGTGCTGGTATCTTCTTAGTAGAACCACAGTGAATATAATTCTCATAGTAGAACGAACCAGTTAAACATATAACATAACATAAACTCACGCCTATATCCCCGAAGGGGTAGGCAGGGGTGCTAGCACCCACATTTCGCCAGTTTATGTTTTTTAGATCCCAATGTAATAGGCGGCGAGCCTATTGCCATTAACCGGGCAAAACAAAAGCGAAAGAACTTATTTAATATTTTTATAATATTAGTATAAACTATTACTTGACATAGTTATAAAATTTTGACGTTCATGTATGTTGTTTATGTGCCTAAACTGAATAAATGAAATTCATTCTTTGATTAATTCTTTGATTTATGATTTTAGGCGGCAGTCACTCCCGTAAACGCCGAGATAAATTGAATCATAAGGAAAGGAGGAAAATCGACTGATTTGAACCGCGCAATGTAGCTATTATGAATTATTTATATTCAACTTCCATCCAGTGATGACCTATGACCGTATCTCAGTAAGTACCTAAAGTAAACGCACTTAGCTCTGTTTTGACACTTGTCGACATCGTTTTAATTCAATATTTTGCTTAGATTAAACACTTCTATACATAATATCCTTAGGAAGATAATTACTGTTGTCGTCATGTTCTATTCATGAAAGGCGACAGACAATACGCAATTAAGAGAAACATACTGTATAGGTAGAGTTCATTAAGTGTTACCTGTTTGTAAATGTTTCGGTGTATAAATAGAACTTACATATAATATATTAGGTTGGGGAAAAAGTCTTTTCGCATTATAGTATATGTGAACTTGTAATAAAATCTCTTTGGCTATACTATTTGTATCTGGCTGTTTTTGGTATCATTAAAAGTTAAAACTTTAAAGAACATAATTCCAAATTCAAACTAGGAAAATGTGTGATTTTCATTCGTTATTCGTATTGTCAAGATGAGTGAATCTAATGAAGAAATTCGATACATTTTAAAATTTTATTACAAAAAAGCCGCGAAAAAAATTTGCGATGTTTATGGACCTAGTGTAGTGTCTAGCACAAATTTGGTTTAAGCGTTTTCATTCCGGAAATGTTGTTGTTTAGGCAGAGGTGAATTAACAGTATTAACACCCACATTTCACCAATCCTGAAATTCGGTCCCATGTAATAGGGGTTGAGCCTGCTGTATTCCGGGCACTATTGTTGACTCAAACCATGCATCTGAGGCTGATTCTGGGCTGTACAATATTCGTCTGATGTTAAACAGTCCTATCCCATAGTCGCCTTGTACGATACCGCATGGGAAGAGATGGGGTGGTCCAAATTCTACTCTGCCGGGAATCACGCGGTTTATTGACATCAGAACTTACAATAAGCATCACAAATTACGACTAATTTGAAATAATCTTCTTTAATCTTCGGATTATTCTTCAATTTAAAAGTTCATCTCTTAAGATAGCTTACATTATACTTTATAGGTAATTGCCTTGAAACGCCATACACTTTAAGTGATATCGTAAAATTAAAACTATCGCGTAGATTATTGAGTTAGGTACCAAAATCTTTTTTAAGAGGTAGTAGGCCGCTAGGAAAGTACGTCCTTATATCATATAACGCTTAGACGATTTTAAGGATTTTTGATCATAGAGTTAGCATCTCAATCTCCTAAACTCCGCTGGACCCCGCTGTGCACCTCTCGTCTGCGCGTCTAACTTTACTACATTCAGTCGTAAACATTGATGTGTTTTATATAAAAACTCAGTTCATTTATATTTTTCTGTTTACATTGGGACCTAAACATAAACTGGCGAAATGTGGGTGCTAGCACCTCTGCCCACCCCTTCGGGGATATAGGCGTTAGTTTATGTTATGTTATGAAACTCATTTTAAAGAATTTTGAACCACTAGTTAGTCAAAGCTTATTTGATTAATATCTGTGTTTATAAAAAGTCGTTACAAGATTGTTTACCTTAAGTAACCGATCAAGAACCAAGCGGTTCGGTGACTCTTTCCTTAGTCGCACCATTATGGCCTGGCACTCATTACCAGCTCACATGTTTCCTTCTTCCTACAGTCCTGGGTCTTTTAAGCGGGACGTGAAAAAGTATATGATTAGGCTTTTTTCTTTTTTTTTTTACGTGCGCAAAATCCCCACGGATACCTCCCCACCGGAGCCGGTGGAAGAGGTTAAGTACCAAACTGAATGGAGAATAGATAGACTCATCTCCAATTGAATAGGAACACCAATCCCTTTTCACGGTTCTACAGGTCGAACAGAACAGGTTGAAACAGAAGCAAGTGCTTCTTCTATTTCAAGGTCAGTGTCTAACTGGTCTCGATTGTACAGCTAAGAATTCTGGAGATTTTTTTTTATATACAGCTTAGGTGGCAGACAAGCACACGACAATTGGAAAGTGATTACCGTGACCTATGAACGTGTGTAACACCAGGAGAGTCATACCCGAGCTGCCGACCCTGTAAGAACAGAGATTTTCTGTGCCATCAGTGCAGAACACAAAATCCAGGACAAGCCTTTGGTCATCCAGCAGCACAAAAACTCTCATGTTTATTACGTACACGCACACGCACACGCACACGCACACGCACACGCACACGCACACGCACACGCACACGCACACGCACACGCACAAGCACACGCACACGCACACGCACACGTACACGCACACACACCCTAGTATACTTACGCATCCACATACCACTTACCCACCTTATACGTGTTAATTTTTGTTTTTATATTGCATATTTTGATTTTGAATTCTTGTATTTTTTTTCTTGTGTCTATTTTTATTACTATATTCGTTATCATAATTCTGTTACGCACCTACTAAGTGATAAACAATATAGATAAATAAATCTTGTGGGCGGAGGCGCTGTCTGCTGAAACAAAGGCTACAAGCCTAGCTCAGCAGCAGATGCTACAAATAATTGGCATAGAAAAGGAACCAATATATTTATTTGTTTTCTTGTAACACCAATGTAACACATCATGTTTCGAGCAATAAATTATTATTATTATTATTATTTATTATTATGTTAGCTCTGGCTACCGTACTCACCGCCGGTAACACAACACGAGGTTATTATAGCCGTGGTATTCTGGTATATATTTGTAAGGAAGTAGGACACGGCGGTATTTCTGCCCAACTGGGTAGTCCGACTGGGGAAGTACCTCCGCCCACAGAATACCGCGGTTATAATAACTTCGTGTTGTGTTCCCAGCGGTGATAAGGATAGCCAGAGCTCACTGGAGAATTTGTGCTGTCAGTGGGAAGACTAAAGGCTTGTCCTGCTTTGTCTTCTACACTGACGGCATAAAAACTCTGTACTTACAGGGTTGGCAGCGCGACTGTGACTCCTTTGGTGTTACAAACGTCCATAGGCCACGGTAACTACTTTCCATCAGGTAGGCCGTGTACTTGTCTGCCACCTAAGTGGTATATATATATATGGAGTTAGGAGGTGACATCTGACAAGAATATATGGAAGAGAGTGATATGCTGCGCCGACCGCAAATAATTCATACAAAGCTCAGACAGACACCGTCTGCACTTCAAATTCTCAGGTCGTCTTCGCCTCAATGTAGCCATGTAGGTATACAGCGTTCAGTGTATTACAAGCAAGGCCTGTTATGGAAATAATCCGTATTGGAGCAACCTTGAATATAACTAATTATGAGTCATTGATCTATTTATATGAACTGTCTGTAGACGAGCCCAAGTTAAATTAGTCTTATTTGAGCTTACGAAACTTGTTTTCATGTCAATACCTACTTTATTTTTAGTACTATAAGTAATATCTAGTGGGTATCATGCTAAATTGTATGTAATGATTAGCAATGATAATGAATAAGTGAAATAGAATTAATGATAAATCTTACATGCTAGAAATTTAAATAAACATTGTCCATTTTAGCATAAAAGCATAATAGTAAACTTTAAAATTGAATGTCATTATTTTGCAGTAGTTTTTGGTTGATAACTGGCAGAACCGGAGTCCAGTTCAACATCATGAGAATAATTCCAGAGACTAAACAATTAGGTAAAGGCAACAGAAACAGTCCTTTTGTCTTTGTTTTGGGGGAATTCTCTCGATTTCTCCACCGCGGTAGCCTAGTGGTATGGGTAATGGACTGCTGAGACGAGGTCTCGGGTTCGATCCCAGGTTTTACCACTACTGACTATTCGATGCTTTTCGAAGTTATGTGTATATTAATCGCAGGTTTATAAGTGCCCGGTTAATGGCAATAGGCTCGCCACCTATTACATTGGGACCTAAACATAAACTGGCGAAATGTGGGTGCTAGCACCTCTGCCTACCCCTTCGGGGATATAGGCGTTAGTTTATGTTATGTTATGTCTATCATTGGATCCTGCCTGGACATGGAACCACCCTTGAAGTAGAGGGGTCTACAACAAATTAATCATAAAAATCTATTCATAATTAATGCTTATAATCGCGTCATAAACATACAAAAACTACAGATCCGAAAGAATTTGCATATTTACATTGGTCTAGATTTTTCTATGTTTAATATTTAAGCATCTATTTATTTACAGAAAAAGTCTGTATAAGTTATCCGCTTTCTTGAACACATATTACAAATAAGATTCTTTTTTTCTAGATTATCTTGCATAAAATGTTCTACGATCTTTTTTTACAAATTTTTGCACGAATATATATATTTGCATTGGTCTGGGTGTTTCTATGTATAATATGTATGTATTTACAAAAAAAAAGTATCTAAGTATGTCTATCCACATTCTAGATTTCATAACACTAGCTAGTTATGCTATGTATACCATGGGTTTAGATAGCGTTGTGTAGAATGTTGTAGAATATTTATTTATTTATTACCTAGAAGGCCCACTCTGGTCTCACAATCTGTGGTATGTCAGTAGTAAACGCCACTCAGTGCAAATATTTGTATGCATCAATATGGCTATTTGCATTAGTCTATTCGTGCCTCAGAGAGCACGTTAGTCATCGGCCCCGGTTGCCATACGAACATATATGGCAGTTGTTACGGGTAGTTGAGTCCTAAAAAGTCCGCTTAATCTAACTACAGAACTATGATATCACTGGTTGTGATGGTCAGATCGTTTAACAGAAAAGATCGAAGTTCAGCCGATTCACAGTTAGACCAGAAAGCCGATCTCAACTGAATTGGGAAAAGGCTCAGAGAACGAAAAGGCCTACTCTCTACTACTCAGAATATCATTTAAATCTCACTACTTGCTCGTTAATTCACCTCTGCCTAACCCTCCGGGGATAAAGGCATGACATTATGTATGTATGTACTTGCTCGTTAACTATGCATGCTAAAGATGACATTAATGTATTAACCTCACTTAAGATTGGTCAGTTAATTATTTAGGAGGTAGGACACGACGGTATTTCCGCCCAATTGAGCATTTCCCCCGGGGAAGTACCTTCGCCCTACAGAAAACCGCGGCCATAGTAACTTCGTGTTGTGTAGGGTAGCCAGAGCTCACTGGAGAATTTGTGCTATCAGTGGGATGATTAAAGGCTTGTCCTGCTTTGTCTTCTACACTGACGGCACAGAAACTCTATGCTTACAGAGACGGCAGCGCGAGTGTGGCACCTCTGGGTGTTACAAACGTCCATAGGCCACAGTGACACCTTCCAACAGGTGGGCCGTGTGCTGCCGTGTCTGCCACCTATGTGGTATAAAAAAAATGTAACAGTGGCGGCCCTATAACCCGATTCCTGCCCGTTTCCCATAGATTGCATATATACATATTGCTTTTCTACCCACCGGCTTCCCGTTTGCAAATGTTCACCCTTCGCCACTATGACATTTAGTACATATATGTCATATAGTTCTGGAATATTATCAATGTTTAGCCATATCCGCAGTTACGCTGGTAAAGCGGACCCCAGACACCGAGGCGAAAGATTCGGATGCGACTGGAATTAACGCTAAGATGAAGAAGAAAATTGTACACATCTGGAATAACATACACTCACGACTTCTTCTTCCAGGGTAGGCAGGACAATATCCTTCATTTGTTGCTATCGTGTAAACCTCGAGTAAATCTACACATTTCTTTTTATTACAACATTAAAACTCGCATGTTTATGAGATAAGCAGTAACCGTGTTAAAATACAATTTGTTATAATCATTACTGTACCCAGGCGTCCCATAAGATGTTACATGCAAGCGTAATTGTAATAATTAATGTCCCATTTTCGTTCGTCAATCGTGGCAAAGATAGTATTTTAAATTTCCGTAAGATATAAAAAACAGCGTTCGGAAAAATATTTTCAGTAATTGTACAACGGTTTGGGACTTTTAGCGATTATTTTTATTCTTTTTTATTTAATGACGTATACGTAAACCGAAAAAAATACGAACTAGCCTATGCGCGCAGTTCCGCTCGCCTGAAATTGTTTTTTAAATTATCCGATTTATTGCGCGATTATGTTAACTTCTCTTCGAGTAAGAATTCTCCTTCTCTTTCTCTGAAGAAAGTTGTCGTAAAAACCTAAATAAACCAAATGGAGTATGGAGTAGGTATATTGATATTTGAGCAGAGGCATAGACTTTAGATGCTTCCAAGAGGAGGTACTCATTTTAAAGACTGTACTAATAAATAAAAGTCGTAGGGTCAACACAGACCAAGCGACACAATACTAGAGCACTTAAGAGTTAATTAAATAACAACCTTATTCTATTTAGGTAAGGCTGAAAATAGTATAAAATAATATGCAGAAGTATAAAAAGACTAGCGCGTTGTTACATACTATTTTAAGCCTTGGTCTAAATGGAATAATATTGATATTTCATTAACACTTGCTCTGTGTTGGAACCCATATCCGTAAAAACATGTGCACAGAAAAACCAACCTTTTCCTATCGCCAACTTGCTCCAGAATCACTTGCAACCTTTCTTCCTTTTTTTCTTCTTGCATGAGCTTCCCAAGTTCATGCTCCACATAATACCACATTTCTTTCGTATTGGAGTATATTCGTCTCCTGAGATTCTCGTATTCTTCCGATGGTCCCTGTCCCCCGTCAAGGAACAGGGACCCAGTGTCAATATTGATATTTCCATTGAGTCTGGGAAGAGAAAGCTGGAATTAGTATCATAACAGAGTTCCAGGATCATAGAAAGTACCGTAATAGGCTATTTGACTTTTTTTTTTTTACTCTTGAAAAATGACCACTGACTAATAATATAATAAACTGCTAAAGTGAAATATTCTTACGACAAATGGTTATAAAGATATTTGATTTTGTAAATTCAATTTCTCACGCCGTCCGAAAACGCTCCATACAAAATCGTTACTTGCGAGTGACGTCACACGCCTGTCGCGCGTAGTGCAAATGTATGGAGTGCTAGAGAATATCGGGATGAATAGGGGTGAACCTATTGCCGTCTTCCGGGCACTATTGTTGACTCTAGCCATGCATCTGAGGCTGAGTCTGGGCTGTATATATCTGACGGATGTTAAACAGCCCTATCCCTTAGTCGCCTTGTACGACACCGCATGGGTAGGGCGTGGCCCAAATTCTACTCTGCCGGGAACCACGCGGTATGGATAAAGAAGAAGAAACTAATAAATAAAACTTAACTCCGATACTTACCCACTGGACTTTTTAACTTGTGCTATAAGATTACTATGTTGATGTCTTAACGTCTCTAACTGGGCTGTCACCCTTTTTAACCTTTCCTGGAATTCTTGGACCTCATCTTGGTTCCCGTTGCATCTGAAAAAAAAAACTATTGTTACCATTTATGTACTAATCTACCACCAAGTCAATTAACGTTCTAAAATTTACAATCCCTGAAAAGTACTTCATTGTTAATATCGTTAGTCATTAATATACTATCATAATATAGAAGAGTCGGTAGCTTAGTGGTTAAGGTCCTGGGTTCGAATCCTGGCCAATACACTACCGACGTGAACCCACTCCTAGCACAAGCAATTTAGCTTAGTTGGAGGGATTAGAGGGAATATTAGTCATTGCGGTTACTAATATTCTTTAAAAAGTATATGTGTAATACATAGTACCTAAGTTAGTTAGTTTTATACATATAACACTACTAAACATTAGGTACATAATTTTAGTTTTTGACTATGCGTTTTAGTCGGCATGCTATATTATTTTCTCCTTTCTCACTAAAACATTTACGTGGAGAAAGAATTAAAATAGGTAAGTACTCCGAAGTTAAATAAAGACTCCCATGCACAATATGCCTAGTGTTCAATCGGCTTTAACCGAATCACGCCAAAAATAAAGACTCCCATGCACTATATTGCCTAGTGTTCATTCGGCTTTAACCGAATCACGCCAAAAATAAATACTCCCATGCACAATATTGCCTAGTGTTCAATAGGCTTTAACCGAATCACGCCAAAATTGAATTTTTATTGTTATGGCAAGTATAACTGTCCACAGCACAAACAGTCAGTTACTTGATCCAATCGGCAGTATCATTCCGATTGCACAATAGGCAGCACAGTTTATGACAACCATTTATTCCGTGCAAATTACGAGACGAAGAACGCAGAAGAACTTAAAAAATCTCTTAAAAGTTATTTTTTTCAATCTTATTAGACTTTGTTATATCTGTGAAACAAGTGGAAAATCTACTAAATTAAAGAAATAAATTTATACACCATTTTTTGACCCAGTTTGATCATATAACACTAATATCCTGACATATGCTGACTGTGAATGACGTCACACTAAGAAAATCACAAAGTAAAATTAAAATAATACTGTAAGAGTTGGTAGTAGCCTAGTAGCCCCCCGATCAGATTAAACCAGAGATTATAATCCCGGCAAAGACGACATAATTATTGAACTATAGTGTTCTTCCTCGCAGTACTTATTCTGTTCACATGGATCGAATCCGATTCCTGTGCGCTATAAAAATAGCTTATGAACGTGTGACACGTTCGTGTTGCCGTTCCTGTGAGAACAGAGAGGTTCTGTGCAATCAGTGCAGAAGACTAAGCAGGACAAGGTTTTGGTCTTCCCAGTGATAGCACAAAAACTCCCCAACGAGCCATCGCCGCGAGCAAGGTGGAGAGCGTGAGAACCCTCACTCCCAGGGCCGCCACAAGCTCCCGTCTCGGCGTCTCCCACGCCGGACACTCGGTGAGCGTGTGCGGCTCCGAGTCCTAACTCGCGTCGCAGTGATGGCACTCGGACGTTGGCTCTTTCTCCATCCGACGCAGATACTTTCCGAAGCACCCGTGCTCGGTGATCATCTGCGTCAGACGGTACGAGAGGCTGCCGTGTGGCCTCTCTAGCCACTCCCCCATGATGGGTCTTACCGCCGCTACTAGGGCGCGCCCTGGGTTCTTGCCCTGAATATGTTGATCTATCCCCATACATTCTAGGTATACTATTTATTTATTTATTTTTATTTATTTATTAGATTCACCAACAGTTATATACAATAATACAATTCATATAAATTTCACATGTTTGGTGCTTATAACTAATTGCATAACCAATTACAGGTGAATACAGCATGCATCACTAATTAAGTAATGTTGTTATGGGAGAATTAAACATACTAAACAAATAACAATAATTTTAATTTTTTTTGTAAATTATAATAGATTTATTGAGATTGATTTTGAATAATTATATGTCAATTAATAGAGGAATTAAATGGCTATAGTAACAATAGTAATATGCACATAAATAACAACTGTAGGTTGTAAAGTTTTATAATAGATGTCAATGAAAAATATAAACGACTAATTTAAACAATGTGTTCAGGCAGCAAGTAACGAAAATTAAGAGAGAAAGAAAGGGACTACATCAGTCAGGCAAGTTATCGAGAACGAGTTTACGAAATTCGTGTGGTTTCGTGTTAAATATATCTAACGAGTTCGCACAGTATTTGTTGACGGCCCTACACAGTCTGGGAATCGACGAATTACTATGAAACCACAAACTAACAATAAAACTACTATTAAATAATATCTACGAGTATAACACATCCCCTTAATAATAAACCTGTTAGTTACATGATTTCCAAGCCTATGATAGTGATAAAGATCTTATTTTACTTACTGATCAACATCAAACCTGCAAAAATACCATATAATAAGCATATCATATCTTAGACCTGCTGACACAAAAGAAAAGAAAAGAGAAGAAAAGAAAAGAAAAGAAAAGAAAAGAAAAGAAAAGAAAAGAAAAGAAAAGAAAAGAAAAGAAAAGAGAAGAGAAAAAAAGAGAAGAGAAGAAAAGAAAAGAAAAGGAAAAGAAAAGAAAAGAAAAGATCGAAAGAAAGCAAACGCAAGGTGACAACTGACGACCTGAAAAATATGGAAGTCTGGGGGATCGGCAGCAATGGCGCACATTGGGAGAGGCCTATGTCCAGTGGACTGCAATAGGTTAATTGATTGTTTTACACTTTTTTTTATACAATTTAGGTGGCAGACAAGAACACCAGAGGAGTCACACCCTTGCTACCGACCCCGTGTAGAAGACACAATCAAGACAAGCCTTTAGTCTTCCCACTGATAGCACAAAAAACCTCCAGTGAGCTCTGGCTACCCAACCCACCGCCAGGAACTCAAGACGAGGTTATTATAGTCATGGTATTCTGTATGGTACTTCCCCAGTCGGGACTATTCAATCGGGACGGGAATACCGTCGTGTCCTACCTTGTTCAATCCGCTACTTTTCAGTAGTACTAACACTAATAAATCACGATTTACAGTAAATATAAAAGGATGGTATTTAAACGTATATCAAAAAGAGTACATTTTGTACGACAAAATAATCCAAATTCACATCAAAAATACTGATTGAGCACCAACAAACTACTGCAAGTAAGTAGTTAGTTAGCAACCAACCAACCAACCAATTATAAAAAAAATTACCACAAAGACATAAGGCGGGAGCTCCGCTTCGCTTCGCTCCAGCCTTAGTCTTCTAACCTAACCTATCCATTTCGGGGTGGGTGGTGATCATTCTGAACTTAATTAGACGCACAATCAGTATTTTTACTGAACGCGAAAATATTATCTAATATAAAATAAGGATTTTTTAAAAAAGCACTAAATAGTAGTACCTAGTACAAGAGTGCACGACACGAAACCAAGTTCCATCAGATTAACGGATTCATATAATCACGCCTGTATCCCCACATTTCACCAACAATTAAATTTGGTGCTACGTAATAGGGGGTGAGCCTATTGTCGTCTTCCGGGCACTATTTTTGACTCAAGCCATGCATCTGAGGCTGAGTCTGGGCTGTATACATCTGTCTGATGTTAAACAGCCCTATCCCTTAGTCGCCTTGTACGACACCGCATGGGAAGAAATGGGGTGGCCCAAATTCATGTGTCGGGAACCACGCAGACCGGGTGAGATGTATATCATTAGACGTATCTTTAATTGGAAAATATGAAATGGCTATGCTAATTTTATAATAATGAAAAAAATATTTTAATGTAAACACAGAGAGACATATGTCTATCTCACACAAAGATAAAGAAGAGAACAGGCGCTCTCTGATAACTTCAAACCTTGCTGTCACCACTTTCGCTAATGTTTTCGAATTGCAAGCAGTGGTTTCTCAAACACAGAATTTGATGATCTTTCAAATGAGCCTGTTTAATAACTAGTAATGAAAAAAGAAGAAACAATCCATTTTCGAAGCTGGTTACAAAAGACGATTACGAAAATGGTCTATTTTTTCTTTTTTCATAACTGGTTATGAAAATTAGTTACCATGATGGACGATACCGTTTTTTCTGGTAATCTTATTAGATACGGATTTTTTTGTTTTTCAAACAAAAAATCCGTATCATTGACATTGACATTTCTTATCAAGAAGACTTTAGAATTTTAATTTTCTTTAATTTAAAATGTAAGCTTGCTGCTTTGTTGTGTGCCTCCCTTCTCAAAGATTGGACATTCTGGGAATTGGACATTTTGAGAATTGGACATTTTGGGATTTGGACATTTTGACACCGTTGGACATTTTGAGAATTGGGAATTTTGACCCTGAACGCTCCCTTCGCCCCTAACTGACAGAAAAGTAAGTCAGTGTAACAAAAATGTATAGCATTGTGCACGATTCATTGAGTATTAACATCCAATTTATTACAACTAATAACGTAGTACTAACGTTTCTTGCATTACTTTTTTTGGAAAATAATCTTATAACCTAAATACCCTGCACAGTCGGTTAACCCTAGTGATTTTGAACGAACTAGGCTCTGTCGGTGGCTTTTCTCTCATGATTGAAAGGTCGGACATCATTCACTCCGGAGAAGTTCACCGAAAACAATGAGCTGACCTAAAAGTCCGAAGTACTTCGGACGCAACTAGGAAAACGCTATGAGGATAGTCATCAATCAATCAATTAGCCTATCGCAGTCGCTGGAAATATGCCTCTGTCGAATTTTGGGCTTTGGCCTACTGTTTCCACCCTGGCCAGAGGGTTGGTACATGGTTTTATGATGATGAAGAGGGTAATTATGATGATGAAAGTACCAACCTGAGCGGCGATATAACTAGATAAGTGACGACACAGTCCACTGTTGGAAATATACCTATATCCAATGTTGGGCTTTGGCCTACTGTTTCCACGCTGACCAGACGGGTTGGTACAGGGCTTTATGATGATGAAAAGGGTAATTATGATGATGAAAATACCAACCTGAGCAGCGATATAACTAGATAAGTGACGACACAGTCCACTGTTGGAAATATACCTCTATCCAAGGTTGGACTTTGGCCTACTGTTTCCACGCTGATCAGACGGGTTGGTACAGGGTTTTATGATGATGAAGAGGGTAATTATGATGATGAAAGTACCAACCTGAGCGGCGATATAACTAGATAAGTGACGACAATCCACACGAACAACAAGACAACGGCTGCACGTTTCCATTTCGCTAGGTACATCATAAAGTAGTCATTGAACGTGGTGTAACCATTGGAATAGCGTTTCATTGCCGCACCATTGTGCTGCTGCTGTCAGTTTCTCCGCACCATACTGCTGACCTGGAACAAAGAGACGGCAAACTTAATTATTACTCCTCCAGCTTCATTACGCTACTTTTTCAATATGGAGAGGCGGTAAAATAACCCCAGCGAGGTAGCAATCGTGGGCATTAGGACGAAAGGCCAGAATCACCGACGAACTATTCGGCAATTGTCGAGCAAGACCGTTATTAGCATCAGCACCGTTACCAATTTCCCAAGCCAACAGCACGTTCAAACAAACTCTATATATTATTACAATTTATTTATTAGAATAAAAACTCTTGTTATTTATTTATTAACTATTTATTGCCTAACCCTTCGGAAATAAAGAAGTGATTATATGTAAACCGCGGTAGATTAGTGGTATGGGTAATGGACTGCTGGCACACACCAATGAATTTTCGATGCTTTTCGAAGTTATGTGTGTATTTATCTCAGGTTTATAAGTGCCCGGTTAATGGCAATAGGCTCGCCACCTATTACATTGGGACCTAAACATAAACTGGCGACATGTGGGTGCACCTCTGCTTACCCCTTCGGGGATATAGGCGTGAGTTTATGTTATATGTTATGTTTATATGTATGTATGTAAAGAAAACTAACTGATAATAAAATAACACTAAATAAGTAAATGTAATTTTTTTTATGAAACGCTTATGCATCTCATACCTGTAGTGATAACGTTCCCAAAAGGCTGGACGTTAGGTCTATTAGCAAAAACTATTGTCTCTAATATGTACCGTAAATAGAAATTTAATAACAAATATTGTAACCACTCAAATAACGAGATCCGTATCACTTAGTTTGATTGCGTAATCGAACTGATTGACTCGTTACAATCACTCGACCACGATTAAACCGGCAATAAAATTGTACGCCAAATGGAAGTATGAAAAATAGCTTTTTTATTTGTAAATATATTTTGTTATACCTATTATTCCTGTGACATTGTTGGAAAATAACCAATACCAGCATATGTCTAAAGTATCTAATAACTCACAGGAACCTATTGAATGAAATGACAAGTGCTAATTAT
The DNA here is from genome assembly GCA_963662185.1 of Eilema griseolum. Lineage (NCBI taxonomy): Eukaryota > Metazoa > Arthropoda > Insecta > Lepidoptera > Erebidae > Eilema > Eilema griseolum. The sequence continues at coordinate 11,672,354 of OY759239.1, read as the reverse complement.
TCTAATCGATTAAGTTACCTCTCAGGAACGTACTCCCGGGATAAAAAGTAGTAAAAGAAATTCAAGAGATTAATCCATTTCAGTGCCAAATTTCATACAGTCCCAATAGACAAGTGCTAATTATTCTAATCGATTCTCAGGAACGTACAGCCCGGTATAAAAAGTAGCAAATGAAATTCTAGAGTATAATTAATTTCAGTGCCAAATTTCATCCAGCCCCAGTAGAAAAATGCTAATATTTCTAATCGATTAAGTTACCTCTCAGGAACCTTCAGCCCAGTAGCAAATTAAATTCAAGAGTATAATCCATTTCAGTGCCAAATTTCATACAGTCCCAGTAGACAAGTGCTAATTATTCTAATCGATTAAGTTACCTCTCAGGAACCTACGGCCCAGTAGCAAATTAAATTCAAGAGTATAATCTATTTCAGTGCCAAATTTCATCCAGCCCAAGTAGACAAGTGGCCAGTCGTCTGTGGAATAAAATACAATGATCGATGTATGAGACTGACATTTACGACTGCCATAAACGTATTGATACCATTTCACATTATTGATCATTCTATTCAAAAAACGAATTGACTCTTGTCCACCCTTATGGAGACCCTACAAGCTGATCTGTTCCGTTCTGACGTTATCGAGTATACATCTATAGATTGATGTATCCAAACTTTTGCACTTATAAAAGCAGTAAGAATACCACTGTATTCTTACTGCTTTTATGAGTGCAAAAGTTTGGATCCCCTGTGATTTCACCACTGTGAAGAGTCAATAAACTATGATTCCTACCAGCTTCTCTCTCTTTTACAAATTAAAATCAATACTATTGGTCACCAAATGATTAGAATCGTATCAAATTCTCAAAAAAAAACCTTCGTAGTATCTTTCTTTTGAACTTTAGTCGGTTGCCCTACAGAAGATATTGATCTACCGACGTTGCTTATGCTGCCAATAGCTCTCCAAACAGGAAGCTAGGTGAGAGCAGAAAATAGGACGGAGGGATTAATCTAATTTTGTTTGTATAGGTACATGGACCAGATATTAATATAGATCCGTTTGTGCGCAGACATCTTATGCGTTTCGTTTTATACCGTCCTTACTCACAGCTGCATCCTGAGTCTGTTTTCTAGTTTTTACTCTTTATCTTCACCCGGTTTTGGATATACAGAGTTTGGACATGGCAGAGAAACCATTAGCATACACATGGCCCATACCCAGCTTTCTTTAAAAGATGAGGCAAAACAGATTCCTCACTTCGGGTCAGAGAGGGTAGGCCTTACCGTAGGTACGCCAATGTCATCCCAAATGTAAAACCAAGCCAGTGTTTCTTGGGTCTATCTAAAACTTGACTTCACTTTCTATTTATACAATACTCATACCATTAGGCAGTGGATATCAGGAAGTGGTCTAATATATTCTCATCCAGCAGCTTCCATCGAGTTACAAACATACATACACATTGTCGCCTGTATATTCCCGAACGGTGATTAACACCCACATTACTAACTATGATTTTCGATCCCACGTGATCGGGGCGAGCCAATTGCCATCAATCAGGTACAATGGTGCTGATGGAGTAGTAAAATAAAGAAACAAGTTTTGATAATATGTAACATCCAAAATGGTAACATGATACGCATAAGAACATTACCCTGTTTATAAATAGACATTCCTATAATTCTCGCTCAATAAATCATTTCTCCGTATGTATCTTGCATAAACAATTCCAATGTAGTTCTGCTTATTTTTATACTGAAGTACATATAGGATTTACATAATATCCATAATAACGATATGTACATATCCGTGCTGTTTTTCTTTAAGGAGTTCCGTTGAGCGACTTAAAAGTTTAAATTCATTCCAAATTCAAGTTGTTGACCTAGGTTAACTACATAGGCCAGACGTACCTCCATCACTATCCTTTTCGATTTTGAGAAGTTCCCTATAGAAGAATATTCAGTCTAGGCACACAAAGAGCACATTTGAACGTCAAAATTTTACAATAATGTCAAGAAATATTCATGAAAATATGAAATAATGCATTAATAAACCATTGGAAAATGATTCTTTCGCTGGTTCGGTAGGTTAGTTCTACTGAGAAGATACCAGCAACAAACTCAGAACTATATTAGAACTAGATTATCTTTTTTTTAAATATGGTTTTCTTTACAATTTATGTTGAGCGAGCAAGCAAGAGACTTAGGTAGACCACGCATTTTTATCATTAAGATACTCATCTACTTTATAATAACCATTATTCATTAGACTTTTTTTCACTTCTATTTTAAATTTATTTAGTGGCATGTCAATCAAATCCTCAGCAATTTCTATATAGATTATATAGACTATCTTCAAAAGCATATGGCATTAGGCTCGCCACCTATTACATTGGGATCTAAACATAAACTGGCGAAATGTGGGCGCTAGCACCTCTGCCTACCCCTTCGGGGATATAGGCGTGAGTTCATGTTATGTTATCTTCAAAAGCTGAAGACCTATAAACATTAAAACTATACACAGAGGAATTGTGAACCTGATCTTTTTTAAAGCTAGTTTTTTTATTACTAATAGGTCGATAGATCTCTATCTCACCTGCTGACAAGTGGTGATATAGTCGATGTTAAAACACACTTAGGTGTACATTAAGAATACGAAGTATGTTAGATTGTAGCTTTCCGGAAACATACATAGGAAAGGATAACATATTTATTAAAAGAAAATGTTAAAGCTTCTATCTTATCTATCTCTCGCGATGGTGTTAAGTAAAATGGCGACAAGTAGATAATAAGCGGGCTCTCGATTCAACTAAAGAAAAACCAGTTTCATACCACAGACAGTGAATAATTAAAGAATAATGTCGACATTGACATTTTTGAATCAAATTTTAATAGTTACATTGTGGTCATAAAGGGTATCCTCCAACCTGAACAGGTTAATTAGGACATAGAAGACACGCTGTGTCCTGGTGAACAATCCCACTGTTTCTTGTACCACTATCAATTTAGTACCATTAAATGTTTGCATGTTGTAATTTTTAACTCGTTTCGGTAACCCTTTCAGTTTTTCATTTGTACACACTGTTCTGAGTTACAATCCAGTTCAAAAAGTTTGCTGGTTGCTAATTTATCGTTAATGTTATGATTGATTGTAATTTGTTGTGTATCTAAATAAATAAATTAAAAAAATGGCATTGAATTTTAGACTTCATTTTTATAACCCTTAAAGTTCAAAATGAAAGTCTTTAATGTAATTGAATCGTTTTTTTACAATCTTATTTATCACATACAAAATAATTAAAACATAAATACACGACACAAACTCGCGATCATGTCGCGTCAAACAACCCACTCCGCATCGTTCCCGGCGCAAAGGTGCCCATGATGCAGGCCGCGTTGCCCCGCTGAATCGCAATAGCCAACCTTTGCCCCAGGAACGAGCCAGATCGGAAGTCACCGCCATGGTCGTGGATGTGGCGGCCAATTTCCGCGAAAAGAGTTTCATTGCACTTTTTCATTTACTCTGCAAAAAAGCCTCTTAATTTTGGACCGTTTAGTCGCGTTTGGTTCAATACGCATTTGGTACAATTGTCAAAAACAGGAATAATTCGCGGTTGGTACAATTCGCGATTGGTCTAATTCGCAATTGGTACAATTCGCGATTGGTACAATTCGCGATTGGTACAATTCGCGATTGGTACAAATCGCGATTGGTACAATTCGCTATTGGTACAATTCGCTATTGGTCTAATTTGTGGTTTTATTAAATAATACGACATATTGGAACATACTTCTTTGTTATTATTTATAAAAAGTTAAGAATCATATTTTGTGTTACACTCACATTGGCGTTAATAATAAAATAATAATTAATCAGTTCTTTTATTTTTTAGACAAATCAAAAAACAAAAATACACTTAAGTAGATAAATGTGATTTTTTTTTAATTAGATGATCGTAGATTTGCTTAAATGCTATAATTTGAAATGTTTTCTCTTTGTTTATTATTTCAATAATATAAAAGAAAAAACTTTTGTTATATTATTATTTTAATCAAAGGTGTGGTATTGTAATGACAATGATTTACAAAAGTACATAACTTGGAAAGAAAAAATCATTTTGTCTTCCACCGTGTACATAAGTAATTTGCTAAAGGGAATCACCTCACCTGCTGACAAGTGGTGATATAGTCGATGTTAAAACACACTTAGGTGTACATTAAGAATACGAAGTATGTTAGATTGTAGCTTTCCGGAAACATACATAGGAAAGGATAACATATTTATTAAAAGAAAATGTTAAAGCTTCTATCTTATCTATCTCTCGCGATGGTGTTAAGTAAAATGGCGACAAGTAGATAATAAGCGGGCTCTCGATTCAACTAAAGAAAAACCAGTTTCATACCACAGACAGTGAATAATTAAAGAATAATGTCGACATTGACATTTTTGAATCAAATTTTAATAGTTACATTGTGGTCATAAAGGGTATCCTCCAACCTGAACAGGTTAATTAGGACATAGAAGACACGCTGTGTCCTGGTGAACAATCCCACTGTTTCTTGTACCACTATCAATTTAGTACCATTAAATGTTTGCATGTTGTAATTTTTAACTCGTTTCGGTAACCCTTTCAGTTTTTCATTTGTACACACTGTTCTGAGTTACAATCCAGTTCAAAAAGTTTGCTGGTTGCTAATTTATCGTTAATGTTATGATTGATTGTAATTTGTTGTGTATCTAAATAAATAAATTAAAAAAATGGCATTGAATTTTAGACTTCATTTTTATAACCCTTAAAGTTCAAAATGAAAGTCTTTAATGTAATTGAATCGTTTTTTTACAATCTTATTTATCACATACAAAATAATTAAAACATAAATACACGACACAAACTCGCGATCATGTCGCGTCAAACAACCCACTCCGCATCGTTCCCGGCGCAAAGGTGCCCATGATGCAGGCCGCGTTGCCCCGCTGAATCGCAATAGCCAACCTTTGCCCCAGGAACGAGCCAGATCGGAAGTCACCGCCATGGTCGTGGATGTGGCGGCCAATTTCCGCGAAAAGAGTTTCATTGCACTTTTTCATTTACTCTGCAAAAAAGCCTCTTAATTTTGGACCGTTTAGTCGCGTTTGGTTCAATACGCATTTGGTACAATTGTCAAAAACAGGAATAATTCGCGGTTGGTACAATTCGCGATTGGTCTAATTCGCAATTGGTACAATTCGCGATTGGTACAATTCGCGATTGGTACAATTCGCGATTGGTACAAATCGCGATTGGTACAATTCGCTATTGGTACAATTCGCTATTGGTCTAATTTGTGGTTTTATTAAATAATACGACATATTGGAACATACTTCTTTGTTATTATTTATAAAAAGTTAAGAATCATATTTTGTGTTACACTCACATTGGCGTTAATAATAAAATAATAATTAATCAGTTCTTTTATTTTTTAGACAAATCAAAAAACAAAAATACACTTAAGTAGATAAATGTGATTTTTTTTTAATTAGATGATCGTAGATTTGCTTAAATGCTATAATTTGAAATGTTTTCTCTTTGTTTATTATTTCAATAATATAAAAGAAAAAACTTTTGTTATATTATTATTTTAATCAAAGGTGTGGTATTGTAATGACAATGATTTACAAAAGTACATAACTTGGAAAGAAAAAATCATTTTGTCTTCCACCGTGTACATAAGTAATTTGCTAAAGGGAATCATAACGTTACTTATGATAATAATACTACGACCAGTAAGGTTATTTTTCTTTCTTACTTGTATCAGTAAGGAGGAAAGAGAAATTTGAAAATTAGAGAGAAATATTCCAGTTTTATTGTTTTTATTTAGGTTATATCGATATCCGTTATGAATCAGTGTATCACGGCCACGTTTATTTTGTGAAATTTCCAAAGTTTCACTTGTTTCGTGCATTTCAAATAGCAGATTATATTAATATTGACAATTTCGACATTTATTGATTGACAAATATACATAAACGCGAACAAAAGCGAAATTCAATGAACTAAACAAACGTCAAATGTAACCAACAACTTTTTTTCGTTTTCTTTATTTATTTATATAAAAATAAATATAATTATACTATACGTTTTGTTTTTGCGATGGGCCCAATCATGCTTACAAACTAATGTTTGTAATTAAGAAATATTTAAAATAAGAACTGAAAATGAATTAAAAGAAATTATTAAAAACTATGTACAATAAATAAACAACGTTTATAAACTTCGTTTTGATTTGACTTTAGTTTTTATTTTATCTTTAAACGATAGAAATATAGGTAAATACATATACAATAAATAAATAAATAGTTGTTGTTTCATGTAAAGCATATAGTGGCTGATACAGAATGTTAAAAAGTACCATTTATATTTTTGGGGGATCATTTTACTTAAGTAGTTAACCAAGTTATTTTTAATTTGTAATACATATACACGAAAATTTTTTAATCACCAGAAAAATTTTGGCGAAGTGATAGGTATTCGATACTAAACACATACATGCAAAAAAAAATGAATAAAGTATGTATGTCAGTTTTTTTCTTAAAACCACCTAATATTATGTTCACGACGTACAAATTTTTTCTCAATGGAATATGACTAATTCACGAAAACAAAATCACACAAAGAAGTCATTGATAAAATAATAAACACGCACTCTCTCTTTCTATCATTCTACTACTGTCCTTGAAGGCGGGCGGCGCGTGCGACCACCCCTCCCCGCACCGCCTTACACGTGTCGTCAAGCCGGCGGCATCTCTTTGATGTTAATAAAATTTAAATCATAAATGCAGTTCCGGTTGTGACGTCTCGATTCGCGCACGTATCCTAATCAATACTATCGGCACTATCGAGATGGCGTACCAATTTACCGACCGCGAATACGCATTAATGTTACGTAGTTATTTTTTATCCGGTGAAAATGTGAGTGCCGCTTTACGGATGTATCGTGATCTCTACCCGAATGCCCGACAGCCAAATTACTCCACGATGTTGAGCGTCTACCAACGTCTATTAGATCACGGCTCATTTCACGTACCGTCGCACGCACAAGGCCGGGGCAGACCCGCCTATCCGCAGAACTTGTACGACGAAGTACTCGAGTTTTTTGAGGACGATCCGCGACGAAGTACAAACGATGCGGCACGTAGATTTGGCATCAGCCAGCACTGTGCTTGGAAAATTGTGAACTCGGCTGGTATGCACCCTTATCACTACAGAAAGGTTCAAGAACTGACAACAATCGACCGAGCACCCAGGATTACATTCTGCAACTGGGTGATCCTTCACCCGGAGACCAACGTCCTTTACAGTGACGAATGTTTGTTCACAAGAATCGGGCTTTTCAACCAACATAACGAATTTCATCGAAGGCGTCAATTAACGCCTTCGATGAAATTCGTCAACAAAGAGACATTCTCCTAAGTTTAAAATCAAACTTGTTAAAGCGGGCTCGTTTGTGTATTCAAAATGACGGAGGACATTTCGAGCAACAATTAAAGTACTTGTAGGGTAAGTCTTGCACGTGTTAAGTACAGAAATTAATCCTTAAGCTAATTTACTATTCCAAGTTCTTTAGTAGGTACCTAGTGTACCTACACCTACCTGCCAGTTGATAAGGTACTTAAAAAAACTACTGAATTACGTTAAAAGTTACTGTGGTTTTACCATTGTTTACTCAGTTCACCCAAACTTGTATTAAACACGGTATTAAAAAATTACTGCCACTAGAAAGTTCACGATGAAAGTTAAAAGTTCATTGATGACCTATTTACTATCCACACATCGTGCGTAAATAAAATGGTGTCTATTCTTTAAGCACGTATTGTGAGATTTTAAAAACGTTAATAACTTCGTTTTTTTGTATGGTGGGGTATTTGTATTATTCCATATATATTGAAGTATATACGTTCCATATCAGCCCCTGCAGTTTCTCTGGTAATTAAAAATTAGTAGTGTATATAATTTTAGTTACAAATTCTGCGTATATACAATTGCCAATATGACCTAAGCGGACCGGTACCCAGGCCACAAAACCTTTTTCACCAGCACCATCACTAGGATGGTTGGACCAAACGCGTATAGGACCAAACGCGACTAAACGATTTTGGACTTTAGCAGCATTGATTTAAACGTTTAGTCGCGTTTGGTCCTATACGCGTTTGGTCCAATCCACCTAATACGCGGTTAGTCCAATTCGCGATCGGTCCAATTCGCGATTGGTCCAATACGCGATTGGTCCAATACGCGGTTGGTCCAATACGCGGTTGGTCCAATACGCGATTGGTCAAATTCCTGATTGGTCCAATACGCGATTAGTCAAATTTTTGTTTTTATGGTGGTAGGTTAAGGTTAGTTTAAAAGAGGTTTTGTTGTTGGTGTGGCCACTAGGATGGTGCTGGTGAAAAAGGTTTTGTGGCCTGGGTACCGGTCCGCTTAGGTCATATTGGCAATTGTATATACGCAGAATTTGTAACTAAAATTATATATATGTATTACAAATTAAAAATAACTTGGTTAACTACTTAAGTAAAATGTTCCCCCAAAAATATAAATGGTACTTTTTAACATTCTGTATCAGCCACTATATGCTTTACATGAAACAACAACTATTTATTTATTTATTGTATATGTATTTACCTATATTTCTATCGTTTAAAGATAAAATAAAAACTAAAGACAAATCAAAACGAAGTTTATAAACGTTGTTTATTTATTGTACATAGTTTTTAATAATTTCTTTTAATTCATTTTCACTTCTTATTTTAAATATTTCTTAATTACAAACATTAGTTTGTAAGCATGATTGGGCCCATCGCAAAAACAAAACGTATAGTATAATTATATTTATTTTTATATAAATAAATAAAGAAAACGAAAAAAAGTTGTTGGTTACACTTGACGTTTGTTTAGTTCATTGAATTTCGCTTTTGTTCGCGTTTATGTATATTTGTCAATCAATAAATGTCGAAATTGTCAATATTAATATAATCTGCTATTTGAAATGCACGAAACAAGTGAAACTTTGGAAATTTCACAAAATAAACGTGGCCGTGATACACTGATTCATAACGGATATCGATATAAACTAAATAAAAACAATAAAACTGGAATATTTCTCTCTAATTTTCAAATTTCTCTTTCCTCCTTACTGATACAAGTAAGAAAGAAAAATAACCTTACTGGTCGTAGTATTATTATCATAAGTAACGTTATGATTCCCTTTAGCAAATTACTTATGTACACGGTGGAAGACAAAATGATTTTTTCTTTCCAAGTTATGTACTTTTGTAAATCATTGTCATTACAATACCACACCTTTGATTAAAATAATAATATAACAAAAGTTTTTTCTTTTATATTATTGAAATAATAAACAAAGAGAAAACATTTCAAATTATAGCATTTAAGCAAATCTACGATCATCTAATTAAAAAAAAATCACATTTATCTACTTAAGTGTATTTTTGTTTTTTGATTTGTCTAAAAAATAAAAGAACTGATTAATTATTATTTTATTATTAACGCCAATGTGAGTGTAACACAAAATATGATTCTTAACTTTTTATAAATAATAACAAAGAAGTATGTTCCAATATGTCGTATTATTTAATAAAACCACAAATTAGACCAATAGCGAATTGTACCAATAGCGAATTGTACCAATCGCGATTTGTACCAATCGCGAATTGTACCAATCGCGAATTGTACCAATTGCGAATTAGACCAATCGCGAATTGTACCAACCGCGAATTATTCCTGTTTTTGACAATTGTACCAAATGCGTATTGAACCAAACGCGACTAAACGATACAGAATGTTAAAAAGTACCATTTATATTTTTGGGGGATCATTTTACTTAAGTAGTTAACCAAGTTATTTTTAATTTGTAATACATATATATAATTTTAGTTACAAATTCTGCGTATATACAATTGCCAATATGACCTAAGCGGACCGGTACCCAGGCCACAAAACCTTTTTCACCAGCACCATCACTAGGATGGTTGGACCAAACGCGTATAGGACCAAACGCGACTAAACGATTTTGGACTTTAGCAGCATTGATTTAAACGTTTAGTCGCGTTTGGTCCTATACGCGTTTGGTCCAATCCACCTAATACGCGGTTAGTCCAATTCGCGATCGGTCCAATTCGCGATTGGTCCAATACGCGATTGGTCCAATACGCGGTTGGTCCAATACGCGGTTGGTCCAATACGCGATTGGTCAAATTCCTGATTGGTCCAATACGCGATTAGTCAAATTTTTGTTTTTATGGTGGTAGGTTAAGGTTAGTTTAAAAGAGGTTTTGTTGTTGGTGTGGCCACTAGGATGGTGCTGGTGAAAAAGGTTTTGTGGCCTGGGTACCGGTCCGCTTAGGTCATATTGGCAATTGTATATACGCAGAATTTGTAACTAAAATTATATATATGTATTACAAATTAAAAATAACTTGGTTAACTACTTAAGTAAAATGTTCCCCCAAAAATATAAATGGTACTTTTTAACATTCTGTATCAGCCACTATATGCTTTACATGAAACAACAACTATTTATTTATTTATTGTATATGTATTTACCTATATTTCTATCGTTTAAAGATAAAATAAAAACTAAAGACAAATCAAAACGAAGTTTATAAACGTTGTTTATTTATTGTACATAGTTTTTAATAATTTCTTTTAATTCATTTTCAGTTCTTATTTTAAATATTTCTTAATTACAAACATTAGTTTGTAAGCATGATTGGGCCCATCGCAAAAACAAAACGTATAGTATAATTATATTTATTTTTATATAAATAAATAAAGAAAACGAAAAAAAGTTGTTGGTTACACTTGACGTTTGTTTAGTTCATTGAATTTCGCTTTTGTTCGCGTTTATGTATATTTGTCAATCAATAAATGTCGAAATTGTCAATATTAATATAATCTGCTATTTGAAATGCACGAAACAAGTGAAACTTTGGAAATTTCACAAAATAAACGTGGCCGTGATACACTGATTCATAACGGATATCGATATAAACTAAATAAAAACAATAAAACTGGAATATTTCTCTCTAATTTTCAAATTTCTCTTTCCTCCTTACTGATACAAGTAAGAAAGAAAAATAACCTTACTGGTCGTAGTATTATTATCATAAGTAACGTTATGATTCCCTTTAGCAAATTACTTATGTACACGGTGGAAGACAAAATGATTTTTTCTTTCCAAGTTATGTACTTTTGTAAATCATTGTCATTACAATACCACACCTTTGATTAAAATAATAATATAACAAAAGTTTTTTCTTTTATATTATTGAAATAATAAACAAAGAGAAAACATTTCAAATTATAGCATTTAAGCAAATCTACGATCATCTAATTAAAAAAAAATCACATTTATCTACTTAAGTGTATTTTTGTTTTTTGATTTGTCTAAAAAATAAAAGAACTGATTAATTATTATTTTATTATTAACGCCAATGTGAGTGTAACACAAAATATGATTCTTAACTTTTTATAAATAATAACAAAGAAGTATGTTCCAATATGTCGTATTATTTAATAAAACCACAAATTAGACCAATAGCGAATTGTACCAATAGCGAATTGTACCAATCGCGATTTGTACCAATCGCGAATTGTACCAATCGCGAATTGTACCAATTGCGAATTAGACCAATCGCGAATTGTACCAACCGCGAATTATTCCTGTTTTTGACAATTGTACCAAATGCGTATTGAACCAAACGCGACTAAACGATTTATTTTTATATAAATAAATAAAGAAAACGAAAAAAAGTTGTTGGTTACACTTGACGTTTGTTTAGTTCATTGAATTTCGCTTTTGTTCGCGTTTATGTATATTTGTCAATCAATAAATGTCGAAATTGTCAATATTAATATAATCTGCTATTTGAAATGCACGAAACAAGTGAAACTTTGGAAATTTCACAAAATAAACGTGGCCGTGATACACTGATTCATAACGGATATCGATATAAACTAAATGAAAACAATAAAACTGGAATATTTCTCTCTAATTTTCAAATTTCTCTTTCCTCCTTACTGATACAAGTAAGAAAGAAAAATAACCTTACTGGTCGTAGTATTATTATCATAAGTAACGTTATGATTCCCTTTAGCAAATTACTTATGTACACGGTGGAAGACAAAATGATTTTTTCTTTCCAAGTTATGTACTTTTGTAAATCATTGTCATTACAATACCACACCTTTGATTAAAATAATAATATAACAAAAGTTTTTTCTTTTATATTATTGAAATAATAAACAAAGAGAAAACATTTCAAATTATAGCATTTAAGCAAATCTACGATCATCTAATTAAAAAAAAATCACATTTATCTACTTAAGTGTATTTTTGTTTTTTGATTTGTCTAAAAAATAAAAGAACTGATTAATTATTATTTTATTATTAACGCCAATGTGAGTGTAACACAAAATATGATTCTTAACTTTTTATAAATAATAACAAAGAAGTATGTTCCAATATGTCGTATTATTTAATAAAACCACAAATTAGACCAATAGCGAATTGTACCAATAGCGAATTGTACCAATCGCGATTTGTACCAATCGCGAATTGTACCAATCGCGAATTGTACCAATTGCGAATTAGACCAATCGCGAATTGTACCAACCGCGAATTATTCCTGTTTTTGACAATTGTACCAAATGCGTATTGAACCAAACGCGACTAAACGTTTAAACGTTTAGTCGCGTTTGGTCCTATACGCGTTTGGTCCAATCCACCTAATACGCGGTTAGTCCAATTCGCGATCGGTCCAATTCGCGATTGGTCCAATACGCGATTGGTCCAATACGCGGTTGGTCCAATACGCGGTTGGTCCAATACGCGATTGGTCAAATTCCTGATTGGTCCAATACGCGATTAGTCAAATTTTTGTTTTTATGGTGGTAGGTTAAGGTTAGTTTAAAAGAGGTTTTGTTGTTGGTGTGGCCACTAGGATGGTGCTGGTGAAAAAGGTTTTGTGGCCTGGGTACCGGTCCGCTTAGGTCATATTGGCAATTGTATATACGCAGAATTTGTAACTAAAATTATATATATGTATTACAAATTAAAAATAACTTGGTTAACTACTTAAGTAAAATGTTCCCCCAAAAATATAAATGGTACTTTTTAACATTCTGTATCAGCCACTATATGCTTTACATGAAACAACAACTATTTATTTATTTATTGTATATGTATTTACCTATATTTCTATCGTTTAAAGATAAAATAAAAACTAAAGACAAATCAAAACGAAGTTTATAAACGTTGTTTATTTATTGTACATAGTTTTTAATAATTTCTTTTAATTCATTTTCAGTTCTTATTTTAAATATTTCTTAATTACAAACATTAGTTTGTAAGCATGATTGGGCCCATCGCAAAAACAAAACGTATAGTATAATTATATTTATTTTTATATAAATAAATAAAGAAAACGAAAAAAAGTTGTTGGTTACACTTGACGTTTGTTTAGTTCATTGAATTTCGCTTTTGTTCGCGTTTATGTATATTTGTCAATCAATAAATGTCGAAATTGTCAATATTAATATAATCTGCTATTTGAAATGCACGAAACAAGTGAAACTTTGGAAATTTCACAAAATAAACGTGGCCGTGATACACTGATTCATAACGGATATCGATATAAACTAAATAAAAACAATAAAACTGGAATATTTCTCTCTAATTTTCAAATTTCTCTTTCCTCCTTACTGATACAAGTAAGAAAGAAAAATAACCTTACTGGTCGTAGTATTATTATCATAAGTAACGTTATGATTCCCTTTAGCAAATTACTTATGTACACGGTGGAAGACAAAATGATTTTTTCTTTCCAAGTTATGTACTTTTGTAAATCATTGTCATTACAATACCACACCTTTGATTAAAATAATAATATAACAAAAGTTTTTTCTTTTATATTATTGAAATAATAAACAAAGAGAAAACATTTCAAATTATAGCATTTAAGCAAATCTACGATCATCTAATTAAAAAAAAATCACATTTATCTACTTAAGTGTATTTTTGTTTTTTGATTTGTCTAAAAAATAAAAGAACTGATTAATTATTATTTTATTATTAACGCCAATGTGAGTGTAACACAAAATATGATTCTTAACTTTTTATAAATAATAACAAAGAAGTATGTTCCAATATGTCGTATTATTTAATAAAACCACAAATTAGACCAATAGCGAATTGTACCAATAGCGAATTGTACCAATCGCGATTTGTACCAATCGCGAATTGTACCAATCGCGAATTGTACCAATTGCGAATTAGACCAATCGCGAATTGTACCAACCGCGAATTATTCCTGTTTTTGACAATTGTACCAAATGCGTATTGAACCAAACGCGACTAAACGGATTTAAAGTCTAAAATGGATTTTTAGCAGAGTATGACAGTAGTTTTTAGCAGAATCATCAATTTTGGTTTAGCAGAATCAAAGGCCCAGGTGAAATACCAGTATTAAATGAATCACTATTTGTAGAGTACCTACTTAACAAAACGCATAAATAGGTAGTACAGGTACGCTAAGTATTTACTTATCATGTAACCTCAAATTAGCACATATTAACGACTCGCACCTAATACTGTAATGCCAATGCACCTGCTAAACAACGGACATGACTCTGGCGCATGATTTCCTCTCAGGTTTGGGATGTCAAACGGCGGTACCGGTTGAGGACGATGGCGATAGGTAGTACTGTACTTGAATTATTTATTTTTTTACATAGGACACGTCAATAGACTTCACCTCGCCTAATGGTAAGCTAAAGGTCTCATTAAAGAAGATCGCCATTACAGACACGTAGCATGTTACAATGGCGGCACTCAGCTTGACAGCCTCATCAAATGCATTTTCACACCCTGCTTAAAGGAAACGATACCGTAGAAAGAAGGAAACACGTGAGCTGGTAAGGAATTCCAGGTCTTAATGGTGCGGTAAAGGAAAGAATCTCGGAACCGCTTTGTTCTCGACTTTCAATCTTGGTTTTCAAATTCCCGCACCTTAACAAGACCTCTCAACTCCGAAAGGGAAGCCTGCTCCAGAGCATGATCCGTCTATCAGCAGATATAGAGCAGGCGGGATCCCATTTTTTCTCATGATTTATGTCCTAATTTAAATTGTCATAATAAGTTAGGCATAATTTTCTTTGTCATAATAATAGTGTGCCATAATTGGTTTTTAGTATATTCTGTTATTAAGCATAAATATTGTATATCCTAATGTTTTTATTCATAACTTTGATATGCATAAATTTGTAAAGCATGTTGTTTATTTGTCTAATAGTTCAGTGATAGATTAAGAAAGCCCCTGATTCCGTCTTGGATAGATTAGGTTAGAAGGCTAATGCGGGAGCGGAGCGGAGCGAAGAGCCCGCATTAGGCCTTCGTGGTTATTTCTTTTATAACCATGTAGAACTTTATTTACTAAAATGAACATTCTGAATTAAAAAAATATAATTTCAAACTGTTCTTGGTAGTAACAGTATTTTATAATAGTTATGGTTACGCGTCGTTATGCTTAAGTAAACTTATGGTTTGGTATAGTATGCTTATAAAATATTATGCTTATAGTAAATAGGATTTAAAAAAAATATGATTGAAAAGTTATGGCTAATGAGTATTATGCGTAATGTTAGGACAAGTAATATTTTGCAATGTTAAATTATGACATAAAATCGTAGGAATAAAAATAGAGAACCAGAGCAGGCTTGCAGGTAATGTTGGCTTAGATCGAAACATCTTCATTAGGCTACTATGTGCAACACTAAGGGCAACATGAGTATGACACGTCCATAGGCCATGGTAACCATTAGGTGGGTCGTGTGCTTCTCTGCCACCCAAGTGGCATTAAAAACTACAGTAGGTATACTATGTACAGTCAACAAGGGAGATACGGACGCACTTTTTTATATTAAATTGTATATAATGATGCAACTATATCTCCTTTGTCGACTGTACAACTCGTGCGCATTACCATGGCAACTAGTTTCCCAAACGTTACAGTAACAAATGTCAAATATAAATTAAATGAAAATTTTTAAAAACCCCCGTCGGAAAAAACAATCACTAAAAGTCGAAAATAAGTTGTTAGTTAGCCCTATAACTTTGATATACCTAGTATATATATTTTGATTCAAGCGTTGTCATGTCAGGGGACCCTAACTGGTAGAGCACTACGTCATATTATCGAAACGATCCGAGGTCCCACCGACAATGACAACTCTTGAATCAAAATATATATTACTAGGTATATCAAAGTTATAGGTCTAACTAACACAACTTATTTTCGACTTTTTGGGGGATGTTTTTAGTGACACACACGCACACACCGACACGACAAACTTATAACACCCCGTCGTTTTTGCGTGGGGGGTTAAAAAAATCCGATAACAAATAACTACAAAACTCAAACTAAGGCAAACGTGCAACGGTCACAGTGTTGCGGATGCTGCTGGTCTGGAAACACGGAAGTCAGGTCTCGTGAGGGGATACGAGAGGGTTGTTTTCGAGCCAGGTACCAAGTTAATTCGCATGTGTTCAAATCAATTCAATCGTTTATCTGCTTCGAATATGGTTACAGAGATTGTGTCTTAAAACTAGTATCTACAGCATATTCTGCTCCATAGAGCGCGCAAATATTAAATTAATACATAATAATAAGTCGTTACACATAAAATTGCCGTTTTTTTTATTAAGAAATAGGAGGAAACCTAATTTTCAGTATTAACATTTTTGCATTTTTTTTTGGAATGACAAATCCAAATTTTATGGTTTTTTTTTGTATGAATGAGGCAACATTAAGCTAACAAACACTTTTGTTACATTTTTGAAAAGTGAACGCTGTTCAATCAAAATGGATAGCATTTAAGAAGTACTGTTTTTGAAGATCGATAATTTATCAAGCGGCCAATAAAAACAAAATTTAATACAGAGTTGTAACATCTTGAAATTAACTTTCAAACAAAACATAAATAATGGAAATAGATATTAAATTACAGGAATAACGAACTCATGAATCTGTAAGAAAATTTCGGCAATTTCATAGGTAAAGACCTAATATATTATCATTAATACAAGTATCAATCATAATCATTCCATGAAAGTCAATATAATCATTAGTACCTATTTCAAAATCAATAAATATATTCATCATGTCACGAATTTAATATTTAATTTATTATTTTAGGTAGTTCTTACGTACTGCAACGCAACAGAATTCACACTTAGCTCTTCAGAATTTGAACAGTTTGTAATTTAATATATCAATATATGTACACTTGACCTAAATTCAACAAGTGGATATAAAGTAAATAAGTGGTAGGTATATTATTACATATTGTGTTATGTATGTTAATATAATAAGCGATCATGACATTATTATGTAGGTATCCTTGACAATATCCAACATTTGCACAATACAATACTTAGCATCGAAACGTTACATGTGAGAGGGCCAGATCGAGAGTGATGGCCCTGGGTCGGCCGGGGTGCGAGGGAAATGTCTGTTAACCTCACCTTCGGCAAGTCTACAATGCCTACAATATGGGGTTCTTTAAGAGGGGCATCGGAAGGTTTCTTCATGGTCGGCAGCGCGAGTGTGACACCCCTGATGTTGCATACGTCCATGGGCCACGGTAACCGCTTCCCATCAGGTGGGCCGTGTGCTTGTCTGCCAACTAAGTGGTATAAAAAAATGATAATAAAGTCGGTTCGAGTCCAGCACCGGCTCCGGTGGTGAGGGTATTCGTGGGGATTTTTCGCACGTAAAAAAACGTTACATGTCACAATAGTATCAGTTCACAAAATAACAAAGCTGCGCGGTTTCCGGCAGAGTAGTATTTGGGCCACCCCGTTTCGTCCCATGCGGTGTCGTACAAGGCGACTAAAGGATAGGGCTGTTTAACATCAAACAGATATATACAGCTCAGACTCAGCCTCAGCCGTATGGCTCGAGTCAACAATAGTGCCCGGAAGACGGCAATAGGCTCACCCCCTTTTACGCGGGACCGAATTCAGTGATTCGTGAAATGTGGGTGTTAATTGACCTCTGCATAACCCTCCGGGGATAAAGGCGTGATTATATGTATGTTCGCAAAATAACATCTATAAATGAACCTTCACTTATTTTTGAAAATCATCCACATTTCGTCAAGTATGATTTTCAGTCCGACGACGTAACAAGGGTCGGACAGAGTTATGTAGAATGTTGTAAAATAAACATTTTGCCGTTTTCACGTGTTGTTTTTGTCTTTACCTACTTATTTTTAACACGTATATCTATCATTTCATATATTCTGGGACGTAGCGGTAAAACGTTCGACTGCTATGCATGGGGCGCAGGTTCGATTCCCGCTCAGAATTAATATTTGTATGCATAAATATGTATATTTTTGCATTGGTCTGGATGTTTCTATGTACAATATGTATGTATTTAAAAAAAAAAATCTAAGTGTGTTTATCCGCATTCTAGATTCCATAACGCAAGCTAGTTAAGATATGCTTACCACGGGTCTAGACAGAGTTATGTAGAATGTTGTAAAATAAACATTTTGTTTTATTTTATCCACCAAACTAAAACCTGGCTATGATCACAATGATCACTGGTGAAATTCGGCCTAAGAATTAGGAGAATGCACACTGGCAAAAATTTGAACTCAAGTCAACTCAAATGCACGGTATTAAGTTCAGTGTCATACTTTTTGCAATAAAGCAAAATTCAAGTTACAGTACGAACAATGCAATCGTAGTCATAAAACATGTATAATAGTTATATATACAAGTATGTTTGCCGCGTGGTTTCCGGCAGAGCAGAATTAGGGCCCATCTCTTCCCATGCGGTGTCGTACAAGGCGACTAATTGATAGGGCTGTTTAACATCAGACAGATATATGTATACAGCCCAAACTAAGCCTCGGATACATGGCTTGAGTCAAAAATAGTGCCCGGCAAAGACGGCAATAGGCTCACGCCCTATTACGTGGAACCAAATTGAATGATTTGCTCTTCCTACTGACAGCACAAAAACTGTCCTGTGAGCTCTGGTTATAATAACTTCGTGTTGTGTTCCCAGCGGTGAGTAGGGTAGCCAGAGCTCACTGGAGAATTTGTGCCGTCAGTGGGAGGACTAAAGGCTTGTGCTGATTTGTCTTCTACTGACGGCACAGAAACTCTGTACTTACAGGGTTGGCAGCGCGACTGTGACTCGTCTGGTGTTACAGACGTCCATAGGCCACGGTAACTACTTTACATCAGGTGGGCCGTGTGCTTGTCTGCCAACTAAGTGGTATAAAAAAAAAAAAAAAAAAAAATACTCACCGCCGAGAACGCAACACGAGGATTTTATGGCCGCAATATTCTGTAGGGCGGAGGTACTTCCCCAGTCGGACTGCTCAATTGGGACGGGAATGCCGTCGTGCTTTATAATAATCTCACTGTCATCTAACTCAAAGATTATAAAAAATTAAAAAAGACTAATTGAACATCATCACTATCATTTTAGCATTATTTTTCGGTATCGGCAACTATGGCTTTCAACTTGGAGCCCGGAGTTCGCTTTCTTTTAGTTTGGCTTATCTTTCAGCCGTTTGTGTAACACACATGCAAGCATCTGTACAAACTATTACACCATAAACTACTAGGATTCCTTGCATAGAAAGAAAAAATATTTATTGCGATACGCAGTATTACAGTACAAAAAAAAACAGAACGCAAAAAGAGAAAAAAAAAACAATATAATTTTATATACTGTGGCAGGGGTTAGGTGCCACGTCATTTTGATGCCAAATATGACATTTGACGAGTCAATGTCATATCTGTCAGTAGCAGGACGTTACGTGTCACACGGCACACCGGTACGTGGCAGATTCTATTTTTTACATTACTTTATATACTAAATAAAAACACAGGAGGTACTTAACCCAATCCACATACGAGTACGCTGTGTCCACAATGGATGGGCACTCAGCATACACTGCGATAGGTATCTGCCATCACATTTCTAGTCACCGTAAAACCAATGAGAAATATTAACTAGCATTAGAATTAGACGGATAAGTTGAGCAAAATTCATTGGATCATCGAAGTAGTCTACAACAAGTTTATTATAGGTAAGAAGTTCTTAGAAAGTAGTTCAGTATTGAGTGCTGTTAACTGCGATAAGATACATTTGACGAGTTTAAAACTTCAATACAGTTTGCTTATTACTGAAAACTAAGTTATGCCAATGCCACACTAAGCTAGAAATAACTATGTCTCGTGCACACCAAGAACTAATGAAAAGATTCAAATAAACTGATAATTCAAGTTCAGTTCGTAAACAACATACTTTTATCGGTTTCTAAGTGTAGGTTTTCAGTATAATGTCAAACTGGAACAATAATTCTGACTGATATTTACCAATGACCAATTTAAATTGTAATAACCTACCAGGTTAAATCAGCGGGAGCGACGAAGGATCGCAAGCCAAGCTGCCCGCGTACGAAGGCAACTCGGGCGTCGGAGGTCGATGAACGACCTCCGCCACCCATGAGCGCCGGCCTGAGGGTGACAGGTGGAGCCGCCTGTCATACTGGCAGAAGCAGGCCGCGGCGGCGGCGCGCCTGACGCGCCTCCCCGTTTTCCGGGAACGAGTTGGGGACTCTGTAGTACCCACACACCCGAGGAGAGGGCCAGAACGTGAGAGATGGCCCTGGGTCGGCCGGGGTGCGAGGGATATGCCTGTCAACCTCACCTTCGGCAACCAAAGCGACCCACAAGCGGCGTGCGTTTTAGTTGGTTCGAGTCCGACATAACCTCCTCCACCGGCTCCGGTGGGGAGGTATCCGCGGGGATTTTGCGCACGTAAAAAAAAAAAAAACATGTTAAATTTATGAATCTAAACTATGCAATATCTCCCTGAAATATTGCATGTTTTCGAAACTTCGTGTGCACACATACGTATCAACATCTGTTCAAATTTCACCGTTTTGAACTTGGTTAACCTTCAACACGTGACATTGTGTGCACGTAATACGGCGTGCAATGGAACCGTGCAATTGTCTAGTCTCATCTCGATGCTCGTCTGTATGTCTGCTCGACTCAATCTTTTCAACTCAATAACGGTAGAATTTCTTCACATTCAACAATACTACTGAATAATGGAGAGCCGTGAGCAGACTTCGTAGGAATCGTATACCTCTTAGTATAAAACATAACCTTTGTTGGCAGTCCCTTTGTTTGTTGTAGGAGGTAGGACACGAAGGTATTTCCGTTCAATTGAGCAGTCCTACTGGGGAAGTACCTCCGCCGTGTTGTATTCACAGCGGTGAATAGAGTAACCAGAGCTCACTGGAAAGTTTGTGCTGTCAGTGGGAAGACTAAAGGCGTGTCCTACTTTGTCTTCTACACTGACGGCACAGCAACTCCTCTGTGTGATTACAGGGTCGGCAGCGTGACTCCTCTGGTGTTACACACATCCAATGGCCACAATAACCACTTTCCATCAGGTATAAAAAAGTCGGGTAATAAAAGGTGGACTAATCAAACGATATGGATAGGTAACGATATGGTTGAATTGACGGCTTTGTAGGTACAAAGCCGTCAATTCAACCAAACCAGAAAGCCACCTGTACCAGTCCACAGAACACTAAACGGTACACCAAAGTCAATCTTCTCTCAATCAATTCTAAAATCGGCTACACAGATGCTATTTGATGAATCATCTATTTAACATGCAAAGGCCTACCATTACTACAGCAACTCAGACCAGCTAATTGACAGACAAGGCCTAATGCAGATTTTCCTCTCAGTGTTGGGAAGCAGGCAGTCTCTCTTCGGTCCTCGTAATTATTGTTTCGCAAAACAATGGTCGACACACGAAAAGGAAAAGGAAAAAATCAACGAGGCTACCGACAACGAATTCCTTGCAACTGGTTTTGGTAGACGAATTAAGTTTTACCAACTGCCAGGTATGAACAAAATAAAGTGAGTTAAAGCTCAGTTGAAGGTTTCTCTTTATTGTTTTAATTCATTGCGGCTTCTCAATGGTATCGTTTACCAGTATCAAAGTTTAACAAGTAATGTATGTGAAACAATGAATATGTGTACCTACTGTGACTAGATCACATACATACATACACATATTGATAACTCACTTGTGCTTTTCCACATTACTTATAAATTCGTCAGACCATACATACATGTAGTCACGCCTTTATCCCCGGAGGGTTAGGTTAGGCATAGGTGAATTAACACCCACATTTCACGAATCATTGAATACGATCCCGCGTAAAAGGGGGTGAGCCTATTCCCGTCTTTCAGGCACTATTATTGACTCAAGCCATCCATCTGAGGCCGTGTCTGGGCTATATCTTTTTTTTTTTTTTTTTACGTGCGCAAAATCCCCTCGGATACCTCCCCACCGGAGCCGGTGGAGGAGGTTTTGTCGGACACGAACCGACTAAAACGCACGCCGCCTGTGGGTCGTTTTGGTTGCCGAAGGTGAGGTTGACAGGCATATCCCTCGCACCCCGGCCGACCCAGGGCCATCTCTCACGATCTGGCCCTCTTCTCGGGTGTAGGGACTACAGAGTCCCCAACTCGTCCCCGGAAACGGGGAGGTGCGCCACGCGCGCCACCGCCGCGGCCTGCTTCTGCCAGGGTGACAGGCGGCTTCACCTGTCACCCCCAGGCCGGCGCTCATGGGGGGCGGAGGTCGTTCATCGACCTCCGACGCCCGAGTTGCCTTCGTACGCGGGCAGCTTGTCTTGCGATCCTTCGTCGCTCCCGCTGCCGCTCCCGCCCCGCCTCCTCCTTCACGAGCATTACTTGCTCGCAGAAGGAGGCGCCGGCCGCCCACGCATCCGCGCAGCGAACCATCGCCGCGAGCAAGGTGGAGAGCGTGAGAACCCTCACTCCCAGGGCCGCCATAAGCTCCCGCCTCGGCGTCTCCCACGCCGGACACTCGGTGAGCGTGTGCGGACCTGAGTCCTCGCTCGCGTCGCAGTGTCTGGGCTATATCTGTCTGATGTTAAACAGCCCTATCCCTTAGTCATCTTGTACGACACCGCATGGTAAGAGATGGGGTGGTCCAAATTCTACTTTGCCTGGACTGATATTAATACCACTTGCACTCTTCTATTATTATTGACCACACGTGCGGTCGGACGACGCATTGTCTGCTGCTGCTGTATGCGGTCGGCTACGAGCTCATAATCATCAAACAACTTGTGCCTTAATGTATAGAATGCAATGCATTATTATAGGTATCTGCACGGTCGTATTGCAACATTTTTACTTGTAAAGTATTTTTAGCAACCATTTAACAGAATGAATTACTATACTTACTACAGGTGTGTAATTACGTTTTATTGCATTCCGACTATGTCTCATGATAAAGTGCTCACTTGACGGCAATACGCTCGCTCCTTATTACGTGGGATCGAAAATCTGAACATTTCTCTGGCTACCCCTTCGGGTGTATACAGGCGTGATTATGTACAAATCGTGCGAATTAACATAGCACCTGGTTCGAAAGCAACCTTCTCGCCCCCGTACGAGGCCCCGCTCTCATCCTTCGAGACCAGCAGCATCCGCAGTGACCGTTGCACTTTTACCTTAGTTTTCTTTATAGGATACGTCAAGTAGAGTTCGCCTCGCCTGATGGTAAACTGATGGCAAAGTCTCAGAAAAGAGGGTCACCATTACTTACATATACCATATGACAATGGTGACACTCAGCTTGACGGACTCATCATATGCTTTTTCACGCCTCGCTTAAAGGACCCGGGACTGTAGGAAGAAGGAAACACGTGAGCTAGTAATAAATTCCAGACCTTCATGGTGCGATAGAAGGAAAAGCCACCGAACCGTTTGGTTCTTGATCGGATAGTTTTAGTTTCTTTATTATTTATTATCTGATTTTATTTGAGATTTGTTATTCTTACTTTTGGGAAGCCAGGTGCCATGTTAACGCGCACGAGTTATAATATTTGTGAGTTTCGGTAATAGGAATTCATGTTTTATATTCAAGTAACCTTCAAATACAAGTAGGTATCACCACGCCATCTCATATAAGGTAGGTTTGCAGGTGATATTGGCTTGGTGCCGAAGTTCTTTGTGAGATCCTTGCTAGGTTTTAAACAGACTTTTAAGTATGTACATTTTAGATCAGTGGCGTAGCGGTAGAGCATTCGACTGCTAAATCAGAGGGCACGGATTCAGTTTCTGCACATGCACTGTGCAGAAACTGAATCCGTGCCCTCTGACTTATTGTTATATGCATGAAAAATAAAACTATAGAAGTATGTTTTTTAGTGTTCTGTACTTCAAAAGAAAAAAGCTGTATCCTTATAGGATCACTTCATTGTCCGACTGTCTGTCTGTCTGTCAAGATCTTTTTCATCGGAATACGTGGAGGTATAAAGTTGAAAATCATACCACATCTTCAGGTCTATAACTTCTTGAAACTGTGCAAAAATCAATCTTCTAAGTCAACGCATTTAAAATATATTACGGTTTATGTAGCTTAAGTTATAGAACCCTCGGTGCGCGAGTCCGACTCGCACTTGACCGGCTTTGTTTTATCTCACTTAGGTGGAAGACATGCACAAAGCCCACCTGATGGAAAGTGATTACCGTGGCCAATGGACGTGTGTTAATGTCTTTATGTTTATCCGAATTCTAGAAACCAGAACACTGAGTCTAAGTAGCGCTGCGTAGAATATCATAGAAAATATATTTATTGATACATTATATAGCATGCTATGCAAACGTAATCTATTTGTTCCATTTACATCACCCTTGAATGTGGAGTGGAAACAATCAGACCTATGATAAATTCGAACCATTTTACATTATAACACGCTTTATTGTATAACGTAATAAAACAAACATTACAATAACGTAATATGTACCTTACGGTTCCGTTTTAAAGATAATTTTTGGGTGGTAAAGTTAATTTTACCTAAACTGTGATTGTACACATCAGTTGAGAGAGCATAGTGTCATGCATGATGATTTTGATGACGGATGACGCAATACAATAGATTGTCGGACATAAATAATTGATTTATTTTAAACTAGCCTATGGCAGCTGGACATATCAATCAATCAATTAGCCCACCATAGTCCACTGCTGGACATAGGCCTCTCCCAATGTGCGCCATTTTATCCGATCCTCTACCTTCCGCATCCAGTTTGTCCCAGCCACCTTTTTCAGATCATCCGTCCAACTGGCTAGGAGGTGTCTTACCTTCCGTAGCTGGGCATAGGTCTCTCCCAATGTGCGCCAGTGCTACCGATCATCTGCCGTCCGAATCTAGTCTGACCCAGCCACCTATTTCAGATCGTAGGGGGCGTATTCAGTTTGTCTTCTCGCGGTCTCCACTCTAGGACTCGTTTGCTCTAACGGCCAGTTAGTTGATTTATAACCTTACCGGGACTGGTTATGATTGGTGAGATTGGCTTGGGTCTCGATCCCGGGAATCTCTGGTCTCCAAAAACCAACCAATTCTTTCGTTAGTTTCGGTTGCATATTTCGAGGCCTTCGCCTCGGAGTCCAAGGTTCTCATTTTCAAATTCGATTGCAAGGCGGCTAAACTTCGATATTTTCCGTGAAGCGACTGCCATGTGACCTTCATGACCTATTGGCGATACTCTCAATAGTTCTACACATAACGACTGCCATTTTATGTTCGTATTGAAACCGGGACTGACGACGGCTTAACGTGCTTATCCTAGGCACAGAGAGGTCTCAATGTCTTAAGAATGTTCCACCCATCCTAAGTTCGACTTGGCAAGTGTTACTTAACCTTGCAATGTGTTAACCTACTCGGTCAACACTTAGCCTTCAAGTAATAAGGTCAGTTTTATTATTTTCACACAGAGTAAAAACACTTCATAATTCTATCTTCGGATCTAATATATTCTAATCTGCCAACTCGTTTTCAAGGTTTGGTTGTAATATTAGTTTTTTTTTTATGAAATGTAGAGGCAAGGAGGACGATAAAAACAGGCCCAAGTGCGTGGACTGCGCACAGTGGAGAAGTGAAGTGAAGGATGAAGGTTTATGTGCTAAAATCCAAAGTTACATACGCATACATTTAGCTGTCTGTCCACCTCACCTTCGGCAACCAACAACGACCCACATGCGCCATGCGTTTTAGTTGATTCGAGTCCGACATAACCTCTCCAACTGGCTCCGGCGGGGGAGTATCAGTGGAGACTTTACGCAAGCAAAAAAAAACAAATAACGGGCTTATTTGTTTTTTTTCTTCGTTTCGAGGCGTTTACTAGTAGTTGAAAGTCCCAGTATCGAAATTCTCAATTACAAACGCAACGAAGAATAAATCCTCTAAATCGGCAGTTATTAATCCATAGGATCACGTGAGCCCATTTGGGACGAGGGAACGCGGGAAAAACTTATTGTTGAATGAATGATATTCAACAAAAAAAGTCTTTTTGGATTTCTGGGCCCCGATACTGCTAATTTTGTCATAATAAAACAATTGTCATACCACTGACACTTTGAACAATGCCATTCTGACTTCAATGTTATGTTGTTATAGTCTGAAATTAAATGTGAACAGTATCTTGTACAGTGAATGAAAAGATGTACTGAACTCTTTTATATTAAATTTTGGACTTTAACAGTACATCAATACAGTATAAATTTTTATGTGCAGTGTCAGTAGTAAGTATAATAGTGGTTTTGCTATATCCTATGACCCTCAGACGGTGTGCGTTTCCGTCAGTTTAAATCCGACATAACCTCCCGACGTATCCGACGACGGGTAGGTAACCGTGGGGATCTTTCGCACAATAAAAAAAATGGTTTTGCTATGACAATAAATTGGTAGAATCGGGGGCCTGGTCTGTTTTTCGGTTTGACGGAAAAACTACTTAACACTTAACAAGGAGGTAGGACACGGCGGTATTTCCGCCCGATTGAGCAGTCCGACTGGGGTAGTGCCTCCGCCCTACAGAATACCGCGGCTATAATAACTTCGTGTTGTGTTCCCAGCGGTGAGTAGGGTAGCCAGAGCTCACTGGAGAATTTGTGCTATCAGTGGGAAGACTAAAGGCTTGTCCTGCTTTGTCTGCTACTGACGGCACAGAAATTCTGTACTTACAGGGTTGGCAGTGCGACTGTGACTCCTCTGGTGTTACAGACGACCATAGGTCACGGTAACCACTTTCCATCAGGTGGGCCGTGTGCTTGTCTGCCAACTAAGTGGTATAAAAAAAAACACACACACACATTTACTTGTGGTTTTTCATGAGAAAGGTCATGCACAGACTTAAAATCTGCCGTATGTTTTATGGCAAGGGGTTGAGTAGAACCAGAGATATGACTAAAAGTCGCGATAACCAACATCCACGCGGACGGAGCCGCGGGCAACAGTTAGCAATATATATACTAGATGACCGACCATAGCTTCGCCCATGGAATATTTTGAAACCTCATATGACTCCTTTGAGCCCGTAGTTTTTTAGTCTTCAAATAATGTATGCCAGATTTGTTG
Organism: Eilema griseolum; assembly: GCA_963662185.1. Classification (NCBI taxonomy): domain Eukaryota; kingdom Metazoa; phylum Arthropoda; class Insecta; order Lepidoptera; family Erebidae; genus Eilema; species Eilema griseolum. Next base: position 11,644,786 of record OY759239.1, on the reverse strand, counting down.
ACATTTATGATCACTGCTCCGTTTCCTTAAGTAATAGAGTGATGATATATAGCCTAATTTTTAAGTTATTTTATTTTGCATCTTATTGTTTATGTTTTAATAGTTTTTTTGTTGCGATAGTGGAGTTTTTTATGTGTAGTGTAAGTGTGTGTGTATAATAAATGGTTCTTTCTTTTCTTTCTTTCTTTCTTTTCCTAAAACCTTCGTCGATAAACGGGCTATTCAACATAAAAATAATTTTTCAATTCGAACCACTAGTTCTTGAGATTAGCGCGTTCTAACAAACAAACTCTTCAGCTTTATAATATTAGTATAGATTTGAATATGATCATCACGATCTAAAAATAGCTGCAGCCAAATATTTGAGGACTGTCAATACTGCTAGATATCTCATTTAGAAATGAATAATGAAACGGCTGACGCAACCGGAAATTCTCGATACAAGCATATTTCAAACATTTATTTTATAACATTCCTTAACATTAATGCAACCATATGTATTTTTTATTTCCCTAAGGGAACCAAGGTCGGATATGGCCCAAGGTCAGCGGCGAAAAAATCTCTTACTATTGGATATCCTTACTACTGTCGGAGGAGACGCCGTTGACCGGACAGATGATCACTGTGATCAGCCCTTCTGTGTGGGCCATTTTCCCTATACACGTTATAACGACTAACCGGGACTGATGGCTAACGTGCTCCTCGAGGCACGAACCGACCAATCTCAATATTGCAATACCCATATTCATGCATACAAATATTTGTACTGAGCAAGGATCGAACTCGCGCTTCCTGTGTAGCGAGCGCGTTCACTTCTGCCACCCGCAATGGCAGCCAGGATGGGATCAGTTGACGAAGTAGCAACCGCAATTACTAATATTCGGAGACTCTTTCCTCTGTCGCACCATTAAGGCCTGGAATTCATTATCAGCTCACGTGTTTCCTTCTTCCTACAGTCCCGGGTCCTTTAAGCGGGGCGTGAAAAAGCATATGATGAGGCCGTCAAGCTGAGTGTCACCATTGTCACACGGTATGTGTAAGTAATGGTGACACTCTTTTCTGGGACTTTGCCTTCAGCTTACCATCAGGCAAGGCGAAGTCCAATTGACGTGTCCTATATAAAAAAAAAAAAAACCCCTCCAACTAAGCTACCTTGTTCGTGCTAAGAGTGGGTTCACGTCGGTAGTGTAATGGCCAGAATTCGAACCCGGGACCTCACGATCGTAAGACCGACGTAAGCGTCGACGAGGTAAGCGTCGGTAGCTTAGTAGTTAAGGATAACTACTTAGTCCCCACACCCGAGAAGAGGGCCAGATCGTGAGAGATGGCACACGGCCCACCTTTTTTTTTTTTTTACGTGCGCAAAATCCCCACGGATACCTCCCCACCGGAGCCGGTGGAAGGGGTTATGTCGGACTCGAACCGACTAAAACGCACGCCGCCTGTGGGTCGCTTTGGTCCCTCCGGCCATATTGGCAACCGAGATTCACAACCAGTTTTTGAAAAAGAATTAATATTCTTCTTACGCTACTAGTTGCCTAAAAAGAAATTATATTCCTGTCCCACAACTAGTTGCCAAAGAAGAATAGGTCTCCGTTACTTAGCCTTTAGTAGGTGCATGATTTAATATTTTTATTTATTAAGGGCTGGTTTTTCAATCGCCAGATAAATAATATCTGTCAGATATATGTTAGCTGTCATTGTCATTAATACGTGTGATGAAAACGATAGTGATATTTTTTTGTGATAGATATTGGTTGCGCCGGTGTAGAAACTGTATTTTGACACGGAAACACACTCCTTTTAGATCCGTCTCCCCCTCCGCACTAACCATAGAGTAGGGCTAGCTGTAGCTTCCGTCCGCCATTGTGTGAGATGTGGACGGTCACTCCCGCTTTGAACTAGCCAGCGTAGGGACGGATCGCGAGCGCGTCTCTCAGAAATGAATAATATTTGTTGTATTTTAACCGCCTCATAGACCTTTACCGATCGGATGGTGCCTCTCGTGTGTTCCTCAAGGGATCTAGTGACGCTGACGGCAGCTCCTGAGCAAGGAAGAGAAGATCCGTGTACCGGCTGCGATGAAAAACACGTGGGTCGTGAAGGTTAGTGCATCCTCTCCTAATTTCTCGGGCTGCATTCACTGCCTGGATCGAATCCGCGGCAGCCCGGCCACCTGTCTTGTTTTGTGTGTAAAGTGTCAATAGAACAGTTATCTGCTTCTCCGCAATACAGTCCACTCGCGCAAGTTGGCCCACGCGACACCATTTTTGGTCCGGATCGAGCCGGATTCTTAGCCGTAGTTCGTATTTTGTTATTATTCTAATGGGAATGAGCGCACCGCACCTAAGTGCCTGGTTATTTTAGTAGAAAACCCCGCATCCAGACATTTAGGCTTAGAATTTGTTGTCCGTTCGCCGCTGGCTCGCATTGTACCTACCTAATACATAAATAGGTTAGGTATCATATCAACACTTAATCGTAGTTCACAATTTTCGCATCGCACCTAAGTGCCTGGTTATTTTAGTAGAAAACCCCGCATCCAGACATTTAGGCTTAGATCTTAGGTATACTAGACACCCTAGTGCATAGGCACAGTGTAATACCTAACGCATTTGGCTTTGTTTTGTTTTTTTCAATTACGTTGTTCTCGGCTCGCGCCGTATTTGCCTAGTACCTGCGTGGGTGGACACGTGGCTGTACCTACCTCGCTCGCATCTCATCCCAATTCATACGAAAGTATTTTAATTTGAATAGATATTACGCAATACTTAATCTCTGAAATAATAGTTGAACCTAGACAGCGACCATCGCGTAGGTACGACCTTGTTGCTATGCGCGTTAGTTCAAGCTTGCACTGGCAGTCATAAGTACCTACCTACCTACGGTTATCGCTCGCGCCGCCTCGCTGCTCTGTACCGCTAAGATTAAGTCATTTCATATTTGTTATTTACCGCACTTTAGTTTGAGATTTAATTGTAAACATGTCCCCAAAGGTTGATAAGACCGGTAAGGTTCAATTGAAACTTTTATACGCTAAAAAAGAAATGATTTACTCTCGCGTACAATCGATCTATGATAATGCACTTAAAACCTCTGATTTGGTCATCAGAGATTCGTTCTTGTGTTCTATAGAAAACTTAGATAGTCTACGCGCGGATTTCGAAACCTTAGTACATGACATCAATGTTTTAGAGTTGAATTTGGATCCCGATTACTCAGTGAGTTATCAAGCCTTGTCGTCGTTTGACGATTTGTATTGTCGTATCAAACGCGTCGCTAGGAGTTTGGAGAAACCGGCTGACCTACCCAACCCCGCTCGCGACCGACCTAAGTTGCCACCAATTCAAATACCCGAATTTGATGGTAACATTCGCAATTGGTGTCTATTTATAGATAGTTTTGAGAATACGATAGATAAGAACGATTCGTTGACAGATCACGAAAAATTGCATTATCTCGTTGAAAAATTGACTGGTAAAGCTATAACCGCTTGCGCTGGAATTACGTTTAGTGCCGAGAATTATAATTTAATTTTAAATACTTTGAAAGCTAGGTATGAGGATAAAAGATCGGTAGCTAACGCCTATTTAGATCAGATGTTTGATTTGAAATCTATTGCGGCATGTAACGATCAAAACTTAGAGAAATTTCTAGATACTTTCGCGTCAGCTGTTCGCGCCGTAAAGAACCTAAAGATTGATGACCTCTGCGACTTCGTATTTTTGTATATGGGTTTAAGGAAATTAGATTCCGAAACCATTCGTTTGTTTGAGTCGGATCATCGCGGCAATAAAATTCCTAAGTTCGAAGACTTGGAAAGTTTTGTTCGCGAGCATATAAAAGTATTGCAGCGCTTTTCATCGAAACATGAAGGCGCGAAGATAGTTGTTGATTCTGCACGCAAAGTAGATGCGTCATCGAAGTCACTGAGGTCAACTCATACTTATGTTAGTACCGCACCAGCACGTGTACAGTCACCTGTTTGCTCTTTGTGTAGCACTCATCATTCGCAACTGTACAGGTGTCCTGGTTTTCTAAAATTGTCGCCTAGTGATCGTTATAAATTTGTTCGCGCTAATAATTTTTGTTTTAATTGTCTCGGTACTAAACACCGCGTTGTTTTATGTAATAGTAGAAATAGTTGTCGCAAATGTCAAGCGAGACACCACACTTTGCTTCATTTTGAGAATAGTAATGCCGCATCCAATGTGAGCACGGTTGGCTCGTCGAGCGGTGACACACGGCAGCCTGCGCCGCAGCCGCAGCCCGCGCTCGCGCGCGCTCCGGCCCGCCCGGTGACCGCCGCGGATGACGTCACCTTGTGTTCGTTCTCCGCTAGTGCTGCACTCACTACTGTGTGTCTTGCGACCGCTCGCGTTGTTATTGTTGATGCATTAGGTAAGCCGCGCATTGTTCGAGCGCTGTTAGATGGCGCTTCGCAAAGTAATTTTATTACTCAAGATTGTTGTCGGCGTCTTGGTTTCAATGTTGATAAGCGTTCAACCCGCTCAGTGGTGAAGGGTTTTGGAAGCTTACAGTCAGCTGTTCGTGGCACCGTTAAAACAAGGTTTAGATCTCGTTTTGATAATAATATTTGGTTTGACATGGATTCGCTCGTTATAGATAGAATAGCTGAACAGTTGCCTACCGTCCCGGTTGACACGTCTTTATTAACGAAATTTAAAGACTTGCCTTTAGCAGATGAGACTTACGCTGTTCCTGGAGTCGTCGATATATTGATCGGCGCTTCGATTCTCCCGCACCTCCAGTTATCACGTAAGGTTCAAGGGGGACCGACGTACCCCGCTCCGCACGCACTGGAAACAGTTCTTGGTTTTGTTATAATTGGTTCCGCACCCGCTTCTATAGATAGTTTTAGTCACTCGACTGCTTCGTTCTGTTGCACCGTCGAGCCGCCACTGGAGTCTACCATCCGCAAGTTTTCACTCGGTGGCTCCCGTGTATCCGCTGAAAAACGCTTTCTTTGTTTGGAACGAAAGATGCAGGCGTCCCCAAAGTCGAAGCGGGCCTATGATGAGGTTGTTAACGAATATTTAGATAAAGGTTACATCTCACCTGCGCCTGCGGACACTGGCGGGACCCAGCCTTCGTACATTATCCCGCACCGCGGAGTTATTAGAGAAGATAAGCTTACTACTAAAACTCCGCGTAGTTTTGGATGGCAGTGCTAAGACTAGCACTTCCGTGTCGCTTAATGACATTTTGTATTGTGGTCGGAATCTTTAAGGTAATTTATTTGACATAATTGTAAATTTTCGCATTAATATTAGTAGAATTTTAGCTTTTAGGACTCAACAGTCGCTTTGTGTTGGGCCCACTCTTCGCCCCATCGTTGGGACACATTCGTCGCTAATAGAGTGGCAAAAATTCAATCTGAATTGGCGCCACATAATCTCTTTCACGTTGCTGGCACCGACAACCCAGCCGGGTGTCTCTCTCGTGGATTGCTTCCTTCGCAAATTTTAGATCACCCGTTATGGTTTAGTGGACCGTCCTGGATTCATGCCGCGTTAGATAAGTGGCCAGTTAGTCAATTCAATCCCACTACGGTTTCCGAACCACCCGAGGAGAAGAAGCACTCGCTTGTTGTATCGGTCCCACGTGAAGAGACCCTTATTTTGTTGTTGGCTAATCGCGTCTCGTCTTGGTCGAGACTGTTGCGTTGTGTTGTTCGTTCGCCTCTGCCCTCTGCCTAGCCAGCGGTAGGCACGAGCTCCAATCTAGGTTTATATTTTAGTTGTTATTTCCCAAACCTAGATTTAGATTAGACTTTAGATTTGTTTCGCATTTGTCGTTTCGAAGGTAACCCTTCAAGCCGGGGGGAATGGTTGCGCCGGTGTAGAAACTGTATTTTGACACGGAAACACACTCCTTTTATACCCGTCTCCTCTCCCGCACTAACCATAGATATGGCTTCCGTCCGCCATTTGTGAAATATAGACACTCAGTCTCGCTTTGAACTAGCCAGCGTGATGACGGACCGCGCTCGCGTCTCTCAAAAATGATTAATATTTGTTACATTTTTACCGCTTCATAGACCTTTACCGATCGGATTGTGCCTCTCGTGTGTTCCTCAAGTGATCTAGTGATGCTGACGGCAGCTCCTGAGCAAGGAAGAGAAGATCCGTGTACCGGCTGCGATGAAAACACGTGTGTCGTGAAGGTTAGTGCATCCTCTCCTAATTTCTCGGGTTGCATTCATTGCTTGGATCACTCCCGCGGCAACCCGACCACCTGTCTTTTGTGTGTAAAGCGTCAATGGAACAGTTAGCTACTTCCCGCAATACAGTCCATTACCGCACGCTGCCAAGCGCCACCAGATATATTTATCTGGCGATTGAAACTCCTAGCTCGTTATTTCGTAATATACACGGTGCTCATGAGAAAACCAAATAATTTTAACAGTTTACTCCTGATCCCATTTTAAGACTAAAATTTCATATAAACGTTTCTCGATTTCGCCTAGTTTTAGAGTTATTACTGATTGAAAAAAAAAAAATTTACTTAAAAAAAGTTTACTTATTTTTATTCAATACAAACGGCCTTATATCATTCAGATTGTGGCAGGGTTCTATAGTTGCCTAGAAATCAAATTGATTCCGTACATTCGAACCAACTGAATCATGACATGACACTGTGCTTTCTGGTTTAATATTTAGTCTACATATTAATAAAAGGCAAATATCAAATACAAAACAATTATTATTACTTATAAGTTCGTTTTTAAACAGTAAAAACTAAATCGCATATTTCTAATCTAACAAAACACAAAGTTACTGATTTCTTAACTAAATCTAATACCTATCATTAATATTATCTTTTATCTATTAGCATCCATTCACCGAGATATGACAAAAGGGCTTATGATTTCTATGCAATGTCCGACAGAAATCACTTTTTCTTGTAAATCGTTTAACGCTGACTCAATTTCCTGATCTATCTCCGCATATTCCCTCTTTTTCTTGTTTGTTGTTTTTTTTAAATCGTACGATGATTTTTCAGAATCTAACACGTCTAGTAGATGTGCTAAAGTAGGATGTGTCCGTCCAACAAAACTGTTAATTTTGCGATGCCAACCTTCAATGTTGTTATTAGTTCTGATAATTTCTTTTGCACAAGAACAAGAATTGCCGAAATTATGTTTTTTAAACCACTGATTTTGAAAATATATGTTGAACTTTTTAATTTTATTGTCCTTAGGGCTTCTTCCAATAACATATTTATATCCTTCATTAATGTCACTCTGTGGCAAGCGGGCTATCCCGATACATCTTGATACGTGTCTTTTCAATACTCTTGTAGTTATCTTCAGGGATTTCGCTTTTTTCCACAAGCAGCGATTGAAATGATAGAAGCAGCCTTTAAAGATGATTTCAGGAAATGTTTGCTGAAAGGCATTTATAGCAGCTACCTCAAAATCGAGCGTAATTTTAGCTGGTTGGAAATCAGAAATCTGCTTCTTGATCAATTTCAGTAACAATTTATAAGTTACTGTTTTCTTGTAGAAGGGCATAAAATATAGGGGTAATTACGTGAGTTTTATCATCATATCCGTGTATCGTGTACAATTGATGGAACCCCTTAGGACAACTCTTGAAAGTGCCATCAGCCAGCACCAAGCCAAGCACTGCGCCTACTGCGCGGGTTCGATTCCCGCTCAATGCAAATATTTGTTTGCATGAATATGCATATTTTACATTGCTCTGGGTGCTTAAAAAATAAAAGTTTCTAAGTATGTTTATCCACATTCTACATTCCATAACATAAGCTAGTTAAGCTATGCTTACCATGGGAGGCATGGGACTAGATAGCGTTGTGTGGAATGTTGTAGAATATTTATTTATTTATAATTGGATCAATGAGAGATAAATATATTACATTGAAAACTATTTCAGATACTCGGGATTCTTAACTAAGACAGTTATTACAGTTTGTTGTTAGTTTTAGTGTGTATGAGAGCCCCATTAAGTTTTTCGGGGTTTAAGGCAACTTCTCCTGTTAGTTAGTACACCTGTTGATAAAAAAATGAGGCTCTGGAATAGGTTTTCCTCTCAAAACAGAGTAGTCACTTCCAAGACAAATCAATTCACAAGAAAAAGTAGGAGTGTGGATCCCGGGCTCTAAATTACCAGTTTCGGATGCAACCGGGACTAGAAACGTGTTGATATTGATGACAAAATTATATTATCATCATCAGTATACTACATATGATGATGACCAACAACAAAAAAACAAGGATTTTATTAGTTACTCATTACGTCTTTATCCTTGGAGGGACATATTGAGGTGAATTACCGTTTTAAATTATATTTCACCAATTATGAATTCTGCCCCATGTAATAGGTGTGAGCCTATTGCCATATTGCACTATTTTTAACTTAAGCCATGCATCTGGGGCTGAGTCTAGCACTACTCATTATCATTTTATTGGCCGCGTGGTTCCCCACAGAGTAGAATTTGGACCACCCCATCTCTTCCATTGTGGTGTCGTACAAGGCGACTAAGGGATAAGGCTGTTTAACGTTTGACAGATATATACAGCCCGGACTCAGCCTCGGATGTATGGCTCGAGTCAACAACGCTGCCTGAAATGCGGCAATAGGCTCACCCCATATTACGTGGGATCGAATACAATTATTGGTGAAATGTGGGTGTTAATTCACCTCTGCCTAAGCCTCCGGGGATAAAGGCGTGATTATTTATATGTATGAATGTATGTATCATTTTAGTTTAAATGCCATAACTAATTGATTATGTCACAGTTAAGTTAACTGTCATATTATGCTAGTAGGATCAGTATTGTTTGTGCCTGAAACTAAAATTTTTCAAATGATTGCCAAGTTCATGTTGTTAGTAAACATACTCTCAAACACAATACTACACTCTAAAAGAAACATTTAAAGCATTCACATTGTGAACAAGTTTAACACAAAAACTCAATAATGTAGTAATTCTTTGTTTTTTATAGTTATATAAATTAAATCTTATATATAAAATTCTCGTGTCACAATGTTTGTTTCCGTACTCCTCCGAAACGGCTTGAAAATTTGTGAGCATTTTGAGTAGGTCTGAGAATCGGCCAACATCTATTTTTCATACCCCTTAGTGATAAGGGTTGTCCACCCTTAACATTATAAGGCAAAACAACGTTTGCCGGGTAAGCTAGTATATACATACAATAAACTTTAATTGGGTTCTATAAAATGTAATAGAAGTCAAAACAATGTTTGTTGGAAATGTGTATGTTTATCTGTTTCTAAAGTAATAAAAAAAAATGAAAATAAAAAAAAAAAAAATAAGTAATTCATTCGAATTGCTTAAAGAATTAGTTAACAAAATTATGGTATAGATAGGTACATACATACCTTTGATTTGTCTGACATTTCAACCAGGTTACACCGTCCGTGGTCACAGGCTGACGGCCCAGTTTATGTCCGTATACCATGATCACATTAATTTCCGTTAACATTATTGTTTAAAATGATAGTTTAAAAGTTATTAAAAAAAACATTAAAAATTCATTATGTTCTATCATTTCCTGTTACAATTATACTCTTTTTTATATTCACTGAGCCCTGTGGACTTAGCAGAGCACATAGATTTTTAATATTTTATGCAGAAAAGATTAGAAAAAAAAATTGAATGAATATGCCCTGGCATATAAAATAATATGGTAGAACTATGATATGTAGTATTTCGCACATACATTGTGACACCCTACACAGTGTAAATATATCATCTAGCATTCTATTCTAGCAGCTAATTGAATTCATGACACGGTACAAACCATCTCAAATATTTATTGCTCTATCAACGGACTAGGCTTACAGTGCGCGCATAGCATCAATTTGATGGCTCGGCGGATATTGATGATTTAAATCAAATCTATACAACGAACCAACAGTTCACAATGCACATCCCATTTAGAACATTATAAACACTAACGATTTTTACAACCTCATAAACAAGAACAAATTAAATCCCATGAAACATTTGAATTGCATGTTAATATAAAATACATACCTGAGTCAATAATGAATTCCTGATATTTCAACGGTTAACTACGATCACAAGAGTATTTATAACACTGTTGTTTTTTGAGATATCACGATACTAATGATAAATTTTAAATTCACAATACTTTTTATCACCGAAACTCTACCAAGCAACACCTGCTCCGTCACACAGCACAGGCACAGACTGTTAATAAAAACCTAAAATAAGAAAATCATAAATGTCATATCTGTGACTTCTGTGAGTGACAGATTGTCAATCCACTCCACAGTCTGTTTTTTTTTTGTTCTATAACGATTCCAACAATTCTGCTTATGACGGACGATATAAGAGTAGATTTCGCCAAGTAAGAGGGCGCATACACAAGGTTTCCTAATCAGGGATTCAGATTTTGATTTCGCGTGCCTAACGCATTATCGTGTATGTACGGTAAAAGTTCGATACAACAGTATATAAGGTTCGAAATGTACGTAAACGCTAGTGGTGGTCATTAAATTAAAAACAGATTATAATAATGAATATTCAAAAATAATGTAAAATGCATTGTGAAGATTCTCATAATTTGTACTAAACAACAGCGTCAAATTATTCAACTTTAAAAAAAATGAAATTTTGAACGCTTCGATAATTTAATGAATAAGTAATTCTGTTGTGGCAGGCATCTTGGATTTTTACATTATATTATAATTTAACGGATCTCGGTTGCGTTATGAGAGGATTTAGAGGCCACACACAACTAACGATACGACAAAACGGAACGGAGTCATTGATCTTGCATCCGAGTAATCATTTGCCTTTGTCAATCTTGACAAAATGTATGTGAGCTGTCAGCAGATAGGGTCTAGACTTTTTTTTTAGCGACAAATTTACTGAAATTAGGTTATTTGTATTAAAAAACAATTACCATTGTAAAGAATATTGCATGGAAAATCTATATGAGACGAGAATGTAACACATAGTATTGAATATATTGGATGATAAGTAATACTTAAGTGTGGAAGCTAATCTCAGGATTTTTACACTCACTGCGGTCTCAGCCTCAGCAGTCAAATATACCACACCTAACCATGGTTAATGAACTTGGTTCCTTGTATTAAGTTCGAAACCATACAAAATATGTAGGTAATTATTTTTTATTACTTCAGAAAATTATAGTCTAGATCCGATTAATGCGTGGATATACGGGCTTGGACGAATCCACCACGGCAGAATAACCCAGGCTCGCCAAGGTAGAGGCCAGGAGCTGCCCACTGGGTGCGATTAAGGTCGGAACAATACACTTCGGCCGCCGCGGTCAGTAGTTGTTGGCCATTGAGATATAGCTGAATTCAAGAGATGACTTGATCAGCTGGCCGTCGTCGTTAATGCCGGTCATCCTTGCACAGACAAGTTATTGTCATACTGAAGTTAGACGAGCAGGTAGAGTACGTGCCACGAAATAAGTCCCTTGATCGCGGCATGCAAAGAGTAAATAAGAGTAATATATCTATCTTAATATTTTTTTTAAGAAATCGCACAGCATAACGCATAGCCTTTCAGAAAACCGTGATTTAGTGACAACGTAACCGAATAACGCATTATTGAAAAATAGCAGATAATACCATCACGTAGTAGTGTCTTCAATATTCGGATCATTGGGATTCGGTATCCTCTTATTAGCACTATCTCATTCGGTATACGCTGACAGCTAGGTACTCTAGTCTATTCTCCCTCTACGCCTCTTAGGGTCAGTTATAGGGATGGCGATTCTTTCTAATAAAGATTCATTTGCGAGTTTATTTGAATCATAACCTTAAGAATCGATTCACAAGAAATCGAGAAAGGAACAATCGATTTTAAAAAAAATATTTTTTTCCGACTTCGCATTTAAATAAAAATGCATTTTATGAAAAGCAAGAATAATACCGTAAGAAACGATCTCTTATCAATAAAATTAGGGTTCTTTTTTAGTTTAGGAAATTCGCCCATAGGTAATAATCATGATCTCTGATCTTAACATGAAATCTTAAAATAGGTCAATAAATTGAACGGCTGTCATTTACTAAATGAATAAATAGCTATTTAATCTCATATAGGTAAATATATAGGATTAAAAAGTTACATTTTTTTTATACCACTTAGTTGGCAGACAAGTACACGGCCCACTTGATGGGAAGCGGTTACCGTGGCCTATGGACTTATGCAACACCAGGGGTGTCACACTCGCGCTGCCGACCATGAAGAAACCTTCTGATGCCCCTCTTGAAGAACCCCATATTGTAAGTGCTTGGGAAAACCGCAGCAGGGAGGTCATTCCACAGCTTGAGTGTGCGTGGGATGAAGTTTCTTTCATACCGCACCGTGCGCACCGTCTCAGGTCGCAATGTGTGAGGATGAATTCCCTGCCTATTGCGAGAGGTGCGATGATAGAATGTAGCTACGGGCATCATGTCAAACAATTCATCTGAGCGCAAACCATTGTATAGGCGGTAAAACACACACAGTGAGGCAAAATCCCTCCTAAGGCTAAGAGGTTCCACACTACCTGTGAGTATAGGATTGTCAACCAGCCTCAATGCCCGGTTTTGCACTGAGTCGAAGGGGTCAAGCTGGTATGCAGGTGCTCCAGCAAAAAGATGACAGCAGTACTCCATGTGAGACCGGACCTGTGCTTTATAAAGAAGGAGTTGCTGCCCCGCAGTGAAGTACTGCTTCGCCCTGTTGAGCACTCCGAGTTTTCTTGATGCCAACTTAACCTTGTCCTGCAAATGACTTCGGTATTGGACATTTAGACTACTAATGTAACTGTAGTCATATTAAACACTAAAATATATATTGTGTGGCCCATCAAGACATATTGTTAATGAATAATAGAAATAGTATTTATAGTTATTTCATTTCAGATTATCTGAAGTTAGTGTAGATCAAAACAGCTCTTAGTTTATTAGAAGCTTAGGAAACGCTTAGGTTAGTAAAGTGATAAATCTTATAACCGTCTCATATAGAGATGTAGTATGTTCTAAATGTTACTGTAATAAAACTTTTCAAGAAACTTGAGCGTCATTAACTAACGGAGTGGTCCACGTCAGAGGACCTCCTCTTTGTGTCGGTACCACTCGCGCCAGTAGAACAGACTGGGACTAGGAGTGGTGCTATCGACAAAGGGGGAGGATTCGCCTGTGGCAAAGCAGGCAGCGCTAGTCTGTGTGAACAATGGAGGTCATGCGATATACGACCCCAGCTCGTGTATCACATGGGTGATACACTCTTTACATAAAGCACAGTTAGAAATTCGCCTGGGGTGAATCGGGCAGGGCTAGCCTGTTTGAACAATGGAGGTCATGCGATATACGACCCCAACTCGTGTATCACATGAGTGATACACTCTTTACATAAAGCACAGTTAGAAATTTACCTGCGGTGAATCGTGCAGGGCTAGTCTGCATGAACAATGATGGTGAAGCGATAGGCTACACCAGCTCATGTATCACATGGGTGGTACACTTGTTACATAAATTACAGTTTGAAAGTAGATTAACAGAGTAAGCAGGGCTAGTCTGTGTGGACAATGGAGTTTACAGGACAGATCAGCTCAGGTATCACGCGAGAGTTAGGTGATACACTTCTTAAATAAATCACATCTAGAAAAGCAGATTAATAGAGTAAGCCAGACTATTTTATGTGGATATATGATATCATGGGATAGACTAAGGTGGTTCAATAGAGTAGTAATAGGTATATACTTGTTAAATAAGTCAAAGTTAGGCATACCCACTGATAGGGGAAACCGGGTTATTAGTGTGTGAGTGTATTTGAGATAAGTAGGTAGTATGAACCTGATAAGCTAATTTAACTCAGTATACCAGTAACTTAAAAAGGGAAATATACTTATAAATCATATAGCTAATTATAGACAGGATACTCAAACATGTTCTACGCCTAAGTTAATAGTAAGGTGTCCCCTCTGTATGTTTGTGGTATGGGTCAGCCCATGTCACTTACCCCCAGGGGGGATAGGCTCTCCACAGAGATGCTGCTGTAGCGTCTCCTTGTCTCACTTATCATTCCAAATTAAACAAACCATGCATGCAAGGTGAATAAGAGGGCTGTGAGTTGCCCATAGCAACCTCTGATGTTGAGGACAATGCAAGTTATGAAAATCAAGACCAACCACATGGTAAGTCTCCTATCAATCCGCTTTCTGGCCATTCTTGTGAGATTAAGGCAAAGAATCTAGAACGTCTCCACACGCCCAACGTTTTTAAGGCTTCCATAATCAATGTTTTGTAATAAGTTCCATTTTATTTCGTCAACCATTATGTGTTTTTGTTTGATAAATTTTTTTATCTAAGAAATAGAATCCTAAATATTGTGTAAAAAGTTATATTTCCAGAATCCAGCAACATATTTTTTGAATCCGAATTCATCCACGCGGCTCCGTCCGCGTGGATGTCGGTTATCGCTTAGCGCTGAGTCAACACTATTGAGCATAAAAAAAAATTAAAATAAAAGTAGCCTACGTTAATCTTTATTACATCAGCTACCTGCCAATAAAGACTGTCTGTCTGTCTGTTTGTTCCTTCTAATCTCTGAAATGGCTGGACCGATATTGACGGGACTTTTATTGGCAGGTAGTTGATGTAATAAGGAGTAACGTAGGCTACTTTTATTTTAGAAAAAAATTATGCTCAATAGCGTTGACTCCACATAAAGCGATAACCAACATTCACGCAGGCCGAGTCGCGGGCAACAGCTAGTCTTATATAACTTGAATCTCAAAATCCTTTCTTAGGGTATGCCTACGTTATAATAGATTTATGTGTGCAAAGTCTCAGCCCGATCGGTTTAAAATTGACTAAGTTTCACACAAACTTTCATGATGCCTACGTCATGACATCTACCTGCATGCCAAATTTCAGCCTAACCCGTCCAGTGGTTTGGGCTGTGCGTTGATAGATCACTATGCCAGTCAGTCAGTCACCTTTGAATTTCATATATTTAGAAGAGATTGAAGATTATGAAAAAAAGGAATGTAACAATATCAACAAAATATAATACTGTAATTGAATACGAATTTTTGTTGATTTAATACATATTTTAATTGAATTGAGTTGGGCCAGAGGGATTGAACTTGAACACAGTTATAATATCAATCAAACTGCATCTTCAAGATCTTGTTCTCATTTGTAATCAGAAAAATCGAAAATCGATTTTCAAGGGTAACTCACATCAATGCACTGAAACGATTTTGTAGTACATATCGATTTAAAATATCAAAAAAGCCTTTTTGCCCCAGAACCGAAATGATTCGATTAATCGATCTCAGTTCGCTATCCTTAGTCGGTTACTCGGTTATTCATATTCATTCATATTTTATTCGAATGTTCGAATTTGTGCATTTGTTGTGCATTTCTATTATTTCTAATTTTCTATTTGAATTTGAATGTGGCGCTGTGCACTTTCTTTGCACTTTTCAAGACAGACATTGCCTATTTTTTTGCAAAACCAACTGTTGAATTTGCATTATTGCCGAAGACAAATTATTTTTTAATATTGACACAAAAAGTGATTTCATTATTATAAATTTACAGAATTTTTACTATTAACTTAGAGTTGTGCGAACAGAAACGGGACAAAATGCCGAAAAAACAGAATGCTTTCTTTATCTTTATGCATGATTTTAAGAATCAGCAGCAGAAAAAAGGAATAATCTATCGTGATAATAATGAACTTCAAAAAGCCGCCGATCCAGAATGGAGGGTACGTACAAAATCATAATGTTTCATATTCATTGCCTATATAGCCTGTATTTGGTAATTTTGGATGATATCACTAACGATAGTATGTCTGCTTCAGCAGTCAATTTAACATAACATAAACCCACGCCTATATCCCCGAAGAGGTAGGCAGAGGTGCTAGCACCCACATTTCGCCAGTTTATGTTTAGGTTCCAATGTAATAGGTGACGAGCCTATTGCCACTAACCGGGCACTTATAAACTTGCAGTCAATTTATATCCCAGGAATTTTGGTATACATACCATTATTTGAACCTATCAACTCTCTGCCATGGAAAACCGGACAACAAGGTAGTAGATAGAAGAAAATTGTTTATCTTAATCAACTACCTTTTAAAAAAAAGATAGACATAGTACAAGATGTGTCAATTCAAATCTAGTCTAATTTAACCAATAAATTCAGGAATATATGTAGCAGGCCATGCACTAATGATAAAGGTAACAAAGCATAACTTATGGCATGGTGTGCAGCGAAGAGGAGTTTTTTCGGTATTGCACTGTGACCTGATTGTGCTATTTTAACTCAAATGTTTAAGAAAGTACATTCGAAATACAATTTACTATATTTAATTCGGTTATGTGCTTAACTAAACATAAACAATCTTGATGTATCTTTTTAATGTTTTATTTAACATACATACATATAATCAAGCCCTTATCCTTGGAGGGTTAGGCAGAGGTGAATTAATACCCACATTTCACCAATAATTGTACTTGGAAGTTTATATATACTGATGGGTCAAAGAGCACTATAGGTTGTGGAGCCGCCTTTTATGTAGAAGCTTCAACTAATCTAACGCATAGAGGTTTGAAAATACAGGGGAAAGTTAGTATTGTGGTGTTGGAGCTCATTGCGATCTTAGAGGCTCTTTCTTTCATTAGTAGATCTACGGATCTCACAAAAGTGATTATTTGTTCTGACAGTAAAAGTGCGCTATTTCATATTGCTCGATGTACCTCTAGCCATAGAAGTGCACCGATAGCGTATGAAATAGTAGCTAAAATAGACAATCTGACACAGCAAGGAGTATCTCTGAGATTGCAATGGGTTCTATCCCACATAGGTATATATGGTAATGAGGAGGCTGACAAACTGGCCAAACAAGCATGTTTAAGTGATGAAGAAATCGTTGTAACACCTTATTACTCCAAAAAGGATGTCTACTTGCAGGAGGAAATGCTATAACATGTGGAAAGAATATTTTAATCAAATATCTCTAGAGAAAAAATGTAGCGGTAGCCTAGTGGTATGGGTAATGGACTGCTGAGACGAGGTCTCGGGTTCGATCCCAGGTTTAACCATGGCGCACACCAATGACTTTTCGATGCTTTTCGAAGTTATGTGTGTATTTATCGCAGGTTTATAAGTGCCCGGTTAATGGCAATAGTCTCGCCACCTATTACATTGGGACCTAAAACATAAACTGGCGAAATGTGGGTGCTAGCACCTCTGCCTACCCCTTCGGGGATATAGGCGTGAGTTTATGTTATGTTTATGTTTATCTCTAGAGAAGGGCATATGGTATAAGACCATACAATGTCAACCTCCTCCGATTCCCTGGTTTGTTAATAATAAGTTACCTAGGAAATATATAGTCATAGCACATAGAGTCACGTTTTATCAAATAAATTTAGATATTTAATGCGTATAATAACCTCTCCAAATTGCGAAACTTGTGGAGTAATGGAGGACGTTCAACACATCCTCATGGAATGCGCGCGCTACAAGACTGGCAGAGACCAACTGATGGTAGACTTCGAGGTAAATAAGGCAGACATAGGTGCCTTCCATAAAATACTGACCACTCCTAATTCGGAGGAAGCATTCTATTTATATAGAATGCTTTCTATACAATAGTACTTACTCAATGTTTTAGTTTTAATATTTGTTAAGATAATACAATATGTACTAGCAGGGCGACATATACTTATTGTATAAAGTCCTTAATAAAGAGGAAAAAGAAAAGTTGGAAGACCAAAAATGAGGTGGGATAACGATATTAAGGAAATAGCAGGCAAACATTGGCTAGAAACTGCAAAAGACAAGAAGAGGTGGAAGGAGCTGGAGGAGGCCTATACCCGAAAAGGGACTATGCAATAAAAAGAAACTAATACAACTAACTTACTAATAAGGATAGATTCTAATATAACTAACAAATAAGTTTATAAGTTTTATATTATGTATAGGTGTAAAGGGCTTAAATAAATAAATAAATAAAGTCCTTAAATAAAGAAAAAAAAAAAAAACAATAATTGTATTCGGTACGTAATAGGGGGTCAGCCTATTGTCGTATTCCGAGCACTATTGTGGAATCGAGCTATGCATCTGAGGCTGAGTCTGGGCTGTATATATCTGTCCGATGTTAAACAGCCCTATCCCTTAGTCGCCTTGTACGACACCGCATGGGAAGACATGAGGTGGCCCTAATTCTACTCTGCCGGAAAATCAGTTTATATTGAACCACTTGTTAGTTAGCTTAGTTGCAGTCTGTCACCCTGGCAGTTGTGGATTGTGTGCACCCAGTTCGGGGATGAGTTGAGGACACTGTGGTCCTCACACTGAGGAGAGGGCCAGATCGAAAGAGATGGCCCAGGGTCAGGTGTGAAGGATATGCCTGTCAACGTCACCTTCGGCAAACCAAAAAAATAAAGTCTAATTTTTTTTGTTTTATGTGTTTTAATTAATAAAAACTTGCTGCAAGATTATTTAACTTTACTTAAGTACCTAACCAAATGCAGTATAGATAAAACATTGTCATCAATATTGTTTTTGACAATTGAGGTAAATTAATTAACCCAATAGTAATATAAAATTTCACACTCTTTTCATTGAAATCATTTATTTATTTATTTATGAAGAAGCAGCTACAAGCTGATGATCACTTTTTTGAGCTCGGTGTTGCCTAGTCGTAGCCAGTAATTTTTGAATCCATTTATTCTGGTTGCAGCAATAATATTATCTGGCAGTAAGTTCCAATTGTGGACAACTCTGTTACTAAAGAAGTGATGTGCGGACCAGAGTGTCAGCGGGGTCATGATTGGCCTTGACATTTAATTTAAATTTCACAGGCAATTGAATCAAAATTGAATCTTTATAATTTAACTGAATTAGGCCCCTGATACTATGATCATACTTTCACTGCTTCTTTTAGAAAAATACATAGTATCATCAAATTTATGTACCTATTAAAAAAAATCTCATTTTTCTCTTTGCAGTTAGCACACAACTACCCACCATATCCATCTTCTTCATCAGTCAACCACCATACATAACCCCAATCTCTTTAGCTCCATACATGCCCAATTCTTAGCGTTTGTTTCACTTTTTAACAGAATGCAAGCATAGACCTAAAAGCCAAGTACGAACAATTAGCAAAAAACAAATGGCAAGATAACAACACATGCAATGAGAAGTTTACTAGTAGTGGCATCCCGCTGTCTTTGGTTGAAGAACAGCAAAAGGCAATGCAGGAGGCGATAGAAAATGAGAAAAGAGATATTAAGAACATGATTAAACTGAAGGCTTTTAATAACAAAGGTGAGTTATTCTTATACTACACTAGCTGACCCACCCCAGCTTCGCCCAGGGTATATTTTGAAGCTTCATATCTCTTTGAGCCCATATGTTTTAGTCTTCAAAATATGTATGAAAAATTGCCGGATTTGTTAACATTTATTGTCAATGCTCCGCTCCCTTAAGTAGTAGCGTGATGGTATATAGCCTAAAACATTCCTCGATAAATGGACTACCCAACACTGAAAGAATCATTCAAATCGGACCAGTATTTCCAGAGATTAGCGCGTTCAAACAAACAAACTCTGCAGCTTTATAATATTAGTATAGATTTGGTAAGATACTTTTTCTTCTTCGTCCTATTTTTAATCCCAGTTATAATAATAATAATTTATTCATAAATCACAATTGTAGCTTCACAGAGTAAATAATGTTGCACATTTGTAAACATAGGGTTGTTTTTCTACAATAGGTTGGTTGAGTTACTGCTCTCCTAAATAGACTATAAGTAGCCTGTGTTAAGGAGATACAGGGTTCCCCCTAATATTGTAAGAGCTATAATAGATATCTTTATCAATTCTGGATTTCAACACCATTTTACAAAAATTTCATACAACATTCAAAGAAAATAAAATAATATTAAAATTAAAATAAAAAAATTAAAATAAAAAAAGTTGCATCCAAAGCTTTCGGAGTCTGGGGTCTGCTTTATTCAATCGTAACTGCGGGTTATATATATTTGCTTTGAAGCGACTATTATCTGACCACTAAAACCCATTGGCGATATTGAAACATTGCAGTTAGACTAGTTTTTGGACTCTTTAGGGCTCCAACTGCCACAGATGTCCATGTGGCAACTGGGACTAATGTCTTTATGTGCTCTCCGAGGCACACCAATGCAAATACCCATATTCATACATACAAATATTTGCACTGAGCGGGGATTTCAATCCCTCACCTTCTGCATTGTGATCAGGTTCACTACCGTCACACTAGGCTGTTTAATAATGTTACTTTTTACACAAATACATATTAAAAAAATAAACAGCTGCTTGAATTAGTGGTTCCATTTCACATTATAGTTGTTTCTTTTTAAATGGAGTTTTGAAAAATTTATAAACTGAGTTAAAGGTAGAGTTAGGTACTTAACCAAATGGAGTGGGGTAGGCAGAGATACTAGTACCCATATTTCGCTAGTTTATGTTTAGGTTCCAATGTAGCCTATTGCTATTGACCTGCGATAAATACACACATAACTTCGAAAAGCATCGAAAAGTCATTGGTGTGTGCCATGGTAAAACCTGGGATTGAGCCAGAGACCTCGTCTCAGCAGTTCATTACCCTTTACCACTAGGCTACCGCGGTTATCTCACTATTACTACTCAATATGTGTAACAATAAATTCCACCAAGTGCCATCAATCAGCAGTACAAATAGTCGAGCACTAAAGTTTATATGCATATCATTGTTTTCAACAGATATTCTTGAGGAGATGTTCTATATAATGGACGTCAACTACTACTGCAAGACGGACGATGAGTATGTCATTGGTGAGTTCACCATCGTGCGGTTCAGTCTACTGCACGGGTTCCGTGATCTTTATCATGCGCCTATCAATCCAGGTATGTTATTTTTTTACTCTTGAAGAAGACTTAGGGGTCATTCAAGTATTACGTAAGCAGATTTTTTTACAATTATTTAACCTCCCCTGTGTCAGCAAAAGTGAGCAAAACTTTACCCCCTCCTCCCACACACACACACAATGCTTACGTAAATATTGGTAGGTGCCTTAGTTATGCATGTTTCTTTTCATGTTTATTTTTTTAGGGTAATGTATGGATAATGCAT
This sequence comes from Eilema griseolum, assembly GCA_963662185.1. Lineage (NCBI taxonomy): Eukaryota > Metazoa > Arthropoda > Insecta > Lepidoptera > Erebidae > Eilema > Eilema griseolum. The sequence continues at coordinate 11,623,610 of OY759239.1, read as the reverse complement.
ACTATATTATGTGTGAAAATGTAAATAACAACTGCTTACGTATCATTATCTTAGAGTTGCCACGAATAGTTATTTGGCCGAATACCGAATATTCTGCAATGCTGTCGGCCGAAGCGCCGAATATTCGGTACAAAGCACATGCTTGTCGAGCGCGTAAAGAATAATACGACAAGTCGCGACCTGTCACACTCGTGCGGGTTTAAAAACCTTATTATAATGATGATGAATCTAGTAGTACTGACGGAGATTCTTCTCCACTTCATAAAAAATAAACTTGAATGACAATGATAAGACATTTGAAATACACGACAATTTCTGGAACCTCTTTGAGGAAGTCGCTACAGGTAATGTGCGAAATGATAATGCTGAGGAGAAAGTGGAGAAGAATACTTTGGCAAATGAGATGGATTTTTATTTGAAAACAATTCGTCTTGATCGGAAAGCTGATCCTTACAAGTGGTGGTCAGCAAACGAAAAACAATACCCAAACCTCTTAAAATTTGCTAAAGTTTATCTTTCTTCTCCCGGAAGTAGCGTGTATAGTGAGAGGTTGTTATCTGAAGCTGGTATCATTTATCAGACGAAAAGCGTAATCGTTTGCTACCATCAAATGCTGAAAAGCTTGTTTTTATCTATCACAACTTACCACTGATGAATTTTACTTATTAAAGTATTGTAATTTGGTAATAAATACAAATCTTGAGTACTATGATGTCTTTTTTGTCCATGATTTGGTATTCGGTATTCGGCCGAATAGTACCTATTATTCGGCCGAATACCGAATACTTAAAAAAGTGGCCGAATAGGCCGAATACCGAATAGTAGCCGAATATTCGTGGCATCTCTAATCTAGACCCCCACCCCTATTACATCAAAAATAAGCAATGTAAAGACCCCCTTCCCCCTCTAGTGCTTACGTAATACTTGAAGAGCCCCTTACAGACTAATTAAAAATTATGGTAACAATCAATGACGTATTATTATTAGACACACAATAACATGGCGGCTGTCAAAATAGGCGCAAACACTAAGTATAAAATATTATAGCTACTTATTCATGTTAAGCAATAAACAATAATAAATTATTAGGTAATATTCATTTATATGAATTATATTGTTATTTATAAAAATAATATCATTATTTATTAAAATATACAACTTATAAATTATATTATTAACATAAACATAACATAAACTCACGCCTAAGACAAGAATGACGGTCACCTAAAATCTTGGTGAATGTTAACATAACAACATCATAACATAAACTCAAGCCAATATCCCCGAAGGGGTAGGCAGATGTGCTAGCACCCACATTTCGCCAGTTTATCTTTAGGACCCAATGTGCGAGCCTATTGCCATTAAGCGGGCACTTATAAACCTGCGATAAAAACACACATAATTTCGAAAAGCATCCAATAGTTATTGGTGTGTGCCATGGTAGACCTGGGATCGAACCCGAGACCTCGTCTCAGCAGTCCATTACCCATACAACTAGGCTACCGCGGCACTAAGCTATTTATATTATTAAATATGTACACTTAAAAAACATCTATTTAAGCTCCACCGTTATCGAGTACAGTAACCTAAAATCAGAAAGGAACTTCAGATTAAATTTATCAGCTTTTTCGGCTGGTATTGTGAACCTATCACGGGCCTAGTGACTCACTAGGCTTAAGCCATTGGTGTGTGTTGTGTGTGGTGGGCTTTTGGATAGTGGATGTGAGGGTTCGCCTAACTATGGAACATGTATCTATAACAACTGATCTCTGCAATGAAATATAGGTATACTTTTTTATCTACGCCTAATTCTGTGAGTGATGTGTGTAATGATTTTGGAATGAGATCTGTGGATCTAAAATAATTTTATTATTACGAATTTATTGCGTAGCGCATTGTGGCATATCTGATTGGTGCATAAAATGATGACATTCGTCATCAATTTTTTATCGCCATTTTAGAGTGCAGACAAAATAAAATCTATAGTTTATTATTGTTAGCAACAATGTATATCAATATTGATGACATTCGTCATCAATTTTTTATCGCCATTTTAGAGTGCAGACAAAATAAAATCTATAGTTTATTATTGTTAGCAACAATGTATATCAATATTGCTGACAATAGCTATTATTCTTTGTTTGTCTGGCACCTAGTGAATAGGGTTACTGTATGTGTAGAATAAACATTATTGTACATGTGACCGCGAGCGTGCGGCGTGTATGTATGCGGTATCTCGCTTATACTACTATTTCTGGTTTATATATTACTGTGAATGTCCGAATTGCAAAGCATGTTTAAGATATTCTGGTGCCTGTTAACATTTCTTGGTACCGCGGTAGCCTAGTGGTATGGGCAATGGACGCTGAGACGAGGTCTCGGGTTCGATCCCAGGTTTTACCATGGCACACACCAATGACTTTTCGAAGTTATGTGTGTATTTATCGCAGGTTTACAAGTGCTCGGTTAATGGCAATAGGCTCGGTACCTAATACATTGGGACCTAAACATAAACTGGCGAAATGTGGTTGCTAGTACCTTTGTCTACCCCTTCGGGGATATAGGTGTGTGTTTATGTTGTGTTATGATATTATCAATGTACTACAATTTTTTTTCGCAAATTATGAATAAATAATAAAGAAAGCGTGGCTAGACTGGCTCTCAGTCAGAGCTAATGAGAGAATGCAGCAAGCTACATATGAGAATGTGGATGAAGCGAAAGATAAATATAGAAGACTGAAAGGGATAGTGAAAGGAGTGATTGCTAGAAAGAAAAAGGAACAAAAAGACGTGTTTGATGAAAGGTTATCTGAGGATTTCCAGACGAACATTAAGTTCTTTTGGAAGTCCATCCGTTCAGCCAGAGGAGAAACACAGAGCTCCGAGCTGAATGCTATTAGAGACCAGAATGGAAGTATTGTAAAAGGTGAGCAATGTGTGTTAAAAAGATGGCAGGACTATTTTGAAAGCTTGTTTGAAAGAGAGGATGGTGTACATGCACTAACCTCGGTGATGGATGACCATGTTGATGCTAATAAAAATGGTATTAGTATGAATGAAGTTGTGAGTGCATTAAGAAGTACGAAAGCTGGTAAAACAGCTGGATATGATAAGGTGACAGTCGAGATGCTGAAGGCTGGACAGGGCCTTGTAGCAAGTCAGTTGTGTCGCCTTTTCAACATATGTTGGGTTAACGGTCGTGTACCAAGTGATTGGTGTAAGGCCGTTATAGTTCCACTTTACAAAGGAAAAGGCTCGCATCAAGACTGCAAAAACTTCAGGGGCATTAGCCTACTCAGCAAATTCGTCGACAAATTGTATGCGAAAGTGTTGATTGAGAGAGTTATGAAAGAAACCGATGAGAAAATATGGGATGCACAGGCGGGTTTTAGAAAGGGAATGGGATGTACGGATCAGGTCTTTTTATTGCGAAGCATAGCCGAGAAATTTTTGGCCAAGAGTCAAAAGGTCTATTGCGCTTTTGTGAATTTGGAAAAGGCCTATGACAGAGTGGTGAGGAATGAACTTTGGTCGGTACTGTCTATGTATGGCGTGAGTAGCAACCTTATTCGAGCTCTGAAGTCTCTCTATGAGGACTCTAGAGCTTGCGTGAGGATACATGGGTCATACACTGAATGGTTTAGCATCCAAAAGGGGGTAAGACAGGGATGTGTAGCGTCACCATGGCTGTTTAACTTATTCATGGATAGTTGTTTGCAAGATTTGAAAGATAAAGAATGTGGTTTAAGAATGAAGAATTTACTCGTCAAATGTCTTCTCTATGCTGATGATCAGGTTTTACTTCGTGATCGGCAGATGAGTTCCAGGAGATGGTAACAACTGTGCATGAAGCTTTTGAGAGGAAAGGAATGAAAGTGAATGTTAGTAAGACAAAAGTTATTGTTTTTGGAAAGAGATGAATGCGTGACAGAGTGTAGGATTTGTATAGATGGAGAAAAAGTGGAACAAGAGAATGAGTTCATATATTTGGGAACATTATTTACGAGAGATGGAAAGCATGAAGATGTTGAAAGGAGAGTGATTGCTGGAAATAAAGTGAATGGGGCACTACACAACTTTATGAGCAGCCGGAATTATTTTTTTAGTGCCGACTCTTATGTATGGTAGTGAAAGTTGGGTGTGGCAGAAAAAGCATCAGAGTAGAGTGAATGCAGTAGAAATGCGTGCGTTGCGAAGTATGTGTGGCTTGACCTTGAAAGATAGAGTGAGAAATAGCGTGATAAGAGAACGATGTGGAGTGATAGAAGATGTAGTGATGAGAATTGAGAGAGGAATGTTGAGATGGTTTGGTCATATTGAGAGAATGAATCAAGGAAGACTAACGAATTAGGTGTATTAGGTGAGTGTGGATGGTACCGTCGGAAGGGGAAGACCTAAGCGCACATACCTGGACCAAATCGAGGAAGTTTTAGAAAAAGGGCAGGTCAGGAGTGCTCTAAACCGACGAGCATGCATGAAGAATGTAATGAGAGTGAATGAAGCGAGAGGAGTATGTCAGGATCGTAGCAAGTGGAGATCCGTGATCTCTACCTACACCTATGGGAAACAGGCGTGATTTTATGTATGTATGTATGTATGTATGAATAAATAAATAAATAAATAAATTTACTCTACAGGCACAATTCCTTTCGGATACGCTTCTGATGTCAAAATGGGCTGTCAAGAATTCGGACTCGAGATGCCTAATGAGGACAACCCGACACCCGTATGCCGCATATTGGCGAATATTAATGATTATTTGAAACAATCCGTGCCTGGATTGAACAAGGAAAAGTTACTGCCGCCGTTGTATACCATGCCTGATAAGGTGGCTCCAGTCCAGGATTTTATAAACCAGATGTGTGATAAATCTAGTGAGTTGATGTGTATTTTTTACAAGCTATAATAATTGAATCAAAACGTATGTGCTGTCAGTGTAGAATAAAAAGCAGGATAACTATTATTAAGTACAAAATATGTTCCCCACACCCAAAGAGAGTGCCATATCGTAAGAGATGTTGTAATTGTTTTTTTTTTATTTAGGACACGCCATCTTGACCTCACCTCGCCTGATGGTAAGCTAAAGGCAAAGTCTCACGAAAGAGGGTCACCATTACAGACACTAAGTGTTACAATGGTGGCACTCAGCTTGGCGGCCTCATCAGATGCTTTTTCACGCCCGCTTAAAGGCCCCGGGACTGTAGGAAGAAGCAAACACGTGTGCTGGTAATGAATTCCGTTGGTGGTGCGGCAAATAAAAAAGAGTCTCCGAACCGCTTGGTTCTTGCTCGTATATTCTGCACAGTGTTTAATTGTTCTTAAATTGTTTTAGTTTTTGATATTGTTTTGACATTTTGATGTTATATGATTAGATTTGACATAATATTTATCTACTAGTGGGTTTTTGAAATTCGTCATCATTAATTTGTTAATGTCATGTCAATTTATTGTAAGGTCTTTAGGTTTTGTTTTCAATTAATTTGACTTTTTACTGACATACTTAAATAGATTTGACATGTATATACTTATTTATCAGACTGGTTTTACATTTCACAATGTTACTTATTATCTTGACATAATTGATGACTTCATTGTCTTAACTTTGACATTTTCATTTACTTATTTATTTAAATTAATATAATTGGTGCATGCTAAAATGTATAATTTGTATGCATTACTGTTATTACTATTTGTAGTAAAAATGTTCAAACACAATGTAAAAATTATTCATGAATAAATATACTGAATACTGATGGCCCTGGGTCGGCCGGGGTGCGAGAGATATACCTGTCAACCTCACCTTCGGCAACCAAAAACGACCCACAGGCGGTGTGCGTTTTGGTCGGTTCGAGTCCGGCATAACCTCTTCCACCGGCTCCGGTGGGGGGTATCTGTGGGGTTTTACCCGCACGTAAAAAAAAAGTACTAAATATGTAAAATTTATTCTCCTATGAATAAATTTCATTTCATTTAAAATAAATTAAAATTTAAATAAATTAAGCCGCGTGTTTTCCGGCAGAGTATAAATTGGACCACCCCATCTCTTCCCATGCGGTGTCGTACAAGGCGACTAAGTGATAGGGCTGTTTAACATCAGACAGATATACACAGCCCAGACAGCCTCAGATTCATAGCTCTAGGCAACAATAGTGCCCGGAAAACGGCAATAGACTCACCCCCTATTACGTGGGGCCGAATACAATGATGGTGAAATGTGGGTGTTAATTCACCTCTGCCTAACTCTCCAGGGATGGAGTGTGATTATATGTATGTATGTAAAATAAATTAATTAATTTTGTTATAGATGAGGATAGAAACTATTCCGTGTGTATCGGCTAGATTGGTTATTTTTCAATTTAATCAACGCCATCTGCTCGGGCAAGAATGAGGGCTTTCCGAAGGAGTCGTTGGCACTCCTGCAGCTCAAAAAAGATTTATTTAAATACACGCCTAAACTTGCTTGTGAGGTAAATGTTTTTTTTTTATTTCTTACATAGAATATGCTCACGCCTAGTTCTCTCCGGGGTAGGCAGAGACAACAGCTCGCCATTTGCTTCTATCTTTACACACTTCAAGAGATTTCTCTACTTTCTTTAAACTTAAAACTTTTTTTTTGCATTGACGACCTCCGTGGCGTAGTGGTAGAACATTCGACTGCTATGCAGGGGGCGCGGGTTTGATTCCCGCTCAGTGCAAATATTTGTATACATGAATATGTATATTTGCATTGGTCTGGGTGTTTCTATGTATAATATGTATGTATTTATCTAGATCCCATAACACAAGCTATCATGGGTCTAGATAGCTTATCATGGGTCTAGATAGCGTTGTGTAGAATGTCGTGGAATATTTATTATTGTTTCTCAGGCAAGGGCCGGGACTCAATAGTCCCGAGAGTCATGGGACTCTCGGGACTATGGAGTCCCGGGCCTTTGAAGGCGTGCGTCGGGCCGAAGCCAAGATACAAATACACACACATGGCGGATATCATCCCCGAGCGCACAATATGATACCGGGAGATGGTCCCCGCCAGGTGCAGACTATTGCTGTGCCGTGCTGTGGCCACGATGGAAACTAAATTATGGGCTATGGGATCGAGAATTGTATGGACTGGTGAATGGGCTATGGGGGAGACTAACGGACGCCTGCCGTGACAATAAGTCTTAAAATTGTAAAAAGGCAGGCGGTGACTTGCCAACTCATTGCATGGGCCCCATTAAAATAGCCACATATAGTGCGACCACATATAGTTGCATATGGAGCAACATCCGTTGAGCGGCTAAGGTTGTCGAGAGGTGAGTCTGAGGAGCGCAAGTTCCAGTCAGCGTGCCCCCGGCGTTATGACATTTAACACTTCCAACCTGGAGCTGGAGCATAGGTTCTGCTCTTTGCAACTCCACTCATGGCCGGCCAATAAAGGCAAGCACACAAGGTGAGGGGGAATAAAACCTAATACTCGGGAGAATCAGGGTACGTGGTGTCGCCAGTCACCAACAGCTCGCCACAAGCTACCCCCGCGGGGATATTTATTATTATTATTATTATCTTCTCCAGGCTCACGAAAATATGGATAAATCTGTAGAATGCACTAGTTCGCGGACTCAGCGTTGGGCGTATACCATCCTAGACAGCTGCTGCCCGGTGGTAGGGATTGAGATCAGGCCTGGAATTCATGTACCACTCGACTATGACATTGAGGTAAGTGTATCTTCGAAGTGAAAACTTCTTTAGACGCATTGGACCCATTTCGGTGAACAAAACTCTGGAACTTGCGTCAGCGTCACCATCACGACGATACCACGATAGTATATATTTTAAATTGTATACGGCTAGTAGTATTTATTTGACAAATTGTAAAAACTCACATGTAACACCTTTTTGAAGTGAAAACTTCTTTAGGCGTGTTTCACACTTTTTGAACAAAACTGTGGCATTAACTCCCTCCTGTGGTTTTCGCAAGCTACTACAATATGGGTTTCTTTAATAAGGGCATGGAAGGTTTCTTCACGGTCAGCAGCGCGAGTGTAACGCCCCTGGTGTTGCATACGTCCATAGGCCACGGTAACTACTTCCCATCATGTGCCGTGTCTTTGCCTGCCACCTAAGTGATATAAAAAACAACAAAAAAAATACTGACGTCGAAACCTGAAAAGTATAAAATAACTTAAGAAAGATAAGAAAAAAAATCGGTTAAAAAATAGAAAAAAATATATCGGTTCAGGCGGGGTTCGAACCCGCGATCTTTCTCTTACAAGGGGAACGCTCTGACCAATAAGCCACAGAACTATCGCCCAAAACTTTCTCCTATACATATATCCATACGTCTTACGGCGACGAAGAAATTAATTACTGACATCAGTAAATTACGTTTTCCCGCAGCCAGAGGGTACAAGAAGGAAACTAGAATCACTTAAAACGAGATTTATTATACTTATTTAATTTAATCTAACTAGCCTAAAGGCGAATGCACTCGATGTTGGAACTACATTACACCATACTAGCCCAAGTGAATGAGTTCGATGATGCGAACTACATTCTAATTACTAACTCTAATTAAGTCTAGTGACCATGTTCGATGCAAGAACAGAAGTGAATCTTTATTTTAATAAAAATTATAAATCCGCACACTGATGCAATAGATTTCCGATCACACCACTATTCTGCTGACGGTGCGGCACGAGGCCGAGTCACGGGGTCAGTCGCTGCACGTGGTGCAGATTCAGCAACACGTACTTGCTGTCTTCATAATTTGGTTCACTCAGTATAGCGTAACATGCGGGTTTGCCTATGCAATTTCTTGAGACGGTTGGTTCAGGCCTCGTGTAGTGGTTGAGGTCCCGGCGAGAATTCATACATCGGCACAGATACATAACAAGTATCAGAATAAACGGGATATTTACCATGTTTCATTATTTTGAGTGTCCGATATTTCGACGCTGTTGCATGATCACGGAGGAACTGGAGTAGTGGCGGTGAACAAAGAAAAAGGAACAGAAAAAAGGAGAAATATCGGACACTCAAAATAATGAAACATGGTAAATATCCCGTTTATTCTGATACTGATGTCAGACCATGATAGTTTAAATACCTAAATTAATTACTGAGTTTACAGATTATTCACTACTTTTTAGTGACTGTAATATGTTGTTTAAATTTAATTAATTTGGTCCCCCTTTCTAGTGGGTCTAATCCAGTCCAGCATGTTGACTATTCAAATCGATTAAGAAATAGAAAAAATTGGATTGGTTCAGCCGGGTTTCGAACCCGCGATCTTTCCCTTACAGGGGAACGCTCTGACCACTAAGCCACAGAACCTTCGCCCGAAACCATCCAAATTCTTCTGTACATATATCCGTCTCACGGGTCTATTTCTTAATCTATTTGAATATTTAGCATACTAATAGCCTTGAAAGTTTCATTCAAATGTCGACCATTGTTTTCGAGTTAATGCTGTAAATAACTTAAACGATACATTAATGTTATACCATTGTTATATCATTAAGAAATTCTTTTATCTGCCTCCATTGTTCAAGACTTGGTAATTCTAGCACGCACTTGACCATCGTAATATCGCCACCGTGTCACAGGATCGTCATAAAACTAGCTAAAGAGTAATCATTTTCCATTTCCTATTTAGTGTAATTCAGACTGCGTTTCTTCTGGATTAATTATATTAGTAAGGAAGAAAGAATTTTCAACTTAGTTTTTTTTTTACCCACGAAGATACGGAGACGGTACGAGTATAATGCGTTTGGGGTGAGAGGATGTTTGTTTGTCCAAATCCATGTTACCGATTTTATCCAAAACTACTTTTTTTACGTGCGCAAAATCCGGATACCCACCGGAGCCGGTGGAAGAGGTTATATCAGACTCAAACCGACCAAAACGCACGCCGCCTGTGGGCCGTTTTTGGTTGCCGAAGGTGAGGTTGACAGGCTTATCCCTCAATCTCCAAAACTACTAGTCCGATTTTAATGTAGTTTTCAGTTATAGGGTTCGGATTTGATTGCTACATATTCTTAGATAGGCGTCACGGTGACGACTCACCAGGGGGCGCTGCAGCAAACATTGTTTGTGCAAATAAATGTTGCCACTTTTGTGTAGGGGGTATTTTAAGTATTTTAATTTAATTTTAAATAAATATTTTCATTCCAGGGTATTCTGACATACAAGGATCTAAAGAAGGAGAGGCCGGGGCCATCTGTAGCTGGATTAATGGTAAGATCACCATCTTAGCATGGTCCTGGTTGCATCTGAGGCTATCACCTCGGAGCCTAGGGTCCGCTTACTCCTTATCCTCCTTTTGGTACGGTTTCTATGGGAGTGACTGCTGTCTGACCATCCAGCTCCGGGAAAAAATCCGCTAGAGCCTCTTCTGTCAATAAGCGTGTGTACCGGCTTACAGGTAGTGTTGGTTAAAAATATAAAAAAATAAAAATCCCGACTTGCTGTCTAAAAGATCGAAATAAGTGAACCCGACTGCTGTCTAACAGATCGCAACAAGTTTGACAGCAGGCTTTACCTTATTGCCAATCAAGAATCGAAAATAAAATTAATGGGCCTCGCCTGTTGGTCACACTTGTTTCAATCTGTTAGACAGCAGTAGTGTTAATTGCAAGTTAAATTACATAACATACATAACAAAGTCACGCCTATATCCCCGAAGGGGTAGGCAGAGGTGCTAGCACCCACATTTCGCCAGTTCATGTTTAGGTCCCAATGTAATAAGTGGCGAGCCATTAACCGGGCACTTATAAACCAGCAATAAATACACACAACTTCGAAAAGCATCGAAAAGTCATTGGTGTGTGCCATGGTAAAACCTGGTATCGAAACCGAGACCTCGTCTCAGCAGTCCATACATATATAGCATACCACTAGGCTAAGTTAAATTACAAATGAAATTTTTTAAAAAAAGTACTTGACTCCAGATGTTTTCATTGAACCAAATACACCCCCACTGACCAACTGATACTAAGTTCGTTGGACTTTATAATACATATAAACTCGTGCGCATTAACATGGCACCTGGCTTCCCAAACGTAACAATAACAAATCTCAAATAAAATCCGATAACAAATAACTACGAAACTCAAACTAAGGCAAACGTGCAACGGTCACAGTTTTACGGATGCTGCTGGTCTCGGAGGACGAGAGCGGGGCCTCGTGCGAGAGGAGGGTTGTTTTCGAGCCAGGTGCCATGTTAATTCGTACATGTTGTATATAATCACGCCTGTATATCCCAGATCAGAAGAGAGAGAGAAAATCAGGCCTGTGTAGTCATTTAAATATTAAGACCCTCATTTCGCCAATTATGATTTCCGATCCCATATAATAGGAAGCGAGCGTGTTGCTGTCAAGCAGGAACTTTGTCATGATCTGTATCATATAATAATAATAATGTTTCTTGTGTTAACTCTAACAGGCAGCAAACATGTCCAGTTGCAATACTACTCTCAACGACTCACTCAGAGATACCAGCGCTGCCAGCTATGTCAGCCATGTTAGCCAGGGCCACTCAAGCACGGTCAGCGAAAGTAAGTTGTCATTTTCATTATTTAATTGGGTATTTGTAGTAAACGTCAATACGATAAGTTACATCGAAATAGTGACGTCATATTTTTTTTTAAAGAATGTTAGAACCGAAATTAGTAATATTCAGTCTAACCCCTCTAGCTAAGCTAAATTGTTTGTGTTAGGAGTGGGTTCACGTTGGTACTGTAATGGCCAAGATTCGAACCCGGGTACTCTCGATCGTAAGGCCGACTCCTTAAACACTAAGCTACCGACGGTAGGTAATTTTTGTCAAATTAAATAATAATTTTGAGAAATAAAATATAGTGGAAAGTATTAGTTGGTGCTATATCACCTCTGCCTACTCCTTCGGAGATATAGGCGTGAGTTTATGTTATGAGTTTATGGAAAAGTATTATAACTACGTACTTATTCAAGATATGTAAGCAGGTTCCATCAATCGCCGTCAATCAACAGTTTGTTTATTGTATTAATTCATTGCGGCTTCTCAATGGCACCGTTTATCCGTATTGAAGTTCAACAAGTTATGTATGCGAAGAAACAGAACGTCACCCAACTACAAATAAGTGGCCCACAGAAATAAAAGAAGACCCGCATTCCGCTTATTTGTCTAAAGCTATACATTTACGCCGCCCCATGGGGGTGACGGGTGAAGCCGCCTGTCACTCTGGCAGAAGCAGGTAAGTTGGGGACTCTGTGTTCCCCACACTCGAGAAGAGGGCCAGATCGAGAGAGATGGTCCTGAGTCGGCCGGGGTGCGAGGGATATGCTTATTAACCTCACCTCACCTTCGGCAAACAAAAACGACCCACGGGCGGCGTGCGTTTTAGTTGGTTCGAGTCCCACATAATCTCTCTCATCGGCTCCGGGATTTATCACACGTTAAAAAAAACTGCTCAAAATTCCACAACATGTATGTATCTTTCAACACTCTCGTTTTTCTATACGTGTTCAAAAAACAGATTTTTTTTCACATAAATTACTTGTTAAACTTGAATACGGATAAACGCCGCCATTGAAAAGTCGCAATGAATTAAAATAAACAAAATTATCATATTCAAATCTCTTTCATGGTACTCTCTGCGTCTTCTGCTGCTGATTGCGGTTGGTCTCAGAATCATACCTTTAAATAACGCGCACACTCAAGCTGTGGAATGACCTCCCTACTGCGATTTTCCCAAGCGCCTACAATATGGGGTTCTTCAAGAAGGGCATCAGGTTTCTTCATGGTCGGCAGCGCGAGTCTAACGCCTCTGGTGTTCCATAGGCCACGGTAACCACTTCCCATCTGGTGGGCTGTATGTGTGTCTGCTACCTAAGTGGTATAAAAAAAAATGTCATCTAAAACTTGAAAGTGTCATACCTATACCGTACTAAAACATCTTGTTTTTTTTTTCAGAACCGCGCAAAGAGAAGCGGTCTTATGCTCCAATGAGAATGCCTCAGGCGGATTGTGAGTATACAGACTGTTTTGTTCAGATATATCTTGTATATTGTCGTCACGGTAGTGAACGCAGCTGCTGCGCAGGAGGCGCAGATTCGATTGTTGCTCCGTGCAAATATTTGTGTATGCATGAATATGGGTATTTGCATTGGTCTGGTCATGCACTCGGACGTTAAGACGGCGGTCCCGGTTGCCATACGAACATTTATGATAGTTGTTACGGGTAGTTGCAGCGCTAAAAGTATGACAACCGGTCTAACTATAGAACTTTTTTACTAATGAAATCTGAAAGTATCGAATTTCTACCATTTCGGACTTAGGCTGAAAGCCGACATAAACTAAGCTGAGAATAGGCTCAGAGAACAGCTTGTATTTTAATAAATGAAATCTAAAAGTATCGAATTTCTACCATTTCGTACTTAGACTGAAAGCCGACCTAAACTAAGCTGGGAATAGGCTCAGAGAATAGCTTGTTTTTTTACTAATGAAATCTGAAAGGATCGAATTTCTACCATTACGTACTTAGGCTGAAAGCCGACCTAAACTAAGCTGGGAATGGACTCAAAGAACAGCTTGTTTTTTTACTAATGAAATCTGAAAGTATCGAATTTCTACCATTTCGTAATTCGTACTTAGGCTGAAAGCCGACCTAAACTAAGCTGGGAATAGGCTCAGAGAATAGCTTGTTTTTTTACTAATGAAATCTGAAAGTATCGAATTTCTACCATTTCGGACTTAGGCTGAAAGGCGACTTAAACTAAGCTGGGCATAGGCTCAGAGAATAGCTTGTTTTTTTACTAATGAAATCTGGAAGTATCGAAACTCTACCATTTCGTACTTAGGCTGAAAGGCGACATAAACTAAGCTGGGCATAGGCTCAGAGAACAGCTTGTTTTTTTACTAATGAAATCTGGAAGTATCGAAACTCTACCATTTCGTACTTAGGCTGAAAGGCGACATAAACTAAGCTGGGCATAGGCTCAGAAAATAGCTTGTTTTTTTACTAATGAAATCTGGAAGTATCGAAACTCTACCATTTCGTACTTAGGCTGAAAGGCGACATAAACTAAGCTGGGCATAGGCTCAGAGAATAGCTTGTTTTTTTACTAATGAAATCTGGAAGTATCGAAACTCTACCATTTCGTACTTAGGCTGAAAGGCGACATAAACTAAGCTGGGCATAGGCTCAGAGAATAGCTTGTTTTTTTACTAATGAAATCTGGAAGTATCGAAACTCTACCATTTCGTACTTAGGCTGAAAGGCGACATAAACTAAGCTGGGCATAGGCTCAGAGAACAGCTTGTTTTTTTACTAATGAAATCTGGAAGTATCGAAACTCTACCATTTCGTACTTAGGCTGAAAGGCGACATAAACTAAGCTGGGCATAGGCTCAGAAAATAGCTTGTTTTTTTACTAATGAAATCTGGAAGTATCGAAACTCTACCATTTCGTACTTAGGCTGAAAGGCGACATAAACTAAGCTGGGCATAGGCTCAGAGAATAGCTTGTTTTTTTACTAATGAAATCTGGAAGTATCGAAACTCTACCATTTCGTACTTAGGCTGAAAGGCGACATAAACTAAGCTGGGCATAGGCTCAGAGAACAGCTTGTTTTTTTACTAATGAAATCTGGAAGTATCGAAACTCTACCATTTCGTACTTAGGCTGAAAGGCGACATAAACTAAGCTGGGCATAGGCTCAGAAAATAGCTTGTTTTTTTACTAATGAAATCTGGAAGTATCGAAACTCTACCATTTCGTACTTAGGCTGAAAGGCGACATAAACTAAGCTGGGCATAGGCTCAGAGAATAGCTTGTTTTTTTACTAATGAAATCTGGAAGTATCGAAACTCTACCATTTCGTACTTAGGCTGAAAGCCGACCTAAGCAAAGCTGGGAATAGGCTCAGAGAATAGCTTGTTTTTTTACTAATGAAATCTGAAAGTATCGAATTTCTACCATTTCGTACTTAGGCTGAAAGCCGACCTAAACTAAGCTGGGAATAGGCTCAGAGAATAGCTTGTTTTTTTACTAATGAATCTGAATGTATCGAATTTCTACCATTTCGTACTTAGGCTGAAAGCCGACCTAAGGTAAGCTGGGAATAGGTTCAGAGAATAGTTTTTTTTTTTACTAATGAAATCTGAAAGTATCGAATTTCTACCATTTCGGACTTAGGCTGAAAGCCGACATAAACTAAGCTGAGAACAGGCTCAGAGAACAGCTTGTTTTCAGATATACTTCGGGGCATATATGATCCAAAATTTGCTCCATACGTGCAGTATACGTTACTGGGCGTCCTTTGACGTTACACTGGTGCTAATGCGGCAGAGGAACTCGTATCGACAAATCATAGATTATTTGAAACCATTGAATGAAATTTTAAACATTTAGTATGCTAACTATTCAAAATCGACTAAGATGAGCTCTTCCAATTAGTCCCACCCTCCCCTTTCCTACACAGGACAACACGTGCAGGTCTTAGATGTCATCCGCACACGGTGCAAAAAATCCAGTCAAGAACCAAGCGGTTCGGAGACTCTTTCCTCTGTCGCACCATTAAGGCCTGGAATTCATTACCAGCTCACGTGATTCCTTTTTCCTACAGTCCCGGGTCCTTTAAGCGGGGCGTGAAAAAGCATATGATGAGGCCGTCAAGCTGAGTGTCACCATTGTCACACGGTATGTGTAAGTAATGGTGACCCTCTTTTCTGGGACTTTGCCTTCAGCTTACCATCAGGCATGGCGAAGTTTAATTGACGTGTCCTATATAAAAAAAAAAAAGAGGAAAAATTGAAACTGTCGAATGGTTTCAAGCGAAGGTTTACGTGGCTCAGTGGTCAGAGCATTCCCCCTGTAAGGGAAATATCGTGGGTTGAAATCCCGCCTGGACCGTATATATATGAAACCAATTCGGATGCACCAGGTTCTCCTTTTTCTCGCTACTTGGGATCAGGATATTATGAACTCCCACATTAGCCATCGTGGTTAATTTTTTTATAGTTACCCACCCATACATGTTCAAATAACCAACATAGCAACCATCACAAGATTGGCCTGGGGGTGACTGGTGGAGCCGCCTGTCACCCTGGCAGAATCAGGCCGCGGCGGCGGCGCGTCTGGCGCGCCTCCCCGTCTCCGGGGACGAGTTGGGGACTCTGTAGTCAGTCAGACACACCCGAGGAGAGCGCCAGATCGTGAGAGATGGCCCTGGGTCGGCCGGGGTGCGAGAGATATGCCTGTCAACCTCACCTTCGGCAACCAAAACGACCCACAGTCGGCGTGCGTTTTAGTCGGTTCGAGTCCGACATAACCTCTTCCACCAGCTCCGGTGGGGCGGTATCCGTGAGGATATTGCGCACGTAAAAAAAAACCATCACAAGATTCTTTCATCAGTGCAATCAAACATAGTTCAACCAAACTTAGGAGAATCTTCTTCTTCTTCGTGTTAATGGCAACAATAAAAAAAAAATAGAAGCTAAATGCGTCCAGCCCAAAATTCGGTGACATTGACCGCACCTTCCGTCGCTTAATTCAGGTCAGCTTTTGTTCAGGTGTAAGGCAGTTTAGATAGTAATTAATCACTAAGACCGATAGACCTAGACATCCATACTCGTATTATAAATGCGAATGTAACTGTGTGTCTGTCTTTTAAGCTTTCACGCCTAAACCACTGAACCGAATTTGACGAACTTTGGCATAGGGGTAGATTAGACTTTGAAAAAGTACATAGGTCTTTGGTCCGAATAACCGATATCCATACGGGCTGAGCCGCTGGCAACAGCTAGTTATTCATGATGCCTATATTAATCGCATGGTACATCAAATTTTTAAATCATCGATTAAGATATAGAAAAAAATTAATCGATTCAGGTTCCCCCTGTAAGCGAAAGATCGCGGGTTCGAATCCAGCCTAAACCGTTTCAATTTTTTCTATCGATCGATTTGAATACTTAGCATACTAAATGCTTTTAAATTTCATTCAATGTTTAAATCATTTTAAATGAATTCAATTTGTTCACAGACTCCAGGCAGATCCGTCCAGCTCCAGATCTAACTGAAGACGATTTCCCGACCCTTTCGATTGGCGCTGGCCGAGGTACTTATACATTTAAATCCTTCTATACATCTGTAATGTAACTATTTCATACTACTTAGGTGGTAAATAAGTAACTTGGTACTAGTTGATTGCTTGATAAAGCTGGCCTACAGAAACTAGTTGTATGGTGCAAAGAGTTCCATACCCATAATTACGGACCGCATTAGTAAGACTTACAATATTTTTCACGTAGCATGGGTACGGTGACGTTTGGGATTTGAAGTTACTAGAGATGTAGTCAAGATAAAATCGCATGAAATAAAATCGATTATATATCTTATCGAGATCATTTATTAATGAAGAAGAAATCGATTCTATTAACTAATAATTTTGAAGAAAAAAAGTAAAACAAAATTGATAACCTGTTTAATTATTTATTAAAAATCAAACATGTTCATCATCTTCATCATCATCATCATCATCATCATCGTCATCTGACTCGTCGACGTGAATAATTATTTGGGAATCAATTATGCAGTCTATTCTAATGTCTCGCTCCCAGTCATGTAAGATTAGATTTTTGGTTTTCTCCACTACTTTCTTCCAGTCATCGCCAGTGACATTTTTTGCATCCCTCTTTCAATAACCCCATCATTTTTGTGGCTGTAAAAGGCGGAGCTGTATTTTTTCGTGCAGCGTATCCTGAAACAAGATAAAAAACAAATTGAGTCATAGAATTCAAGTAATAAACATAATCATATTTTTGTCAGTATGTAAATAGACTATGGTTAAACAAGTTACCTTTGATTTGGGCCCAAATTAATTCAATGGCATTGTACTGACAGTGGTACGGTGGAAGCCTCAGGACTTCGTGACCATATTCGTTTGCCATCATATCTAATTTGTATGTCGTTTGGGGCTTGTGCATTTTTACGAGCTTCACTAGCTCCACCTTTAATTTCGTCTCATCGGCTTCCACATTATTGGCTTGGAGCCACTCGATCAACTCGCTCTTCTTATTGGAAGAAGTCGGCGGTTTGTTCAATTGCACAGAGTGATATGGGGCATTGTCCATAATAATTGTGCTGGGTTCTTCTAAATTGCTAAGCATATTTTGAAACCACTCCGTGAATACTTCCGCATTCATATCTTCGTGATATTCTCCCGTCTTTTTCGATTTAAAAGCAAGTAGCCCATTTTCTACAAATCCTTTCGATGTGCCTGCGTGACAAATAATCAATCTCTCCCCTTTTCCTTCTGGCACTTTGGTCGAGGCATGAGGTGTATCGTCAGTCCACATTTTACCGACCGTATGATTGGCATTCAGCCAAGTTTCATCCAGGAAGACGACATTGCTCCAATCGGTAATCGCTTTAGCCTTTTTCAAAAAGGTAAAAAAGTGCTATATCGCCCCTCTCCATGACAATTTTTCTTTTGTTTACTTTTTTGAATTGGAAACCAATGTCCTTCAATACGCGCCACAAGGATGTAGGACTTCCAGTAAACAAATCAGCATCTTTTAAAGACTTGACCAGCTTTAGAAGCGTCGGTAATTCTTTATTCTGGTAATAGTTATAAATGTGGCTCCGTATAGCATCGGCCGCAAAACTGTCTACATCTGTTACAGATGCCTTTTTGGTTCGCTTTTTATTAGGGGTGGACAAATTATTTTCTTCTGTATCGTGAGCACCATATTTTCCTCGAGTGATTCGAGAAACCGTGTTCCGCCCAATGTCTAACGCATCTGCCACTCGATCCAAAACGTTGGACACAGGCAATAGCGTTCCGCCATTCTCACGTTCCCGCTCAAAGTAATCCCGCAATCGAACTACAAATTCACGGGCTTGACTACCAAGCACAGTCTTTTTCGTTCTTTTTGGCATTTTGCCAAAAAAAACAACAAAACAAAAGTCAATAACAAAAAACGGTAACGAAAACAACAAAGCACAACGATAGTCAATAACAAAAACAAGTAACAAAAACACCACGCAAGCTCAAAACAAAGAAAACAGACCGCATACAAGGCAGACGCACTCGTACTGAGTTGATATAACAAGATGGCTGCCAGCTCATGCTTAAGCAGTGTTGCTATATTATAATAAAGCTCCACAAAGACAAAAATGCTTTGTTTAAAGTTTATTATTACATAATTATATTTTATAATCGTATTTTAGTTAAAAATACAACTAATGATTTATGATACTTTATTCGACAATTTATCGATTATAACGATTTTACTATGTCAATCTCTAACGCAACCTGTTCCGATTCACGCATCAAGAATTATGTATTTGGAATGTTTATATTTAAAGTTTAAATAATTACGGAGAAATAAAAATAGTTTTAAGTTAAAAATGCAAAATAAAACAGTTTTCTTTTTATCTTCGTATTAAGTGTTGTTTCCTGTATT
Organism: Eilema griseolum; assembly: GCA_963662185.1. Lineage (NCBI taxonomy): Eukaryota > Metazoa > Arthropoda > Insecta > Lepidoptera > Erebidae > Eilema > Eilema griseolum. The sequence continues at coordinate 11,604,180 of OY759239.1, read as the reverse complement.
CCGCGTTAGGTAAATTGTTTCGAAATGAATCATGCATGAAATGGAATTAGTCAAATGTCACCGTACCCATACTACGTGAAAAATATAATAGCTGTACTTTTGTCTGTTTATCAGCGGACTGTATCTCATAGAACCAAAATTTGTTCAAATTTCAACAATGTGTGTTTTATAAGCGGTACAATATAACACATAACCGATAAGAATATTACACGTCACATAAATACGTATCAGCTCATATTTTGTCGATTATTTTTTTTACATATCTAACTAACAGATTTAACTCCACTAGCGCCTAGGAACCGGTGGTAAACTTAGTTTTAAGCAGAATTTGACGTCAGAGATGTAATTACGTTGCATTATTTTGAGACATAAAGAATTTAATTTAATAAAATTCGTAAGTATAATTAATTTCTGATCGATCGTAACTTAAACTAAAAAAATAAAATAAAAATGTCAGGTAAACAGTATAAAGTTTACAATGTCAGCAAATTATAATAATTATACTTAATTTAACACCTACATACATACATATGATCAAGCCTTTATCCACGGATAAAGATATATACAGCCCCAACTCAGCCTCATATGCATGGCTTAAGTCAACAATAGTGCCCAGGAGACAGCAATAGGCCCCTATTACATGGGACCGATTTCAATGATTGGTGAAATTTGGGTGTTAATTCAACTCTGTCTAACCCTCCGGGGATGAAGGAGTGATTAAGGTATGTATGTAAAGTGTCGTAGAAAGCCGATCATCATTACTTGGTTTGATTCAGGCCAGTATTTTATAATAGTAATCAGTTCTGAATCTTGATATATGTGAGGATAGTCAGAGGGATAAATAATCTGTCAAATTTGTCCAATCTGTCCTTAGGCTGCCTTTCCATCAGAGATGTGCTAAAGCTATGCTACGAAGATAGGTATAAATGCTAAGCTATGAAACTATGTGACCGTTTTCACTATCCTATGCTATTTAGAGTAGCCAGTAAAATGTGATATAAAGATGCGCAGCTCGAACTTTGCGATGTATCAATCACATGAATAAATAACCACATCAAGAAAGAAAGAAAATATTTAATTTGCGACCACAAACAATGCATGATACATTATTCAAAGTATTTTATTAACTAATTTAGCTTAGCTCCAAATAGGGCCCCATCTCAGCATAAGATGCTGCGTACACCGCAACGCAAGTATACGCAGCGCTGGTTTTCAGATGGGGCCGCTAGTTGGCGCTGACGCCAGGCATATAGCTATAGTTCGTTGTGATGACAATTTACGAGTATGACTATAACAGAAATACAGATATGAAGAAATACAGAAATAAACATCAAAAAATAAATCCTCCTCGAATCAAAATTATGTGTATTACACTTACAATCCCGATAGAAAGACAAGGACGGACGGCAACAACATAAGTTATGTCATATTGTGTTTTTGGTTATGTCATGCGCCGGTATATCGCGCCATCTTTAACATCAGTGTTTAGCACGCATCCACAGCACGCATCTACCTCATGCTTCCACAGCACGCATCTTCAACATGCATCCATTGCACTTATCCACAGCACGCATCTAACTATATGAAAAACATAGCTTAGCTGAATCTGTTTCCACTATTGCCATGCTATGCGGACCAATGAATATGATTGGTGGTTATTAAACGCATCCATAGCAACTTAGCATAGCACATCTCCGGTGAAAAGACAGCCTCATGACAGTGTTGTTCTAGAATATGGACTTTTGTACTGTCAGTGGGAAGACCAAAAGCTTGTCCTGCTTTGTCTTTTACACTGACGGCACTAACTCTTGTGCTTATAGGGTTTGCAGCGCGAGTGTGACTCCCTTTGTTTTGCATACGTCCAATTCCACGGTAACCACTTAACATAAGGGGTCCTTGTGCTTGTCTGCCAACCAAGTGGTATCGACATTTATGTATTGTATATTTTTTATTCTTTTTTTAGGTCGCGGCCTCGCTAGCAAATTCAACAGGATGAATCTCAGAAAGTAAATGTGCTCAAATTTCTACAGAAATTCTATATTTTTTTTTGTATTAGTTACGAATAATTTTGACATTTAAGGCTTTGATTAATTTTAAGATTAATTAACAGTTTTGAGCAACTATAAAGCTCATTGTTCGCACTAACCCTTTGAATTCTGACATTTAATTTTAAATATTTGCGCAAAATAACAGTCATATTCGGGATTGTTAAAGCGGTTTTTTATAAAGACGTTTTAGTCGCGTTACAAGCGGAACTCGTCATATTAAAACGGCTTGGTAGTGAGATTGACATGGTGTGACAAGTTTGATCTCTGTTAATTATCAAAATGGATCATATATGTTTATGGTAGGTATTGGTAATTTACAATATGGATCAAACGTATTTATGGCTTTGGTAATTTGCTGTATACTACACGTGCAATCGCAACTCTAGTGTAACACCGGCTGTAGCGAGACCAACTTCATATAATATAAAGATCATGTAGGCAAGAAAACTAATAAATCTTACCCCAAAATTCAAAATATTATCTATAAATCCTTCTGTTCCTTTTCGCATTACATGCACATTTTCGTATGCCCTTTACTTTCTTTAGCCTAAATGATATGTAACTCCTACTTATATTAGTAAAATGCCAGATCCTGCCAACGCCTAAAAACGTCAACGCAACTTGCCAGTTATAAAAATTCAAGATCAAAACTGCCAAAATCGTCCAATACGGCCACAGTGGCGGCAACGCCTATATATGAAAGTTCTCTTAGATATAAAATTTTAAGGCCAAAATTGCCAGTATCGCCCAGAGTGGCCACATAATATGGCCACACTGGCGACAATCACTGCAATCATACGACTAAAACGCCTATATATGAAAGTTAAATCTATTCTAAATACTGTAATAATGCAATTCAACGCAGTTCGGTATATATATTCCTTACTAAGATACTACCCAAATGACAAGACATTTCTAGTCATAGTAGATGATGCTATGGGCTTTTATATACCAAATTAATTACCATGTAGTATTTTTCTATTTTTTTTAGTTAAGGTAGAAGTGTTCAAAGGGTTACCGGAATCAGTACTGGTTCTGTTGTATTGTTATATTGATTTACTATATTGAAATTTTAATAAAATATTAAGATAAGGATATAAAGCTTTAGGTCTGGTTTTTGCACACATCGATTTGGATACTTTGATTGTCTACATTAAAAGTGTATTTCGTTGAAACTCAAGCACTTTCTACCATATTTGCTACATACTGAGGAGTCTTACTTAAGTTATTTTCCTCTAAAATAAACTAACGTGCGATTATGCTATGTTATCCAAATATCTTATGAAGATTAACCGTTTAAATTCGGATTCGGTATTAAATTTGAAAATGAAGCAAAAGACCGAAACTTCGATAAACTGGAAATATTTAAGTACTTACCTTGAATTTTTGGGAATCGAAAGGTCCAAAACAAAATGCCTGCCCTGTATTTTATGCCATAATATGTTGCCATAAATGCCATATTGTAAATAACTGGCAACTCTCATAAATAGGCCCAGTATTCTAATAAAGCAAAATCATTGTCAAACCACAGATACTGCAAAATTTACATCGTTTATTATAGTTTCATTCACTCTGCAAAAAGCCTTTTAATTTTGAACTTTAACGAAATTGCTTTGCAGTCGAAAATTAAATGATTTTTTTACCAATATCTGTGGCACGACAGTTTTGCTTTAGCAGAATTGAGGCCCAGGTCTGATTATTGAATACTTCTAGCCATTTTCTAAACGTTTTAAAAACGATATTAAATGATAGATTGTTTTCTCGTTACACCAGAATCAGTACTAATGTATTTTTCTTAAGAGTATTTTTGCTTCCTTATGTGATATACGACCTAATATGTTACGCTTTTTGTTTTTATTGGTTATTGTATATTTAAGTTCACTTATGCTATTTTTAGTTGTGACTTAATATTTAGTACGTTGTTTAATTTCGATGACAAAAAATTCGTGAAAGATAATCATATTTTAGACGCGAATTATAAGGACAGTAACCAGCATTCGAATGATAAACACTATTCTCATTCTTTCAAACGGTAATCATTATTTATACGATAAACCACTTTTACCGACAGCCAATAGCCTATATTCAAATTACTACCTCCCCTACTTACTAAATCGATTAAGATAGGAAAAAAGTTAGGGCACAATAGCGGGTTTGAATCCCGCCTGATCCGATTCAAATTTTTGACTACCTTAATCAATTTGAATAGTAACCTATTCAAATTGATTGCTAAAAAAAGGTAAGGGCAAGATAGCGGGTTTGAACCCCGCTTGAACCGATTAAATTTTTTTGCTATCTTAATCCGTTTGAATAGGTTAGCATGCTAAATGCTTTAAAATTTCATTAAAAAAACGTATATAATTTAATTAATTTCTGTAAGACAAAATAATCTATCCATCTTACTCGGCCTGGTAAATCCATCATTGGAGAGACCATTTTTCAGACGATAGTCATCATTCGAACGAAGGATATCGTACGAAAAATATCCACATTATCAATAGATGATATGTATTTTCCTCATTTATCAGAAATTAAACTAGATAATGTGAAATACAACTAAAAAAAAACTAAATTTGGATAATTAATTTTCAATATTTTTTATATGTATGTAGAAGATATCATAATTTAATGTTATAATAGTGAATATTATACCAGTAAACTGATATACCAGAAAACGATATATTTAGGAATCTAGACGTGATGGAAGACACAGGTCATACTTTAACTTTTGAATACTGAGTGAGCCAAATACAGAGCTATAAGCTCCTAGACATAAGTAAATGGCCGACAGGGTAGGAATTGATATGACCTATTTAGCAGGTGGGTGATAACGAAAGGACGGTGCATTTAAACTATTATTATTATCATTTAATGATTGCGTATATGACTTGAAGATTTAACTTAGCGTCTGATAGTGTGACAGAAAAAATAACACAATGTAGACGAAAATTAAGACAAAATATATTACCGGATTTTACCACTGCTATTTATCGTTCGTAATATGGATACCTTCAGGTACCATCATTTCGCCAAGGAGACATTGTAGCTGTTACGACGAAAAACGCACGATTTCTCCGATAGAAGGCCTATTGCCAGAAAACATTGCTTATACTAGTGATGCGAAATATATAACAGAAGACTCCATTGAGAAGACTGGTGTCTCTTTGATAAATGGAATAGCAGGAAAGTAAAGTAACCAAAGCTAGTTATGATCCAAGTACGATTTCTCTGTGATTTTGTGGCCATAAAAAGTGCCTATGTGTGGCCATAACTAGGCTATCTTAGCGTTAGTATCGATCACATTCAAAACTCTCACCCCAGAGTGTGGATACCCACGTAGCCTGTGTGGCAAAACGTGGCCACACCAGCGCCTGCGTTGACACGTGACAGTGGTTATGCTTTAGTAGAATTGAGGGTCAAGTTTTATCCTCACAGCTGCAAAGAGACCAGTCTTTTCCGAACCGCTCAAGTTTACTGCTTAACCAAATATTCGTCTAGCACTCCATGTCCACTGTTCTAGAGGAAGAAAACCGTGGTCCCGACTGTTTACCGTTTCTGTACTGTGCCCTCTGCTCATCAGAGGGATACGCCAAGAAACCGAGAAATCTATGGGTCACTTTGGGCTGGACACCTCCTAAATAAAATAATAGAGGTGGTCACTTCCATTGTCCAGAAGGTATGTAAGTCCAACGCTTCAAGCGTTTTAGGTATAGTTTTTTAATAATTCAATTATATATGTTGTGAAACCGCATAGTATCCGTAGCTCTCCAATACATGTTAGAAATAAAACTAAATGTTTCTTAATATTTTCCTTCCTTTTGGTAGAAAGTATTATTTAACAACAATAAGACGTATTTAGAGAAAGTAATCGTTGTAGAACATGTTAGATCCGATGACTAATTGTATTTCATAAATAACAAAAACTTATTTGGTGATCACTACTCCATGAACATCTTAGTTTCAGTGGTATATTCATATTAAAATCTGTGTGACTAAAAATATATACAGATATATCAGGTCAATATTATACGGGGCTGTGGTCTATCACCCCAGTCACATACAGTATGTAGATATATTAGTTTATCACTATTTCGAGGCAGGTGGATTTTAGAACCCCACCAAAATTTTGCATGCCTACGAAATAATTTTGGTGCTTTTCACAATTATTCCATAAATTGTTTCTAAATTATATAACTGACTCGCGGAAATAATTTTACAAATAAATAAAATTAAAATAACAGCCACTGTAAATTAACACACTGTGCAAAAAATATTGTTTTCTAAAAATGTAATTACCTTCTTACCCGACTACGGCGAAACCAAAAGGAAGGTTATTATATTTCATATCAATTTAAAAAAAATCTACTGATAATAAATGTTATTTTAAATGAAGTTGTTATAAGCGACGGAAGGCGGTGTCTATATATGTTTGACATATTCATAATTGGTGTCTATGTTATAGGTTTAAGATTTACTCCACTTATAAAATCATCCAATAACACCACCACCATATATACTCCGAATCAGAGGCGAAGAAAGTACCAGAATATAGCCATAAACAGCCTATATCATAAAACGAAGGCAGTAGAGTTCTATGGCCTATAAACACAAGGAATCATCATTCTAAAAACTCCATTTGAGAAAGCCTTCAATTCATATTCTATTCTTTCTTTCTACCTGTGTATTATTATCTACTTTCAAAAAGAAAGTGGCATTTATACATCGTTCACTTTTGCCAAAATCTATTATCATAAATCATATGATTTTGGCATTAAATGGACTAATATAATAAATATTGCCGCTCCTTCCTGGCCATAATACTGTTGACTGACTTTAAAACACGGTTTTTATAACACCGGTAGACGTGACACCACAGCCAAAGTAATACCGCGATATTTTAAAAAGATTCCCAAGATTTGAATTCTCTTTTTTTTTAGTCTGTGAAAATGGATGTGAATGATGTCTGGAATGGAATGGAAGTGACTAAACAATTGCAGGATTTTACCTGCAATTGTTTAGTCACTGGATGGTTATAAGTGGAGTTTTCAATCGTAATACCATAACTATGTAAACTGATACTTTTTACGTTGACAACACTGTAATTCAAAAAAGGAACCGTCAAGGACGCGCCATAAAGTATCAACTTAATTTTTAAACATATTAGATTCACTAAAAGATGTTTTATTTTCTAACATGGCAAATAATATTGATTATAATTCTACCAAATTAAAGTTTATTTTATAATACATAAATTTGTACTTGCGGTCCAATTAAAATTATTTTTGTAAGTTTAGTAAAACTCGTTAAATTTAGAAATTTCGTATTGAATTTTGAATTTAATACATTGTCAAACTAATAGAGAAATAGGATAATATTATATACTTACGTATTAATTTTGATTAAAACGTATTGTATCTTTATGCCACCAATTATTTTAATAACCGATAAAACAAATAATTTTCCACTTAATCATTTCCAAAGTCAATCCGAGGCTGCTTTTTAGAAGTTTCGGAAGCCCGATGTTCTAGAATCCTGCCTCAAAACTACCATAGACCCTTTTTTCATCTAGTATCCTCCTCGAGGCTGTTATGTTGGACTCGATCCTACTAAAACCGCACATCGTCTTGGGTCTTCAGATGCTGGGGTGTGAGATTGCCTAAGGCATATTCTTCGCAACCCCAGCTAGTGTCATAGTTCCTAAGGACAATTAAGTTGTATGTGTGTGCTACTATATCTGTTGATGGCTCTCACATAAATACTAAAAATACAAAATCATCTCTGTGTGAGTCCTGGCTGTATCCGATGGCTCCCTCGGAGTCCAGGGCCCACTTTCCTACATTTATTCCTCCAGTTTGCACGTTCTTGCGCATCCATGGTAGTGAGACCATTGGCATGTCATCTAAATAAATAAATCAATAGCAATTTTACACTAATTTTAATATAGGTGTCAATACACCCCTGCCTGCCCCTTCGGATATGAAGACGTGAATATATGTATGTCTGTATTTTTATAAACAAAGAGATACAATACGTTTATTTCTTAGTTTTAATAAAATGTCAAATTGTATTACACCTTCGATCGAAGTTGATCTAACTATGTTCCTATTAAATTTTTGTTGTGTCTGTTGTTATCAGATGATAATATTGTTTGAAAATCGATGTTGACAATTACAAGAATAAATGTTAAATGTATAAATGTATATTATGAGTTTTATTTTACTCTAGTTCCATCGCCTTACTCGTCGTTTACACCACGAAACAAGTTGTAAACTTCTTTACAAAAAACTTGTTGAAGACTTGTAGAAGACTAAATCAAAACACAATTCTTGTTTTATACATGTATTTCAAATACTTTTTCGTTCACATAGTATGTATAACCTACAAGTAATAAACAAATATAAAACACAATTGCGTTCACGCTGCAGCCTGTGACATATTGCAACTTGTCAAATACATGATTTATACTTTAGGTGTACTTATACGAGGGGTTAGCGGAACATACACGATTCAAGTAGTCCAACTGTATCAACTGCGTCCAAGTATCAAACCTCTCTCGCCGTCCACTGCTGGTCATGAATAGCTAGACTAGAATAGCCACTATAATAAGAGCACGTAAGCGCCGAAAGGGTATGCGGAAGTGCAGTTGCACCTCCTGTCGTGCAAGATTATGTAAGATCGGAGGTATTTTCTGAACGGTTTCAAACATTTAATACTTATAGATTATAGGACGAACATTTCTTATCAATTTATTTCCTATTATTTTAATCTTTAAAGGTGCATTTAGACCAAACGAACATAGAGCTAGAGTTAGAACAAGAACCGAATGTTCTATCACTGTTTATACTAAAAGAATATGACGTGGATTGGCTAGAATGAGTATTCGCACGTTTGGTCTAAAGTCTAAACTAAATCCTCCTTAATACGAATATAGTTGCAAAAATGTACTTAACTCAATTTTGACCAAAATGCTAGTTAAATGACTTTGTTACTGCAATATCTATTTACAGGAAAGTTAGCATATTAAAGGCTCAAATACATTACATAGACGCGTTATTATCGATCGATAACACCGCACGCGTTTTTGCAATAACACATCCCTATTCCGTCAAAAGTCTGCGTGCGCTGTTGTTATAGCAGCAATGTGACGTCATAGCCGCCTCCTAATACATAAGTAACATATTATAAACAGATATCGCAATAACGCGTGACCGATAATAACGCGTCTGCAGTTTAGGATTTTATTGCTTCAAAAATATTTTTATAGTCATCTTTTTGATACAATATGTATAAAAAGTCCGTTACTTCTTCTCTTTTCGTTCTTCCTCACTGCTCGATTCTTCTTTAGACTGTTCGTCCACCGTCTCTAGTTTGTCCTTCTGGTCGCCAGTTTCAGGTTTTCCATCACTTTCGTCAGAATTCGATGCTGCTTCAACATCCTGCTCAACCGTGACTTCTTTGGGTTCTGTGTTCAAAGTACTCATTACCACTATGGGGAGCTCTAAGTTTTTCTTTTCTAATTTCATTTCTACTATCATACTTCGGAGTAACAGCAAGACGTACAATTGAAACACTGAAAAAGAGTGTTAAAATTAACGGGATATTTACCATGTTCTATTGTTCTGAGTTTCCGATATTTCGGCGCTGTAGCAAGCACCATGATCACGGAGGAACTGGTCAGTATTGTCGATTGAAAAAGTTTTTTAGAAGTAAATATATCTATCTACCCTCTTTCGAGTTCTTTTACTATTACTACGCGTGTCTGCACTACTACTGTTTCACTTTCAATACAAACTCGAACCCGATCTCAATCACGTTCAGGACACACGATGCTTACCTACTGTTTCCACTCGCGATTTTTTTTTGGCTTGTTCCGGGTTGTCTTTGCAAAAACTAGATAGACTTGATGATTTAGAAAAACTTGACTAAAAATACCTATACCGAAAAAGAGGTTTCATAAATAATGAGGACCTTAACATTATATCTGATTGAAGGGTGAAGATATATTTACGATTAAGATATGTTTTGTTTGGATTGTCATTCACATACCTACATAGGTAAAGCTACGCCTCTTTCCCAATGGGGTAGGCAGAGACAACACCAATAATAATATACTACTTGCTACGATCCTGCCATACTTACCTACCTACGGTATACGCATTAAATTTTTTCAACTTTCATAATTTTATTGTATTGTATAGGTACGCCGGGTCTGATTCCTTACATTGTTCTCTATCCTGATCGATATAGGATAACAATCCTACGTATATTGTCATTTAATTCTGAATTAATTTGAGTTCTAGGCTAACTCATCAGATTCAGTTGATACAAAAATCCCTCTATAATAGAAAAGTAGCTGCGTAGTATATTGCATTAAAAAATGGATTTGACGATATAGGGCGAGTTCTTTTAAAGTCCATATTTCGATACAATGCTGGCTGTACCGAGGGTTGACCAATCCAGAAGTCGACGAATGCAGAATAGGTCAGAAACAGAAGCAGTTACAACCAGAAGCGGGTAGATTAAGAAATAGACCGATAAAGCAAAGGACATTAAAAGAACTTGTCCTAAATCGTCAAATCCAAAAAAATGTGTTCAATTACATAACTCACCTATATCCATGACTAAAACTATGCCCAACAGGACGCCCAGGGCGGCCACAATCATAGAGTATACCAAGACCGACAATATCGCTGCGCCGATGCAGTACCGCTGGTATAGACGCATCAATGATATGTCTTTCTGTAATGTAAAATAAACATTTTAAATCACTTTATTATAATTTTCTTATATGCTAGTACTTAAACAGTGTTTGAGGCACTCCTTTTAAGTAAACAATACCTGTGTTAGGCCCCGCTCTTCACATTGTAAGAAACATAAGGAGAAGCTAGTCAGGTAAGTACCTTCTTTGATTTTATATTTGGAATCATATTAGGTATATTATAATTTGAAGTGTGTCTAAAAGTGAAAGGAATAATAGTGTGTTTTGTGTGTGCGTGTGTGCGTATGTGTGTGTGTTTTGTGATACATACATACATACAGAGGCGGCGTTAAGCGTGGGCGACGTGGGCCACCGCCTACGGCCTCGCGGTACAAGGGGCCTCGCGACTCAAAAATGTTTAAAGCGAGAATAAAACAAAAAGAATATAAATCAATTTTGTTGTGAAACATGTTTTCTTAGTCTGGCAACATTTGCCGCCGACCAGTGTGCGGGGAATCCCCGGTTTATTTGTTTACTTTCTTTACTAGGAAGTCAACCAATCAAATCAAAGTACGCAACGCAGTCGCTAGGCGCATAACAATAGAAACGTGTAATTGTGTTATTCAATATTGTTTATTTTTATGACTGTACGTACCTATTTTGATAAGAATAGTGTGTTCAATGTTTTAATAATATTTAGTGAATAAATAGATAGTGTTTAGGTATATTGATTGCTCCTGTAAACTGACCCAAAATTTTAAAACAGTGACTTTTTTAATTGTTTTTTTGTTTTCTTTGTGATTTGTAACACACCGGTACCTGTACTCGTCTATTTTACATAAGGTAAGAAATATTTATTTGGTAAAAAGTATATAACGCAGTAATTACTTGTATATAAAATACGCTTTATAATATCTCTTGAAGGAAACCAAAAAAGCTTTAAGGTAAAAAACGTATCGACTTTTTAAGTTTTTAAAACTAGCAGGTAGCAAAAGCTATCTTAAAGATTTTTATTTGAAAACTAATTTAAATTTAGGTTTTACAATATTATGTAGATAAAACTGCAAAAAAATGTTAACTATTGCTTTCGTTTACAGTGTATAGATACGACGTTATCGACATGTCCGGCCGAGATAGAGATATTGGAAGAAAATGGGAGTCTGGATCAGCAAAAAGAAAAAGAAAAGCTGAAAGAACTGCAACCAACCAAGTTTTGAGTTTAAATTTGATGAAGTTCCTCAACCAAACTGCATCTGGTAGTACAGAACCTTCTGAATCGATAGCTTCGACTTCTACACAACAAACGTCCGAGATACCGTTGGAAAATGCTCTAGATGCACTGAATACCGAGAGCGAACGTCAGTTAGACGTAGAGCTTGGATCATCTTCTAGCCAATCAAAAATTGACGCTGAAACTCTTGTGCTGTCATCAAGCAATCAAGAAGAACAGATTGACATAGATTCTCCAATTCGCAGCGACGACGCCAGCGCCATAGTTCAGCAAGTACTTGTTAATTCGGATCCGGGATTGTGGACGTTTCCTATAACGGATACACAGCGTCGTGACATAGTTCGAAGCGGCCCCACACAGCAATTAAATAGCGGTGATGAATATTATCCCAAAGGTGATGATAACAAACACTTTTCCAATTTCTATTTCTCGAGAAAACTAAATAATGGTGAAACTCAACATCGTCGCTGGTTAGTGTATTCCAATTCCCAAAATAAAATTTACTGTTTTCCATGCAGACTATTTAGCAATTCACAAACTCAGGTGGTTCAAGGAGGGTGTTGTGACTGGAAACATTTAAGTAGCATTTTACATAGACATGAGAATACCAAAGAACATATGGCACATATGTTCCAATGGTTAAATTTAGAGAAAGGAATAAATCAAGGCAAAACAATAGACCAAGAAAACGAAAGGCTAATACGTGAATCACAAAAACATTGGCACAACTTGTTAGAGAGAATAATTGACATAATAAACTTTTTGGCCTCTCATAATCTTGCATTTAGAGGTCACAGAGAATCTCTCAAGACAGGTGACGGTATTAAGAATTCCGGTAATTTCATAGATTTATTTAAACTGATATCAAAATTTGATCCTACTTTACGTGAACACATGAAACGCATTAGTGACAAACAACTTTCACACCATTATTTAAGTCACGATATTCAAATGTTCATGTTCATTTATTAATGGTCTCTTCAGCAAAGCGCTGTAATTTTGCCAATGTCAAGTAAATTGTATATGTTTATAAAATTATTAATGGCGAGACGCCAATGTCAAGTTTTTCAAGAAATTTCACCAGAGCCACGTTAGCCACGCCAGTAAATTTGTTGCCGTGTGTCCACCCTCCACAAGAACGATATTCAAAATGAATTGATCATATTGATGTCAAAAACAGTTGTCAATGAAATTATTCGTAAGGTTAAAGAAGCAAAGTATTATTCTTTTTTGCTCGATTGCACTAGAGATTGTAATAGAGTTGAACAAATGTCGGTTATCTTAAGATTTTGTGATACGTCAACTGGTACAATAGTCGAACATTTTATGGGATTTCTAGCTGTTACTCAGACAACTGGAGAATATTTAGCCAATGCTATACTGGAACACCTAGAAAAATATGACTTAAATATTCAAGACTGCCGTGGCCAGGGATACGACAATGGTGCAAATATGGTAGGTGTAAATAGTGGAGTTAAAACTCGAATATTGAATATTAACCCTAGGGCATTTTTCACACCTTGTGGCTGTCATAGTTGGAATCTACTATTGGTAGATGCAGCGAACTCATCTATGGTAGCAAAAACTTTTTTTGGTTTCATACAAAAAAAATATTTGCTATTTTCAAGATCAAGCAAGCGCTGGGATTTTATAAAAGGAAAATTAAAACTTACTATAAAACCTTTATCAGACACAAGATGGGAAAGTAGAGTCGAAGCAGTAAAGGCCGTATTATTGCAATTTGATGAAGTGATTGAATGCATAAAGAACTTAAAAAATCAAACGGAGGAATCAGACACTCTCAGTGATTGCGATTCAATACTAAATCGACTTTATTTTTGTATATTAAGTAATCTATACAGAAATAATTTATAAATATTAAATACAATAAAAATAAAATAACTATTATACAACTTATAGCTAAGAACAATTAAAATGCGTCGTAGAATTCCTCCGCATCGCATGCCTCTTGTGGCAGCGTTCCCAGAAGACTGGCAGCATTGCCACGTTGTATGGCAATGCTTATTCTCTGACCTAAAAAGAGGCCAGCCTTCTGGTCACGAGAAGCGTCGACCATACGCTTCGCAATCTCACGGAAGAGGTTGCGAGCGCTCGGACCCCATGACCCCAAAGTCTCGACTCCAAACGGCACAAATTCATAATCTCCGATGAGATTGGAGTATTTGCGCCGCTTGAGAGCCTCTGCAGAAGCAGCAGCAGCTCCAGCACAGCCAGCCGTGCTAGTTATATGGGTAGGAGCCATGGTATCAACGCATGTGGCGTCCCACACCAGAGTCCTACCCATCTTCCATGGCATTAACGACATGCCATCCGGTCTCTTGCCATCGTCACGCGCCAAACTGTTTGGTTCTAGTACAGCTGGTACACCGGCGGTGACAAGAGCACGGCGGATTATGTCATTGAGGCTGGCGTGCCGTGGAATTCGCCCTGCGCTCCTGCAGCACGACAGACCATGGTGTCCGAGTCTGTCAACGGCTTCTCCACAACGGCATTGATGCGGAGAAACACACGGCGCACCTAAACGGAGACAAGTTGCGATGCGGAAGGTAGTGTCATCTAACATAGTCCCTACGTTAGATGACGGAAGAGCTTGTAGCCAAAGACCCGATTCCCACACTCCAACCGCCAGTAAACGGGCACGCTCAGCAGCATTGGAACATGTATTTAGTAAATTTTTTCCAACTAAGCTGCAGAGCGGCCCGTCCCACTGACGCTGTGAGAAGAGGTTCCTTGGGAGATCGGTGTTTGGACATGCAATTTTCCAAGCGTTCACTGCATCAGTCTTACACAATACTTCAGAATTAACTAGTGTAGGTGCAAGGATTTTCCTAGTTAATTCTTCGGTACTGTGGACTGAAGACAGGAACGCTGGTAAGCTGACATCTGAAATTTTGCGAATACCGAGCCCACCCAAGCGAATCGGTAGAGTCGCTTGTAGTAAAGCTCGGTCATCCAAGGCCACATTTAAAATTTTGGTGAGGGTATTTTCTATAATTTCGTCCATTTTTTTCAAAATTGTTAAATGTTTAAAAAATGGCGTTGATCGTAGGGCATGGGTGAATTTTGGAACGGATAGGCAATACCGAAGAATAGTGAAAGCCGAGTGTATATTAATTTTGAGTAGGCGATCCGAAATGTCACTAAAATTTTGAATTTTTTCCTCTATAAATGAGGTATAGGCATCTTCTAGGATTGGGGACCCGAGGAGACGTAAAGAGTCTTTTTCTAAAATTTTGATGGTGGGAGCTATGGAATTGAATTTAGAGATAGTAGAAATTTTGTCCGAAACGTCGTTTAAAAAAATCTCGCATTTGCTGTCATTTAGTTCTAAACCAATTAATTTAAATTCATTTTTAATAAATGCCAAATCTTGTAAAACTGTCTCCACATCTCCCCCTAGAGTCCCATCGTCTAGGTACCATACATTAAATTTAGAATTTAAAAATGTTAAGTTGTTAATGTAATACTAAATGAAATGTTAAGTTTAGAATTTATCGTATCTTTACATGTGTGGTATGAGATATTATTGCGTGTTAATATAATAAGTAAATTATGGCAATTAGTACAAATTCATTTAAGCATTGCTCTTGAACATTTACACACATTTTGTGAATGGATAAAAGAGTATCGGGAAACTGGATTTGAGAAATCCCTGTCTGATGTTCGGAAATTTACTGAGAAAAGCTGTTATGACCTGCCAAAAGAGTTTAAGAATAAAAGAGTAGCCAAAAAGAAAAGGATGTTCGATTATGAAAGCAGCGATGAACCTATACAGTCTCCCAAAATCCGGTATCAAACAGATTTTTTTTACGCCATGATTGATTCTATAATAACCAATATGGAATTAAGATTTACGTCTTTAAATCAACATTTTGAAGACTTTGGTTTTCTCTATGATTTAAGCGCGCTAAAAAATATGCCACAGGAGCAACTATTAAAACACTGTAACGATTTACATAACGTCCTGCGTGTGGGTGAGAGCAGTGACTTCCAACCATTTGAATTATATGAAGAATTAAATACAATGATCCCGAATTTACCCAACTTCATTAAAGACGTGAAACAGCTGCTGTCATACATAACAGAAAATTGCTTGAAAGAAATTTACCCAAATATTTACATTGTCATCCGAATTTTATTAACAATTCCGGTAAGTACAGCCTCTGCTGAAAGAAGTTTTTCAAAATTAAAATTAATAAAAAATTATTTGAGAAACACAATGAGCCAAGAAAGACTTTCAGCTTTGGCTGTTTTATCAATTGAATCAGATTTGGCATCTAGGCTGAATTACGATACCATAATTAAGGAATTTAGTAACGTTAAAAGCAGGAAATTTCTGTTCCTTTAATAAAGAAATCTAATGTTTTTTAAGATACACTTTAAGAAATGTATATCTCCACCTTTATATTAACGATTTGTAATTTTTCATTTAATACTTATTAATCTAATTTGTATTTTTATGAATAAAAACTTGGCAGTGTTAATTGTTTTGTTTGTTTTTATTATTTTATAAAATCCGTCTTCAGGTCGCCATAGAACAGGGCCTCGCGAAATCTGTCTTGCCCACATCAAAATTAGTTGTTGCCCCGCCACTGCATACATACAAATTTATTTAAAAATAAGAGTAGTTTGCGGCGTGGTTTCCGGCAGAGTAGAATTAGGGCCACCCCATCTCTTCCAATGCGGTGTCGTACAAGGCGACTAAGGGATAGGGCTGTTTAACATCAGACAGATATATATAGCCCAGACTCAGCCTCAGATGCATGGCTCGAGTCAACAATAGTGCCCGGAATACGACAATAGGTTCACTCCCTATTACGTGGGACAATACAAATACAATTACTGGTGAAATGTAGGTGTTTGTTAATTCACGTCGGCCTAACCCTCCAGATTATATGTATGTATGTATGTTAAAATTAAGATGTGAATAAATTATTGTGAGGTCCAATGAAAACATGTTAAGGGACAGACAGACTAATGACTAATGTCAAATTCAAGCAAATTGTTCGGTAAAACTATTCTAGCCAGGAGAACTACGAAAAACCACTATATAGTCTGGCAAGCTCGTTCGTGACACTCCCATGGTCTGCGGGCGCGGTGGACGAAAGACGGCGGGGGAGTAAGAGACGAGCGCGGGGTGGAGGCTGGCTCTCAGAGCCGTCATTCAGTTGCGCGTCGTCGCTGTTGACGGCAACACATATTGAGTACGGTCGCACGTCACAAAACGCACACGATATTAATATATGAAGATGAGTCCGCCGATAGGCAAAGTTATTGGACGTCAAGCTAAACAAATTACTTACAATGTATATAACTATTTTAAAAATCGCAAAGACGATCCAGCTTCGTTTGAATATCAAAACGATGTTAATTTGGCAAACTTAGTGGCTAATGTAACAGGTTTATCGAATACTACAGTTAGGAATATTGTTCGCCAAGGAAAATTGCTGTGTGAAAATGATGGTACTGCTACTTTCAAATCTCCAAAGAAAAACAAAATTGCAAAGAAACGTATTATAATTGATAACTTTACGGAAGTTGTTATTCGGAGGAAAATAACACAATATTACACCGTTAAGAAAGAGGTCCCTACTTTAAGAAAAATAAACGCTGATTTAAAGGAAGATGGTATATTAGACTGTTCTCGGGAGTATTTAAGAAATACTTTGCGGAGGCTTGGTTTTACATATAAAAAATGCCAGTCCAAACGAAAACTGCTCATCGAGCACCCTGATATTACGTCTTTAAGGTGGCACTATCTTTTAGCTATCAAAAAATATCGAAATGAAGGTAGAGCAATATTTTATCTCGACGAGACATATGTCAATCAATCGTATACTGTGTCTAACTGCTGGCAATCTACCAATGAACGTGGAATATTGACAAATATTGGCAAAGGACTTAGGTTAATTATTGTACATGCTGGTGGACGAACTGGGTTCGTTAAAAATGGCCTGTTGATATTTAAATCGCATTCTAAAAGCGGTGACTATCACGGAGATATGAACTCGGAAAATTTCGAAAAATGGTTAAAAGAACAACTGCTTCCTAATATTCCAAGTCATTCTGTGATAGTCATGGATAACGCAGCGTACCGCTGTAAACAAATTGAAAAAAAACCAACAATGAGTTGTACAAAAAAGGTGATGCAAGATTGGCTAACAAAACATAATGTTACATTTGACGAAACGTTGCGTAAATGTGATTTAATTATTTTAATTAACAGCCAAACATTACCAAAACAATATACAGTGGATGAAATTCTAAATCAGGGTGGACACACAGTACTTCGTTTACCTCCATACCATCCCGACCTCAATCCAATCGAGATGGTATGGGGTGATATAAAAGGCGACTTGGCAAGGAATTATGTCAATTCTACATTAGATCAGAAGAAAGACGCTCTCGCAACCTTGTTTGCTAATTACACTGCTGAAAAATGGAAAAAATGCGATGATCACATAATTAAAAATGAGGACAAATACTACAACGACGATCGTATATGTGACAATGAGTTGGACAGGTTTATTATATCATTAAACGATGATTCTGATAGTTCGGATTACGACAGCGAAGATAGTTCGGAACACGACATGGACTGTGATGACTCTGATTAAATGATGTATGTTTATTCTGTTTTTTTTAAAAGATTATTATTAAAAATTAAAACAAACCATAAAATGTTTTATTTCTCAGATTTTTTCAACTACTTACAAATGTACAATGCTCCTATTTTTTTATTTTTTTCCAAGTAGTAGTAGTTTTTTTAAACGCTTCACGCGATGAAAGTCGCGGGCCAAAGCTCGGACCGCATGAACATAAACGCTGGTGTCCCACAAGGCTCCGTGTTGTCTCCGACGCTGTTTCTGCTGCATATCAATGACATACTGTCTGTTGGCTCCATTCATTGTTATGCGGACGACAGTACCGGGGACACGTGTTACACGGGCCGTGCAAATATCCCTCAGTCCGAGGTGGAGAAGAGTCGCGAACAACTTGTGTCTGAAATCGAGACTACTCTCTCTGGAGTGTCCGATTGGGGTCGACTAAACCTAGTTCAATTCAACCCCACTAAGACACAAGTATGTGTATTCACCGCTAAGAAAACCCCATTCATTGTAGCGCCGCAATTCCTGGGCACACCGCTTACCATCTCCCCGAGTATCGGGATCCTTGGTGTCGATATCTCCAGTGACGTCCAATACCGAAGTCATTTGCAGGACAAGGTTAAGTTGGCATCAAGAAAGCTCGGAGTGCTCAACAGGGCGAAGAAGTATTTCACTGCGGGGCAGCAACTCCTTCTTTATAAAGCACAGGTCCGGCCTCACATGGAGTACTGCTGTCACCTTTTTGCTGGAGCACCTGCATACCAGCTTGACCCCTTCGACTCGTTGCAAAGACGGGCATTGAGGCTGGTTGACAATCCCATACTCACAGGTAGAGTGGAACCTCTTAGTCTTAGGAGGGATTTTGCCTCACTGTGTGTGTTCTACCGCCTATACAATGGTTTGTGCTCAGATGAATTGTTTGACATGATGCCCGTAGCTACATTCTATCATCGCACCTCTCGCCATAGGCAGGGAATTCATCCCCACACATTGCGACCTGAGACGGTACGCACTGTGCGGTATGAAAGAAACTTCATCCCACGCACACTCAAGCTGTGGAATGACCTCCCTGCTGCGGTTTTCCCAAGCGCCTACAATATGGGGTTCTTCAAGAGGGGCATCAGAAGGTTTCTTCATGGTCGGCAGCGCGAGTGTGACACCCCTGGTGTTGCATACGTCCATAGGCCACGGTAACCGCTTCCCATCAGGTGGGCCGTGTGCTTGTCTGCCAACTAAGTGGTATAAAAATAAAAATAAAAAGTCAATTTAGACAATGTAAGATATTTCACAGGGATATCTTTAGACATATTCGTAACGTAATTAGTATCAATTTAGACAATGTAAGATATTTCACAGGGATATCTTTAGACATATTCGTAACGTAATTAGTACCGTGTGTAACGGTCATCGATAATTACGTCCCCCACCACCCGCGCGGACCATGGGAGTGTCCACCAACGAATTTGTCAGGCTATAGTCGAAAAGTTTCGTTTAAACTGCATCCATATATAAATTCGCATATGATTGAAACAATCTAAAAACTGTACAGTTCTTATCACGGAAGCATTTATCGGAGCAGTTTAATCTGCACAGTCTGAGTGTGATCATGGTATAGATACGATCACATTCAGACTGTGCAGATGCCACCCGTGGTAGTCAGAAACTTATAACTCCGACAACGATCTAACTGCAGGACTTCAATATTACGAGTGGGTTGTGGAGGTCAAGCTGTGATGATAATTCACAAATATCACATACCCGATAAATAGCGCAGAGTAGAATTACAGTAAACGACAGGTCGCAGGCATGAGTGAGGACGGGAATCGTCTTCTTGGCATTATCTTCCAGTATAGCCTCTTGGACGTACATTACTAGCGATGCGAAGGTATCATCTGATAAACCTACTAGCGATATTACCTGAAATAATTCATGAGGATTAATAAAAGGCAAATCCCTAATTATTATTTTTTCCTCTTAGATACCTTTCTACCTCCTACTAGTCACACTAGTAGAAGCAGTCCAGCGCAATGGTGCGATGTGCGTCCACCTTTCCTTTTCGTGGTAGGAAGGGGACATCTTAAAATCGTAAATGGCCCAGGGGTGTAATAGAAATACCTTCTACGCAGGCCTTCTACCTTGCCTGCTCATCGCTTTGCCCTCTGCTAGGGAGGCTTCAGAAGGCAGTGTCTCTCCTAAGTGAAAGAAGCATTGCCGGCTGCATCCCAGTGACCCTATCCATAGCCCGAAAAAATTCTTTGCCATATCCTCATGTGCTAATGAGCAGGTGCAAGTGAGGTTGGCTGGATCCCTGAAGATCTTGTAAGTATAGAAAAACAAGCACTTAGTTCCTACTTAAGGACATGCACTTATCCTATGTTCACCAGTTACATTCCGTCCATGGAACTGGGGAAACTCGCCAACCGCGCAGCCCGCCGTGAGCCGAGGTTACTCAGGCCTCCGAGGGGTCGGAGGTCGCAGAATGACCTTCATCCCCAATGAACGCGAGACTGGGGGTCACGGGTGTAGCCGCTTGTCACCCTAACAGAAGTGTGATGCGGCACGTGTTGCGCGCCTACCCATACCCGAGGACTCCGTAGTGGTTCCCACACCTGAAGAGTGTCAGCTCGAAAGCGATGGGTCCTGGGTCGGCTGGAGTGCGAGAGATATGCCTCCGCCAACTTCACCTCCGGGAACCCTACGTCCCTCAGACGGCGTGCGTTTTACTCCGTTCAAGCCCGACAATAATGGGACAAACTCGGACAAAGACACTGATGGTACCGCACTAAATCTTGGATAAGCACTTACCTGGAGAATAGTAGTTAGATACGCGATAACCAGAAGACCAACTCTTACAGGAACCACCCAGCAACACATATCGACCTTGAAATTCACTAACTGGTATTTTAAATACTCGAAACACCCCATTTTGGCCATTACTCCCCTTACTCCTGTATGTACACACGTTAGAGCTCCCGACACTGAATGAATTGCACCAAAAAATACCACATAGTAATTATTTGTTTTAATAAGGATGTGTGTTATTAGAAGGTCGCGTAATAATTACGGTAATTCCTCTAATGTAACAATGGTCAGTTTAGAATCGGACCTATTGTATAATAATGCTTATTCTAGTATATATGGAGGGGTAGGCAGAGATGTGTCAGTTTAAAAACTTTGCTAACTACGTTACAGAGTTTACCTGCGGACAAGAAATTTGAGTAGGTATACAGGGGTGATAGTATGTACCTAAGTATCCCACGTACATTATAGAGTGCGATACGAGTCCATTGCAGTCAATAGAGCAATTTTCATGGGCTGTGTTTACTGGGATATGCTTGTGCCTTCTCTATTTAGGTTTGGCTTATTATTTATTTATTTTACACTTTATTGTATGTACACCAAGTAAGTAAATAATACATAATTATAAAAAATATGGAAAAAGAACAATGGGCGGCTTTATCGCCTTAAGGGTTTTCTTCCAAGCAACCTTTGAATGGTGACTAGACCTCTCATCCCTAGGAAAGCCTGCAAGTCTTGCACTGTTGCAATAAATGTTCTGTAAAGGGTCTGTACCCTTGTCAGTCAATTCAGCAGGGATACGGGGTACCAGTTTTCAGGTGAAGTTGTCTTGGCACTGAAGGTTTTGGTGAGAATCAATGAATAACAAGTACAAATAAAAGTGTCCAATTTTTTTTAAATATTTTATTTAAATGTTTAAAACTTCTATTCTCATAATAAAATTGTTTATCGACATAGTTCGGTGCAATGCCAAACAGTTCTTCATTAAACTTTTATTTCTATGTCATAATTATATCAACATTTATTGTAGTAAAGAGTGGATTTCACCAGTTCCGAATTGTGATCAACTAGAACTAAACTGCGTTTAGGTATGTGTAGTTAGTTGCCGGTATATATCTTGACCTCAATGACGTCACAAATTGTACTCTTTATGCGTTTTTTTGACATCTTTTAACCCTAGAACCGTACCCTGGGGTACAATCGTAAAAAAAAATCGAAAATAGTTTATAACTTTTTTATTATTATACGGTTTGTTTTGCGCGTCCGTGTATTTGCGTGAGGTGGGGGGACGCATCGATACCTTAGTCGGACGGCGGTCTTGCTGGCGAGTGGACGCGGCACGCTGCTTGTGGGGTACACCAGTACCCCTGGGTACGATTAACGTAAGTATTTTAACTGTTATGATTGTGTTTCTTTTTTCGATTTTTTCACGTTTTGTTATATATTTACTGATTTAAAATTAAATATACGTATGTCTTTTCTTGGTAGATTATTTTAATATTCTTAATTTGTAAAGTTTCATTAGGCATATTATACTGACGTATTCTTTGTACTTGTGCATGACCTAAGTATTTGTTTTAGATGGCGTCAGGATCCAATTTGAATGAAAGTGATATTCAAAATATACTTTGGGTGGACTGATGATGAAAATCTGGTTTTGGGAGAGGCTTCAGATGAAGAACTGGATGAAATCATTCAAGATTTTCGATTAGAGGAAGAAATAAGACCAAATGATAGCAATGATCTCTTGGAAATGCCGTCATCTCAAGATTCAGATTATGAAGAAGAAGAACAAGAACTATCTTCGCAAATAAGCTCCAACGCATCACCAGTCACTGTCCTGAGTGTTCCAGATGTTTTACGAGGTAAAGGCAAAAAAAAAACAGAAAAATTGTGAAAAGTTCGTATGGTATGGTTCTCATCCACGTTCATCTCGCACACCACAAAGGAATATCATCTTCCATCCTTCCGGTAACAGAGGCCCAGCTAAATTCGTAGTTTCTCCTTTAGATAGTTGGCAATTATTTTTTACTGATGAGGTGTTTGCGAAAATAATATCGTATAGGTACTAACCAAGAGATTTCTGAGCTGCATTTCATGATGAACTAACCTTGCTTTCATATGTACCACCAAAGCTTAGCAAAAGTAAAAAGAAAAACGTCATGATGCTTTCCACTATGTACTACAAACCAGATCAAGATAAATCTGTTAATTTGCCGGAAATTATCAGTTTTTATAACCAGACAAAGGGCGGAGTTGATACTTTCGACCAGTTTTGCCATACGTACAGTGTGTCTCGCAAAACTCGCCGCTGGAGCCTTTGTGTGTTTTATGGAATACTAAATATTGTGGGGATCAATTCTATGGTATTGCTCAATTCGTCAAATGCATTAAACAAGCAAGTGTTCAAAAATAGACGCATTTATCTGAAGACTCTAGCATTTGATCTCATAAAGCCCCACCTAGAAGACCGGTTTCAATACCGAACTTTACCAACCCCTCTTCAAATAAGTATTGGGGATATATTGAATAAAAAACGAGAGATACCAGCGGTAAACCCTACTAGTCTGAAAACTGGTAGGTGTTTTTTTGTCCGAGGTCCAAAGACCGCAAATCACGCACACAATGTGTGAAATGCAAAACCTATAATGTGTGTTGAACATCAAAACAAAATATGCCAAAATTGTTTGTAGTTTCCTAATAATGTGATATGATTATGATTAATAAGTCTGAAATTGTTGTATTAACCCTTATGTAAGTTGATTTTATAATAAAAGTTTATTATTCTTATAAAAAAACTGTTGTTATTATTGGGGTAACCCAGTGCCCCATGGTACCGTTAATGTATGTCCAAGATGGGTACGGTTCTAGGGTTAAGGATAGCACGGCTTGCTACGACGGCAGAAGGGCTCAGATATATAGATTAGGTATATCAAGCGCGCGCGCCAAGGTCTCGTTTCTCTCGCGACTTGGATTAGGACTATGGATTATGTTCAGAATGACTAGTTTTTCAAATTGACCACTTTTCAAGTTGTCTACTTTCCTGTAATGACTAGGTACTTTCCCAGAATTACCACTTTTCAAATTGTCTACTTGCCTGTAATGACTACTTTTCCGTAATGACCACTTTCCTTAAAAGTATACTTTTTAATTATGTTATCTGTGCTTGGTGTCAAAATATAACACCGGGAACACTATATTTAGTTACATATTAATTTAGTTGTTCGTAAACCATGTTAATTTCAAACAAGGCATTTAAATGTCACAATAATACTTAATCATTCAAAAACTATGTCAAATAACCTCCATGCAAATGTAGATAATATTTTTAATATTTAAAACGGATATATACTTAACGATTCTGCTATCTTGCTTCAGTGTCTCATCCCTCGACAGTTCGTCGCATGCAATGGGGCGAATCATAGAATAAGAATCACGGAGTTTTATAATTATTTTCATTATGATTCAATATGGTTCACAAAAATATTCAGTAAAATAATTTTTAATATCAATAAAATTATCAATCAATTAGAATTTTTTACTTGCGAAAAAAATACTTGCGGTTAACCAATATTCATGCATACAAATATTTGCACTTAGCATTGACCTTCTAGCAAAAATTAACAGAAATAAATCTTTAAGGTGAATCAGTGAACGAAAAAATTAATTTATGACATTCTGTGATTCGTCCCATTATGACTAACGGGCGTAGGACGAAACTCTAAAGTACTCGACCTGAATCCTGATTCTGCTAATTGTCAACCCCTGTAAAACTGACTTTACCAATATGGAGTTAAAGTCTGAAATTAAATGACATATGTAGAGTAAATAAACAAATGTAAAGAAATATTTTTCATTAAATTTTGGACTTTAAACCTATATAAATAAAATTCAAAATGTAATGGCATTTTTCGCAACATCAGTGGTATAACAATTGTTGACAATTTGCACAATCGGGGTCCTGTAATATCACTTAACGACAAACGGTATAAATATAAGTTACCACCTAAAAAGGTAGGGCAGTGTCAAGGGAAGCTGTACGTCGACATAAAACATCCCAAAATGTTCTAGCCACACAATTATTGCTCCATGTAAGCAATACAAGGCACTCAAAATTAATGCTATAATTTTAATTCACTATTATATTTATTCTACGATATAAGAAAAAATTAAACTATACTATATCTATATTTATTTAAAAGTTAATATGGTTTATTTATGCTTTAAAACTCCATAATTTTTGCTTTAATTGATCTTAAATTTTGTCCTGCTTCAAAGATGGTCTTTATATTCTTTTTAGATGGCGCTCCAATCGGAATTTTTCGATTTTATTCCCAGAGAAAGCAGTGACCAGGACCATATTTCAGGGTCCTTTGGTCTCGAAACTATCACTCTTCGTTCGCACTTTTGCGTTGTCTAAAGGTCATCTCAGTTGTATCAAAAACTTGCATTTTGGAGCTCAGAATCTGTTCTCCTTGCTCCTCCTGATGTGGCTTTGACAATTACCGTCTGACATTAAGTCTCGTTTGTACATCAGTATGTTTAACAGTTCGTAAGTGTGGTTGGAAGGCACCTCGATTATAATGTTAGGGCTTCATATGTAAACGAAAAAACAACTTGTGCTTTTTTTTATACCACTTAGGTGGCAGACAAGCACACGGCCCACCTGATGGAAAGTGGTTACCGTGGCCTGTGGACGTTTGTAACACCAGAGGAGTCACAGTCGCGCTGCCAACCCTGTAAGTACAGAGTTTCTGTGCCGTCAGTGTAGAAGACAAAGCAGGACAAGCCTTTAGTCTTCCCACTGACAGCACAATTTCTCCAGTGAGCTCTAGCTACCCTACTCACCGCTGGGAACACAACTTTTTCTAAGGGTTTATAGATCCCATTTTGGACTGGTGGCTTGTTTCTTGCACTGGCTCCTAGAGCGACTACAAATCTCGCTCTATCCTAAGACCGACGCTGTGTGCCAAGGAGACGGATTCGCTTTCATATATTCTTGGGCCTAAATGTAAAAAGATGAGAGTGGCCTCAAGTGAGAACTTATATATTATTAAACCATCCCAGCAAAATCTGCAGATTTTGAACATCAGAGAGCAGAGTTATAATAGATTTAGCATCCATGCAGAATTAGAAGCCGACACCTCTCGAAGCAGGCTGCTGCTATGGTCATGTTGCTGCATGTGGCTGCTGCTGTGTAATGAAGGCTTCATTACAGAAGTGTGTAGGGTGGTCCCTACACACTTCTGTAATGAAGCCTTCATTACCTCTTAGATGCTTACAGTAGTATGAACGTGCCTACTTTATCTGATATGTCCCTAAATATATTAGAATTAATTCACTTTCTGTAAGCTGGGGAAAATCATTTAAGTTATCATTGTGAACTGTAATAATAACTGATTGACTGAAACTCAGGAAGCTGTCAGTTGTCACATCACAGATATAATGACTTATACAGTTGATAAACACGAGAATTATTTAATCGATTAACGAAAATCAATTCAGAACTTATTATAATTACACTATTATTATATTTTTTTAATGTGTATTATTGTTATTATAATGTTTTGTTCACTTTGACTGAAATAATATTACGATGAAAGTGTTTTTATTGACAATATTGTTTGAATCGATCACAGTAATCGATATTGAATCATCGTGGAATAAACTTAGTTTTAAGATTTCTTGTCTTCCTGATGTTCAATTGTTTTTTTTTAAATTTTGAAATAGAAAAATATACTGCTTTTTTTAAGTCATATCTCAACTCATTACAATTTGGCCCAGAAATCCCCGTCTCCTTTCGCTCTCATTTGATCTGTCTTGAGCTTATTTCAAAGCTTTTTATTTATTACGAGTGATATTTGTAAGATATAGAACAATACATTACATGTAATTTAAAAAAACAAATAGGATAATTTTAGAACACCTTTAGAAAATTGTTCCAGTACAAAGCTTCTGTAGTGGATCAGTTTTGCTATTACAAATAAGACAGGCGTTTCTTAAACTTATTGAACGAATTCTTCACGCAGACATTCGATGATTCTGTTCTTAAGTACTTTAAAACAGTGTATAGATACACTTATAAGTAAATAACTGAGAAATGAATTTATATGTATCTTTTAAAAAGTATGTACATTATATAGAAGATGTTCACAATCATTTTACTAGTAATTACGGCTGCCACTACTGAAACTTTAAAATTAATAACAGTTCACATTTTTCTTTACGAGTGACAATTGACAATATACAGTAAATGCAACGAAGGTTTAGTTTGCTTTATTTTAAATATACAAAAAGTATGTATGTATATTGTATACTAGCTGACCCACCCCAGCTTCGCCCGGGGTATATTTTGAAGCTTCATATCCCTTTGAGCCCGTATGTTTTAGTCTTCAAAATATGTATGAAAAATTGCCGGATTTGTTAACATTTACTATCAGTGCTCCGCTCTCTTAAGTAGTAGCGTGATGATATATAGCCTAAAACCTTCCTCGATAAATGGACTACCCAACACTGAAAGAATCATTCAAATCGGACCAGTAGTTCCTGAGATTAGCGCGTTCAAACAAACAAACAAACAAACTCTGCAGCTTTATAATATTATAGTATAGATATATTAATAAATGATTTATTGCATATTTTAAAACTCAACAATAGGTTTATTTTTCACCAACTAGATATTTAAAAAAAATGGTAAGTAGTAGTTTTTGTAACATAACATTGACTTAAACAATGTTTTTGGCAAGGTTGTAGATTGTAAACGAATATAGGTAAAGATGGCAGCTTACCATCGGTAGGACAGTTAGTATACAATTAATATAGAAGTATTATTATGACATTTCTGTCTCTTGCGTCAAATTATAAGCTAATTATAACTCCCGCGCAGCGATATAAATTGTGATTGATATTATTAACGCTGATCATATTATTTCATTTAGTATATTATTGATGTATTCTTTTTTTTAATCGTCATTTATTATTGAGGGCTTAGTCACAGAGTGACTGTCGCCTCTGGGTGTATTATTCAAAACTAAATATTTTTTTAAACTTATATACACTTTTCTGACTCAATCAATTAAGACTAGAATGGACTTGAAACATGCAAACACAGCAGTATACACAAGAACGTTAACAAAAAAAAAACAAAATAATAAGAAAATAAAATATTTATTTGTGAACATAACTTTCTAAGACCTTAACCATCGAGCGCAAGGAGAAACAAATACATATAAATTGGTAACAAAAATATATGTTAATTATTTTGTTGCATTATGCATTCTGTATTAAATTGAAATTGTATTGTTACAAGGCATAGAGGAATACGTTCCTGCGATATTCGTATGCAAGGACAGCATTTTACTTTTTTCACACTATATTAAGGTTCAATTCACTTTCTAAAGAAAACTATATGTGTTGAACACTAAACAATGCTTAGTATAAAAATGACTTTTGGTAGAAATGTTTCGAGTAAATGGTAGGAAATGGTAAATGGATGTGATGAATGGTAGAAAACAAAGAAGTATATTTTTTAAATTAAATGCCAATGATATGATATAACTAATACGACAATGAGTATATGAAATTTATATTATGTATGATAACCTACAAAATATTCAGAAATAAGTGCAAATACACTAATAATATAACATTGTTACTTTTAAACTATCGCAGTGTAAATTCATAATTATATAACGTCTGCAAATGTAAGTTCCATGATTTAATCGCAAAAAGTACGGAGCCGTTATATAAGTATTATTTTGTTTTTTAACTATAAAACTTTTAAATCTAACGATGTATTACTTATTTAACATTAACCTATACCAAGATATTATGTACCCAAAATAATAAGTAACTACATATTTGAAGTTAAATATTTAAAAAACCGATCTAATCTAAGAACACGTAATTCACAAAAACTATGCGACTTTTGTATGTTTTGTGGCAGAAACATATTCCTCTATTAATATTTACAAAGAATAATTCGTAATAAAAAAGATTCATCTCGAGTTAGGTCTCATTAGTTTGTGGGTTCTATGCTGTTTAGAATAAAATATATTAAATTTAGGATTATAATGGGCATTAGATTTGATGATGTCTCAATTTTTACCTGACTACGGCAAAAACAAACGAGTGTTATGATTTGACAGGGTATTTATATTATAGCGCGGTAGTACAATAATTTGACAATAAGTGCAGATTTTAAAATTGCTTAAAATATATACATATTCATACATAATCACGCTTGTAAATCCCATAATGGGTAGGCAGAGCTGGGTAGGTAGGCAGACCGGGAGGTAGGATACAACGGTATTACCGCCCCAATTGAACAGTCCGACTGGGGAAGTACCTCCACCCTAAAGAATACCGCGGCTTTAATAACCTCGTGTTGTGTTCCCAGCGGTAAGTTGGGTAGCCAGAGGTCACTAAAAAGTTTTTGTGCTGTCAGTGGGAAGACTAAAGACTTGTTCTGCTTGTATCTTTTGCACGGACGCCACAGAAACTCTCTGTTCTTACAGGGTCGGCAGCACGAGTGTAACTACTCTGATGTTACCCTACACACGTTCATGTGCCATCTAAGTTTTATAAAAAAAAATGCATTCCATTTAAAATACTTTCATGTATAACTAATAGTTAAATATTTAAAAAAACAGCATACAACCTACAAATCAGACTTCTATCTCACTTCATCAACGCATGAACAACTGCATTAGCATTCAAAGCCTTCAAGTCAGTATACGTCTGTCCCGTTCCCACGAACACAATCGGCTGCCCTGTTATATAAGTCATAGATATCGCTGCACCCACCTTATCATCAATTGTATCAAACTTAGTGAGAACAATACCGTCGATTACATGCGGATTGGTCGACGAACTGTGGTCGGCTAACGCTTGGTTGAACTTGACGAGTTGGTCGACAGCTTCATTACCGACCAAAGCTTCGCCGACGAAAAGTACCAGGTCTGGTTCGTTGACCTTGATGAGTTTGGCTAAGGCTCGCATGAGAGGCTCGTTGTCTTGCATTCTGCCCGCTGTGTCGATTAGAACTACGTCGATTTTAGAATCGTTGGCGTAACGGATCGCTTCCATTGCTATGCCGGCGGCGTCTTTGCCTGTAATTGAAAATATGTTTATCTTAATGTACTAACTATTGCACACGGTTTTGCCCGCGTGGACTTTTGAAGTTAGAATCTATTGCCGGGATAAAAAGTCTATGTGCCATTCCAAACTGTAATATCATCATCGCCCTCATGGAGACGTATTGTCCTGATTACATCTGAGGCTAAGATTACCTCGAAGCTCAGGTTCCGCCTTGTCCAGCCTGTAATATCTTCCTGTATTAAAGGAGATGTTTTGTACGGACATTTGTTTTTTATTCCCAATAAAATCCATTATGGCTCTTACACTGATATATAGTAGCTAAAATTAGGAATCAGACATTAGTCAGATAATAATTATGAAATCCTGCATTTAAGAGAAAAACTATAAGTTATTTTATATTGGTAGATATTTTAATTCAAGGATGGTAATACAATTTTTTTAATAGTCATTATTGCTGTCATCTCTTGGTCGCCGCTGTCAACTGTCACTTAAAGTCACTTTCGAACCATGCTCATTTTGTATTGATATTGATGATGAAAATGATATTAAATTCTATTTTATAAATTATAATATTAGTTAAACCTGTGACAAACAATAAATACATTTGATTTGATAAATGTAACACTATCCAAAACTGTTTGGTTTATCACTACTGGATTTTTTCAGGAATAAAAAACATTTTTGGACAACTACTTTCTGCCATATCTGTTCAGCCATCCGAGCATAAATTTATTAACAAACAAATGATTATCATAAGCTTTCTCGTTTTAGTAACATTAGTAGGAAGCAGGATTGAATAAAACCATGTTTTGTATTTATTATAGCAGATTAACATACGTTATGATTTATCTATGCTGGCAGATAATATTTGTGGTAGAAAATAATTTGACTTTCGAGCTGGTGACATTGGGTAGAGTTTTGAGTGATGTTATCGTGAATTTCAGGCATTTTGGAATTCGACTGAAAGCGGTCTTTTTCAATCGAGTACTAAATTCTTATTGCACGTTTCAAGCACTTCAGAGTCCGGGCTTCGCTCCCTTTTTATTGCTTTGTTTTAGCTGTTACGAGTATAGGAGCAACTGCCGTCTGGTTTCTTAACCTCGAGATGCTTACCTTACTCGTGTAGATAGTTAAAGTATAGGTAGGGTAGTTTGAATTCTAAAAAGTCCAACAACTAGTTTACTGCAATGATTCGATATCACCAATGAATTGCGGAGGTTAGATGGCAGTCGCTAAAGCTAAGCTGTTCGGAAAATATCGAAGTTCAGCCAAACCTGCGGTAAGACTGGAAAAAGCGGAGCCCTAGCTCATGAGCTTGTGCTCCGCTTTAAGTGCGAGTATTGGGAGTAGAGGGAGTAGTGGGAGTAGTGGCAGTAGAGGGAGTAGTGGGAGTAGAGGGAGTAGTGGGAGTAGAGGGAGTAGTGGGAGTAGTGGGAGTAGTGGGAGCAGTGGGAGTAGAGGGAGTAGTGGGATTAGTGGGAGTAGAGGGATTAGTGGGAGTAGAGGGAGTAGTGGAAGTAGTGGCAGTAGAGGGAGTAGTGGGAGTAGTGGCAGTAGTGGGAGTGGCGCTAGGACGACTGACCGTAGCCCTTCTCGTAGAGGCGCGCCATGGCGCGGCCGGCGTGGCGCGCGGGCGGGTGCAGCGCGTTGAGGCGGCGCGTGTGCGTGCGCAGCTGCTCCACGGCGCCGGCGCGGAACGTGTCGCACGCCGCGATCAGCACCGACATGTCGTTCTCGATCAGCCAGAAGCAGATCTTGGCCAGGTTCGTGGACTTGCCGACGCCGTTCACCTGCAATGTTCATACATACTCACAACTCTTTCCCATTAAAAGTAAGCAGACACGATTTCCAACCTGCAAGCCTATCACGAACTCTTACCCCTACCCCTCGGTTGGGGAGTGATGGGTGGAGCCGCCTGTCACCCTGGTAGAGGCAGGACGCGGCGGCGGTGCGCCTTGCGCGTCTTCCCGTTTCCGAGGACGTACACCCAAGGAGAGGACCATATCGAGGGATATATCTGTCAACCTCACCTTCGGCAACCAAAAACGACCCACAGGCGTCGTGCGTTTTAGTCGGTTCGAGACTTACACGACCTCTCCCACCTGGTGCGGTGGTGGGGGTATCCGTGGAGATATCCATTAAGCTACCGACGCTTCATTCAATGGATGTATTTGACAAGTTCCAATATGTCACAGACTTCAATGTGAAAGCAAATGTGTTTTAAATTCTTTACAACGCCTCGTTTTCAGTAAGAAACAAGTTGCAAACTTGTTTGATACAAAATTTGTTGAAGACTTGTAGAAAACTAGTCATAACACAATACATAGGATTTATACATGTAAAAATATAGATATAGAAAGGTATATTAGTCGGGAGTGTTCTTAGCTATGTTTGAAAAAAAACGGTCTAAGATGGCCGCCGCTATAAAATGACGGAGTACATATTTTTTCTCAACTCCCTCAATATGGGTATCAAATGAAAAGGCTCGACTAGTAGAATACCATCATACAATATGACAAATTTCAAATCCAAGATGGCCGCCACCACAAAATGGCGAATTACATTTTATTTCGCAACTCCTTCAATATGGGTATCAAATCGAAGAGCTTGACAAGTAGATTAATTAAAAAAAGTGTAAAATAAACATTAAATTAAAAATTTGAAAAACCCCTATCACAAAAAACTTTAGGGGGGGGGGGGGGGGCTAACTGGTAGAGCGCTACGTCATATTATCGGAACGATCCAAGGTCACCCCGACAGTGGCAACGCTTGAATAAAAGGTATATCAAAGTTATAAGGCTAACTAACACAACTTATTTTTGACTTCTTGGGGGTTGTTTTTTTGAGACGGGGGTTTTATTACACCAAACAGCTTCGTAGTGTAACGAAACAAAATACTTTTTCGTGTATGTTGCAGTCGAGTTGAGAATAGCGGAATAGCGCCATCTAGTTGTGGCTTATCGAGAGGATCTATATATGTATATATATACTGTGTATCACAATACTGTGTATGCTGGAAGCACAGAATGTTTATTAATAATTATCAAGATGTCAAACTTATTATTTTGTTTGTGTCAGGTACAGGCAGCAAAAGTTTTGTTTGTATTCAGCCTAAAAAATACACCAAACTAAAAACGATGTTTTCTCAAAATTGCAGGTACTTAAAATTCCATTTTAAAAATTATAATATTAGTTAAATGTCACACTATCGAAAAATATTTAGTTCATCGCTAATGGATTTTTTCAAAAATAAAAACCATTTCTGAACAACTCCTTTGCCGTTGAATTGAAATAATAAGTAACATTAAAATCGATGAAACTGAGATGTTTGAATGAAATTTTAAAGTATTTTCCATCCCAAGTTGACCATCGCCGTAAGACGGGTATATGTATAGAAGAATTTAGATGGTTTCGGGCGAAGGTTCTGTGGCTTAGCAGTCAGACCGTTCCCCCTGTAAAGGAAAGATCGCGCATTCGAATCCCGCCTGAACCGATTCAATTTTTTCTATATCTTAATCGATTTGAACTTTGAAGTATTTAACCAATGTCCAACTTACCCCACAAAATGACATAACATAAGGCCTGCCCTCTTGCTTGGCGTGTATACAGTCGCGGAGGATGTCCACCCGGCGTTTGGGAGACAGGATCTGCACCAGGGACTCCGTTAGCGTGTTCTTCACAGTCTTGGCCACGCTGTCGAACGTTCCTAGGACCTGGAAGACAATATGATGATATGTTATACCAGCTGCAGCAAAGATTACATTACATGTTTCGCGCATATAAATAACATGAAGGAAGAAGGGTCGTTAAAGAAGTCGGGGAGCTGGTTTCCTTTTTTTAATGTGCGCAAAATCCCCACGAATACCCCAACCACCCAATGGGGGACGTTATGTCGGACTTGAACCGACTAAAACGCACGGCGACTGTGTGGGCCCCAGGATGCCGGAGGTTAGATTATCTGATACATATCCCTCGCACTCTGGCTAGCCCAGGACCGTCTCTTGTGAGACGACCCTCTTCGGATGTTGGAACCACGGAGTCCCCATCTTATCCCTACATTCAAATATATGCACTGCGTGGAAATCGAGCCCAATACAAGTTTTGGATGCAACTGGGATAAATGCGGGATTGATTTACTAATGATGTTATAAAAACAATAAGATGAAGGTGAACGAGCATTCGCGCCATTTGCGTCAGTAGCTTTAGTGGTAAAGGAGTCGGCCGCACGATCGAAAGGTCCCGGACTCGAATCCTGGTCGTTAGTTACACTACCGACGTGAACCCACTTCTAACACAAGCAATGTAGCTTAGCTGGAGGGATTAGAGGGAATATTAGTAATTTCGTTTCTAATAATATTAGGTCTTTACATATGAAATTGCCGTAATTTTCTTACAGATTCATGAGTTCGTTATTCCTGTAATTTAATAGCTATTTTCATTATTTATATTTTGTTTGAAAATTGATTTCAAGATTTTATAACTCTGTATTAAATTCTGTTTTTATTGACCGCTTGATAAATTAAATTCGTTCTTCAATAACAGTACCTCGTAAATGCTATACATTTTGATGATAAATTTCGTATCACTTTTTAACAGTTGTCACTTTTCAAAAAATATAATAAAAGTTGCTGTTTGTTAGCTTAATGTTGTCTCATATATATTCATACACAAAATTATCATAAAATTTGGATTTGTCATTCCTAAAATTAAGAGTATCCTCCAATTTCTTTAAAAAAACTGCAATTTCATATGAAACGAACTGTTTTATAAAAAAAAAAATGTTTATATTTTGTATGTCAAACTTGTAAATTACCTTTCCTTCCAACTTGGCGGAGACAGAATCGCACAGCTTGTTAGCGATGTCCGCCGCAACGTTCTTGCCGATGAGGTGGTCTCGCATCTTCTCCAGCACTGGCCGCATGGTCTCCTCCGATAAGGCTTTCGAGCCCACCAATCCTGAGAAATACAACTTTTTATACTCCTATCCGGTGGAAGAGGTTATGTCGGACTCGAACCGACTAAAACGCACGCCGCCTGTGGGTCGTTTTGGTTGCCGAAGGTGAGGTTGATAGGCATATCCCTCGCACCCTGGCCGACCCAGGGCCATCTCTCACGATCTGGCCCTCTTCTCGGGTGTGTGGGGGACTACAGAGTCTTCAACTCGTCCCCGGAAAAAGGGGAGGCGCGCCGCCGCCGCGGCCTGCTTCTGCCAGGGTGACAGGCGGCTCCGCCAGTCACCCCCAGGCCTGCGCTCATGGGGGGCGGAGATCGTTCATCGACCTCCGACGCCCGAGTTGCCTTCGTACGCGGGCAGCTTGGCTTGCGATCCTAATATGTATGTATTTACAAAAAAAAAAGTATCTATGTATGTTTATCCCCATTCTAGATAATACAAGCTTTAGGTAGGCTATGCTTTCCATGGGTCTTACTAAAAAAAAAGAACGAAGCTCAGTCCTTAATATTGAGAAGTAGTATACCTTTGAATATGCTGAACATGCCGGTGCTCTTCTTAGGGCTGGGCGCGTCCTGTTCCACTTCATCTTCGCTGCTGCTCTCCTCGGAGTCCACTTCGAGGTCGCGGATAGCGCCGGTCATCTTGCCCACCAACTGAGATATAAGAAATATATTTTTTGTCATGAAATGTTGGTCAAAATAGTAAGTCTGCCGCCAATTATATATTATTTTTATACCACTTAGGTGGCAGACAAGCACACGGCCCACCTGATGGGAAGTGGTTACCATGGCCTTTGGACGTGTGCAACACCAGAGGCGTCACACTCGCGCTGCCGACCCTGAAGAAACCTTCTAGTGTCCCTTTTGAAGAACCCCATATTGAAGGCGCATGGGAAAAGAAACTTCATCAACATACGAGTATATTCATTGTTCCCAGAATGTAACACCGCGTGCTCGACACTGAGTCTTCCACCGATCTCTTCGTGTTAGGTTAGGTTAGCAGGAAGAAATCTGGGACCCGTCGAAGTTGCTTCAGGTTCCAGTCTAACATGTAAAGGCTGCCATTTGATCTCCATAACCCACACCACACCCACAAATTAAACAATCATGTACTACACTAAACCAATAACGTCCAAAAAGCGCTAGCGTCAGATCTATGATCGTTTGATGGCGAGAGTTGACGAACTTTGGTTCTACACGCTCTAGGAAAGCGTGGCGTGGCGGGGGACGAAGTAAAGAAAGAGAAAGATAGAGCACGAGCCGAGAGTGAGCGAGATAGCGCTGTGAGCGTTGGCGGGCACATACCCAAAGCGCGGTACAGCAGCCTCGGAAGGTCTATAGCTAAAATATACTTACATGTGTGTCAGCGGTGACATTGACATTCTCGGCGTCCTCAGGCTTGTCGGTGCTGAAGTCGAGTGACGGCAGGTCGCGGGATCCGCCGCCCAGTTCCCACACGCGCGGCTGCTTCACGCGATCCGCTTTAGGGCTCTTCGGGGACTTCCTGGAAACGAACCAACTTGTTTAATGACCTACGTTACAAGATGATAGGTATTTAAATATCAAAATTGATGTTGCCCGTAGCTCCGCTCGCGTGTATTTATCAATAATAACTTATGTACTTTCCCAAGCTCTCAAATCTATCTCTGCACCAAATTTATCAACTTTTTTTTAATACCACTTGGTTGGCAGACAAGCACACGGCCCGCGTGATGGAAAGTGGTTACCGTAGCCTATGGACGTGTGCAACGCAAAGGGAGTCACACTCGCGCTGCCAACCCTGTAAACACAAGAGTTTCTATGCCGTCAGTGTAAAAGATAAAGCAGGACAAGCTTTTGGTCTTCCCACTGACAGTACAAAATCTCTCCAGTGAGCTCTGGCTACCCTACTCACCGCCGGAAACACAATACGAGCATCAATAGCGATACAGAGGTTTAAAAGTGAAAGTGTAACAGGCAGACAAGAGTTACTTTAGCATTTATACTATTTTAAAATTAAATACGAGTATTCTAAATGCGCTATCCAGACTCTTTTTTTTTTTTTACGTGCGCAAAATCCCCACGGATGGGGAGGTCCCACCGGAGCCGGTGGAGGAGGTTATGTCGGACTCGAAACGACTAAAACGCACGCCGCCTGTGGGTCGCTTTGGTTGCCGAAGGTGAGGTTGACAGGCATATCCCTCGCACCCCGGCCGACCCAGGGCCATCTCTCACGATCTGGCCCTCTTCTTTGGTGTGGGGACTACAGAGTCCCCAACTCGTCCCCGGAAACGGCTATCCAGACTCTTCCTAATGGTAGCTTACAATATGAATTGAAGAAAGTTGATAAACATGCCAATTGACAAAATATTTGCACTGAACGGGAGTAGAGTATAATAATATTTGGTTTCGGTTTGAAACATCAAATAGTTTTATTAGTATTTTTTTATATTATATTAATATTTTATGTCTGTGTACGAATGCCGCGTGGTTACCGGCAGAGTAGAATTTGGACCACCCCATCTCTTCGTGTCATGCGGTGTCGTACAAGGCGACTAAGGGATAGGGCTGTTTAACATACAGCCCAGACTCAGCCTCAGATGCATGGCTCGAGTCAACAATAGTGCCCGGAATACGGCAATAGGCTCACCTCCTATTACGTGTGACCGAGTAGTTATTGGTGTTAATTCACCTCTGACTTACCCTCCGGGGATAAAAAACGTGATTATATGTATTACTAGCTGACCCACCCCAGCTTCAACCGGGGTATATTTTGAAGCTTCATATCCCTTTGAGCCCGAATGTTTTAGTCTTCAAAATATGTATGAAAAATTGCCGGATTTGTTAACATTTATTATCAATGCACCGCTCCCTTAAGTAGTAGCGTGATGATATATAGCCTAAAACCTTCCTCGACAAATGGACTACCCAACACTGAAAGAATCATTCAAATCGGACCAGTAGTTCCAGAGATTAGCGCGTTCAAACAAACAAACAAACAAACTCTGCAGCTTTACAATATTATATATAAATTATTAGTATAGATATGTAATATTTTATATATATATATATATATATATATATATATATATATATATTCGTATATATATTTATTATTAGTATTAGTATTTATTATCACTCTAATAGTTGACGGATATTTAATATTGTCATGGTGTGATTAATGTATCATATGAAATATAAAATGCCTGAAATAAATGAATTAACATTATTAATTCTAGTTCTTCATCTAGTTCAGCTCACTCAACCTTGTAGTAATTTCAGTAGGTACTTTAAAATATATTTTTTACGTAGTAAATATTATTACATTTACTATCGCAACTGCGATTGTGTAACAATTTCAACGTGAAATAACAAAGGTATTGTTATTTCGTACTAGCTGATGCACGCAGTTACGTCCGAATGGAATTCTACACACGTTCCCGTCACACATGACCAAGTATTTTTTAATTAAAGATTTAATACGCAAATATATTTTTAAGATTCACAAATTGAGAACAATCACTGCAGACTAAACCATATACTTGCTTAGTGTCATGACATTTTATTGCTAACTTTTCCTATTTTTAAATCTGAAAAAGTGAACATACGACTTGGAAAAGGTGGCTGGGACAGACTGGATGCGGAAGGCGGAGGATCGGAGAAAATGGCGCACATTGGGAGAGCCCTATGTCCAGCAGTGGACTGCAGTGGGCTGATTGATTGATTGATTGATTGAACATACAAAACGGGATCCGGGTTCGGATCCACCTTGCGACCGATTCCTTAAAGGAGAAATGCTCTGACCAACTGGACCCGGATTCTGCTAATTTTATGTCATAATAAAACCATTGTTATACCACTGACACTGCAAACAATGTCATTTAATTTTAAATTTTACTGCTATGCTGTTAGCGTCTAAAATTAAATGGCATCTTGTAGAGTAAATGAAAAGTTTTGAACTCTTTTTCATTAAATTTACGACTTTAAGCATATAAAGATAAAGTCTCAAATTTAATGTAATTTTTTGCAGTGTCAGTATGGAATAAAATTAGCAAAATCGGAGGTTTGAGCAAAGTATTTGGATACGTCTTGGATATTTAAAATTCTTCTATATATTCTCATGGAGCGACAATGGACCAATCAATGATATTCAAACGAACCTTGTTGTTTAAGAATTGGCATCGCCATTCAGCGTGGTAGGTAATGCCGCCAGCCTCTTGGGCACGGTACCAGTAGAGATCGATGGGGAGGAATTTTTCGATGCCTAATAATGCAGTCTTTTTTTTTATACCACTTTGGTGGCAGACAAGCACACGGTGCACCTGATGGGAAGTGGTTACCGTGGCCTATGGACGTGTGCAACACCAGGGGTGTTACACTCGCGTTGCCAACCATGAAGAAATCTTCTGATGCCCCTCTTGAAGAACC
Organism: Eilema griseolum; assembly: GCA_963662185.1. Classification (NCBI taxonomy): domain Eukaryota; kingdom Metazoa; phylum Arthropoda; class Insecta; order Lepidoptera; family Erebidae; genus Eilema; species Eilema griseolum. The sequence goes on along the minus strand of OY759239.1, from coordinate 11,564,316 downwards.
CCATATAGTAGGTGCTGTAGTCTTTCTCTTTGTCTGTCTTTTTCTCTATTTCATTTTTGTATATATTGTACAGTTAGCATAGTTTTGTATAAATTTATAAGTAATTGCAAATATTTTTTTTGTATATTATAATAGCATATGTTACATCCATTAATGTTGATTAACCTTTTACAAGTGTCACCTAGTGCATAAAGTGTTTTTCTACAGTCAGTTGGTTTAAAACTGTTTATGCAAATATTGTAAAGCATTACTGTGACATTCAACAACCGAGTACAATTAATGACCTTATTTCGCGCTGCCGTCTATGAATCGTTTAAATATTTGAATGCATAATTTATATACATTGATCTTGTTGATTTAGTGTATTATTCACCTGGTAAAGTGGTAAATGAAACTTTTGCGTGAATCATACATAAATGACAGTCCGAATGGTAATAGAGAAAAAAATACAAGTATTACCACCCCATCTCATCGGAAGGGTGTACAGAAATCTGTTCTTATAGGGTTGGCAGCATGAGTGTGACTACCCTGGCATTGATAAGCCATAGGCCACAGAAAATACTTTCCATCAAGTGGGCTGTGTGCTTGTCTGCCACTTGAGTGGTATAAAAAAATACAAAGAAACACCCAGACACATTCACGTTCATGCATACAAATATCAAATATCGAAAATCGAACCTACATAATTAGTGTAAAATACTTACTTAGGTGGTTCTTTCTTGCCCTTAGAGGCTAGTTTCTGAGCCAGCTTGGCTCTGTTTGCGGCGATAACACTATCTTCTTGTTCTGGGAGCTCTTCTACTTTCCCATTGCTCAAACTTTTGGTTTCTACTATTTTTACTGAAACAAAAAGTTAATAGGTCAAAAATCTTGCTTGTGCCGCATAAGACAATTAAAATTTCGTCCTAAAATATGATAATGACAGACTTATTTGTAGCTATCAGCAAGGTATTGCGCGTCACAGAGATGAAAATGCTACTGTGGATGTGGATGGGTCTAGCTGCATAAAGATAGCGTGAGGAACATCATCACAGCAGCCTTCATGTACGCGACATCGTTTATAAAGTACATGACTGTCGCATGCCGCCTCGTTTTGTATTGACCGCCAGGCTACACAGATCAGTGGGTGACTGGTGGAGCCGCCTGTCACTCTGGCAGAAGCAGGCCTTTGCGTGCCTCCCCGTTTCCGGGAACGAGTTGGGGACTCTGTGGTTCCCACACCTGAGGAGACGGCCAAATCGAGAGAGATGGCTCTGGGTCGGCCGGGATGCGAGGGATATGCCTGTCAACCTCAACTTTGGCAACCAAAACGCCCACAGGGGTCGTGCGTTTTAGTCGATTCGAGTCCGAGATAACGTCTCCCAACGGCTACTGTGGGGGGTTATCCGTGGGGATTTTCCGCACGTAAAAAAAAAGAAGAAAGGCTACATAGATCACATATGCAGTAGCGGGTATGTAATCTTGTCACCAGACGTGGCGTCGTACAGGATGACATGCGTGTTAATGTTATGGACGCCAATTTCATGCAAATGATATTGTGTTTATTACGTGCAAAATTTTTTTCAAATTTAGTGCAAAATTCTTTGAAAAAATACAGCACAGATGCTTAGTATTTAAGGTATAAAACAGTCATCAATTTTGACATCTTACCTGATTTCTTTCCTTTCTCTTCTCCTTTGCGCTCAATCATAGAAGCTACAGTCTTTTTTGACTTCTGTGAGTCTTCAAATGTTCTCATTTGTTTTGGAATCTTAGCCTGCGACTTAGCTGTAATTTGAAAACAAAATTGACATACAAAAACAGATCCAAAAAATATTATTATGATTTTTCTATACTTTAAATTCGAAAAAGTCATCCCAGGGCATATTCACAGAAAATTTCGAACATCCACTCAAAACGATTATGACATAGCTAGAAATATTTTTCCTATGTGAAGTTGAGTTGCTTGCAGAGTAACTATTAATATAATTAATTAGTATAAAAACTACCTACCTGCAAAGTTAATTACTATACTATACTATACTATAAAATACTAGTAGCCAAGGTCCAAACTAGGTGATATCCTAGTTTACCAACATCAATTAGATCTTCTCTTGTAAAAGTCAACAGATCTCAGAAGATCTCAGATCCCATTTACTTTTATATTTTTAGATTAGATCTTGATATTGAGATCTTCCTATCATTGGCTTGGATTTTATTAATGGTAGGAATCAAAATCTAATAGTTTAGAGAGCCTCTTAAGAGCTTTTACAGCTATAAAGAATCATTTTCCAATAGTTTATTTATACATTATTTAATATTTCTAGCCATAATTGTAAAATTGTGACGTTCATATGTGCTCTAAAAGCCTAAACTGAATAAAATAATTGGTTCTTTGATTCCTTGATAAAAATCTCTACTTACCCCAACTTTCACACTTCCTCAGAACCTCATCGAAGGTTATCTTGAAATCAAAATCCATGATATGTTTGCCTCCTTGCAGCTCATTCTTATACTTGTCCCTAAACTCCAAGTGCACATCATTGAGAAACTTATCCACATATGATAACTGCAGAATACGTTGATAGGCGACCACAAACACCAACTCAAACTCATTGTCGAGTTTATACTGCAGTGTTAAAGCATTATGATTGAAGCTGTTATTGCCTGAACGCTCCTGAAAAAAAAAACTTATTGAAGGGCAAATGTTTATGGTAAGTTCTTAGGTTATCCATGGTTCATCATTCTCTGAGCCTTTTCTCAACTTAGTGGGGGTTGGCTTTCCTGTGTATCTATGATGCGGTTGAAATTTAATATTGTCTGTGAAGCTACCAACTAAGTGGCGATATCTCGGTCATCCATGGTTATGAAGATAGTAGTATTTCGATATTGTTAAGCAATAGGTAAATTACACAATACTAAAAAGTTAATAGTGTCATGAATAAAAGGTATTTTGAAAAATGTTCCATAACACTACCTTATTTTTTAGTAATATTTAAGATGCGCAAAAACTGTAATAAGCATATTGTTAAGGGTATTATATGATAAAGTTCGAAGAACTTTGATAAAATGTTAAGAACGCAATAAAAACATGCCAAGGACGTTTATTATAAATAGTAGTTTGTTGTCATAAATAGTTAATTCAGACCAGTCTATAGTATGAAGCTTAACATATGTAAAAGTCACTCGTTCTGAATACTTAATAAGATTACAAGGAAAACCACAAGGGGCTTCACAACTTGTTAAACACTTACTTGTAATATTACACTGCGAATTAAAGCGTTTACAGACGGTGAAAAAATTTCGCTCGTACTCTGAAAGCACCACAATACTATCCCACCTTTGCTGAAAATGCTGAATAGGTCTAACATTTTGTACAATTATTACGGCAATCACCGAAAGCGAAGATCACAGATGTTTCTCGGATCGTAGTACTACGTAGAAATGTCTATCTGACAGAAAATTGACAACTCATTCACAATTTGGGTAAATTCAGAATTGTAAATAAAATAATAAGTGCATAGGTAAAAACCAGGATATTTTATTTCTAGTTTTATTAAAATCTATTTTAGTGCAAACGTTCATCATTTTCTCATTCACGTTTACAATATCATCAGATTGATAACTTAACGTACCTATGTATGTACAGAAAATAAATCATCTTTCTGAGGAAAGTAACATTAAAAATTGGACAGTTAAAAACGCACTCTCGTCTTGCAAGCTGTCTATGGTAAAATAGAAAAAGTTTATTTAGTAGCCCCTCATTGGATGTCCCCTGCCCCTCTTTATTATTTTGTATTAGCTCATAGCTTAGAGCATTAACCAGATTTTCCAATAAGTATACAAGTTAAATAAATATTAGAAATATAATGATTTATCAATTATGTTTATGTTAAATGTTATACAACTTATACTCTCACGTGGCAACCCCACCAAATCTATTATTGTTAATGGTGAAAGAAATTTGTCAAATCATCACGATATTTTTGTGCTCGTTTGTTAGAGAAATTACCGAAAGAAGCTTGCAGCTTTGTGTTTGAAGAATTGTATTATTGACTTGCATGTTGTAATAACAAGTAGCCAGAATGAATATCACATCTGCAGCGGGGATTATATCCCTGCTCGACGAGCCGATGTCTGAAGTAAAAGAGTTCGCATTGAAGAGGTTGGACAACATAGTCGACGAGTTTTGGCCCGAAATCTCAGAATCCATTGAGAAAATTGAAATACTTCACGAGGACAAAGTATTTTCACAGCACCAACTGGCGGCTTTGGTCGCGAGCAAGGTATATTATCATTTAGGAGCTTTTGAAGATTCGTTGACGTACGCGCTGGGCGCTGGTGACCTGTTTGATGTGAATGCCCGCAACGAGTATGTCGATACAACGATTGCGAAGGCAATTGATTTCTACACACAAAAAAGGAAGGCTTTGTTCGTGGACAGTTCAGCAGAAGTTATTGATCCTCGCTTGGAGGCCATTGTCAATCGGATGTTCCAACGATGCCTTGAAGATGGACAATACAGACAGGCGCTCGGCCTGGCGCTGGAGACCCGCCGTATGGACATATTTGAGGAGTCCATTATGAAATCTGATGATGTAGCTGGTAAGTTAAACAAATAAATACAGTAACCATAATAATGATTATTATTTCGAACATGAAATAGAAGACATGTCAGTTGAAAAGTTGGCAAGTCATTGTACATTCTTTGTTATGGATTTGAGAATAGATATATTAGTAATAACATATATATAACTGTTCTTTATTTGAGCATCATATAAAAATTACTTGACTGCTTTTATTAAAACTTGCTGCTATCCAATGCTTGGTAAATTAACACAAGTTATATTCTTATAGTAACACCTTTTACCCTTTAAGATAGGCGGAGGACACCCTGTAGTACACCGGTATTTAACCCTGGTTTTATTCTTGTTAATGTGTATTTTGTATTGGGCATCTCATTGCAGAGGTATTCCAAAGTAATCCAAAGTATTTGAATGAACAGCAGTTGGCAGGAAGTTTATCATCTTTGTAAATATGGTTGTTGAAAAGCAATGTTGTAACTGGATCAGTGTTGGAATAGTGTGAGTGTGTGGAAATTGAAGAAAGGGAATGGAACATGAGAAGAATGTGAGGGAGGGTACAAATCTGGCACACTTCAAACTGCACATTATTTAATTTAAAATAACAGATTAGACATTTTAACTCAATTTATAGATTTAAAAAAAATCGTGTGTATAGATTTAAATACTATCATTTTATATTAGTTATATGACACTACCATTCTTTTTTGATTTCAGGAATGCTTCTATATGCCTTCACTGTTGCTATGAGCCTACTCCAGAACAAAGGCTTCCGCAGCACAGTTCTCCGGTCCCTGGTGGGTCTCTACAGAGGTCTAAACATACCTGATTATGTCAACATGTGCCAGTGTCTCATCTTCCTTGAAGATCCCTTGTCTGTAGCAGAAATCTTAGACAAGTTAACAAATGGACCTCAAGAGTCTGTCCTCATGGCATATCAGATAGCCTTTGACTTGTACGATTCTGCAACACAGCAATTCCTTGGCAGAGTCTTGCAGGCCTTGAGGAGCACAGCCCCCATTCCCAGTGCTCTTGGTGGGAAACCACAACCTCAGGGAGGACCATTTCCAGAAGCAACTATGGAAGTAGACCAACCTGCTGAGGAAACAAAGAAACCGGAGAGAGAAATTGAAAGTCTGAATGATGAAGAAAAGGAGCATCAAAGGAGGGTTGAGAAATTAATTTCTATATTAGGAGGAGATGTCTCCATAGGATTACAACTTCAGTTCTTAATTAGGTCTAACCATGCAGATTTACTTGTTCTAAAGAACACAAAAGATGCCATTAGGGTTTCAATTTGTCACACAGCTACGGTAATCGCAAATGCTTTCATGCATTCAGGGACAACTAGTGATCAATTTTTAAGAGACAATCTAGAGTGGTTGGCTAGAGCTACCAACTGGGCGAAACTAACAGTTACTGCTTCACTCGGAGTCATTCACAGAGGTCATGAAGGTGAATCTCTAGCTCTCATGCAATCCTATCTGCCTAAAGAAGCCGGACCATCATCTGGTTATTCTGAGGGTGGAGGTCTTTATGCCCTAGGCTTGATACACGCCAATCATGGTGCAAATATCATTGACTATCTTTTAACACAATTAAAAGATGCCCAGAATGAAATGGTGCGCCATGGGGGTTGTCTTGGACTTGGTTTAGCTGCTATGGGCACTCATAGACAAGATGTCTATGAACAATTGAAGTTTAACCTTTACCAAGATGATGCCGTTACTGGTGAAGCAGCAGGTATTGCTATGGGTATGGTTATGTTGGGCTCCAGGCATGCAGCCGCTATCGAAGATATGGTTGCCTATGCTCAGGAAACTCAGCATGAGAAGATCTTGAGAGGTTTAGCTGTTGGTATCGCCTTTACAATGTACGGGCGTCTTGAAGAAGCCGATGCTCTTGTACAACAATTGCTAAGGGACAAAGATCCCTTGTTACGTCGTGCTGGGTGTTACACCATCGCGACTGCTTATTGTGGTACTGGTAACAACGACTCTATTAGGACCCTTCTTCACGTAGCGGTTTCAGACGTAAATGACGATGTACGTCGCGCCGCCGTCACCGCTCTAGGTTTCTTATTATTCCGAACACCAGAACAATGTCCCTCAGTCGTTTCTTTGTTAGCTGAATCGTACAACCCTCATGTCCGTTACGGCGCTGCCATGGCCCTTGGTATCGCTTGCGCAGGGACTGGTAACCGCGAAGCCATCGGCCTACTCGAACCGATGGTCAAATTTGATCCTGTCAACTTCGTAAGGCAAGGTGCTCTGATTGCATCAGCCATGATCCTAATCCAACAGACCGAAGTTCTCTGCCCGAAAGTAACATATTTCCGTCAACTTTATGCTCAAGTAATCTCTAACAAGCACGAAGATGTCATGGCAAAGTTCGGCGCCATCTTGGCTCAGGGTATCATCGATGCCGGCGGTCGTAACGTCACTGTATCTTTACAAAACCGAACCGGTCATATGAACATGCTAGCAGTTGTGGGCATGCTAGTATTTACTCAATACTGGTATTGGTTTCCTTTGGCTCACTGTCTCTCTTTAGCTTTTACTCCAACTTGCATAATTGCACTCAACTCCGATTTAATGATGCCTCAGTTAGACTTCAAGTCTAATTCGAAACCATCTCTTTACGCATATCCTGCACCACTTGAAGAAAAGAAACGTGAAGAGAGGGAGAGGGTCACCACTGCTGTGCTCAGTATTGCCGCGGCCAAAGCGCGTAGGCGAGCGCATGGAACTGAAGGCTCCGCAAGCAGCATGACATCCTCTTCAACATCTAAAATGGATGTTGATGAGGAAGAGAAGAAGCCTTCCAAATCGCCTAACCCTAACATTACGGTTCATGGAAAGTCCGACAAGGACACAGCTGCTGCTGGATCATCGAAGGAAGCAAAGAAGGAAGAAAAAGAGGGAGCCACAGAAGAGAAAGATGCTAAAGAGAAGAAAGAACCTGAGCCTACCTTTGAAATATTGAACAACCCCGCCAGGGTTATGAGACAACAGTTGAAGAACCTTACAGTTGTTGAGGGAACAGGCTTCACACCCTTGAAGGACGTGACTATCGGTGGTATTGTTATGTTGAACCACGCTGGCGACGCCGAACAAGTTCTGGTTGAACCTGTAGCGGCTTTCGGGCCGAAAACAGAGGAGGAAAAGGAACCGGAACCCCCAGAACCCTTCGAGTACTTAGATGATTAATTTAGTATTTTCAATTAATTGTTCAAATAGTAATAGGACCATAATGAATCAATTTCAATATATTGAACACCCTATGTTAACTAGTTTACAATACTGAAGTACATGATTACTAACAGGAAATTAATATTGTTTCAGAAATAACATAAATTATACTTAATCACAATTTGTTTTTTATTGATAGAATAGGACCCAAGCAAATGACACCTGCGAGCCGGTGTACCCGTTAAACAACGGATGAGACTCTGGCGCAGGCTTTCTTCTCGGTATTGAGAGTAGAAGTCAGACGGCAGTCGCTTTTTTTTTATACCACTTAGGTGGCAGACAAGCACACGGCCCACCTGATGGAAAGTGGTTACCGTGGCCTATGGGCTTGTGTAACACCAGAGAAGCCACACTCGCGCTGCCGACCCTGTAAGCACATAGTCTCAGTGCCGTCAGTGTAGAGGGCAAAGCAGGACAAGCCTTTAGTCATCCCACAGACAGCACAAATTCTTCCGGGGAGCTCTGGCTACCCTACTCACCGCAGGGAACACAACACTAAGTTATCGCTTCTGGAAAAATATATACAAGTTCAGCTTATTTTGGTATAAGCAGACCTCGGGCCTCCATAGAGTAAACTGAATTCAACTAAACTAGGAAAACTAGTTTGAATTTTACAGTAGAACAGATACCCCGGGCGGTGGAGACGGCAACGCCTCTCTTCTGCTGGCGAGACACTGTCGTTTACGACAAATTCCAACAAAGGTGGGACTGGCTTTGTACAGGGCTCTTCAGATGGTTTTCAAGTGTCCCTGTGATCAGCACTGGGCACAGAATACAAATGTACTCTGTGGAGAACAGGGAAGGGGTGGTCTAGTTTCCCGAGTGCAAATGACTCTCCCTTTACGGAGAATGCTGCTTTATTGAGTAACTTTAGACCCAGAGTTCTAAGTCGCACAGTCGACAAAATAACGCAAAGTTTGTTTTGAGTTGGTTGGGACAACAAAAGAACATATATGATCAACATCACCCTCATCTAAACTACATTCGCAAAGTGAGTGGTCCCTTATCCTAATTTTCACTAAATGAACAGGGGTGCAAGCATGGCCCAGGCGGAGGTGTATAATAATAGATGTCGAACATTTACTAAAGAACCGATATTTCTTAAACCAGGGTTTGGATTGTCAGGTTGAATATCCGCGTCAGATTTACCCTTATCCTTTTTACATGTCTGCCAATAGGTACACACTTCACAAACGAGATAAACTAGCTTTCAGTACTGGAACTAAATCATGCTTGAACAATTGAAAGTGCTCCAGTGTACCAATTCTATTTGCACTTTTCGCACAAGAATCAGCCGTTAATTTCCCGAGATATTGGAATGGCCAGGAATCCATGCGATAGCAATTTCTAAGCCTCGCTGATGGCAGAGGAACAGCGGCTCTTTGATTTTGAATATGATAGGGAATTTGGACTTGAGCGGTAGGGATGGGAAATGATGGCCTACAGACAGCTTTTGTAGTAGGAAAGGATGATGGACTTATGAAGATTATGGGACAAAAAATCAATTTCATTTATTCAGTTTAGGCACACAAAGAGCACATTATGAACGTCAAAATTTTACAATTAAGTAGGTATGTCAAGAAATAATATAAAAATATTAAATAATGTAAAAATAAACCATTGGAAAATGATTCTTTCGCTGGTTCGGTAGGTTAGTTCTACTGAGAAGATGCCAGCAAGAAACTCAACACGTGTAGGTACATCAGATAGTTTTTCGAAAAAAAATAAGTTTTTTTCGTGCATATAAGATATTAAGTATCATAAATGTATCGAGAAGCAACTGTTAAAATATTAATATCTTTGAAAAATTCTTTCAGCGAGTCACGGGATCGCTCGTATCTGTAGTACACATTAATATAGTCTCAATATCGGCAGCTGAGCCCCACAGCTGCAACAGACTGTATGACATAAGGCTATGAAAGTAGCTAAAATATACTAATCGTGCAGTTTCCTCATCAGTCAGTGACCTTATCTTTCCAACCGCATAGGCAGCTGAGCTAAGACAGGACATATCGGACGACTTCAAGGACAAAAATAGATTCCCCAGAGAATACTAATATAATAATATCTATCTCATATCTCTCTATCTAATATCATCGGAGGATACTTACGTTTTATACGTTTTAATATACTTTAAACGTAGGAATCCAAATCCTAAAGCTATCCCTCATAAAAGTTTATTTGTATTGGCCTTAGATGAATTAAAAAAGGAAGATACGGTACTCGATCATTTGTGTGGGCAGGCCAAACTAGGTCCATGGACCTAGTTTGGTTTAGTGTATGTCGAGTGACCGAAGCGCTTACATGTGTATGCTCTTCTTTCAAGTGCTGAAAAAACCCGTGATAATTAACAAAACTGCCTTCATGTTCATTTAGAAAAATGCCCAAATCACTCACGAAGCAAAAACAAAACACAAGGGATTACTTTCATTCATAATTATTTATTTTTATTTATTTATTTATTTATTCATTTTGCAAATGTAGGTCGAAAGTTGGTACATGTTTGTTAAAAAGGTATCACTACATTTGGCCTTGCGGCATGCAAATTAGAGCCATACAAATAATTAGTGGACATGCATTTATACTACACTTCATTACAGTTCATTCGAGATACGTACATTATGTCAATAGTAACTAAATATCACATAATCAAAATAAAATCAAATGCGTATGTCAACTGTAATAAGATTTCACATAATCAAAATAAAATAAAATAGGTATGTCAGTAATAGGAAATAATACATTATGAAAATAAAATCAAATTAGAAAATGTCAATTACATTAATTATTAATTAAATAATGACAGTAACAAATGATATCCGTGTTCAATTTAGTAAACTCAATTAATTTAATTTCAGTGAAACACCAACTTTATCTATTTCAATGACTTGTCATTTATGTACTCTTCAACAGAATAATAACATTTCTCCAGCAAAAGGTTCTTAAGGCTACGTTTAAATTCATTTATGTTTGTGATATGCAAAATAGAAATTGGTAGTCGGTTGTAAAGCCTTGGAGCCATGCAGAACACACTACTGTTAAGATATGTGGTTGCATTAGCTGGAAGACATATCTTCATGTTATGTCTTTTACTATTAAGATTTCTATAAAGCTGCATATTTTTCCTCACGAACAACACGGTTTCCAAAATATATATAGATGGCAATGTCAAAATCTGTAGTCCAATGAAACTAGGTTTACAGCTATCAGTAGATTTCAATTTACATATAGCTCTTACGCATTTCTTTTGGGCTATGAAAATGCTTTCCACACCAGTTGAATTGCCCCAAAATATGACACCGTAATTTAAAATTGGAAATACATATCCATAATACGCCGTCATAATAGTGGATACACTGGCTGTCTTAGACAACATATACAGAGAGTAAGAGTGTTGATTTATTTTTGAACATAACACTTCTAAATGCATCTTCCAATTCAGACCTTCATCTATATTTAGTCCTAAAAATTTTGTTTGTTGTACCTGTTTTATTTGTGTTCCATTATATTGTATGTCCAAGTCTGTCAGTTTATTCGTCCTATTTCTAAATGTCATTATGCATGTCTTATTTAAATTAATTTTCAAATTATTTGATGTCAACCATTTAATAGAGTCATATAAAGTACTAATTATTTCATGCTCAAGCTGGGATTTATTATTTCCAGTAAATACAACTGTGCTGTCATCCGCAAAAAGTATAGTTTTATAATTTGTTGCTTGGGGAAAGTCATTTATGTAAATGATAAATAACAGTGGTCCCAGCACACTCCCCTGAGGTACTCCAAAAGCAACTTTCCGCGGTTCGGACGAGTAATTTATTAGCTTTTTAGTAGAACTACATATTCTAGAGATCTGTGTTGTCTGTGTTCGGTCACTTAGGTAAGATCTTATCAGTTCTAGCACATTTCCCCTCACTCCATAAGCATATAACTTATCTAATAAAGTCACGTGATCCACGTAATCGAACGCCTTAGTTAGATCCATGAAAATGGCGGAGGCTTGGTTCTTTTGGTCTACTGCGGTCATAACTGTACTGAGAAAGCTATAGAATGCTATATTGATATTTTTATTCTTACGAAATCCAACTTGCTCGTCAGCAAATAGGCCATTCATTTCAAAGAAATTGTACAGACGCTCGTAGATAACCCTCTCAAATATTTTTGATATGACAGGAACAAGAGCTATAGGTCTGTAACAACCCATGTCAGTTTTGTCATCCTTTTTAAACAGGGGTTTGATTACAGTAATTTTCAGGTCATTAGGAAACACACCATGAGATATGCATAGGTTAATCAAGTGACTTAAAATATGTGATAACCTAAAAGATATGTGTTTTAGTATCTTTGTAGAAATTTCATCGTATCCAGTGCTATTTGTCGTTTTGAGATTAAGGATGATTTTATTAATATCTTCAGGAATAGTAGGAGGCATAAACAAAGAGTTAGATTTATGACTAAAACTTATTTTGGACGTAGTGTGTTCTAATTTCGTAATTTGATCAACAAAATAGTTGTTAAACGAATTCGCTATTTGTATAGGATCACTAATAACCTCATTATTCACTGTTATGCACCGTATATATTCCTTGGGAACATTACATTTATTATTGTTAATTACAGCCCAGGTAGCCTTACATTTATTTGTTGCGTTACTAATGAAGTTGTCATTCTGCGTCTTCTGTGTTAATTTTATAATCCTATTGAGCCTAGACTTCTAATGATATTAATTACCTAATAAATATCATTAGAACTTTAACTTAATAATTTATTTGTTACTCTTCATACGATTTTGGCTGAAGGTGAGACAAATATATGAAATTCCACGAGAGAGAAAAGGATATAATGTAAAGTGTTAACAACGACGTCTTGGCGGCCAAATTTCGCACACAATGGACACGACGCAAGCCGAAACTTTTACGAACTCGCACGAGTGCTAGAGCAGTAAGCGATAACGCTTCTTGTTCACTCTTATCTTAATCATATATTTATATCACTTTCGCACATTTCTTATTAATTACAAGACAATGTGTGAGTGAGTATTTGTGTGTAGTTATGTGCGAGCCATTTTTTTAAGTACAATGCATAGAACGTACCGTATCTTCCCTTTTTTAATTCATCTAAGGTATTGGCATATTTTTGGCTGAAGTTAACTGCAATCATCAAGGTGATAGAAGCCAGTCATTTGCTATGATAAGACCCCTATAAACTGTCTAAATCTGCTCTGTCTACGGTCTAAACCATAACTTTTTGAAGGATGGATTTTAATATTACAATAATACGTCAGAGCAGGACAGTACATTACGAGAATGCTCAATAACAGTCGGTATGTTAAGAAGTAGGAACGCAACTACGCGTAGTCAATTCTTAGTTGTCAGCAGTTGTCAGTGTCGTCACTTTGTCAGACTTAAATTGGTTGTCATTTTTCAATAAATTTTCAGGGTCAGTCAGGTTACAAATTAGATTACACAAAACGTGGTAACATTTCTAACCGGACAGCCGAGTGAACTCCGTGCTCACACTTCTGACCAACATATTTAAATAGACAGTTATCATGGATTGGAATCTGAATTACGGCGAACTGGCCAAAGAAAAAGAATTTGTGAACAATTGCGAGACTCTGAAGGAGAGCCTGCAGGAAGTACAACAGGTATTGGATCAATTATTGCCGCTAAAGGAGCAATATGATAAACTTACATTGGCAGCGCAAATTGAATTGGATTTATTCTTGGCCTTCACCTTGAACTCCCTCCAATGGATTAATTTGCGAATTAAAGGAGAAGATCCTACGAAGCATCCCATCAAAAATGAGCTACAACGGGTAAAAGCTGCGATGATGAGGTGGCAGGAAATTAAAGACCGCGACAAAAGGCCGACAGTGGATGTGGAGGCAGCAAAAAGATTCATAAAGAGTGGCCTGTATGACCCCTACCGGGCTACCGGGCAGCCACAAAATAAAAGAACGAAATTTTCTGAAAATGACGAGTAACACTTTTCTTTTTCTATTTTCAAATCAATAAGACTGAATTTCAAAAATATTTCTATAAGACTTTGTAACATCAAGAAAAATAGATTAAAAATTTGCAAGTCGAATGTATATTCAAGTGTTTACTGTGAAATTTGACATCATTGTTTATCAATGTTCGATGAATTCAAATGTGAATTATATAAATTTTGCATAACAAATAAGGTTAATATTTTAAAAAATGGGCTGAATGAAACACATGATCTACACCTACTTATTTGGAGTTGTATCTCAATATTTATTTGGGGTTGGCTCAACATGTTTTTCCATTCATCTCTGGGTTGCACTCCCTTCCAAGCCATATAATCCATACTTCTTATCTAAGGCCTTCCTCTCACCTTGTTCAACATAATATAATATGCATGTTAGTATTAATTAGATATTAAGTATTGTTTTCATGATACCCACTAATATCATCAATAAAAACCAAATAATTACTTGTAGTTTTAACTTAGATAATTATTGTTTAAATCACAATGTGGTGTTTCATAGAAAAGTATGTTGAAAAAATTATCTGATATACCTACCTACATTGTATTTAGAAATTAATGTTTAATATTTGTTTAATGTTTATTCATTTAGTTTAAAATAGAAATAGGTACATTCATTTAATTGAATATATACAAATTGCCAATATTAATTTTAAATTCTTGTTCTGTTTGTATCTTAGAATAATGATGAGTAATCACCATAATTTTTATTTTATTCATGTATTTCAATCTAGTAATGGTTATTTAAATTGTATGTAATCCTTATCTATGTAAATAAGTGTATATACACTAATATAAATTAAACTATTTTGTATGTATATAAAAAGAGTTTTATTTGAACAACATATAACACCAAGTTCTGTCCATATTCTAGGAATGTTAAAAGTGATGACAATTTTCTTAACAATAAAATTCATTATATTTATACTAGAAATATTTGTTTTTATTGCATTTTGGAACCATTAAATGTAATTATTATACCTAGATTTGCAATTCATAGTCACAATAAAAAAAAAATAACTTAGGTATATTTTATATTCATAGGGTTTGTTCAAAATGTTCACTTTTTAAAATAACAAGCCTGGCAGTTAAGAATACACACAACGCTTAAGAAGGAAGTATTTATTGTTGGATTCATAGAGGATTGTTGTTGCCAATCAGTAGTCATTTTGTATCATTCAATCTTCAATAGTTGTACAAAGATACTTGAAAATTATATATAGAGCTGTTAAAACTACCAACAAAATTTGTAATAATTTAAAATAGTATGAGGGGACACTTATTGCTTCTAGTTCATATGTGCTCTTTATGTGCCTGAACTGAATAAATGAAATTGATTCTTTGATATATCATCAAAAGAACAGATCCGTACTTTTTAGTATGGTGAAGGTAATTTAAAAAAGTTAAAGATATGAAATAAAAAGATAAAACAAACTTGCTATTGCATGCATGGAAAAATATATGGAGAACGACGAAGACGAAGACGACGACGAATTAAACTGATTCAATTTTCCTTTGAAATGTGTCATTTTATAGCAAAGAACAATTAATAATTAGATTTTCAATACAAATAAACCTAAGAAAATGTAATATACCTCATATTCAATTATTTTTTAAATTATGTAGGTAAGCATTTTTTCAAATTTGTATTTACAAAATTGTTTTAACAGCTCTTAGTTAGTACAGGATGTTACTGCGCCGTGCGACTGGGACGTTCATTCTGCGAACCCGACCCTAGCCTATTATCTCCAATTTAGCTCAATGTGTATTCTTCAACAAGCAACTGTATGATAAAATTGATAAATTATTAAATAATAAATAAGTATTCGTCAACAAATAACTTAGATTCTTGTACTTCTAGCATGGAATAAGAATATGATTTATTCCAGCCCCACTATGAATTATATCCATATGAGGTGTGGAAGTCTTGTTAGGTTACAGCTTACCCCATTGGTAATATTGGAAATAAGATTAAGAAATTACCAATGAAATACTTAATAACTAGTTGAGAACATTCGAAAAGAATGGCACCTTATTCATTTTCCTGACCGGTTACATATAAAATTAGCACATTATACCAACCACCCAATGATAACTGTCAGTTTAGCTTTATAGCATAAAAATGTCAGGAATAAGCTTATACACAGAATAAACCTTCAATTGGAATGAGTATGTATAGCAACATTATAAAATAAAATAAATTATTTATTCATTCATTTTTCAACTTGTAACACCAGTCCAGCCGCAGAGATATTATCTCCAGCGCCTGCTGTGAGCTGTGCCTCTGTGCAAATAAGTACTGGTGCAACACAAATATCAACTTCTTCTCCGTCAACTATTTCTTCCCAGCAAGATACTGGCTTAGAGGGCTCAAAGAAAACCCTACTTTTATTATCACTAACTGTAGTTGTAGAAAAACTGTCATCGAGTAGGAGTTTACACTTCTCTAAATTAATATCTGGGGTGTTACACACATATCTGTGAGCTATCAATGATGCTTTTGCTGCAGCGGCTTCAGTCCTCTTCCAGTTAGATTTCTTCACAGTCAAAATTGCTTGGTAAGCCAAAGTATGTACATGTATGCGTGTCAACTTTCGGCTGCTTTTATATTGTCGGTTTTGACGTCTTATGAGTAAAAATGTTTCGCGCATCTGGTCTAACGCAGTTGCCACTCTAGGGTTTGAGTCTGCAACAACACTCACTTCTCCATGCTCTAAAACACTGTATAAATTTGTTAATTCTTGTTCATTCATTCCTACCGAGTCAACGAAAGGCAGGACTTTAGTAGTGAGATGCTTGAGTAGCTCCAAGTCTACATAACTGGCCATCTCGAAATGGGCTAGTGTTGATTGCGGCTGTGACAGAATTTGTTTTTTGACTAGATCCAGTCTTTCAGCTCTCAGGTCTGCAAAAAATGTAAATAAATATTTTTAGACTAAAGAATACATTTAAATGCTATGACATTGTAATAAAAGATAGAAGTTTTAAACTTTGCATAAAAACTGTTATAAGTCTTACAAAACATCTATTGGCTGTCTGTCACATATTTTTAAAATGTAAATAATGTTGTATTTTAGCTCCCAAATAAATATAAATAAAAAAAACAAGTATTTAAAAGGATATGTGAAAGATTAATGATCTAATTGCTTATATACAAATATCAATATTAAATTGTAGAATGTAACATTGGATTTATAAGGTCCACTTTTGTTCATTCCGGGTGTCCTAAATAAATATTTTTCTTTTATTTCTCTTACTTAGGTTACATTTAATATTGCCAGATGGACGGACAACCTGAAAAAGGTGGCTGGGACAGACTGGATGCGGAAGGCAGAGGATCGGAGAAAATGGCGCACATTGGGAGAGGCCTATGTGGATTGCGGTGGGCTAATTGATTGATTGATTGATAATATTGGTAAATTGTGTGTTTGAATGAAAAAGGTGAAGCTGGGTGAAGCTCCAGGCAGCAGCTAGTACAATAAAAATCTCCTGACTTGCTTCTTGCTGGTAGGATAGGTAGATGGGAAACAAGAAATTTCTATTGGAATCTATGGATAAAGCATCAAACACCACTACACTAAAAACTTTATATACAGGTAAAATTAATTATTTAAATAATACAAGCATGTACCTCTGCCATCTTCAGACTTAAAGGGGTAATTATCCATCATCTGGAGTCCACTAATGACTAGCAAGTTAGGATTGAACCGTGGCAAATGTTCACCAAACTTCTCTAAGGAACTAAGTAGGGGATTGTTTTCATCATTATGCATTATGTATCTATTTGCTCTCGGAGCTTTGTAAATACCAAACTCTTCATCAGCTTTATACTCTAAAATCATATGAACATCATCTTTCACTTCTTCAATACCATCATCTCCGACAACCTCAATTTCTTTCGGAATGTACTCTTTTAATTTATTGCTCATTTTGCCAGCAAATAGAACCTTCCAGCCTTCCATGAAGAAACGTTTCGCCATCAATGGTGCGTTGCCACCAATAGCCCATCTTGTGTCTGGTAATTTTAACGCTTGCTCTATCAGCTCATCATATAGTTTTGAATTGGACATGAAACGCCTGCAATGGTAAAACAATTTAATGTTAAGATTATGATTCCAAAAATTAGTTATAGTTTTTATTTACCTAAAAAAGAACATTAAAAATGAACTTTAGGATGATGAGATTTAGGTACATATTCATTAACATAAGCATGTTATATAGCAATGATGTTTATGTTAAGGACACCTTATCAGTTGTAAAACATTAGGCTTACTTCAACAAGAGATAACTTACTCGGCTGCAGCTCCATGTTTGAAGAAATATGCGAAACTTTTGAGAAATTCCTCTTTGTTCCCAATCTCATTGAAGTGTTGCGGTGTGCCTTTCAACTCTTTATGGTCCAGTAAAGAGGTTGCATTCACAAATAAATCGTGACAAGCGCCGTATCCAAGCGCTACTTTTGGTTGGAGATTCCCAGCGCCAACTTTGTTCTCTCTCTCCAAAAACAGTAAATGATCCTTGACCGGTGCCAGTCGAACATCCCCAATATCATTTTTTCGAAAATAGACCGCGTACAACACAATACAGAAAGATAGCAACGAACCGAACTTGAAAGGAACACCGGCCATTGTTAAAATATATTCATGTATGTAACTTATAGATTGGAATGCTTTAGTAATTAAGTATTAATGAGTTCCACGTCACCTCATCATTTCAGTGTGCTAAGTAAATATTTAATGGTATTTTTCGAGCAATATCAATCAAACTTGAGGCCTTGAGGTGACGTGACGTGACAAAACATGACAAAGTGACATATCACATATGGCAAAAGGCATAGACAATTGAACACTGAAAAAAATGTTTACAGATGACGTTGCATATAAAACAGGTTTTGAATCGTATGACATATTTATTCTTATCTTATCTAATAATATATTTGATTGTTAATACAACAATAACATTTAAGTCCTAAAAACAAAACATTTCACAAAAACCATTCAAATTATGTCTTTTAATAAGAATATTCTTAACCGTATAGCGGAACGTAGCCTTACTGATAGATCTTAATTTGAAATTGTTTTTGGCCACGAAATACAAATACCTTTTCATCTTATCATATTAAATTTATAGCAACAGCAACAAGTTAGTAAGAACATTCTTATTGTCTTTCTTGACTATATAAAGAATTGCCTTTAAATAACTAACTCCTACTATGTTTTACACTTTCATAAACTTCATTAAAACTTAATAGCAAAGGTTTTCATATGTGTTGCCTTTAAAAAAATCACAGGCACCTAGCACTACTTATTAAAAAAATATTAATCGAATTGGGAACCTCCTCCTTTTTGGAGACGGTTAAAAACTATGACAGGTCATCGTCTTTCGATTTTATAGTCTTCTATCAAGTTTGATCTAGTCACCATTGATGGGTGATTCTCTACCTACAATATTAAAAGAGACTCGTGTGGAATAATCGAAAGCAGCGTGCTATTTAGAAACTGAAGTCAAGTGATGTCACTCTCCTTCTTTTGATTTTAAAATCTTAGCTTTTACGCGGGTGACTGCCGTCTGACCACTAACCCCAAGAGGAAAGCCTACGACAGAGCCTAATCCGTTAATCAGCAGGCGGATATCGAATTTTAACTGCTACTTAAGTACAGTCAACGATAAGAGCGTAACAAATTCTAATTTATTAATCACTGAAGGACCCTTAACCTCTTATAAAATAATGAATAAATCAGAGAATATGTTAAATTAATCGTCGGGGCATCATAAAAATTACTTAAGCCTGACTTATTGATACATTTATTACGATATAAAAAGGTTAGTAAATATTTCAGTGTTAATCAATTTATTTGGTTGACTGTATTCATATTCCATAGCTTGTGTTTATACTTAGTCTGGCCATAAATACGGTTCCAATTAAAATAAGAAAGATTTTACATTTGAATTTGGAATCTGTCATTTTTATACGATTGTTCATTGTGTTTTCTAATTTTGGCGCCAATACATTGTACAATATTTTGCTATATTAAAATGGAGTGGGGTGATAAAGAAAACCGAATCGCTGTGATTGCATTACACAAAGTTGGTATGGAGCCGAATGTAATTTTTAAAACTCTTCATTCGCTTGGTATTAGTCAAATGTTTGTGTACCGGGCTATTAATAGGTACAATGAGACCTCCTCTGTTTGTGACAGAAAAAGATCTGGCCGTCCACGTAGTGTTCGTACGAAAAAGGTGGTCAAGGCAGTAAGGGAAAGAATTCGAAGAAATCCGGTCCGAAAGCAAAAGATTTTATCTCGGGAGATGAAGATAGCACCCAGAACCATGTCGCGCATTTCAAAAGATGACTTAGGACTTGCAGCCTATAAGAGACGCACTGGTTATTTTTTAACTGATAATTTAAAAAAGAATAGGGTGGTAAAATCGAAGCAACTACTGAAGCGGTACGCAAAGGGAGGTCACAGAAAAATTTTGTTTACGGATGAGAAAATCTTTACAATTGAGCAACATTTTAACAAACAAAATGACCGTATTTATGCTCAAAGCTCTAAGGAAGCTTCCCAATTAGTCGACAGAGTGCAACGTGGGCATTATCCGACTTCAGTGATGGTTTCCTGGGGTGTTAGCTATGAAGGAGTGACTGAGCCATATTTTTGTGAAAAAGGTATCAAAACATCGGCACAAGTGTATCAAGATACCATTCTTGAGAAGGTAGTTAAACCCCTTAACAACACCATGTTCAATAACCAAGTATGGTCCTTCCAACAAGACTCAGCGCCGGGTCATAAAGCTCGGTCCACGCAGTCTTGGTTGGAAGTGAACGTTTCGGACTTCATCAGAGCTGAAGACTGGCCGTCGTCTAGTCCCGATCTTAATCCGCTGGATTATGATTTATGGTCAGTTTTAGAGAGTATGGCTTGCTCTAAACGCCATGATAATTTGGAGTCCCTAAAACAATCCATACGATTGGCAATGAAGAATTTTCCCATGGAAAGAGTGCGTGCTTCTATTGATAACTGGCCTCAACATTTAAAGGACTGTGTTGCAGCCAATGGAGACCACTTCGAATAAGCTTTTTATATTTTAAATTGTTTTATATTTATGTATTAAACTAACACACTGTAAAAGTAATAAATATTATTTGCAATAAAAAAAAATGTTTTTTCTTCGTAACAATATTTATGGCTAGACTAGGTAAATACCTAGTACATAAGTAGGTTAAAAAATAAATTTACGACTTTTTCTTTCGTATTATTCTAGAACTGAATCTGTGTATAAATTGGGATACCGAGATAAAGAGTTAAAGACACCCTCGAAAATCTTTTGGCAACAAATTAAAGATCGTTGTGAAGATAAGGCATGTCGTGTCGTCGGTGTGGATCTCACAGTAACATCAATATTGTTGATGGGACTATAGTTTCGTGTTGGTATGTAAAGTAAAGGCGGCAAACTTTGAAAGTAAAGCGATCCTTTTTACAGTTACTTATACACGGCTGGGGTACGAGGGATTTGTCTTAGGTAATTCTGAAAACGACGACGGCGAAGGTTTTAGTTGAAAAAAAAAAAACCGGTCAAGTGCGAGTCGGACTCGCGCGCCGAGGGTTACGTGATTTAAGCTACATAAACCGTACTATATTTTCAATGGGTTGACTTAGAAGTTAAAGCACAGTTTCAAGACGTTATAGACCTTTTTTTTTACGTGCACAAATGGTCGAGCCGGTGGAAGAGGTTATGTCGGACTCGAACCGACCAAAACGCACGCCGTCTGTGGGTCGTTTTTGGTTGCCGAAGGTGAGGTTGACAGGCATATCCCTCGCACCCCGGCTGACCCAGGGCCATCTCTTACTCGATCTGGCCCTCTCACTTGATCTGACCCTCTCAGACGTTATAGACCTGAGTTTGTGGTATGAATTTCAACTAGAGACAGTTCAATATTGTTGCAGCATAAATGACTATAGTTTCTTGTTGAACTGCATCCCGCGCACTCTCGAGCTGTGGAATGAATTCCCTGCTGTGGTTTTGTCAACGGCAATATGGGGTTCTTCATGAAGGGCATTAGTAGCTTTGTACAAGGTCGGCAGCACAAGTACGACGCCCCTGTTGTTGCACACGTCTATAGGCTACGATTACATACATACATATAGACACGCCTCTATCCCTGGAGGGTTAGGCAGAGGTGAATTAACACCCACATTTCACCAATCATTGCATTCGGTCCCACATAATAGAGGGTGAGCCTATAACCGTCTTCCGGGCACTATTGTTAACTCAAGCCATGCATCTGAAGCTGAGTCTGGGCTGTATATATCTGTCTTATGTACACCTATCCCTTAGTCGCCTTGTACGACACCGCATGGGAAGAGTTGGGGTGGTCCAAATTCTACTCTGCCGGGATCCAGGCAACGATTGCCACTTTCAATTGGCCAGTGGGCTTGTATACCACCTATCTGGTATAAAAAAATGTAAAGTAGGTACGTAATTCATTCGATGTGGGTCCGCGATATCTTCAAAATGTATTCGAAAGCCAAAAAACACGCCATATATGGAATAACCGGTCGTCTTGCACGCCAAAAATGGCAGCATGTATGATGTTAAGAGCTTTAGGCGTAAATTCTGTGTATCATGGCGTCTCGTAATTAATTTTAACAAAGTTCAACTGTATTGCATTTTATTTCTTATCTGTTGTTACCTACTTGACCTATTGGCCTACCTGTATGGGCGATTTTTGTGACCTGTGGTCGCGGGTCACTAAAATTACCGGTGTTAAAACATGAAATTTCAATGCTTTCTGTTATGAAGTTTCCACTGCTGTTATTGTTAATTGAATGCCTCTTTGTCTAGATGTTCAGGCTTTCTTTCCTTCTGAAAGATACATCATAGGTACGTAAATTCACGTCTATAAATCCCCGAAGAGGTAGACAGGGGTGTATTCTTAATATTCATATTCACAGTTTATCAAGTATGAGTTTTGGTCCCACGTAATAGACGCTTGGTTTCCAGCAGAGTAGAATTAGGGCTACCCCATCTCTTCCCATGCGGTATCGTACAAGGCGACTAAGGGATAGGGCTGTTTAACATCAGACAGATATATACAGGCCAGACTCAGCCTCAGATGCATGCCTCGAGTCAACAATAGTGCCCGGAATACGGCAATAGGCTCACCCCTAGTACGTGGGACCGAATACTATGAATGGTGACATGTGTGTGTTAATTCACGTCTGCCTAACCCTACAGGGATAAAGGCGTGATTATATGTATGTATGTGTGTAATAGGGGATAGATGTGTTATCTCTAAAACGAATTTACTAAAGTACGATTTACTGTATTGCAACCTTTTTAATCGGTTTACATAAACATGTTCGTTGATAAACATCATATTTTTTACACGAGAAATCTTATCCTCTTTTTGGTGTAAGTTAAGTGCATGGGCACAAATATCGTTTTTCAATATTGATAACATGTTTTCATAACTTAGTGTATAATAATGTTAACATATTATCATACTTACCATTTATTTTTTCTTTTTTTTTTCGTGCGGAAATCATCACGGATACCCTCCTGCCGGCCGGTCGTCGGGGATGGTTATGAAGTTAATATAATTATCTATTTATTTATTTCTCAGAATATTGTACATTGAGATCTTTATGTTATTACAGTGGTCATACATATTCTACCATAATTGGTGTACAAATATTTAGTTTTAAATCAGTCAACATAATATCTGTAACATTAAATTTGCTATCCATAAATTTACTCACTGAATAATAATAGTTATCTAATAAAAAAAATTACATATTGAATTTCAATTTAGTCAATATTATATTATCTGTGCCGTGGCCTATGGAAGTGTGCAACACCAGGGGCGTCACACTCGCGCTGCCGACCCTGTAAGCACCTTCTAATGCTCTTCTTGAAGAACGCCATATTGTAGTCTGACTTGGTATATGTAGATACTTATACGCCTTTTTTTGGGGCGTCTGCCGTTTGACCTTCCAAGCTGGAGAGGAAAGCCAGTACCAGAGCTTCGTCCGTCACTGTGTAGGTATATGATGATAGGATGAAAGGATCAAGGAGCTGGTTGTTAATAATAGAGGTCGATCTCTGACGACTTTTGTGGCGTAGCGGTAGAACGTTGGACTGCTACGCAGGAGGCGCGGGTTCGATTCCTGCTCAGTGCAAATATTTGTATGCACAAATATGTTTATTTGCATTGGTCTGGGTGTTTCTATGTATAATATGTATGTATTTACAAAAAAAGTATCTAAGTATGTTTTTCCGCATTTTAGATTTCATAACACAAGCTAGTTAAGCTATGCTTACCATGGGTCTAGGTAGCGTTGTGTGTAATGTTGTAGAATATTTATTATTTATTATTTTATTATCTCTCGGCTTATAATTTAGCACTTCGGGCAGTAGAGTAAGAAACCAAAAAAGAGGGACTTACTTCGATTTTATATAGCGTTCTCCTTCTCGCTATCGTACATCGAACTGATGGCTTAGGTATAGAGTAGTTAAAACCGAATGTTTATGAAATATTGTAACAATATCTTTGCTTTTCACTGCTCTCAAAATATATCAAACTATTACCATATGTGTAGATAATAATAATAATAATAATAATAAGCCCCCTAAAATCCTACCTTACGCCCGAGTCGACCATCAGACCTCGTGGGGGCGGGCAACGTGTACAATAGAAACTTACACGGCTAACAAGGTTCAGGTAACCCATAAATATGGAGACGAGAAGAAGTAAATTACGTATAGGGCCGCTGCCCGAGGGTGATCGTCGGGGCACGTCTGTAGCTGGCCACGGGCGTGACAGCATGCTAGCCAGTGACTCCCAGTTCGACGGCTGGGCGGGA
Source organism: Eilema griseolum (assembly GCA_963662185.1). Taxonomy (NCBI): domain Eukaryota; kingdom Metazoa; phylum Arthropoda; class Insecta; order Lepidoptera; family Erebidae; genus Eilema; species Eilema griseolum. Next base: position 11,539,623 of record OY759239.1, on the reverse strand, counting down.
GTCGGGAACGCGGGGGGTAGGGGAATGTTCTCAGGGACTACAGCCGCGAGTAGAAATAGCAGGAGTAGGTGTAACAGCAGTTTAGTATCCCTAGCTGAGGATGTTTCGCAGACGACAAGTGTCACCCAATCTGCGACCACCAAAGCTGGGAAACCCAGAGTGCGCATGCAATGGGATGATCAAATTAATATATTCATCATGCGCACATATTTCTATGTAACAAATTTAGAAACAGACAAGACCATGTACTGTACCAAACTTTATGATAAATTTAAATTAGAATACCCACACCTAAATGTATCATCACAGAGAATCGCAGATCAAAGAAGAGTCATTATAAGAAATAAACTTTTGTCAGACGAAGTAATTAATAAGATTAAATCAGAAGTAGCTCAACAATTAGCACACGGGGAAAGCAATATAATAGCAAACTCATCAGCAGAAAACTTTCAGAATGATATAGTAGCTGATCTTTCTCAGCCCTTAGTTCCAGAACCTTCACATGAGCAAGCTAGTCAACCAACGTCGTCACTTGCACTCACGTCTCAACCCTTTATCACTCACAATACAATTACACTCTCTCACGCTTCAACACAAACTGTATCACTGTCATCACCTCCACTACTGAATGAGACTAACACACAAAGCACAACACATCAAACACTCAGAAATCCTCACATATTAGACTTAATAGAGCAGTTTGAAACTGCACTCACTATGTATACAGGAACTGATCCATCAGCTAGGCCTAAACTACCTCGGCTTAGAGAAGGCAAGAAACTATATGATCTGGTGAATGGATTCAACACACAGATTCTAGGGCAGTATTACTCTTTAGACTCAGACATAACCCATGTACACACATTGATATACTGTACCGCTATGGTAATTTGCACACAATTAGGGTATAAAATTTTTACTAACACCTCAAAACCAAAAAGAGCGGCTATAAAACCAGCTTGGCAACTGAGATTGGAAATTGACATCAAAAATTTACGATGTGATATTGGTAGGTTAACACAATACATTAATAATAACAGAGGTAAAAAATTAGTCAATAGAGTTAATAAAATATTTGAAAAAACAAAAGTACACTCTACGCACGAGAAGAATAATATCAGACCCGAAGAGTACTTAGACACATTAAAACAGAAGCTGTGTTTAAAATCACAAAGATTAGCTCGGTACAAAAAATCAATGCAGAGGAAGACTGACAACAAGCTATTTACAACTAATGAAAAATCATTCTACAGATCACTAAATGAAAAATCAAACACCAAACTATCAGGCCTACCTACAGAAACTGAACTCAAAGACTACTGGACTGATCTATGGAAGAAACAGAGTCTACATAATGAGAACGCTGACTGGATAAATAAGGAAATAGAAAAATCAAAAACTATTGAACCGATGGAATTTGACGATATTACTGGCACCGATATTGAAGAGGTCACAAAAAAGATGAAAAACTGGAAAGCAGCGGGCATTGATGGTGTCCACAATTTCTGGTACAAAAAACTAACCATTTTTCATGATATACTTGGGAAAAATATCTGCAACATCATAAAAGGATCAGAAGACCTGCCAAAGTTTACAACGAAAGGTATAACATACATGCTCCCTAAAAGCTGTAACACCTCTGACCCATCTCAGTACCGCCCTATAACTTGCTTGCCTACACTTTATAAGTTAATAACATCCTGCATTACTCATAAAATCAATAGACACATAGAACTTAATAACATACTGGCAGAAGAACAAAAAGGGTGCAGGCAGAAACATATGGGATGCAAGGAGCAATTAATTATTGATTCTACCATTCTAAAACATGCAACTACTCATAATAGAAACTTACATTTAACTTACATAGACTACAAAAAAGCCTTTGATAGTGTACCTCACACATGGCTCATACATATCTTACAAATCTACAAAATAAATCCAAACATAATAAATTTTCTAAAAGGTGTTATGTCTGATTGGAGGACTTCGCTATCACTAACTATTAACTCAACAACGATCACAACAGAAGAAATTCCAATCGAAAATGGCATCTTCCAGGGCGATTCACTTAGTCCAATCTGGTTCTGCTTGGCCCTTAATCCATTATCTAACCTTTTAAATAACACAAATCACGGATATAAATTAACACCATACACTACAATCAATCACCTTATGTACATGGATGACATCAAAATTTTCACCAAATAATTCTTAAACACTTCGAGAATAAAGACAGCACATAATAATAATAATAATAGTAAATACAAAAAACTACAGGAAATTCATAATGGAGCCTGCCCTAGCTTAGCTCAGTCAGATTACACACACCGACACAATCAAATAGCACAAATCATTCATCAGAAACTTGCCATCAATCATAAACTCATATCCAACAAACCTACGCCATACTACCAATACAATCCAAAACCTGTACTAGAGAGCACCAACCATAAACTATACTTTGATAGAGCAATATTAACAGATAAAACCATTCACAACAATAGACCCGACATCACTTTAATGGACAAACAAAATAAAACAGTATTTCTTATTGACATTGCAGTTCCCAACACCCACAATCTCAATAAAACCATAACTGAAAAAATAAACAAGTATACAGAACTGAAAGAAGAATTAATTAGAATTTGGAAAATGAATAGAGTCTACATAGTGCCTCTGGTGCTCTCTGGTACGGGAGTGATACCCAAACATTTAATACAAACCCTCAAATCAATAGACATAGCCGAAAATACATATATGACGATGCAAAAGGCTGCCATATTAAATACATGCCGCATAGTTCGCAAATTTCTCCAAGAAGATTTAAACAAACAACCCGTACTACCAGAACATGAAAGTCACTTGGTTTAGGCCCGTGATTTCATTAAATTTACCGAAGTGTCTTAAACACTTCGAGAATAAAGACAGCACATAATAATAATAATAATAATATTTATTTATCACAAAAAAGTTTACAGATACTGTTCTTATTTACTAAAATATTTCAAATTTTTGAAACTTAAAAGTACGTGAAACTGGATCCCAAACTAGGCTGAGGCCTGTATTTTGGGACACACAGTGCTCATTTGTAGAATAAACAATTTGTTTATTTTGGATACATGACACCACAATGAACATGAGTCACAGGTAAGTTTAAACATATATATATATATATTTTTTTTTTTCAACTATATTAATCGATATTATTGTTTATGTATTAGTAAGTGTACATATAGGTGTGCAATTATATTAGTTGCGTGTGTGTGAATGTGTGTATGTGTGTGTGTGTGTGTGTGTGTGTGTGTGTCTGTGTGTGTATGTGTATGTGTGTGTGTGTGTGTGTGAAGGTGTGTCGGAGTGTGTGTTTATGTGTTTACTCAATGAATTTTAATAGTGCTTCAGTGTCTTCGTGATTGAGTTTGAGTAGCCAATCCGTTGCTTTCTTTTTGAGTTCGTGATGGTTGAGTTCTACAATATTTTCTTTTATATTAAGGGTGTTGTACAATTTATAGCCCAGTTTTTTGAACTGTCGTCTGGCGAAAGAGGTCCTACAGCGTAATACGGGACATACGGGTTGCTTTTTACGTATTCTGGGGTTTGGAGGAGGCACGCTTTTATGAACTCTTAGTATGCACTGTAGGATGAAGAGCTTTCTGACCGTTAGTACTTCGCATTCATCGTAAAGCTGTGAAGTTGGATATTTTATCGGTTTATTATACATAACCTTAAGCACAGCTCTTTGTGCCCTTTCCAGTTCCAGCATTTGAGTTTTAACGGATCCACCCCAAACCGGGATACAGTATAGTATAATAGACTGGCATAAAGCGAGGTAAATCAGTCTCAGCCTGTCATTTATGGTAGTGCTCCGTAAGGTTTTAAAGAGGTATATTAATCTACGAAGTCTTGATTTAACTGCTTCTACCTGAGTGTCCCATTTCAGACTACAGTCAATCTGCACACCTAAATATTTTACGTTTGCCGCACACGATATTTCTTGACAGGTACTACTAGGTTGGAGGCAATTGTGGGCTACTATTGAAAAATTTTGCGGGGGTGAGTTTATTTTAGACAAAAAGAATGGGACGTAGACTGTTTTGCTTAAGTTTAGTGTAAGCAGGTTTTTCGAAAGCCAGCTCATAACTTGTTTCAAAGAGTATTCCGCCCTCTCTTTCACTGTTGCCCAGTTTGGACCCCATACAACTATTGTCGTATCATCTGCGTATGTAAAGATACTAGAATACGGTAAAGCCATAGTGCAGAGGCCGTTAATATACAGCTGAAACAATGTAGGGCCTAGAATACTTCTCTGAGGGACGCCGTAAGTAGACATTATCTCATCGCTCAGATGGTTTCCCATTTTAACTCTTTGCATACGGTTAGTGAGATAATTCTCAAACAGCCCATGAACAGTACCTCGAATACCCAGTTTATCCAGTTTATTAAGAAGAATAGGGACAGAGACAGTATCAAATGCTTTGGAAAGGTCCAAAAATATGCACAAGCATCTGTTGTTGCTATCCAAATTTTTTACTACAGTATTGGTTAAGTCAATCACAGCGTCCTCCGTGGATACGTTTGTCCGGAAGCCGTACTGATTCTTTGCTAGTATATCATATTTAGTCATGAAATTTTTAAGAGCTTTGTTTAATATTTTTTCTAAAATTTTTGATACTGCCGAGAGAATGGAAATGGGACGATAATTGTTAACACTGTCTCTGTCCCCGCCCTTGTAAATTGGATGAATTATAGCCTTCTTTAGAGCATCGGGGAATACACCAGTGCTTATTGCCAGATTGCAAATGTGTGTTATGGGAGGGATAAGCGAGTCACGTGAATTTTTTAAGACTTGAGATGATTGCCATCCCATCCCGTGGCACAGCTTCCTCGCATTTGCATTATAATTGCTTCCACTTCAGCTTTGTCCACTTCTAGCAAAACCATGGATTTTGTTGTATTCACTGTAGGGACGAATAGTGAAGAGGCTGTTAGACAACTTTCAGGGTTATTAGGAGCAATATTTTCAGATAAGATTTTACCTATTGAGCAAAAAAAGTTACAAACTTTATTAACAGACTGTTTTGGGTCGTCACTGATTTTCAGTAGTTCAACAGGGCTGTCGTAACATTTCTGAGTGTTAGTAACTTTCTTTATGGCTTGCCACAGAGCTTTACTATTTGAGCCAGCTTCTTCTATCAGGTTTTTATGGTATGCTAATTTTAGCTTTCGTAGAAGACGATTGCAGAAGTTTCGGTAACGTGTATAAGAAATTTTAAGTGTCATATTTTCAGGAGATTGTCTGAATTTAATGTGTAGCTTGTCTCGGTTTTTTATACACCTAACAAGTCCTGGAGTTATCCAGGGTTTAAGGATCCTGTTTCTGTTTGAGATTTGTACGGTTTTGGTTTGCGATGTTACGATCGATGATACTGTGCTTATGAACTTATTAGCTGCTAAATTTGCGTCATTCATTTCTAATATGCATGAGAAGTCTGTCTTAGCAAGTACTGCCTTGATGTTTAAGTGGTTCGTACAAGTTTTCGTATTGGAATGAGTACGTACAGGTTTAGCTTGATATAGGAGTGTGGTCAGTTATATGAAATTCTAAAATTAATGTTGTAGAAGAAAGTTTATTATTAATAAAAACATGATCTACGCACTTTTTACTGCTTCTTGTGGGATAAGTATGAGTGGGAAATAAACCATGTGATGCATTGAGTGTGGTATACTCCTCGTATAATGGGTCCGAGCTATTTAATGTGATATCTATATTCATATCCCCTATCAGTACTGTATGCTGCATACTTAGTCCCGTATAAACATTATTTAAACTCTCTAAGAAGCTATGATGGTCATCAATAGTTTTAAATGATGGTGAGCGATAAATAACCACGACGCCAATGTTGTTGTTAACTTGGCAGATCATGCAGCTACCGCCTTTAAAAAATGGTTCATTTACTCTACATGTTAGTTCTTTATTTGTGTAAATAAGTATAGCATCATTTTGATTTTTTAATGATTTTGAGGAATATGAAGTATATCCATCAAGTGTAGGTGGAGCATTTGTTTTACAAAGCCAACACTCAGTAAAGATTATTATGTCAAATATGATTTTTGTTACCGAAAGCATTACACAAAATTGGTCAAAGTTCTTATTAATACTGCGTATGTTCATATGTATTATTTTCAGGGCTTTTTGATAAGGTGTGAGATACGTTGCACAGAACTCTGTCTGGCAGATAAATGACGTCGGGGGAGGGATCGTATCTAATTCTAAGTTTATATCATTTATGTTAGTCATTTTTTATTTTTACATCACAGAAAATAAGTTTTATATGAAGGTAAGAGAGTATGTTTAAGATAATATTAGTTACCTGATATAATATGCAAATTTTTACCCGACTTTTATTTAGAGATAAAACGCTGATAGGGTGAGTCTGTGAAGTTGAGTGTATTTTTGAAAGATATTGAAACCGTATCACTCAAAAACAGAACCAACGCGAGAGTCGAATTCCTCACTCTTACTCCGAAGAGCAAACGTACCAAGACAAAAAAGTAAAAAAAAAAAAAAGTCCTTCCTTCTTCCTACAGTCTCGGGTCCTTTAAGCGGGGTGTCACGCTGTTCCTCACTCGATCCGTCAAATTGAATCGAGGCACCATTAAGGCCTGGAATTCATTACCAGCTCACGTGTTTCATTCTTCCTACAGCCCCGGGTCCTTTAAGCGGGGCGTGAAAAAGCATATGATGAGGCCGTCTAGCTTGTCATATAGTATACGTAAATAATGGTGACCCTCTTTACCGAGACTTTGCCTTCAGCTTACCATCAGGCAAGGCGAAGTCTAATTAACGTGTACTACTTATATAAAAAAAAGTAAACGAGAAAAATACATAAATAGGTGCCTACCTTGTTAGTGCATTGTCTTATATGAGTTACATGTCATACAGAGAGACAAGATAATTATAATCGTGTCAGTCTGTCTGGGACTGTCAATTTACTTTTTCTTGAACTTGTGTCCGAATTTCACACATTGTATTAAAGAAATAATTTGTGGAGGAACGAGGTGTGATGTTCCTCCAACACAAAGGGAGGATCCTCCGACCAGGCAAGGTGATCACGCCTGGCGGGCCGCGGCCCAACGATTGTCGTTGGGACGATGTACATATGCTATACCAGCGCGAGAACTTTACATGCGCGATGTAGGATTCGTAGTAGTTCTACTTGCTGTCGCTAGATGACCTCCACAAATTCGTAAAGGACTTTGTAATGTAGCATCATTGTAAACGCGAAAAATTGTATAAGTAAGTAGATGTTTTGTTTGTTACATAGCATAACATAAACTCACGCCCATATCCCCGAAGGGATAGGGCAGAGGTGCTAGCACCTACATTTCGCCAGTTGACCAATGACTTTTCTATGCTTTTCAAAGTTATGTGTGTATTTATCGCAGGTTTATAAGTATCCGGTTAGTAACAATAGGCTCGCCACCTATTACATTGGGACCTAAATATAAACTGGCGAAATGTGGGTGCTAGCAGCTCTGCTCTTTGTTACTCTTTTACGCAAAAATTGCTGAACGAATTTATCTGGATAAAATTGGCACGAGAGATAAATTAATGGCATAGGAACGACTACCATAGATGCTTTACGAGGCACGACCGATAGCCATATTCATGAATACAAATATTTGCAAAGAGCTGGGATCAAATCCACGCCCCCTGCGTAGCAGTCGTCTTCAATTCCGTCACGTTACAGAGGAAACAGCTCATTGGTATATTTACATATATATTTTTTTATACAACTTAGGTGGCAGCCAAGCTCCCAGCCCACCTGATGGAAAGTGGTTACCGTGACCTATGAACGTGTGTAAGACCAGGGGATTCACACACGTGCTACCAACCTTGTAAGTATAGAGATTTTCTGTGCCGTCAGTGCAGAACACAAAATCAGGACACCTTTGGTCTTCCCACTGACAGCACAATAACTCTCCAGTGAGCTCTGGCTATCCTACTCACCGCCAGGAAGGTTATTATAGCCGTGGTATTCTGTAGGGTACTTCCCAGAAATACAGTCGTGTCCTACCTCCTATATATTATTAATTTTATATTTGGTTAGTAGCATTGTAAATTGAAGATTTTGGAGGATTTCACCAGTCATAAGATCGTATCCAGATGATTTACCTTATCGCCGTAGTCGGGTAAAAACTCACAGATATTCTGCCAACCATCTGCCAACAAACTGTTTTACACTTTGGCAGAAGTAAAGTGTAATAATGATGTTCTTTTCGTGAACAAATATATTCATAATTCATATTCATAATTCATAATTCATTTATTACTGTGAAATAGTACAACATTCTCCTTAGGTGACAAAGATTTGTGAATAATAGTAAGTATTAAAGATATAATATCCAAGGAGTGCTGTGGCACTCGTACTAGGTGACCCTGTGTCACGAGTGCCGTCACCTTCCTTGCAGTCTGAAAGTACATTGTTAGGTACATCACTTATACTAAACGAGAAATTCATGCTTACATCATTAAAAAATTCAATTATCTGCCTCCATAGTTCAAGACTTGGTAATTCTAGCACGCCCTTGACCTTCGTAATTTCGCCTACCGTGTCACAGGATCGTTGTAAAACTAGCTAAAAAGCAATCATTTCCCATTTCCTATTTGATTTCGAGGAGTTCTCTAGTTCATGATAAAATACCCATGAAATTTATATGGAACTACCTGTAAGTTATACCAAACCCAATGCAATAAGTATTTTAAAATAGGTAAGTACATAAACGACGGAAATATGTAAAAACATAGAAAAGAAGTCATAACATAACATAACATAACATAACATAACATAACATAGCATAGCATAGCATAGCATAACATAAACTCACGCCTATATCCCCGAAGGGTTAGGCAGAGGTGCTAGCACCCACATTTCGCCAGTTTTATTTAGATCCCAATGTAATAGGTGGCGAAACTATTGCAATTAACCGGGCACTTATATACCTGCGATAAATACATACATAGCTTTGAAAAGCATTGAAAAGTCATTGGTGTGTGCCATGGTAAAACCTTTGATCGAACCGGAGACCTCGTCTCAGCAGTCCATTACCCATACCACTAGGCTACCGCGGTACTCGATTAAAAGTATACATGTCAAAACACATATAATGTTTATACAATTAAAATTACCAGTCCAAACTATATCTAATTTTAATGGGACCAAATGGCAACTATTCTGCATCGAACTAAAAAAAAAAGCACATAACATATTTAAAAAAACGCATCGAATTGTGAACCTCTCTTCTTTCGGAAGTCGGTTAAAAATAGCAATGAAATAACCAAGTTGGAGGTCCACAAAAGTGACATAACTTCATTGACCAACATAACGACAGCCACATTTACGGTCAAAATTACTACACAAGGAGTGATTTTATCTCAATTTTTAACATGTTTTTACAACAATAGACGGTTACTGCTACCATATTGAGGCACTAACTTTTTAAAAGCAAAGGGGACAAACTGAAAAAGTTCCAAAGCGTCCCAATATGGCGGAGTCACGTATTGTTGCCGCCAAAATAAAGTGGAGATGAAATCTGTGTATGGTGTAACTGTCTGGCGCCGGTGGTGGATGGTATTGTGCCACTACTAAGAGTAGCGACTTGGACCTAAAAAGTGTTAGCTTGGCGTCGTAGTGACGTCACGTGTCAACGGCCTCATTATTATTGATGGTTTTATACCGCGCGAAGTGGAGAAGTGAAAGCCAGAAATCGGATTCTGGACTCTAGTAAGATGAAGATGACGATGATTGAAAGTAACGACTTTGGACGCAGCTTAATGATAGAGGGCAGAGCCAAGTGTACAGCAGAGTGGAGAGTAGGAAAGAGAAAATTTAGAGAAGTTATACAGATCCTCTTCTGTGGTTTATCGGGTATGGTTGACTTGGGTAATGATGGTGAAGATTTAGCTCTAGATCACTTAACACAAGCTAGTTAAGTTACGAGTCTCCGTCTCGACAAGATGGCAGATTTTGCTTTTGTCCGTATCTATGTCAGTTCCGGTCTAGAGGGTGCATTTCTAAACTGAATTTCACCAAACTTGGCACAGATGTTCTATGACTTAAAGCACAACTTTTCTCGGCAGGTTTTGTTGATACGAGTTTAAAATGGGGGAGAAAAGAGGGTAAGTTAGCTGTCATGTTATTTATGAACAGATATTGATAGCTTAGTGGTTAAGGAGTCGGCCTTACGATCAAGAGGTCCTGGGTTCGAATCCTGGCCATTACACTACCGACGTGAACCCACTCCTAATACAAGCAATTAAGCTTAGCTGGAGGGGTTAAAAATAAAAACAAAACCAAACCATACTCCATTTATGGCTGAAGCATCAAGGACATGAGTCGTCGCAGATATAATTGTGAAAAAAAAATACTGTTCACAGAACTACAAGCTACTTACTCTATCCTAAAATGTCCCAAAATTATAATATTTCTTTAAAAAATAAAGGCTTTTTAAAATATTAGAATGTTGTGACATCGAAAAATTATAAAAGTTATCCAATGTTCATACTGTTAGCAGTCGCAGGAGGCTCGGTGGTATCAGGTCGCGTGATTCATGCCTCAGAGGTCAGGATTACCAGTTCGAGAGAAATGAATGACTTGCCGTCGTATTTCAAGCGATTACGTGCAGCCCTACTGTTTATTAACTATATTGTTTGAATAAATATACAATTTAAATGTTATGCTTCAAATAAATGTGAATAATATATTGAAATTGCAAATCTTTGTAACTAGGTTTGTGAGTAATAGGACGAATAGAATAGCAGTGAGTGGGTGACATTAAAAATAACTTCTTTATAATATTATTCGGAGAATTAGTTTTTTTATATCACTTAGATAGTAGACAAGCACACGACCCACCTGATGGAAAGTGGTTACCGTGGCCTATAGACGTGTGCAGCACCAGGCGAGTCACACTTGTGCTACCGACCCTGTAAGAACAGTTTCTGTACGATTAAGATATGAAAATATTCCTCTTTTTATCGATTTGAATAGATACCATTGAATGAAATTTTAAAGCATTTAATAAAATGCTTCAAAATTTCATTCATGAGAGTTTCTGTGTCGTGAGTACAGAAGAAAAAGCAGTGAGCTCTGGCTACCCTACTCACTACCGGGTACACAACAAGAGGATATTATATACGCCCGAGTGTCATTACCGTGACGCACGCGAGAATACGGGCCTGCACATACTGACCGAATGCCCGGCGTGGGAGACACCGAGGTGTGTCCTTTTGACGGCCCTACAAGTGGGAGTTCTCTCACTCAGCACAGTGATGGTGCAGACCGCGAGTGCGTGGGATGCCGCCGACTCCTTCTGTGAGCAAATAATGCTCGAGTAGGAGGCGGAGGAACGGGGCCGGAGGAGACTTAGGTCCCTACCGTCCTCCGAGAAGAGGGCCAGACCGAGAAGAGGGCCAGATCGAGAGAGATGGCCCTGGGTCGGCCGGGGTGCGAGGGATATGCCTGTCAACCTCACCTTCGGCAACCAAAGTGACCCACAGGCGGCGTGCGTTTTAGTCGGTTCGAGTCCGACATAACCTCCTCCACCGGCTCCGGTGGGGAGGTATCCGTGGGGATTTTGCGCACGTAAAAACAAAAAAAAGGTCCCTACCGTCCCACATAGCCCGCAATGCGCGTAGGCGACTCTGGCATCGGAGGTCATTAAATGACCTCCGTCCTCCATGAGCGCAGGTCTGGGGATGAGGTGGAGCCGCCTGTCACTCTAGCAGAAGCAGGTCGAGACAGCGGCGCGATTAGTACCTCTCCGCCTTTTTCTGGGGAAAGATGGGGACGCTGTTGTCCCACACCCGATGGGGCCTTCTATAGCCCTGGGTCAGTCGGGGTGCGAGAGGAATATGCCAGAGGCTACCTCAGTTTCAGAATGATTTTAATACCATACAAACAACATATATATAATAACGCCTTTTTCCACGGAAGGTTAGGCAGAGATGAATTAACACCCACATTTTACCAATCATTGTATTCAGTCCCACGTACTAGGGAGTGAGCCTATTGCCGTTTGCTGGCCACTATTGTTGACTCAAGCCATGCATCTGAGGCTGAGTCTGGGCTGTATGTATCTTTCTGATGTTAAACAGCCCTATCCTTAAGTCGCCGTGTACGACACCACAGGGGAAGAGTTCGGGTGGTCCAAATTCTACTCTGCCGGGAACCACGCGGCTGAACAGTTTTATTGATTTAATTGTATTATCGTTCGAACTAAAGCTGTGTACTTTAATATCAGAACAATAACTCAACAGGAAGGGGGGAAACCAAGGCATTAAGATCATGAGTACTTAGTTCGTCAAGGTCGATCTGATGCTGACTGCACAGAGACTATACCTGGAAGCACTTCGTCTTGATAGTACTTTAGTCCCCGAGTCTGAATTTCCATTGCGAAACTATACTCGTATTCATTTCCGTTATAAAACGGTCTATTGTGTCCCGGGCCATCCCTATTATAATGCAGTGGGCCGGAACCAGATTTCTAATAAATTACTATCTAATCACATCTATACTAATTTTATAAAGCTGAAGAGTGTGTCTATTTGTTTTGTTGAACGCTCTAATCTAAACCAGAGCTCACTGAGGAGTTTTCTGCTGTCAGTGAGAAGACTAAAGGCTTGGTCTTGGCTTGGTTGCTTGGTCTTCTACACTGTCGGCACAGAAACTCTGTGCTTACAGGGTCGGCAGCGCGAGTGTGACTCCGCTGGTGTTACACACGTCCATAGGCCACGGTAACCACTTTCCATCAGGTAGGCCGTGGGCATGTCTGCCACCTAAGTAGTATAAAAAAACGAAAATAATAATCTTTGGAAATATGGTTGAAATTGAATTTTATTTTTGTAAAGATTAAGGGCGGACCAGTAATCGCAAGTGTAAAGAATTTCTGCAGTATCTTATAATACAAGGCGACTATCGTTTCGAGTCCGACATAACCACCAGCTCCGGCGGGGAGGTAAATATATTTATAAATATATTTTCGCACGTAAAAAAAGAGATAGCGCTGTTTAACATCAGACAGATATATACAGTCCAGACTCAGCCTCAGATGCATGGCTTGAGTCAACAATAGTGCCCGGCTTTATTAAAAAAATTTATAGCACTTAGGTGGCAGACAAACACACGGCCTACCTGATGGAAAGTGGTTACCCTGGCCTATGGACGTGTGCAAAACCAAGGGAGTCACACTCGCGCTGCCAACCCTGTAAGCACAGAGAGTTTTTGTGTCGTCAGCGTAAAAGACCAAGCAAGACAAGCTTTTGGTCTTCCCACTGACAGCACTAAAACTCTCCAGTGAGCTCTGGCTACTCACCGCCGGGAACACAACACAAGGTGGTTATATATAGGCTCACTCCCTATTACGTGGGACCGAATGCAATGATTGGTGAAATGTGGGTGTTAATTGACCTTTGTCTAGCCCTCCGGGGATAAAGGCGTGATAATATGTATGTATGTTTCCAATAATATCTGAAAATTAATACTTTGCAGGTTTAAAAAAAAAGTCACGGAGTTTCGAAGTAGGTATTTCGCAGGTGAAATTGGGTCAAGTTGGCTAGTTGCTAGATATATCTTAAACTAGCTGACCCACCCCAGCTTCGCCCGGAATATATTTTGAAGCTTCATATCCCTTTGAGCCCGTATGTTTTAGTCTTCAAAATATGTAATCTCAATATCCTAGACATGGATATTCGCTGCAAACTGAATAACAGAAATTATATCGAGAGCATCATCAAAACAGCCTCGCGGAAACTTGGACTCCTAAACAAAGTGAGACGTTTTTTCACGCCGGAGCAGCGGTGTCTTCTCTATAAGACACAAATTCGCTCCTGCGTGGAATACTGCTCGCATCTCTGGGATGGCTCCGCGAAATACCTACTAGATGCTCTCGACAGGTTGCAGCGACACGCGGTCCGAATTATTGGGAACCCTGAGGTCACGAACACCCTCGAGCCTTTGCAGATGCGTAGAGATATTGCTTCCTTGGCTGTATTTTACCGTCTCTACCACGGTGAGTGTTCTGACGAGCTCTTCCAACGAATCCCACCATCTCCTTTCCTACATAGGACAACACGTGCAGGCCTTAGATGTCACCCTCACACTGTGCAGAATATACGAGCAAGAACCAAGTGGTTCGGAGACTCTTTTCTTTGCCGCACCACCAAGACCTGGAATTCATTACCAGCACAAGTGTTTCCTTCTTCCTACAGTCCCGGGGCCTTTAAGCGGGGCGTGAAAAAGCATCTGATGAGGCCGCCAAGCTGAGTGCCACCATTGTAGCACTTAGTGTCTGTAATGGTGACCCTCTTTCCTGAGACTTTGCCTTTAGCTTACCATCAGGCGAGGTGAGGTCAAGTTAGCGTGTCCTATAAAAAAAAAAAATGTATGAAAAATTGCCGGAATTAGGATTAAGTAGTAGCGTGATGATATATAGCCTAAAACCTTCCTCGATAAATGGACTACCCAACACTGAAAGAATCATTCAAATCGGACCAGTAGTTCCAGTTGGAGTAGCGCGTTCAAACAAACAAACAAACAAACAAACTCTGCAGCTTTATAATATGTATTAGTATAGATTTATACAGCACGCCATTCAGACCAGCGCTCTCAATAAATATTAGGTGCGAGCAATTTAGGACAATATTGAAGTCTAGAGCGGCGTTTAGCATTAGGTAGTACATATCTGTTCCATACCTTCGATGTTGAGACAGATATACATTCAAATTTATGCGAAGAACTCCTTACTATAGTTTTTACTCGACTACGACGAAGCAAAAGAAGGGTTATTATTTATTTATTATATTCTTTATTATACGCCAATTACAATATTCATATTACAGAAATTGAGAAGACAAGGGCAGTACAAAGGGTGGCCGCTGTACACAATTTCTTCCAGGGTTATGATTTTGACAGGCTATGTATGTATGTAGGTTCATCTGTTCCTCATAGCTCCTCAACCACTTATTAGAACTGGACAAATGAGGTATCGGTAGAAGCGTCTTAGTCGTCCGCTGGTTTTAGGCTATATGATGTGTTACTAAATGTATTGGCGGCGCCTGCTTGCGGTCATTAAGTGCTATGTTAAAAAATATAATTGATATAAATATGTATTGCATATGTACACGTTACATATGTATAAGTTATAAACAACTATTATTATTATTATTATTATTATTTGATACACTAGCAGCTCTACGAGCTGATACGTGTATATCACTGCACTTGTGATCTTAATTATTTAAATGTTTGTCAAGTCTATTTTTGAAACAGTTCACTGTTGGAGCACTTGTTACAGTTTCCGGGAGAGAGTTCCACAAGTTCATCACTCGATATGGCAAGAAATGTGTTCTGGGGTTGCTAGCACATGGAGGTTTGGTTAACTTCAAGGAATGGCCTCTAAGACGTGTGTTCTGGTTCATCATGGAAAGTATAGGAGAGTGGAAGCAACCAGGATAGCCAAGATTTCTTAAAGGAGGTAGGACACGGCGGTATTACATACATTTATTACACATCCATTATCTGTCTCTTCTTCTAGCTTTTGTAAGTGTGTTTAAATTAAACTTATGACCGAGCACTGAAATTAAATAAGTAAAACGTCACGGTACCCACAGGACAGACTTGCCTAGTGTGGGGCCCACGGGAAAATCTATGTGAATGTGAAAATCTTGTTCTGGAAATAAATTATTTTTATTTTTATTATTTATTTTTATAGGTGTTGCAAAGCAAAAGTGGCATACGAGCACGGCTATCCTTGATATTTTCTTGTTTAATATTTTTTAGAGCGTGATTTTTCTGTAGTCGGGTTTTAGTTCCCGGCGGTGAGTAGGGTAGCCACAGCTCACTGGAGAATTTGTGCTGTCAGTGGGAAGACCCCACTGACAGCACAAAGGCTTGACCCGCTTTGTCTGCTACACTGATGGCACAGAAACTCTGTACTTACAGGGTTGGCAGCGCAACCGTGACTCCTCTGGTGTTACAAACGTCCATAGGCTACAGTAACCACTTTCCATCAGGTGGGCCGTGTGCTTGTCTGCCACCTAAGTGGATTAAAAAAAAGCTGCTGCCATAATGACATGGCATATCAAGGTAATGGCTAAAAAAAGCTTTAATTTAACTTTAAAAATATTTTTTTACAATCTTTATCTATGAATAGAATGTAGACATGCCAGTTAATAGGTAATTGATAGACATGTATATTCACATTACTAGTGTTAAATTTGTTGGGATACTTATATCATATTTATTATTTTCGCTAAGCAACCGATATTACGGCGCAGTTACAAGCGCCAGTACAACGTGATCATGGCACTTGTAACAGCGCCGAAATATCGGTTACTCAGCGAAAATAATACATATAGTAAATATTCCGGCGAGTTTTACACTAGTAAAACAAGTTATGAGCTTCATGTTTGTCACCTATGTTATGTATGACTCAGCTAGCTATGACAAACGACATAGTGTACAACACATAAAGCACGAGACTGTAATCGTCCTTGACCGAGTTTTTTTTTCTATAGGTATTTATTTTTGTTCTAAGTCTTGAAATGGATATTGACAGTACGCGGCTATTGATTTTGACCTAAAGAAGAAGAGCGAGAGGTAGATAGGATTGCTTCGGTTTTGTAGAGCGATATCTCTATCGCACAGTGGATGTCTATAGTTTGATATCTTTTTAGAGTAGTTACAACCGAAGTTCCTATCCTATTTCCTACTAATATTACAAATGTGACTTCACACCACACGCCCATGGGCCACGGTAACCACTTTCCATCAGGGCCTGGAGATTATCTACCACCTAAGTTATATAAAAAAGTGAAAGTATAAAAAGATTTTTGGTAAATCACTCTCTAACGGCAGATCTACCTGAAATTTGGTATTATAATCTGGAATAACACATAGGCCTTTTATTTCAGTACATGGGTATAGACGCGGGCAGCAGATTTTAATAAACGGTTTTAACTTCTCTATAAAGATATCATACTGTCTGTCTGATGTGCGATAAAGATGGTACTCTAAAGTCGATTGCAGAGGTGATGTGCGTCTCCCCGAGGGGACGAGCTAGGGAACTCTGTGCACCCACACCAGAGGTGGACCAGATTGAGAGAGATGCCCTGGGTCGGCCGTGGTGCGAGGGATAGGTATGCCTGTCAACCTTACCTTTGGCAACCAACAACGACCCTCAGGCACCGTGCGTTTTACTCGCTTCGAATCCGTAATAGCCTCTTTCACCGGTTCCGGCGAGGGATATCCGTGGGGATTTTACAGACGTAAAAAAGAAGTCGATTGCAGAGTGTTATATAGAAACACATGAGCAAGTAGTCCGTAGTTGCGATTCTAGGTGTGATACGAAGCGAAGTAATTTTGTTACTTTATATGGGGTGGCGAGCATTGACAAGTCAGTCGTTTAATTTGAATTTTAATGTAATGTATGTACACAGCTCGCTGCGTTTGTTGGACGGATAATTCCTAGCTTCAACTATATTATGTCAGATACCTTATTTATACAATGACTTATATTCTATGTATACCTCAGGACATATATCTTGAACTTAAATCGCGAGACAAACGAGCACCTGGCGCGCGCAGATAGTTTTGAAATAATCTTTGCCTTATGAATTTGAGCACGTCACAGCCGTAGCACCCCACGCTATCCCCAAAAGACATCCAAGAAACATGTACCTACTAGGCGTACAGATTACATTTTATGTCCAAGATAGGATCTCGAGCAATATAGGATTTAATTAGTTAGTGTTTGTGTGATTCCTAGTTCCTACTCCTTCTATCCGGGGCAAGAGGGGGACACCGCGGTCCCACACCAGTGGATCTTGATGGCCCTTGGTCAGTCGGAGCGTGCGACATTACCACCACCGCGGGTTTGTGCGGTCCCAAACCCGAGGATCTTGATGGCCCTTGGTCAGTCGGAGCGTGCGACATTACCACCACCGCGGGCTTGTGCGGTCCCAAACCCGAGGATCTTGTTGGCCCTTGGTCAGTCGGAACATGCGACATTACCACCACCGCGGGCTTGTGCGGTCCCAAACCCGAGGATCTTGATGGCCCTTGGTCAGTCAGAGCGTGCGACATTACCACCACCGCGGGCTTGTGCGGTCCCAAACCCGAGGATCTTGATGGCCCTTGGTCAGTCAGAGCGTGCGACATTACCACCACCGCGGGCTTGTGCGGTCCCAAGCCCGAGGATCTTGATCGCCCTTGGTCAGTCGGAGCGTGCGACATTACCACCACCGCGGGCTTGTGCGGTCCCAAGCCCGAGGATCTTGATCGCCCTTGGTCAGTCGGAGCGTGCGACATTACCACCACCGCGAGCTTGTGCGGTCCCAAACCCGAGGATCTTGTTGGCCCTTGGTCAGTCGGAACATGCGACATTACCACCACCGCGGGCTTGTGCGGTCCCAAACCCGAGGATCTTGATGGCCCTTGGTCAGTCAGAGCGTGCGACATTACCACCACCGCGGGCTTGTGCGGTCCCAAGCCCGAGGATCTTGATCGCCCTTGGTCAGTCGGAGCGTGCGACATTACCACCACCGCGGGCTTGTGCGGTCCCAAGCCCGAGGATCTTGATGGCCCTTGGTCAGTCGGAGCGTGCGAAATTACTCGGTCGCGCTTGTGGGGATTTATTCTGTGATGTAGTAGGTGCGACTTCTACAGGTTTTCTTTTCAGGATTGGGGATCAGAAATTTTATTGACACACTCGTCTTTGGGTTCTATGGATTCTTTCTTTAGAATTATCTTAAAAATTCAAGTATCATTGTCCATAGACTGCAGGCTCAATGACAGCATTGTTTATAATATATCATATAGTTATAATCATTAGATCCGCGCGGGTGCCTCCTCGTCACGGATCCCTCACTCCGAATCTTAACTAATAATATAGCTGCATATTTTGTTGGTCTGTATGTGCATTTGTAAAAATATTTTTATATTTGGAAGCCCCACTTAAAACATTATGCAACAAGTAACGACCCTTAGATCACGGGCAATAAAAATAAGAAAGACGAGTAAAATAATGACTTCTACTGGACTGGCCAGTGGCTGCACACAGCAAATATTTTGGTATCACGAAAGAAAAGACAGACTTAATTTTGTGGCTGTCATACGCGGTATAATTTTCTGCGTCTAATTATAAAATCAAAATTCATTCCCGCCTCACCCAAAGGAACCGTTACACAATTTTTGTTCTAAACAGTTTCTTTGGAAGTTTAGGTATAAAGTTTATAACGTTTGCTGATGGAATGTGTGCAGAATATAACTGAAAGAGAATCAATCCTAAAAGAATTTAATCTCAATAGATTAGATGTTGGACTTATCAACAGTATTTCGTCAAACCCTAAATCTGCTTTGGGCCAAAAATTCTGTAGTCTGGTGGCTCATAATGACTCTCATAGTACCGGGGTGTATAATATAATAGGTATTAGTAGTAGTAGTAAATAAGTAAGTACTTTATACTCCATAATTTGTGCTGTTATAATAGCTTAAGTTACAATGGAATTGACGTGCCCATGTGGGCAAAAACTCCATGAAAACAAAAAAAAAAAATAACGCCTCAAACGTGTTGGCAGTATCATTTAGAACGTGTAGTTTTTTTTTGAATATACACCTTCTTATAATATTCATTCTCATAATTGGTTCAACTCTATGGTTCGATGAGTGCATCAGCCAGTAGAAAAATTGTTTTTATAATATTCATATCTTATGACGAAATTAAATTTATCTGTGGGCTAGGTTGTGGTGTTGTGTGTGTGTTTATCTCATCCATAGATAAAAGAAAAGAGATCTCACCATTAGCACAGATTAATAAATAGTTATTTCATTAGCCAGTAGCATTTTTTTTACATAGAAACTATCTAACTAATTTTAAGAATTCGAATTTCGAAGTGTCGATTTGTAACTTGCGAGGTTCGATCTTTGGCAATTAATATGACGTGAACTTCTTATAATTGTGTATTTTCCTGTAGGTAAAATAAATTATTTAACTGAGCCTATTAAATTAATAATGTTAAAGAGCGGTAAAAGTTGCGTCTGGGCTTATTTTATCGTTTTTATTTATTTTTAATCATCCAACCAACTGATAATAGTAAATTATTTGACTGCTAAATATTATGCCCTCACCATAAATTATTAAATTTTACTTTCAGTAAAAAGTAACTAATTTGACTTGTCAGTCAAATACCTAATTCCAGGAATAGGATCCTTTGACGTGTACAGAGTCCATGGCAAAAGGTAAGACAAAGAACGTGATCTTTCTTTCTTTCTTTCTACAATCTGAAAAGTGCCAATATTGCTAAATACAGTGTTTCTTTCACCAACCAGTAATACTGTTACTATGTTACTAATTTTGGGTGTTACTGGATGGGAATTAACTATTTTTGTCTATAGATATTTCCTTGCTTCCATGATACTTTATTTGTATGACATTCTCTCAGTTAGGGGTAGGGCGCTATAAAGCGAGTTCAGATTTAAACTTCGACCAAAATAAAAAGTTACTTGTACTTTTATTTTGGACAAAGCATTTTAAATTAGAAATTCGTGGCAATATGGTGGCACGCGTGCTGTGTGGTGTAGTAAAGCGCTTAGCGGCTCTGTGAGAGATTGTGGGATCGATTGGTATAAAAAATTATATGCGTCAATATTTCTGTTTGCATTCGTTTTTTCTATGTGTATTTGTATGTGCAATCAAAATCAAAAGTAGATGATCATAATTATCTAAACTGTTATGTCAAAAGTATGTAGGTAAGTAATTCTATCGAACATCAAAAAGTAAGTTAATGGTTTCAAAAGTAAGAGAAGAGAACAAAGTCTCCATGATGTTCAAAATTAAAAAAGTAAAACATGTACACCAAACTACAGATAACATAACACTAAAGACCAAACTAAGCTAACTTATTAAGAGGTAGGACACGGCGGTATTTCCGCCCAATTGAGCAGTTCGACTGGGGAAGTAGGTACCTTCGCCCTACAGAATACCGCGGCTATAGTAACTTCGTGTTGTGTTCCCAGCGGTGAGTAGCGTAGCCAGAGCTCACTGGAGAATTTGTGTTATCAGCGGGAAGACTAAAGGCTTGTCCTGCTTTGTCTCACTGATGGCACAGAAACTCTGTACTTACAGGGTTGGCAGCGCGACTGTGACTCCTCTGGTGTTACAAACGTCCATAGGCCACGGTAACCACTTTCCATCAGGTGGACCGTGTGCCTGTCTGCCACCTAAGTGGAATAAAAAAAAAACTTATAATTTTTTGTCTGCGACCCGTATAAGTGTTTTCAATAGTAATTATCATAAATCGTATAAGTTATTAGCTTTGTCCAGTGACTATTATTAGTCTATATTGTACTGTAATCAGCCGATAGCAATATCCATGAGAATTAGATCAAATTGAACTGCGTAACGTAAGATCAGTTAATTGGAGAGACACCCGACACACAGGCGCCTTTAATTGGCTAAGAAAAACTCGATAAAAACGTTTTAAAATATCTATGCTACTTACGCTCATGCGTGCTGCGATGCTAGACTACTTCAGATGAAGTTTCTTTAATGCTCGGCTTTCGGAGTACAAAGTTCTCTTTGAGTATGTGATCTTTTCTTTTTATTTCCTTCTTCCTACAGTCCCAAGTCCTTTAAGCGGGGCGTGAAAAATCATCTAATGAGGCCGTCAAGCTGAGTGTCATCATTGTCACATGGTATGTCATGGTGACCCTCTTTTCTGAGACATTGTCTTCAGCTTACCATCAGGCAAGGCGAAGTCTAATTGACGTGTTCTATATAAAAAAAACCACACAGCACGCGCGCCACCATATTGCACCACTGATGAGGCCGCCAAGCTGAGTGCCACCATTGTAACATTACACTTGACAGTTTTTGTTCTGTCAGTGGGAAGACCAAAGGCTTGTTCTGATTTTGTGTTCTGCAGTGATGGCACAGAAAATCTCTGTTCTTACAGGGTCGGCAGCACGGGTGTGATACCCCTGGTGTTAAACATGTTTATAGGTCACGGTAACCACTTTCCATCAGGCCGTGTGCTTAACTGCCACTTAAGTTGTATAAAAATAAATTACTTAGTATCTGTAATGGTGATCGTCTTTCCTGAGACTTTGCCTTTAGCTTAACATCAGGCTAGGTGAAGTCAAATTGGCGTGTCGTAGATAAAAAAAAATCCACTGGAACATATTCCGATTTTCTTCTTCTTCAAATTGATGGCAATTTTTATTTTATTGGTATTATTTGGGTCTCGCACGAAACCGTCGACACAGTACACAGACGGCCTCCGTACAGTCACCATGTTCAAATCCGCTGGTGTGCAGGTATTGGGGCACAGCAGACACGATAGGAGGTGAGAGATTGCTTGCAGAGGTGCACCAAAGTCTCAGCATCGCCTGCATCAGCCACCTTTTATCTAACAAGGGATTTCCAAGTTGTCTGCCGCGCTTCGTGCCGGGTTAGGTAGATTTTAGCGGGTTGGACATGTGGGGGGGCTGGCATATAAAGACTATTAACTAATTTAATTCTGTGCCAAATTTCATTCAGATACGGCAAAAAAATCGTTTCTTTTTGGTGCTTGATTTCAAAAAGTACTACCAAAGTTGGGTTTTTACTTCGTGTACTTAATTGTAGTCTACTTATCTGATTTAGTTTTATTTTTTTTATATACCTACCTATCTGCAGACTATAAGGTACACACATAAAGTAAACTCAAACAAGAAAATAATGAACCAATTTTCTGTGGTTACAAACCGTGAACGATTTTATACACAAAGTGAATAATATTTTCTATTTAAGTTATTTTACTGCAGTAACTAGGTATATTTTATTAGTTACAATATTGTTAAAACATTTGAGTTAGATTTTTGGGTAGGTGGTAAGTATAAGAATTATACTATGTTATCTGTGGTGGCAACATTTATTTTTTATTTAATGAACTTTATGCACAAGTACATAAGTAGACTTAATACCATAGACATTCTCTACTAGTCAACCAAAGGTGGCGCAGAGATAAATTAGTAGGTGCATTATTAAAAGTTACATTGACGTTATTGTTGTGGCAAGACTGTATAGTAAAACCAATCGTCCGATCATTCCCGTGAGCAGGAGAAGACCGCCACTTTCCTTTCAAGAAAAGATTGCAGTCCGCTGCTGGACTAGGCCTCTCCCAACATTGGGAGGCCCTTGCCTACAGTTTCGTCTGCGTATTTAACCGTTAGTCGCCTCTTACGACACCGTAAGGTAGCCAGAGCTCACTGGAGAATTTGTGCTGTCAGTGGGATGACTAAAGGCTTGTCCTGCTTTGTCCTCTTCACTGACGGCACAGAAACTCTGTGCTTACACGTCCATAGGCCACGGTAACCACTTTCCATCAGGTAGGCCGTGCGCTTGTCTGCCACCTAAGTGGTATAGAAAAAAAAACTCTTCGAATGAGATGGAGTGGTCATAGTTGTATTCTTTCTTATCAGGTATCATTTTGTTACTTTATATGGGGTGGCGAGCATTAACAAGTCTGTCATTTAATTTTAATGTAGTGCTTGTACACAGCTAGCTCCAACTATATTATGTCAGATACCTTGTAAAATGACTTCAATTCAATGTATACCTTAAGACACGTATCTTGAACTTAAATAGCGAGACAAACGAGGAGCTGGCACGCGCGGATCTATGCTTTTTTTTTTTTTTTTTTTACGTGCGCAAAATCCCCACGGATACCTCCCCACCGGACCCGGTGGAGGAGGTTATGTCGGACTCGAACCGACTAAAACGCACGCCGCCTGTGGGTCGTTTCGGTTGCCGAAGGTGAGGTTGACAGGCATATCCCTCGCACCCCGGCCGACCCAGGGCCATCTCTCACGATCTGGCCCTCTTCTCGGGTGTGGGGACCACAGAGTCCCCAACTCGTCCCCGGAAACGGGGAGGCGCGCCACGCGCGCCGCCGCCGCGGCCTGCTTCTGCAAGGGTGACAGGCGGCTTCACCTGTCACCCCCAGGCCGGCGCTCATGGGGGGCGGAGGTCGTTCATCGACCTCCGACGCCCGAGTTGCCTTCGTGCGCGGGCAGCTTGTCTAGCGATCCTTCGTCGCTCCCGCTGCCGCTCCCGCCCCGCCTCCTCCTTCACGAGCATTACTTGCTCGCAGAAGGAGGCGCCGGCCGCCCACGCATCCGCGCAGCGAACCATCGCCGCGAGCAAGGTGGAGAGCGTGAGAACCCTCACTCCCAGGGCCGCCACAAGCTCCCGCCTCGGCGTCTCCCACGCCGGACACTCGGTGAGCGTGTGCGGACCTGAGTCCTCGCTCGCGTCGCAGTGATGGCACTCGGACGTTGGCTCTTTCTGCATCCGACGCAGATACTTTCCGAAGCATCCGTGCTCGGTGATCATCTGCGTCAGACGGTACGAGAGGCTGCCGTGTGGCCTCTCTAGCCACTCCCCCATGATGGGTCTTACCGCCGTTACTACGGCGTGCCCTCGCGCGGATCTATGCTTGGTAAATTTGAGCACATCACCGCCATAGTTAAGAGACATCCAATATAATAATATTTTTTATTTTTTTGTATAGAACACGTCAATTAGACTTCGTCTTGTCTGATGGTAAGCTGAAGGCAAAGTCTCAGAAAAGAGGGTCACCATTACTTACACATACCATGTGATAATGGTGACACTCAGCTTGACGGTATCATCATATACTTTTTCACGCCCCGCTTAAAGGACCCGGGACTGTAGGAAGAAGGAAACACGTGAGCTGGTAATGAATTCCAGGCCTTAATGGTGCGACAGAGGAAAGAGTCACCGAACCGCTTGGTTCTCGATCGGATGTTCTGCACCGTGTGCGGGTGACATCTAAGATCTGCACGTGTTGTCCTGTGTAGGAATGGGGAGGGTGGGACTAATTGGAAGAGCTCATCATAACACTCACCATGGTAGTACAGAAGATAAAATACAGCCATGGACGCAACATCTCTACGCATCTGTAAATGTTCTAGGGTGTTCGTGACCTCGGGATTCCCAATGATGCGGACCGCACGTCGCTGCAACCTGTCGAGAGCATCTAGTAAGTACTTTGCTGAACCATCCCAGATATGCGAGCAGTATTCCACACATACCTATGTACCTACTGCGCACTTTTTAGGTCCAAGATTATGTCAAGAGCAATACAGGATTGCGAGGGATATGCCTGTCAACCTCACCTTCGGCAACCAAAACGACCCACAGGCGGCGTGCGTTTTAGTCGGTTCGAATCCGACATAACCTCCTCCACCGGCTCCGGTGGGGAGGTATCGGTGGGGATTTAGCGCACGTAAAAAAAAAGGGCAATACAGGATTTAGTTAGTGTTTGGTCCAAGGTTATTTCCTGAGGTATAAGCCGCTTTGAACGAACTAATTGTAGCAATCAATCGCACGAGACTTTCATCAATCAAGCTATAATTATTTAATTGGGATCAACTGCAGCTGCGGATGGTCTGGCACCGACATCGACATGAGAATTAGGACGGAAGTGTCTCAAAGGTGACCATAACACAATAATTGTCATCTATCTTTACAGGCTTAAATGGAATTTTATTTATTTATTTGTTATCCGCGGTAGCCTAGTGGTATGGGTAATGGACTGCTGGGACGAAGTTTCGGGTTCGGTCCCAAGTTTTACCATGGAATGACTTTTCTATGCTTTTCGAAGTTATGTGTGTATTTATCGCAGGTTTATAAGTGGCCGGTTAAAGGCAATAGGCTCGCCACCTATTACATTGGGACCTAAACATAAACTGGCGAAATGTAGATGCTAGCACCTTTACCCATCCCTTCGGGGATATAGCCGTGAGTTTATGTTATGTTATGTCAATTGTAGTGTGGAGTGTAGAAATTCTACATGACACACTACAATAATTATTTGAATTTACAGTGGAATATATTATTAAACAATAACACTAGGGATGGCGATTGGAGATGCTTTCTTTAAAAAAAAATCGATTTGTATCATAACCTGATGAATCGATTCACAAAAAAATCAATGTCCAAAGGATCGATATTCAAAAAACTTTGCATGTATAATATAAAAATATAAATTATAAATGCAAAATGAAAATTGAAAAACAAGAAAGATACCGTAAGAGATGATCCTTTATCAGTAAGATCAGGGTTTTTTAGTTCAGGGAATTTGACAACACAAATAACTATCCGATAAGGTAGGTATACAAGAAGACATAACATAACATAAACTCAGGCCGATATTCCCGAAGGGGTAGGCAGAGGTACTAGCACCCACATTTCGTCAGTTCATGTTTTAGGTCCCAATGTAATAGGTGGCGAGCCTATTGCCATTAACCGGGCACTTATAAACCTGCGATAAATACACACATAATTTCGAAAAGCATCAAAACGTCATTGGTGTATGCAATGGTAAAACCTGGGATCGAACCCGAGACCTCGTCTCAGCAGTCCATTACCTATACCACTAGGCTACCGCGGTGTTAAGAAGACAAAACTACATAACAAAAAATATTTATTTCGCTAAGTACAGTATTTATATTATTATCACGATAGTCAGTCAATTAAGGCTTTTTTTTACGTGCGCAAAATCCCCACGGATACCTCCCCACCGGAGCCGGTGGGAGAGGTTATGTCGGACTCGAACCGACTAAAACGCACGCCGCCTGTGGGCCGTTTTGGTTGACGAAGGTGAGGTTGACAGGCATATCCCTCGCACCCCGGCCGACCCAGGGCCATCTCTCACGATCTGGCCCTCTCCTCGGGTTTGTGGGAACTACAGAGTCCCCAACTCGTTCCCGGAAAACGGGGAGACGCGCCAGGCGCGCCGTCGCCGCTGCCTGCTTCTGCCAGGGTGACAGGCGGCTCCACCTGCCACCCCCAGGCTGGCGCTAATGGGGGGCGGAGGTCGTTCATCGACCTCCGACGCCCGAGTTGCATTCGTACGCGGGCAGCTTGGCTTGCGATCCTTCGTCGCTCCCGCTGCCGCTCCCGCTGCCGCTCCCGCCCCGCATCCTCCTTCACGAGCATTACTTCCTCGCAGAAGGAGGCGCAGTCCGCCCACGCATCCGCGCAGCGGACCATCGCCGCGAGCAAGGTGGAGAGCGTGAGAACCCTCACTCATAGGGCCGCCACAAGCTCCCGCCTCGGCGTCTCCCACGCCGGACACTCGGTGAGCGTGTGCGGCCCCGAGTCCTCGATCGCGTCGCAGTGATGGCACTCGGACGTTGGCTCTTTCTCCATCCGACGCAGATACTTTCCGAAGCACCCGTGCTCGGTGATCATCTGCGTCAGACGGTACGAGAGGCTGCCGTGTGGCCTCTCTAGCCACTCCCCCATCATGGGTCTTACTGCCGCTACTACGGCGCGCCCTGCGCCTGGGCGCACAAGTCGTAGCTCCCATAGTCAATTAAGGCTTACATATCAAGCAACAAATAAAGAAAGTTAAAATCTCAAATTTTACAAAGACAAAACTAATTTACTAACGAGAGGAACCGAGGTTTTCAGATGTCGGGGTATAAAAATAAAAAGCTTATCCCGCGCTTAAAAAGTCGGCAGATTATTTTTTAATTTTTTTTTATTCATTACAACTTATTATATTAGTATCATAGATACATCATTTGAAAACGATAAAATTACCAGCATGGATGCAACGGGAGTTCTAAGTATGTCACAACAGAAACTGTGTAGGGTCAACAGAAGGTGCAGCGGAAACGGAAACGTGGTGCGTGGTCCAGAACCTCCATGTGGTGCACATGTCCCCCTGACTACCAGAGGGCACAGTGGAGATCAGGCAAGGGGAGGGCTGGTCGCCGAGCGCAGGCGTAGGTGTTTTTTATATATATATATATAGAACACGTTAATTGGACTTCGCCTTGCCTGATGGTAAGCTAAAGGCAAAGTCTCAGAAAAGAGGGTCACCATTACCTACACATACCGTGTGACAATGGTGACACTCAGCTTGACGGTCTCATCATATGCTTTTTTCCCCCTGACTACCAGAGGGCACAGTGGAGATCAGGCAAGGGGTGGGCTGGTCGCCGAGCGCAGGCGTAGGTGTTTTTTATATATATATATAGAACACGTTAATTGGACTTCGCCTTGCCTGATGGTAAGCTAAAGGCAAAGTCTCAGAAAAGAGGGTCACCATTACCTACACATACCGTGTGACAATGGTGACACTCAGCTTGACGGTCTCATCATATGCTTTTTTACGCCCCGCTTAAAGGACCCGGGACTGTAGGAAGAAGGAAACACGTGAGCTGGTAATGAATTCCAGGCCTTGATGGTGCGACAGAGGAAAGAGTCACACCGGTTTCTCACCCAGAGGGGGCCATAGATGGCAAAGGGCCAGGCGGGAGCGCGGGATAAGCTCTAGATAATTTTAATCTGGCATCCCTGCCTGAGTGGGCGTGCGGTTTTAGTGGGTCCGAGTGCGACATAACCATCTATGAAGGCCGACGGGAGTATATTAAAAATAGTACTCACAAGCCCTCTCACTAGTACTAACGGCAAGTGGTGACATGGCAAGCATAGAATAGAACACTAATATCAACATCCTGACTTCCTGACCCAGTGACCCACAAGTTTGGTGACAAGCGTGGAGGCTCTTGTCATAGTAAAGATAAAAAGAATTAATCTATCTATGTATATACTGAGCTCTTGCAGAACTTCAATATCGCTAATTAGGTTTTTGTTTAAATAAAATTATTTAACTGAGCTCATTAGTACTTATTATAATATGAACTGTTTAGCTTTAGTAATACCACAGATACATACACCACGGTAGACTAGTGGTATGGGTAATGGACTGCTGAGACGAGGTCTCGGGTTCGATCCCAGGTTTTACCATGGCACACACCAATGACTTTTCGATGC
Organism: Eilema griseolum; assembly: GCA_963662185.1. Lineage (NCBI taxonomy): Eukaryota > Metazoa > Arthropoda > Insecta > Lepidoptera > Erebidae > Eilema > Eilema griseolum. The sequence goes on along the minus strand of OY759239.1, from coordinate 11,510,709 downwards.
TTTTCGAAGTTAGTGTGTATTTATCGCAGGTTTATAAGTGCCCGGTTAATGGTAAGAGCCTCGCCTACCTAAACACAAAATCTAAACCCACAAAATCTAAACCCACAAGACCTAAACATAAACTGGCGAAATGTGGGTGCCAGCTCTGCCTACCCCTTCGGGGATATAGGCGTGAGTTTATGTAACTATCAACGACACAATTACGTGATGTGTGCACAATTCTAAAACACGCGCCATTAAATTATAATTTTAATATCTACATATTATTTACAATTTACTGTTAAGTCGGAATATGGTCGTTGCCATAATATAATTAATGAGAGGACAATTTTTTAATCCTTTGATGATTGTACTTATTTATAATAATTATTGAGATGCCACATCACAATTAAACGTCTTAATAAGTTAGTACCTACCTGCTTAATTAAAAGGAAATCTTTTCATCGGAACATACCCAGTTAACGATTACTTAACAAGGTATTCAGGCGACCTTTTCGTGTGCACCTATAGCCCAATAATTTAATTAATATACGGTTGTTTATTGAGCTTTTTGAATATTTCGTGTGTACACACATAACTGAAAATATAATTAAGTATTTCCTTCGATCAATTAACTACTACCTACTCCGGGGACGAATTGGGGACTCTGTAGTCCCCACACCCGAGGAGAGGGCCAGATCGTAAGAGATGGCCCTTTGTCGGCCGGGGTGCGAGGGATATGCCTGTCAACCTCACCTTTGGCAACCAAAGCGACCCACAGGCGGCGTGCGTTTTAGTCGGTTCGAGTCTGACATAACCTCTTCCACAGGCTCCGGTGGGAGGGTTTCCGTGGGGATTTTGTGTACGTAAAAAAAAACTAGGTATTTTTTTAATTTTGAATTGCGATTTTCAGATGGGCACTTGAATCTGATTGCAATTTTCTAAGGCAAAATTCGAAATAATCAACTATGGCAACGATCTAAGCTTCATGGTTGTATCGGTTAATTCTTGATAGTTATATTATATAGGGACATTGCAGAATTATTACAAAAGCCATTGGTCCCCGGCTTAAGAATTACAGAAAAATATTTTTAATCTTAAATTTACTAACAAAGACAAAAGTGAACCCGTCATCTAGGCCAAAAGGGTACATTGGAGAGTAGGCAAGGTGGTGAAGAGACTGTCACGATTAGTACAAAGTACGTCAGCTCTACATAGCCCCTAGTCACAGTAATGTGTAAAACCTCAATGTTAGATATATTGTATCATTATGTGTAATTATATAAGTATAGGTAAGTTTATATTATACAAGTTTATATTATACGAAAATATAAAAGTACCTCCCTAATATATTTAAAAGTATGTGTATGAATTTCTTATGTATTATAGTGTGTATGTATAATGTATGTATTATTATTGTGAACATAGATAATATGATAATAAATTGATTATTATTTTGCCTGCACCTATCTCAGTGTATCTCTGCATCACCCAAAGGACTGTTAGATAATGCCTTTGCAATTAAGTCCGCATTTGTACAAAATTACTGTGCATAAAGTTGAATAAATAAATTACAAAGAAGAAATGTCCTTTTGATTACTTCTTTTTTAATTATGTAGGAACGACATTCTATAATAAAGGATAGCAGTTATAATTATTCATTTTGATAAGTTTCTTTAATGAGACTAACGTAGATGATGGAACAAAACATTACTCACATACTCCATAGATGGCAATGTACTCAATTTTTTGAATCGCGCTATGGTTTCGTTACCGATGTTAATTTACATTACGTCGTCTTTATGAATATCGTTGTATGAGGTATTTTTCCAAATAATTATTAATTGTAATTTTTATAAGTGTAAATTTTTTAAAACCCTATAAATTCGAAATCATTTATAAAAAAATCTAAATGTTGATTTAATCCATTTAATATAATTTTTCATTAAAAATGGTCTTTTACAGTACTGTACCACAGAACAAAATAATAATAGTATATTATATTAGTATCACAGATAATATAAAATATTTATTATTGTAGTATACAATGTATTATATATGTATACGTAACTGTTCTTGCAAAATCCCATATCATTCACAAGTGACAAGCGTTGTGGTTCTTGTCACAGTATAAATAAAAAGAATTAATTTATCTATTTACTGAGCTTTTGCAGAATGTCGATATCGCGAATTGGATATTTTCTTGTAGTTAAAATAAATTATTTAACTGATTTTATATTTATCATTAATCATCCACCTAACTTACAATAGTAAATGATTTGATTATTAAATATTATGACGTCACAATAAATTATTTCATAAAAGTTTCGTTTTTTTAACTTACCGTTATGACACTGTTTTGAAATAAAAAAAACCTATATAGATAAATTAGGTACGTACTTATCGTACTATTTTTTTCTTTTTACGCACGAAAAATCCCCTCGGATACCCCGTGGGAGGGATTATGTCGGACTCGAACCGACTAAAACGCACGACGCCTGTGGGTCGCTGTTGGTTACCGAAGGTAAGGTTAACAGGCTTATCCCTTGCACCCCGGCCGACCGAGGGCCATCTCTCTCGATCTGGTCCTCCTCAGGTGTGGGGACCACAAAGTCCCCAACTCATCCTCAGAAATGGGGAGGCCGCGGTCTACTTTTACCAGGGTGACAGGCGAGTTCACCCGTCACCCCCAGGCCTACTCTCATGGGGGGCGGAGGTCATTCATCGATGACCGACGCTTGAGTTGCCGCAGTACGCGGGCAGCGTGGTTTGCGATCTTCGCCACGCTGCCTCTCCCGCCCCGCCTCGTCCATCACGAGCATTACTTTCTCGCAGAAGGAGGTTAAGTACTGATCTCTTCTAGAACTTCGAAATTGCCAATTGGTTGTGGAGGTTAGATGGCAGTCGCTTCACGGAAAATATTAAAGTTCAACCGCATTCTAGAATACATTCTGTAGGTCCTTTTAACTTGTTTCAACTTTCAAGTCCAGATTCAGTTGAGTGTCGTTCTAGAATTTGTACCGGGCCTATGTATTAATTGAATCAGACGTCAATAACACCAAAGTTAAACTAATTCTAGACAAATATCCAAAGAATTAAAACACCACAAGCACAGGTCAATTTCAATTAGCTTTGCTCGTTTGAAAACTGTTAACTAAGGAAGAGAAAAAATAACTAACTTCGCGTATCCCGTGTACAGAATCTAGTAAAAAATTGCACGAATCAAATATATCATTAAAACTCGAGAAAATATGATAAATTGCCAATAAACGCGTGTTCTTAGTTGCCACGTTTGTTTTTGTCGAGATTTTTTGAATTGAAACATATTCTACAAAGTCAACTTTATCAAATGCTTTATCAAAGTTATCTGCAATTTCGATTTAAGACTTTAACGCGGACGTTTTAAGGTTGTTGGACGTTTTATTGGATGTATTTTGTTAAGTACATCCTTCATGTAATGACCAATTAGTGCAAACACTAGCCCAGCTTCAATGTACAGAGGTTCTATGCTATCTATTTCTTGTTCGGTGAACAAACTCATGAATGAAACGGCGTGGAACGCGTTTGCGAGACTTGTTTTTTTTTTACTTATCTTTTTTAATATATATTTTTTAAAGAAGCAGTGTACTTAGTTATTGTTACGTCCTTAGCAACACTAAAAATTTGAAATGACCTTGGACTTTTTTTTAGACTTTATTATGTGGATAAACCACGGATTATGAAATGGATATGCTTTGTAGCTATATATATAATTTTGAAATATTTAATTTTGATGACAAAATATTTTACTAAGATAATTATTTCAGTGAATACAAACATACATTTACGCCTGTAGGTAAATTTAATCAAAGAGTTAATTTCATTTATTCAGTTTAGGCATATAAAGAGCACATATGAACGCATTTGAGCATACAAGTAATATTATAACAATAATAAGTAATATAAATAAACCATTGGAAAATGATTCTTTCGCTAGTTCGGTAGGTTAGTTCTACTGAGAAGATACCAGCAAGAAATTCTGAGAACTATATAGAACTACTATTTATACTGTAGATTGATGGCACTTGGTGGAATTTGTTGTTACACATATTGATAACTCACTTGTACTTTTCCACATTACTTTATTGCTTATTACACCTGACCGGTTTCGCCTTACGGCATCCTCAAAGGTTTAGGTTATGTGTAACAACAAATTCCACCAAGTGCCATCAATCTACAGTATAAATAGTCTGAAGACAGCAGGTACGGCTGAATTGATTGATATTAGAACTAGATTATCTTTTTTTTTAAAACATGGTTTTGTTTACAATAATTTTATAATTTACGCGAGCAAGCAAAATACTTAGGGAAGTACTGGTGTACGGAAATACTGAAGTAGGGAATTACCTACAGATTTACCCAAAGGGGTAGGCAGAGATGCATTAACACCTACATATCGCCAACTACGATTTTCGGTTCCCCGTAATTGGGGGCGCGCCTATTGCCGACAAGTAGGCATTTTGTCATGAATGTTTACTCTCGGAAGGAGAACTAACAGCCCTATTTCTCAGTCAATTTCTACGACAGCCACGGAAAGAGATGGGTGACCCCTAATACACCTGAAACTAAACATAATAAACGACAATTTCAATACTTGGCTAACCGAACAATAAAAAAACACTTTTATTCCCTATTCCATAAGTACTAAATCTTGTTGACAGCTCATGAGGGCTGTTAATATTAATGTAAACATTATCTTACCAAAGACAGGGGCCAGTGAATAACACAACTTTATCTTGACTGACCAATTTTTTTTAGATGAACTTTATGCCCTTCAAATTACGGGATAGTTTTGCTTATCACATTGTTTTAGAATTTCATTGTTAGACTGTGCATCGATTTCATCCTTTATATGGAAAATCGGAATCATTCACATGTCTCAATGAAGTTAGGATTCAAGTGTTAGGTATAGTTACTGACATATGTCCTGACCCCAATGACGTCACATAAGTTACCCGCGGTAGCCTAGTGGTATGGGTAATGGACTGCTGAGACGAGGTCTCGGGTTCGATCCCAGGTTTTACCATGGCACACACCAATGACTTTTCGATGCTTTTCGAAGTTATGTATTTTTTTTTTTTTTTTTTTTTATATAGGACACGTCAATTGGACTTCGCCTTGCCTGATGGTAAGCTGAAGGCAAAATCCCAGAAAAGAGGGTCACCATTACATACACATACCGTGTGACAATGGTGACACTCAGCTTGACGGCCTTATCATATGCTTTTTCACGCCCCGCTTAAAGGACCCGGGACTGTAGGAAGAAGGAAACACGTGAGCTGGTAATGAATTCCAGGCCTTAATGGTGCGACAGAGGAAAGAGTCTCCGAACCGCTTGGTTCTTGATCGGATGTTTTGCACCGTGTGCGGATGACATCTAAGACCTGCACGCGTTGTCCTGTGTAGGAAAGGGGAGGGTGGGACTAATTGGAAGAGCTCATCAGAACACTCCCCATGGTACAGACGGTAAAATACAGCCATGGACGCAACATCTCTACGCAGCTGTAAAGGTTCTAGGGTGTTCGTGATCTCGGGATTCCCAATGATGCGGATCGCACGTCGCTGCAACCTGTCGAGAGCATCTAGTAAGTACTTTGCTGAACCATCCCAGAGATGCGAGCAGTACTCCACACAGGAGCGAATTTGTGTCTTGTATAGAAGACACCGCTGCTCCGGCGTGAAAAATCGTCTCACTCTGTTCAGGACTCCGAGTTTTCGTGAGGCTGTTTTGATGATGCTTTCGATGTAGTTTTTGTTATTCAGGTTGCAGCGAACATCCATACCTAGGATATTGAGATTGTCCTGCAGCGGCAGTGGCGTGCTCTGAAGAGTGGGGAGGGGAAGGAAAGAAGATACTTTTGCTGTAAACGCACATGCCTGCGTCTTCTTGGCATTGAACTCAACCAGGTTCTCAGAGCCCCATTGAGAAATGTGATTCAGGACCCCGTCAAGCTCAGTGACAAGAAGCTGCCTTTTCTCTGCGATATCTGACTGCTTGGCCGCTGGATGTCCATGATAACTCCCATGTAAAGTGCTATCGTCTGCATAACAATGAACATTGCCGGTAGACAGCATGTCGTTGATATGCAGAAGAAAGAGAGTGGGTGATAAGACGGACCCCTGGGGCACGCCAGCATTAACCTGCAGAAACTCCGAAGCTCGTCCGTCACAAAGGACGCGAATACGGCGCCCCTGCAGGAAGCTAGCAACCCAGTTGCACAGCCCAGAAGGCAGACCAAAGGCAGGTAGCTTAGAAAGAAGCGATTTGTGCCAGACTCTATCGAAAGCTTTGGCGATGTCAAGACTAATTGCCAGTGACTCGCCGTGCTTGTCCATAGCCTCACCCCAAAGATGGGTAACGTATGCTAGAAGATCACCCGTTGACCGTTTCGGTCTGAAGCCATATTGCCGGTCATTAATTAAGGAGTGATCCTCTAGGTGCCGCATGAGCTGTTTGTTAATTATGTGCTCGAACACTTTGCACAGCACTGAGGTGACGGCTATGGGTCGATAGTTGGCTGGCTCCGAGCGATCCCCCTTCTTGGGAATCGGCTGAACATTCGCCTCTTTCCAAGGCAAAGGCACTGTACCCGAACTGTAGGATAGCCGGTACAGGCGCGTAAGCATTGGAGACAACTCCGCTGCACATTTTTTCAAAACTACCGCTGGAATTCCATCCGGACCACTGGCTTTCCGGACATCGAGTGATTGCAGCACTGCACGGACATCGCGTTGCCTGATATGGATATCAGGCATCGCGTGGTCACTGTCGGGTAGTGTTGGTGGCTGGGTACCACAATCATCGATTCGGGAGTTGGCCGCAAAGAAATTAGCCAGCAGATTTGCCTTCTCTTGCGGCTCATGGGCCAGGGATCCATCAGGGTTACGCAGCGGAGGCAGCGAAGGCTGACAGAAGTTGGCTTGCACGGCTTTAGCCAGTCGCCAGTAGCCACGGCTTCCCGTGGGATGCATCACTAGCTCTTGACCAAGCCGCGCTATGCGCAGGGCATCCGCTCTGACATAGGCCCTTCTACAGACCTTTGTGGCTCTGTTGTACGCCGCCTTGAAGTGGCCCAGATTGGGATGGCGCGTGGCGCGCGCCCTTACCCAAGCGCGGTACGCAGACTGTTTTTCTTCAACAGCTTCCGCGCACTCGCGCCCGAACCAAGGGCGCACCCCGCGGTCACCGGTGACATCGGTGTATGAGATATAGTATTCCATACCCAGACCGATCTCACCGGCGACAGCAGTAGCACAATCCGATGGGTTCTTACCTTCAAAGCAGCGCTCAACCCACGGGATGGACGCAAAATAGTCACGAAGTCCATCCCAGTCCGCTGACGAGTAGTGCCAGAGACGCCGCTTCCCCCGCACTGGTCGTGGAGGCGCCATAATAGGCACCGTGGAACAGACCAGGCAGTGGTCAGAGTTGCCTAACGCGGCTCGCACCGATACACTGTACCGGTCCGGATCACTCGTCAGCAGAAGGTCTAGCAGAGAAGGTGCTTGGCCCGACCTTCTTGGTATCCTAGTGACCTCGTGCACCAATTGGGTCAGGCCGTGCGCCAGAGCAAATGCGTGGGCGGCTCTTCCCGCATGGTCTGTTTTGGAGGAGCCCAACCAGATCTCGTGGTGGGCGTTAAAATCCCCCAAAAATACCATTTCGGCATTCGGAAATCGCTCCTGCGCATCATCTGCCGCCTGACTCAGATATTCAAAGAGTCGAGTTGTCTCAGCATCTCCTGTATGGGAACGGTAGAGGCACACATAGATCTGACTCGTAGGGCCATGGTCTACGTGTACCCAAAGGACGGAGAAGGATGGGTCCTCTAGGCAGCGCAAACGGCGACAGCAAACATCCGCCCTAACAAACACGCACACCCCGGCTTTTGCACGAAAACTTTCCTCAAGAACATAGCCAGGGTAGAGCAAGTAGGTCGTGTCGTCAGGGCGGTGTATTTGCGTCTCCGTTAGAAAAAACATGGCAGGTTTCGCCGTCTCTAGGTGTTGGTGGACGGCGTTGAGGTTTGCATGGAGCCCACAGATGTTAGTGGACTCCACCTCAAATAGCAAGCTTTTGGGAGTGTGACGAGCCGCTGTGTTGCCTTTTTCTGTGAATTGCGCTGCCATGAGTTTGGGTGGGAGAAGGCGTGAAAAAAGAAGTGATTGCCGCCGCAGCACCGTGTGACAAAGCGCGGGATATTGGTTTCATCTATGAATGTGAGGCATGGCGAGAGCCGACGCGCCGAACGGAAGGGCCCCCGTACCCCCCCGAGTATGGTCGCCGGGCTCCCAAATCCGGTCACCAACCGGTACGACGAACCATATCGGGATTATGCGCGGCCTGGTGAGGCAGCCTCCCAAGGTGGTTAACCCCAGTTGGGCCCCTGTACTATACCGCGGGCGGCCAGCGGCACCACCGTTTCTACAGGTCTCCCTGTTCGGCGCATCGCCCCACGCCATCCCCACTAGACTACGCCAAGACCCACTGGTCCCACTAGTGCTGCGACAACCACCACCTCTGCCCGGCTATGCACATGCTGACCCCTGAACACAATCCAACCGAGATTGAATTGCTATGGAGGGTTTTTCGCAATAGTGCACGGTGGTACCTACCCGGTCGAAACTTGAGACAAATTTGTGCCACCAAGTTTCTACCACCAGTAAAATGTATGTATGTATTTATCACAGGTTTATAAGTGCCCGGTTAATGGCAATAGGCTCGCCACCTATTACATTGGGACCTAAACATAAACTGGCGAAATGTGGGTGCTAGCACCTCTGCCACCCCTTCGGGGATACAGGCGTGAGTTTATGTTATGTTAGTTACGTAATAACCTCGTGTTGTGTTCCCGGCGTTGAGTATGGTAGCCAGCGCTTACTGGAGAGATTTCGTGCTGTAAGTGGGAAGAGTAAAAGCTTGTCCTGCTTCTGTACTGACCGCATACTACAAACTCTCTGTTCTTACAGGGTTGGTAGCACGAGTCTTTTTTTAATATAGGACACGTCAATTAGACTTCGCCTTGCCTGATGGTAAGCTGAAGGCAAAGTCTCAGAAAAGAGGGTCACCATCATTTACATATACTAGGTATGTGATAATGGTGACACTCAGCTTGACGGCCTCATCATATTATTGTGCTTTTTCACGCCCCGTGTTGGCGCGATTGGCCACGTGCGCTAGTGGACTGTATTGCGGGGATGTAGATAACTGTTCCATTGACGCTTTACACACAAACAAGACAGGTGACCGGGTTGCCGCGGATGTGATCCAGGCAATGAATGCAGCCCGAGAAATTAGGAGAGGATGCACTAACCTTCACGACACCACGTGTTTTCATCGCAGCCGGTACACGGATCTTCTCTTCCTTGCTCAGGAGCTGCCGTCCACATCACTAAATCACTTGAGGGACACACGAGAGGCACAATCCGATCGGTAAAGGTCTATGAAGCGGTTAAAATGCAACAAATATTATTCATTTCTGAGAGACGCGCGCGCGGTCCGCCTTTACGCTGGCTAGTTCAAAAAGGGAGTGAGTGTCTATATATCACAAATGGCGGACGGAAACTATATCTAGTACTATACTATGGTTAGTGCGGGAGGGGAGATGGGTATAGAAGGAGTGTGTTTCCGCGTCAAAAAACAGATTCTACATCGGCGCAACCATTCCCCCCGGCTTGAAGGGTTACCTTCGAAACGAAAAATGTGGAACAAATCTAATGTCTAATCTAAATCTAGGTTTGGGAAATAACAACTAAAATATAAACATAGATTGGAACTCGTGCCTACTGCTGGCTAGGCAGAGGGCAGAGGCGAACAACCGGGCGCAGATACGATCCGGTTGCAGTTTTAACCCATACAACACGAGTTATCCCGCGGGCATCGGGAAAAATTTCCTCTACTACTCCTAGAGGCCAATGTAAAGGAGGCGCATTCTCAGTCATAAGGACTACCACCGTACCTACAGTAATTGGGTTGGATGGAGTATTCCATTTTTGACGTGACTGCAGCGTGTGCAAATAATCGGTTCTCCAACGATTCCAAAACGATTGGACCAACTTATTCAAAAGAGCGTGACGAGTTAGAAGGTGCATTCTATCGTCTTCAACATCTATTGCGGGCAAATATTTTAGAGGAGTCGTATTTAAGAAGTGAGCTGGCGTCAGCGCTAATGGCTCTGACGGATCGCTAGATAGAGTCCGACACAGCGGACGCGTGTTCATCACCGCCTCTACTTGAGCAAGTACGGTACTCAACTCCTCGAACGAGAGAATCTGTTCGCCTATATGACGCGAAACAGATGCGACTTAAGGCTTTTAATATTCGCTTCCCAATTACCACCAAAATGACTAGCTGCAGGCGTGTTAAAGTACCATTCAATGCGATTTTCGGCTAAGATGTGAGCGAATTCACTTTGGTAGTACTTAGACCGTAAGAATGCGTGCAATTCCGAAATACTACGTCGGGCCCCTACATAGTTTGTACCGTTGTCCGAATACATGCGCTTAACCGGACCCCGACGCGACAAAAAACGTTTAAAAGCGGACATAAAATTTGGCGTACTTAAATCACCGGTCAACTCTATATGAACCGCGCGAGTTGTCATACAAATGAACAAACAAACATAAGCTTTCGTGGAGCGAATGCCACGACCACGAGCAATGGTGACCTTGAAAGGCCCAGCAAAGTCTGTGCCGGTGTGTACGAAAGGTTTTGCGGATTGAACAACACGACAAGAGCGATGATCGGCCATTTCAGGCGCGATAAAACGCGGGCGGAGTTTAAAACAAGGTACACATCTGTGTACTCTAGCGCGAATCAAATTACGAGCGGAAATTATCCAGTATTTCTGTCTCAAAATAGACATTAACAAATCGGGACCAGCGTGACAATTCACCTTATGATGATAATATACTAACAAATCTAATACGTGGTCCTTACGCGGGAGAACTACTGGGTGCCTTTGTTCAAATCCTAAACCTGAATTTCTCAAACGACCACCTACTCGAATGAGTCCATCTTCCAAAAATGGTTTCAAGTGTCGGAAAGAACGACTACAAGGTTTGTTAAATTCTAAAATTTTAAATTCAGAAGCAAAATAACATTTCTGCAACTCGCGAAGTATGACCAATTCAGCTTTATCTAAATCAGCGGCGGTTATATGACCGCGCGTAGATAAAATTCTCAAAAATCGGCCTACATAAACAACACAACGCAACAGTCTCGACCAAGACGAGACGCGATTAGCCAACAACAAAATAAGGGACTCTTCACGCGGGACCGATACAACAAGCGAGTGCTTCTTTTCCTCGGGTGGTTCGGAAACCGTAGTGGGATTGAATTGACTAACTGGCCACCCATCTAACGCGGCATGAATCCAGGACGGTCCACTAAACCACAACGGGTGATCCAAAATTTGCGAAGGAAGCAATCCACGAGAGAGACAATCGGCTGGGTTGTCGGTGCCAGCAACGTGAAAGAGATTTTGTGGCGCTAATTCCGATTGAATTTTTGCCACTCTATTAGCGACGAATGTGTCCCAACGATGGGGCGAAGAGTGGGCCCAACACAAAGCGACTGTTGAGTCCGAAAAAGCTAAGATTCTACTAATATTAATGCGACTACTACAAGCATTGGCGATAGAGGTGATCAATCTAACTAACAATAGTAAAGCGCATAGCTCGAGGCGTGCCAGAGAGACGACCTTACGGGGAGAGACCTTTGATTTCGCGCTTATAAGGCTAATTGAAACCTTACCTACATTCGAGACATGAAATAGACTACTCCTCCATACGCCCTCTCACTAGCGTCCGCGAAGCCTACTACCGTAACAACACTATGTTGCGATATACCTACATGACGCGGAATTTGTATTTGGTCAAGCACAGAAAGTTCTTTTCTAAAGCGAGCCCACAACTTAGCAATGTTGTCGGGCGCGGTGTCGTCCTAATCACAATTGGAAAGCCAAAGCTCTTTTATAAGTAGTTTGGCGTACAAAACGACAGGAGCTACGAATCCCATTACGTCCCATATCCGTGCCACACACGACAGGATAATGCGTTTAGTACAAGTTTGCGGGGTCGAACTACTTTTCAAACTAAACGTATCAGATGCGGGCGACCAGCTTAAACCAAGCACCTTGTGCGTATCACTTTCATCGAATTCCTTAACCGAAGACAATCGGTGCGACGGTGGAATCGACTCTAACGCAGTTTGCGAGTTGCTCGTCCATTTCACGAGATCAAATTGACCAGCCTTCATGAGACTTATAACTTGAGCGGCCGTCTCGACAGCCTCGGCCTCGCTATCTACACTATACACGAAGTCGTCCATGTATAAGCCAGTCTCAATGGTGGCTCTCGCTTTCGGAAATGCATCGCCCTCGTCAGCGGCCAACTGCTTGACGGTGCGAAGTGCGTGAAAAGGGCTAGATTTAAGCCCGAAGCGAACACGATTAAACTCGTAAACCATTAAAGGTTCTTGCGGTGAAAATCTATACAAAAATCGTTGAAACCTACGATCGGGTTTGCGCACTTCAAGGCACAAAAACATTTGTCGAATATCTGCAGAGAGTGCAACAGCGAATAAGCGAAAATTTACAATTATGTCAAATAAATTACCTTGAAGATTTTGACCACAATACAAAATGTCATTAAGCGACACGGGAGTGCTAGTCTTAGCACTGCCATCTAAAACTACGCGGAGTTTAGTAGTAAGCTTATCTTCTCTAATAACTCCGTGGTGCGGGATAACGTACGAAGGCTGGGTCTCGTCAGTGTCCGCAGGCGCAGGTGAGATGTAACCTTTATCTAAATATTCGTTAACAACCTCATCATAGGCTTGCTTTAACTTTGGAGACGCCTGCATCTTTCGTTCTAAACAAAGAAAGCGTCTTTCAGCGGATGCACGGGAGTCACCGAGCGAAAAAATATCTCCCTTGAAAGGGAGCGCGACAACATAACGACCCTGCTCATCACGAGTAGTCGTGCGACAATAAATCTCCTCAGCCATCTTGTCATCAGGGCTTAGGATTGGTGGGACATTGACCTCTTCAATCTCCCAAAACTTGCGGATGGTAGACTCCAGTGGCGGCTCGACGGTGCAACAGAACGAGGCAGTCGAGTGACTAAAACTATCTATAGAAGCGGGTGCGGAACCAATTATAACAAAACCCAGAACTGTTTCCAGGGCGTGCGGAGCGGGGTACGTCGGTCCCCCTTGAACCTTACGTGATAACTGGAGGTGCGGGAGAATCGAAGCGCCGATCAATATATCGACGACTCCAGGAACAGCGTAAGTCTCATCAGCTAAAGGCAAGTCTTTAAATTTCGTTAATAAAGACGTGTCAACTGGGACGGTAGGCAACTGTTCAGTTATTTTATCTGTAACGAGCGAATCCATGTCAAACCAAATATTATTATTAAAACGAGATCCAAACCTTGTTTTAATGGTGCCATGAACAGCTGACTGCAAACCCCCAAACCCTTTCACCACTGAATGGGTTGAACGCTTATCAACATTGAAACCAAGACGTTGGCAACAATCTTGAGTAATAAAATTACTTTGCGAAGCGCCATCTAATAGCGCTCGAACAATGTGCGGTTTACCTAATGCATCAACAATAACAACGCGAGCGGTCGCAAGACACACAGTAGTGAGTGCAGCGCTAGCGGAGAACGAACACAAGGTGACGTCATTCGCAGCGGTCTCCGGGCCGGCCGGAGCGCGCGCGAGCGCGGGCGGCGGCCGTGGCGCAGGCTGCCGTGTGTCACCGCTCGACGGGCCAACTGTGCTCACATTGGATGCGGCATTACTATTCTCGAAATGAAGCAAAGTGTGGTGTCTCGCTTGACATTTGCGACAACCATTTCCACTATTACATAAAACAACGCGGTGTTTAGTACCGAGACAATTAAAACAAAAATTATTAGCGCGAACAAATTTATAACGATCACTAGGCGACAATTTTAGGAAACCAGGACACTTGTACAGTTGCGAATGATGAGTATTACACAAAGAGCAAACAGGTGATTGTACATGTGCTGGTGCGGTATTAACATAAGTATGAGTTGACCTCAGTGACCTCGATGAGGCATCTATTTTGCGTTCAGAAGTAACAACCTTCTTCGCGCCTTCATGTTTCGATGAAGAGCGTTGCAATACTTTTATATGCTCGCGAACAATACTTTCTAAGTCTTCGAACTTAGGAATTTTATTGCCGCGATGATCCGACTCAAACAAACGAATGGTTTCGGAATCTAATTTCTTTAAACCCATATACAAAAATACGAAGTCGCAGAGGTCATCGATCTTTAGGTTCTTTACGGCGCGAACAGCTGACGCGAAAGTATCTAGAAATTTCTCTAAGTTTTGATCGTTACATGCCGTAATAGATTTCAAATCAAACATCTGATCTAAATAGGCGTTAGCTACCGATCTTTTATCCTCATACTTAGCTTTCAAAGTATTTAAAATTAAATTATAATTCTCGGCACTAAACGTAATTCCAGCGCAAACGGTTATAGCTTTACCAGTCAATTTTTCAACGAGATAATGCAATTTTTCGTGATCTGTCAACGAATCGTTCTTATCTATTGTATTCTCAAAACTATCTATAAATAGACACCAATTGCGAATGTTACCATCAAATTCGGGTATTTGAATTGGTGGCAACTTAGGTCGGTCGCGAGTGGGGTTGGGTCGGTCAGACGGTTTCTCCAAACTCCTAGCGACGCGCTTGATACGACAATACAAATCGTCAAACGACGACAAGGCTTGATAACTCACTGAGTAATCGGGATCCAAATTCAACTCTAAAACGTTGATGTCATGTACTAAGGTTTCGAAATCCGCGCGTAGACTATCTAAGTTTTCTATAGAACACAAGAACGAATCTCTAATGGCCAAATCAGAGGTTTTAAGTGCATTATCATAAATCGATTGTACGCGAGAGTAAATCATTTCTTTTTTAGCGTATAAAAGTTTCAATTGAACCTTACCGGTCTTATCAACCTTTGGGGACATGTTTACAATTAAATCTCAAACTAAAGTGCGGTAAACAACAAATGAAATGACTTAATCTTAGCGGTACAGAGCAGCGACGCGACGCGAGCGATACTCTGCAGGTAGGTAGGTATTTACAACTGTGAATGCACGCTTGAACAAAACGCGCCTAGCAACAGCCAGATCGTACCTACGCGAGCCAGACCGCTGTCTAGGTTCAACTATTATTTCAGAGATTAAGTATTGCGTAATATCTATTCAAATTAAAATACTTTCGTATGAATTGGAATGAGATGCGGGCGAGGTAGGTACAACCACGTATCTACCCACGTAGGTATTAGGTAAATACGATGCGAGCTAGCGGCGAACGAACAACTTAATTGAAAAAAATAAAACAAAGCCAAATGCGTTAGGTATTACACTGTGCCTATGCACTAGGGTGTCTAGTATACCTAAGATCTAAGCCTAAATGCCTAGATGCGGGGTTTTCTACTAAAATAACTAGGTATTTAGGCGCGGTGCGAAAATTGCGAACTACGACTAAGTGTTGATACGATACCTAACCTATGTATGTACTAGGTAGGTACGATGCGAGCCAGCGGCGAACGGACAACAAATCTAATCCTAAATGTCTAGATGCGGGGTTTTCTACTAAAATAACCAGGCATTTAGGTGCGGTGCGCTTATTCCCATTAGAATAATAACAAAATACGAACTACGGCTAAGAATCCGGTTCGATCAGGACCATAGAATGTTGGCGCGATTGGCCACGTGCGCTAGTGGACTGTATTGCGGGGATGTAGATAACTGTTCCATTGACGCTTTACACACAAACAAGACAGGTGACCGGGTTGCCGCGGATGTGATCCAGGCAATGAATGCAGCCCGAGAAATTAGGAGAGGATGCACTAACCTTCACGACACCACGTGTTTTCATCGCAGCCGGTACACGGATCTTCTCTTCCTTGCTCAGGAGCTGCCGTCCACATCACTAAATCACTTGAGGGACACACGAGAGGCACAATCCGATCGGTAAAGGTCTATGAAGCGGTTAAAATGCAACAAATATTATTCATTTCTGAGAGACGCGCGCGCGGTCCGCCTTTACGCTGGCTAGTTCAAAAAGGGAGTGAGTGTCTATATATCACAAATGGCGGACGGAAACTATATCTAGTACTATACTATGGTTAGTGCGGGAGGGGAGATGGGTATAGAAGGAGTGTGTTTCCGCGTCAAAAAACAGATTTTACATCGGCGCAACCACCCCGTTTTTTGACTCCCCTGGTGCTTTTTTTTTTGGTCACGGTAACCACTTTTCCTCAGGTGGGCCGTGTGCCTGTCTGCCACCTAAGTGGTATAAAAAAAGGTACTCAAATCCTACAATCATAAGTTATATCATACCAATCCATTCGCGCCAGGGTCTTGCGTCTTGGGGTCAAGATATACGCCAGCAACTGTAGTGAGTGAGTAATGGTCGATGATATATGTCCTAATTGATATGTTTATACTCGCCAAATATTACTTGAAGTAGGTTAAGTTATTCGTTGTTTGGTCACGAATGTTTGTTTAATTTTAGAGATGGAGGCACAGAATATACTGAGATAAATCAATCAATATCAAAGGAGAATAAGTTATGAGAGCGGATCACAGATTACCGAAATAGTCACTGGTCCAAATGATAATGTTGGACTAGAAATACCAAAATTTTTTTATATCACTTAGGTGGCAGACGAGCACACAGCTCACCTGATGGGAAGTGGTTACCGTGGCCTATGGACTCGTGCAACACCTGGGGCGCCACACTCACGCTGCCGACCCTGAAGAAACTTCCTAATGCCCCTTTTGAAGAACCCCATATTGTAGGCGCATGGGAAGACCGCAGCAGGGAGTTCATTACACAACTTGAGTGTGCGTGGGATGAAGTTTCTTTCGTACCGCACAGTGCGTACCTACCGTCTCAGGTTGCAATGTGTGGGGATGAACTCCCTGCCTACGGCGAGCGGTGCGATGATAGAATATTGCATAGAATGTACATATACTTCATTTGGTTAGGTACTTACCTAAGGGCAGTATTTAAGAAGTAGCTCCCTAGTAGCACAGATAATTTTTTTTTATACCACTTAGTTGGCAGACACGGCCCACCTGATGGAAAGTGGCCACCGTGGCCCATGAACGCGTGCAACACCAGAGGAGCCACACTCGCGCTGCCGACCCTGTAACACAGAGTTTCTATGCCATCAGTGTAGAAGACAAAGCATGACAAGCCTTTAGTCTTCCCACTGACAGCACAAATTCTCCAGTGAGCTCTGGCTATCCTACTCACCTCTGGGAATACAACACGAAGTTATTATAGCCGCGGTATTATGTAGGGCAGAGGTACTTCCCCAGTCGGACTGCTCCTATAATATAGTAGTAGGTACTATTATCTATGCTAAAGGTGAACAATCTTGTACTTAACGAATTTTTATAAAAACTCTAAACAAATAAAGTATAACTGATTAACTAGTGGTTTAATTTCGATTTTTAGTCTTTAAAATGAGTTGCTAAACCGAAAATTATTAATAACCTGTGTTTATATTTAAAACATATTAAAAATACACATCAAGTTTTATTAATTGAATGAAATTTTAAAGCCTATTGGTATGGGTAATGGACTGCTGAGACGAGGTCTCGGGTTCGATCCCAGGTTTTAGGTACCATGGCACACACCAATGACTTTTCGATGCTTTTCGAAGTTATGTGTGTATTTATCGCAGGGTTATAAGTGTCCGGTTAATTTCAATAGGCTCGCCACCTATTACTTTGGGACCTAACCATAAACTGGCAAAATGTGGGTGCTAGCACCTCTGTCTACCCCTTCGGGGATATAGGCGTGAGTTTATGTTTATGATATTTTAAAGCATTTAGTATGACAACTATTCAAATCGATTACGATAAGGGAATTATCGCTGGTTCGAATATTTCGAACCCCGCCTGAACTTATTCAAAATAAGCTTTGCCTAACCGGGTAGTATGGGTATAAATGTATTTTTTTAAATATCTTAGTGTTCAGCTACTTTTGTCGTTAATTGTACCTACTCAAGTGCTACAGGACCACAGAAATTCACAGAACCAATAAATATAGGGCAAAACAAATTATACAAAACCGCAACCGCAGCTTGTTTAGATGGCGCCAAAAATGGATTGCTTTAATTATTATATATTTTAATTCACTTCCAGACTACTGAGGTTTAAATGAGTAGGTACCTACATTTTATATTTATTTTTATACAACTTAGGTGGCAGACAAGCACACGGCCCACCTGATGGAAAGTGACGTGACCTATGAACGTGTGCAACACCAGTGGAGTCACATCCGTGCTGCCGACTCTGTGAGAACTCTCTGTTCTCACTGTATGTGTCCTCAGTGCAGAACACAAAATCAGGACAAGCCTTTGGTCTTCCCACCGACAGCACAAATACTCTTCAATGAGCTCTGGCTACGTAAGGCTTGTATAGCTGCACAAAACATGATTTGATTTTGTCTTGTATCAAACAATGCAAGTAGCATTCTTCTTATTATCTCATGAACATACATAAACTCACGCCTATATCTCCGAAGGGGTAGGCAGAGGTGCTAGCACCCACATTTAGCCAGTTTATGTTTAGGTCCCAATGTAATAGGTGGCGAGCCTATTGCCACTAACCGGGCACTTATATTTATAATCTCACTCGCCACCTATTTCATTGGGACTTCTTTTTTGTACCACTTAGTTAGTTAGTGGCCTATGGGCGTGTGTAACACCAGAGAAGCCACACTCGCGCTGCCAACCCTGTAAGCACAGAGTTTCTGTGCCGTCAGTGTAGAGGACAAAGCAGGACAAGCCTTTAGTCATCCCACTGACAGCACAAATTCTCCAGTGAGCTCTGGCTATCCTACTCACCGCTGGGAACACAACACGAAGTTATTATAACCGCGGTATTCTGTAGGGCGGAGGTACTTCCCCAGTAGGACTGCTCAATTGGGCGGAAATACCGCCGTGTCCTACCTCCTACAAAAGATCCTCGAATGCATACTGTCTTATGTTTAAGTCATTTGATTATGATGTGCTTTTGAATACAAAAATAAAAGCAAGTCAAACAGTTTTGCTCATAAAAGTCGAACACGTGTTCACAATAACTTTATTTTCGTCTTGTTTTTGTTCTTACTTTACATTTGTTTTGTATTATTTGCGGTTTTATAAATTATTTTAGAGCTATGTCTGATATTTTATCCAAATGTGTGGTCTTCTTAATATAATAAGTTCATAAGGCATTGTATATGTTATAATTATAACCTAAAATAAAATAAGTTAAATACGTAGTATAATTTGTATTTACGTGTTACTAACTGCCGCATTGAGGCAACCTGTTAAGGCCCACGATGAGGAAAATAAATATGTAAATAAAGTTTTAAAGCTACATTCAGACTCACTGCATCGATAGGAAAGATATGGGAGTCAAGGAAAGTGCTTTGAGCACAGATCTTATCACAATTTTCGATCCATATGCTACTGTTTGTTATTTTTGCACTATCACGCGCGAAAGACTATCAAGAACCACCAAGTTACGGAAACTACTTAATACACATTAATAACACTTAACATACAAACAATGAAATTGTAAAACTTCTAATTGTAATTGTAATTTTTATTTTTTATTTTAGTGTATTTTAGTACCTAATAATAGTTTTTAGTGTTTAAATTCATTTAAGTATTATTATTTTTAATAATTTTGGCAAACAAGCACACGGCCCACCTGATGGAAAGTGGTTACCGTGGCCTATGGACGTGTGCAACACCAGTCACAATCGCACTACCAACCCTGTAAGAACGAGTTTTGTGCGGTCAGTGTAAAAGACAAAGCAGGACAAGCTTTTGGTCTTCCCACTGACAGTACAAAAACTCTCCAGTGAGCTCTAGCTACCCTACTCACTGCCGGGACCACAATACGACCTCGTTATAGCTTACCTTATTATGGCCGCGGTATTCTGTAGGGTGGAGGTACTTCCCCAGACGGACTGCTTAAATAGACAGAAAGACCGTCGTGTCCTACCTCCTCTAAATTCGCCTCTATTTATGTATAGTACAAATGTTATTGAGTAAATTAAACGTCAAAGTCAAAATCTTTATTCAATGATTATGGTACACAATGATATTTAGGTAGGTGCATATTGTTCAGATCTCATATTCTGCCGGTTCTGGCGTACAAATTTTACACTGATTAATTTCATTATTTATCATTAAATATCAACACATGCAATAAGTACAATTTTAATAATAACATGTAAGTGTTTAATTAGATTGTATCATTTAAAAAATCGTCAATATTATAGTAGCATTTATCATTTGACATGTCCTTTAAATTCTTTTTAAACACGTTTTCACTCAGTTTTTTTTATACTACTTATGTGGCAGACAAGCACACGGCCCACGGTTACCGTGGCCTATGGACGTGTGCAACACCAAGGGAGTCAGAATCGCGCTGCCAACCCTGTAAGCACAAGAGTTATCTGTGCCGTCAGTGTAAAAGACAAAGCAGAACAAGCTTTTGGTCTGCCCACTGACAGTACAATAACTCTCCAGTGAGCTCTGGCTACCCTACTCACCGCCGGGACCACAATACGAGGTTATGGTAACTATATAAGGCTGCACTAATGGACGAAAAAACCGTCGTGTCCCACCTCCTCTAAATTCTCCTCTATTTATGTATTGTACAAATGTTATTGAATAATTTAAACGTCCTAACTCAAAATTATTTATTATCAAGCCAAGCGTTGATGATTCAATCTACCGTTTATTATTAAATAGTAAGTAATAATTATTATCAGTATCAGTCATCTATGTCCAAACGTCGTCTATTAAGCACACAGTATAATTGCCATATATGGGATGGCGAAGCCCCCGCGAGTCGTGACCGGTGTGTTGACTCATTATGTTGTATGGTTTAGAATTCAACTTTTGACTTCGTTTGTATGACTTTATTATGACTTTGGACTTTACGGTAGGCAGGTATATATGTATATCCCCCTTTTCCGGGACAAGATTGTGTAAGTGGGACACTATGGTTCCTACACCCGAAGGAGTTATCTCAAGCCGTAGATGACCCAGGGTCAGCCCGGGTGCGAAGGCAAATGCATTCCTAATTGGAACAAAAATTAAATGAAAGTCAAAGTCAAAAATCATTTAGTCTGCATAGACCATTAAATCGGCGCTTACAAAACATCAATAAAAAAAGAAATATGAAAGACTAGTTCAGCAAATGGGATACCGGTTCGAACTGCGGCCCCAACCTGAGAAGATCTCGCCAAGAAACTCAGTGGCCATTTTTTTTTGGTCTATTTACAAACATTTGCTAAGTCTACTTAGTCTAAATAAAATAATTTACTTCATTAGCATAGTTGAGCGGCGGAAAAGGCTGTATCTGTGTGTTGCAAGTCAAACAAAAAGAATTGACATCGTAAAAGACCACAAATTGAGCAAGAATGCACAACCTTTTATCCCCCCCCCCAATAAAATAAATAAATAAATAAATAAATATTCCACGACATTCTACACAACGCTATCTAGACCCATGGTAAGCATAGCTTAACTAGCTTGTGTTATGGGATCTAGAATGCGGATAAACATACTTAGATAATTTTTTTTTTGTAAATACATACATATTATACATAGAAACACCCAGACCAATGCAAATATACATATTCATGCATACAAATATTTGCACTGAGCGGGAATCGAACCCGCGCCCCCTGCATAGCAGTCGAATGCTCTACCGCTACGCCACGGAGGTCGTCAAATACCTCTCTACAATAATTTAAAATTCGAATCCATGCAAGTAAATGCAACTTAACCCTAAAATTGCACACAATCTTTAATGAATCATCAATCAGCTACTGTACTTCGAACTTTGGTGCCTTGTCACTGCTTTCAAAAGGTTGAATTACACCAGTGACCTAGGTTCAAAAGGTCAGGCAGGCTGTAATTTATATTTACATTCACATCATCAACAAAGGTATAACCTTTGTTGATGATGTGAATCGTACCATAATGATCGACGAGCGATCAAAAAGTAAAAATCACATGTATTACCGTTAAAACTTTCATTAGCGGCTTTCAATTACTTTACTTCTTTAATACAATTAGAGAAGCTATCAAAAATCGTGTCACGATTCCTGGGCGAGGTGATGAAGAATTTTAAATATCGAATCTGGAAAGGACGCAGAAGCTAGATAAATAATTAGGTAATTTATATCTTTCTATTATAACAAAACGGATCATTGTAATCTCAAATTGTAAGTTTTGGCATTAAAAAATATAATGTACATAATTATTTTTGAAATTATATGCCTTAAATAGTTTGCAACACCAGAAGTATCTTATCACTCTCTACTTGCCAATAATTCACTCCACAGATTTTAAATATGGAACATAAAACTTTTTAAAAGTTTCATAATTGTAGTACCTATTTAGTCAAAATAAAAGAAAAGTATTTTCTTTCTTTTTGATGAATGACTGACCAACTATGCTGGTATTTTGGGACTACGTTGTTTGAGTAGATGGTTTTTGTGACACATCTGCCAAGTTGAGTAGGATGCGGGGCACTAGTTGAAAGGGTTTGTCCAATTTTGGAACATTATTGTCCTAGTCTCAATTAACTTTAATTTCGCTTAGTTTTTTAAACTAACTACAAATATATTTTGAAAGCATTTTAGCCACAACTAGGTTTCTTTGCTTGGCCAAAGGTAGCAATTTAAAACCATGGAAAGATAGTGCAAGGCGAAGTCCAATTGACGTGTCCTATATAAAAAAAAAAATAAAAAAAATGACTTGGAAAACAGTGTGAAGTTTCCTTACTTGATTTGACTATCTTCCATAGCTGGCAGGGGAGACTATAGAGAAAAAGATACAGAGAGACATACAGAAAGAATACGAAAAAGTATGTAAGTTTATTTCTCATACCATATTTAATCACTTTTCACTGATTTAAGTGATTTGAAGTGCACCTGCTGAGAAATTTAACAGTTTGACGCTTCGACTGTACAAGAAAACACAACGAATAAATCATCTTACGTAGTTTTAACTTCATAGATCATAAAAAAGATTCGTTAGCATTATGCCATGGTAGTATAGTCTTAGGCCTCTTTCTAAACACACGAACACCGTTCCTAATACGACCATGTCAGGTGGACTGACCCTATACGAATACAACCTTTATATACCGCTAACATACAACCAATCACACTACTATCTATCTTATTTCTATTGGCATAAAGGTTAGGATACTATGATAGCAAATGTAAATAGATATTGTTTCATCGGACACGTCGTGTGCAAAATCTCACGACCAATAGTTGATATTGTATTTCTTTATAAATGTCAACAAAAATGAGCACATGTCCATATATAAAATTTTACTAGTACATAATAGTTACGTGGAACACGTGCTGGCTTGGTCTCGCTTAGGAGATGCTGACCGTGGGAATGTTACGGTTCTGGAAGTTTCCCATCCGTCTTTTAGGGTTGTTCCCGATTGCATCAAATTCTTTCACCGTGGCTTCGTGCCTCGGACTTCCCAACTTCGGGAAGAAAGTAGTCCAACCGACTAACTAACATATTAGGGGGTTCAATTATGCCAACCACGCTTGCAAGCCAGTACCTACTAGAATATTATATTATCTGTGCCAGTACCCACCTACTGAATGACGCGTTGGATTAAGAATACTATCTGTGGCAATAGGTTTACCGCCTATTACGTGGGATAGAATTCAATGATTGGTGAAATGTAGGTGTTAATTCACCTGTGCCTAACCCTCCGGGGATAAGGGTGTTATTGTATGTATGTATGTATGTAGAACCCCTTAGCCGCCTTATACGACATTCACGGGGTGAGAGGTTTCCCTATTTTACTCGTTATAAACATGGCATCTTATGCGTTCCGAACATAGATTACTTAATCATGTTCTGTCCTCCTTGGTTCAAAAATTCTCGCATAGACAAGTCTTATTTTTATAATGTAGCTTTAACTATGAAATTACTGGACTGGAATAATTATGGCATATTTTATAACGATTATGCACATTAGCATAACTTATATGCAACTTAAGATGCTCGTTATTTTTAAATCACTTGATTTAAGATAATTTGGTCAATTACCATACCAGATCATTGCTCTAATTACTTAAGTATTCTAAGAGTTTATGTAGGAGTACATTATTAAGTAAAGGTGGTAGAATTTAAAGTTTTTTTTTCATTTAATGTAGTTAATCGTGTTATGTTCAAGTTATGAACATATCAGACCAAATAAATTAACTGGATTAAACCAATTAGTCCTCTTAAGATAGACCCGAATTCAAACTGGACATTCTACGACTTCGAAATAACTATGAGGTTCTGATAGATCTAGCTTAATACCTAATGGTAATTAAAGATTAGCACACTGGACGGTTAAGCAACAATAATCAGGTCATTCTTAGTTTGTGAGACCATTCTTAACACATTAAGAAATTGCGTGAGTCCGCTCCATGTTTCGGGGAACATCGTAAAGGCCCGATTGCCATACTGTACTGTTTTTTTATACCAGTCAGGTGGCAGACAAGCACACGGCCCACCCGATGGAAAATGGTTACCGTGGCCGTTGGGCGTGTGTATCATCAGAGAAGCCACACTCGCGCTGCCGACCCTGTAAGCCCAGAGTCTCTGTACCATCAGCGTGGAGCACAAAGCAGGACAAGCCTTTAGTCATCCCACTGACAGCACAAATTCTCCAGTGAGCTCTGGCTACCCTACTCACCGCTGGGCACACAACACTAAGTTATTATAACCGCGGTATTCTGTAGGGCAGAGGTACTTTTCCAGTCGGACTGCTCAATTGGGCGGAAATACCGCAGTATCCTACCTCCTTAAATAAATTAAAACTGTACAGTAATCACGGATATTACTGTACTATACTATAGCATTACTTACGGAATGCTGTAGCCCTAGCCCTAGCTAGTGGGTTTTGTAGGTCCGGTGGCAGTCGCTTCGCAAAAATATCAAAGCTCGGCCATTTCGAGAAATGCAATTCTAATGGACTTGATAAAAGTCTCGTGCGAGGATGGGAATAATGATCCAATCGGAACAAAATTAGCTAGATACTAATCTAAAAATAATGGGTAACAAAAAAAATGTTATTTACATATTTTTTATTCTGTGGAAATGTCGTATTTTTTATTATTGTTTTTTTACTATCCCGCCAAATTTTGAAATTCCCGCACGACCAGTATGCTTCTTACGTAATTATATTAGGTTATAAAATACATAAATAGTTAATAAAATTTTGGTGTTACAATTTAATTAAGTTTTAAAAATAATGAAGTGTGAAAAATATGGTGCTTTCTCTCCTTGAATGGCAATGTTAAGTACCTATTACAATTTAATAGCCCTGTTTGTTTTGTAATCCAGCGTTAAATCCAATATTCTTCAATGTCATGTGGTTATTTACAACTTTGTTCAGTATAAAAAGTGTAATTAAATGTCACAATTGTTTATAAAATGTCACAAACGACGATTTAGACCAGTGACAACCCGCGCGGTTCGCGGCAGAGTAGAATTTGGACTACCCCGCAGACCACACCATCTCTTCCCATGCGGTGTCGTACAAGACGACTTAGGGATAGGACTGTTTAACATCAGACAGATATATACAGCCCAGACTCAGCCTCAGATGCATAGCTTTTGTCAATGATAGTGTCCGGAAGACGGCAATAGGGGGATTATTTTACTGATCATTAAAGTCGGTCCCAAGTAATAGGGGGGACCCATTACTTGGGACCGACTTTAATGATTAGTGAAATGTGGATGTTAATGAGGTGAATTAACCTAACACTCCGGGGATAAAGGCGGGCTTATATGTATGTTTTTTTTTATACCACTTAGGTGGCAGACAAGCTCACGGCCTACCTGATGGAAAGTGGTTACCGTGGCCTATGGACATGTGTAACACCAGAGGAGCCACACTTGCGCTGTAAGCACAGAGTTTCGGTGCCGTCAGTGTGGAAGAGTAGTCTAGTCTTCAAACTGACAGCACGAATTCTCCAGTGAGGTCTGGCTACCCTACTCACCGCCAGGAACACAACACGAAGTTATTATGACCGCGGTATTCTGTTTGTATAGTGTTAAAACGATTCAGTTTCTTTAAAGGGTGTAGTCTGGTCTCAAGTATATATTTACGGTATCCTATTTAAGGTACCTACCTGTATTATTATCCTATTGAAGAAAATTGGAGAGCCTGGGTAACAATGCCTTTGTAGGGGGTTCATGAAGGCAGAGTGGGTGGATAACTTCTTACTCCTGTATTTTATCAGTGCCTTTACATAGCGTTAACTTAACATATACATACATATCACGCCTTTATGCCCAGAGGGTTAGGCAGAGGTGAATTAACACCCACATTTCATCAATAATTGAATTTGGTCCCATGTAATGATGGTGAGCCTATTGCCGTATTCCAGGCACTATGTACTGTTGACTCGAGCCATGCATCTGAGGCAGAGTCCGGGCTGTATATATCTTAAGGTTAACTTAAGGTTAGGATAACTAGGTTAGGGTTCGAGCATATGTGTAACTATGGATAGGTTTTTATTTTTATTTTTTACAACTTAGGTGGCAAACAAGCACACGGTTCCCACCTAAAGGGAAGTGGTTACCGTGACCTATGAACGTGTGCAATATCAGAGGAGTTACACCCGTGCTACCGACGCCTGTAAGATCAAAGAGTTTTTGTGCCGTCAGTGCAGAAGAAACAATCAGGACAAGCCTTTAGTCTTCCCACTGACAGCACAAAAACAGTCCAGTGAGCTCTGGCTACCCTACTCACCGCCGCGCCGGGAACACAACACGAGGTTATTATAGCCGTGGTATTCTGTAGAATGGAGGTACCTCCCCAGTCGCACTGCCCAATTGGGACGAGAACACCGTCGTGTCCTTCCTCGAGTTACATGTGGTCTTTGCAAGTATGGATAGGTTATGCTTATAACTTAGGGTTTTTTGTTGCTATTTACAAACAATATAATCATTGGCGACATGTGGGTGCTAGCACCTCTGCCTACCCCTTCGGGGATATAGGCGTGAGTTTACGTTATGTTATGTTATAATTATTTTTGTTGCTGAGAGCAATTTAAATAAATTTATATCTAGAATCACATGAGTAGATAATAGGTACAGAGACAAAGCTTCATAGAACCGCGCGATTCGGTTGCACTAATACAAGCACTGGCCGCTTGATCCTTATACTTATTACCATTTCCTCAAGTATTGGGATCCTTGGTATCAATATCTCCAGAGAGCGCGAGTACCGCCGCCACGGCGCTTCTGCCAGGGTGACAGGCGGCTCCACCCGTCACCCCCAGGCCACACTACCTACCTACTTGACTGTTGATGGAATAGCAAAGCGTGGTTTTCCTATAGAACAATTCTAGGTACTTATAATATGAATACTATTAGGTATATAATAACTAGCTAGTTAAATAACCGCGGTAGCCTAGTGGTATCGGTAATGGACTGCTGAGATGAGGTCTCGAGTTCGATCCCAGGTTTTACCATGGCACACTCCAATGACTTTTCGATGCTTTTCGAAGTTATGTGACAGGTTTATAAGTGCCCGGTTAGCAATAGGCTCGCCACCTATTATATTGGGACCTAAACATAAACTGGCGAAGTGGTGCTAGCACCTCTGCCTACCCCTTCGGGGATATAGGCGTGAGTTTATGTTATGTTATGTAACAACTAGCTGACCCGGCAAACGTTGTTTTGCCATGAAAATTATTACTAGGAAACATTTTATTATTGCAACAAAAATATCTAGTATAAGTGCGCGGGGATTTACTTATAATCGAAAGCGCTGTAGACAAAAAAAATAAAAATTGCAATGGAAAAATATAGGTTGATCGTAGAGGGTTCTTTTTTTACGTGCGCAAAATCCCCACGGATACCTCCCTACCGGAGCCGGTGGGAGAAGTTATGTCGGACTCGAACCGATTAAAACGCACGCCGTCTGTGGGTCGTTTTGGTTGCCGAAGGTGAGGTTGACAGGTATATCCCTCGCACCCCGGCCGACCGAGGGCCATCTCTCACGATCTGGCCCTCTCGATCGTAGAGTTTTTTTATTTTTTATTATTATTTATCAGAACCAAACATTAAATACATAGGATTACACAGTAATAGCATCAAAAAACCACTCAGGTTTATACCTGTGCTATTGAGTTGTCGGCACAATTCTACATATATATACGTACAACAAATTATACAATCGAATTTTACAAACCGAATACAATCCACCAAATTATCTAATTCTTAATAATATATCTATATAATAACAATCTATTTTACGCCTAGGAAATGTTCTTTGAGCTTTTTATGTACATAAGATATTTTGTTATTTTCTCGGATACAAGAGGGTAGGTCATTAAGAAGTCGCGGGACAATATAGCCAGTAGTGCGCTCGCCATATACATTATTCGCACGTTCTGTCATACACCGATTCTCGGAGACTGCCCGAGTGCGTACAGGATGTTCAATTGTTTTTCTAAGAGATTCATTAAAAAACTGTTCTTTTAATAAAGATAGATGTACTTGTGTATGTACAGGCAATGCTTTGCAATGTTTGAAGAGACCGGTTTCGTTGTCGTAGAATTGACTTTTTACTTTAGGTGACACAATAGTTTTTAAAATTTTGGTCTGTAGTTTATAAATGGTGTCTAGGTAGGACTTATAGGTACGACCATAGCTACTTAGGCCGTACTGTATGTAGGATTCAGCTAGTGCGTTGTATAACATTATTTTTACTTTGAACGGTATTCGGTTTCTTAATATT
Organism: Eilema griseolum; assembly: GCA_963662185.1. Classification (NCBI taxonomy): domain Eukaryota; kingdom Metazoa; phylum Arthropoda; class Insecta; order Lepidoptera; family Erebidae; genus Eilema; species Eilema griseolum. The sequence goes on along the minus strand of OY759239.1, from coordinate 11,481,821 downwards.
GTAATGTCCGCTAAAAATTGCCTCAATTTATTACAGACTTTTTCGATATGATGGCTCCAGTTAAATTTGTCATCAATTAGCAGTCCAAGGTAGGTCTGCTTTTTGACCGTATCTATAGGTGGACAGTAACAGTAGCCACTGGTAGCATGCAGGCAGTCATGGTCGTGAGCTACAATACTTTGGACAGGTTGTTGTTTGATGTATGATGATTTAATTACCAGCAGTTTTGTCTTGTTTGCATTAAGCACAAGGCCAGCATCATGACACCATCGTGCGAGAGCATTCATGTCTTGTTGCAATCGCTCGCATGCGGCTTGCGGATTTCTATCAGCAATCACAAGGCAAGTGTCGTCAGCGAACTGATAGCATGTGCTGTTGGTAATGCAGTTGCCCATGTCGTTGACGTAGGACAGGAAGTGCAGCGGTCCTAATACAGAGCCTTGAGCTGTGCCTTCCGTCACTGACATGCGTTCGCTACAGACATTATCAATTTTTACTGTGGAGGTTCGGTTATTTAGATAGTCCGTACACCAAGTCAGCAGAGGGCCTCGTATTCCGAAAGAGTTATTGCGAAGCGCCTCGTCGAGCACCTCTCTGGTAGGGGGCCGGACCTGGCGGATGCCCAATATGGCTTCCGCCGGTGGCGGTCCACCGTGGATGCCATCATGCGCGTGAGGACTTTGGCGGAGGAGGCAGTTGCCCGGGGTGAGGTGACGTTGGCGGTGTCCTTGGACATCTCCAACGCGTTCAACACCTTGCCCTGGAGTTGCATCAGGGAGGCACTCGTGTACCACGGTGTGCCTCTCTACCTCCGCCGCATAGTCGGGGCGTACCTGACGGAGAGAGCCGTCATCTACCCAAGTGCGACCGGCGTCGGTCGGCGTGAGATGTCGTGCGGTGTTCCACAGGGATCGGTTCTCGGGCCGCTACTGTGGAACATTGGATACGACTGGGTGCTTCGCGGTGAGCTTGCGGACGGCGCCGCCGTCACGTGCTATGTGGACGACACGCTAGTGACGGCGAGCGGAGCTACACACCGCGAAGCGATCCTGAGGGCCACGACCGCGGTTGCTCAAGTCGTGGAACGGATCCGGCGGCTGGGCCTTGAGGTGGCTTTGCATAAATCCGAGGCCATGTTCTTTCATGGACCTCGGCGCACGCCACCACCTGGTTCCAGTCTCACAGTGGGAGGCACTCTCATCGGCATCAAGCCCCAGATGAAATATCTGGGGCTCGTGCTCGACGGCCGGTGGGACTTCGGGAAGCACTTCCGAAGTCTGGGCCCCAAATTGGCGGGCACAGCCAACGCTCTGGCGCGGCTACTGCCCAACCTGAGGGGCCCGGATGACTCCTGCAGGAGACTCTACGCGGGTGTCGTGCGGTCCATGGCCCTGTACGGGTGTCCCGTGTGGGCGGACACCCTGAGTGATCGGCACATGCTTCTGCTGCAGCGTCCGCAGCGGAAGTTGGCGTGCCGCATCATAAGGGGGTACCGCACGATATCATTCAACGCGGCGAGTCTCCTCGCCGGATCGCCACCATGGATCCTGGAAGCGAGATGCCTTTCGGCGCTATACAGGTTCCGAAGGGCGGCGCGGGAGCGGGGTCACGATCCCGAGCCCGAAGAAATTCGGGCCGTGAGATCCCGGCTCCACAGGGAAATGGTGGCAGAATGGGAGAGACGACTTGGGCAACCAAGCGCAGGGCACGCCGTAGTAACGGCGGTAAGACCCATCATGGGGGAGTGGCTAGAGAGGCCACACGGCAGCCTCTCGTACCGTCTGACGCAGATGATCACCGAGCACGGATGCTTCGGAAAGTATCTGCGTCGGATGCAGAAAGAGCCAACGTCCGAGTGCCATCACTGCGACGCGAGCGAGGACTCAGGTCCGCACACGCTCACCGAGTGTCCGGCGTGGGAGACGCCGAGGCGGGAGCTTGTGGCGGCCCTGGGAGTGAGGGTTCTCACGCTCTCCACCTTGCTCGCGGCGATGGTTCGCTGCGCGGATGCGTGGGCGGCCGGCGCCTCCTTCTGCAAGCAAGTAATGCTCGTGAAGGAGGAGGCGGGGCGGCAGCGGCAGCGGGAGCGACGAAGGATCGCTAGACAAGCTGCCCGCGCACGAAGGCAACTCGGGCGCCGGAGGTCGATGAACGACCTCCGCCCCCCATGAGCGCCGGCCTGGGGGTGACAGGTGAAGCCGCCTGTCACCCTTGCAGAAGCAGGCCGCGGCGGTGGCGCGCGTGGCGCGCCTCCCCGTTTCCGGGGACGAGTTGGGGACTCTGTGGTCCCCACACCCGAGAAGAGGGCCAGATCGTGAGAGATGGCCCTGGGTCGGCCGGGGTGCGAGGGATATGCCTGTCAACCTCACCTTCGGCAACCGAAACGACCCACAGGCGGCGTGCGTTTTAGTCGGTTCGAGTCCGACATAACCTCCTCCACCGGCTCCGGTGGGGAGGTATCCGTGGGGATTTTGCGCACGTAAAAAAAAAAAAAAAAGGGCCTCGTATTCCACAGTCATCCAGTCTGTCAATTAGCTGGCGATGCACTAATGTATCAAACGCTCGCGAAAAGTCAATAAAGAGAGCAAGGACATGTTTTTTCTCGTTTAAATACTTGTTGACTTCATCAGTGAAGTCTGACAGTAGGGTTGTAGTGCTCTTGCCAGACTGGAAACCGAACTGGTATGGGTTGATAACGTTGTGTTTCCTGTAAAAAGCGTGAATTTGCTCACAAATATATTTTTCAACAATTTTGTCAATCGATGAAAGCAGTGTTATTGGGCGATAATTTAGGTAGTCATTTTTTTGTCCCCGTTTATGAATTGGTCTTATGCACCCAACTTTTAGGTCATCCGGATATAGACCATTTTCAATACTTCGGTTAATTAAGTCAGCAATGGGGCCACTTATACTGCCACCTATCATTTTAATGTCCAAGACCCTGATGCCGTCTGCACCTGGAGCTTTCCTCGAGTTTAGCCTTTTAATTATTTTGTGAACATCGTCGGCTGAGGCTTTTTTAAACAAAATACTTGAGTTCAGCGGCTTGCGTGTAGTATTCGAGTCTGATAGTTTTATATAGCATTTGGGGATTATATCTTTTACCGTTCTATCAAAACTGTTCGCAAAGTTGTCGGCAATGTTTTTAGAGGAAATTCCCTGCGCGTTAAATGCCCTTAAGATAGCCGTGTCGATGGACAATGTCACTCTCCCTAGCATCTGATTAACAATTTGATATACCTTTTTGATGATAAAAAAATTATTATTAATGTATTGTATGTAATAATTGTTTCTTTTATTTTCTAGAACTTTATGGATTTTATTTCTAAGTTTATTATATTCTAATTTTATTTTTGAATTATTTAGATTTTTTTTCCATTTAGTAAACAGTTTATCTCTTTTATCACAGAGATGTGTAACATTGCCATCGAGCCACGGTAAGGCAAATTTTTGGGATTGATTGCGAAATATTTTTTTATCCGATTCGACCTTCTTTGCATTTTTGAAAGAATTATAAATAAAGCTTAAGATTTCGTTAGGTTCCACCATGTTTTTGGTCTTTGTCCATTCTACATCCCTAAGCTCCCTGTAAAAAATATTATAGTTAACAACATTATTTTTTGTAACATCCTGTACACACCCAGGAACCCACCGAGATTCATCAACGCAGGTAAATATAATACCGCGGTGATCCGCCAGTACGACGTCGAGCGCCGCCGCGAACAGGTTCAATGTGGGGAAACGTGCAAAAATATGATCTATACAAGATTTCGTAATTAGATGTTTTTTCGTTTCGATGCGGGTGTAGTCTGTTATTCCACACATTAATCCGTGTTCGCCGAGCACTTCCAAGTATTCATCCGTGTATGACGACATAGTTTTTAGATCAATGTTTGTATCACCAACAAGGAGAAGCTGCCGGTTCAATTCGAACCTAGTGATGTGACTACCCAGTTCTTTGACAAATAGGTTCTTATTAGTAGAAGGTGGCCTATAAACTGCACACACAACTACATCGCGATAGGAGTCTACTTTTACTGTACCTGTAAGATTTTCAAAGGTTTTTGTCTTTTTTTCGATTACTTAAGATGGTTTCGTACGTAAATAATAATACCGCCACCTTTTTGTTTCGTTCTGAGTTGCGAGTACAGTCTATATCCGGGCAAGTTATACAAGTGAACAATTCTATACGAAACACCCACTTCTGTCAGGATTATAAGGTCAATTGGACATATACAATTATGAATAGTTTGTTGCAATTTAGTAAAGTTTCTTATAAGGGATCTAATATTGAAATGCAAACATGATAGGCTTATACTAGTTTTTGGTGATAACTGTTTAAAGAAATGATTCGTAGAAATGCAACGAAATAATTCGTTTTTAGGTTTTTAGGTAATTTTAGGTCCATAATTGCAAGTTATTAGTTACGGTTAAAATGATATGACATAATACTATTTTATAAATCATTTTACATTGATATAGGTACATCTGTTTCTTTGTCTGACTTAGCCGGAGGTAACTGTTTTTTAATCTGTGCGATATCAGATAGTGTACGTATATAATATATTTTGCTGTTATTGGATTGTCGAGCACATATTTTTCCATATTTACACCACACGTATTCACAGAATTTGTTTAATAACTGAGTTTTAGCCTGATATAATAAATCTTTCTGAAACTTGGTTAGGGCTTCTCGTATATAAACACGGTCTTCAGCTTTTTCCTTAGGCGCGTTCGGCATAACTTGACCCACCGTGAGCCTACGTTTCTTACCGGCATCCACCCACTGCTGTTGCAGCACCTTCGATTTTAATTCCACGAGGATGGGCCCTGGTTTCTGTTTGGTACCTGGAAGTCGCCTCGCCGATTGGATTTCCTTATCCACTATAATCAGCTTCGATGCAACAGTGTCAACCACCTTTCCCATATCAGGAGAAGTTATTTCAGGCAGTCCAGCAACTTCTATGGTCGCAGATAGGGATTGTTGTTCAAAGTCCTTGAGTCCCTGCTCCAGGACGTTTACTCGCAGCTCTAGGTTTTTGTTTTTATTCAGTAGGTCATAATTTTTATTTTCAAGCTCCTTAATTTTGATGTCCTGATTTTTTATAGACTGCTCCATTGTAGTTAGTTGCTCACTGAGGAATTCGAGTGAGTTTTCAAGGCCTCGGATTTCCTCGCGAAAAGTCTTTTTAATCTCCCGACTGATATCTCGAACCAGTTCACTTGCATTGATGATAGGTGTCTCAGCCATGTCTCCATCGGTCTCGTAGTCATTGTCTTCGTCTTCTTCGGGGATCACGAAGGAGGATCTGTGTGACATATTTTTGAAGCACTCTCCACAGCTCCACTCTATTCCGGGCGAGTTCTTGATGGCATTAAGCTGTTTATTAGACAGCTTTGAGCATACAGAGTCAGCATGGACCACCTTTTCACATCTACTGCACTCTAGACCAGGCACTTTCTTGGTAACCGATTTTTTGCATTTAACACACTATTTATTCACCATGATTGGGACTGTAGGTAGGTAGATGTATATTTATTCGCATACTATGCGACTGTTCGTTTGTAAGTACAAATGACAACGATTATTGTGGAGTATATATTGTGGAGTATTTTCTGATGCTGTACTGTATTATAAAAAAATAGCTATTAATAAAAAAAATAGAAGCGGACTATCCTCAACATTTAGGGAGATCGAAGAGAAAGACCGCGGGATAAATCCAGCCTGAACCGATTCATTTTTTTCTATTTCTTAATCGATCTCCCTAAACGTTAAGGGTAGTCCGCCTCTATTTCTTCTATTCTTTCTATTTCTTAATCGATTTGAATAATTAGTATACTAAATGCTTCAAAATTTCATTCAATTTAGGGAGATGTTGTCGGATTCTTAAACCTACCCAATATGCACACAAAATTGGATGAGAATTGCTCAAGCCGTTTCGGTGGACTTTAACAACAAACACCGTGACACGAGAATTTTATAATATTAGAAGTATAATACCTACAAAGAATACATCGGTTCTTTGGAATTCCTCTCGTCAATTCCTAAGTGAGAATTTCTACGTACAAGATGGCAGTAAGCAATGTTTTCTGTCATTAGGTGGCTAATAAATATCTTAAAGGCTCATAAAGTATTCGACACCCAGCGGCGGAGTTGGACGATGTTTTTATTGAGAGGAATCTCGTGAAGCTGTACCTAGTATAGATATTTACCTTCATACATAGATATAATCACGCCTTTATCCCTGAAGGGTTAGGCAGAGGTGAATTAACACCCACATTTCCCCAATAGTTGTATTCGGTCCCACGTAATAAGGGGTGAGCCTATTGCCGTATTGCGGGCACTATTATTTACTCAAGCCGTGCATCTGAGGCAGAGTCTGTGCATATCTGTCTGATGTAAAACAGCCCTATCCCTTAGTCGCCTTGTACAACACCCCATGGGAAGAGATGCGGTGACTCTAATTCTCTCTACCTAGGTATAGATAATTGTGTTTCTGTAGGTATTTATATAAATAAGTTTACATAGCTATGTGTTTTTAGGGATATTTATGTTGTATGTAGGTTATGTGTTCAAGCTTTACATGCATATCAGCTTTGCCTGCGGCTCCGCCCGTGTAGATTATCGCGCTGTATTCTAAATTTTAGCGCTGAGAGTCAAGGGATGAGCGCTTAGTCGTCACTTTCGAGCGTTGAACGCTCAAGAGTACTCAAATCTCTCTCCATTCGACTTTCTACTCGCTTCTCGTTCAGACCCTCATGTTGACTCTATATTAAACTCTCTACTCGACTCAGTTTTCAACCCTTTTCTGGACTCTCTATTCAATTCTCTACCCACCACTCTATTCGACTGTCTACATGACTCTATTCGCCTCTCTATTTGACTCTCTACTCACCTCTCCATACCTCTATCTACTCGACTCTCTAATAACCTCAGTATTTCATACTCACCTCGATTCTCCATTCGCCTCTCTACTTGACTCACTACTAGCTTCTAGACTCGTCTCTCAACTTGCCTCTTCACTCGATTTGCATCTCTACTTGACTCTCTACTCGCCATTCTACCCCTTGGTCTTCTCCCACTCCTCCCTCACCACTCCCCTCGTCTGTTTAGCTAGTCTGATTATAATAAAAGGACATAACTCGTGGTTCACGGCATAGTAGAATTTGGACCACCCCATCTCTTCCCATGCGGTGTCGTACAAGGCGACTAAGGTGATGTAGGCGCAAGGTGTAACATCAGACAAATTTATACAGCCCAGACACAGCCTCAGATGCATGGCTCGAGTCAACAATAGCGCCCATTTTACGGCAATAGGCTCACCCCATTACGTGGGACCGAATACAATGATTGGTGAAATGTGGGTGTTATTTAACTTGTGCCTAACCCTACGGGGATAAAGGCGTGATTATATGTATGTTACTCACTTGTCCTCTAATATTCGTCTCCTGGAATAAAAGTTGTAGATTCGTACTCTTTATTGGTGCCTATTGAATCCCGGGAGGAGACGAATCAATGTTAATTCATGCAGTGGTTAACCTACCTGCCTGCTTATTTAAAGGTGGACCTATGATTTCGAAGTCTGCAGCCATTGTTACGCTTTGAGTACCTACCTACTGCATCGCTCTGTTGAACACACGCAAACAAAGATATTCAAAAAGTTTAGCTACATCATACATGCCTTATGGGTTGCTCATGTTTTGAGTGTAATGAGTGTAATGACTGAATATATATAAAAAAAGTATTTTATCAAGGTACCTACCTAACTATAATATGGTAAGCAATTAGGTATATTTTTTAAGAATACTTGTATAAATTATCGCAAGTTTATAAATGCCCGGTTAATGGCAATAGGCTCGCCACCCACATTGGGACCTAAACATAAACTGGCAAAATGTGGGTGCTAGCACCTCTGCCTACCCCTTCGGGGATATAGGCGTGAGTTTATGTCATGTCATGTCATGTCATGTCATGTCATGTCATGTCATGTCATGTCATGTCATGTCATGTCGTGTCATGTCATGTCATGTCATGTCATGTCATGTCATGTCATGTCATGTTATGTTACTTATATAAAACTAGTAGATAGGCACCTACCTTATAAATATCTAATAATTAATATTACAATGATAAAGATGTGGTCGATAGCTTAAGTATTCTTGGTTAAGTAGTCGGCCTTACGATCGAGAGGTCTCGGGTTCGAATCCTGACCATTACACTACCGACGTGAACCCACTCCTAACACAAGTAATTTAGCTTAGTTGAACGGGTTATAGGGATTATTAGTAATTGCGGTTGCTAATATTCTTTTTTAAAAAGAAACAAAAAAAAAAAGAAATTAGAATATATTTATTATTATAACTCAACTTTATATGTATATCTTGCGTCCTTAAGGTCACTGAACTTCTGATCGGCTGAAACGGTTCTGATAAAATTTATGTGCATGCACTCTGGCATATGAGACTCAAGAGGCGAGAGGCCCGCGAAACGAAATAAATCACACTTCTTCTATCGTGGCAATGGCTCCTCGACTGTGTTCCCGGTGTGCTCCCTGAATGGCGTGCTCGAAGGCACACATGAATTCCTCCGGTGTACATGTCTTTTTATACCTCTTAGGTGGCAGACAAGCATACAGCCCACCTGATGGGAAGTGGTTACCGTGGCCTATGGACGTGTGCAACACCAGGGGGGTCACACTCGCGCTGCCGACCATGAAGAAATCTTCTAATGCCCCTTTTGAAGAACTTCATATTGTAGGCGCATGGGAAAACCGCAGTAGGGAGTTCATTCCACAGCTTGAGTGTGCGTGGGATAAAGTTTCTTTCATACCGCACTGTGCGCACCGTCCCAGGTTGCAGTATGTGGGGATGAATTCCCTGCTGAATGTTGCTGTGGGCATCATGCGTGTGCGCATGGCATGTGTAAGGGCATGTGTCATTATGTCATAGTCTGTGAAGCAACTCTACATTGACATTGCAGCTCTGCGCCACCTGAGAAGCCCAACCAAGACCGGTTTTGAGACGGCACTAACTGCGTAGAAGTAATCTATGCGGTTTTAGTAGGCTACGAATTTGACATAGCCATCTCATTCACTGGTTGGGGGATATTTCCGCATGAAAATGGATTATTCTTTGTTGAAAATCAAGCTGTGTGGTTCCCGGCAGAGATTTAATTTTTTTTTTACCTGCGCATAATCCCCACGGATACCTCCCCACCGGAGTCGGTGGAAGAGGTTATGTCGGACTCGAACCGACTAAAACGCACGCCGCCTGTGGGTCGCTTTTGTTGCCGAAGGTGAGGTTGACAGGCATATCCCTCGCACCCCGGCCTACCCAGGGCCATCTCTCACGATCTGGCCCTCTCGGGTGTGGGGACTACAGAGTCAACAACTCGTCCCCGGAAACGGGGAGGCACGCCACGCGCGCCACCGCCGCGGCGATTCCCGGCAGAGTAGAATTTGGACAACCCCATCTCTTCCCATGCGGTGTCGTACAAGGCGACCTAGGGATAGGGCTGTTAAACATCAGACAGCCCAGACTCAACCTCAGACACAGGGCTTGGGTCAACAATAGTGCCCGGTATACGGCAATAGGCTCACCCTCTATTACGTGCGACCGAATAGAAAGATTGGTGAAATGAGAGTGTTATTTCACTTCTGCCTAATCATCCGGGGATAAAGGTGTGATTATAAGTATGTAAAATTAAAACTAATAATGTCACTATTTCGTGTCACTTAATTTCGGTGACACTACTTTTTTATACCACTTACCGTGGTGGTGGTGGAAAGAGGTTACCGTGGCCTATGGACCTGTGCAGCACCAGGGGTGTTCTTGTATTTGCTGCTAACTTTGTCAGAACAGAGTTTCTGTGCCGTCAGTGTAGAAGACAATAAATAAGACTTTGATCTTCCCACTGACAGCACAAATACTGACTAGTAGGTACATAACTTTAAAATACTAACGCACACGATTTCTAAAACGCTTTTTTATGTTCCATGGTGTTAACTATATAGCAGCCTTGTAAATAATTGCAAAGTAGCAGTATGCAGGAGGCCTTACACTCGACCAGCGGGCGGCGCCTGGCGGGGCGCAAAGCCAGTCTTGTCACAGCTCACAGCTAGTGTGAGAAAAATGTCCTAACCCTCACCTAGATACATGCAGGCGCCGCGCCGGGCAGCGCTTCACCTGGCCTCACTTACATACCTGTTTTATATAGCGTTGAGAGCTGACGATTGAACAGTACCGTGAGATATGGCCGTTGACTTAATGTTGATACCACATTAATAGTTTATCTATGGTGCGGAGTCTGAGCTATGATAGTCGACTCCATAACTATTTATACGGTTGGTTGATGGCACTTGATGGAATAGGTTTTTTTCTTCTTCTTTATTTGATGATTGATTAATATGCCAATAAATAAATTTAAAATAGAAGTGAAAAAAACTTTAATGAGTAAAGGTTACTATAAAGTGGATGAGTACCTTAATGATGTTAATGCGTGGTCAACATAAGTCTCTTGCTTGCTCGCACAAAATAAATTGTAAACAAAACAAATTTATAAAAGAAAAATAAACTAGTTCTAATGTAGTTCGCTGAGTTTCTTGCTGGTATCTTCTCAGTAGAACTAATCTACCGAACCAGCGAAAGAATCATTTTCCAATGGTTTATTTTTAAATTATTTAATATTTTTATATTATTTCTTGACATACATATTTGTAAAATTTTGACGTTCATATGTGCTGTTTATGTGCCTAAACTGAATAAATGAAATTAATTCTTTAATTCTTCTTTATTTGGGTAAACAAACAGAAACACAATATAGTATTTACTTAAAATAGCATACTTTTTTTAATTTTTTAAATAGAACACGTCAATTAGACTTCCCCTTGCCAGGGTCACCATTACTTACACATACCGTGTGACAATGGTGACACTCAGTTTGACGGCCTCATCATATGCTTTTTCACGCCCCGCTTAAAGGACCCGGGACTGTAGGAAGAAGGAAACACGTGAGCTGCTAATGTTATAAATATGTTCCCTACAACATTTAACACAGCTTAGTAGGGTAGTAATAAAAAAAGAGGCCGTTGTTGTTACACATATTGAAATATACTTTTATACCTACTTTTTCCACAGTATATTTTGTTATTACACCTGACCGATTTCGCCTTACGGCATCGTTCAAATTGTAAACCTGTGAAAATGCTGTATGGCGAAACTGGTCAGGTGTAATATTAAAAATATTTTGGAAAAAGTACAAGTGTAGTTCAATATGTGTCGAGTCCATAAGATTATTTATCTTAAGGCTGTGTTATAGGTAAGTAATTTCATTACAGGATAACTGTACAACTAACTATGTATTTCTTAAGAAGGTACCAAATGTAAAAAATTATTAATTAATGAATTATTTTAAACCTTTTGCACACATTTTTTTTTATGCAACTTAGTTGGCAGGCAAGCACACGGCCCACCTGATGGAAAGTGGTTACCATGACCTATGAACGTGTGTAACACCAGTGGAGTCACATCCGTGCTGCCGACCCTGTAAGAACAGAGATTTTGTGCCGTCAGTGTAGAGGACAAAGCAGGACAAGCCTTTGGTCATGCCACTGACAGCACAAAAATTCTCCAGTGAGCTCTGGCTACCCTACTCACCGCCGGGAACACAACACGAAGTTATTATAACCGCGGTATTCTGTAGGGCGGAGGTACTTCCCCAGTCGAACTGCTCAAATGGGCGGAAATACCGCCGTGTCATACCTCCTCATAATACATATGTACACAGGCGGACTTAATGCCACAGGCATTCTCTACCAGTTAACCCAAAAGGTGGTGCAGAAAATAACAAGGTAGGTGCATTATAAAAGGCACCTAGGTAAAACTTCCGAACTCCCGTTTTAAATGTGTAACGGCAAAGAAATACGTGGGGCGCACTATAAGTTTCCGGAATGAATATGAAAAAATACTATTAAAGGTACAAAATTAATTTATTGTTTTTCTAAATAATCTCCCTTGGCGTCTATGCACTTTTTCATTCGATCAAACCAGTTTTGAAAACTTTTGTGCCACTCCTCTGTGGTGACCTCTGAAACGTGTTTTTCATACTCCTCGACAGCCTCTTCTGGTGATGAAAATCGTTGGCCGCGTAATTGGTTCTTAATTTTTGGGAACAGATAAAAGTCACAAGGTGCCAGGTCAGGACTGTATGCAGGATGACTCATGAGTTCAAAATTTTTGCCTTCAAAAAGTCGTTTGTCTGTCTGGCCGTGTGAGAACTAGCATTGTCGTGGTGCAGGATGATACGGCGTTTACGGTTATTTTTACGGAGTTCGTCAATAACTTCCGGCAAACAAATAGTCGTGTACCAGTCACTATTCACAGTACCACGATTTTCTAAAGCAACAGTAGCCACGTGTCCAGTTTTATTAAAAAAAGAAGCAATCATCCGCTTAGATGCACTTTTCACGCGCGCCACTTTGGTTGGTTTCGGCTCATCTTGAAAGACCCATACGCTCGATTGCTGCTTTGTTTTGGGATCGTAGTAATAAATCCATGTTTCGTCACCTGTTACTATGTCCCACACCAAATTTGACGCACCTTCGTTGAATCTGGTAAGCATGGCACTGCGCCAAGTGACGCGGTCCGTTTTTTGATCCTCGGTCAAGTTATGTGGGATCCACCGCGAGCACAGCTTTCTCACACTCAAATGTTTGTGTAGGATTGATTGTATTTGACTCATGCCTATTTCTAAGGATGCGCGTATTTCATGGTAGGTCACATGCCTGTCTGTTTCAATCATACGGCGCACAGCATCGATGTTTTTGTTGGTCACAGCGGTGGACCGCCGACCATCGCGAGATTCGTCACTGAGATTGATACGACCACGCTCGAATTCTGCAAACCAGCTATAAACAGTCGTCTTGCATGGAGCTTCATCGCCAAAAGCTGTTTCAAGCCGAGCGATGCTCTGTTGAGCCGTCAAATTACACTTAAAATCGTAGAAAATCATACTACGAAAATTTTCCCGAGTTAAATCCATGTTAATGCAGACACACAATTTTTTAAATGGCGCCACAAGGTAAAAACAAAAGACAGTCAGATGAAACAAACTGTATTCTACAGCCAAAGAGTTCTATTTTCAAATGTTGTAATAAATTTTTAAATATTGTTTATGTAAGTGGCCAGTTCCGGAAACTTTTAGTGTAACCTATGTATAGATTGCACAAGGAAAGAAGAGTGGATGAAATCCGAAGAATATATACCTAAGAACACCTTTACACGATGCACGCAAAATATATAAGTACACCTTTTTATGATAAATGATAGTTGTAATAAGAATAAAAAAAAAAGTATTTTTTTTTATATGTATAGGACATGTCAATTAGACTTCGCCTTGCCCGATGATAAGCTGACGGACAAAGTCTCAGAAAAGAGGGTCACCATTGCTCACATACACCATGTGACAATGGTGACAGTCAGCTTGTAAGTTGTGTGTAGAGATGTTTACCTATATACAATGGCAAAGGGTCCCTATTCCCCAATTCCTGTCGGCTTACCTTTGCAGAGAAGGTTAAGATGTTTTAATTTGACAATCTAGATTGAGGTAACAATTTTTTTATCGGATTCCCAATTTTGACATTTTACCCTTTGCCACTTCCTTTTATTTTTTTTATACCACTTAGGCCTTTGATTTTTGACGCCAGGCTTACGAGCACACGGCCCACCTGATGGAAAGTGGTTATCGTGGCCTATGGACGTTTTAACACCAGAGGAGTCACAGTCGCGCTGCCAGCCCTGTAATTACAGAGTTTCTGTGCCGTCTGTATAGAAGACAAATCAGGACAAGCCTTTAGTCTTCCCACTGACAGCACAAATTGTCCAGTGAGCTCTGGCTACGCTTCATATTTTTTTTAACTACTGTACATAGAGACACCTGGAGCGGTTGGACACCACAGATCGAGCTCCGAGGTGAAGGTTTCGTATGCAAACGGGAAAAACACTGTGATGACAATAGAATACCTCGGCCATAATAACCTCAGTGTTGTGTTCCCGGCGGTAAGTAGGGTAGCCAGAGCTCACTGGAGAGTTTTTGTGCTGTCTGTGGAAAGGCCCAAGGCTTGTCCTGCTTTGTCTTCTGCTCTGACGCCACAGGAACTTTCTATTCTTCCAAGGACGGCAGTTTTAGTATGATGTGTGACTCACCTGGTGTTGCACACGACCTTAGGCCACTGTAACTACTTTCCATTAGGTGGGCCGTGTGCTTGTCTGCCACCTAAGTTATATAAAAAATAATTATAAAAATACCGAGAACAATGAAAATATATTATATTTTCATGCAAATATATATTTGCATTGAGCAGAAATCGATTGCATTAGCAGTCAAACTACTACTGCGCCACACAGGAAATCAAAGTCCTAAGTTACTAATTAGGTATGTAACACAGATAATATAATATAATTGTAGGTAGGTATTCTTACAACTAAAAACCTATCTGGATCGAACAAATAGTTATTTTGTCATGTAAATGAAAGAATAACTAAAATAACATAAATACTATTACTAACAGCAGAATTGCTGTAATTTTCTCAATAAAACCTTTTTCGAGTTTGAAATTAAGAGTAAATTTCAAACTCGATTATTGGTCTATGGTAACCGAATACTTCAATAAAATCTCGTGCACGAATTTTTGACTTGAATTTCCTCCTTGATTTAAATGTCCTGAGATATCCATAACAAATTTCAAAAAAGAATACATATTCAACACAACTAGAAGAATAATTATACTAAGTATCGGGACTTCTCGCGAATTATATTTTGGAACTTACTATTTCTGCCGACGTTTCGGATGCGTTGCAGCACCCGTGGTCACGACTTGACTAGTCTTCGAGCGTCGAGATGTATGCGGGGAACATTTTTTGAGCGCCTACCCACCATTACACTTATTATGAATGGTTAGGCTGGCGACACACCACACTCACTATGTCAGTTTTTAACGGCACTGTGTTTTTTGGTTTTAGTATCTTAATCACTGGATTCCACGTTCCGGATAGCTTGAATCCATCTTCCCTATTGAAATTTTTATATTTTTTTATTTCAATGGCTTCACGCACAATCCGTGAATAGTAGTGGCGATCAGTGGAGAGGACTTTGGGTTGATGAAGCTCAATCCAGT
Organism: Eilema griseolum; assembly: GCA_963662185.1. Lineage (NCBI taxonomy): Eukaryota > Metazoa > Arthropoda > Insecta > Lepidoptera > Erebidae > Eilema > Eilema griseolum. The sequence continues at coordinate 11,466,648 of OY759239.1, read as the reverse complement.
GATTGGTACCCGACTCAAGATGTTCTGCTACTGCCGATTTGTTGAACTGACGGTTTTTCACAGCTGCGATATGTTCTCTGACTCTCTCTGCAATGGTTCGCTTGGTCTGGCCTATGTAGGAACTACCGCAGCTGCAATCCACTTTATAAACACCCGGTGTTTGTAGAGGTATGACGTCCTTCGATGTTCGCACATATTTCGCTACTTTGGCGAACGGTTTAAAAATCGTCTTGATGGAAAACTTCCGTAAGCAAGATCCGATTTTGTCCGTTACACCTTTCACATACGGCATGTATGCCGGTTGGCGGTCAACACCCAGCAACATCTTCCTCGGTGCACGTCGCGGCTTTCTAGCACTCGTACCATACCCGTTCACCTCAAGAACCTCCTGAACATGATCTAACTCCTGCTGTAGGTGCTCAGGGTCACACAGGTCATTAGCTCGCTTGATGAGCGTCGAACTTACGGATTTTAAGTGAAGTGGGTGATGATGCGAGGAGGCGTGCAGGTATCTATCTGTGTGAGTGGGTTTTCGATACACAGTGTGGGCCAAGGAGCCATCAGTTCTCACCATTAACTTTATGTCTAAAAAAGATAATGTTCTTTTGTTCTCAATCTCATACGTAAACTGTGTCTTCACATGTAATGAGTTGAGATACTCAGTAAAGCGAACCACCTGCTCCCTGTTGCCCTTGAATATACAAAATATATCATCTACGTACCTTTTCCATAGCCTAATTTGGGCGTGGGCGTTCTGAAACACCATTTCCTCCATATGTTCCATCCAGATATTAGCCACGACTGGTGCCAAAGGGCTGCCCATGGCGACGCCGTTTATCTGGAGGTAATTTTGACTATGGTAAAGGAAGTAGTTCCCTTCGAGGCAACTCTGCAGCAGTGTCGCATAACTATCCGGTAGACCATTATCCTTCAATTTAGTTCCAATAATCTGCAGACAGTCTTGTAATGGAACATTGGTAAATAACGACTCAACGTCAAAACTTACCAGAAGCTCATTTGGTTCCAATCTAACGTCTTTGATTATGTCCACAAAATGGCGAGAATCTTTCACAAAAGATGGTGTTTTTCCCACTAATGGCTGCAGTGCTTTAGCAATGTGTTTCGCTAGGTCGTAGGTTGGCGAGTCAATTTGACTTACGATTGGTCGCAGTGGCACATTGGGTTTATGCACTTTGGGCAAGCCGTACAATTTTGGTGGTTGTGTGATCTTAGGTCGGTGTAATTTTTCGAACTCATCCTTTGTGAAGTCCTCTTCGTGCTCCTTGATCAAATTACGTATTTTACGTGTTACTCTTGAAGTGGGATCATATTTAACACTCTTATACGTCTGTGTGTCTTCAAGTAGGTCTTGTATTTTTGCTTCGTAATCAGTTGTTTCCATTACTACGGTGGCATTCCCCTTGTCAGCTTTAAGTACCAGTACATTTTCATTATTCCGCAACGCAACCAAAGCCTCTCGCTCTTCGACGGTAACATTGCTTTTCGGAAGGCGAGCCTTCCGTAAGACATGGGCGACATCTTGTCGTAAGGTGTCCGCGTCACAAACTGGTATCCTGTTACGAGCGATTGCCTCCTCCACGCTACAGATAATGTTTTCATAAGGCACTTTTTTCGGGGTAAGAGCGTAATTCAATCCCTTTTGTAGTATACTTAAGGTTGGCTGGTCTAAGTCTATCTTTGACAAATTGATCACCGTATTGTTCAGTGTGTCACCGGCCTTATTTTGAGCATGATGTGTACTCTTGTGTAGGCGAGCTGTTAATTTGGCAAATTTCCTATCATGCGTGGTGCTGCATAGTTCATAGGTTCTCTCTGCTTGTTGGTATGAAATGCGATCCACCAATTCAAAGTCACTCCCGGTCAACCTTTTACTGCACTCCAAATGTAACACATATAACACTCTGTGCACTCTACTTAACTCCGCATAGTTGTTGTTGATTAATTGTCGTAGTAAACGACCACTCGCATGTCTTAGAATTTTATCGGAATACGCAATATCACTCCGCGGTTTGATACGTACACACGTAGGAATAATGTCCCAATCACGGCATTTCGTGAGAAAAACAAGTGAGGTAGATATACGCGCACACTTCTTCCGATAATATTCAAGGTCTTTCACTTTTTGTGCAATTTCCGGCCCGTATCGGTTTGCTAATGTTATTTTTAAACTTTCGCGGTGTGAATTCATAATTATACTAAGTATCGGGACTTCTCGCGAATTATATTTTGGAACTTACTATTTCTGCCGACGTTTCGGATGCGTTGCAGCACCCGTGGTCACGACTTGACTAGTCTTCGAGCGTCGAGATGTATGCGGGGAACATTTTTTGAGCGCCTACCCACCATTACACTTATTATGAATGGTTAGGCTGGCGACACACCACACTCACTATGTCAGTTTTTAACGGCACTGTGTTTTTTGGTTTTAGTATCTTAATCACTGGATTCCACGTTCCGGATAGCTTGAATCCATCTTCCCTATTGAAATTTTTATATTTTTTTATTTCAATGGCTTCACGCACAATCCGTGAATAGTAGTGGCGATCAGTGGAGAGGACTTTGGGTTGATGAAGCTCAATCCAGTGATTGGTACCCGACTCAAGATGTTCTGCTACTGCCGATTTGTTGAACTGACGGTTTTTCACAGCTGCGATATGTTCTCTGACTCTCTCTGCAATGGTTCGCTTGGTCTGGCCTATGTAGGAACTACCGCAGCTGCAATCCACTTTATAAACACCCGGTGTTTGTAGAGGTATGACGTCCTTCGATGTTCGCACATATTTCGCTACTTTGGCGAACGGTTTAAAAATCGTCTTGATGGAAAACTTCCGTAAGCAAGATCCGATTTTGTCCGTTACACCTTTCACATACGGCATGTATGCCGGTTGGCGGTCAACACCCAGCAACATCTTCCTCGGTGCACGTCGCGGCTTTCTAGCACTCGTACCATACCCGTTCACCTCAAGAACCTCCTGAACATGATCTAACTCCTGCTGTAGGTGCTCAGGGTCACACAGGTCATTAGCTCGCTTGATGAGCGTCGAACTTACGGATTTTAAGTGAAGTGGGTGATGATGCGAGGAGGCGTGCAGGTATCTATCTGTGTGAGTGGGTTTTCGATACACAGTGTGGGCCAAGGAGCCATCAGTTCTCACCATTAACTTTATGTCTAAAAAAGATAATGTTCTTTTGTTCTCAATCTCATACGTAAACTGTGTCTTCACATGTAATGAGTTGAGATACTCAGTAAAGCGAACCACCTGCTCCCTGTTGCCCTTGAATATACAAAATATATCATCTACGTACCTTTTCCATAGCCTAATTTGGGCGTGGGCGTTCTGAAACACCATTTCCTCCATATGTTCCATCCAGATATTAGCCACGACTGGTGCCAAAGGGCTGCCCATGGCGACGCCGTTTATCTGGAGGTAATTTTGACTATGGTAAAGGAAGTAGTTCCCTTCGAGGCAACTCTGCAGCAGTGTCGCATAACTATCCGGTAGACCATTATCCTTCAATTTAGTTCCAATAATCTGCAGACAGTCTTGTAATGGAACATTGGTAAATAACGACTCAACGTCAAAACTTACCAGAAGCTCATTTGGTTCCAATCTAACGTCTTTGATTATGTCCACAAAATGGCGAGAATCTTTCACAAAAGATGGTGTTTTTCCCACTAATGGCTGCAGTGCTTTAGCAATGTGTTTCGCTAGGTCGTAGGTTGGCGAGTCAATTTGACTTACGATTGGTCGCAGTGGCACATTGGGTTTATGCACTTTGGGCAAGCCGTACAATTTTGGTGGTTGTGTGATCTTAGGTCGGTGTAATTTTTCGAACTCATCCTTTGTGAAGTCCTCTTCGTGCTCCTTGATCAAATTACGTATTTTACGTGTTACTCTTGAAGTGGGATCATATTTAACACTCTTATACGTCTGTGTGTCTTCAAGTAGGTCTTGTATTTTTGCTTCGTAATCAGTTGTTTCCATTACTACGGTGGCATTCCCCTTGTCAGCTTTAAGTACCAGTACATTTTCATTATTCCGCAACGCAACCAAAGCCTCTCGCTCTTCGACGGTAACATTGCTTTTCGGAAGGCGAGCCTTCCGTAAGACATGGGCGACATCTTGTCGTAAGGTGTCCGCGTCACAAACTGGTATCCTGTTACGAGCGATTGCCTCCTCCACGCTACAGATAATGTTTTCATAAGGCACTTTTTTCGGGGTAAGAGCGTAATTCAATCCCTTTTGTAGTATACTTAAGGTTGGCTGGTCTAAGTCTATCTTTGACAAATTGATCACCGTATTGTTCAGTGTGTCACCGGCCTTATTTTGAGCATGATGTGTACTCTTGTGTAGGCGAGCTGTTAATTTGGCAAATTTCCTATCATGCGTGGTGCTGCATAGTTCATAGGTTCTCTCTGCTTGTTGGTATGAAATGCGATCCACCAATTCAAAGTCACTCCCGGTCAACCTTTTACTGCACTCCAAATGTAACACATATAACACTCTGTGCACTCTACTTAACTCCGCATAGTTGTTGTTGATTAATTGTCGTAGTAAACGACCACTCGCATGTCTTAGAATTTTATCGGAATACGCAATATCACTCCGCGGTTTGATACGTACACACGTAGGAATAATGTCCCAATCACGGCATTTCGTGAGAAAAACAAGTGAGGTAGATATACGCGCACACTTCTTCCGATAATATTCAAGGTCTTTCACTTTTTGTGCAATTTCCGGCCCGTATCGGTTTGCTAATGTTATTTTTAAACTTTCGCGGTGTGAATTCATAATTATACTAAGTATCGGGACTTCTCGCGAATTATATTTTGGAACTTACTATTTCTGCCGACGTTTCGGATGCGTTGCAGCACCCGTGGTCACGACTTGACTAGTCTTCGAGCGTCGAGATGTATGCGGGGAACATTTTTTGAGCGCCTACCCACCATTACACTTATTATGAATGTTACCAGTTTGTGACGCGGACACCTTACGACAAGATGTCGCCCATGTCTTACGGAAGGCTCGCCTTCCGAAAAGCAATGTTACCGTCGAAGAGCGAGAGGCTTTGGTTGCGTTGCGGAATAATGAAAATGTACTGGTACTTAAAGCTGACAAGGGGAATGCCACCGTAGTAATGGAAACAACTGATTACGAAGCAAAAATACAAGACCTACTTGAAGACACACAGACGTATAAGAGTGTTAAATATGATCCCACTTCAAGAGTAACACGTAAAATACGTAATTTGATCAAGGAGCACGAAGAGGACTTCACAAAGGATGAGTTCGAAAAATTACACCGACCTAAGATCACACAACCACCAAAATTGTACGGCTTGCCCAAAGTGCATAAACCCAATGTGCCACTGCGACCAATCGTAAGTCAAATTGACTCGCCAACCTACGACCTAGCGAAACACATTGCTAAAGCACTGCAGCCATTAGTGGGAAAAACACCATCTTTTGTGAAAGATTCTCGCCATTTTGTGGACATAATCAAAGACGTTAGATTGGAACCAAATGAGCTTCTGGTAAGTTTTGACGTTGAGTCGTTATTTACCAATGTTCCATTACAAGACTGTCTGCAGATTATTGGAACTAAATTGAAGGATAATGGTCTACCGGATAGTTATGCGACACTGCTGCAGAGTTGCCTCGAAGGGAACTACTTCCTTTACCATAGTCAAAATTACCTCCAGATAAACGGCGTCGCCATGGGCAGCCCTTTGGCACCAGTCGTGGCTAATATCTGGATGGAACATATGGAGGAAATGGTGTTTCAGAACGCCCACGCCCAAATTAGGCTATGGAAAAGGTACGTAGATGATATATTTTGTATATTCAAGGGCAACAGGGAGCAGGTGGTTCGCTTTACTGAGTATCTCAACTCATTACATGTGAAGACACAGTTTACGTATGAGATTGAGAACAAAAGAACATTATCTTTTTTAGACATAAAGTTAATGGTGAGAACTGATGGCTCCTTGGCCCACACTGTGTATCGAAAACCCACTCACACAGATAGATACCTGCACGCCTCCTCGCATCATCACCCACTTCACTTAAAATCCGTAAGTTCGACGCTCATCAAGCGAGCTAATGACCTGTGTGACCCTGAGCACCTACAGCAGGAGTTAGATCATGTTCAGGAGGTTCTTGAGGTGAACGGGTATGGTACGAGTGCTAGAAAGCCGCGACGTGCACCGAGGAAGATGTTGCTGGGTGTTGACCGCCAACCGGCATACATGCCGTATGTGAAAGGTGTAACGGACAAAATCGGATCTTGCTTACGGAAGTTTTCCATCAAGACGATTTTTAAACCGTTCGCCAAAGTAGCGAAATATGTGCGAACATCGAAGGACGTCATACCTCTACAAACACCGGGTGTTTATAAAGTGGATTGCAGCTGCGGTAGTTCCTACATAGGCCAGACCAAGCGAACCATTGCAGAGAGAGTCAGAGAACATATCGCAGCTGTGAAAAACCGTCAGTTCAACAAATCGGCAGTAGCAGAACATCTTGAGTCGGGTACCAATCACTGGATTGAGCTTCATCAACCCAAAGTCCTCTCCACTGATCGCCACTACTATTCACGGATTGTGCGTGAAGCCATTGAAATAAAAAAATATAAAAATTTCAATAGGGAAGATGGATTCAAGCTATCCGGAACGTGGAATCCAGTGATTAAGATACTAAAACCAAAAAACACAGTGCCGTTAAAAACTGACATAGTGAGTGTGGTGTGTCGCCAGCCTAACCATTCATAATAAGTGTAATGGTGGGTAGGCGCTCAAAAAATGTTCCCCGCATACATCTCGACGCTCGAAGACTAGTCAAGTCGTGACCACGGGTGCTGCAACGCATCCGAAACGTCGGCAGAAATAGTAAGTTCCAAAATATAATTCGCGAGAAGTCCCGATACTTAGTATAATTATGAATTCACACCGCGAAAGTTTAAAAATAAAACTAGAAGAATAATAAAAAAACCATTTGAATTTATAATTTGAACCTAACCATAATAACTAAGATTAGTATTACAGTTCAAGGTAATCTCTGTTTAATTGCTCGATGCCTCTCTATTTAAAGCGTGTGTTATTAACAATAATATACTCATAAATATTTTAAAACATTATGATAGTAAATATTTAAAAATATTATAACCATTTAAAAACGCTCACTTCTAAACCCACGCAATATCGTAAACCTATTTCAAAGCCAAAGAGATTTAATTATTTGGGATTGCAATTTATATTGTTATAGAAGATAATATTTTTTTGAGTATTGAATCTAGACACTAAGACGGGACTTCCCCAATGAAAATCCGGTCACTACACTACTAAAAACTAGATTCCAATAAATTTATTGAAAAACACCATAACCCAGTCAACCTTATTTATCTACTAACTCGTGTATCCTGCTATGTAGGTATGTAACGGACGGGTCTGGGAGGGTCCAGGGCGACACGTTTAATTATTATTTTTTAGATTTTTTGCCTTTTTTATTTAAATTGTATTTATTTTAATTCTAATAAATAACATTTCAATGTGTTGTGTATGTGTCTGATAAACGATTTCTTTATTTCGTTTCACTTTCTATCTTTCTTTCCTTCTTTCCTTCCTTCCTTCTTTCTTTCTTTCCTTCTTTCCTTCTTTCTTCCTTTCTTTCTTTCTTTCTTTCTATCTTTACACCTGTAAAGAAAGAAAGGTCCAGAAAAGCCGACGTGCCTATAAAAATATTGTTTCTTGTACCACTATCAATTTGGTACCATTAAATGTTTGCATGTTGTAATTTTTAACTCGTTTTTAACACACACTGTTCTGAGTTACAATCCAGTTCAAAAAGTTTGCCGGTTGCTAGTTTAGCGTTAATGTTATGATTGATTGTAATTTGTTGTGTATCTAAACAAATAAAAAAAAAATATGTAAAAGACAGGCTTCAAAGTGACGATCGATGTCGTAGAACCGCTACATAAGTAGAAATTATTTATAACAGTATATATTGACGATACAATACATTTATTAGTCCTTGTAATAGATAAACTGCACAATGAATAGTAAATAGAATATTAGAACTGATGTAAAATGTACTATTATCTATTATTTTATGCTAATAAGGATTGATAGCATCTCATTATACGAGCAATTATCACGTAACATAATATAACGCAAATAATACAAACAATACTATCTCGGCAATTCCTCTAACGTTTTTCATGGTACTTTTTTTTATATATATAGAACACGTCAATTAGACTTCGCCTTGCCTGATGGTAAGCTGAAGGCAAAATCTCAGAAAAGAGGGTCACCATTACCTACACATACCGTGTGACAATGGTGACACTCAGCTTGACGGGCTCATCATATGCTTTTTCACGCCCCGCTTAAAGGACCCGGGACTGTAGGAAGAGGGAAACACGTGAGCTGGTAATGAATTCCAGGCCTTAATGGTGCGACAGAGGAAAGAGTCACCGAACCGCTTGGTTCTTGATCGGACATCTAAGACCTAGCGCAGGATTTCTTTCAGTGTAAAGAGGTCCGCAGTCGCTTTTGTAAAACTCAAAATAAGTCATATCAGGTGGAGAAGGATTCTGGACGTCAATCAATTCAATCAATTAGGCTATCGCAGTCCACTGCTGGACATTGGCCTCTCCCAATATTGGGAGGCTTCGGCTTTGGCCTACTGTTTCCACGCTGGCCAGAAGGGTTGGTACAGGGCGGCCGGTGATTTTTTCTGCGAGCAAGTTTTGCTCGTGAAGGAGGAGACAGGGTGGGGGCGGCAGCGGGAGCGACGAAGGATCGCAAGCCAAGCTGCCCGCGTACGAAGGCAACTCGGGCGTCCGAGGTCGATGAATGACCTCCGCACCCCATGAGCGCAGGCCTGGGGGTGACGGGTGGAGCCGCTTGTCATCCTGGCAGAAGCGGAGCGCGATTCTGAGGACAAGTTGGGGACTCTGTGATCCCCACACCCAAGGAGAGGGCCAGATCGATAGAGATGGCCCTGGGTCGGCCGGGGTGCGAGGGATATGCCTGTTAACCTCACCTTCGGCAACCAAAAACGACCCACAGGTATCGTGCATTTTATTCGGTTCGAATCCGGCATAACCTCTCCCACCGGCTCCGGTGGTGGAGATATCCGTGGGGATTTTTCGCATGTAAAAAAATGGGTTGGGGATTTTTAGGGTTTCGTACTTCAGAAGGGAAAAAACGGAACCCTGATAGGATCACTTCGTTGTTCGTCTGTCCATTTGTCTGTCTGTCTATCAATCCCTTTTTCCCAGGAATGCTTGGAGGTATCAAGTTGAAATTTATACCACATACTCAGGTCTATAACGACTTGAAACTTTGTGCAAAAATCAAACTTTTAACTCAACGCATTCAAAATATATTTCAGTTTATGTAGTTGTAAGTTACGGATCCTCAGTGCGCGAGCCCCACTCGCACTTGACGGGCTTTTTCCTTATTATGAGTAAACATCGCAGAATTTTGTGAATGGGTATTTAGATTTGAGGTCGTCCTCAAGAAACCTTATTATAGCAAATTAGTCAAATTTATTTATGAGCGCAGGAAATAATAAACACTTATTATTTTTGATAAACTTGAACAGGATAAATGGCTCGCCCGCGAACCTCAACGTGGGTGTCAGTGGCGACTGGCGACATAAAAAATCTTACTATGTATATTTATGCTTATATGTATGTATAATATTAATATTTACAAAATGTACACGCAAGTTATCTAAATTAAAGTATTAAAAAAGAAAACTGAATATACCTAAACAATCCTGCAGGTTCAGGCTTCAAAGAATTCCTGTATGTATAAGTGTATGTGTATATTTATGTCTATTGTCTAGGGTAAACATATTGTATACCTTTTTAGGTATATTAAATCTACACTTTCATGTACCTATACTTTAATATTTTTAATGTGCCCAAATACCCCACTGATCCCACCACCAACGCCGGTGGGGGAGGTTATGTCGGACTTGAACCGACTAAAACGCACGCCGTATGTGTGGGACGCAGGTTGCCGGAGGTCAGATTATCTGAGACATCACTCGCACCCCGACCGGCCCAGGACCGTCTCTTACGAGACGGTCTTCGGGTGTGGGGACCACGGAGTCCCCATCGCATCCTCGGGAATATGGAGGAGCGCATCGCGCACAGTCGCCATGGCCTGCTTCTGCTAGGGTGACAGGCGGCTCCACCCGTCACCACCAGGCCCGCGCTCATGGGGGACTCGTGATTCATTTCGTGACCTGTGACGCCCAAACCGCCTCCAATCGCAAGCAGCGAGGTTTGCGAGTTTCCTTCGCTCCCGCTCCGCTGCCTCGCTCCCGCTACGCCGCTCTTTCATGTACACTAGACTTTGCCTCTCGTATTACAATTCCTCTGTGCACTCCCAGGTTTGCTGGAAGAGAACTCAATTTTAAGTTTAGCTCGCCTTTGTACATGACATCTCATCTTTATACTTAGGTATATATGTGTTCAATAAAGTTTAAATAAAATACCTGAAATATTTCGTTGTTTTAGTTTAGATCCATTTTAAGGTTCCATATTAACAATTCAATTTCTTCTTCATTCTCATCTTAGTGCTAAGTGCCAATCACGGCCGCGGCGGCGCGTCACGCGCTCCTCTCCATTTCCGGGGACGAGTTGGGGACTCTGTGGTCCCCACACCCGAGGAGAAGGGCAGATCGATAGAGATAGCCCAGGGTCGGCCGGGGTTCAAGGGATATGCCTGTTAACCTCATCTTCGGCATCCAAAAACGACCCACAGGCGTCGTGCGTTTTGGTCGATTCGAGTCCGACATAACCTCTTCCACCGGCTCCGGTGGGGGGTATTCGTGGGGATTTTGCGCACTTAAAAAATAAAGTGCCAATCACGATTGCATCCAAAGCATGCACTTGCACGTATAGTCCACTGTTTTACTTTTTCTTTTTACTTAGTTTATACGAGACCAACTGTCGTCTGACCGAAACCTCGAAAGGAGAGCCAGCACAAGGGCTTCGTCCTTCAATCATCAGATGTACCTACCGGTTTACAGAGAAAGTTGACTTTCACCCCAAAGCTTTTGGTTCCTATCATTGAATTAGTCCATCGCAATCCATTGCTGGACATAGACTTCTCCCAATGTTGGGTGGCTTGGTTCTACCCAAGTTGTAATTATGACTGAACGTTCAGGCCTGGATCTGAGGCAGTAAACCTCTTAAATAAATCAGCCAATCCCAATTCCCATTCATTGAATCTTCTATTCTACTCTACTACCAATTTGGTATTTGACTGACTAGTCAAATTAGTGACTTTTTACTAAACATCATAACGGTAAGTTATAAAGAAACTTGTATGAAATATTTTATTGGGACGTCATAATATTTAAATAATATATAAATATATATAATATATAATAAAAAAATAGTCAAATCATTTACTATTATAGGTTGGGTGGATGATTAAAAATAAATAAAAAATGTAATATAATAGCCGACGCATGTTTTACCGCTCTTTTAACATTCTTAATTTAATGAGCTTAGTTAAATGATTTATTTTAACTCCAGGAAGATACCCATTTGTGCTAATTGCTCAAGCTAGGAGATGAGATACCGCGCTTTTGTTTAGGACGCATTTCTCACAAGAGAAGTGGGTTCCTCTAGAGATGGGCTTGTTATCGAGAGCTTGTAGGTGTGCTTATAATTTACTGTGTGTAGGTAGCACATACTTTAATTTTCAAACATCAAAAAATATCTCTAGACCACCAAGATTCAGGATGCATCATCCTTAACACGACCAAGTGATCAACAAATGTATTTTATTGTCATAAAAATGTACCATATTTGCGTACTTTTTTTTTACAAAAGCAAGTTCCGACCCACGCCAGAACGCCAACTTAAAAAAATGTCGTTTTACTGCATGTGTGATATCAGAGGTAGAGCTCAAATGACCTTGCACAAAACACGTGAGGAACCTACGCAATTTTAGGCTGAATATCATATGATTATGTGGTGTAATATTTCATCTAAAAACGCATTTTTTTACTTGACTTTTGCGGTAGTCATTTTTAGGTATTCAAATTTTTAATAAGTACCTAGTAATACCTAGTAAAACTAATAGTTTAGAAATTGGTATCCGTTTGGAATATAAAATAAATGTGAAAAAAAATATATTAATGTAGGATTGGATTGGAATAGATCTATTTAAGCGACTAGAAAAATAAGTAGGTTTATTGTAGGTTCTGTTTAGGTAAATAATATAATAACGCCTTTATCCAAGGAAGGTTAGGCAGAGGTGAATTAACACCCATATTTCACCAATCAAAAAATTCGGTCCCATGAAATAGGGGGTGAGCCTATTGCCGTCTTCCAGGCTCTGTATAACTGTCTGAATGTTAAATATCCCTATCCCTTAGTCGCCTTGTACGACACCGCATGGGAAGAGATAAAGTGATCAAAATTCTACTCAGCCAAGAATAAATAATTTGATTTTTCACGTCTCTCATCAAAAGTTCAATTTTCAATGGCTGACAATAAATCTCCGAGCCAAACCTCAAAGGCAACAAACCTTTGACAGGCAAATCTATTATTAGATACAGTCAGCGTCAAAAGTTTATGGTAGGTAAGTAATTTTTATTTCTCATTAAAATGCTATTTTAACTTAGCTTCTCAGTGGGTTCTATGGAAATATTTAATATGTGTATTTAATATATTTAAAAATATGATAACATTACAAACAATTACATATTTGAGCCGTTTGGGGTTGAAACGCTGGGTTCGTGGGGTCCGAGCGCACGGTCGCTATACAAAGAAATAGCAAAACGACTGGTCGATGCTTCGCGTGACCAAAGGGCTGGCCTCTTTTTCGCTCAACGGATTGGCATTGCCATCCAACGGGGCAATGCCGCCAGCCTTTTGGGCACATTACCAGTCGACATCGATGGGGAGGAATTCTTCGATGCTTAATTTGATCCTTTTGTATCCTATTTTGTATTCTTGTAAATATTAGTTTATATTTTATTCCTTATTCCTATTAGGTATTATAGTCTTGTATCATATATGGGTGTTAAAATTTACGTAATATATTTAATGAATATTTAAATTCTGATTAAAAATACTGTACAATAAATGTTCACTCAAATCTATGTAAGAGAAATTTTACAGAAACTTTCTGTGCGAATAACGAAATGTATAATAAAAGATTACCCACGTCTCCGCGCGCGTAGACTGATAATAACGATTTAAAAAAAGGATCTTCGAATTGGGTACAGCCGTTCAGAAGTTATGAGTAATACCTAAATATATATGTGGATTCCACAAACGCAATAATAAGGTAAGGTCAACGTTACCTTATGATCAACTTCATTCGTGTCAAGAAGATATATTTATAACTAGTTGAACCACCCAGCTTCGCCCGTTGTAGGTACATTATGAAACCTAATGTCACATATTTGAGTTCGTAATTCTTTAGATTTCAAACAATGTAAGGAAATCTGCCGGATTTGTTGACATTTATGATCACTGCTCCCGCCCCGTTAAATAGTAGTTTTTAATTTTTTTATAAACTCACGCCTATATCCCCGAAGGGGTAGGCACAGGTGCTGGCGGCACCCACATTTTGACAGTTTATGTTTAGGTCCCAATGTAATAGGTGGCGAGCCTATTGACATTTACCGGGCACTTATAAGCCTGCGATAAATACACACATAACTTCGATAAGTCATTGTTGTGTGCCATGGTAACACCTGGGATCGAACCCGAGATCTCATCTCAGCAGTCCATCACCCATACCACTAGGCTACCGCGGTTTAATAGTAGTGTGATGAAAAAATAGCCAAAAACCTTCGCCGATAAATGGACTATTCAACACCAAAAGAAATTTTAAATTCGAACCTATAGTTCCGAAGACTAGTGCGTTTAAACAAACAATGTCTTCAGCTTTATAATATCAGTAGGTACACATATATACATACATACCTACAGTTACGCCTTTTTCCTAGTGGGGTAGGCAGAGATTATAGTTTTCCACTTTCTACGCTCCTGGTATACCTCTTTTGCTTCTTCTACTTTCATAATTGTTTTCATACATTCTCGCCGGTTTCAGGTACACTTGACATGTCCTTTCTATAAAACACCTTCGATCTTACGTGAACCCCTACCGGGTTGTCCATTCACCCTCGCTTCATAAATTTTCGTTAGTCTTCTTTCGTCCATCCTCTCCGCATGTCCGTACCATCTAAGCATCCCTTTCTCTATCTTAGTCACTACATCTTTAAATACACCACAACGTTCCCTTATCACGCTGTTCCTCACTCGATCCGTCAACTTCACCCCTGCTAGACTTCCCATTCCCACAGCATTCAATTTACTTTTTTTTTTATATACTACTTAGGTTACCGTGGGACGTGTGTAACATCAGAGGAGTCACACCCTTGCTGCCGACCTTGTAAGCACAGAGCTTCTGTGCCGTGAGTGTAGAAGAAAAATCAGGGCAAGCCTTTAGTCATCCCACTGACACCACAAACTCTCCAATGAGCTCTCGCTACGCTACTCACCGCTGGGAACACAACACGAAGTTATTATGGCCGCGGTATTCTGTAGGGCGGAGATACTTCCCCAGTCGGACTGCTCAATTGGACGGAAATACTTTCGCGTCCTACCTCCTTACTTTCATACTTCTTTAAAACCCAACATTCATTACCATAGATAAGTGTAAGATAAGATAAGATTAACTTTACATACATACATACATATAATCACGCTTTTATCCCCGGAGGGTTAGGCAGAGGTGAATTAACACCCTCATTTCACTAATCATTGAATTCGGTCCCACGTAATAGGGGGTGAGCCTATTGCCGTCTTCCGGGCACTATTGTTGACTCAAGTCTTGTATCTGTGCCTGAGTCGGAGCTGTATATATCTGCCTGATGTTAAACAGCCCAATCCTTTGGTCGCCTTGTACGACACTGCATGGGAGGAGATCGGCTGGTCCAAATTCTACTCTGCCGGGAAACACGCGACAAGACTTTATTGACATATGACCCACCCCAGCTTCGCCTGGGGTATATTTTGAAGCTTCATATCCCTTTGAGCCCGTATGTTTTAGTCTTCAAAATATGTATGAAAAATTGCCGGATTTGTTAACATTTATTATCAATGCTCCGCTCCCTTAAGTAGAAGCGTGATGATATACAGCCTAAAACCTTCCTCGATAAATGGACTACCCAACACTGAAAGAATCATTCAAATCGGACCAGTAGTTCCAGAGATTAGCGCGTTCAAACAAACAAACAAACTCTGCAGCTTTATAATATTATAAGCTTTATAATATTAGTATGGATAAAACAATAATACATGTATCCACTAAGTAACAATTTTAACCATCCAGCTAGCCGCAACAGCCATCAGGTTTTCCTTCCCATTCCCTGGCTAGTAAAGTAACTGTGTTACAGGTAGGTTATGGATAATTGTAGGGACGATCACTCCTTCATGTACCGCTAGGTGTGCTTGTTTATATTTGTTTATACCACTTAGGTGGCAGACAAGCACAGGGGCCACCTGATGGAAAGTGGTTACCGTGGCCTATGGACGTGTGTAACACCAGAGAAGCCACACTCGCGCTGCCGACCCTGTAAGCACAGAGTTTCTGTGCCGTCAGTGCAGAGGACAAAGCAGGACAAGCCTGCCGCTGACAGCACAAATTCTCCAGTGAGCTCTGTGTGTGTTTATATAAACACCTCAACAAAGTCTAGGGAACAAGATGACCCCAATTATTTTTTTCGTGTAAATCTTGTTTTGCAAATAACAGGCAGCAAATAAATAAAAATAGAATAAAGTAGATTACAGAGTTGTTCGAAATTTAAAAATAAATTTAAATAAGTAATGATTTTCGAATATATGGAGGGAAAACTTTTAAAAGTGTTTGATTGTGCAGTTTCTCTGAGGCAAAATAAAAATTATTTTTTTTGATTGTAAATAACGTTTATTATCATTAATACGTATTTTACGTATGGTTTGTGCATTTTTGTGACTGTAGTCATCATGTCACGTCGTCATTTAAGTCGCGAAGAGATGTTAAGGGCTGTTGGTATGCTGCAAGCTGGACGAACTCAACGCGACGTAGCGGATGCTGTCAACGCCCAACCAAGCGTAATTTGCAGATTATGGGCACGCTACAGGTGTACGTGGCACGTCACAGGGGACTCCGGTTTTCCGACGAATCTTGCTTCGGTTTTCATCCTGATTCGAGAAGAGTGCGTATATGGCGAGTTCCTGGACGTCGGAGTCGTCTCCAGAATCCGCAAGAAGTTCATCCTTACCAAGGTGGAACAATCATGGTATGGGCTGGAACTCGCCTTGGTGGAAGGACCGACCTCGTTTGGATTCGGGGCAATTTGAATGCAAACCAATACATTCAGGAGGTTATACACCCCATGGTAATCCCTCATCGACAGCAGTTCGGTCAAAAAAAAAATGTATGAAAATGTTTTTATTAAAATTAAAATTGAAAACGGT
Organism: Eilema griseolum; assembly: GCA_963662185.1. NCBI lineage: Eukaryota > Metazoa > Arthropoda > Insecta > Lepidoptera > Erebidae > Eilema > Eilema griseolum. The sequence goes on along the minus strand of OY759239.1, from coordinate 11,450,122 downwards.
ATAAAAATAACCTTCTATTGATATAAAACACTCACTATTACAAGAAAGGGTTTTTAAATAAAAACTAGAAATGTCCTTGTTCCCTAGACTTTGTTGATGTGTGTATTAGTACTATTAGTATAGATTCTACATACACAATAATATAAGGGACGTATGGTCAAAGTTACGTTTATGATCAACTTTGTTCGTGTCAATCAATAATTTATAATTTTCCTCTAGTGACTCAATATTAATTACGGTGAACTGCTATTTTTATTCTTAATTTATTTCAAAATACCACTAACACCTATTACGGCTTATATGACGAATTAACTCAACTTTGTCCCAGATTTAACTTGACTTACTAATAAAGGATAATTACTGCAATTAGCAATATTTATTTTTATTTATTTATTATTATCTCAAAGAATCGTTTTCCAATGGTTTATGTTTACATTATTTAATATATTTATATTATTTCTTGACATAATTGTAAAATTTTAATTCATATGTGCTCTTTGTGTGCCTAAATGAATAAATGAAATTGATTCTTTGATTGAAGCGCAGTTGATTTTCATTCATCCATTTTACTAGAAGCTAAATCAATATACCCACCCAGAACCTCTGTCATGTCGTGCAACAATCAACAATGTGTTCAAAGTATTACTGAACATATAAATGTCAATGTGGGAGGTCTTTCACATGTCAACCGGGTTACGTCTTAATCTGGTTTGATTTATGACCAATAAACCTAATGGTTTTTAATGTTTAAGGCGAAAACTTTATAAGGAAGGTATGCGATATTTATGTTGACAGAAAGAGAGGTTACAAAGATTGATTACATGAAACTTTTAAAAGCTAAAAATAGCTTTTTTAGCAAACAAGCTCATGGATCTAAATTTTACACTATGGTTTCTCAAAGTGGGGCAAGTCGTACGCGTTATCTATTTTATTAGGGTATCCATTACATCGATACCTACAGGTGAGCAACGAAAGAAGAAAGCCAACTCCTATTTAAAATGGATTTAATAATGAGACAGAATTGGAAATTAGACAATAATAGGTTGACGTAGTTTTCCTGCTACAATATGGGGCTAGACATTAGAAGGCACAGGGTTGGCAGCACGAGTATGTCGCCCCTGATGTCGTACACGTCCCTACGCAACTTCTGTTTCTTCTTCACTAGCGCGTAGGAAGCGATGGTAAACTTAAGTAGAATTATTATTAACGTCAATAACACAAAACAATTTTATAACATAACATAAACTCACGCCTATATCCCCGAAGGGGTAGGCAGAGGTACTAGCACCCACATTTCACCAGTTTTTGTTTAGGTCCCAATGTTATAGGTGGCGCACCTATTGCCACTAAACGGGCACTTTTAAACCTGCGATAAATACACACATTACTTCGAAAAGCATCGAAAAGTCATTGGTGTATGCTGGTAAACCTGGGATCGAACCCGAGACCTCGTCTCAGCAGTCCATTACCCATACCACTAGGCTACCGCGGTAAACAATTTTATGATGATTATAATTATTCTGTCTTCTACCACCTGCTACGCATTTGTTTATGATGTATATTCAATGAAGTGTTCTTACTTACACCTTTGATATGTATTAAAAATATTTATTTTTATATTTTAATGGAAATCTATGTCATACCAGGGACAAATGTGACGAAATATACTGTAACTATTACCTCAAAGTTGTAAATGAATGACAGATGGTTGAGATCGGAATATGTTTTGGGTAGAATATGGAAAGACATTCAAAAAAATATTCGTGGCTAGGGTTTCGGGGGTTCAGAACGAAAACACTAATTTTATTGTTCAAGATTGAAAATAAATGATTTTGACTTCTTTTTTCTTCTTTTTGCAAACAAAACAAAAGCAATGTTCATTGGAAACTCCACTGCGATCCAGGAGTTGTTCAAGCGTATTTCTGAGCAGTTTACTGCAATGTTCAGACGTAAAGCTTTCTTACATTGGTATACTGGAGAAGGTATGGATGAAATGGAGTTCACTGAGGCTGAGAGCAACATGAATGATTTAGTATCTGAGTACCAACAATACCAGGATGCGACTGCCGAGGAAGAAGGCGAGTTTGACGAAGAAGAGGAAGGAGGTGATGAAGGAGACTAAACTGTATTGCTTTTTATTAAGATTTGGTACCACTTAGGTGGCAGACAAGTACACGGCCTATATGAAGGAAAGTGATTACCGTGACCTATGAACGTGTGTGACAACAGTGGAGTCACATCCGTGCTGCCGACCCTGTAAGAACAGAGATTTTATGTGCCCTTAGTGCAGAACACAAAATCAGGACAAGGCTTTGGTCTTCCCACTGACAGCACAAAAATAACAAGGTAGGCCGTGCTACGTGACCAGCAAAGGCCGAATCATTTTGTTCATAGCACAGTTTGTGGTAACCATTTGAAAAAGTTTTACAGACGAACGGATTTTACTGGTGAAATCCAGCCTAAAGGTTTTAAGCTTAACACTAGTAAAGGAATTTATTTTATGTTTACGAAAGACCAAATTAAACACAAACTAAATACTTACACAACTCTGTACTTAGTAAATTATTAACATCGTTGTGTTAGGTAAAAATGCAGCTCTTATGCAACACTGTGTCATGCAATAAAGAATCAAAGAGTGGTATCCCAGCGCATGCCCATTTGGGCTTAAGCGGATTGCATGCTTTCCCGCCAAATACGGCAGCCATGACACTTGAATGAATTATTCGAATTGACATGACTTTATAACGGTCTGCGAATCATGATCACATATTATTATGATTTTGTGTAACACGTTGACAGTAATACATGGTACTATATACGTAGATGGAGTAGATACTGATTGGAGTATTGGCATTGCCAAATTTAGAACGCCGCGTGCCATAATAGGACAGCAGGCTGACATGTTAGGTCAGGTACCTACACTAATTTTGTTTATTGTAGTACATATCTAGTTTGTACGGTGGTAGTGGTCTATACTTTTTCTTGTATTATTATATAGGTAGGTAAAACAGTTCTGAAATTTAAAAGATATACCTGCTAGTGACCCAGGCGTTCACGCTCTTGAGACTCAAGGGGCTGCAATTCAAAGCAATTAAAGTTCATTGTACCTTTACTTTATGAATCAATCACAGGACTAAAATTAACTCACAATTATTTCCTCAAACGTTATGAGTTATTTTTGGTTTAGTAATCACGGTTCGAAGAATATTTACAAATTGATACTTTACCTATACAAACAAAAATATATTCGTCATCATGTAATTTAATAACTATTTAGTGGGTGAATAACTATTTAATGCAGATAGAATAAATATATTAGTCATATCCACATTATTTAAGCACAAAGCAATTCTTCTTGATAACTGACGTCATAATCAGTTCTATTTCATTTAAATTTTAAGACAATTACTGGTCTATAAGAATATAATTATTATTCCAATTTCAAAAATTATTTTGAAATTAGAGTAACTACCTATAGTCCGTTCACGAAGCCGTGCGAAAAAAGGTAAACAAACCATAAAAAAGGTTCTTTTAGGTGTCAGTTTTTTATCAATAATTGAACTACGAATTTAATAAATATTTTAACTAAGTAAGAAGCTAGATAAAATTATGAACAAACTGGCATATTTTAGGTGATATTTTTTAATACAAGCTGAATATTAATTAATTCGTTTAATTAATATTCACCTTAACACTTATCATATTTTTTAAGTAAAATTTTAATATTCATAATTATTGACCTTATAAAAGACCTAAAAATGTTGTGAATATCAAACTTTGCATTTGTAGTACTACTAAATAAAGGTGAACAGTAATATCTACTAAGTAATGAAAGTACAATTAATAGTTTCTGTATTTAGCCGGGTTACACCCGCCATTTTTTACTCGTGATCAACTTGTTGACGTGAGAGTTTCTTCCCGGATTGTTTTCGTTAATTCTTTATTATTCGTTGTTAAAGTTATTGTTTTTGTTAAGTTTTATAGTTGTGTTAAGTTTTTATATTCAGTTATTGTTAAGTTTCTTTTCTCTGAACGTTAATTTTGGTGGAAATGGGTGAACCTGGTCCGAGCGGTGCTTGTACGTTTACTTCACCGAAGAAAAAACGTTCCAAGCGTACTCCAATGCATTCTATGGATAAGGAGACAGTTATTAATGTGTTCAAACATGTAGAAGAGACTTGGCCCAAAGATTCGTATCCCTACAAAACTGATATTATGGACAAGACTGCAGAAATTATGGGAATATCACGAGCCTCTGTATACCGGTTTGTACAAGAAAAGAAGACAACAGGTCGTCTCGAATCTCCGCCACCACCAACATACAGGCAATCTTTGATTCATAGCTTAGACGACATGGATTTGGGCGCGATACGCCGTAAAGTACATATGTTTTATTTTAATTTTACGTAAATGCTGACGATATGTTGCCAAATTTTAAAAGGACTACATGAAAACACTACAAAAGTTTGACAACCACTGTTTTCTTTGTTTACCATTTTTCTCACGGCTTCGTGAATAGACTATATATTCTGACCGGCCAGTAATCTAAAATTGATTGGCCACTGTTGTTAATAAATATAGACTAGCGAGTGGTGTCTGTGCACTCCTTGCCTACCCTGGAGGAAAAAGGCGTGAATATATGTGATGTTTGTTAAAAAATTTTAAATAATTTGATACTAAGTAGTCTGCCTGCTCGTTGCCACAGTAAAAAAATATATGCAAGGTATTCAAATCCAATACATAAGGATTGAGTTACATGGTCAACTAATAATAAATATAACAGCTCAGAGACCAAATTAATCACTGACTTTTCGTCACGTTCTAAAGTCGTAACTTACCTAAGTTTTCATAGTTACCAACCTATAGTCTGTGCCTAAGTTACTTACTTCAGGACCCAAGAGATTCTCACCTGCATCCTGCAAGCCTGTCCATCTGCTGAACCACAAGGTACCGATGCAGGCTTTCCTTTCAGGGTTGAGGAGTCAGTAGGAACACGAAGATACGACGGTATTTCCGTACCAATTGAGCAGTCCGACTGGGGAAGGACAGTCAACATCAGATATATTTTGACGAATAAAGTACTCAAAATGATCTTAATGTTTCCCCCCTTCCTGTTGATTGTTGTGATATTTTGTACACACCTTTATTTCGGTTTAATTTGCTCTTAATACTTTCATATTAACATCATTTTGAGACTTTGTAGTCAAGATCGTTTTGAAGCTGACTGTACCTCTGCCCTACAGAATATCGTGGCCATAATGTCCTCGCGTTGTGTTCCCGGCGGAGAGTAGGGTAGCCAGAGCTCACTTCAGAGTTTTTGTGCTGTCAGTGGGAAGAGCAAAGGCTTGTCCTGCTTTGTCTTCTGCACTGACGGCACAAACTCTTTCTGTTCTTAGAGAGTCGGCAGCTCGAGTGTGTTGCACATGTCACTAAAGACGTCGTTATCCTCACATTGAGTGTGTCGTGAGCTTGTGTACCCCATGAGTGGTATATAAAAGTCAGTCAAGTGCGAGTCGGACTCGAGCAGCGAGTGTTCCGTGACTTAACCGTCATAAACAGTAATATATTTTGAATTTTTGCAGTTACATGACTTTACAGACCTGAGGATGTGGTATGAATTTCAACTTGATACCTCCACGCATTCCTGAGAAAAAGGGATTGATAGACAGACAGACGGACAGACGGACAGACGGACAACGAAGTGATCCTCTAAGGCTCCGTTTCATTTGAGTTAAGAAACCCTAAAATGGTATACGCTCCCGTAAAGCTAAGTAAGTATATTATATTATGGAAGAGTAGAAAATCAGACCCCGGGCTTCAAAATGCAAGCTTCGGATGATGAAGAGGGAAGTCGGTAGGATTCGTGTTAGGTTCGTGTTCAATTCCTTTCTTTGCATCTCAGGTAAAATATCGATTAGAAGGATAAGATTAGGCAATAGGATGTAAGCTACTTCGACGTTTCAGAGAGAAAAGGTCCCAAACGATATCCTTATCACTTTAATATACTTAGTGATTTTTCCGTCAACCTTTTTGTCGTTTGCACCCTTTTGCATCAATATATTTTCAATATATTTTTATCCGTTGACAGGTTATCCTACAAATTGTGCTAGTACTAAAAAAAGTCCGTAAATCAAAAATGTTGAAGATGGAGTGGGTTTTATAATCAGTACTACGAATATTGCAGATTATAAGTTGAACTAGAGAATGAAATGCTAAGAAACGACTACTTAGTATATTCCTAAAGGGTCATTGACGTAATTTGATGGACTAAGGATCAATTGGTAATAGATGCTCTCACAGCTCACTCATAACCATATCTCATAAAAACTCTCCATTCATACACACATGCACGCAAGCATGCTTGCAAGCACACACGCACTCACGTTCGGAAGCACGCACCCACGCACGCACTGCTAGAAAACGTAACTCCTCCAAATTACTTCTGATTAATACCAATGCAGGTTCGCAACTAACCCTAGGACTTCCTGAGTACCATTATAGAGTGTGTTCTTGAGTGATCATGTCCTTGAGTACAGAAGTCACAATAACGGGAATGTGTCATTTATTCCCATTGCAAAAGGTTCATCAACGGATAGTGCGTATCCATCATAATATAACTCATTCTGTTTTAACAACGTTGTATTTAAAAAAAAAACTGATATTTAATAGGTGGTGCACATCTTTAGAATACAGACAAACTCCAGACAGGAAGCATTTGATGACGTTTAATTAATTAAATTTGTAAATTGAAGCTTAATTAGTTTTAAACGGCACAGTTGAATGTATACATTACATGGAAAATTAATCACGAGCAGTAAAAAACAGATTACATTCGTACACTGCCAACTTGCGTGGAAACAATGAGAGAGATCAATGCGCGTGGGCTTCGGCGACGGTAAAGGTATTTCTAGACTGATGACTACTGAGATTCGTTTTTATTATGAGGAGTAAATTACGGAAATAGCCAGTAATTACTAATTAGTTAACGTAATAATTGGTTATTGTCTTGCACAGAGGATACCCGACTACTCCTCTCCTATCTAAAAAACCGATTCTGTGCGAGAACAATTTTATTCTAGACACCTAAGATCCACGGAAAATTTATCCCTGTCAATTGTGACGCATTCTACAAGTTTCTGTGATAAGTCCTTCACAGTACAAGCTGCACGATTGTGGAACGCGTTGCCTGTAAACATCAGACGAGTACAGTCACTGGCTACATTTCAGAGACTGGTAAGGGAGCGTTTTAAGTTGTTAAGTATGTTCACTATTTGCTTTTTGTTTCATTTTCTTTTTCTTTTTTACTTTTAGTAGCTCTATATTATGTAATTGGTGTTCATTTGTATATAGTATATTTATATAATATATATTTAACATGGGTATGTATAAATGTAGCTATGGTATTTGTATGTTTATATAAAAAAAATTTTTTATACAAGTTAGTTGGCAGACAAGCACACGACCCACCTGATGGAAAGTGGTTACCAGGACCTATGAACGTGTGTAACACCAGTGGAGTCACATCCGTGCTGCCGACCCTGTAAGAACAGGTATTTTGTGCCTTAGTGAGTGAACAGAGATGGTATAAATTTTATGTATGTAGGTAGGTACATATACGTAGGTATTTATTCCATGAAATAATATAATCTCTTACTCTTCTTCACTTCTGTTCTCTAAATGCTATACTAGATACAAATATTAAATAATTATAATTTAGTGTACACCGCAAACTACCCTGATCACTGGCAGTATAGTCCATACCCTGGTTGTCTGGAAGAGATCGCAGACCGCGATAAGACCGCCCATTGTACAACTATCTAGCATATATGTATCCATCGTATGTATCCTATGTTTGGTGTGCAATAAAGAGTATTTATTATTATTATTATTATAAGCATTGCCATTCAACGTGGCAATGCTGCCAGCCTTCTGGGTACGTTACCGGTCGGTGATGATGCGGAGGAATTTCATGACGCATTATATAGGTATGTAATTCTTTTTTTTTTATTATTTTAGTCTGTTTTAGTACCTAATAATAGTTTTAAGTTTTAAATTTCAATTAAGTATTACTATTTACATATAAATTTAAATTGGAAATAAATACTCTTTAGATGGTTCTATTTATAGTTACTACTAGACTGGCTATTTGATTGTGGTGGCGCATGGGCCAACGTGTACGAGTGGACTGTATTGCGGGGAAGCAGATAACTGTTCTATTGACACTTTACACACAAAACAAGACAGGTGGCCGGGCTGCCGCGGATTCGATCCAGGCAGTGAATGCAGCCCGAGAAATTAGGAGAGGATGCACTAACCTTCACGACCCACGTGTTTTTCATCGCAGCCGGTACACGGATCTTCTCTTCCTTGCTCAGGAGCTGCCGTCAGCGTCACTAGATCCCTTGAGGAACACACGAGAGGCACCATCCGATCGGTAAAGGTCTATGAGGCGGTTAAAATACAACAAATATTATTCATTTCTGAGAGACGCGCGCGCGCGATCGCCTTTACGCTGGCTAGTTCAAAGCGAGACTGAGTGTCTATATTTCACAAATGGCGGACGGACGAACTACACTCTGGTTAGTGCGGGCGGGGAGATGGGTATAGAAAGGGTGTGTTTCCATGTCAAAAAATACAGTTTCCACATCGGCGCAACCATTCCCCCCGGCTTGAAGGGTTACCTTCGAAACGACAAATGTGAAACAAATCTAAAGTCTAATCTAAATCTAGGTTTGGGAAATAACAACTAAAATATAAACCTAGATTGGAGCTCGTGCCTACTGCTGGCTAGGCAGCGGGCAGAGGCGAACAAACAACACAACGCAACAGTCTCGACCAAGACGAGACGCGATTAGCCAACAACAAAATAAGGGTCTCTTCACGTGGGACCGATACAACAAGCGAGTGCTTCTTCTCCTCGGGTGGTTCGGGAACCGTAGTGGGATTGAATTGACTAACTGGCCACCCATCTAACGCGGCATGAATCCAGGACGGTCCACCAAACCACAACGGGTGATCCAAAATTTGCGAAGGAAGCAATCCACGAGAGAGACAATCGGCTGGGTTGTCGGTGCCAGCAACGTGAAAGAGATTATGTGGCGCCAATTCAGATTGAATTTTGCCACTCTATTAGCGACGAATGTGTCCCAACGATGGGGCGAAGAGTGGGCCCAACACAAAGCGACTGTTGAGTCCTAAAAGCTAAAATTACTAATATTAATGCGAAAATTTACAATTATGTCATTAAGCGACACGGAAGTGCTAGTCTTAGCACTGCCATCCAAAACTACACGGAGTTTTAGTAGTAAGCTTATCTTCTCTAATAACTCCGCGGTGCGGGATAATGTACGAAGGCTGGGTCCCGCCAGTGTCCGCAGGCGCAGGTGAGATGTAACCTTTATCTAAATATTCGTTAACAACCTCATCATAGGCCCGCTTCGACTTTGGGGACGCCTGCATCTTTCGTTCCAAACAAAGAAAGCGTTTTTCAGCGGATACACGGGAGCCACCGAGCGAAAACTTGCGGATGGTAGACTCCAGTGGCGGCTCGACGGTGCAACAGAACGAAGCAGTCGAGTGACTAAAACTATCCATAGAAGCGGGTGCGGAACCAATTATAACAAAACCAAGAACTGTTTCCAGTGCGTGCGGAGCGGGGTACGTCGGTCCCCCTTGAACCTTACGTGATAACTGGAGGTGCGGGAGAATCGAAGCGCCGATCAATATATCGACGACTCCAGGAACAGCGTAAGTCTCATCTGCTAAAGGCAAATCTTTAAATTTCGTTAATAAAGACGTGTCAACCGGGTCGGTAGGCAACTGTTCAGCTATTCTATCTATAACGAGCGAATCCATGTCAAACCAAATATTATTATTAAAACGAGATCTAAACCTTGTTTTAACGGTGCCACGAACAGCTGACTGTAAGCTTCCAAAACCCTTCACCACTGAGCGGGTTGAACGCTTATCAACATTGAAACCAAGACGCCGACAACAATCTTGAGTAATAAAATTACTTTGCGAAGCGCCATCTAACAGCGCTCGAACAATGCGCGGCTTACCTAATGCATCAACAATAACAACGCGAGCGGTCGCAAGACACACAGTAGTGAGTGCAGCACTAGCGGAGAACGAACACAAGGTGACGTCATCCGCGGCGGTCACCGGGCGGGCTGGAGCGCGCGCGAGCGCGGGCTGCGGCTGCGGCGCAGGCTGCCGTGTGTCACCGCTCGACGAGCCAACCGTGCTCACATTGGATGCGGCATTACTATTCTCAAAATGAAGCAAAGTGTGGTGTCTCGCTTGACATTTGCGACAACTATTTCTACTATTACATAAAACAACGCGGTGTTTAGTACCGAGACAATTAAAACAAAAATTATTAGCGCGAACAAATTTATAACGATCACTAGGCGACAATTTTAGAAAACCAGGACACCTGTACAGTTGCGAATGATGAGTGCTACACAAAGAGCAAACAGGTGACTGTACACGTGCTGGTGCGGTACTAACATAAGTATGAGTTGACCTCAGTGACTTCGATGACGCATCTACTTTGCGTGCAGAATCAACAACTGTCTTCGCGCCTTCATGTTTCGATGAAGAGCGTTGCAATACCTTTATATGCTCGCGAACAAAACTTTCTAAGTCTTCGAACTTAGGAATCCTATTGCCGCGATGATCCGACTCAAACAAACGAATGGTTTCGGAATCTAATTTCCTTAAACCCATATACAAAAATACGAAGTCGCAGAGGTCATCGACCTTTAGGTTCTTTACGGCGCGAACAGCTGACGCGAAAGTATCTAGAAATTTCTCTAAGTTTTGATCGTTACATGCCGTAATAGATTTCAAATCAAACATCTGATCTAAATAGGCGTTAGCTACCGATCTTTTATCCTCATACCTAGCTTTCAAAGTATTTAAAATTAAATTATAATTCTCGGCACTAAACGTAATTCCAGCGCAAACGGTTATAGCTTTACCAGTCAATTTTTCAACGAGATAATGCAATTTTTCGTGATCTGTCAACGAATCGTTCTTATCTATTGTATTCTCAAAACTATCTATAAATAGACACCAATTGCGAATGTTACCATCAAATTCGGGTATTTGAATTGGTGGCAACTTAGGTCGGTCGCGAGTGGGGTTGGGTAGGTCAGCCGGTTTCTCCAAACTCCTAGCGACGCGTTTGATACGACAATACAAATCGTCAAACGACGACAAGGCCTGATAACTCACTGAGTAATCGGGATTCAAATTCAACTCTAAAACGTTGATGTCATGTACTAAGGTTTCGAAATCCGCGCGTAGACTATCTAAGTTTTCTATAGAACACAAGAACGAATCTCTGATGACCAAATCAGAGGTTTTAAGTGCATTATCATAAATCGATTGTACGCGAGAGTAAATCATTTCTTTTTTAGCGTTTAAAAGTTTCAATTGAACCTTACCGGTCCTATCAACCTTTGGGGACATGTTTACAATTAAATCTCGAACTAAAGTGAGGTAAACAACAAATATGAAATGACTTAATCTTAGCGGCACAGAGCAGCGAGGCGGCGCGAGCGACACTCGGCAGATAGGTAGGTACCTACAACTGTGAATGCACGCTTGAACAAACGCGCATAGCAACAAGGTCGTACGTACCTACGCGATGGTCGCTGTCTAGGTTCAACTATTATTTCCGAGATTAAGTATTGCGTAATATCTATTCAAATTAAAATACTTTCGTATGAATTGGGATGAGATGCGAGCGAGGTAGGCACAGCCACGTGTCTACCCACGCAGGTACTAGGCAAATACGACGTGAGCCGAGAACAACGTAATTGAAAAAAACAAAACAAAGCCAAATGCGTTAGGTATTACACTGTGCCTATGCACTAGGGTGTCTGAGTATACCTAAGATCTAAGCCTAAATGTCTGGATGCGGGGTTTTCTACTAAAATAACCAGGCACTTAGGTGCGATGCGAAAATGGTGAACTACGATTAAGTGTTGATATGATACCTAACCTATTTATGTATTAGGTAGGTACAATGCGAGCCAGCGGCGAACGGACTACAAATTCTAAGCCTAAGTGTCTGGATGCGGGGTTTTCTACTAAAATAACCAGGCACTTAGGTGCGGTGCGCTCATTCCCATTAGAATAATAACAAAATACGAACTACGGCTAAGAATCCGGCTCGATCCGGACCAAAAATGGTGGCGCATGGGCCAACGTGTACGAGTGGACTGTATTGCGGGGAAGCAGATAACTGTTCTATTGACACTTTACACACAAAACAAGACAGGTGGCCGGGCTGCCGCGGATTCGATCCAGGCAGTGAATGCAGCCCGAGAAATTAGGAGAGGATGCACTAACCTTCACGACCCACGTGTTTTTCATCGCAGCCGGTACACGGATCTTCTCTTCCTTGCTCAGGAGCTGCCGTCAGCGTCACTAGATCCCTTGAGGAACACACGAGAGGCACCATCCGATCGGTAAAGGTCTATGAGGCGGTTAAAATACAACAAATATTATTCATTTCTGAGAGACGCGCGCGCGCGATCGCCTTTACGCTGGCTAGTTCAAAGCGAGACTGAGTGTCTATATTTCACAAATGGCGGACGGACGAACTACACTCTGGTTAGTGCGGGCGGGGAGATGGGTATAGAAAGGGTGTGTTTCCATGTCAAAAAATACAGTTTCCACATCGGCGCAACCAGATTGCATATTGCAAAAAGCCACTAATGGATCACAAACAATGCGCAACTTTTTGTTGCTGTAGTGCAAATGAGATGACATTACAAAGGGGCGGGCAATCGACTGTTTATACAAATAGGTGTCAATATTCATTATCTCGTTTTTTTTATATAAATTTCCTCACTTTCTTACCGTTAATAGCCAGCATTATGAATTAGGATGAGTTTCTGTACAGCATTGTGGCATACAGACGATCCCTGAAGGAAACTTTTTATTATTTTGTAAGTATGAATAAATTTAGAATATAGGAGCGAGAGAATCAAAAATTTGTTACGTATACACCACGATACTCTAATTTTTCATTTTCACTCTCCTAAAATCTGGGTGTATTGGGGATTTAAGACCCCATTTAGACCTTAAAAACGCAAACCTAAGCTCACTTGTTCTGGCGCATGTTTTCCTCTCGATCTTGAGAGGACCATGAAAGTTAAATCAAGAGAAAATCCAGGGCTCCAAAGTGCTAGTCTTGGATGCAACTGGGACCAACACGGTAATGATAACGTCTCTCTTTTTTGTTCTTCTAAATGGCTATCATAATTCCAGCATAGGAGGTAGGACACGACGGTATTCCCGTCCGAATTGAGCAGTCCGACTGGAGAAGTACCTCCACCCTACAGAATACCACGGCTATAATAACCTCGTGTTGTGTTACCGGTGGTGAGTAGGGTAGCCAGAGCTCACTGGAGAGTTTTTGTGTATGAGGCCAAAAGCAAGGACCAAAGGCTTGTCCTGATTTTGTGTTCTGCACTGAAGGCACTTATAATCTCTGTTCTTACAGGGTCGGCAGCACGGATGTGACTCCACTAGTGTTACACACGTTCATAGGCCACGGTAACCACTTTCCATCAGGTGGGCCGTGTGCTTGTCTGCCACCTAAGTTGTATAAAAAAAAAGTGTTGTCGCCTGAGAACTGGGTAAAGTCTCTCCTAAAAACTGAGAACAATGGATAGTTTTTCGGGATAGGTGCTACCGGGCATAACGAGATGATTGATGACGACTATAGCTCTTCCAAAATCAAATATACATTCAATAGATTTATGGAATGGGTCTAAATATTTTAACCTTGACCTCAGCGAGCGTCTAAAACCAGATAAGCATTTGTCACCCATGTGAATGCGACTTCTCTGATAGAGGAGATTAGATTATGTACTTATAGCTGTAATCTCTATCGCCAACCAGTTACATTTACAGATTACAGATTTAGCGCAGGTATGTGATTCATATTTCGTCTGAAAGTTAACCAATAATTTTATAAAATCTAACTGCTCAATGACTTTTGAGATTAGGAATAATTTTGTGAAGATTTTTTATAGAGAATTTTTTTTTGAAATAATAATAACAACCAAAATTATTAAAATTCCCTCTAACCCCTCCAAATAAGCTAAATTGCTTGTGCTAGGAGTGGGTTCACGTCGGTAGTGTAATGGCTAGGCTCTGAACCCGGGACCTCTCGATCATAAGATCGACTACTTAATCACTAAGCCACCGACACTTCAATTAATAAATATTCTACAACATTCTACACAACGCAATCTAGACCCATGGTATGCATAGCTTAGCTAGCTTGTGTTATGGAATCTAGAATGCTGATAAACATAGTTATACTGATATCGGTTCGGCACTTAACTAAAAGTAAACAGTCTTGCGGCAGCTTTTAATAAAAGCACATCCCTATTATACAAATAAACTAGACTAACTAACTTACTAGTACAAGTGGTTCGATTTCGGTTTGTAGTCTTTAAAATACTCCTAAACAGAAAATTATTTATGAATTGTGTTTAAAAAAATAATAATTAAAAAGACATAGCAAGATTGTTTATGTTCAGTTTTAAGCACCTGCCGAATAGAGTATGGGTAGAATGCTAAATGCTTTATTATTTCAGATAGAATATAAAAGGATTTTTGAAATGAAAACTTCTTTAGCGGCGCTGTGTACTTTTTTTTGGAATGGGTAAAAATTTCTAAACTCGCGTCAGGACACGTGACCTGATCGAAAATTCGTAAGACGGATGGAGAGAGGACAGGCGGCGCAGGGCGCTTGCGCGAATGTTCGTGTGTGTTAATGTTACAGCGTGCCGTAATATCAAAAATGCACAACGTTAATATTCAAGTTTTCACTTCTGCCGGCATTCCCGGAGTGCAACCCGTCGTTTTTTTATAAAGCGAGGCTCGGCAAAGAGGATCACCAGTACAGCCACTTGACAGAATGTTACAATGTCGGTCCTCAGCTTGACGGCCTCATTCTGATCCTCATTCAAAGGACCCTCGACTGTAGGCAACAGAGAGTCCCTACACAGTGAGCGAGATAGCAATGGTGCGAAGACAAGCATCCAGCTCGGTTTCATCAGACCAAGCGAAGACCTGCCGCCTGGATTTCATCTCCAGTGTCCAACTTGGAAGTCTTTAAACTGCGGGCCCAAGTTCTGTTGGCCGCTGCAGGGAAAACATAGCAAAATGGGGCTTCATCGACCGGTGTCAAGAGACCTGCGACTGCGAAGCCTAATCTTAGTCCATGTCGCATTTGATTGCCTGCTCGATGTGCCACTTCACTTGTACTAACGATGACCTATGTAGAGCAACGGAGAGCGCTGTTGCTGTGACCAAGTTCTGGGTCAATAAAATTTAAATACCAGACCATTATATGCCAGACTTCGACTCGAAGAAGAAGGCACTAAACTGTCTTTTAGATACTTACTTTAACTCGTATCTTTACCTACCGTCATATTAAAGAGTTTCATTTCAAGTGAAAGTGATTTAACCTGACCATATATTATGTTTCTCTTTAGCCCAAGTTAAGTCGAACTTGACCTTTTTACAAACATGTTTTCTTATCGATCTTCTCCAATTTATACAGACATATTTAAAAAATATATATAACCTGCAGAAAAGGGAGTGCCACAGGGGTGTACTTGCAGTCCTACAAGTGCGATCCGAAATATTTTTTACTTTCTGTTATATCTCATGTACTTAATGATGAGTTATTTTTGTGCTATGAGATGATGTATCTATTGAAGGTCTCTCTTTCTCTCTCTCTCTCTCTCTCTCTCTCTCTCGACTCGACAGAGAAAGAGAATGACACTTAGACTACTGATATAGAAAGAGATAGATACACGGACCACAGATGCCAAATTTTAGTTTCAGGTAGGATTTTGTACTACTTCCTTAGTTATATATTTTTAATCGACATGTATTTAAATGGTGTACAATGAAGTGTATATAAATAAATATTTTTATAACATCTTTGCACAGGCTGATTTCTATGTTAATAGAAACATTAGCAACTTAGCTACAATATTTGGTGTACCTCAGGGCTCAATTTTTGGTCCTACACTCTTTTCAATATATATTAACACCAAATCCTTACATACATACATATACTCACGCTTTTGTCTCTCTGTGGTAAGCAGCCCACAATTTGCTTCTGTCGTTACACACATCACAAACATCACATCACTGTAATTAAACCTTGAATGCCACCCACCGTTATACCACAAACTAATTCTTATTGAATACAATTGAAATACAGTGTGTGTCTAGTATAGTCTTAACAATCACAAGACAGACGGTACAGCGTTTCTTTTAGTCGCTTGACGATGTAATAAATCGGCCAAGCCCACGCTTCCGCAGCCTATTATTTACATAATCGGACGATTATTCCGCACCACTTGGCAATTTGAAGTCGGGAACAAATGATACAAATAAAAAGTACATTGCTAGAGATTTGATAAAAAGCTTTTGAACTTTTGTGTTTGTGGTGACGTCACTGACGACTTAAGGTGGCTATGTAAGTAGGTACTACTAAGAATTATATTATTTAATCTGTGGTAGTAGATATTATCTATATTTGTGCCTATTAGGTGCAAAGGGAACAAATGAGACAAATAAAAAGTACATTGGTAGAGGTTTGATAAAAAGCTTTTGAACTTTTGCGTTTATGATGACGTCACTGACGACTTAAGGTACCTATGTCAGTACTACTAAGAATTATATTATATTATCTGTGGTACTAGATATTGTCTATGTTGTGGTTATGAGGTGTAATGGGAAGAAATGAGGCAAATTAAAAGAACACTGGAGAATAGAGGTGCGATAAAAAAGTTTTTCTACTTTTAAGTAGGTATGTATTAAGTGTGCTATGAAGAATTAAACGATAAATCAAACGAGGATCGAACAGGTTCGATTCCCGTTCGATTTAAATATATGTATGCGCAAATATGTATATTGGCATTAGTCTGAGTGTTAAAAGATATGTTGGTATGCATCTAAATATTATGTATTCTACAATATAGAATACATAATGCAAGCTTTTATTTTCCTATATCACTCTAAGGTTTGCTGGAAGAAAACTAAACATTGAGTTAAGCTCGCCTTTGTACTAAAATATCCTTCTATATATTTCTTTTTATACCACTTAAGTGGCAGACAAGCACACGGCCGACCTGATGGAAAGTGGTTACCGTGGTCTATAGACCTGTGTAACATAAGAGGAACCACACTCGCGCTGCCGACCCTGTAAGCACAGAGTTTCTGTGCTGTCAGTGTAGAAGACAAAGCAGGACAAGCCTTTAGTCATCCTACTGACAGCACAAATTCTCCAGTGAGTTTGTTTGTTATAAATATATTATATATCTATTATATAGTATGTATGGTAATATATTTGTTATAAAAATGTATTTGTGTATAATAAAGAAAATATTTAAGTACTAATTTGGGTCTAGACTTTAGATTTCTTTTTATAACTGAAGATGGGAGTAAAACGCTGAATATTTCATTCATATGTATCTGCCTTAGGTCATTAAAGGTAAGAGGTACCTCTTACCAAACCCATAACCACAGAATAAATAATACTAGATACCTACTACTTATAAGAATTATATTATATTATCTGTGCTACAACGTAACCAACGAACCTCTATTAATAAAACTGTATTACGGTCTGTGCTATGAGATTTTTTGAGATTTTTTGACAGTCACCTGCTATTACCGTTACAACACCAAATAAAAAGATTTAAAAAATACTACCTCTTTCATTTCTTTTATAAAAGAATTTTAAAAGGACCTACATGGTGGTACGGAGCTCGCACTTGACCGGATTTCTTTATTTACTGTTTCTACCTTACTTAAAAAGGTGTACGTATCTTTGCACGAATGAAAAAAAAACAACAGCAGTCGACATACCTTTTCAACATACCAAAATCATCATCATCCTCTAAGCCTTTTTCTCAACTCAGTTAGGATCGGCTTTCTAGTCTAAGATGCGGCTTCGATGTTTTCCGTGAAGCGACTGCCATCTTACCTCCATAACCAATTGGCGATATCGACGTTCTGTAGCTTAATATGCTTTTTAGCTGCGGTTACCCATATATACATATAATCACGCCTTTATCCCCGGAGGGTTAGGCAGAGGTGAATTAACATCCACAATTCACCATTCATTGTATTCGGTTTCACGTAATAGGGGGTGAGTCTATTGCCGTATTCCGGGCACCATTGTTGACTCAAGCCATGCATCTGAGGCTGAGACTGGGCTGTACATATCTGTCCGATATTAAACAGCCCTATCCCTTAGTCGCCTTGTACAACACCACATGGAAAGAGATGAAGTGGCCCAAATTCTAATCTTCCGGGAACCACGCGGCCATGCGTCTACAATATGGGGTTCTTCAAAAGGGGCATTAGAAGTTTTCTTGAGGGTAGGCAGCGCGAGTGTGACGCCACTGGTGTTGCACATGTCCATAGGCCACGGTGTGCAAATCTGCCGTCTAAGTGGTATTAAAAAAAAACAACACAGCCAAATATTCTACCTGATATACTTGCGTTGTTATTTAAATAAGATCTGAATTTTAAATATATTTTATGGTACCAAAATGTTGTGAGAACAAATTCAAATCTACATAAATATTAGGTATTATTTAAACAAAGGGGAATGGTAATATTAAGTATTTGCGCAACTAATTAAGTATTGTAATTACAACACACATTGGTAGTACATACGTAGAGCTTACCTCTACCGTACCTACTAAGAATATAGAGGTATTTACCTCTATAATTTTATTTTAATTTTTTGTACAGTAAAAGCCTATAGGGTGAGTGGGGGCAAGAGTGAACGGTTTTTTGATGAGATGAGTGGACTTGAACTTGAGCCCTTGTAGAACAATAATTAGATGTTCCAAAATAAAAATGTAAGTGTTGTAAGTGAAGAACAAAGACTATACATTTCTATGGTATTAATAAAATCCTGCGAAGATTGCCCCAAAGTATAAAAAATACATGTTGGTTTGTATGGTATAAAAAAGCAGGGGAAAAATTAAAAGGTAATGAGGTACGATCGACATAGTTTATAAAGTCGTTTCAATGAATGTTAGACGGTTATGGTGGCCATTACGTCATAGGTTTTAGTACTCTAACTATTTATAACCGACTGCAATGTCAAAATTCCATCAATTATTTCCATAATAAAAATATATAAATATAAGACATGGTCCTAAATTCCTTTAGGACCATGTCTTATATTTATATATTTGAATATTACCCCGATGGGGAAAGATTGAAGAAAGACGGCTGAAGTTCTTATACATAATCTGGAAATATCATAATTAAGTATGTAGTTACCTATTTCTTGTGTACGTAATAATTATTTCATCACAAACAGTTTAGACCTTTAGTAAGAATTGTGTAATGGGGTAACATTGTTCATCTTACCCCCGTAAACTCTGATGAATTAAGACGGAAAGTATAAATGAATTCTAAACCACGAACGATAGCTATATTTAGGTGCAACATTTCTAAGAATTTAAAATAAAAATAATACACCACATACATCTTTAATTTAACAACGAATCGCTGAATGTGTTGCTACGCGCAAATCTCGAGTGCAGCTGAACCGATTACACTAATTATTTTTTAGAATAATGGATTACCGAGAAAAAAAATTAAAAAAATCCTAAATATGTTTAAAAACTACACTTTTATATATTCCCATACAACAGATTCGTAATGATACTTAAAAGCCATACCATACCATAAACATTAAGTGTTAGTGGAGAGGTTCCGGGAAAGGAAATACAATTCTGTTTGTCTGTCTGTATATTACGCTTTAACGCCTAAACTGCGGTACCTACCGAATTTAATGAAATTTTGTATAGGGGTAGATTAGACCTTGAGAAAGGACGGTATGTTTTGTTGCGATAACCAACATCCATACGTGCGGAGCCGCGGGCAACAGCTAGTTTTTAATATTTCTTTTCTATTCTTATTCTGACTAGTCACATATATTATGTATAATGCATGAAATCTCTTGAGTCAAGCAGAATGACTAAGTTGAATTTATAGCTAAAAACTGTAAATCTACGAATTAAAATGTCGTCATATCCGCACAATTAATTAAATATATCGAAAATAACCTACTAACAAGTCATTAGTTAATATTATCAGCTGTTTACACCCCGTACACGTGTTGGAGTCAATACAAACACAATAAGGTAATAACGATAACAATTAAAATTTATTAATAATAAATAAATCTCAAAATATATCTCATACAAAATAAAATATAGTTAATAATTAATAGTATGGCATAGGAGAATTAAATAGTACCTAATTGGAAATAGTCCGGCAGTAATGTCACTCACAACACTGTCACGCGAATGTTCTGTCGATGTAGTCGCAGTCGAACTCCGCGAAGAACGAATCGAACGGCGACAGCGAATCCTCAGCGAACTCCGAAGGAGTCTCGTGATCTAACTCCGTTGAGAACTCCGACAGATCCGAGCAGAGAGGTGACGGCCAGCGGTCTGGGCGCGAGCTCCCGTCGTCTTCAGAACTGGGCTCCCGCAAAGCTGCTGACAGCGCTGTTATATATCGCATGGCGAGTCTCAGCGTGGTTATTTTGGTGAGTTTTTCACAGGGTACTGGTGTGCCGGTGATGGCGGAGGCTGGTACAGCACGTCGGAGAGTTTCGAAGGCTCGGTTGATCTCTCTCATGCGGCTTCTTTCGCGTGCGTTGGCGGTTTTTCTCCTGTACTTGCTGAGGGGTTGAGGCGTTCGGCGCGCTCGCGGCTCGCGGCTGCGCGCGGCGCGCGGTCGCAGCTGGTACTTGTCGTGTTCGGGCATGGAGTGAGCCCGGCGGCCGCCCCACGCGCTCATGCCGCCCGCACGGCGACTCCGCAAGAAAAATACGAGCACTCCGCCCACTTGCCCCGCTCCGTTCATGTACAGTCGCGCTCAAACAGTCCCCGTTGCAATCGTGTGACTTACATATACAAAGTTACCTACCTATGCAAACGATTGTCGTAAATCTTGAGTCACTTATATTACTACTTAATATAAAATTGAAAAATTATGAAATCTATATTTTTTTACAGATTTACGTAATGGAAAACATTCGCTTGTATGTATTTTTATAGTGTTTGTGTGTATTGATTGATCAGTAGTACCTACTTACATGTTTTTAAGCGCGTTTGCCTTCTTTTGAAGTAAAAGATTGTTTTTTTTTTCATTTATTTCAGTGTCAAACAGAAGTATGATCATTCAGACAAAAATTAAAGTTAAAAGAGAGACGATATAGGTACTCGTAACACGGTTACCACTTAAAATACCTTCAATGGATGAGATAATAAAGAACCTGACGTAACTGAGATTAAGTTTAGCATCATAATCAAATATTTATTTTCCTTATGTCTGTCTAAAAGAAAAATAAACATCAGAGTGAATCACACGCGTTACCCGCGTAAAGAAAACACTTGACACCTCGCCTGTACCTGGTCACAATGAATGAGCAACATCAGTACCAACTTGGTACGAACATAACTCATTGGGTAATGATAGTAAACGGATTGATATCATTTGCATATTCGATTCGGCATTTCCGCTGTGGGCTTCGACGTCGGCTAATTGTTTACCGACCTTGCGACTGTGTACCCGTCGTACCCGAAAGCTCGGAGTCTTCTAGCGTGGGCTCCTGTGAGTAGGCGATTATAGATGACGCAAAATCACATTATGTAATGCAAGCACCTACCTTCAACACTGGCCCTTTTGTGTTTAAGCAATTTGATATATTACTGTACCTAAATAACTTTCATTTGCGTGAGCGATGTAAATTGCTGTTGATGTTTCTCGACGAGATTTGCTATCAGTGATTTCTACTTATTAAAAAAACAACAACAAATGTGTCTTCTGCAGTGACGGCACAGAAACTCCGTTCTTACAGGCTCGGTAGCATGTGGGTGTGACTCCTCTGTTGTTGCACACGTCCATCATAGATCACAGTAAGCACTTCCCATCGGGTGGGCCGTGTGTTTGTCTGCCACCTAAGTGGTATAAAAAAAAAACTTACCTATATTAGGGAAGTGCATTTAACAGTACCTATTATCTATTCTCAGGATTAGTATCAGATCAATTAGGCAGCTACTATTATGTTAAAATACCACCTCCTACACGAAACGATTGAAGGCAATATTTTCGGAATACTCGTTAACCTATTACAAATACATACATACATACATATAATCACGTCTTTATCCCCGGAGGGTCAGGCAGAGGTTTCGGTGCCACGTAATAGGGAGTGAGTCTATTGCTGTCTTCCGCGCACTATTTGAGGACTCAAAACTGAAGCTGAGTCTAGGCTATATCTGTCTGATGTGATCTGTCTGATGTTAAACAGCCCTATCCCTTAGTCGCCTTGTACGACACCGCATAGGAAGAGATGGGGTGGTCCAAATTCTACTATGCCGGGGACCAATCGACTATTACAAATACTTATGATAATTACATTTTTGATAAGTAGGTAGGTTTCTACGTGATTATAAGTTGATTACTTTCCATTTTAAGTAGGTAATATGGTGTGGGTTTTGGTTGCAACACCATAGGCCTACCTACCTACATTATAATTTGAAGATTTCCAAGTCATCAGATTTTAATGTAGGTTTTTTTATTTTTTTATATAGGACACGTCAATTGGACTTCGCCTTGCCTGATGGTAAGCTGAAGGCAAAGTCCCAGAAAAGAGGGTCACCATTACTTACACATACCGTGTGACAATGGTGACACTCAGCTTGACGGCCTCATCATATGCTTTTTCACGCCCCGCTTAAAGGACCCGGGACTGTAGGAAGAAGGAAACACGTGAGCTGGTAATGAATTCCAGGCCTTAATGGTGCGACAGAGGAAAGAGTCTCCGAACCGCTTGGTTATTGATCGGTTGTAATAATAATAAATAAAATAAAAATCATTTATTTCGGACATCAACAATATTTTAGTGGTTTAGGGGTCGACCTTAATATCGAAAATCGGACCCGGGTTTGAATCCTGGCCGCTACACTACCGACATGAACCCACTCGTAACACAAGCAATTTAGCTTAGCTGGAGGGGTTAGAGGGAATATTAGTAATTTTGGTTCTAAAATTCTTAGCAAAATAAATTAAAAATATGTGTAATTAATTATATTATAGTATTAAATGTCAAAAACTAAAACCCGACCACTGAAAAATCACGCTCTAAAAAGTGTTAAACAAGAAAATATCAGGGATAGTCGTTATGGTATGCCATTTTTCCCTAGAATGTATTGGTTTTTTAGACTTATGTGGCATACGACCACGGCCATCCCTGACATTTTTAGAGCGTGATTTTTCAGCAGTCGGGTTTTAGTTTTAAACTTATTTTTTTATTTATATTATTTTAGGGCAAGCAATAGGTATAATTTATACATATTTAAAATGTGCGCCCTCTCAGTTGATACTAAACACGACATATTTATCTCAAATTTATTTTTTAACACAGTACTTTATTACCGCTAGAGGGTCCACTTTAGATTCAGTGACACATATAGCCTATAACCAGCGGACGACTGAGACGCTTCTAACGGTATCGCATTTATCCAGTTCTAATAAGTGGCTGAAGAGCTGTGAAGGAACAGATGAACCTACATACATACATAGCCTATAGCACACATTGCGACCTGAGACGGTGCCCACTGTGCGGTATGAAAGAAACTTCATCTCACGCAAACTCAAGCTGTGGAATGACCTCCCTGCTGCGGTTTTCTCAAGCACCTACAATATGGAGTTCTTCAAGAGGGGCATCAGAAGGTTTCTTCATGGTCGGCAGCGCGAGTGTGACACCCCTGTTGCATACATAGGCCACGGTAACCGCTTCCCATCAGGTGGGCCGTGTGCTTGTCTCCCAACTAAGTGGTATCAAAAAAAAGCCTTTCAAAATCATTACCCTCCTTTTGCTACGCCGTAGTCGGGTAGAAATAGAGGAATAAGTAAGTGATGGTCGCATATAAAGGTGGATCGGATCATCTTAGTAGAATATTCATATGAATGAAGGCAATCTTATTCTTAATCAACGAGCCCTTACCCAATTTAGTTGGGAAAAGTAGGTAGATACCTTTTTATAACCACTGGGTGGCAGACAAGCACATGGAGAACTGATGGAAAGTGGTTACCGTGGCCTATGAACGTGTGCAAAACCAGGGGAGTCACTTTCGCGCTGCTGACCCTGTAAGAATCTTCGAATGCTCTTTCTGAACCCCATATTGTAGTCATTTTGGAAAACATACAAGTAGGAGGTACCTATACCTATATATATACTATTTTCTTATTGTGCTCCCATAGTAGGATAGCCAAAGCTCACTGGAGAGTTTGTGCTGTCAGTGGGAAGACAAAGACATGTCCAGCTTTGTCTTCTACACTGACGGCACATAAACTCTCTGTGGTTACAGGGAAGGCAGCGCGAGTATGACTCCTTTGGTGTTAGGTACATACGTTCATAGGCCACGGTAATCACCTTTCATCAGGCCCACCTTTTCTGGCCCACCAAGTGATATAAAAAAAACCCTACAAGATTTTTAAGTTTTCGTCGCCTATAATAATAATAATAATAATAAATCATTTATTTCAGGCAATAATAGAAAAGTTACAGGATGTTAAAAAACTTATTCTACGGCCCATAAATATATACCTTAAAACTAAAAATACATATAATATATCTTAACCTAAAGCACACGTAATGACGTCGACGTGTCACGGGGCGGGGTGTCGCGTGTCGGCAGGCGTCCTCGGAAGCGCCGAAACTTCACCCCCGTCGGCCAAAAGTCAGGACGCAGGATGGTAGCGGTGTGGCTGTTTGGAACTCGCACCACAAAAGAGTTGAAGCTCACGTTGTGACGAGAGTCCAGCTTCTCCACCCTTAAGCCCATCCCGGTTTTCTTTTGGAGATAGTTCGCGACGTCTACGATCTTCACGCTGTGATGTACACGAGATACGTAGACCATCGTCGAAGGGACCTCTGCGTGGAACTGCTGCTCAATGCTCCTCGCTGCAGTACCACACTGGTTCTTGCGGGAGGACTTCTTCTTCTTCTCAACAACTTTGAAGTCCTCCACATTACAAGGCTCCTTCCCCGGCGCCTTGACGGATGCAGTGTTGCACTGAGTGACACTACACTGTCGTCTCTTTGTTGGTACGGCTGTAGGGGTGTTGGCCGTAACAGCTGCGTAGTCACGTGGATGAGGAACTTGCAACGTGATATTCGGCCTCTTCACGGGTGAAGAAGGGGCAGCGGGGGCGGCGGGGCGCGCGATAGTGTTCGCGGCACGCTCCTCGGCCATCGGCGACTCAGGCGAATCAAATTTTGCTGACTCGAAACTGTAAAATGACGCATTCTGCGCGCCTCGTCGTACGTTGACATTATTAGAGGCTACATTATGTGACGTACTTGTTGTACTACTGTTACGGAGTAGCAATAATTCCGCCTGTAGTCCACTGATAGTTTTATCAGAAGCCTCTAATTTTGCCAACACATCAGCAAGGCTGGACTTCAAGAACGTGATGTCCTTGAGAAGTCTTGTGACATCTACGTGGTCGAATCCCACCGGCGGAAGCTTGTGCAGCTCCCTTGCGACGAAATCTGGCACGTCATCCG
This sequence comes from Eilema griseolum, assembly GCA_963662185.1. Lineage (NCBI taxonomy): Eukaryota > Metazoa > Arthropoda > Insecta > Lepidoptera > Erebidae > Eilema > Eilema griseolum. Next base: position 11,424,453 of record OY759239.1, on the reverse strand, counting down.
GGTCGGTTTGCTTCAGCAGGGTGATGATGTCCTGCACACTTCGTTCCCCTCCATCCCTTCTGCGAGATGGCATCTGGGCAGTTTTGCCAACCGATTGGTATAGCAGCGCCTTCCCGCTGCAGACCTCCTCTTCCTTGAAATTGGACTTGCAGATCTGCAGGATGCTGATCTCGTCCATAGTGTCGACTGCATTCTGGATGAACGCCAGTAACTCGTTCACTATGATCGCCTTGTTGGTACCCATCGTGGCGATGTAGGGCAGCGGCGTCCGAGCGGCGCGTTTCGCGAATTAATTATTTTTATTAATTAATTACGAAGCTATGCATTAGTGAGACGCGACCGTCGCCGACCGCGCATCACAACCGACTTCTTGTAGGTATGTATTGTGGCTGGCTAGCGTGGCCGTCGTCATCTCTGTGTAGGTATTAATTTGATTGTCGAGATTTAGAATGTCTAGTAGTAATCTCCGTCACATAGTTATCTGCGTGGGAGTCAACCTGTTATAATGTTAACTATGAATATCTCAATTACGTAGGCGTCAATAGATTTAGATAAAGACAGGAGTTGTTTAACGTAAAGTGTCTCTAATTTACTTAATACATCTAGCTGCTCAACGCGTGAAGTCACTCTTAATAATACTTAACACTTACCTAGTCACAGCCAACATTGTATTCTATTTAAACAAAGCACCTACCTAGTCATTGTACCTAATATGTTCTTTATGACTCTGCTAGTTGAGTCCGGAACCTAACAAACAATTGACGATCTGCTTCAATGCAAACTGAAGTAGGTGCAAGTGTAGTACGAGTATCTACCTATAAACAAACTTCTGAAATTCTATTTGAATTTGAACTTCGATTACTTACTCATTGTTTTTTTTAATTAGACAGATAACAATAACACATCTAACTTGGCTTTACTTGAACAGTTATGTGTGACCCAGTGAATAATATTTTAAAAAGTAAGTAGGTAAGTCAAAAAACAGTTCAAGTATTGGCGCGAACATCGTTTTTTTTTTTGGTTTGTTTAAAAACTATTTGCAGGTTTTAAATCAAATTAGTGCAAGCACACTAAGTAGTAGTGATTAACTTGTTATTTATGATAGCAACATGGAACTCCAGTGTGCGTTATTGCTATATTTAGACAATAGGCGTTATCTGAACGACATGAAAACTGAATGTGATAATTTCTTAGATCAACTGGCTGAAAAGGATTTGTGTAAGTTCCCACCATTGAGAGTTGTAACAGAGATTGACGTTATGGAAATAATAGACGTGTTTCCCATACTCGGCAATGTCTTAATGATGGAACCAAATAAACTGCAAAAAATGTTCAATGATATTCTATACGCAACTCTTTTAACTACAGATAACGAAATTAAAAATAGAATACAATATGCTCAAACTGGTGTAATATTGAGGTTCAAAAGCATACCCAGACTTTTTCCACCAAATCCGTCTTACTACAGCGGTTTGGTTACTTTTATTGGGCTGTTAATGTCTTTTTCCAAGCCCGAGAGTTACGTTTATCATTCAGTATGGTCCTGTCCTGAAGATTGTGAAAGTAATGAGGTAGTTTTGCACTACTTTCCTAAACATCCTCCAAAATGCTACATGTGCAAAAGTGTACTTTTCGAAAATGGTGGTTTAAGGCGATGTGGAGAAAAGGTAACTGCAACATTTAAGCTGACGAATGAATTATTACCGAAAAAGTTTCATATTGTTGATGATTTAATAACAAGATTGAATTTTGGCTCGAGATATATTTTTCATGCTGTTATAACGAAAAAGATAACTACTGTCTGGCATTTAGAAAAAATAATACCTTTGCCGTCGCCTATAACATGTTCCGCTCCGAAAGATGTCGAAGAACTGTATGTTGCATGTAAAGGAATACCTTGGAAGTTCATTTACTGTCTGGCTTCAAGTATTGGCGTCAATGTTTGCCCTTTGAATTGTTTTATGCACCTTAAGATAAGCCTGTTATTAAGTTTAACGAGTGTCAAGGCTAATGCTATTATAGGCACAAGTATTATGCATGTTTTAGTAAGTGGATTCGATTCCAGATATATCCCAGCACTTCTGACTGAAGCCGCGAAACTTGCGCAAAGAAAAGTTTTTCTCGGATCATCTAATACTATGCCAGCTACTGCTCTGATAGGCAGTTCTGGAGGAGTATGTATTCTCCCCATGCCTCTTCACATTTATAATCACAAACAAGTATCAAATATTTTATCTGCGATGGAGACGGGCGAAATAAATACTGGCCTTGGTGGGACGAAATTGAAAGCAGCAGTTTGGGCTCAAGGCATGGATTTCAAGAGAATGATTCTATTCAACGTAGCAACTGTATTCGGGAATGTTTGTCGAGGAGATTACGGCGAATACAATGACGAAATTGCCGAGTTTGTCCTCCAACAAGCAATGAACGGGATAGAAGTTAGTAAGGAAGAAAAGAAATCTCTGAAAGATGTGGCTGACTACATCGATTTGGTTGCAGGAATAGAAGTTACGTTAGATGACAAGACCGAAAATCTCTTGCGTAGTTATTTTTTAGCAGCTCGTAAAGAGAACACGAGGACTACTTCTATAGGAAGTATGGTATCTTTGGTAGCTACTTGTATGAATTCAGCAAGACTTTGTCGTAGGAGAGTCGCGAATATAGATGACGCGGTATTCGCTATTTGGTTACACGTCAGCGGTAATCCTGAACCGCGGTTCGCCCCCGAAGAGTACTTGCAAACGCCGGACGACGTGAGGAAACTACAAAAAGTCATAAACATGTTCAAGGAGTGGTTAGAGCAATTCATTGGACATTGTGATTTATTTTCCTGTTCTGATTAATTTCGTTGTTTAGACTCTGACACAGACAATAAAAACATTGATAAAATTCATAAAGGGTTTTTTAATTTCGATTTAGTTAGCCTTTGAAGCCTGGGATTCGCTTTCAGGCTTTGTCTCTTAATTTGGCCTTTTTGGCTATTCGGGAGCGACATCCATCTGACCGCGCCACTTCAGAGAAAGTACTGCGCCAGACCTTCGTCTGTTAACTCACCAGTAGGTTTGAGGTTGGGGTTACAAGATTACATACTAGTAATCTCTTATTCTTCTTCAGTTCTGTTCTACTGTTATACAAATATTAAATAATTATAATTTAGTGTACACCGCAAACTACCCTGATTGCTGGCAGTATAGTCCATACACTGGTTGTCTGGAAGAGATCGCAGACCGCGATAAGACCGCCCATTGTACAACTATCTAGCATATAATATATGTATCCATCGTATGTATCCTATGTTTGGTGTGCAATAAAGAGTATTTATTATTATTATTATTATTATAACCTCCTTTTGCGTGCGAAAATCCCCATGGCCTTGTTGAGGCGGTTATGTCGGACTAGTTCGAATCGAACTAAAACCCCTCATAACCCACCTACTAGTAGTTTTTGATTTTGTTGTTCAAAGTTTAATCACGTTGAAAGCTCAAAATAAAACAGATTTATACAACAAATATCTATAATATAAAATGTATAATTAATGTAAAAAGTATTATGCTTTTGACTAGAACACAAACACAAAACAACGATGTTAATAACAACATTAGATAACGAATATCCTGAGAATTCCGAAAACAGATAATATATTAGATACTGACATACATTTACTGCGATACTTAGCTGATAACTAAACATCAATAAAAAATTAACACTATTGATATAAAAATATTTTTCACGCGTTCTATCACAATTTATTTAATGTATTTACATGACCGCACGTGAGTTGTGGAAGTCAAATAACAGTCACTTCATGGAAAATATCGAAATCTCACGCACAGGGGCCAAAGTAAAGAGGGTAGGTGTATACAAAAGAGTCCTCTTTCCATTTCATTATCGAAATTTGACTGACTTGTAGTTGGACTGAAGCCAACCCTAAGTTATATTTAAGTTAAATAAGTTGGGAAAAGGCTCAGAGAATGAGGATGACACTTGTCCCATCCAGTTGCTTTTTAGCAACCATGTCATGAGGCTAAAATGGTGGTAGTTTCATATCATCAGTGTAAAATCATCTTGAAGTTCCCGAGATAAAGTTAAAAAATAGTTTTATTTCAATGTGTAACATTCGCATAAGCTTAAGACAATAGCACTAGATAAATATTCATAATGTTAATATACAAATAAATAGCCTTGTTTTTTTTAAGAAAAATAAGGCACATGGTTAGTACATTTATATCACATCACACATCACACAGTAGCTTAATCATCATCTAAAAAACTAAAATCGTAATTTGATTTATTCAAAAACTGTTTTTGTGACTTCAATTTTATAGACAAAGTAGACTGATTTTTTCTTAACTTCACACTTTCTTGAATAAGAGATTTTAATGCGTCATCATCTTGATGTTTGTTAGCCATTTTGATACAATGATTGGATACCGGCTCACCGATTTTAAAGTCTTTCTTCTCGAATGAGACCACACTATAAGGAACATCGGAAAGACCTTCCGCGTCTTTAACCACAAGACTTATAGTTGACCAAGTACAGTCTGTAAGTTCTTTTAAAACAGAATTGAGATCATTTGCCAATTTATCTGTGTTGTCAGCTGCATAAGATACAATGTCGCCAATCTTTGTAAATTCCGTACTAAGGTCCATGAGTTTCATTACAAATGCTTGCGATCTAATTTCTTGCAAAATCTTGCTTCGGAGCTTCAGGCAGTCATAGCATACTTTGATTATGTCCTGACACTGTTTTTCTCTGCCTCTGTACATGGATTCCGCTTTCTTGTATGCCAAGTATGCCTTGTAAGCATTGGCGTACACTGCTTGGAAGTTATATCTTGTGACGAAGTTATTGAGATCCATAGTTATAACTTCATTGCTGCGTCTAGTAGCAGACTGGAGCCTGACAGTGAGTTGTGACCAAGCCGTCTGTAGTTTATTTATTCTTTCAGTAATTTCATCGGAATCTCGGAAAGTTTTATCAAACCCTCCAAGCATATTTGTTCCTGTCGAGGTTTCTCTTAAGTTTTTAATATGCTCTTTTCCAGTGTCAACCAAGTGTCGAAGGATTTCTTGTTTGGCGAGGAGGCTGCCAATATTTTTATCAACAGAATTATGTTTAAGTAGTAATTGTTTTCCTTCATACTTTAATGATTCGGCTCGAACAAAGAATCCGTTAACAAGTGAATCATATAGTTCCATTTGAGACATAACAAAGTATAATCCACTTCTGTATAAATCATAGCTATTTTTATAGTTGTATAAAGCTTTTGGATGTTCTAAGCATCTTTGTACAGCGAGAGGCACATTAGGCTCAACATTATCTTTGATTACGTAAGTTTTGTTGTACAGGAATAACATAGTATCTTCATTCCAGTATTTACAGACATAGTCCTCATCTCGAGGCTCCATAAAGCTCACCTGAGTGATAAGAATTTGTTCCAATATTGGTATTTTAGTATCATTAAATATCTTTGATTTCAACATTAACAAAGTAGTTGTTTCGTCAATTTCATATGCTATTTGAGACAATGTTGCCACTGAGAATATTCTTACTATTTTTTTTGCTAGAGCGTTCTTAAGGACATCAAATATAACAATTTGACTAGGAGCTCCCCTTTGTTCTGTAGGTATATTAAATGTGACTCTGGATGGAGCATCTCTTCCTCTCAATTTTGGGTCCCACTCCAGAGCTATTCTAAACCATTGCTCTAATAAGGCTTTAAATGGTCTCGAAATGTAATTCTCTGGAAATATTTCAGTTGAATTTTCTATATCACCATGGAAGGTTTCATATATACAGATGTCTTCATGAGCTTTCTTTTTCACATAAGGCATCCATTGTACAGGTGCCATGAACGGTAAAAATGGCCTTTTTCCACATACAAGTTCAAATACAACCAAGCCAAATGACCAAAAGTCTACAGAATTGCTATAAGTTTTACTATAAATAATCTCTGGTGCTAAATACTGCAAAGTTCCAACAAGGCTTGCACATACAGAATTAGAGTCAATTTCTTTGGCATATCCAAGATCTATGAGTTTGTATATCACTTTCCTCTGACCTTGAACACCAACATTTGCTGCTTGTACCGAGTCTAGTACATGCATGACTACATTTTCAGGTTTGAGATCTCTATGTGTAATTTTACTTAAATGCAGAAATTCCATAGCGTTTCTGATGTCACTAAGTATTTGTCGTATTTGTTGTTCTTTGAGGCCTGAACATGATTCAGGCTTGTTTAATACTTGACGAAGATCACCGCCACTACAGTATTCCATACAAAGGATTGGTAGACCGGAAGGATTAGCTTGCTCTAAACCCGTAATAAATTCAGGCGGCAATTCTTTAGTGCCCACTATATTTGGGTTTTTGCATTCCTGTAACATTTCCACTTCTTTAGTCCATCGTTCCCTGTGTTTTGGCGTCATTTCGTCTCCCCATTGGCATGTTTTTATAGCTAACTTTTCGTCTGTTCTTTTGTGCTTCCATAATACAACTGTACCGAAACTACCTTTTCCAAGTTCTCTTTCTTTGATCCAATCTCCGATAAACACAATATCCTCCATTTCGTATTAATTGTTGTGGTTTTATATACGGGAAACTATAGAAATTTTAATTAGGCTACATGTAAAAATAACTTCACGGCACAAACTACCTACGGAAACAGAAACTTTGTTTGATAACTGGGTATTTCAGTAAGTCGTTTTGCATAACATGAAAACTTTTTAAAATGTGAAAGTCAACTTTAAAATTATACACTTTTTTGTTTTTAGACACCACAACTGTAAGTAAATGATCGTAATCTTATGAATATTTATAATATTGTAGAAGTAAAATATTCACGTACTACGTGTAGTTAAAAATATAATTGTTTTGGTTATGATACTTATTTTCAGATTTCTCAGTCATTGACATTATGAAAAGTCTAATACATTTCATTACACGCACCGTATTTGACATCTTTTTATATTTTTTACTGCCATTACATTACATTTGTTACTTTCATCGTCATGGTCATTACATTACATTAGAAACTATCAAAAGGCTAATGAAAATTATTATGAATGCGTCCAATTCCAGTCTAATCCAAAACTAGCACTTTGGAACCGGCCTCCTAGTTTCAAAGTGTCAACATTGGCACTACTTCTCTTCCTTCTATACTTAAATAATTTAAATGGGAGCAAGCGCTGACTAGCCTATTAAGCCCGAGAGAAAAGCCTGTACCCTACAACAGGCTACAACAGAGCTTAATCCCTCAACCGGCATGTGCACAGGCTTACATACACGCGATACTGTTTTTTTTTTTTTTTTTTTTATATATATTACACGTCAATTGGACTTCGCCTTGCCTGATGGTAAGCTGAAGGCAAAGTCCCAGAAAAGAGGGTCACCATTACTTACACATACCGTGTGACAATGGTGACACTCAGCTTGACGGCCTCATCATATGCTTTTTCACGCCCCGCTTAAAGGACCCGGGACTGTAGGAAGAAGGAAACACGTGAGCTGGTAATGAATTCCAGGCCTTAATGGTGCGACAGAGGAAAGAGTCTCCGAACCGCTTGGTTCTTGATCGGATGTTTTGCACCGTGTGCGGATGACATCTAAGACCTGCACGTGTTGTCCTGTGTAGGAAAGGGGAGGGTGGGACTAATTGGAAGAGCTCATCAGAACACTCCCCATGGTACAGACGGTAAAATACAGCCATGGACGCAACATCTCTACGCAGCTGTAAAGGTTCTAGGGTGTTCGTGATCTCGGGATTACCAATGATGCGGACCGCACGTCGCTGCAACCTGTCGAGAGCATCTAGTAAGTACTTTGCAGAACCATCCCAGAGATGCGAGCAGTATTCCACACAGGAGCGAATTTGTGTCTTGTATAGAAGACACCGCTGCTCCGGCGCGAAAAATCGTCTCACTCTGTTCAGGACTCCGAGTTTTCGTAAGGCTGTTTTGATGATACTTTCGATGTAATTTTTGTTATTCAGGTTGCAGCGAACATCCATACCTAGGATATTGAGATTGTCCTGCAGTGGCAGTGGCGTGCTCTGAAGAGTGGGAAGGGGAAGGAAAGAAGATACTTTTGCTGTAAACGCACATGCCTGCGTCTTCTTGGCATTGAACTCAACCAGGTTCTCAGAGCCCCATTGAGAAATGTGATTCAGGATCCCGTCAAGCTCAGTGACAAGAAGCTGCCTTTTCTCTGCGATATCTGCCTGCTTGGCCGCAGGATGTCCATGATAACTCCCATGTATAGTGCTATCGTCTGCATAACAATGAACATTGCCGGTAGACAGCATGTCGTTGATATGCAGAAGAAAGAGAGTGGGTGATAAGACGGACCCCTGGGGCACGCCAGCATTTACCTGCAGAAACTCCGAAGCTCGTCCGTCACAAATGACGCGAATACGGCGCCCCTGCAGGAAGCTAGCAACCCAGTTACACAGCCTAGAAGGCAGACCAAAGGCAGGTAGCTTGGAAAGAAGCGATTTGTGCCAGACTCTATCGAAAGCTTTGGCGATGTCAAGACTAATTGCCAGTGACTCGCCGTGCTTGTCCATAGCCTCACCCCAAAGATGGGTAACGTATGCTAGAAGATCACGCGTTGACCGTTTCGGTCTGAAGCCATATTGCCGGTCATTAATTAAGGAGTGATCCTCTAGGTGCCGCATGAGCTGTTTGTTAATTATGTGCTCGAACACTTTGCACAGCACTGAGGTGACGGCTATGGGTCGATAGTTGGCTGGCTCCGAGCGATCCCCCTTCTTGGGAATCGGCTGAACATTCGCCTCTTTCCAAGGCAAAGGCACTGTACCCGAACTGTAGGATAGCCGGTACAGGCGCGTAAGCATTGGAGACAACTCCGCTGCACATTTTTTCAAAACTACCGCTGGAATACCATCCGGACCACTGGCTTTCCGGACATCGAGTGATTGCAGCACTGCACGGACATCGCGTTGCCTGATATGGATATCAGGCATCGCGTGGTCACTGTCGGGTAGTGTTGGTGGCTGTGTACTACAATCATCGATTCGGGAGTTGGCCGCAAAGAGATTAGCCAGCAGATTTGCCTTCTTTTGCGGCTCATGGGCCAGGGATCCATCAGGGTTACGCAGCGGAGGCAGCGAAGGCTGACAGAAGTTGGCTTGCACGGCTTTAGCCAGTCGCCAGTAGCCACGGCTTCCCGTGGGATGCATCACTAGCTCTTGACAAAGCCGCGCTATGCGCAGGGCATCCGCTCTGACGTAGGCCCTTCTACAGACCTTTGTGGCTCTGTTGTACGCCGCCTTGAAGTGGCCCAGATTGGGATGGCGCGTGACGCGCGCCCTTACCCAAGCGCGGTACGCAGACCGTTTTTGTTCAACAGCTTCCGCGCACTCGCGCCCGAACCAAGGGCGCACCCCGCCGTCTCCGGTGATATCGGTGTATGAGATATAGTATTCCATACCCAGACCGATCTCACCGGCGACAGCAGTAGCACAATCCGTTGGGTTCTTACCTTCAAAGCAGCGCTCAACCCACGGGATGGACGCAAAATAGTCACGAAGTCCATCCCAGTCCGCTGACGAGTAGTGCCAGAGACGCCGCTTCCCCTGCACGGGTCGTGGGGGCGCTATAATAGGCACCGTGGAGCAGACCAGGCAGTGGTCGGAGTTGCCTAAAGCGGCTCGCACCGATACACTGTACCGGTCCGGATCACTCGTCAGCAGAAGGTCTAGCAGAGAAGGTGCTAGGCCCGACCTTCTTGGTATCCTAGTGACCTCGTGCACCAATTGGGTCAGGCCGTGCGCCAGAGCAAATGCGTGGGCGGCTCTTCCCGCATGGTCTGTTTTGGAGGAGCCCAACCAGATCTCGTGGTGGGCGTTAAAATCCCCCAAAAATACCATTTCGGCATTCGGAAATCGCTCCTGCGCATCATCTGCCGCCTGACTCAGATATTCAAAGAGTCGAGTTGTCTCAGCATCTCCTGTATGGGAACGGTAGAGGCACACATAGATCTGACTCGTAGGGCCATGGTCTACGTGTACCCAAAGGATGGAGAAGGATGGGTCCTCTAGGCAGCGCAAACGGCGACAGCAAACATCCGCCCTAACAAACACGCACACCCCGGCTTTTGCAAGAAAACTTTCCTCAAGAACATAGCCAGGGTAGAGCAAGTAGGTCGTGTCGTCAGGGCGGTGTATTTGCGTCTCCGTTAGAAAAAACATGGCAGGTTTCGCCGTCTCTAGGTGTTGGTGGACGGCGTTGAGGTTTGCATGGAGCCCACAGATGTTAGTGGACTCCACCTCAAATAGCAAGCTTTTGGGAGTGTGACGAGCCGCTGTGTTGCCTATTTCTCTAAATTGCGCTGCCATGAGTTTGGGTGGGAGAAGGCGTGAAAAAAGAGGTGATTGCCGCCGCAGCACCGTGTGACAAAGCGTGAGATATTGGTTTTATCTATGAATGTGAGGCATGGCGAGAGCCGATGCGCCGAACGGAAGGGCCCCCGTACCCCCCCGAGTATGGTCGCCGGGCTCCCAAATCCGGTCACCAACCGGCACGACGAACCATATCGGGATTATGCGCGGCCTGGTGAGGCAGCCTCCCAAGGTGGTTAACCCCAGTTGGGCCCCTGTACTATACCGCGGGCGGCCAGCGGCACCACCGTTTCTACAGGTCTCCCTGTTCGGCGCATCGCCCCGCGCCATCCCCACTAGACTACGCCAAGACCCACTGGTCCCACTAGTGCTGCGACAACCATCACCTCTGCCCGGCTATGCACTTGCTGACCCCTGAACACAATCCAACCGAGATTGAATTGCTATGGAGGGTTTTTCGCAATAGTGCACGGTGGTACCTACCCGGTCGAAACTTGAGACAAATTTGTGCCACCAAGTTTCTACCACCAGTAACGGTGTGCAGCAAAGAGGATATAAGAGTGTGTGCAGTGTCGCATCAAGCTGATTTAATCGTATTTCCCCAGTATTACACTTTACAAATTTTTATTTGCCGTTTTGCCATGAGATTCTGGTACATCTATACAGTCCTGACAAGTTACAAGGCACCCATGTACAATAGATTCGCTCATTCATCAATTACACGCGTATTGTTTAGGTACGGGTACGAATCAGTCAGAAACAAACGACTCATCCATATTTTTATAGGTTAATGGTCAGAAGTCCGATTTATGTCAATTATGTCAGGTTGACTTGACAATAAAGTGTCATGGTGTGTGTTGTTGATATTTTGTAATAATACATATTTCGCTAAAATAATATTTAATGTAGGTACACTGGAATAATGATTTGGAATTGGATCATATGAATATTATATAAAAATGTTTGATGTATCAGCTTCATGTCGAACTTGTATGAAGGACAACGTATCTTTGATTGACTTGTATGAAAATGTGAAAATTGAGGAAAATTGTGTTCAATTAGCTGAAATATTGATGCTGTGTACTCCAACAGAGGTAGGTCATGAACTCAGGTATTAAGACACTGCTTTATCTACCGCGCTATATCTATAAATTCTTAGTCAGATGGACTGACGACTTGAAAATGACGGCGGAGAGACCTGGAGGCGTAAGGAGAGTCGGGAGAAGCCTACGTCAAGCAGTGGACTACGATAGGCTACTTAATTGATGATTGACTGTATTAAAAAATATATATTCAATGTCTTTGTTTCAGGTGTCCAAAGAAGATGGTTTGCCTCAAAAACTGTGTGATGAGTGCAGAAGAGTGTTGCAACTTGCATATACATTCCGTAAACAGGCCGCGAAAGCGCAAGAAGAGTTCAAAAAGCTCATACAAAACGACATAAAGTCCGAACCCATAGAGTTGAAAATAGAAAATCATGATGACTATTTTGATACCTGTGATGATTTTAATATTAACGTTGATATTCCAAAAGGGAAGGAAGTTGAAGAAAAAAATTTTTTCTGTACCCAATGTAACAAAACATATTTGAAAGAGAAACCATTTTTAAAACATTTACAAATGCATGAATCACCATTACAATGTACTGTATGTAGCAAATCATACCGCAATCAATCTTCTTTAAACAAACATTTAGCAAAGCATAAAAAGCAAACTTGTATCATTTGTAATCAGAACTTCGACACAGAGACCCAACTTCTTGAACACATGACTGAACACACAGATAAAAAAATAGATATAAAAGTAGAAAATGAAGCACAGGGGTCATCGCTACAATGCCCAGATTGTGACCTAACTTTTACAAAACAGAGATCTTTGTCTCTGCACATGAGAAGGCATAAAAATTACCTTAATAAAAAAAATGAGTTTATTTGTGATGCTTGCGGTAAAATATTCACTTTAAAGCATCAGTTAAAAAGGCATGTGCTTCTGCACAGTGATGTGAAACCTCATAGATGTGAGAAATGCTCTAAAAGCTTTGCTAGAAAGGATCAGCTGGTGCATCACATGCATACTCATAAAGAAAGCAAACCTTATGAATGTTCTTACTGTAACAAAGGTAAAGAAGATATAATTTTTTAAATTAAGTTTCATCATTATCAACACAGCAATTATCTTGATTGTGTCCATGGCTTTCACCTCATCGCCGGGATCTGCTTTCCTGCCCATTTTATTTGACTGAGTTTAACTCTTATGGAAGGAACTGCGTCCTAACCCACCAACCCTGAGAGAAATGTTTGAGCTAGAGGGATATATACAATAATTATAATTTTTTAACATTAAAAAAATAAAAGGATATTAGAACCGAAATTGCTAATATTCCCTCTAACTCCTCCAGCTAAGCTAAATTCCTTGTCTTAGGAGTGTGTTCATGAGGAATCAAACCCTCTCGATTTTAAGGATGACTCATTAACCACTAAGCTACATCTGTTGATTGGTACCTACCAATCAACAGATGTAGCTTAGTCTATTGGTAGTTAGTAGTCTAGGCTTAGTATTGGTAGTTGGTAGTCTATTGGTTTGCAAGTGAAACTTGGGCTAAGGCCAACCATTTTGGAGAGAAATAATGTAGCAAGATTAATGACAGAAAAGATGTTTGAAACAAAGAAAAATATTTTTTTATTGCTCTGAACATATATCTTGGACCTAAAATGTGCTCTAAATTCAAATTTCAATTTTTTATTTCTTAAAATAGTGCATCGTAATCACATCTTTATGACAGGATGCTACTTCGTTCGACGAGCTCAAATTCACCAAACATAAATGATTAAAAACCTATCAGTGCGTGCCATGGCTTCATTTGTCCCGCGATTTAAATCCAAGATTCTTGTCCCGACGTATTCCTCTTAGGTGACAGACAAGCACATAGCTCACCTGATGGACTAGTTTCTGTTGCCTATGGCTTTGTGTAACATCATACAGAGGCATAAAACTAATGAAATTTATTTATTTCATGTTTTGAACGATTACCAATAGACAGGATACTCATCACTTCTCTGTCTATTATTCTGTATATTTTTTATTTTTTTTTATCTAAGACTTTTAGATTACCATCAGGCGAGATGAAGTCAAGTTGGCGTAACTTGACTTCACCTCGCCTGATGGTAATCTAAAAGCAAAGTCTGAGGAAATAGGATCACCATTACAGACACTAAGTAATGTTACAATGGTGGCACTCAGCTTGGCGGCCTCATCAGATGCTTTTTCACGCCTCGCTTAAAGGACCCGGGCCTGTAAAAAGAAGGAAACATGTTTGCTGGTAATAAATTCCAGGTCTTGGTGGTGCGGCAAAGAAAAGAGTTTCCGAACCGCTTGGTTCTTGCTCGTATATTCTGCACAGTGTGAGGGTGACATCTAAGCCATTCACGTGTTGTCATATTAGAATATGCTATATTTTCAGGTTTCATCCAGTTGTGCAGTTTAAAAGACCACATTCGCAGCCACACAGGTGAAACTCCATACTTGTGTTCAGAGTGCGGAAAGGGCTTCTCCAACAGCTCCAATTTGCGACAGCACATGATGAGGCATACAGGGTTGAAGCCTTATGCTTGTAAAATGTGCCCTAAGTCTTTTTGTACCAAAGGTGAGATATTATGTTTTTGTAATAGCTATGGAATTTCATATGTCTTACAACTAAAATGACGATTTTCTGTATGGTCCCTTTCGTAATGGAATTTCCAAAAATCTTTACCTAGCAGTTGCTTACACTATAATAGGCATCATCTGAAAATAATCAAGTTTGTAGTTCTTGCGGTTTAAGCCCTGTGTTGATGAATCAGTTGGTGGAGACTAGCAATTTAGACTTATTTTTTTTATTGCGTAGCGTCCTGTCGCGTCTTTTAAGTTTCCGTTTCGTAAGTGCCGTTTTAATGGTCTTTACAGAATAAATGATTTTTAAACATTAACTTATTGTAGCGATTTTAAATAGTAAGTTCTATGATTTAATGGCCGATAAAAAGTCCCGAACAATTATATAATAATGAATTCACACCGGTCTGCAGTTTTGTTACAATTTCGTTGTTTCATAAAGAAATTCTTAAAAATGCCCCCTTCTTACAGGACAAATGACATCCCACATGAGCACTCATACTGGTGAACATCCGTACAAGTGTGAGGAGTGCGGAGCTGCATTCACAAAGCAGAACTCACTGAAAAAACATTCGCTAATACACCTGGGAATACGCCCGTTTGCGTGCGACACTTGCAGTATGAGGTTAGTTATTGTCGACCAATAGATCGACCAATAGATCGACCAATAGATCGACCAATAGATCGACCAATAGATTGACCAATAGATCGACCAATAGAACGTCCAATAGATCGACCAATAGACCGACCAATAGATCGACCAATAGATCGACCAATAGATCGACCAATAGATCGACATTAAATCGACCTATAGATCGACCAATAAATCGAACAATAGATCTACCAATAGATCGGCCATTAAATCGACCAATAGATCGACCAATAAATCGATCAATCTGATATACGATTATTTCAACGCGGATACCGAAAACCGGACCGCATCCTTCAAATTTTTTTTTTACATCTTAGGTGGCTGACATCCACACGGCCCACCTGATGGAAAGTGGTTACCGTGAGCTATGAACGTGTGCAACACCAGAGGAGTCACACCCCCGACCCTGTAAGAACAGAGAGTTTCTGTGCCATCAGTGCAGAAGACACAATCAGGACAAGCCTTCCCACTGTGTGGTTACCTTACACACCGCCGGGAACACAACACGAGGTTATTATAGCCGTGATATTCTGTAGGGTGGAGGTACTTCCACAGTCGGACTGCTCAATTGGGACGAGAATACCGTCGATTCGAATCGAAATAATATATCGAATCTCATCCGAAGGGTGTCGTAAGAGGCGACTAACGGAAAAATACGCAGACGATATCACTGCGGGAGAAGGAAAACTCAAAATAAAACCCTGGTCAGACGGGTTAGTACAGGGGAACCAACCAGTCTGACCAGCGAAGAAACAGTAGGCAAAAACCTCCCAACATTGGGAGAGGCCAATGTCCAGCAGTGGACTGCAATAGGGTAACTGATTGATTGATAGGGGTCGCAAGTTCGATTCACTGCAATGCATTTATATGCATGGAAATATCTATTTGTCTTGGTCTGGCTGTTTCTATGTTTATCTGCGTTCTATAATTATTTATATATTTTTTTATTAGTTAAGTTTGAGAGTAGCACCAATCACGGAAAAGCTACGAGGAAATTGTCTGTCCCGGTTCGGACTTCTAATGCGTAGGGATGAAAGTAATGTCGTAAGGAAGGCACTAACTATGAAAGTGGATGGCTACAAGGGGAGAGGGAGGCCTAAAATGAGGTGGATAGACTGTGTGAAAGATGATATGCTTAAGAAGGGAGTGAATATTGAGATGACTGCAACTAGAGATGAATGGAAAAAGAACGCATGTTGCGCCGACCCCAAATAAACTTGGGGTAAGGGCACGAGGATGATGATGATAACATAACATAAACTCACGCCTATATCCCCGAAGGGGTAGGCAGAGGTGCTAGCACCCACATTTCGCCAGTTTTATATTTAGGTCCCAATGTAATAGGTGGCGAGCCTACTGCCATTAACCGGTCATTTATAAACCTGCAATAAATACACACATAACTTCGAAAAGCAACGAAAAGTAATTGGTGTGTGCCATGGTAAAACGTGGGATCGAACCCGAGACCTCGTCTCAGCAGTCCATTACCCATACCACTAGACTACCGCGGTGGTAATGATAGTGATGAGGTATTATAATCGTCTGCCTACCATTGTCTTAATTATTAGCGGTATCAATTATATTCTTAACTCATATTACATACATACATATAATCACGCCTTTATCCCTGGAGGGTTAGGTAGAGGTGAATTAACACCCACATTTCACCAATAATTGTATTCGGTCCCACGTAATAGGGGGTGAGCCTATTGCCGTATTCCGGGCACTATTGTTGACTCGAGCCATTCATCTGAGGCTGAATCTGGACTGTATATATCTGTCTGATGTTACACAGCCCTATCCCTTAGTCGCCTTGTACGACACCGCATGGGAAGAGATGGGGTGGCCCTAATTGTACTCTGCCGGAAACCACGCAGCAAATATTATATACTCATATAAATTATATTATTAACTCCAGGTTTACGTGTAAAGACCATTTAAAACGTCACTACCGTATCCACACGGGCGAGAAGCCGTACCGCTGCAACTACTGCGAGCGCGCCTTCTCGCAGAGCAACGATCTCGTCAAGCATACTCGCGCGCACATCGGACTGAATATATATCAGTAAGTGTTACCCTGATCTCCATCCTACAAACATACGGCTCCTGACAGGTCTTCTTGACGGCAATAAACTTGCCTTAGGGGCCCGTCCATTAATCACGTGATATTTTTTCAGTAACTTTTTAAGCCCCATGATGATACGTGGTGAGATTTCAGACTATCCCTCCCCCTTTCCAAAATCACGTGTGTAGCAGCTTGGGCTACTAACAACATTATGGAGTACTAGCTGATACCTGCGGTTCTGTCTGCGTGGAAGTCAATTAACGCGAGTTTTACCGTCATAACCCAAGTATTTTCTAGGGTTCCGGATCCAAACGTCATAATCTCGATAACTTTAATTTCATATTTTTTTGTAATAGTTGTCAAACAATATAATTCTAAAGGTGTCATGTCTGTATTCTGTACGAAAACAAAACTATCATACATAAAATATCTTTAACAGGTGTACAATTTGCGGCTTTCGCTTCAGACTTGTGTCGGAACTCAAAGCCCACTATCCAAGCCACTTCATCGCCGGCAAGATCCAGCCACCAGAAACCACCAAAAAAACTACTAAAGAAACCCCCAAAGAAACTCCTCCTCCTCCAAAACCTGCTTCTCCACTGTCTCCAACGAGAGAACTAGCACCTCTGCTCATCTTCAAGCCACCAGAGATCCCACTACTATCTTTCAACAATGCTCTGAACAACCCCCTTCTTACAATGAAGCTACAAGAAGTAAAAGATATGCCGGACTTGAATATGAAGTCTCTGTCTCCTCCGAACAGCTTTGGAACCGAGACAGAAGTCCGGACAATGGACGACAACAATAGGTACACGATAACGATTGATAGTTGCGATAAAAATGGCGTGGTTAATGGAATTACTATCAATCTTCCTTCTAAGGATAGCTAAGATTTGTTTTAGTAGTTTTATGTAGGCGAAAATTTAGGCGTTTGCTAGCTGTGGCCTGTAGTTCCACCCGCATGGGTGTCGGTTATCGCGATCAAACATAGGTTCCTTTTCCAAAAGCTTTGTAACAAATTTTATCACAATCGGTTCAGTAGTTTAAGCTCTAACGGTTGAATTAAATTTGGTACAGGGATAGATTGGAATACATAGGTTATTTTAATTCCGGGAAAAGGTTCCCATGCGTTGCGAGAACGAGATCAAAATTACACACGGGCGGAGCCGCGGGCACCAAGTATAACTCCATTCGTTTAAGTACTTAACTAAACATAAACAATCTAGATATACCTTTTTAATATGTTTCATTGAAACTTTTTTTTTACTCATATTTTTCCAATACAAAATTATAAAACGACGATTTAAAAAGAAATATAAAATATTTTAGTCCAATATGATTCTATTTGATTATAATTTCTGAACTGTAGAAAAAAAAAAACAAGTTCTCGCGTAATAGCAGTGGCGTAATTTTCTCTTCAAAAAGACAAAGGAAACACAGCTACAATTCCAATGAGCAGTCCTCAACGTGAAATTATCGCTCAAATGTGACTGTATATGAATATCATTTTTATTTGAATTTATTAATTGAATTATTTATCAAAGATTGTTTTAAATTAGGAATTAGATATTGTTATAAATTATTAATTTATCATTGTTGACATGTTTTTGAATTGTTATGGTTGTATTACTACTGCCTGTAATGTCTTATGTATGTAAGAAATAAATAAAAAAATCATTATAGAGACTAAAACCGAAATATATTTTTTTATAAAAAGTCGCTGCAAGATTGTTTACCTCTAGTTAATTATCTAAACGAATGTAGTATAGATATTAATAAGTAAGTAGGATAGGATCGTTCCTAGTTTGGGTGTATTATGTGTTCTATAGTTTAATATATAGTTAGTCCTCACGACAAACGAATCATTCCCCTAACTTATTAGCGTTTAATTATTAAAAAAAAATATATATTTGTAAAGTTATTAAAACATTAATATACCTCTGGACATATTTCTTGGACCTAAAATGTGCGCCATACTATATATAATACTATACGGTATTTCAGCCCAATTGAGTAGTCCGACTGGGGAAGTACCTCCGCCCTACAGAATACCGCGGTTATGATAACTTCATGTTGTATTCCCAGCGGTGAGTAGGGTAGCCAGAGCTCACTGGAGAATTTGTGCTGTCAGTGGCATGACTAAAGGCTTGTCCTGATTTGTCCTCTACACTGACGGCACAGAAACTCTGTGCTTACAGGGTCGGCAGCGTCCATAGGCCACGGTAACCACTTTCCATCAGCCGTGCGCTTGTCTGCCACCTAAGTGGTATAAATAAAAAAAAAAAATACAATATCTTGGGTCTCTTTTGGGGTAGCAGGGGGCGCTACGGTGGTCAACGATCTCAAATTCGCAACTTACGTCCAAGATATGTATCCCGAGGTGTACTTTAAAGGCAAATGCAACACAGTTGAAAAATACATCTACTAAAATCTACTACACCTGTGTGTGTCCTCTACTTTATTTAGTGTTGCCATGACCAAAATAGAGTTTGGCTTTCAATCGTGTACACGCGACTTAAACAACACCGGCCAGTGCCTTAACTTTGAAATCTTGAAAAAAATTATTGTAGAAAACAAGAATATAAATATTTTGGGTACTAACAAATCCCTTTTAAAAAAAAAAATGTGAATGTATGCACTGCACTGCTCCGTGAGAGATGTTTGTGTCGTGCAAATAAATAATTATTATAGTCTAGCAACCTCGTTATAATAAAAAAACTGTAAATTGGTAAAAAAAAACTGAGGTAATTTAGATATATTGCACAAAATCGTGCAAATATTTTTATACTATTTGCACGATGTGTATGAGGCAGCGAAAGCGATAATATTGTACATAGTATTCTGTTCCAAACCCGCATTACACTAAGATTCTATTACGCTAGTAGGTACTCGAGTTTTATGAGGTCGACTAAGGGTTATAGCAGACATATGGGTTCGATTCCCGCTCAGTGCAAATATTTGTATGCATAAATACGTATGTTTGCATTGGTCTGGGTGTTTCTATGTAATACGTGGGGCGCACTATAAGTTTCCGGAATGAATATGAAAAAATACTATTAAAGGTACAAAATTAATTTATTGTTTTTCAAAATAATCTCCCTTGGCGTCTATGCACTTTTTCATTCGATCAAACCAGTTTTGAAAACTTTTGTGCCACTCCTCTGTGGTGACCTCTGAAACGTGTTTTTCATACTCCTCGACAGCCTCTTCTGGTGATGAAAATCGTTGGCCGCGTAATTGGTTCTTAATTTTTGGGAACAGATAAAAGTCATAAGGTGCCAGGTCGGGACTGTATGCAGGATGACTCATGAGTTCTACATTTTCGCCTTCAAAAAGTCGTTTGTCTGTCTGGCCGTGTGAGAACTAGCATTGTCGTGGTGCAGGATGATACGGCGTTTACGGTTATTTTTTCGGAGTTCGTCCAATAACTTCCGGCAAACAAATGGTCGTGTACCAGTCACTATTCACAGTACGACGATTTTCTAAAGCAACAGTAGCCACGTGTCCAGTTTTATTAAAAAAAGAAGCAATCATCCGCTTAGATGCACTTTTCACGCGCGCCACTTTGGTTGGTTTGGCTCATCTTGAAAGACCCATACGCTCGATTGCTGCTTTGTTTTGGGATCGTAGCAATAAATCCATGTTTCGTCACCCGTTACTATGTCCCACACCAAATTTGACGCACCTTCGTTGAATCTGGTAAGCATGGCACTGCACCAAGTGACGCGGTCCGTTTTTTGATCCTCGGTCAAGTTATGTGGGATCCACCGCGAGCACAGCTTTCTCACACCCAAATGTTTGTGTAGGATTGATTGTATTTGACTCATGCCTATTTCTAAGGATGCGCGAATTTCATGGTAGGTCACATGCCTGTCTGTTTCAATCATACGGCGCACAGCATCGATGTTTTTGTTGGTCACAGCGGTGGACGGCCGACCATCGCGAGATTCGTCACTGAGATTGATACGACCACGCTTGAATTCTGCAAACCAGCTATAAACAGTCGTCTTGCATGGAGCTTCATCGCCAAAAGCTGTTTCAAGCCGAGCGATGCTCTGTTGAGCCGTCAAATTACACTTAAAATCGTAGAAAATCATACTACGAAAATTTTCCCGAGTTAAATCCATGTTGATGCAGACACACAATTTTTTAAATGGCGCCACAAGGTAAAAACAAAAGACAGTCAGATGAAACAAATGTATTCTACAGCCAAAGAGTTCTATTTTCAAATGTTGTAATAATTTTTTAAATATTGTTTATGTAAGTGGCCAGTTCCGGAAACTTTTAGTGTAACCTATGTATTATGTATTTACAAAAAAAAAACTAAGTATGTTTATTCGCAGTTTGGATCCCATAATACAAACTGGTTAAACTATGCTTAGTATGAGTCTAGATAGTGTTGTGTACAATATTGTAGAATATTTATAATAATTATTATTATATCAACTCGGAATGTATTGGCTTTTAAGGAGTTTTACTACAAATTTAGTTTGATTATTATCCATGACGGCTACTGAGGCAAAATAATATACTGTGCGACGCTGAGCTTACAGCTCGTTTACTTGATTTAGCTTTCGTCCTCGTATCTAGAATTTTATTAGTATAGGTTTAATGTTCAGGTGGGGAGGTATACGTGGGGATTTTGCGCACGTAAAAAAAAAAAGGTTTAATGTTCAAAATCAAATGAAAAAGAGTTCATTACATAATATACCATTTTATGCACTATTGCGGTGACGGAGAGTCGTAAGCTCGTATTCATTTGTTTATTATTTCATATATACAGCCCAGATGCATGGCTCGAGTCAACAATAGCGCCTGGAATACGGCAATAGACTCACCCATATTACGTGGGACCGAATACAATGATTGGGAAATTGTGGGTGTTAATTCGCCTCGGTTCACTATCCTTTGGCATAATTTGAATACTAAATTATGGCAAAGTACAAAAATGCTAAATTTGTTATGGATAAAAAAATTATACATAAATTACCCTATCGTCTAAATTACCATATACCTAAATATTTTATATTTTTTTTTTTGCAAATGGATAGTGAACCATTCACCTCTGCCTAACCCTGCGGTAAAAAAGGCGTGATTATATGTATGTATGTATGTATTATTTCATTTATTTTAGGCGATACAATTACGATCCGTTACAGAGTTGTTATGTCTGCTATGACCCTTAAAAGACAACTCCTGTATCATATATTATAATATTTATTTATTACACTCATTTCTGCATGCAATCTGAATCACGTGATTATAAGATGCTCTCTACTTTTTACTTTATGACACCTAGTTTTTAGTTCGATAAAGTGTGTTGTTATTACTTATTTAAACTGATTACCTACTTTTCAAATGTAGGTTATAATGATGTACAATTTTTGGTGAACAATTATATTATAAGTAATAGTTATATCTTTTCTTTGACATAGTAATGTTACGTGCACGGGGTACAATTAAATGCCGTTTACTCAACGAAGAGATTTATTAGCTCACCACAAACTAGACAATTTAATCACTAGTACACACAGTACTCTTCAACAGTTCCAGTCGCTCAGTAGTCCATAGTAGCCCACAGTCGTCGCAGGTAGAATCTTCTTCGGTCGCTTAAGCTCGCTGTGTTCGTTATCGATCTCAAAGACAGAATGAATGGTGTCGCTATGCGAGCGTATTTTTATACCTCTCAATTAGTAGGGTCGAATCATCTAGAAAATACGCGAGCGAAAACTACCTACCTACTCTTTTGAAGTTTGCCGCCGTCGCTGATCTTCGAGTTCATTCTCGATATTTACCTATTCTTTTTTATTTAAAAGAATAGGTAGGTTATGACTTTGTGTCGATGATTCTAGATTTTTCTCTTCCAATCGGTAGAGTACCTTGTCACTAACAATGCGTTTTTATTTTTTGAAGATTCGTTTACTAGTTTTCGAGATATATACGTCTGTCGTAACAGTAATATCCAATCGAATTGACAGCCTCTGTAGCGTGGCGGTTGTGAACGCGGCCGCTTCGCAAGAGGCGCGGGTTCGATCACCGTTCAGTGCAAATATTTGTATGCATGAATATGGGCATTTGCATTGGTCTGATTGTGCCTCGGAGAGCACGTGAAGCCGTCGGTCCCGATTGCCATACGAACATCTATGGCACTCGTTACGTGTAGTTGGCATTTATTTGTTATTTTAGTTATTATTATTTTGCGATAGTTACAATATTGAAACTTCAATAAAAATCACTGGAGAGTTTTTGTGCTGTCAGTGGAAAGACCAAAAGCTTGTCCTGCTTTGCCTTTTACACTGACGTCACAGAAACTGTGTTTACAGGGTTGGCAGCGCGAGTGTGACTTCCTTGGTGTTGCACACTTCCATAGGCCACGGTAACCACTTTCAATCAGGTGGGCCGTGAGCTTGTCTGTCAAACAAATTGTATAAAATAAAATCAAAATATACTCCAGTGGCTGTAGAACTTTAAGGTTGTGTACTCAAGTATGACACCCCTGGTGATGCCACGTCCATAAGCCACGGTAACCACTTACCATCAGGCGGACCGGGTGCCTGTCCGACCTTAATGAGATGAAAGTCGCATAACCTAGTTCACTTAGTACTATGGTACGAGAATAAACTATATTTCGATTAGGTGCTTATTAAAAGTAAACAATCTTGTAGCGACTTTTATATAAAACACATTGAACAAATAAACTAGACAGAAATAAATAAATAAAAGTATTTATATTTTACACAGCAAGTACAGAAACAAAAATAATAAAAACTAGATTAACTGACTAACTAGTCGTTCAATTTCGGTTTTTAGTCTTTACAATGAGTTTCTAAACGTAAAAATATTATAAAATGAGGTTTTAAATAAAACATTAAAAATACACATCATGATTGTTTATGTTTAGGTAAGTACCTATGGATGGGTAGGTTATGCAACTTTTATATTGAAAGTACCTAGCAAGTACTCAGCAAATATATTTTATAAAACATGCTGACTATAAAATTAATAAATATCTTCAAACGGAATCGAATTGTGCTCGTTATTTTAGGATAGATAGGCATACCTTGGGACATATATTTGAACTCAAAATGTAACTACTCAAAATACTAACTACTCTATATGCGCGGTATGCGTTTTTCGGTATCTTTTTGAGAATAGCAAGGGTTACTACCATGCGGAAGAGCTCAAATTCACCAAACAGTTTAACAATCGGCGCGCGCCAGTGCCTCGTTTCTCTTGCGACTTGCGGTTTTAAAAAGGTCATATTGAGCGATTCCGCCAATCACAAGTAACTTTATGAATTTACAGTACTCGTAAATCTCAATAGATTCATATAAACTCATAAAGGGGTCACTTATATGAACAGAGTCACAACAATTCGTATACTAAGTAAATATTGCCGCATGACAAAATATTATCCTAATATGATTGCAATAACGTGACCTTTTTAGATCTACTGGCCTAAAATATCTGCCCTGAGGTTATCCTATTATTTAATTTAAGTATATTTAGGAACCTTGCATTTAGTTCAGTTGAAATGATTGTATTTAGTTTGTATGTTAAAAATTATTTGTGATAACGCGTACTCTCCAAATTGTATGTCTTTGTTATAAGTGTTGGACATAATTTTAACAAATTGTATAATATTATTATTATTTAGCAACAATTTTATTTAAATATTAGAAAAATGCCCTGAATTACTATTAAAGAGGAAATATACTTAGATGATTAAGACTGAACATTGTTTTTTATTGTCCATGTATGATACCTACTATAGTAGGGACAAGATAATAGGTCACTTTTGACAGATGTCAGTTTTATATTCATAGTGAGGTGACCTGCTTAAAAACATCGATTAAATGAATGAATCGAATGAATCGATACAGACTTGAAACATATGTGAATTTTAAAAATGATCATGCGAATCCCTGTCCCATTATTATTTTTTCTTTCATAAATTAAAGGAGCAAAATAAGACAAGTACCTACGGAATTTAACAAAAAAATTGCTTTTATTCACTTGAACTATCGGAACTGCTATCTTCATCACTGCTGTCAGCACTCAGAGATATTATTAATTCATTTTCAATAATATTGTCTATTCTCACATCTCGTTCAAAATCTTGTAAAATTATTTTCTTTGTCTTCTCTACGACTTTTCGCCAGTCTTCTGTAGTGACTTCTGCACATGCAGTTTGTAGCAGAGTCATCATTTTAGCAGTACTGAAGGGTGGTTCAGTATTGTTCCGCGCTGCATGACCCTTTATTTGTGCCCAAATAAGCTCGATGGCGTTATACTGGCAATGGTAGGGAGGCAATCGAATAACTTCGTGTCCATGCTCTAGGGCTAGTTCATCGATTACATAGCGGAGCTTGGACGGCTTAGTTGCTTTTACCAGATTTAACAACTCAACTTTTAATAAAGTTGGACTTGCCTCCACACCATTTTTTACCAGCCACGAGACAATTTCTTGCTTTTTATTTGCTTGAGTTGGTGGTTTATCAACTTGTACAGAATGATACGGAGCATTGTCCATTAAAATTTTCGATGGGTTTTCTAAGCTGACTAGCAGCTTCTCAAACCACTTTTTAAAAACATCAAAGTTCATTTCCTCATGGTAATCTGATGTAGTTTTAGAGGCGAATGCGAGGAGGCAGTCTGGAATAAAACCTTGAGAAGCTGATCCCGCGTGACATATAATAAGTCGGGCTCCTTTTCCCGATGGAACTTTTGAGGTGGAGGCCGCTGTATCATCGGTCCATGTCCGCGCAACCGTATGGTTCGCATTCAACCATGTTTCTTCAATAAACACGACATTGTCCCAATCCGTAATTTTATTTACCTGACGTAAGAATGTTATTCTCTTCAAAATAATATCGTAGCGTTCTAGCAGGATTTTCCGCTTGTCGGATTTTTTAAATCTAAAGCCAATCTATTTCAAAACCTTCGATAGAGACGATTTGCCTCCAAAAAATAAGCCTGCGCCTTTTAACGAACTCAATAGCTTTTCCCGTGTAGGATATTCTTTTCTCGAGTAATATCCATAAATGTGGTTGCGTATTGCAGCAGCATCAAAATTATCAACGTCAGCAATTTTCTTGTCCCTCTTTCGTTTTTTCGGTGTACGTAAAGTATTATCTTCTGAGCCTGATGGTCCGTATTTCTCTTTCAGAATTTGAGTTACTGTCTTCTTCCCTATTCCCAATGCTTCGGCAACGCGTTCTCTCGGTGGTTTCAATGGTAAAAGAGGCCCATCGTTAACTGATTCACGTCCAAAATAATTGTACAATTTCAGCACTAGTTCGCGAGATTGACTGTTTAGAGTTTTCCCCCGTTTCGACATAGTAAGACTGTAATGTTTTTCTTGTTTAATAATCGTTAAGCAATCGGAGTCCAATTTATAGCCAGGTAAACGTAGTCAGTAAGATCAGTTCAATGAAAAAGCCGGATCAGAAGAAAATAACAGAGAGCACACCAAAAACGCACAGTCACTTCGCACAACAACAAAAGACTGCGTCATCATCATGTTATGGCGACATGACATGCGTCATCGACAGGCACTGGTGTTGCCAGCAACATCCACCTAAATTGCACCCAACATCAATGACCTTTCTATTTAGTTATTTTTTTGTATTTTTATAGTTAGTTAAAAGAATAATAAATATGTATAATTAGGTTTTATTATAATCACAACGTGGTTATAAATTTATGGTGAATTTTCTTCACAAGTAATCATTGCATTCGATTCAACTTACAATCCTATCAGCTTTCGATTTTTAGAGTAACATCCCTAGTGTTTAAAAAGAAAAAGGGTTGACTGACGCAACATTGTAACGACGTTCAGTTCTTTAGATCAGAAATTGTTTATTATGTTTAGAATGGTTTATTAGTGAAAGCAAATCGTAAAATTACTCGTATCGGTCATTATTACAATAAATATGTAAACGTAATTGAAAAAAGTTAAGCAATTGTGCAGTTCTTATTTTATGCCCGCCGTTACAAGGTTACGTTGTTGAATTTTGATGAAATGTCAAAAGTGACCTATTATCTTGTCCCTACTTTACCAAGTGATATTAGTTACTCTTTACTAAACGTCAAAACGCTGAGTTATAAGGACACTTCTGCGAAAGAAATTATTATGACGTCATAATATAATAGTCAAATCATTTACTATTATAGGTTGGGTGGATGATTAAAAACACTTTTACTTTACCATTCTCATTAAATTGAGAATAGTAAAAGAGCGGTAAAAGTTGTGTCGTTTCTTATTTTATATTTATTTTTGATTAATTTGATTTTTGATGAAAAATATAAAATACCGAAGCAACTTTTACCGCTCTTTTACCATTCTCAATTTAATGAGCTTAGTTAAATATGGGTATGGGTATGGGGGTCCTACCGTACGGCGTGTCGGCTCACGCCATGCCTCATAATCATAGACAAAGCCAATATCCCGCACTTTATCACGCGGTGCTGCGAGGACAATCACCTCTTTTTTCACGCCCTTTTGTCCTTTTTATCATGGTAGCGCACTTAAGAGTATTGGGCAACACAGCGGCTCTTCAAACTCCCACAAGCTCGCTATTTGAGGTGGAGTCCACTAACATCTGTGGGCTCCATGCGAACCTCAACGCCGTCCACCAACACCTTGAGACGGCGAAACCAGATATGCTCTTTCTCACGGAGATACAAATAGGCCGCCCTGATGACACGACCTACTTGCTTTACCCCGGCTATGTTATCGAGGAAAATTTCCGTGCAAAAGCCGGGGTGTGCGTGTTTGTTAGGGCGGATGTTTGTTGTCGCCGTTTGCGCTGCCTTGAGGACCCATCCTTTTCAACCCTATGGGTACATGTAGACCATGGCTCTACGAGTCAGATCTATGTGTGCCTCTACCGTTCCCATACAGGAGATGCTGAGACAACTTGACTCTTTGAATATCTGAGTCAGGCGGCAGGTGATGCGCAGGAACGGTTTCTGAACGCCGAAGTGGTATTTTTGGGGGACTTTAACGCCCACCATGAAACCTGGTTGGACTCCGCCAAAACAGACCATGCGGGAAGAGCCGCCCATGCATTTGCTCTGGCGCATGGCCTGACCCAATTGGTACACGAGGTCACTAGAATACCAAGAAGGTCGGGCCTAGCACCCTCTCTGCTAGACCTTCTGCTGACGAGTAACCCAGACCTGTACAGTGTTTCGGTACAAGCTGCTTTAGGCAATTCCGACCACTGTCTGATCTGCTCCAAGGTGCCAATTATAGCGCCCTCACGACAGTGCAGAGGAAGCGGCGTCTCTGGCACTACTCGTCAGCAGATTGGGATGGGCTGCGCAACTATTTTGCGTCCATCCCGTGGGTTGAACGCTGCTTTGAAGGTAAGAAATCCTCAGCTTGTGCTACTGCTGTTGCCGGTGAGATCGGTCTGGTGACCCAATGGTGATCACGTAATGCCTGAAATACGTATCAGGCAATGCGATGTCCGTGCGGTACTTCAATCACTCGATGTCCGGAAAGCCAGTGGCCCGGATGGTATTCCAGCGGTGGTTTTACAAAAATGTGTAGCGGAGTTGTCTCCTATGCTTACGCGGCTGTACCGACTGTCCTACAGCTCGGGTACAGTGCCTTCGGCTTGGAAAGAGGCGAATGTACAGCCGATCCCCAAGAAGGGGGATCGCTCAGAGCCAGCTAACTATCGACCCATAGCCGTCACCTCAGTGCTGTGCAAGGTCTTCGAGCACATCATTAACAAACAGCTCATGCGTCACCTAGAGGATCACTCCTTAACTAATGACCGGCAATATGGCTTCAGGCTGAAACGGTCAACGGGTGATCTTCTAGCATACGTTACCCATCTTTGGGGTGAGGCTATGGACAAGCACGGCGAGTCACTGGTAATTAGTCTTGATATCGCCAAAGCTTTCGATAGAGTCTGGCACAAATCGCTTCTCTCCAAGCTACCAGCCTTTGGTCTGCCTCCTAGACTGGGCAACTGGATTGCTAGTTTCGTGCGGGTGCGCCTTATTCGCGTCCTCTGTTATGGACGGGCTTCGGAGTTCTTGCAGATAAATGCTGGCGTACCGCAGGGGTCTGTATTATCTCCCGCTCTCTTTCTTCTGCATATCAACGACATGTTGTCCACCGGCAGCATACATTGCTATGCAGATGATAGCACCTTACACGGGAGTTATCACGGACAACCTGCGGCCAAACAATCTGATATCGTGAAAAAAAGACAGCTTCTTGTCACTGAACTGGACCGGATCTTGAATCACATTTCTCAATGGGGCTCTGAGAACATGGTCGAGTTCAATGTCAAGAAGACGCAGGCTTGTGCGTTCACAGTAAAGGTATCTTCTTTCCTTCCTCTCCCCACTCTTCAGAGCACGCCACTGCCACTGCAGGACAATCTCAATATCCTAGGCATGAATATTCGCTGCAAACTGAATAACAGAAATTACATCGAGCAGCATCATCAAAACAGCCTCGCGGAAACTCGGACTCCTGAACAAAGTGAGACGTTTTTTCACGCCGGAGCAGCGATGTCTTCTCTATAAGATACAAATTCGCTCCTGCGTGGAATACTGCTCGCACCTCTGGGATGGCTCCGCAAAATACCTACTAGATGCTCTCGACAGGTTGCAGCGACGCACGGTCCGAATTATTGGGAACCCTGAGGTCACGAACACCCTCGAGCCTTTGCAAATGCGTAGAGATATTGCTTCCTTGGCTGTATTTTACCGTCTCTACCATGGTGAGTGTTCTGATGAGCTCTTCCAACTAATCCCACCATCTCCTTTCCTACATAGGACAACACGTGCAGGCCTTAGATGTCACCCTCACACTGTGCAGAATATACGAGCAAGAACCAAGCGGTTCGGAGACTCTTTTCTTTGCCGCACCACCAAGACCTGGAATTCATTACCAGCACACGTGTTTCCTTCTTCCTACGGCCTTTAAGCGGGGCGTGAAAAAGCATCTGATGAGGCCACCAAGCTGAGTGCCACCATTGTAACACTTAGTGTCTGTAATGGCGATCCTCTTTCCTGAGACTTTGCCTTTAGCTTACCATCAGGCGAGGTGAGGTCAAGTTGGCGTGTCGTATATAAAAAAAAACGCAGAATGTGAGATACTTACGCAAAAAGTCAGGGTAGTGTAGGTACTTACTTGTCCACCTATACTTGCAATAGACTTTGATCGATGGGTCAGTCGGGCCCCAAGGACCGAGTGCCTGTCTGACTTTAATGAAATGAAAGTTGCATAACCTTCACTACATAGTTTACTACGAAAAGAAACTTTACTCTTCATTCGGTTAGGTACTTAAATAAAGGTAAATAATCTTGTAGCGACTTTTATATAAAACAATAAACTAAGAGCCTCGGCAGGAAGACTTAGCTCAGCTGCCTATGCAGTTAGAAAGATAAGGTCACTGACTGATGAGGAAACTGCACGATAAGTTTATTTTAGCTACTTTCATAGCGTTATGTCATACGGTCTGCTGCTGTGGGGCTCAGCTGCCGATATTGAAACTATATTTGTACTACAGAAACGAGCGATACGAGCGATCTATAGCCTCAGACCCCGTGACTCGCTGAAAGAAGTTTTCAAAGAAATTAATATTTTAACAGTTGCTTCTCAATACATTTATGAAAATATCTTATATGTACGAAAAATCCTATATATTTTCGAAAAACTATCTGATGTACACAATTTTAATACGAGAAATAAAGATAAACTAGTTGTACCTACCAAAACTTAGGCTTCACAAGGTTGGTGATTCATTTGTAGGCAGCTGCATAAAAATATTTAATAAAATTCCTCAAGACTTGATTAATATGCCAATAAATAAATTTAAAAAAGAAGTGAAAAAATCTTTAATGAGTAAAGGTTACTATAAAGTGGATGAGTACCTTAGTGATGTTAATGCGTGGTCAACATAAGTATCTTGCTTGCTCGCACAAAATAAATTGTAGGTAAACTAAAGCAAATTTAAAAAACAAAAATAATCTAGTTCTATTGTAGTTCGCTGAGTTTCTTGCTGGTATCTTCTCAGTAGAACTAATCTACCGAACCAGCGAAAAAATCATTTTCCAATGGTTTATTTTTACATTATTTACTTAATATTTTTATATTATTTCTTGACATACATAACTGTAAAATTTTGAAGATCATATGTGCTCTTTGTGTGCCTAAACTGAATAAATGAAATTGATTCTTTGATTCTTCTTTGACTAGAAAGAAAGAAAGAAATAAAAATAATTATATCTACACAGCAAATACAGAAACAAAAACAATAAAAACTAGATTAACTGACTAACTAGTGGTTCAATTTTGGTTTTTAGTCTTTAAAATGAGTTCCTTAGCGGCAAAATATTATAAAATGAATTTTTAAACTTATTTATTTATTTTAACACAAAATAATTAAAACACAAATACACAAAACAAACTCGCGATTATGTCGCGTCAAACTTTCTACCCTAGATTTACTTTCTACCCTAGAAAGTATTTTCTACTTGCCCACACTTGAGGTCCAATTCTTGTAATGAATTCAAAATGTACTCTGGATGTAATCTCAAAAACGATCACGATGTCATTGAAGGTTGTGTCACGAGAACACTGTTTTTGTCATTTGAGAAATTGAGATTAGAACTTTTTTTTTTTATATAGGACACGTCAATTGGCCTTCGCCTTGCCTGATGGTAAGCTGAAGGCAAAATCCCAGAAAAGAGGGTAACCATTACTTACACATACCGTGTGACAATGGTGACACTCAGCTTGACGGCCTCATCATATGCTTTTTCACGTCCCGCTTAAAGGACCCGGGACTGTAGGAAGAAGGAAACACGTGAGCTGGTAATGAATTCCAGGCCCTAATGGTGCGACAGAGGAAAGAGTCTCCGAACCGCTTGGTTCTTGATCGGATGTTTTGCACCGTGTGCGGATGACATCTAAGACCTGCACGTGTTGTCCTATGTAGGAAAGGGGAGGGTGGGACTAATTGGAAGAGCTCATCAGAACACTCCCCATGGTACAGACGGTAAAATACAGCCATGGACGCAACATCTCGACGCATCTGTAAAGGTTCTAGGGTGTTCGTGACCTCGGGATTCCCAACGCACGTCGCTACAACCTGTCGAGAGCATCTAGTAAGTACTTTGCTGAACCATCCCAGAGATGCGAGCAGTATTCCACACAGGAGCGAATTTGTGTCTTGTATAGAAGACACCGCTGCTCTTGCGTGAAAAATCGTCTCACTCTGTTCAGGACTCCGAGTTTTCGTGAGGCTGTTTTGATGATACTTTCGATGTAATTTTTGTTATTCAGGTTGCAGCGAACATCCATACCTAGGACATTGAGATTGTCCTGCAGTGGCAGTGGCGTGCTCTGAAGAGTGGGGAGGGGAAGGAAAGAAGATACTTTTGCTGTAAACGCACATGCCTGCGTCTTCTTGGCATTGAACTCAACCAGGTTCTCAGAGCCCCATTGAGAAATGTGATTCAGGATCCTGTCAAGCTCAGTGACAAGAAGCTGCCTTTTCTCTGCGATATCTGACTGCTTGGCCACAGGATGTCCATGATAACTCCCATGTAAAGTGCTATCGTCTGCATAACAATGAACATTGCCGGTAGACAGCATGTCGTTGATATGCAGAAGAAAGAAAGTGGGTGATAAGACGGACCCCTGGGGCACGCCAGCATTTACCTGCAGAAACTCCGAAGCTCGTCCGTCACAAAGGACGCGAATACGGCGCCCCTGCAGGAAGCTAGCAACTCAGTTGCACAGCCTAGAAGGCAGACCAAAGGCAGGTAGCTTGGAAAGAAGCGATTTGTGCTAGACTCTATCGAAAGCTTTGGCGATGTCAAGACTAATTGCCAGTGACTCGCCGTGCTTGTCCATAGCCTCACCCCAAAGATAGGTAACGTATGCTAGAAGATCACCCGTTGACCGTTTCGGCCTGAAGCCATATTGCCGGTCATTAATTAAGGAGTGATCCTCTAGGTGCCGTATGAGCTGTTTGTTAATTATGTGCTCGAACTCTTTGCAAAGCACTGAGGTGACGGCTATGGGTCTATAGTTGGCTGGCTCCGAGCGATCCCCCTTCTTGGGAATCGGCTGAACATTCGCCTCTTTCCAAGGCAAAGGCACTGTCCCCGAACTGTAGGACAGCCGGTACAGGCGCGTAAGCATTGGAGACATCTCCGCTGCACATTTTTGCAAGACTACCGCTGGAATACCATCCGGACCACTGGCTTTCCGGACATCGAGTGATTGCAGCACTGCACGGACATCGTGTTGCCTGATATGGATATCAGGCATCGCGTGGTCACTGTCGGGTAGTGTTGGTGGCTGCGTACCACAATCATCGATTCGGGAGTTGGCCGCAAAGAGATTAGCCGGCAGATTTGCCTTCTCTTGCGGCTCATGGGCCAGAGATCCATCAGGGTTGCGCAGCGGAGGCAGCGAAGGCTGACAGAAGTTGGCTTGCACGGCTTTAGCCAGTCGCCAGTAGACACGGCTTCCCGTGGGATGCATCACTAGCTCTTGACCAAGCCGCTCTATGCGCAGGGCATCCGCTTTGACGTAGGCCCTTCTACAGACCTTTGTGGCTCTGTTGTACGCCGCCTTGAAGTGGCCCAGATTGGGATGGCGCGTCGCGCGCCCTTACCCAAGCGCGGTACGCAGACTGTTTTTGTTCAACAGCTTCCGTGCACTCTCGCCCAAACCAAGGGCGCACCCCGCGGTCACCGGTGATATCGGTGTATGAGATATAGTATTCCATACCCAGACCGATCTCACCGGCGACAGCAGTAGCACAATCCGATGGGTTCAACCTTCATAGCAGCGCTCAACCCACGGGATGGACGCAAAATAGTCACGAAGTCCATCCCAGTCCGCTGACGAGTAGTGCCAGAGACGCCGCTTCCCCTGCACGGGTCGTGGGGGCGCTATAATAGGCACCGTGGAATAGACCAGGCAGTGGTCGGAGTTGCCTAAAGCGGCTCGCACCGATACACTGTACCGGTCCGGATTACTCGTCAGCAGAAGGTCTAGCAGAGAAGGTGCTAGGCCCGACCTTCTTGGTAGTGTGGTCAGGCCGTGCGCCAGAGCGTGATTGATGGGATTTATCGGGATTATGCGCGGCCTGGTGAGGCAGCCTCCTAAGGTGGTTAACCCCAGTTGGGCCCCTGTACTATACCGCGGGCGGCCAGCGGCACCACCGTTTCTACAGGTCTCCCTGTTCGGCGCATCGCCCCGCGCCATCCCCACTAGATTACGCCAAGACCCACTGGTCCCACTAGTGCTGCGACAACCACCACCTCTGCCCGGCTATGCACTTGCTGTTCCCTGAACACAATCCAACCGAGATTGAATTGCTATGGAGGGTTTTTTGCAATAGTGCACGGTGGTACCCACCCGGTCGAAACTTAAGACAAATTTGTGCCACCAAGTTTCTACCACCAGTAACTGAATTTTGAACGGATTTTTATAGTGAGAATTGGTCTTCTGGTTCTACGTACCACATGGCAGACGTGAGAGACACCGTGCAGTTTTAGTTCAAGTCCCACACTCCTGCTCTCCAGTTGGCTCCGGTGAGGTGGAACCCAGGAGGGATTCCAGACGTAAAAAAGACTGATAATCTGCGAGTTTGTATCCCCTAACTCCTCTACGTTTAACGAAAATCTAAAAGAAAAGCTAGAAGCTTTTTATGATCTATCCTCATATACACATTTTCCTACGGACGCTGGAGCAAACGAGTCCTCGAATGGAAGCAAGATCGACAAATGATTTGGAGGGATGGCCTGGATGCGTATTGCGCAAGGCGGAGGATCGAGTGCTATGGCGCACCTGGGAATATGTACTAAGTAGATTGCAATAGGCTAACTGATGATGATACATCTACATCAGGTCTACATAGGATCTAAATCGCGAGGCAGGAGTCCCTAGCGCGCTCTGATTGTTTTATAATCATCTATGCTTGATGAATTTGATCATCCTCACACATTGCGACCTGAGTCTGTGCGCTCTGTGCGGTATGAAAGAAACTTCATCCCACGCGCACTCAAGCTGTGGAATGACCTGTCAGCTGCGGTTTTCCCAAACACCTACAATATGGGGTTCTTCAAGAGGAGCATCAGAAGGTTTCTTCATGGTCGGCAGCGCGATTGTAATACCGTGTTGCATACGTCCATAGGCCATGGTAACCACTTCCCATCAGGTGGGCCGTGTGCTTGTTTGCCACCGAAGTGGTATAAAACAAAATGAGTTCGTCCACCTCAAGACACATAAGAAATGTATAACTGCGTGTACAAAGCACCTTTTGAACGCATTTTAGGTCCAAGATATGTCCCGAGCCAAACCTAAGTAGTAGTAGCTAGTTTCTAAGGTTAAAGGTGGTATGGGTAATGGACTGCTGAGACGAGGTCTCGGGTTCGATCCTAGGTTTTACCATGGCACACACCAATGACTTTTCGATGCTTTTCGTAGTTATGTGTGTATTAATCGCAGGTTTATAAGTGCTCGGTTAATGGCAATAGGCTCGCCACCTATTACATTGGGACCTAAACATAAACTGGCGAAATGTGGGTGCTAGCACCTCTGCCTACCCCTTCGGGGATATAGGCGTGAGTTTATGTTATGTTATGATTAATTTCCATAAAACCTAAACGTAATTAAATAACCTCTGTGGCGTGGCGGTAGTCAACGCGATCGCTACGAAGGAGGCGCGCGTTCGATCCCCACTCGTTGTAAATATTTGTATGCATGAATATGGGGATATGCATTTGGTCTGGTCGTGTCTCAGATATCATCTCTTTAAGCCGTCGGTCCCGGTTCCATATAATCTATATGTATATCTCTGAGACGGGCAGTCCAACTGCCCACATAGTTCTATTAGTCTAACTGCAGAACTTTGATGTTGCCAATTGGTTTTGGAGATCTTTTGCCACAGACTAGAAAGTCGATCACAATCGCATCAAGTCGGTTAGGTACTTAACTAACCGTAAACAATGTTGATGTGACTTTTTTTATTTTTTTATATAGGACACGTCAATTGGACTTCACCTTGCCTGATGGTAAGCTGAAGGCAAAGTCCCAGAAAAGAGGGTCACCATTACTTACACATACCGTGTGACAATGGTGACATTCAGCTTGATGGCCTCATCATATGCTTTTTCACGCCCCGCTTAAAGGACTCGGGACTGTAGGAAGAAGGAAACACGTGAGCTGGTAATGAATTCCAGGCCTTCCACAAACTCATTTAAAAGACTAAAAACCGAAATGAAAGCACTAGTTAGTCAGTTACATATATATATAATCACGCCTCTATCCCCGGAGGGAATTAACACCCACATTTCACTAATCATTAAATTCGGTCCCACGTAATAGGGGCTTAACCTATTGCCGTCTTCCGGGTGGACTCAAGCCATGGATCTGAGGCTGAGTCTGAGATGTATATATCTGTCTCATATTAAACAGCCCTATCCCTTAATCGCCTTGTGCGACACCGCATGGGAAGAGATGGGGTGGTTCAAATTCTACTCTGCCGGGAACCACACGGGAACACTCAGTTAGCCTAGTTTAATATGGGTTTCATAAAAAGTTGCTACAATATTGTTTTTCTTTAGTTAAGTAGGTACATTACCGAATGAAGTAGGTATAATTAGCGAGCTTATAATTTTATATTGTAAATAGGAACTGATAAATCTCCATATATACATTAAATACCTAAATAATTTGAATAAGAAATGGATTAACTATTTGAGCAATGGAAGACAGAATTAATTAAACTTTTCCACTTCGCATAGCGGCCGGTGGCCGCTGAGTCTTCAAACTTTATTGAGATTTGAGAGTCCACTCAAACTTCAATAAAGTTTTAAGACTCATAGATCTCAGATACGGCCGACATTTCTTGCTTTATGAGACTGCTAAATGCACCTACCTATTTATTAAATTACATTTTCAATTAGCCTACTGGTATGGGTAATGGACTGCTGAGACGAGGTCTCGGGTTCGATCCCAGGTTTTACCATGGCACACACCACTTTTCGATTCTTTTCGAAGTTATGTGTGTATTTATCGGTTAATGACAATAGGCTCGCCACCTATTACATTGGGACCTAAACACAAACTGGCGAAATGTGGGTGCTAGCACCTCTGCCTATTCATCCGGGGATATAGGCATGAGTTTATGTTATGTGTTATGATGTTACAATTCAAATTGCTTTTCCGGGGTTCCGTGTTCCGTAACTTAATAGGAATAAACGGAGACCTTAAAGGTTCATTTCGTTATCCGTCTGTCTGTCTGTCAGGACCTTTTTCTCGGGAATATGTAGACGGATAAAGGTGAAATTTATATCTACAAATTTATAGTCTGCATCACGAGGTTGCAGCTTATTACAAATTTGTATAGCTGTACAACTAGCCGTGTGGATCCCGGCAGAGTAGACTTTGGGCCACCCCACCTCTTCCCATGCGGTGTCGCACAAGGCGACATAGGGTTGTTTAGCATCAGATACATATATATAGCTTAGACTCAGGCACAGAAATAAGACTCGAGTCAACAAAAGTACCCGGAAAGCGGCAATAGGACCCGCAATTACGTGGGGCCGAAAACGATGATTGGTGAAATATGGGTGTTCATTCACCTCTGTCTAACCTGCGTGATTATATGTATGTATGTATGTTGTACAGCTGTAAAAAATAAACCTTCCAGGTCAACGCAATAATAGGATATTACCGTTTATGTAAAAAAAATCGTCCCTCTATTCCATTTTATACGGAACCCTCTGTGCGCAAGTCTAAGTCTTCACTTGATCGGTTTTTTTCTTTTTCTTTTCGTGTGGAATCAACACCGTGCGGTTAGTTCTGGTCCGAAGGTTATTTACTTAATTATGTAGGTCTACCAAAAATTGTTAACATAATAACGTACACCAATACATTTGTTACGCATCCCTAATCTATGGAGATCGCTGCGTCAACTTCAACCTCAATAAACATTGCACACGGCACTCGCAGTCATAGGGTGCAACGTCAGCTCAACGCGAACATTGCACAAGGCGCCTGGCGACACAGGATGCACCGTCAGCGGAACGTGCATCGTTACGACGTCATTGGAATCTTTCCCTAGAAACTGTTAATAATTTGTGCGCATAATTGTTTCATACTTCGAAGCGTTATCATTGTACTTTAGTTATAATTTTTACTCTGTAAAATTACTTGATTATTAAATTTAGTTAAATCAAATTGGTTTTTTTGGGACCTCCGGCCGCAGTTAACGTATTTCATTCATAAATACAAATAATAATGTTACAATAACTTACAGGTAAACACCGCATGTACCATATAATAAAATCTACAAACAGTAAGTTATCATTACACCACACTATATTATTACAAACATACATACATATAATCACGCCTTTATCCCCGGAGGGTTAGGCAGCGGTAAATTAACACCCACATTTTACCAATCAATGAATTTGGTTCTAGGTTACAGGGGGTGAGGTGAGCCTATTGCCGTCTTCCAGGCACTATTGTTGACTCAATCCATGCACATGAGGCTGAGTCTGAGCTGTATTATATCTGTCTGATGTTAAACAGCTCTATCCCTTAGTCGCCTTGTACGACACCGCATGGGAAGAGATGGGGTCGTCCAAATTCTACTTTTTCGGGAATCACGCATTTTGTTATTCATAATATTATGATCTAGATTAAAGGAACTTATTAATCAAAAACTATGTTATTTATATAGTTCAATTGAACAATTCATTCAAAATCAGGTAAGTCCAAGAGGACAGATTTTACCTTTGCCACTACAGATTTTACATCAGGGGGAGGGAGGTGTGGGAGGGGATTTTTCACACGAAAGAAAATGTATTTTTCCCGAATTCC
This sequence comes from Eilema griseolum, assembly GCA_963662185.1. Taxonomy (NCBI): domain Eukaryota; kingdom Metazoa; phylum Arthropoda; class Insecta; order Lepidoptera; family Erebidae; genus Eilema; species Eilema griseolum. Next base: position 11,385,841 of record OY759239.1, on the reverse strand, counting down.
AGATTATAATCTGTGCTAACACTCGAATCACTCGATATCACAGCCAGATCTGTCAGCTGTTATCAAAATCTTCACATACTTTCAAAATATTAGTAAGTACCTAAGTATAAGCATCTGTGGCTTAGTGGTTAAGGAGTCGGCCTTACGATCGAGAGGACCCGGGTTCGGATCCTGGCCATTACACTACCGACGTAAACCTACTCCTAACCCAAGCAATTTAGCTTAGTCTGAGGGGTTAGAAGGAATTTTAGTAATTGCAGTTGCTAATATTCTTTTGTTTACTAAAAAACAAAAAAAAAAAAGAATACAAACCTAATCTAATTTACGCACAAAATAAATATTTATTCATCGTTGTTATAACCTTTTTACTGAAAGGTTCTTGTGTTTCAGTAAGCTACTATAGGATTAAGATTGACATAATACTCCCCATTACTTCATTTACATATTCGTGCTGTTTATCGTTAAGGAGTTTTATAGTTTGGCTTTGTAGTGTGTTTCCTCTTTCGGGGGTTCGATGGGGACACCGTGCTTCCCACACCCGAGGGTGTGCTGTTTAAGTCATCTTGAAACCGTGGATGGTCCAAGGTCAGCCGGGGTGCGAGGGAAATGCCTTATTGGGTAACTATACACCCCGGTAATAGAGACCCAAGATGGTGTGCTGTTTAAGTCGGTCCGTGTCGAAAGGGGTGGTATCCGTGGGGATTTTTGTACGTAGAAAAATACGAATTAATCCACCTGCCACCCCAGCAGAAGTAGGTCTGCGCAACAGTGCGACGCGCGCCTACTATACTTTTTAATTTACTCTTATCCGGAAAATATTTTAACAGTAAAATACAAGTAATAGTAGGTATAGTATTTGTAACAATTAAAAATATTGAAACGTCAGGCAAATCGCAGTACCTAAACCATGATAAGTATTATCACGTAAATTCCCGTAAACATTATTGAATATTGTAACAGACGTCTCGGTTCGCAGTTGGAATGCTTCAAAATTTCCTTCACCAAACACTATGCTAACACCCGATTGGCCCAATTATCAGAAATCCTAATAGTATTTAGCTAATCGTAAACGAGTATCCAGCCACACTACATTCCGTAAAGTCAATGGCGTTGAAATATCCCCTAACCAGCACCTAACAGTATTATGATCGGAAATCTTTCCATAAGACAATTTTCCTTACAGAAAATATTCTTTCAGCTACATTCAGCGATGCCGCACATTGAAAAAGCCCAAGTTATTTCCGTTATGAGTTTGTAAAATCCTTTGCGTATCCCTCACCGCCCTCCAACCGAAGGCTTTTGAAGGCCAGTAATATTAAATAGGTCACAAGAATGTCATGAACGCTGTTTTAGTACGCATGAAATATTTTCTGTATTATTTCTTAATTTGTAACGTTATTATTATAATTATTTTGTTTTTATTCTTTTTAGAAATTCGGCTACTGCCGAGATTTTAAGGAAAACACGGGCCTAAGTCAAGTGATTACATATTAGTGCGCTTACCTATTCGATTTTAAGTGAGTCTGTTGAGTGAGTGCATGTTTGTTGTATTGTCGTTGTTTGAAAACATTCTTGATCCCGCCATTTGTCCAGACGTAATTTTGAAAATGTGAAATGGAACGCTACAAAATTATGTAACGTTTAGATAAAATATTTTTTAGTTTGAATTCATTTTACAGATATTTCAATCCACGAAGACGCGCCCCACTTTTTTTCGGTTGAGGGGATTACGGGGTGCGGGGAGTTTGCTCCGGTCTCAGTCGCGAACCGTCAGCGGTTCGATGCAGACGGGTAGTAAAATCTATGTTGCGAAATTCCAGACTCATTACGAAAGTTGCTCCACTTAATTTTTTTTTGAAATGTCGAAAAAATCTCAGCGTATTGCACTTAAAAGCCAGGTATGTAAATGACTGTTTATAATTTTATAGTTATTAAAACACATGAAATAAATAAAGGATTTTTTTATAAATAAGTAAAAATATAAACACCTCAACAAAGTCTAGGGAACAAGATGACCCCAATTATTTTTTTTCGTGTAAATCTTGTTTTGCAAATAACTGGCAGCAAATAAATAAAAATAGAATAAAGTAGATTACAGAGTTGTTCGAAATTTAAAAATTAATTTAAATAAGTAATGATTTTCGAATATGGAGGGTAAACTTTTAAAAGTGTTTGATTGTGCAGTTTCTCTGAGGAAAAATAAAAATTATTTTTTTTGATTGTAAATAACGTTTATTATCAATAATACGTCTTTTACGTATGGTTTGTGCATTTTTGTGACTGTAGTCATCATGTCACGTCGTCATTTAAGTCGCGAAGAGATGTTAAGGGCTGTTGGTATGCTGCAAGCTGGACGAACTCAACGCGACGTAGCGGATGCTGTCAACACCCAACCAAGCGTAATTTGCAGATTATGGGCACGCTACAGGTCTACAGGGGATGTTGCCGAACGTCACAGGGGACGAAATAGGGTTACTAAATAAAATAAAATAAAAATCATTTATTTCGGACCAGGGTCCATAGCGTGTTAGTAACAATAATCTTAATACTAGTGTTAGTAACAATATAATACTATTAATAGGTACCTAACAAATATAATTGGTAGTTTGAGACCGCTACAATACTAGGACACTGTCTACATTGCGTGCAATCGTACCCAGCGCCCCAGCATCGGACTGTCCCACCTATCGCACAATACGCCCACGATACTGTGTGAGCTCGCCCGTATTCTCCGCAAGAGGGATGCACTACGTTCGCGGATGATGGCATGGAAGCCATCGACACTCGCCTCCGCAAACATCCCCGACGCACTACAAAAACGTGGCAGCCCAATCAGCATCCTGAATGCATTGTTATACTGTACCCGCAGGGCGTTGTATGCCCCCCGCGTATATGCGACCCACAGACTGCACGTGTAAAATGTCTGGCAATACGCCCTAAATAGGGTAACTTTTACATCCTTGGTACATCGTGCAAATCTACGGATCAGCATATTGTACCGGACAGCCAACGCCCTGCGTTCTCTTTCTATGTCTAGATTGTCATTTAGATCATCGGTGACCCAGTGACCCAGATATTTAAATTGTGTTACTCTGGTTAAGGGAGTATCACCAATAGTGACTTGAGGCACGTGAGAGTAATGTTTGGTGCCGGCCTTGAAAACAAGAAGCTCACTCTTTTTGGCGTTATATCTGAGCCCATGAGCCACCGCATAATCTTCACACAACTTTAGAAGCCGCCTGAGACCACTGATCGATGGACTCAGCAACACCATATCGTCAGCATAGCTTATGTTATTTATAGCCACTCCGTCAATATGGCAACCGATTTTAGTGTTGCTGAGTTCAACGATCAGCCGATTAATATACAGGTTGAACAGACGCGGTGACGTAATTCCCCCCTGTCTCACCCCGCATTGCAACCTGTATACATCTGATAACGCTCCCGCCCATTTAACATTATTAGTCTGATTTTTGTACCAGTATTTAAGCAACGAAATTACTGAACCGTCAACGGTACTTTCCTGACGAAGCTTTTCCCAGAGTGTGTCATACGACACCAGGTCAAACGCTTTGGAGAGGTCAAGGAAGCAAGCGTTAACTGGGGTCTTTCTTTCTGAGTAGTACTGAACAGTCTGCTTGAGACACATAATGGCGGTCTCTGTTGATAGGCCAGGCCTGAAGCCAAATTGAGCATCGTGAAGTGGAATCCGACTCGCCATGTGTGTATCAATCAGACAGTCCAGCACTTTAGCTGTAATGGTAGCTAACGAAATCGGACGATAGTTAGCCTGGTCCGCCGGGTCGCCTGTTTTGTTCTTTTTAATTGGCACTACTGTCGTTTTCATAAGATCACCAGGCAAGTACGAGTGACTCATGCACAGCGTATAAAACATAGATAGGACCCTCGGCAAGTGTACCCCGGCATATCGCAGATGCTCAACACTAAGGTGATCATGTCCTGGAGACCGTCCTCGAACCATACCTTTAATCAATTCAGCAATGTCTCTAGCAGAAAAAGTTATGTCAAGCCTTCCAGGAATGTCCCCCGTGTCAAACCCCGACGACATGGCTGTCACGGCTGGCTCCAAAGGTAAATTAACATTGAAGTGTTTCATAAACAGATTTGCTATATCTGTGGGGTCACATAGTCCCGCTATACTCACTGGGAGACTCTGCTTGGGATTCAATTTATTTGTATTTTTCCAAAATTTTCCAAAATCTTTTATTTCATGATTTTTCGCAATAATATCTAATTTAATTTGTTCTTGATTTTTGCGACACCATTTTAATTTTGTTTTAAAGGTATTACGTGTTTCACACATTTTATCGTAAGTATACCCCATGGATGGCCTACCATACAAATTCCACATTTGAAACGCAAGCCGAGCCTCGCAGTGAGCACTCCGTACATGTTTATTCCATCCTATCAATGATTTATACCTTCGGTTCTTAACTAAAGCGCTACGCTCGGCAGACTCCGTGAGTATACAAATTATATCTCTGTACATTTTATCCAACATGAGTCTATGTTGTGGATCCCTACACATTGTATCTGAACAATTACAGAACTCGGACGGAAAATCAATTTCTCGTAAGCGAGAATGACACAATTCCTCATATAATTTTATCTGTTGGCAATCTCGGTCTCCCCATATCACATTGTTTCGATCCCCCCAATTTTTTACAACGTTAGATGCAATTAATTTGAGATTGCACTCAATTAACAAAGGTAAATGGTCAGACCAATAGCAGTCGTACAATATTTTCGCGCTAGTGATCGTACGCCGTGCAGCCTCTGTGACTACGCAGTGGTCGAGCCAACGTTTGGACCCCCACGCCTCACTTACATACGTATACGAATCACGCGGTAGAAGTTCTATATCCGCGCACCACCAATGCTGTTCTTCACAAAAATTCAACAATTCGGAGTAGAATAGTTCATTTTTATGAGCATTATAATCTCCTAACATGTATACACACTGAATATCACTATTATTATCTATAATTGCACAAATTTCGCTTAAACAGTCTGTGAACTCAGTTAGGTTTTCATTAGAGTCGGTCGGCATGTAAACCGAGAATATAAGAATGTCGCGTTCTAAAAGTCGCACCTTTATCGCTGTAAGCCGTACGCTATTACACTGGACAACACTTACCGACGGTAATAATTTTTTCCTCCAGAGCAGGGCCACACCTCCGTAAGGTCTACCGCGAAGTATACCAGTCGAAGTATCGACGGCCGAGGTTCCCGTATACGCAAAATCATCGTGAATGTTACCCAGTATATCCAAGTCATGTGGCAGTAACCATGTCTCTGGCAAGGCGATTATGTCAGCTGATACACACAGCCGCCTAATACAACCAACCGACGATGTAAGACCCTTGCAATTGAAACTAAGTAACTTAACAGACTTATCCATTATTACTTGTTATATGGTTAGTACTCTGTGTCTCAACGGTGTCTTTAATATTTTTTCTTAAATGTATGAACCGGCGATATGTAACACCATCTGGCCAAAACTCTTCATTCATAAAAATACTTTCTTTTTGTTTGGGAATAAAGATCTTGAAGCTGTCGTAATCTTTAGTCAGTTTCATACTAATTTTTTCCACCCTTAAATGGAGATCCGTTTTTTCTCTTATGTATGTAATTATGTCTTCCTTAGACACTTTTTTATCCACATTAGAGATAAACATAGGTATCTGGATATCCGCAGCCTTAAACTGGCCTTTCCTTTAATTCCGCGAAATCTCTTCTTTTTTTCTACTAGAATCCATCCCTCATTTTTATTAGCCGGTGTCTTTTTTTCAGCTCTTAAAACATTAGCAAAAGTCATATGCTTGTGAATATGTGCTACATTCGAGGCGCCCGTGTGTCCGCTTCCCGCTGCTTGTTCCGATGTTATACGTACATTTTTGTAGACTGGTATATGGTGAATCATCACGCTATCATGCGCGCTTGCAGTGTTTACAAGTGCGCAGCCGCTTTTTGAGTTTATACCACTGGTTGATGTTTTCTGTCTACCCTCGACTAGTGTAGAATTCATTAACGGACTATTTGGAACTGATAAAATGGAATCACAGCTGCTAGATTTATTGTCCTCCGTAATCACACCCGCACCTCTTTTAATGTTAACCGTGTTTACATAATTTTCACTCTCAATGGCGCGCACTTTAAGAATTTCAAATTCACTTTTTAAGCAATCTAATTGTTGTACAGTTGCATATAGGTCCTTGATTTGATTTATTTCGTTCTGCATTCTTAGTAAGTCTTTGAGCAGTCTCGTGACGTCAACATGGTCAAACAGTACCGGTGGCAGCTTTTGGAGGTCCTTTGCAACGAAAATCGGAATTAATTCTGGATCCGTTTCTTTTAACAAACATACTATGTCGTCTATGTCTCGTATTGCCTTTTTGTCTCGTTTCCTCTTAATATTTCTCTTCTTTGTAGGCACAGAATCAAATAACAGACTTTTTGCCTGCATTATATCCTCCTCCGTAAAAGCGGTCACACAAATTCTGCTGAGGCTTTCTTCATCCATCACGTCTATTTTGTTGCACACAAAAGCAAGAATTTCGTTAATTACTATGTTACAGTTAGAACATTTTAGCACTCGCGTTGATACCGCCATTTTTCTAAGCACCGAATAATTAGTCTGCAATCGCGTATAGGCGCGTCCGATAGCTATGAGCGCGCAAGCGAGACTACCCCGCGACAAGATCGTATCTTGCAAAATTCCGCAAGGCGGCAACCCACGATTACTGCTCGTCAGTTGGTCGCAGGCCTCCAGTCTCAGCATCAAGTGGTTATTAGCGATCAAACTGTCAGAACAAGACTACACGAAGCCAATCTTTATGCTCGCAGACCGCTTAGGGTTCCAGCTCTTCGACGTGGAAATCGAGGTCGTCGCTTATTGTGGGCTAACGCACATTTACAGTGGACCGACCATCAATGGGCACGGGTTCTGTTTTCCGACGAATCTTGCTTCGGTTTTCATCCTGATTCGAGAAGAGTACGTATATGGCGAGTTCCTGGACGTCGGAGTCGTCTCCAGAATCCGCAAGAAGTTCATCCTTACCAAGGTGGAACAATCATGGTATGAGCTGGAATTCGCCTTGGTGGAAGGACCGACCTCGTTTGGATACGGGGCAATTTGAATGCAAACCAATACATTCAGGAGGTTATACACCCCATGGTAATCCCTCATCGACAGCAGTTCGGTCAAGATTTTATGTTCATGCAAGATAATGCACGGTCACACACCGCGAGGGTAGTGGTCAATGCGTTAAGCGAGCACAATATGACGACGTTGGAATGGCCTGCTCAGTCTGCCGACCTCAATCCCATAGAGCATGCCTGGGATTTGCTTGGGAGAAGAGCTTTCAGTGATTCTTTGGAAAATCTGAACACTGAAGAACAACTTTTTTTACACCTTCGCAGTGTTTGGAGCCATATTCCACAGACGATGATAGACAATCTCATACTAAGTATGCCACGCCGTTGTCGAGCTGTTGCTAATGCTTTAGGAGGTCCTACAGATTATTAAAAACGTTTAAAGTACGGTTAATTACTGTATTTCTTACTACCTCGTTATTTTTGTGCCTAATCATAGAAGGTTGTAATACTCAATATTGGCACTATTCAATTCTTTCTTAAAAAAAAAAAAAATTGGTATGAAAAGTTTTTCATTAAAATTAAAATTAAAAACGGTATAAAAATACCCTTCTATTGATATAAAACACTCACTATTACAAGAAAGGGTTTTTAAATAAAAACTAGAAATGTCCTTGTTCCCTAGACTTTGTTGATGTGTGTATATTTTTTTTTAATTTTAGGCGAGAGAAATTATTTCTAAAGTTTATGATTTTATGAAAAAAGAAGCAAGTAACAAATATGCAGAAAAACTCACTGATGCACGATGGAGAACCGCACAGGCTGCTGGAGTTTCTGAAAGCACAGTGACTAGAATTCTACGCGAAAGAAAGGAATATACTGATACAATGCAGCCTATTACAGCTCCTACTATAGAATCCAATATAACTATGGAGACGGATGGTATAGTTCCCATAGTCCCAAGTGTGGAGCGTACAACAGAGCTGACTACGGAAGTGGATACTGAGTGTGAAAATGAAACGAGCACGTCGCATTCTAATTTAGTGGGCAGAAGTGCTACTATTTTTACATCACCTATGAAGAAGAGAAGGGTAAGACCACGATAAATTAATTTTGACGAATTTGATATAGGTGTAATCCGAAGAACCATTCACAATTATCATATAGAACATCGTCAATTTCCAACATTATCACGACTTAATATTGTTTTAAAAGACCGCATACAATTTGATGGATGTTTAACAACCCTAAGGACATTGTTACTTAAACTTGGTTATAAATGGAGAAAAACTGAGAATAACAGGAAGGTGCTAACCGAAAAACATGATATGCAGATGTTAAGATTGAAATATTTAAAACAAGTAAAGTCTTTTCGTAATGCAGGTAGACCTATAGTCTACATAGACGAATCATATATTCATACCAATCACGTGCAAAAAAAATCTTGGGCCGAAAAAGATTCTAATACAGCAATAAAACAAAATTTATCAAAAGGAGTGCGCATAATTATAGTACATGGTGGAAGTGCAGAGGGTTTCGTTCCAAATGCATTGTTGACATATAGAGCAGAGATCAAATCTGGAGACTACCACGATAACATGAACACAGAAAATTACTTAAAGTGGCTTAAGGAGAAACTAATACCAAATCTCCCAATTAATGCCGTGGTAATCTTGGATAATGCAGCTTATCACAATACGAGTTCGGAAAAAATTCCAACATCCAACTCCAACAAATCAGACATGCAGACTTGGCTGAATGCAAAAAATATCCATTTTGAACCAAGCTACAAAAAACCTGAACTTTATAATCTTATATTAAAAAACAAAGAAAACTTTCGCAAGTACAAAGTGGACGATTTATTGAAAGAGCATGGATTCACAGTGCTTCGGCTGCCTCCTTATCATCAGGAATTGAACCCAATCGAAAATATTTGGGGTATTATAAAAAACGACGTTGCTAGTCGCAATATCAGTCAAAATTACACTTCGATTATGCCCATTTTAAATGAAGCATTTGATCGCGTAAATAAAGATGTCTGGTTCAATACTTGTAAGCACGTGGAAAAAATTGAAGACGAATACCTGAGACACTGTGATCTTGATTTTAGTTTTATTATAAATATCGGCGATACATCAGACTCTGAATTAGATAATTCTGAAACGAGTGATTGACTACCTATTTTATTTCTTAATAAAGTTCTATAAAAAATTTCACGTATGTCTATAATTACCCCTATAATAAAAATGGTAATATTATCATTATATTAAAGAATCACATAAAATATCTACACCTAAAAATAAAACAACCCTTTTCTCGCAGTCGGGTATAAAATTTAAAATTGAAGTAGAGCATCTTTCTTTTTGACTATGACGCTCTCTCCTGATTAGTCTATTAATTATAGTGTGTGCGTGCACACATAGATTATTAGTGTGTACGGATAACACTCAGACATTGACTTAAGCGTGCACACATGTACTGTAAACTGATCGGAGAAATGGAGGGGCGCGTCTTCGTGGATTGAAATATCTGTAGTTTGTATTTATGATAGTCCTGCTGAAACTAGGGCCTCTGGCAAATCAATTTTCACTCACTAGGGTTGCTTCACTTGGGAAAAATTATACCTGAGTTAGATATACCAAACTCAAAGGAGGTACTTTTTACATACGACAGAACCGAGACGGTAGGCATATTAAGCTTTTAGGGTGAGAGGATGTTTGTGCAAATACAAATTGTCATTTTTAACTGCCTTAATTTATACTCTTTACTAATATTATAAATGCAAATTTAACTCTGTCTGTCTGTCTATTACTCTATCACATATTAACTGCGGAACTGATTTTGATTATGAAATGATACAGAGTTAGATTACTTAGACAATGTGACAACATGGGGTAGGTTCTTTTTTTTTTATACAACCTAGGTAGGAGACAAGCATACGGCCCACCTGATGGAAAGTGACCGTGACCTATGAACGTGTGCAACACTAAGGGAGTCACACTCGTGCTGCCGACCCTGTAAGATCTGAGAGTTTCTGTGCCGTCAGTGCAGAAGACACAATCAGGACAAGCCTTTAGTCTTCCCACTGACAGCAGAACAGAACTCTCCAGTGAGCTCTGGCTACCCTACTCACCGCCGGGAACACAACACAAGGTTATTATAGCCGTGGTATTCTGTAGGGTGGAGGTACTTTCCCAGTCGGACTGCTCAATTGGGACGGAAATACCGTCGTGTCCTGCCCCATCGTCGTGTCTTTATAGCTACATTGAGTACACAACCCTCTTGGCTATTTGTTTGTTGATAGGCTATACCTAAGTACGTACTTGAAGTGAAGCGCGTCATCCCTGAATGACCCAATTCGACGTTGCGAGGAGATTTTATTCCGAACGACGGACTATTAGCACAGAATAGATATAATAGTATTAGTAGGTACTACACTATTTGTCTGAACTCTGGTAGGAGGTAGGTATGTCTTCGTATTTATGAAGCCTTTTATATACCTTACCTGCAATCAGTGTGCATGTATGAAATCAATTATGACAGCAAATGTAAGCCTTACTAACCTATGTGTAATATAATGATTAATAAAACCACTTATTAAATTATCTGTCTTTTTGAAAATCTGTTGTATGATAATAATTTTCTGCAAGGGTTGAGCAGGTTTCAAAATAGTGTTCGCAAGTTCTTTCTCTGTGTTCTGTTTGCGCTACAAGTTTTTTGTTCCTCTACCGACCTCTACTCACGAAACCAAAACCTCACGATCGGTAGGAAGCATGAGTGCAAACCAAAGAGCAAATCTAAGTACCCCTCCAGGGCGGCTCGATGGTTTAACGGCCTCTTTTTTTTTAAGTGTGCAAAATACCCACGGATGTCCCCACCACCCGAGCCGATGGGAGAGGTTATGTTGGACTCGAACCGACTAAAACGCACGACGCCTGTGGGTCGTTTTTGGTTGCCAAATGTAGTTATTGGTAATATGTAAATGTTTGCATGTCACGACGAGCGCAAAATGTGTCTTTAGCTCATAGATCGGAGAATCGGTACAGATGGGGTTTCTCAGATAACGTGGACCTGCAGTGTGAGTGTGGAGTTGCTCCACAGACCATGACCAACTAGCTAACGTGTGCTGCATGCCCATCTACTGGGTACACCGGTGGAACTTATGAACGCCTCCATGAACGCAATCCAGTTGTGCAATTATCTAAGCGTATGTACAGCGTCGAGCACAGTGCTGCGACAGCCTTGATAGAGAATGCTATGCTAAATGCTATTGGTCGGATTGGTTGACGTCACTGGAGTTCGACCAATGACAATTTCTATCAAGAGAATTGTACAACAGGTAGCAGCACACTGGGAACATACAATTTAAGAATAGAAGCGCCGTCGACACGACAGAAGAAGAAGAAACTCATAGATTGTTTGTCATCTTTGTACCTACTTACCACATTTTATGCAAATAGAATAGAATATAAATAAAGAACAAGTATAAAAATAGTCCCGGTAGTAGATCACCTCTGCCTAACCCAACAGGGATAAAGGCGTGATTATATGTATGTATGTAATATGAGTTAAGAATATAATTACATAATACCACTGATAATTAAGACAATGGTAGGCAGGTGATTATAGTACCTCATCATCATCATTACCACCGCGGTAGCCTTGTGGTATGGGTAATGGACTGCTGGGACGAGGTTTTGGGTTCGATCCCAGATTTTACCATGGCACACACCAATAACTTTTCGATGCTTTTCGAAGTTATGTGTGTATTTTTCGCAGGTTTATAAGTGCCTGGTTAATGGCAATAGGTTCGCCACCTATTACACTGGGACATAAAACATAAACTGACGAAATGTGGGTGTTAGCACCTCTGCCTACCCCTTCGGGGATATAGGCGTGAGTTTAACTAGGCAGAGTAGAATTTGGGCCACCCCATCACATCCCATGCGGTGTCGTACAAGGCGCTGGGTGGCTGTGGCATGGCTGGCTGCTGTACAAGGCAAGCAGAGCTGTTTAACACCAGACAGATATATACAGTCCAGATTCAGCTTTAGATGCATTGCTCGAGTCAATAATAGTGCCCGGAAGACGGCAATAAGCTCACCCCCTATTACGTGGGACTGAATTTAATGATTGGTGAAATGTGGGTGTTAATTCACCTCTGCCTAACCCTCCGGGGATAAAGGCGTGTTTATATGTATGTATGTATGTTATCAAAATAAGCTTGGACTGAGAGAGAGAAGTCCGAGGAACTTGTATTTAAAAAAATAATACCTATTGTCTTATAACCTTACCAAAAAACATTGAATTGTACATAAGACGTGAACCTTTCTATATTATTCGATGAGATATTAGTTCCAGTAAGTTCATTTCAATTAATTTCCTCTGGAGCGTGAGTAGACCTTAGAGAATTCGCAGAATCGAGTTAATAGCTAATCTTATGTGATGTAATGAGGTTGGGCAATAGCGCATAAATATAATATATACTTAACATTATGTTACAGCTTGAATTAGATCGAATATCGATTTCAGATATAATCGTATATGAAATAAATGCAATTAATTGTAGTCTTATACTTAGTCTGGCGATAAATACTGTTACAATTAAAATAAGAAAAATATTACATTTGAATTTGGAATCTGTCATTTTTATACGATTGTTCATTGTGTTTTCTAATTTTGGCGCCAATACATTGTACAATATTTTGCTATATTAAAATGGAGTGGGGTAGGGCACGCCGTAGTAACGGCGGTAAGACCCATCATGGGGGAGTGGCTAGAGAGGCCACACGGCAGCCTCTCGTACCGTCTGACGCAGATGATCACCGAGCACGGATGCTTCGGAAAGTATCTGCGTCGGATGCAGAAAGAGCCAACGTCCGAGTGCCATCACTGCGACGCGAGCGAGGACTCAGGTCCGCACACGCTCACCGAGTGTCCGGCGTGGGAGACGCCGAGGCGGGAGCTTGTGGCGGCCCTGGGAGTGAGGGTTCTCACGCTCTCCACCTTGCTCGCGGCGATGGTTCGCTGCGCGGATGCGTGGGTGGCCGGCGCCTCCTTCTGCGAGCAAGTAATGCTCGTGAAGGAGGAGGCGGGGCGGGAGCGGCAGCGGGAGCGACGAAGGATCGCTAGACAAGCTGCCCGCGCACGAAGGCAACTCGGGCGTCGGAGGTCGATGAACGACCTCCGCCCCCCATGAGCGCCGGCCTGGGGGTGACAGGTGAAGCCGCCTGTCACCCTGGCAGAAGCAGGCCACGGCGGCGGCGCGCGTGGCGCGCCTCCCCGTTTCCGGGGACGAGTTGGGGACTCCGTGGTCCCCACACCCGAGAAGAGGGCCAGATCGTGAGAGATGGCCCTGGGTCGGCCGGGGTGCGAGGGATATGCCTGTCAACCTCACCTTCGGCAACCGAAACGACCCACAGGCGGCGTGCGTTTTAGTCGGTTCGAGTCCGACATAACCTCTCCCACCGGCTCCGGTGGGGAGGTATCCGTGGGGATTTTGCGCACGTAAAAAAAAAAAAAAAATGGAGTGGGGTGATAAAGAAAACCGAATCGCTGTGATTGCATTACACAAAGTTGGTATGGAGCCGAATGTAATTTTTAAAACTCTCCATACGCTTGGTATTAGTCAAATGTTTGTGTACCGGGCTATTAATAGGTACAATGAGACCTCCTCTGTTTGTGACAGAAAAAGATCTGGCCGTCCACGTAGTGTTCGTACGAAAAAGGTGGTCAAAGCAGTAAGGGAAAGAATTCGAAGAAATCCTGTCCGAAAGCAAAAGATTTTATCTCGGGAGATGAAGATAGCACCCAGAACCATGTCGCGCATTTTAAAAGATGACTTAGGACTTGCAGCCTATAAGAGACGCACTGGTCATTTTTGAACTGATAATTTAAAAAAGAATAGGGTGGTAAAATCGAAGCAACTACTGAAGCGGTACGCAAAGGGAGGTCACAGAAAAATTTTGTTTACGGATGAGAAAATCTTTACAATTGAGCAACATTTTAACAAACGAAATGACCGTATTTATGCTCTAAGGAAACTTCCCAATTAGTCGACAGAGTGCAACGTGGGCATTATCCGACTTCAGTGATGGTTTGGTGGGGTGTTAGCTATGAAGGAGTGACTGAGCCATATTTTTGTGAAAAAGGTATCAAAACATCGGCATAAGTGTATCAAGATACCATTCTTGAGAAGGTAGTTAAACCCCTTAACTACACCATGTTCAATAACCAAGTATGGTCCTTCCAACAAGACTCAGCGCCGGGTCATAAAGCTCGGTCCACGCAGTCTTGGTTCGAAGTGAACGTTTCGGACTTCATCAGAGCTGAAGACTGGCCGTCGTCTAGTCCCGATCTTAATCCGCTGGATTATGATTTATGGTCAGTTTTAGAGAGTATGGCTTGCTCTAAACGCCATGATAATCCATACGATTGGCAGTGAAGAATTTTCCCATGGAAAGAGTGCGTGCTTCTATTGATAACTGGCCTCAACGTTTAAAGGACTGTGTTGCAGCCAATGGAGACCACTTCGAATAAGCTTTTTATATTTTAAATTGTTTTATATTTATGTATCAAACTAACACACTGTAAATGTAATAAATATTATTTCCAACAAAAAAAAATGTTTTTTCTTCGTAATTGAAGTTGTATTTATATTATTTTATTTTATTTGAATTATGTATTTAATTGTAATTTATATTATTTAAAATTCAATTTATAAGTATATTTAATTCTCATTGGACATTCAATTTAATTTAATAATTTTATTTTTGTAATGCTTTATGACGAAAATTAATTTACATTTGTTTTCATGACATTTGAGTACTTTATCTTATGTGTATTGTATTATAATAATGATAGTAGATCAATATGTAATGAGTCTCTGATACTTGAAATAAATGAACTTTGATTTGATTTGATTTGATATGGCTAGACTAGGTATATAAAATTCTCGTGTCACAATGTTTGTTCCCGTACTCCTCCGAAATGGCTTGACCGATTCTCATGAAATTTTGTGATCATATTGAGTAGGTCTGAGAATCGGCCAACATCTATTTTTCATCCCCCTAAATGCTAAGGGTAGTCCACCCTAATTTTTTTTAACATGGCAAAACAACGTTTCCCGGGACAGCTAGTGTTACTATATTATTATGCCGTTTGTACAGTAGCCTCGAAAATTTGATGAACAGTCAGCAAATAAATTGATGTATAAGGATTGTTGTTACGTTATTAATGATACATTCTTACATATAATCACGCCTTTATCCCCGGAGGGTTAGGCAGAGGTGAATTAACACCTACATTTTACCAATAATGAAATTCAGTCCCACGTAATAGGGGATGAGCTTATTGCCGTCTCAAGCCATTCATCTGAGGCTGAGTCTGGGCTGTACCTATATATATGACTGATGTTAAACAGCCCTATCCCTTAGACGCTTTGTACGACACCGTCTGTTCCCATACAGATGGTTTGATCCAAATTCTACTCTGCCGGGAAACACGCGGTTATTGATGATCTCTGTGGAGTAATAGCAGAGCGCTCGACTGTTACATAGGAAGTTCGCGGGTCGAATCCTGTTAGATACAAATATTAGCATAGGTACAAAAATATTTCTATTAACATTGGTCTGGGTGTTTTTTCAACAGGGGCATTAGAAGGTTTCTTCAGGGTCGGCAGTGCGAGAGTAATGCTCCTGGTGTTGCACACGTCCATAGGCCACGGTAACCACTTCCCATCAGGTGGGCCATGTGCTTGTCGGCCACCGAAGTGGTAAAAAGAGGATGTATTTACAAAAGAAAAATATGTTTTTGTGCAACATATAACACAAGTGAGTTAAGCTATGATTACTAAATAGTGTTGTGTAGAATGTCCTCGAATATTTATCTTTTTATTTTATGAACATTTTTAGATACATGGGTGGAATGAGTTGAGTTACACATACATACATATAATCACGCCTTTATCCCCGGAGGGTTAGGCAGAGGTGAATTAACACCCACATTTCACCAAACATTGAATTCGTTTCCACGTAATAGGGGGTGAGGCTATTGTCGTGGCCTATGGACTTATGCAACACCAGGGGTGTCACACTCGCGCTGCCGACCATGAAGAAACCCGAAGCAGGGAGGTTATTCCACAGCTTGAGTGTGCGTAAGAATTTGGATGGTTTTGGTCGAAGGTTCTGTGCCTTAGTAGTCAGAGCGGTCCCCCTTTAAGGGAAAGATCGCGAGTTCGTATCTCGCCTGAACCGATTCAACTTTTTCTATAATAATTTTCATATTATTTTAAAAGCATCTACAACCAAACTCCCCTTTAACAAAATGTTTAACTAAGAATACATACATTAGTAACCAAAAATCTTCTTACGAATAAACATTAGTAAATCAGCCAAGCGCGAAAGCCCCCGAGGGTAACCAATAACTGGTATCCCCTAATACTCTAAAATCAATTGTCAATATAAAATACTACGTAGTAATCTATGCACCGAGAGGCCGGGGCTACAGACCTAGCACGGGGTAACGGCGCGGGAAATACACAAGGGAGCTTTGTAATTAAACGTTAAAAATTGGCCCTATAAACTGCAAGCTGGTTCAATCTGTGGAATGAACTCCCTGCTGCGATTTTCCTAAGTGCCTACAATATGGGGTTCTTCAAGAGGCATTAGAACGCCCCTGGTGTTGCATACGTCCATAGGTCACGGTAACCACTTCCCATCAGGTGGGTCGTGTGCTTGTCAAATCAAATCAAATCATTTATTGCTTACCAAGTGTATATAGATCTTACAATTTATATGTACTTACTAATAATACGTATGTATGTGCGTATTATTAGTAAGTAGCTATATTTTTTAAATACTTTGTGTTTGCACTTTGCGCCATTTTTGAAAGCCACCATGTTTTATTATGACGTATCTATTAATAATACGTCATTGGGTATATCTGCGGAGTTATGGACGAGACATCAGTGCACTGCCCTCTACAAGATGAATCAAGATAAAAAGTGCGGGCCCTGGTTTTCAAAGTACAAGTTTTGGATGCAACTGGCACTAATGCTTTAATTAAGTTACGTGATTTATTGAATGTTCTGTAGCACTGTGGTGCTGATGTTAAAGCAGGGCAATTAGCCTGATTTTGAGTCACTGTTTTAGTGTCATATAATAATTGTTTATAAAGAATAAAGTATAGAGGGACTATGTTCTTCGATCCTATATATATATATCTTATGTAATAGAAAAGTGGTCATTTTAATACGTGCGTAAAATCCCCACGGATACCCCCTTACCGGAGCCGGTAGAAAAGGTTATGTCGGACTCGAACAGACCTTTTTAAGGAGGTATGACACGGCGGTATTTCCGCCCAATTGAGCAGTCCGACTGGGGAAGTACCTCCGCCCTACAGAATACCGCGGTTATAATAACTTCGTGTTGTGTGCCCAGTGGTGAGTAGGGTAGCCAGAGCTCACTGGAGAATTTGTGCTGTCAGTGGGAAGACTAAATGCTTGTCCTGCTTAGTCTTCTACACTGACGGTACAGAAACTCTGTACTTACAGCGTTGGCAGCGCGACTGTGACTTCTCTGGTGTTACAAACGTCCATAGGCCACGGTAACCATTTTCCATCAGGTGGGCCGTGTGCTAGTCTGCCAGCTAAAAAAAAAGTGGTATAAAAAAAAGCGCACGCCACCTGTGGGTGGTTTTTAGTTCCCGAAGGTGAGGTTAACAGGCATATCCCTCGCACTCCGGCCGACCCAGGGCCATCTCTCTCGATCTGGCCCTCTCCTCGGGTGTGGGAACCGTTTTCATGTTTACATTTCACATAACTATAAAATCATTCGTTCATTTATATCAGGCAAGTGTCTTTACGAAGCCAAAAAGATCCAATCTATAAATCTAATTATAGTTTCACGATAATCGTGACCAACAAAATCCAAAACATTCAGCTCATAAACAGTTTTGTTACGCAAATTCTCTATAAAAATTCTCTTCAAAATAAATTCTTTTTTTGTGAGATAATATTTCTCACAAAATAATTTATTCGTGGTTCGTGCTAGGTGTGCAGGGCGGGCGGGCTCGCCTGGGAGGTCGGGCTGGCTGCCGTTATCAGTGCGCAGTCGAACCCCGTAGGAGGCAGACGCGGTGAGTAAAAACGACGTTTTTACTACAATATTACAACCAGCATTTATGTAGTATATTATTATTACAGTCGTAGTATACTACAAGTGTTGTCGTAGAATGTATAGTAGGGCGGTGTTTTAATATTGTCTCTTTTATGAGAGCTTTTAAGGCTCGTTCGGTGAGCAATAACTTTTGTCTTTAACAGAATCGGCGTATAAAATGTTCGGGAATTGATTTTGTACGGGATTTTGTTCATTTAGGTGTGATTTTTTAAATGTAACTTACATTTTTAGGTTGTTTTTAGTATATTTGTGTTATATACGTTATTGTATTATAGTTTTTTTATATAACTATGCGCACCTATAGTAAAAATATTTTAGGATGGGTTAAGATGTGATTTTTGCTATATTTCTGGTCCTGGTCCTTAACAGGGGGTGGGGGAGGTCCTAGTGTCGTCAGTTGGGTATCTTTTGTTGTGAATTTAGGTGAATTTTCTGGTAGAAAAATCTTGGTTTGACCGGGCCCCTAGATTGAATGGAATTTTCTGAACTCTGGAATTGATCCCGGGATTTTTATCACAGTATTCGCACATAGCACTGCCGGAGTATTTATGTATATAGCTCTAATACTGATAGTATTAATAGTATTATATTACTGTACAAATAATAATATTCAATCTAATCAATACATACATATATAAAATCACGCCTTTACCCCCGGAAGATTAGGCAAAGGTGAATTAACACCCACACTTCTCGTTTTAATATTTTAGGATGTTTAGATTTATTATTCTATTATTTATTTTGCTTTACTTATATCAAAATAAATATTTTTTTTAAATACTATCTATATATTACATAATAATTCGCTAGGTGTGAATTGAACCAAAATGGTGGCACGTAAAAATGTTGAATACCAAGTGTATTGGCGTAATAAAAGTGGGCACGGAACGGATGTTTGGAATATCTAATGTCAGTTTAGTGCCCTGGTCTATCATTCTATATATACTTGCGGTGAAAATTAATAACAAAAAATTCGGTGAAGAGCGACTCGGACTGATGCACTGAGGGTACCGCACAATTTAATTCAGGAATGAAGTTATGCTAAATAAACTGCAATATAATTTGATTGCATTGACTCAGAAATTTGATTTTTGCACAATTTCAATATGTTAATTATAATATAATTTCAATATAGACCTGGCTATGTGATATGAATTTCAACTTGATGTCTTCACGGATTCCTGAAAATAGAGAGAGGTCTTTACAGACAGACAGACAAAGTTACCCTATAAGGGTTAAATAATCTGTTGAGTTACCCTAAAAAGCTATATTTTTTACGTATGTTCAACAGCTAACTCAGAGGTCAGTGGTTCAATTCAGACTCAGTACAAATATTTATACAGGTCATGTATATTTTTTACATCGGACTGGGCAATGTAAATTCACCCCACCTGATGGTAAGTTAGGAAAGAGGGTCGCCGTTGTAGACACCAAAACTGTTGTTAAAGTGGCACCCAGCTTGACATTCTTATCAGATGCTTTTCACGCCCAGCTTTTTAAAGGACGCGGGACTGTAGGAAGATTTCGTGTTTTTTATACAACTTATGTGGCAGACAAGCACACGGCCCACCTGATGGAAAATGGTTATCGTGGTCTGTGGAAGTGTGTAACACTAAGAGAGTTACACTCGTGCTGCCGACTCTGTAAGAATTGTACTTTCCGTGTCATCAGTGTAGAAGACAAAACAGGACAAGCCTTTGGTCTTCCCATTGACAGCACAAAAACTCTCCAGATAGCTCCGACTACCCTGCTCACCGCCGGGAACACAACACGGGGTTAATATGGCCGCGTTATTCTGTAGGGAGGAGGCATTTCCCCAGTCGGACTGCTCAATTGAAACGCGAATACCGTCGAAGCCTACCTCCTTTACCCTGTTTGTGATATACAAATAAAATATGTCTCAGTTTATATGTTCATCCGTATTGTAGAACCCCTAACACAAGCTAGTTAAGCTACCCTTGTTTTACGTCTAGAAAGTTTGAGTAGGGTCGACAACGCGAGTGTGATGAACTTAATGTTACAAACGTTTAAAGGCCAGGGTAATCGCTTAACATCAGGTGGGCTGTGTGCCTATCTACACCTAAGTGGTATAAAAATGACCTAGAATATTCAATTATTTACATGGCTCAGCTTTAACTATTAATTGAAACATGTCCATCCAAAGGTTGTCTGTCAGAAATCGCTTATAGTGATGAGGCCGCCATTTGTACATATTACTTGTTTTTTATATTGGATGGTAATCTGAAGGCAAAGTCTCATAAAAGTCACCATTACTTGCATATAATACCACTATACAATGGTGACACTCAGCTTGACGGCCTCATCTTATGCTTTTTTACTTGTGTATATTATTCATTTATATTAGAGCTACTACCTACTAATAATTTCTACTTAACTGAGGTTATACCATATATAATAAAATAAAAATAAAAAGCCTTTTATTTCTTGCTTTAAAAAATATACAATGGATATAACAGTAAACTTATTTATCTATTTATTTATCCTAAGCTTATTCTAGGGTTTGGTACACGTTATATTTATAATGAATTTGATAACAGTACCTTCGGATTAGTAGGTACCTAGTTATTTTATATTTATTACACTAAGTAAAAGATTATAATTTATAAGGTTACTTAAAAAATACTTAATTTTAATTTTCCGCAAGAACCCCTCTACAGGTAAAGGCCTCCTCCAAGGTGTGCCAATCTTCTCTACATTTTGCTATATGTAGCCAGTTTGGTCCAGCTATTTGTTTTATTTCGTCTTCCCATTTTGCTCTAGGTCGACCCTGTCTGCGTGTGCCGTGAGGTCCGTTCCATTTTGTCGCTCTATATGTCCACCTCATGTCTTGAAGACGCGCCACGTGACCAGCCCATTTCCATTTCAGGGATTGAGCATAAGTACATGCATCAGTGGTTTTCGTATGCTTGCGTATATCAATGTGACGGATTTTTTGGATTTTTCGTATATTCAGCATACTACGTTCCAGACCTCTTTGGCATGTTATTATTTTTCTTTTAGCCTTGTTGCTAAATTTCCACGTCTGACAAGCATAGGTCAAGCATGGTAGAAGACATGAGTTAAATATTTTTGTTTTTATATTTATTGCTAGATTACTCTTGAATATCTCTCTTAAACTCCAATACTTATTCCAGGTTAATTGTACCCTGCGTTCAATGTCTAGCTCGTTATTATTTATGTCAAATCCAATTTGTTTGCCAAGGTATATATACTGTTCAGTGTATTCTAGAGGAATGTTGTCGACTGTTATTATTTTTCTGGTGCTGTTCGTCATTAATTTCGTTTTTGTAAGGTTCATTTCTAGCCCTACTTGTTTGCTGGCGTCATTAAGAGACAGTATCATTTCTTGTATCTCCTTGCTAGATTCAGATAGCAATACCAAGTCGTCCGCAAAACGCAGGTGGCTTAAATAGGTTTTGTTGATAGATATACCTTTTGTTTTCCATTCTAGCTGTTTTATAATCTGTTCCAGCACTGCTATGAATAATTTCGGCGATAGCGGGTCACCCTGTCTAACACCCCTTTTTACTGGGAACCAAGGACCGGTCGTTTCTAGTTGAACCCTGCTTTTTGTGTTACTGTAAATACTTTTGATTACAGTCAATAATTTGTTCTCTACTTTTTGCGTTTTCAAGGCTGTCCATATACTTTCGTGCGATATTGTATCGAAGGCTTTTTGGTAATCGATAAAGACGATATATAGTGGTCTTCTCATCTCTTGGTATTTCTCTATTATTATTTCTAGAGTATAAATATGGTCGATAGTAGAATATCCTTTTCGAAAACCGGCTTGCTCTATCGGTTGATTAGCTTCTATTGCGCTGCTTATCTTCTGGTTTATTAAGCTGGAGAAAAGCTTATAGATACTGGCCAGTAGACTTATCGGTCTATAGTTTACAATGTTGTGTGGATCGCCTTTCTTATACAGCAGAATTATATTTGATTCTCCCCATTGACTAGGTGTTTCTCCGGTTCGGATTATGTCGTTAAATAAATCAGTTAAAGGTTGAGCTAAGATTGGGGTGGCTACTTTTAAGCATTCGTTTGTGATGTGATCAGAACCTGGGCTTTTGTCATTTTTGAGGTTTTCCAAAGCTTTTATTACTTCACTTATCCTTATTTCAATTTGATTCGCGTCTTTTTCGTAGTTTATTGTGGTTAGCTGTCCTTGACTGGTACAATGACATTTATTGATGTTTTTTGTGTTATACAAGTTCCTATAAAAGTTAGTCGCCTCTTTAATAATGTCTCCTCGTCTATGTGTTGTTTTATTATCCTGTTTTACTCCCTCTATCCATGTTTTACACGTTCGAAGCTCTTTATATGCTTTTTTCGTGCTTCCTGTCTGGGTAAGGTGCTTTTCAATAGTACTCGCTCGATGGCATGCATAGTCGTGTCTTATGTATTTGCTTATAAGTTTGTAGAGAGCCGAAATTTCATTTTTTACTTGTCTACTTTTTATAGTATTTTTCTGTAATTCCCGTCTTCTTCTTATGAGCTCTAAAGTGCGATCAGACAAAATTGTGTGATTGTTGCTTAAGATTTGACTATTTTTTAGGCTTCTCTTTATTACTCTGATTATGTCGTCGTAGTAATTTTGTATTGTAGTATTTTCTTTCCTTTCTAAACTAGAGCGTGATTCTAATGATTCTAAACAGTTTATGTATTTATTTATTTCTTCTTTACTTTTCAGGTTGTTTTGGGTATTTTGGTATTTCTTTCTACTCTTCTTTACTTGTGTGAGAGATATTGTTGCTCTTATGGGTCTGTGATCCGAAGGGTAGTTAGCGTTAAGTACCTCAATATTTTGAAATAGATGTGCTTTATTTGATAATATGAAATCAATTTCATTTTTATACTTTCTGTCTGGGGATCGCCAAGTCCATTTGTTTTTTATTTTCTTCTTAAATAAGGTATTTATAATTGTAAGTTTATTTTCAGAAGCGTAATTAATCAGTCTTTGACCTCTTTCATTTCTTATACCGTATCCATTTTGTTTCATGACTAGGAAATCTTCATCTTTTGGTTGACCTATTTTTGCATTAAAATCGCCCATTAAAATGAGGTTGCTGTGGGATAATTGTATCGCTTTGTTGATTTCTGTGTATAAGTCTTCTATTTCTTCGCTACTACTCTTTTCTGTGGGGGCATACACTTGGATTATTGATAATAGGGTGCCGTTTATATTCATATTAAGTAGAGCAACTCTTTCTGTGAGTCCATGGTAGCTCTCTATATTTTTCTTGAGGTACTTTTGTATTAAGAAACCTACACCATATTGTCCAGGCGTGTGGCCTGTGTGGCAAAGTATAGCGTTTTCATACTCTTCTATTTTACTTCCCAATCGCCTCACTTCTGATATTCCAATTACGTCCCATTTTATGTCTTTCAATACCTCGTTCAATTCGATAAACCTTCCATGTGTTGATAACGATTTAACATTGTAAGTGATAAGGTAGAATTTTGTTGCTAATTTATTATTATATTCCCTTGGAGGGTCGTGGTCGTGATCTTCCACGGTGACCAGCCGGCTTGGAAGATGTATTTTGTTTTTTGCTTGATTATATTGTTTGTTTTCGTTCTGAGAGGGGGGCGGTAATTGCTATTTGGTGTTTTTTGTAATAATAAAATTAAGCATTCCAGGTTTAATTACTCCTTCTGATACGCTAGATGATCTCTGTAACCCTGTTTGAATTTTGTTTTTTTTGTTCGCTTGTGTTTTTTGTTCTTCCTTTTGTGTAGGCGTTTTGTAATCTGGTGATAATGGCAGCGATCGTTTTTTATTGGCTGACGTATCGGTGTTTTTAGGACGTATTATTAACTTGTCGTACCTGATAGTAGCCAGATTACCCTTTTCCCTTTCTATTTTTACTCGTTCCTGCAGTTCCTTCCTCTTTTCTAAAATGTAATGAGGGAAGTCTTCTTTTATATAATATGTGGTGTTTTTTAGTGATTGTTTTTGTTTGAACATATCTATCTTTATGCCTAGTGTTGAGAATGTTACTGTGATAGGCCTAGGCTTATCTCCTTTTTTTCCTATTCTTCTAGCTTCCTGTACGTCTCTTTGTTGTAACTCAATACTAAAATATTTATGTATAAAATTCATTACAATTTTTTCTAAGTCTGCATAAGATCTTTCTGTTTCTTCTAAGCCAAAAATAACCACATTTCTCTGTCGTGATTGTTTTTCTAAGTAGTATAGCCTTTTTTCTTGATTTTCCAACTTTTCTTTTAGATTTTCATATTTTATTTCCATCGCTTGGAGCTTCTCCTCTAGTAGGTTATTTATATTTCTTGTAACTTGTTCTGTGACCTTTTCCGCCTGTTGCACAATGGTTGATTTTTGTTCGTCTAGTTCTTTTTGAATTTTGTGAAGCATATTCATAACTTCATCCATGATTGAGTTCGATAGGTAATATAGTATTATCGCTGAATGACCTTTTATTTTTGTACTTGTGCTGACCTCTTTTTATTTTTGTAGGTACTAAAACCTAAGAACTGTCTTTAGATGTGCGACGTACCAAAGAGTACAGTCTTTATTTCTTAGATGGCGTTAGTAGCTCGATCGATTTTGCAATATCATCATGATAAAAAACGTTGTTTTAGTTATTACATTCGTTTTTATTGTTTATTTTGTGAATGTCGGCACTGTTGCACTTATTCAATGATTTTTGGTTCATTCAATGGTTATACCATACTCAACTAAAATAATACATACATACGTATAATCACACCTTTATCCCCGGAGGGTTTGTATTAACACCCACATTTCACTAATCATTAAATTCGGTCCCACGTAATAGGGGTGAGTCAATTGCCGTCTTCCGAGCACTATTTTTGAATCGACTCACGCATCTGAGGTTGAGTCTGGGCAGTATATATCTTTCTGATGTTAAACAGCCCTATCTCGTAGTCGCCTTGTATGACACCGCATGGGAAGAGATGGGGTGGTCCAAATTCTACTCTGCCGGGAACCACGCGACTCCTAAAAGACCGTTGGTTGGTCTTTTAGGAGTCGCGTGGTTCCGCGTCAGCAAATCAATCTTATCTAGTATATTTAATGGTTTATTCATAGAATTCGCCGTCGATGTGATGTCGCTTGGCATTTCGTTCAATACATACTCGAAGAGGTGGAGGAGGTACATAAGAGTAGACATTTAGTTTAGATGGAATAAGAAATCTCGAGATTCGACTAGTAGTATTAAATTACTAGACTTGAGTGGTACCGTGGTTGGATTATGCCGCCTAATCGAAGTGTGTGTTTGTAAAGTGCCTAAATCACTATTTAGCTTAACACTGTTACCTAAGATACAGGCTTTGAACCTTGTTTTTAAGTAATAAGTTTACAATAAAGGTTAACACTATCTTCAGTTAAATACTTTCCTGTAGTATTAAATTAATTGAGCTTATTAAACTCAATCAAAGAATCATCAAAGAATTAATTTAATTTATTCAATTTAGGCACAACAAAATAAAGAGCACACGTTAACGTCAAAATTTTACAATATGTTAAGAAATAATATAAAAATATTAAATAATGGAAAAATAAACCATTGGAAAATGGTTCGGTAGGTTAGTTCTACTGAGAAGATACCAGCAAGAAACTCAGAGAACTATATTAGAACTAGATGATCTTTTTTTTTAATTTGCTTTAGTTTACAATTTATTTCGTGCGAGCAAGCAAGAGACTTATGTTGACCACGCATTTACATCATCAATATTTATTAATTTATACTATAAATTAATAAATATTGATGATATAAATGCGTATGATAATGTAAATTGTAGTATTTTTAGTAATTTATAATTTATAGTAACCTTTAATCATTAAAGTATTTTTCACTTCTATTTTAAATTTATTTATTGGCGTGTTAATCAATTCCTGAAATTTTTTATTAAATATTTTTATACAGCAGCCTACGAACGAACTACCAACTTTGTGAAGCCTGAGTCTTGGTACAACTAGTTTATTCTTGTTTCTCGTATTAAGATAAGCTAAGAATGTTAAAAGAGTAGCAAAAGTTGAGTCTATTGTTATCGTTTTTATTCATTTTTTATCGTCCACCCATCCCATGTATAATAGTAAATTACTTGACAATTAAAGATCTGACTTTTCATACCTTTTCATTGCATACTAGTATCCTTAGCACTTGTCGTTTTGTGGTGCTAACAACAAAACGACAAGTACAAACTAAACAAAAGTAACTGACTTGAATAGACAGTCAAATACCCAATAGTGTCCAAATTTTATCGGTATCTTCTGTTTCTACTTTCAGTAATAAATAATTTATTTCCAAAAAAAACAATCTGACATTTAAAAACTTTTTCCCGTTGGTCCCACACTAGGCAAGCCTGTTCTGCGGGTTTTCGATGATATATAAATGTTATAACCGTATTTGAATTGAGAAAAATGAGTTGAACTGAAAAAAAAAACATTTCTTACGTCTTACCACACATGTACATTTGAAAGTTGCTGAAAATTCAGATATATACTCATATCTGTACATCTCTTAAGGGGTAGGCAGATAGTGTTAAAAACTACATTTCTCAAACTATGTTCTTGAATTCCGTGGGGAGCTCACGTGGGGGGTCCTAGGTGAGCTTATACATATATAGTCGTCAATTACATACCTTTAATTGCGATGCTTTTATTAACTTTTAACACTCACTTTTCACTTGTCTAGGTTTCCAGAACAATTAATTTTATTGTTAGAAAGCGTCGGGTACTAACATAATTGAGTATCTTTTTTATCGTGCATCAAATCCCGCCGGAGTGTTTATGTCGCACTCGAACCGATACGAAAAAACGCACGCCGTCTGTGTGGGTCGTGGATTATATATACATCTCTCGCACCTCAGCTCACGGGCCGTCCCAGGGCTGACCCTCTTCGGGTGTAGGGGCCATTGTCTCCCCATACATCATGTAATACCTTAGACGACGCCTACGTAGACTCAAAAACAACCTTCATATTTTACTCAACATTGTCAGCATTAAAAAATGGGCAGGCGTGCTTGCATAAAAGGTTTATTTTAACAGGAAGGTCGTGAAGTTTATAAAGAGAGATGAAAATCAATGGCTTATTATCTCTATTTGCACCGGAGAAAAAAACATAACTGGCGTATTTTATACAACGTTGAAAATCTTTCTGTTGCTCTCTCTCACGAGTGAGTTCAGCCACAGCGACTGGCTTCTGATTAATGTGAGCTTCGTTGGTGTGCTCTCAGGTGACTTACGTAGTCAATCTTTGAAGCCCATGCATGCCACATACGCGACAAATTAGCACCGCCTGACGTAATTATAATGTATGGGCGCAGGTGGAAGAGCTTTTACTTCGTCTCCTTTTGTATCGAGCTCCTTTCTCCGCCTCCTCTCAAACTCAGACACTTTGATGTACATCTTTCTGTAACTAATATTGTTATTTTTTTTTTAATTTCTATCTTAATTTATTTTATATTTGTATTGTACCTGCTCATTGGCTGTGTTTGAGTTTGTGTTCAATTTTTTTTTTCAATTTTTATGTCTACACTATTGCATTGAACTTTTCTGAAATGATGGTGTAAGATGTGTGTAATTAACATAACATAAACTCACGCCTAAATCCCCGAAGGGGTAGGCAGAGGTGCTAACACCCACATTTCGCCATTATGTTTAGGTTTACAGTCCGTCAAATCTAAGAAGTACCGTTTGACAGTTCTGACAATTGAATGATAGGGATGGGATGAAAAAATCGATTACTATAATATCCGAACTTTAAGAGATCGATTACTATAATATGCGAATTTTAAGAAATCAATTGTTATAATTAAATAAAAGAAATGTTTAGGATATTTTTTTATTCACTACTAGTACTAGTATCGTCGTCTTCGTCATCATCATCATTTAAATTAATGACCAGTTGATTGTCCATTACATTATCAAAGTGTACGTCTCTTTCGAAGTCGTCCATTATTATTTTCTTTGTTTTTTGTACTACTTTACTCCAATCTTCCTGTGTAACTTGGGCACATGCTTCCTTTAATAAACCTTCCATTTTCTTGACACTGAAGGGTGTTTTTGTGTTGTGTCTTGCTGCATAACCTGTAAAACAATAATGTAACTATTTGATAGCAGACGAAAACCATTGTTTAAATTATAAATGTTAGAAGTACTCGTGTTATTATTATAATATTATAAAATATTACCTTTAACTTGGGCCCAAATCAGTTCAATGGCATTATATTGGCAATGGTACGGAGGAAGTCGTATGACTTTGTGCCCGTGCTCTTCGGCCAATTGGTCAATTACATATGTCGGTTTTGGTGGTTTATGCAATTTCACTAACTGTAATAATTCAGCTTTTAATAGTGACATGTCGGCATCCACTCCTTTTCTTTGCAGCCATGCCACCAAATCTGCTTTCTTATTGGCTGACGTAGGTGCTTTATCAATTTGCACAGAGTGGTATGGGGCATTATCCATTATAATTGTGCTGTTAGGAGGGATATTCTGTAATAAATTTAAGAACCACTCTCGGAACCTTACTGCGTCCATTTCTTCATGATACTCTTTAGTGCTTTTGGATTGGAAAGCTAATAAAGAGTTTTCCACGAAGCCTGTAGACGCTGACCCAGCATGGCATATTATGAGGCGTCCACCTTTTCCTATCGGCACCTTCGAGCACGAAGCTTCAGAATCATCAGTCCATGTTTTCGGCACAGAATGGTTGGAATTTAGCCAAGTTTCGTCCAAAAATATTACATTATCCCAGTTTATAATTTGTTTAACTTCGCGCAGGAATGTTAGTCGCTGCATAATTATGTCATGTCGCTCCATAACAATTTTTCGTTTGTCAACTTTTTTGTATCTGAAGCCAATTCCTGTTATTACCGTTCTCAACGACTCTATGCTTCCCTTATACAGCCCGGCATCTTTTAAAGTTGCACATAACTTTGCCAATGTTGGAAATTCGCCTCTTGTAAAATACCCGTATATATGGTTTCTAATAGCATGACTATCGAATTCATCGATGCCTGTCACAGGTTTATTTCTTTTTCGTTTTTTCGGTGTGTGAAGTACGTTACTGTCACTCCCCGAAGGCCCATATTTTTCACTTAATATTTTGCCAACGGTGCGGCTACCAATACCGAGAGCTTCACCGACGCGATCCCGAACTTGTGTAACTGGCAGTAGAAGTCCACCATTTTGAGATTCACGCTCAAAATACTCGTGTAATTTCACCACCAATTCACGAGCCTGGCTGTTCAAAGTACGTCCTCTTTTCGACATTATTAATAAACACTTGCTTAGTTCGGAGTCCAGTATAAATATTGCCAAGGTAAACGGATAAAGAATGATCAGTCCAGAAAAGTAATAGCCAAGTCACAAATTGTAAAACACAAACGAGAAAGCAAGTACGCGCACAGTCAGCTTCCAAGATGGCGAGAGACTGCTGACGCCGAACCGACCGAGCGGACCGCGTGCGCTTGTAGTTGGCAGTGTTGCCAGAAAAAAAAAATTGTAGAGACTTGGACACCTGCGATTTTGCCTATTGACCTAAAAATAATTAAATTAATTTATTTTAGGGTATCTGTGTATTCAGTGCATTATGCGGTCGCGCAGTAACGTCGTTAATTTATAACATCAGGCAACAACATTTTTGTGAATGGGTTCTACATACCTTATTTTTATTAGTTTTAGACGTAGAAATAAGACTTAGAAGAAAAAATTGTAATTGTAAAATCAATGGATGTGCTTGTTAAAAATTTGTTTATTTCTCTGTAATATGCAAACCCATACTATCATACACAAAAATAAATGTAAAAAACACTATCCCTGACTCCATTTACTATTTCGACAGCGTTAGCGCGAGAAACCCCGACTTATTTGGGCGCGAAAATCAAAAATCGACAAATCGCTTTCGACAACTTTTTAAAGAAGCAAATATATTTGATTTATAAATACGTATTTTTGGTGAATGGGTTTTATCTCATATTTTACGATTACATAACTATTTAGTTATGTAATCGTAATATGTGAGATAAATCCCATTCACATGAAAAAATATTTGTTTGGTTGTCAAGTGTAATTTGTAAATAATACATTCGATTTTTCGTATATGTAAACGATTTTTTTGCATACAAGTGTATCCGAAGAGTCGCAACACTACGTGCAGTGACCTAACTACGTAACTTTGTAATGCGGTCAAGAATATAACTATTAGAAATTATTTACTGTGTAAATATGTGTTATTTTGCTTTGTTTGAAAGTTTTCAATTACATTTAGATATTAAGAATTGTACATTTTTAGATACAATAATGAAATCTTTCTAAATTCATGGTTTTATGAAAAAGGTTATCGAAACTGAATAATGTACGTATGAACAAAGTTGTTTCGGTTTGAAAAATATGAAACGTCAAACGGTACCTCTTAGATTTGATGGACTGTAGTGTGTAATTATTAAATAAATAAAAAAGTTCCATATAGACCAACTTTGTAAATAAAGATAGAAATAACGTAACATAACTGGCTTATTTTATCCAACGTTGAAAATCTAACAAAATATCGAATATAGAACAACTTTGTAATTAATTTCGTTGCTGCGGAGCGGCCGCGCAGGGAAGCTGATGAAGGACGCATCCGCTGGCTGGCTTTATCGAACACATTGTACACTGTAGGTAGTGTAGGTAGTTTATGTACACAGTGAAATAAAACGAGGTGACCTACTTATTGAGACTGGACACAGTGGACACGTATTGCGTACATCATTCTATTAATTACTAATCTGTGAACAGTTTATATGTAGGTACGTCTTTTTCTCTCCGAGGTAGACAGAGACAACAGCTCGATATCTGCTTCTGTTCTTACATACTTCGCGAGCTTACTCTTCACTCTCATTGAACCTTCGCATACATAATAATATATTACGATCATTAACTTAATGTTCCTTCCCAGTTGTATCTGACCACTGGCTGTATTTTTCCTCAGAACTCCGGTCCATTTTCTCCTTTTTTCGATTTGACTTTTACGGGAGCAACAGTCATCTAATCCACCAAAACTTCTTCCATTAATCAACGGGTGTACCGGCTAGCAGGTGAGGTTGTCTTTGGGCTTTAAATATTTTTGGGACCCTATACCCCCTTTCCTAATTTTTGGTGCCATAACACACCCTTTCCTAATTTTTGAGGCATTATACACCCTTGTTTAATGTTTAGTGCCATAATACGCCCTTTCCTATTTTTTGGGGCCCTATAAGCTTTTCTAATTTCATCTTATTAGACTCGATCCCAATCAGTATAATAAAATGGTTAGGAGATTTTTGGGCAAATATTGGAAACTTATTATTCCGCTAATTTGTTTTTATAATGTCTGGGTAAAATATAACGGGTGAATGGAATAATGTATGAGTGTTATATTTTTTTTAATCAAATTGGGTCAAATTGTCAATTAGCCATTTTCTCCGATCGGTGGAGGGTCCGCATCCAGTCTGTCCCAGCCACCTTTTTCAGGTCGTCCGTTCATCTGGCTAGGGGGCGTCCCATCTTTCGTTTACCTTCTCGCAGTTTCCACTCTAGAACTCGTTTGCGCCAACGGCCATCGGTCCTTCGATAAACGTGGCTAGCCCACTGCCACTTCAACTTGCTTATTCTGTGACCTATATCGGTAACTTTAGTTCTCTGTCAGATAACCTCGTTCCGAATTCTATCCTTCAGAGAAAATCCAAGCGTAGCTCGCCCCATAGCCCGCTGCGTGACTTTTAAACTATGGACCAGCCCCACTGTAAGTGTCCACGTTTCACCATAAGTCATAACAGGTAGGACGCACTGTTCAAAGACCTTTGTTTTAAGGCATAGCGGTAGGGGTGAAGAGAAGACTCGGCGTAGTTTGTGAAATGCTGCCAAACCTAGCTGGCTGCCCAACCAAATTGGGCATTTGACAACCATTACAAAAAAATATGAAATAATACATTTCATAGCTAGATATAGCTAGATATGATAGCTTATACGTAAATAAAAACTATACAAAATGTATTTCACAAAAAAAAATGTTTACAAAATATAATTGAGATTTTAATCTGTATTTCACATGAGGCAAAACGCAAAAAATCGGTTGACAGTCCGCGTGACGTAACTATAAAAATAATACTTAGCGTAACGGAAACTTCCGTTGGTTGGTTTCGTCGCAGATAAAATTAAATGACGTCACGCGCAGAAAATCACGTGACAAACCGTTTTTCGCGCTTTTTTTAAGCTAACAAAGTGAAAATTGTGTCGTTTTCTATTAAATACGATTTTACGGAAAAAATATTAATTGTTTAAACAGGTATTATATAAATTTCTACATCTTTTAAGATAACATAACATAAACTCACGCCTATATCCCCGAAGGGGTAGGCAGAGGTGCTAAGCACCCACATTTCGCCAGTTTATGTTTAGGTCCCAATGTAATAGGTGGCGAGCCTATTGCCATTAACCGGGCACTTCTAAACCTGCGATAAATACACACATAACTTCGAAAAGCATCTAAAAGTCATTGGTGTGTGTCATGGTAAAACCTGGGATCGAACCCGAGACCTCGTCTCAGCAGTCCATTACCCATACCACTAGGCTACCGCGGTTCCCTTTCTTTTAAGATAGGTTTACCAAATTTGTCAGATACCCAATTACAGACAATTTTTCTATCGAAATTGTGCCCAAAATCTTTTGCTCCCACTATAAAGTCAGCCGTTATATTTTATTTCTTGGTGTTTTAATGAAAAGAGATGACGGAGTTAAATAGGTACCACTTTTACCACTCCATCATTAATTTCAGAAGATTTTAATTAAAATGCAAATGACGTCAGTTCTATTTTGAAATCACAATTAGCATTCTAATTACATGACGCAGTTAGCAATTAAATGTGATGTCGTTTGCAGTCCAATAGAGTAAAAGCACCCTGTGCAGGCGTTTTTAGTTGGTTTGAGTTCTGCATATTCACCTTGCCGGTCCGCGGAGTGTTTCCGTGGGAATTTCCGCACGAAAAACAGCTAGGCATCTTTTTATTCATCATTATTCTCACAGCTATTTGGTTATACAGGGTGTTAGGTAAACGCTATGCATTGATAATTATTATTTGTATTGTGATCAAAAATTGTCAATTTTTTTTTAATTCCTTTTTTTTAATAGGCAGTAACTCCTATTCTGTTTTCGTTTTTGGGAGCTTTTCTCTAACAGTCTATATGTCAGCAGTGATACATTATATTATAATAATACAAAGGACTAAAAGAGCTTCTTGAGATACCTTCAATTCGGGGCTTGTTAAAAAGGCCCGTCTAATGGGAGGGATACGGCACAAGCTTCCCAGGAACGGGAGGAATGCTCCCCGCCGCTTCTCTCACGGTGACAAAGCCTATTCAATAACGAACCAGGATGTATGAGGGTGGTAGATACGGCTGTTTTTAACTTGAGAAAAAAAGAACAAGCTTTTGCCACGTGGTTCCCGGCAGAGTAGAATTTGTGCCACCCCTTCTCTTCCCATGCGTTGTCATACAAGACGACTATTTTGTATCAGACAGATATATGCAGTCTAGACTCAGCCTCAGATGCATGGCTCGAGTCAACAATAGTATCCGAAATACGGCAGAAGGCTCACCCTCACCCACACCCTCTAATACGTGAGACCGAATATAATTGGTGAAGTGTGGGTGTTAATTCACTTCTGCCAAGCCCTCCGGCTATAAAGATAAGATAAAGGCGTGATTATATGTATGTATCTTAAAATAAAACAAATATAATCTGATGTAGTTCCGGTGATTTCGTAGCACGTAGAACTGCTACGAATTCACGTAGCAGCTCTACGTGTAGCTACGTAGTTTTCTTTAACCCAAGGGCACTTAGTTATTGGCTGTATGTTTACTGTACAGGATGAAGGCCTTAGAGACCTTCTACGACGCCAACGGGTAAAGATGGAATATCTGAGGGCTTGTTGTGGCATAAACCTGTTGGCATAAGCATATACAAAGATGAGATCCCACATTTGTAGTGTATTCCGTACCATTTCTTAGAAATACATTCCAACTACATTCTATTCTACAACATTCTACACATCGCTATCTAGACCCATGGTAAGTATAGTTTAACTAGATTGTGTTATGGAATCTATAATGCGGATAAGCATACTAAGATACTATAGGTATTTAAACTATCATGGTCACTCACATCAGTATCACAATAACAAACTCAAAACAATGAAACATGGTAAATATCCCGTTTATTGTTTTTGGTAAATGCATACATATTATACATAGAAACACTCATACCAATGCAAATATACATATTCATGCATACAAATATTTGCACTAACCGGGAATCGAACCCGCGCGCCCTTACGTAGCAGTTGAACGTTCTGCCGCTACGCCACAGAGGCCGCAAAACCAAACTCGTAACACCTGTTTAGCATTTTATGCTCTAAAATGCCTTATCTACCTCAGCGCACAGCTTCTCGTGTCGTCCTTGTACCAGTCGACTGGCGGCGAGCCGTGTGAAGTGATTAATTATCAACATCGTCGCCTCCCCCCCTCAACCCACAGTCCCCCCCCCTCCCCCCGGCTGAGACGGCGCTTGTTTATGACAATGGATGACTGTCATGTTAACTCGTCTACGTACGTTACGTTTGTACATTTATGATGTGTTTTATGCGAGCTTCCATTTAATAGATTAAAGAAGAAATGCTGGTGTGATTTTTTTTTATCTAATAGTTTTAAAGTTACAATATGAAACAGTTTTTGAGTTGTTTGACCTGTATGGGACAAGATATGGCTCAATCCAACCTGTTTTGTGAGTCTTCCATTTGATATATTAAAGAAAAAATGCTGGTATATGATGGATTTTTTTATCTAATAGCGAAGTTACAATATGGATCCGTTTTTGGGTTGTTTGACCTGTATGGGGCCAGATTTGGCCCAAGCCAACCTGCCTTTTAAGTCTTCCATTTGATATATTAAAGAATAAATGCTGGTATTTGATAGATTTTTTTTATCTAATAGCGAAGTTGATGTGGAACCGTTTTTGGGTTGTTTGACCTGAATGGGGCAAGATATGGCCCAAGCCGTATATTCTAATATAAGTACATTTACAGAAGTTAATAGTATGAGAAGGTCACTTATAAATTTTCACAAGTAAACAAGACAATGAGTATTAAATATCTTAAATTATTTTAATTTCTTGCTCCCCCGCCCCCCCCCCCCCCCCCTTTTCCTGTTGACTGATTATTCTGATATTTGGTACACACCTTTAGTTCGGACGATAAAACAATTTAAATCAATAAAACAGTTTGATTTTCTCTTAAAACCTTAGTTTTAAGATCATTTTGAGACTTTGTTGTCAAGACTTTTAAGTCTCTTACTTGCTCGCACAAAATGAATTGTAAACTTAAGCAAATTTAAAAAAGAAAGTTAATCTAGCTTTAATATAGTTCTCTGAGTTTCTTGCTGGTATCTCTCTCAGTACAACTAACCTACCGAACCAGCGACTTTAATATTTTTATATTATTTCTTGACATATTACTGAATAAATGAAATTGATATTTTGAAGATCGATCTGGCGCTGATTATACAGTAAAAACTGCATTGGTGACACTACATTTCTGTAAAAAATACATAAGTAATGATAAAATCGCATTCAAAGTTATTATGATAGATATACGCTGATCGGAAATCGTCCCCTAACTGACTGTTACGCCTAAAATCTCGTCAATAGTGATTGAATTGAAACCAATATGTAATCCTAGTAAAGCTGTTAGATCGCTGCGAATAACGAAAAGCTTTTAGGATTAAAGGGGATTAAGGATTACAATTTAATCCCCTCTAATCACCAAGCATCAGCTTAACGAGCATTTGGAAAGGTTTAAAAAATGGCGGCTCGTTGAAAAGTTCGCGTTTGGAAGGATTAATTTTGATAACGTTAAGTAGGTAGGTATCAGGGTTCACTATCCATTTGCATAAAAAACATACATACATACATAAAATCACGTCTGTTTCCCATAGGGGTAGGCAGAGATCACGGATCTCCATTTCCTACGATCCTGACATACTACTCTCGCTTCATTCACTCTCATTACATTCCTCATGCATGCCCGTCGGTTTAGGGCACTCCTGACCTGCCCCTTTTCTAAAACTTCCCCCATTTGGTCCAGGTATGTGCGCCTAGGTCTCCCCTTCCGACCTACAATTGCAAAAAAAAATTACCATAAAATATTTTGGCAAATGGTAATTTAGACTAATGATATTTTTCGGCATAATTATGCCAAAAAAATTTATGCATAAATACACATACATACATACATACCTACACACATATAATCATGCTTTTATCCCTGGAGGGTTAGGCAGAGGTGAATTAACACAATATGTGTAAATATCATTAGTCAAAATTATCATATGCTAAAATATATTATGGTTATTTTTTTATGCAAATGGATAATGTACCAGGTAGTAGTAGCTATCAGAGGCTCGTGGCTAAGTGGTAACTATGTGATAACCAAGATGGTTAACTCATTGCAAGGATAAGCAATGCTAACCCTCAATCTCGGTTGCCATACGAAAATCTAGGGTCTCCATTAGCAGTTGGAAGGATAAAAAGTCCGATAGTCTGGGCCTCGATTCTGCTCAAGCAATAAGTCAAAGTCAAAAATCATTTATTCTATATAGACCATTATATCTGCACTTACAAAACGTCAACAAAAAAGGAACATGAATAATAATAATAAGTTTATTGTCACAAAAATTTACAGTTCACAGGTAGCTTAAAATTAGTTCACAAGTAAATGTAAGTAGGTACTATAGGTACGGACTCTGTCCCCCAAACTAAGCTGCTGCTTGTGCTTTGGGTGGCAGCGTTCAGTCGTATAATGTCACTTAAGTTACAATTGTACTATGTGCACGTCAACGTTGTCGCTATATATATATATATATATATATATATATATATATATATATAGGTATAGGTTATAACAGGTAAGAGGACCAGTTCTTTGATGACTAGGAGTTCTTTGATCTTCGTGTGTGTGTGTGTGTGTGAGTGTGCGTGTGTGTGTATGCGTGTGTGTGTGTGTGTGTGTGTGTGTGTGTGTGTGTGTGTGTGTGTGTGTGTGTGTGTGTGTGTGTGTGTGTGTGTGTGTGTGTGTGTGTGTGTGTGTGTGTGTGTGTGTGTGTGTGTGTGAGAGAGAGTATATATATGTGAGTAGGATTTGGTTACGTGACATATGTAAATAAATCTTCAGTATTGTTGTAGTCCATGTTTAGAAGCCAGTCTGTAAGGGTGGATTTAAGTCGATACACATTTAGACCTGCGATGTTGAGTTTCTTATGCGTGTCGTTGTATAATTTGGTGCTTATGCTGTTGAATTGTTTTCTGACAAAGGCTGCCTTCCATGGAGCGCGTGGGCACACGGACTTTATGCTACGTCTGCCTGGCTCCGGGGGTGGAACACTTCGATGTCTTCTCATGATGGACTTGAGCACAAAGAGCTGACGAACCGTTAGAAGTTGGTATTCTTTATATAATTTGTCTGTGGGGTATCTAAAGGGTTTTTTATACATTACTTTAAGCACCGCTCTTTGTGCTCTTTCCAGACCCAGAAGTAGTGTCTTAGCGGCACTGCCCCAAGCTGTAATGCAATACTGAACAATGGACTGACATAGGGCTAAGTAAATATGTTTTAGTTTTTCTTGTGAGACACATTCCCTTAGAGTTTTAAATGTGTGTATTAGTCTCCTTACTCTTGTGGTGACTGTGTCAATCTGCCTGTCCCACCTCAGTCCACTGTCTATATATACTCCTAGGTATTTAACGTGGTCCGAGCGAACAATTTGGCTACATGTGCATGCGCTCCTAGAAAGGCAGCTGTGGGCTGTAATAAAGAAGTTTGGTGGAGGAGAATTTATTTTGGTAATAAAGAATGGAACAAAATATGTTTTGGAGAGGTTTAATGTTAAAAGGTTTTCTGTGAGCCAGTTCATGATTTTTGAGAGGGAATACTCAGCTCTTTCCTTGACAGCGTTCCAGTCAGACCCCCATACAAAAACTGCCGTATCATCTGCGTACGTAAAAATTTTTGTATTTTGGAGGGAGATTTGGCAAAGATCGTTTACATATAGTTGGAAAAGAGTTGGACTCAGTGAACTCCCTTGCGGAAGGCCGTAAGACACTGTAGCCTCGTCGCTAACGGTGTTACCAATTCTGTTTGTTTTCTGTTGGATAGGAAGTCTTCGATCATTTTGTATACATTACCACGTATGCCTAGTTTCTCCAATTTAGCTAGAAGAATATCAGTTTAGTAAATGGACCACCGGTTAGAAACGCGGCCCCGACCTGAGAAGACTCCGGCAAGAAACTCAGCGGGCATTTCTTTTTTTTGGTCTATTTACAAACATACACTTAGTCTACTTAATCTAAATACAAAAATAAAAGTGAATGAAAAAGCGTAATGAAACTCTTTTCATTTCATTTTGGATTTTAACATCGTAGAAATAAAGATAAAAATTCAATGCCACTTTTTACAGTGTCTGTGGTATAACTGTGACTTTGCTTTAGTAGAATCGGGTGCCTGGTGTTCTGTTCTAATAGAACTAGTCAGTTGTCGAGGTTTAATAGCAGTCCAGTTCAATTGTTGCGTAATCAGACTGAAAGCCGCTCCCAACTGAGTTGGGAAAAGACTTACACTATGAGTAGTATTTGGATAGCCTCGTGGTTCCCGGCAGAGTAGAATTTGGACCACCCCATCTCTTCTCATACGGTGTCGTAGGTACAAGGCGACTATGCGGGATAGCTTTTTTTAACATCAGACAGAGATATATATAGCCCAAACTCAGCCTCAGGTGTATGGCTTGAATCAACAATAGTGCTCGAAAGACGGCAATAGGCTCACCGCCCATTACGTGGGACTGAACTCAATGATTGGTAAAATATGGTGTTAACTCATCTTTGCCTAACCCTCCGGGTATAAAGGCGTGATAATATGTATGTATGTATGTATACCCACTTATTGAAAAAGTAGTTTTAAGCTTGACTGATGTGATACTCAGTAGAGATATAGATCTAAAAATAATATACCGGCAGCGGAAACGACGTAAGAGGATACAAGGAATTGAATTCTTAATGTTTCCAGGTCGTTAGTTTCCTTTTTCGTGTTGTGTTGAATGAATACGTTCCTTTCCCATACGGCAGCTCGTTAACTATGTCATCCCGTGTCGTCAAGTTGTCGCTGAAGAACAGTATTGTATAAAGTACCTACCTACATAAATGAAAAATAACGACTTCTAACATATCATCAGTAAATCTGTATTTGTTTTAATATTTTTTCAATCACAGATTAAAAATAGTGTTTCATGGTACGATTGTGTAAAGTTGGCGATTACCATTGAGAGCTGGGCGCAAATCCCCCCCACCCCCCTCCCTCCCCGAAGCCGGTGGGAGAGGATATGTCGGACTCGAACCGACCAAAAACGCACGGTTATCAGGTATACCGGGGATATATCCCTCGCACCCCGGCCGACCCAGGGTCATCTCTCTCGATCTGGCCCTCACCTCGGGTGTGGGGAACACAGAGTCTCCAACTCGTCCCCGGAAATGGGGAGGCACGCCGCCGCCGCCGCGGCCTAAGATAATAATACTAAAATAGATATTTACCTTTGTAGTTTTCAGGTAATAAACTTTCCATAACGTTAAGGGTTTCTCATCTTATATCAGGCGGTGTATAACATAAATCATTTTCTTCATAACTAGTACTTGCACACAATTCAATTAATAACTAACTATTTATTTCAACAATGAAAACGAGTTGAAAATTATTTTCACAATAACGGGTATAATTAATTAGTTTTACAATGCGCGCCCATCTAGCATAGACTATAGACTAAAATAATGAGGTTTCTTTTTTTTGTAATGTAGAAAATGGAAAATTTAAAGTTCTTACAGAGAAAATATAAGTTATATTTGAGTGAAAGTTCTGTTTATTAAATCGTTTTAATAAACATAATACACAAAACATAAACTCACGCCTATATACCCGAAGGGGTAGGCAGAGGTGCTAGCACCCACATTTCGCTAGTTTTTCGCAAGTTGAAATTATTTATATAAATACTAAGTTGCATGAAATGAGCTATTAATTTGTTTGAACTAAAAGTATCCTAACTTTTTTAAGAACAAAGCAACTCAACCAATAAATAAATAAAAAACTATATCTAAAGCACTTGTAAAATATAGCGTTGAAAAAGTCACAGTTCGATTATAGGTGTCATTATGTGTTTAATTGCGGTGAAATTAGAGCCACTTTATGAGCTCTACGACAACAAACACAAAAAAGAGGTACAGTTCATACACATATTGATAAATCACTTGTACTTTTCCACATTACTTTTAAAATATGTTAGACCTGACCGGTTTTGCCTTACGGCATCCTCAAAGGTTTACAAATCCACCAAGAGCCATCAATCAACAGTATGAATAGGTACAGATGATTTGATACCTCTTTTGAAGTGTGCGGTATGAAAGAAACTTCATCCCACGCACACTCAAGCTGTGGAATGACCTCCCTGCTGCGGTTTTCCCAAGCGCCTACAATATGGGGTTCTTCAAGAGGGGCCTCAGAAGGTTTCTTCATGGTCGGCAGCGCGATTGTGACACCCCTGGTGTTGCATACGTCCATAGGCCACGGTAACCGCTTCCCATCAGGTGGGCCATGTGCTTGTCTGCCAACTAAGTGGTATAAAAAAAAAGTCGGTTAAAAACGTTTTGAAACTATTGTTCAGCATTAACTCTTCTAACCGAGTAACATTGTTGATTGTGTGTTCAAAAAGAGGGTAGGTAGTCCACCCTTTCACTTCGTACTCATATTCTATAAGATTATCAAAGCCCAACGATAACAATATAACTGTACATATAGATATAATTACAAGGTAGACCGGGAAAGGGGCAGTTCGATTGACCTTGAGAGACCCCTCCGTAAGGCCCACCCTGTTCCAGATAAATTTGTAAAGGTGCCTCTATACTGTAGTAATCTTTTGTCGAGTGGTGATCACAAAAGTTTGTATGTAATATCAGGTTGTATAAAGTTGTTTTTGAAAGAAAGAAATAAATATATTTTATTTAGGGTAATCACAATGTGTATGCAATAAATACAATTAAATGTGACATTAGGTTACATAGGTAACACATTGCGCGAACCCAAATAGGGCCC
The DNA here is from genome assembly GCA_963662185.1 of Eilema griseolum. Taxonomy (NCBI): domain Eukaryota; kingdom Metazoa; phylum Arthropoda; class Insecta; order Lepidoptera; family Erebidae; genus Eilema; species Eilema griseolum. The sequence goes on along the minus strand of OY759239.1, from coordinate 11,344,334 downwards.
CATCTCAGCATTGAATGCTACACACACTATAAAAATTCACTATGAGTAGCGCTGGTTTTCGGATGGAGCCTCAAAAAAATTCAGTATATGTTTAATGTATTTAAAGCTGCATGAGTTTCAGAAGCAGACATTAAAGTAAATGCAATATTTTCTACATTAAATCCCTTCGAGGACTTACTTTTGCCCTCTTTTACCTTTGCACCTCCCTAGGTAGGTATACTGGTCTATAATGTCTGCCATTAAATCTGCCTTTGTGCTGTGGTTCAATATAAACACTTTGGAAAATACAAGTGCATTCTCAATATGTGTAGCAATAATTCTTGTTCCCGGCAGAGTAGAATTTGAGCCACCCCATCTCTTCTCATGCGGTGTCGTACAAAGCGACTCAAGGATAGGGCTGTTTAACATTAAACAGATATATACAGCCCAGACTCAGCCTCAGATGCATGGCTTGAATCAACAATAGTGCCCGGAAGACGGCAATAGATCCTCCCTCTCACCCCCTGTTATGTGGGACCGAATTTAATAATTGGTGAAATATGGGCGTTAATTCACTTCTGCCTAACCCTCCGGGGATAAAGGCGGGATTATATGTATTTATGTATGTAATACTTAAGGTTAAATAGAAAGTTATGTAATACAACACATTATCATGTTGCAATGTATTACTACACAAAAAGCAACCTCTGTATGGACGTACCTTTAGAAAACAATATTGTTATTTGTTACAAGCTTCCTTGATTAGGTGAAGGGAAAGACATTTCTCGATTTTGTGCGACTATTACGGAGTCTGTAGAGAGGATGATTCCATTACAATTTTAATCCATTAAGATAAAGCTAGTCTTGTTACTTTGCCCAATAATGTAGTAATTACTCAATTTAATTATACATGATATTATGTTCATTTATGTTCATTTAAAATAGGTAATCGTTTGATCTACCCCTAATTCTACGAATTCCTAGTCAAAGTTAGAATATACTACATATTAACATAATTTAAAAACATCAGTATCAAATATATAAACGGGATATTACCATGTTTCATTGTTTTGAGTTTCCGATATTTCGGCGCTGTTGCAAGCACCATGAGCACTATAATTTAAAAACCCCCATCATAAAAAACATTCTCCAAAAAGTTGAAAATAAACTTTCTTTTTATACCACTTAGATGGCATAAAAAGCACAAGCACACGGCCCACCTGATGGAAAGTGGTCACCGTGGCCTATGTACGCGTGCAAAATCTAGAGAGTCACACGCGCACTGCCAATCCTGCAAGCATTGAGAGATTTTGTGCTGTCAATGCAATAGACAAAGCAGGACAAGCTTTTGGTCTTTCCACTGATAGCACAAAATATAGCCTCACTCGTTCATTTTATCAGAACAATCCAAGGTCCCCCACCTTGGATTGTTCTGATAAATTGAACGAGTGCTTGAATAGTTAGGGTCCCCCACATGACAACGTTTGAATTAAAATGTTACTAGGTATCTCAAAGTTAAAGGGCTAACCAACGTAATTTATTTTTCACTTTTAATTGGAGAATGATTTTTGTGATGAGTGCTTTTATTTTTTTATTTTACACTTTTTAAATTGATATACTAGTCAAGCCCCTTCATTTAATGTTGACGGAATTGTGAAAAAATATGTACTCCGTTATTTTGTGACGGCGGCTATCTTGGATCGATTTATTTAAACAAAAAAGTCTAAATCATACACAAATACACACCCACACAGATACGTCAAAGTTATAACACTCCGTCGTTTTCGCGTTGAGGGTTAAAAAATAAAAATAAATAAAGAACATACTATGGTTACTATTATCAAAATCTTTCATATTTCCAGATGGTGCGTTACATAGAAATTCGGCCGAGCATGACGATGGAAGTGATCAAGCACCTTCGGGAGAACTTCTTCGCTGACGAGCCGCTGAACAAAGCGGTGTCTCTCTGCCAGCGAGGGGAGAGCCATGCGGCTCTCGAACAGATGTGCATCGCGACTATGGACGATGGGCATTCGGTTGCAGCGATGGAGGGAGATAATGTATGTTATTTATTGAAGTGAAAACTTCTTTAGACGCTGAGCAGTTTTCATAGAAAATTTTGGTTGAGCAAAAATCACTGAACTCGCATCATCACCTCCGGTCTCATTCGGTCCGGTGACGCCAACGTTGCGATATCAACACCAGCACCAGCGAAGAGCGCTGACCGATGATACAATTCACAGGGTTTTTTAAATCTATGTTCAGCCAGTAGTAAATAATTTAACCAATTGTCACAATTCGCATGTGCACTTTTTTAGTGAATTAAAAATTCTGTTTACTTTTTATGCAGACCTCGTTAACTTAGTCCACCTGACGGACTATTTTTTACATCTGTCAGCGCTCCCAGAGTGCAACAGTTTTTCATTTAATGATGAGGTGTTTACCGTTACATTCGAACATTCTGATTGAAAATTTAGGATGGGCAGTGTTGGCGGTCCGACAGAAATCTTGGGCCGGTGCCTCGTCCTTCAACCAGCCGGTATTCTAGCTTGCAGGTGTGAATGATGTTAATCCCAAAGAGATTAATGGATTCACAAAAATTAAATTTTGAAATTTAAAAATACCCGTCACTTCATTTGAAAATAAATTGAATTGGTTAGCCCTTTAACTTTGATATGCCTAGTAGTATTTTAATTCAAGGGTTGTCATGCCGGGGGACCTCAACTGGTAAAGCACTCTGTCATATTATCGGAACAATCTAAGGGCCCCATCCCATAAACCGCCCCCATAAACCTTTTAAAACAAAAAATACTATGTATATCCAAATAGACAGACACATACACAGACATATCAAACTTATAACTTCCCGTCGTTTTTGCATCGGGGGTTTAAAACAGAAATTTCATTACGATAGAAGGGAAATTTTATTATCAATTTACAATTCCAGCTCCTGGGGGTGGCTCTGAACGGTATCTTATGACCCGGTGACATCGAGCAGTCTCTTGACATCGTCAAGCAGTCTGTCGACGACAAGTACCGGAAGATATTCACCATATTGTACTCCGTCAGCAAGGGATTGAACATTTTCAACAAGTATGAGGTATTTTACAAATTCATTTATTTATACCTTACTGCTAATGACTTCCTTGTAAATAGTAGGTATACTAGTAAATGGCTGTGTCGGTTCCCGGTGGAGTAAGGGCCATCCATCTCTTCCCGTGAGTGGCTAGAAGACACACACAGCCTATGAAAAGATGGCTGCTTCACGGTAATAAGCTCGCCCCTTAATACGTAATTCCGAAAATCGTAATTGGCAGGATGAGGGTGCTAAACACCTCTGCTACCTCTTGTATGTATGTGTTTAGTATATATATGATTGATTTTTTTACCCTGTGTCTTCTCCTTCTTCATCATCCAAGCACCAAGCTTAACTTAGCTTGCTGTAATAAAATTCAAGAACAGATAATGAAATTTTAAAGCATTTAGTATGCCTAACTATTCAAATATATTAAGATATAGAAAAATAAATCGATCCAAACCACATCATTCATTGGTTCCGATAATTTGGACGAATGTCGGTAGATGGCACTTAACCGTCGCCGTAAGAAGGATATGTATGTATAGAAGAATTTGGATGGTTCCGGCCGAAGGTTCGGTGACTTAGTGGTCGGAGCGTTCCTTTTGAAAAGGAAAGATCGTGAGTTCGAATCCCATCTGAACCGATAAATTTTTTCTATTTCTTAACCGATCTAAGAAAATTGTTAAAATTGTGCAAGTGATTGTTAAATATGAGGCACTTACTGCAATCTTCTGCGAGAGCTCATCTATTTTTAACAATATAATAAATGTTTTTTTATCAATAACTCAGCGTATCGCAGTCCGCTGGCGATGTGTCCCCTAAAGTGCACCATCGCTCCTGATGCAGAATGCAGGGCCTTGTTCTACTAAAGCAAAACTGTCATAGCACAGACACTGCAAATAATGACATCGAATTCTAGACTTTATTTCTATAGCGTTAACGTCTAAAAATTAAGTGAAAAGAGTTTCAATTAATCGGCAAAATGCCTTTTAATTTTCAACTTTAACTACATTGCTTTAAAATCTAAAATTAAAAGGATTTTTGCAATCTCTGTGGTATAACAGAGATTTTGCTTTAACAGAATCGAGGCTCTGGACGTTGTTAATGATTTTTTTTATACCACTTAGTTGGCAGACAAGCACACGGCCCACCTGATGGGAAGCGGTTACCGTGGCCTATGGACGTATGCAACACCAGGGGTGTCACACTCGCGCTGCCGACCATGAAGAAACCTTCTGAGGCCCCTCTTGAATTTCTGTAATTTGTTTTATTTCTATTACAGGTCGACCGCATTCTGGAGTGCAGAATAATTTCTGTGAGTGAACAAGCAAGGGGCAAAGGTGTGGCTAAAGGACTGATGCAGAAGAGCATTGAACAAGCCATCGCAAACGATTTTAGGGTTTGTTTTTTTTTTAAATAATAAAAATAATAATAATAACTTTTATTTCAGAATTTCTTTCATAATAGTAACATTACTTACAACTAATGTTAATAGGTAATAAAATTATTGTATACCTAATTTAAACAGTATGGAGGCGCCATCTTGTACTGGGGACGGTGTCTGATTTTATTGCATGCAATTGTATCCACCGTCCCAGGAACGACACGTCAACTTGACTTCACCTCGCCTGATGGTAAGCTAAAGGCAAAGTCTCAGCAAAGAAGGTCAGCATTACAGACACTAAGTAATGTGGCACTCAGCTTGGCAGCCTCATCATATACTTTTTCATGCCCCGCTTAAAGGACCCGGGATTGTAGGAAGAAGGAAACACGTGAGCTGGTAATGAATTCTAGGCCTTGGTGGTGCGGCAAAGAAAAGAGTCTCTGAACCCCTTGATTCTTGCTCGTATATTCTGCACAGTGTGAGGGTGACATCTAAGCCCTGCACGTGTTGTCCTGTATAGGAAAGGAGAGCTAGTGTTCACGAGTTTATACCATCAATATCGTGGTATTGTTGTCCCCAGTTGCATCTACTTAGAAGCCAGGGTCCTCCTTTTGATTTGACCTATAAGGCTTTCATGAAAGCGGCTACTGTCTGAACTCCTAGCAGCCAGGGCGCGCAGCTAATTATTTACTAAAATTATTTAATTTGCATACATACATATAATCACGCCTTTTCCCCCAGAAGGTTAGACAGAGGTGAATAACACCCACATTTCACCAATTACTGAATCACGTAATAGGGGGTGAGCCTATTGCCGTCTTCCGGGCACTATTATTCACTTAAGCCATGCATCTGAGGCTGAGTCTTGGCTGTTTATTACAGTCTGATGTTAAACAGACCTATCCATAAGTCGCCTTGTTCGACACCGCATGGGAAGAGATGGGGTGGCCCAAATTCTACTCTGTCGGGAACCACGCGGCTTTTAATTTGCTAGTTATTTAATTAGGTATTTATTTAATTTGCTAATGCACCTATACTTTAATGTACTTTTCTAGTTATATTTTAATAAAGGTTTGATGGGTTATTTAAAATACACAGAACATAAAATAAGTGGATATATCTAATCTATATTTTAAACATTAATAATAAATAATAATAATAAATTAAATATTATTATTATTAATTATTATATTAAATATTAAATAATAATTAAATTTTCAAAATGAAACGTTAGCATCCGAAAATTTTGACAGCAAAAAAATTTTATTAGTCTATCATAAGCCGAGTAGAATTTGGAACACCCCAATTCTTCCCATGCGGTGTCGTACAAGGCGACTAAGGGATAGGGCTGTTTAACATCAAACAGATATATACAGTCCAGACTCAGCCACCAATGAATGGCTTGAGTCAACAATAGTACCCGGGAGATCCCAATAGGCTCACTCCCTATTACGTGGAACCGAATATAATGATTGGTGAAATGTGGGTGTTAATTCGCCTCTGCCTAACCCTCCGGGGATAAAGGCGTGATTAGATAGATAGATAGATAGATAATTCTTTATTGTACACCAACAGATTTACAGTAGGACAAGTAGGTAGCATGTATACAGTTCAATGTACAATAGGCGGCCTTATTGCTTAAGCGATTTCTTCCAGGCAACCTTGGGATGGACAGTAATGTTATGAAAAAAAACATAAGATATGGTGTAGTTACCGACTAAACTTAAATAGATAGTGTATTAAAACAAAAGAAAGAGAGAAAAGTATGTAAAATAAAATTAATATACGGCTTTACATAAAAATTATCAACATAAATACTGACATACAAATACATATACATGTACTAAATAAATATATACATAAAGTAGATAGTTTATATTAATACGAATGGAAAATAGTGAGTGAGCACATAATTGTGAGCCTACTGTGCACAACATAATAGGTAGTGATTCTTGACTATAAATTTAAATACATTTAGGGATTCTGCCCGTCTGATGTTTAGTGGCAACTCGTTCCATAAGCGCACCGCCCTGACAGTGAAAGACTTGTCAGCAAAGTTAGTAGAATGTATTGGCATACTCAGCCTTAAATTCTCGGACGACCTCAGGCATTTCGTATGTGTGTCTTAGAGGAACTGGAATCGTTCTTTGAGATAAGAGGGAGTGTTGGGATTAAACAATACATTAAATAACAATGATTATATAGTATGTATGTCTATCATAGTATTCTCCAATTCTCAAAACTTCCTTCGTTTTCCAGCTCTTCAAAGCAGATGCAACCGGTGCATACTCCCAGCGCATATGCAGTTCCTTCGGCATGGAGCCAATCATTACAGTCCGCTACGAGGACTACTGCGACGAAGATGGGAACCGCGTCTTTGATGTACCGCCACCCCATGAGGCGCTAGTTGTTATGGTGAAAAAACTAGAACCTCAAGATCAATAAGTGGATGAAATTTTGTTAACGTCTTTCTCTAGTTGGAGAATAAATTCTTCAAGTGGAGAAACCCGATTAAAGTTAGTAACATCAAATTCAAATGCTTTGAATTTGAATTTTAATGGCGACGAAAGTTTTTCAATGATTTCAATATTTTTATTTATTTGTTTGGATAACAATTCTAATTTCAAATCATTTCTGCTTTCTTTCGATAATTTTAATAATTTCTTCATGTAAAATAACTATTATACAACTTATAGCTAAATAATTAGAATGCGTCCTGAAATTAATCCGCATCGCATGCCTCTTGTGGTAGCGTTCCCAGAAGACTGGCAGCATTGCCACATTGTATGGCAATGCTTATGCTCTGACCTAAGAAGAGGCCAGCCTTCTGTTCACAAGAAGCGTCGACCCGCTTTGCAATCTCACGGAAGAGATTGCGAAAAAGTGTCTGAAACAATTCATGCATATAACATAATATGTATTGTGTTTTAACTAGTTTTCTACATGTCTTTAACAAGATTTGTATAAAACAAGTTTACAACTTGTTTCTTAGTGAAAACAAGGGATAAGACAAGCAGAACAAAAATTGTGTTTCGGGTGGCAATGAATTTTGAATTTTGAATTTGGAACGGAACGCCGATTGATGAATGAGTTGGTACCATAAATGAATTTTCGTCTATGTGACAGCTACAAAAAGTCGCGCGTTCTTCTTCTTTGGTTTTTGTCTCACCAATGTCAAGTGTATTTTATAGACATTTGCCTATAAAATTATTAATGGTGAGACGCAGATGTCAAGTTTTTCAATAAATTCTACCAGAGTCACGTTAGCCAGATTATAGTACAAGCGTAGTAGTAGTTAAAAGTTACTGGAAGCATGATTATCCTTTCAAAATATAAGCTAAATTAGTTTTGTAATAATGTATTACATATTTCAATCTATAATTATTACAACAATGAAAAAAGTCTATGTATTGAGGTTAGCGAAAATTTCCGAAATACACCATCCAAGACTGTATTCAAGAACGAAACTCAGTACTGAATTTCGATTTACAGTCAACGCCAGAAAATAAGACCCGCGGTCAAACTCAGAACAAAAAATGACATCGCCGCTATGCTCGACCATACTGTGTGTTGGTTGGTTTAGGCCATGACAGTATGGTTTAGAGTTGCCACCACATTTTTTATGGCCTACTAGTGGGAATTATAGTTAAAGGCATGTATCTTGATTCCAATCACATCACAACATGTACACTACATAAGTGTAATGAAATGCACAGGCGTTTTTTAGTGTATTTTGAGTATTGGCATGACTTACATACGGCAGCTGGGGAGGTTAAATCCACCATCATATTAAAAAGTCTCATAATACATTTTGGCTGAAGTTTTCACTCCTTTTTCACAAAAATGTAACTTTGTGACGCCTTGATTAAGACACGCTCCATCAAACCATTAATGACGCAGGATGATGACCATGTTCTACGTTTCTGACTACTTGAGCAGTTTCTTTAGAGCTGTGGCCATCGAGAGTCGGGGTGAGGCACTAGCGGTCAGCCTCGATATAGCGAAGGCCTTCGATCGGGTCTGGCAGAAAGGTCTTCTTGCGAAGTTGCCATATCATGGACTCCCCGAGGGACTGTGCGAATGGATCTCCAGCTTTTTGTCCAACAGAAGCATCCAAGCCGTCGTCGACGGCAGCTGCTCGGACCGCATGAACATAAACGCTGGTGTCCCACAAGGCTCCGTGTTGTCTTCGACGCTGTTTCTGCTGCATATCAATGACATGCTGTCTGATGTCTGATGGTGGTGATTCATTGTTATGCGGACGACAGTACCGGAGACACGTGTTACACGGGCCGTGCAAATATCCCTAAGTCCGAGGTGGAGAAGAGTCGCGAACAACTTGTGTCTAAAATCGAGACTACTCTCTCTGGAGTATCCGATTGGGGACGACTAAACCTAGTCCAATTCAACCCCACTAAGACACAAGTATGTGTATTCACCGCTAAGAAAACCCCATTCATTGTAGCGCCGCAATTCCTGGGCACACCGCTTACCATCTCCTCGAGTATCGGGATCCTTGGTGTCGATATCTCCAGCGACGTCCAATACCGAAGTCATTTGCAGGACAAGGTTAAGTTGGCATCAAGAAAACTCGGAGTGCTCAACAGGGCGAAGCAGTACTTCACTGCGGGGCAGCAACTCCTTCTTTATAAAGCACAGGTCCGGCCTCACATGGAGTACTGCTGTCACCTTTTTGCTGGAGCACCTGCATACCAGCTTGACCCCTTCGACTCGTTGCAAAGACGGGCATTGAGGCTGGTTGACAATCCCATACTCACAGATAGAGTGGAACCTCTTAGCCTTAGGAGGGATTTTGTCTCACTGTGTGTGTTCTACCGCCTATACAATGGTTTGTGCTCAGATGAATTGTTTGACATGATGCCCGTAGCTACATTCTATCATCGCACCTCTCGCCATAGGCAGGGAATTCATCCCCACACATTGCGACCTGAGACGGTACGCACTGTGCGGTATGAAAGAAACTTCATCCCACGCACACTCAAGCTGTGGAATGACCTCCCTGATGCGGTTTTTACAAGCGCCTACAATATGGGGTTCTTCAAGAGGGGCATCAGAAGGTTTCTTCATGGTCGGCAGCACGAGTGTGACACCCTTGGTGTTGCATACGTCCATAGGCCACGGTAACCGCTTCCCATCAGGTGGGCCGTGTGCTTGTCTGCCAACTTAGTGGTATAAAAAAAAAGTTTATTTTTTCAATGCCACTGTGGTGGCAGACAATCAAAAAAGCAAGATGACAATCTGCCAAAGCCAACAATCTGTCTATGACTAAATCTGTCAGAAATTCAGGGCTGAGTGTCGTTTTATAATACGGGACTTAGTCTCCTCGTGAGCATCCTTTGTCGCCTTGTACGACACCGAATAGGAAGAGATGGGGGATTCGGCCAGTATCATAGAGGTATAACCAATTTTGATATTTTTTGGTTGAATTCAGAAAATATGTGAGTATTAATAAAAAATATTTTAATTAATAAAATAAACTCCTAACCCTAGTTCATAATTTAACTATCTACTTGTTATTATATCTATAATGTGTTATAGTCATATCCTTAATATCTTAAATTGTTTATATGCTATATATTAACAAACATTAAAATAAGTATTAGTCACGGAGAAGAGATTTATTGGGTCATTCCATTCTTCATCCCATTAGATAAGGCCTAAGATTATATTATTATATATTTCGATAGTGGAATTGTGCTTCAATGTATAGTTTAGATATTATTGTGTAGGTATACTTGTAGGTTTAATAGCTGAGTATAGAATGATGATCTAATTATGAAAGAAAACCTTATGGAAAAAGAAGCAAAAATTTTCCTGTTGATTTCATTATGAATAATTACTACAAATTAAAAAGAAAACATTTTTGAGCAGTATAGTATAGTTTTCACTTCTGTCGGCATTCCCAGAGTAACACATTTTTATTTTACTATTAACAATTGACGGATTTTAATCACAATGGTAAATTCCAAGTCAAGGTATGCATACTATATTGGAACCTCATTGTTTCCTAGGTAAAAATAATTACTTTTGATAGTCGTGGTGCACACAGAGTTGTCAGCTTATTTATTTAAGAAGATTAGTAACAAAATACTTTTATTCCTTCTAGCACTTAAATAAATTTAAACAATTACTATCCACGTATAAAGAGGTCGTGAAACTATTCAGCGATTAATACTTTTCAATTTCATTCATCATCTTGAAAGATAAATAAAAAGATGCTATTAGGCTGCCAGGTTTTCTTATATATTATAGATCTCATCAGAAATACGAAGCTAATAGTCGCATCAAAGCACAAAAAGTGTGAATATAAGTATTAAATAAGAACGTAGTTAATTAATATTAGGTTAAAAATGTGTATTAATTCGATCATTTTTAACTATGTCCCTAATCCCTAACCATTTGTTAGGTGTCTTCCTCATAGTTGCTAGTTTTACTTACAATTTTAACCTAGTCCGCTGATCAACATGTTAAGTGGACATACCTCTTATTTACATTAATCAATGTTTTCATAACATGCAAGATAAAAATACCTATAAAGTATTATAAACTGTACCTACATAAGTTGTACGATTTGATATTTGAGTAGATAAATGAGTATCAAAAATATAATAAGATAATGTACAAGAAGATTTACTAATTTCACCAATTTTGTTTTTTAACTTTTTGAGTATTAGTATCAAAATAAACGGGATATTTACCATGTTTCATTGTGTTGAGTTTCCGATATTTTAGATTTTGATTTTTGATTTTGAGTATTATGCAATGTGTAATAAATAAGGCATACTAAAAAGAGTATTATAAAAGTATCAAGATATTGTAAATTAAGTATACATATTTGTACGAGTATGATTTTTAAAAATATTTGTAGAATATGCGATGTACTATTTAGAAGTGTTACTGCTTTGAATAGTATTTATTTTAAAGTACCTATGTCTAGATTTATTAATTCATAAGTATTTTGGAAATACATATTTGAAAATATATATATAATGTTAATGTTCTTATAATGTATACCAAAAATATTGTTAATAGATTAATGTTTAACAATATTGAGTATAATTTTTTATAAAAGTTACATAAAATAGTAGTTTCTTGAACGTTTAATTTGTTAATAGTAATGTGAAAAAAAAAGTCAGAAATACAGACACGTATAGAACAGAAATAGTTGGTGTCGGCAAAGTTTTATATTATGTCATCAAATATTCATACTCGAAATTGTAAACATGTCACCCTGTCACCATAATAGGTAAATCTGTCACCAAATGTGGTAGACTATCACCAAATGTATCGACTATTATCCGCAGTATAAATGACACTGTGCGTCCCGACACGGATAAATATAGGTTACAAGACTTTGACCTCTGTCGACCTTTTCGTGTTATCTTACCTTTAAGGTAATGCATGCAAAAAACCCCCGCAGCGTGGAAGCCCCCCTCCCCCCTCTCTGACGTCTCTAAAGACTACAATTTAGTGATAAATCTGCTACTTTACTGACAACTTATTATTTTGGTGACAGATTAAATTACACTCTAAAGAAAATGCATATTTTTGACATAATCTCAGCACTTCAAAAGATTATTGATCCTTTCTTTCTGTCGTTGCCAGGTTGCCGCGTTGAGGTAAACAAACAATGGCCTAAAATGTTTACCGAAAGATGTCTTTTTTTAATTTGTATATCTGTTAAATAAAAAAGGTATTATAACTTTTGAAATTCATATTTTCAGTCAAAAATGTCTATAAACAATTTTGAAAAGTTATTTTTATAAATATTTTAAAATAAGTATCTTAATGTTTTTTGAATATTTGATGCATTTTGATATATATTTTTAGATATTTACAACTAATATTCTACTTAAATACCTTTAGTATTTGAAGTTTTGTAGTATATATACACTTCTGTAGAGTCTATCAATTATATAATCGTACTTCGATTTGTCACATCGGGTAGGTGAGCGAAGCTTGTATTCCAGTTGTGCAATTAGCTTAGACACACAGCGTCGACCTCAGCGCTGCGACAACCTTAACAGAGACAGTAATTGGTCGATCTCCAGTGACGTCACCCGATTCGACCAATGACAATCACTATCAAGGCTGTCGCAGCGCTGTGGTCGACGCTGTGCGCTTAGAGAATTACATAACAGTACAGTCTCGATTTCAATTCAATTCTTGATTAATGGCTCTGTGCTTTTAGCATCAGTTCCGCCAATGTCGCGTAGTAGTTTATAAAATTATTAATGGCGAGACGCCAATGTCAAGTTTTTCATGAAATTTTACCAGAGCCTCGTTGGCCACGCCAGTAAATTTGTTTCCGTGTGTCCACGAGAGTCCCCCCACGAGATTCAGGTGTGGTTGGATTTTAGGGGGCCAGTCTCAATTTATAACTAGTATTGAGGACAGTTTATTGTCATTGACAATCTGTCAATGAAAACCGAAATTCAGGAATCGTTCTGAAGTACGGACATGAGAGTGCTTCGATTTCCGCACGACGATTTTAACCGGTCTACTCATTTTACCGGCCTGCCCATCCAGGTACTATTTAGTAAATGTTGAAATTCACATAAAATGAGGTATAGATATTAAGTAATTAAATAATTAAGAAGCCGATGTGTTATCTGTGTTAGTTGGAGTAGATAATTGTTGACGTGTATTCGATGTTATGAATATATTGTAACTTTAAGTCGATTGGTGTTTTATTCAATACAATTCAATTGAAAATTAAAACTAAAACTATTATTAGATAGCTACTAAAATACACTAAAATAAAATAAACATAAAAATTACATACATAATGCGTCATGAAATTCCTCCGCATCATCACCGACCGGTAATGCACCCAGAAGGCTGGCAGCATTGCCACGTTGAATGGCAATGCTTATCCTCTGTGCAAGATAATAACCAGCCTTCTGGTCACGCGTAACGTCGATCAGCTGCTTTGCCAAGTCTTTATATAGAGACCGAGCAGTTGGACCCCACGTCCCTAACGTTTCAACCCCAAACGACTCAAAAACATAATCACCTGTCAGGTTTGTTTTATTTGTGAATTTACCTAACCCGCGGCTTCACAGAAATCGAATCGTATGATGCGACGCTCAGGTACCTATTCCCGGGATAATATATACTCTTAAGGTCCAACCAAAATTTTCAGAGGAATAAGGCTCTGTTGAACTGTTGAACGGGGAGTGAGACGGCAGTCGTAAACTCATAACATAAACTTACGCCTATATCCCCGAAGGGGTAGGTAGAGGTCCTAGCACCCACATTTCGCTAGTTTATGTTTTATACCATTAACCGGGCACTTATAAACCTGCGATAAATACATACATAACTTGGAAAAGCACCGGCGTGGGAGACGCCGAGGCGGGAGCTTGTGGCGGCCCTGGGAGTGAGGCGGCGTGGGAGACGCCGAGGCGGGAGCTTGTGGCGGCCCTGGGAGTGAGGGTTCTCACGCTCTCCACCTTGCTCGCGGCGATGGTCCGCTGCGCGGATGCGTGGGCGGCCGGTGCCTCCTTCTGCGAGCAAGTAATGCTCGTGAAGGAGGAGGCGGGGCGGGAGCGGCAGCGGGAGCGACGAAGGATCGCAAGACAAGCTGCCCGCGTACGAAGGCAACTCGGGCGTCGGAGGTCGATGAACGACCTCCGCCCCCCATGAGCGCCGGCCTGGGGGTGACAGGTGAAGCCGCCTGTCACCCTGGCAGAAGCAGACCGCGGCGGTGGCGCGCGTGGCGCGCCTCCCCGTTTCCGGGGACGAGTTGGGGACTCTGTAGTCCCCACACCCGAGAAGAGGGTCAGATCGTGAGAGATGGCCCTGGGTCGGCCGGGGTGCGAGGGATATGCCTGTCAACCTCACCTTCGGCAACCAAAACGACCCACAGGCGGCGTGCGTTTTAGTCGGTTCGTGTCCGACATAACCTCCTCCACCGGCTCCGGTGGGGAGGTATCCGTGGGGATTTTGCGCACGTAAAAAAAAAAAAAAAAAAACTTGGAAAAGCATCGAAAAGTCACTGGTGAGTGCCATGGTAAAACCTGGAATCGAACCCGAGACCTCGTCTCGGCTGTCCATTACTGGTGGTGGTCTTTGGGCCGGTAGGCGATTATATTTTTGGAAATGATACACGGAGTAGATTTCTTGTACAGATTTATAATGGCGAGTGAATGACAAGTACATCAATTAGTTCAGTAGACAAAGGCGCCTAATAAAATTAACATAATGTCATCCTGTTAGATGCAACCGGTACATTATTATTAGGCGTTAACATTCCGGCGGCCGTAAAAACGTTGTTTTTACCCAGAGACTGGAAGGGGGCAAATCTTGCTAAATGAACGCCGAATAACTCCTGTTGATGTCCGTATATCCGCTACCCGTGCGATGCCATCCGAGCCAGGATGCACAGCCACTATCCGTCCTAACTTCCACTTCAGCGGTGGAAGGTGATCCTCTTTAACTACCACTAAGGTATTCGGCTGAAGACTGTCCTTGCAGGATTGCCACTTCACCCTGAGTTGTAGCTCCGCAATGTACTCCTTGCTCCATCTTGCCCAAAAGTGTTGACGGAGCTGTTCGATGCGCTGGAATCTGGATAGGTTACTTGTGCAACGAGATTCATAAATTGGCTGTGGTAAACATGTCAAGGGTCGTCCAATTATAAAATGACCTGGCGTTAACGGAGAACAATCAGCTGGATCAGAAGATAATGGAGTCAACGGTCGAGAATTCAAAATTCCTTCAATTTGTATCAAAGTAGTGTTGAGCTCTTCATATGTCAGATTACAATTTCCCAACACTCTTTGCAAATGGTACTTGGTAGATTTGACACCTGCTTCCCAGAGACCGCCCATATGAGGACTATAAGCCGGAATAAAATGGAACTTAATGCCTTCGTTGGCTACACTTTCACCTAAAGAATTGCAGTTTTGCTTTAAAAAATTGGATAAGTCATTATAAGCACCGACAAACGAGGTGCCGTTATCTGAGTAGAGGTTAATAGGCTTTCCTCTTCGCGAGATAAACCGATGCAATACCATTAAAAATAAGTTGCTCGTCAAGTCACCAACTAATTCGAGATGGATAGCCTTGGTACTAAAGCAAATAAAAACCGCGATGTATACCTTTGCCAATCTACAACCTCGACCCTGACGAGTAGCAGACATGATTGGTCCTGCATAATCTACACCTACGTTTTCAAATGGAAAACCGGTAGATGAAACCCTTTGCCGAGGCAAGTTTCCCATTAGAGGAGTAGCAATTTTGCCTGCCATGCGACTACATCGCACGCACTTGCGATAGCAATGCCTTGCTAAGCTTCGACCACCTATGGGCCAATAAATCTCCCTGATAGAAGCGAGGAGCAGCTGAGGACCAGCATGCATCAGCCTACGATGCTCAAATTCAAATAATAAATGTGTAAAAATGTGAGAGGACTGTAATAGAATGGGATGTTTTTTATTATAATTATAATCGGAATTGTCAAGTCGGCCGCCTACGCGTAAGATTTTATGTTCATCTAAGTATATATTAAATTTCAATAAGGAACTTTTTTTTGGTAATTCTTTATTACTATATAGAACATTGTATTCTGGAAGAGATTCCCTTTGACATTGTCTGATAATTAAATACTGTGCACGTCTCAGTTCAGTTTCTGTCAAAAAGGATGATAGTGCTGGCTGTTTTTTGCAACAATCTATCCATTTGAGAACGTAATCTACCGTACGTATCAATCGGAGATAGTTAGAAAAACGACTTATATCAATTAACTCAGTTGGTTGAATTGTATCAGTAACAGTGGTTAATGAAACGTTGGGCCTGATCTCTGGCAGGATTGTCACAGATTTTGACTGAGGAGGTACCTGAATGGGTTCGTGACTAAGAAATTCGGGACCAGTCCACCATAACGTTGAAGTTTGCAGGGAACTAATATCCATACCACGGGATAGTAGGTCTGCAGGATTCAGCTGAGTTGGGATGTGTCGCCACAAGCAACTGCCTGCCTTATCTAATACTTCAGCAACGCGGTTACACACAAAAGGCTGAAGTTTTGAAGGTGGCATTTGCAACCAACCCAACACGATGGTGGAGTCGGTCCAGAAACAAACCTCACTAATGGGCATTCTTAAAGATTTGATAATCTTTTCATATAGGCGAGTGCCTACTAACGCCCCACACAACTCCAATCTAGGAATGGTTGTGGGTTTGATAGGCGCAACACGACTCTTAGCCAACAACAAGCGAACCAAAACTTCTCCGTTATCGTTGGTACTACGAACATAAGCGCAGGCTCCATACGCGAGCTCAGACGCGTCTGTACAAATATGTAACTGAACCACTTTATATGAATTACAAACTACTAATCTAGGAATCCGAATATCATTAACCAAAGGTAACGTTTTTAAAATATCATCCCAATGTTTATGAATCTCTGGGCTTAATGGTTCATCCCATGAGAGTTTTTGTAACCATATTTTTTGTAATAATATTTTCATACTAACTACTGTAGGAGCTAGTAGACCGATAGGGTCAAATATTCGTGCAATGACCGATAGTAAATCTCGCTTGCTATTACCTTTTGGTAAGACTAAGCCTATCGGAAAACAGAGTTCATCTGAATCTGCGTACCAGCCAAGACCTAGAAGCTTGCAGGATTCATGAGATCCCATATTTAAGTGAAGAAGCTTACGAGAACAGTCGGTCACCAATTGTGGCTCATTGGATTGCCATTTTCTCAATGGCATGCCAGCTGAAGCGAGTGCAGCAGTTACCTGCTTGCGTATATATAATACTTCAGCCAGATCATCCCCACCAGTGAGCAAATCATCGACATAAAAATCATGTGCGATGATTTCAGTGATTTTACTACTTAATATTCTCACAACACTACGAATCAAGCGCATTCCAATGCACATTCCATTGCAACGTGTGCGACGCCGACCGGACTTCACAAAAACAATGATTATTCCCGTTTTTCAGTAGATTCCAGGTCTGATGACGATAATCCTTGGTTTCTTGATTAATCCGGCTCGAAGGACCAATGGTGGTGGTCTTTGGGCCGGTAGGCGATTATATTTTTGGAAATGATACACGGAGTAGATTTCTTGTACAGATTTATAATGGCGAGTGAATGACAAGTACATCAATTAGTTCAGTAGACAAAGGCGCCTAATAAAATTAACATAATGTCATCCTGTTAGATGCAACCGGTACATTATTATTAGGCGTTAACAATTACCCATACCACTTTTTTTTTTTTTTTACGTGCGCAAAATCCCCACGGATACCTCCCCACCGGAGCCGGTGGAGGAGGTTATGTCGGACTCGAACCGACTAAAACGCACGCCGCCTCTGGGTCGTTTTGGTTGCCGAAGGTGAGGTTGACAGGCATATCCCCCGCACCCCGGCCGACCCAGGGCCATCTCTCACGATCTGGCCCTCTTCTCGGGTGTGGGGACTACAGAGTCCCCAATTCGTCCCCGGAAACGGGGAGGCGCGCCACGCGCGCCGCCGCCGCGGCCTGCTTCTGCCAGGGTGACAGGCGGCTTCACCTGTCACCCCCAGGCCGGCGCTCATGGGGGGCGGAGGTCGTTCATCGACCGGATGACAATGATCTTACATGATTCGTAATACTTGTATAATGTGCGGGAGTGAACGCGGCCACTACGCAGGACGCGTGGGTTCGATCGCCGTTCAACGCAAAAATTTATATGCATGAAAGGTATTTGCATTGGTCTGGTTGATTCCGGTTGCCATACGAACATCTATGGCAGATGTTATGGGTATTTGGGCCCTCAAAAGTTCAACTAGTCTAACTACAGAACTTCGATATCACCAATTGAGGAGGTCATATGGTAGCTTCACGGAAATTTCGAAATTCAGTCCACTAAGAGACTAGACTTGCAGTACAGTATTTTTTTCATCCCACTGCAGTCCACTGCTGGACATAGGCCTCTTCCAATGTGCGCCATTTTCTCCGATCCTCCGCCTTCCGCATCCAGTCTGTCCCAGCCACCTTTTTCAGGTCGTCCGTCCATCTGGCTAGGGGGCGTCCTACCTTTCGTTAACCTTCTCGCGGTCTCCACTCTAGGACTCGTTTGCTCCAACGGCCATCGGTCCTTCAGCAAACGTGGCCAGCCCACTGCCACTTCAACTTGCTTATTCTGTGGCCTATGTCGGTAATATGTATTTCAATTAAATCAAAGTATCTGTTTTACCCAACCATGCCTACATTCGTAAAATGCTCTACGTCTTACGTTGATGTTTTGCGAGGCGAATATACTACATACATATAATATTTACCACTTAGTTGGCAGACAAGCACACGGCCCACCTGATGGAAAGTAGTTACCGTGGCCTATGGACGTCTGTAACACCAGAGGAGTCACAGTCGCGCTGCCAACCCTGTAAGTACAGAGTTTCTGTGCCGTCAGTAGAAGACAAATCAGGACAAGCCTTTAGTCTTCCCACTGCCGGCACAAATTCTCCAGTGAGCTCTGGCTACCCTACTCACCGCTGGGAACACAACACGAAGTTATTATAACCGCGGTATTCTGTAGGGCGGAGGTACTTCCCCAGTCGGACTGCTCAATCGGGCGGATATACCGCCGTGTCCTACCTAATACCTAATGTGATAGGTGGCGAGCCTATTGCCATTAACCGGGCACTTATAAACCTGCGATAAATACACACATAACTTCGAAAAGCATCGAAAAGACATTGGTGTGTGCCATGGTAAAACCTGGGATCGAACCCGAGACCTCGTCTCATCAGTCCATTACCCATACCACTAGGCTACCGCGGTATTTTATTATACTAACTGATCAGCCTCAGTTTCGACCATGGTATATTTAGAAACGTCTTATCAACCCTTTATACCCATATTTTTTAGGCTTCAAATAATGTATGGAAATCTGACAGATTTGTAGACATCTATGATCCGCTCCCTTAAGTAGTAGCGTGATGATATATAGCCTAAGACCTTCATCCAGACTATTCAAATCTAAAAGAATTTTTTAATTCGAACCTATTCACGTAGTTCACGAGATTAACGCGTTCAAACAAACCAACTCTTCTGCTTTATAATATTAGTATAGATTTGTTGTGCAATAAAGAGTCTAGATCTATCAATCTTGCTGGGGTCTCATTAACATCTAAATCTATGCCTAAAATTGCAGTCTCCCTCTTTTTCTCTATTTCATTTTTGTATATATTGTACAGTTAGCATAGTTTTGTATAAATTTAGAAGTACAATTGTATATATTTTTTTCTGTATATTATAATACTTACCATATTTTATGTACCTAAACTGAATAAACAAAATCTATATCCATACCAATATTATAAAAGCGAAAGAAACTCTGTAGGTCTATCTGTCGGTCTGTCTATCTGTATGTTACACTTTCACGCCTAAACCGCTGAACCGAATTCAATGAAATTTGGTATAGGAGTGGATTAAACCTTAAGGAAGGACATAGGCTAAGTATTGTCGCGATAACCAACATACACACGGGCAGAGCCGCAAGCAACAGCTAGTAATTGTATATAGCGAAATATCACTCATTGAATAATCATGAAATCTCAGAAACTGTAACACCTACCATCTTGATATTTGGCAGGTAGATTCGTTATAGGGTGTAGACATCCACTAAGAACGGATTTTAAGAAACTTAACCTATATATGGTGAAATGGGTCCACACGTACGATCGCACAGGAGGTAGGACACGGTGGTATTTCTGCCCAATTGAGCAGTCCCACTGGGAAAGTACCTCCGCCCTACAGAATACCACGGCCATAATAACCTCGTGTTGTGTTCCCAGCAGGTAGGGTAGCCAGAGTTCACTGGAGAATTTGCGCTGTCAGTGGGAAGACTAAAGGCTTGTCATGCTTTGTCTTCTACACTGACGACACAAAAACTCTGTGCTTACAGGGTTGACAGCGCGAGTGTGGCTCCTCTGGTGTTACACACGTCTGTAGTCCGTAATCACTTTCCATCAGGTGGGCCGTGTGCTTGTCTGACACATAAGTGGTATATAAAAAAAAAGGTGGCGAGTGGCCCCTAGTTATTTTTATGTCTAATTTACTATAGGTGTCATAAAAACAGTTCAAAATAAAAATATAACGCTATCGTCCTTGTGAACGTAAATCGAAGATTAATTATGATGAGTTTACATTACACGGCTGTCACAACAAGTATATGTGATTGGTTTCATTTTAAATATAGGGAGCATGCACTGATTACAATTTGATAGATGTCTGTGTGATGTTAATGTATATTGTACCTATTTTTAATAGTTGTGTTATCAGTATAGACTTATCTAAATAGGCAGTATGTGTATTGTGTATATTAATGTACATTTGTAACTTTATAAATAGAAGTTATAGTTTTACACACCAAACTATACAGGGCTACCGAGTAAAATGGGGTTACTTAAACTCGGGGGGTGATGGCTGTGGCTGTGATGCAGTTATTGTATATTTGTACCTATTTTAATTTACTCTACTACGGCGAAGCAAAAGGCGGGTGAGGATTTTGACAGATATGTATGTATGTAGGTTTATTTGTTCCCTCATAGCTCCTCAACCACTTATTAGAACTGGACAAATGAGTTGGAAGCGTCTTAGTCGTCCGCAGACTATTTAATATGTCACTGAATCTTAGCCTAACAAAACGAACAATATATGGAAAAGTGACATACGACCACGGCTATCCGTGATATTTTCTTGTTTAAAACTTTTTAGAGCGTGATTTTACAAAAAAATAAATAAATAAAAAAGCCTTTATTTCCCATTATCCTTAAATAACATTCTTAATGTAACATTTCATTTTTATTTGTGTGAATTTGAACTTTGTTAGTTTTTTTTTATTATAATCTAGGTTAGTATTTTACTAGGGTATGGGCCCCTCCTCGGATGAAGGCCTCCTCCAGTTGCTTCCAATTTTACAGTAGTCAGGTTTTAGTTTTAAACTTTAGTTTTCCTAGTTATATTTGTATACACTAAACTATACAGGCCAACCGAGTAAAATGGGGTTACCGAGACTCGGGGGTTGATGTTTGTGGTTGTGATGCACCTCTGCAGTCGATGGACCACTTCTTGTCGTGCCCACTGTGCCCCTACATTCGGGTCTGGATTCTGCAAAAGCAAAACTACTGTAGTACTACGGACAATGCTAAAAAAACAATTTAATTTGAGACTTTAAGGCAATGTGGTTAACGTAAAAAAGTATAACGAAACTCTTTCATTTAATTTTGGATTTTAAACATAACATAAACTCACGCCTATATCCCCGAAGGGGTAGGCAGAGATGCTAGCACCCTCATTTCGCCAGTTTATATTTATGTCCCAATGTATTTATTTATTTATTTATACTTTATGCACGATGTACATTGGCGGACTTAATGCCGTAGGCATTCTCTGCCAGTCTACCATAGGGTGATGCAGAGCTAGTACGAGGTAGGCGCATATTGACAAGAAATGCGTTTGGTTCTATAAGGACTATAGATTAATTATATATAGTTTCTTAAACATAAACAGTACTTATACCTACTTATCATACTTAAAATAAATCAGAATAGTTATACATATACATAAAAGATATACACATTATAACATAAATATAATACATAAATATAGATATCCATATCAATATGAGTAGAAATATGATTATCGTTGAGACGATGATTCTGCCAATTCCGTAGTGATCAATTGTCGTACCCTAGACTTAAACACATTGCGGCTCGTGCTCTTCCTGATCTCTAGAGGAAGTGCGTTCCATAGGCGAACAGTCTCAACGAAGAAAGAGGAGCCTAAAAAGTTTGTTCTATGAGAAGGAAATGCGAGGATCCGGTTGTCAGTAGATCGAAGATTTCTATCATTGTTGGAACATAAAAGCTGAAAATATGAAGTTAAGTAAGTGGGGATAGTGGGAGAGTTGAGGATATTGTAAAGAGTAGTAAGTGCACGCAACTTACGGCGAGGACGGATGGTTAACCAATTAAGCTGCGAACGGAATGTAGACACGTGGTCGTATTTACGAAGGTTGAAGATGAATCGAATGCAGTTATTAAGAAGACGGTCTAATTTATCGAGAAGGTCTGCATTCAGGTCAAAATAGCACACATCACCATAGTCTATCAGAGGAAAAATTAAACTTTGGGCCAACATAACTTTGGTCCTTGTTGGTAGAAAGTTCTTCAGGCGGTATAAAAATCTGAGCCTACCCGTAATTTTCTGGCTCATGTTCGTTACCTGCACACGCCAGTCCATGTTGGAATCAAGGTAGAGTCCTAGGTCCTTAACTGAAGAACTGAAAGGAATTGTTGTTCCGTTGTAGGTAATTGGTGGCAATTTTGTAATATTTACTCCATTCATCAACCTGCCGCTGCCGACTATAATGGCCTGGCACTTAGATGGGTTTACGGTTAAACCAAATTTAGTGGACCAGTTTTCCAAAGCTTCCAGATCCCCATTCACGTCGCGAATGGCTCGTGAAACGTCATCAGCAGGTGCTTGAGCATATAACTGCAAGTCGTCTGCATACAGATGATACGCACATCGAAGATTATGAGTAGCAACATTAATAAAAATAGAGAATAATAAGGGAGAGAGAATACCGCCTTGAGGGACACCAGTGTCGAGATTGCACCAGCTCGATGTAGATTCATCAATGCGTACACACTGCTGGCGCCCCTGAAGATAATTTGAGAAAAATTCCAGTGCATCCGATGAGATCTTAAGATGGGAAAGTATAGCTAACAAAATATCGTGATTGACTGTATTAAAGGCATTGGAAAAGTCCACCAAGACAAGCACTGTTACCTTAGTAGCATCCATGCCAGTCCTAATATCACCCGTTACTTTTAGAAGAGCAGTAGTAGTGCTATGACCAGGTCTGAAACCCGACTGTAGCGGGCTTAACAGGCTGTTCTGATAAATAAACGAAGATAGTTGTTTTTGTACACAGGCCTCGAGCACTTTAGACATAAAAGGGAGAATAGAAATGGGGCGGAAGTGATTGGGAAGAGTAGCATTGGATACTTTAGGTAAAGGGATCACGTAGGCTTTACGCCAAAGGGAGGGGAACATTCTAAAGTAGAGACAAAAGTTAATTATATGAGAGATAGCAGGAAGTAGGTGGTCGATTATTGTTACTATCATACGACGACTAATTTTATCATAGCCAACTGCATTAGATCTAATCGATAGCGTTATCTTTTTGATATCATCGGCTGCAACTGGAGAAAACTTGAAAGTGTCTATATCAGGGCTAATAAGGCCAGCGACGTAATTTAAGGTTTGACATTTGGTTTGGTAATCAATAGGAGTAGTAGAGGAGAAATGTTGATTCAGATCATCCAAACCACCTGTCAACTGATATTCCGCATGTTGTTTGCCAATACCCAAAGCACCAAGAAACCTCCATATATTAGTAGGTGATGACGACTTAATATTATCGTGAATATGTCGGCGTTTAGCGTTACGTATCATCTGGTTGCAGCGATTCCTTGCTGCCTTAAAGCGGTTCCAGTTCTCATCAATGCGGTTTTTCCGGAATTTCTGAAAGGCCCGATCCCTACGCCCCATTGCCACTCGAACCTCCGGCGTCATCCAAGGTGCTGGTGGACGTTTCAGTTTTACTCCACGGACAGGAGCATGAACATCATAGAGATTAAGCACAACATCGTTGAACACTGTAACTTTCTCATCGACAGTGGTTGCAGCCTCTAATGCATTCCAGTTTAACAATGAAGCATCCCGGTGTAACTTATCCATGTCCATGCGTCCAAAACTACGCATAAGAACTACCTTAGGCCGAGGTTTGGGAGGTTTTATGTTATAGGAGATGTAAATAAGGTCATGGCGAGAAAAGCTGAATCGACAATGTGACGAAGTTTACGCGCCTCTAATGACTGAGAGTTTAATAGATTCGTGTTAATATCACCCATGATGATGTGATGCATATAAGGTGACCCTAAAGAGTCCAGAACTGTTTCCAGACTGGAGAAGTAGTTGATAGAAGGAGGACAGTAAACAACCCCAAGAACCAGTTTGGTTCCACTGACATTAACTTCGAGAAATAGAAATTCAGCACCAGCACTGTAGTCTGGACATTGTAACTGGAGATTATGAATCTCAAGCCCCGAAGAGCGAGATTATGATCAATTCCGAAGAACTGATAGCGTTGATCAAAAGATCAAGCTCTCCTCCACTTCGTCACAATTAATTTAATTCAGTTTGTAAAACCTCCACTAAACTCCACTGTATACTGTAATCCTTCAGTTTTCGGCTTCTGGTTCCAGTATAAAATGTAGTAGCCCTTTAACGCCTCACGAATCTCATGAACGATGCCAAAACAATTGGAATAATGATTGAATGTGATATAATATTATTTCAACAATATGCCTTCACGGCTGTAATAGCTGTCATTTACTAATGAATATATGTATAATTAATTTGATAAGTTTTGGCAGGTTTATGGACCGCTACACTTTACAAACTGCTCTGATTGGAATTTTATTGATATCATCAATCAGAGTTGCTCTAATACTGTATCAAAATGATCCAGGAGCCACAGAATTGAATCCTAACAGTTGGAACTAAATGTATGACTTTACTATTTTAGGCCTCAGTATAGTACAAATGATGAGATCTAGTATACTATATGAATTACTAATGTAATGCTAATAGGACATAAATATGTAGTTCATTTTAGCACGTATGCTGTTGAATAAGATCTCACTAAATAAAGCCTTTCGCATTAATAATTCAACTGCAAATTCTTTCCAGCTACAGTCAAATGTGGAAATAACAAACCCCAACTCAATCTCTATACAAGTTGTGTATTATAACGTGTCCCCAACAGTTATTATATCAACACAAAGATAACGTAACAGATTCACTTCAAACTAAATGTACAGTGCACACCTATAATTCTTATAGAATTCCTACAATCTATGTCTGTAGCAACAGAAAACTAACTAGACCTAGCTAGGAGCCCTAGTGTTTACCTTAGGTCTATTAAGACTTACCAACCTTAATAGGTGAGTTAGAAGTTATGTGTATGTGTGTGTGTGTGTTGTGAATTGTGTAAATCAACAATGTGAACTAGCTAAGGTAATGGGAAGTGATTTCGTTTAGACTCTCCTACAACGAAACCACGGAAACCTAGGTGACCAGGATAAGGTATTGAGACGCTTTCGAAGGCCAGTCTCAGCCCCGAAATTTAAAGCAATCTTTACCTACAAGAACTTATCAACACTACGTCTCAAGGATGTTTGGTAGTTGTGTGTATTGGAATAGGTATATAAATAATTAGGAACCTTCTGAAATAATTCAGAAAGCGCGTTGTGCCGACACAGTTTCCGCACACCGAACTTTTGCCACTTTCTCACAAATTACACTGGCGTAATACGGCTAGAATAATTTAATGAAACCGTTGCATGGTCTGTGCGCTTCTACTAATCGAACCAAACTCTCTTTAGAATAATACGCATTTTAGTTAAAAGAAAGAAAAAAATATGCCATGGTATCGTGTTGTGTATTTATGCTTCAAATATGAGTTTTAAAATGATAAAATAATCTATATTCTAAATATACGATTATGTTCCATTTCAGTCGCCTCCTCAGACTTTGACATAAGCTGTTTCGCTTAGAAGCAGTCTTCTTTCGAAGATCTGTCTATAGGGTAAAACTCTAAATATATCAAACTCATCTTCATCGTCTCTATATATAATACCCCGCTAAACTGATTATTGTAATCTTTGTAATTACCCTTATTTCAATGGTTTTGTGTTCCACCAAAGTATAACAATTCTTTGTAACCTAGTTATATGCCTTAAACATCCCCATGACTTAACGATTGAACCTATATACTGTTCTATTGTTCGATTGTCATTGCCTGTCTAGGTATTTTAAAATAGTTCAACTTAATATACAATAATTCAACTAATTACGTCTGTTTACATTAACCCTGTGTCTAAAAAAAAAACCTGTCTAACTCACGCCTCCTATCCTAAACTTATCTCTCGGAAATATCAAATATCTATTTGAACGCTCTACATAATCTAATGGGTAACTCTCTGTTAATGTATTAATGAATGTATTAAGTTGTTTAGTACATGTCATCTCATCCTGTCCAGCTAGTCTTATTGGATTTTCTGTCTCATTAGATAATAATTATAAACATTGACATTCCTATTAACAATTCCACTTTAACAATTTGATTTTATTTATTAATTTTAATTCGTACTTTGTTAACTATTTAACTTCAAGATAACTATATAAGATATATTTATGACGTCAGAGCAACCCGGTTTAATTACTTTTTGGACTCATATTAGTAGTAGATTGTGAAGGACTATTTTCGCTACTTGTACTCTGAGTTTCAGTCGCAGGTTTAAATTCAATAGGTTTCACGCCTCCTCGCATATTATAATAAGTTCTACCACGTGTTTCACCTCGACCACGCCTATTGTAACCCCTATAAGACTGACCTTGGTTATGATAATCTCTATTGTTACTAGTTGGATTATGCCTAATGGTATTTACACGTACTGAACTATATTTTGTATTTACATGAGTACCCCGCGGTCTTTCGTGTATTTTAGCAGTTGTACTCTGTGATTGAAAGCTACCGGATTTTTCTTTGTTTATGTTACGTTCTAAATGTCGTAAAAACTCTACCGCCTCCTTGACTGTCATCTGCTGTTGTCGGCTAAAGTACGCCACCTGCACATAGTCTGGCAATTGTCTATATATAGTATTAACTTTTTCCGCATCCGTAAATGGTAATGATAATGCATAAACCTTTTCTAACTGTTCACAAAAATATTTCTCCATGCTACCAGCCTGTCTATTATATTGAGAAGTTATGAACCTATTTTTCACTACTTCTTGTTCGGATGAACTCCAAAATACATTTTTGAAATCTATTTCAAAATCACTGAAAGTTTTCCAATAATCTCTATAAATATTCATACGAGATTTAGCTTCCCCAGTTAAAGACTCTATTGCAAATAAAAGTGCCCTTTCATCAGTAAAATTCTGTCCTACTAAGTAGTTTTTTAAATCCCTTAGAAAAGTCATTGGATTATACGTCTTATTGCCATCGAACGTAGGTAACTTCTGTTTCACTTGAACTACAACCGTTTGACGCGCCATCTCACTAACAGTGCTAATTTCTGTACCACTAGTAATTGGTGTTACCGTTGAATCTGAACTCCTACCGCTATCGCGATCGTTTTCTAATCTCGTCAACCTATTCAAAATCTCCGAAAGTAACTGATTTGTTTGATTCGCGCTATCTGTGTCCTGATTCTTGCTACCTGACTTACGCATACGGCGTTTGTTATTCTTTCCAGACATCTTAAAACTTTAAATAACAAGCTAATAAATCTAAACTAACAACCTTCTACTTAAATGTTACTTATTACTGTGTGTCAATGTGTCAAAATATGTAAGTGTTAAATAACTTATGCTTATCGTAATCTATTTGTCAAGTATGCACAAAATCTTTATCACCTAAATGTCTACTCAACCAATTGGTTATTTTAAACCCGATAGTAACGACCTTTTTCTCGAGTGTTATAATGAACGACTATTTGAGTGTGTTGGGTTACTTTGTCATTATTTTAAATGTTTACGTAATATGAAGTGTCACACTGAAGTTTTTGAATATGAGATTTCTGTGTTTATGTTATCTAGCTTTCGAAGTATTGACCTTTCTTTTTTTTTGTTTAACTTAGAAAGTTTTTGAAACACGCAACAATTTTTTTTTTCTGCTAACTGTCGTCTAACTCAACACGTGTACCAATCTCGTAACTTGCGTAAGCGAAAAAAATAACTTTTAGGACTGCAGTTTGTATGCAGCTATAATGGATGACCCTTTTTAAACAATATATCCCAAGTTTTATTACCTGACTTTAACAAAATTTGTGAATGAACAGTAGTGACGGCTTCAAAATAATGAATGAACTTATTGTTTACTAACAGTTTTGAATTTCAAAGATTTTATCTACGTTGTGTATATTTTTGGTAAAATGTAATTTATTAAAATTTTAATGATTGAATTATATTTGAATATGTATAAGGCACTGAGAGTAATATCGCCTGATTCTTTCCGGTGTATTAAGAATTTTTAATACATGAAACGGAATTCTGGTCACGCGGCGCCAAATCTGTAACGGGAACTACCGGGGTAATCCCACGATACTTATAGCTGTGATCATCTATTTACCTAATCTTTAAAACCCGACCCAATATCTATCATTCATTACTTTAATAATTCTGACACTACAGTTTAAATCGTTATTCTAACTTAGTTTTTAACTGTTCGGAATAGTGTGATGATAAGACTGTGGATTTATATTTCATTCAAATGAGATATATATTAGATTCAATATAGGTCTTTGATAGTTTGAACTTTGTGGCATCTTTTCAGCTGTATATTTTATATAGGCCTTTAATGTCGAAGATATCATATATGATTTGTGATATGTGATCCGGATCAATTAAATATCTCAAGCCCCGAAGAGCGAGAATATGAATCTCAAGCCCCGAAGAGCGAGATTATGAATCTCAAGCCCCGAAGAGCGAAATTATGATCAATTCCGAAGAACTGATAGCGTTGATCAAAAGATCAAGCTCTCCTCCACTTCGTCACAATTAATTTAATTCAGTTTGTAAAACCTCCACTAAACTCCACTGTATACTGTAATCCTTCAGTTTTCGGCTTCTGGTTCCAGTATAAAATGTAGTAGCCCTTTAACGCCTCACGAATCTCATGAACGATGCCAAAACAATTGGAATAATGATTGAATGTGATATAATATTATTTCAACAATATGCCTTCACGGCTGTAATAGCTGTCATTTACTAATGAATATATGTATAATTAATTTGATAAGTTTTGGCAGGTTTATGGACCGCTACACTTTACAAACTGCTCTGATTGGAATTTTATTGATATCATCAATCAGAGTTGCTCTAATACTGTATCAAAATGATCCAGGAGCCACAGAATTGAATCCTAACAGTTGGAACTAAATGTATGACTTTACTATTTTAGGCCTCAGTATAGTACAAATGATGAGATCTAGTATACTATATGAATTACTAATGTAATGCTAATAGGACATAAATATGTAGTTCATTTTAGCACGTATGCTGTTGAATAAGATCTCACTAAATAAAGCCTTTCGCATTAATAATTCAACTGCAAATTCTTTCCAGCTACAGTCAAATGTGGAAATAACAAACCCCAACTCAATCTCTATACAAGTTGTGTATTATAACGTGTCCCCAACAGTTATTATATCAACACAAAGATAACGTAACAGATTCACTTCAAACTAAATGTACAGTGCACACCTATAATTCTTATAGAATTCCTACAATCTATGTCTGTAGCAACAGAAAACTAACTAGACCTAGCTAGGAGCCCTAGTGTTTACCTTAGGTCTATTAAGACTTACCAACCTTAATAGGTGAGTTAGAAGTTATGTGTATGTGTGTGTGTGTGTTGTGAATTGTGTAAATCAACAATGTGAACTAGCTAAGGTAATGGGAAGTGATTTCGTTTAGACTCTCCTACAACGAAACCACGGAAACCTAGGTGACCAGGATAAGGTATTGAGACGCTTTCGAAGGCCAGTCTCAGCCCCGAAATTTAAAGCAATCTTTACCTACAAGAACTTATCAACACTACGTCTCAAGGATGTTTGGTAGTTGTGTGTATTGGAATAGGTATATAAATAATTAGGAACCTTCTGAAATAATTCAGAAAGCGCGTTGTTCCGACACAGTTTCCGCACACCGATCTTTTGCCACTTTCTCACAAATTACACTGGCGTAATACGGCTAGAATAATTTAATGAAACCGTTGCATGGTCTGTGCGCTTCTACTAATCGAACCAAACTCTCTTTAGAATAATACGCATTTTAGTTAAAAGAAAGAAAAAAATATGCCATGGTATCGTGTTGTGTATTTATGCTTCAAATATGAGTTTTAAAATGATAAAATAATCTATATTCTAAATATACGATTATGTTCCATTTCAACATGAGGAGGCTAGAATTTTATAGGCTAGATAACTACGGAGGTAGATGGCAACACCGCCACCTCCTTTATTAATACGGTCATTACGTATAAGAATGAAACCAGGAAGAGAGTACGAAGTGGATGGTAATTCAGGTTTGAGCATACTCTCAGAGATCAGGATGGCATGGACGTTAGGGTTGGTAAAAGCTACCACCAGCTCACTATAGTGACTAGGTACGCTCTGTGCATTTATATGACACACATTTAGATTTATTTTCAAAAGTCCTACGCAGGCGGTCACTCAGAGTTTCAGGTATGGAGCTGTAGCTGGTATCACTGTCTAAATCAGACAAATCGTTAGCAGAATTATAAGACTCATCATCTGTGGATAACATGAATACAATATAAAATAAGTATGAAGAATAATAAATATTAATAAATATTAATAAATAAATATAATAATTATGTATGCTATATCTCTACGAAAAAGAGCCTATTACCATTCACCGGGCACTTATAAACCTGCGATAAATACACACATAACTTCGAAAAGCATTGAAAAGTCATTGGTAAGTGCCATGGTAAAACCTGGGATCGAACCCGAGACCTCGTCTCAGCAGTCCGTTAGCGATACCACTAGGCTACCGCGGTGGATTTTAAGCGTTTAGAAATAAAGTCTATAATTTAATAAAGTTATTTCTATAATAAATTTTTTTGCAGTTTCTTTGGTATGACAGTGGTTTTACTATAGTAGAATTGAGGGAATGCACAATTTTCGACCTGAATGAAGCGCCGTACCTTCCGTGCTGTCAATGTCGCTGGGTTCTTGGCTGGTCGCATCTAGCTATTTCAAATTGTTGTCAATGACACGTAGAAGAAGAAGACGAACAGGCAGTTATGCATATGGTGCCCCATCATGCAAAAAATAAAAGAAAACATCAATAAACTTTACCCACATGGGTCATTAAATTTCTCCGCACTATAACCAACTGTCAATGTCCCCAGAAGGCTGGCAGCATACTTTTTTTTGTGCATGAAATGTTCCAGTCATTTGGCCAAAGAAAAAGATAATAGATTTGAATCTAAATATATAGAAAAACTTAGAATATTAATTGTTTTCATTAAATTACTTTTGCTATACTATGCCCCATGACTTCACAATCTTAAGTTCATTACATAAACATTGAAAACATAAATGAGTCTATTTCTAAAAGTCCAACACCCATAACTCGACATGAAGTCCGCCAATGTACATCGCGCATAAAGTATAAATAAATAAATTAAATTGTTAAATATAATAATTAAATTATATTAAGTTTAAATTCTGTGGTGTTACAGCCTCGGTTTTGAAAATTCAAGTGGCAACATCTATATCTGTCATTATTAGTTCTGTGGTTGCCGGCAGAGTAGAATTTGGACCACTTCATCTCTTACCATGCGGTGTCGTACAAGGCAACTAAGGGATAGGGCTGTTTCACATCAGATAGATATAAATACAGACCAGACTCAGCCTCAGATGCATGGCTTGAGTCAACAATAGTGCCCGAAAGACGGCAATAGGCTCACTCCCTATGACGTGGGACCGAATTCAATGATTGGTGATGAAATGTGGGTGTTCATCTCTGCCTAACCCCCCGGGGATAAAGGTGTGATTATATGTATGTATGTAGTTCTGTGGTCCTAGAAGTCAAATGCTCTACCGTCACCTTGCCATCTCTGCGAGTTCGTAAGTCCTAACCAACCGCTTATAGCAGGAGCAGTAGAAAACGACGTGTCGCTGCGACACTATGGGTTTCTAGATATGACTATGTAATTTTTTATTATTTTTTATTATATAGGACACGTCAATTAGACTTCGCAATACCTCCCGTAGCTCATCGTCGACTCTAATTTCGTAGAAATATATATAGAAATCAGTGTCGCAGTAAGTGGTTTAGTGACTCTTTCCTTTACCGCATCATCAAGACCTGGGGGCCTACTACAACCGTGTAAAAAATTGCAGGAGTGTTTTGTTTCAAGCTTAAAGCAATCTTGCCTATATCCGCACCACAAGCGTACATTATGCATACAATGTATTCCTGCTTAGTGCTTTTGTGACGTCACTTCAATTTTAGTTCATTCAATTCGTACCATGACGTGATTTTGGAGTAGTATTGTTTTTATGTCAAATTGAGCGATTTTAAAGAAGTTGCTAGGTACCCAACGGATATATTATTGTTATGCAAAATACTGTTCAAGAAATCATTTTCATAACCCAAAAAGCAAGTAAACCGTATTTAAACACATTAACTTACAGAATAAATGATGGAGCTAACAATTTAAGTACCTTTTTTCGTGTTCCACGGGAACCCCACTACGAGGTCAGCGAGGCCGTTATATCGAACTCAAACCGACTAAAACAGCATGCGATTTCATTAAAATGGATCAATCAGGCAATACCCACGCTGTATCATCTCCAGGCCTTAGCTAGACCCCTCGATGTGGGAACCACGGTATCCCCGTCTTCTCCCTGCTTCTTTTAGGGTAGCGTCAACCTCAGGACCGCACTCACAGAGGACGGAGGTCACTGAGCTATCTCCAACGCATGAGTCGCCTCCGCCGGACCACACCCATTTAGCGGGCTCGACAAACGGAATTGAAATTGTCTTAACTTTCTCCCGGACCTCCTCCACCATCTTCTTCTCGAGCATTACTTGCTCGTAGCGACAACCTACGCGCTTACATTACTCACCGTAACTGCGGGCTTGTCGCCCAGTGAGATTAGGTACTCGCACCTAGAGATACGCCTATAAATGTATGTATAAATTTCATAGTAGAACTCATAGAAATTTATTCAATATTTAACAAACAAATTTCAAAATAAAGTGCCTAGAAAATACGAGTATTTTACTTCGAAGTAAGAACTTATTATCTAAAATCCTTTTTTGAAAAAAAAACTCCATGGTCTTTTAAAAAGAAATTAGTGACATTAGGTATAGTGCTTGACTACAGAGTGTGACTATCCGGTGATTATCCTCCGGTTTTAAATTATCTTCGGTAGGCTCCGTGGATACTCCGGTAATGTTGAACTTAAATTTAAAAGTCAAAAAAAAAATATTTTCAAATATTCATCCGTGAAAATTAAAACTACCAATAGAGACACGGTGCTAATATTATTATCATAATAATATTATTCAAATATGTAAAACGTCCAAATATTCAAACAAAACTATATATTAAATGTTTAATTAATTCTTGTTTAATGATTATTACACCAACACAATCAACTCATTACCCACTTAGTGCCCGGAATACTTTAATAGAGTCATCCCTTATTACGTGAAACCGAATATAATGATTGGTGCCATGTGGGTATTGATCCTCCGCTGCCTAACACTCCGAGCATTTAGGCCATTAAAATGCTTTATTGTACATTTTAATGTACCTACTTATTAATAGTGTATTTATAAACAAAAAAATATAATTGCATTGTATGAAAGAAAGAATAATACTTGACTTGAATCGCCGGAAGATTTGAAAAATAAAAACCGGGTTTTCACAAAAACCTACTGAGGAGCTCTGACTTTTGTGTCTCCGCAGCACAGCTCTAATGTGAAGCAGGAAATAGACAACTATTATAAATAGTTCATTCATTTCTGTCAATAGGCAGGAATCAAACAAAACTTTGTTATATGCTCATGGTACCAATATGAGTAAGGTTATTATTGAGCCTGGAAACAAGGAAAAGAGACACCGCTATACGTACTGTATAGCACCATCTCTTTTTCACAGTAAATGGATCGACTTTTAAGTAATTTATTAAACGTTCTAAGGAAGTACTTACCTTTTTTAAATAACTGGCAGAATAATTATATAAAAACTAAGTAAAAATAGCTGTCATCTGACAAAATAATTTTAACTCGTGGACCTATAAAAATCTATGTAACATTTTATTTTCCAGCGCAAAAATAAAGCCATTAGTTAGTAGGTAATTTATTATGTTTATGTTGTGGGCATTTATGAGCATGTCACGCAAATATTATAACAAATGGTAGCAGAGAATGGTTATAAGCTGGGAATCCAAGAAGCAAGAAGCAACTGCCATTTCAACTGCTGAAGCAGAATATATAGGTATATCGCCATCAGAAATTGAGAATGAAGAATGAAGCTCTCCATCTAGGCTACTGCTTAAAAACATAACAGCAGTGAAGCAAGATAAAATAATGATATTCAATGACAACCAAGCAGTATTGAAGCTATGGGAATATGCTATCATAAAGTATCAAACGAAACATCGCCCTTAAATTCAGTTTTTGAAAGAGCATTTACAAAGTGGAAGTATTAGTGTACGTACAAAGACATATCAAATATGTTGGCCAATGTGTTAACGAAAGGAGTACCAGGACCTCGACATCTGGAACTAAGTAAAGGCTTAGGCTTATCATTGCGAGGAGGAGTGTTGTGTTGAACCCTTGTGACAAAATTCGATTCATATTCAATATCTTCTCTGACATTAAAACAATTGTGAATTTTAGGTGTATATGTAACATTTGATTTTCCACTATAATTTTTTTTCTTATACTTTATTAACTAAATCTTACAAAATATAACGCCATTAGTAATTTGATGTTTTTAATTGTCTGGGCATTTATAATCACATCACACCGACACACGTCCGACATAAAACCATCCACAGGATTTCTATATAAGATGTCTATATTTGCACCAGAGTGAAGCCAGGGCGCGCAGCTAGTTTGGTAAATTGTTATTTTAAAAAGATTGTTGCTATGGGAACCGAAATCATGTCGATGATGTTAAAATAGATATGCGCACTACGTCTCTGTCACATCACCTACTCACTTTGAGATCATGCATGCTTGAGACTTCATTGACTGCTTTTGGATTGGCTTAGCCCTACTTCATTAAGACACTATGGTGACGTCATCAGGCGCAGGCCTAGTTACTCCCTATACAATGCCCAGCCTCCGAAGGCTGTCAATTCGGGTGTATCCCAGTATTTCCATGGAAATACAAAATGGAAATAGTGGGACTAACGTTTTTTAAAAATTATATCCCATTATTTCTATTGCGACAAAAAAACGCAGAAAAATTGTGTTATTTGTTATTTGTTTGAAAAGTATACAACTTTTGATGAATAGATTAAAATTAAAACACGACTTCTCGGTATTAAAAAAAATTAAGAACAAATTAATAATCTGCAATTTTATAAATAATTCATAGATAAGAGCCATTTCACAAAATGATTGCGCTCGAGTTAAATTGTTTGTGTGCGTAGCTACGCACTTAAACAGTGTAACGCGAGAGACTAGACGGACGAAGCAATCATGAGCCGTAATGTAATTTTATATGAGATTTATAAAAAAAAATTGTTTTTTTATATATATATTTTTTATACAACTTAGGTCGCAGACAAGCACCACCTGAAGGTAAGTGGTTACCGTGGCCTATAGGCGAGTGTAACGTGTATTTTATTTAGTCTAATGAAATTTTCAAGTTTATATATAGTTTATAAGTTCTTTTTATAAACTCCATTATTTATAATATATATAAATCTGAACCAACAACTATCCCGTAAAGCAACAATAGCAAATTATAATGACAGCTGTCTATCAAAAACAATTACAACAGAACTATGATCAAGAGGTTTTATCTAAAGAGGAAATAAATAAATAGTTTCTAAGTGCACGCAGTCATAAAAACTGATGCGTTTTTTTGTCGCAGCCGACAGCAATAGAAATAGTGGGACAATCAGTCTGAATCAGGCCCAGTATTTCTATCAATAGAAATACATAATAGAAATTGTGGGATACACCCGTCAATTCGAGTGATCATGGCGTCTGGACATTTAGTTCGTTTACGTCTTGATCTTAGGCATCGAGATACTTCTTCGTTATGTACGTCGTTAAGTAATGGTAGCTGACTGGCGGCTTAGTGAGCGAGGAGCAGTTCACACGTGTACATTATAGTGGTTACACTGGTAACGTCGCCAGGCCACCAGAATATCCAGAAGTCAAGTAGAGAGCTGTAGTACGTTGCCACGCTTCCAACTTTGCGGCGGCGGCGTTACCGTACCGTCGTCGCCAAGTGCCGGCGCATGAGACGTAGCTGGCGACATCGCCATGGTATCTTAATGAGGTAGAGCTCTTATAGATCATCGATATAATAGCTCGAATACTAATTAAATAAGCCTAATAGATATTTGCCATGAGCGGTAATCGAAACCGCGGCCGAACCACAGCGGTCGTTAGATAATGATATTGTCCCCATAGTTTCAAATCACACACAGTTTGTACTTACGTTATTAATTTATAAGAACTTGTTATTTTAAATACAATAAAAAACAATTATATTTGTAAAATATTTGAATTAGTGTCTGGATCATAATGCAGTCTTTTCACCAACCGCTGAACTCTTGTTATTGTTCTTATTCCGTGGTTGTTCCCTCGGTTTGTCCTGTGACTCTGAATGTATCCGACTTCACTAATTATATCCGTATATTCGACTTCTCTAATCATATTGTTATCTTCGAATCAAAATGGTAAATAAAATAGTAATACAATCAACACCTAGAAAAAATAACCATGTATAAGTATGAGTAGGTACATTATATCTTTACAATAACAATAGTGGTTAATCACACATTACAATGCTTAAGTGTGTAGGTACTTAATTCAAGGTAAATATGGGCTTACCCACAGGGCTTACCTTAGTCTTTACGAAGAACTCTGTAGATTTTCTAGGGCTTTTCAGCAGAGTGGCCTCTATTCATCACTCTGTGGGAGTCTGTTTTGCTTAATGAACCAGCGTCGTGAAATGGAAGGAGTCGCATTCCTCTCGTAACTCCATAGGATGCCGATTACGTGAATTGGCGTTAAGTATAATATTATTTATTCAATATTATGGTGTATATGTATAACGGGTGACTTTTTAAAGAATGTCA
The DNA here is from genome assembly GCA_963662185.1 of Eilema griseolum. Lineage (NCBI taxonomy): Eukaryota > Metazoa > Arthropoda > Insecta > Lepidoptera > Erebidae > Eilema > Eilema griseolum. Next base: position 11,306,910 of record OY759239.1, on the reverse strand, counting down.
TATTTGACGCTGAATGAACAAAATGAACAAAACCTATGGATGACGTCACAAAACTGCTAGGTTTAAACGATATTATTGTAATACTGTTTTAAGACGTCGTGGTACCAAAACACGAAATAAGACTGAAATAATACTGCTTTAAGAGGTTGTGGTAAGGCCCCTGAAATTCCTTACCAGTTTTCTCCTTCCCTCAGTCCCGGGTCCTTTAAGCGGGCGTCAAAAAGTATTTAATGAGGCTTAGCTGCTTAGGCTGTCAAGCTGAGTTCCACCATTGTAACATAGTACATGTCTGTAGAGAGACTGCCTTCTGTTCATCAAGCGAGGTGAAGTAAATATACGTGTCCTAAAAACAAATTGTGTCTGTTGCTGCTGTATGCAGTCGGTTACGAACTCGTTTAACCAAAATTAAATCTCCAATTAGCGACCTAAATAAGTTAATGTTATTGTCACAATGGTCCTTCGGGCCGGACGAATAAGAAAACAAAACTATCGAGCCTGCATCCCCTAAATCTGTAGTCGCACAATCAATGTTTGGCATCGTCCCAGGAGCCTCCCGGCCGCCCCCGACGCGCGACGGAGCGGCGCCGACCGTTTTACGTCTATTTCTTTAGTGCTGTCTTCGCAATGCGTACTGTTTACTTTAGCAAATATACAATACTTCATCATTATGTTTGCGAAGTTTTCTTCGTATTGATTGAGTGTTATAATGGAATAAGGTCAGAGACGTGGTATGACGAGTGTAAAGAAAGCCTCCTCAAGATGTCTGGGCCAAACTCATGGCACCTGCTAGTCAATACAATTTCTGATTAACGTACGGGGCTATTGTATAGCCTTTTCTTTGGGAACTTTACCTCGACCTCAGATCTCACTGGACAGTCACTCCCATAAAAGTCAATATGAGCCTCAGACGCCGAAGGTCGCTGTACACTCTAATACTTTATTCGAACCAACTAAAACACATGGCGTCTGTGGGTCGCTGTAGGTGAGATTGGCAGGCATATCCTTCGCACCCCGGCCGACCCAGGGCCATCTCAGTGAGGGGACCACGTAGTTACCAACTCGTTCCCCTAAAACACATTAATACCTTTTTTTTATTATGCGAAAAGTCCTCCCGGATACCCCCTCGCCGTACCCGGTGGGGGTGGTTATGTCGGACTTGAACCGACTAAAACGCACGCCGTCTGACGGTCATAGAATGCCGAAGGTAAAGTTACCAAAGGCATATCCTTCAAACCCCTGTCGACTCAGAACCATTTCTCAAGCCATTAAGGCCTGGAATTCATTACCAGCTCACGTGTTTCCCTCTTCCTATAGTCCCGGGTCCTTTAAGCTGGGCGTGAAAAAGCATATGATGAGGCCGTCAAGCTGAGTGTCACCATTGTCACATGGTACGTGTAAGTAATGGTGACCCTCTTTTCTGAGACTTTGCCTTCAGCTTACAATCAGGCAAGGCGAAGTCTAATTGACGTGTCCTAAATAACAAAAAAAAAAGATCTGGCCCTTCTCGGGTGTGAGGACCACGGAATACCCAACCGATCCCCGGAAAGCACTCTAATACTTGTGAGTTTTGACTTGTTGATAAAATCATATTCTTTAGTTTGTTTTTTTTACTTATGGAAGTCAGATAGCAGTCGCTTCATCGAATATCGAAGTTCAGCTTCATCTGCTGTCGAACTAATTATTACATTTAAAAAAGCGCTAAATTTAGGTTAATACTCAACAATAATACTCAACAAGTATGCAGGCATACTTAACAAAAAACATACCGACTTCTAGGAAAAAATACACCGAAAATTAAAAATAATTGCAGATATACCTCAAAAGGTAAAAACCCGCGTAAGACTTTAGTTGAAGTCGGTGCCATGATTTTATTCGAAGAATTTATTGGTAGGTATTAAAAGCGAGCAATAAAAGCTACTAAGAAACCATTTTGCGCTGATTTATCAACACACATTCTGATAGAGTACGAACTACATAATATAAAATTTTAATTAAATCGATTTAAAAACGACATAAAACATGTCGTAAAATCGATTAGATACCACATCGTTTATACGAATAAAGAACAGTACCACTAGCACGAAATTATCGTAATCTTATCGTAAACGTATCGAGATAACGCAGCATTGCGATTGGCCGCCTGCCTACTGTGAACCTGTTTGTGTGTAAAGCCGGCCAATCGCAAGCTCCGTTTGCTCAAAACGTTTAAGATAAGATTACGATAGTTTCGTGTTAGTGGTACTGTTGCTTATAAATAAATAAATAAATTCCACGACATTCTACACAACACTATCTAGACCCATGGTAAGCATACTAGCTTCTGTTATGGGATCTAGAATGTGGATAAACATACTAAGATACTTTTTTTTTGTAAATACATACAAATTATACATAGAAACACCCCAGACCAATGCAAATATAAATATTCATGCATACAAATATTTGCACTGAGCGGGAATCGAACCCGCGCCCCCTGCATATACTGTTCCTTATTCGTATAGTAGCACGCGTCCTGTACTACTAGCACGAAAAACTATCGTAATTATATCGTAAACGTTTCGAGACAACGAAGCATTGCGATTGGCAGGGCACGCCGTAGTAACGGCGGTAAGACCCATCATGGGGGAGTGGCTAGAGAGGCCACACGGCAGCCTCTCGTACCGTCTGACGCAGATGATCACCGAGCACGGATGCTTCGGAAAGTATCTGCGTCGGATGCAGAAAGAGCCAACGTCCGAGTGCCATCACTGCGACGCGAGCGAGGACTCAGGTCCGCACACGCTCACCGAGTGTCCGGCGTGGGAGACGCCGAGGCGGGAGCTTGTGGCGGCCCTGGGAGTGAGGGTTCTCACGCTCTCCACCTTGCTCGCGGCGATGGTTCGCTGCGCGGATGCGTGGGCGGCCGGCGCCTCCTTCTGCGAGCAAGTAATGCTCGTGAAGGAGGAGGCGGGGTGGGAGCGGCAGCGGGAGCGACGTAGGATCGCTAGACAAGCTGCCCGCGCACGAAGGCAACTCGGGCGTCGGAGGTCGATGAACGACCTCCGCCCCCCATGAGCGCCGGCCTGGGGGTGACAGGTGAAGCCGCCTGTCACCCTGGCAGAAGCAGGCCGCGGCGGCGGCGCGCGTGGCGCGCCTCCCCGTTTCCGGGGACGAGTTGGGGACTCTGTGGTCCCCACACCCGAGAAGAGGGCTAGATCGTGAGAGATGGCCCTGGGTCGGCCGGGGTGCGAGGGATATGCCTGTCAACCTCACCTTCGGCAACCGAAACGACCCACAGGCGGCGTGCGTTTTGGTCGGTTCGAGTCCGACATAACCTCCTCCACCGGCTCCGGTGGGGAGGTATCCGTGGGGATTTTGCGCACGTAAAAAAAAAAAAAAAAAAAAAAAAGCATTGCGATTGGCCGCCAGCCTACTTTTTTTATTTTTTTTCGTGCGCAAAATCCCCACGGATACCTCCCCACCGGAGCCGGAGGGAGAGGTTATGTCGGACTCGAACCGACTAAAACGCACGCCGCCTGCGGGTCGCTTTGGTTGCCGAAGGTGAGGTTGACAGGCATATCCCTCGCACCCCGGCCGAAGCCGCCAGCCTACTGTGAACCTGTTTGTGTGTGTAGACGGTCAATTGTAAAGCTCCGTTGTCTTATACTACTTGGAAGGAAACTTCACTAATCGATTAGAGATTTTATAGCCTGTAATAAAACAACACTAGCACCGCAGATCCATTAGATTCGTATTCATGCGATAGGTACATTCTGTCGCCTTAAGACAGTGTTTTGTGAAAATCATATACATACATACAATCACGCCTTTATCCCCGAAGGGTTAAGCAGAGGTGGAACAGTCACATTTTACCAATCATTGAATTCGGTCCCAAGTAATAGGAGGTGAGCCTATTGTCATCTTCTGAGCAATGTTGTTAACTCAAGTCATTCATCTGAGACTGAGTCTGGGCTGTATATATTACAGCCCCATCCCTTAGTCACCTTGTAAGACACCTATTTGTACTATATATTACATAACGCTATCTAGATCACAATTTTACTACCTAAATAATTAAGTTAGGTTAACTTAGTAATAAAAATAATAAACATAGGTTAACAATATTTGTCCAAGTAAATACCTAAGTATTCTTAGGGACACTTCACAAGCTTGTTTATTACTTCAGATAAATATAATATTTTTGTTAGTAACTGTTCAACTTATATTAATTCCAAACTTCGATATAATATGATATTTACAAGAACAAAGATAATAGTACAAACATATAAAAAAAGTACAGAAATTGGTTTCAATAAATACGTACGTGATACAAACAAACTTACGCTGCCAACGTATTCTCGACTTAAAGTAGACTAACTATTCTATGTGCCTACTTATGTAATGACCTAAATATATATTAGGGTACTGTAAACTTCTTTTTACTTTTAAATAAGCTTATAAGTATATCACGCGGTAGGGCTCGTGTTAATTTTGACAGCCTCTGTGGCGTAGCTGTAGTGAACGCGACGCGACACAGGAGGTGCGGGTTCGATTCCCGCTCAGTGCAAAAATTTGTATGCACAAATATGTATATTTACATTGGTCTGAGTGTTTCGTGTATATATATTTACAAAAAAAAGTATCTATGTATGTTTATCTGCATTCTATATTCTATAACACAAGCTAGTTAAGCTATGCTTACCATAGTTCTAGAGAGAAAGATCTTATTAGAATTACATTTCCTAACAAATAATTTGATGATTTTTGTCCGTCTCAAGAATCGACTTGAAACTTAATTCACAGTAGTTACACATACTATCGCTATATCATCGACGCAGTGAATACATACATACATACATAAATATAACCACACCTTTATCCCCGGAGGGTTAGGCTGAGGTGAATTAACACCCACATTTCACCAATCATTGTATTCGGTCCCACGTAATAAGGGGTAAACCTTTTACTGTTTTCAGGGCACTCTTGTGGAGTCAAGTCATGCATTTGAAACAGAGTCTGGGTGGTATATATCTGTTTGATGTAAAGTAGCCCTATCCCTTAGTCAACTTGTACAACACCGCATAGGAAGAGATAGGGTGGTCCAAATTCTACTCTGCCGGAAACCACGCGACACGCATAGTGAATGAAGTTTTTTTTAAATAAACTTCGTTCATAATCAGCGAAACTTTTAAATAGATAAAAATACCCTCCAAAGAAATCCAAAACACTCCAAAGAAATCAAAGATACAGAACCCTTTACCCTGCGTCAATAAAAAAGTCCATTTAGCTACGAGCTACGAGCTACGCGGCACCGCGCCTACGCGTCTGCGGCTACGCCACAGTCTACGATGCAAGACAGTCGGGTGACATTCAATTCGAAAGGACAAACAGCAGGACACATTCAAATGTCCTTTATTTATCAATGGGTTTTATAAAGGACAGCGCCATTAATATTGCTCAAAGCTTTTTATTTAGTAATTCAAATTAATTTTAGGTTTTACACTGTAATCATCGCGCCCTCTCACACCACTCGCCACCCTTAGGGGGAACTCTCGTCATAAAATCTATGGTCGTTTACTAAGTGGCTTTTTATATTCATACATTTATATACTCACCCCTTTCTCCTACTGCGGTAGGCAGAGATATTAGCCCATCATCTCCTTTTTACAGACTTCAGGAGCTTCTACAGTTATTGAAATTTTTATGCAAATCTTCTAAAGCCAAGTTACCGAAGCTCACTTTCGCTACTAACACCAAAAGTTTAATGACTACTTTTTTATCGTGTGCCAAATCCTCACAGATACACACTCCTCCGGAGCCGGTAAAGGACTAAAACGCACGCCGTCTATTGGTCGTAGGTCTTCTGGAGTCGGTTTTCAGCCTAAATAGGAAACGGCTGCACATTTATGTTACCATTGGTCGAACTCTGGTCGATCGCGTTAATCTCAGGAACTACTCGTTTGATATTTTTGTGTTGAACAGTCCGTTTATCGAGGAAGATTATGGGTTATTTATCATAACGCTACTGCTCAAGGGAGCGGAGCAGTAATCACAAATGTTAACAAATCCGACAGATTCCCATATATTATTTGAAAATTAATTATAGGTATATGCCCATATATGGCTTAAAGGCGTGACATGGCTAGTCCTTGATAATACAGTAATATTCGTTATTGTATTAGTATTAAATGCATCCGTAGGGAATAGCTTTCGTGTTCAAAGTGGTTATTATTATTTCCTATGTTACATTACGTTTCCATAAATGCTCTTATTCTAAGAAAACGAGATATTTTCCAATTGTTGATTCTTCGGTATTATATCAATAGCTTTTTAAAGGGGTAGGACACGGCGGTATTTCCGCCCAATTGAGCAATCCGACTGGGGAAGTACCTCCGCCCTACAGAATACCACTGCTATAATAACTTCGTGTTGTGTTTCCAGCGGTGAGTAGGGTAGCCAGAGCTCACTGGAGAATTTGTGTTGTCAGTGGGAAGACTAAAGGCTTGTCTTGTTTTGTCTTCTATACTGACGGCACAGAAACTCTGTACTTACAGGGTTGGCAGCGCGACTGTGACTCCCCTGGTGTTACAAACGTCCATAGGCCACGGTAACCACTTTCCATCAGGTGGGCCGTGTGCTTGTCTGCCACCTAAGTGGTATAAAAAAAAAATTGGAATCTATCTATATCACTTTTTATAATGACGACCTGTATATCGATTAATCAATCAATTAGCCAATCTCAGTTCACTGCTGGATATAGGCTTCTCTCAAAGTTGGGAGGCTTATGCTATCATGGTGGTAGTTGTTGATTTAGTAAATATTTGACGTATATGCAAATATAGACAAATATAATTTACTTAAAAAAAAGTATTTTCTTCAAAGAGGTGTCGTGTCTGAATTCTTACATTTTGTCTTCTATTAAAAGGTAAAATTATTAGGTTCTATTAAAAGAAATAAAAAAACTACATATTTGTCAAATGGGCAATAAGGCAAATTATTTGTCAAATACACTGTCCACATGTGGTAATTGTTTGTCAAATATATCTAATAAGCAAGTATAAACAGCCATGTGAAGTACCACCATTAGATAATTGTAAAGTTGTCTGGCCTCTACAAAGAAAACTAGGTTATGTTTTTTAATTCTTGTCGATCTGTTTGTCCACGATTTACTAAAAAAGTGATACTGCGATTTTTTAACATAACATAACATAAACTCACGCCTATTTCCCCGAAGGGGTAGGCAGAGGTGCTTTTTTTTATTTACGTGCGCAAAATCCTCACGGATACCCGCCCACCGGAGCCGGTGGAAGAGGTTATGTCGGACTCGAACTAACTAAAACACACGCCGCCTGTGGGTCGCTTTGCTTGCCGAAGGTGAGGTTGACAGGCATATCCCTCGCACCCCGACCGCCTCAGGGCCATCTCTCACGATCTGACCCTCTCCTCGGGTGTGGGGACTACAGAGTCCCCAACTCGTCCCCGGAAACGGGGGAGGCGCGCGAGGCGCTCCGCCGCCGCGGCCTGCTTCTGCCAGGTTGACAGGCGGCTCCACCTGTCACCACCAGGCCTGCGCTCATGGGGGGCAGAGGTCGTTCATCGACCTCCGGGCAGAGGTGCTAGCACCCATATTTCGCCAACCAGCCTAGTGGTATGCTGAGACGAGGTCTCGTGTTCGATCCCAGGTATTATCAGGTTCGATCCCAGGTTTTTACCATGGCACACACCAATGAATTTTCGATGCTTTTCGAAGTTATGTGTATATTTATCTCAGGTTTATAGCTGCCCAGTTCATGGCAATAAATAGGCTTGCCACCTATTACATTGGGACCTAAACATAAACTGGCGAATTTTTTGTTTAACCTTTTAAACAAACGAAATGGACAACCACTATGGTGGAGCCGAAGGCATCAGCTAGCTATGTATAAATTTAACAGAAGCCAATCGTGAACAGAAGGATGCCAGCAATGTCTCTTCAATGTTGCTAAATTGTCTTTGATGTACAATAAAACAGTATGTTTTTGGCAGTGACAACGCATTTCCGATTTAGTACATGTGTCCTGAAAGGCATCACGATAATACAAAAGTAAGAAATTTCGTCTTTGATAGTAGATGTAATGGCGGAATATAAATAGAACGTAATACATTTAACTTTGTATCAACATTCTTGTGAATAAATTAATTTAAATGATATCATTTATAACATAAGGGTCTATCTGGTTAAAAGTGTGAGTTGTCGTTGCAGCAGTGATCCAATAAAAGTTGATTGAAAAGATATACCTATATTTATACACTCCAATAAAATAAATGATATAGTATTTTTTTAAAAAAACAGTATAACCGGGAGGGTGGCCAGAAGGCTGGCGGTATTGCCACGTTGAATGGCAATACCAATCCTTTGCGCAAGGAAGAAACCAGCCCTTTGGTCACGGGTAGCGTCAATTAAACATTTAAAAATTTGACGTCGATGGGGAGGAATTCTTTGACGCCTAAACCTGCAGGATTGTTTAGGTATATACATTTTTTTTTTATATATTTTAATTTACAGAACATCCGTGTACATTATGTAAATATTAATATTAATGAGAATGATATGGTTATTTTATTTTACAATAATATAATATTTCAAATTGTATTCTTTCATTCGCCAGCCTCTGTGGCGCGGCGTGGCTACAAATCGTTTCGTTCATTTTCGTGAGCTCGATCCCCACTCATTGAAAATATATATAAGATGTATTCTTTCATTAATACATCTGACACTTTTTGTTATACTACTTAGTTGGCAGACAAGCACACGGCCCACCTGATGGGAAGTGAATTCATTAAAGTTCGCATTATCAATCGTAGAAGTTTCCCGTTTTCCCCGTGATTCACCCGCACGCGTACTATATAAGACAGGGGTTTCCCAAACCTCACCAGTACCATGCCGGTCTCTGCGACGGCTGCACGCGTCCCGTCCACAAAAACTTTTTACGTGTTTCGAAAATGGAAACTTTCCCATTTGACAAGGTGAGGCTTTTAATTTTAAACGTTTCTCTTTTCGTAGTTATAAGTGATGATTAGTAGCCCGTAATTTATTTTCATTGATCGTATGTGTGGCACATATGATCGATTTTCATTTGCCATATAGTTTAAAAATAGTTCTCCTCCAATTTTTATAGCGCTCTCGATTTTATGGGTCTCATTAACTTATTTCGATATTAATGTTAGATGATTATAATGTTGAAGTAATTCTTGCTTAGATTTATTGTTGTACAAACAGAAAGTGCTGTAACAGAATAATCGACTAAACTTTTAATTAACTTACAAGAGCAAAATAATGTTCAAGGGATATGCTTGTCAACCTCATTTTCGGCAACCAAAAACGACCCACAGTCTACGTGCTTTTTAGTCGGTTCGAGTCCGATATAACTTCTTCCACCGACTCTGGTGGAGGGGGGGTGGGGTTATCCGTGGGGATTTTTCACACGTAAAAAAAGCAAAATAATGAAAATTCGACATTCGAAAATTGCGGAGAGGACTATTAGTTCTTTTAATGTTTTCGTTTATGTTTAAAGTCTTCTAGTAACGTTTTATTTTAATGAAAAAGATAAGCTATCATTAAACAGGTAGAATATACAACAACAGGGGTGAATAACCCTGTGTTTTGTACGACTACTTTTTTTAAATTCTGATAGTTTTATTTCTGGTTAGAAAAACGGGTTTTTTTTGTAATGTATGTTTTTACAAATTGTATATTTTTAGCTATCGTCAAAAGTCAATGTTAACATAGACCAAAATAGTTTTCATGGCTTTATTTGATAACTAGCCTTCCGCCCGCAGCTCCACATGCGTGTATCTCTTATCACCGGTTCTACTCAACCGATTGCAATCAAACAAATGTAAGATTTAAAGTCTGACCAAGACCATTTTACTAAAAAAATTGTAACAAAATCTGTTCTGCAGTTCTTGCATCCATCGCGAGCAAACATTTCTAATTTCCAAATATATTATTATACATAGTAGTTTAGATTTTGTACATTATTCAATTGGAATAAACGAAGTATTTTTTCACAGAACTTGTATAGGTAGCATGCACACAGTTTAATATACAATGCGGGGCCTTATCGCTGTAAGCGATTTCTTTCAGACAACCTTGGGATGGACAGTGATGTAATAAAAGCAAAAGATTTGGTGTAGTTAACAAATAAACTAAAAACAAGGTGTATTTTTATTGAGTTCTATTCACTCAGATTTATAGCAATTATATTCAAAAAAGGTTTTGTGATATAAGTTACATATTTTGCACTCTTGAAGGCTAAATAACGCAACGTGAAATGTGTAATACACACACCAGGATAACAGCCTCTCTGTACAAGGAGCAATTCCTTACAGTTCCAATTGTCGAATAAAATGTCGAATGCATGGGAATTACGTTTATGACATATGGGAGAGTCGGTTATATTGGACCACTTTTCACTTGGACTCGTATATTTAGTTTATTAAAGGACTTATAAAGATAAATAGGCATGTAAAGTTTAATGTCTTCATTATCATATGACAAAAGAACAATGTCTTGCCTCCACGTTAGGTTAGATAAAATGTAATTTATGCAGAGGTCTGCCACCGGTACAATTTAGCAGTTGTAATCATTTACTAGTTGTTTAAATTGTACCATAGATATTTCAATTGTACCAGACAGGAAAAATCAATATAAAAAAACTTATTTCAGATCAATCTAGCGTGCGTTTAGTAAGTTTAAAAATAAATTTCGACTACTGAAAAATCACGGCATAAAAGTAAAAGCAAGAAAATTTCAGGGATAGTGTGGTCGTATGCCACATTTTCCTTTTCCTAGTTTTGTTAGACTTACTGTTAGGAGTGGGTTCACGTGTGACCAGTATTCGAACTCAGTACCCCTAGAGCTGACTCCTTGACCACAAAGTAACCGTCGCTTAATATATACATATTTAACCAGCCTGTGCTCGCTGTTCTTGCGTGAATTTTATCGCGACATTTTTGTTCATATCTCTGATTTTTAACCCCCGATGTTAAAACGACAGAGTGTTATAAGTTTGACGTGTCTGTGTGTGTGTCTGTCTGAGGCATCGTAGTTCCTGAACAGATGAACCGATTTAAATTTAGTTTTTTTGTTTGAAAGGTATATTAGTCGGGAGTGTTCTTAGCTATGTTTGAAAAAAATCGGTCCAAGATGGCCGCCGCTACAAAATGTCGGAGTACATATTTTTTCTCAACTTCCTCAAATTGGGTATCACATGAAAGGGCTTGACTAGTAGAATACCATACAATATGAAAAATTTCAAATCCAGGATGGCCGCCACCATAAAATGGCGAATTACATTTTATTTCACAACTCCCTCAATATGAGCATTAAATCAAAGAGATTGACGAGTAGATCAATTTGAAAAGAATAAAATAAAAATTAAATTAATAATTTGAAAAACCCCCGTCACTAAAACCAACCCCCAAAAAGTCGAAAATAAGTTGTTAGTTAGCCCTATAACTTTGATATACCTAGTGATACATATTTTGATTCAAGCGTTGTCATTGTCGGGGGGGCCTTAAATCTTTTCGATAATATGACGTAGTGCTCTATCAGTTAAGGTCTTCCCACGTGACAAGGCTTGAATGAAAATATGTATTACTAGGTATATCAAAGTTATAGGGCTAACTAACACAACTTATTTTCGACTTTTTGGGGGTTGTTTTTTGTGACGGGGAGTTTTTTACACAATCAATAGCTAATAGCGACCGTCTTTTATGAGATTTTGCCTTCACCTTATCATCAGTCGAGGTGAAGTCTAATTGACGTAGCATAACATAACATAAGCCCACGCCGATGTCCCCGAAGGGGTAGGCAGAGGTGCTAGCACCCACATTTCGCAAGTTTATGTTTAGTTCCTAATGTAGTAGGTGGCGAGCCTATTGCCATTAACCGGGCACTTATAAACCTGCGATAAATCAGTCGAGGTGAAGTCTAATTGACGTAGCATAACATAACATAAGCCCACGCCGATGTCCCCGAAGGGGTAGGCAGAGGTGCTAGCACCCACATTTCGCAAGTTTATGTTTAGTTCCTAATGTAGTAGGTGGCAAGCCTATTGCCATTAACCGGGCACTTATAAACCTGCGATAAATAAACACATAACTTCGAAAAGCATCGAAAAGTCATTGGTGTGTGCCATCGTAAAACCTGGGATCGAACCCAAGACTTCGTCTCAGCAGTCCATTACCCATACCACTACCATAGCGCCTACAATATGGGGTTCTTCAAGAGGGGTATCAGAAGGTTTCTTCATGGTCGGCAGCGCGAGTGTGACACCCCTAGTGTTGCATACGTTCATAGGCCACGGTAACCGCTTCCCATCAGGCGGGCCGTGTGCTTGTCTGCCAACTAAGTGGTATAATAAAAAATAAAAAAAACCATTAGGCTACCCCGGTTAACTATCGTATATATAAAAAACTATTGACGTAGCCTATAATAAAAAAGGACATGTATATATGTATGAAAGTATTGCTACGATTTAAAAAAAAATCAGTATGCCTATAACCTACTTAAAAGAAAATAAAATATAGTATCATAAATAAAAATATAAAATCTTTTGTAGCATAACAGGTATGCTACAAAAGTAACAGAATAAATAATGCAGAGAACGTAAACTACAGGCTAACTGTGATACACTCTGTGGCTATATGAATGCGGGGACGCCGACCACGTAATTATTATCAGTTACCTAAATACATAATGTATGCATGTGACATGTTCGACGTCCTTATTCCGTACAAACGGACTTAATTACTTCTACAGAATACTTCAGGCGGTTTAAACGAAGGTAGAAACTTCTTCACTTCCAAGAAATTTTATACATAACACATATATTCACACTTATCATAAATACCAGACACAAAAACAAAAGCAGTCTGTGGTAGTCGACTTTAAAAAATAAGTCATTCATTCCAGGGCAACAGTATACGTTTTTAACAAGCTCCCTAATGAAATTAGAGATTTACCTGTGGTTAAATTTAAAAATGTAGTTAAAAGTAAATTGTGTCAGAACGGCTATTATAAAATCCAAGAATTCTTGGATGATTAACGAGATTGGAAATGAGCTGTTCGCTCAACAATGCTACTCAAGTATTTTTTTGTATTTAGACTAAGTGTGTAAGTGTAGTAAATAGATAAAAAAACTCTCTGAGTTTCTTGCCGGAGTCTTCTCAGGTCGGGGCCGCGTTACGAACCGGTGGTCCATTTACTAAAGTAGTTTTTTTATACCACTTAGGTGGCAGACAAGCACATGGCTCACCTGATGGGAAGTGGTTACCTCGGCCTACGGACGTGTGCAAACCAAGGGAGTCACACTCACGCTGCCGACCCTGTAAGCACAGAGAGTTTCTGTGCTGTCAGTGTAAAAGACAAAGCAGGACAAGCTTTTGGTCTTCTCACTGACAGCACAAAAACTCTCCAGTAGTCTTTCATATTTCTTTTGGTATTGACGTTTTGTGAATGCCGATTTAATGGTCTATGTAGTATAAATGATTTTTGACTTTGACTATATTCATGCCTGTAAATTCCCGAAAGGTTGGGGATTTCGCTAACTATAATTTTCTGTTCTACGTACCTAATAGGGGATGAGTCTATTGCCGTCAAGCGGGCACTGTCATGGGCTGTATGTTTCCTATCAGAAGGAGCACAACTCTGTCCCGTAATCACCTTCTACTACACCCACGAGAAGAGATATGGTTACCCTATTCTAATCCAACGGGAATCAATACACCAAAAAAAAATATTTTTTTTATTTCCAGTTGTAGTTCCCAGAGAGGTTTGTAACTAAGTAGTAAAAAGTACGAATATCGGTAGATGGCGCCCACTGTCGCCGTAAGACGGATACACGTATGGAAGAATTTGAATGGTCTCGGGCGAAGGTTCGGTGGCTTAGAGGTCAGAGCGTTCCCCCTGTAAGGGAAAGATCGCGGGTTCGAATCCCGCCTGAACCGATTACATTTTTTCTATATCTTAATCAATTTGAATAGTTAGTATACTAAATGTTTTAAAATTTCATTCAAGAGTAGGTTAATACATACTTACATACATAAAATCACGCCTTTATCTCCGGAGGGTTAGACAGAGATGAATTAACACCCACATTTCACCAATAACTGTATTCGGTCCCACGTAATAGATGGTGAGTCTATTGCCGTATATCGGACACTATGGCTGACTATAGTACTCGACTCGACTCGACAGGCCGGTGCTCATGAGGGGCGGCGGTCGTTCATCAACCTCCGACGCCCGAGTTGCCTTCTTACGCGGGCAGCTTGGCTTGCGATCCTTCGTCGAAAAGTTTCGTTGCGACCCTGCCAGGATACGAAGAGCCGAGGTGGTTAATATACATATTGCAAGATTAAATATCAGGTCAATCTTGGAATAGATGCCCTTTCTTAAGACATTCTGACCCCTCCATAGTTTAGAGGACCCTGATTAATTCGTTGGTCCTGGTTGCCATACCATCATCTATGGCAGTTGCTACGGGTAGATCTTCCTAGGGCTCGAAGCCCTAGGAAGTACGACAACTGGTCTAATTAGAACAGAACTTTTATATCGCTGTTTATACTACAAACGCGATAGCCTAGTGGTATGGGTAATGGACTGCTGAGACAAGGTTTTACCATGACGCACACCATGACTTTTCGATGCTTTTCGAAGTTATGTGTGCATTTATCGCAGGTTTATAAGTGCCCGGTTAATGGCAATAGGCTCGCCACCTATTACATTGGGACCTAAACATAAACTGGCGATATGTGGGTACTGGCACCTCTGCCTACCCCTTCGGGGATATAGGCGTGAGTTTATGTTATGTTATGCTACAACCGTACGGTACCTATCGCTTTATCCATGTGGTACAAAGAACCTGATCCTCAATTCTACTAACGGAAACCCACTGTCATAACAAAGATACACCAAAAAATGGTATTAAATTTAAGACTTTATTTCTATACTCTTAAGTTCGAAAATTAAATGCAAAGAGTTTCATTACAATTTTACATTCACTCTGCAAAAAGCCTTGCTCTCTTACTCTTGCTCTCACTCTCACTCTCAATGCTTGCAGGGTTGGCAGCGCGAATGTTACTCTCTTGGTTTTGCACACGTCCATAGGCCACGGTGACCACTTTCCATCAAGTGGGCCGTGTGCTTGTTTGCCACTTAAGTGGTATACAAAAATAAAAATAAAAACATAATTTTAGACTTTAACGACATTGTTTTAAAGTCTAAAATTTAATGGATTTTTAGCAGTGTTCGCGATATGATATGACATTTGCTTAGGCAGAATTGAGACCCTGGTGTATCCCAGAAAGAAAACCCCAGAGACCATGACCGGCCCCGGTTTCTGATGATAGTGACCTCAATTAGTTGTTAGGTCATCATCATGTCAGCCACATATAGTCCACTGCTGAACATAGGCCTCTCAGACAGACTTCCAGAATGACCGATCTAAAGCAGCCCGCATCCAGCGCTTCCCGGCGACCTTCATGAGGTCGTCCTTCCACCTAGCCGTTGGGAGTCCTACGCTACGTTTGCCCGTACGCGGTTGCCATTCCAGAACTTTTTTGCTCCATCGGCCATCTGTTCTGTGCTATGTGTCCCGCCCATAGCCACTTCAACGAGCTAATCCGCTGGGCTACGTCGGTTACTTTTGTTCTTTTACGGATATCATCATTTCTGACGCGATCACGTAAGGAAATACCGAGCATAGTCCTCTCCATAGCTCGTTGAGCGACTTTGAGCTTTTTCAGTTGTTAGGTATCTTCCCAAAATACAAAACGCGCTTGGAAAGGGTGACAAACACAAAAATAACTGCTATGTTTCTCGCTAGTCGATCGGAACACATAGGATGACTGCTTGAAGCTTTGTTTTCATTCCTACAATGAAGACCATTTGAATTTTACCTTTATGGAAATAAGGTCTACTTTTGTTCATCATCTAGACATTATTTACGCGGTACTGCCAGTCAGTGGTAATCCTAACTAGTCATGTGGATTTAGTTTTCGGACGGACGCGGACGCGCTGCGTGAAGCGCTTACGAATGAAGCGATGATTGAGCTGAATTAATGCATACACAAAATTTCGGATTGCTATTTAATTTGCTAGTTGCTAAATGAGAATTAACAAACTAAAAAAAGTTTGTAATTGCTAATTATTTCCGCACTAGACACATGCGAGTTTTGTAAGGAGGTATTTCCG
Source organism: Eilema griseolum (assembly GCA_963662185.1). Taxonomy (NCBI): domain Eukaryota; kingdom Metazoa; phylum Arthropoda; class Insecta; order Lepidoptera; family Erebidae; genus Eilema; species Eilema griseolum. Next base: position 11,290,694 of record OY759239.1, on the reverse strand, counting down.
ACCAAATGAGCAGTCCGACTGGGGAAGTACCTTCGCCCTACAGAATACCGCGGCTATAATAACTTCGTGTTGTGTTCCCAGCGGTGAGTAGGATAGCCAGTGCTCACTGGAGAATTTGTGCTGTCAGTGGGAAGACTAAAGGCTTGTCCTGCTTTGACTTTAACACTGCCGGCACAGAGACTGTGCTTATAGGGTCGGCAGCGCGATTGTGGCTCCTCTGGTGTTACAAACGTCCATAGGCCACAGTAACCACTTTCCGTCAGGTGGGCCGTGTGCTTGTCTGCCACCTAAGTGGTATAAAAAAATGTAGTAGATTGTGAAAGATAGTTAGTAAGTATTGCATATTAGGCGGCTGAGATTTTTTAACTGTCAATTAAAAAATCCGGTGTGTGATGAACTCGTGCACTAAGCGTTCCCTACACAACTGGAACATAACATAATGTAAACTCACGCCTATATCCCCGAAGGGGTAGGCAGAGGTGCTAGCACCCACATTTCGCTAGTTTATGTTTAGGTCCCATAGGTGGCGAGCCTATTGCCATTAACTGGGTACTTATAAACCTGCGATAAATACATACATAACTTCGAAAAGCAACGAAAAGTCATTGGTGTGTGCCATGGTAAAACCTGGGATCGAACCCGAGACCTCGTCTCAGCAGTCCATTACTCATACCACTAGGCTACCGCGGTTACCTGTTACCCACAATTGGATTAAAGGAAAAACGTTGCTTTTGAGAAACTGGAGCTACCAATAAAAGTCGAACCGATAGCAAACTGATGTGACTAGATAAGTGTATGCCTTTACCCATATTTTGCAAATTAATTATTAGGTCTCAGAAGTAAAGAGATCTTTCCCAAATATCACAAACTTTTTGCCCGATTCGAAAATCAAACCCAACTGAACGATTACTACAGCTGCGCAACATTTGTGAATTCTTGTATCTATATAAATTGAACAACACAATAAAAATGCTTTCCCGCCATTACAGTAATAGTGTTCCTAATTTCTGCGTCTTAATGCTCCATTAAACGTCTTAATTACTTATACATTACCTAAAGTGTGTTGTTAGCTTACAGTATCGTGACTATTTGCAGGAAATCCTAAGATCTAGACTTGTATCAATGACCTATATGTATAGGTACCTACTACGTACGCCATTTAGATTTTGGAACAAAATTTATATCGCAGCTCCTGGGTGAGGCGGGAATAAATTTTGAATTTAGAACGTGATGCAGAGACAAGATAAAATTTATAGAATTTTGACAATTTATGTTAATAGTGCGCCTTTTTGTTTTTATTTGTTTATTTATTCTTTATTATACACTTACAAGGCATATTATACAAACAAGTGAAATGCTATGTACAAAGGCGAGTTTAACTCAATGTTAAGATCTGTGTATAGGTTCCTACTACTACATAGGCCGTTTAGATTTTGAGATAAAATGTGTATCACGACTCCTGGGTGAGGCGGGAATAAATTTTGAATTTAGAACGAAACGCAGAGACTAGATAATTTTTATAGAATTTTGACATTTTATGTTAATAGTGCACCTTTTTGTTGTTTATTTATTTATTCTTTTTTTGCACTTACATACATACATATAATCACGCCTTTATCCCTGGAGGCTTAGGCAGAGGTGAACCAACGCCCACATTTCACCAATCATTGTATTCGGTCCCACGTAATAGGGGGTGAACCTATTGCCGTCTTCCGGGTACACTTACAAGGCATATTATACAAAGAAACGAAATCGATAAAGATAAAGAAAAACTGAATCGGTTCAGGCGGATTCGAACCCTCAACCTTTCCCTTACAGGGGGAACGCTCTGATCACTAAACCACAGAACCTTCGCCCTTGTCTTAATTTACTTACCATATTTCAAATTTCGACAATCCCTACCACGAAGCGTAGAGCTGATTTAATCGCGACAACGATTCCTATATCTTAAGATTTAAATGCTGGATTATAAATAATGCTTTGCTTAATATTTGGCATGTACTGAACAATACCCGGCTTTAGATTTAAACTGACGGCACAGAAACTCTCAATACTTACAGGGTTGGCAGCGCGAGTGTGACTTTCCTGGTTTTGCACGCGACCACTTTCCTTCGGGTGGGCTGTGTGCTTGTCTGTGGTACCTAAGTGCTATGTAAAAAAAAAACTGCTGCTTTTAGTACAATCATTCGAAGAGTGTTACTCCTTCTTAATCATCCTAGCGTTAATCCCTTAATAATCAATAAGCGTTAATTATTATACATTAAACTGTATGTACATAAAAAAAAAAAAAAATATTTATTTATTTCAAGCAAATACATACATATTTTACACATACAGAAAAAATTGATTACAATTTTAAACAATATTAGAGACAACATCTGTGTCTGAACTAGATAAGTTAATATCTGTATTTCAGACAGCAGCCCCAACTATAATAGATCATATTATGTAAGATCATGTCAAGATAGAAATTAATAAATAAATAGGTAGCTACAGTAAGCATAATATTTCTAATAATTATTAACCAAGTCATAGTTTAGTTTTCTAATTTTAAGGTGACTTCATTTATTTGCCTACGTATTGTTATTATTTGCCTACAGTACATGTTACCTACTTGTCTCAGTTGTAAATGTATTGGTGTACAATAAAGTATTACCTATCTATCCATCTATATAATCCCAGTCGCATCCGAAGTTTTTACTTCAGAGTCTGAGGCCCGCTTTTTTTAATCTAACTGCGGATTTTCTGATTTTCGATATTTTTTATTCCAACTGCATGCTTATCGTGAGGAGTTGAGAATACGATGTGATACAGAAAATGGAAGAGGGTTAAGTTTGGTCATTTGGTCATACATATTGAAAAACGAAGTATTTGTTTTTAAGTCAAAGTTAAAAATCATTATCCTTTAAAACGGAACTTTAAATATCAGAAATAAAAATAAAATTGCTATATTTTATCAACGAGGATATGCATCATTTTGCTGATGGAATGTGTGCAAAATACAACTGATAGAGAATCAATCCTAAAAAAAAATTAATCTCAATAGATTTTAGACTTATCAACAGTATTTTGTTAAGCCCGACATCTACTGTTGCCCATTTATTTTTTAGTTTTTTTATTTTCCACGACATTCTACACAACGCTATCTAGACCCATGGTAAGCATAGCTTAACTAGCTTATGTTATGGAATCTAGAATGCGGATAAACATACTTGGATATTTTTTTATTGTAAATACATACATATTATACATAGAAACTCCCAGACCAATGCAAATATACATATTCATGCATACAAATATTTGCACTGAGCGGGAATCGAACCCGCGCCCATGCTCTACAGCTACGCCACAGAGGCCCATAAATGTCTAATGACTCCTAAAGACTTTCTTTCATAGTACCGAGGTGTATAATACAGTATGTATTATAGTCCTATTTTAATGTTATATATGCTCACCCTCTATTATATGGGACCGAATTTAATGATTGGTGATATATGGGTGTTAATTCACCTCTGCCTAACCCTCCGGGGATAAAGGCGTGATTATATGTATATTATATGTATATATGTATATTATATAAGTAGTAGGTATTAAGATGCATTAGTTTATACCTACTCCATAATTTGTGCTGTTATTTTAGCTTAAGGTACACTGTGTGTGTTCTACCGCCTATACAATGGTTTGTGTTCAGATAAATTGTTTGACATGATGCCCGTAGCTACATTCTATCATCGCACCTCTCGCCATAGGCAGGGAATTCATCCTCACACATTGCGACCGTTGCATACATTCATAGGCCACGGTAACCGCTTGCCATCAGGTGGGCCGTGTGCTTGTCTGCCAACTAAGTGGAATAAAAAATGTTTGGAATAATGTGGGCAAAAACTCCTTAAAAATATTGGAATAAAAAAAAACAACATTTAACACGTTATTGTTTCCCTTAAGAAGTATAATTATAAACGTTGACGGTTCAGGAATTTCGAGCAAAATAATTATACTAGTATTGATATTATCAGTTATTTGCATAACGTCATTGGAGTTTGTGTGAAAAAATTATGTGCAATTTCGCATAGAGCTGTACACGTGAACATGTTATAGCGATAAATAAAAAAGTTACATGACGTTTACTGCATTTACATAACGTTCGAAGTTTAAATCATAACTTGACATGACGGTTGAACTTGACAACAGACGTCAAATTCTACTTATTTTGTGAAAATTTAATGGTTTTTTTTTCAAGCATTTAGTATGCTAATTATATTATTCAAATCGATTGGATGACTTTAGGCGAGGTTCGATGGCTCTGTGGTCAGAGCTTTACCCCTGTATGAGAAGATCGCGGGTCCAAATCCCACCTGCATCGATTCAAAATATTGATATCATAATAGATTTGTGAAGATTGATAAGTCTAATGGATGTTTGCTACTCTTTCACGCCAGAACGGTTAAGTGGATCTGGATGAAACAGGGTTTTTTTTTATCTGGCACACACCAATTGGTAAGCTAAATGCAAACTCTTAGGAAAGAGGGTCATCATTACAAACACTAAGTAAATTTACAATGGCGGTCTCATCAGATTCTTTTTCACGCCCCGCTTAAAGGACCTGGGACTGTAGGAAGAAGGAAACACGTGAGCAAGTAATGAATTCAGGTCTTTGTGGCGCGGCGGTGGATAGATTATAAAGAATAATAACTAGGTTAAAAGATTTAGAATGTCACATTTAGTATTCATAGAGATGACACATGGTATGGAGTGATAGTTGGTAGAATCGCATGTTAGCTGGTAATTTCGCTGCACCGCACCTCACCTTCACATATTGTGAAGGTCGAAATGGTACTATATTAGCTTCCAGAATTCTCGAATTATTTATGAGGTTAAGATGGGGTCAAAGGCAGGTACAACAGTCTCTAGAGCCACATTTTAGCTTTTTACATATAAAGCGACCGTCAGCGGCCTGGTAATAGCCAAAAGGTGTCATTGCGCGACCATAGATAACAAATAGTTTATGGTTTTAAAACTACTTTTATTTTGTTTTGTTTTGTTTTTAATTTGTGTATATGATAAGGTTTATGTGCGTTGTTTGTAAATACATGTATTTTCTTTCTTCTTTCCATATCTTTATTAACTAACAAAACTTTATTATTATTTTTGCGTTTTATAAGTTTTTATAGTCTAGGTATACAGAATACATTATTTTTTACTTTGACTTTGACTTAATGGAGTTTTCGAAGAGAGAAAAGTATTATAATGAGACTATAAATTACCTGCTGCTGTGGCCGTATCAACAGAATCAAACGTCAATCTGTTTCCTCACGTTTTAATGACAGCTTCTTCCGGTTCCAAAGCCATTCAAGTAAAACATGAATATAGAATAATAATATTTATTACAGTAGACGATTGATAAAATTATCCGGAAGAACAGTATTTGGGTTGCTAATTTTTCAGAAAGAGTGTAGGCGTTGTTAAAGCTGTCTTATTGTATTTCATTTTTCACTGTATCATTAATTTTAAGTGTTATTAAAATGAGAAAAATATGTTTGAAATTTCGAAAAATATCTTAAAAGGCCTCTACCAATATACTTTTCTGTTTGAAAAATCAGTCGCGATAATGTAATTATATAGAAGTTTTACTTCAAAAAACTATACATACAATTAAATGCAGACACTTTAAAGCATTTAGAATGAATTAACTTTTTTTTTAAATTTCTTTTTTAAATCGATTAAGATAGGAAACATTTAATCGATTCGGACATGGCTCAGTGGTCAGAATATTCCCCTGTAAGGGAAAGATCACAAGTTCGAATTTCGCCTGAACCGAGTAATTTTTTCCTACCTTAATCGAACTATACATTCTACTATACATTCTCACCTGTCAATTCCCAAAGGGGTAGAGTAGTATTTAACATTTCATCAACTATGATTTTCAGTCCCACTTAATAGGGAGCGAGCTAAGAGCCGTCAAACGGACACTTTGTCATGCACTGAATGTTTACTGTTGACTGAAGAACAGCTCTATCCCTTAGTCGCCTTCTATGACACCCATGGAAAGAGGTGAGGTGGCCCTTCTCGACCAAAAAAATACTATTTAAGATCTATATCTATATCTAAATTTATACTATTTTATAATTGTACATTGGAAATGTTTGTTCGTGATGGACGCAAAAACCATTGAATGGATTTTGATGCAGTTTTTTTGTTAATAAGGTCTTCAAGGTCAGACATACAATCTTAAGTTTGTTTGTTTGCCATCGGTTGAGAACAGGAGATAAGAGATCCACGCGGGTGGAGACGCGGTCAGAGTTCTAGTTAACATACGCACATATAATTAATCATGCCTTTATCCCTGGAGAGTTAGGCAGAGGTAAATTAACACCCACATTTCACCAATAACAGGAGGTGAGCCTAATGCCGTATTCTGAGCATTATTGTGGACTCGAGCGATGCATTTGAGGCTGAGTCTGGGATATATCTGTCTAATGTTAAACAGCCCTATCCCTTAGTCGCCTTGTACGACACCGCAAGGGAAGAGATGGGGTGGCCCAAATTCTACTCTGTCGGAAACCACGCGGCTAACACATAATATATAAGTTCTAATAACTTTATATTCGGCCGACTGAGAATTAATGTTGAGAATATTTATGTACTTTTGAACTCCATTTGGCAGGTATAAGTTTTTGCGCTTACCTTTCGGCATAAATTGCGCATCAGAAGTATTTCAAGCCAAAGTACAACATCAGCTGTGTCACGATATCTGAAAAATTTAATGTTTTGTTGATTCAGAGGTCGGACCGCACCTAACGCCAGTTACTTAATACTTTTGTAATTCCTAACCGCTCATTTATCAGTTACGTCACTATTTCTACTGAATAGCTAAAGTTAGTGCTTTTATGGAAGCAAGTGTAATGGGGTCAGGTCAACTGTTCGCCATAGCTTTAGTGCCTCAAGCTTCCTTTAAATCAGCATTAGGGCGAATTCTCATTAGGCTGCTGGTTCATCGCAGAATTATTGTCACTGCTAATTTATGTGTATTATATTTATTTTATTTATTATTATCATCACAAACAATTTTTACACTGTATAGGATATTAACATACAAAAATCTAATGCAAAAACATACAACAAGAACACAATTTCCGTATCACTTGCTCAAAAATGGAGTCACATCTTAGTTTAACTTTAAATATTGAGTACCTACTACTACTAACCACTACTAACTTAAAAGTTATATAATCGATGACTTCAATTTCTTAATATAATTTCAATTCAATACCAGTATGTCATTTCAATCAATTAAATCGATTAATTATTTAACGATACAAAATTACATTCACAGTCAGTAACTTAAAACAAATGTTTTTGTTACTGATTTCTTAATATAATTTCAATTCAATACCAGTATGTCATTTCAATCAATTAAATCGATTAATTATTTAACGATACAAAATTACATTCACAGTCAGTAACTTAAAACAAATGTTTTTGTTTGTTGTTGTAAGAATATTGTATAAAAGTTGTTACAAATTTGGTTGTAGGTAAATAATATTCTGCTGTATCCAGCGTACAAATATTGAAAGGTAGTAATACAAATTTAAATAATGTCAGCATAGAATTCATAATAATTCCTCGTTTAAATGATATAGTCATAATAGAAGTTATATAATTACAAAATGTCAAATCATGGGTTATACAAGTCAAGGTTCACAGAATAAGTCAATTTTAGACTCAAAACGTTCGCTTAGGAAGTCTTTCGTGGAATAATAACATTTAGTCGGAAGGAATTGGAATAGTTTACATTTAAATGTCTTGATCTTTAGAGTCTTAAACTGAGTGGGTAGTTTATTATAAATTCTAATTGCCATACAGTTATTAGAAAATATTTGAATATTTTCCTTAGGCATATGTAATTTGTGACCTCTTCTACTACTTGGTCTGGTTACTATATCATTATGAAGATCAAACAGACCAATGTGACCGTGGACAAATACACACATTCCAAAAATATAAGGCAAGCAGTGGTAATATTTTGTTTCGTTTAAACAGCGGGACACAACTTTCTATGGGATGTGCTTTGCAAATTGCCCATATACATTTTTTTTGGGCCCGAAATGCCAATATAAGATTTACAGAGTTACCCCATATTATTAAGCCATAACGCAGCACTGATGAGTCATACCCATGATAGGCGCATAGTGCAGCCTCCAAAGCAGCTACACGTGTTAATTTGTACAGGACAAATACAAACCTATTTATTTTAATGCATAATGTGTCAATGTGTGCCTTCCAATTACAGTTTTTATCAATGGTTACACCTAGAAATTTAATATTATCAACTTCTTCAATTAGTTCATTGGCATGGTTTATTTGAAGTTGCGGATGTTTACTATTGTAAGTTTGGCATTGTACTAGTTTGGTTTTTTGTGCATTTAAGTGTAGATTGTTACTTTTAACCATGTTGCAACGTTGTTTAATGACCAATTGATTTCTTGTTGGTACTCGGAATGATTCATATCCTTAGATTGAATACTGATGGTGGTGTCGTCAGCATATAATATACAATTGTGTGAAGTTATATCAGGTCAATCATTTATGTAGAGTAGAAATAACAAGGGTCCCAATATGCTGCCTTGGGGTACACCACAGTTATTTGAGCGGTACTGAGATCTATATGTATCATTGTGGTACCCAGATAGACTAGTAACCTCCACACACTGTTGTCTATTGGTTAAGTAACTCTCTATCCATTTGTAAGCATTCCCTCTGATGCCACATTGGTTTAATTTACTCAGGAGTAGCTCATGATTTACAAAATCTAATGCCTTAGACATATCTAAAAATAATGATATCACAGGTATTCTATCATTAAGACTCATTGTAATAAATTTTAGAAAGGTGAAGCATGCTAAGAATTACCTATTCTTCCTAAAACCAAACTGCTCATCTCTCAATATCTTAAATTGGGTAGTAAATGAATAGAGTCTCTCATGCATGGCTTTCTCAAAAATCTTGGATATAATCGGTATCAGGGTGATTGGACGGTAATTATTCATTTCGATTCTATCGCCTTTTTTGTGAAGTGGTTTAACAACAGAAAATTTCAATCTTGATGGAAAAAGACCCTGGTCAAATGAGAGATTAATAAGATGACTTAGAGGGAGCGCTAGAAGTTTTGAACAACGTTTGGGAATCCTAGTGTTAATGTCATCAAAGCCAGTTGAGTTGGTGGCATTTAAAGAATTTATAATTTTTACAATATCCATGTCATTAGTAGGCGTTAAATAAATACTATTACGTACATTAGGTAGGTTTAAAAAGTAATAGAGAGACTAGTAGTCTGAATAAGAAGTTGATTTAGATATAAATCTGTATTTAATTGTGACAATTTAAATGATGTACAGAATACCACGGCTATAATAACCTCATTTTGTGTTCCCGGTGGTGAGTAGGGTAGCCAGAGCTAACTGGAGAGTTTTTGTGCTGTCAGTGGGAAGACCAAAGGCTTGTCCAATTTTTGTGTTCTGCACTGAGTCTCTGTTGAGCTCTGTTCTTACAGGGTCGGCAGCACCGATGTGACTCCACTGGTGTTACACACGTTCATGGGTCACGGTAACCACTTTCCATCAGGTGGGCCGTGTTCTTGTCTGCCACCTAAGTTGTATAAAAAAAGAATGGCAGACATTATGCCAACTGCGCCAATATTGTTCCTCTGTACACTCCCGAGTTTACTGGAAGAGAACTCAACTTTGAGTTAAGCTCGCCTTTGTGCGTTACATCTTATCTTTTTGTACAAATGTCAGTTATTTGCACAATAAAGTATAAATAAATAAAATTGTATGTGGAATACAATATCGCACGCTCAATTATGCCGTTTTACATCATTATCATAATGTACTTGATTATTTAATTCAATCAATAAATCAATTACCCCACCGCAGTACACTACAGGACAATTGATTTAATTACTACTATAATACTACTACTATTACAAAGATAGGCTATGTAAAATCTGTCTATGTAAGATTTTCATTTGAGCAGGTGTAATTGAGGCGTAGAGTTAGCCAGCGCATGATTATCCACAAACTATACGCCAAATATGACCTCGACTTACTATTACATAGGCGCATACCAGTACGTTATATTTTATTGTTACAAGTTCTTTATGGTTACTTTTATGCCCATAGTTATCGCTTTTATTTCACCAATTGGCGAAAAAGGTGTATTGAAGCTGCTTTTTTTTATTTTGGGCCTAATTCGTTGTTCTTTAGAACAGTTCAACTTGCCCTTTCTGCCGGTAATAGGTGTAATATTGAATGACTTTTGTAGTTTTATAGATTTCTTAGTGCTGCTTAGCATGACATTGATTTTTTTTTAAAGTTTCATGGCGCCAATAGCTTGTTAAAGTTAGTGTTAATGGGTTTCGTTACACGCAATTAGAGTGTTATAATTATAGACCCATCATGGGGGAGTGGCTAGAGAGGCCACACGGCAGCCTCTCGTACCGTCTGACGCAGATGATCACCGAGCACGGGTGCTTCGGAAAGTATCTGCGTCGGATGGAAAAAGAGCCAACGTCCGAGTGCCATCACTGCGACGCGAGCGAGGACTCAGGTCCGCACACGCTCACCGAGGGTCCGGCGTGGGAGACGCCGAGGCGGGAGCTTGTGGCGGCCCTGGGAGTGAGAGTTCTCACGCTCCCCACCTTGCTCGCGGCGATGGTCCGCTGCGCGGATGCGTGGGCGGCCGGCGCCTCCTTCTGCGAGCAAGTAATGCTCGTGAAGGAGGAAGCGGGGCGGGAGCAGCAGCGGGAGCGACGAAGGATCGCAAGCCAAGCTGCCCGCGTACGAAGGCAACTCGGGCGTCGGAAGTCGATGAACGACCTCCGGCCCCCATGAGCGCCGGCCTGGGGGTGACAGGTGGAGCCGCCTGTCACCCTGGCAGAAGCAGGCCGCGGCGGTGGCTCCCCGTTTCCGGGGTCGAGTTGGGGACTCTGTAGTCCCCACACCCGAGACGAGGGCCAGATCGCGAGAGATGGCCCTGGGTCGGCCGGAGTGCGAGGGATATGCCTGTCAACCTCACCTTCGGCAACCAAAACGACCCACAGGCGGCGTGCGTTTGAGTCGGTTCGAGTCTGACATAACCTCCTCCACCGGCTCCGGTGGGGAGGTATCCGTGGGGATTTTGCGCACGTAATAAAAAAAATGTTATAATTATGGGTTATTTTAGTTTTTCATATAATTCCAACTACATTGCACAAATCTTACTGTTATAAAAATATATAATTATTACCTATTTATTTGTTTTGTCTGTAAATTGTAGATATAAAATAAAATACTCGAGCAATGTTAAATAAACGATATTGAATATCATTTTTTTTTCAAGTATTTCAGTACAGTACCTTTACTGGTGTGTTATATTTATATGTGTCTGCCATTTGCTCATGAATTATATAATTACTTTTAAAGAAATTTCAATCAATATACTACGAGGAAGTTTCACTATAGGTAAGTAAGTAAGAATTCATTGCTATTCACGAAAATCTTCCAGGAAAACACTTCAAACATAAACTCACGCCGAAGGGGTAGGCAGAGGTGCTAGCACCCACATTTCACCAGTTTATGTTTAGGTCCCAATGTAATAGGTGGCGAGCCTATTGTCATTAACCAAGCACTTATAAACCTGCGATAAATACATACATAACCTTGAAAAGCATCGAAAAGTCATTGGTATCTACCATGGTAAAACCTGTGATCGAACCCGAGACCTCATCTCAGCAGTCGATTACCCATAACACTAGGCTTCACACAAAACACTTCAAATAAATGACAAGAAATTCCTCAATCGATAATATTGCCACACGGTGCTACGCGACTGACCCAAGGTGCACCTAAGCGATAGGGCGGTCGATGGCATGCAGTCAATAATTCAGCACCAAACCACTTTTGAGGCTAATTTTACGCCTCACATATCAAGATTGCAGGTTTATAATTTAAATTGGATGTTAACTCTGTAATAAAGGAAGAAATGGCAATTTCTTTTTTATTTATGACGTGGAGCCCGGTTATTTCAGTTTTCAAATACGTATTATAATATTTCAAACACTTTTATTGAAGTTTAAAAAGCGGTGTCCTTTAAGTTTTAGTGGAAAGATATACCACGGTAGCCTAGTGGTATGAGTAATGGACTGCTGAGATGAGGTCTCAGGTTCGATCCCAGGTCTTACCATGGCACACACCGATGACTTTTCGAAGATAAGTGTGTATTTATCGCAGGTTTATATAAGTGCCCGGTTAATGGTAATAGGTGGCGCCTATTACATTGGGACCTAAACATAAAGTGGCGAAATGTGGCTGCTAGCACCTCTGCCTACCCCTTCGAGGATTTAGGCGTGAGTTTATGTTATGTTATGTTTAGAAGGATATGAAAAGTTTTTAATTATACCACTTAAGTGGCAGACAGGCACACGGTCCACCTGATGAACGTGTGCAGCCCTGTAAGCACAGAGAGTTTCTGTGCCGTCAGTGTAAAAGACAGTGAGCTCTGGCTACCCTACTCACCGCCGGGCATACAAAACGAGGTTATTATGGCCGCGGTATTCTGTAGGCGTACTTCCCCTGAGTCGGACTGCTCAATTGGACCGAAATACTGTGTAGTTTGCTAAGACAGAACATTCTGAGGCTAATTTCCTAAGATGTTCTGCATTTATCTATATAAATAACTTCCAAATGACTGTACCAAATTAGATCATTATTTAAAAGTAAATTGTGCCAGAAAGGCTATTATGAAATCTATCTAAGAATAATAAACAAGACACTAACCATCATTTAAGATTTCGTATTTTAAGCGACGCAATTATATAGTGTGTGTCCAGTTTAGTGAACCCACGTACAGTATACAATTTAATGTCTAATTTGACAGTGTAAGAAGTTTATAAGCTCACAGTTGTTCAAAATTCTCCAGACTCACAAGTTTAGTGCGATTTACAAATATTCACTATTACCAATAGGTCACGTAGCTGACGTCTAGACAATTCGTAAACGAATTGAAGCTTGACAAATATGTTTAGTTGGTTTACTGAAACCTCCGCACAATATATTTTCGACGTGCGCTTATTTATGGTATTACTTTTTTTTTATACTTTCCGAAAAACTTACAGCTAGAGTACAGATTAAAAACAATTTTAACATAAAATGGCCAATTACAAGTTTTTGCAATTATAGCTGTTATTATAACATGTACAAGGCAGTAGATAGTATTGCAATAGTAATAATATCACATATTTAATAAAATATACCTAGCATAGAACTGAATTATTATTTTTTTGATAATCGCAATACTTAAGTAGTTAATCCGTTTTATTTCAATGTGTAGATAATGTATTCGCATAAAATTTAGACTATATCACTATATCATTCAGGTGAATTAAGATTTGTATTCTTCTTCATCAGCTTAGCATTAATACCAGCCATATCCGAAGCCATATCCGCCTATACAATGGTTTGTGCTCAGATTAATTGTTTGACATGATGCCCACAGCTACATTCTATCATCGCACCTCTCGCCATAGACAAGGAATTCATCCTCACACATTGCGAACTGAGACACTGTGCGCACTGTGCGGTATGAAAGAAACTTCATCCCGCGCACACTCAAGCTGTGGAATGACCTCCCTGCTGCGGTTTTCCCAAGCACCTACAAGACGGGCATTAGAAGGTTTCTTCATGATCGGCAGCGCGAGTGTAACACCCCTGGTTGCATACGTCCATAGGCCACAGTAAACGCTTCCCATCAGGTGGGCCGTGTGCTTGTCTGCCACCTAAGTGGTATAAAAAAAAGCTTTCACCTTGGCATCTGGGGTCTGCTTCACCAGTCTATTCGATTCGTTAAGTATAACTACTACTCTATTAACTCTTCTTCGTCAACTTCAAAAAAGTCGATCAAGTGCGATTCGGACTCGTGCACAGAGGGTTCCATACAAAATTATATTCAGGGACGAACTTATGCTACTTACATTGCAATTCATTTTGATTGCGTTTGACTTATAATTTTGAGTTTCGCATAGTTTCAAGACGTTATAGACAGAGTACGTAATATCAATTTCAACTTGATGCCATCACGCCTTCTTGAGAAGAAGATCTTGACAGATAGACAGACAGACGAATAACGAAGGGTTCCGTTGTTTTTCTTATTAGCTACGGAACCCTAAGAAACACTCTAGGTACAAATTACAACGCATCTGTGTAGTAAAAGGTCCATTAACCTTAAAATCTGCCAAAACGTGTAACAACTTATCCTGAAGCGTTTCTTGTGATCCTACTCTTAGCTACATACTTCTTAAATCACATCTCGAAAATGGCTGGATAATGATACAATTAAAACTCAAAAGTCAATGACCGTATTATACACTTAACGCTAATTACACTTTCGTTTATAACGACCATAACCACAGAAATTTAGACTTCAAACCCGAGAACAATATTCTCGGCATTCAAGGCTCTCGGCGCGCAGTACAATTTTGACAGGCAACCACCTACGCTGTTACCTCAGGCAGTCTTAAACGTTTCAGTGCTAAAAATAACTTAGATAACAATCTGGGGTTGTACTACGGTTTAACAATAGCGGCCAGGCCATCTAGTTATCTCATTAGTAAGTTTAATTCTGACCTTATTATGTACCACTTAGTGATTTGGCACACCGCCAGGCGGCATTAAAATAATTTCAGTTAATTACGAGTTGTGCTTTGTACTGGTATTTGGTTTTATATCAATTTATGTACATATTATAATTATAACCGGTAACCGCGGTAGCCTAGTGGTATGGGTAATGGACTGTCGAGACGAGGTCTCGGATTCGATCCCAGGTTTTACCATGGCACGCACCAATGGCTTTTCGATGCTTTTCAAAGTTATGTGTGTATTTATCGCAGGTTTATAAGTGCCCGGTTAATGGCAATAGGCTCGCCACCTATTACATTGGGACCTAAATATAAACTGGCGAAATGTGGGTGTTAGCACCACCTCTGCCTACCTCTTCAGGGATGAAGGCGTGAGTTTATGTTATGTTATGTTATTATAATTATAGCTGATCGTTTCTGATTCGCTGGATAGCAGAAACGCGCTTTGATGTTATTCGATCGGTTGGATAATGAATCACGAGCATCCGCGTTCATTGTTGTTAATGGTTATATACCTACATATACGTAATCATGCTTTAATCCCCGGAGTGTTAGACAGAGTTGAATTAACACCCGCATTTCACCAATCATTGAGTTCGGTCCCACGTAATAGAGGCACTATTGATGACTCAAGCCATGCATCTGAGGCTAGGTTGGGGCTTTATATATCTGTCTCATGTTAAACGGCCCTATCCCTTAGTCGCCTTGTAGGACACCGCATGGACAGAGATGGGGTGGTCCAAATTCTACTCTGCCGGGAACCAGGAGGCTTAATTCATATTCAGTAAATATGTAGGTACGTCTGAAAATAACTGTAGTTATACCGTGTTGACGAGAGATCCTTACACCTAAAGTAATATCTTAGATGGAATTGTAGTTGGTTTTATTTGTACAGCGTATATTAACACAGTGCGAGGCATATATGTGTATATTATACATTCTGGTTACAGTATTTTTTGTGGATGTAGATGAATTACCTGATCCATTAAATCTTTCTTATAGATGTACATGCGATATCCTCATTTTCTCTCACCACAATTTTTTTTAATTCTTACGCAAACTTTCTTTCTTTACAGGGCTGATCCAGCGACATGAGGTGAACTCTCAACTACTCAAGAGAGCAACAAACTTCGCATCGATGGATAACCCGTAGCCTTGTATCCGACAAGTGTTTTAAATTTGTATCAGTTTAGCGTGTTAGTGGTTGTGACGATTTGACTATCATAATGTTCCAATCTAAGTCATTGATCTGATAACTGTGGATGATGATAAAATGTGGATGTATGTGCGGCTAGCGCGGGCACGACTCGGCGCGGGCCCTCGTGCAGTCAAGTGGCCAAGCACGGGTGCTCGTGACGACCGGGCCAGTGTAGCCGACAGCCGAGGCGACCACCGTGCACACTCCACCTACTTTCTGTAACTTCATGCCTTTGTCACAACCACCACACTTACGATGGGCCATTTCAAAGTAGGCAGGGATCTTAGGAACGACTACCAGTGACAAGGATAGCCATTTTCCAATGGTCTACTCCTTGTCAACCCCAAGAACCGTGTGTTAAACCAACCATGTGTCGGTATGTGCAGGTGCGACGCTGAATGGACAGCGATTGATAGAATTCCGACTCGGTGCGGAGAGCGAGTCGGATCAAGGCGAGGGGCTCAAAGTGGCCTCGGCTGAACTGATGGTGCGTGCCGAGACGTTCTCACGGGCCCGGCACCTGCGCTATACGCTGTGGGCCTTCACCATCAGCGGCGAGACCAACGAAACCTTCGCCATCAGCGCGCTGGCGGGCGCGGCGCGGCGGGACCCGAGCCGCGCCTGGCAGCGCCTCAACGTGACGGCGGCCGTGCGGCAGTGGGCGGCGGCGGGCGCGCGCGCGCCGCTGCGCCTGATGCTGGACTGCTCGGGCTGCGGCGGGCGCGTGCGCCTGCGCCTGGGCGGCGGCCAGGCGGCGCGCCCGCTGCTGCGCCTGCGCGTGCTGCCGCCGCGCGCGCGCCGCCGCCGCGCGCTGGACTGCGACGGCGCGGAGCACGGCCGCTGCTGCCGCCAGTCGTACTACGTGAGCTTCCACGCGCTGGGCTGGGACGACTGGATCGTGGCGCCGGAGGGCTACTACGCGAACTACTGCCGCGGCGCGTGCGCGCCCTTCCTCAACTACCACTCGCAGGTGGTGGAGGCGGCGCGGCTGGAGCGCGCCGAGTGCTGCGCGCCCGTGCGCTTCTCCGCGCTGTCGCTCATCTACTTCGGCGCCGACTCCAACATCGTCAAGCGCGACCTGCCCGAGATGGTGGTGGAGGAGTGCGACTGCCCGTAGCGGCGCCTGTACATAGCCTGCCGCCCGCCGCGCCGCCGCCGCCGCTCCCGCCGCCCCCGCCGCCCCCGCCGCGGCACGCTTCCGCCGCTCTCGAATCCGATTTAATCCGAATCGATTATAAATAATATTCTCGACTTGTGTAATATTTTGTTCCTCGCGTTCGAAAGACTATATCCTAAAATCGAATAAATAAATAAATGTCCGTGTACCCGGGTCGTCGCGCGCGCGTGTCGGCGTGTGTGGAGTGCCGTACAGTGAGAGGCGTGGGGACTGCCGATACTCTGTCCGCCCGCGCCGCGCCGGAGCGGAGCCGAGGGCGAAGTGCGTGCTCGCGACGCCGTGTGTAGACGGCCTAATAATTTAATACTACGCCGTTTTCTTTCACCCCGTTTGGTGATCGCTTGTAATTATTGTAAACTGTATTATAATAATTATTATAATTATAATTATAATAAATCAACTTTTTCATAATTATTATCAATTTTTTTTTAGTTGTAGTACACCCACCCCTACATTCGCGACCCTTACAATCCGAATAAGCTTTTGTACTGGAACTGCTCAAAATTTCCGGTAAAGCAGAATTATTCCTATATTCAGTGCGTGTAAGCATAATATACACTAAGTGTTATCTAGATACCTAGAACGATCTTGGAACTTAGGGAAGCCTTTTTGCAAGGTTAGCGCCTCCTACAAAGCAATAGCCTTAACTACGTAGCTGCGGCGTAGACAACAAAGATACCATTAAAATAAAACACTACTTCTTAAAATTCTAACACACCTTAAAGGGATGAATTTCGCATTGAGCATTGAACTAGTAAGTATGAAAATCCTGCTATCTTACATTTTCAAAATTTACATTTTCAAAATCGACGGGGTGTTATAAGTTTGACGCGTGTGTGTGTGTGTGTGTGTGTGTGTGTGTGTGTGTGTGTCTGTCTGTCTGTAGCATCGTAGCTCCTGAACGGATGAACCGATTTGGATTTAGTTTTTTTTTGTTTGAAAGGTTTATTAGCCGGGAGTGTTTTTAGTTATGTTTGAAAAAACGGTTTAAGATGGCCGCAAAAAAAAACGGTTCAAGATGGCCGCAAAAAAAAACGGTTCAAGATGGCCGCAAAAAAAAACGGTTTAAGATGGCCGCAAAAAAAAACGGTTTAAGATGGCCGCAAAAAAAAACGGTTCAAGATGGCCGCAAAAAAAAACGGTTTAAGATGGCCGTAAAAAAAAACGGTTCAAGATGGCCGCAAAAAAAAACGGTTCAAGATGGCCACCGCTACAAAATGACGAAGTACATTTTTTTTCTCAATTCCCTCAATATGGATATCAAATGAAAGGGCTTGACTAATAGAATACCATACAACATGACAAATTTCTAATTCAAGATGGCCGCCACCACAAAATAGTGAATAACATTTTACTTCACAACTTCCTCAATATGGGTATCAAATCAAAGAGCTTGACGAGTAGATCAATTTAAAAAGTGTAAAATAAAAATTTATTAAAAAAATTAAAAAAAACCCGCGTCACAAAAAACAACTACAAAATAGTCGAAAATAAGTTGTGTTAGTTAGCCCTATAACTTTGATATACCTAGTAATACATATTTTGATTCAAGCGTTGTCATTGTCGGGGGGACCTTGGATCGTTACGATCATATAACGTAGTGCTCTACCAGTTTGGGTCCAGTTGTGTTAGTTAGGTTATTCTGAGCACTTTGCTAGTAAATATTAATCTGATGCTGACTGTACCATAAAGTTGCATCTGATTTCTTTCGGTAGGGTTCAGGCCCAAAGGAAGTGTCAGGTTAGGTTTTAAGGTAAACGTATTACATGATACCTATTACCCGATGCTTCGGTCCGCAACTTCGGACGTAGATGTAAATAAATATTCTAACAATCTAGCACATTCTACACAACGCTATCTAGACACAAAGTATACGTAGCTTAACTATCTTGTATTATGGGTTCTAGAGGTTGAATATACATACTTACAGAAATTGATGAATTAATTTATTATTTTTATACAGTTCTCTGTGACTTGATAAAATATGTACTTAATATTATCACATATCTATTTTCTAATATAATGTACTAAGTTTAATAAACAAATCAAGAAATAATTTATAAATATTAAATACAATAAAAATAAAATAACTATTATACAACTTATAGCTAAGAACAATTAAAATGCGTCGTAGAATTCCTCCGCATCGCATGCCTCTTGTGGTAGCGTTCCCAGAAGACTGGCAGCATTGCCACGTTGTATGGCAATGCTTATTCTCTGTCCTAAAAAGAGGCCAGCCTTCTGGTCACGAGAAGCGTCGACCATTCGCTTCGCAATCTCACGGAAGAGGTTGCGAGCGCTCGGACCCCATGACCCCAAAGTCTCGACTCCAAACGGCACAAATTCATAATCTCCGATGAGATTGGAGTATTTGCGCCGCTTGAGAGCCTCTGCAGAAGCAGCAGCAGCACCAGCACAGCCAGCCGTGCTAGTTATATGGGTAGGAGCCATGGTATCAACGCATGTGGCGTCCCACACCAGAGTCCTACCCATCTTCCATGGCATTAACGACATGCCATCCGGTCTCTTGCCATCGTCACGCGCCAAACCGTTTGGTTCTAGTACAGCTGGTACACCGGCGGTGACAAGAGCACGGCGGACTATGTCGTTGAGGCTGGCGTGCCGTGGAATTCGCCCAGCGCTCCTGCAGCACGACAGACCATGGTGTCCGAGTCTGTCAACGGCTTCTCCACAACGGCATTGATGCGGAGAAACACACGGCGCAGCTAAACGGAGACAAGTTGCGATGCGGAAGGTAGTGTCATCTAACATAGTCCCTACGTTAGATGACGGAAGAGCTTGTAGCCAAAGACCCGATTCCCACACTCCAACCGCCAGTATATAGAGTCTAAGTCAAAAATTATTTATTTTGTATAGATGATTAAAATGGCACTCAATATGGTTAAAATTAAAAATATATTCGAAAAATACTTTAGCAAATGGACCACCCGGTTCGAAAATAGCCCCGAAGTACCTAGACTCCGACAACAATCTCAGCAGGAATTTTTTTGGTCTATTCACAAACATTTACTTGGTCTACTTTGTCTAAAAACAATAGTTTGTTTGAGTAGCACAATTGAGTGAACAGCTCATTTCCAAGCTTGTTTATCATCTAAATATTCTTGGTTTTTATAACAGCCTTGTTAGCACAATTTATTTTTCATTAAAAAATTTAACCCTTAGAAACCACCCACACATAAAAAAATAGGCATATTCATGCTTATAAATACTTACACTGAGCAGGAATCGAGCCCACGACCTCCAACGTAGCAGTCAACCGCTCTACGCCGCAGAGGTCTCTATTCCATAATATATTCCAAATATCCATACTGATCAATGAAACCATTATGGAGTACTATTAATAACATATTATATTGTCCCATCTTAATCCAAGACCGCCCCTGTTGCCTACGCATTCAATTCGCCATTGTAAACACGGCTAACCACACAAAGCCTCGATCTGAATCACTCTTTATTTCAAAGGTTGTCTAAATAAAAGCTTCATCCAAAAGTACAAATAAATAGCTATTTATTTATGAATGGAAAAGTACGAATAATACAAATTGTATGAATGAAATCGAATAAATACAAGAAGGTATATTTCCGTCCAATTGAGCAGTCCGACTGTGGAAGTATCTCCACAATACAGAATACCGCGTCCATAATAACCTCATGTTGTGTTCCCGGCGGTAAGTAGGGTAGCCAGAGCTCACTGGAGAGTTTTTGTGTTGACAGTGGGAAGACCCTGCTTTGTCTTCGGCACTGACGGAATAAAAGCTCTCTGTGCGTACAGGGTCGGCAGCGCGAGTGTGATTCCCTTGGTGTTGTACACGTCCATAGGTCACGGTAACCACTTTCCATCAGGTCGTGATGATCGGGTCGTGTGCTTGTCTGTAACTGCCACCTAAGTGGTATAAAAAAAGACACCGCTGCAAAAATCCGATGGTAGTCTGGCTCATGGCGCTAAGGAGAAAGCCGATCTGTTGGGTAATCTCTTTGCGTCAAACTCTACTATGAACGACGGGAACGCCGATCCACCGATAATTCCCAGCTGTGGTGCTTCCATGACTGATGTTAAAATCACGCAACGGGTGGTCCGGCGCGAGCTTAAGTCCCTAAATGTTCGGAAGTCAAGTGGGCCGGACGGTATACCGGCGATGGTGCTTAAACACTGTGCCCCAGAGCTGTGCCCTGTACTTACACGTCTTTTCGCACTCTCATACTCCGCAAGGCGGGTCCCAACCTCGTGGAACTGTACCTAAGAAAGGTGACAGGACCGATCCGACCAATTACAGGCCTATCGCTATAACCTCCCTTCTCTCGAAGGTAATGGAGCGTGTTATTAATACACAGCTCCTGAGATACCTTGAGGGAAACGATCTACTGAGCGATCGACAGTACGGCTTTCGCCACCGTCGCTCTACCGGTGACCTTCTTGTGTATCTCACAAACCGGTGGGCGCAGGCCATCGAGAGTCGAGGTGAGGCACTAGCGGTCAGCCTCGATATAGCGAAGGCCTTCGATCGGGTCTGGCACAAAGGTCTTCTTGCGAAGTTGCCATATTATGGACTCCCCGAGGGACTGTGCGAATGGATCTCCAGCTTTTTGTCCAACAGAAGCATCCAAGCCGTCGTCGACGGCAGCTGCTCGGACCGCATGCTCCGTGTTGTCTCCGACGCTGTTTCTGCTGCATATCAATGACATGCTGTCTGATGGCTCCATTCATTGTTATGCGGACGACAGTACCGGAGACACGTGTTACACGGGCCGTGCAAATATCCCTCAGTCCGAGGTGGAGAAGAGTCGCGAACAACTTGTGTCTGAAATCGAGACTACTCTCTCTGAAGTATCCGATTGGGGACGACTAAACCTAGTCCAATTCAACCCCACTAAGACACAAGTATGTGTATTCACCGCTAAGAAAACCCCATTCATTGTAGCGCCGCAATTCCTGGGCACACCGCTTACCATCCCCCCGAGTATCGGGATCCTTGGTGTCGATATCTCCAGTGACGTCCAATACCGAAGTCATTTGCTGGACAAGGTTAAGTTGGCATCAAGAAAGCTCGGAGTGCTCAACAGGGCGAAGCAGTATTTCACTGCGGGGCAGCAACTCCTTCTTTATAAAGCACAGGTACGGCCTCACGTGGAGTACTGCTGTCACCTTTCTGCTGGAGCACCTGCATATCAGCTTGACCCCTTCGACTCAGTGCAAAGACGGGTATTGAGGCTGGTTGACAATCCCATACTCACAGGTAGTGTGGAACCTCTTAGCCTTAGGAGGGATTTTGCCTCACTGTGTGTGTTCTACCGCCTATACAATGGTTTATGCTCAGATGAATTGTTTTACATGATGCCCATAGCTACATTCTATCATCGCACCTCTCGCCATAGGCAGGGAATTCATCCTCACACATTGCGACCTGAGACGGTGCGCACTGTGCGGTATGAAAGAAACTTCATCCCACGCACACTCAAGCTGTGGAATGACCTCCCCCTGCTGCGGTTTTCCCAAGCGCCTACAATATGGGGTTCTTCAAGAGGGGCATCAGAAGGTTTCTTCATGGTCGGCAGCGCGAGTGTGACACCCCTGGTGTTGCATACGTCCATAGGCTACGGTAACCGCTTCCCATCAGGTGGGCCGTGTGCTTGTCTGCCAACTAAGTGGTAAAAAAAAAAAGACACGGTCCTGGGCCAGCCGGAGTGTGAGGGATATGTATCACATAATCTCACCTCCGGCAACCTGCGGCCCACACAGTCGGCGTGCGTTTTAATCGGTTCAAGTCCGTAATAACTGTGAAATCCGGGATTTGCTCTCCAGCTCCTTACCCTAATTAGGTTTAATTTAGTTTTTCCGAGAGCGGCTGCTATCTCACTTATAACCACATAATGAATAATAGTACACATACATACATAATATAATAACGCCTTTATTCCCGGAGGGTTAGGCAGAGGAGAATTAACACACACAATTCTATGAACCTATTGCCGTAGTCCGGGTACTATTGTCGACTCGAGCCATGCATCTGAGGCTGAGTCTGGGCTGTATATATCTGTCTGATGTTAAACAGCCCTATCCCTTAATCGCCTTGTACGCCACCGCATAGGAAGAGATGGAGTAGTCCAAATTCTACTCTACCGGGAACCACGCGGCTAATATAAATAATAGTACTATCTTAGTACTAGTTATAACTTCGAGATGGAAACCTGCACCATGCGGTCTGCTGAATGAACGATGAGAGAGACTCAGCTGTCAAAAGATGAACGTTACCGACGAGGCTCAAGTCAAACGACGTACCTCGTTGACCTGCATCTTATCATCAATCTCTGAGCCTTTGCCCAACTCAATTGGAGACGACTTTCTAGTTTAACTGAACTTTTCTAGATTTCAGGTCTTTTAAGGTCATTCATCGACCTCCGATGCCCGAGTTGTATTCGTACGCCTCCTCCTTCACGAGCATTACTTGCTCACAGAAGGAGGCATGCGGCTGCCTGTTTACATAACTCTATTTCTACATTCATATTATCAATTTCTAACAAATAAGAACTATATGGTAGTTCTGTGAACAGTTGACCTCGCGAGCCCCCTTTACCATATTTTTCTGGACACCCTAAATCAAATATGGTATTCTTAAAAAAGATACTTGAAGTAAAATAAAACGATACGTATCTTCTTATTTTAAACAGCCCTGGATGTTTCAACAAAAATTAATGAGGATGCGCTCTTGAAAACTCCACACTTCCCCCTTTTTCTCATCTGTTTTTTATATCAAAGTTCACCTCCACGAGGCATGATTTTTTATTTCTCAATAATCTGTGAGGAACTATTTCCTTGATGTTTTAGCCAAATATCATCAAGATTCGCACATAAGAGCTAAAATGACGTCAAACCTAGGGCCCTCCCCTTACTAGCCACAAGTTTGAGGTCTAAACCAACCTTATCCTTACCTGCAAATCGGTGAACCAACTAAACAACGGACGAGGCTTTCCTATCTGGATTGGAACGTCAACAGCTCTCGATAATTGTAAGCCACTGTTCAAAAGATTTAAAATACGCCTCTACAATGTCTCTATATCTTAGACATATTATGTGTTTTTGTATTTGAGAAGTTCAGTTATAGCGAATAGTCATATTCGGCATAAGAATCAGCTATGTCTACCTATAATAATACTAGAGTTATTTATAAGGGATGAGTTTTACAAAAACAACAAGCGGCCTTCGGCTTCCAAAACTTAACTTTGGGTGCTAAGAAATTGCTGTGTGGATAAAAGTAACATCAAAACAAAAGTCGGTAACCAAACCGCGGTTCCAAATAAAAGTAATCTAGCTGATTTGAATTTCTTTGAAAATTGTTTATCATCAAAATATTCCTCTACAAAAAAATCTCATGAATCTGAGTCCATTACGGTTGAAGTTAGCAACTTAACTTGTAACTGTATACACAGTGGTCTTGGAACGTTCCCGCTGCACAATCGGAAGAGGCGCCGAGATGTCGCACCTCGCTACACTATCCAGGGCTGTCATCCAACTAATAAAATACAACAAAAAGAAGCGACTGCAAATATGAAACATATGAAAGAATACATAATTCTTGATAGAAAATATATTTTAGAGTGGTTGTATTGTTCTGGAGCGTATTCCTTGTTTCTTCGAATATTCACAACACTGCGGTGTTGTTTAAATACATTCAGGTTAATATAACCGCGTCATCGCTATTGGTTGGAAATAGCTGCTTGTTTGATAATTTGATTGTGACGGGATTCCAACACGACGCTAGCCTGTGACTCTGCGAGGATAAAAGATAGCAAAGTCATGTTGAGGACGCGGGAATGTTATTAGAGATTTTTTATTTATAAAAAGAAAACGAATCGAATTTTTAAAAATTCGCTAGGTTACCATATCAATAATTAATAAGCAAGGGTTACTTTAAAATGGCCACACACACTCAATTTGTCCAAAAAGAAATATATCTACCTTATCAATAGTGTTATGATAGCAAGATATCAGACTGAAAGTATACAGAGTCAGCCCTGAAACAAGTCTAGTGTTCACAATTCGGACGCGGTGCGAGTGCGTGCGATCGATGGACGCCGCAGACGAAGCGGCGCCGCCACCTTCAACGGTTGCATGTGGTAAGTAGCGATCGAGCAATATTTACTTCCAAATATTGGAAAATACTAAGCAAAACATGTTGTTTTAGTAGTAGAAGTAGTTGTGTGTGTGTTGTGCGTAATGAAGTGTTTTGAACTACTGCAAGCACTTTGATAATTTGATAATTCTGCAGGCAAATTGATATATTTTATCGTTATTAGTTACTTAATAATAATTAACCTGGATCGTATATTACAAAGTATTGGGTATACGCTCTACCGACACCTTTGGGGCCGAAACCCACACCTGCTAGTCGGTGCACCTGCTGAACAATAGACGATAGCTTATCTGCCACTTAGGTGAAAAAAAATACAAATATATATGGCACATATGCTTTTCCTTTGGGCTTTGGAGGTCCGACGCAAGAAACATTATCGGAAAATGCTTTTTAGTTATTGTATATTATTAGGTGCTCCCGATAATGTTCAGATCGAGAGAGATAGATGGCCCTGGATCGGCCGGGGTGCAAGGGGTATTCATGTCAACCTCACCTTTGGCAACCAACACCGACTCACAGGCGCCGTGTGTTTTAGTTGGTTCGAGTCCGACATAACCTCTCCCACCGGCTCCGGTGGAGGGTATTTTCGCACGTAATAAAAGGTGCTGTTATGTGTAAACAGGATACAAAAGACAGCTAAATTACACCATTTTTTTATTTATTTTGTAAGTAATACATATTTGGCGATCTCAGACTATATTCATCTCTCACGATTCAAAATTTATTTTGGGTAAGTATGTATTGTATACAAAATATATGTAGCTAAAAATATATGTAGTTAAAT
Organism: Eilema griseolum; assembly: GCA_963662185.1. Lineage (NCBI taxonomy): Eukaryota > Metazoa > Arthropoda > Insecta > Lepidoptera > Erebidae > Eilema > Eilema griseolum. The sequence goes on along the minus strand of OY759239.1, from coordinate 11,264,717 downwards.
ATATGTAGCTTGTAGCCGTGGGTGCTGCCTTTATTTATGTATTACCTTTGATATTAGCGGTATTTTGCCATCACCATCGGAGCTACCTTTAAATTTCCATTAAATAAATACGATAATGTGAATGTTCTCAGGGTGAATTTACATTTACGTGCGAGTTACGTCCGTATTCTGTTATGTCGCATAATGTCGACATAATGCCGGTTAACAGTACCATAAGTAGGTACGTCGTATCGTAATATAATTCTTACCCATTACATTACATTACATTACATTACAACACGTTAATCATGTTGGTGAGTCGAGTTTGTCATGATCTTGAAATTCTTAATTTGAACTTAAATCACAGTTTATTTTTAACTATAATTTATGTTTTATTTTAGTTTTATAAAAATAAAATCTTGAAAATCTCTTTTTTATTTGGATTATATCCAAATAAATATTCAAACATATGTCAATTACAAATTACACAATGTCACCTTAATACTAAATAAATAATACGATGTCAAGACTAATCGAATAACCCACCCCTGATCTTTACCCACGTACCTACTACTTTCGTTTTTACATAAACTCCCTGAATAAAAATAAAATAAACACTAGACTTATTTCAGCCCGGCCCCCTTTAAGTGGTTATAATTTTTTTATAGAACATTATTGTACACACATCTAAAAAAAATTAAAATAGTTTTGGCATTTGTCATTATTTTGGCACAGTCATCAAGGACTATATGTGCCAAATAATACCAAAATCAGGTTCAAAGATTTCGTTACTTACAAATATACATAGATATGAGGCTAATAAAAGTAGTTCGCAGCCAGTAACTTACATCACACCGTTTATCTGGATGTTCCGGCGCCCGGCAGCCTGTCTGGCGCGCCAGTAAACAGCCAAGAGTTTGGACGTAATGCATCCGCGCAAACAGACGCACCCTCTCACTTATACAAATGTATTTGTGACAGCCCTAACTATATAGTGTAGGATTATACTGTCAACGTCCGAACAAAGTCTCAAAATAAACTTAAAACCAAAGTATTAAGAGCAAATCAAACTGTATTGCTGATTTAAATTGTATTATTGTCTGAAATAAATAAATGTGTGGCTCATATATCAGAACAATCAGTTATAAATATTAGTCAAAGGGAAGGGGAGAAACCAAGGCATTAAGATCATTTTGAGTACTTTTCTCGTCAAGATCGATCTGATGATGATTGTGCACAAACTATGGACCAATGACTTAAAATAAATACGTCATGAGAAATAGAAATTAGATAAAAGAGGTAATGAATTTTGACACCATACCGTTTCTTTAAGCAATATATCTATTTTTTTTTTCTAATTATATATATTGCATATTATTCATACATATATATAATCATGCCCTTATCCCCGGAGGGTTAGGCAGAGATGAATTAACACCCACATTTCACCAATCATTGAATTCGGTCCCACGTAATAGAGAGTGAGCCGGACACTATTGTTGACTCGAGCCATGCATCTGAGGTTGAGTCTGGACTTTATATGTCTGTCTGATGTTAAACAGCCATATCTCTTAGTCGCCTTGTAATAGAAAAACGTAATACTGAAGTTTGTAGTAAGGCTAATATAATTCAAGTGAGCTTTTTAGTAGAAATATCATCAGTGCCTAACACATTAATGATATAGTGGTAATGTGTGTTGCTCTTCATTATATTGCAGGCACTTCTTATCCCGATCACTCTTCAACACGCCTTGTATTGTACGACACCGCATGGGAAGAGATGGGATGGCACAAGTTCTACTCTGCTGGGAACCGCGCGAATTCATCTATTTACCGTATCTATTATATATTTCATGCTATTGTTATATAAATACAATACTAAAAATAAAATAATGAACATTAGAATTTTAATTTAGTTACTACAATAGTCATGATCATAGTTATTTACTTTCAATATTGAACAATATAATTGTTTGTTATTGACTTCTTCTTAAGGGATGTTTACCAATCGTTTAAGATATAGAAGAAAAAAAATTGGTTGAGGCGGAATTGGAACCCGCGATGTTTCCCTTACAGGTGGAACGTTCTGATCGCTAAATCACAGAACCTTCGCCTGAAACCATCTATATTCTTCTACACATATATCCGTATATATACGTCTTACGGCGATGTATAATACTTACTTGAGGTAAAAATTACACAGATAATATATGTAGTATAGATAGGCTCACCAAGAAACTGTGAATCATACAGCCTCTTTGTACCTGTTCCTATGAAACCTACATATACAGATACACAACATAGCATACAATATATATAACATACAAGAGAACATATAATGAAGCGGTAGTGAACGCAGTCGATACGCAGGAGGCGCGGGTTCGATTCCCGCTCGGTGCAAATGTTTGTATGCATGAATAAGGACATTTACATTGGTCTGCGGGTATAAAAAGGTCACACACAACGGTTTAAAGGAAAACTAATAACTTTCTGAGTTTCCAGTAGATCTCAAAAGATTCCTATATAATTCGTAAAATGGTCATTCATATGAACAGAATAACAATTCATTTACTAAACAGACTCTAATTTCGTGTAGATCGGTCGTGTAGATATCGCTGCAAGACAACATATTATCCTAATATTTACATAACATACATAAACTCACGCCTATATCCCCGAAGGGGTAGGCAGAGGTGCTAGCACCCACATTTCGCCAGTTTATGTTTAGGTCCCAATGTAATAGGTGGCGAGCCTATTGCCATTAACCGGACACTTATAAACCTGCGATAAATACACACATAATAATAATAATAATATATCTCTTTATTGCCTGTACACAAAGAAGGGATACAGAAAAAATACAATAGGTACATCTTTGTGGCATTACAAGTGGCGGCCTTATTGCACAAGGCAATCTCTACCAGGCAACCATGGGATGGAGTGAAATAGATTAATAGATAGACATTAGACATAGTGGGCAGTTATAATAGTTCCGGATATATTATACAGTTAATGCATACTACTATATATATACATACACACACACACACATGTATATATATATATACATACATACACATATATACACACATATATACACAAATATATACATACACACATACATACATATACACATACACACACATATATATACATACACATACACACATACATACACACATATATACACACACATACATATACATATCTATACATACACATACATACTTACTACACATACATAAACAGTTTAAATGAAACGGTACCTACCATAAGGTACCTGATATACTTATATACATTATACTGAAATCAGTGCGGACATAAATAAGGGAGATATAAAAAAAGAAGATAAAGGTAATAGCTATCGTTCCTGTAAGTAATAGGCTGTAACTAGTTTTTTGAAAACGGCCAGAGATTGCGCACGTCTTACGGTTACGGGTAAGGCATTCCACAATCGGACAGCTTGGACGGTATACGACTTATCCATATAACTCGTGGAGTGCGCTGGCATTTTCAGCCTCAAACTCTCCGACGACCTCAAGACCCTAGAATGCGAGTCACCAAGGAATTGGAAGCGTTCTTTCAGATAGATAGGAGTGAGAGGATGAAATAAAACATTATACAGTAGGTAAAGATAATGAGCATTCCGGCGAAAGCGTATAGGTAACCACTTGAGCTTTGCACGAAATTCGGAGATATGATCATATTTGCGAAGTCCAAATATAAATCGTATGCAAAGATTTTGGAGTCTCTCAAGTTTATTTAGTTGGTCTTCAGTAAGATCTGGATAACTAGCATCGGCATAATCAAGGATGGGAAAGAGAAGGGTTTGTGCAAGCGCAGTTTTCGTGGCAATAGGTAGAAAATTTTGAAGTCTACGCAGGGACCCCGCAGAGGCAAACATCCTGCGACTAATCTCTTGAAGCTGAGGACTCCAAGACAATGAGCTGTCCATATTTATTCCCAGATTTTTCACTTTATCACTATATGGTAACATAATCCCATCACAGGAGACCTGAGGGAGCAGTAACCAGTCAATTCTCGATATATAACTTGAGCTACCAATAATGATAACCTGGGTCTTAGACGGGTTAATTTTCAGACCGTACGATTTACTCCAGTTACATATATGGACCATATCACTGTTAATGATGCCAATAGCATCTGACAGTTTATCCGGAGTAGCTTTCGAGTAAATCTGTAGATCATCTGCGTATAGGTGGTAGGAAGAAGTGAGTTGGTTAGAGATGGAGTTAATGAATATCGCGAAAAGTAGAGGAGACAAAACGCCACCCTGAGGGACGCCAGCAGACGTTAAGCACCAAGAGGACACTGTGTCTTCTATACGAGTACGTTGCCGGCGACCATAACTTCGAAAAGCATCGAAAAGTCATTGGTGTGTGCCATGGTAAACCTGGGATCGAACCCGAGACCTCGTCTCAGCAGTCCATTACCAATACCACTAGGCTACCGTGGTTAATCCTAATATTTACGATTCTAATAAAGTGACCTTTTTAGACATCCTGATAGTGCCTCAGAGAGTATGTTAAGGGGTTGGTCCCGCTTGCCATACGAACATCTATGGCGCTCGTTTCTGGTAGTTGAAGCCCTGAAAAAGCTAACAACTGGTTTAACTTGCTTCGATATTGCCTTTGGGTTGTGGAGGTCAGATGGCAGTCGCTTCTTGGAAAATATTGAAGTTCAGCCAAATAACAAAAGTTCAGTCAAAGTCTCCCCTTTCCTACACAGGACAACACGTGCAGGTCTTAGATGTCATCCGCACACGGTGCATAACATCCGATCAAGAACCAAGCGGTTCGGTGACTCTTTCCTCTGTCGCACCATTAAGGCCTGGAATTCATTACCAGCTCACGTGTTTCCTTCTTCCTACAGTCCCGGGTCCTTTAAGCGGGGCGTGAAAAAGCATATGATGAGGCCGTCAAGCTGAGTGTCACCATTGTCACACGATATGTGTAAGTAATGGTGACCCTCTTTTCTGGGACTTTGCCTTCAGTTTGCCATCAGGCAAGGCGAAGTCCAATTGACGTGTCCTATATAAAAAAAAAAAAGTAGAAACCTCTAATTTCTTAGGTTAAGAGGAAATGAATTTGCGAGGACTAAGACAATCTTACATCTGAAGACCCAAGACGGCGTGCGGTTTTAGACAGTTCGAGTTTGACATACCGCCTCAGCCGGATTGTAGGGATCTATCCGAAGAAGTCCCCACACTTTAAAAAAATAATTATAAAGAATTTTTTAATTTGGATCAGGAATAGGCATATATAATACCCTGTCAATTTGCTCCTATCCTGACCAACTTGACGAGATCGAGAGTGTTAATAGTCCGACTAAAATTGGCTTGCTTCTATTTTGTGGAGCGTTTTCTCTAAGGACTATGAATAAAGTTATTCTGTTATTTGTATATGCCCACGTAAATAGGCTTATGATAATAAGACCTAGATTTTGTAGACTTTAGGCAAATATGCAAACAAACTACGAATATACAAACTGATCAAGGATAGAAAATGTATTTGCTTACTTTGTTAGATCAAATATCAATTATTGCACGAGCTTGAATTTGAAATGAAATTTATCATTTTGGGTATATTTAAAGCCAAAGATAAAAACAAGACCTGAAATACTCCCAAATACTCCAACCAACATACGTTTCCATCCAAAGGTTGCCTGGAAGAAATTGTGTAAAGCAATAAGGCCGCCCTTGTCTTCTCAATTTCTGAAACATGAATATTGTAATTGGCGTACAATACATACATATAATCACGCCTTTATCCCCGGAGGGTTAAGCAGAGATGAATTATTACCCACATTTCACCAATAATTGTATTCGGTCCCACGTAATAGGGGGTGAGCCTATTGCCGTATTTCGGACACTATTGTTGACTCGAGACATGCATCTGAGGCTGAGTCTGGGCTGTATATATCTGTCTGATATTAAACAGCCCTATCCCTTAGTCGCCTTGTACGGCACCGCATGGGAAAAGATGGAGTGGATTCTACTCTGCAGGGAATACAAACATACAAATTGTTATAATCTTTACTGCGTTAGTTCTGATCGCAACAAAGGCTCTTCTAGGAGTCTAGGATACAGAAAAAGATATTTAGAATCACACATTAGCTAAGATATTACATATATTACACACACATATATATATAAATTGTCACGCCTGTAAACCCCAGAAGGGGTATTGTAATGTAAATTATTCCTACCTAGGCGGATACAGCTGATGAGGCAGCCGGTGGAGGCAGCATAAGAACGGCAAAAAATTAGGAACTCTGCAGTATGCATAGGTGTTTTAACACCTACATTTCGCCAACTATGATATTTAGTCCCACGTAATAGGGGGTGAGCCTGATGGAGTGACCCTACTCCACTGGGAACTAACACGGTTTCATATCAACATATTCAAGTTGCGTAAAACGTCTAAGACCAAATAGAAACAGGGTGGGATCACAGAGGGTTACGCACCGCGCAGGTATGTCGATAAGTCAACAACCTCGGTACGGGAATGCCATTAATGTTTGGTGTTCAACCACACGCTGCAGTATGTAGGACACAGTCGTGACATAGCTTCTTAGTATTGTGTAAATAGATATTACTGTGTATATGTCACAGTAAAAGTTCTTGATCGGAAAAACTACAATTGACTAAAAACACACCAAAATTTTGATTAGACATAAGTGTTTTTCGACCTGTAAAAGGTGTCTGGGACAGACTGGATGCAGAAGGCAGAGGAACAGAAAAAATGGCGCACATTGGGAGAGGCCTATGTCTTGCAGTGGACTACGGTGAGCTAATTGATTGATTGAAGTGCTTTTGACTGATGCTCGTTGCAAAAATTACTTTAAACCACTAGACTCAACATGAATCTGTCTGAAGGGAAGAAGTAAGTCTAGGAATAAGCTAAATACAGCGGTACCTAACGAGACAGCGAGCTCATTATACGTAAATAGTAACATCGAAAATGAATCATAATTTAGGTACTTTGAGATAGATAACTTACCCTAGAAACTATGTAACAAGTACCACCTTCAGTCACCCCGCGACCTTGGCTACTGAAAAATAACCAAAACTTAGGGTTAAATTATAAATGAATATTACCAATTTTTTTTTTTATACCACTTAGGTGGCAGACGAGCGCACAGCCCACCTGATGAAAAGTGGTTACCGTGGCCTATGGACGTGTGTAACACCAGAGAAGCCACACTCGCGCTGCCGACCCTGTAAGCACAGAGTTTCTGTGCCGTCAGTGTAGAAGAAAAAGCAGGACAAGCCTTTAGTCATTGACCACACCACCATTGACCCACTGAGAGCACAAATTCTCCAGTGAGCTCTGGCTACCCTACTCACCGCTGGGTGTTCCCAGCGGTGAGTAGGGTGTTGTGTTCAACATGAAGTTATTATAACCGCTATATTCTGTAGGGCGAAGGAACTTCCCCAGTCGGACTGCTCAATTGGGCGGAAATACCGCCCAATTGAGCAGTCCGTCTGTTAAAAAGTGCTTTTATTGCAACACTGGACTCTAGCTAGAAAGAATGTATAAGTAACTCTTGCGTATTAACTTGACATCTGGCTTCTCAAACGTAATAATAAAAAACACAAACCTCTGCGAAACTTAAACTAAAGCAAACGTGCAACGGTCACAATGTTGCGGATGCTGCTGGTCTCGAAGGATGAGAGTTGGGCCTCATGCGGGGATGCGAGAGGAGGGTTGTTTTCGAACCAGGTGCCATGTTAATTTGTACGAGTTGTAAGTAAATAGTGCGGTCGCTTGACAATCTAACGAGTTCTCCATCGCAGTGGCACCTATTATCGCCCCACTTTTCGACATTCTATGGGGACATCGCGCTCCCTACATCCGAGATCAGCCTGGGTGCGAGGGAGATGCCTTATTGAAGAACCTTACACCCGGTAATAGAAACTTGAGCGTCGTACAGTTTTAGGTGGTCTAAGTCCGACAAAGCCACTTCCCATGGCTGAAGCCATCAAGGTTGGTATCCATTGGGATTTCTGCACGAAAATAAGGAAATTTTGCGATTCCCAAATATGACCAATTTGGTATTTTAACAGTAACATACCTATTATAAAGTGCTCTTTAGTCACGGTAGCTTCGTAACGTCAGAAATTTGTTAAATGCGAAATTATATAGAAAAGAATAGCTATTTTAAAAATCTTGTTCATATTAATTCTCGTTTACGTTTTACTTGTTTTTAACCGAGTTTGAAAAGGAATAGGTTATCAATTCGATTGGTATTTACTAATTTAAATTACAGAATTTTCTCCAGGCAAAGTAATCATAATCATAATCATCATTTATTTGTGGAACATAGGTTAGTTACAGATCTTATAATAATGTTAGAATGTCCTCTATATTCTCTACCACATTGTGTGATGTACAAATATTTTTTAATTTAGAACTATGTATGTCAATTCATGCAATGTCAACGAATTATTAGTTTCAAAAAATGTCAAACAATTAAATAAGTTATGTCAAAGCAGTAAAATAATAAAATAAAAAGAAAATTAAGTCAGAAATTAAATCATGATAAAAAATTAAATTAAATGTCTTTGTCACTTTAATTGAGTAGTATGCTTTATCGAGCAAGAATATTTGCACTTTTTTTTTAAACATTACCAAGTTTTCGCTAGATTTTATGGCTTTAGGTAGTTTGTTGTAGATCTTAGGTGCCATTACAAAAAATATACTTTTATGTAGTAATTCCTGTAATATTGTAATAGTGGAAATTAAAATGAAATTCTCACTTAGTATGTACTATATACTAAGTATATATTTACTAAAAGGAAGCCAGTTCGCATAGTGGAAGACCGGCGGGTTTTTCCCAAGCGGGGGTCCTCCGCGGTAGCCTAGTGGTATGGGTAATGGACTGCTGAGACGAGGTCTCGGGTTCGATCCTAGGTTTTACCATGGCACACACCAATGACTTTTCGATGCTTTTCGAAGTTATGTGTGTATTTATCGCAGGTTTTAAGTAACCGGTTAGTGGCAATAAGCTCGCCACCTATTACATTGGGACCTAAACATAAACTGGCGAAATGTGGGTGCTAGCACCTCTGCGTACCCCTTAGGAGATATAGGCGTGAATTTATGTTATGTTATATGTGTTTTTTGTTTAGTATTTCAGCAGTATTTTTTTGCATATATTGGTACCTAAATGGAACTTCTCCCACCCATATTCCCATTATACTGTAATTTTTGTAAACCACGAGTTACCGCCCCGTGGTTTCCGGCAGAGTAAAAATAGGGCCACCCCATCGCTTCCCATGCGGTGTCGCACAAGGCGACTAAGGGATAGGGCTGTTTAACATTAGACAGATATATACAGCCCAGACTCAGCCTCAGATGCATGGCTCGAATCAACAATAGTGCCCGGAAAACGGCAATAGGCTCACCCCCTATTACGTGGGACCAAATACATTTATTGGTGAAATGTAGGTGTTAATTCACCTCTGCCTAACCCTCCAGGGATAAAGGTGTGATTGTGATATGTATGGTCTACAGACTTTACAGTTTGGTTTATTGACCCAAAAAAATACCCGGGAGGTACTAAGTAGTGAAAGTTGAATTGACTAGGGACACACATCGAAACAAATACTTGAGGAGGTGTCTATATTTGTGAAGCCGAGGTACCTACCTACTGAGATATGCTAATTTCAAATAAGTTTATAAAGAAGCTTATAATCTTGTTTGTTATGAATTCTGGTCAATGAAACGCATAGAATAAATCAAAAAGCCTAATGTTATTACATAAGTACTACAACGGTGTTCACATACTATTATGCTGATGTGACCTTAAAAGGCTCCCATACTGGTTTACCATGTTTTAGAAAGTGTCCACTGTCTCTTTCTAACACACCAGCTTTGCACATAAACCATCTCGCTCTAGTACTCACGAGAAATCTCATTCAGTTTGCTCTTCACTTGTGTTTGTATTCGTACAGAATTGTACACGGTGCGTTTGCGCGGCAAAAATAGAAAAAATAATATGTGGATATCGTGATAAATATTAAATGTGATGACAAATATGGATAATAATAATAACAAAGGCAAAGTAAGTGATAGTAATTATTATTATATAATCGTAGATAGATTTTTTGTCTTGTCAAATGTTCAATGTTCAACATGCAAGTAAGCTGAACTTTAAATAGATACATATTTTAATGACCTTTGTGTTGCGATAATAGAGCTTTCCACTGTTATGTTCCGACCCAAGGGTTCAACTATTCTCGATCAGTGTAAATCTTTAAGGACATAATTCCATTATCTATTAGGTAAATAGGTATGAATATCATCTCTAATAATAATTACGAAATACTACAACCAATACATATTTACATATTTTCATTTAAATGTTGCCTGGCAGAAATTGCGTAAAGTGATAAGGACACCCCTTTTACTGCTCTTTTCTTTATTATTTTCTGTATCGTAAATAATAAATAAATTAATTAAACATCTACAAAAAATGTACCTACAGTCTATATCTTTGTGTACTAAGGCGCGTACGTAGTTGGCTTAGATAGTTTTTTATACCACTTAGGTGGAAGACAAGCACACGACCCACCTGATGAAAAGTGGTTACCGTGGCTTATTGACGTGTGCAACACCAGAGGAGTCACACTCGCGCTGCCGACCCTGTCAGCACATACAATAGTTTGGGTTCAGATAGTATGGTAAATAAATGTGTAATATATTCTAGCACCTTATATTTGATCCAAACACCAACCCCGGTTGTATTCAAATCTGGTCTTTGAGAGCCCAGGGTCCTCTCTCCTACAACTGTATTATTTTTTTACCTTGACCGATCAAACTCCAGAGTTAGCCATTTTTTTAATACTTACTACTTAGGTGGCAGACAAGCGCACGGCCCTCCTGATGGAAAGTGGTTACCGTGGCCTATGGACGTGTGTAACACCAGAGAAGCCACACTCGTGCTGCCGATCCTGTAAGTACAGAGTTTCTGTTCTGTCAGTATAGAGGACAAAGCAGGACAAACCTTTAGTCATCCCACTGACAGCACAAATTCTCCAGTGAGCTCTGGCTACCCTACTCACCGCCGGGAACACAACAAGCACTGAAGCCTGAACTAGAGTCAGTCGCTTCCATTGATATACAAAATTTTGTATACCTATCAATGGTCGCTTCACGAAAAATTTCGAAGTTTAGCCAAATCCGCAGTTAGACTATTAAAACGGACCCCAGACTCCGAGGTAAAAGCTTCTGATACGACTGGGATTAACGCTAGGATAAAGAAGAAGAGTTTCTTCCGTCTATAAGCAGATATACCAGCTCGCAGGTTCGCAGGAGGTAGGACGCGGCGGTATTTCCACCCAATTGAGCAGTCCGACTGTGGAAGTACCTCCGCCCTACAGAATACCGCGGTTATAATACCTTCGTGTTGTGTTCCCAGCGGTGAGTAGGGTAGCCAGAGCTCACTGGAAGTGGACAGAGCGGGAGAATTTGTGCTGTCAGTGGGATGACTAAAGGCTTGTCCTGCTTTGTCCTCTACACTGACGGCACAGAAACTCTGTGCTTACAGGGTCGGCATCGCGAGTGTAGCTTCTATGGTGTTACACACGTCCATAGGCCACGGTAACCACTTTCCACCAGGTGGGCCGTACGCTGGTCTGTCACCCAAGTGGTATAAAAAAAAAGAGGTTTGCATGGACCCACGATGAACTCGGAAGAGATCAGATACCCAGCACCAACAGTTTGACTCGAACAACGAAATACTTCGTTTCTAGCTTCTCACTCAGTACAGTCAAAGGGCCCTAGATTTTTATAAAGGGTAAGGCTTAGGTCCCAGGGTATATCTTACCTTTTCCCATACTCATCACCACACAATCAGAATCAATCAAATCACAATCAAATCAAATGAAGAAAGGTATTTTAAAGAAAGAACATGTCAAGAGAACCCAAATCGGCCTTAGCGCGCCTCACCGTTTCTGGAGACGAGTTGTGGACTCTGTGGACCCCACACTCAAGGAAGGCCAGATTGAAAGAGATGGCCCTGGGTCGGCCTGGGTGCGAGGGATAGCATGTCAACCTCACCATCGGCAAGCAAAAACGACCCACAGACGCCGTGCGTTTTAGTCGGTTCGAGTCCGACATAACCTCTCCCACCGGTTCCGGTGGAGGGGTATCCGTTAGAATTTTTGCACGTAAACAAAAAGAGTACCCAAATCCTGTGAGTATGTATGAAAACACATTCATACAAATTCATTCATAGTCGGGATTCGTAGCTGGTGGAAACATGTGACTCTACCTACCCCACTGGAAAAGACGCGTGACTGTATGAATGTATTTAATACATGTATCAATAGGCAATAGGTATCACGAGATTCGCACTTCGAACGCTACAGACGGTTTACACTTAGTTTGAAAGTTCAATGACCTACTTTTTATTCGGCTCAAAAGGTGCGCTTGAGTCGTAATCGCAAATTAAACTTCTAGGCACAATAATTGTAAAGCTTACAATACAAAAATTCATCTGAAGTTCAAGCGAACGCGATCCTTTACTTACTTAAAAGGAATATCACGAATGGGTTAAATACTGAATCTCTTTTTTTTATATACAACTTAGGTGGCAGACAAGCACACGGCCCACCTGATGGAAAGTGGTTACCGTGACCTATGAACGTGTGTAACACCATTGGAGTCACTTCCGTGCTGCCGACCCTGTAAGAACAGAGATTTTATGTGCCCTCAGTACGGAACACAAAATCAGGACAAGCCTTTGGTCTTCCCACTGACAGTACAAAAACTCTCCAGTGAGCTCTGGCTACCCTACTCACCACCGGGAACACAACACGAGGTTATTATAGCCGTGGTATTCTGTAGAGTGGAGGTATTTCCCCAGTTGGACTGCTCAATTCGGACGGGAATACAGTCGTGTCCTACCTCTCTTTTTTAACCGAGTTCTAGAAAGGAGGAGATTCTCTATTAGGATGCTTATATATATTGTTTTATATTTGTACGCGCATAGCTCCGTCGTTTGTGGACGGATTTGAAAAAATCTTGTTGATGATAAGTAGGATAAATAAACTACCGTGTACCTAGTTTTTAATGCACGCACTTAACATTAAAAAGTAGTGTTAATTGCGCAGATCAGTCAGACCGTAGCATATGTATATTCTAGTCTAGATAACATAGACCATCCAACCGAGCGTTTTATTAAACTAAAACAGTGTACATACAAGCTTTCTTGCAGTTATTCATGCTCCTACTTCGGTCTAAGCTCATTTTTTACATTTTTTTTATTTATTTGTTTTTTTTATACCACATAGATGGCAGACAAACGCACGGCCCACCTGATGGAAAGTGGTTACCGTGGTGTACAGCTCAGTTAAATTTTTTTTTTTTTTTTTTTTTTTTTATATAGGACACGTCAATTGGACTTCGCCTTGCCTGATGGTAAGCTGAAGGCAAAATCCCAGAAAAGAGGGTCACCATTACTTACACATACCGTGTGACAATGGTGACACTCAGCTTGACGGCCTTATCATATGCTTTTTCACGCCCCGCTTAAAGGACCCGGGACTGTAGGAAGAAGGAAACACGTGAGCTGGTAATGAATTCCAGGCCTTAATGGTGCGACAGAGGAAAGAGTCTCCGAACCGCTTGGTTCTTGATCGGATGTTTTGCACCGTGTGCGGATGACATCTAAGACCTGCACGCGTTGTCCTGTGTAGGAAAGGGGAGGGTGGGACTAATTGGAAGAGCTCATCAGAACACTCCCCATGGTACAGACGGTAAAATACAGCCATGGACGCAACACAGTAAAATACCTAATTGCTCAAAGTATGGCTGCTAGTACTTAAGTTGCAATAAAATTGCAGCAACCACTACTAAAAGTGACAACTTTTAAAGGAAACTTAGCCAGTCAGATTCGAAGCTTTCACCTCAGAGTCTGGTGTCCGCTTTACCAGTCTAACGGTGTATTTGGCTGAACTTACATATTTTCCTCGAAGCGACTGGCACCTGACCTCCACTATCCGAAGGAGATATCGAATCATTACAGTTAGACCAGTTGTTGTATTTTTAGGCTCCATAGATGTTTTTGCCATAGATGTTCGTATGGCAACCGGGACCGACGGCTTCACGAGCTCTCCGAGACAGGGCCAGATCAAATATTTGCAATGAACGGGGATCGAACCCGCGTCATAGTTTCACATCGAAGTCGCGACAAGCTTACATTAGTAAATCTTCCATTCTAATCGATTAAGATATAGAAAAAATGTAATCGGTTTAGACGGGATTCGAACCCGCGATCTTTCCCTTACAGGGATTACGCTCTAACCACTAAGCCACAGAACTTTCGCCCGAAACCATCCAAATTCCATTCCATTTTGTTCCGAAGCATCTCTACTTTTAGAATGACCTTATAAGGACTTGAAACGGTTATTTATTAGAAGCCCTTTTATTTATGAATGTGTTTATTTTCAGCATACTGATAAACCAGAAGCAGAAATAAATGAAACCTTAAAAAACATTATCGATAAGGAAAACTCGAATGAATCAGAATTAATGAAAAGCGACAGAAATAACTTTAGGAAAAAAGATTCATTCTCGAATATATTTCTACTTGTGTGTATTATAGGGGTATCGCTCGGTATTCTATTAGAAATTATAAATGTTGCTAAAAGAAATCAGAGGTTTAGCAAAGATAATTGTGTAGAAAGACCAAAATATTGGGTGTATTCTAACAATTTAGATGTAGATAACAAAAATGGTTTACTCAAACATGTACATTCGGTGCTCGGGCGATCTGGGTACGAAAAAGGATCGAACAGATCTTCTTGGGATCTACTGTGGTCTCATGATTCACCTTTCAACCCTTTACAGCAGGCTCTTCTGAAATTAAAACCTCACCAGAGAGTTAATCATTACCCCGGAACAGGTTTTATTACAAGTAAAGTACATTTAGCTACTACAGATTCCAAATATATACCGAAAGCTTTCAGATTACCAAAGAACAAAGAAGATTTCTTTGAATACGTTAAGAATAATAAAAACTCCTTATTTTTGGAGAAGCATAATATGCATAGAGGTGTGCGTTTGAAGAACGTGAGTGAAATAGATGTGTCCAGTGGTGAAAGTTTTGTACAAGAGTATATACAAAAACCTTTCTTAGTGGATGGACATAAGTTTGATATTGGTGTGTACGTCGTAATAACATCAGTGGATCCTTTGAGAGCCTATTGGTACAAAGGCGATGTTTTGTTCAGGTAATGTTTTTCATTCATTTCTTTAATATGATCGGAGATATGAATTTGAAATTGTATAATATATTTTTTTACTAGTAGATACCTGCGGATTGGCCCACGTGAATGTGGGTTTTAGTAGATCCAACGTAACATCAACCTTCACCAATCTAGTAATAAAGTTATCGGGATATTTATCATGTTGTATTGTTCTGAGTTTCCGATATTTCATCGCCAATACTCCAGTTTCTTCGTGATCATGGTGCTCTTTTTTCTTTTTATACCACTTATGTGGCGGACAAGAGCACGGCCCACCTGATGGAAAGTGGTTACCGTGGCCTATGGACGTGTGTAACACCAGAGAAGCCACCCTCGCGCTGACGACCCTGTAAGCACAGTTTCTGTGCCATCAGTGTAGAGGACAAAGCAGGATAACCTTTATTCATTCCACTGACAGCACAAATTCTCCAGTGAGCTCTGGCTACCCTACTCACCGCTGAGAACACAACATGAAGTTATTATAACTGCGGTATTCTGTAGGGTGGAGGTACTTCCCCAGTCGGACTGCTCAATTGGGCGGAAATACCGCCTAACAACAACGCCGAAATATCGGCAACTCAGATAAAAACTTCATGGTAAATATCCCGATAACCATGATAGTTTAAATACCTTCACCCATCTGTTTACCACATGAAAAATATATTTTAGCGAATAAATTATGTTGCTGAACACATACCAATAGGGTTGCCCAAAAAAATATCGGTAGGAAATTAATTATTAAAAATTTTGAAACGTGATTATTTTTCTCTAATTTCACTGATTCATATTTTCGAATTTCAAAGATGAGCTGCCCTTATTCATGACCAAATTTTCACATGCAACCCTATATTAATTAATTCGCATTGATATCTAGTTACGTACACATGGCAACCAGGTAGTATGGAGCAGAAAAAGGTAGATTAACTAGCTTTTACAATTAGTATACACCGTATACTTTTCACTGATGGTTCATTTTTATAGCAGACAAGTCAGTGCAGTTTTCAGCTATTGGGCAACCCTATTGGTATTTATTCAGCAACCCATTTTATTCACTAAAATATTTTTTTTATTAAGTAAAAAGATGATTGAAGGTCAATGTTACGTTGGATCCTATACTATAACATTTTAAGTCTGATCAAGAAAGCTTGCACTTATAAGCTCAGAGTCCGCCTACTCCCCTTCCTATAATTCGGTTCTTACGATTATAATATATGAAAATCCCAACTTCAAAAGGAATACATGTGCCAGAGCCTTTTATGTTTATACCACTTAGGTGGCCGACGAGGATACGACCCACTGATGGGAAATGATTACCGTGGCCTATGGACGTATGCAACACCAGGGGTGTAACTAACTTGGACTGGAAGACTCTTTTTTTTTTTTATACCACTTAGTTGGCAGACAAGCACACGGCCCACCTGATGGGAAGCGGTTACCGTGGCCTATGGACGTATGCAACACCAGGGGTGTCACACTCGCGCTGCCGACCATGAAGAAACCTTCTGATGCCCCTCTTGAAGAACCCCATATTGTAGGCGCTTGGGAAAACCGCAGCAGGGAGGTCATTCCACAGCTTGAGTGTTCCACAGCTTGAGACTCTATTGCACCTTCCATTGTAATCCACTAATTCCCATTTAATCTTACAGATACTGTCCATCAAAATATTACCCATTCAACCCTAACGATTTGGACAAGTATGTCATCAGAGACGACTATCTGCCGACATGGGAGGTGCCGTCTCTGGCTATGCCATTCAACGCGCTAGGTCACGGCATGAAAGAAGCATTCGATATATATGTTAGATCTAAGGTAAGGATCACTGTCCTTAGTGTAAATTGAACCACAGGGGTGTTTGCCAGCAATATTAAGAAAATGTCTATGTGTGTGCTAGTGTGAGTTTTTCTCCTCTCGAACTAACTTTAGTTCGAGAAGTCGAACAGCTACATCCAGATGGAGAGACGCGTGAAGCTATACACTCTGTATAACTCTATCCTTCTCCCTCTCAAAGCACCATCTACTACATGTTTTGGCAGACCCACTAATATTTTTTTAATCAATACTAGTAACTTAACATATATACAGGAACCCCCAAGATAAGCTAAATTATTTTCTCCAGGAGTGGATTGTATTCAACTTCACAAACTCTTAATTTTCAGAAAAAGTATTCACGCCCAGAAACTCTTGTACTTACAGGGTTGGCAGCGCGTGTTGCACACGTACTTAGGCCACGGTAACTACTTTCCATCAGGTGGGCTGTGTGCTAGTCTGCCAACCAAGTGGTACTAAAAAAATATCAAGCGGGAATCGAAAATTTGAACTCGTGACCTCTCACGTAGCAGTGAATGCTCTACAACCACACCACATTTATTATGTATATTTATACGTGTTTTAGAGAATGTTTTTTTTTTTAAACCAAGATTCATTTTTTTTTTCGTGCGCAAAATCCCCCCCGGATACCTCTCCACCGGAGCCGGTGAGAGAGGTTATGTCGGACTCGAACCGACTAAAACGCACGCCGCCTGTAGGTCGTTTTGGTTGCCGAAGGTGAGGTTGACAGGCATATCCCTCGCACCCTGGCCGACCCAGGGTCATCTCTCACGATCTGGCCCTCTTCTCGGGTGTGGGGACTACAGAGTCCCCAAACCAAAATTCACTTTGATATTTTCACTTAATAAGGCTTTCTAATATTACAGGGTAAAGACCCTTCGCCCATGTGGGAGGAGGTTCAAAAGGCGATAGCGGAGATACTCATCATGAAGGAACATTATATTGTGACAGCTGTAAGTACACTCTAAAAATACACGTAGGTATTAGATCAAAGTAAAACCGATGCCGGCACAGTGGCATAAGTTTACACATATCAAAGTTTGTATCTAGTTCGTATCCCGGGCTAGATAGTCGATAAAAAAAGTTATTTGGGAGTTTTATTAATAAGTTGGTGTCCGGCGGAGTAGAATTTAGACCACCCCATCTCGTCCCATGCGGTGTCGTACAAGGCGACTAAGGTATAGGACCAGTAGATAAGTATATACAGCCCAGACCCAGCCTCAGATGCATGGTTCGAGTCAACAATAGTGACAGGATAACAACAATAGGCTTACGAGGAACCAAATGTCGGCAGCGCGAGTGTGACACCCCTGGTGTTGCATACGTCCATAGGGCACGGTAACCGCTTCCCATCAGGTGGGCCGTGTGCTTGTCTGCCAACTAAGTGGTTTAAAAAAAATTTAAAAAAAACTGCAATGATTGGTGAAATGTGTTTGTAAATTCACCTCTACCTAACCCTCCGGGGACAACGGCGTGATTATATATTACTTATGTGTATGTTCATAAACTACCGGCACATAAGCACAGAAAGCTAAACTAAGCTAAATTAAGCTTAAAGCAAAGCTAAGCTAAGTCAGAACATAATCATATAATAATCACGCCTTTTTTCCAATGGAGTAGGCAGAGACCACTTGTTTTCACTCAATACGATCCTGACATACATTTTGTGTTTTACTGCTTTCTTTATATTTTTTGTTAATAGTATTTCAATCTTTGAGGACATTATACACACGTGGTACCCGGCAGAGTACAATTAGGTCCACCCCATCTCTTTATATGCGGTGTCGTACAAGGCGACTAAGAAATAGGACTGTTTAACATCAAACAGAGATATACAGCCCAGACTCAGCCTCAGATGCATGACTTTTTTGAACAATAGTGCCCGGAAGACGACAATAGGCTCACACCCCAATTACGTGGGACCGAATACAATTATTAGTGAAATGTGGGGTGTTAATTCACCCTCCGGGGATAAAGGCGTGGTTACATGTATGTATGTATACACAACGCTACCTAGACCTAAAATCAACATAGCTTGACCAACTTATGTTATGGTTCTGGAATGCGTATATACCGACAAAATTATATTTTCCATAAGCCCCCCCCCCCCTCCCCCCGCCCATGTCATCCTGGTCCCTATTCTTCTATTTTTTGTCTTATTCAAATCATGTCATACCACTGACAATAAAATTAAAACAATAGTTACTAGTTAAATTTTACTTTACTGTTATGCTGTTAGAGTCTCAAATTAAAATGGTATCTTGTAGAGTAAATAAAAAATGTAATGAATTAACTCTTTTTCATTTAATTTTGGATTTCATGCCTATATGAATAAGGTCTTCAATTTAATGTTATTTTTTGCAGTTAAGTTATAACAGTTTTTTTATACCACTTAAGTGACAGACAAACCCACGGCCCACCTGATGGAAAGTGGTTACCGTGGCCTATGGACGTGTGCAAAACCTAGAGAAACACACTCGCGCTGCCAATCCTGTAAGCACAGAGAATGACTGTACCATCAGTGTAGAAGACAAAGCAGGACAAGTTTTTGGTCTTCCCACTGACAGCAGAATCGGCCGAAGGGGTGTTAGTCGACTTGTGTAAAACATACATAGATACATACATATAATCACGCCTTTATCCCTGGAGGGTTAGGCAGAGGTGAATTAACACCCACATTTCACCAATAATTGTATTCGGTCTCACGTAATAGGGGGTGAGCTTATTGCCGTATTCGAGCACTATTGTTGACTCGAGCCATACATCTGAGGCTGAGTCTGGGCAGTTTATATTTATCTGATGTTAAACAGCGCTATCCCTTATTTGTATTGCACGACACCGCATGGGAAGAGATGGGGTGGCCCTAATTGTACTCTAACCCGTTGTCCTAAGTAAGCGACAAGTGCGACATCGCGGCAATGCGACGCGATGCGCGACATATTCATCCTAACTTCACATGAAGTATTCACGCGACACAAAATAGGACACAATAAAGAACAACAACCATTTTATATTTTTGCACCGCGTCGTGTTGTCGCTGTTGTCGCTCACATAGGACAATGCCTAAAACTTAAACTTACTCTAAAACTAATTCTACTTAAAATTGTGTAAAACATTCAGTGAAAAGAAATGGGGTAGGCAATAAGCAAAATGTTCCACTGGTAACTGTAAATAGATAGTATTTATATGATCCTAAAACTGATTCAGTTGTTCAAGCATCACAAACCCAGACATATTTTTATTTGATTTGCATTAATTACATATTCAACTAGGTCATCAAATTTGAATATCAGCTGTGCTCGAAGGTTACAGACCTATAATGGAGCGTCCAGTAATTACGTGAAGCAATTATTGCTATTTTTCTATCCCAACAAGCCTTTCGAGCCCCCTATCCTATCAGTATAATGACTTTTGTTATTTTCGATTGCATTGGATTAACATACATACGTACATATAATAACGCCTCTATCTCCGGAGGGTTAGGCAGAGGTGAATTAAGACCCACATTTGACCAATTCGGTCCCACGTAGCAGGGGGTAAGCCTATTACCGTATTTCAGGCACTATTGTTAACTTGAGTCATGCATCTGAGGCTGAGTTTGGGTTGTATATATTTGTCTGATGTTAAATAGCCCTATCCCTTAGTCGCCTTGTACGACACCGCATGGGATGAGATGTGGTGGTCCAAATTCTACTCTGTATAAAGTCCCACTTTTCACTGAAACCCACGATTCATTGAAAAATAAATATATCATTTTTTTTTTTGTGCGAATGGGACTGGTTAACTGTGAATTTTAACCCATTTCAAATAAGGATAATGTTCAATATTCGTCTGAATGTTTATTCTCAATGCAATTCGATTAACTAATAGTGTCTTGTTCTATGTAACATAACATAAACTCACGCCTATATCCTCGAAGGGGTAGGCAGAGGTGCTGGCACCCACTTTTCGCCAGTTTATGTTTAGGTCCCAATATAATAGGTGGCGAGCCTATTGCCATTAACCGGGCACTTATAAACCTGCGATAAATACACACATAACTTGTTCTATGTTCTGCAATTTAATAAAAAAAATCTAACTATATCTACAAGTTCTTTGCAATCTGGGCCTCGTTTCTGCTAAAGCAAAACGACGGACACTGCTAATAAGTCCATTTAATTTAAGACCTTAATGCAATGATGTTAAAATCCAAAATTAAAAGGGATTTTTGCTGAGTGACCGAAAACATAATGATCATTTAAATTGAATTCATTTAAATTTGGATTTTAAGATTATAGAAATAAAGTCAAAAATTTTGTGTCATTTGTTACAGTCTGTGGCATGACAGTGGTTTTGCAATAGTAGAATTGATTACCTTTTTTATACCACTTAGGAGGCAGACAAGCGCACGGCCCACCTGATGGAAAGTGGTTACCGTGGCCTATGGATGTGTGTAACACCAGAGAAGCCACACTCGCACTGCGGACCCTGTAAGCACAGAGTTTCTGTGCCGTCAGTGTAGAGGACAAAGCAGGACAAGCCTTTAGTCATCCCACTGACAGCACAAATTCTCCAGTGAGCTCTGGCTACCCTACTCACCGATGGAAACAGAACACGAAGTTATTACCTATTCTCGCTTAAAAAATACACGATATTTATCGAGACGCTTCCCACGAGAAGTTGAATGATCTCTCTTAAACACTTTACGTCATTAATGGCCGCGCCCTAAACGTAATTCAAATGTTTACAGACCAAACGCTACCCTTCCAAGGATAACTTCTTCGAAATGATGAGGTTCGACCTAATTCTAGATGAGGATCTAAAAGTGTATCTTCTAGAAGCTAACATGTCTCCGAACTTAGATTCATCGCATTTTATTAAAAACGCAGTATTGTATGAACAAGTTATTTACAATCTGTTCTCGCTGACGGGCATATCACGACAGCCCAATGGTGCCAACCTGAGGTGAGAATTATTTTTAATTTTTTTATACCACTTAGGTGGTAGACGCCCAACTGATGGAAAGTGGTTACCGCAGCCTATTGACGTGTGTAACACCAGAGGAGTTACACTCGCGCTGCCGACCCTTAAAGCACAGAGAGTTTCGGTGGCGTCAGTGTAGGAGGCAAACCTGGACAAACCTTTAGTCTTCCCACTGACAGTACAAACTATCCAGTGAGATCTGGTAACCTACTCATGAGAAATGTGGTGAGAATTCTATTAACAGATATAAGAATGTCAATTTCGTTTTACAGCGACGTACCTACTAAAGGTCTATTAATATATTCTTACACGTGCACACAGACACACTTATATAACATATATATAATATATATATAATATATATACTTATTGTTTAACTACCTCAAAAGATGTCATCATATGAATATGTGTTATAGTAGGTACTTAATTAAAAAACT
Source organism: Eilema griseolum (assembly GCA_963662185.1). Taxonomy (NCBI): domain Eukaryota; kingdom Metazoa; phylum Arthropoda; class Insecta; order Lepidoptera; family Erebidae; genus Eilema; species Eilema griseolum. Next base: position 11,242,236 of record OY759239.1, on the reverse strand, counting down.
TAATTTGGGGTTTACTTTGTATTTTTTTGCCCAGTCCAATAGCACCAGCGAGAATAACAACACGAAGGGCACTATATCGGCCACATGGATACCACCAGAATTAAGGGTCATCTGATTCAATTTATTATGGATTTTAAGATCGCTCGTGCTTTTCAATTTCATGATTACATATTTGCACATCACATTAATATGAAGGTTTAAGATTAATTAGATTAAAGTACGATAAAAGTTATTTTTAACCCCCGACGCAAAAACGACGGGGTGTTATAAGTTTGACGTGTGTGTGTGTGTGGGGGGGTATGTGTGTCTGTCTGTGGCATCGTAGCTCCTGAACGGATAAACCGATTAGGATTTAGTTTCTTTTGTTTGAAAGGTAGGTATATTAGTCGGGAGTGTTCTTAGCTATGTTTGAAAAAAATCGGTCCAAGATGGCCGCCGCTACAAAGTGACGAAGTACATATTTTTTCTCAACTCCCTCAATATGGATATCAAATGAAAGGGCTTGACTAGTAGAATACCATACAATATGACAAATTTGACAAAACGACAAATTCAAGATGGCCGCCACCACAAAATGGCGAATTACGTTTTATTTCATAGCTCGCTCATTCTTACTCTGGATCATAGTTATTTCGAGAATAATTTCGATCCACGGGGATTGATATTCGGGGGGTTGAACACCACACTATTATTGAGGTTGAAGCCCATTTTTTTTTTTTTTTTTTATTTTTTAATCTCAGACATCGGTCCATATGTGTTAGTAACAATGATCTTATAACTATGTTAGTACTACATTAAACACAAATTACAAAATAAAACGAGGGCACGCGCTAGCATGTAAGCGCGTCCACCTTTGCAGGACAGGAAGGTCCCATCTCTCGGACAATACCTTCAGGATGCTGTTGGTGCTACTTAGCAGTCGAGCAGACATTGACGCGCTCCGCTTTCTTATTATAGCGTAAAAATCATCGCAATGTGCCTCCGCGAACATATTTGATGCGCTACAGAATCTCGGCAGGTTCAGCAGCACCCGGAAGGCATTGTTGTACTGAACTCGTAGTGCGCTGTACGCCCTCTGCGTGAAGTCGGCCCACAGACTGCACGTGTAAAAAGACTGGCAATACGCTTTGAAAAGTGTTACCTTCACTGATATTGTACACCGTGCAAACCTGCGCGCCAACATGTTACAACGAACGGACAGCGCCCTACGCTCCCTGTCTATGTCTAGGTCATCTGACAAATCATCGACGACCCAGTGGCCCAGATATTTGAACCTATTAACCTTTTCTAAAGGTTTACCGCAAAGAGTGACGGGAGGAACAATTGAGTAGCATTTAGTACCGGCTTTAAAGATCATAAGTTCACTCTTCTTGGCATTATACCTAAGACCATGAGCCGCCGCATAAGATTCACAGATGTCTATCAGCTTACGTAAAGCACCGATCGACGGGCTCAGCAACACCATGTCATCCGCGTAGCTTATATTATTAATACACACGCCATCAATAGAACAGCCAATGTTAGTGTTGCTGAGCTCACCGATCAACTCATTCATATACAGGTTAAAGAGACGAGGCGAGGATATACCACCTTGCCTAACGCCACACTCCAACCCGTACAGGTCCGAGCGCGCATTCGACCATCTTACCCTATTTTGCTGCCGACTGTACCAATATTTAAACAAATATACGATTTCACGTGATAAAGTGGTATCGCATAGTAGTTTCTGCCAGAGTCTGTCATAATTAACAAGATCAAAAGCTTTTGACAGATCCAGATAACAAGCGTATACTGGTGTATTTCTAGTTGTATAGTACTGAACCGTCTGCTTGAGACAAAGAATAGCACTCTCAGTTGATAACCCGGGCCTAAACCCAAACTGAGCGTCATGTAATTCCAGGTGCTGATTCAACTGTTGGTCAAGCAGACTGTCCAGCACCTTAGCAATGACAGTCGCAAGTGAAATTGGCCTGTAATTAGACAGATTCGATAGGTCACCAGTCTTGTCTTTTACAATTGGCACAACATCCGTACACATTAAATCCTCTGGCAAAAAGCTATGAGTAACACACAGGTTAAATAACAATGCAAGCACTCTCGGCATATGTACGCCCGCATACTGCAAGTGCTCGATGCTGAGACTATCGTGGCCTGGGGATTTTCCTCTAACCATGTTTTTTATAACTAGGGCAACCTCCTTAACAGAGAATCTGATGTTAACATTCCCGGGACGATCGTCAGCCGCGAGCACCTGCGACGAGGGCCCGAGAGGCGATGACACACTGAAATGAGTCTGAAAGGCACGGGCTATATCATGTGGACCGTGTGCACCGCCCACACTCACCGGTGTGCTCGATCTAGGATTCAACTTTCGCGTGTTTTTCCAAAAACTTGCAAAGTTTTTATTTGAATGATGTTTCGCTATAATATCCATCTTAATTTGAGTTTCATTGTTCTGACAGTGTTTTAATTTAGATTTAAATACTCTTCTAGTCTCACACATATTATTATATATATATCCCGATTTAGGCTTGCCGTACGTCACCCATGCTTGAAACCAAGATCTCGCTATTCGGTGTGCATCACTAACATATCTATTCCACCCAACTATGTATTTATGTTTCGGTGCCATTATTTTACAGCTCATTTTGGCAGCATCCGTAAGGATATTGACAATCTCATTATACATTTTAGTTATAAGTATTTTATGATGCTCATTATTACATAATTTGTCAGTACAGTTATTGAACTCGGTTGAGAAGTCAATTAATTTTAATTTAGAATTACAATAATTGCTATATGTTTGTATTTGACAGTGATCTCTCGACCCCCACACCACTTCATTATACGAATTTACATCTATTGTAACTTTGGGCAAAATAATATTTAAATTGCATTGCATTAATACAGGATAGTGATCCGACCAATATGTGCCGTACAAAACACTCGTATTTACGACAGTGCGCCTCGCCGCGCTCGTTACAACGCAGTGATCGAGCCAGCGTCGGCTGCCGTGTGCCTCACTCACAAAAGTATAGGTATCGCGCGGCATGCACTCAACGTCTATAGCCGACCACGACCGTTCATAACAAAAAGTTAGTAGTTCGTCACAAAACAGCTCACCTGGGTGTGCATTGAAGTCGCCCAAAATAAATACCGTTTCCACGTCACTACTTTCGATTATTGCGTCCATTTCGCTTAAACAGTCCGTAAACTCCGCTAAATTATCTGTTGAACAAGTAGGCATGTAAACAGACATCACTATCATAGCCCGATCGCTGTGTACAAGCTTTATCGCCGCTAGACGCACACTTTTGCACGGTATTACCGATACTGATGGAAAAACAGCCTTCCTCCAGAGCAAGGCGACACCGCCATATGGCCTCCCTTTGAGCACACCACCTGATGTATCAACAGCCGAATTCGCAGTAAAAGAGAATGCATCATCGATACCTCCCACGAATTGTATATCGTGGGGTAGTAGCCATGTCTCCTGAAGTGCCACAATGTCTGCTTCCCTACACAGTCTTCTCACACATTCCACGGATCTTATAATATTCTTACAATTAAACGATACAAGTCTAGTTGTACTATCCATCTACTTGTAATTTAGATCCTCGCATCTCCCGATAAGTAGGTTGTGTACCCTGCTTTCGTTTAAAATCATAATAACGGCGATACAAAATACCTTCAGGCCAGAAGTCATCTCTCAAAATTAAATCTAGCTTTTGCTTTGGTATATAAGCTATATAACCGTTATAGTCCTTACTTATTTTCATATTTATTTTGTCCAGTTTTATATCTAAGTTAGTCTTTTGCAGTACGTAAGCTTTGATGTCACTTGCCGTTGTCTCTTTAGACACATTATAAATATATACTGGCACTGTAATATCTGCTGCCTTGAAATTACTGCCAGAGTCAATTATTGCTTTTCCCGTACTACCTACAAAACGATTCCTCAGCTTTCTTTTCTGAACCAAAGTCCATTCATCAGCCTTAGACTGCGGCTTCTGCTGCTCATTTTGCACAGCCTCCGAGAACGTTTTCTTACCATCATTGTTTAAACACGGGTCTGTCACCGGTGCAGGCAGAGCCGGCGGTGGTGGTGACTTGTTGTTGAACGTACGTACGTAAGTACCGCTAACGACTGATGCCCTTTCTGGGGTGTTATGACTCACCGCCTCACCCGCCGGCGAACAATCAGCTGTTACCTCTTGGCCAGTCATCACCGTTCCTATGCGAATTACCCGCGGAGTTTTGAAAACTTCACGCAGTTTAGGCGAGGAATTCCTCCGTTTTTGGATGGGTGACATCTCCGTAACCTGGGTTTCTTTCGATATGTGCATACAATCAGGTGACAGTCCCATGGGCCCACTTTCGAATTCAAAATTGTTTCGTAGACCAGTGCCCCGTTTTACATTTACATTCCTAGAAAAGTTGTTGACAAGTGAGGCATTTTTAAGTGCTTCAACCTCCGCCCGCAGCTCATGCAACTGGTCCACTGGTACGTACTCGGTGGAAATACGGTTTAATTCTCTTCGAAATAGTACCAGGTCCTTAAGAATACGGGTCACGTCGACATGATCAAATAGTACTGGGGGTAGTTTTTGCAAATCTCGAGCAACAAAAATAGGAATGTTCTCAGGATCAGTCTCTTTCAATAAACAAACTATATCGTCAATGTCACGTACATTCTTTCCTTGTTTTCTTCTTATCTTCTTTGGCTTTGTTGTCGATATTGAGTCAAACAGCAGATCTTTAGCACTCAAAATTTCACATTCATCGAATGCACTTATACAAATGCGGGTAATACTTTGCTCGTCCATCACGTCCAGTTTATTACAAATGAACGCAAATGAACGCAAATGAATGCAATACAATTAACTAAAATTTACGACATTCCAGTGGCCAGGCTAAAGACATGGTGACGTCACATAAGCACATAGCAGTATTCGGTGAACAGTGTGCCACAGTCTGCAACGATGACTGCGGAGCGCTGCCACTCTGCAGGCTATGCAAGCCCTGCCTTGACAACAAACTTAAGAACAGCCTCTTGAAGGCTCACACTGAATACTTGAATAGGGGAGATTTCAGAAGACTTGTTCCAGCGACCATGTCTCAAGTTAAGGTAAGATTGGGAAGGAGTGATGTTACTTCGATGGACGGACGACCTGAAAAAGGTGGCTGGGGCAGACTGGATGCGGAAGGCAGAGGATCGGATGAAATGGCGCACATTGGAAGAGGCCTATGTCCAGCAGTGCACTGCGGTGGGCTAATTGATTGATTGATTGATGTTACTTCTACACAAGTGAGGGGGGAGGGGGCGTCTTTTGACCAAATGGATCAGAGACTGCTATGCTGCCATAAAATAGTTGACTGATCTTAGAGCTGATTTTACCAATAATAAGATTTGAGATTAGATTGTACGATCACATTCCTCCACTGGGCTCCTCCAAGCAGTTGGTGAAGGTGTGTTATAATACTATTTCTCTCCCAAACTTCATCAGCGCTGTCTTAATAACTCTGGTAATATCAGAACCGCATTATTTTAGATGATAGAAGTTATTCAATTTAATTATTTAATTATTATTTTATCCTTTAGTCATAGACCTAACAGCGCTATAATGTTTGTTCCAGAATACAGACGATATGCCAAAAGATTTGCAAGGTGTGAACTATCTCCAACACATGTGGTATCAGGCTAAATGTAACCAGGACATCACGTGGTGTACATAAAAACATAACGTACAATTAATTTATGTTATTTATTAAACGGTTGTTACTTTACATATTCTTTGTTAATTATTTCGAGAACCCTATATCAGCAACGGATCGCCAATCACAAATTCCGTCAAGAATTGATTCTTTTAGTTACGGCCGGAACACGAGTTTCCTTCTTCTTGTCCCAGGTTCGTTAAGTGGGATGTGAAAAGGCATCTGATGAAGCTGTCAAGCTGAGGGTAACATTGTTGCTGTGTTTCATGATATAGTGTAGGTCATTCCCGGGAGTTTCTGTATAGATCAGACGAGGTGACGTCGTATTGACAAGTCCTATGTATAATAAAACCTTTGTTACATCCAAAGCCACGTTGTTCCCGGTAGAGTTGAATTTGGACCACCCCAACTCTTCCTATGCGATGTCGTACAAGGCGACCAAGAGATAGGACTGTTTAACATCAGACAGATATATACAGTCCAGACTTAGTCTCAGATTAATGACTTGAGTCAACAATAGTGCCCGGAAGACGGCAATAGGCTCACCCCCAATTACGTGAGACCGAATTTAATGATAGGTGAAATGTGTGTTAATTCACCTATGGTTAACCCTTCAGGGATAAAGGCGTGATTATATGTAATAAAATGAAATAAAATTTATTTACGGAAAACAAGCATTGTTACAATAAAATTTTTTCTGCCTAACTGTATAACAGTTTGTACATCGAAAGCCAGCCCTTTGAAATACGCTCGTCTACTCCTTCATGTTTTGGCCTAAAGGGAGCATTATTATCGTCTAATTCTTCAAAACCGAGAGGAAAACCTACACCAGGCCAGAGACTTTTCCGTTAATCAACAGGTGAACTGCGAGTGGAAAATGTATAAAGAATTATTACATTATTACCAATCATAAAACAGTTTCTAATCACATAAAAGTATTGAATAAAGTAACCAATATACTTTTTCATTGCAAATTAATTTAGCATGAAATTACAACTTGTTAACATTTTTAACATAAATTCTACATAAACCATTAAAAACCTCTTCTAAACAGTTCTATCCATAATGAGGAGACACAGAAAAGACTTAAAAATGCAAATGATGACGAAAATGTTTATCCCCGTCGTTATACTAGGATTGTCATTGGCTATTCTACTAGAAACTATAATTATTGTGACTATTGTGAGAAAAAATCGAAACATAAAAGAATATATGCAACCAAAGCCGGTAAAGCACGAGTATTGCTTAATCTCTAACAGCGAAAGAGCACAGAACAAAAACGGTCCTCTAAAACATGTGCTTTCGGAGCTTGGGAGAATTGGATACAGAAAACGCTTAAGTAAAACTAAATGCAACTTACTGTGGTTTCATAAATCCAGTGACATTCAACACCTCATCAAAAAAATAATGCCTCATCAGATAGCGAATGTGTTTCCTGGTGCAGAGTTCTTAGCTTCTGAAACGTTAATACCAGCCTCCAATTTAAAAAATTCTATATTACCAAATACAATGACAAAATCTTCAAGACATGCAGCACAACAAACAGAATCCTTATTTTTGAAGACAAGAAAGAATCATACTGTAATTAATTTGAAGAATCTTTCAGAGATATTAATTGGCGGGACTACTTTTGAGCAAGAATATTTGCGTCCGTTCTTAGTAGACGGCCACACTTTCGAAATAGGGGTATTTGTTGTGATAACTTCAGTTAATCCGTTGAGAGCGTATTGGTACAAAGGTGATGCATTGTTCAGGTTTGTAATCATTTCAACATACATACATACATAAAATCACGTCTGTTTCCTCTTGCTACGATCCTGACATACTACTCTCATTTCAAACATGTATAGAATCGCCAATCAAAAATTCCGTCAAGAACTGACTCTTTTAGTTACCGCCAGAACACGAGTTTCCTTCTTCTTTGTCGCAGGTCCATTAAGCGGAATGTGAACGGCATCTGATGAAGCCGTCAAGCGGAGGGTAACATTGTTGTAGAATTACAATTAGTAGAACCAGAACTTCTTGGATGTGGTAATTGGTAACAATATGATTATCAGACCAACATCCTCTACTCTCTTACTTTTTTCCTTTACACGTGGCTGAGGTTACCCAGTCTAAACTTCCAACCTTGACTTATAAGCTTGCACTATGGTTAAGTAGGTACGTTAATCAGCAGGTATACTGACTTGCAAGAGAAATTGGCTTCAGTCCAGTTATCCCCATACACCATATGTGTGAATAGATTACGGCGTGGTTGGTTCCAGAAATGTAAGAATGCATTTCTGAAACCTCGCCAAGAGTATAACAAAGTGATTACAGTAACGTCCAACTGACTCAAACCCCACGATATTCTGGCAGACCTTTGCTGTGATAGACAGTTACCCACCAGCCCCCTATCTGGCCTTAGCTACCTCTCTTTGAAAGAGATCCAGCCCTTCCACTTCAGTAATCCATATGAATAATATTGGTGCTAATACGTCTAATCAATGATGTTTTAATTGGAAAAGTAACTCAGTTACACTTAATCCGCTGAACAAATTCTGAAATACAGTTGAAATTTGAAATAGAGATATCTTTTAACCTGTAGAACAAAAGATACCTACTATGTATTTTAGTTAATGGTTTCCACGTGAGCGAAGACCAAAAAGCTGTCACTTCAATTTGACCAAATTCTAGCCTTTTTTTCTTCTCCTCTTACACTAAAATAACAGTAGAATTTCACTTAATCTATAGGTAGGTACTCTAATAATAATGCTCAAGACTCTGTTTGTTGGTCTGAATAATTATTTTTGTAGTTGATAATCCAACTCTTGGGAAATGTTGGGATACATTTTCAAATTAAAGAGGTACCAACAAGAGGGGTGCAATTGACGGATTGTACGAGTACTTGTAACAAAAAGGAAGGTGGAAATCTTTTACGTCATAAGCATACTTTGTAACCTAAATTATAACTATATTTAACTTAAGTTCTACTCTCGTGGATGACGGTTACCGCAACCAAATATAGCTTACCATTCCCATGGTCTAACCAACCTATCGCTTCATCAAAATTGGTTCACTGGTTGGGGCGTGCAATGGAAAAAATAGATAAACTCACTTTCGTATTCATAACTTTTTAATACTTGCAGATTTTGTCCAATTAAATTCTACGCAGATGATGGCAACCCCACGAATGCATGTAGCAACACTACTAAGTATTTGTCCACTTGGCAGATGCCATCTCTTTCATACTATTACTCGATGCTGTATCACGGAATGAAGGACTGCTTTGATATCTATGCTCGGTCTAAAGTATGTATGAAATGTAATTATTTTGTTTACCAAAAACTGTTCAATTTTGGGGACTACAGATCATTCACATGACCAATTGAACGGGTGCGTTCGGGTTATGTTATCTGTGGTACGGGTACGAATTACCGCACGAAAAAAGTATCACCCGACACGACGACACTCGAATCAAAATTTTACTAGGTAAGTAAGAACCTAATATTAAAGTTAACTTACAGCATCTTACAATTCAGTCAGGTGAAGTCGACTGAAATTCACATATTCTATGTATTTTTTTTTATTTCCAGCGCAAAGAGCCCTTCCTTCTATGGATGGAGGTCCAGGTGGTAATAGTGCAATTACTCATCGAGAGGGAACATCACATAGTGGCAGCTGTAAGTTCAGTAATGACAAGAATTTAATTTACAGACTTTTATAAAAAAATAAGTTTAAAACTAAAACCCGAATACTGAGAAATCACGCTATAAAAAGTACAAGATAATATCAAGGATAGCCGTGGTCGTATGCCACTTAGTCTAACAAAGCAATATATTAAGTATAGGGAAAAGTGACATACGACCACGACTATCCTTGATATTTTCTAATACGAGTAATTGTTTAAATTAATTATTTTGGGGCAAGCAATAGGTATAATTTATAATTTTTTTTTTTATACCACTAAGTTGGCAGACAAGCACACGGCCCACCTGATGGGAAGCGGTTACCGTGGCCTATGGACGTATGCAACACCAGGGGTGTCACACTCGTGCTGCCGACCATGAAGAAACCTTCTGATACATACTTGAAATGTACTAATTAAGCCCTTTAAGATGATACCAAACACGACATTTCTTTTTCTTTAACACAGTACCTACATTATGGCCGCGAGAGGGCGCCACAATAGATCCAGTGACACATTATATAGCCTATAACCAGCGGTTGACTACGACGGTTCTAACGATACCTCATTTATCTAGTTCAAATAAATTGTTGAGGAGCTATGAATGTACCTACATACATACATAGCCTGTCAAAAAACATACTTAACCCTTTTTTTCTCATTTATATACCACTAAGGTGGCAGACGAGCGCACGGCCCACCTGATGGAAAGTGGGTACCGTGGCTTATGGACGTGTAACACTAGAGAAGCCACACTCGCGCTGCCGACCCTATAAGCAAAGAATTTCTGTGCCGTCAGTGTAGAGGACAAAGCAGGGTAAACCTTTAGTCATCCCACTGACGGCACAAATTCTCCAGTGAACTCTGGCTACCATACCCTCCTTTCACTTCGCCGTAGTCGGGTAAAAACATGGCTTATACGATGCAGAAATTCCCCGAACAGCCATGCACTGTCCAGCATGGCTGTCAGTCGGTAGGACGTAACGCCTCTCCAGCCATTCCTCCGTGACAGGTTTTACCTTCGGCTACTTTCCCACCAACCAACGTAGAGATATTGCTTCCTTGGCTGTATTTTACCGTCTCTACCATGGTGAGTGTTCTGATGAGCTCTTCCAACTAATCCCACCATCTCCTTTCCTACATAGGACAACACGTGCAGGCCTTAGATGTCACCCTCACACTGTGAAGAATATACGACCAAGAACCAAGCGGTTCGGAGACTCTTTTCTTTGCCGCACCACCAAGACCTGGAATTCATTACCAGCACACGTGTTTCCTTCTTCGTACAGTCCCGGGGCCTTTAAGCGGGGCGTGAAAAAGCATCTGATGAGGCCGCCAAGCTGAGTGCCACCGTTGTAACACTTAGTGTATGTAATGGTGACCCTCTTTCCTGAGACTTTGCCTTTAGCTTACCATCAGGCGAGGTGAGGTCAATTTGGCGTGTCCTAGATAAAAAAAAAAAACCACCACGCAGACTGAACGATATTCCGACCAGTTTAGTTTTAGTTTCAAGAGGGGTATCAGAAGGTTTTTTCATGGTCGGCAGCGTGAGTGTAACACCCCTGGTGTTGCATACGTCCATAGGCCACGATAACCACTTTCCATCAGGTGGGCTGTGTGCTTGTCTGCCACCTAAGTGGTATAAAAAAAAAGTCTGCTTTATATAAAACTTAACATTACATTTTTCTTATGATTTAATTTAAACCAATGATTCCTTTCGATATAGAAATAGAAAAAATTGGATCGGTTCAGGCGGCATTCGAACCCACGATCTTTCCTTTACAGGGGGAATGCTCTGATCACTAAGCCACAGAACTTTCGCCTGAAATCATCCAAATTGTAGCATACTATTACATACTTACATACCTATTACATATTTCTAGCATACTAATGCTTTAAAATTTCATTCAAATGATTCTTTTGTTATATAGTAGGTATATATATAATACCTCAGATATATATACAATAAAACTAAAATAACTATTATACAACTTATAGCTAAGAACAATTAAAATGCGTCGTGGAATTCCTCCGCATCGCATGCCTCTTTGTTTGGCAATGCTTATTCTCTGATCTAAAAAGAGGCCAGCCTTCTGGTCACGAGAAGCGTCGACCATACGCTTCGCAATCTCACGGAAGAGGTTGCGAGCGCTCGGACCCCATGACATCCATATATAAATATATATATATATCTAAAAACGTGACAGTTTATTCTATGCATTGGAAAATATTTTATCTCCGAATATTTTCAGTTAAAAGATTACCCGACACATGATAACTTCTTCGAAATGTTAAGGTTCGACATAAGTGTGGATGAGAACCTCAGAGTAGATGGGCTGAGGGTCAAAAGGCTGCCTGATTTAGATGCAGAGAACTTTCAATCTGAGTATTCCTTCTTCTACAAAAAATTACTATACAATTTGTTCCTGTTAATGGGCATTGCGCGAAATCAGATGATTACTAAGTAAGTTCAATCTATACTAATATTATAAAGCTGCAGAGTTTGTTTGTTTGTTTGTTTGTTTGTTTGTTTGAACGCGCTAATCTCTGGAACTACTGGTCCGATTTGAATGATTCTTTCAGTGTTGGGTAGTCCATTTATCGAGGAAGGTTTTAGGCTATATATCATCACGCTACTACTTAAGGGAGCGGAGCATTGATAATAAATGTTAACAAATCCGGCAATTTCTCATACATATTTTGAAGACTAAAACATACGGGCTCAAAGGGATATGAAGCTTCAAAATATACCCCGGGCGAAGCTGGGGTGGGTCAGTTAGTAAATACATAAAACTTTTATACCCCAATCTACTGTTTTAAGTAGTTGTTGGACAACCTATCTTGCGTGCGTAAACAGTTCATCCAATAAGAAAAGCGTCGGTGGCTTAGTGGTTAAGAAGTCAGTCTTACGATCTAGAGGTACTGGGTTCGAATCCTGGACATTACACTAGCAACGTGAACCCGCTCTTAACACAAGCAATTTAGCTTAGTTGAAGGGGTTAGAGGAAATATTAGTAATTGCGACTGCTAATCTTCTTTTTGATTTAAAAAGAAACTTACGACTTATTCAACATACAAATATTTGTACTGAATTGAAATCGAACCCGCACCTCCTGCCTAATTGTGTTCAGTACCACCGCACCACAGAGATTTTCGGGTTGTGTATTTTGTCGTGCTTGCTTGAGATATGCGAATTCGTTTAGCCGCACCAACGTGCTAAGTATATCTGTCTTTTATAAGCATATCTATCTTCTTTCCTATACAGGACAACACATGCAGGGCTTAGATGTCACCCGTATACGGTGCACAATTAAGACCTGGAATTCATTACCAGCTCACGTGTTTCCTTCTTCCTACAGTCCTGGGTCCTTTAAGCGGGGTGTGTTAAAGCATTTGATAAGGCCGTCATGCTGAGTGTCATCATTGTAACTTTGCAAATGTATGTAATGGTGACCCCTCTTTTCTAAGATTTCGTCTTCTGCTTACCACCAGGCGAAGTCTAATTGACATGTCCTATATAAAAAAGTACTATAAGATCATGGGTTTACTCTTTACTTCACGCCTGCATATTCAGTTCTGACCTGCGGCATTTGCCAGTAGCAAGAGCTTCACGTGATGCGTAGGCTTTTATTAACACGCTTATATTAGCTTCACTTGTAACTGTGTATGTAAGAAAATCTTGGAATCGTGATTCGACCTACTTCCCGGTTTTCGATTAGGATGAAATTTTGCACACGCTCTGAGCTCTGATGACAATACATGACTAGCAAAGAAACGTCATTACAAACCCAATATGGCGGACTCCCTAAGATGGCGGACTGGCTGTTTAAATCCACCCCATGATATGGGTATCAAATGAAAGAGTTTGCTGTCAGGAAAACGAAAAAAATAGTCACGTGACTATTTTTTTTTACACCACTTAGGTGGCAGACAAGCACACGGCCCACCTGATGGGAAGTGGTTACCGTGACCTATGGACTTGTGCAACACAAGGGGCGTCACACTCGAAAACGTGATTTAAATCCAATATGGCGGACGTCTAAGATGGCAGACAGACTATTGGAAATGCACCCCCATGATATGGGGTAATATAATAATAATACATAATAGTTTAGAAAACTAATAAACACGCTTTTATAAAAATTACAAAATACATAGTTTGATGATGACAAAACATTTTTGATGACTCAAGAATTTTCCCTTTGCCACATCTTCATTAGTTCGCAGGTAAACATAAACAATTTCAGTTCGTGATGAACGATAAATAATTACCTATGCATAGGTACATACATAAAATCACGCCTGTTTCCCATAGGGGTAGGCAGAGATCACGGATCTCAATTTGCTACGATCCTGACATACCTACTTCTCTTGCTTCATTCACTCTCATTACATTCTTCATGCATGCTCGTCGGTTTAGTGTACTCCTGACCTGCCCATTTTCTAAAACTTCCCCGATTTGGTCCAGGTATGTGCGTCTAGGTCTTCCCCTTCCGACGGTACCATCCACACTCGCCTCATACACCTGTTTCGTTACCTATGCGAAACTAAAAAATTAACTCACAATATTGTCGAATTATAGGGAAAAAACTTCAACTCAAAATATGGCCTCAGAGGTACAAGTTCTAGTCTATGGACATGAGTGTCGCACTATATGCAGAGTAGACTGTAGTACAATCGAAATGTGCCAGCTCTGCCCGCAGTGCGTTACTGAAAAACTCAAAAAGACTCTCTTGAAGGCTCACGCTGAAAATATGCATAAATGGAATTTCAAAAGACTCGTTCCACCACCTATGCATAAGCTTGAGGTAAGATTTAGAAGTTAACTTGATATACGAGGTCACAGGCTCGATTCCCAGGGTAGCATTTTCATTAGGCCACCGGCCGGTGCGTTGAAGATAGATAGGATAAGGAAGTATATCTTAAATAGCTGGGGTGTGAAGGAAATGCCAATGGTAGTATCACCTCCGGCATCTGATGACCCAAGACGGCGTGCGGTTCGAGTCCGACATAACTGTCCCCCCCTCGGCACGGATTTTCACACTGTGCTACCATTGCTTCCAGTAAGTATAGGATAGTATTTTATCTTAGAAGAAAAATGGAAGGTGGGACGGGAGGCCTCGCAGCCAGGTGGACTGACGACCTGAAAAAGGTAGCAAGGATGACCTGGATACTGGGATGCGGAGGATCGGAATCGGAAGCAATAGCGCACATTCACTCAATCAATTAGCCCAACGAAGTCCACTTCTGGACATAGGCCTCTCCCCTCTTTGGCCTACTGTTTTCACGCTGAGCAGACGGGTTGGTTGGATTTTATTTCGAGTTTTCATTTTCTCACAGTGATATCGTCTGTGTATTTTTCCGTTAGTCGCCTCTTACGACACCCTACAATTGTAATACAATGTACTTAACTACCGCGGTAGCCTAGTGGTATGGGTAATGGGCTGCTGAGACGAGGTGTCAGGTTCGATCCCAGGTTTTACCATGGCACACACCAATGACTTTTCGATGCTTTTCGAAGTTATGTGTGTATTAATCGCAGGTTTATAAGTGCCCGGTTAATGGCAAATAGGCTCGCCACCTATTACATTGGGACCTAAATATAAACTGGCGAATCGTGGGTGCTAGCACCTCTGCTTACACCTTCGGGGATATAAGCGTGAGTATACAGGGTGTATTTTTGAAACGGGGCAGTAAGGGCAAGTACCTTAACCGTTGCAGTTACAGCAAAACGTTCTTAGAAGACCTTCCCTAACTTTTTGACATATTTTGAACTGCATTCACAGATTTTGTAAAAAACTTAGTTGGCAAAAAAAATGCAAAAAGTCTAAAAATATTTTTTTTATGCCAATCGATTCTATTTCACGTGGGGATCAAAAAACTCTATGAGACCATTTTAGCTTTCAGTACTAGGAAAGACAGAAATCGCCAAAAACGTTTCCCATACATTTCGGCAACAGAAACAAATTTCTACGATGGTCTAACTTTTTGTTATGGCCAGGAAGTGGGTAGAATTGACTGTAAAGTAAATAAAAAGAATTTTTAACCTCAAATTTCGAATTTGATTCGAAAATCTGTGTGTTATACTTAGTTTCAGCTGAGAAACTTCGTATGAGTTATTAATTAAGGATTTTCGCTAAAATGTCTTCTAATCGTGAAAAAATTGACTTATTAGAAGCGTATTTTGTCAATAATCGAAATGCGGGAGCTGCATTAGTGTGGTACCGCAATAAGTATCCGTTGCGGCATGTGCCAACAAGAAAGGTTATTACAAATCTTTTGAAAAACCTGGAATTGCAGGGTTCTTTCAAAAGAAAGCGGCAGCCTCGTGTGGACATGGACACGGAGATTGCGGTTCTGACTTATGTCGAAGCATATCCAGAGGTATCGTCCAGGCAAGTCGCCCTTGAAGTAGGTGTATCCCACTCCCTTGTGATAAAGATATGGAAGAAATACGGCTACAAGTGCTATCGATATGGGCGCATAGTTCAAGTGTTACATCCGGGTGATGATGTTCGAAGGCTTACTTTTTGCAGATGGCTAAGAGGAAAAATAAGCAGAGATCATGAATTTTTAAATTACATACTGTGGTCAGACGAAACGAATTTTTCCCATAACGGTATGTACAACAGAAAAAATCACCACTATTGGTTCAAAGAAAATCCACTAAGAGTTACGGCAAGTCATAATCAGGTTCGCTTCTCATTCAACTGTTGGTGTGGTATAATGTCCAATCGAGTCATAATGGTGGAATTTTATGAAGGGAAACTGAATTCTGCCATGTATAATGAAGTCATTTTACACCATCTTGAAAACGAGATGGACGAATGGCCCCTGCTGGAATTGCGAAAAGTTAATTTTCAACAAGATGGTGCTCCGCCACATAGCAGTCACCTTTCACGTTCCAATTTGAGCCGCCTATTCGGTACACAGTGGATAGGTACACATGGTCCAACACAGTGGCCACCTCGTAGCCCCGATCTAACACCACTTGATTTTTTTTTATGGGGCTTCGTGAAAAACGAGGTGTATAAGACGACGTACGCCAGTGTTCAAGAGCTCAAGGATGCATTAATGACCATTTTACGTAATATTCATCCCAGAACATTATTAACCGCCATTCGTTCAGTGCAAAAAAGGATAGACTTATGTATTCGTGAAAATGGAAATCATTTTGAGCAATTTATTTCATAAACCAATTTCTTAAATGTTTAAATGATTTTTTTATTTAAAAAAGTTCAAAATTTTACCTGACCTATGAGTTTCGAGTTGATTTATCATATTTCCGTACGAAATGTATGGGAAACGTTTTTGGCGATTTCTGTCTTTTCTAGTACTGAAAGCTAAAATGGTCCCATAGAGTTTTTTGATCCCCACATGAAATAGAATCGATTGGCATAAAAAAAAAATATTGAACTTTTTGCATTTTTTTTGCTAACTGTAAGTTTTTTACAAAATCTGTGAATGCAGTTCAAAATGTCCCTAAAAGTTAGGGAAGGTCTTTTAAGAACGTTTTGCTGTAACTGCAACGGTTAAGGTACTTGCCCTTGCTGCCCCGTTTCAAAAATACACCCTGTATGTTATGTTATGTTACAATAGCGCACATTGAGAGAGACCTATATCCAGCAACAGACTGCGAGACGCTAAAGTATATAAAGTAGGTAATACTTATTCATTTTTCTGTTGCAGGATACACACTTGTTACCACTTTTACTGCCAAAGGAACTATCAATTGCAAATAGACTTCAATATTTATGGTATCAAGGGAAATGCAACCAAGACAAGTCGTGGTGTAAATAAAATAACCATGATTTTCTGTGCGATAACGGTGTAGTAAACGATATAAGAATGTCGTAAATAAAATCACCTACAAGCCTACAAGCCGAGTAATTATTGTTACGTGCACGGGGTACAATTAAATACCGTTTACTCAACGAAGAGATTTATTAGCTCACCACAAACTAGACAATTACATCACTAGTACACACAGTACTCTTCAACAGTTCCAGTCGCTCAGTAGTTCACAGTAGTCCACAGTAGTTACTCAGGTCGCAGGTAGAATCTTCTTCGGTCGCTTAAGTTCGCTGTGTTCGTTATCGATCTCAAAGACAGAATGAATGGTGTCGCTATGCGAGCTAGTTTTTATACCTCTCAATTAGGAGGGTCGAATCATCTAGAAAATTCGCGAGCGATAACTACCTATTCTCTTTTGAAGTTCGCCGCCTTCGCTGACCTTTCGAGTTCATTCTCGATAGAGACCTATTGTTTGTTTATATTCAACAGAGTAGGTACTCGTAGGTAGGTTGTGACTTTGTGTTGACGATTCTAGATTTTTCTATGCCAATCGGTAGAATACCTTGTCACTAACAATGCGTTTTTATTTCTTGAAGATTCGATTATAAGTTTTCGAGATATCGACGTCCTCGTAACATTATTAATAGGTTCGTACTTGTACTATAAACCTTAGAAACTGGTAACAAAGAAGCAAGCAAATGAATGTATGAATGTATTAAGGTGTTGCTAGCGGCTCCACCTGTGTGGTGTCATGGTTCAGTTCCACCAACTCTTTGAAAAAAATTTCATTCACTCTACAATATGCCATTTAATTTTAGACTAACGAAATAAGCTTATAAAGTGTAAAATTAATTGCATCGTCTGTGGCATAACAGTAGATTTGCCATGACATAAAATTTGCGGAATTAGGGCCATGTATTCTGTTACCACTTACCCACAACTGCCACTGGAGCAAATATTCATCCACATTCTAGAATCTATAATACTATCAAGTCAAGCTTACCTCGAGTCTAAGCACTGTACAATATGTCGTAGGTATCCAGCATACCTAGTTACCTGACTCCAATGCGTGAGTGAACCGAGGCGCTGGCGCGCGTGGATTTTATTTTGATATAGGTAATAATTTATGATTGGTGTATATTGGCTCCTCCACCACCAGCGCACTCCGTGGTATCCTCAAAAGACACAAAAAAACGCGTAGGTACTGCGCATACACATAGAGTAGTAAGATATACTTTCTGCCGTACCTACTGAGGTCAAGATATATGCCGATTACTATAAAACATTTTTATAATAGTGTAAGTAATGCTGATTACAATAAGAACTAAGTAGTATTAATATCGTAACGTGTTCATTCTATTTATATTCGTATTATAAGAAAGCAATTCTTGCTTTTCCTTATTTACTTAAATAGAGTTATCGCACACGGCCTGGCGAACAACCATGAAACGTCACTACCGGCATTTGTTTTTTTTATTTAAATAATAACATAACATAAAGTAACGCCTATATCCCCAAAGGGGTAGGCAGAAGTGGTAGTGGTAGTGGTAGTGGTGGGTTAGGACCCAATGTAATAGGTGGCGAACCTATTGCCATTAACCGGGCACTTATAAACCTGCTACAAGTACACACATAACTTCGAAAAGCATCGAAAAGTCATTGGAGTGTGCCATGGTAAAGCCTGGGATCGAACCCGAGACCTCGTCTCAGCAGTCCATTACCCATACCACTAGGCTACCGCGGTTATTTTAATAATATTAGAACCGAAATTACTAATATTCTCTCTAACCCCTCCAGCTAACCAAAATTGCTTGTGTTAGGAGTGGGTTCACGTCGGACGTGTAATGGCCAGGATTCGAACCCGGCACCTTACGCTCGGAAGGCCGACTTCTTAACCACTAAGCTACCCACGGCGCCTGTGGGTCGTTTTTGGTTGCCGAAGGTGAGGTGGACAGGCATATAACCTGATGGAAAGTGGTTACATCAGAGGAGCCACACTCGCGCTGCCGACCCTGTAAGCACAGAGTTTCTGTGCCGTCAGTGTAAAAGACAAAGCAAGACAAGCCTAGTCTTCCCACTGACACCACAAATTCTCCAGTGAGAGATTCCCGCTCAGTGCAAATATTTGTATGCATGAATATGGGTATTTGCATTAGTCTATTCGTGCCTCAGAGAGCACGTTAAGCCATCGGTCCCGGTTGCCATAAGAACATCTATGGCACTCGTTACGGGTTGTTGGATCCCTCATAGGTAAGTCCGACTATTAACAATACAAACTTCAATATCGCCAATTATTTGTAGAGGTCAAATGGCAGTCGCTTCACAGAAAATATATTTATATATATACTAATATTATAAAGCTGCAGAGTTTGTTTGTTTGAACGCGCTAATCTCTGGAACTACTGATCCGATTTGAATGATTCTTTCAGTGTTGGGTAGTCCATTTACCGAGGAAGGTTTTAGGCTATATATCATCACGCTACTACTTAAGGGAGCGGAGCATTGATAATAAATGTTAACAAATCCGGCAATTTTTCATACATATGTTGAAGACTAAAACATATGGGCTCAAAGGGATATGAAGCTGCAAAATATACCCCGGGCGAAGCTGGGGTGGGTCAGCTAGTATATCTATACTAATATTATAAAGCTGCAGAGTTTGTTTGTTTGTTTGAACGCGCTAATCTCTAGAACTACTGGTCCGATTTGAATGATTCTTTCAGTGTTGGGTAGTCCTTTTATCGAGGAAGGTTTTAGGCTATATATCATCACGCTACTACTTAAGGGAGCGGAGCATTGATAACAAATGTTAACAAATCCGGTAATTTTTCATACATATTTTGAAGACTAAAACATACGGGCTCAAAGGGATATGAAGCTTCAAAATATACCCCGGGCGAAGCTGGGCTGGGTCAGCTAGTATATCTATACTAATATTATAAAGCTGCAGAGTTTGTTTGTTTGTTTAAACGCGCTAATCTCTGGAACTACTGGTCCGATTTGAATGATTCTTTCAGTGTTGGGTAGTCCATTTATCTAGGAAGGTTTTAGGCTATATATCATCACGCTACTACTTAAGGGAGCGGAGCATTGATAATAAATGTTAACAAATCCGGTAATTTTTCATACATATTTTGAAGACTAAAACATACGGGCTCAAAGGGATATGAAGCTTCAAAATATACCCCGGACGAAGCTGGGGTGGGTCAGCAAGTATATACATATAGGCAGGGAATTCATCCTCACACATTGCGAACTGAGACGGTGCGCACTGTGCGTATGAAAGAAACTTCATCCCACGCACACTTAAGATGTGGAATGACCTCCCTGCTTCCTCTTCCCTTCCCTCTTCAAGAGGGGCATCAGGTTTCTTCATGGTCAGCAGCGCGAGTGTAACACCCCTGGTGTTGCATACGTCCATAGGTCACGGTAACCACTTTCCATCAGGTGGGCCGTGTGCTTGTCTGCCACCAAAGTGGTATAAAAAAAATGTCGAAGTTCAGCCGTATCTTAGACTAGTAAGCCTACTCCCAACTAAATTAGGAAAAATCTTAGAGAGTGATGATGGTTATGATAAATTGACCGTGCGTACTTCTCCAAGTCACAACCTGTGAGTATGGAGTCCTGTGGTTCCATCGCATCGATGATAGCATAAAGTCGTGGACATCATATCGAACAATTCATCTGAACACACCATTGAGTCCAATGCAAATATATTCATGCATACAAATATTTGCACTGAGCGGGAATCGAACCCGCGGCCCCTGCCTAGCAGTCGAATCTACGTCGTCGTCTCTACGCCACAGAGGCTGATGTAAGGATGCGCGCTTCCCCATATCCGGGGACTCCATGGGGACTCCATGGTCCCAATACCCTAAGAGTCGCCCACACCATAAGATACGGACATGGGCCGTCCCTGGCCGGCGAGGATTTTATATCAGATAATCTGACCTGCGGCCCACACAATCTGCGTGCGTTTTAGTCGATTCGAGTCCAACATAACCTCCCTCACCGGCTTCAGTGGCAGGGGTATCTGTGGGGATTTACTCACAATGAAGAAAACGATGTAAGGAGCAATATAGAAACAAAAATAAAAAAATTACCATGTGAGGTATAAATTATAAACAAAATTGTAATATGAAAATATCTGATTTATTAAAACCACAACAGATATAATCTTTCATTTACTGTACCATAGATTGAAGTAATCCCAATATATAGCTTCCCAAGTCCTCGTCTTGATTTGTCCAGGACACATAGATGTTCTTAGTACTATCATCTTCTCCTTCCACCTTTATAAGTACCGACTCAACAGATATGTTTGCTTCAGATATTGTAATCGTCCAGCCCTCAAGTTTCTCTGCAAGCAATGTCTTTAATTTCTCTGCTGTTTTCACTGAAGGCCCTGGATCCTCAAAGCGAACAGTGCTTGTAAATCTTATAACATGCCTATTAATGCCTATCTCATCACACATCTCATCAATATCAAGAAGGGATAACCTATTGTCCCTGACGCAGAGAATGCCGTTTATAACTCTTCTTCGTTTAGGGTCTGGTGGCTGGGCATTGTACCTAACAGCTTCTGCTTTCAATAACCTTAGAGATACATCAATTGGAATTTTAGTTGGAGTATTTATCGTACATGTTTCACCATTCGCAGGCATGAAACAACTGACTTTAAACTCTTTTTCGATTTTATCCTTCAAAAATTCCATTTTTTGTGCCTCTCCGTGAACCAACAACACATTTTTTGGTTCACAGTACTGGATTAACTGCATAATGCCTTTAGCATCAGCATGTGCTGAAAATGACATATATTCAACAGCCATCTTGACGTCAACTACTTGCCGATTTTCAAACTCAACCTTTTTAGCCCCATTTAGGATTTTGTGTCCAACCGTACCTTGGACACAGAACCCGGGCATTATGACCATATTCTGTTCATAAGGAGCCCACTTCTTGAAAATATTTAGGGACAAACCAGCATGCAACATGCCTGGTGTTGCAAATACAACCATCGCTCCAGGGTTATCGATGAAGGATTTATCAAAAGGCTTAATGTGCTTGAAGTCAAACATGTTTCTTTGCACAAATGTTTTTCTAATCTTCTGATTTGTCCATGTAATAAACATCTTATAGTAGTTGTTAGCTTTCTCTGTTAATCCTAATGCAAAATAAACTGGACATTTCAAGTTCATTCTCTCCCAATAGGTCTCTAATAGGATACATAGCTCTTGAGCTCGACCTAAAGCAAACACAGGAATAAGTACTTTGCCACCTTTCTCAACACATTCATGTACCTTTTTAAGGAAATCTCTTTCACGACATCGTTTAGAATCACGTATTGTCGTTGCATAAGTTGATTCGGTTATAAGAAGATCCGGCCGACATTTGTCTATCCAGGCCGCTCCTAGATGTCTATCAGGGGTCATATTGTAGTCGCCTGTATAAACAACTGATTGGGACCCAACACGGATCCAAAACATGGCAGCTCCAAGCACATGACCAGCATAATATGCTTTAATTTCTAGTTCATTATCAACCATTACTGACTGATGCAGAGTGACCGCAGTAACTTTTTTGATACAGTCTTTGATCATTTGAGATGTAAAGAAGTTTGCTTCGCCTTTTCTTTCCACAGCTACTTTTCTCATGTCTTCAAGGAGTATAGGAGCAATAGCTTTTGTGGGATGAGTCATGTATATAGGTCCTGTGTAACCAACCATTTCTGACATGTAGGGCAGGGCTCCGCAATGGTCGAGGTGGAAGTGTGATATGATGACACAGTCTATCTGACTGGTAATGGGTCCTTCTGGAACGATGTAGGAGAAGTCGGGGAACCGCCTCTCGTCATTGTAACCCATATGCATGCCGCAGTCCAGCATAATGTTTTTGCCGCCCATGGAAAGTAATATGCAGCTTCGGCCAACATCTTGGCCAGCTCCGAGCGGTGTAATCTTTATTTCCGGCATGTTATACACTTCATCAAACTTACAGCATCAAAGACGTAATAGTTCTGAATGTTAAAAACGCAGCACAATATGACTTTTTAAGTAGATAAACTTAACTTCTAATGAAATAAAAGTAACAAAACTCTTTTATAGCTTGTTCATAAACTACTTTAAAAATCTTATTTACAAAACCAATTATAATAACCTTGCAAATTGCAAATTGATAATTATTTTGACAGGAGAGTACACTGTACAGACCCTTTTCTTCTATGGCAACCAAGTATATTGCCAGAGGACCAAGGATTTCATGCGTAGAATATTAATTTATTAAACTATTCACTTACGACTACAATTAGGTAAGTTAACATCAAGTCTTAAGAACACGATAAAAATGTGCATATGCGAGAAAAGTCGAAATTAAGCATATTCGCCATATTCAATTAAGTTTTCTAGCTGCTATTCTTGTTAATGATTTTAATAGTCTGTGATGATTCTGTTCACTTTTGTCACGCACACGTCACGTCAATTTGGTATCTGTCATTTGCCAAATCTGTCAAACCGACAGATTGCCGAGTGCCGATAATATATACTCTTTAGTGGATTAAATAAAAGATTACAAATTGTTTTTAACACCAAAACGTAGTAAATTATTAGAAGTACTTTAGCAAATTTTATTTAATTAATGTAAAAATTTAATTGCTTCCTGCCAAACGAACCAGATACATAAACCATTAAGTACTTTTTACACCAAGTGGGAAATTCGCCGCGTATGAATTGTAACAAATTGCTAGCTGTTGTTATGATAAGCTTATCACGGTCCTTACTAGCACTACACGCCGGCTTGTGTACTGCACACGTATTGCAGGTTGGGTACATTACGAACAGAAATTAAATTTTCTATATCAATATGTCTGGAGAAGGATCCAATTGCAATGGGAATAAGAAGATAGCACTAATAACTGGAATTACTGGCCAGGTATGTACATTTTTTTTAAGTTATCTCTTGCCGCCCCCCCAGCCACGTTGTTCGTTATTTAAAATCATTTGACTGCCAATTTGACGCTTGGAACATTAATGAACAGTTTCGATTTCCACTTTTAAATTTAAGCAAAGTTCCTTACCAGGGAAAATACTCGGACCAATTAAGATGCCTGGACTTGGATTCCAAAATTGAAATTCTACTCTATATAGATATTTTTTTCTAATTAAAACAAATTATTATATAGGATCAGCAACAATTTAACATCACTTGAGCAAAGACTAACTTGAAGAAGAAAACATCAATTATTAGAAACTAATAACTGTTCAAAAATTATCTTCTCACTCAAATATTTCCTCTTCCAGGAAAGGTGTAATTAAACATGTTTGACTTGTCATAAATATTTATAAATTTTCCTAGCTATAATCATTTTCATCTATTTATTTTACCGATACAAACCAATATATAAATATTAATCCAGTAAAACCATAATATTCTTAAAGCCTTCAGAAATACCTAACAAATATTTTAATATTTATTTGGGATTTCTTTATTTCATGTGCTGATATAACACTAGAAATTACCTGAAAACAAGTCGTTATAAATCCTTTATATTGGTTTTTTATCCAAATTGCATAACTTCAAATAGTTATTTTTATTATTTATTTATATCAGCAAATGCTGCTTTTTTTTTTTTTTTTTTTTTTTTATATAGGACACGTCAATTGGACTTCGCCTTGCCTGATGGTAAGCTGAAGGCAAAGTCCCAGAAAAGAGGGTCACCATTACTTACACATACCGTGTGACAATGGTGACACTCAGCTTGACGGCCTCATCATATGCTTTTTCACGCCCCGCTTAAAGGACCCGGGACTGTAGGAAGAAGGAAACACGTGAGCTGGTAATGAATTCCAGGCCTTAATGGTGCGACAGAGGAAAGAGTCTCCGAACCGCTTGGTTCTTGATCGGATGTTTTGCTTGTTCATAATTTAAATAATTATAATAATATTTGCCTGTATTTTGTTATCTGCTGCTTGTATACCTACTACATGCTGCCTATAGACCACAATTAAATAAATAAATAAATATTCCACAACATTCTACACAACGCTATCTAGACCCATGGTAAGCATAGCTTAACTAGCTTGTGTTATGGAATCTAGAATGCGGATAAACATACTTAGATACTTTTTTTTTGTAAATACATACATATTATACATAGAAACACCCAGACCAATGCAAATATACATATTCATGCATACAAATATTTGCACTAAGCGGGAATCGAACCCACACCCCCTGCATAGCAGTCGAATGCTCTACCGCTACGCCACGGAGGTCGTCGAATTATCTATAATCTAGACGCTGACTCTGAAATGAAGGTGTGGAATGCCACTAGTATTAACACAAGGATGACGATGACTTTCTATATGGTGTATGGGGATTTTTTTTTATACAACTTAGGTGGCAGACAAGCACACGGCCCACCTGAAGGAAAGTGGTTACTGTGACCTATTTAACGTGTGTAACACCAGTGGAGACACACCCATGCTACCGACCCTGTAAGAATAGAGATTTTTTTTAGGGGTCCATTTATCTTCCTCAGGGCTCAAGCCAACTTTACCACTCAACCTTATAACTGTACACTTTCCGATCAACAGTTCAGGCACTTGCCTAGACGTTATTTGTTGAGGCATCAGATGGTGGTCACCGTTAACGCTAAAATAAAACAAATAATAGAAAATTTGATAATGGACCCCACGCTCCAAAGTACAAGCTTTTGATGAGCCAAACAATTTGGTGCTTGAATGGAGATGATGATTGTAGTTTATTTGCAGAAGTTATTATTTTTTGCTGAAAACACAATTTAAAGTTAAAAATACCTGTTCTAACTTTGAAGGCCATTGTACTAAATTAACATATCTACACATGTCCTGTCACACAAAGCGTCATGTGACATCCGGTTCGATTCAGTTCTTGGTTTATAGCTCTGCTTGCTTATTGCTGCAATTCTGTCAATGCCAAAGGACGCAATAATAGTATTAATTTTAAATCCGGGAAATTTAAATCTTATATGCATCAAAGTGATCTAGTACCACAAAAACCTTTAGCAAAGAATAGTGGGGGTTAGAAGAGTCATCATACCACCTATGGCATCATACATCATAATATGCAGGTATACTTTTAAAGGTTTATGTTACTTACTGCTTATTGCCAGCAGCGGACGCCGCGGCCGGACGGATGATCCACCCCTAGGTATGAGCCATTTACCCCATTTCCCCTATTTTTCTCCTGTGGAAGATATGTGATATCCGGCAATCACGGCGTTTCGTTAAACATCAAACCTACCACCTTCAGATCGTCGATGTTTTCAGAATCTAATTTGTTCATTCCCATGATTGCCCATCTTTTCAACCAGTACATGAGGCTTAATATTTATCACATTTATAAATTTACATTGACTGAAATTTATTGAGGGTGAATATATTAGAGTCAATATAGTCTTGAAGAGGTGGGAAGGGGGATACCAGCGGGGAGGATATCGTAAAAGGAACATTGTAGAAGCGGGCAGTTAAAGAAAATATGATCTACACTTCCCTCCCCTACTCCTGACATCCACCATTATTTCACGGTCACGCGCACCGACATTGATTAAGTATAAAAATTAAGATTCATATCTGCGAATCTACGAGTCAAAATATCCGTATTCCGATCCATATCCACAGAACTTGAAACCGAATATCCGTACTCCGATCCGATTCCGCGAAAATACGGATATTTTTAATAGTCAACTGAACCGCATACCAATGCTACAGAACACGACGCTGCACGATGTCAAATATGCATAACAAAGATTAAGTATACGATTGTTATCACGAAGACAAATAACATGGCCTCATTCTCGATATCTTGCATATTCATACCCTAAGCACAAAGCATACTTACCGGCCCTACAACTACATGTAGAAATTGCATTGACACTGCGACAACTTTTTGCGTTCTGTCTCCGCATCTAGGGTTGCCAAGTCGCCAAACCTAATAGCCGGACACAACATATTTGATTAAATACATTATTCAGGATTTTGTGGTTCAGTATTAATAGGTAGTTACGACAAAAATCAAGCCTTTTTAAATATTGTGACATTGTAATGAGCTTCTACATAAACAACGTTTTTGCGAAAGGCAATTGATCAAATAAGTCTTATAATGCAAATGCGATGTGTTGTTGTTTGCGAAATGTACAAAGACAGAAGCAGAACAGTACAGAACCTAACAGAAACCGCTTTTTTTGGCCGGAAACGCAATCAAAAAATCTAATTATTTCCAACTTTATCCGGACGCCTGCCACCAATTATAGGAAACCGCAATTTGGGGAACTAAACTGTAATATAACGATTTATGTAAACATGATAACGTATTTATTCTCAGATAGTCACTGGTTAAATCCGATCTCAATCGGTACATATAGCGTCTTACATTCATCCCGTTTTGGCGGCTGTCAATCAATGTTGACCATCGGAAGAAATTGCGATAAAACTGACCTAAACTGCATTTTCACGTTTCATTCAGTTAATTTCATGGAGTAAAACGTGAGAACCTTGTTTGTTGAAACGATTTTTTTAAAATGACATCCCCTCTTAACGATATCCACATCAAGTGAAAAAAAACGAAAGAACGGAAGTGCAAACTTTGGATGCATTGATGATGGTGATGACAATGACAGGCATAATTATATAACAGTTCGGTACTTTTCTCGATTAAATCACGGAACTTACTATTTTTGCCGACGTTTCGAATGCGTTGCAGCACTCGTGCTCACGCTATATAATTATGAATTCACAATAGTTTGAAAATAACGACATGCATTTTAAAAGATGGCTGCATCGAGTATGGTCAATTCTACATAAAGTCAAACGAGCTGAGAAGTCGATACTTCTTCGATCCGGCTCGTACTAGAACTCCACCACAGTTACCACTCCGAAACATAATACCCTCTTCTTCAACCAAGCGTTAATCCCGGGCGAATCCAAAGCCTTCACCTCGGAATCCGGGCTCCACCTTTTCCAGTGTAACTGCGCGTGTGGCTGATCTTCGACTTTTTCAGTTAATGGCCTGCTATTTGACCTCCCATTGCCGATATCGAAGTATTGCAGTCAGACCAGTCGTAACTACTGTCATAAATGTTCGTATAGCAACCGGGGCCGACGGCTTATCGTACTCTCCGAAACACGGCAATACCAATGAAATACAAGGAAATACATGAAATAAAATATCCTACCAATGAATATTGATTCCAAATACAATTTTGGTAACATTTCGTCTTTTTTCGCAGGACGGCTCCTATCTCGCCGAGCTCCTAATCGAGAAGGGTTACGAAATACATGGAATACTGCGTCGTTCGTCGTCCTTCAACACAGGACGCATACAGCACTTGTATGGACAGCCCACAGCACACACGGGGGGCAGAATGCACTTACATTATGGGGACCTGACTGATACTACATGTCTCATTAGCATAATTACAAAGGTAAGACAAAAGCATTTTGACAGGAAGACATCGTTCAATTTCTACACAATGATATTTTGAAGAAATAAGTACCACTATTGCCAGTGGCGACGCTGTTGACCACTCAGCTCTTCCGTATTTGCTATTTTACCCTTGTCCCTTATAATTTATGCCATAGATGTTCGTACGGCAACCGGGACCGTTGGTTTAACGTGCTCTCCGAGGCACAGTAATTAGTATAATTTTTCCTATAGATTATCGTATGGTGGTCGCTAACTTATTCAACTTAGATATAAAAAAAGCATGGTACAAGATATCTACAGAAAGAAATTCTATTTGAGTATGTGACTGAAATCTGTGCATAGCGGCAATATTTTTCTTGAAAAAAAAATGAAGCTAATCGATGGGATAGAACGGCCAAACGAACTCGTGATAGATTAAAATTATTTTTTAATTTATTATTTTTTATTATTTAAATTATAATTTTTTAATATAACTGAATTAAATGTCACATAAAACAGCCAAGGCTACATGCCTATTATGCCTGACAGACCTAACTATAACAGATGATATCATTGGAATACACGAACCACCAATTAATTTCTGATATATCTCTCATATTCAATGGCTATGATTTACCTACTACATATGCGAATACTCTGCGCGGGAATATGCATTGTTTGTAGTAACATGCTAAACATTGTTACAATAATACAATTTTAACTGTGGACTGATTTTAATAAATTATTCTTTTGTTGCTATGCTGCACTAGATAGATTTACCGTCGCGGATTCACCGCCTCAGATTGCGAAATGAGACGGTGCGCATTGTGCGGTATGAAAGAAACTTCATCCCACGCACACTCAAGCTGTGGAATGACCTCTCCGCTGCGGTTTTTCCAAGCACCTACAATATGGGGTTCTTCAAGAGGGGCATCAGAAGGTTTCTTCGTGGTCACGAGTGTAACACCCGTGGTGTTGCATACGTCCATAGACCACGGTAACCACTTCCTATCAGGTGGGCCGTGTGCTTGTCTGCCACCTAAGTCAATAAACAAACCACAACTTACTGGATATGAATGATAAAGGCTAGTGCTACATTCAAGGGATACTTCCGTTCGACACTTTTGTCGCGGTAAATCCGGATCCGAACAGCCGCGACGGAATTTCCGCCAAATATATAGCGTAGGCCTAGGTGTGGTCCCATAGACATTTGGTCATGAAAACGGTAAAGAGTACACCGAACTCCGCAATCTTTTTCCGATACGCTATTGTTCATTATGTCAATCTCTGAATTTCTCGAATAAGTCAATGTAATTTAGAGACATCGTGTCTGGAAAAAGCAGTAGCACACCGTCGTCGTCGTACGAAATATTGCTGCTGCCAAAAGGTCACTATTGCCCGAAAGATTGCTGTCTGCATAATACCTCCTACCTCTAGGAAATATTCAGACATGGGCAATGAGCATATAACTCCACTGGTGTTACACACGTTCATAGGTCACGGTAACCACTTTCCATCAGGTGGGCCGTGTGCTTGTCTGCCACCTGGTTTGTATAAAAAAAAATCTTTCTAATAAGCGTCGGTAGCTTAGTGGTTTAGGAGTCGGCCTTACGATCGAGAGGTCCTGGGTTCCAATCCTGGCCATTACACTACCGACGTGACAATCAATCAATCAATTTAGCCCAACGCAGTCCACTGCTGGACATAGGCCTCTCGCAATGTGCGCCATTTTCTCCGATCCTCCGCCTTCCGCATCCAGTCTGTCCCAGCCACCTTTGTCAGGTCGTCCGTCCGTCTGGCTAGGGAACGTCGAACGTGGGAACTTTCGTTTACCTTCTCGCGGTCTCCACTCTAGGACTCGTTTGCTCCTAAGGCCATCGGTCCTTCGACAAACGTGGCCAGCCCACTGCCACTTCAACTTGCTTATTCTGTGACCTTATTCGGTGTCTGAACACTAATGCTTATTTGTATTACCTACTTAATAGCTGATGCTCCCTTTCCTGTTCTTCCTCGCAGTTTTTCACACCGTTTAGGACTACGAACTACGACAAACATTTCAAAACCAAAATCCCCTAACAGTCCAGCCGTATCCGAGTTTTGGCGACACAACGACAATATACAGTTTATTAAAAACAAAATCAACGGTATCGATATTCTTGGAAATAAGATAATTAATCATTTCCGACGTCAATTGTTAGGTTGTCTGTTGATTACACAATCTGTGTTCTGTAATGATTACAATCTAATATTTAGGCGTTGTTTTGCCTATTGTAACTTATGGAGGTCCCATTATAAATTTATCAGTATGCTAATATTAGAACAGATGGTTATAAGTTATAAATGAAACCTATTTTATTTTAGTAAGATTAGTTGACTCGCATGTTTTTGAAATTAGTAAAAAAGGACGTATTTTCCTGATTGCTTCCGAGGTGAATCCGCAAGTCAAGAACCACCTTGCTTTCCCTCTGAGAGTGCTTGTGCCTATCCCTCCTACCGCGACACGGCGGGGGCACTATTACCAGACATTTGTTACCCACATAATCTGGCGAATTTTGTACAACGTGATCGCACCAGCAAAGACAAACCTCTTGCATTTAATCCGTGATGTCTTAGTAATAAAAATTGCCACTTCAAAAATATACATATCTACATATAATCACGCCTTTATCCCGGAGAGTTAGGCAGAGGTGAATTTACACCCACATTACACCAATCATTGAATTCGGTCCCACATAATAGGGGGTGAGCCTATTGCCGTCTTCTGGGCACTATTGTTGACTCAAGCCATGCATCTGAGGCTGAGTCTCGGCCAGGAACCACGCGACTTGTGACTGCGCACTGCGAAATAATATAATTTATTTTTATTCTTTCCCCTTTCCAGGTACGTCCAAAAGAGATATACAACTTAGGAGCACAATCACACGTGAAGGTCTCCTTCGAACTTAGTGAATACACAGCACAGGTAGACGCACTCGGCACCCTCAGGCTACTAGAGGCGGTCAGAGCGGCCGGTCTTTCGAAAGAGACCAAAATATATCAGGCTTCGACCTCAGAACTGTACGGGAAGGTTATCGAGGTGCCACAGAATGAGAAGACACCGTTTTATCCAAGATCACCTTACGGTAAGCTATAAAGTTTCTACCGAAAAAAAAACAGATTTAAAATTTTGAATTTTTGTCGTTCGATTTCAATTATTATGGAATTGCGTCATAAACATATTTTTTTTTATCTAGAACATGCCAACTAGACTTTACCTCGTCTGATGGTAAGCTAAAGGCAATGTCTCAGGAAAGAGGGTCACCATTAGATACACTAAGTAATGTTACAATGGTGGCACTCAGCTTAGCAGACTCATCAGATGCTTAGTAATAAAGTTAATGCCCAGATGGGTCTCGAAATTATAATCTAGAATTACACACGGGCTATTTATCCCGGGAATAGGTTCGTGTAAATAAGCTGCTATTATTAAAAATAAAGTTCCTAAAGTGCATTAAAAATTCAAACATAACATAAACTCACGCCTATATCCCCGAAGGGGTAGGCAGAAGTGCTATCACCCACATTTCGCCAGTTTATGTTTAGGTCCCAGTGTAAGAGGTGGTGAACCTATTGCCATTAACCGGGCACTTATAAACGGTAGGACACGGCGGTATTTCCGCCCAATTGAGCAGTCCGACTGGGGAAGTACCTCCGCCCTACAGAATACTGCGGCTATAATAACTTCGTGTTGTGTTCCCTGCGGTGAGTAGGGTAGCCAGAGCTCACTGGAGAATTTAGTGCTGGCAGTGGGATGACTAAAGGCTTGTCCTGCTTTGTCCTCAACACTGACGGCACAGAAACTCTGTGCTTACAGTGTCGGCAGCGCGAGTGACTTCTCTGGTGTTGCACACGTCCATAGGCCACGGTAACCTCTTTCCATCAGGTGGGCCGTGCGCTTGTCTGCCACCTAAGTGGTATAATAAAAAGAAAAAAAAACCTGCGATAAATGTGTATTTATCGCAGGTTTTATAAGTGCCCGATTTTTGATGACAATGACTTTTCGGTGTTGGTGCCATGGTAAAACCTCAGATCGAACCCGAGACCTCATCTCAGCAGTCCATTACCCATACCACTAGGCTACCGCGGTGTTTATTTCAGTGCCTATAAAATTGTCATAATCAGCTGGTAATCAATTTCACGCTTGTTAGATTGATCTTATCAAGTATAAAACTGTTTTCAATTAACCATATCGTCGTATGAAGTGGATTTCAATTTGTGATGGCCTACTTTGGTAGTACATTACTTGTCATAAATATTTGACCTTGTTTCTTATAACCATTTATGTGTATAGACTGCGACTAAAGTTGCTGAACAGTGTTTATAAACAATATTGGAAATTAATCTTACTAGGTATAACACAAACATATAATATGTTGCCCTCAGCATAAGAGCGCGTTCATGAATAGTAGCGTTTTCTGTATGGCGCCTAGGATCTACAATAACTTACCTAAGGCTATTTTAAATGTAAGAGATATCGACAAATTTAAACATGAAATTAAATCATTTCTATACGAAAAAACTTACTATAGTGTAAATGAATTCCTAGAAGACAAGACAAAGTAATTTACTGTAATTAAATATATTGGAACTAAACAGAACGAGATTTAATGTGATTTGAATTGTTGTAATTTGTTTTGTCATCATTTGCTTTATTATTATTTTTTAGTGTAATTTGAAATATTCTATTGATAATAGAATGTATGTACTCCTTATGTTTTTTATTACATAGATGACTTATTTTTGGACAATTACTCATACTGACATATTTTTTTAACTCAATCAATTATTGGTATGATATAAAGTAGCCCATATAATTGTTTAATTATTATGTTGCATATTTTATAACCAATTCTATTGTAGGCCTTGAGGCGAGGAACGGAGAAACCACATTTTATCACAGCACCACTATGTACCCATTTACACAATTAAATGATTTGAAATTGAATTTATATTTATAAATCTGAAAAGTTGTGATAGATGTTTGATAGTTAATTACTTCGCAACGGCTGAACGAATCTGGATGACGTTTGCCACATCCATAAAGGTATAATGTATGATTTGAGATTGACATGGTCATTCACATTACTATTGTAAAACTCCCCGGCGATATTTACCATGTTTATTACAAGTTGCGCTGTTACAAGCGCCGAAATATCGGTTACTCAGCAAAAATAATAAACATGGTAAATATCCCGGCAAGTTTTACACTGGTCACATACATACATACATACATACATAAACTCACGCCTATATCCCCGAAGGGGTAGACAGAGGTGCTAGCACCCACATTCGCCAGTTTATGTTTAGCTCCCAATGTAATAGGCGACGAGCCTATTGCCATTAAACGGGCACTTATAAACCTGCGATAAATACACACATAACTTCGAAAAGCATCGAAAAGTCATTGGTGTGTGCCATGGTAAAACCTGGGATCGAACCCGAGACCTCGTCTCAGCAGTCCATTACGCATACCACTAGGTCATATAAACGTATATCTTAGAATAGTATATACGCTACTCTTTGTCTCCGAATAGATTGCCGTAATTTTTGGGTACAGGATTCAGTAATTCATTGCTTACCTATAAGTTACCGGGCTGTTTTTTTTACATATATAGGTAGAATATGCTCTAGTCTGATTTAAAGCATTCAACTAATTTAACCAATTAAAACGGTTGCCTGCTAAGATTACAAATCTAAGGTAATCTGTAAATTTTAACCTGTTCAGCTACTTTGTGGGTGTCTGTATGTAATGAACAGTATTATGCAATCATTATGATTGTTGATTGTTACACGTTTTCGCGACATGTTTGAAATTCTTGGTCGTTGAGAACTTGTGTATCTAGTACTTCACCAGAATGTTCCGCGAAAACGATCAATTGTTGTCAGCTCCACTGTTCTAGACTATAAGCTACCCCCTGTACAGTCAGTATCAGATCTATCTTGACGAACAAAATACTCAAAAAATTGTTCTGATATTTAGTACACACCTTTGACTCAAACAATAATACAATTTAAATCAATAAAACAGTTTGATTTGCTCTTAAAACCCTTTTTTTTATGCAAAATTTCCACGACGAGGTTATGTCGAACTTGAACTAACTAAAACGCACGCCGTCTGTGAGTCGTTGTTGGTTGCCGGAGGTGAGGTTGGTAGCCATATCCCTCACACCCCGGCCTACCGATCTGTCTCTCCTCATCTCTATCTGGCCCTCCTCGGCTCTAAATATCATGGTATTATATTTTGAGATTTCTGTCATGATCATTCTGACGTTGACCGTATCAAACCTGTCAGATCTGGATTGAATAACAAACATTCAAATCTCTTTATTAACTTTCAAATTTATATTATAAGTAGGATAAAGAATAACAATTGATAGCCTTCGTGGCGTGGTGGTAGTGAACGTTAGCCGTTACGCAGGAGGCGCGGGTTCGATCCCCGCTCAGTGCAAATATTTCTATGTATGAATATAGATATTTGCCCTCGTCTGGCCGTACCTCAGAAAGCACGTTAAACCCATTTATGACTGTCGTTACGAGTAGTTGGAGCCCTAAAAAGTCCAACAATCGCCATTGGGTTGTGGAGGTCAGATGGCACTCGCTGCATGGAAAATGTCGAAGTTCATCCAAATCCCCAGTTGGGACTGGTAAAGCGGACCCCAGACTTCGAAGTGAAACCTTCTGATGCGACTGGGATTAACACTAGGATGAAGAATCAAGAATATTAGTAACAGAACCATTCGTGGTAAGGTGCGCTCAGTGTTCGGTAAACAATCTGTGGGGTAAGCTACCTGGGCGCGGCTCTCATTTGGATGGGTAACCGCTTATTGATATTTCACCTGAGCGCTTCTGTGCTTCGGAGGGCACGTTAAAAATCGGTCTCGGCTGTCAACACTTGTTAGGTCAAGACGGATGCCTATATGTTCAACCTGAACAACTCTGTTATTAGCTGTCTAATCACAACCCAGGCTCCTAACTTCAGTCGCTCCAAATATAGCCGAAAAAACCAAGCCATCACAGATTTAAGTGGCTCTCGAACTCAGCCAGCCAGTGCCTTACTGGCTTTTTTTTTTTTTACGTGCGCAAAATCCCCACGGATCCCTCCCCACCGGAGCCGGTGGAGGAGGTTATGTCGGACTCGAACCGACTAAGTTGCCGAAGGTGAGGTTGACAGGCATATCCCTCGCACCCCGGCCGACCCAGGGCCATCTCTCACGATCTGGCCCTCTTCTCGGGTGTGGGGACTACAGAGTCCCCAACTCGACCCCGGAAACGGGGAGGCGCGCCAGCCGCGCCACCGCCGCGGCCTGCTTCTGCCAGGGTGACAGGCGGCTCCACCTGTCACCCCCAGGCCGGCGCTCATGGGGGGCGGAGGTCGTTCATCGAGTGCCTTACTGGCTACTGTTATGTCGAAATTGAACTGACTAAAACAGCACGTTAACTTTTAAACTATAACGTTTCATGACATACACCAATGTTAACGGGAATTAACGCCATCATAGTATAGGTACAAACATACCTTTGGTTTGCCTGACGTTTCGACTAGGTTACACCGAGTTGGTCACAGACTGAGTCAGCCTGTGAACACGGCCTAGGCACATTACAAAATTTTTTTTTAAACCACTAAGTTGGCAGACAAGCACACGGCCCACCTGATGGGAAGCGGTTACCGTGGCCTATGGACGTATGCAACACCAGGGGTGTCGCACTCGCGCTGCCGACCATGAAGAAACCTTCTGATGCCCCTCTTGAAGAACCCCATATTGTAGGCGCTTGGGAAAACCGCAGCAGGGAGGTCATTCCACAGCTTGAGTGTGCGTGGGATGAAGTTTCTTTCATACCGCACAGTGCGTACCGTCTCAGGTCGCAATGTGTGGGGATGAATTCCCTGCCTATGGCGAGAGGTGCGATTATAGAATGTAGCTACGGGCATCATGTCAAACATGAAAGACTTTTGACTTATGAGATAGTTTAACACGTTTGTTGCCAAAAGGACCACCGGTTCGGAACGCGCCTCCGGCAAAAAACACAGCGAGCAATTTTTTTCTTAATACAAGTTTAGTCTAAATACAATAATCTATACTTATCTATACTTAATATTATAAAGCTGCAGAGTTTTTGTTTGTTTGTTTGTTTGCTTGAACGCGCTAATCTCTGGAACTACTGGTCCGATTTGAATGATTCTTTCAGTGTTGGGTAGTCCATTTATCGAGGAAGGTTTTAGGCTATATATCATCACGCTACTACTTAAGGGAGCGGAGCATTGATAATAAATGTTAACAAATCCGGTAATTTTTCATACATATTTTGAAGACTAAAACATACGGGCTCAATGGGATATAAAGCTTCAAAATATACCCCGGGCGAAGCTGGGGTGGGTCAGCTAGTTATTAAATAAAATGTATTTCCCCACAGCCTGCGCAAAACTTTATGGATATTGGATTATGGTTAACTATCGGGAAGCGTACGGCATGTTCGCTTGCAACGGTCTCTTGTTCAACCACGAGAGCCCCCGGCGGGGAGAGAACTTCGTCACGAGAAAGATCACCAGAGGCGTCGCGAAGATCACCCTGGGCTTGTTGGAGTGCTTGGAGCTGGGTAATCTGGATAGTAAAAGAGATTGGGGGCACGCGAAGGATTATGTGGAGGTGAGTAGTCTATTGTAATTACTTGGCCAGACTGACTGAGACTCATTTATACATACATATCATATAATCATATAAAGATATACCGCATATAAAGAGATGGGTGGTCCAAATTCTACTCTGCCGGGCACCACGTGTGTATAATATCCTCAAAGATTGAAATACTATTAACAAAAAATATGAAGAAAGCAGAAAAACACAAAATGTATGTCAGGATCGTAGCGAGTGAAAACAAGTGGTCTCTGCCTACTCCATTGGGAAAAAGGCGTGATTATTATATGATTGTGTTCTGACTTAGCTTAGCTTTGCTTTAAGCTTAATTTAGCTTAGTTTTTTTTTTTGTTTTGTTTTTTTACTTAGTTTAATTTAGCTTAGTTTAGCTTTCTGTGCTTATGTGCCTGTAGTTTATGAAAATACACATAAGTAACATATAATCACGCCGCTATCCCCGGAGGATTAGGCAGAGGTGAATCAACACCCACATTTCACCAATCATTCGGTCCCACGTAATAGGGGTGAGCCTATTGCCGTATTCCGGGCACTATTATTGACTCGAGCCATGCATCTGAGGCTGAGTCTGGGCTGTATATAACAGCCCTATCCCTTATTCACCTTGTACGACACCGTATGGGACGAGATGGGGTGGTCCAAATTCTACTCTGCCGGGAACCACGCAGCACCTAATATGGCATTATATTGCAGGCTATGTGGCTAATGCTTCAGCAAGAAGAACCAGAAGACTTTGTTGTAGCCACAGGAGAGGCTCACAGCGTCAGAGAGTTTGTGGAGCGTTCGTTCGCGTGCGTGGGACGGAAGCTGACGTGGAGGGGCGCGGGAGAGACGGAGACGGGCCACGACGCCGAGACGGACCAGCTGTTGGTCAAGGTCAACCCGAAGTACTTCAGGCCGACAGAAGTGGTGAGTAGATGGCAAAAGCACGTACTTATACAATCAACAGCAAAAGTAGTTGACAGAAACAGAAAGGGAATATTAGAATATTAAAAAAAAAATATATCCTTGATTTGTCAGTAGATATATATTTTTTTATTTTTTATTCTACAACATTCTACACAACGTATCATCATCACCATATCAACCACACATAGTCCACTGCTGAACATAGGCCTCTCCCATAGACTTCCAGAATGACCGATCTAAAGCAGCCCGCGTCCAGCGCTTAATATTTAATGTGGTTTTCCCAAGCAACTACAATATGGGGTTCTTCAAGAGGGTCATCAGAAGGTTTCTTCATGGTCGGCAGCGCGAGTGTAACACCCCTGGTGTTGCATATGTCCATAGGCCACAGTAACCACTTCCCATCGGGTGGGCCGTGTGCTTGTCTGCCACCTAAGTGGTATCATCAATTTATTATTTCCAAGACTATCAGATACTTTTGACAGAGTTGTAGATCATCCACTTTTGACGACAGTACATCAACCAATTCATCGCTCAATTATGCAATCACTGAATTATATATTAACTGAGCTACCTTCTTGAATACTAATTGCTTTAACAAAAGAACATGTGCGAGATTATTATCATGTCGCACTTTTCAGGACCTCTTACTAGGCGATCCGTCAAAAGCCAAGCAGAAACTAGGCTGGACGCCGAAGGTGAGCTTCGACCAGCTGGTGAAGGACATGGTGGAGGCAGACTTGGCACTGATGAAGAGGAACCCTGAAGCGTAGACATACAGGTACAGTAATTTCGTACATCCGAATAGAATCCTTTGGCATTAAGTCCGCCTTTGTACAAAATTACTGTGCATAAAGTTGAATAAATAAATAAAAAGTATCTGAGTTTAGGGTCCTCTTTGATTGAATTTGTGGTAGAGAGTTCACTCACTAAAGTGTACATAAAATCCTCAAAAGACACGTTTTAGGGATAGGAAAAATGTTAAATCGGTTCAGGCCAGATTCGATGGTTGGCATATTAAATGCTTTAAAATGTCATTAAATTGTTTGGGTGGAGTAATCAAAAATCAATATTTAAAAATGATTGCAACATCAATTATTGGTTCCGATAGTTCGTACGAATATCGGTAGATCCTCCCACCGTCGCCGCAGGACGGATATGATATGCCGGGGTGCGAGGGATATGCCTGTCAACCTCACCTTCGGCAACCAAAAACGACCCACAGACGCCGTGCGTTTTAGTCAGCTCGAGTCCGACATAACCTCTCCCACCGACTCCGGCGGGGGGTATTCGTGGAGATTTTACGCGCGTAAAAGAAAAGACCGATTAATATAGGAATATTTAGTTGGCATTCCCCTGACAGGAAAAAACCGCGGGTGCGAATCCCGCCTGAACCGTATAAAACATTTTCCATTCTTCTTTATCGATTTGAATATAAGACTACAATAGACGGTAATAGGCTCACCCCTATTATGATAAATGTAGGTTCTTCAAGAGGGGCATCAGAAGGTTTCTTCATGGTCGGCAGCGCGAGTGTGACACCCCTGGTGTTGCATACATCCATAGGCCACGGTAACCGCTTCCCATCAGGTGGGCCGTGTGCTTGTCTGCCAACTAAGTGGTATAAAAAAAAAAAAAAGACAGCATACTAAATGCTTTAAATTTTCATTCAAAGTTACATATGTGCCGGTACCTATACCTGGTACATACACATAAGTCTGTAGTGACTGTGATTTTGGACCATTATATTAATCTATATTTTAATAGCGATGTTAACGAAATAATTTATAAACTGTATTAATTATTATTTACCAGGAATACCAGTACAAGAAATTATACGGACACTACATTTAATTATGAAGAAAATGCAACGTGGGTAACATGGCATACTCTCTGTGTCATTCCATTGACGTTTTAAAAAAAAGCTAGATAGATAAATACAAAAAAATATAAGAGCGTAATTTAAATTTGATATTTCGTACTGAAATAAAACTACTCACATATTAAAAAACATCTAATGCACTAATTAAACCAAAAATCGCTACTTAATTGTGGAAATAGATTTGAATTTACTTTTAGTAAATTATATTTTTTTAAGTTAAGTAAAAATAAAATAAGAGCCTTGCTAAACAGTGTATAGATTATTTCTAATATGTATTGAATATATCTATTTGCATCAGTGCATTTACAAAATGAAACAGATATTATCTACATTTTACAATATTTTTAAAGTTTATGTCTAGATAACGTGTGCAATATGTCCTAGAATATTTATTAGTTCAACAAATTGAAAACGCACAAAGTTTTATAAGCATTATGTGCAATACATTGATGACTAGAAGACTCATCTTTCCTTCTAGTACGATTGTAGAGCTTATCTATACCCAAATGATGCCACAACACCTTTACGTACACGAGCAAATTTACGGATTTGTTGGTCAACTAGTCATAATTGAATAGAATGCGCGAGCGAGCGGACGTCTTGTTCTATATCTATACAATATGTATGTCAGCGCTGGTCCATACACAGAGCGTACTTAGATTTATCACGCGTGTGGTTTCCGGCATAGTAGAATTTGGACTATCCCATCTTTTCCTATGCGGTGTCGTACAAGGCGACTATTAGGAATAAGGCTGTTTAAAATCAGACAGATATATACAGGCCAGACTCCGCCTCAGAGGCATGGCTCGAGTCAACTCACCCCCTGCAACGGGGGACCGAATACAATGATAGGTGTAATACATATAATCACGACTTTCTCAGGAGGGTTAGGCAGAATTAACACCCACATTTCACCAATTATTGTATTAGGGGGTGAGCCTATTGCCGTTTTCCGGGCACTATTGTTGACTCAGAGAGTCTGGGTTTTATATATCTGTGTGATGTTAAACAGCTCTATCCTTTAATTGCCTTGTAGGACACCACATGGGTAGAGATGGGGTGATTCATATTTTACTCTGCTGGAAATGTAATGTGGGAATTAATTCACGTCTGCCTATCCCTCCGGCTACGGGACTATATATATATACCGCAAGGTTCGCATACATGTCATAATTCACGAAACAATCGTTTTTATTTTTTATTTTAAGTGTGTGCAGTGGGGCGCTTCATTTTAGTTTAGACAAGCTATACAAAGCTCTCTCAAACAATACGCCAATTTAAAACGAGCAATAAAATAAGTAGATGTTCATGTTGTTATATTTTATTTCTTTTAAAAAAAGGCGAGCAAGAGACAAGCTGAAGGCATAGCAATTTTATTTTGATTATGCCTCTCGCCTTAGGGTGCTTACACAAAGAAGCAGGTTACTCGGTATCGGCGAGCCGGCACGATCGGAGCTTGTTTAAATTTAGAAGAGTGTGTGTAAATGAGTTTGCATGGAGGACAGTTTTACTTATTTCTATTCTTTTTGAAATCTATACCATAGTGTACAAGATCAGTAGGTTGTAATTGTATTTTTTTTTTATTTTAAGCCAACGGGGTGTGAATTCATAATTATTCAACTTTTCGCGATACAATCATGGAGCTTACTATTTCTGCCGACGTTTCGGATGCGTTGCATGCAGCACCCGTGGTCACGATTTGACTGGCTTGCGAGCATCGAGAGGTATGCGGAGAACATTTTGTGTGCGGCCTACCCTCCTTTACTTTTATAATGAATGGTAAGTCACACTGCGATAGTTTAAACATAACAAAACCAAGATATCCAATTCTCCATTATTGGGTTCTATTTGTTTTTATGGGATCGACTGGACTGGACTTAATTGGCAGAAATAGTAAGTTCCATGATTTAATCAAGAAGTCCCGAACAGTTGTATAACTATAATTAATTTTTTGTTGAATTGTCAATTCATCGATGAAGGTTATAGATTAAAATATCATCATTATAAACTGACTAGCCAGCAGCAACTCTCCAGATAGCTTTGGCTACCTTACTCACCGCTGGGAACACAACACAAAGTTATTATGGCCGCGGTATTCTGTAGGGCAGAGGTACTTCCCCAGTCGGACTGCTCAATTGGACGGAAATATCGTCATGTCCTACTTTTACGTTCTAATACCACATTATGTCAAAAAAAAATCGCAATGCATTCGCACCCTTAAGCTTAAAAACATATGGGCGTGAATACTTTGCGATTTTTTTGACATACGACTAATTTACATGATGGCGACACCGGTTTACCTGTACCGGTAACCTGTTTCTCTATGTAAGCACCCTTAGATAATTGTCAGCATTTCGTAAATGTTATATTATCTGTATCCCTAGC
This sequence comes from Eilema griseolum, assembly GCA_963662185.1. NCBI lineage: Eukaryota > Metazoa > Arthropoda > Insecta > Lepidoptera > Erebidae > Eilema > Eilema griseolum. Next base: position 11,199,758 of record OY759239.1, on the reverse strand, counting down.
ACGAAAACCTATTTTAATCGTATTGTAAACGTAACGAGAGATAGAAGCATTGCGATTGGCCGGCTTCACACACAAATAGATTCACGGTAGGCAGGATACCATTACCATAATTTTTCGTGCTAGGGGTACAGTTAATAAATCACGATATTGATGTACGCAAATATTAAGAAATAAAATTAGGTGTGACATTCCATGTGTACATATAGAATGTATAGTACTCTTATGTTAAAAGATATAAGGTTCAATTTAGAACAGGGGGAAAATTTACGAGCACTTTTTAAGTGGTATTTTTTTATATAGGACACGTCAAGTCTGCCGCCTTGCCTCATGGTAAGCTGTAGGCAAAGGCAGGATCTTACAGGGTTGGCAGCGCGAGTGTGACTCCCTTGGTTTTGCACACGTCCATAGGCCATGGTAACTTTCCATCAGGTGGGCCGTGTGCTTGTCAGCCACCTAAGTGGTATAAAAAAAAGTCTTAGAAAAGAGAGTCACCATTACTTATATATACCATATGACAATGGCGACACTCAGCTTGACGCCCTCATCAAATGCTTTTTCACGCCCCGCTTAAAGGACCCGGGACTGTAGGAAGAAGGAAACACGTGAGCTGGTAATGAATTCCAGGCCTTAATGGTGCGACAAAGAAATGATTAATGAACTATATACTTTATTTTATTTAGATAAGGCTAAGAATAGCATGCAATATTAAATCTTGTCTGATAAGTGATAACACAGTAACGCGTTGTTACTATTTTAAACTTTGTCCAAAAGGAATAAGGTTGATATTTAATTACCACCTTAAAACTGTTCGTACATTTTCCGCCTGATCTGAATTGACCCTAATTAGGTACTTTGTTATGCCAGTGTTTTGTGTTAGTCTGTGCCACTATATTAATAATATGTGTAAATATAATCAAATAATGTATATGTTTTTTGTTTTATTTTCTAGTTTTCATACCACTGCCTAATAAATGAATCATCCTACTTCCTATCTTTAACCTATTAATATATAAAATTCTGGTGGAGCCGCCTGTCACACTGGCAGAAGCAGGCCGCGGCGGCGGCACGCTTCCCCGTTTTCCGGGGACGAGTCCCCACACACCCGAGGAGAGGGCCAGATCGTGAGAGATGGCCCTGGGTCGGCCGGGTGCGAGAGATATGCCTGTCAACCTCACCTTCGGCAACCAAACCGACTCACAGGCGGCGTGCGTTTTAGTCGGTTCGAGTCCCACATAACCTCTTCCAGGTGGGGAATTCCGTGGGAATTTTGCGCACGTAACAAAAAAAAAAGAAAATATTTAAAATTCTCGTGTCGCGGTGTTTGTAGTTAACTTGACTTATTCTCATGAAATTATGTGTGAATATTGGGTAGGTCTGAGAATTGGACATCTAATTTTCATCCCCCTAAATGTTAAGGGTAGTCCACCCCTAATTTTTCTTTTACTTTATTATGATACAGCATTAGAAAATACATACAACCCTGAATTTTCAACCCCCTACGATGAACCCTTTTATTGAACTAAAAAGATGTTTCCTAGAAATAATATACATGGTAAAACAACGTTTGCCGGGTCAGCTGTGGAAGTTGGATGTTTGTTATTCAATAACGCTCTAACGGTTCGAAAGAATTTGGTTGAAACTTGGTACAGGGATAGATTGCCGGGGTGCGAGGGATATGTCTCAGATATATGTAATCTTACCTCCGGCAACTTGCGACCCGTGTGGGTCTTTATTCGTCGTGCGTTTAAGTCGGTTCAAGTCCGACATAACCTCCCCCACCGGCTCCGGTGGTAAAATTTTACAACTATTTTTGTACTCAAGTCGAAGGCAAATGTAAAATATAATTTATTCTGAATAGACCAATAAACGAAACTTACAAAACGTTAAAAATTAATATTTTTAAAAACTTATTTAACAAATGGAGTATAGGATTTTGCACATAGTAAAAAAGGTATAGGGTTAGATTTAATCCTGGAATAACACATAGGCTATTTTTATCCAGAGAAAAAGTTGCCATGGGTTTTTTATATAAGACACGTCAATTTTACTTCACTTTGCCTGTTGGCAAGCTAAAGGCAAAGTCTCAGGAAAGAGGATCACCATTATAGACACGTAGCATGTTACAATGGTGGCACTCAGCTTGACGGCCTCATCAAATGTTTTTTCACGCCTCGCTTAAAGAACTGTAGGAACACGTGAGCTGGTAAAAAGTTCCAGGCCTTAATAGTGCGACAAATAAACATAATATTGCTAATTTAGGTAATTACAATGGAATATTAGACAATATCAGCCAGACCCGCACTTTGGCGCCCGATGAATCAGCCAATCCCGAAAGGAAAGCAACTAATTCCGACTAGTGGGCTGTTAGATCAGGAACCTCCACGCAGTGCGCCGACAGCAGCGTGCAACTGTGGGCAAGAGACAGCAGCGCCTTTCATTCGCATAAGAGACGCTGCAGCCGTCGGCCAATTCCGGCCGAGGCGCGAGCGGCCCTGTAGGCTCTCTGCGTGTCCCTTAGAACAGCATATGGCACAGTGGAGAGCAGGCAAGGCCTGAGCTGGTTCTTCGAGCGCCGGCGTATGGGTAATAAGAGCGGCTGCCTGTCACCCTAGTAGAAACAGGTTAGTAAATCCATCCAAAAGCGTGTGAATGCCTTATTAGGTTTTTTTTTATACCGCTTAGTTGGCAGACAAGCACACGGCCCACCTGATGGGAAGCGGTTACCGTGGCCTATGAACGTATGCAACACCAGGGGCGTTACACTCGCGCTGCCGACCACGAAGAAAGCTGATACCCCTCTTGAAGAACCCCATATTGTAGGCGCTTGGGAAAACCGCAGCAGGGAGGTCATTCCACAGCTTGGGTGTACGTGGGATTAACTTTACACTCCGGTAATTGAGACCCGAGACGTTTGTCGAGAGAGTTTGAGTCTGAGATAAACCCCCGCTGACCGGTCGAGGTGGTATTCATGGGGATTTCCGCACGAAAAAAGCCGGTCAAATGCGAGTCGAACTCACGCACAGAGTGTTCTGTGATTTAAGCTACATAAACCGTAATATATTTTCAATGTGTTGACTTAGAAGTTTGATTTTTGTACAGTTTCAAGACAACACAAGTTGTAGTTTGTGGTATGAATTTCAATTTGATACCTCCACGCATTAATGAGAAAGAGGTCTTGACAGACAGACAGACGAATGGACAACGAAGTGATCCTATAAGAATTCCGATTTTTTTTCCTAACCTTATAAAAAGGAGCTAGGACACGGCGATATTTCGGCCCAATTGAGCAGTCCGACTGAGGAAGTACCTCCGCCCTACAGAATACCGCGGTTATAATAACTTCGTGTTGTGTTCCCAGCGGTGAGTAGGGTAGCCAGAGCTCACTGGAGAATTTGTGCTGTCAGTGGGATGACTAAAGGCTTGTCCTGCTTTGTCCTCTACACTGACGGCACAGAAACTCTGTGGTTACAGGGTCGCCAGCGCGAGTGTGGCTTTTCTGGTGTTACACACGTCCATAGACCACGGTAACCACTTTCCATCAGGTGGGCCGTGCGCTTGTCTGCCACCTAAGTGGTATAAAAAAAAATGTGAGTTTGAGTTTGGCTTGAGCCTCAAATATGTCGGTAGGACATATACACATACAAAATACCATGGTATGGGATATAAATAATACCAGTTATTAAAAACTAAGAGTTCTATTAACAACAATCATAGAAGATAATTTTACAAATGCGTAGGTATGATTATAACTACATAAGTATCACAAAATCATACATTCACAATATTCACACACATGAGTCTTCGATTCCTCATAATTTCAGTTATTCATATTCAAATATTAATTAACAACAAAATCAACATACAGGTACTTAGATATTTCAATAAAAAAATGGCAATTAAAATCATTATTTTACATCACTATTAAAAGATATCGTAACACTGACCACTAACTTCAAATTAAGTAGATACATAACTAAACAATTTTAAAATCACTTACCACGAATTTACAAACTATAATAATTCTCATGGTCTGTCTGCGTCAACTACAGCGCGTTACTATAATGGCGACGCAGAGTTGCAACAATAGTACTATTAATAGTGCTTATGTCAGAAGGGGAGTTATTCCCAAAATAACAAGGAATTATTAAAAATGCATAAAATTACAGAGACCTATTGATAAATACTTAAAAATCATTAAAGGTCTTATTAAAAGGACTAAAATTACGATAAAGATGAAATAACAATAACATATTTATCAAATACATATAATATCTGAGACAGTACTGCTGCAGCTTCTGCAGAGGCTCTTAAGCGGCGCAAATATGCACCCATCTCATTGGTGATTATGAATTTGTACCGTTTGGAGTCGAAACTTTGGAGTCATGAGGAACGAGCGCTCGCAATCACTTCAGGGAGATTGCGAAGCGTATGGACACTTCTCGTGACCAGAAGGCTGGCCTCTACTTAGGTCAGAAAATAAGCATTGCCATACAACGTGGCAATGCTGCTAGTCTTCTGGGAACACTAGCAGAAGAATTCGACGATGCATTTTAACTTTTACTTACATGTAGTATATTTAATCAGTAAATATAGATAAATAGATAGATAATTATTTATTATTAACAAAATGAAGATATATAGATAATTCAATACATATATCGAATACTGATGCTGGTAGCTGCAATTGGTTTACAATCATTCTCAAAAATACATTTTGTTGAAATTGGCAGGCAACCACTATCAAAAATAGGTACAGTTCTCGGGTCATATACACGGCAGAGTTGAATGATGCTGACTTTTCCTTGTTATCTATATGTAATTACTTGGCCCTAATATTGGTAGGATTATTTCTGGATTGAGATATCATTTTCGATTCCTTTAAAAAAAGCAAATATCCCGGCAGAGTAGAATTTGGGCCACCCCATCTCTTCCCATGCGGTGTCGTACAAAGCGACTAAGGGCTATTTAACATCAGACAGATATATACAGCCCAGACTCAGTCTGAGATACATAATTCGAATCAATAATAGTGCCCGGAATACGGCAATAGGCTCACCCCCTATTACATGGGGCCGAATACAATGATTGGTTAAAGGTGGGTGTTGATTTACCTCTGCATAACTCTCCGGGGATAAGGGCGTGAAATCTACAGAATTTTCTAAAAAACTTGAAATTTGTCATTATTCAATTCTTTTACATGCAATGTTGTATATACATATGTACAATGTTCAATGTCTATGCTAAGCAACAATCACTGTTCCAGTACTTAAACACTAATCACTGGTGATTATCTGCTACAGCCGAAGGTCAGCTGTCTCTTGAAGTAGTTTAACCAGATGAATTTCGAACAATACCACAAAAATACACACACATACACAAAAATAAGCTACGGGACGGTTCAGACTTTTTATTTGTCAAATAAGATAAGGCTTTATCGCTATCGCAATAAAATTGATATTTCAACGACTCGTCCAAGTTACTAAAAAAAAGGCAGCATATTATTTAAATTTCAATTTTATAGCGATAGCGATAAGGTCTATTTTTGAATGAAATTTTAAAACATTTAGTATGCTATTCAAATCAATTAAAATAGGAAAAAAAATGAATCAGTTTAGGTGGGATTCAAACTCGCGATTTTTCCCTTACAGGGAGAATGCTCTGACCACTGAACTGGCTCAAATTTTTCTGTAATAATGTCTATATATATTCAAAACATATAAATTCAGGTTGCCTGGAAGAAATTGTGTAAAGCGATAAGGCCGCCCTTTGTACTGCTCTTGTCTCCTCAATTTCTGTACAATGAATATTGTAATTTTTTTATTTTTTATACCATAATTTGGCAGACAAGCACACGGCCCACGTGATGGGAAGCGGTTACCGTGGCCTATGGACGTATGCAACACCAGGGGTGTCACACTCGCGCTGCCAACCATGAAGAAACCTTCTGATGCCCCTCTTGAAGAACCCCATATTGTAGTAATTGTAAAAAGTAATTGGCGTACAATAAAGAATATAATAAATGAAAATAAATAATATAAATTCTGAGCCGTGCCGAAGCTTGATAACGTGACGCCGGCAGTCAGACAAAGATGTGGTAGCTAACGATTCATAAAGAACAAACAATAATAAAATAATAACGCAAAATTGTTAAGGTTAGTTAAAATTAAATCGAAAGGCATTTATCAGCTTCTTTTTTACCCTGGCGGGCTGTTAGGATTCGGTTCCACCTTCGAATTTCGAGTCGGGTATACATTTCCTTTAGAGTGATAAAAGCTTCATATAACTTTAGGATTGTTTCTGCATATAATACATTCTCTGCTTACCGCCCCAGGCGGCTATAAAAACTTTATACACAGCATTTCTTAACGATAAATTGTACTTTGTATATGATTCTTTATCCGAGTTGCCATTTGAAATATTTCCTGATTACTAAGGAAACTTATTAGCAGTGATTTCTATCTTCTGCCGGAGTACACCTCCTAGAATGAACTCTGTAGTCACGACAGTGGCCCCTCGCTTCCTGAGACCTGGCCAGAGACCCTGGTCTTTAGCTGATGATACGCAAATCCAGTTGGTACCACCTTCTTTCCAAACGCCACCGGAACATTCAACTATCACTGAAAGTAGATTTGTTTAGTTAGTATAAAGTATTTTCAAACGATTGGATGTAGTTGAAGAAGTAGACTATGACTAGGAGAAAAAAGGTACATGGAGAGAACAGGAAAAAAGACGAATCCCACCCTCTCCTTTCCTGCATAGGACAACACGTGCAGGCCTTAGATGTCACCCTCACACTGTGCAGAATATACGAGCAAGAACCAAGCAGTTCGGAGACTCTTTTCTTTGCCGCACCACCAAGACCTGGAATTCATTACCGGCTCACGTGTTGCCTTCTTCCTACAGTCCCGGGGCCTTTAAGCGGGGCGTGAAAAAGCATCTGATGAGGCCGCCAAGCTGAGTGCCACCATTGTGACACTTAGTGTCTGTAATGGTGACCCTCTTTAATGAGACTTTGCCTTTAGCTTACCATCAAGCGAGGTGAGGTCAAGATGGCGTGACCTATATAAAAAAAAACATGAAGAGAGGTGATCTGATTGATGAACGAGAATTGGGTGCAGACCATTTTTCCCCAGGTTTTTAGATCAGAAAGCAGTCACTCTCATAAAAACCGTATAAGGAGCAGACCTCAGAATGCAACCGGGAGAAATGCTAGGATGATTATAAGGAGTGGGTTCAGGTGAATCCATTACTAACAAAAGTAATTTACCTTAGGTGGAGGTGTTTACCCCTCGTTTTCACCAAGAAACCAGTTGCAAACTTGTTTTGTACAAAACTTGTTTAAGACACGGATTCCCCCACCACCGGAGCCGGTGGGAGAGGTTATGTCGGACTCGAACCGACCAAAACGCATGCCGCCTGTGGGTCGTTTTTTGTTGCCGAAGTAGAGGTTAACAGGCATATCCCTCGCACTCCGGCCGACCCAGGGCCATCTCCCTCGATCTGGAAGTGGTTACCGTGGCCTATGGACGTGTGTAACACCAGAGAAGTCACACTCGCGTTGCCAACCCTGTAAGCACAGAGTTTCTGTGCCGTCAGTGGTCAGTCTAGAGGACAAAGCAGGACAAGTCTTCAGTCATCCTACTGACAGCACAAATTCTCCAGAGAACTCTGGCTACCCTACTCACCGCTGGGAACACAACACGAAGTTATTAGCGCGGTATTCTGTAGGGCGGAGGTACTTCCCCAGTCGGACTGCTCAATTGGGCGGATATACCGCCGTGTCCTACCTCCTATAAATTTTACATATTGCAACTTGTCAATACATGTTTTATATTTAGGTGAAAACAAAGGGTTAGAAGTACCAACTAGACAATTCGGTTACTTATGTTCTTAAAATAATAAATAATATACTAACATTTCATCTCGGACGCGTTGGGTTGGACATTAGGTGTTGATGAAACGTTGTAGCCTTTCAAAAAGTTCCTTTTACCATTCAGTGTTCTTTCAAGACTAAACTGAAATCGTTTCTCCGCTGATTCGTCTTTTATTAAATACAACCATGGATCTGAAAAAGTTATAAATTAGACAACAATCTAATTTAACATAACATAAAATCACGCCTATATCCCGAAGGATTAGGCAGAGGTGCTAGCACCCACATTACGCCAGTTTATGTTTAGGTCCCAATGTAATAGATGGCGAGCCTATTGCCATTAACCGGGCACTTATAAACCTGCGATAAATACACACATAACTTCGAAAGCATCGAAAAGTCATTAGTGTGTATCACGGTCAGCAGTCCATTACCCATACCAATCTAATTTAATTACTAGTTTAATACTCGCCGGGATATTTACCATGTTTATTATTTTCGCTGAGTAACCGATATTTCGGCACTGTTACAAGCGCCATGATCACGGTGTACTGACGACCCCTAAGCTAGTTGGGCAGACCATATCAGTCTACCCTCTCGTCTTACGTGATCATGCAGCTTGTAACAACGCCGAAATATCGGTTGCTCAACAAAAATAATAAAACATGGTTAAATATCCCGGCGATTATTACACTAGTAATGTGAATGACCATGTCAATCTCAAATCTAATTTAAGACTAACCGTAAAATAAATACCATTATTTTTATAAACGCAATTTTATGAGAAGGGGCTATCATAAAATTAATTATAATTTAGAGAAAGATCAACGCAAATTGAAACGCAAAAGGACATAAGCGACGTTTACAACGATATGTAATTAAATGTTTGCATGCCATAAAATGGTAAATGTGCCGCACAAAACTATTGGACCTGACATCTTTGTAAACACATTTAAGCAAATAAATGAATTTGAATTACTTATTAAGGGGAAAAATATAACAAACGACATCAGACAAATAACTGCTGTGTAATGTTCAATAAATACCGCAGTTACTTTCCTGTCAGCTGTCATTGTGGTTTGCTTCCTTTAAACATATTAATATTTTATCTCACATACAGCAAAACAGTGTTCAGTTCTCAAGAAAATAGGTAAAACCAATAAAAATACAAAAAAATAGAGAAATTCTGAGAGCATGTGATACTTACCGACAATCATACGCGTATCGACGCAAGCTTGCACCCAACCAGGCCCTACGATTGGCCTGCCGAGCCCAACCGCGCACAATAGCTTGAAGGTTCGCTTCACTTGCATCGTTAGAACGACGCTGCACTCCATCACATTGGTTACCACTACAGCCCCTGTAACATAAATTACAACAGTTAAAAAATTCAGAAGTGGGATAATAGCTCTGTTTTCAAAATACGATATTAAATAATTATAATTTAGTGTGTACACCCACAGTAGACTGCAATTGATTGTTTGATTTATTGTACACTCGTAGCTACCCTGGTTTCTGGCAACAATCCACAACAAATCCATATGCTAGTTGTCTGGAAGAGATCGCAGACCGCGATAAGACCTCCCCATTGTACCACTGTCTAACATGTACTCATCCATCGTATGTACTCCAGGTTTGGTGTCCAATAATGAGTACTTAATTAAGAGGTTATGGGCCCGAAATATTACCAGCACACTTTGAATATTGTTACTACTGACATCGATATCTCAAAAACTAGTAATCGAATCTTCAAGAAATAAAAACGCATTGTTAGTGACGAGGTACTCTACCGATTGGCGTAAAAAAACTAGAATCGTCACAACCTACCTACGAGTTCCTACTCTTTTCTATAACAATAGGTAAATATCAAAAATGAACTCGAAGATCAGCAACGGCGGCAAACTTCAAAAGAATAGGTAGGTAGTTTTCGCTCGCGTATTTTCTAGATGATTCGACCCTCCTAATTGTGAGGTATAAAAACACGCTCGCATAGCGACACCAGTCAATCTGTATTTCAGACCGATAACGAACACAGCTAACTTAAGCGACCGAAGAAGATTCTAACTGAGCAACGACTGTGGACTACTGTGAACTACTGAGCGACTGGAACTGTTGAAGAGTACTGTGTGTACTAGTGATTTAATCGTCTAGTTTGTGGCGAGCATATAAATCTCTTTGTTCAGTAAACGGCATTTAATTGTATCCCATGCACGCAACAATATAAACAAAGCATTAGCTTGTGATATAGAGGTTAAGTTTGAATACCTATCAAGTAAATTCATAAAAAAAACCCTCAATCTGAAGGGCTAATAAAAATCTGTTTTTTTTTTTTTTTTATATAGGACACGTCAATTGGACTTCGCCTTGCCTGATGGTAAGCTGAAGGCAAAGTCCCAGAAAAGAGGGTCACCATTACTTACACATACCGTGTGACAATGGTGACACTCAGCTTGACGGCCTTATCATATGCTTTTTCACGCCCCGCTTAAAGGACCCGGGACTGTAGGAAGAAGGAAACACGTGAGCTGGTAATGAATTCCAGGCCTTGATGGTGCGACAGAGGAAAGAGTCTCCGAACCGCTTGGTTCTTGATCGGATGTTTTGCACCGTGTGCGGATGACATCTAAGACCTGCACGTGTTGTCCTGTGTAGGAAAGGGGAGGGTGGGACTAATTGGAAGAGCTCATCAGAACACTCCCCATGGTACAGACGGTAAAATACAGCCATGGACGCAACATCTCTACGCAGCTGTAAAGGTTCTAGGGTGTTCGTGATCTCGGGATTTCCAATGATGCGGACCGCACGTCGCTGCAACGTATGTATAAAATACTGACCTAATTTTTCCAATTTATGTTTAACCTCTTCACTGGGGAATGCAGTGAACAGCACATGTTGAGTCTTCATAGTCCTCGCTGGTGTAGCACGTAATAATACATTACTTGTATTAATTGTATTACTATTAACATTATTAACGAAATTTCTCGTTTTTTTCGGACTAGGCACTTCACTATCGTCAGCTAAAGACCTTTTCAAATTTTTAGGTGTCTCACCACTAGATGACGAAACGTTATAGACAGTACTCTGTTCATGAATACTCTTTTTTAATATAGATTTCGGCGCTTGCGTTTGAGAATCTTGACTATCTGTCTTATTCTCCTTTGCTTTCACTTGTCTTTTACTCCTACGAATCTCAACTTCAGGTGAAGTAGATTCTTTGGGAACTTCTCTCTTCCGAGTCGGTCGTTTTTTATTCTTTTCAATTGGTACTTTTTCATTGTTTTCTGGAAATGTGGCTAGCTTTTCAGTTGCTTTATCAGTAACTTTTCGTCTAATTCTTGTACTTCTAGTGCTAATTTTGGTATCGGCAGTAGATAATGAGCTGACATCAGATTTGCTTTTGTCATTTTGGCTTGTATTTACACTGCTGTTGGGGGCTGGTGACTTTTCTTTACTTTTATGAGTATTTGAATTAGCCTGATCTATTCGTGAAGACTCATCTTTAACTTTTGAATTATTGTCTTTGTTGGTATCTTTCTTTTTAGGTTTTTCAATTTTTACTTTAATTTTTTCTTTGGATTTATTGCTTTTATTGTCTATTATGTTTTCATTTTTAATTTCTTTGGGATTCGTTTCTATTTTATTGTGTTCAAGTTTACTTCTAATACTTTCCTCCTCAGCTTTAGTGTCGTTTTTATTATCTTTTATACTCTTTGCCTTGCCATATGTTTTCAAGCGTTTCACATTTTCTTTAATGATTTCTTCATCAATTTGATCTTCTTGTTCTGTCAAGAACCTTGCTTTAAGCATATTAGGAGATACTTTTTTATCCGTTTTTAAACTTTCCTGCATTTTAGCTGTAGGTTTTCGAACCCTTGTTATAATACGCTCAGGTAGCTTCTCTACATCAAACCGTTTGGTAAGATCTATTTTCGCAATCGCCTTGGGCTTTTTCTTCTTATGTACAAATGGAGTAGACATTTCTTCGGAATACTGTTCCGGTTCAGATTCGCTGGAAGACTCTATAATATATGACTTGTTTGGCTTTACTAAGATGTTATCATGTATTTCTTGACTATTTGGTAGATCACTATCTGTGAATATGAACGGTCGTCTTTTTTTCGGTGTACATTCTACGTCTGACGAGGAGTCACTAGGAAATTTCTTTAGCTTTTCAACTGGTAGTTCTACACCTATAACATCTCGCACTTCTTGACTAGATAAACCTGCAGCAAAAGTCTTCGCCGTTTGTCCTCCGTATGATTTATTAGGACTTAAATCTCTATCAATGTTTGCAAACTTTTCACCAATCTTATAATCTTCCACTGAACATGGTACAATTTCGTCGTCAGTGATAATAGGCGATTTTCTTCTACATTTCGATTTAATGGGAGACGCTTTTAAAATTGGTGAGCCCTCTCTTTGAGTGCATAGATCATCTAAAATGTCTTGAGTGTCATTATAATAATTAGGGTCGTCATCAATACGTTTACTTTCAGATTTTTGATCTTTAAGTGTTATTATTTTAGGAATATCTTTACTTCTCACTTTTAATGGAGACTGTAATGGTATCTTAAATGGACTGATTATTTCATTGAAGATTTTTTTAGTGGGCTCCACATTATTGGGTATGATTTCTTCTATGATTTGTGTCGGTTGGTCTTCAAAACTATCATTGTTGGTAGATCTTGCTTTTGCATTTTCGTCTATTGCTATGATTTGTGTGGGTTGACCTTCAAAACTTTCATTTTTGGTAGACTTCGTTAGAATATTTTCATCTATTGCTATGATCTGTGTCAGTTGGTCTTCAAAATTATCGTCGTTGGTAGTCTTTGTTGCCGCATTTTCATCTGTTGCTATGATCTGTGTATCCATCTCTTCAAAATTTGATTTATCTACCTTATCTGGATTCACTTTCAATATACGTGTAGCTATGTCGATTTTCTTAACCTTTGAATTTATTTCAATATTGTTATCTTCACAATCAGTCACATCTTCGTCTTTATCTTTCTTTTCTGATATCTTTTGAGCGGGAATAATTGCGTCATCTTCACAGTCTGTTGAACTATCAGACTGTAGTCTAATAACTCTTTTAGCACTCTTTATAGGCAAATTTTCAATACTTTTTTTAGGTTCTGTCAAATCCTTTGTCACTGGTAGTTCAGGTATTTTTTGTGTTGCCATACATTCGATATCTTCACAATCTGTTGAACTGTCAGAATTAATTCTGTTCATTCTTTTTGAAGCTGTTGGTTGAACTGTAACTACTTTTGGCGAAGTTTTTCTAATATTTAATTCTTCAACTATTTGTGTAGGTAATATATCATCAGAATCTATTAAATTATCAACTTCTTTTTGATTAAGTTTTGAAGATTCTTTTCGGTCTTTTATCTCAGCTTTAGGTGACTCTTGTGGCAATAAAGGTTGAGAATTAAAATCTTCCAAGCATCCATCATCAATTTCGTCAAATAATAATTCTTCATCTGACTTGTTCAATTGTTTTACTACCTTTGAGGAATCATCTTCACCCATTAATACACTTTTATTGTCTTTAGATTCATCTTTTTTCCAGAGAAATGGTTGTGTTTCAGCATTAAATATACTCAAATCATTTTCTTTGTTTGCTGCATAGATATCAAATTGCATTTCTGGTATACCATCAATTTTACGAACTTGAGGTAAATGTTCTGTGGTGGGTAGTTGGGTATCTAAAGTATGTATAGAAGGTGGGACTCCATGTCCAGGCGGAGCTTGAGTATCTGCCATATATATCGAATCAGTGACATCACTGTCAGTAGGATTCGCTAGGGGATAGGGTGCTTGTGTATTCATTTCATGTATATTGTCGATACTTTTGTCGTCTTTCGAAAGTTTTAATGATTTCTCTAAAGTGGTGTTGCCACTGTTAACAATGAAATTTGGTTTTTTGGATGAAATGGGGGTCGTATCTGGTTTTGGTGAAGTTTTAGGTTGTATAGATATTTTCCCAAAAGGTTTAATGAATTGTCCACTTGACAGTCTGGTTTTTTCCGTTGATATTTGTGCTGGAGTTAAGAAAGAGTCATCCTGTGGAACAAAAAAGAGTATGCAATATTAATTTTGTTAAATACATAAATAATGTGTGAATATCTGATCAGGATTAAGATAATTTTTCTACTAACTTTATCAATTACCGGTCTAATCATTTATTTTATGACTAAATATTTATTTATTGCATAGTACGAAAACCTACAGCTATCAATTAGTGTTACAAAGATATTTAAAATAATACACGGCCAATTAAAAGTTTTCACTGCTAAATATAAATATATTGTATACATAGTAAATTAGCTGTGGAAATAGATACATACTCTATCACTAACATCCGGTGATTCAGGAATCACAGTTGTCACCATTTTATTTATCTTGGATGCATATCGGCTTGGTGCCGGTGTCTCGGGAATATCAATTGCTTGTGTCATAGGTAACTCGTCATCTTCTTCCAACAGTCTAAATATACCAAATATGTCACCAAATTGTACTGTGTCACCATTTTTTAATGGATGAGGCATGTATGGCATTAAAACTTTCTGAAAGGAATATGAGAATAGGTTAGTAATGTTTGTTGTTGTTGTTTATCAATGGTTCCTATTTGCAATGAAAATAATGAACAGATCATTAATTAGCCTCTGCCTAAAGCAGCAGTCTTTTGCTGGACACGGGCTGAGGCGAATGTGCGCCATAGCAGGCGGTCCTTTGCCTTCCATATTGTCTACCCTAGCTACGTGCAAACCATAGCTTATGTAGCTTATTAAAAGTCTAAATACAATTTGCTTTTGTAAATTCATCCATAGGTCTACCTCTAGACCAATGTGAAAAGTCACAATCAGATATGTATACAAATATTTGCACTGATGAGAATAGAATCAACAGCCTCCAATATAGCAGTGATATTAAAAAAATACAAAAAAAAAAACTTACATTTAACAACTTAGTTTTGTTGGCAGAGTCCAAATCCATCAGCATAAACTCTTTACTATTCAACACATTTATCACAGCATGTTGTCTTGACACAGACTAAAATAAAAAAAAAATTGTTTGGAATTAAATTAAAAAAATATTTTGATTGCAGACAGACGTCAAGGTGTAAAAGCATGTTAATTGTCTGACTGCTAATTGGCAATAAGAGTTTTTTTTTTTTTAATATGCGCCATGCAGGTTTGATTAAAAAGAAATAGTAATCCATGGTGCATTGGTGTTCTGCACTCTTAAACCATATGGGTCCGTTCAAGTATTATGTAAGTAGATTTATTACAATTATTTAACCCCCCTCCCCCTTGTCAGCAAAATTAAGCAAAGCTCTTACCCAATGCTTAGCTAAACGTTGGTACCTATATGCATATATCTTTTCATGTATATTTTTTTTAGTTAATGTTCATGTTAGAAAAGTAAATCCCCCCCCTCCCCCCACACTCCCATGTCATCAAAAATAAGCCAAGCAAAATCCCCGCCCCCTTTATTTTTTACGTGCTCAAAATCACCTCGGATAGCCCCCACCGGAGACGGTGGAAGAGGTTATATCGGGCTCGAACCGACTAAAACGCACGCCGCCTATGGGTCGTTTTTGGTTGCCAAAGGTGAGGTTGACAGGCATATCCCTCGCACCCTGGCCAACCCAAGGCCATCTCTCACGACTCGGGTGTGGGGACTAGTCCCCAATTCGTCCCCGGAAAAGGGTAGGCGCGCCAGGGTGCCAGGGTGACAGGCGGCTCACCAGTCATCCCAAGGCCTGCGCTCATGGGGGCAGAGGTCGTTCACCGACCTCCGATACCCGAGTTGCCTTCGTACGCGGGCAGCATGGCTTGTGATCCTTCGTTGCTCCCGTTGGCGCTCCCGCCCCGCCTCCTCCTTTACCCCTCTCCCTTTAGTGCTTATGTAATATACTGTATAGTCACAGCCTAATAATACGTGGGGCGCACTATAAGTTTCCGGAATGAATATGAAAAAATACTATTAAAGGTACAAAATTAATTTATTGTTTTTCAAAATAATCTCCCTTGGCGTCTATGCACTTTTTCATTCGGTCAAACCAGTTTTGAAAACTTTTGTGCCACTCTTCTGTGGTGACCTCTGAAACGTGTTTTTCATACTCCTCGACAGCCTCTTCTGGTGATGAAAATCGTTGGCCGCGTAATTGGTTCTTAATTTTTGGGAACAGATAAAAGTCACAAGGTGCCAGATCGGGACTGTATGCAGGATGACTCATGAGTTCTACATTTTTCGCCTTCAAAAAGTCGTTTGTCTGTCTGGCCGTGTGAGAACTAGCATTGTCGTGGTGCAGGATGATACGGCGTTTACGGTAATTTTTACGGAGTTCGTCAATAACTTCCGGCAAACAAATGGTCGTGTATCAGTCACTATTCACAGTACGACGATTTTCTAAAGCAACAGTAGCCACGTGTCCAGTTTTATTAAAAAAAGAAGCAATCATCCGCTTAGATGCACTTTTCACGCGCGCCACTTTGGTTGGTTTCGGCTCATCTTGAAAGACCCATACGCTCGATTGCTGCTTTGTTTTGGGATCGTAGCAATAAATCCATGTTTCGTCACCTGTTACTATATCCCACACCAAATTTGACGCACCTTCGTTGAATCTGGTAAGCATGGCACTGCACCAAGTGACGCGGTCCGTTTTTTGATCCTCGGTCAAGTTATGTGGGATCCACCGCGAGCACAGCTTTCTCACACCCAAATGTTTGTGTAGGATTGATTGTATTTGACTCATGCCTATTTCTAAGGATGCGCGAATTTCATGGTAGGTCACATGCCTGTCTGTTTCAATCATACGGCGCAGAGCATCGATGTTTTTGTTGGTCACAGCGGTGGACGGCCGACCATCGCGAGATTCGTCACTGAGATTGATACGACCACGCTTGAATTCTGCAAACCAGCTATAAACAGTCGTCTTGCATGGAGCTTCATCGCCAAAAGCTGTTTCAAGCCGAGCGATGCTCTGTTGAGCCGTCAAATTACACTTAAAATCGTAGAAAATCATACTACGAAAATGTTCCCGAGTTAAATCCATGTTGATGCAGACACACAATTTTTTAAATGGCGCCACAAGGTAAAAACAAAAGACAGTCAGATGAAACAAATGTATTCTACAGCCAAAGAGTTCTATTTTCAAATGTTGTAATAAATTTTTAAATATTGTTTATGTAAGTGGCCAGTTCCGGAAACTTTTATTGTAACCTATGTAAAAACGGTGTGAAAAACGCATTATCTATCAATAAGCAAATGTCAATATGTCCTCAAAACTGTCAATGTGTGCATGTAATGGAATGTATGTATATCTCAACCTATTCCAAAGACTTAGACATTTTTTACACCGCATAGAAATGACACTTGCTATGTTCATAGTATACACTCTTATGTCATCAATCTATGTCTTAACCCTTTATCACTCTTCGATGGAGCATATTTATTGACTTACATTTAAATTTAACACAATGTTGCATGTCTGTGGATCTCTTCCTATCTTGTTTGGACCTCTGAGCACTGGATGTTTTGCACCACATATCCCCAAGAATCCAATCTGAAAGAAATATAATTTAAAACTGTTTAGATGTTAGAAATTCAGCTTATATTTTCAATATATTTTATTTGTGAAAGCCACGGTACTGGGATTAACACAAAGTTGATAATGATTATCATCCTAATGTGTTAACATTTACTAACACACATTGGTTCCTTAACAAAATCTTGAGAATTTTAAATTTCTTCTTCTTACAGTCCCAAGTCCTTTAAGCGAGGCGTGAAAAAGCATCTGATGAGACCACCAAGCTGAGTCCTGTCATTGTAATGGTGACCTTCTTCCCTGAGACTTCGCCTTTAGCTTATCATCAGTTTGAAAAATCAGCTTAGGTGAAGTCAAATTGGCGTGTCCTAGATAAAAAAAAAACTATTTTTGTTTGTTATTTTTTATATCACTTAGGTGGCAGACAAGAACATGGTCCAACTGATAGAAAGTGGTTAACTTGGCCTATTGACGTGTGCAACCCCAGGGGCATCACACAAATACTGTCAACCCCTTAATAACCTGTTGTTTGTTCGCGATGTACTCACAAACTACTCAATGCATTTTAATGCACTTTTTGTTGTTAAAAAGGTCTGGCTTAGACTTAAAATCTAACATTTGTTTGATCGTAATCAGTTGGATATAAACGGTGATATGATTCATTTATGAATACCTATATTCACGCGAGCGGAGCTGCCTGGCATCAACTAGTCATGAATAATCACATGAAACTTGGCGTGAATGTAAATTATGTGGAATTTCTGACATGATCTTGACTTGATTTGAAAGTCCACTGCTGGACAATCTCATAATATATAGTCAAGTAGCCTGCTAAACGTACAAACATTGCAATTAAGCCAAACATGAACTAACCTGTTCAGGACATACTCTTTCTGTATGTGTCTCATATAGCTCTTGAGTACACTCCAATCTTTGGGTACACTCCATTTTTGCACTAATACATATCAAACTTTTCAAATAAACACTATTCCGTACATTTAGATACCTCAACAACACAAACTTTTCGCGCTTGAAATTGTTTACACCGCTTGCTATTGAGATTGAGTTTTAACACCGCTTATTTTCCCGTGTTACTGACACATGAACATGACAAAAGGTTGACATAACAAAATAACCCTCCGGTCCTCCTCGAGTTGAAATTACTCGAACTCGAGTTGAATTTTCCGTAGATCCCTTAAAGTAGCTCAGCATAATTTAAGTTTACTCCTCCTGTTAGCGGAAATATTTGCACGAATAATGCTCTAGTATCAAGCTAAATCTATTAAAATACCCGTCATTGAATCCAAAGCAATAATTTTAACTTCATAGTTTTTTTGAGTTCATAATAAATTATAAAGAAAACTGTATAAAAATATAGTAAAAGCACCGAGTACACTAACCCAATAGAGGAAACTTTTGAAAAAAAACACCGATATTTTAAGAAAAGTAACCATTTGCTTTACAAGAATATTGATTTATAAGACGCCTAATGGCATCTATAAGACATGTTCAAAAATTCGCAACACTATCCTAAGCAACGGTGAACACAGTCGCGTTGTTACTTAAGATTTTTGTTTATTTACAAAAGGTATGATATTTTATTTATTAATAATGATTCTATCGAATTTTCCGATTATTCCCGGTGTCCACCCCCTGCTTGTCCACCACGGGTGGACAGAGACACAAATATTTAAAAAAATTCTCGCTGTCCACCCCTGGGCTGGGGGACAGCGAGAATTAATTTTAAATTATTTTCGCTGGCCACTCCGGGTGGACAAAGACACGAGTTTCATATGACTACTCTCGATGTCCACCACCGGTGGACAAAGCCACTGCTTAAATAAACATTCTCGATATCCACCCTTGCTGGAATTGGGAGTAAATAATTCTAACCGTGGTTTATGTAAAGAGTGTATCACCTATGTGATACATGACCTGGCGTCGTCTATCGCATGACCTTCATTGTTCACTCAGACTAGCCCTGCCCGATTCGCCCCGGGCAAATTCTCCACACTGGTCGAGAGCACTACTCCTTGACCCAGTCTGTTCTACTGGCGTGAGTGGCAAGAGGAGGTCCTCTGACGTAGACCACTCCGTTAGTTAATGACGCTCAAGTCTCTTGAAAAGGTGTATTACAGTAACCTTTTGAACCTACTACATTGACGGTTATAAGATTTATCACTTTATAACCTAAGCGTTTCCTATGTGGTCAATAAACTGCCCATCCTTTACTCTACACCAACTTATTATATAACTTATGATAATCTGAAATGAAATAACTATAAATACTATTTCCATGATTCAGTAACAATAAGCCTTATGTCTTGATGGGCCACGCGATATATATTTAAGTGTTTAATATGACTACAATTACATTGTATGCGAAGAGCAGTCTGAATTGCTTGATTACCTGACAATTAAAGATATTTAACAATAACAACCTCATACCCTGTATCGTGATCCGTATGTCGTACATGTGTTTTGCACGGAAAAGAAAAAAAAAATTGACAGTAATTTGTTTCTCATTAAGATTCAGGATAGAACATATATGTCAATGACCGTGACTTTGCTAATTCCAGGTAGGGATTATTTAGGCCGTATATAATTAAACTAAATATGACTACTGATATAGAATGCTTAGATCTCTCTATACCTCATTATACACCCAAGAGATTATCTTTGTAGCCTAGGATGATTTCGGATTCAGAGTTGACAGGTAAATAAACACCTCAACAAAGTCTAGGGAACAAGATGACCCCAATTATTTTTTTTCGTGTAAATCTTGTTTTGCAAATAACTGGCAGTAAATAAATAAAAATAGAATAAAGTAGATTACAGAGTTGTTCGAAATTTAAAAATAAATTTAAATAAGTAATGATTTTCGAATATGGAGGGAAAACTTTTAAAAGTGTTTGATTGTGCAGTTTCTCTGAGGCAAAATAAAAAAATATTTTTTTTATTGTAAATAACGTTTATTGTCAATAATACGTCTTTTACGTATGGTTTGTGCATTTTTGTGACTGTAGTCATCATGACACGTCGTCATTTAAGTCGCGAAGAGATGTTAAGGGCTGTTGGTATGCTGCAAGCTGGACGAACTCAACGCGACGTAGCGGATGCTGTCAACACCCAACCAAGCGTAATTTGCAGATTATGGGCACGCTACAGGTCTACAGGGGATGTTGCCGAACGTCACAGGGCACGAAATAGGGTTACTACCCCGCGACAAGATCGTTTCTTGCAAAATTCCGCAAGGCGGCAACCCACGATTACTGCTCGTCAGTTGGTCGCAGGCCTCCAGTCTCAGCATCAAGTGGTTATTAGCGATCAAACTGTCAGAAGAAGACTACACGAAGCCAATCTTTATGCTCGCAGACCGCTTAGGGTTCCAGCTCTTCGACGTGGAAATCGAGGTCGTCGCTTATTGTGGGCTAACGCACTTTTACAGTGGACCGACCATCAATGGGCACGGGTTCTGTTTTCCGACGAATCTTGCTTCGGATTTCATCCTGATTCGAGAAGAGTGCGTATATGGCGAGTTCCTGGACGTCGGAGTCGTCTCCAGAATCCGCAAGAAGTTTATCCTTACCAAGGTGGAACAATCATGGTATGGGCTGGAATTCGCCTTGGTGGAAGGACAGACCTCGTTTGGATACGGGGCAATTTGAATGCAAACCAATACATTCAGGAGGTTATACACCCCATGGTAAACCCTCATCGACAGCAGTTCGGTCAAGATTTTATGTTCATGCAAGATAATGCACGGTCACACACCGCGAGGGTAGTGGTCAATGCGTTAAGCGAGCACAATATGACGACGTTGGAATGGCCTGCTCAGTCTGCCGACCTCAATCCCATAGAGCATGCCTGGGATTTGCTTGGTAGAAGAGCTTTCAGTGATTCTTTGGAAAATCTGAACACTGAAGAACAACTTTTTTTACACCTTCGCAGTGTATGGAGCCATATTCCACAGACGATGATTGACAATCTCATACTAAGTATGCCACGCCGTTATCGAGCTGTTGCTAATGCGTTGCTCAGGTCGCGGGTAGAATCTTCTTCGGTCGCTTAAGTTCGCTGTGTTCGTTATCGATCTCAAAGACTGAATGAATCGTGTTGCTATGCGAGCATGTTTTTATACCTCTCAATTAGGAGGATCGAATTATCTGGAAAGTTCGCGAGCGAAAAAATACTAATAATAACAAATACCTATTCTTTGATCTTGCCGCCGTCGCTGACCTTCGAGTACATTCTCGATGTTTACCTATTGTTTATTTTTATTCAACAAAGTCTGTAGGTACTCGTAAGTAGGTTGTGACTTTTTGTTGATGATTCCAGATTTTTCTATGCCATTCGGTAGAGTACCTCGTCACTAACAATGCGTTTTTATTTCTTGAAGATTTGATTATTAGTTTTCGAGATATCGACGGCTGTCGTAACATTACCCCCCTTTTAGTCATGCTCGTCCCGAGCATCATTTGTTCCATGATGACGCGTCAACCTATCCACATGGACTACCTTTGGTTTTCCCCTAACCCCCTTCCTAATGTGGTAGGTAATGTCATTGATTCTCGTAATAACCGTATAGGGCCCTTCCCAGCGAGCTTGGAGTTTTGGAGATTTCCCCTTCCTGCGTAGCGGATTATGAAACCATACCAGTGTTCCTTCTTCGAAACCGTTGGTGTTTGCATTTCTATCGTACCGGGTTTTCATCCTTTCACCTGTCTTCAAATTGTTTTCCCGTACTATTCTGTGCACCTCGTCCAGTCGGTTTCGAAGTTCACTCACGTAATCCGTCACGGGTTTAGGACTATCAGGTGGCGTACCGGTTATTGCATCTACTGGTAGCCTAATCTCTCGACCAAAGTTCACTTTCGCTGGGGTGTGTCCCATACTGTCATGTACCGCAGATCGATAGGACATCAAGAACAGTGGGATGTACTGGTCCCAATCTCTTTGGTGTTCATCGACAACTTTAGCCAAGTGATTTTCCAACGTCTGGTTAAACCTCTCGACCATTCCGTCTGACTGCGGATGCGCTGGAGTCGTACGGGTCTTGTTCATTCCGAGGAGTTTGCACATTTCTTGAAATAGAGCAGACTCGAAGTTCCGTCCTTGGTCAGAGTGGATCTCCATAGGTGCGCCGTACCGGCAGACTACTTCCTGAACCAGTTTCCTTGCCACAGTGACTGCTTCCTGGTTGGGTGTCGCAAATACTTCCGGCCACTTAGTGAAGTAATCTTGCACTACTATGATGTATTTGTTACCTTCTTCAGTCGTTGGAAAAGGTCCAGCAACATCAATGGCGATACGTTCCCATGGTGCTCCGACGTTATACAGTTTCAATTTTCCTTTGCTTCTTGTCGGCGGTCCTTTAACTGAAGCACATGCAGTGCATTTACGGCACCAATCCTCGACATCTTCCCGACAATGAAGCCAGTAAAACCGCTGTCGTACTTTAACTAGGGTTTTCTTGACTCCGAGATGCCCGCCAGAGACACCATCGTGACTGTGCCGTAAGAGAGTAGCCACCTTGCTTCGTGGTACCACTACTTGTAGGGTCACCTCTTTGCCGTCGTTGGATTCCCATTTCCTATACAGCACGTCATCGATCAGAGTTAAGCTGTCCCACTGGGCCCAATAACTTTTGGTAGTGGAACTGTAAGCAGATATATCACTCCATTGGGGTTTGTTTCCAAGCTGCTTCCAGTGCAGTATAGGTTGTAGATCATCATCATCCTCTTGCGCCTGCTTCATACTGCTTCCGGTCCATTCGTCGTCAAGTCCATTCACCTTTATGACTTTAATATTTTCACGGGTTTCGTTCTTCTGACAATGCTTGCAATCTTCGGCACACGGCCTACGAGACAAAGCATCGGCATTGCCGTGCCCTTTTCCACTTCGGTGTTCTATCATAAAGGGAAATTCCTGTAGTTGCTCGATCCATCTTGCTACTTGACCTTCCGGATTCTTGAATTGTAGCAACCATTGTAGTGCAGCATGATCTGTCCTTAGTGTAAACTCTCGTCCTATAAGATACTTATTAAAATGCTGTAAGGACTTCACCACAGCAAGAAGTTCACGACGAGTGACACAGTAATTTCTTTCCGGCTTCGATAGCGATTTGCTGAAGTATGCTATTACAACATGGCGATCTCCTTGCACTTGTGACAACACTCCACCTATGTTGCTGGCATCCGTATCCACAATGAATCTTCCTTCCCTGGTAGGATAACCCAATATAGGAGCTTCGCACAAGCGTTCTTTAAGTGTACTAAAAGCTTGCTCGCAATCTAAGTCCCAAACGAAGTCTCGTTTATCTTCTGTTAGTTTGTGTAGTGGTTTGGCAATATCCGAGAAATGCTTAATAAAGCGTCTGTAATACGCGCATAGTCCCAGAAACGCGCGAATCTCCGTTTTGTTCTTTGGAACAGGCCATTCCTGAACAGCTCTTATCTTCTCGGGGTCGGTTTTAACTCCTTCTGTGGAGATCACATGTCCAAGATAGCTGACCTCCCTTTTAAATAAAGCGCACTTCTTTGGACTCAGTTTAAGGTTAGCCTCACGGATTCGAGTAAAATCTTTTTCCAGGTTCTTCAGGTTTTCTTTGAAGCTGCGTCCCATAACTATGACATCGTCCAGGTAAACCAGACAGACATCTCCGAGTAGACCCACCATTACTCTTTCCATGAGACGCTCAAACGTGGCCGGGGCATTACATAACCCAAATGGCATAACATTAAAATGCCACAATCTGTTTCCAACTCCTGTACTGAAGGCTGTCTTCTCTTTATCTTCAGGACTGATCTCCACCTGCCAGTAGCCACTTTTTAAATCGATGGTTGAAAACCATTTCATACCACTAAGCATGTCCAGGGTATCGTCGATTCTAGGTAAAGGATAACTGTCTTTCTTAGTGACATTATTCAACATTCGGTAATCCACACAAAACCTTGTGCTACCATCCTTCTTTTTTACTAGTACCACAGGTGATGACCATGGACTCGTAGAGGGTTCGATCACTTTGCTCTCAGCCATGTCTTTAATCATATCTGCTATCTCCCCTTCTCTTGCCCATGGTAAACGTCGAGGTCTCTGTTTTATAGGCCTGGAGTCACCTGTGTCAATCCGGTGTTTCACGAGCCCAGTCCTCCCACAGTCATTCCCGGTTGCAAAGATGTCTTTGAATTGTAGCAACAGGTCTCTGGCTTGGTGCAATTCTGATGTTGTTAAGTTTTCCTTTAAATTCTCAAGGAGTCGTTCGATGTGATCTTCGGAGATTTGTGTACCGTCTTGTTTAGGTGAAGTATTGTTCAACCGCCTCAGGCACTTTACTTCCTCACATCTTCCGACCACACTATTCTTCTTCAGGAGAACTATTTCATCACTGAGGTTAAGAATTCTCACTCTAGCGATTCCGTTCGGTATCAGTAAGGTTCTTGCTGTTATTAAATTTTGATGACTGCCGGCATCTTCCACAATAAGACATCTTCTTTGTTTAGTCTTCGCGGGAAACTTCACTTTGACCAATGTTTCCAATTTAGGAGCTAACGTCGTATCCGTTAAACAGTAAAGAGAGCACGGGTGCGATCCTTGTAAGCAAACTTCCTGATCAGGGAATCTCAGCACTCCTCTAGGTATATCCAAGACACATCTGTGGTTCCTCAAGAAATCCAGTCCCAAAATGCAGTCATCAGTAATATTAGCAATGAGCACTGACTGCTGGTATATTTGGTCGCCAATTCTTACCTCCATTTCTGTTTCACCGAGAACGGTCACTGGCTGGCCAGTAGCTGTCTGAAGCTGGCACCTCGGAAATCGTTTTTCCCACCTTATGGTGCGTTTCAGTAATTCTGGTCTAACAACTGTACGTGAAGCTCCAGTATCCACTGTTAAACTGCAAGGTTGATTGTTTAAGGTGGCCTCGATGATCAAACTATTGCCATTGCAAACTTGAGTTATAGTGATGGTTGGGGCCTCATGTCGACCAGCCAGCGCCCGCCCCGCGGCCCTGGCGGCATTTAGTTTAACGGAACCTCTTGATCCACTTGGGTCCCGGAGTCCGTGACCCTCCTCCGTTTTCTCGAAGGACACTCTGATTGAATATGACCCCTTCCTCTACAGGAATAACACGTTGGGACATACCGTGGCTTCCTCTCTTCTGCAATCACCTCTTTGACCTCCCTAACCTTACTTATTCCGGCATTCTGCCGCACAGTTTCCACCTCGAGAGCATAAGCCAGTGCTTCCTTCAAGGTCTGATGGTGACGCAACTGTACACTAGCTTTCACTTCTGCGTCTCGTATACCGTTTAGGAAGGCCTCTAGCAAAATGGTCTCGATCATCATGGGAGTCGATGAGTAGGCCCGACGAACGAGTCTTTCAACCTCCACAGCCCATTCCTGGAGGCTTTGACTAGATTTTTGTTTCTTCTCCCGAAGCTGCGCTCGGTAGGCATTCTCCAGGTGCTTGTCACCGTAACGTGTGTCTAAAGCTTCCATCAAAGACCCCAGAGTCCTTCCTTCAGGCGGCAGGTTTTCGAGTATTATTAAGGCATCTCCTCGTAATGCAAGTGTCAAAGCCATGAATGACTCCTCGGCGCTCCAGGCTTTAGTTTTTGCCAATATCTCGAATTGGTACTTGAAGGCTGTCCAAGAGGAAGTTCCATCAAAGTGCGGTAGGTCGAACTTTGCTGATGATGGTGAGGTCACGGTAACAGGTCCGCAGGTTTCCAGCCTGACGATCTTCTTTTCAAGAGCTTGCAAGCGGTCGTCCACGGTCCCAGACTTCAAAGCCACTTCATTACTCAGCATTTGCAAGCCATCTTCGAGGTTCCTCACTTTATCTCCCAGTGCATGGATGCCTGCATCGATTTTACCCATGACGGCTTCCTGGTTGGCCTGCAGCATCTGTTGCATAGAAATCTGCGTCTCTTCCTTGGAGGCCTGCATCATCTGTTGCATAGTAGCCTGCATTTCTTCCTTGGAGGCCTGCATCTCTTGCCTGGAGGCCTGCATCTCTTGCCTGGAGGCCTGCATCATCTGCTGCATAGAAGCCTGCATCTCTTGCCTGGAGGCCTGGATCTCTTGTCTGGAGGCCTGCATCATCTGCTGCATAGAAGCCAGCAGCGTCATCATGTTGGTATCTGACGAGGTTCCCTCTGGTGCTGCCGTAGTTCCCGCGGAGACAGCACCATCGGCCTGACTCCCTTCCTCTTCGAGGCTCCGTTGACGTGCGCTATCCATTTCCACTTGACGTCTGGTCCGTGGAGTACGCCCTTCGTCTTCACGTGGTAATATCGGCATTCCGCTTCTGACACCAATTGTTACGTGCACGGGGTACAATTAAATGCCGTTTACTCAACGAAGAGATTTATTAGCTCACTACAAACTAGACAATTAGATCACTAGTACACACAGTACTTCTTCAACAGTTCCAGTCGCTCAGTAGTTCACAGTAGTCCACAGTCGTTGCTCAGGTCGCGGGTAGAATCTTCTTCGGTCGCTTAAGTTCGCTGTGTTCGTTATCGATCTCAAAGACTGAATGAATCGTGTTGCTATGCGAGCATGTTTTTATACCTCTCAATTAGGAGGATCGAATTATCTGGAAAGTTCGCGAGCGACAAATACCTATTCTTTGATCTTGCCGCCGTCGCTGACCTTCGAGTACATTCTCGATGTTTACCTATTGTTTATTTTTATTCAACAAAGTCTGTAGGTACTCGTAAGTAGGTTGTGACTTTTTGTTGACGATTCCAGATTTTTCTATGCCATTCGGTAGAGTACCTCGTCACTAACAATGCGTTTTTATTTCTTGAAGATTTGATTATTAGTTTTCGAGATATCGACGGCTGTCGTAACAATATAAAACACTCACTATTACAAGAAAGGGTTTTTAAATAAAAACTAGAAATGTCCTTATTCCCTAGACTTTGTTGATGTGTGTATATACGCTGATACAATCATTTTCCTCCTAACTAGAAATCTCATCGGAATGTTAATTAGCACACTCAAATATCAATGATCGGGACAATACGAACATTATTCTAGGGAATATATCCTGGGTATGGATATGGATGTGTATTACCGACTGTCCTCGGTAAAACACATAACACGAAGGAGAAGCACGAGGTGGAGGATGATGATGATGATGACGAAGACGATATTAATGATATTGATGATGACGATAGCGATCATAATGATGATGACCATGATGATGGTGAGCACGATGGTGATGATCAAAGAATCAATCAAAGAATCAATTTCATTTATTCAGTTTAGGCACACAAAGAGCACATATGAACGTCAAAATTTTACAATTAGGTATGTCAAGAAATAATTTAAAAATATTAAATAATGTAAAAATAAACCATTGGAAAATAATTCTTTCGCTGGTTCGGTGGATTAGTTCTAATGAGAAGATGAGAAGAGCAAGAAACTCAACGAACTACATTAGAACAAGATTATTTTTCTTCTTTAAATTTGCTTTAATTTACAATTAATTTTGTACGAGCAAGCAAGAGACTTATGTTGACCACGCATTAACATCATTAAGGTATTCATCTACTTTATAGTAACCTAACTCATTAAAGTTTTTTTCACTTCTATTTTAAATTTATTTATTGGCATAATAATCAAGTCCTGAGAAATTTTATTAAATATTGTTATGCAGCTGCCTACAAATGAATCACAAACCTTGTGAAGCCTAAGTTTTGGTTCAACTAGTTTATTTTTATTTCTCGTATTAAAATTGTGTACATCAGATAGTTTTTCGAAAATATTTAGGATGATAATAATGATTTTGACGATGGCGATGATGATGATTATGATGTCAATGATCATAATGATCATAATTATATATGCCACGGGAGCGAGCGAAGTGATCTCGTGGACACTGCACATCCTGTACGGATATATTAGGATAGGAGAGAAGGTCTCGCAGAGACCTCAGTTCCGCAGTACAATTCGTTGGGTTTATTGTGATGAAATAGAACCCATGAACACTGGATCCATCGACACTTCTTTCACTGTCAATTACATTTGTCGATAGGTACGCCATGGGTATATTTGCATCCACTGACAATCCCACACCCGCGGGTGATGTGGAACCTCTCAGCCTTAGGAGGAACTATGCCTCGCTGTGTGTTGTACCACCTATATAATGGTTTGTGCTCAGATGAATAGTTTGACTTGATGCCCACTGCTACACTTTATCATCGTACTGCTCGCATAGGCAGGAAGTTCGTCCTCACATATTAAACAAAAGGAACTTTATCGCTCGCACATTCAAGCTGTGGAATGAACTCCCTACTGTGGTTTTCCGAAGCGACTACAATATAATCCATATTGTACCCAGTCGCTTTAAGGGCATTAGTTATTAGTTTCTGACCTTAATATATTCAACCCGAAGTGCATAAATACATTATCATTGAACTATGTAGCAATACGAGCTCATGCTTTTTTTACTTAGTTTCTTCATGTAAAATTGAAAATGATGTTTAACCTAATTCGAGTTAGCTTGAGTCGGTAAGTAGTATCACGTTATAAGTATAACTCGAGTTAGTTTCTCTTGCTAGTCTGTGACTCGTCACTCGAGTAAACCCATCCGTCACAAAAAGCAATGGCTGCTGTAACTCAATAATGAAAATAATTAAATAATCTTTCGCTTGATGATGATTGGTGCTATAAAACAAACGTATGAAGCTATAAATATATATTAGGATTACTTTTCAATAAGAATAAAATAAAGCTATGTTTGTTAAGTTTGTACGTGTGGCGTAGATAGAACATAGTGTACCTACTTATTTAACATTCGTTCGACAAGTAAGGTTATCATAATATTTCCATAACTTTGTTTTGCGTTTACATATTCTATTTTGACGTTTTCCATGGCTTCTCAAAAAGATGAAGCGTCGGAATTGGGTGAATCAGAAGACATACCGAGTGATTTCTTCGATGATTTTAATAAAGATGAATTTATGGAAGGTTTAAGTGTTGTTGACGAGGTTTGGGAGGATGTCAATGGATCTTCCAGTCAGAGTCAGTTACACGACTCACAGTATCGCATTCAGGAGAAAGCACTCGACAGCGTAAAAGACCTTCGAGAGCTGATTGGAGACAATGGCGACGATAGTATTACCAAACGGAAGCCAAAGAAAGACAGAAGGTATGATATTAGTAAATACAGGTGGCGGAAACCCTCATTGGAGGAATCGGCCCTTGATAATTTCATCAAGCCTGGCAGCAGGCGTGATCTAAGCAAAACAAATCAAGCCATCAAGAAGGACAAAGAAGTGAAGGTTCAACAATTCTTAGCAAAAAGTTTGGAGTCGCAAGACGAACTTCGGCCACCTGGCACTGAACTGGATGATTATTATGAAAATGAGAATAAAAAGAATATTCCTGAGAGAGATTTAAATCCCAAAGAAAAAAATAAGCATTCTAAAGAACCATCGCCCCAACGATCGCGACGTAGTCCTCGGCAGCGATATAGTCCCCGACCAAGACGATCTCCTCGTGCACAGAGTCCTCGCAACCGGAGCAGCCCTCGCAACCGAATCAGTCCTCGTGCACGGAACAGTCCTCACGGACGAAACAGCCCTCACGGACGAAACAGCCCTCATGGACGAAACAGCCCTCATGGACGAAACAACCCTCGTGGATGGAACATCCCTCGTGGAAGCCCACGCCGCCCAATTCCCTGGTCTGGCCAAGTAAACAAGTTTCCACGGAGACATCACAGTCCACTTAGGCGGAGTCCAGTCCTGTCCAGAAATGTTCCACGTAGATACAGCCCTGGACGTCGCAGCCCACGGAGACCACTTCATCGCTCAAGATCACCTCGCAGGAGAGCTCCCTCACGAAGATCAAGATCACGGTCAAGGTCCAGATCACAACATTCTCGTAGTGACAATTTTCTTTATCCCAACAATCCTGTTGGCTTACCTGGCTTTAGTTTAGGAAACCCATCATATCCACAAGAGCCAGTACCTCAGTATGCTCCTATAGTGCATCCTGAGTTTCCCGGAAGTGCTCCAGGGTTCTATACACAGACTCCAGCATATGATAGTGGTTTCACTGACCCATATGCATATGGAGCACCACAGAGTGTTATGCCTGCAGCTGTGATGATGCCAAATGTTAATCCAGCTTCAGCTGCACCTCCTATGGTCCCAGCTCCAAATGCTGTAGCTGACAAGTCAACACCTTTTGATGCATTGGCACAAGTAAATACATTTTTAAACAATATGTTTTATATAATTTATTTTTTAACTGAATTACAATGTCTTACAACATGTTTCAGTTAGTTGCGGAGGGAAAGATTTCTCAAGAGGATTATCTTAAACTTACCCCACATAAAGGTATGATGAAAACTTGAGTGGAATTTAAATATGTGTAATAAGTTTATAATGACCGTTTACATTTTTTTAATAAAATTACAGGTGCAATTGCCATGGATCCAAAGACTAGGTCAATGGGTAGGTATTTACTATTTTAACATGTTGCATGTGAAGTGTTTGTAAAAAAGAAATTATATCATACAGGCTGTGTTCTGTTTAAAATGTTATTCTTAAAACAATACTATGTATATGCATTCACTTATATTTTAACTCAATTTATACATTGACTTGAAATATAGAAATTTTTAACCAAAGTCACTTGTGTCATTGATAAAATCTCCACTAGTGCAGTTCAATGAAAATTTTGTTTTCACAGTGGTAACTCGGTGTCAGGAAGCTTTAGCCACGCTGAAAGAAAAATTGCTCCTGCCTAATCGTTTGATTATCAACAACCAGAAGATTGGAGCAGAGGACAAATGCATAGCGCCTAAGTATTGTTCGCCGTTAAAGAGACTAGCTGTAACTGAATTAAACTTCACTAAGGGGTCGGTGACTTCAGCACAGCAAACCAAACAGCTCGTCGAGAGTATCGTCACTACTCTTGGACTAGATAAAGTAATCTCGAAATATAAGAAAAGGCTTCCCAAGAATATGAAGGACGCAGTAATTCAAACGACAAAAGCACCTTGTGAGGTCTGCGAGATTCGTGAATCTACCAAGTACCGTGATGCCAGCACTTCTACAGAGCCTGAGTATTTTACATCTACTGTATATACACAAGTTGTGGAGCAAGATTTGGTCAGTTCGAAGGCAATTTTCAACCCGAGTGGCAGTGTTGGGGAAGGAGCAGCAATTTCCATTTCACACATGACTCCAGCACAGTTGGTGTCACAATTGGCGGCCCGCGCGAAGACTTTGAAGCAGCCACAGGAGCCTCCACCAACCAACCAGTTCTCTAGAAGACCACCAAATTTCGACTATGATAACAGGGGTGGTCCATATCACCACTCTTACAATAACTATCGTTATTAGATGTTAGTTTTCCTTTGGTTAAGGTATTTTTATGTAAAATGTTATTATATTATTATACACAAACACATGTAGTCACAATGGATCTTTGTTTTGTGAATAAACTGAAGATTTTAACTTAATTCTGCATTTATATTTAATATTTTTAGTACAATTTTATTGTTGCAAATTATGTAAAGTTAACATACCAATGCGGAACTTGTTTTGTATCAAAAATTTGCCGCAAAAACATTAAAATTTGTTCAAAAAATGATAATGCTTAATATCCTACATCTTTGCGTATATTATGTTAATAGTGTAGTAAAAATAGAATAGTATAAATATAAATAATCATGGCGAGGTGACAGTCACAACCAGTGGCAGTTATTCGTCCACAATGTGATAGTGACGTGAAGAAATGAGATACCCAGCATCAATCTACTGCGGGAGCGGTCGTGCAGCAAATCCGATGCAGTTTCAAGATGGTTTCCCTAGAGGTCGCTGCAATTGTTACTAATCTTTGTAAAATATTTGTTTCATAAAGAAATGAATGTTTAATAATTGGAACTTTTAGCCATCCTATTTTATTATAAAGTGATTAATGTAATAGTAAAGTTATTTTGAGTACTAGCTTTAAGATCTAAATAAGGGTTTTGGCAAGATGATCAGTATGATGAAGTAGAACGTACTTCACTCAGCGTGGTTCCTTACTGGAGACCAGCAGGGCGAGGAAAGAGTTTGCTACTGTCGTGGTGGTTAAGGCGGGAAGAGGCAATACGAAGCGAATGGGAGACCTCGATAAAGAAAATAATTACTAACTCGCAAGTGATTCCAGACACCTCAACTTGGACTCCTATTTGGATGATTTTGATAATAATATGATTAAATATTAACAATATGTCGACTAAAACTTGATGTTTTACTATGCTGAACCTACTGTAAGAATGCACATAGTACCTGTCGTTTATTAATTGAAGTCTTTAGCAAGGATATTATAATTCTGTTTATGTAAATATATTACAAATAACTTTTAATAACATTATTCCAACTTTATAGGTTGCTTTATATGCAAGAACATTATTTTTATTAATACCCACATAATATTTGTTTTAAACTACCTTCAATAAATAAAAAAATATTAAATAGGCATGTCTTTCAAAATCTCCTTTATTGAGATACAAAATATTTAATTTTACGAAAATGTATACAGAAATAACATAATGTTCACCCAAATATAATCACTGCCAGAAGTGGGATGTGGCTAGGTCGTGATGGCTGGATAGCTAATCTACTGGTATAGTGTGAACTTATCTCTAGCTATTTTTTTTTATTCCTTTCACTGTTTCCTCTCGCAGTATTTATTGTATATTTTGCGTAATGTTGGCTACACCCACCGAGACAATCAAAATGGGTGAACTTCTCTCTTTTAAAATACTCTGAAGACAGATTTCTGAAGCCTTGTGAAAGATTACTTTATATGGTATTTTTAATAAATATAAGTTAGACCAATATTTTTTCGAGCACTATTTATTCGTGATTTAACTTTATAAATAACTGAACAGATTATAAATTCAGTATAAAAATGTGAATGCAATACTCGGCTTTTGATTTGGCATGCAAAGAAGAGTGAAAGTCAATCAGATTGTTTCTGTTTTGTTGAGCTTTGTTTCTGCCGCACAGCGCATGGCAAAGGCCAGAGTAGTTAAAACCGAATTTATATGTGGTTTTAATATTTTATAGATCAATGCGGTAGCGGTTTAAACTGCCCTATAAAATACCAAACTTTCAATCTGCTAAGCGATAGAGAGAACACTACAAAACCGAAGCAAGCAGATCTTAGCTGAACTCAACGTGCCAAATCCAAAACAGAGTACCGACTGATTTTTATTATGATTAAACATTTTCAACCATCCAAAAAGTCGTCTAGCCATTTCTCAAGATCCTCTGGAGATTCAATAACTGGATTTTTCTTCGTGTCTACTGGTGACAGCGAGACTAAAAAAGAAAGAAAGAAAGAAATATTAATAAATGTTTTATCTCTTACGCAGTTTTTTATTTTAGATAGACTTACAATTATTGTAAGTAGTCACCCTAATATTAAACCAATCACGAACACAAGTACAAAATAATGGACGGTTTTTTATAATATTTTTTTTTTTTTTTTTTTTTATATAGGACACGTCAATTGGACTTCGCCTTGCCTGATGGTAAGCTGAAGGCAAAATCCCAGAAAAGAGGGTCACCATTACTTACACATACCGTGTGACAATGGTGACACTCAGCTTGACGGCCTTATCATGTGCTTTTTCACGCCCCGCTTAAAGGACCCGGGACTGTAGGAAGAAGGAAACACGTGAGCTGGTAATGAATTCCAGGCCTTAATGGTGCGACAGAGGAAAGAGTCTCCGAACCGCTTGGTTCTTGATCGGATGTTTTGCACCGTGTGCGAATGACATTTAAGACCTGCACGCGTTGTCCTGTGTAGGAAAGGGGAGGGTGGGACTAATTGGAAGAGCTCATCAGAACACTCACCATGGTACAGACGGTAAAATACAGCCATGGACGCAACATCTCTACGCAGCTGTAAAGGTTCTAGGGTGTTCGTGATCTCGGGATTCCCAATGATGCGGACCGCACGTCGCTGCAACCTGTCGAGAGCATCTAGTAAGTACTTTGCTGAACCATCCCAGAGATGCGAGCAGTACTCCACACAGGAGCGAATTTGTGTCTTGTATAGAAGACACCGCTGCTCCGGCGTGAAAAATCGTCTCACTCTGTTCAGGACTCCGAGTTTTCGTGAGGCTGTTTTGATGATGCTTTCGATGTAGTTTTTGTTATTCAGGTTGCAGCGAACATCCATACCTAGGATATTGAGACTGTCCTGCAGCGGCAGTGGCGTGCTCTGAAGAGTGGGGAGGGGAAGGAAAGAAGATACTTTTGCTGTAAACGCACATGCCTGCGTCTTCTTGGCATTGAACTCAACCAGGTTCTCAGAGCCCCATTGAGAAATGTGACTCAGGACCCCGTCAAGCTCATTGACAAGAAGCTGCCTTTTCTCTGCGATATCTGACTGCTTGGCCGCTGGATGTCCATGATAACTCCCATGTAAAGTGCTATCGTCTGCATAACAATGAACATTGCCGGTAGACAGCATGTCGTTGACATGCAGAAGAAAGAGAGTGGGTGATAAGACGGACCCCTGGGGCACGCCAGCATTTACCTGCAGAAACTCCGAAGCTCGTCCGTCACAAAGGACGCGAATACGGCGCCCCTGCAGGAAGCTAGCAACCCAGTTGCACAGCCTAGAAGGCAGACCAAAGGCAGGTAGCTTAGAAAGAAGCGATTTGTGCCAGACTCTATCGAAAGCTTTGGCGATGTCAAGACTAATTGCCAGTGACTCGCCGTGCTTGTCCATAGCCTCACCCCAAAGATGGGTAACGTATGCTAGAAGATCACCCGTTGACCGTTTCGGCCTGAAGCCATATTGCCGGTCATTAATTAAGGAGTGATCCTCTAGGTGCCGCATGAGCTGTTTGTTAATTATGTGCTCGAACACTTTGCACAGCACTGAGGTGACGGCTATGGGTCGATAGTTGGCTGGCTCCGAGCGATCCCCCTTCTTGGGAATCGGCTGAACATTCGCCTCTTTCCAAGGCAAAGGCACTGTACCCGAACTGTAGGATAGCCGGTACAGGCGCGTAAGCATTGGAGACAACTCCGCTGCACATTTTTTCAAAACTACCGCTGGAATACCATCCGGACCACTGGCTTTCCGGACATCGAGTGATTGCAGCACTGCACGGACATCGCGTTGCCTGATATGGATATCAGGCATCGCGTGGTCACTGTCGGGTAGTGTTGGTGGCTGCGTACCACAATCATCGATTCGGGAGTTGGCCGCAAAGAGATTAGCCAGCAGATTTGCCTTCTCTTGCGGCTCATGGGCCAGGGATCCATCAGGGTTACGCAGCGGAGGCAGCGAAGGCTGACAGAAGTTGGCTTGCACGGCTTTAGCCAGTCGCCAGTAGCCACGGCTTCCCGTGGGATGCATCACTAGCTCTTGACCAAGCCGCGCTATGCGCAGGGCATCCGCTCTGACATAGGCCCTTCTACAGACCTTTGTGGCTCTGTTGTACGCCGCCTTGAAGTGGCCCATATTGGGATGGCGCGTGGCGCGCGCCCTTACCCAAGCGCGGTACGCAGACTGTTTTTGTTCAACAGCTTCTGCGCACTCGCGCCCGAACCAAGGGCGCACCCCGCGGTCACCGGTGACATCGGTGTATGAGATATAGTATTCCATACCCAGACCGATCTCACCGGCGACAGCAGTAGCACAATCCGATGGGTTCTTACCTTCAAAGCAGCGCTCAACCCACGGGATGGACGCAAAATAGTCACGAAGTCCATCCCAGTCCGCTGACGAGTAGTGCCAGAGACGCCGCTTCCCCTGCATGGGTCGTGGGGGCGCTATAATAGGCACCGTGGAACAGACCAGGCAGTGGTCAGAGTTGCCTAACGCGGCTCGCACCGATACACTGTACCGGTCCGGATCACTCGTCAGCAGAAGGTCTAGCAGAGAAGGTGCTTGGCCTGACCTTCTTGGTATCCTAGTGACCTCGTGCACCAATTGGGTCAGGCCGTGCGCCAGAGCAAATGCGTGGGCGGCTCTTCCCGCATGGTCTGTTTTGGAGGAGCCCAACCAGATCTCGTGGTGGGCGTTAAAATCCCCCAAAAATACCATTTCGGCATTCGGAAATCGCTCCTGCGCATCATCTGCCGCCTGACTCAGATATTCAAAGAGTCGAGTTGTCTCAGCATCTCCTGTATGGGAACGGTAGAGGCACACATAGATCTGACTCGTAGGGCCATGGTCTACGTGTACCCAAAGGACGGAGAAGGATGGGTCCTCTAGGCAGCGCAAACGGCGACAGCAAACATCCGCCCTAACAAACACGCACACCCCGGCTTTTGCACGAAAACTTTCCTCAAGAATATAGCCAGGGTAGAGCAAGTAGGTCGTGTCGTCAGGGCGGTGTATTTGCGTCTCCGTTAGAAAAAACATGGCAGGTTTCGCCGTCTCTAGGTGTTGGTGGACGGCGTTGAGGTTTGAATGGAGCCCACAGATGTTAGTGGACTCCACCTCAAATAGCAAGCTTTTGGGAGTGTGACGAGCCGCTGTGTTGCCTTTTTCTGTAAATTGCGCTGCCATGAGTTTGGGTGGGAGAAGGCGTGAAAAAAGAAGTGATTGCCGCCGCAGCACCGTGTGACAAAGCGCGGGATATTGGTTTTATCTATGAATGTGAGGCATGGCGAGAGCCGATGCGCCGAACGGAAGGGCCCCCGTACCCCCCCGAGTATGGTCGCCGGGCTCCCAAATCCGGTCACCAACCGGCACGACGAACCATATCGGGATTATGCGCGGCCTGGTGAGGCAGCCTCCCAAGGTGGTTAACCCCAGTTGGGCCCCTGTACTATACCGCGGCCGGCCAGCGGCACCACCGTTTCTACAGGTCTCCCTGTTCGGCGCATCGCCCCGCGCCATCCCCACTAGACTACGCCAAGACCCACTGGTCCCACTAGTGCTGCGACAACCACCACCTCCGCCCGGCTATGCACATGCTGACCCCTGAACACAATACAACCGAGATTGAATTGCTATGGAGGGTTTTTCGCAATAGTGCACGGTGGTACCTACCCGGTCGAAACTTGAGACAAATTTGTGCCACCAAGTTTCTACCACCAGTAAAATTATACCCAATGACACTTTATTTTTTATACCACTTAGGTGGCAGACAAGCACACGGCCTATGGACGTATGCAACGCCAGGGGTGTTACACTCGCGCTGTCGACCACGAAGAAACCTTCTCTTGAAGAACCCCATATTGTAGGTGCTTGGGAAAACCGCAGCAGGGAGGTCATTCCACAGCTTGAATGGAATGAAGTTTCTTTTATACCGCACAGTGCGCACCGTCTCAGTTCGCAATGTGTGAGGATGAATTCCCTGTCTATGCAGAAGAAATACGACAATTATTTATCAAAATAGGTTCTGCCGTTCATTATGAACATAGAGAATACTCTGATATGTAAGTATTATAGTGGCAGCTGCTAATATTTTTTAACAGACTAAACCTAAGCGAAATTGCTTGCGAAAATATAAAATATCGTAACATATACCGTAAAAGGGGGAGACAGAAGTACTAGCCTGACGTAAAGTAAAGCATGATGTGCGTGTCAATTGTGTAAGACCATAAGACTATTGAGTTTAAACCATGGACACTAATGGGTCTTACCATAGGTTGGCCCTATGCAAAATATACAGGGTGATATTTTTCAAAAGGGATTGGATGACCGCGTGGTTCCCGGCAGAGTAGAATTTGGACCACCCCATCTCTTCCCATGCGGTGTCGTACAAGGCGACTAAGGGATGGGGCTGTTTAACACCAGACATATATACAGCCCAGACTCAGATGCATGGCTCGAGTCGACAATAGTGCCTGGAAGACGGCAATAGGCTCACCCCCTATTACGTGGGACCAAATTCAACGAATGGTGAAATGTGGTTGTTAATTCACCTCTGCCTAACCCTCCGGGGATAAAGGCGTGATTGTATGTATGTATGTTGGATGGCCAACTCCGAAACTATGAGGTATAGCTAAAAATGCTCAAACAAGCCCCATTTTGATGAAACTTAAAACCTCATCATTAGATTTTTGATCATTACTTCGCAGAATGTGATCCTTAAAAGCGACATTATCGAATGGTGTAATTATAAAGGGAGTGTGGTTTTTTTTTTTCAAAATCAACGGATACGATTACCAGCTAGGATTATTGGTTTTTCAAAAATCTAATGATGAGGTTCTAAGTTTTATGAAAATCGGGCTCGTGACTCCTTTGAGCATTTTTCTCAATTATATATCTTATAGTTTCGGATTTGGCCATCCAAGTCCGATTCAAAAATTCATTTCGTATACAAATTCTACTTAAAATCATAACCCTCCTTTGGCTTCGCAGTAGTCGGTGAAAATTATGGGACCCCGCTTGGTTATTCTAGGTTATCATTTAAATAGGATTCATACAATAGTTCTACTTGTTCATAGCCGCGTGGTTTCCGGCAGAATAGAATTCGGACCACCCCCTATCTCTTCCCATACGGTGTCGTACAAGGCGACTATGGCATAGGGCTGTTTAACATCAGACATATATACAGCCCAGACTCAGCCTCAGATGCTTGGCTTGAGTTAACAATAGTGCCCGGAAGACGGCAATAGACTCACCTTTTATTACCTGGGACCGAATTCAACGATTGGTGAAATGTGGGTGTTTATTCACCTCTGCCTAACCTTCCAGAGATAAAGGCGTGATTATATGTCTACTTTTCCATAATAAAATTCTGCACACATGGATTTTCAAAATATTGTGATAATAAAGTGGTCCCGCTGTTAATAAAAACACATGGCGTGATCTTAAACCGAACACATCAAATTTAAAACATTTGAATCGTTATTTTACTTTAAAAAAGTTAACATCAGAAAAGTGTCTGAAGAAAAATTATCATTTTATGGCTATTACAATTTAATCAGGCGTTTAGTTATACTTAGGGAGGTTTATGTATTTTAGTATGTTTGCATAAAAATTAAAATAGACTTGAATACAAATAATCACGCCTTTATCCCCGGAGGGTTAGGAAGAGATGAATTAACACCCATATTTCACTCATCATTGAATTCGGACCCACGTAATAGTGGGTGAGCCTATTGCCGTCTTCCGGACGCTGTTTTTGACTCAAGTCCAGCATCTGAGGCTGAGTCTGGACTGTATATATCTGTCTGATGTTAAACAGCCCTATCCTTTAGTCGCCTTGTACGACACCGCATGGGAAGAGATCGGGCTAGGGCAGCTAATTACTAGCTAAATGTGTTAATAATGGGTTTGTGAATGAATCTTTCGATGACAACCACATAACTAATAATAAGGGAGAGAAGTGTTAAATTTTACAGTCAACCTCTGTGTCGTAATGGTGTGCTACGTAGGGGGGCGCGAGTTCGATTCCTGTTCTTTGCATGAATAAGTCGATACGGGTAGTTGGAGCCCCAAAAAAGTTCAAAAGCTGATCTAACTGGAATACTTCAATTTTTTTATGACACTTAAGTGGCAGGGCAGACAAGCACACGGCCCACCTGATAGGAAGTAGTTACCGTGGCCTATGGATGTGTGCAATACCAGGGCGTGACTACATGAAGTATTATAACTCCATGTAGCTTACTGTAAATTAAAGGGAAATGGCCCACACCGAAGGGAAGATTACCTGTCGGGCTGCGGCATCCATTGCTGGTAGCAAATAAGTAAGGTAACTAACTGTAAATACAAAAAAATTACCTGCAGGGACAGCTTCAGTCACTTTAGTTTCTAATGAAGCAGCCACTTTACTTCCAACTATGTCTGGAACTTTAGCTTCAACTATATCAGCAGTCCTATTAACTAAAGGAGTCTCCTTAACAGTAATTTGTGGGACCACTTTTATATCAGATATAATATTAGTTGGTTCAGAATGTTCAGATCTTATAGCTTTTTCTGTGTTCCTAAATATAAAATCATCATTTAAAATGTCATCAATTGCACTCGTTTCTTTTGATTTTATACTATACTCTGCTTCTTGTGTAACTTTTGTAGTTAATTTTTCTGTTGTGTTATTATTACTGTTAGTAACAGGATCATTTATTATTTCCAAATAGTTCTCAGTAGCTTTAATAGTCATAATATCACTATTTTCGTTTCCTATATTTATTTCAATATCTTTATCATAGTTTTCTGTATCTTCGCTGACAGTTTCATTATTCTTATTACTATCTCGGAGACTATTGAGTATTTTATCCTGAGCTTCACTCTCAGGAGGAGCATATGATTTATCATTGAAATACTTTTCTTTAAACCTTGTGCATCTATTATTCATTGACAATATATCACTCTCGTTAAACTCACTCTGTTTAATATGATTTCTTTCATAAAACGGTATAGTACAGATAGCTATGTTAAGGTCTTCCATATTAATTTCAAAGTATTTATCATATTGTGACGGACCAGTGTTCATATCCCAGGACTTTTCATGTTTGAATTGGAAATGTCCACCGGCTGATAAAGGTGCTTCTATGAGTTTCTGTAAGATGAATAAGGAATTTATTTAGATATTTATTTATATACTTATTTTTAAATATCTACCAATTACTCAATTATTAGTCATAGTTAAGGGTAGTTACTTGGCAAAATAGGTATTTTTTAAAGAATATGAGAACCCAAATTACTAATATTCCCTCTAACCCCTCCGGCTATGCTAAATTGTTTGTGTTATGAGTGGGTTCATGCTGGTAGTGTCCAGGATTCACACCCAGGACCTTTCGACTGTAAGATCCACAAGGTGGATATATAGAAGAGTATGGATCTAAATATCACACAGCTGAATAGTTCTGTTTTTGGGTGATGGTTTTTGGAGTGGTGAAGATAAGAATGACAGGTCGTAGGCAGCAGCCATGGGTCAATAATTTCATGGTTTCCCTTTCTCGGTAACTACCTGTACATTCACTTGGATGTGTATTTACTCAGCTAATAATGATTTAGTCTCTAAATTATTGGGAAGTAATCAAGATGATTACATATCACTTACTTCATAATCAGCACCTAAGTTTTCCTGTTCATCAATTTCCTCATAAGTCTCAATTGACATTTCATACTTAGACCAGTTGCTTTGTATTTCCTTCTTCTTGTATTTGCTGTTTTCTTCTTCAGTAATTTTGAGAATTTCATCTGTTTCCCTTTTTAGATTCTTGTAGAATTCTGGCGGTGGACTTTCATACACCGGTGGCTTTTGAGGGACTGTAACTGTTTAATAACATCAACATAAATTGTAACATAATAGTATGATTCATGTAAGTTAAAACATAATTTGATTCTTTTTTTTATCTAGGACTATTTTTTTTTTATCTAGGATTCTAAATCAGTTGTCCTGCATCAGGTTCACACAGAAAAAATTAAAACCTTTATCCTTTTTTTAATTCAGCGAAGCGAGTTTTTTTTTCGCCAGAC
The DNA here is from genome assembly GCA_963662185.1 of Eilema griseolum. Lineage (NCBI taxonomy): Eukaryota > Metazoa > Arthropoda > Insecta > Lepidoptera > Erebidae > Eilema > Eilema griseolum. Next base: position 11,157,907 of record OY759239.1, on the reverse strand, counting down.
TTTATGCCGGTTAAGTCAAAACCTATATCCTGATCGCAATTTGCTATACTTAGTCACTTTTTTTTTAACAATTTAAAAAAATATATTTTATCAACTATCTAAGTTTAAACTTGTCCAATAATGAATCGGACTAGTTAAATGTTCTTTGCATTGAAGGTAGGAATAAAGGTAATAATTTTAAAACAGAATTTGGAAATCTTCTATAGGTATTCTTATTTTTTTCAAAGGTCAACAGGATTGGAATTTTCATGGTTACCGTTAGGGGGGGCACTCTTATGCTCTTCAGGTTTTTCTGGCTTTATGTCCGTTTTGGCCTGCTGCTGTTGACGCTGTCGTGGTTTTCTCTGCTCTTTTGCGTTTTTCTTATCACTGGAAACATTACTTCTACGTTAGTAATTTAAATGTATGAATGTATGCTTCCTATGATAATAGATATGTGGAATACTCACTTTTTCTTTGAATCGCCAGGCATTTTAATAAATAATGAATATATCAAATACCAAAATAACTAAAACAGCTGGCCGGCTGTGTCAGTGACGTTTGTTATCTTGTCAGATATGTTTCAAATGCGTTTCGTTAGCCATATAAAACGAATAATATTGATTACCTTCATAATACTTTAGTGTATTATATTATTTATATTATTGAAATATGTAATCTGTAAATATTATTAATAACATATCTAAGAATTATATCAACATATTTAAATAAATCAATTGCTGAAGTTGCAATGGATCTGCCTAACGAAAGTTGAAGCAAGAGCACGGCAGATACAAAAAAAATCGGTTATAGAGAAAAAATGACTGGCGACCTGCACCCAGAAAACCAGACTGCTAGGGAGTCTTCTAAGGGACCTATGAGCCGCCCCTCTGAAGGGCCGTAGTTCTCCCATGCGTGAGGCGCTGCCCAGGGTACACTGCGTTTAGGTTCTGGATCAAAATTATTGAGATCTCATATTTTATCCCACTTCGCCAGTGAGGGTAATGTTTCAATGCGCGTTTGTATTTTACACTATTTATTTTCATTGTTCTCCTTTAAGTTTAGTACCTACACGTAAGTCCAACGGCTGGATGGTTTTGAGATATCAAATAAAAGGTGTTCATTGCTCACTAGCAGATTAAGCGAGCTCAATTCTTGAACTGGCTGGTAGGTATTATGGTTCTTTATACAATGCGAATATCATATGTATTATGATGGGTAGGTAGATATATAATACTTACATTTTTAGTATATGAGCGCCTACCTAAATACAATTCTTAGATATTGAATGTAATTTTAAAGCATTAAGTATGCTAACTATTCAAATCGATTTAGATATAGAAAAAAATTAATCGGTTCAGGCGGAATTCGAACCCACTATCTCTGCCTTACAGAGGGTACGCTTTGACCAATAAGCCACAGAACCTTCGCCCGAAACAATCAGTTCGTACGAATATAGGTAAATGGCTCCCACAGTCGCCGTAAGACTGATATATGTGTAGAAGAATTTGGATAGTTTCGGGCTTCTGTAGCTTAGTGGTCATAGCGTTACCCCTGTAAGAGAAAGATCGCCGGTTAGAATCCTGCCTGAATCGATTTAATTTTTCTATATCTTAATCGTGATTCTTAGATGATTTCTTACTATCCATAGAACTCTAGTTCTATCGGTTAATGGGTTTCTAATAGCAGGTACAGTTAGCATCAGTTCGATTTTGATAAACATAGTATGTACACAAAATGATCTTAGGTAATACATTGGTCTTTCCTCCTTCCTGTTGACTGATTGTTTTGATGTTCGGTAGTTGGTACACACTTTTAATTCAGAGAATAATACAATTTAATACAGAATGTCTCCCTGGCAATCCAGAGGGGAAACGTTGTCAGCCTGATGGGCACATTTGGGTGACGGGACGTTGATATGACTAGATCTTTCGGATCAATAATTTAAATGTATTTATTTGAATTTGAATTAAGTATTATTCAAAAATGTTAAATATTAATTTTAATTTACTCATCAATCAATAAAACAGTTTGATTTGTTCTTAACGCCTTGGTCACAGAAACTTTGTAGTCAAGAAAGTTCTGACGCTGACTGTTCTTAATATTAACAGCCTGTTACGCTTACAATTTTGTGTACGAACCAACAACAAAGTGATACCGAACTCACATTTTCACACAATCACGTAGTCAAGTACATTGCAGGGACAAGCAAGAAACTTCCGTACTTAAAGTATTGAACATGAGGAGATAAACAGTCAAACTTAACCTGCAGTTGACGTAACCCTTATGCCTGGGTATAAGAATTCATTTTATAGTGAAAATATGTAAGTAAAAAAGGCTTCACGGGCTTCACCGCTGTTTAAATGTTTTGTGTAGGCGGTATAGTGGGCGATTGGTAGGAGCTCTCCTGAATGCATCGCTTTCCGTTCCCGTGTCACGATTGCACGCCTCCGGGCTCCGACGTCGGCAGACAACAATGGAAGTACAGCCATTTTACGATTACAAACAAAAGTGGTGAAGCAACATTTTTTGGTGGGCACCGGGAGCGATTTGATGTGACTGCTACCAACATTTTCAAATAAGAATTGTGTCTTGGTAGCCAAAACTTAGACTGGATATCATAGCGGAAATCTGAACAACTAAACTGACTTTCAGTTCTCTCTATTGAAATTTATTGCGTAAATTGTGTTTACATAGTCCGAGATTCGGAATCGAAATAAAATCATAGAAATACAACACAACTCTTGCCCCACTTTGCTCTGCTTAAGTCGTAAAACTAGACAAAATCTAGTGAGGTAATAGCTGCGTGGTTCCCGGCAGGGTAGAATTTGGGCCACCTCATCTTTTCTCATGCGGTGTCGTACAAGGCGACTAAGGGATAGGGCTGTTTAACATCAAACAGATCTAAGCAACTCAGACTCAGGCACAGATACAAGGCTCGAGTCTAGAATAGTACCCGGAAGACAGCAATAGGTTCACCCCTTATTACGTGGGGTCGAAAACAATGATTAGTGAATTCACCTCTACCTAACCCTTCGGGGATAAAGGCGTGATTGTATGTATGTATGTAATACCATCTGAGTAAGTGTATAGGATGGGATTAAGGTTATCCACCACTATCTTTAACTACACCATCCACGGCAGTAAACTAGCACCATTACGTGGAAGCAATATGACTAACTAAATGTGGGCATCTTTTCTGCCTATGCTTATTCCATTAGGAGTATATGCATGAGTACAATTGGTCGCGGTTAGCCGCAAGTTAGGTACCTAAGTACTTATTTACATCAACAAACCTACCTGAAAATATAATACAGGATTTTAGGAAAGCGCGGTAATAGGGTTTTGAAAATCTTGTTGTTTCGTTTTCGAGTGTATTTTCTTAGTACCCTAAATTAATGTTTTCTAGATCCTTCAAGTCACGGCTAAGCATTATAGGCATTCTATATAATTTTTATTCATTAAAAAAGGGGGTTATTAAGCCTAAAAAAGATAATGTTTTATTCTTAAGCTTTTATTCCAACTGTGTAGGTAAATTTTATTATGTAGGATTATAATAAAATAAAAGCGTGTCAAAAAAATTACATCAAGGACCCTGCAGCTTCGGAACAAGGAAGCAAGGCCGGGTGCGGGCGGGATAGGATGGGGTGACGCACCGCGCATGCGCCACGAAGGGGCGGCTGCGCGCAGTCGCCACGCGCCCGTCCTCATAACAACATGGCGTGTCACTATCGCGTCCCTCAAGGACACATCTGACATCCTCGCGGCAAAAAATACAAACTCTCTGTCATTGACACAATCCAGGCTCAATAATATATTTAGTGAATATTGTGTGTTATAAAAGTGTTGAGTGAACTGTGTGTGTTTACTAATTGGAATACCGGCTCTCCGCACACCCCAATTGTTTCAGCAAGGTGGGTATGAAAAACAATAATAAAACGAGTGATTAATTTCTTTCATAATGGTCCATTGAAGAATTGTTTACATTGTGTGTCATATGTAGGTATTTACTTTGTAATGAAAGTACATACAGCTATAGAGCTCCAATAAATAATAAGCACACCTTTCATGACCTACCACAAACTTTAGATCACTTCTCTGTCCAGGCACAAATCTGGCTGTGTATTTCATCTTCACGTTTCTGATTTGTTATCGATTTGTCTATCTATTATTTTTATGTATACCTACCTAGATAATATGCATAAAATAACGATAAGATTATACTTACGGCTACATGAATAAATACATATTTTTTTAAATTAAATAGATTCACATGACAAAGGTGTTTATCGTAGAGCCTAAAATAAAATTTATAATTATTATTTTCTACCTAGGAAAATTAATTGGTTCCATTCCTTATATACCTACCTATTATGATTATTGAACCTAGAGTCTTATTTACAGACTAGCAGTAGCTAGATTTTCCGAGAATAATCAAAACCAACAATATATTTTGCTTCGTTCGTTTGTATTGTATAAAATGTGTAATAACTTGATTATAAATGCTAACACTAGCTGCACTAGTTTAGCTTTGTTACGTTCGTCTGCATAATTTCCTTCCTCATCAAAAAGTTCACCTACCTAATTGGGATAATGATTCAGCTAGAATATATAAAACTGTGTTCGAATAACATTATTTCATTGGATTCGTCATCATTTTTATTTAATTATATGTATGTACATAATTACATATAGATATTTTATAAGTCAATCCATCAATTTATGATCAATGAATTTTCACAATCATAACACTCACTATACATAATTTAATAACTAGTTGGAACTGACGATCTCGTTTCAAAATCAAGGTACAGCTTCAAGCCATATCGTGATCATATTTTTTTTATACAACTTAGGACGGCCCACCTGATGGAAAGTGCTTACCGTGACCTATGAACGTGTGCTACACGAGAGGAGTTACCCCGTGCTACCGACCCTGTAGGAACGGATCATATCAGCTATCATACAAATAAACTGCATCAAAATCTGTCTATTTGTTTTGGAGCTACACTATGCCACAGGCCACAGTCAGATACATAATGTTTTATTATTCTAACACCTCTCTTTGCGTCAAACTCATGAATAAACAGATTTGTATGATTTTTAAACGAGAGGTAATGAGGTGGTAAACAAACGTGCAAGCCATTCAATAAGTATTGAATTGAACAAACGTGCAGCCCGGTTGGTGGAAGACCCCTAGGACTAGGCTAGAGGCTGACCTACCTGTGTCCCACAACTGCAATGCGCAACACCAAAAGGTGAATGCATGTGTACATTGGCAAAGTGTTCTGTCTCCCCAAGGAGTTATGTCTATAATCGCTGATAGATAGAATAGATAGAAGATAGAATCGCTGTCCATAGCGATTCTAGCTAGCACAGAGGCCGAAAACGTAGGGCACGTAGACGGCAAAAGGCTCGCCCCTAATATGTACGTGATGTCGAACACTCATTTGGGATACATTATACAATTGAATAATACAATAAATATTTTATGATCTAACCATTTATTCATAAATCCACACATAAGATTAATACACTTTACTAAAAGTTAGCTTATCAGTTTTCAACTATCAAACGACACCCAATTTCCGTCAAGATCATTATGTGCCACGTTGTTTAAAAAATTTGCATAATTTATTGATTAACCTCTATGTCCCTAAGTACACTATTCTCATAGAAAATACTGAGCAGTAACTATCTTATTTGTAATTCTAGTCGCGAATCATATGACAGAGTCTAAGGCACTAATGACATGGTAGCGGGATTCTTAGCTAACTTTAGATAGGGCTGCCGTCGGTCTCAATTTCGCCGGGCATTAGATAGCACATTGCTGGGCATCCAGAAGGAATTTCCGCGGGGTTCGCTAAAGCAAAAAGGATTACAGGGAAATCCGAAATGGGTTTAACCTAATACTTATCGTCGTTCGAAAGGGGTTTTTCAAAGTGTCAGATCATTTTCTATGTCAGGACAAATCCCGATTGAATAGCGGATTTCACCAATGAATTGAGTTTAAACTGTTATTTAGTGCCAACTGTATACATAGTCCATCACCATCATTATCATCATCTTAGGCCTGTTGTTGTCTCAATTACGCCGCCGAAACATTATTATTCTCTTCTATACTTTTCTGTCAGACGTCATGTTCTCAGTTACTCCGTTGATCCGAACGTTTAGGGTTTTAGAGATGTTTTCCAGCCACAATGGGATTTTAAGTAATGACAGCCCTATCTTAGCATAATCATTTAGTCACAGTACAATGCTCGTATTATCTAAAGACATCATTATCATATAATATACCGACTGCTGTGAAAATGCCGCTCCTCTATGTGACAAACAAATTGGCTTCTGAAAAAATCGATCATTTCAGACGGGTGGGATCACCCTTAATATGGCTCCTTACGATATTACCCGAAGATCATATTTATTACAGCGTATTTCAATTTTAATATTATGTCAAAGTACTGTTTGATGCTACCGTTTCCAATACATTCTTGTTAACTTAGCTTCTCCAGTAAACACATAAATCATGTAACTCAAATACAACACATTAATTTATGTAATATATTATTTGTATATACATCTGGATCTAATCAAAACCTGACCTGCAGGCACATGCTGTAAGAAATTTTCGAACGAGCGAAGGAACTCGACAGCTGAATCCGCGGTAAGATTTCAATTTCGCTGGCTCCAAATTTGGTGATGTCACGTTGTCGAGCACATAAACATAATATCACTATAAGTGCTCAACAAAGTGACGTCACTAAATTGAAATCTCACTGCGGATTCGACTGTCGAGTTCGTTGGATCATTCGAAACGTTCTTACAGCACTACTGCTGATAATGTACTCAGGAACTCTTGAACGGCTTCTAGTGAACCCTTCAACTTGCGACTTATTTGAATTATTGTCCACATACATTCATTGTGCAACAAACGTGTTTTTAAAGTAAAATATTTATCAAGACACGAAGTTAAGTATTACGAAACATGCACGGTCAAGGGTTGTTGTTTACGTGCATCGAAACGTAGAAATAGAAACGAAATATCCTGTGCCAATATAGGTATTGATTGCGTGGCAGACAAGTAAGTATTATAGAACTTGTTTGCCACGCAATCAATCGAAATCGATCGAAGGGCGATTTCTTTTGTGTGCGGAGTCTATCCTTCTTATTGGGTAATCGATTAAAATTCCTAATAAATTACTTTAGTACATTATAAAAATATATTGCCAGTATCTCGGCAAGTTACTGGTCTACATATAAGACACAAAGAATCCCTTTCGGAATAGTAGCTGTTTTCAATGTTTTCTTCAGATATATGACAATAAAATTATCTCCAAAATTAATTCGTTGGAGTGATAAAAGCCACTGGTCTAGAGATTGGCCTAAAAGTAAGATGTGACGGCATGTTCTAGTTATTTATTCAAGAATTCCGTTTGTGAGTAGAGGATGAATTACAAAGTACGTCTTCATGTGGTTGGGATATAAAATGCGATTATTCTCCTCCAGTAGAGGTATTTATAACATTTTATTTATAGAGAATTTCGGTGCAAAAATAATAGCCTATTAATAGCATGAAATATATAATCGAGGATTATTATCTACGTTCGTTACTAATTTCCAAAGATTTTTTCAACTCTTACACAAATAGCGCATTCCAGATGGACTTTATCTTCATTCAGCTGCCTCATAAGTGTCTGCTAACCGGCAGAAGATAAATAAAGATCTGACGAATTCCATTTCCTTCTTGAAAATAGGGTACGAAAGAAATTGTAGACAGTAGGTACATGTGTGAACAGTTCCGTCGATTGCACATCCGCCCGCTCAATTAAACCAACCCAATACTAAGTAGCTCCCACTTTAAGATGTTGTCATAACATTTAGACGATTACAAATAAACGCACTTAAGCTCCTTTCAAATCTCAGATTTGTTAATAAAACGAATTGTGTGGTCCCGACTGTGACCTTACGTCAGATATTACCTATAACAGTTGACCTACGTTACATTATAAAGCTATTCTTATTACAGTTATTACCATTGTTTAACTAGATTCAATATTATTATATGTACATTTGAAATAGTTTTGATCTACTGTGCTGTGACGATTTTGTTTGAAGAAACATTCATTGTGTGTTATGGGTATGACCTCATTACTATCTGGTAGTCGCATTAAAATTTATATTCTTTTATTCATTTCAAATATTCCAACCGTCTTAATCTGGGTAGGACACGACGGTATTCCCGTCCGAATTGAGCAGTCCGACTGGGGAAGTCCTCCACCCTACAGAATACCACGGCTATAATAACCTCGTGTTGTGTTCCCGGCGGTGAGTAGGGTAGCCAGCGAGAGCTCACTGAAGAGTTTTTGTGCTGTGGCTTGTCCTGATTTTGTGTTCTGCACTGAAGGCACAGAAAATCTCCGTTCTTACAGGGTCGGCAGCACGGATGTGACACCACTGGTGTTACACACGTTCATAGGTCACGGTAACCACTTTCCATCAGGTGGGCCTAGTGCTTGTCTGCCACCTAAATTGTATAAAAAAAAATCTGGGCACTTTCACACTCTGAGATCTACTTTAAGAAGCAGCAATCTGCATTTCATTCGGTTTCTGAGTCTCGCAAGCCTTGTCATCTCAACCACCTTTGCAAATGTTCATAGCCTAGGGTAATCGATTGCGCCATGCCTTTTCAAACCTTAGTTGCATAAAAGTCACTCACAATCCCGGCAATAAACCCTTATTCATAAAGAAGTTTATAATAAGAGCTGAGATTTTCTGTTTCATTACACCTGCACCTAACATTCCTGTTATCAATATCATTTATTTCAGTTCCCAGTTCCCACAACATTCAGATGATGTGTGAAGTAGATATCAAGACATGACACGGTCTTTAAATTAACATGGTTAATATTAATTGACTTTGGCAATGAACTTTATGATCTACATTTACGCGCTACAAATTAACGATAAAACGTTTACGCTCTACAAAATACGTCTGTCGGTCTGTTACCTCGTAGAATTTTATTTCTCAATCTAGTTAACTATAATTATATAACTTTATAAGGAAGCTATAGCTCGGTTTTCGCTGCTCAGGACATTTATAGGCTTGGAAGAATGCCAACCAACACAAGAACTCCTTACATAAGGTATTCTAAGAGAGCTTAGTCCTCGATGTTTGATTTGCACGTAATGGAAGTCGACTCACAGAGCTTTTTTTTGTGTCGACAACACAATGATTCAACTCAGGACTTTTATTTCATCTTGGGACTCTGACCTTTGTTCTGACTACTTCTGACTAAGTGTGTATCGATGCCCATGAACTTTGTGTCGCTCGAATTCTCCCATAAAAATCGTATTAATATCGCCGCTTGGGCCGGTTTGCGAGGTCTTTGAACCCCCGAATTCCCCTCAGATGTTTAAGCCATCGCTATATTTAGAACTGCACATTCATACCAAATCGGGACGCGTTTGTTGTTTTAAATCTAGGAATTACAAATATCTTGAACGATTAACGATCGTTGCCCATTTAGGAAAGAATCTCCGAACTATTTGTATTTTTAGTTTGATTACAAGAGATTTGGAACTAGTTATGGTCTTCGAGAAATTTGAACCTCTTAAATCAGATGTTGTAGGAAAACACGCTTCGTTTTTAACAGTTGAAAGTGTAAGTGTTGATTTATGAATGAATCTGGCAACGGTTGAAGTTGAATATTTTCTAGATTACACACAACATTATACAGTGTGGTTGTAAACATATTGTCTTGGAAATCGTAAAAATATCTACGCTGTTAGCTAGTTATGAAATCGTTATTCTTCGAACACGAATCACACAATGCACGTTAAAAATACTAAAGTATATTTTTTATTGTATATTGGGTTTTTTAATGTATATTAAATAGTAATAGCAAATGGAAGGTGTTCAAAGGGACTTTTTGCTATTTATTTTCTATTTTCGTTTTTCAGATTCATTCAAGTTGAAATGACCTATCCTGTCGTAGTCGTGCTTCAATTCGAACCTTTTTGCTGTCCATGGAAATTACAATTTGCTTCTGCGAGAATCATCGTCGTGAGATGACTTTTTAACGTCAGTGATGTACTTACCTATTTCGATGACGTCAGTTAATTTAAATAACTTTATTTAAATTATTAACACCATATAAAAGATAATTGCCACTCGGTGTCATCTGGGAATTTTATACCTGATTACCATCCATGTGCAGCGAGTGGAATGGGTATCCTGTATTCCTAACGAGAATGGACATTTCATTTCATTTACTTATTTATTTCTGAACAATGTTTACATTGTGTTGAAATGTTTAAGTGTAGACAATCATTAATTCAAATACTGTACATTCATGCTTAAATAAAATGTCGTGCAAATGGTAATTCAATACAAATATGTACGAAAATAAAACCAATAAAGAATATCATGTATTGTCAAAATCAAATGTCAATAAGCCGAATAAAAGTGAGAAATTATAAACCCATCAATCAAAATTGTCAATAAAATAGTAATAGCATGCTTATCACATTCTTAATAGAACATTTCACTCTGTGAAATCGTCAATTGAATAAAAACAACTATCCATAAGAAATACTTCCAAATTCGATAAAAACATTACATTACATATTACAGAATGCTCCTTATCTTCATTGAAACGACCTATGTCATTTACTAACTAAAAAATATGATATAGCCTTAGAGTTCACATTAATAACGTCGAAGTATCGCCTTGTAAATACGAAAGTTTTATGAATTCCTTCATTACTGTCTGGATGACGCATGACGTATTGTTTCTCCCTACACGGCAGGTAATAAGAAACTAGGGAGGCGAAGCATGGGTAGAGTGTCTCATTTCAACATCGACGTGCAGATAAATTTACCTACCACATATGCTCCATCTCTGTTATCCTTGTCCATTAAAACGAGATAGACAGAATGCAGATTGCTTTTTCAAGTAAGGAAGTACGATTACGTATTGAATTTTTAATTCTGTACACGTTTCGTGGCCATTTTTATTTCCGCTGAGGAAATGTCATAAAATTTTTGTCAATCAATTTCCTGATGTAACCACACTTTGATGCCATCATCGCTCACCATATTGGTATGGATTGGAATTTTGATGATGATGTAGATTTACCGTGATTTATTAGAGATATTTATTATGTGCAGTATTGTAGAATTTATATAAATTTGCATAACTGAATGCTTATTGCAGCCTATTGTTACGAAATTGGCGTTATCAAAGGTACTTAGTGAACAAGTGAAAGGAAATGAGAAGTAGAAGGCGGGTTCTATCCTATCACATAATTCACATATAGTACAATATTATATTCATACTTGAATTTTGAACGACTCGACCAAAATGCTATATAACTACTTAGGTACCTATCTATAATGTATGTAAGTAAACTTTGGTTTCACCCGGTTTTACCCAATAAAGACTTTTGAGGATATAAAGTACATAAGTACGATACTAAAAGTTTTCCCCGAAGAACACTCAGAGAAGAAAAAGCGAACTTTCGAGGTGATCGGTCAAATGGTGAACATTAAATTGTATACCTAATGTATACCTGAAACATTACCAATATAATACAGCTGATAGGTAGTTACTCGTTTGTCGAGTATAATATTCTATAGCAACACTCATTAAATATGTATTTAGTTTTAAATCTATTATTGTATTTGTGTACATTTTCTACTCACATACTTCATCTGAAAATAGTACAGAAATCAAGTAGATCCCCTGATACTGACAGTAGTCAACAGTTTTTTTTAATGCTAAACATACAGGACTTCCTATAAATTAACGATACGTCGAAATTGTGTTATAGGGCTGGTAATGACCGATCTCAGAAAATGCAAATTAAAATCTTTCTTAAGTAAGTATATTTAGATTATTGTCATTTGAAGTATATATAAGCAATAAATGATTTCCTTATTTATTTATTTACAGAAACTCTAAAAGTATTTATTTTTGTTAAACGGAATTTATCGATTTTTTACTGTACTTAGCATACATTTTCAACAATTGAGCTGTTCGACTGGGGAAGTACCTCCGCCCTACAGAATACCGCGGTTATAATAACTTCGTGTTGTGTTCCCGGCGCGCGGTGAGTAGGGTAGTCAGAGCCCACTGGAGAGTTTTTGTGCGGTTAGTGGGATGACCAAAGGCTTATCCTGCTTTGTCTTCTACACTGACGGCACAAAATCTCTGTTCTTACAGGATTGGCAGCACGGATGTGACTCCACAGGTGTTACACACGTTCATAGGTCATGGTAACCACTTTCCATCAGGTGGGCCGTGTGCTTGCCTGCCACCCAAGTTGTATAAAAAAAAATCTGATCGCAACATAGACTCAAATGTCAACAGTGTCAATTTATATAGTCAGATAGAGTCAGATGTAATTTGTCTTGTCACCATTTCTTTACTTATAATTTATTTTTATGTAAATTATATATACCTATAGCTTTTCTAGATTTGATTAAAAAATAAAAGAAGATTCATGGACAAGAATACCTCTAATAAAACGTAATTTGGATCAAGTTTAAATAGATGAAATAGATAGAGATGTTACAATAAAAAAAAAACTTTCGCAGAAATATAACAAAAAGTGGAGAATTGAATATGATGAGATGACACTATAGACCTACACATACAATTATTTAAAAAATAATGAAAACCTCTTATGTTCTGCCGAAGGTACTAAAAAGTACAATTAAAAAAATTGAAAATAAAGTGTATTCTTCGTCTGTTCTTATTATTATACTTTTTTTACCAGTTTGGGATCAGATGTACTCTATTTGTACTAAAAAGTTGGCAACCCTACCCTGTGATGACCTTTTTGTTGTTGTGACTATAAATCATAGAAGACGACTAAGGAATAGGGCTGTTCTCCATCCGACAGTAAATGATAGAGGCCATAGGCTCGTGAGACCGAAAATCATAGATGGCGAAATGAGGGTGAAAAAGGTGTAGATTATGTATGACTACAAATCTGTATATATAATCGAGATTTTTGCATGATCTTAGTATCTTATTAGTTATCTATCATTACATAAAGGTTCAAATTGAACATAATCGTCCAGTCTGCTGGTGCTGAATAGTGTTATAGTGTGTTTGTTTAACTAGCGCGTGCCATTGTAATGACTGCAGCTGTTCGATCGATACGTAATGCAGTAGTTGCTCACGATTCAGATTAGAAATTATTATGGCGATAGGGAAATTTCGATTAGCACTTTGTGTTCATGTATCGGAATTGGCCTTATAGAGTTTACGTTTATAAGATAACAATTAGACCTCAATGTAAAGTGAACATGTGTGGGTGGTGTTACACGATAAGATAACGATAATGGCTGTTGTCTGCAGCTTTACTTCCACCCGCTTAAAATATTGATCCTGTCCCCGCAATCCACAGGTTACACGGGATAAAAACCTACAGCAGATTATCCTAAGTCTAATTTCTGGGTCGGGCATAGTGAGAAATATAGGTACAACTTTGCAACTTTAGTGAATACCATTCACAAGTATTTCTTATTTTTCCTAATTATTACTCAGGATAACACCTTAAGTCCAAGAGATATGTATTACGTACGTATGATAATATTACTTTTCGTTTACTTCAAGTACATTTCCAGTTACACAACTCCAGATGATTAAATCCTGATATTGTGAATCCGAATTATTCATTTCCATATAAGTAAAGAAGCCGCAAAAAGAGAGATTGGTCACACATGTTGTACTTACAATGATAAGTCAGTTTTAGCTATAAGACGGTCATGAGTAATTCTTACTCATAGTGTGCTAAGTACAGTTTTATCTGCCTTGTTTTACTTAGGTGCGCAAGCGCATAAGAATGTCGCAAAGATGGTTTTGACAAAGATTCATATTAACATTTCTATTTATTGTGTCCGAAAAAGTAGTCGTTTCGTCGAATATGGGATGTAGTATCAAGGCTTCATTTATTTTTCTATAGGTTTTTAAAGTTTATAAATGGAGAGGTCCCTTTCGCATTCCATTGGATCTGGGGACATCTTCATAGCAGTATCTCGTAATCTGTCTAAATTGATTAGGTCACCAGAAATGTTGTAACAGTCCCTGAATACTTATTTTTTACTTGAACCATTCGTCGCTGAATATTTATCGGGTTTCGATTCTGTGAATATCTGCCATACTAGGTGATTGTTTATCATTAGGAGGATCGTGAATTAGCCTTCGGCTTGCACATTAAAATATTATAAATAGCCTAACACTACGTGAGATTAAACTAATTACTTCTGAACGAGACAGGTGGACAATCCTAACTGCGATTGTGCACGTGTAAAATGTAATACATATATCAATTTTAAACTTAATCCATGACATGAGGAAATGTGGTAATACACACATTTCCTCATGTCATGAACCTATTTACATTAATTTCAAAACTAATTTTAGATCAATGAAAAATAGTTTATATTTCTTTACAGTGAGGGTTGGTATTATAATCAGCTCGGCGAACCTTGATCCCTATGACAGTTCATACTAGTGACGGGTCGTGTCGATATATCGCAACTTTTTATAGGCAAAGGCGTGACTTGCATTCAGCCACATCGATAAACATGTTTTTAAAATATAATCTACATTACTATAATTATAATGCTTGTTATATTTACAAGTATCCGTGTATTTGTATATGGGGTTGCCAATATTCCGATGCAGAGGTAACATGGTCGGACTGTATAATTTTAATGTGAATTAAAATTTTAGTTATAGCAACACTATCTGATCTGTCACTACGCTAGTACTGTCAGTTCGCTACGCCAGTACGAGTGCTAACGCCTTGTATGCGCCACGTGTTTTCTTGTGTCAACGGAATCCTTTGTTTGTTACTATTGTTGTTTTCTGTTTTTGTTATTGTTGCTGTTTTGTGTTTGTTGGTGTTTCAAAATGCCGAAAAGACTGAGAAAAACTGTACTCAACAGTGAAACGCGGGAGTTTGTTGTACGCTTGCGTGACTATTTTGCTCGCGAACTACAAAATGGCGGACCTTTGTTGCCACTTGACAACGTACGCGACCGTGTTGCTGATGCTTTGGGAATTGGCAAAGCTACCGTTTCCCGAATTACAAAGGAGAAGTTCGGCGAATCGTCGATGGAGGAGAACAAATTATCAACTCCAAAGAAGAAAAAACATAATAGGGCACGACCCGTAACTAACCCCGATGATTTCGACATGGCAGCGATACGAAACCATATTTACGGCTATTATTTTCGAGGTGAACTGCCGACTTGCACAAAATTATTAGCGTCGCTGAAATCGGCTGATTTATTTAAAGGTGGATTCACTTCTCTCAGACAAGTTATAAAAAAATGTGGATTTCGTTATGGGAAGTGTGACAAAAGAAAAGTGATAATGGAGCGGAAGGACATTGGATTGATGAGGTGTGATTTTCTACGACAAATAAAAAACATCGAGAACTGGGACAAGGTGGTTTATCTGGACGAAACGTGGCTCAACGCCAATCACTCAGTCTCCAAAACATGGACAGACGACACAGAGAAATCCTGTACCAAAGCACCAGAAGGCAAGGGCCAGCGTTTGATTATCTGCCACGCTGGCACAGCCAAAGGTTTTGTACCTAACTGCTTGTGGGCCTTCAAATCCGTGAAAACAAGTGATTATCACGAAGAGATGAATTTTGAGAATTTCAAGAAATGGTTCACAAAACTATTAGACAATTTAAACGAGCCCCACTACATTTTAATGGACAACGCCCCATACCACTCTGTGCAAATTAATAAAGCGCCTACCGCGAACAACAATAAAGGCGAAATAATAGAGTGGCTGCAAAACAATGGTGTGGCAGCTAATACTCAAATGCTGAAAAAGGAATTAGTTAGATTGTTGAACCTTCATAAACAGCAAACAAAGAAGAAATATTTCTTGGATGAGATGGCAAAATCAAAAGGGCACACCGTGATTCGGCTACCGCCCTACCACTGCCAATATAATGCAATCGAAATGATATGGGCGCAGATCAAAGGTGGGTTGATTTGTATTTATTTTAACATGTTTTTATTTAGGTCACTGGTGACTGTCTAGTCGGCTAGTACTATTTAAAGCTATTTTATTTCACTAGCAAATTGCATTTTTATTTTTATCCATGTGCTTATATCAATTACACACTTTTAACGTACAAAATTATGTACTTATAATGTACTTACCCCGATCTCGCTCTTTGACTTTGCATCATTTTCAATCTAAACCATTATTGTTTCAGGTTGTGCAGCCAGGCTTAACACCACTCCACCATTCACAGCTAATAAAATGCTTACGTTGCTACAAGAGGCATGTAGTCAAGTGACTCCGGACAATTGGAGGAAAGTGGTTGAAAAGACGAAAAAGCTATGCTTAGATGATTGGAATCGAGACGTGCGATACGACAATATAGTAGACCAGCCTTTTATCATAAACATAGGAGAAAGCAGCTGCAGTTCGGATTCCGAGTCTGAGACGCAATCGGTGACACCATTGTCAGATTCAGATTAATGTATATTAAAAAATCATAAATAAACCGCTTTTGTTTTATTTGAGTAGGTATATACAATAAATTTGTTAAATCTCCTTTATTTTATTATCGCAAACAACTTAAATGATTATAAATCTGACACTAAGAGCGTAGGTGCTCTATTGATGTATTTTGTACACTCGTTTCCATTTTCGATATTTGTTTATCGATACTTTTCCGCACTAGTCGATATCTTCCAAACGGAGTAACTTTTGCAGGACGTCAACGTAAAGTCTGATTGAGATAATTTCTTGTAAGTGTTAATAATTATTATAATTCCAACGGGATATTATTGTAATTGCATATATCTGCCTAAAATTAATAAATATCATTTTTAGACACCGCCAATTCGATTATAATATAACGGTGACGCTACTACAAGGTTGTATCGTGGGAATAACTGTCAGTGTCATAGGGATCAAGGTTCGCCGAGCTGATTATAGCAATGGTAAATGGGTGCTTATAAAAAATGGAGTTTCTTTATGCTTCGGATTACAAAAGGACCCTTCACAATCTGTACTGATGTGAATTTTATTTTTAATATAGAGCAAATAAGTCCTGGGTGTTATAAATTATTTGGCTATTATTATAGATCTAATAAAAATATGGTGCGGCAAATACGAGTATGTTGAATTTAAATGGTATCTGATTTTGAGCTCAGAAAGGAATGATGCTTATTACCCGTTTGCCAGGGTAGGTTTATTTAATTGTCTATACCTATTCAATAGATAATATAATAATTCAGACTCAACCTTTGCACGATTGCATGATCGACAATTCGAAACCGTAGTTATATTCTTGTAACTATACACTATAACTCTATGTATAGGTATCTCCTAAAAACCGTGTATATCAATTAATGTAATGCATGCAATCAATTTAATGCGTCTAGCGTAAAGCGACATCTAGATCGCATATCGATAGGCGCCTGCGCTTACCCATGATTCACCCACGCACCGGTGCGCGTGCGCAACATTGTGTTAACGTTTTTGTAAGTAGAAAAAAAACGGTGCAGGCACACGGACGTCAGACACGATACTTAATGTAGCTATTCAGTCAAAACATTTCCGTAGATTATGTTTTTAAACAGTAATATATGATTGCTGGATTTAATTGCTGCGTGTAAATTCTTGTACCCTTATAGCAGTATTTATTTTAAAGTGAATGTGGTACATAATAATTTCCTTTAAATCGTTGGAAGACAGCAATATTTGTTGTGCATTGTTTGGCCGATTGCCTTGTCGTCTAAGCAACACACCTGGTGAAATGTTTCGTCGCTTAACGTATAGATGGCGTTATAATAAAAAGTGTGTTTAATAGTTTTTCTCCGAAGTAAGGCCTTAAGTTTTAAAAATGAGTTTATGTTCTTTGAATTATTCAAATACCTGGGCCCCTCTATAATCAACAGAGTTAAGCCAAATTCATCTCCAAGCTTTCTTCTGTCATCAAATAGACCAGACATCTATTAAATCATCCATCATCAATCTCGATTCTTATCCATAATTGCTTACACAAAACTTGAATGCGGCATCTGCTCAAACGCCTACGCACCCAAGCTTTACTCAAGCAACGAACCGTATCGAAACCATTTAGCTGCAAGCCCCTCGCTTACATCTAATTGATTTACCTGATATCCACAAGATCATTCAACAACACATCTAGATTAAAACATTGATTGGTGTCAAAATGTAAATCGGTTTTAATGGCTAAAATGTATACCTAACCCGTTTGGTACACTTGACGAGTCGATGGATAAATTGCGTGATAAGTACATACTTACTCATATCTATAGAACAGCGGAATCTTCCGGGCCCAAACCAATCTTGCTTGCCTGAATGAGGTCTGCAGAACTTCATTCATCACATCAATCGGCTCGTATACCTGGCTTTCGGAATTGAAAGGTCACCTCTGGTCCGCGCACCGAGATTATAGCCACGGATGCAACTGGGAATAACGCTAAGGTGATGATGATGTATTACTTTACTGGTTAGTCATTTCTGTGTTTTAAAAAAAATGAGTCAATGTATGAAACTAATGTATTCAACCTACCTCTTGCATTAAAGGACAATGAATGTTTGCAAACAAACCCAACATCGCCATTGTTCATGATGCTGTTCTGATGACTCAATCAATCAATTTTTGAAGCCTCATTTTTAAAGTGTTTAGCACAGATCACTTTCTTGGTTATGGTACATAATGTACTGTAAACTCAAGACCTAGGGTAGTTCAAGCTGCGCAAAAAGCATTTTTTACATTCTTTGGCGGTTGTGCGGAACCCCAAAGCTGAGGCACGCCTATTAATTTAAGCTGAATGCTTTTGCTACAGTTAGATGTCAAAATTCATTGTATCAGGTTCTTGCGTCCCGTTCCGAATTGTCGTTTGGTTCTAAACAACTTGTGTGAATATGTTTAGTCTCATAGAATTCATTGATTGCTACTTGTTATTAAGAGTTTTCAAACAACAAACGCAGAGATAATAATTTGTTCAAAACAAGAAGACTTTTTCATCAATGTAACATCTCAAAAGCTGTTAGCCATGTACTTCAAACTACTTCAGAGAAATGTTTCTACGGTATTCGAGTATTTCCTTTAGGATGTAGGATACATTAAGTCTTTATTTAGAAATATTGTGCTCACGTAAATCCTAGACATCCTCATTTATCGAGAAAGTGGTTTACTGTCTCGTCTTTGCTACATATAGATTACATCCATTATTCGTGTTCACTTATATGGCGACTTAAATGTGCTGGCGCTTTCTGCTGGCCCTAAGTAGTCAGTAGTATTATCTCTGATTCGTAGCGGTAGTGTTAGACTCCTCCTAACTATTGAATCGCGGATTCGATTTTCGTGCAGTGCACTTTATTTTTGACCATAAGTTAAAGTTTAATTAATAGTGATATTTTTTCATAGATCTCTTCAACCAAATTTGATTCCATCAACTCACTCCTATCTCCGAGGTGCCACTTTTAAACAAAAGAAAACCCATTAACAAATATATGTTGTATGACGTTTCGGAGTAATGATGAAGATATGAAGAACCCATTTTAAATGCCGCATTTAGCGCAGTTGAAGCGATCAACGTGCATAAGTATTAGTAATCTCTGGCCATCGTCGTCTCTACTAACCAGAATGTTTACATCTGCTGTCAGTAGAAATATACGCCTATCCTGTTATTAATTTTATAATCTTAGTAACCAATTCTATCCTGCTGACCACCATGTGTGCAACAACGGATGGAGCGTTCTCTTTTGATCGATATGAATGTTGATAAACCTTCTCATCCCCAGGGGAGTCGCAATTTAAGTTCGTGACGTCGCATACTCTTTCTATAATGAATGACATGTTCTATTTATTGATAGTATAAACATATCGTAGCCGGCCAGTCAATGGTGCACATCCGCGTGTCTGTGACCCCCATTCAGTGATCACGTACCCTGCGGCCTTCGTGATCTGCTTGCATTCGACCCGCGACCGCTTGCTAGTGATGGTGATAGCGTATCGAAATTTGTCGATGTTTTCTGAAAAAAAGGAAACAAAAAATTGCCTATAGTTTAAAACCATTTGCTGCCTGACTTTTTAAACTCGTATTTTCAAGATGATCTGTATTAGAGTTCAATTTGAAACATGGGTACATATATCCACTCAGTGCAAATATTTGTATGCATGAATATGTATATTTTCATTGGTTTGGGTGTTATATGTATATTATGTATGTATTTACAAAAAAAAAGTATCTAAGTATGTTTATCCGCATTCTAGATTCCATAACACAAGCTAGATAAGCTATGCTTACCATGGGTCTATATAGCGTTGTGTAGAATGTTGTAGAATATTTATTATTTATTATTATTATTATTATCCACTTTCAAAATATCAAACATTGGCATGTCGTGTGATCTCGTGTGAACCACACATTGAGACAAACCTTATGTAAAATAATCACATCTGTAACAGCTGGTAAGCAACATATCACACAATATCACACAGCTTAGTGAAAACCTCGCATTGGGTGTGTATTCTGAATAATGAAGTCGCCAAACTGATGCAAATGTCTCTAAGCTATGACTAACCTAACCTGTCTAGACTCCAGGAACTGATATGCTAGAACATAGTATTAATCCTCTGCTTATCGTAACAATACGTTTCTGACCAATAAACGTTATCAATATTTTATCTAACCTTTAATATCGATATATTAAAGCTTCAATAATTTCCATCACTACAACGCACGAGGATATAAAATTAATTGTAATTCTATAGGCACATGAGGATGGTCTCCTTTCTCCAAAGATTCAACGCAAATCTTTTACTTTTAAAAAAGGATTATTGGAGAAATCAAAGTGGATGTTTTATTTACTTTGCTTGAATGATAGCAATCCGAGATAGAGAAAGTGATACTTTATTCAATTCAGAATTTTAACTTACAATACAAATTGGATTATATGAAAGAATACTGGATGAAAGTTAGTACTCTGTTAGCAAATTGGCACCCCGACTGCGACGTGTTGATGAAAAACGTTTAAAATAAAACTAAAATCATGACTCCTCTTTTTTCTCATCAGGTTTGTGGGTTTCCTTTTGGAGGGCTTAACGAACTGCAGACTAATGAACGATTCATCAGCATCGTTTGAAATTCGTGAGCTTCAGAGAAAATTTTAAAAGTTCTTGTAATCGCTGGTAATTTAAGATAAATGTCAGATTAATGTCTTTATCACAGTACAAACAAAACTAGTAAGATATTTACCTAGAAAGCGTGACAACACAATTGTGATGGAAGATAGCAAAATTCTTTGAAACTTGGGAATTTGACTCAGTTTAAGGAAAATATATTAGATTGCAAGCATAATTTCGCGCAACGAAATATGTCATGGGAAATATTTTATCAAGTGAACAAACAAGTTTATTGTTATTTATGATTAAAAAATATACATGGAGAATGAGTAGGATCAAGAATTAAAATTGTTAAACTGGAGTACCTCAAGCATTATTTCTGTTTATGAATGTCAAAGATTCATCCATAAATTGCAAGTGCAAATGTCAGTATATCCGTATATGTTGCCGCATGTGCCGTTCCATCTCGCATCAATCAAGGTTAGTGTCACTCCGTTGAAATACTGATGGAATGATGCCTTACGTTCCGAATTGTCGCCTAATGGCAACATCAAAGAAGATAGAGGCTTCATGCCGAGTTGCACAAAATGTTGTACCTTAGATTTATTGTCAAGGATGTTTAATTAAAAAAAATTATACCATTTATTTAAAAAAATTATACCAGACAAGCACACGGGCTACCCGATGGAAAGTAGTCAACGTGGCCTATGGATGTGTGCGAAACCAAGAGAGTCACCCTCGCGCTGCCAACCCTGCAAGCATTGAGGGTTTCTGTGCCGTCATTGCCGTCAGCATGAAAGACAAAGCAGGATAAGCTTTTGGTCTTACCACTGACAGCACAAAAATCCTCCAGTGAGCTCTGATCACCGGGAACACAACACGAGGTTATTATGGCCACGGTATTCTGTAGGGTGGAGGTACTTCCCCAGTCGGACTTCTCAATTGAACGGAAATACCGCTGTAATTAGGAGAAATCGATAGGTTATATTGATTTCAAGTAGCAATAGAAGCTAAGAATTTTAATTTATTATTCACGACGCAGCTTCACCACGGCCGATGTGATAATAAAATACCGACAATGACCTCTACGTTTATTGAGATCTACGTTGATGGTACGATACTCGATGTAGGTGGCAATCAGAAGTTCATATAAGTAATTCAGTGAAATTATAATGGCATCGTGATACCAAGAAAGGTGTTAGGACATTAGAAAGTAAACTTTATACGTGCGTAGTTAAATTTTATGGCACACGTGTGATTTAAGACGGGTGGGCCCTTCTTTGATATCATTAATCGGACCCTAGCGGAACGCTTGACTTTCGAATGCTACCGAGATATAACACTGAGATCGGGCGGTTCCTGGTTTTACGTGAATCCACTCCTAACACAAGCTTAGCTGAAGGCTTAAGCGCTAAATGGAATATTATCTAATAATTTACTACGGTTTTTTTACTGTTACTAATATTCTAATAGAACAAATGCAATCACTACTAGGTACACGGCGACCACGGCTCCACTCAGAACTTGAAGGTTTTGCTAATTAGTGTGGAACTTTGAACTCTGTTGGTATGCAAATGAGGTATATGATGATTCTCTTCACCCTTAAAGCAAATGGCTAATCACTGATATTACCAGCCAGTCAAAAAAAAAATTGTTCTTATTTTAATCACTACCAAGTCATTTCAATACTTCCGGATCTGAATGATTCTTTTTTTTATGTACTTCTTAGGTAGTAGACAAGCACACGACCCACCTGATGGAAAGTGGTTACCGTGACCTATGGACGTGTGTAACACTAGAAGAGCCACACTGCCAATCCTGTAAGCACAGAGTTTCTGTGCCGTCAGTGTAGAAGACAAAACAGGACAATCCTTTAGTCTTCCCACTGACAGCACTAATTCTCCAGTGAGCTCTGGCTACCCTACTTACTGCTGGGAACACGACACGAAGTTATTATGACCGCGGTATTCTGTAGGGCGGAGGTACTTCCCCAGTCGGATTACTCAATTAGGCAGAAACACCGCTGTGCCCTACCTCCTAGATCACGCTAATCCCACCGAATTTGAATTATAAAAGGTTTCAGAGAAGACAGTCACTAAACACTACCTTTTATTACCACAATAGAATGGATATCGACGAAAAAAGGTATTGAAAAGTCATACGGGGAAGTCTGAACTCAGTTATCGATTACACCCAATATTACTCGGATTGCTATTATGAGCGTACCATAACAGTTAATATCGCTGAATGTATCCGGTTAGTCACAAATATGAGTAAGTCAGTAAATCCCAGAGATTATTGTGTAAAAATAGACGCAAAATGACTGAACGCTTTGCTATTTTCAGTAGTTCATCTACCCACCAGATACGAGTATTTCTAGAGTTCTGTGTAGCGTTTTATTGGATTGGCACTCGCGCGTAAGGGCTTTGTGGAATATCGTCGTATCCATTGTTTAACTAGATTTTCATTGTGTATTTTAGACAATTTGGCCTGGACGTGATACACCTTGGAGTGACCCTTGAATCACAAGTGAAATTGGTATTATGGTACTGAAAGATTCGAGGTCGAAGACTCATGGTGATTCACTGCGGAAGTCGGAACTTGAAACACCTTCAAACAAATGCTGTGAACATTATTTGTAAATTGACCGTACGAATAGATTTTTAACGCGTGATTTGTCTGTATTTTTGAGTCCTATGATGTCCAACTTGCCAGTGAACCCACATCAAATTGAAGTAATTCCTCTTTTACGCACTGTGAATATAGTCTACACCAGAGCCTCGTAAGTCAATTTGCAGTTGCACTGGGTTGCAGCTGAAGCTGACTTGGGCCTGAAAATGTTGGTAAGACCCGCATCCCTCACTAGCATGAAATGTACTACATAACTTGATGCTAGGTTGAAACAAACAAACACAAACACAAGTCCAACTCTCTTTTGTAACTTAAAACAAAAATATTTATTATTAATGAATAATTTGTTTCACCTGTCAAGAGCAAACGTGTAAATCGAATGTTTGAAACAAAGATTCGAGAGCATTGTTCGTTTTGATCCGCTATGGCAAGGTCATTGCGACACCTACGCGTCTGCCATTTGGAGCTGGTGAGCTGATTGAGTGACAGATGACAGCGGATTGGAGACTTCCTAATGGGGATATGTAACTCAAGCATTAATCGCGTAAAGAATTTGTTTTCTTTTAGGATTCTTGGTAGACTGCCCTTCTTCTGTATCAACCACTACTTGAGACGTTCCGACTGCCAAGAGCTCCAAGTCATTAAAAAAAATCTAGAACTATAACCTTCATCGGAATCAACCACACACTTTACTCACATGTAATGGAACCTGCGTTTTAATAACATTTTTGAGATACAAGCCAACCTCAATATGTGTAATTGCTAAACATAAGGGACCAAGCTCTGGCGCAGGTTTTCCTCTATTGGTTGGGAAGTCAGACGATACTCGTGCCAGAAAAATCTACAGACCCATCAGTATAATATATTTAGGGACCTAGGGTTTAAATTACAGACTTTATACGCAACTGAGAAATCGTTATGAGAAAAATGATGATAATGATGATGATAATAATGGCAGATGAAAGAACGTTCAAATATTATATTTATATTTTTATTGCTAAAGTTACTATCTTGGGCCGCGTTCCGAATGTCTCCATTTCATATCATTTCTTGACATGTACCGCCCCTCACAATATGCAGGTGTCATTGCGGACGTGTTGAAATTGAAAATTCTTGTGCCACTGGCTTTGTTGTTCGATCTGTATGTGATATTAAAAAGATATTTTTGAGTTATTATAGTAACCATAATATTTACATATTCATAAAACGATAAGGAGTTTATTTTAACTAAGCTACAGGGAAATGACTTCCTCACTTTTGTTTGACATCATGTTAAAAAAATAAACAGTCTGCACACTTTTTCCGAGTTCTAGAAAGGCGGAGGTTCTCAATTCGGAGATTTTTATCATTATTATGTTTGTACGCGTATAGCTGGGTCATTTGTGGACGGATTTGCGAAATTCTTTTTGTGTATGTATATTCCGAAATGGTCCCATTTTCATTTTGTGAAGATCTGATGAGGGGTTTCAGAAACAGACTACAAAAATCTTCAATAAATACCATGAAATCATTGCATTATTTATGCAAGACCACTAATCCTTTGAATGGGCACGCAAAACTGTACCTACATAATGTACAACTATAAAAAAAAAATTGAAATCGGTATATAATCATCGACTTCAACAAAAGTCTTACGCTCATTTTTATCTTTTGAGGTACATCTGCAATTATGTTTTACTTTTAGGTGCATTTGTTCTAGAAGTCGCTTAATTTTTTTTGTTAAAAAAACCTGTTAATGACCCAAGATATATATATATAGATAATTACAAACAAAATATGTAAGACTTGGACACATTCAAATGATCTATGAAAGAAAATTCAGAGAAAAGACGCGACACATATATACAGAAAGCACGGAGACCATATAGCCTGTGAGAAAAGGATCTAGCAATAAAAAGTTACGGCTACTATTACATTCACCAGTTACATAAAAAGGTTCACATAATACTTCGGATACCATATTGAAACCATTATCAAACTTATTTGTAACCTATTTAAATACTCAGCCTTCGGCACGGGTGGGTAGAACATTCTGTGGAAGAATTCCAAAGGTCATATGTGAAGGTTAGCAAAATATATGAAGCTAGACAGCCATATTACAGGGAGAACTGTTATCTCCATACGTATCACGAGTAAACACCTCCCTACCCACATACCTACCTATATTATACACTTACCTGCAGACGATACAGGGTCGTTAGTTGCGTGTCTCAAGCAAACTAGGGGCACAGTGTTAGGGTGAGGGTGAAACTTTTGATAAGGCGCGTCGGGGACTTTGAGAGATTAATGACCGTCTGCATCGTGCCCTTACCAATAAATCCGGCCAACATTCAATTTTGTTCGCTGTTAATCGATATTCTACCGGATTAGAAGTTAATGGGCATGCATGCAATGCGGTTTTGAAAATTTCAACTGAGACGTCCTAAGACGATAAATATGTGCAGTTCAAATATAACTACTATTTCATTTGGCTGTTGTTTATCTGTCACCAAAACAATAGGGTTGCCCAGGAAAAAAGTAGATGTGCCGTCAAAATTTAGTCTCGAGTGATGTCGACGGCGTTTTTTGTGCAATATCACAAAAAAAAACTACTATATTACACGCCCGGTGTTATATATTCTGTGGACAATAGTCGATACATTTGGTGCCAGATGTACCATATATTAGCAACGGACAATTGGCGGCTGCTTTATCATGATTACCAACATCTAATGACAAAATATAAACTTTGCTGACAAGAAACATATTCCCTTTTTATTATTTTGTTTGTCATGAGGTACATCTGTTTCATTAGGTCACTCACTGTTGTCATTAGCTCTGCTATGATAATGTTATTTATTGTAACTGACTTTCATCATGAGGGGTGTTTACTAAATATTACCTAACAATGCCGCCATCTCCTTTAGACAAATTTACTCAACCACTTTGATTAAGTCCTCAATCTACCTAATAAGATGTCCTAGGCCCGCTTACTATATGGATAATCAAGCCATAACATTGATTTTACGGTCAAAGTTACAACCTGTGTTCCTCCATTACTCGAATACAACATGTTTCAACTTTTTACTTTTCTCCTTTAATATAAAACGTGCTAACAGCATGTAATGCTCAGTTATCCGTCATAGTTCACACACTCAAGTTCTAATGTGATTGCAAATTTGATTCTATCTGTAAATGAATTATGTACCGTTGTCTGTGAGACCACCTTGCGTATTATCCAAGTCTAATGTGTTTCATTCACACGTTTACTCAATGTGCTGTGTCAAACTTTGAACTCAGTCTCCGTTAGTCATACTTTACCATGTAGGCAATACTTTGATCCTAATTTGTGCTGATTTACAAAATTACCGATTCGTCCGGTCAGTATTGGACATTTCCTCGAATGGTTTTGGGGTAAATTGGCATAAATTGGTAGAATTAGATTCGACCTGCGCAGCTCAATCTATATTTTCAATTATGTGTGTACCCGCATCCGGGTCTCATATACTTACGAAGTTTCCAATCTATATATAATTTAAAGTTGGTAAAATAAAGAATTGCTGTTGCCCTATTTTGATGCTATCTGAGGGCATTTACAGATACCACAACATTATCTTTTATATGTTACAGAAAAATCTAAGATTGCATACTTGGATTATCAAAATGGCTGTAGATGAGGTAGTAATAAATAAAAATAAAGTAAATAAATAATTATTACAGCGTTCTCTAATGTAATGTAGAACACTCTATAAACCCGAAGCAACACAGTAATTTTCCGGTTTAGAAAACTAAAAGCAGCACTATTAGCTCATGTATGTGTCTAATTTTATTTCCTACATGACTATTATATTCCGTTTGTCCTTATGGTTTATCACAACTAGATTGTCACGTGCTAAAGAACGTGCGGGATGAGGTTAAACTAACCAAGAGCGATCCTTGCACACATGGTACTGTTATTTTTTTGCTGTGGCATGTGTTTTCCAACTATAAATAGGATGACCCCATAACTGGTGTTTTGGTGTCGTTTAATATCACGTGGCATGTTGTTACGTAAATATTCTGTCTGTTCTTATTTTATTCTTCTTAAAATCATTTTATTTTCAATTTTTTTTATTTTTTTTTATGTACAAGTTCTCAATATGTGCATTTTATTTTCTGTTGATATAGTGTGAGTACTCCCATGGTTATCAAGCCAACCTAGACTTCTCGGCGGTACTTGCTGATGAATGGACGAGGTTCTGGCACAGGCTTTCCGTCTTCGGTTTGGGGGGTCAGATAGCAATCACTCTCATAAAAACCAAGATAATTATATAACGGTTCGGGATTTTTCGCGATTAAATCATGGAATTTACTATTTTTGCGGAAGTTCCGTATGTTTTGCAGCACCCGTGGTCACGACTTGCCTGGCTTGCGAGCGTCGCGAGGTATGGGAAGAATATTTTGTGTGCGGCCTACCCTTCTTTACTTTTATAATGAATGGTAAGGTAATGAATGGTAAGTCACACTGCGATAGTTTAAACATAACAAAACCAAGATATCCAATTCTCCATTATTGGGTTCTATTTGTTTTTATGGGATCGATGGTCCATAAAACCAATATAACCCTCTCCACCCTCTCTAACCCTTCTGAACCGCGGTCCAAAGACGATCGCTGTATATATTAGTCTATTTCTTTCCGTATGTAAAGGTATGGTCACTTCATTCACTTTCACTGCGAACATCCTGCTAGGGTCGCGGGGTCATTAGACATACCGGTGTTTATCGGCTATTTTATAACTTGTCGAAGTTTTCCTATTATTTTTATGACTTGACCCCTTGTCCGTGTAAAGCTGTTTCGAAGTATCTTGTTTAGTACCAGAATATAGAATGCGTTGTGGTGAATTTAAAGTTTGTGTACACATGCAACATGTGACGTGAGCATAAATAGTTTACGGATGACGGATTAGTGGGTTAGAGGTTAAGGCGAGTAGGTCTTATGATCAGCAGGTCCCATTATTCTCGAACCCATTAACGTAAAAATGGAAAGTAGGAAAGTGGACCCGGAGCTTCAAAGTGTAAGCTTTGGATGCAACAAGGATTGTCGCTCGGAAGAAGAGGAAGTATTGTTATAGGTTCAGGGTGTTTCTCTGTATAAAATGTATATACCTATCTACAAAAAATTAAAATCCTTCGATGTGATTATCCGCAATATAGAATTCATATTACAAAGTATTTATACTGTAGATTGATGGCACTTGGTGGAATTTGTTGTTACACATATTGATAATGTGGAAAAGTACAAGTGAGTTATCAATATGTGTCATATTACAAAGCTATTTTGTTTAGGACACGTCAATTATACTTTGTTAGACATCAGAAGAGCTGATGGTAAGTTGAAGGCAAAGTCTCAGTAAAGAAGGTCACAATTACACACATACAATGGTGACACTCAGCTTGACGGCCTCAGCATACGCTTTTTCACGCCCTACTTAAAGGACCCGGGACTTTAGGAAGAAGGAAACATGTGAGCTGTAAATGATGCGACAAAGGAAAGAATCTCCGAACTGCTTCGTTCTTGATCGAATATTCTGTGTTGTCCTGTGCAGGAAAGGAGAGGGTAGAACTAATTGATCTTTAGCAGCTTTGATTAATTTGGGTCTAGAAGGCGCTATGTAATAGTTGTCCTACTATTAATGTTAACGAGAATTAACGCGATCATGGTACGAGTATAGGTATACACTTATATACATACCTTTGATTTGTCTGACGTTTCATTATACTATGCTCGCGTTAATTCCCGTTAACAATATTGGATATCATGGAACGCGATAGTTTAAAAGTTATTTTCTATTCTACAGATATTTGAGCATTTAACATAATCGTGACTGACGCATGTATTCTACAAATTCTTACCATTACTGCGTTAGTTTTTATGTAGGTACAAAGTATAAGATGTGGTGTGTGGTGGTGCGTCAAGATTCCAGACGACAAACGTATACAAGGTTACCCACAAAGCTACAAAAACACTATACAAGTAGCATAATAAACAAATCCTTATCTCATATCTAATGAACATCGAAATTTGTAGCTTTTTGTGTCGACTAGACTGTACAGAACAAAAAATATTACCATCAACCAATCATCAACCAAACTATGTGAAACTTTTTGTAGCATATGGCCAATATTTGCCATACCTAATAAAAATCGAGATCTGTACCTTTTTGTCGATATACCATTTCGTGACAAATTCGCGTGTTAAGAAACTGTTAAGACCAACAGACAATAATGTGTTTTATGACGATTTTAATAAAGTGGCCAGATTTATAGCATTGTTTGTGAAGCTTGTATTGGTTTTATGACTAAGTAATTGGTTAAAAGAAGTGGCTTGTGTTTGCTGTAAAATCATAAATATAGCTGTTACTTTGAGGACATGTGCTTAAGTATTGAGGGTGCCTTCGCAAATCGCTAGTAATGATCTACACGTATGGTTCAATAACGAAACAACTATAAATTATATATCGTAGCTACAAACACATATATTACAAATATCCACGTCTGTTAATCGTCGTTGGGGTAGGCAGAGGTATATTAACACCCATTATTACACACCCATGATTATCGGTCGCACGTAATAGGGGGCGAGCCTTTTGCCGTCAAGTGGGCACTTTGCTTTTTATATGTAATTACTGTCGGATGGAGATCATGTAGATAACCACAAAGCATACAAAAAAGGAAATTGGCAGAAATAATTCCAATATATACTGTCATCTAGGCGCCTTCCTAAATCTAGTCACGCCCGAATATTTGTCCAAGCGTATTAACATCTTTCAATACTAACCTTGCATAACGTATTATTTGCAAATTCATTAGCCTTACTTGTGTACCGAATACTCTATTAAGCATGTAAATACAGGGTTGTCACTATACAATCCATTTCTATGCAAATTAATGAAATTGAAGGGTCTGTTTGTACCCTGTAACATTATAACATCTGCCACTGTTGTAACATTACTTAGTGTCGGTACCTAAGGGTAAGGGTTTCCTGAGACTTTGTCTTTAGCTGATGGTAAACGGAAGGATGCGAGATGAAGTTCGCGTGTCCTAAATAAAAAAATATTGAAAATTTATAGCATCAAAAAATGTGGGTGAGAGAATGGAACATCATAACATATTTTTAAATATTTTTTCGATTATTCATCTGTTTTTATGTATATTTCATAGTTTGTTCCGGGTAACCTCTGGAATATCTGGATTAATTTTGATAGGATTTTCACTGCAGATAGCTGATATTAAATGTCTTATTTAGGTTATTTCTACTTTAGAAAACGTAGTATCCTACTGTGCAAAAATTACAATACCCAGATCTAAGTACACGCGGGTGAAGTGGCGGTCACAGCTAGTAAATAATATTATTTTTCTATACAATAGTAAATCACTCTAATTACGACCTACTAGATTTTTTTTTTCGCTGACCCTGAAACCGTACTTTCACGTGTAAATTAAGGATAGCATTTAATTTAATTGTGTATGGATAAACAGGGGAGTGACAACCCTGGTATAATTACCTATTATTAATTCTGTGGTGTCATTCACACCACACCTACCCACCTACGTATACTCTTGCAGGAATAAATGCATGTTTGATGATAACAGGGGAGATAGGGATTTAACATTACAAACACTCCCACTGAATTTTATGAAGGGGTAGGCAGAGGTGGATAGACATTTTTATATTTTTCTAAAATAACAGGACGAGCTTATTGCCGCCAATCGGATACTTACTCTTTTCTTTACCTGTATTATGTTTTCTATCTTATGGCAAAGTGGGTAACTAGGGTTGTTTTCCACTTTTCCATATGATTCTCTTTGTTTAACGCAGTTCTCTCTAAATTGATCGCAGTTTCTGCTATGTGGTAAAGTTAAACCCGTTTTGAGAATTTCGTTTTTGATCCTACTTTAAGAGTATTACCAAAAATTCCTACGCGCTCACTGTTAGATAACATGAATGACTATCCTGTCTGTCCTAACTTTTATTAATGTACAACATTATTAAAATTTAGTGAAATGGCAGAATTCTTAGGAATGGGAAAAGCCGAATATTACTTATTTAAAAAAAAAACAAGAAAATTAAAGAAATACCTTTTTATTTTTGCTTTAATAATTTTGTAAAAATATAGTCAGCAAAATGTGTTCGTATCAAATGCTTCTGCCCACCTTATTGGGAACGCATAGGCGTGAGTATATACTTGTAACTTACAAGTCTTCCCCAAGGGTCAGTAAACTCCTGTTACTGGTGACGGAATTGAAATATTTCATCACTGAGGTAACAAAATTATGCTGAATCATGCAATCTAATTATAGTATGATAAGGGGTGAGCAGTGCAGGAACATAATAGCGTAATTAATTAAATTTTAAGCACGTGCTGAAAGGGTATTTTGAGCACTACGGGAGTAATTTGACAGGGGAAAGATTCGGAGTATTACGCACTTATTTCGTTTCCCTCTTTGCTTAAGTGGCATAAAATAACGCTTGTGTTTGAGGATGATCGAAGGGTTGTCAGTCCGAAATGACATTGAAATTAAAACTAATGAGCTACAATGGTGGCTGGAATTGGCTAAACGGAGAATGGAATGCTATGAGGTTAATTAGGAGAAGCCTATGTTCAGAAGTGGACTACAATAGGCTTATTGATTGATTAACTTCAGCTGGATAGCCGGTACACCTATTGATCCCTAAGTTTAAAGAGCGTCGGTAGCTTAATGGTCAGCCTTACGATGGAGAGGTTCCGGGTTCGAATCCTGGCCCTTACAGTACCGACGTGAACCCACTCCTAACCCAAGCAATTTAGCTTAGCTCGAGGGGTTAGAGGGAATATTAGTAATTTTGGTTTTGATATTCTTTAAGAAAAAAAAGATTTCCTCTTGGGGTAGGGAGTTCAGGTTGCCGACCGGTCCCATTAAAGCTTCACGAGTCAAATCTAAAGGAGAGGAAGCAGTAAGCGAACCTTGGGTTTTTAGCTGAAAGTCTGGCGACAGGGTCTGGTTTCCGCCAGTAGGTCCCCTGGGGGAGACAAAGGGATGTTGCTAGGGGTTGTACCTCTCCTGGACAGGGGAAACAATGGAGAGCCATGATATAATCGGTTACCTCGGTAAGATGATGATGGCATCATTTTACTGAGCTACCGCATCGTCGAACTTGTATTTATTCATATTCATATTCATTTATTTCTCGAACAATGTTTCATTGTTTTGAAAATCTTAATCTAAAAACAATATGTAAATATATAAACAAAGAGACTGACAAAGATTATATAATATAATTCAAGTATCAAAGTTGCATGTCCAAAGAAAAATTGCCAAAAGATGGCAAAATTACAATTTGTATTTGTAAGGTAGGGCTACTGTTTTAGTTAACTACTCGATCGGACCCGTTAGACTTACATTTACGTTTATTACCTTATAAATGAACCAATAGTTATTTACATTCTGGTACAGGATTTCGGCTTACAAATAAGTGCAATAAAACATTAAAATATTACGAATTTAACACTAATTTCCAGTGCGTTTATTACTTTTATTACACTTTGTATTATATTTAATTCCAATCGTTCCAATAGTTTAGTAACTACGAGGCGCCTACAATGTTGACAATATCTTAGGATTATTATTTGGGGAGGGTGGGTATTGGTAAAAATCGATTGAGATAGGAAATAAATTGAATCAGTTTACGCGGGATTCGAACCCGCGATCTTTCCCTTCTGGGGGGATTTCTCTGACCACTAAGCCACCGTCGCCGTAAAACGGCTATATATAGGAAAATTTCAGACAAGTCGTTTAGATTTTAATATTTTCTTATCTTCACCGATTTGAATAGTTAGCATACTAAATGCTTTAAAATTTCATTCGATTGGTAAAATATTATATTATTAAGTTCTGATATTAGTCTCTGTTAGTTAACATTTAGAATTTATAACTTCCACACCTACTGCAAACTGGCAACGACACATTAAAAATTGCTTAAAATGATGTACGTCTACCTACAGCATATGAATCGGCAGTACGAGTGTGACGCCGCCCTTAGTGCTATAACCTTAAAAAGACAAAATAATATTCTACATTATTTTGTCTTTTTATGGAACCCGCTGTATCACAAAGAAGTTAATTAAATGATTAACTAACATTAAAATAAGCATTAAATGACACTAAACTTCATTCTATTCTTCTATTCTAAAACTAACAAACACGAAAATAGAAAGAAAGCATTTTTTATTTCATTCATATCATTGGCATCGGGCCAGCGGGAGATAGACACATGACACTTTCAAAGTTAGGTTTGTGTCAAGTTGCAGCTAACAACCCCTGAGAAAAATGCTTGTGAGTTGTGACACCCAGACGAATAGAAACAGCAGCCACGGCATATGTGCTGTTTTATAAATTTTATCACTGAAAACTATTTCAATATGAAACATATTTATGAAGCAAGGGTGTATGGGTATCCCGGGTGTCGACCTAGACGTACTTATGTCAATCAGATCGAAGACATTTTAAAGAAAGGACATGTCTAGAGTATCCGAAACTGGCGAGCATGTTTGGTAATAATTAATAGTAGAAAAAGCGAAACATGTATGCCAGGATCGTAGAAAGTGGAAAACTATAATCTCTGACTACCCCACTGGGAAAGAGGCATGGCTACAGGCATACATATATACAGTAAGGAAAGTCTAAATGGATTCCAAAATAAATAAGAGTTATGTAACAGCTGTCGCGGGCTTGCCAGAGAGAGCAATGTTTGTTTACGTTCGAAGCCATTATCCCCGGCTTACATTCTAAACTATACTGTACCCCTAGGCTACGCTATGGTAATGGTATCGTAAACGTAACGAGAGAACGGAGCATTGCGATTGGCCGGCTGTCTACTGTGAACATGTTTATGTGTAAAGCCGGCCAATCGCAATGCTTCGTTATCTCGATTCGATTACGATAGCTTTTCGTGCTAGGAGTACTGTCCTTAGTATTGTAGTTTTACTTTTGGGGCAAATACATCAAAGCACCAACAATGTTGCATCGGGGTTGTATGAGAAGATAGCATTTGATAATATTTTATTGTTTGCGGAGGGGGAGGATTCGATAACAATGATGTGCATGAAAAAGTAAAAGTCCTTCCTGGTTGCTCTCACGCACTACACACCACTTTAAAGGTCTTCATACACTATCCCGAATATCGACAAAATATTATGAACGTGGTAGGCAGAAAAGTCCCATGAAATCAAAATAATTTCTTAGTTACTAAAGTGTAGGTATCATCGCAAGTCTCTCAAGACTGTGTAAATACAATTTTCACAACCCAGTGCTTAGTACAAATTCTAAAATCTTTGAAGACTGAGAAATAGCTTATATGATGAATAAGCACAGATAACATGGGTAATGAATGATATCGTAATTGATTCAAATGTCAATGTAAAAAAATGTTTCACCGGTTTGCTACTAGGTGGCGCTGATTCAAATAACTAATTGTCTGTTTACTTAACACGATCAAATAGGTAAAAAACTTGCGCTAGTCACTCGGAAGCATCGAAAGTGATCATGTCATCATGAGATTAGAAATCTAGATCACTTTTGTGCGGTAATGAGAGCACGACCTGTGTAGTGTGTAATTAACACTAGCAGATCTTAGTGAAACAGATGTAGTCGATTAGGCAAGGGCGACACCAGCAGCCATTACAAGTCTGCTCAACATCCGTTGCAACGCGTTTTTGTTTCCTCATTGAATGAGAATGTTTAAAATAGACTAGAGATAAATTAATTTATTTTTATACTTTTTTACGTGTGAAAAATCCCCAGGATACCCCCTCGCCTGAGGCGGCGGAGAGGTTATGCCCGACTCGAACCGACTAAAACGTCTGTAGGTCGTTGTTGGTTGCCGGATTTGAGGTTGGCAAACTTGCATCCCCACCGACCCAGGGCCATCTCTCTCGATCTGGCCGTCTTCGGGTGTGGGGATCATATTGCGCGCCGCCGCAGCTGCCTGTGTGACAGGCGGCTCCACCAGTCACCCCCAGGCCTTCGGCATTCTGTGACCTTCGACGTTCGAGTTGCCTCATTACGCGGGTAGCGCGGTTCGCAATTCTCCTTCGCTCCCGTTGCCGCTTCCGCCCCGTCTCCTCCTTCACAAGCATTACTTGCTCGCTCCCAATAGCTATGGGAACCTCAACCCGCGATAAAAACTGTTATTAGAGACTATAGCCTATCCAGATTATAATCTATCCGTCTAACCAATCGAGCGTGATTGAATAACAAATGTCCAAACATCTTCACACACTTTCACCTTCATTATATAAGTAGGATAAGTTGGATATCCTACACCTGGAAAAGGGGGTAATTGCGTTAGTATAATCTTTACGGAATACGTTGTGGTATTACCACTGACTTCTGTTGACATGTTAATTATATTTCGACATTCACCAGATGGGCTAAAGGGGGTTGAAATATCATTACCTATGTCCCGGCCTCGATTTGGATGGGGTTGTTTTTTTCGAACAGCTTTTCGATTTAACAAATAAAATTGATGGGTATGGTTTTTTATTGTTATGTTAAAAATCGCCTACATTCTTATAATACAGTCCAAGAAATAATTATTTGGCGTAAATTACGTAAACGTGTTCAAACCAAATCAGTGAATAACTAGATTCCATTTTTAGTTAATGCCGCTCTTTTAGGAGTTTCGAGATTTTTAAGGTGTATTTGAGACTAATTTGAATAATTAGAAACCAGTATGACTTAAAAGGCTGAGCCGAATTAACAAGCTGGTACACCTGCTGCACAGTTGAAGTCATTCGCTCCTATGAAAGTTGTATAGCCCAAATCAAAACGGTATAAATAGTGGACCTAGGGCTCCTATGTGAAGTCCTCACATGCAACCAAGAACAATGCTAAGATTGAATTAAATTTTAAAGCCTTTAGTATGCTAACTATTCAAATCTATTAAAATAGATTAATTTAATCGGTTCAGGCGGCATTCGAACCCGCGATATTTCCCTTTCAGAGAGAATGCTCTGACCACTGAGCCAGAACTACGCCTGAAGCCTCTAAATCAATCTTGCGGCTACTGGACCATCTACCGATACTCGTACGAACTAACAGAACCAATGAATGATGTTGCAATAATTTTTAAACATGATTTTTGATTACCCTGTCCAAACAATGGAATTGAATGCTAAGATGATGATGGTGACCGTCAAATTCGAGTACGGTCACGATGCACGTGTAGGTTCCATAGTACAAGTTAGTGAGTGTTTCGTGACCCTTAGCTGATAAGACCCCATAGACAAGTTGCAATGCGTTGGCCGGCCGGCATATTGTAGAATAGAATCTTGAATGTATTTAATTGACCCGTATTTTCACGTTGATCACGGTCTTCATTGGCCACATTCAATCCACACGTCAATCCACAAAGTCCACTGCTGGACATAGGCCTCTTCCAATGTTCGCCATTTTATCTGATCCTCTGCCCTCCACATCCAATCTGTTCCAGCCACCTATTTATCAATCTATGATATTCTACAAACGTACTGCTAGTTTTCTAAAGGGGAAGGACTTCTATTATGTTCTGTGACTTGGCATATGTAGCCTTTGTGACGTAATCCAATAAATAAATTGAAATTAGAATTGCTAAACAAATTCCACAGCCCTTCCACGAAAGTTGCCGATAAGGCGTGCTATGCAATATTTTTTACATTACGTCACAGTTCTAATCACTTGATTGGTTTCCTTATAAATATTATATAACGTAATCTTTGAGTTCAAACATGTTCTTAATTGTTATTTATTTGAATGATGCTCTTAATTGGGTTTAGGTTTTTGGCACGCGGTTTCCTGCGTGGTCAGGAATAGGCAAAACTTCTAAATTAGTGTCAAACAAACATCTGAATCATTATTTGATTCATCGATTGCTAAAACCTTTTTTTTTGTAAAATAGATAGAAGTATTTCATACCGATCACAAGGCAGTGGCTGATAACTAGGGTGAAAATAGTGTTACCAATTTAAATAATACAAACCGCCTATACAAAACTTTGAGAATTCCGTGAGATGACACCGGTCAGGTAAAAATAAAATATAGTTGAAAAGTACAAATTGTCTTATACAATTTACATACATACATACATACATATAATCACGCCTTTATCCCCGGAGGGTTAGGCGGAGGAGAATTAACACCCACATTTCACCAATCATTAAATTCGGTCCCACTTAATATGAGCCCATTGCTGTCTTACGAGAACTATTGGTGACTCAAGCCATGCATCTAAGGCCGAGTCTCGGCTATATATGTATATCTGTCTGATGTTAAACAGCCTTATACCTTAGTCGCCTTGCACGACAACGCATAAGAAGAGATGGGGTGGTCCAAATATATTTGATTTACCCGACGTTTGGACCAGGTTTGACCAAGACCAGGACGTGCATCACTGAACCAGTCAGCCTTTGACCACGGCCAGCGTAACCACGTCAAATAATATCGTATTAAGTCCCATTAACATTATTGTATATCATGGAACGTGATGGTACGAGATGGTTTTTCCCCAACATCTTAAACGGCTATTGCCAAGATGCCATGAAATCTACAGAACTAATTAATAGGAACGTATACTTCTTAATTTTAAAAGGCATAATTAGTAATAAATTATGTTTTATTGTTTCAG
Organism: Eilema griseolum; assembly: GCA_963662185.1. NCBI lineage: Eukaryota > Metazoa > Arthropoda > Insecta > Lepidoptera > Erebidae > Eilema > Eilema griseolum. The sequence continues at coordinate 11,119,479 of OY759239.1, read as the reverse complement.
GTATAATGAAGAATCCGTGTTCCTTAGTAACGTGAAGTGAATTATACAAAATAAGTTTTTTTTTTTCATTAAAACTCAGTCTTTAACATCTGATAATGATTTTATTAACATAAGGAAGGTATATACAAACTGCATAATACAATCATTACTTACGCTAATTATGAAGTACACATTAAAATATGCATAATCATTATTAAGTACTTAATTAAAACAACAGTATATATTCAATACATACTTCCATACTAAAATTATACATGCGAAAGTAACTCTGTCTGTCTGTCTGTATGTTACGCTTTCAAACCTAAACTGCTGAACCGATTTTGATGAAATTTGGTATAGGGGTTGATTAGACCTTGAGAAAGGACATGCTGTTTTGTGGCGATAACCTACATCCATGTGGGCGGTGCCACGTCAGTGGTGCAGCTAGTTGCTTCATATAAATGTAAACCAACGACCATACAACCACATTGGGTTTGGTTGTATGGTTGTTGATGTAAACTAATGTATTCTTTTGCTTTGTATTGTAAGTGATGTTTAACGGTTTAATTTATTTTGTTGAATCGACAATTGTACATTTTCCTGGATGTTTGTATGAGTGTAGTATGAAATGAAGTTAAGGTAGGTACTTACCAAAGAAAAGTACTTATCTTACTTTTTCATCACGTTTTGTATTTGGGCTTAGGCCCCGAAAATGTACGCTGGTAGGCGGGACTGGGACCCCATGCCCCATACACCCTAAACATGTAACAATATTATTTTTTGTTTAAAAATACCTCTTAGGTGGCAGATACGCACACGGGTCCACTGTGGCCTATGGACGTGTGTTACACCGGGGGCGTGTGCTGTGTCCACCCTCGTGTTGCTGTCCCTGTAAGAACCCCAAACATTTTAGTCGCTTAGGGAAACCAATGCAGGGGAGAGAACCTCATAGAAGAGGAATAACCTTTTTAATTCCTTCTGAAATCTGTCAGTTTCCTACAATAGGAAGATTTTCTAGGTACTTTCGATGTTACCTATCTTCACCTTGCATGTACCAAGCTAATTAATAATAGATACATATATTAACACATTAATTGTTCTTGTAAGTGTGTTACAAGACTAGAATATTAATGGCCAGTTTGTTTTTCTTAATGGAAAAATTACATTCCATGGTAGGTAATTCTTGCATCCGGAATCTGCGTATATCATCATAATGGTTACTATTTATTAGGGGTATCAACTTTGGTTGGCCCTTTACCATTCTTGAGATTTTATACTATTCCTGAAAGTTTCTTAATAAGAACTAAATACACATCCTTACTAATATTATAAATGTGAAAGTAACTCTGTCTGTCTGTCTGTCTGTCTGTTACGCTTTCACGCCTAAACCACTGAACCGATTTTGCTGAAATTTGGTACAGGGGTAGATTAGATCTTGGGAAAGGACATAGGCTATGTTTTGTCGCGATAACCGACATCTACGCGGGCGGAGCCGCGGGCAAAAGCTAGTAAATGAATAAAACCCTGTAGTAGTAACCCGTCCCAACATTGGGAGAGGACTATGCCCAGCAGTAGACTGCGATGGGCTTAATTAATTGATTGATTGACACAGATACTTGAGAAAAAAAACGGACTATTTGCATTGCCTGATCGAGTCAGGAGTTTGAATTCTGTGCATGGTGTGGAGATCGTGTCGCGATTCATCATCATTAGATTTTTGTATCTACTCAGTTGCAATGTTTTGCATTTTATTGCCAATTTTAATTTCATATCTTCGCTTTTGGATTTGAATTAAACTACAAAACTTACGTAGAAAATGGTGGGACATTCCCATTACTAAAGGCATGCATAAAAAAGTGATTTTTTCGAGGTCTCGGGTTCGATCCCAGGCACACACCAATTACTTTTCGATGTTTTTCGAAGTTAGGGCACTTATAAACCTGCGATAAACACACACACATGTGTTTATCGCAGGTTTATAAGTGCCCGGTTAATGGCAATAGGCTCGCCACTATTTACATTGGGCCCTAAACATAAACTAGCGAAGCGACATTAGAGTGATCTTGCTTTTGTAACTATCTACTACCTGGTTTGTTGACATTGTTGAAAAGTGTTGCTGAAGAAATGAAAATTATGAAAATTTTCAGTTCTTCAGTTTTAAGAGATTTGCCTATAAGGAAATTTTTAATAATCGAACGTAACAGGAGTTGTGGTCTTTTTGAGAAGTAGACTTCTTAAGCTATGTTCATTTTGCGTAGTACTAGTCATTGTGTGCAGGAGGGAGGTTCACGCTTCATGCCCGGTTACGTAGGATCAGAAAAATAAAGAAACCAATATTAGCGCTTAAAGGGCTATTCCTAAGTATACCTACCTACAACGTATTTCTATATCCGATCAAGAACCAAGCTGTTCGGTGAATCTTTCATTTGTCGCACCATTAAGGCCTGGAACTCATTACCAGCTCACGTGTTTCCTTCTTCCCAGTCCCGGGTCCTTTAAACGGGGCGTGAAAAGGCATATGATGAGGCCGTCAAGCTGAGTGTCACCATTATCACATGGTATATGTAAGTAATGGTGACCTCATTTCTGAGACTTTGCCCTCAGCTTACCATCAGGCGAGGCGAAGTTTAATTGACGTGTCCTATATAAAAAAACCCTTTATTATTATTTACCTATTGTTTCGTCTAAAAGTAAAAAGTTTTACACAGTATTACTACATTATTAGTTAGGTTATTGTATAAAATTCGCGTACATTCAAAACAATATGCCTTATCTTTCCAATAAGCGTTATCTGCATAGTTGATTTGATTTGAAAAATATTCCACAATACACACAACTGCATGTCTTTTTTACCCAATTTATTATCATTAGCGTTGTTTTGTTCCTAATTGCATCAGAGGTTTTCACCTTTTTTTTATAAAAGACACGACAATTCGACTTCGCCTCGCCAGATGGGAAGCTCAGTCTCCGGTCACGATTACATACATAAATAATTTTTCATACAGTTGATTGATGGCACTTGGTAGAATTTGTTGTTACACATATTGAGATCACACTTGTACTTTTCCACAACATTTTTTTATTCGTTATTAGACCTGTCCGGTTTCGCCTTACGGCATCTACAAAGGTTTACACTTATATTTAAGAAAATTCTTTTATAAAACTATAAAAAAATATATAGAAGAATGTGTTGCCAATGAGTTGTGGAGTTCAGATGGCAGTAGTTTCACGGTAAATATCGTAGTTCAGCCAAACCTGCGATTAAACTGGAAAAAGCGAACCCCGGACTCTGAAGGGTCCGGGATGCGACTAGAATTAACGCTAGGGTGAAAAAGAAGACAATTGGTCTACTAACGTTGTGATGCTACTAAATAATGTTGTTCATAGACACACAGATATTACTTACAGTTATCCATACTTTATTGAAGACCTTTCAAAACGTTTACTTACGACTTGGTAATCTCCTCTTACTTACAATGTTTATATAGACCATTATACCATAAGATAATGGATTCGCACTAACGAACACAGTCCATACAAGCTTACATAAGTAAGAAGAGTGATTAAACTTGTAAAATGTACATAAATTTCACTTGAAAGGACTAATCGTATTAAAAATGTCAACTGATGAAATTCAATTTAAAAGACAGTTATCTACTAATAAATAAATAAATACAAAATAAATAAGCCTTCATTGCTGTTAATATTACAGTTCAGATCACAAGTTATTAAATAAGTTGACAATCGGTTTGGTTTTCCTTTTATAAATCAACAGCTTGTCCTTCGACAAAGGCCTCCTCTAAAGACTTGCATCTATCTCTATCCTTCGCTATCCTCATCCACTCTGGACCGGCAACTCCTTTTTTTTATTTTTTTTACTATTATTTTTTTTTATCTACAAATAGTAACATAACATAACATAAACTCACGTCTATATCCCCGAAGGGGTAGACAGAGGTGCTAGCACCCACATTTCGCCAGTTTATGTTTAGGTCCCAATGTAATAGGTGGCGAGCCTATTGCCATTAACCGGACACTTATAACCCTGCGATAAATACACACATAACTTCGAAAAGCATCGGAAAGTCATTGGTGTGTGCCATGATAAAACCTGGGATCGAACCCGAGACTTCGTCTCAGCAGTCCATTACCCATATCACTAGGCTACCGCGGTTCTAATATCGCGGAAATAGTGACATCTAATTAATAATGCAATTTGATTTTTTGTACTCAGTTGCAATGTTTTGCATTTTATTGTCAATTTTAATTTCATATCTTCGCTTTTGGATTTGAATTTATCTACAAAACTTGCGTAGAAAATGGTGGGACATTCCCATTGCTAAAGGCATGCATAAAAAAGTGATTTTTTCGAGGTCTCGGGTTCGATCCCAGGTTTTACCATGGCACACACCAATGACTTTTCGATGTTTTTCGAAGTTATGTGTGTGTGTTTATCGCAGGTTTATAAGTGCCCGGTTAATGGCAATAGGCTCGCCACTTATTACATTGGGCCCTAAACATAAACTAGCGAAGCGACATTAGAGTGATCTTGATTTTGTAACTATCCACTACCTGGTTTGTTGACATTGTTGAAAAGTGTTGTTAAACTGACTAACTTATTTATGATGATTGAGTCATGATAAACCTTTCAATAATGCGGTATCGATCTTCATCATTACATAGATATATTGCCAGTTAAGCATATTCACACAAGCTCTTTGATTTGATATCCATATTGAGGGAGTTGTGAAAAAATGTAATGCGCCATTTTGTGGTGGCGGCCATTTTAGACGGATTTTTTTTTGTCGTAGCTATGAATGTTCGCGACTAAACTACCTTTCAAACAAAAAAAATCAGGAGCTATGTCACACACACAGACACGTCAAACTTATGAAACTCCGTGTCGTTATTGCATCGGCGGTTGTAAATACACTCCACCATGCATAATATATCATTTACACCTACCCAACATGTGAGCGAAATGTAAAACAAGTAATTTATATTCTCAAATCTAGTTTAAAATTCTAGAATTTCGTAAAATGAGAGAGTATGTTATTACGATATAATATATTCGATAGAAAGGTAGTCGACTGTTCAATTGAGACAGTTTTGTAAAGAATTCAGATGTCTCCTTCGAGCAATAGGGTCAAGTAAAAGTTATTAATGTATTTTTAGAAAAAGTCTCATTTCGTATGTAATAACGAAAGACATCGCTAGAATCACAGACTTCTATTGTAGAAAAATTGTTATATAAGTAGTGTTAGAAAAATTACAATTTGCGGGTAGGAATGCTTTTTTTTTTAATGAGACACAATTCAATTCAAATTCAAAAAAGTCTTAGATATGTAGATGAAGGAAGCAGAAGATCTAAAGAAAAGGGGGCATCGGGGCAGGTAACCTATGGCGAGGTGTCAATTTCTAGCTGGCTAGAACAGTCAGCTTGACCAGGATAGATCACCTCTTTAATATTATTATTAAAATATACTGTCGGCTAGTTAACTAAACCATTAAGCATTGAAATTTCTTTAAAATTTCATTAAATTCATTATTAATAGTCACTACTACTTCAATAAAAGCTTTAGTCAACAAAAATTAAAGTTTGAATGAAAACTACATAAATATTTGTTAATATAAAGATCAAAGATGAACAATAAAAAATGCGATCATGCGACAGACGAGAAAGTTATGATAATAATTCAAAGAAGAAATCATTTGTGAATAGATTTTGATTAATTATATTTTACTAGACTGAAAGTAAGTTTGATATTAAGATTTATTTGCTAATAATGAGTTTGTCTACCTACTTACTGCATATCAATATACCAGATCGATATCTCGTTTGATGAAGTTCCTGACATCTCATTGACATAGCAGTAAAAACAGACTAAATAATTGATTGAGTAGTTAGGACACGTCTTTTAATTAATACCAATTATTTGTGACAAAAAATAAATCATTTATCGATTGATAATTAGCATAATAAATACACTAGTTACTATGTATGATACTGATATTATTGACCTTCATTGAAATAGGTTAAATATACAAAGAGTAGGTAGTTATCGGACTTTCGTAGCAATTAGCTTAACCGCATGTTTTGCAAAACCACAGATAAAAAAAATGCATAAATAATAAATATTCTACAATATTTTACACAACACCATCTAGATTCTAGACCTATGTAAATAGAATGCGGATATCAATGAAATCAATCAACTAGCCCATCGCAGTCCACTGCAGGACTAGGCCTCTCCCAATGTTGGGAGTCTTTGGCCTACTGTTACCACACTGGCCAGACGGGTTGGTAAAGGGTTTTATTTCGAGTTTTCCTTCTCTCGCAGTGAATTGGTTTGCATATGTTTCCTTTAGTCGCCTCTTACGACACCCTTCGGATGAGATGGAGTGGTGATACTTGTATTCTTTCTCCGTCACCACACTGAATGCGGATAAACATACTTCAAAAACTTCTTTTTGTAAATACATTCAAATTATAGGTACATATATACATTACTCACGCCAGTAAATCCTGAAGGGGTAGAGGTGTATTAACACCTACAATTCGCCAACTATGATTTTCGGTCTCACGCTTTTCTTTTATACTACTTGGTTGACAAACAAGCACACGGCCCCCCTGATGGAAAGTGGTTAACGTGGCCTATGGACGTGTGCAACCAGTGCAACACCAAGGGAGTCGCACTCGCGCTACCAACCCTGTAAGCACAGAGTTTTTGTGCCGTCAGAGTAAAAGACAAAGCAGGACAAGGTTTTGGTCTTCCCATAAAAGGTGCTAATAAGAGGGCGAACCTATTGCCGTCAAGCGGGCACTTAGTTCATATATATAGTAAAAAATATTCTTACGGGCGGGCATATAGTAAAAAAATATTATTCTAACAAATTAAAATCAAATAGGTAAATACATTTTTCATGACAAATAAAATTATTTTTTGCAGGTAAAATGACAGCAGTGTATACCTATGTTAGGAACCTGGGTTTAGCCGATGTACAATCACGAACATTTTCCTATAACTATTTTCCTTAAAACAATTGCTTCTATACCTGCTTACAACTTTTCCAGTCTTTAAAATAATTACTGCTAAACTCACGTGACTCCGAATTTTGTAATTACTTAAACTAAGTAATCCAGTATCAAATAACCCATCGAGACGGCCATTTGCTCAAAACTGTCTTAGAAGTTAGTGACATCTTGAACAGGGGCTTACGAATAATAATAGCAATCCATGGGAATTTATTCCAAGCATAAAAAGCTTGATAAAGGTATTTAACTATCATGGTCACTGACATTAGTGTTAAAGTACATACATACATACATACAATCACGCCTTTATCACTATTAACAGCCACATTTCACCAATAATTAAATTCGGTCCCACGTAATAGGGGGTGAGCCTATTGCCGTCTTTTGGGCACTATTTTTTGACTCAAGCCATGCATCTGAGGCTGAGTCTGGGCTGTATATATCTGTCTGATGTTGAACAGCCCTATCCCTTAGTCGCCCTTTACGACACCGCATGGGAAGAGATGAGGTGGTCCAAATTCTACTCTGCCGGGAACCACGCGGTTTATTTTAGTATTAAAGTAATCGGGATATTTGCCATATTGTATTGTTCTGAGTTTCCGATATTTCGGCGCTGTTGCAAGACAACAGAACTCCTGGGTCGGCCGGGGTGCGAGGGATATGCCTGTCAACCTCACCTTCGGCAACCAAAGCGACCTACAGGCGGCGTGCGTTTTAGTCGGTTCGAGTCCGACATAACCTCCTCCACCGGCTCCGGTGGGGAGGTATCCGAAGGGGTTTTGCGCACGTAAAAAAAAAAAATAGACAACAGAACTCAGTACAATACAACATGGTAAATATCCCGGTTACCTTAATACTAATAAAAAGCCTGACTTATTCCACACTATCCATCCCTGAACTAAATTTTTGATCCAGATCCATTCAGCCCTTTGAGCGTGATTGAAAACACACATCCAAAAATCTTTACAAACTTCACTATTTATAGTATTAATAGGATTAACGTTATGGTGGCCCCAACTCACCGAAAATTATGCGCCATAAAACAAGTAAGAATGTAATTTTACTACAGTTGGCTATGGGGTAAGGGAGAGTCTCGCCCAGTCAGTAGCTTTAAATTCAAACGAGAAATCCCATTACGCTTAACGTCCTATCTGTTTGGATTGCTTGTGAATTGTTATGCTAACAAAGCTATTTATAGCCGGGCAAGTAACTTTTTACTTTACTGTTATAAGCACGGAATAATTTACTTGCAAAATAACTTTACGATTATGAAGTGCTTAGGGGCTGTCCATTAATCACTTGATACTTTTTTAGCAATTTTATAACCCCTCCTCTTCCATGGTGACACGTGGTAAGGTTACAGACTACCCCTCCCCACCCAAAACTTCCTGTATTTTTCTGGTACAAGTTATTTAAAAAAGCCATATTCACTTTTTTCGTGCTTAATTTAGAAAAAATAAATACACGTGATATCATATCACGTGTATTTCTTTTTCCCTCCTCCTTCCCTCTGGTGATATTAATAGTAATGTAATCTATCAGTTTCATGGTAAACGATGTGATTATAGATGTTTTCAACTTTTCACGTGAAAACTACTGAACAGATTTGGTACAGAGGTAGATTGGAGTGTGGAATAACACTGGATATTTTTTATCTAGGGAATTAGTTACTGTGGATCAAGGGGATCAGTTATTTTAGGAAAGGGACAGGTAGTTTTCTTCATATCTCTTTTCATTAATTTTGGAGGTAGGAGGACGGTATTTCCGTCCCAACTGAGCAGTCCGACTGGGGAAGTACCTTATAACCTTATAACCCCTGGAACCTCTTAGCCTTAAGAGGGATTTTGCCTCACTGTGTGTGTTCTACCGCCTATACAATGGTTTGTGCTCAGATGAATTGTTTGACATGATGCCCGTAGCTACATTCTATCATCGCACCTCTCGCCATAGGCAGGGAATTCATCCCCACACATTGCGACCTGAGACGGTGCGCACTGTGCGGTATGAAAGAAACTTCATCCCACGCACACTCAAGCTGTGGAATGACCTCCCTGCTGCGGTTTTCCCAAGCGCCTACAATATGGGGTTCTTCAAGAGGGGCATCAGAAGGTTTCTTCATGGTCGGCAGCGCGAGTGTGACACCCCTGGTGTTGCATACGTCCATAGGCCACGGTAACCGCTTCCCATCCGGTGGGCCGTGTGCTTGTCTGCCAACTAAGTGGTATAAAAAAATAAAATAGAATACCATGGTTATAATAACCTCGTGTTGTGTTCCCGGCGGGTGAGTAGGGTAGAGCTTTTGTGCTGTCGGTGGGAAGACTAAAGGCTTGTCCTGGTTGTCACCTAAGTTGTATAAAAAAATACTTTTTCTTTCTATCAAACTATCACTATAAAAATATTCTAAAAATATACTATAAAAATATTCTATCTTTATATCAAGTGCCAATAGAATCATTTAGTGACCACATCATTAAAATATATTTAAAGAGTGTTTTCTTATCGAATATCTTCTTAATATTACAAACACATTATATCTGATTATGTGGTTAAATTCTCACTTGCATTCATAGCTAATCGAAGCGCTTTGTCATGTAAGAACCACATCATTATGCAAATACATTCGGAACTAGTTGATGCCCGTGGCTACGCCTGCGTGGATGGCGGTTATCGCGACTTTTGGTCATCATCCAATCTCTAATTTATTATCAAGGCAGCTCAACCAATTACAATCTAAACATACGATTAATTTTAACTCTAACCAAGGAGTTTCTTTCCAATACCTTTTGGACATCATGGTAACCGTGTTATGTGAGAAAGAAAAAAGAAAAAATTGTCATCTTGTCTCGTAACCAAATTACAAACGAAGAACCCCCTAAAATCCAACCACACGACTGGCGTGGCTAACGTAGCTCTGGTAGAATTTATTGAAAGCTTGACATTGGTGTCTCGCCATTAATAATTTTATAGACATTTACTGAGTTGTTAGCGGAATCGTTGGAATCACCATAGAAAAAAAAAAACAAGTACAGACAAAGATTTTTTGATCTGTCTTTGTAACTAATGTACAGATACAACTTACTAACAACTTTATAGCTGTACTTGAGTAAGTATTTTCGCACGAATTATCTTATTATGAGGATCTAATTCTACTCGCATGTCTGATTCATTTACTAGATTATTTCTTACTTGCATTGATAGCTAGCTAATATAGTCGTTTGTTGTGCTATTGACCACATCATTATACCAATATATTCATAAGTTGAGGAAATGTTTTCGTACCGAGTATCTCAATACAATGGGCTTGTTATGTATGTAAGTACGCCTACACTTAGTTCCTGTGAGGTAAACGGGTCTAAATGCCATGTGCCTATTGCCTACAAGTGTTTTGAAGCGTTTGCAGGTGTAGTTTTATTGTCAACTCAGCTACTTTTTTTAGGTCGTCACTCGTCAGTGTACCTATCTGTCTGGTTGGGGGCGTCTCCGTCATAAGTTTACCGATTTGCGGTCTCCATTCTAGGACTTGTTTGCGACTATATGGTCTCTGGACTGTGCGAAAAATACAAATTTGTTCTTTATATGTCTAACAACAAATTTTACCAAGTGCTATCAATCAACAGTACAAATAGTAGACAAGTGGTAATTCATTTATTGAATATAATAATCAATATATGGCTATAACATATACAACTTACGTTTATGTCAGTAATATTGGTAAGTTCAGTTCGTCAAAATATCGTGAAGTTTGTTCTTTATCCCAGTCGTATAAGGAACCCTTACTGCACGAATTTGACTCGCACCCTTGGTGTTGCACACGTCCATAGGCCACGGTAACTAATTTCCATCAGATGGGCCGTGTGCTTGTCTGTCAACCAAGTGGTATAAAATAAAAGCTTGCCCGGTGCTTCTTTTTGCGAATTACTTGCAGTTTGTAAGTTCATCATTAAAATGTAATTTTAAATGTCTTGTATTTATCACGTTTCTTGCAAACATACACTGGCTAAGTAAGAAAGGTAAACTAGTATTAATAGTTTTTGTCGCAATCGCAACTTTGTTAGCATCTCTTGGTATATTTCCAAGTAACATCAGAAAATTATCTTTCTGGAAAGTGAGATTTCACTTCAGTTAAGAACAACAACAAGACAAAATCCTGTGAACATTATTACAAAGGTATGTAATTAATTCCTCTGACAGCGATGAGAGTTGAAGTGAGGACATAATAATAATTATAATGTAATATTTCCTTCCTGCTCACACGTCCTTCTACATTGTATGTAACAGATGTGTGTCGGTGTGGTGTGTCTCATATTAGAATACAGAAATATGCATATTTTATTTATTTATGACAGCTTCTGTGGCGTGGTGGTAGTGAACGCGACTGCTACGCAGGAGGCGCGGGTTCGATCCCCGCTCAGTGCAAATATTTGTATGCATGAATATGGGTATTTGCATTGGTCTGGGTGTTTCTATGTATAATATGTATGTACTTACAACAAAAAAAAGTATTTAAGTATGTTTATCCGTATTCTAGATTCCATAACACAAGCTAGTTAAAATATGCTTACCATAGGTCTAGATAGCGTTGTGTAGAATGTTGTAGAAAATTATTTATTTATTTATGTATTATCTTATTCTTAATCCGATCGTAGCGCAACTCATCAACTCTAATTGGGTATACTCGTACAAAATAATCCTAAAAATCTCAGCTGTGGTGTTACTTACCAATTGTGAAGCTAAGTCGAGCAGGGTCTAACACACTCAGCAGGAATTCAGTGAAAAGCACATCTACATACATACATATAATCACGCCTTTAGCCTTTAACCTTAAGCAGAGGTGAAATAACACCCACATTTCACCAATAATTGTATTCGGGCCCACGTAATAAGGGATGGAGCCTATTGCCGTATTCCGGGCACTATTGTTGGTTCCATGCATGCAGGTGAGGCTGAGTCTGGGCTGTATATATCTGTCTGGTGTTAAATAACTCTATCCCTTAGTCGCCTTATACGACACCGCATGGGAAGAGATGGGGTGGCCCAAATTCTACTCAGCTGGGAACCACACATCTACATAAGGATTTTGCCTGCCCTCAAATAATAATTTAAAAATACTTGTTATGCCTCTGTTACACGTTGGCCTTACTAAGTCATGCTGCAAATGGACATAAAAATGCAGTAGCAGTACTATTAAACCTTACCTTTAAATACCGTGTATTTCGTAACTGATATACTCGACTGTTGCTATATAATATGACAGGGCGTTAAATACAAATAGTTAGAACACTTAGACAAGCAGAAGTAATTGATCTGACGTTTCTGTGACACTATACTAAAGGGTCTTAGAATGATTGTAATGGTATTAACTGGTGTATACTTGATACATTAGTTAGTTTAATTAAATGTATAGTTAAAGAGCAGTAGGTAAGAAACTTCATCCCACTCACACTCAAGCTGTAGAATGAACTTTCTGCTGCGGTTTTCTCATGCGGCTACAATATGGGGTTCTTCAAAAGGGGGATTAGGAGGTTTCTTAAGGGTCGGAAGCGCGAATGTGATGCCTCTGGTGTTGTCCATAGGCCACTGTAACCACTTCCCATCAGGTGGGCCGTGTGCTTGTCTGCCACTTAAGTGGTATAAAAAAAAGGTACTGGGGGTACATTAGATTTAGTGTGGTACAGGGCAGGTTGTGTTAGTGTGGTGATAACCTAACCTGTTCTTGTGACTACCCATATCATGCGGTGTAAGAAACCTTTTTCTAACAGATCCAAAAAAAAAAAACAAATAAAAAAGGAATAAGTAACAGCAAAAGTTTTGCGGATATTTCATTAATAGAATTGGATACTTCAACGGACTTATATTTATTGCCCAAAGTCCATTTGAAGAATATATTATGAATACGTAAGAACTTGCATAGAATGGTATTCTATCCCCTTTTAAGTTATGTTCCTTGGGGGTGGAAAATAATAATATGTGCATATATTTTCCTGTAAATGACAGAAACTTCAGGACATAACATGTACATAATTTTGTTTATACTTTTTAAGGCAAAAATTTTCTTTTTTCTACAGAGTGTTCAATGTGGAGACATATATTTAGTTATAGTAGTAATTTAGTACCTATTTCTCTTAATTCTCAATGAAACTTAGAAACTGTCAATGCTTGCAGGGTTGGCAGCGCGAGTGTGACTCTCTTGGTTTTGCACGCGTCCATAGGCCACGGTGACCACTTTCCATCAGGTGAACCGTGTGCTTGTCTGCCTCCTAAGTGGTATAAAAAATCTACTTAGTTCAAGCTACATTAAAAATAATCCTGTAGTAATATAAATATTTGTTTTATTAAAATATTGTTATTTTTTATTAAAACGAGGTAGGGACACGGCGGTATTTCCGCCCAATTGAGCAGTCCGACTGGGGAAGTACCTCCGCCCTACAGAATACCGCGGTTATAATAACTTCATGTTGTGTTCCCAGCGGTGAGTAGGGTAGCCAGAGCTCACTGGAGAATTTGTGCTGTCAGTGGGATGACCAAAAGCTTGTCCTGCTTTGTCCTCTACACTGACGGCACAGAAACTCTGTGCTTACAGAGTCGGCAGCGCGAGTGTGGCTTCTCTGGTGTTACACACGTCCATAGGTCACGGTAACCACTTTCCATCAGGTGGGCCGTGCGCTTGTCTGCCACCTAAGTGGTATAAAATAATAATAATAATAATATTCTCGCAAAATTACCGCAGTTTCAAGAGTTTACTTTACCTAAATAGAATCTTCCCGTACTCAACTCGCAATTTTTCATATTAATCGACTATTACTGTTGATAAAATTGTTAATGATGTACTTAACATTACTATATTCTGTAATTTAACTTCTTGATCGTTATCATTGTTTGAATATTACAAAATATTACCTACTATTTATTGTGTTAATTATGAATCTATACTGATATCTAATACAGTTTACATAAGCTCTTTCAACAAAAAGCAATAAACTAGATACCAATATAGCTCTAAAAACGTAAGACCTACAAATTAATGAACTAGATCAATCTAATGATATAAGATTTTGGCATGAAGATTCTTCTTTGAAATATTAATGCCTGTCTATCGATTGCATAACCTGTTTCATCACGAAACCGTAAATGAATATGGCTCTAAAATAGTAAAGATCTACATAATTTAAATGCTGGTCCGGCTGCGTGATGTGAGAATTGAGGAGGTAGGACACGGCGGTATTTCCGCCCAATTGAGCAGTCCGACTGGGGAAGTACCTCCGCCCTACAGAATACCGCGGGTAGCCAGAGCTCACTGGAGAGTTTTTGTGCTGTCATTGGGATGACCAAAGACTTGTCCTCTACACTGACGGCACAAGATCTCTGTTCTTACAGTGTCGGCAGCACGGATGTGACTCCACTGGTGTTACACACGTTCATAGGTCATGGTAACCACTTTCCATCAGGTGGGCCGTGTGCTTGTCTACCACCCAAGGTGAATAAAAAAAAAAGAATAAAAGATGCTGGTATATTGAGTGAAAGCAGACGGTAAGTAACTAGCATTCTTAATTAAAAAAAACTAAAAACACTTATCCTACATTATATAAGAAATAAAAACCTGTAGGTAACCTACTCTTTGTTTTTAATGGTAAAACAGAAATATTTTAACAGCGACTTATATTGCGTCTTAGGAATTTTAAAAAATCTATTGTCTTCGTTGGTAAGCCACACTGGATGTACCCAGTAACGTCTAACCCTCTGTATATTTGCGAGATTCACTAGTGCTAGTACATCTTCATCTTCAGAAGAAGACATGTCGTATCGAAATCAGACTGTAGAATGCCGAAAAGAGTCGCCTGACTCCGCGACTACGTCGCGTCCGCGCCCCGTCTCTTCTATATAATTTCAAAAGTCGCGTCCGTGTCTCGTCTCCGCCCTACACGCGCCACGTCCTCGTCTTACGTCTCTTCTGTCTGGCCTGCGCTTTACAACGACAAGTTTACACAAACGAGTGACGGTAGTTCACTGTCTTGATAATTTAATATTTACCCTAGCCTACATTGGCTTATGATGGCAGAAAGTTTGATCTCGGTTTCGGCTGAAAAACTGGTTTAATGGGACTCTAGTAATTATAATAAAAGTATAGGTAAAAAAAAGGTATTACAAAAAGAGTCCTTTTGTTGTTATTTTGTATAAATAAACTTTATTACCAATGTTATCGGCGTAGGTAGTAATACAAAATATCAATAAAAGTACCGTGCTGGAATGTAAAGGCGTTATCTTATCGACAAAAGCAATCAAGCTCGCGACGACCACACACACGGTGCGCAATATCACGTATAACTCAATTGTATGTACAAGTACATCTGTGTTTGTTTATTGCGCGTGCGCAACGGAAGGAAGTTTTCTGTTTTATTGTTAAAAAGTTACAAGTACCTTACGAAATAATAATAAAAACATGTTTTCAATCATACATATTACTCAATCGTGCCGGAAGAATGGTGCGCTTGACAGCTCCGATCGAATGTTGCTTTTGCTACGTAGTTTTTTTTTTAAATACATCATTACGAACGCATAAGTGAGATCAGATAAGAACTTAAGGAATTGGTATTGAGAGCAAATTGCTTTACATAATAATGATGTTAAAAAAAAATTGCTCTTAAAGATTCTATTGCGAGAAAAGGGTTTAGCTTTTAGCATTAGTATAATCAACAGAAAGTTCTTGCTAAAGTAATAGTGATTATCTACCTTTCTTCATCATAATCCTTGCGTTAATTCCGGTTGCAGAATTCCGAATCTGTCACCTCGGTGTCCGGAGTCCGCATTTTCCGATTGAACTGCGTATTTGGCTGGACTTCGATATATTTTCCGTGAAGCCATTAGCTATATCGAAGTATTGCTGTTAGACCAGTTGTTCGACTTCTTTAGGACTCCCAACTACCCATACCGATTGACACAGATGTTCGTATGACAACCGGGACTGACGGCTTTACGTTCTCACTGAGGCACGGATATATGTGCCGAGACTAATGAAAATAGACAATTCTTGCATACACATATTTGTTATCTACCTTTGCGAATTCAATCCGTCTGAGTTTCTATTATGATGTCTCTTCTTTATCGGCAAAAGCTATAAATTATAATAAAATGTCTTGCATTAGTATTTCTTATTTATTGGACTGTCGAACACTGTGATGACTCACTAAACATTAAATGTGATGCTAGACAAGCCCCAGAAAAAGCTTCAATGTTAAAGAACCTGTATCGAATTTATTAGAAAGTATTGTCAACTGTACTCAAATTATTATAAATGCTGGATGACAGGCGGAACTAGCTACTTGACATGCTCTTCATTACTTATAAGCACGACTTAAGTATGTATTAAAAAAGTAGCTGAAAAGGTGAATATTGAATATCATCATCGTCTTAGCAATGATCTTGGTTGCTTCATGATCACCTCGAAGCCCATGAACTATCTAATATATATTCATTTTTATTCGATCCATTTTACCTATTACGGAAGTGACTTACATCTGACCAAGACTTGGGGAACATCTAAACAACAGCTAGACGACATCATTCCTGATGATGATATCCGGTATTCGACCTAATCTCTGTCCTTTTCTTGCCCCATATCCTTTCTTTTTCTGTGATCTCTTCTGCAAGCAGCAATGCGCGAGTGACACCTCTGGTTACTAATACCGATTTTTTCTTCATGTTAACGCCAATCTTAGTTTTATCCAAAGCTTGCACTATGGAATATGGAACCCGCTCTTCTCTTCCCTTCTATTCATCTATTTGATTTATTTTGGTTTTAATGACTGTCGTCTGACTTCCCAATTTCGGGTGGAATGTAGGCGTCAGCGTCACGTCTGTCAATCAGAAGGTGTCAAGAGCAAATCAACCTCATCCATTCACCTGCAATCCAGTGATTGTAGGGAGATTAAAATGCGCTCAAAATTTGGTGGGGAGTACCACAACACTCCGTGTTATGTACAGAATTAATAATATACTTTATATTATTATTAGTTCTATGTTGATACCGATAGAAGTATTGCTCTAAACTTGGACAATGGACAAACTTTCGTAGCTAAAAGCCATTTGAAATAGTTTTCAACAACTAAAATTCTTTGTGTGGTCTCAAATATCTTAGATTTAATGGCGCCGGCCTAATTTGTCGATCTAATCTGTCAACTCGTTAATTTTGAGTGTATTCTCAAGTCTAAATATAGTTGAGAGTGAACGGTTTTAGAATTAATTAGGTGCTACTTGTGTTCAGCTATTTATATTAAGTAGCACTTTGGTTAAGAGCGTGTTGCTCTTTCACTGTGTGACATAATAGGTTTGAAACCATGTAGGAAATATCTTTGTATTCAAATCTCATATGTGAATGCTACATAATATGATATCGGGGGCTTTGAACTATAGATGCGTAAATAAAGTAAGGATTATGTTTTTTTTTGTGTGGCTCTAACAAGTTCTTCATGGCGAAGCCAACCGCACTAGCAAGCCAGTGGAGTCTCTGGCACAGGCTTTCCTCTCCAGATTAAGAGCTCTCACGGCAGACGTTTCCGCAAAAGTCACATAAGGAGAATGAGTTACGGAGAGACCCTGTGCTCCAAAGTACAAGCTTTGGATGCAACCGGGACTATCACTCTTTGTCTGTACTTTGTTTGACGCATTTTCTATAATGTGACATTTTGGCGGCACTATTTTTCATATTACTGTTTTTTTTGTGATCCTTGCATTCTATGTATAGTATATTGTATGATAATATTTGGTGTTGTATTTTCTTGTATATTATTTAGACGTATTGATTATATTATTGGCTAAGTAAGTGTTGGTAGACAAGCACACGGCCTACCTGATGGGAAGCGGTTACCGTGCCTATGGGCCTATGGACGTAGAGTTACCTATGGTATGGTTTTTGGACGCGAGTGTGACACCCCTGGTGTTGCACCAGGGGTGTCACACTCGCGCTGCCGACCATGAAGAAACTAATCTAGACTTAGTCGAGCGCTTATAAAAAAGGAATCGATATTTCAATTAAAAATCAATCAATATCTGATTCAATTGCATGATGGAACTCAAATATATTTATTTTATTTTTTTAAATGGTAACTTTCTTAAACGGCTTTTGCGTGAAAGTTTGGTGGTATATTTTTCAAGATTTCGCTTAAAAGCAGTTTCTATATCACAGTTTGTTGTTAGATTAAATGTGTTTGCAAGTATTGTATTGTCGGATGCAGAAAGAGCCAACGTCCGAGTGCCATCACTGCGACGCGAGCGAGGACTCAGGTCCGCACACGCTCACCGAGTGTCCGGCGTGGGAGACGCCGAGGCGGGAGCTTGTGGCGGCCCTGGGAGTGAGGGTTCTCACGCTCTCCACCTTGCTCGCGGCGATGGTTCGCTGCGCGGATGCGTGGGCGGCCGGCGCCTCCTTCTGCGAGCAAATAATGCTCGTGAAGGAGGAGGCGGGGGGGGAGCGGCAGCGGGAGCGACGAAGGATCGCAAGACAAGCTGCCCGCGCACGAAGGCAACTCGGGCGTCGGAGGTCGATGAACGACCTCCGCCCCCCATGAGCGCCGGCCTGGGGGTGACAGGTGAAGCCGCCTGTCACCCTGGCAGAAGCAGGCCGCGGCGGTGGCGCGCGTGGCGCGCCTCCCCGTTTCCGGGGACGAGTTGGGGACTCTGTAGTCCCCACACCCGAGAAGAGGGCCATATCGTGAGAGATGGCCCTGGGTCGGCCGGGGTGCGAGGGATATGCCTGTCAACCTCACCTTCGGCAACCAAAACGACCCACAGGCGGCGTGCGTTTTAGTCGGTTCGAGTCCGACATAACCTCCTTCACCGGCTCCGGTGGGGAGGTATCCGTGGGGATTTTGCGCACGTAAAAAAAAAATAAAATAAAGTATTGTATTGTCATCGGTGTTTGGTACGTGTGCAAAGTATGTCTCAAGTTATATAAATGGATTGATGTGTCATTTATTTACTTTAAAATGACTAAAATAACTAAATAAAATATTTGCATACTTTCGTCACTGTTGGTAAAGTTCAACTTACTGATAAAATTCTCAAAATACTGGCAGCATTACCACGTTGAATGGCAATACTACACTTACATACACACACACTAATACTCAGAGAAAATTACTCCAAAAAGAGGAATTTCCATTATACATATAGATTCCAAAAATCTGTTCGACAACAAAAATATTCCACTCTTCCCAATTCTTTCATCCGTTTTATGGTATCTGTTAAGCCACTCGAGCAATGCGTTATGGCATCAGTCGTCACGGCTATTATACCGTCACGGTGTTTGTCTTCTATGGTGCCATGGGGCAGCTGTCCTATCCCATACATCGAGTATTTATAACTGGTGTTAAAATAGTACGGGGAAGTAGGGTTTGATGTGTCGGAGGAAATACGGAAGATGTGTTTGTGGAAGTGCTTTGTTGTTTTATAAGTAGGGTTTAGTTTTAATGGGATTTTGTTTGTATGGATTTGTGTCCTGTGTGGCTTTGATTTGGATGCGGTTTGTGGTTTGATTTCATTTGTATTTTATTATAATTGTATTTCCTTCAGCTTTATAATATTAGTACTCGTATATATAAGATATAGCTAAGGCTCTTGCCTCCGCCTGCATGTATGTTGTTATTCCAATTTTTAGTGATATCTCCGGTTCTTAACCAATTGCGATTAAATATACCTATTTTTTTGTACTGATACTCCCTCGGACGAAAAAACTGCATTAAATCCATTCAGGAGTTTTCGCCTCGATCGCGAATAAAGAGATATAATTAAAAAAAAAGGCGGTCAAGTGCGAGTCGGACTTGCGAGGGTTCCGTAAGTTAAGCTACATAACCCTTAATATATTTTGAATGGGTTGACTTAGAAGTTTGATTTTTGCACAGTTTCAAAACGTTGCAGACTATAGTATGTAGTAAAAATTTCATCTTGATATCTTCACGCATTTCTGAGAAAAAGGTCTTGAAAGATAGACAGACAGATAGACAGACGGACAACGAAATGATCCTATAAAGGTTACGTTTTTTCCTTTTGGGGTACGGAACCACTAAAAATGGGTTCATACATACATACATATATACAGTCACGCCTTTTTCCCAGTGGTGTAGGCAGATACTACGGTTTTCCACTTGCCACGATCCTGGCATACCTCTTTCGCTTCTTATTCATAATTTAACACAACCCAAGTCTCCTTTTTTCAATATGTCCAATCTATTCTATAATAGTATTGGTAATGTCTATGTACAATCTAATGCGGTATGCAGATGATGTATCCAGTTCAAGAGGTGTGGAAGTGTGTGGGTTTCATTAGAATGCTTCGACACTAATATAATTCATGTACATAAATCAATTCGCACATTTCTTTAGAAACCGCTTTTATTTTATAAATTGCAATGAATAACAATGTGTTTGATATTTTATTGATTGAGAAATGGTTACGTTCAAGAATGCGAGACATAAAAGTCTCCTAAAATGGAAAAATTATGAATATTGGAAGAAATATGCAGTTAAATAATAATAATGGAGAGGAGAATGGATGTTATGAACTATTCTGCAGTTGTGTGCAACGGGACACATGTATAAGCCGCGTGGTTCCCGTCAGAAAGCCACGTGGTTCCCGGCAGAAAGCTGCGTGGTTCCCGATAGAGTAGAATTTGTACCACCCCCTCTCTTCCCATGCGGGGTCGCACAAGGCTACTAAGGGATAGAGTTGTTAAACATCAGACTGAAATACAGCCAAGACTCAGCCTCAGAGGCATGGCTCTAGTTAACAATAGTTCTCGTAAGACAGCAATGGGCTCATATTACGTGGGACCGAATTTAATGATTGGTGAAATGTGGTGTTTAATTCAGCACTGCCTAACCTTCCGTGGATAGAGGCGTGATTATATGTATGTATGTAGGTAGAAGCCAATAACAGACAACATCTGCTGTTATCGGCTATTACGTGATCGTAGTGAGATGCTAAGTAATCTGCAACTTTATCCAGTAACTAGGCTAGATTTTTGAAGTGAAAACTTATTTAGAGCGTTGTGTATTTTTTGAGCATGATGATGATGATCCAGCGGCACTTGTCGTTACTAATACCTCTGTGTTTACAAAGGTGTCGGTAATGGTAACGGTACCGACACTTTAGTTTTCACTTCAAACATCTACAAAATATAACGTTGTTACTTCTGTTGGACCTTTTTTTTCAAATCCTGCAGGAACAAGCCCTTTAGATTTAATATTCGGAGTATTAATAAACTATGTGTATTTAGCATGGTAGCTGTGATTCTGTTTTTACTGGCGCCCTCTAGCTGTCATAAAGCACTGTGTTAAAAAAAAATTTGAGATAAATATGTCTTGTTTAGTGTCAACTGAAAGGGCTTAATTAGTACATTTCAAATATGTATTAATTATACCAAAATATTATAAATAATTAATAAGTTTCAAACTAAAACCCGGCTACTGAAAAATCACGCTCTAAAAAGTGTTAAACAATAACCGTGGTTGTATGCCACTTAAGTCTAATAAAATAATACATTCTAGGGAAAAGTGGCATACGACGGCAACCACGGCTATCCTTGATATTTTCTTGTTTAACACTTTTTAGAGCGTTATTTTTCAGTACCTAGTCGGGTTTTAGTTTTTACATGTAATATTATCTGCAACTGCCATACCCCACATGGTGACTTGTAACACAGGTCTTTTAGATCTTCAACAAGTACCAGCTCTTACAATGTGCTTTTTATAACATCCACTAAATTCAGACCTTTGTATTGCTATGAAACTATATACCCGTTGTGACAGAAATAAATAAATAAATATAATAATGTTCTCACAATCGAAGCTTTGCATATTGGAATCCGTCTTACTACATTATCAATGGCATCTTCACAACCACGAGCTTGCGCAAGCAAATTTAGCTTGACGTATGCGTTAACACAAGACTGACAAGCTTGCATGAACAATAATAAGTATACGTGAACGACTATATGATGATTTTCTGCATCTTGCTTGGGCAACCAGTGTGAAGATTGATCGACTGATGATCTTGAGATTGATAGACTTGGTTATACGATTTTACAAGACCGCTTGTGCAAGCAAGCATGCAACGGATTATGTGCCCATTAATTCCAGCAGTTGTTTCCAGCGGTGAGTAGGGTAGCCAGAGCTCACTGGAGAATTTGTACTGTCAGTGGGAAGACAAAAGGCTTGTCCTGCTTTGTCTTCTAGCGACGGCACAGAAACGCTGTACTTACAGGGTTGGCAGCGCGACTGTGACTCCTCTGGTGTTACAAACGTCCATAGTCCACGGTAACCACTTTCCATCAGGTGGGCCGTGAGCTTGTCTGCCAACTAAGTGGTATAAAAAGAAAATTAAGATTTTAGTTCAATCTATAAAATAGGGTAAACTTTATTGTAAATTATTAAGAATAGAATATGGAATTATAAACCAAAATGTGCACAAGCGTAAAAAAATTGAATGAAGACTTAAGTGGCATACGACATCGGCTATCCTTGATATTCTCTTGTTTAACACTTTTTAGAGCGTGATTTTTCAGTAGATTGGTTTTGGTTTTATTTGTCCAGTTCTAATAAGTGACTGATGAGCTATGAGGGAACAGATGAACCCACATACATACACACATAACCTGTTAAAATCATAACTCTCCTTTTGCTTCGCCGTAGTCGAGTAAAAGCTATACCTTAGGAGACCATTGTATATAGTTTAAAAATTATCAAATCAATCAATCAATCAATCAGCCCACTGCAGTCCACTGCTGGACATAGGCCTCTCCCAATGTGCGCCATTTTCTCCGATCCTCCGCCTTCCGCATCCAGTCTGTCCCAGCCACCTTTTTCAGGTCGTCCGTCCATCTGGCTAGGGGGCGTCCTACCTTTCGTTTACCTTCTCGCGGTCTCCACTCTAGGACTCGTTTGCTCCAACGGCCATCGGTCCTTCGGCAAACGTGGCCAGCCCACTGCCACTTTAACTTGCTTATTTTGTGGCCTATGTCGGTAACTTTGGTTCTCTGTCGAAGTTAAAATAAATTATTTAACTGAGTTATAGTTAAAAATTATACCTATATTGATTTAAAAACATTGTACAGAACAGGATTATAAGAACTTACTTTGAAAACAATTTTACCAAATAATTTAATGTGTTTCGACGTATTGATAACTTTTTGAATTCGTAATAATTAGAAGCACGATGCACATGATTCGATAACCACAACTGCTTATTGTATCAAGACTAATTGGCTCCTCTATATACCTGTTAGTCTAACAAGCACACCGTCCATAGTATAACAAACCAATATGATCAAAGTTGCCAGTACAAATTCATAATCCTTACATACTTTTACGTAATAAATGACTTGCTTTTATATTTCGTTTCTAAGTAAACATTCCGCATAGTTGCAAGTCATGGCAATAGACTTGGCGGCGTTGACCTCTAGCGACAGTTTGTCATAATGTAGGGCTGCCTGATAGTATAGTTATATTTATTTATTTATTGTATACTTTATTGTGCGCCAATTACAATATTCATGATACAGAAATTGAGAAGACAAGAGCAGTACAAAGGGCGGCCTTATCGCTCTACGCAATTTCTTCCAGGCAATATAGGCAGGTTATAGGCATGTGTGATGACCCCAAGTTCTGAGAGAAATGAGGCTTCAGATTTGTTTGATTTTTATTTAACAATTGTTATTACAATATTTTACACAAATTCCGTATTATCTTGTAAATCCTGATAGGGTTTGTGTAGGATAACCAATTTTAATTTAATTATACATATTTATAACAGAATAAAATAAGAAGCAGGTAAGCAACTTATTCAACTAAGGGACGACTCGTGTGGTGCCACCGTCACGATGAATGCCCCTGTGCTATACTTTTTTTTTTTTTTTTTTTTTCGTGCGCTAAATCCCCACGGATACCTCCCCACCGGAGCCGGTGGAGGAGGTTATGTCGGACTCGAACCGACTAAAACGCACGCCATCTGTGGGTCGTTTTGGTTGCCGAAGGTGAGGTTGGCCCCTGTGCTATACTGGATGTTCCAGTTCATGTGGTGGCCGATTGTAATAGTTCTTTAACATTATCTTAATATTACGTGCAGTTATTTATTTTTTATTTTCTGAGCTTATTTTATTAGATTGGGTAATATGTTTATGATTTGAACCTTGCCGCCGTAGTACCGCGTGGTAACCTCAAAAGAGACCCAAAAAAAGTGTACTGCGTATAAAGAGGATATTTTAATCCATTTATACGAAGTACCCGTATCATAGAACCCACACAATGTGTAGAATGTCCTGTAATTTTGTGACGTGACTAGGGTCCAGGTATATGCCGGTGGCTATATAAAAATATATAGCTACGATCTGCTACTAGTTACTTCTTCCTCATCACTTTGCAGTTCAATACGATTAATTTGCTTATGTAGCACAATCTAATGTCTACCACAAGTATCAAGACAAGACAAAATTAATTGTACACCCATTGTAATAGCTATTTAAAGAAAGTTGATGCTGTTTTGAATTTCTAAACAGTTTTTATATCAATTATGCAACAACAGTTGCATGTGAGCAGTTTCATAGAATTCCGACACTGTGACAATAGTTTCGGCGACATTCGTGTAGATTCGGACAATGTCCCAATTATGTTCCGGCACGGTTTGTCGTGCTAAATTATGTTCCGCTCCGGGACGTGATAATGTACTCTTATGTCGTAAGTAAAAACTAGCACACGTAGTTAAACTTCAAAGTGATGGATTATGTGCTTTTGATGTCTTCATAACAGTTTTGTGGGCCTACCATGACGGGGTACCTATAAGCATTCGTTTTCTTGGCGCGAAAAAAGGATGGAGCTTTATGATAAGGCTTTATCCCTCTTCACACCTGCAGAAGATTTTTGGTTTTCTGAGAAAGAGCATAACCTTGGGACATATATTTTAGACTAATATGTGCTCTATATGTGCAGAACACGTTTATTGGGTGTCTTTTGGGGATAGCACTGTGTGCTACGGCGGCGTTCAAATTCATCTAGTATATATTATTACCGAAGGTACGACGCCCTCAGATGGACGACCTGAAAAAGGTTGGGACAGACTGGATGCGGAAGGCAGAGGATCGGAAAAAATGGCGAGCATTGGAAGAAGCCTATGTCCAGCAGTGAACTGCGGTGGGCTAATTGATTGATATTATTACCAAACAATCCACGCGCGTCAGGGCCTCGTTTGGCTCTCGACTTAGGTCCAAAAAATGTATCTCGAGTATAGTCTTAGTAATACATAAATAAATTCAATCAATAAAAATATTGGTTTACCTTCTACAGCGATATCACAGCACTCATTAAATATATCAATCAATCAATCAATCAGCCCACTGCAGTCCACTGCTGGACATAGGCCTCTCCCAATGTGCGCCATTTTCTCCGATCCTCCGCCTTCCGCATCCAGTCTGTCCCAGCCACCTTTTTCAGGTCGTCCGTCCATCTGGCTAGGGGGCGTCCTACCTTTCGTTTACCTTCTCGCGGTCTCCACTCTAGGACTCGTTTGCTCCAACGGCCATCGGTCCTTCGGCAAACGTGGTCATTAGATATATTACTTACCTAATTTAGGCACCTAATGCGATTAAGCATTTTATTAAACAGAAATAAAATCTACCATTTACGGTTGACAATCGAATTGTTCCTAATGTACTTTCAAACTCATAATGGTATGCTTTTAACTACTTTCCGGTGCGTATTACTTCCGTACACGCTTTGTCCTGT
Source organism: Eilema griseolum (assembly GCA_963662185.1). Taxonomy (NCBI): domain Eukaryota; kingdom Metazoa; phylum Arthropoda; class Insecta; order Lepidoptera; family Erebidae; genus Eilema; species Eilema griseolum. Next base: position 11,093,699 of record OY759239.1, on the reverse strand, counting down.
GTTTCTATTACGCCGACATCAGATGGTTTCACGCTTACAAACATTCCCTCTGAAGTTTTCCTTTCTATTTTCCTACATATCCTACTACCCACAGTTAGGACGTGTTATGCGAAACACGTCCTTATTGTATGCTTTATAAGGTGCAAATGGGTTGATGGCCGTGTATGGTTTTCACGCGGCGATGCACACACATTAGTGCAACAACATCGTTTGTTGGTACAGGAATGTAAAACTACTAGATGTGCTACTTTTTTTTTTCTGAGTTTTTGTTACGCTGGTTATGATACAAACACGCATACATACATCAGTATGAAAATAATCGGGATACTTACCATGTTGCACTGTTTCGGGTTTCCGATATTTCGGCGCTGTTGCAAGCACCATGATCACGGAGGAACTGAGGTGTAGATACGCGTAGAAAAGAATTCGAAAGAGGGTAGATCGATATGTTTACTCCTAAAAAGCTTTTTTTCTGTTCACCGCCAATATTCCAGTTCCTCAGTGAACATGGTGCTTGCAACAGCGCCGAAGTATCTGGAACTCCAAACAGTGCAACATGGTAAATATCCTAATTATTTTGATACTGATGTGAGAGCCATTATAGTTTATATACATTCATACATTCAACTGATATTCTTGATTTTATAAACCAGCTGGGTGATAATTAGATATTAATTAACACATTTTTAGGCTGCATTTCACCAATGATAAGATGCGAAGGCGAAGCCCGATCTTCGATTTGGAAGGCTCAGATGCAACCGTCAGTTATATTAATGATGAGTCCTCTCGTCAGAACTATACTCGACAGACCTTACATTACAGAATAATTTAGTTACTTTTTCGATGTCACTTCTAGAAACACCTATGAAATATTATATGAATGAACAATATACTATTAATATAACAACGGCGTGTCGAAATCACGGCCACACCTTATGGGGATAACTGGGCGAATAGTGCTGTGTGAAAATGTATTGACTCCATAACCATATAGTACCTTCCATATACGATGGAGGTGGTCTTATGTTTTCAATTGAAAACAAAACGTTCCATAGTGATCGTCTGTCATGCACTGCAAATAATAGCCTCTCCCATTGAACGACAGAATGAATGAGTCTTTAATACTGCATAATTGGGTATTTGACTGACTATTTTTTTTTATACCCTTTAGGTGGCAGACAAGCGCACGGCCCACCTGATGGAAAGTGGTTACCGTGGCCTATGGACGTGTGCAACACCAGAGAATGGCTTCTCTGCTTCATTCGCGCGGCCGACCCTGTAAGCACAGAGTCTCTGTGCCGTCAGTGCAGAGGAAAAAGCAGGACAAGCCTTTAGTCATCCCACTGACAGCACAAATTCTCCAATGAGCTCTGGCTACCCTACTCACCACTGGGAACACAACACGAAGTTATTTTAACCGCGGTATTCTGTAGGGCGGAGGTACTTCCCTAGTCGGACTGCTCAATTGGGCGGAATTACCGCCGTGTCCTACCTCTACTAATCGAATTAGTTACTTTTTACTAAACGTCAAAAAGGTAAGTTATAAGGAAACTTGTATGTATAAATTATTGTGACGTCATAATATTTAATAGTCAAATCATCTACTATTATTGGTTTGGTGGACGATTAAAAATAAAATAAAAACGATAAATAAGAACCAACATTCGTTTACCGTATTTTTATCATTCTTAACTCAGTTAAATAATTTATTTTAACTACAGGAAAATACCCAATTAGAAATGATAGAAATAGGAAACACGTTGAACGTGGAGATCAAAAAAGAAAAGAAAGAAAGAGATCACAATCAATTTATGAATTAAAAACTTTTTGGACGCACTTTTTGGTAATTTAAGGGTTAGGGCAGTTTAACATCAGATAGATATAAACAGCCCAGGCTCCGCCTCAGATGCATGGCTCAAGTCAACAATAGTGCCCGGAAAATGGCAAAAGACTCACCCCTATTACGTTGATCCAAATACAATGATTAGTGAAATATGGGTGTTAATTTACCTCTGCCTAACCCTCTGGGGATAAAAGCGAAACTCCACCCACGAGTTAAACAAATAACAATTATTCCGTTTTCTACATCCTGCAAAATGCACCTCTTTGAAATTAAAACTTCTTTGGGCGCGTTAATGTTTGGGAGCTGCGCTATTTCAGGTACTGTAACTGTAAACTGTAAAGTAATATCTTGATATAATATTATTATTCTTTCAAAATGATCCGAATAACAAAATTATCTTCAGAGATTTCGCTAGAGACATTCGATTAGATACTGTATCTCGATAAATAGATAATTGAGGCGAAAGTAAATCATCATGCTATGATCAATTGTTTGAAACATGGAAATTTAAAAATCCATTAAATTAGATTTTTTCGCTTATATTCCAGTTGGATGGATGATAGCATAAGCTATGTAATCTTATCGTCACCACGTTGAAAACGCATTGGCGTTGCTTTCACGATGAGCTAAGAAAATCAGAATTGCAATTACAGCAGGGACATGCTGTAAGTACGTTCCGAACAATAGAATGGACCCGACAGCTGAAACCGCGGTGAGATTACATTCAATTTCGCATACCTACTGTAAGTTTAATGACGTCACGTTGCTGAGCACAAGTGGATAGTGATGTATGTTTGTGGACAGCGTACGGCATGTGCCTTCAGGTTCCAACCTGTAACTACTTATCACCGCACATAGGTGTTACTACCCAATTGGGTGTGGTGACGCAGAAAGAATACATGTGTCACTCCATCTCATCCAAAGGGTGTCGTAAGAGGCGATTAAGGGAAAAATGCCTAGACAGCCCGTCTGGCCAAAGCCGGACATTGCGAGAGACCCTTGTGCAGCAGTGGACTGCGATAGGTGGTGGCTGGTTTATGCTCAGATGAATTGTTGGACATGATGCCCCTAGCTACATTCTATCATCGCACCTCTCGCCATAGGCAGGGAATTCATCCCCACACATTGCGACCTGAGACGGTACGCACTGTGCGGTATGAAAGAAACTTCATCCCACGCACACTCAAGCTGTGGAATGACCTCCCTGCTGCGGTTTTCCCAAGCGCCTACAATATGGGGTTCTTCAAGAGGGGCATCAGAAGGTTTCCTCATGGTCGGCAGCACGAGTGTGACACCCCTGGTGTTGCATACGTCCATAGGCCACGGTAACCGCTTCCCATCAGGTGGGCCGTGTGCTTGTCTGCCAACTTAGTGGTATAAAAAAAAAAAAGGCTAATTGATTAACCCAATTGGGTTACTAGTTACGTTAGTTACTTTATACTAAAAGTCAAAACGGTACGTCATGTGAAAACTTGCATGAAATAATTTATTGTGACGTCATAATATTTAACAGTCAAATCAAATAAATGTTCTGAAATTTTTGTGAATGTTATGTACACCGTAATTGTTATATATATCGGAGACTCTTCCAATAATTGAGTGTTGTGTGAATTATGTAATACATGTAATGTGGTTGCACTTATTTAATAAATAAATAAATAAATCATTTACTATATCAGTTGGTTGCATGATTAAAAATAAATAAAAACGATAAGAAGATAAAAATGATAAAATAATAACCGACGATGCTTTTACCACTCTTTTACCATTCTTAATTTAGTAAGCTCGGCTCGCTTAAAGAATTTATTTTAAGTAGAGGAAAATACCCAATTAGATACATTCAATTTCAGTGTGTAGAAGTCTTGAACCAGAATACTAATAACTACATTTTTTTAAAAGCAAGATGCAATTAAGTAATTGCCTCGTAAAGCTTCTGTCGTCACAATAATATTGTATACGTATAAGAATGTCTTATCTTAAACTCACCGTTTAATAGTTATATACAATCAGCGTCAGAACGATCTTGACTGTAAAATTTCAAAATGACCTTAATACCAAGGTATTAAAAGCAAATCAAACTGGTTTATTGATTTAAAATTGTATTATTGTCCGAACTAAAGATGTGTACCAAATATTAAAACAATCAGTCAACAGAAAGGGGGGAAAACCAAGGCATTAAGATAATTTGGAGGTGACGGGTGGAGCCGTCTGTCACCCTAGCAGAAGCAGGCCGCGGCGGGCGGTGCGCGATGCGTGCCTCCCCATACCCACACCCGAGTGGGGCCGTCTCATAAGAGACGGTCCTGGGCCGGCCGAGGGATATTTCTCAGATAATGCTGCCGGCGGCTGCGGCCCACATAGTCGGCGTGCGTTTTAGTCGGTTCAAGTCAGACATAACCTCCCCCACCGACACCGGACTGTAGTATGTTTATTGGAAGTCATATCCTTTCACATATGAACTTAAATTTATACTCTATGCTAATATTATAAAGCTGCAGAGTTTGTTTGTTTGTTTATTTGAACGCGCTAATCTCTGGAACTACTGGTCCGATTTGAATGATTCTTTCAGTGTTGGGTAGTCCATTTATCGAGGAAGGTTTTAGGCTATATATCATCACGCTACTACTTAAGGGAGCGGAGCATTGATAATAAATGTTAACAAATCCGGCAATTTTTCATACATATTTTGAAGACTAAAACATACGGGCTCAAAGGGATATGAAGCTTCAAAATATACCCCGGGCGAAGCTGGGATGGGCGAAGCTGGGATGGGCGAAGCTAGTATTACATAATTCAAGTATTGCTACAATGTTATCATTTTCCACAATTCCACATTACTTTTTCGTGCATATGCAATAAAAGTTAAGTAATGTAAATACCCAAAGCCTCGTAAAGTTCACGTAGGTCAAATACCCTATTAATAACATATTATAACTATTACATAAATATATGTAATTCTATACGGAAAAGATGCTGTAATAACTTTAAATTATGTTGTTAGTGTTAAGTAAGTAGTGCAGAGAAATGTGACGACAGCGTGCAGTCACGTATAAATTCTGCCACAGAATTGGAGAAGAGATAATTTCCAGTAGTAGACAGTATTAAAAACTGGATATTGAATTGATCAACGGGAAACCCTACTAGCTAATTCTGTGTGTACGGCTGTATCGCAAAATTTTTTCATAACCGACTTCTGAATATAAAGAGATTCTCACTTCGGTTTTAGAGGAATTCAATATTTCTATGTATGTTACAAGAATTCCCCCTCGCACAAGGGTGGTGGCATAAATTGCAGAAGTATTCCCAATGTAAACCCTCTCAATGTAACCCCAGTGTATCTACCTACTTAATTAATAACATTTTATATGGAATCATAAGTTTTTCAGTTATAAATATATTCTACAACATTCTACACAACGCTATCCAGACCCATGGTAAGGATAGCTTAACTAAAAAAAATCTAAGTATGTTTATCCGCATTCTAGGTTCCATAACGCATGCCGTTATGGAACCTAGAATGCGGATAAACATACTTAGATTTTTTTTGTAGGGTGTCTGTCGTCTGGTAGTCTGGGTGTTTCTATGTATATAATATATATGTATTATACATAGAAACACCCAGACTAATGCAAATATACATATTCTTGCATACAAATATTTGCACTGAGCGGGAATCGAACCCGTGCCTCCTGCGTAGCAGTGGACTACCGCTACGCCACAGGGGCTGTCGTTTTGTTAACACTTGTTAGCTTTTGTATACATTGTTGGCGAGATGTTGATAATATAAGCACATATTTTTTTTTTTACGTGCGCAAAATCCCCATGGATTCCTCCCCACCGGAGCCGGTGGAGGAGGTTATGTCGGACTTTGCACACGTCCATAGGCCACGGTAACCACTTTCCATTAAGTGGGCCGTGTGCTTGTCTGCCACCTATTTAAAATGCAATCAATTTCATAATTATTATTTTGAAGCATAAAACTAATTATAAATATCAGTCAAGTCGTGACTACGGATGCTTCAACGCATCCGGAACGTCGCATCGGCAGACGCGGCCTGCTTCTGCCAGGGTGACAGGCAGCTCCACCTGTCACCCCCAGGCCGGCGCTCATGGGGGGCGGAGGTCGTTCATCGACCTCCGACGCCCGAGTTGCCTTCGTACGCGGGCAGCTTGTCTTGTGATCCTTCGTCGCTCCCGCTGCCGCTCCCGCCCCGAATATAAGCACACCTAGGATATTTCTGTCGGTATCACTCGAAGAAAAGGAAAGGCAAATAATGAAAGGGGTTTACACACCTCTTTCATTATTACAAAATCAAAGGTCAACATAACCTGTCTTATTTACGACTCATATTTACTTAGTAAAAGTAAAACGCCGCTGTATTTTTTTTTATTACCGAACAAATCACACGTATTTTCTGATAGTCCAAAACAATCAATTAAATATATTGCTATCTCTAGAAAAATATGTAACAAGATTAAAAAATAGTCAAAGAATCAATTTCATTTATTCAGTTTACACACATAAAAAGCACATACGAACGTCAAAATTTTGCAAATATGTCATGAAATATTATAAAAATTAATGTAAATAAATCATTGGAAAATGATTCTTTCGCTGGTTCGATAGTTTAGATCTACTGAGAAGATACCAGTAAGAAATGCAGCGAACTATATTAGAGATTATTATCTTTTTTTTATTATGGTTTTGTTTACAATTTATGTTGTGCGAGCAATCAAGAGACTTAGGTTGATCACACATTTTTATCAAGATACTCATCTACTTTAAAATAACCTTTTTTCATTAAAGATTTTTTCACTTCTATGTTAAAAATGTAAATCCAGAACTATATTTCTCCTTTGCTTTTGTAACATCTTCTCTAAGATATGGGGTCATATATTGGGGTAATTCCAATAATACAGAAATGGTATTTAAGTCACAAAAAAGATGTGTTAGAGCTATATGTGGTATAAAAAGTACCGATAGCTGCAAACCTCATTTCTTGAGTCTTGGCATTTTAACATTACCTTGTTTATATATATTTGAAGTGGTCACATTCATAAAAAATAACTTTCATTTATTTGAGACTCTCAATAGTTCACGGTATAGTTATAAAATTAGATGTATACAACATAAAAAAACCGTGTTCAATCAAAATTTTCTTGGAATGGCGCTCAAAATATATAATAAATTACCAGAATCCATTCTTCAAATTACAAATATTGTATTTTTCAAAAGAGAAGTAAAGAAACTATTGACTTACAAGGTATACTACACAATAAAGGAGTATCTTGAAGTTAAAACTTTGTAAGTGATGTAATACAGATATTTTAGTGACAAAATGTAATGACAAATTTAAATATGGACATTGCCTGTTGGGCATAAAATTGTATAAATTGTAAAATTGTAAGATTTTTGGTATGCTGACATAATTTAATTATTACACTACTTAATTATTATATTAGTAAATTTTATTGTATGCCTTGAGACGGAGAATGGAGAAACCATATTATATTATTTTACTGTATCACTATTGTACCCATTTTCACAATAAACTGATTTGATTTGAAAAAAAAAAAAAAACAATTTTCTCGAAGTTTTAGTATTATAAATAAAAAAAATTAAACTAGGTTTTCCTTACAACCTTGACTCTTGCAATATTAATGGTAGAATTTCGTTCAACAGGCGAAAACTAAATTATTTTTTATGCCTATAATCTTAAACGCAAATGAGAATATGGTGTAATATTAATAAATACATAATTTAAGTAATCGGTGCATAGATCAGTAGGCCAGGTGACATCACAGATCTTTGGCAATCGGATTTGTGATTTGTGCGAAACTTTACAAATGTCGTGTAGTCGCGGCTATCTGAATCTGATTCGGGGATTATCGAGGAGATACAAAGGTTCTGGCAGGCTACAATAGCTGTGACTCCACCATTTTTTCATTCATTTCATCAACCTAACTTAAAAATAAATTATTTTCTGATTTCATTTTTGATTTGATTTAAGTATTTATTTCATGAACATTTTACATGGTGTTTGAAAAAATTTAACCTATAAATTTACTAAACATACAATTTAATACACAATTTTAAATAAATCGTACAACTTTTTTACGCATGCACGAAATGTTACACTTCAGAAAAATAAATAAGAATTAAATACCAAATGTCATGCAAGTAGGTAGATAATTTGATTTGAAGAATTTCATTAAGAATGTCAACTAATTTAATTCAAAATAATTCAATTAAGTAAAAGTTAATGTCAGAAAAAACTAGTAAAATTGATACCTACAACATACCATAAAATAATCATCTAAAGTTTTCACCTAAAGTTTCAACTGACCTCCTACCAGGGCACTTACATAGGAAACGAATTTACAACTTTTATTCCGGGGGATGAGTTTTAGGAGACTGGTGGGTTCGTCGCCAAATCTTCGCCGGCTTAGTTATTTCGATTTCCAAGTTTATTAAGAAATTATACATATGAACTTTTAGTGCAAAAATATCGAAATGACAGTGAAAACTGTGTCCAAATTCGTTGTATGATTTATAACTTAGCCTTGAGACAAATGTCAGAAGTGACTTCATATTATAATCATTTACATTTCGCTATATTACAAATATCCATAATAGTAAGAGAAACTACTGGATGATCGGCCCAATTAAGTCTCAATAAAATTAACTTATGGTACATAAATCATATAGAAAAACTCTAAACCACATTAAAATTTAAATCTCATGTTTGTATACTATGCCTATCACGCAATGATTTGCATATTGGTCGCAATTTTAATGATAAATGTTCCCACATCTTGTGACGCAAAAAATAATTAACCATATTTCTATTACTTTTTGCAATTTCGTCTATAACGTCTACTAAAGTCATCATTATATCGAAAGTTTGAACAATTTTTAATTCTATCTTGTAGTATATTAAAGTTGAACGTTTATATTTGATAAGATGACTGTTACTACCTTTGCTACTTGGGAAGTTTGTATTTTCTTGGACCAAATTATCTCGTCAATTTTATAAATTGATCAAAGGTTTTTATTGGACTAAAGAATAACATTGGAAGGATCCGAAATGATCAATCAAGTTTGCTTAACAAAGCGGAGAAGCTATTTGATCTAACGGCGGGACCGTTAGATTGAGTGGTTTAGGTATGTTAGTTACGAAAGAATTTCAAAGTTATTTATAAAACGTCAATAATAATAATAATCTAAAGAACGGTCTTGTTAGATAATGCCAGAATAGTAGGTCGGTTTCTCTGCCAATCGTCCTGACGCCCTGGCCGTATATTACACCTCGCTGGGGTATTCTACCGTCTCGCCGTAAGTTAAGAAGAGATACATAACATAAACTCACGCCTATATCCCCGTAGGGGTAGGCAGAGGTGCTAGCACCCACATTTCGTCGGTTTATGTTTAGGTCCCAATGTAATAGGTGGCGAGCCTATTGCCATTAACCGGACACTTATAAACCTGCGATAAATACACACATAACCAATGACTTTTCGATGCATTTCAGCATCGAAAAGTCATTGGTGTGTGCCATGGTAAAACCTGGGATCGAACCCGAGACCTCGTCTCAGCAGTCCATTACCCATACCACTAGGCTACTGCGGGAGAGATACGATAATAATGTTTACAGTAGGACAAGTAGGTAGCATGTATACAGTTCAATGTACAATGATCGGCCTCATCATTGAAGCGATTTCTTCCAGGAACAGTCATAGTTGGAAATTTAAAGAAAAGTACACTTGTTACCATATTTTATATACGCCACTGGTTGAAATAAATCAAATGAGCACACACTCAAAGGATTTACAAAATATTTGATAACTAATTAATATCAATAATAAGCGTTCGGTTCGGTATTCATGCTTCTTCATCAAATCCATTTATTTTGAAATAATTCTTATAGATTTTATCCTTAAAACAAAACGAAAGGGTATTCGCGAGTCACACGTAGTTGCTGTAACCTGCTGCCATTTCATTCAACTAACGTTAATTCGGCGCTTTATGGTTCGATCTTGCTGCCACTTTGCTAATCTGCTCTGGACCTCGGTTCCATCCTCACCAACAAGGACAGTGTCGGTTGGCAAAAGGCATACACCGGGGTGCCTCATTCGATTTATTCGATGTCAGTACATTCATTACGAACAGGCAGAGGTACGGGCTTAAAGTAGACCATCAAAGTTACTAATAACGCTAATAAAAACGTCTTTAAAAGGTAATATATACGTAATCTTTATTTGTTTCATGGATAAGAATACAATGACGTAATAACAAAACAGTTGAATGGCCTCTATGTGTTTCAAACTCAATCAATTTAAATAATGCTATCATTATTGAGTCAATCGATGATGTAGTGATGTTTGTTGTGAGACACATAATAGACTATTCTTTTTGGGAGATGTATAGAAATTTCTGACAGTGTAACGTTTGGATGATCGTTTTGAATTATTACTGCTCCGCTCCTTTGAATAGTAGAGTAGATCTAAAACTTTCCTCGATAAACTGACTGTTCAAAACAAAATATTTTTTCTATTCGAACTGGTAGTTAAAACAAACAAATAAACTCTTCAGCTTTATAATATTAGTAAACTATATTAAACGTTTCAGATTTAGATATAACACGGGAATCAATAATTTTCTTATTTTTATGAAACGCAAGTGTTGTCAAGGCAAGGCCCTATCCTATTATTTTGCATATTCAAATAGATAGAAGGAAATCAGATCTATCCTATTAGATTTTTTTAGCATAGGTATGCCAATGTCCTATAGTGTTTTTGAGTTCTAGAATGGAGGAGGTTCTCAATTCGGATGTTTAAATTTTTTTATGTTTGTACGCGCACAGCTCCGTCATTTGTGGACGGATTTGCGAAATTATTTTTTTTATAGAAAGGGTGGGTGTAATATGGGTACAGACAGCTGGCAATTACGTTAATCCCGACATGTCTGCCCTCAATTGCTTTGTTGTCGCCACACTTACAAATTTTATTAGTGATGTGGCGGGACTTTGGTTGTGGACATCCCTAGACGCCTGAGTCCTCACCGTACGGCTTGGCACCAACTTCAACAAAAGTTTTACGTGTATTTCACTTTCGAAGCGTTTTTTTCTAGAAGTCGCTTCATTAAAAAATAGTTGTTAGCAATTGCGTATTCAAAGCATCTATTTGGACATGAAACTGCACCGAACGTAATCAATGAATCATTAGACATTAGGTTCAGCAGCTTAAGCAAAACATACAACATTAATTATGGAGGTTATACAAAACCTATTACAGTAGAAAAGATTTACACCAGTAAACTTGGTTACATAAGAAATTAAAGCTAGATTATAGAATCAATTGTTATAAATTGTACTGTATCGAATTAACTGGGTTCCAGGTACTCTATTTTATCCAAAATGTCATTTATTATTTAATTTATCTATCAGTATTAGGTACGAATATGTAGTCAACCGCAGACCGCAGCATACAATAGTTAGTAACATTTTGTTCTAAATATAAACTTAGTAACTGGCTCATTGATTTCCTCTCAAAATGTGACCACAAATCGTAAAACATACACAGAATTATCAATAAATCAAATAAACATCTAAAGTCTATTACTAGAAAACATATTGAACTTTCAGTGAGAGAACTGTCGTTGTGGTTTATTAGTGAAAGAGTTTATGAAAGTTAGTACGAAGCACAGAGTACTAAGACTACAGTATTTATTGTCCCAGTCCAGCCAAGTGTAAGATAAACGCTACCCGCAGTCTGATTTTTGCCGAAGTAACGCACCGCGGAATATTTCTGGTACAATGTTCCAATGAAAGAAAAAAAAATGTTGTCTATATCCCGTGAACAACGACTTTTCCTGACTGCGTCAGCAAGAGTAGGGATGTTTTACGCCCGTATTATATGTATTCTTTTGTTCCTATTTCAAAGCTGGATTTCGTTGAATAAGGCCTCAAAGGAAAGATATTCTAACTAAACCAATTCAATATTAGGAACAAACTAACATTTAACAATTACGAAAATAAACTTACCATAAATTAAATAAAACTCAAAGAAACTGTCAAGTTCTTAAAAGCATTTTTAGTTTCGAAAGTGTCCTTAAGGCCTACTTCTTGTTATAATTATCTTAGTAATCACCTGTTTTTGTCATTCTGTCAATGAATATTTATGGGTGAAGTAGAATATAAATCTCGGTAGCCATAGCCATTAATTTGTGGGAAATTCATGAGTTTAAATTTAGGGTGTGGAAGGCCGAATGGGTCATGCCAAAGTGAACTAAATTATAATCTTTGAGATGAAACTGCAAAGAAATATTTATGACTTATTAGGTTGTTAGTTCAGCAGCCTGACAGTCTTTGTGGCGTGGCGGTGGCGAACGCGGCCACTACGCAGGAGGCGTGGGTTTGATCCCCGCTGCAATGTTGTTGGCCCAAATCTTGGCCACAGCAACAGCGCTGCTGTGGCCAAGATTTGGGTGAACAAGGTTTAAATACCAGACCATAATATGTCAGATCTGGTCATTGACTCGAAGAAGAAGAAGAGCAGATACACAAGTATAAAGGGACTTTATATTATGCTATGAATTAATTTATATATCCTTTTTTATATTAATATTATGAAGCTGAATTATGTTTTTTTTGTTTGTTTGGATGCGCCAATCTCATGAACTACTGATTCGAATTGAAAATACCTTTTTGTGTTGAATAGTCCATTTATTGACGGTTTTAGGCCTTATTTGAAAATAAATATGCCCTCAAATTGGTAATATGAGGTTTGTAAATTTGCGACGGATGAAGCTGGGGTAGGTCAGCTATTAACTATATATTTAGTATCGTATCTCTCTGCGCTTACATTTCGTCACTTAGATCAGCTAGAATACCGCGGCCATAATAACCTTGTGTTGTGTTCCCGGCGGTGAGTAGGGTAGCCTGAACTCACCGCAGAGTGCTGTCAGTGGGAAGATCAAAAGCTTGTCCTGATTTGTCTTTTACGCTAACGGCACAGAAACTCTCTATACTTACAGGGTTGGCAGCGAGAGGGTGACTCCTTTGGTTTTGCTCACATCCATAAGTCACGGTAACCACTTTCCATCAGGTGGGCCGTGTGCTTGTCTGCCACCTAAGTGGTATACAAAAAAACCTAGTAACTATTGCACGGCTAGACTTCACACGCTGGTCTAGTGGGCTGTAAGTATTCTCGACAGATTCAATCAATCAGAGAGGCGAAACGAACACTTCCGCCGATTTGCACTACTCGTCTGCCAGTTCTGATAACATCATGTACACCGACAAATTTCGACTATTTCTGTGTAGATGATTTAAATTTCACTTCTTGATAATCAATGTTGTAGTATGTGTTATGGTTATGTTTCATCTCGTTATCTTAAAGGTTAATGTAATCTAGTCAGCACGCGAATCTGGTGTTGATGAAAGTAAAAGTTGCTTGGAATTGTGATGTTAATATATTCGACTATATTCGTTGTAGGGAAATATTGTTTTCTAGTAGAAACCGGAATAGTAGTGATGCTTTTGACAAGTGGTTATATTTTGCATGATCGAGCTGATTCGTATTCTTGTCTCTACGAAGATGTGTTTGGCGGCTACAGTTTGGTCACCAATTTTGGTTACCAATTTAACTCTTTTTGTAACATTTTGTGTACCAATATTTTATTGCACTATTGGTTATTTTATATACTCGCGCCTTAAGCTGCAATTATTTTATTAAACCTAATCTAATACAGTTAAAAAACAAATTACAGTTCTGGGCGTGTAAAATCGTTTGTCAAGATAGGGTCCTCAACTCTATGGACAGTTTTTGTAATGGCGGACACTATTCTTTGGACTGCACCCTTTTTTTTTTTTTTTTTTTTTTTACCTGCGCAAAATCCCCACGGATACCTCCCCACCGGAGCCGGTGGAGGAGGTTATGTCGGACTCGAACCGACTAAAACGCACGCCGCCTGTGGGTCGTTTCGGTTGCCGAAGGTGAGGTTGACAGGCATATCCCTCGCACCCCGGCCGACCCAGGGCCATCTCTCACGATCTGGCCCTCTTCTCGGGTGTGGGGACCACAGAGTCCCCAACTCGTCCCCGGAAACGGGGAGGCGCGCCACGCGCGCCGCCGCCGCGGTACGGACTGCACCCTAGTTTTCCATCAGACGGGGTTAATTGATGATCCAAATATTTAAAAAAAATATAATTTTGAATAGGGTTTCGAAGGAGTTACCTTCAATGCATAAACAGTATCCCTAGCATGAAAAACTATCGTAGTCACGTAAACGTCGTAACGTAAACGTATCGAGAGAACGAAGCACTGCCATTGGCCAGCTTCACACACACACACACACACAGGTTCTCAATAGTCAGGCGACCAATTTCAATGCTCCGTTCACACTGTATGTTTAATATCGGTTGGAGAACAGTTTAATCTTAATCGCCTTGGATACTTCAGGAGAAGGACACAAGAGGAGACGGGAGGACTTTGTACCCGAATGGAATAAATCACGCTTGTTTTGTAATGTCTTCATCATCTTCTTTATGTTGTTCCCAGTTGCATTCGAAGATTCCATCTCGGAGCAGGGGAACTGCTTATTATTCCTTCTCGTTTTTTTTGACTTATACAATTTATATACTTGCGTCTGCCGTCTGACCTAAACCCTACACCGAGAGGAAAACTAGCGCCAGAGGCTTGTGCGTCAAGCAGAAAGTTTACCGTCTTGCAAGTGGGGTTGGCGTGGAAATATAAATTAAGGTGTTTTGTGGAGTACCATCTGGCTTGGTGGTGCCCCACAAAACACCTTGAGTAGTATTAAAACACGATTATTGAAGGAGGTATGGACACGACGGAATTTCTCCATATAACTTACCGTTTTGACGTTAAGTAAAAAGTAACCAATTTAACTAGTCAAAGTCGAAATAAGTCGAAAGTCGAAAATCCAATTGAACAGCCCGATTGGGGAAATGCCTCCGCCCTACAGAATACCGTAGCCAAAATAACCCAGCGTTGTATTCCCGGCGGTGAGTAGGGTAGTCAGAGCTCCCTGGAGAGTTTTTGTGCTGTCAGTAGGAAGACCAAAGGCTTGTCCAGCTCTCTTCTACATTGATGGCACAAAAAACTCTTTGCTTACAGGGTCGGCAGCGCGAGTATGACTCCTCTAGTGTTGCACACGTGCATAGGCCACGGTAACCACTTTGCATCAGGTGGGCCGTGTGCTTGTCTGCCACCTAAGTGGTATAAAAAATACATTTATCAATGTCCTTTGACCTTGCAGCATATCAGATCAGCTGACGTCTGAGTTTGTTATCATTCGCTATCTTGATTGAAAGTCTCTCTTCGTCTTCTAATCTTCACTGTTTGATGTGTCTATTTAAAACAGTGATATTTCAAACAGCCACATATCGTCAACTATGTTTTTCGATCCTACGCATTGGGGTAAGTAAGGCCCCTTTATTGCCGTCAAACGAGCATTTTATGGGTTGTGTTCGTATGGTTACTGTTGAATGCAGGGTTATCCCTTATTCACTTCGTATTTCATAACATACCTACACAAGAAGTGATCTCTTGTATTCTATTTTTTAAAAATGTAGTACACGTCAATTATCTCGCCTGATGGTAAGCTGAAGGCAAAATCTTAGAAAAGAGGGTCGTCATTACTTACATATACCATGTTACAATGATGACACTCAGCTTCACGACCTCATCATACCTATGCATTTTCGCACCCCACTTTTTGTAACTGTTGCAGGTATTTTTGTAGGTGACTCACTAACAAACTGTATATTTATCTACTATCGTTAGTATGTAAATCTCCATATAAACATAACTTTCTGCTACTATTTGCTGAATTCATATCTATTATAAGTACTTTCATAACAATGATAAACGTGTTTGATGTACAATATGGTATTATGTGACTTATGTCTTTTCCTTTGTTACAGGTGAGTTCCCTTCCCAATCAGAGACAGACGACTCACGATCGAAGACGAGTACGGCACGGTAAGTAATGATAGTTGTTTTCTACAACTATTTTCTCTGACGTGACGTGACATCGCTACCTACTTCGGTTCAGCGGCTGCGATTTCGATCGGCGGTCGATCGCAGCGTGCGCGCAGACCTGTGCAGCAGTCACCTGCCGCGTGCGCCAAACGCAACACGTCGCGATACAGAGATAGTTTGAGATGTTGTCCGCCAGTCGCGCCTAAACCGTCTATTCAAATGAATTAACGCATTTAGGCGCCAATTTTGTTTTTTTTTTGTGGAACTTTGTGCTGTTTGTGGCATTCAGTGCGCGAGTTATTTTTCTTTGAGGCCTTTTGGATATTTATTGTGCGGTTTATGGTAATTTAGTGTTTTTTGATATTTAAAAAAAATGTGTCAGGAATGAAAAATGAAATGGTTTGATATTTTTTTTGTATATTTACTAGAGATGACCGACATTTTATAAAATAACTAATGCAAAAAAATGCAGAGCAAAATTGCAGTCGGTTTTGTTTTAAACACAAAAACATTTTCTCACGAATGGTTTAAATGTCTTCGGAGTCATTGAGCTGTTCAAGTAAATATACAGTTAATTTTATCAGTGTTTATCCATGCGTAAAATAAAAACACATGGCTTTTTGTCTGCAGAATGTTCGCAGTAGTTTTTATAATCGACTACACTTTTTATTGTAGAATCATCTTGTAAAAAGTCACTGTAAGAAATTTTTTGACGTATTAGATACAGGATAGGTACAGAATTCGCGAGTACCCTCATTTGAATAAGCGGGGATACCCATTCTTCGTATCGATTGTGTTCTCCTATGATTAATGTTCATTCATATGTTCCATCGATTAGTTCCAATTAGTCGCGACATTGTTAGCCTCGGGCCAGACATTTTTCTTTGTTATACATCGGAATGCTTAATACGGTATTTATGTACCTAATGGTATAGGATATGTTAATTTGATATAAGTAATTCAAAAACTCGTTGTTAGTTTAACATTAATTTGGATCGAATGTAAAATTCTAGTACCCGCTTTTAGTTTTATCGTGTCAATTCGATCGAGTAATTACTGAAAATTAGGTGGAAGTAAATTAGGTACTATGAAGATAGAAAGAAAATTCTTTTCACAACAGACAGTAGGACAAGTAAGTAGCATGTATACAGTTTAATGTACAATGGGCGACCTTATCGATGGAAGCGATTTCTTCCAGGCATCATCTAGGTTGTCTGGAATGTATACTACACCTTGTATCTACTGTATTGTACTGTACTATATGTATTGAATTGTATACATGCTACTTGTCCTAATGTAAATCTGTTGGTATACAATAAAGAATTATCTATCTAGCTATCTATCTACAAGGTGTAGTATAAACAGAAGAAAGATAGAGAAAAGTATAAAATAAAATAAATATACGGTTTTACATAAAGTTTTAGAAACATATGATAAAGATGATGTTATAATACAGAAAGACAAATTATTTTTCTAACACGTGTTTCGTGAGGGCTCAAAAACGTCACAGTAAGGCTTGCCTTCGTGAATATACTTTTAAGGGAGCATGCACTGCGACGAGGACCTGGCACAAGCTTTTCTCTCGAGCCCAAAGCTCGAGAGAAAAGTACTGCTGTTGCTCTCGTAAAAGCCAAGATATATGGTTCATGGCAAGGAGGTTTAGAGTTTTGGATGACTGGATGAACAGGAGATTGGCACTCGGATAATGATGATGATAATTAATGGAACCACAATGTGCGCTATACTTATCAGTGCCTATACTCCATTCGGCAAGGAACTTCTATTGTATCTTTTTACCTGACTGCCAAGAAGGGTTTATGTATTTCGCTTGTATCTTGTATATATATCTGTAATATTCTTTATCCTTAGTTTGGAAGATATGAGGATCTTCCAAACTGGATAGATTTCATCAATTATATCGTTGGATTCGTCTCGGTAACTTAAGTGTTCTTAGATAGGTGACGCGGAAAATTGTGTTAAAACTGTTTAAAAGACTAAAAACCAAAATTTAACCACCAGTTAGTCAGTTAGCCTAGTTTATTTGTTTTATAAATATGTGTTTTTATAATAAGTAGCTACAAGAGTATATGTATACATTAGATTTTAAATATCTGTTAAGTACTATAAACGTATTATAATAGTATATCAGTTTATTTCAATAAAAAATACTTAAATTGATGTAAATTCAAATTATATTTAATCTATTTACTCGCCTCTTGACGTACCCGGTGTAAAGGTGCCCATTACGCTTTGGTAGCATTGCCCCGCTGGATAGCAATGGCCAAACCTTTACAAGGTGGAGCGAGAGTTACCAGTTTTGTCCCTTAACCTGCGCCGAAATTCGCTAACTAGTCGTAATTATGATAATTAATCGAAACCGATACTCGCCTTTATTTGTGACTATTTCACTTAAAACGTATGCAGTCATCCATGCTATTGTAACATAGTTGAAAAGGCCCATTCACCCCAACCTTTCCGCGGAGGCATTCGGTTGCAACACACAACAACGTATGCAAGTGGGGTTATTTTACACGATTCTTCACTTACCGATGACCCTATACATTTGTCAGTTTGCCTAATGCTAGGGGAGTCCATTAAATGCAATTTAAATGACGGCAACCTTGTGGTGAACCAAGATTCGAACCTTGCACTGGTCTTACGGGCAGTCAATAAACATAGCTATTCAATATTGTGATCTAGTTTCAATATAGCTGCGAATCGCGTTTTCTAATCAATAATATTAATATAATTATGTTTACAGAATCGCGAAATTGCAATATAAATTGAAAAAAGGTTTATGGATATTGAGATCGTCGAGATATTTGACTGTCTTGTCAAATATACTGTCTTATCCCTATCCCTGCCTATAGTAAGAGCTAGATATTTAGTTTGTGTCAAATAACGAGGTATACATATTGAGATCGCGATATCTGACTGTCTTGCCAAATAAATTAACTGGTTAATAATCCCTACCAATGCCTTCAATAACAGCTAGATGTTTAGTTTTGGTCTACATGGCACTGTTTAGTATTAAATGAAAATTTAAAGCATTTCATCAAGATAGGAAAAAGCAAAAAAAATGATTGACGTGATTCGATCCCGCGATCTTTCCCTTACAGGGGGAATGCTCTGACCACTAAGCCACCGTACCTTGCCTGAAATCATCTAAATCTCCCACTGTCGTCGCCGTAAGACGAATATTTAAATAGGAAGATTTGAACTACTTAGTATGTCCTAGAGTACTATTTTATCGTTGTAAGACCCGTTGGTGGCGCTTGGCCCAACGTGCGCGAGTGGACTGTATTGCGGAGAAGCAGATAACTGTTCTATTGACACTTTACACACAAAACAAGACAGGTGGCCGGGCTGCCGCGGATTCGATCCAGGCAGTGAATGCAGCCCGAGAAATTAGGAGAGGATGCACTAACCTTCACGACCCACGTGTTTTTCATCGCAGCCGGTACACGGATCTTCTCTTCCTTGCTCAGGAGCTGCCGTCAGCGTCACTAGATCCCTTGAGGAACACACGAGAGGCACCATCCGATCGGTAAAGGTCTATGAGGCGGTTAAAAATATAACAAATATTATACATTTCTGAGAGACGCGAGCGCGATCCGTCCCTACGCTGGCTAGTTCAAAGCGAGACTGAGTGTCTATATTTCACAAATGGCGGACGGAAGCCATATCTATGATTAGTGCGGGAGAGGAGACGGGTATAAAAGGAGTGGGTTTCCGTGTCAAAAATACAGTTTCCACTTCGGCGCAACCATTCCCCCCGGCTTGAAGGGTTACCTTCGAAACGACAAATGCGAAACAAATCTAAAGTCTAATCTAAATCTAGGTTTGGGAAATAACAACTAAAATATAAACCTAGATTGGAGCTCGTGCCTACTGCTGGCTAGGCAGCGGGCAGAGGCGAACAAACAACACAACGCAACAGTCTCGACCAAGACGAGACGCGATTAGCCAACAACAAAATAAGGGTCTCTTCACGTGGGACCGATACAACAAGCGAGTGCTTCTTCTCCTCGGGTGGTTCGGAAACCGTAGTGGGATTGAATTGACTAACTGGCCACCCATCTAACGCGGCATGAATCCAGGACGGTCCACCAAACCACAACGGGTGATCCAAAATTTGCGAAGGAAGCAATCCACGAGAGAGACAATCGGCTGGGTTGTCGGTGCCAGCAACGTGAAAGAGATTATGTGGCGCCAATTCAGATTGAATTTTGCCACTCTATTAGCGACGAATGTGTCCCAACGATGGGGCGAAGAGTGGGCCCAACACAAAGCGACTGTTGAGTCCTAAAAGCTAAAATTCTACTAATATTAATGCGAAAATTTACAATTATGTCAAATAAATTACCTTAAAGATTCCGACCACAATACAAAATGTCATTAAGCGACACGGAAGTGCTAGTCTTAGCACTGCCATCCAAAACTACGCGGAGTTTTAGTAGTAAGCTTATCTTCTCTAATAACTCCGCGGTGCGGGATAATGTACGAAGGCTGGGTCCCGCCAGTGTCCGTAGGCGCAGGTGAGATGTAACCTTTATCTAAATATTCATTAACAACCTCATCATAGGCCCGCTTCGACTTTGGGGACGCCTGCATCTTTCGTTCCAAACAAAGACGTTTTTCAGCGGATACACGGGAGCCACCGAGCGAAAACTTGCGGATGGTAGACTCCAGTGGCGGCTCGACGGTGCAACAGAACGAAGCAGTCGAGTGACTAAAACTATCTATAGAAGCGGGTGCGGAACCAATTATAACAAAACCCAGAACTGTTTCCAGGGCGTGCGGAGCGGGGTACGTCGGTCCCCCTTGAACCTTACGTGATAGCTGGAGGTGCGGGAGAATCGAAGCGCCGATCAATATATCGACGACTCCAGGAACAGCGTAAGTCTCATCTGCTAAAGGCAAGTCTTTAAATTTCGTTAATAAAGACGTGTCAACCGGGACGGTAGGCAACTGTTCAGCTATTCTATCTATAACGAGCGAATCCATGTCAAACCAAATATTATTATTAAAACGAGATCTAAACCTTGTTTTAACGGTGCCACGAACAGCTGACTGTAAGCTTCCAAAACCCTTCACCACTGAGCGGGTTGAACGCTTATCAACATTGAAACCAAGACGCCGACAACAATCTTGAGTAATGAAATTACTTTGCGAAGCGCCATCTAACAGCGCTCGAACAATGCGCGGCTTACCTAATGCATCAACAATAACAACGCGAGCGGTCGCAAGACACACAGTAGTGAGTGCAGCACTAGCGGAGAACGAACACAAGGTGACGTCATCCGCGGCGGTCACCGGGCGGGCCGGAGCGCGCGCGAGCGCGGGCTGCGGCTGCGGCGCAGGCTGCCGTGTGTCACCGCTCGACGAGCCAACCGTGCTCACATTGGATGCGGCATTACTATTCTCAAAATGAAGCAAAGTGTGGTGTCTCGCTTGACATTTGCGACAACTATTTCTACTATTACATAAAACAACGCGGTGTTTAGTACCGAGACAATTAAAACAAAAATTATTAGCGCGAACAAATTTATAACGATCACTAGGCGACAATTTTAGAAAACCAGGACACCTGTACAGTTGCGAATGATGAGTGCTACACAAAGAGCAAACAGGTGACTGTACACGTGCTGGTGCGGTACTAACATAAGTATGAGTTGACCTCAGTGACTTCGATGACGCATCTACTTTGCGTGCAGAATCAACAACTGTCTTCGCGCCTTCATGTTTCGATGAAGAGCGTTGCAATACCTTTATATGCTCGCGAACAAAACTTTCTAAGTCTTCGAACTTAGGAATCCTATTGCCGCGATGATCCGATTCAAACAAACGAATGGTTTCGGAATCTAATTTCCTTAAACCCATATACAAAAATACGAAGTCGCAGAGGTCATCGACCTTTAGGTTCTTTACGGCGCGAACAGCTGACGCGAAAGTATCTAGAAATTTCTCTAAGTTTTGATCGTTACATGCCGTAATAGATTTCAAATCAAACATCTGATCTAAATAGGCGTTAGCTACCGATCTTTTATCCTCATACCTAGCTTTCAAAGTATTTAAAATTAAATTATAATTCTCGGCACTAAACGTAATTCCAGCGCAAACGGTTATAGCTTTACCAGTCAATTTTTCAACGAGATAATACAATTTTTCGTGATCTGTCAACGAATCGTTCTTATCTATTGTATTCTCAAAACTATCTATAAATAGACACCAATTGCGAATGTTACCATCAAATTCGGGTATTTGAATTGGTGGCAACTTAGGTCGGTCGCGAGTGGGGTTGGGTAGGTCAGCCGGTTTCTCCAAACTCCTAGCGACGCGTTTGATACGACAATACAAATCGTCAAACGACGACAAGGCCTGATAACTCACTGAGTAATCGGGATTCAAATTCAACTCTAAAACGTTGATGTCATGTACTAAGGTTTCGAAATCCGCGCGTAGACTATCTAAGTTTTCTATAGAACACAAGAACGAATCTCTGATGACCAAATCAGAGGTTTTAAGTGCATTATCATAAATCGATTGTACGCGAGAGTAAATCATTTCTTTTTTAGCGTTTAAAAGTTTCAATTGAACCTTACCGGTCCTATCAACCTTTGGGGACATGTTTACAATTAAATCTCAAACTAAAGTGCAGTAAACAACAAATATGAAATGACTTAATCTTAGCGGTACAGAGCAGCGACGCGACGCGAGCGATACTCTGCAGGTAGGTAGGTATTTACAACTGTGAATGCACGCTTGAACAAAACGCGCCTAGCAACAGCCAGATCGTACCTACGCGAGCCAGACCGCTGTCTAGGTTCAACTATTATTTCCGAGATTAAGTATTGCGTAATATCTATTCAAATTAAAATACTTTCGTATGAATTGGGATGAGATGCGAGCGAGGTAGGTACAGCCACGTGTCTACCCACGCAGGTACTAGGCAAATACGACGCGAGCCGAGAACAACGTAATTGAAAAAAACAAAACAAAGCCAAATGCGTTAGGTATTACACTGTGCCTATGCACTAGGGTGTCTAGTATACCTAAGATCTAAGCCTAAATGTCTGGATGCGGGGTTTTCTACTAAAATAACCAGGCACTTAGGTGCGGTGCGAAAATTGCAAACTACGATTAAGTATTGATATGATACCTAACCTATTTATGTATTAGGTAGGTACAATGCGAGCCAGCGGCGAACGGACAACAAATTCTAAGCCTAAATGTCTGGATGCGGGGTTTTCTACTAAAATAACCAGGCACTTAGGTGCGATGCGCTTATTCCCATTAGAATAATAACAAAATACGAACTACGGCTAAGAATCCGGTTCGATCAGGACCAGAAATGGTGGCGCTTGGCCCAACGTGCGCGAGTGGACTGTATTGCGGAGAAGCAGATAACTGTTCTATTGACACTTTACACACAAAACAAGACAGGTGGCCGGGCTGCCGCGGATTCGATCCAGGCAGTGAATGCAGCCCGAGAAATTAGGAGAGGATGCACTAACCTTCACGACCCACGTGTTTTTCATCGCAGCCGGTACACGGATCTTCTCTTCCTTGCTCAGGAGCTGCCGTCAGCGTCACTAGATCCCTTGAGGAACACACGAGAGGCACCATCCGATCGGTAAAGGTCTATGAGGCGGTTAAAAATATAACAAATATTATACATTTCTGAGAGACGCGAGCGCGATCCGTCCCTACGCTGGCTAGTTCAAAGCGAGACTGAGTGTCTATATTTCACAAATGGCGGACGGAAGCCATATCTATGATTAGTGCGGGAGAGGAGACGGGTATAAAAGGAGTGGGTTTCCGTGTCAAAAATACAGTTTCCACTTCGGCGCAACCACCCGTTGATTTATAAATAAGGTATACCTTCATCCCTAAGTAAATCTAACATTTCCTTGATGGAAATAACATATCATGGTTAAGAGGGTAGTCGTGTTAACAGTGTCTGTAACATTTTTAGCCGCGTTTAGGAAGTGAAAGTTAAGTTGCAGCTTTTCTGGTTCAAGTCCACTACGAGTTGTAAGATCGAAATTGGTCCTGTTAGTGTTGATATCTTTGCAGAATGACACCCATGGTCACTGTAATCGATATTCTGTAATACAGAATACATACCACAGTATTTTATATTGATGTACCTATTCATGGTAGGCTTAACTTTTCGATTAAAGACGGATAATAATAAAAAGAAATGTTTTCCTTCTAATATATGACGTAAGAAGATGTCGACGCACTTAATTAAAATAATTTGTTTACGTAGACATAATTTAAATTATCTTATTGTCAAGATTTCGGACGAATCGAGTTTTATTAAAGAACAATGTTACTCGATTCCCACGAGTACCTAATGAACATGATAGCTCAAGAAAACAGTTGAAGTTTAAATGAATTTAAAGTAATAATTATTAAAAACCAACTTCAAAAAGCCGTATGAAATCACTAGGTACTTAAACTTTTAGTCTTAAAGGTAGAATGTAATTAAATGAAATAATTAATCACCCAGTACGTTATGTCTACAGGTACCTCTGCCAATGTAAGCGTATAATTTTAAAAAACCCTGTGATCTTATGATTAAAACTTCGCCAAATCTTAAATGAACTCATTCCAAACTCACTCCTGATGAATCTCTTTTAACGTGATTTTTAAATAACTATATGTATATATAGCTATTTGTAAAAATAATAATGATGAATTCAGAATTTCATTAAATTTAATAATGATTTCAACAATATCTCAAAACTGACATTAATATTGTCATTGACAGTAGTGACAGTACATTTAGACAAGTGTACTGACAGAATATGGTGCGTAAAATATACAGACATTTCTTACCACCAGAATGTTCTAGCTCTTAGGTTGGTCACGATACAGATAACCAGTAATACGCAGGAACTAAAATAGATTAATAACCGTAACTGTACGTTGTAATGAATATATTTCGAAGCCAGATTAAAATGGCGAAATAATTTTACGAAAGCCTAACAATTTAGCTGGTGTACAATTTAGACATACTGCGGTTTTTCGTTATGCGGCAATGAGACTTTATGGAATTCAATAATAATAATTGGAAACTTGAAAATGGTAAATACGAAATCTTTTATAAAGGTAATATTTGAAAGGGTGGTATTCAAACGTAAATCAAATAAAATACTTCTTTTATGAAATAAAAATCCAAAATTCCATCAAAATTACTGATTGCACGGCAAAATACTAAACTCAAAGTATTAGAAAACACTCTACAATATATACTGATTGAGCACCAACAAACTACTTACTTGCTTATAAAAAAAAAGTTAATGTCGTTAATCTTAGTCTTCTAACCTAACCTATCCATTTCGGGGTGGGTGGTGATCATTCTGAACTTAATTAGATGTACATCAGTATTTTTACTGAACGCGTAGTTCTACATGCGCATTAGTTAATTTGCTGTGCATTTAATTTGTGTGTTAGTATTTTTGATAAACATTTATAATTTTTGTACTTAAATAAATTTATTTGTATCGCATTATGAGGATGAAAGTAATGTAATATATTGATATGTAATTATTTATTTGATGTGCAATTAATAATATTCCTATTTGAAATGGTTATAGATATTAATATATAATCTACAATCAGTCCGGTTTTCTCTAGAATTTTAGATATATCGTTTAAAAACATACGTCAATTCATTAGCACTTATCTATGAAAAACATGCAACATACGCGAGTGTTTCATTTTCAACATATTCCTAAACATTATAATCATCAGTAAGTTTTGTAATTGAATCTTGATTATTATTAAATACACATTTAACACGGCCATTAAAGATAATTGCATTTGAACTTATAATTAAGGCTACGTTTTTTGTGTAATGATTTGCCTTTTGCTTTTGTATTTAGACTAGTGCTTGTCTTTCATTCATTGGAGTTACCAAAATGTCATTACACTTTAAGTATCTTATAATTATGACTTGTCATATGTCGTAAATATAATCAGTATTGGTCAAATTATAATCATGTTGCAACTGTAATTTATCGAACTGCCCGTTGTATTATTAATACAATATTTAATTTAATATAAGTTGCTCAATTCTAATTACAATAGCAACAAAGTGCTCACTCACTAAGTAGTTTAATTTAGTATGGTAGAGAACATAAAGAAAGTTACAAGTGTATATGTTATCGTTGACCCAAAATCGAACCCAAGACCTTCATCGATTGAGTCTATAAAACATGTAGAAGCATGTGTTGGTTTAGTGAAAGTGAACAACCGAAATCGTTTAGCACAAGTGTTTGCACGCGTTTACTCCTACATAACACATTCTCCATGTATTATGTAGAAGACTGCCCGAATATAAATATTTAATCGTGTAATAAAAATCCCGATATCGTGTTATAAAAACGTTGTATTTTTTGCATGTTATATTATTTCAACTTGAGTAAAGTTACATTTTATTTTATTCATTTCGAAGTTAGTTAGTACGTTATTAACGATGATTTGTTGTTTGGTTTTAATTATGCGGATAAGGGAAACTTCAACAATAAGCAATACATGTACAGATACATTTTACTATTCACTATCCAAAACGCATTTTAATGTGAAAGCACTTCTCGCATCTACGCCATTAGATTTTCTAAACGCAAGCCCAAATGGCATGAAATTGGTCAGTTGGTTATCAATCCTCACAATACTATGCTACTCTTGTTTTCTTTGGAATGTGTAAAAATAAAGTTGAAAATACACTGACACACCGCCTGCGTGCTGAACCGGTTGTGTTAGCAACGTAACATCAGGAATAAAAAAGAAACACTTCATTTCAGAATTGTGCAACATCGATTATGCATTTTTCGTTGAAATAAATGATTGCACCTTTATTGGGGACTTCTTTTTCGACGTCGTTGATGAGAAAGTTGGTCAGACGAATAATTTAGAGATTATCGATAAGTACATAGTTAAAATAATTTGGACTTGTTTGCCTCTAAAACAACCTAGCAATAAAAGTATTTAAATTATTTTTAAGTCTAACTATTTTAATAGTTTGTGCCAGTTGATTTGTAATTCCAACTCTTAAACCTTTAAATTATTCGTCCTACTTACGTCATAATTATTTGGCTGTAGTTATTTGCCTCAAGACACTATCATGAATTCTTCTTAAAGTTCCTAAATTGTTGCAGTTTCCATAAATATAGCTATTTATGTTCCCATTGTTTGATTCAACAATCCGACAGGCATAACAAGGTCTACGGACATCCTCTCGTTTGCTGTTGTTTGCCCTTTCATCGCTTAACCTCGAACATTGGTCAATTCGATTAATCTCCCGACCTTTTAAATCACTGTTAATATGTCCCATACAACGCATTGTTCGTAAATGACTCACAGTAATTCATACTTACTGCTACCGGTGTTAACTGTGTTCGTTTTCTATACACAAGATTCGGAGAGAGCCATAAATATTTAGAAAAGCAATTTTGACGGTCATTTGTTTTCATCGGTTCATCGATTCTGACCTCTGTGACCCGGCCTCGCACTTGTCTTTCCTCCCAAATTTATGTCAATAAACCAAGATGATGTTAACATTTAATTACATTTAAAGATTTTTAATTCGAAAATGTCGTAAAATAACATTAATATTCATCACTATGATATAACTTATTTGTTAGCAATAGTTCCAGAATGTATGCAAGAATTCGGTGAAATTGTTCTTTTTTTATTATGACGATTTCACTTATACCAAAGTTTTAGTAATTTGAATTTAATTGTGATAAGCATACGTGAGGTCACTATTAAACTAATTTTATGCCAGCTGGTAGGTCGTGTAACGTAGAACAGGTTTTATTTTACATGTCAAAGTAATAAAGCCACCAGATAAATACATTCACAATTTTCTTTCATTCGATCATTAGTTTTGAAACTGAAGTTATTATGACGCATTGTCTGTGATGCTTGAAAATTCTATTGTTGCAACCGCAGCGTGTCGGGTACATTTTAATTGATCTATTTTCAATAGGTTCTTCTTACTCAATGTCTGAATCAATGGCAATCAGTAGTAATAACTTAAGAAAGTTTATTGTATTACTTACTTCAGTAATAGTATAACAAACAAGAATGTCTATATTGCTATCGTGTTCACTATGTTTTCAGAATTATTTATTTAATAGTTATGTGCACGCACGTTGTTCTGTACTATTGCGTGCTTCTCATAATTTTATCAAAAATTGACACTAAATTATAATTCAATTGATCAATGTACAACACAGGTACTTAATTTTGCAACTGCCGTTTCGTAAAATCCATTACAACGAGTAATTATTCGTATCGGTTGACTTATTTGATAGCTATCAGCGTACCTATTGCCCCGTGTTCGTATACCTTGTTAAGAATTGTACAATATATGATAATGGAATGCAAATTATTCTGTTATTCGTTAGTTAGTGCAACGTGTCTGTGAAATATAGCAGCCAGTTTAGTGTTCCGCCGATATTGGATTTAGTTTTAGTAGATTATGGTTAACTGTACGACTGAACTACCTATAACAAACCTTGGCATTAAAATTTAGTGAAGTAAGTGAAGAATAAGTGAAGTAAAACGTTAAAATACTCTTTTTGTTAAAGACTAGTTTTGCTAATGGACCATCGGTTCGAAACGCGAAAACTAAACTTTTATTGGTATTTAACACTCATAAAAATATCAGTTCAGTTAAAAAAACACGCATATTATTCTGAAAAACAATATGGCCATAAAGAAAAATAACTGTATCGCGTTTTCCAGTGACGTCAGCATAAGACATGGAGTAATCAGTGTGAGTTGTGAGATGTGATTGTTAAAAGGATTCGACTATAAAATATCAAAATGTGCAGCAAAGAACAAATAAATCACGTACTCAGCAAGATCAATGTGGTGAGTAATACAGATTAGTTTGAAGAATATTATTATATACGAAAGGATATAAACGTATGCCTTTTCGTACAATTTGTATGAAAAGGTATACACTTGTACCCTTTATCGACTGTGTCTAGACTCTATGATAAACCGATTGTCATAGATTTTACTACTAAAAGTAACTTATGTACGATTGCTTTAAGTCATGTATATTTATTCAGTTTCAAAATGTTTCTATTTAGCTTCATTTTATTGACACTGTCGTATTGAAATAAAATATTGAATATTATTAAATAACTTGCAACATGCTATTCAAACTTATTTTGTAATATAAAGGTGTGACATATTAGTTACTCAATATATTACAACTAATTTAAGTATTCAACATGTTCTTGTGATTTATACTAGCATAGGATCATAAAATTTAGGTATTATATGAATCTATGCTAACCAAATTAATAATGTATTGGAAAAAAGGACAAGTGAGAAGCCTTTGAAACCGGCCGGCGGGCTTGTATGATAGGTTTAATGACAGTAAAGGAAGCTCCTGAAATATATAAGGATAGAAACGGATAGTGAAATGTTGTCTCTGCTTACCCGCAGGGAAATATGCGTGAGCATATGTTTGCATACTGACTTCGACTAGGCTGCGTCAGAACAAAAGGTATGCTTCAAGGATCTCTTATGGGTCCAACCAATTTCAAGGAAGGAAAATTTCGACTTTTGACATTGGCCTACTGAATCGGTAGCTAGTATAAATCTGGATGTTACAGCACACGAATATCAAATAGCTATTGAATATATAGAAGAGTAAACAGTAAAGTCACTGGTTAGAAGGTTTGTATCTGAAGAGACGCGTTGTGGTTATTTATGCAACAGTCGTGTCTTGTTTCTTCATGTCGCATTCCACTTGCAGATCTAGCTTGACAAAGAAAATGTATTGGATCTGTATAAAAATCATTTAATTTTGCCTACTAACAGTAAATAATTATGAACATACATTTTCTTTTTAAAGGTAATGAAAACTAATTACTAAACTGTGACTTTATTTTGAGAAGTAGGGTAAATAGTGCAGTATTCAAACATGGGCCTTATTTTTCCTTTTTTGTCTATATCTTTATACAAACAAAGATTAAGGCTTTTTGTGTTATGACCAGTTAGAAAACTTTTTCAGTGTGACGAGTCGATTCCTAATTCTTTCTGAAGGTAAACGAAAGTGTAATAAACACTTATATTTCATTAGCTGTTTTTGGTCTCCATGTGATTGTGGTAGAGCCTATTTTAGTGAACCTTCTATTATCCAGTTATGATTACTTACACATTGTTGACAGGGTTCAATTTCTCCGGTAGGAATTTTGGGTTTTCTAACTCGAATTTCTACAATGTTGTACAATTCGTACAATGTGTAAGAATTTTTATTGATCCAGTACTTAATTGTTTTTTGATATACATGAGTTTACACAATAACAATGCCTGACGTTTCGACCAGGTTGCACCGGCCGTGGTCTCAGGCTGATTGCCTGTGACCACGGCCGGTAGTACCTATACCATGATTGCGTTAATTCCCGTAAATGTTATTGTGTGCCATGGAACGCGAAAGTTTAAAAGTTAGTTTACACGAATTTAGTTAAAACATTATCTGCAATAAGAAAACAACACATGCAAGTAGTTCATGAACACTGAAAGTTGGTCATAAATGAGATAATACGAATAAATTTACAAGTATTATTGTGCTATCTGTTACATACTATTCGTCACTTGCAGTTGTAATTTTAAACATCATCCTCATTAAATTAATCCTCTGTTCGTGTGTATGCACCAAGATATGCCCAGCACACCCAAATTCACTGACAAGACAGTGCTGGTTGAAGATTGAGGATGATGAAAGATCAACTAAACTGTACAAGCTTTGAGTGCAAAAGAAATTGGCGCCCTCATTTCATCCTATTGCACTATATTTATTTTTTGTTATATTACTTTTAGGCTACTGCTATCACTCTCCTACAAACCTTTTATCAATAAAAAACACCTTTTTCTGAAAAGTGCTCGAAAGAATAACCTTCAAGATATACTTTTTCATCACTGAACATTTTTACGAAATTGCATCAGGATTCTAAACGAGAAAATATTACATACAGAGCAACTAATATTATTATGATGATGATGTTCTAATTGAAAATAAATTATATCGAAATATTACCGAAGGTGAATTCACGATTTGATTGGCTTTTGCTTATGTATGTGCGGTCTAGCGAAAGTCAATTGACATTGGCTGATGAAGGTTAACTTTGGCGAGTTAACGACCGGAACATCCGATGATCCGACAGATATGATCTTAAGTTGTATTGTTGAAAGATGATGCAGTACTCCTAAACATACATACGAGTTTATACAAAGGTATACTCAAGGTTTTCTTGCTCCAGGGTAAAGAAAATCGGAAAGACATCAGTGCGCAGTTTTTTTCGGTCCTTACATACTTCACGAATTTCTCTATGCCTGTTTAGAGATTTGCATATCGTACCACGTCTGGATATGCCCGAAAAAACATGTTCTGGAATCTACGCAGAAACTATAAAGCCTATATTTTTTTTTTTTTTTTTATATTTATTTATTAAATAGTCAACAGAATAAGTTCCACATGGACGAAGGCGAGGGTAGCAACTAGTACGAAATAATGTTGTACATTAGGGCACTCAACTCCTGTTAGCTTGGTTCATATATATCAAATGGAAATTGAACCGGAATAACAATAGTACAATGCGGGACAACGGTACCACCATAAGAAGAACTAGTTCACGGTGATTTATTGCAAATGTACTAAATGTACTAACTGTGTGACATAAAAGTAATCAGACTAGAAAATTGCAGGAGTGTTATAGAATATGACGTAATAACTGATTGTTTGGATGTAGTGGATAGGATGCAAATGCACAAAGATAGATTCTCCTGTTAGATGTAGATTATTGTAATTTTTTAAAGCATTTTAGCTACGCTAGTTAAGCTGAATTGCATAAGGATGCAATATAATAGAATAACCTCTCGATTACAAGTTTGTCGCCTGTACGCAATTAAAAAAAAATGAGGTACAGATAACGATAAAATGTAGGTTAACAAATTCAAATTGAAAAATTTATGACCCTATTTCTTAAATATTTCATAAAATAATACTTACACAACTTGAAATATATCAACTGTATGCTCTAGGAATTCTAAAACTATACTTCACTTAACTTGCGAGTAAATGTTAAGATCCCTCAAGCACAACAGTTGCGCCACCTAGGTAAAATTGAATAACAAAATTTAAGTCTGGAAATCATTGTAGGCGTAGAATTAAAACGCGGCTACCTTTTCGAGAGTGGGAGCATTGGCGAATCAAAACCCTTCGTGGTTCACTCAATAAATCAACGCCTACAGTTTAAATTTGAGGTTAAACTTTAGTCAAACTATAACAGAACCGCGCTATAAAATATTATTATGACCTAAGGCTGTACAGCGATGTTAATATTCTGTGAATAGATACCATCTACATGGTCTTGGGTTATTTTTTTTAAATTGGCAGTGACATTGTAAAAGGTTGCGTTATGTGTTTAGATACTACTTTGTAATACATATAACGTTAAGTTTGGGAGCCTAACGTTAGAAATTGAGCAATGTCTGGAAAATAGTTTATTTTATTTTTACGCACATTCTAAATCTACTGGTTATGCCTTAATGCCTTAGCCCTAATATCAACTTAAAAAATACTTTGTTTCATATTTGAATTAGTTTAATACTTCGATTATTATTCGAGAACTTGTTAATGCTACTTTTGTTGTTAATTGAATTCACTTTCGGATTCCAATACTAAGATATTTTTGAATCTGAGTTACTTCCTGCCTTATTAGTCCTGGCTCTGGCTTAGTATTTTGATTTACTCTATTAGAAAACTCCCAAGAGCGTTCGTATACAGGTGAGAGTATACACCATCAAAAGAATTCACGTGACTTGCGTGTTTACATATAAATGCTGACTAGCCTCCCTGGTAATCAGTTCTCATAATGTCAATGAAAAGTAAATAGTTGCTTTCAAATATTTGCTCAAGATTTTATGGCATATCATTTTCTA
The DNA here is from genome assembly GCA_963662185.1 of Eilema griseolum. NCBI lineage: Eukaryota > Metazoa > Arthropoda > Insecta > Lepidoptera > Erebidae > Eilema > Eilema griseolum. The sequence goes on along the minus strand of OY759239.1, from coordinate 11,060,869 downwards.
AAAAAATAATTGATCTCGGTTCGGTTCGGTAAGATGGTGGTCATCCAACGTCTTGAAGTGTAAATTTATCTCGATAAGGCAAATAAGGGCACGTGACAAATTCTGCGGTATTGTGTGGGCTTCTGTGATTGATATGTCGTGTACATAACCAGCTGTTTTGCGTGTTTCGCTTCTGTATCGTCACGATTGGCCTCTGCGGTCGTTTGACGCATACCAAACAGTAATTATGCTTTCTTATACAAGTGATTATTGCTGTCTACCTACCTCTGTTCAGCCGCTTGTTTTTGTACTCTGATTGTCGTGGTTGGTAAGGAATTTTGTAGTCGTGACCTATGGGTTCTATGTTGAATTGATGTTTGTACACGGAATGTATTTGTAATTAGTGTTTTTAAATGTACTTGTCGAATAGACTGTTTTGCTTGATTGGCCTTTTGTTAATTTATGATTGGAAATTAGCATATACCTTTATTCGGTCACGCCTTTTTTACATTTGATTTGCGACTGACATGGTCAATCACTTAATGTTAGGTTTCCTATTATCACGATGTTAATCATATTTGTGTTATCTCGAGTTTGTAATAGTGCCGAAATATCCATAAAATATATTGAAAATCAAAGTAATTCTTCTTTTCCTTTCGTAAGTCATCCCAAGCGCCAATCCGCCAATCCGAATCTTGCACTTTGGAAACTGAGGTCTGTTCTCCTCCTCCTATTCATAATTTGGTTGCTTTAAACGGGAACTCCCTAACCGTGAAGAAAGCTTGCGCCTGAGCTTCGCCTATAAATGGTTGGCTTGGATCTCAAACATCATAGTGCCGTGGCATATACTTAATTTACCACAATTTATTTGAATTTACTCCACTGTATAATACTCTTGACCTGTCCTATCCTTAAAAGAAATAAATAATCGATTCTCATGACAAGATAATCGTGATAATTTGGTCCCATATTTACGACGATAACTCATGACATGATACATCACTTATAGGCAACAGTGATTTGTGTTCTTTTTCATTGCGAATGAAAGTGAGGATGTTATACATGATAAACGATTATTATTGCTTTAAGTAGAACATTAATTTCCCTCTCGATATTCACATGACTCGCTACTACGGTCTATGATCGCGCGTTGTAGAGAGTTTCTGGTTTTATTTTGTAGGTTGTAATTAAAACTGGTTTTTATTATAATTCCTTGTAAACTGGGACTGTTTTGTAGGTCTAGGTGATAGTGAATTTGTGAAAATATACAGGGCGTGGCTGTGATGTGGACGGACGTAGCTGCAACACTCGGCCTTATCACTTGATATTGTTATCATTGAGTTTTAAATCTGGTCTACTTCCATTCAATCAAATTTAAGGACTCACATTAAAAGGAAATCTGTTTCAAATTCATTTACTTCATTAAATTGAGCCAAGCAGTTTCTAGAAAAGCCAAAGAATTGTACAAATTCGTTAAGTTTGGAATAAGGACTAGATCATAAGGTGTTGTAGTGTGTAAGATGTTTTACGAGGGCGACATGGCCGCTACCTTTTGTGTACCAAACCCTCTATAAATAAAATAAAGAGTAAAAAAGTCATTTTAGTCATACGTAGGTACTGCTAAGTAGTGGTATTCTTTGGCTGAATTCATTTCCAGAAAAGTATAACTTAAGAATATGAGAATCTCGAGTGACTATTAACTCGAGATTTACATAATTTTAAAATTATACTTTTACGGACTATGTTGCTTCAAGGCAGGTGAGTTGAGGTGACAAACCCGAGGCTATGATCTAGTCTAGTAGAATAATAAGTCTGTACTCTACGTAATTCTTTAGATGATGCATATGTGAATAATTCGTGAAGCAAAACAATAAATAAAACAGTTGAACGATACTCCTATTAATCTATTGTTAATTCAATGACTTTGTTTTTGTATTGACACATGTCTGTACAATAAAGAATTATGTATCTATACAGCTATCCATTAGTTATTGTTAGATACATATAATCACGCTTCTTTTCCATACGGGTAAATAGAGAATATATGCCCACTTGCAAAGATTTTTTAAAATATTATTTTGTTCTACAACTTACGTGGCAGATATGCACACAGCCTACCTATTCTAATCGACCGGGTAAACTCTTTTCGTTTGTTCTATTTTGACAATTGCTTTCATAAATGCACGCCAGTGCCGCGACGGTTACGGGTATTTTGGTCCAGAAATTCGTTAAAAGTTAAAAAAAATATTCAGTATAAATACCCGCATTTAAAATACCTAAGTCCTATATGTCAAATTCGTGAAATGTCAATGTGTTATTAATATGAAGTGTGTTAGAAATGCAACCACTTATTTATACAGAGGTACAGTGGCGCATGCGCAGCCGTGCGCAACTATCGAGAGTGCGCTTCGCGTACCACGCAAATATAATTAATGTCATCTCATAAATATCACACACACACTTCCGTATTTATAATCTATTGGTTACCAAGCTTTTGTTTAACTTGTAATGTACAGTCTACAAAGGAGATACGGTTGCATTTTTATATAAAGTTGTATGTTTACCAATCTACCCGCACGTTATTTTATTATACACATATACATTATTATATAAACACAGAACAAAAGTAAAATTACATTGTTGTACTATATAGGTACCCACAGTGTAACATATTTTTGTTCTGCAGATTTAATTTTGATATCTACTGTTATACCTAGATTAAGTACTTACCTACCTGATGTATAGAATTAGTATTAACTTATTCTGTTCGAGTACAACTACTCGACGACGAACGTAGTGTACGGACAAACCTTTCTGGTCTTTGTTACACTACTAAGGCATTAGATCCAATGTATATTTTTCTGGTTAAATAAATAAAAATAATAAAAAAATGCAAATTTACAACCGTATCTCCTATATCGACTGTACATACCTATAGAAAGTTTGAATAAAACCTTGTAACTGAATCGTAAAGCAGTTAAGACTTAGACGAAATTTTCTTACACGTTTAGTTTCCATGAAAATGCATTAGTACGATAGGTACTATTATCTGAGGAAAGATGGGGACTCCGTAGTCCCACACCCTATGGGACCTTCTATAGCCCTGGGTCAGTGGGGTTGCGCAAGGGATATGCCAGAGGCTACCTCACTCTCGGCAAATGATGGCTCAAGACGGCCGTGCGGTTTTAGTCGGTTAGAGCCCGACATAACCAACCCGCTCTGGCCTCGGCGGGGGGTATCCGAGTGAATTTTTCACGTTAAAAAAGTGCTACATAATATTCAGGGTCTGAATTAATCTAAAACCTAGTTCATGGTTAATAGTATCCTTTAAATTTTCCTATCTTCACTGAATAGATTCAATTACTTTTACACTGACGGCACAGATACTCTCTATGCTTACAGGGTTGGCAGCGCGAGTGTGACTCCTTTGGTTTTGCACACGTCCATAGGCCACGGTAACCACTTTCCATTAAGTGGGCCGTGTCCTTGTCTGCCACCTAAGTGGTATAAAATAATAATAATCTAAAATTTCAAATAAAAAATATTTTGAAGCATAAAACTAATTATAAATATCAGTCAAGTCGTGACCACGGGTGCTGCAACGCATCCGGAACGTCGTGAGAAATAGTAAGTTCCAAGATTTAATCGCGAAAAGTCCCGAAACCTTGCATAATTATAATTATAAATAGATTATAAAGTAGATTAAAAATCCATAAGCAATATACACTCCAGAGATAAACAATGAGTGGTACTAGCGACTGTGATCACCCGACGACAGATACGATCGATCGATTTGGTAGATAACACCCGCTGACATTACAATGGACCGATGACATTAGAATGGGACCAAGTGTGTCAGTAAAGTCTTGATATAGCTGGAATTCTAGCTTTTAAAGGGTTCGTGGCTAAGAAGTATCCCAGTAGGCAGTTAGCACATTGCAAGGTTAAGCAACACTTATAGCCAGTCCCTGTAGACAAGAGGCAATTCACATCGATTAAGATTCAAACCCGCGATCTTTCCCTTACAGGACGAGAACTAAGCTCTAACCACTAAGCCACCGAGCCTTCGCCTGAACCCATAGAAATTTTTCTCGGAGATTTTTTCTGTTTAATCGATTTGTACAGTTGACATACTAAATGCTTTAAAATTTCATTCATAAGTGGCAAATCGTTTGTAGAATAGAAATGATTGATCAATGTATGATTGATGCACGTTGACGACTGTCATAAACGTGAAAATACGTGTCAATCCTAAATATTTATCATTCTATTCTACAATACGCTGGTCATCGAATTGCCACTTGACTAGGTGGGCAGGTCGGTCTTAGTGATCAAAAAACTGAACCCCGTGCTTAGGTGAGGGTCTGCGACTGGGCAAATAGTTGATGATTTTTTTAAACCACTTGGTTGGCAGACAAGCACACGGCGCATCTGATGGAAAGCGGTTACCGTGGCCTATGGACGTGTGCTATGCCAAGGGAGTCACACTCGCGCTGCCAACCCTGTAAACAAGAGTTTCTGTGCCGTCACTGTAAAAGACAAAGCAGAACAAGCTTTTGATGTTCCCACTGACTGTACAAAATCTCTCCAGTGAGCTCTGGCTACCCTACTCACCGCTGGGAACACAACACTAAGTTATTATAACCGCGGTATTCTTTAGGACGGAGGTACTTCCCCAGTCGGACTGCTCAATTAGACGGAAATACCGCCGTGTCCTACCTCCTATAAATGATGATGATGACGGCTGGAATTAAAGCCGCATTGTTAATAATGTTGAGGTTTTACGCGAAAATATTTACAGCGTTTGCCGTTTTATGCTTGTACACGCAAGCGGGCGTCCTATTTCATGTAAATCGTGTGTATGTATGTTTTTCTGCACGAAACAAGCGTCCTCATGCGTAACGCTCATAAAGCCCCGTACGGCAATAAAGTAATTTTTTTTTTTATTCAACTTAGGTGGCAGACAAGCACACGGCCCTTGTCCTACCTAATATGATTTAGGTTTTTATACAGTCGATTAGCCTTAGCTAATACGGTAAGACTTATATCTACAAATACTACTTTCCTTAGATGACCACTTTCCTGAAATAACCATTTTCTTTAAATTACCATTCTCAACAGGATAACTTATGCCTTAGGAGGGACTTTGCCTCGTTGTGTGTGTTCTACCGCCTATACAATCGTTTGTGCTCAGATGAATTGTTTTACATGTTGCCCACAGCTACATTCTATCATCGCACCTCTCGCCATGGATTCATCTTTACACATTGCGATCTGAGACGGTGCGCACTGTGCGGTATGAACGAAACTTCGTCCCACGCACACTCAAGCTGTGGAATGATCTTCCTGCTGCGGTTTTTCCAAGCACCTATAATATTGGGGTTCTTCAAGAGGGGCATCTGAAGGTTTCTTCATAGTCGGCAGCGCGAGTGTAACACCCCTGGTGTTGCATACGTCCATAGGTCACGGTAACCACTTCCCATCACCACTTTCCCGACATGTGTCGTGTGCTTATCTGCCATCTAAGTTTAATGCCACTGCCACTAACATTCTAAGGACCTGTGTGCTGTGACCTTACTCTGATTTCAGAAAATTATATGTTTACCTGCCAAGTTAAACCGTTATACTCAAATTAAATATATATGTATGTGTTTGAAAGAAAGAACTGTTAGTTATTTATGAACTTAAATATTAATGGGTAGGTACAGGTTGCTCGTAAAGTATGAAGGTACATACTGAGGCCGATGAAGAAAACTTATACTGCATTTTTTTGGCTATTGGCTAATGGTTATGCTTCATTATCATCATATCTGCACAATTACATCATTGTATACAATTAAGAACGAATCTAATTTGGACGTGTTTTATAAGATGTTCTCATTCATGAATTTATGTAAAGTTATTTGACTAATATGAATAAAGGTATTAAGGTGTGATATACCTAGTCTAGCCATAAATATTGTTACGAAGAAAAATCATTCTTTTTTATTGCAAATCATATTTATTACTTTTACAGTGTGTTAGTTTAATACATAAATATAAAACAATTTAAAATATAAAAAGCTTATTCGAAGTGGTCTCCATTGGCTGCAACATAGTCCTTTAAACGTTGAGGCCAGTTATCAATAGAAGCACGCACTCTTTCCATGGGAAAATTCTTCACTGCCAATCGTATGGATTGTTTTCGGGACTCCAAATTATCATGGCGTTTAGAGCAAGCCATACTCTCTAAAACTGACCATAAATCATAATCCAGCGGATTAAGATCGGGACTAGACGACGGCCAGTCTTCAGCTCTGATGAAGTCCGAAACGTTCACTTCCAACCAAGACTGCGTGGACCGAGCTTTATGACCCGGCGCTGAGTCTTGTTGGAAGGACCATACTTGGTTATTGAACATGGTGTTGTTAAGAGGTTTAAGTACCTTCTCAAGAATGGTATCTTGATACACTTGTGCCAATGTTTTGATACCTTTTTCACAAAAATATGGCTCAGTCACTCCTTCATAGCTAACACCCCACCAAACCATCACTGAAGTCGGATAATGCCCACGTTGCACTCTGTCGACTAATTGGGAAGCTTCCTTAGAGCTTTGAGCATAAATACGGTCATTTTGTTTGTTAAAATGTTGCTCAATTGTAAAGATTTTCTCATCCGTAAACAAAATTTTTCTGTGACCTCCCTTTGCGTACCGCTTCAGTAGTTGCTTCGATTTTACCACCCTATTCTTTTTTTAATTATCAGTTAAAAAATGACCAGTGCGTCTCTTATAGGCTGCAAGTCTTAAGTCATCTTTTAAAATGCGCGACATGGTTCTGGGTGCTATCTTCATCTCCCGAGATAAAATCTTTTGCTTTCGGACAGGATTTCTTCGAATTCTTTCCCTTACTGCTTTGACCACCTTTTTCGTACGAACACTACGTGGACGGCCAGATCTTTTTTTGTCACAAACAGAGGAGGTCTCATTGTACCTATTAATAGCCCGGTACACAAACATTTGACTAATACCAAGCGTATGGAGAGTTTTAAAAATTACATTCGGCTCCATACCAACTTTGTGTAATGCAATCACAGCGATTCGGTTTTCTTTATCACCCCACTCCATTTTAATCTAGCAAAATATTGTACAATGTATTGGCGCCAAAATTAGAAAACACAATGAACAATCGTATAAAAATGACAGATTCCAAATTCAAATGTAATATCTTTCTTATTTTAAATGTAACATTATTTATGGCCATACTAAGTATATATGGCTAACAAATATACATATAATCACACCTTTATTCCCGGAGGGTTAGGTACAGGTGAATCCATTTCACCAATCATTGTATTCGGTCCCACGCAATAGGGGGTGAGCCTATTGCCGTTTTCCGGGCACTATTGTTGACTCGAACCATGGATCTGAGGCGGAGTCTGGGCTGTATATAACTGTCTGATGTTAAACAGGCCTATCCCTTAGTCGCATTGTACGACACCGCATGGGAAGATATGGAGTGGTCCAAATTCTACTCTGCCGTAAAACCACGCGGCGTATGAATAATATGAATAATACAATACAAAGTTAACAACCAGAGCAATACAAACAAAGACTTTAATTAACTGAGATTGTATGAATGTAGGTTGCTACATATTAAGTTATGACCTTAGAGCAAGCAGGAGTATACTGTTGCCTCTATTACCTAAGAGAGAAAAAAAAATGCATTTCCTGAATAAATACATATGTAATATCAGTGTTTCGCAAATTATCAGATCAAAACTAAGCTTCCGTGACATTGAACAAATACCCATATACATATTCACTTATTACGAGCAGTGATCTATCATGTTAATGAATGCTCTACTTAAGTTGAGGTTAATGCAACCTTCGTTAAAGTTTAAACTATCGTTAAATGATAATTGATTTGTATCCGCGATAGCCTAGTGGTATGGGTAATGGACTGTTGAGACGAGGTCTCGGGTTCGATCCCAGGTTTTACCACGGCACACACCAATGACGTTTCGATGCTTATCGAAGTTATGTGTGTATTTATAGCAGGTTTATAAGTGCCCGGTTAATGTCAATAGGCTCGCCACCTATTACATTGGGACCTAAACGTAAACTGGCGAAATGTGGGCGCTAGCAAATCTGCCTACCCCTACGGGGATATAGGCGTGAGTTTATGTTGTTATTTATACTGTTGGATGCTTAGCTTGTCTTCATCTATCGCCTTTATACCATTCCCTTTATCCCATTCGTAAAGGTTATCGTTGATAGGCATTTAATTTCCTTTATTGAATGTTATAGCACTTTGAACTTTCTTGTGGATAATTATACTTTCTCCTTTTTGATCTGGTTTCACCGCTTTTTTTTCTTTTCTGCACACTGTACTTAACAACATGATCAAAATAAACAGCTTTATTTAATATGAGAAACGATGAGATACCTACACAAGGCGTCTTATAGGTGCTGGCAAACTTCTTGAACAAAAATATTGCGCATGCGCATCTATATACTAAGAAATTGAAATTGATTTAATGTAATCTATGAATGGCTAATTGGGGCGCCCCGTCACCACCAAAGAGACATAAAAACCAGTACTGCATGGCTAAAGTATGTTGTCAAAAATGCATGTTAAGCCGTTGTCAAGAAATTTGCCGGTCTACACTAAGAGACTGTGCAACACATTTTGCACCACACTGCACCAGTTAATCACGGTGCGAACTAATTAGTTATTGTGAGCGCCGTTACGCGGTTGCGACGCGTCGCTCTGTCACAACTGAGAGGATACATTTTACGAAATGCGCCACAAATGGACCGTTTTGAATGGAGTGCGTAGATTTGCTGAATTCACTCTACATACAGATTATGTGGATTTTGGGTTGGTACTAATTCTCTACCGTATATTACAGTTTTAGACTGGAATATTGGAAATTACATACATACAAACATATAATCACGCCTTTATCCTTGAAGGGTTAACCAGAGGTGAATTAACACCCACATTTCACCAATAATTGTATTCAGTCCCACGTAATAGGGGATGAGCATATTGCCGTATTCCGGGCACACACACCGTATTGTTGAACAAGCCATGCATGTGAGGCTGAATGTGGGCTGTATATAACTGTCTGATGTTAAACGGCCCTATCCCTTAGTCGCTTTGTACGACACCGCATGGGAAGAGATGGGATGGCCCTAATTCTGCTCTGTCGGAAGCCACGCGGCATATTGGCAATTGTACTTTTACATTTCGTGATATTTAAAATATCTTCGCCTCACGAACTAATAAGCTGTTTATTTTATCGCAAAGAATAATAAATCATACCTGTATAAGAATTTAATGAGTATTCTTTCTACGTAGCTCAATTTATTACTTTAATGATACATAATTATGTATTCAGGGGGAAACCCCCATTAATTGTAATTTGTACTGTACGTATTATTTGTTTTCTTACATTCAATATGATCATATAATTAACTACCTGACCCGCCCCAGCTTCGCTCGGGGTATATTTTGAAGCTTCATATCCCTTTGAGCCCGTATGTTTTAGTCTTCAAAATATGTATGAAAAATTGCCGGATTTGTTAACATTTATTATCAATGCTCCACTCCCTTAAGTAGTAGCGTGATGATATATAGCCTAAAACCTTCCTCGATAAATGGACTACCCAACACTGAAAGAATCATTCAAATCGGACTAGTAGTTCCAGAGATTAGCGCGTTCAAACAAACAAACAAACAAACAAACTGCAGCTTTATAATATTAGTATAGTATAATTAATTTGTAATATTTAGTCTGTTCGGGTTCAATATATATATTACGTTTTTTAGTTATCAAACACATAATATGTATAAGGACGCACCCTATTTTTCTTTCTGCGGTTAATAAAGACAACAGCCCTCATCTACTTTTGTCCTATCCTTAAACACTTCAAGAGCTTTCTCTTCTGTTAAAAACTTTACATTATTAGGTATCAATTATATTGAGTGTTGCAATTTTTCAAACCACGAATATTTTTCCGGTTTCAACCCATAAGCTTATTCGATTTTCTACTTCTCTATCTTCACAATACCAATTTTTTCTTACCAATATTATTTGAGTGAGTGAAAAATAGGAATAGGAAACTGGTGATGACTGGAATGAAGCGGAACTGATATTTCAAATGAACGGGAAATTGATTGTGTGGTTACAAACTACATATTGAACTACCTAACGTTAACAGGAAATAATTCGTGTGGTTACCTGCTCTTGCGCATTCTACTCGTCATAACAGGTAGACCACCTACACTATTATTATTTTAATTGTAAAGAAATGATTTCCGAGTAGACTTACTTAATACATACATTACATATTCTTGTATATATTGGGTCATCTAGAACGGAAAAACTTAGAGGAAATTATCGTCGTCCTGGTTCTGACCTGTAATGCGTAGGGATGCAAGTAATGTCTTGAGGAAGGCATTAACTATGGAACTGGATAGCTACAAGGGGAAAGACCTAAGAAGAGATGGATGGACTGTGTGAAAGATGATATTGTTAAGAAGGGAGTGAATATTGAGATGATTTCAACTAGAGATGAATAAAAAAAACAACAATATGTTATACCTACCCCAAATAAACTTGGGATAGCGGCAGGAGCATGATGATTGGGCCAACTAGAACGAAATTAAGCATAACATACTGCGGATAAAATATGTTAAGATTTTTTTTACCATTATATAGCGACACCTCTTTACCAATGGAAAAGCAGTGTCAACATGTTTCCACCTGCTAAGATGCTGGTGTTGACATAACCCTTTCGCTTCTGCCAATTTCATAATTGTTTTCTTGACCTACTCTTGATCTGGTCTTACATTAAGATTTTTCAATGCGTACACATCATATCAATACAAAATATAAGATCCTTACAAATACACATATCAACAAAGTCTAGGGAACAAGGACATTTCTAGTTTTTATTTAAAAACCCTTTCTTGTAATAGTGAGTGTTTTATATCAATAGAAGGGTATTTTTATACCGTTTTTAATTTTAATTTTAATAAAAACATTTTCATACCAAATTATTTTTTTTTTAAGAAAGAATTGAATAGTGCCAATATTGAGTATTACAACCTTCTATGATTAGGCACAAAAATAACGAGATAGTAAGAAATACAGTAATTAACCGTACTTTAAACGTTTTTAATAATCTGTAGGACCTCCTAAAGCATTAGCAACAGCTCGACAACGGCGTGGCATACTTAGTATGAGATTGTCAATCATCGTCTGTGGAATATGGCTCCATACACTGCGAAGGTGTAAAAAAAGTTGTTCTTCAGTGTTCAGATTTTCCAAAGAATCACTGAAAGCTCTTCTCCCAAGCAAATCCCAGGCATGCTCTATGGGATTGAGGTCGGCAGACTGAGCAGGCCATTCCAACGTCGTCATATTGTGCTCGCTTAACGCATTGACCACTACCCTCGCGGTGTGTGACCGTGCATTATCTTGCATGAACATAATATCTTGACCGAACTGCTGTCGATGAGGGATTACCATGGGGTGTATAACCTCCTGAATGTATTGGTTTGCATTCAAATTGCCCCGTATCCAAACGAGGTCGGTCCTTCCACCAAGGCGGATTCCAGCCCATACCATGATTGTTCCACCTTGGTAAGGATGAACTTCTTGCGGATTCTGGAGACGACTCCGACGTCCAGGAACTCGCCATATACGCACTCTTCTCTAATCAGGATGAAAACCGAAGCAAGATTCGTCGCAAAACAGAACCCGTGCCCATTGATGGTCGGTCCACTGTAAATGTGCGTTAGCCCACAATAAGCGACGACCTCGATTTCCACGTCGAAGAGCTGGAACCCTAAGCGGTCTGCGAGCATAAAGATTGGCTTCGTGTAGTCTTGTTCTGACAGTTTGATCGCTAATAACCACTTGATGCTGAGACTGGAGGCCTGCGACCAACTGACGAGCAGTAATCGAGGGTTGCCGCCTTGCGGAATTTTGCAAGAAACGATCTTGTCGCGGGGTAGTAACCCTATTTCGTCCCCTGTGACGTTCGGCAACATCCCCTGTAGACCTGTAGCGTGCCCATAATCTGCAAATTACGCTTGGTTGGGTGTTGACAGCATCCGCTACGTCGCGTTGAGTTCGTCCAGCTTGCAGCATACCAACAGCCCTTAACATCTCTTCGCGACTTAAATGACGACGTGACATGATGACTACAGTCACAAAAATGCACAAACCATACGTAAAAGACGTATTATTGATAATAAATGTTATTTACAATCAAAAAAAATAATTTTTATTTTGCCTCAGAGAAACTGCACAATCAAACACTTTTAAGTTTTCCCTCCATATTCGAAAATCATTACTTATTTAAATTTATTTTTAAATTTCGAACAACTCTGTAATCTACTTTATTCTATTTTTATTTATTTGCTGCCAGTTATTTGCAAAACAAGATTTACACGAAAAAAAATAATTGGGGTCATCTTGTTCCCTAGACTTTGTTGAGGTGTTTATTTGCACCAAGCGGGAATCGATACTGCGACCTCTGACGTAATAGTTTAACGTTCTACCACCACGCCACACAGGTCGTCAATCCTAGAATAGTTTGTTATAGCAGCCTTCTTATGAGGGCATTGGCCTCTTAGTTCATGTTAATTGCCTTAGTCATCAAAACAAACGCCTGAATACGGTTTTAATTAAAGTAAATGAAATCAAGTTTCGTAACTAGATTATGGTGGTCTTATGGTACTAATATGGATATAATGGCGGACTACCATGTTAATTTATATCCACTATAAAAGGAAGTCAAATGTATCATATTACCATTTATGATATTGAAGTCGAGATTAGAGCTCGAATCCTGTAAACGGCAGAAATTGCGTGATTCATCACAATGAAAATATTTTAGTTTGACCTTAAGCATAACTTGCACAAGCAACCTTTTACAATGCAATGTCTCAGCATCAGTACGTGGCAGTTGTTAAACAATTATTCTTAAAGGAAGTAGGTAAATATTGCACTAGTGTACCGAAACTAGCTGACAATTTAGTCAATTTTGTCACAATAATTTCTCTTCAAATGAGACTCATTACAGATGACGTACCGTATGTAGCAAAATGAGATAGGCCCTTTCTGTATCATACGCTCCGTATTTGCGGCTGTAATCTATGATACACTTTTTTCCCGTGTGAAAAATCCCCACGGATGCCCCCTCCGCCGGTGGAAGAGGTTATGTCGGCCTCGAACCGACTAAAACGCACAGCGCCTGTGGGTCGTAATTGCTTGCCGAAGGTGAGGTTTACAGGCATATCCCTGGCACTCCGGCCGACCCAGGGCCATCTCTCTAAATCTGGCCCTTCGGGTGTGGGAACCACAGAGTCCCCCAACTCGTCCCCGGAAAGGAATAGAAATCTATAATACACTAGAATCCGTCATGTCATACACAACAATAACTAAACGTCACTCAGTGTGAAAGTAACCTACCTTTCTTTTGAAAACAATTTGTATTAGCTTTAAGATCGGCAATTAACTATTCAAAGATTCCATCCTGGTTAATTTGATGCCATAAAAAGTCAGTTATATCATGTTTTTATGCAGAATTCATCTCTTTTAATGTCAGCATCAACAGCTGAATTTATACCAAACTCTTTGATAGTACACTTTGATTTACATTTAATGACACATTAGCAATACGTTATATAAAATTTCTCAAAAATTACTTCTCCATGTTCTTTGTTTAGTATTCCGTAGTTGATTATTTTCATTGTCCTCGCATATTAATATACAATTGTATTGTAAATCTTGTAAACAATGCCGATGGATGCCACTGCGGCTGCCAGGAACGATTGGCAATAATACAGATTTTAAATTCACTTGCATTGAATCTATTTATTTATATAGCCTTTACATGAGATTGTTTGATGTCTGACTGGGATATAAAGTAGTCGCTCAACGATTAAACTATAACTCGAGGATAAATGTGCAGGTACCAGATTTGCAAGAGAATAATTGAATTACTTTGTGTAGATGATCACTTAACAAATAACAAGGTAAATCCATTGCATTTTAGGAGAAAATTATATATTTTCAAACTGTTTTGAGACGTACTCAATCTCATCGTCACAGTTGCATCCAGAGTTGACACTTAGGGGCAAGAGATTTCCTTATTGTTTTTGATTGGCAAGTTACGGGAGCCCCTGTCGTCTGACTCCCCAACGTAACAGAAAAACCTCTGCCAGAGCCTCGTTCGTTGTTTTGCCAGGTATATCAACTTGCAGGTGAGGTTGATTGGTTCTCAAATATGTTTATAGACACCCTGTAGTTGATAGTATACAAAGTCTACTGCAGTTCACCACCCTGAGTGAAACTTCAGTCCTGACAGGAGACTCCTGACTAAATAAAAACCATGACTCATAATTACAGATTAGGTTATGAGATTCTGGAGACAATACGCGGCCGCCGGAGATAATCAAGGTGTATGCCAATATCTCTATGCGGGCTATGATATAACTGTTATTGTTTCAGAATTTGCTCACACATACACACATCAACAAAGTCTAGGGAACAAGGACATTTCTAGTTTTTATTTAAAAACCCTTTCTTTTAATAGTGAGTGTTTTATATCAATAGAAGGGTATTTTTATACCGTTTTTAATTTTAATTTTAATAAAAACATTTTCCTACCAATTTTTTTTTTTTTAAGAAAGAATTGAATAGTGCCAATATTTAGTATTACAACCTTCTATGATTAGGCACAAAAATAACGAGGTAGTAAGAAATACAGTAATTAACCGTACTTTCAACGTTTTTAATAATCTGTAGGACCTCCTAAAGCATTAGCAACAGCTCGACAACGGCGTGGCATACTTAGTATGAGATTGTCAATCATCGTCTGTGGAATATGGCTCCATACACTGCGAAGGTGTAAAAAAAGTTGTTCTTCAGTGTTCAGATTTTCCAAAGAATCACTGAAAGCTCTTCTCCCAAGCAAATCCCAGGCATGCTCTATGGGATTGAGGTCGGCAGACTGAGCAGGCCATTCCAACGTCGTCATATTGTGCTCGCTTAACGTATTGACCACTACCCTCGCGGTGTGTGACCGTGCATTATCTTGCATGAACATAAAATCTTGACCGAACTGCTGTCGATGAGGGATTACCATGGGGTGTATAACCTCTTGAATGTATTGGTTTGCATTCAAATTGCCCCGTATCCAAACGAGGTCGGTCCTTCCACCAAGGCGAATTCCAGCCCATACCATGATTGTTCCACCTTGGTAAGGATGAACTTCTTGTGGATTCTGGAGACGACTCCGACGTCCAGGAACTCGCCATATACGCACTCTTCTCGAATCAGGATGAAAACCGAAGCAAGATTCGTTGGAAAACAGAACCCGTGCCCATTGATGGTCGGTCCACTGTAAATGTGCGTTAGCCCACAATAAGCGACGACCTCGATTTCCACATCGAAGAGCTGGAACCCTAAGCGGTCTGCGAGCATAAAGATTGGCTTCGTGTAGTCTTCTTCTGACAGTTTGATCGCTAATAACCACTTGATGCTGAGACTGGAGGCCTGCGACCAACTGACGAGCAGTAATCGTGGGTTGCCGCCTTGCGGAATTTTGCAAGAAACGATCTTGTCGCGGTATAGTAACCCTATTTCGTCCCCTGTGACGTTCGGCAACATCCCCTGTAGACCTGTAGCGCGCCCATAATCTGCAAAATACGCTTGGTTGGGTGTTGACAGCATCCGCTACGTCGCGTTGAGTTCGTCCAGCTTGCAGCATACCAACAGCCCTTAACATCTCTTCGCGACTTAAATGACGACGTGACATGATGACTACAGTCACAAAAATGCACAAACCATACGTAAAAGACGTATTATTGATAATAAACGTTATTTACAATCAAAAAAAATAATTTTTATTTTGCCTCAGAGAAACAGCACAGTCAAACACTTTTAAAAGTTTTCCCTCCAAATTCGAAAATCATTACTTATTTAAATTTATTTTTAAATTTCGAACAACTCTGTAATCTACTTTATTCTATTTTTATTTATTTGCTGCCAGTTATTTGCAAAACAAGATTTACACGAAAAAAAAAAATTGGGGTCATCTTGTTCCCTAGACTTTGTTGAGGTGTTTATATGCTCTGCGTATATACATTTCTCATAAACGGTTCATTCAACTCCCGCGTTCTTAAGATTATTTAGCGCGATAGTCAGTGCAGTATTCTGCTAACACGTACTAATTATGAGAATTGTTATTACGAGACACATTAATGCAAATTATAGCGGTGTTTCATTACAAACAGCGGACTCTATTGGTAGCTTTCCACGGTGCGGGAGTCTGCCCCTTTTGGCCTATTGCACTACTAAATTCCATTAACAGTTTCCTTCCAAGTTCCAACCTATTACACTACCAAATTTTGCCACCAGTATAGGTAGTAGTAGGCTGCTACAATACTGGTAGGTAGTGTAATTTGGTATTGTGATTGAATAGAAGGGCTACCAATAGTATCTTGGGAAATGTTTAATTCCCTTCTTCACTCCGTATCAGTTGTATTATGGGTAATTAACGAATGGTCTTGCTATATTTCTGACCCGTCGAACTATTTACTATATAGCAAATACTGAGGTTGTATCAAAAATTACCCAAGCTTCTGAATAGTAGGGCAGAAGAGAGCAGATATTATCGTGCATGGTAGATTGACCACCCTGCTATGCTAGGCACAAGTTATGCACTGACGAACCCCGCTTCAATTGCTTTCAACGGTGTGTGTCGTGACTTCCACCCACCACCGCCACTACGGACTATTTAGGCTTCCACTGATGATTTTCCAACGGGTCATCGGTGCTACTTTATCCGTGTCTGGTCGCAGAAACGCACACCGTGGATAGTGGTCTTTACTTCTATTGTGCCTTTGTAATATTTGCTATCACTGTTAAAACTATAAAAGTAGGAGTTTTGATTTTACATAATATGTTGTAAAATGCATATGCGTATTAGAACACATTATGTAAATCTAGCTATGTAATTGCAATAATAATAACCTTGTACTAACAAAAATATGGTTTCGTTGAGGCAGGCTTTCTGTTTTTTTTTTAAACTTAGTAGAGATACAAACTCTTTATAGTTAAATGTTTACGCGTACAGAATAGACACGCACTCAGTTATTAATTATTTGTTAAGTTTTTCTAAAAGGTAATTGAGCAGTCCGACTGGGGGAGTACCTCAGCCCTACAGAATACCACGGCCATAATAACCTCGTGTTGTGTTCCTGGCGATGAGTAGAGTAGCCAGAAGCCAGTCGTCAGCGCGGATGTGACTCCTCTGGTGTTGCACACTTCCATAGGCCACTACGTTCCGGTGGGCCGTGTGCTTGTCTGCCACCTAAGTGGTATAAAAAAAAGTTGTTTGAGTTTGTTAAATGTGAAGAGGAAAAGAGACAATACACTATAAATATTGGCTTCAAGTAAGTAATTTGGAGGAGTACTCACCTTTCTTCTTATGTATTATTCATTGTCTTCTCCCCAGCTCCTGGTGGTGGTGAGTATCCTTATACTTTCCACCACGTGGACTTTGAATTTTACGCACAAATATCTTAGTAGCTGTATATTTATTTTATTTATTTCGTAAAAATACGCTTTTTTTCATGCGCATTATACCCACGGATAACCCCCCCCGGTGGGAGAGGTTATGTCGGACTCGGACCGACCAAAACGCATGCCAACTGTCGGTCGTTTTTTGTTGCCGAAGGTGAGGTTAATAAGCATATCCCTCGCACCCCAGCCGACCCAGGGCCATTTCTCTCGATCTGGCCCTCACCTCGGGTGTGGGGACCACAGAGTCCCCAACTCGTCCCCGGAAACCGGGAGGCGCGCCGCCTACGCGGCCTGCTTCTGCCAGGGTTGCCAGGCGGCTCCACCCGTCACCCCCAGGACTGCGCTCATGGGGGGCGGAGGTCGTTCACTATTCATACTATTTTTAAAACTTATCATATCTTTTATATGATAAAGACTAAACATTGCTTTAAAATGCGAAACACTACAAAATGTTAAGACTCGTAACACAATACATTTTTTCACTAAATCTTAGCATGACGTGATCCGTTATAACGTGGTTTTTATTGTCTTTTACGCGAATTTGATACATTTGTATAGAAACGGTAGTTCAGTACGCGAGACGAATTCGAATTCTGTAAAATTTTATGTGTATATAACTCTTAATAATTGATGTTACGCAGAAACAACTGTTAGTGCTATAAAATCAGTAGCTACGTTCTTTATTTTGAAAAATATAAGGTCTTCCAAGAACATTTTGCTGTAATTATAACGGTTAAGGTACCTGCCCTTCCTGGCCCGGTTCAGATATACCTACACCCTGTATATATAGATGTCCTACATATATTGTAATGCAATTTGATACACAATCTAATAACGCCCTTATTCGGTAAAAATAACGGTTATTTATTTATTTGCGAATTATAATGGTCTGTCTATGCTTTATTAAATGTCTATTACTTGATGTCGACGAACGAAGCGCTCATACGACTATGCACGGTTTAATAACAGTTCTTGTATAACAACGGTTATTAGCCGCTATTAACACTAAAATAACAAAGTTATGCGAAAATAACGCTTCAAACGTTAGGTACGCTGATATTTGCTTTAGATTTCGAAAGTGATTTCATAAGACTTGAATGATTGAGTACAATACTTGGACGGCACTTGACTTAAGCATTCCTAACGTGGTCAGTGGATCAATAAAATGTACAAATATCTATATTTTTGCATAACAAAACTATTACAAGGATTAATCTTACGACTGGTTGGTCAATCCGTACATCAGTGCTCATCTTGTTATATAATCGCTCAAGTGGTTGGGCTGTTAAGGAGCTGCGGGATATTTTATTTGACGGAGAGCAAATTGTATTACAATTCAAGGTCACCGTACTACCGTAACAATTGGAAGGTGAATAATATAAAAACTATTTTGATTTCAATTACTTACCGAATATCTTGCGATGTTGGTCTGAATGAAATCGATAATTGTGGTACGCAGCCACCAACACTACCCGACAGTGACCACGCGATGCCTGATATCCATATCAGGCAACGCGATGTCCGTGCAGTGCTGCAATCACTCGATGTCCGGAAAGCCAGTGGTCCGGATGGTATTCCAGCGGTAGTTTTGAAAAAATGTGCAGCGGAGTTGTCTCCAATGCTTACGCGCCTGTACCGGCTATCCTACAGTTCGGGTACAGTGCCTTTGCCTTGGAAAGAGGCGAATGTTCAGCCGATTCCCAAGAAGGGGGATCGCTCGGAGCCAGCCAACTATCGACCCATAGCCGTCACCTCAGTGCTGTGCAAAGTGTTCGAGCACATAATTAACAAACAGCTCATGCGGCACCTAGAGGATCACTCCTTAATTAATGACCGGCAATATGGCTTCAGACCGAAACGGTCAACGGGTGATCTTCTAGCATACGTTACCCATCTTTGGGGTGAGGCTATGGACAAGCACGGCGAGTCACTGGCAATTAGTCTTGACATCGCCAAAGCTTTCGATAGAGTCTGGCACAAATCGCTTCTTTCCAAGCTACCTGCCTTTGGTCTGCCTTCTAGGCTGTGCAACTGGGTTGCTAGCTTCCTGCAGGGGCGCCGTATTCGCGTCCTTTGTGACGGACGAGCTTCGGAGTTTCTGCAGGTTAATGCTGGCGTGCCCCAGGGGTCCGTCTTATCACCCACTCTCTTTCTTCTGCATATCAACGACATGCTGTCTACCGGCAATGTTCATTGTTATGCAGACGATAGCACTTTACATGGGAGTTATCATGAACATCCTGCGGCCAAGCAGTCAGATATCGCAGAGAAAAGGCAGCTTCTTGTCACTGAGCTTGACGGGATCCTGAATCACATTTCTCAATGGGGATCTGAGAACCTGGTTGAGTTCAATGCCAAGAAGACGCAGGCATGTGCGTTTACAGCAAAAGTATCTTCTTTCCTTCCCCTCCCCACTCTTCAGAGCACGCCACTGCCACTGCAGGACAATCTCAATATCCTAGGTATGGATGTTCGCTGCAACCTGAATAACAAAAACTACATCGAAAGCATCATCAAAACAGCCTCACGAAAACTCGGAGTCCTGAACAGAGTGAGACGATTTTTCACGCCGGAGCAGCGGTGTCTTCTATACAAGACACAAATTCGCTCCTGTGTGGAGTACTGCTCGCATCTCTGGGATGGTTCAGCAAAGTACTTACTAGATGCTCTCGACAGGTTGCAGCGACGTGCGGTCCGCATCATTGGGAATCCCGAGATCACGAACACCCTAGAACCTTTACAGCTGCGTAGAGATGTTGCGTCCATGGCTGTATTTTACCGTATGTACCATGGGGAGTGTTCTGATGAGCTCTTCCAATTAGTCCCACTCTCCCCTTTCCTACACAGGACAACACGTGCAGGTCTTAGATGTCATCCGCACACGGTGCAAAACATCCGATCAAGAACCAAGCGGTTCGGAGACTCTTTCCTCTGTCGCACCATCAAGGCCTGGAATTCATTACCAGCTCACGTGTTTCCTTCTTCCTACAGTCCCGGGTCCTTTAAGCGGGGCGTGAAAAAGCATATGATAAGGCCGTCAAGCTGAGTGTCACCATTGTCACACGGTATGTGTAAGTAATGGTGACCCTCTTTTCTGGGACTTTGCCTTCAGCTTACCATCAGGCAAGGCGAAGTCCAATTGACGTGTCCTATATAAAAAAAAAAAAAAAATGATCTTGTTTCATTAAAATTTTTAATTTTTATTTATTTATTTATTTTTAATTTAATTAAAAAAAACATTTTTTACAGATTTATTCATCCCGCGATGTAAATTTCGAGATGTTTAACTAAAAAGTGTTTTTGTAATTGTAATGAAATAAATCTCGAAATTTATGTCAAATTAATTCTCACTTTGTTTTGGTTGTATGTTAACCTAAACGCGCAATTACACACGAATAACAGCTGTGAGCAAATTCAACACAACTATTACACCTCTCGACAAATATCATGGACTTGCTCAATACGCGCAGTATTCCTTTCTTGGGCGTTTTTTGCGGATATCATGGGATGCTACATCTATGGACGAGCTCAAATTTACCAAGCATATATTAGGTCTTTACTCATGAAATTGCCGAAATTTTCTTGCAGATTCATGAGTTCGTTATTCCTGTAATTTAATAGATATTTACATTATTTATATTTTGTTTGAAAGTTGATTTCAAGATTTTACAACTCTGTATTAAATTTTGTCTTTATTGGCCGCTTAGTAAATTAAATTTTGATGAACATTTCGTATTATTTTTTTACAGCTGTCACTTTTCCAAAATGTAATAAAAGTGTTTATTAGCTTAATGTTGTCTCATAGATACACAAAAAAATCATAAAATTTGGATTTGTCATTCCTTAAAAAAATGCTAAAATGTTAGTACTGAAAACTGTGTTGCCTCCGATTACTTCAAAAAAAAAAACGCAAAATTTGCGCCCGCCAGGGCCTTGTTTGTCTCGCAACTTAGGTCCAAGATATTTCTCCAGACGTATACCGTGGTTACATACAAACCGGGTCATACACCTACCTACTAATCATAATCACAAACCTGTGTCTGTAATGAACAGGTCTTATTACGTACTTTCTTAGAACAAAAGAAAGTAATTTATTTGCTTCTACGTTGTTACCTGTTCCTTTATCAGTGAGCGAAGGAAATAGGTTAATATTATGTCGCCTTTCAGTGATAAGCACAACATACAGGCAGGATACGTGACTTCCTTACTTAAGTTATATTTACACGTGTAAAACGTGTTGTAATTGTTGCCACATTATTATGAGGTAGGTAATTACGTTTTATTGTACAGATACGGGTAAACATCTAGAATAAAAGTCGGTGTTGTGAGGGACAGTAGAAGGGATAAACAAGTACTTCCATGTTTTTATGACGAGGCTAGTGCCCAGGAGCCCATTTTTGGGGACCCCTATAACCGATAATATTTGCTTACGCAGTCTCAGTAATTGGTCACAGGCAACGTACGTAATGGCTGTCGTAGTCCAATGACTGTCGTAATCCAACGACTGTCGTAGTCCAATGACTGTCGTAGTCCAATGACTGTCGTAATCCAATGATTGTCGTAGTTCAATGTCTGTCGTAATCCAATGACTATCGTAGTCCAATGACTGTCGTAATCCAATGACTATTGTAGTCCTATGACTATCGTAATCAAATGACTATTGTAGTCCTATGACTTTCGTAGTTGAATGACTATGAAAGTCCTATGAATCTTATAGGCCAATGCTTTAATTAATATAAAGAGGCAACACATGTTAAATCTAGAAATGCTGGTAAGTGGAATCCTTGATTGATTGTTCAGTAGACCGCTAGTGATACCTCTTAGTGTTTATAGATCAAAACATTCATATTTATATGTTAAAACAGTTTTACTTTAATAAAAAGAAGACAATTTTTATACGTTAATAGATTTATATATTCAGCTGTCCCTCGCTAAAGTGCGTAAGTATCCGCTTAGTGAACTACATAAACGAATACCAAGTACTGCTATATAATTATATTATTAGCCTAATAAATATGTATTTAAGTGTAACACTAATCTATAAAATACTTGTTTCTTTTTTGTTACTTAAATGAATAAAATTATACCTACTTATCATTTCTAAAAAAGTATAAACAATTTTTTAATATTTCCGCCCTAGTGTTTTTAGAATGTTTAATTAATTAGTGTATCATTGTCATAATATCAAACTGTTATAATGCAGATTTTTTGGTAAAAGTGTTCTGATGAGCTGTGCCAACTAATCCCACCCTCTCCTTTCCTACACAGGACAACACGTGTAGGGCTTAGATGTCATCCTCACACTGTGCAGAATATACGAGCAAGAACCAAACAGTTCGGCGACTCTTTTCTTTGCCGCACCACCAAAACCTGGAATTCATTACCAGCTCACGTGTTTCCTTCTTCCTACAGTCCCGGGTCCTTTAAACGGGGCGTGAAAAAGCATCTGATGAGGCCGCCAAGCTGAGTGCCACCATTGTAACACTTATTGTCTGTAATGATGACCCTCTTTCCTGAGACTTTGCCTTTAGCTTACCATCAGGCGAGGTGAAGTCAAGTTGGTGTGTCAAGATAAAAAAAAAAAAATCCATGTCGACTACGATGCCTATCCGGTCTGATTACTTCGTACGTTGGACTGACTATCAGTAAGTATTATTCAATGCGTTAATGGCACAGTATGAACTTTACTGTGATAACACTAGTAATGGCATGCCCACGGCAGGGGTGCGAGGATTGGTCGTTTTGCGAGGGATGTGCGTTTCAACCTCACTTTCGGCAAACAACAACGACGCACAGGCGCAGTGTGTTTTAGTCGGTTCGAGTCCGACATTACCTCTCCCACCAGCTCCGGCGGGGAAGATCCGTGGGGATATTGCACAAAAAAAAGTAATGGCATGCATGCTGCCAGCTTTTATATTTCTGCGTATTAATTTGTTTGTATACATTTATTTGGTTTTATTGTGCTATGTACATACATACATATAATCACGCCCTTATCCCTGGAGCTGGCACAGGTGAATTAACACACACTTTTCACCAATAATTGTATTTGGTCCCACGTAATAGAGGGTGAGCCTATTGCCGTATTCCGGGCACTATTGTTGAATCGAGCCATGCATCTGAGGCTGAGTCTGGACCGTATATATCTGTCTGATGTTAAACAGCCCTATCCCTTAGTCGCCTTGTACGACACCGCATGGGAAGAGATGGGATAGCCCTAAATCTGCTCTGCCAGAAACCACGCGACAATTGTGCTATATAGTTAATCATAAACTGTTGTAGGAAAGAGATTATATCGACCAATAATAAGCAAAGCTAACATTTTGTCTATAGTAAAATAGTCATAAACAAAAGAACGGAGCTCTCTCTTAAAGTCCCATTTACACGGGAAAGTATTAAATCTGGGAACAAAGCATGTCATAGTTCAACAGCTAATAACTCACCAATACTACGCGTGTGCACGGCCTCTTACCCGACAGATTTGGCAATGATAACAAGAGAAACCATATAGCCATGTACCGTCGCCCTCAAAAGTAGCCGAACATATTTCATGTTACCGATCAGCTTGGTAAACTTCTCATAAAAAACATGAAATGTACACATTAAAATTGTTTTCTGAAGGTTACACAAATACTTAATCATTAATTAAAATATAATAAATACTTAATCAGTAAATGTGCTTATAGGATCGGCAGCGCGAGTGTGGCTTCTCTGGTGTTACACGCGTCCTTAAGCCACGGTACCCACATTCCATCAGGTGGGCCGTGCGCTTGTCTGCCACCTAAGTACCTCTCGCCATAGGCAGGGAATTCATCCTCACACATTGCGAACTGAGAAGGTGCACTCTATGCGGTATGACAGATACTTCATCCCACGCACACTTAAGTGCACTTAAAACCGGGAAAACCATCTTAAGATGTGGAATGACCTCCCTGCTGCGGTTTTCCCAAGCACCTACAATATGGAGTTCTTCAAGAGGGGCATCAGAAGGTTTCTTCATGGTCGGCAGCGCGAGTGTAACATCCCTGGTGTTGCATACGTCCATAGGCCCACGGTAACCACTTTCCATCAGGTGGGCCGTGTGTTTGTGTATAAAAAACGATAGTTTGTAAGTTACAGGACTGACAGATCATACAATTCAGTTAATCCTCAATTTAAGAAACGTCAAAAAAAATGTTAGCTGTAAAATTCAGCCTCCCAGACAATGGCCAAGTCATGCAAAAATATAAAAAAAATTGATGTCAAAAAATAATGTAAAACTAGACATGTAACTAAAACCAACAATGCAGAACTTAACTGATTTGACAATTGATAGTAGAAAATCGTCCTTTAAAACCTTAAGTTACGTGTTAAGTTAGTTAAGTGTTATAGTTTTACTGCCTGATTATCTGGTTTAGTTTCTATCATCTATCATCATTTCTATCTATCATAATGAAGTTCATATTCGTATGAAAATTGAGTATCTTGTAGACAGCGACTTCTGTGGGCGACCGTACCCAATGTTCGCTATCAAGGCATGAAAGGAAAACAGTAAACCAGTTTCTCTAATATTTTAACGTTCTAACCGGTACCTGAATATGTCTTTATTTTCTTGTGCGTACATAATTGCAAGGAGCTTGGAGCCTAATGATATTTTATAGCAGTTCCTGTACCATAAGTTAGCGTTCATGTTAGTGGGTGGCTTCGACATCGTTGGCTCGATTTACGTGTCGGGTATTTCTCAGTGTGTAGATACGTGCTTGGTGGAAGGCAATAATTACGTCGCCGACCATTACGTGGGTCAAAAGTATAATTCATATAAATTCTGTCTAACCCTCCGGGGAGGTTTAGCAACGAGGTTACTCATATTGTATGTTCCCAGGGGGGAATATATAATGAGAAACCTCTTTGTGCGAATAAAACTAGTCTATGCTTTTTCTTTTTTATCGGACTGTCAATCTTCGTTGCACATCCAGAGCCTGTATTTTGGAGCTTTGGGTCCTTATGGAGTTACTAGCGGTTAACCCTAAAATCAAGAGGAAAACACCAAAGCCTCTCTTACTATATAAATAACTTAGAAGAATTAAAAATATTATATTTATTACTAGCTGTCCCGGCAAACGTTGTTTTGCCATATAATGTTAAGGGTGGACTACCCTTAACATTTAGGGGGATGAAAAATAGATGTTGTTCGATTCTCAGACCTACCCAATATGCTCACAAAATTTCATGAGAATCGGTTAAGCCGTTTCGGAGGAGTTTAACCACAAACACCGCGACACGAGAATTTTATATATAAGATTAATATATTACATAACATAAACTCACTCCTATATCCCCGAAGGGGTAGCCAAAAGTGCTAGCACCCACATTTCGCCAGTTTATGTTTAGGTCCCAATGTAATAGGTGGCGAGCCTTGCCATTAACCGGACACTTTTTTTATACCACTTAGGTGGCAGACAAGCGCACGGCCTACCCGATGGAAAGTGGTTACTGTGGCCTATGGTCGTTTGTAACACCAGAGAAGCCACATTCGCGCTGCCGACCCTGTAAGCATAGAGTTTCTGTGCCGTTAGTGTAGAGGATAAAGCAGGACAAGCCTTTAGTCATCCCACTAACAGCACAAATGCTCCAGTAAGCTCTGGTTACCCTACTCACCGCTGGGAACACAACACTAAGTTATTATAACCGCGGTATTTATTATGTAGGGCGGAGGTACTTCCCCAGTCAGAAATACCGCCGTGTTCTACCTCTTATAAAAACACTATATTAATAAATAACAAATATATATACATATTATTTAGTATAGTTGTCTTAGTATATATGGATAAAAATAGTTGCGGTAGTTTATACGCATATTACACATTGAATTATAGCAATTATTACTTGTTACTTTTTATTTGCACTTTTTTCCACAATAAATTAATGTGTAAGTACAAAATTTCAAGTAATAAGTCGTGGTGTAATCCTAAAATAATAATAATTATAATAATAATGACGTCTTTATTGTACACCAATTACACATTACAATGGAATTAGTGATACAAGTTCCGTGGTACGTACAGATGGCGGCCTTATCGCTCTGCGGCAATTTCTTACAGGCAACCATAGGATGAAGATAAGACTATATCATTATCAATTTTTTTAATCAAACTATTTTATTTATTTTATACATTGTAGTTAAACTGTTGACCAACAATTTCAAGATGCTTTATTTTGACTTTGACTATAATTAAAAAAGATGTAAGTAAATAATCCATAGCTTTGATTATAATTACATAAATACCATACAATTAACAGTTCATAGATTGACAAATGTTACCAGCAATTTCGTAACCTCAAAGTATACACAAAGAAAGCAACTAACATGTTCTTCCGTCCAAACAAGCTTTATGAAGTACGCATAACAAATTTAATCCGACACATACAAATACTGTCAGGTTGAAATATGGCGAGTGATGGACCACAACGAGTAGCCGGCCAAAGTAACCTATCAATGTACTGGTCTAATAGTAAATTACATAATAAATGATTGAGGTCAGCACTATTTAGTAGTGATGTAACATGCTGTATCGATGTTAGATCCGGCTGCTGGTTCCTATTCGTTGATACGTAACTTCATAGTGTTCTATGTCTTTATTTGATGGGTGGGTACCAGAACGGTATTGTTCAGTGACTATTATATTACCGCTGATATTGCAAAAAAGCCATTAAATTTAATTTATTAAAACACGCTTGAAGTTCAAAATAAAATGAACAACAGTTCATTACATTTTCATTCGCTCTACAAGATGCCATTTTCAATGTCATTTGTTGCAGTCTGTGGCATGACAGTGGTATGGCCATGACATAAAATTTTATTTAATTACCCTTCTCCCTCAAGAATAGTACGGCTATGATAGCCTCGTGTTGTGTTCCCGGCGGTGATAAGGGTCACCAGAGCTCACTGGAGAGTTGTTGTGCTGTTAGTGGGAAGTCCTGATTGTATCTTCTGCACTGACGGCATAGAAACTCTGGTCTTACAGGCTTGGTAGCACGGGTGTGACTCCTCTGGTGTTGCACACATTCATAGGCCGCGGTAACTATTAGATTAGCTTAGGTAGGTTGTTCTAGGATGTAGACTATTATATATTCTCTAGATGAAGTTACAATGGGATGTGGTCATTGTGAGCCCGAGGAAGGACTGCCAGTGACATCACTCAATGAATTCCGTAAGAAAATTGCTACTAGGAACTATTTTATTCGAATTTGCTCGCGATATAAAGTTGATAAATTTAAGAGAATTGTGAATAAGTTTTATCGACCAATAATAACGAGTCAGTGTGGTTGTGGCTTTAGCTACTGAAACTGTAGCCATGCCGTAAATCAATTTCTGACGCAATCGGATATATTCCAGAAACTGCTAGTTATTTGGCAAATTGCTTCCACAGAGAATCGTTATTCGGAATAGTTATGAACCAGACTAGTTTCGAACTTAATATCAATTCGGCGAACGCCAGTCCGACTAATATTACAGTCTGTGAAACTTCGGAATTTACTGAAAAGCTATAAAGACCTAGTTATATCTGATACTCACATAAAGAAACGTTTAAAACCACAAATACCAACCTAACAATGGTTTACGTGTTTGTAATAAAAAATAGTTAATTTTGATGATCATAATATATAATACATACCATAATTTTGAAGCTTCAATTTTCTTAGAACGTTAAACGAGTATCTAAGAAAACTTTGTCTGAATCTTTCCTTCTAAAAAAATGTATTTAATATGAATTTAGCTAGCGTAAAAGTTAGAAGAGTATTCAAAAATTGATCTGTACCGAATGTAAGCCCAAGTCGAATTTAACCACGGTTGTTTAGACAAACCCGTAAGGGTTTTTGTCAACCACGTACACAAGATGCCTTATTGGCCTTGTTTGTGAAAAGTAATAAATAATAAATGTAATAAAATAATAATGAGTAAATTTCCTTGGGGAATTCCTTTGTTTATTTGAAAAAAATTGTAAAAATTAAAAACATTCTATTTACTTAAATTTCCAAAAAAGCATTTGTGATGATGTTGATTCTTATATAGTATAGGTACTCATAAGAATAAAACATATATCTGAAAAACAATACCAATAAACGATTGCGTAATTGTTCTGTTAACATTTGAAATTTGTGTTAATTTTTATTATTTTCATTTATATTAATGAAACAATAACATAGTTTTTAGGAGTGTGTCAGATGAAATACCGGAAAACCGAGTCTGTTAGTAATAATTATTTATCTATATCTTTATAACCTATCCGAGTTACTACATCACATCGATGAATATAAACGCGTTTCAAATTGACCTGCGTCATCACTTTTCTCCGTGACTAATTATATAAAACGGAAGAACAAATTTTTGACTGCTGAAGACCAACCTCTGATTAGATTTGGAGGCTTAGAGTCTTGGAGGTTCTTCTCTTTTCCATTTGCTTGTCTTTTAGTGAAATGTTTTTCAAGGTCATAACTAATCAATAAGTGACATAGTGGTAAAACGCAGACCTAAAAATAATAAAGGTATGATTCCGAATTCTGCAGCACGCAGTGTGATGACTGTTCGTGGTGATGTGCTGTTGTTTTCATTCATTTGCATGCAGCAGTGTTGTACGGCGACACTGCTGCGCTGCTCATCTCGGCATGTAACGTCATAAACTCACAGAGATTATATGGGACCATTTAGTATGGGGAGCAAAAATATTATGTTGATACCGCACTTCATAGCAAACGATGAATCAGTTTTTATTCTATCTACATATCACGCCTTTATCCCCGGAGGGCTAGGCAGAGGCGAGTTAACACGCACATTTCACCAATAATTGTGTTCGGTCCCACGTAATAGGGGGTGACCCTATTGCCGTCTTCCGGGCACGAGGCTGAGTCTGGGCTATAAATATCTGTCTGATGTTAAACAGCCCTATCCTTTAGTCGCCTTGTACGATACCGCATGGAAAGAGATGGGGTGGTCCAAATTCTACTCTGCCGGAAACCACGCGGCTCACTATTCTATTTTTTTACTCTATTTGACGTATATCAAAAATATATCGACGAGAATCATAAATCGACAAATCGTCTTTCGGTATTCCGTAGAATAGTTGTTTTTGATGGGTATAACTTTTGTTCCGGGTAATAAACCTAAATGTGGTATGACCATCTCTTTTGTTCAAGATAAATGTTAGGAAATAGCCAGTAAGCAAATGAAATACACAAGCCTACAGACAAAAGCTCAAACCACCTATTACGAAGACAAACGGCTAGCTATAATACCTTGTTATTAAATGCAAGATATTATCATATCCAATTGCTTAGCTTGCATTTGTTGTAATGACCATAAGTGACGTTGTTTTTTCCAAAGAATTCAATGCCAAATAGGCACATTGAACTGTTTTGAGCTAGTCCAAATGGCTTTGATCCAATTGTTCAATTTCTAGGACATTATTTTATTTACACAAATTCCTTGAAGGCTTTTTCGTTTCATAGGTTTTTAGGAATACCTCGATTCTTAGATAGATTTAGATATTTTGAGATTTATACCTTATATATATTCAAAAAAAGTCTAGAACTAAAGTCTAGACTTTAGATATATGATGCTTTGTCGTCTAAGCATTAATTGCTAGGTACCAAAATTTGTGGTTCAGACAAGTCAAGGATATTATTATATTCGAAGAAATATACAGTTGTTTCAAGCATTTAATCCCACGTTATAAGACAGAGCCTATTGCGATCACGTTTTATAGGCTGTTTGCTATGGAGAATAGTACCACTCCTTAGCTAACAAAACACCCGTGGGTAGACATAGAATGACCCTACCATTACTCGTCGGGAACTACGCGTTCACTCAAAATCGAAAGGTTTTTCGAGTGCTGAAGACACGTGTCATTTGTAATTTTGCACCCGTTCTCTTTCTTGCAACTAGTTCTCACACAATGCATTACCATATAAATTGGTCGTGCTGCACTTTTATATCTTTGAGTACGACTGTCGCTATGAATAATTCACCAATGGCCGCAGTGACATCGTTCGCTTCAATAAGGGCATCTCGATATATGCCCTCAATGTTGCTTGTTTACTTTTTGTACCACAATCACTATTTAGATCACGGATCTTTGTGATATATTTCTTTGGAACAATAACTAGGATGGTAAAAACTGCGGGCGATTCTTGGAACAATGTTCAATTAAATTGAGAGGATTGCTCATGAAACAAAAACAATAAAGATAATTGTGATGGAACATACAAGCATCAACATGCTTTTATTTGTTTCAACTGTACCTATCTATTTATCTATCTATAACATAATCATCATCACATTAGCGAGATATCATCTGAGGCTTTTTATAGCTCGGAGCCCGAGGTACGCTGGTTCATTATTACTTAACTAATTATAGCTATTAAGGGAGCGACTACCGTCTGATCTCCAACCACGAGAGGAAAATCTCATCCTTTGATTGACATCATTATTTAGCCGCTTTGCAAGTATGTAAAATCAAGACCTGTTGATTAGGTTAGGATATGGAGAATGAGACCCCTCAATTTTTGGATTTCCCCCAAAATTTATTTGGATTGCTATGAGTTCTAAATACCGTCTACACCACTAGCAGTTCACGTTACCAGTATCTATTTTTTATAGAAAATATAGTTACAACATATACCTACCTATCTCCAACAAAATATAAGACATGTAAAGATGACAGTTAGCTGTCGTGTTTACATGTCAGATTAGATGGTTCATTTATTTCTACAGTTACTTAAAAAGAGTATGAAGTCAAATATAATAAGCTGTTCGAGAGTCAGCACATCAGCGTCAGCACGAGACAGTTTGACACATTTTAATTTTGTTTTGACATTACACAATCCCTTTGTGTAATGTCAAAACAAAATTAAAATGTGACTTTGGAGTTTTGGAGTTTTTTGGATGGATCTTAATTTTCTTTCCCGATTGAACCATTATTAAAGATTGACTAAATACTGTATCTGCCACATTATATGTGTTATATTTTGTTGAGCATACATAAGAAGATACTCCGCCCTTCAGAATACCGCGGCTATAATAACCTCGTGTTGTGTTCCCAGCGGTGAGTAGGGTAGCCAGAGCTCACTGGAGAATTTTTGCTGTCAGTGGGAAGACTAAAGGCTTGTCCTGCTTTGTCTTCTACTGACGCCACAGAAACTCTGTACTTACAGGGTTGGCAGCGCGACTGTGACTCCTCTGGTGTTACAGACGTCCATAGGTCACGGTAACCACTTTCCATCAGGTGGGCCGAGTGCTTGTCTGCCAACAAAGTGGTATAAAAAAAATACTAATAATGTGGTAAATAAACTACAGCAAACTGGGTCGGCCGGGGTGCGAGGGATATGCCTGTCAACCTCACCTTCGGCAACCAAAACGACCCTTAGGCGGCGTGCGTTTTAGTCGGTTCGAGTCCGACATAACCTCTCCCTCCGGCTCCGGTGGGGAGGTATCCGTGGGGATTTTGCGCACGTAAAAAAAAAAAGGTGCACTGATGACACAATGAGAAATTAACGTGGTTCAATACGAATAAACATACTTAGATATATTTTCTTTTATAAATACAATACATACCAATTCAAATTATTCATATATTCATTATTCATGCACAAAATTATTTACACACGGGCATTGTACCCGCGACCTCCAATGCAGCAGCCGAACGCAGACAAACGTCCAATGTATGTAAATAATTATACCTGTAATTTTTTTATACGCCAATTTGACTTCACCTCGCCTGACGGTAAGCTATAGTCAAAGTTTCAGGAAAGAGGGCGAACGAGGGTGACTCGTAGCATGTTACAATGGTGTCGCTCAGCTTGGCTTACACTTATGTACACGTAATATTCCTATAATGAGCTGCATATCAATACATAATACGTTAATTAGGTACTTATTTACTAACCACTACCCGCGATTTTTGAGACGTAGCAGTTGATGCCGACAAGTACCTACTAAGGGATCCAATATTATGTGTAACTAATTATTAAATGTGTACCCCTTTTTTAACATGCGAAAAAATCCCCACGGATACCCTCACCACCGGAGTGGGATTATGTTAAACGTAAAACGCACGACGCCCATGGGTTGTTTTTGGTTGCCGAAGATTAGGTTGACAGGAATATCCCTCGCACCCCGACCGACCCAGGGCCATCTCTCTCGATCTGGCTCTCTCCTCGAGTGTGGGGACCGCAGAGTCCCCAACACGTCCCCGGCAGCAGGGAGGCGCGCAAGATGCACCGTCGCCGCGGGATATGTGTAAAACGCCCTTAAAATGCCTATAATCAACTGCATATATTGATATGCAGTTGTTTAATAGGCATATTAAGTTGAATTGACATAATACGTTAATTACTTATTTATCAGCCGCTTACATAACTCGTTACAGTTGCGTAACGATGCAACTAATACGGAAATAATCGGTATTACCGCTCTCATTTATTGCGCAAGGTAATGGCTGTTTTAAAAAATGTCTGCCCAATCAGCACTGAAATTATATGTTGAACTGAATGTTATGATATTTAAACGGTTCGTTAAGTGATATTGTCGGTTAACAAAGTTAGGATTGGTATTTATAGAATGGCGTTGGGTTTATGGGGTTAATAACATCTTCACAACCTAACCGCCAAGCAAGTGGTACAACTACTGATTGACACATGGGTTAAGCACAGGCTTTCGTCGATTGAGGAATCAGACGGCAGGTTGCAGTCAAGATAAACCATAATTTTACCACTGTGAATTATAAAATTAATTCTAAGGCCAAAGGTCGGAAGCACGAGAGTAGCGTTCTTGAAAAAATTCAATTTTTGATACAACTTATCATCAACACTAACATCATCACCATAATAATCATCATCATTCTTAACTTAACCTCGGGAGTCCGGGGTCCGTACGGTAAATAATTATCTTTTCGGTTCTAAGTTATAGTACTTAACACAAAAAAATTGTTATGGTAGTCATTTCGAAGCACGCTATAACCATTTTTTTTAAATATTTATTTAGTTTTAATATAGAAAAAGTTAGCTAAGTATTGTGTTTTGTGGTGCCTAACTATAATTTTATAATTCTATCTCACTCATTCATACATCACAAATATATGTACCTACTAATGATGTACCGTATAACCGCGAAAAAAGTAAGACTCGTATAAGCATTACTATTTTAGTAGAGCTTTTACGCGTCTGTTGACCTTGATTGGTACCAAATATCCATTTTAAACTTTCCAGTAGTTAAATCACTAGGACCTACCTAAAGCATGAATATTGGTGTACACTAGAATGACACTCGAGAACTAAACAAATAGTTAATGTTTGACTTGTACCACCTATGTAAAGGATTTAGCTATAGGTGCAAAATCCTATTTCCCACAAAAGTATTATGAGTGAAAGTCAGTCTATTTGCTACTCAGTCAAGCGATAACAGTCGAACGGATTTGGATGAAACATCGCAAACTGATAAACCATGTTCTTATATTATTAGCAAATACCCACTTGTTATTCCGGCATACGTTTTCTCATGAGAAAATGTGAAATAAAAAAATGTGTGTGGTCAACATAGCTAAAGGTAGTGAACAAAATATTTTTTTGTGATGTCATCTACAAATACTATTTAAAAGAAAGTAGCTAGCAATCATACACGTTCCATTTGTTGTATTTGGCTAAATGACATCTCCATCCTCATCATTACTAGACCCTTTTATGTACAATCGGTAGTTAACACATATTTCATTGGTATATGTGAAAGTCATTCATACTTTTCTCACAAATCTATAAAACCTTTCACAAATGGCGCTCATGTAGTGTCGCAGCACTTTACTTTATGGAAGCTAAGTTTTTCCGACTGGTGAAGTACCTCCGCCCTACAGAATACCGCGGTTATAATAACTTCGTGTTGTGTTCCCAGCGGTGAGTAGGATAGCCAGAGCTCACTGGAGAATTTGTGCTGTCAGTGGAATGACTAAAGGCTTGTCCTGTTTTGTCCTCTACACTGACGGCACAGAGACTCTGTGCTTACAGGGTCGGCAGCGCGAGTGTGACTTCTCTGGTGTTACTCACGCCCATAAGCCACGGTAACCACTTTCCATCAGGTGGGCTGTGTGCTTGTCTACCACTTGAGTGGTATAAAAAAAGCTAGAGTCCAATGAATGTATAGTAAATACTCATTGATTCATAAGCATCAATGATGTGTAGGTAACTACTAGGAAACTAGGAGACTAATCAAAACACTCTACTTGGTTTATACATGTATCTCAGATACTTTTTCGTGCACATAGGATGTATAGCCAACAAGTTGTAAACAAGTATAAAAACACATTTGCGTTCACACTGTAGCCTGTGACATATTGCAACTTGTCAAATACATGTTTTATACTTAGGTGTAAACGTTAGAAAATAAATTTGTTAAGTTCTTTCAGATTAATATTGCACATTGCAGTCGTCACTATTTCGTATAGTTTCGAGATTTTTCAAGCTACTGCGCATCTATTTAACATAGCAATTTAATTAAACGGTGTAGTACAATCGTAACGACTTATCGTAGCGTACCTACCATCTATTAATTATTTTTGAAGTCTCGTAATGGGGACGAGCCAAGGCTATTTTTCGTGTGGAGTATCCTCTGTGACCGGATAACACCCTAAGTTACTTACTCCTAGGATACAAATAGTGAAAGCCCACTTATTTTGAGGTCTACTTAAACTTTATTTTTTATAGCATCACATTTAATTTGGCTCATGATGTACGCACAATATAAAGTACCACAATCACTTTCACCTCACATCCTCTTCCAGCCCATCGAGCGTCCTACGTGCCAGGTGTACCAAGTACCTAACCTGTTGACACACTACACTTGACAAGAAAGTACCGATTTGTTACACTTTTATTTCTATTGTCCTAACGCTCACATTTACTTGTACTTTATGTTTTTTCGCGGTTACTTTCGAGCTAAAAGCTTTTAGACCCGCCATTGTTGGAGATTTGATGTTGAGTTTCGCGTTTCAAGTTTTCTTATACCTAAGTTTTGTTTCACTGTTCTTTATTTTTGCGGTTTTGTAATTCTTTTTAACCGACTTCGAAAAATGAGGTAACTGTTCGTTGGGGTAGGTAGTTTTTGTGGGTTTATAATAATATTCTTGGGCCGATTACGATATTATTAGTGATGACACTCTCAGAAACAGGTCTTGATGCAGCAAACCCGATATTGAATAAGAGGGCTTGTACAATATTAGCTTAAAACATCCCAAGATCCCGATTGCCTTAGTTCTAAATTTTAGATACAATAATAGAGAAAAAAATAATTTTTTTTTACTTGTCCTCAGAGGATTACAAAAATTCTAATTTTTAATTAATTGTTCAACGATATCTCGTTTGTTTTGACACCTGAAGGCGACTGTACTTTTACTTGTCACGTCGTCGGCACATCAGTCATGGGAAAGCGTGCCTTTACCTCCATCGTGAATAATATAACAGTGATATTTCCGAACAGCATCCATAAAGCACAGATCACATGCCGTGCGTAACTGTACAAGTTAAACATCAATTATACAATCGTTTACGCCTTTTATTTTTAATCAAGCAAAACTTCTTACGGTACTACTGTTGGTATTAACACAATTTAACTGTTTTAAGCCAGCTGTACACATTGGCTCAACTTCTTATATTAAAAGTTGAAAGATACGGCATCGGCATAAAGTCAGGTAGACTAATGATACATACATACATATAATCACGCTTTTATCCCCGAAGGGTTAGGCAGAGGTGAATCACCAATCATTAAATTCGGTCCTACGTTACAGGGGGTGACCCTATAAACGTCTTCCAGGCACCATTGTTGATTCAATCCATGCCTATGAGGCTGAGTCTGGGCTGTGTCACCGCATGGGAAGAGATGGGGTGGTCCCAATTCTCCTCTGCCGGGAACCACTTATGATAAGTTGACACAAATGATGGTACTTCAATGTAATGATGAAGATTTGCTGTGATACTGTGGTGTACATTGTAGGACCAGCGTGTACAGCCGGCATGTAAAATAATCAAAACGGTAATGATTTATCTCGCTATTTAGCACCAGCACAGATAATCCGAGTCTCCTATCTAATGAGTCGTAACTACCAATAGTAAACATTTTTAATAGAATAATAAATACCGTGAAGGAAAAATGTTCAAACTTTTTGACATTATCTTTTTACATGGTTATTTCTAGTGTGGCCTGCCTAAGACAATGGCAACTCTTCTATCAGGTATTCGAAAGCGAGACACAACTAATGTATCATAATATACAGGGAGTAAAGAGCCCTACAGGTTTCTTTGAGGCCCAAGACTACCTCACTTGCTAACTGTTACACATCTCGGGGTCAAATAATCAAGAGAAATAGTTCAAAATACAAGCTTTGGATGCCATCGGGAATATGCTTGCATTTACTTGTAATAGTTTGTTTACAGCTACATGTAACTCTAATAAATAGTAGATATGGAAGAGCGAAGTCACCTGGCACTGGCAAATTTTGCTTAAAAGGTGACTTCGATCACTGTACATTTAAACTGTAACTTATTTTTAACGAAGATATATAATATTATCATTATTATTATCGGGAATAGCGCTGTAGTAATCATGATCCAGAGACTATTCATCATATAAAAATTCTTTGCTTGTCAGCGCCACTAGCCCTAACGTTATCATTGACGAGGGGTCCCTATAACCCGATCCCTGATCGCTTCGCAATAAATCGTATGGTGCATGACAAACTAGATCTATATTATGTTATATGTTATGTTATTTTTCCAACGACTTACGTACTTACATACAATCATGCCTTTATCCCCGGAGGGTTAGGTAGAGATGATTTAACAACCATATTTTATTAATTATTGTATTCGGTCCATGCATTTAAGTCTGGACTGTATATATCTGTCGTACCTTTTGAAAATTTTCTCTCTTTGCCATTGAATGCTACTCTGTTTGCTTGCAGTCATGAAATAAGTTTCAATTGTCTATTGATACTTATAAGGTCTAACTTGTTTAATACTTATGGCAATACCATATCGCATCACGAACTTTCTTTGTTTAACCCCACATATTTGTGTACTTACCATCAAACCTATTCGTTTATCGTTCTCTTATGATCTATTCGCAACAGTTCAGCAAATGCCGATCTCAAAGTTCACGTGAACAATAGCTGGTGTTGAAATATTAAGTATCGAAGCGAAACCACGATGGGTGTGCATAAATTACACTGTGTTTTATGATAATTAATTAGACTAGTGTCATGATACTGTAGTGTTTGTAGTTCAATCTTGAAGGTTGGAAGTGTAGTGAATACATTTAAAATAGGTTTTGGTCATTGTTTCTATTTGTGTTTGTTGTGTTTGTGTTTACCTACGATCTAATGAAGATTTGGCAAAGCGAAAACTTTTGAGTCATCAACGATTACAAAAACAATACATAAATACATACATATATAATAATAATAATAATAATAATAACATACATTTTAAAAGAAACGAGGGCTTCATGATACATAGAAAGCCATGTTCAGGACATTTGAAACTCAGCCTCTTAAACTAGGGTGAACCCTGTATCTTAAGAGACAGTTTTCATCACGACAATTATACGCGCCTGTGTGTGTGTGTGTGTGTGTGTGTGTGTGTGCGTGCGTGCGTGCGTGCGTGTGTGTGTGTGTGTGTGTGTGTGTGTGTGTATGTGTATGTGTATGTGTGTGTGTGTGTGTGTGTGTGTGTGTGTGTGTGTGTGTGTGTGTGTGTGTGTGTGTGTGTGTGTGTGTTGTGTGTATATCTAGTGTGTGGGTGTTTAAGTGCAAAGGGAAAATGGTGATGTAATAGCGAGATGTTATAATCTTACGTGGAGTAGATAAGTAAGGATTCTGTACTGAAGTAATCCAGATTTAATAGCCATTCTGTTACCATAGTCTTCATTGTGTGTCTGTTTAGTGCAAGTATATTGAGTTCCTTGTGTATTTTTTTATAGATATACGGGCCTAGTACGTAGAATTGGTGTTCTGCAAAAGTAGTTCTATGGCCAATAGCCGATGGTGTATTTCTTCTTTTGGCATTATTTGGTGGGGGGCTACTGCTATGTATTCTGAGACTACATTGTAGCACAAAGAGCTGCCGGACCGTTAGTACTTTGGTTTCGGCGTGAAGCTTATCAGTGGGATACCTATATGGCTTCCTCATTATAGTCTTGAGTACCGCTCTTTGCGCTCTCTCAACTTTAAGGAGAAGTGTCTTGTGTGCACCTCCCCAGGCCACAATACAGTATCCTATTATTGATTGGCATAGGGCATAATACACCATCTTTAGAGTATCAAGATTGGCTGACTCACGTAGCACCTTGAAGGTACGTATGAGTCGCATAACTCTGGTCGTTACTGCGTGAATTTGTTCATCCCATCTTAAGCCATCATCCAGTCGCACTCCCAGATATTTTACCATTTCTACTCTGGCTAGTTGGAAACATGAGCATGGTTCAGATGGATTTGAACACGAGTGTGCTGTTAGAGTGAATGTGCTAGGTGGTTTTGTTATGCTTCTTAGTGCGAAAGGAATAAATACTGTTTTGGTTAAGTTAAGGGTCAGCAAGTTGGAATTTAGCCAACTCATGATAACTCTTAGAGTCGATTCCGCTTTTGTTTTAATGTTTTGCCAGTTAGATCCGCGGACAAGAATTGCAGTGTCGTCAGCATAGGCATAGATCTTACCAGACTGGAGGGGCAACTTGCAGAGATCATTAACGTATATTTGGAATAGCGTAGGCCCCAGTATACTGCCCTGTGGTATGCCGCAGGTCATGTACTGCTCATCACTGAGGTGTCTTTCAATTTTGACGCGTTGGGTACGATTAGTCAAGTAGTCCTTGAATAAATCCAACGTTATACCCCGTATACCAAGACGTTCCATCTTATCAATGAGCTTGGGAATAGAAACCGTGTCAAAAGCTTTCGATAGATCCAGAAAAATACCCAGACATTTGTCTCCCTTATCCAAGCTCCTCGCTACATAATCGGTCAAATCCAGAACTGCATTCTCAGTGGAGATACCTGGTCTAAAACCATATTGATTATTGGCTATAATCTGGCACCGATCAAGGAAAGCTCTTAACTGCTTATTTAGGATCCTTTCTAGAATTTTGGATATTGAGGGTAATATAGAGATTGGCCTATAATTATTGACATGGCTTCTATTCCCGCTTTTGTAGATTGGATGAACAATTGCTTTCTTAAGGCCGTCCGGAAAGATTCCAGCCCGCAGACATCGGTTAAAAATATATGTTAAGGGTGGTATGACAGCGGTTCGACACTGCTTCAGTATTGAAGATGTTATTCCATCACAACCAACGGCACAACTGTTGCGTAGTAGTAGAATGTGGGATTCAATTTCCGCTTCGTCCACTGAGAGCAGGACCAACGAATTAACTGGCGTGGGATGAATTTTAGTTGCATCTGAGGGGGTATCTGAGACATTCAGTGGTGTTATCTTTGACGCCAAAGACTTACCAATATTAGTATAGTAATTGCAGACTTCATTTATAGAGGACTGAGGGTCATCACCTAGTTTCAGCAATTCACTCGAACTGCTCTGTATTTTCCGCATATGGGTTATATCCTTGATTACATTCCATAGAGCTTTGGGATTTCCCTTCGCTTTTTCTAACTCACTAGTTTCATAAACTGCTTTCAGTCTTTTAAGTAAGTCGTTACAAAAGTTCCGATAGCGAGTATATGTAATTTTCAGAATTATGTTATCTGGTGCCTCTTTTGTTTTGGTATGCATCTTATCACGGTTTGCGATACATTTTAGCAGGCCAGGAGTGATCCATGGTTTGATTGTTCTTTGTTTTTTAGGAATTTTTACTGTAACTTGGTGTCTTGATATTATAGACGAGATTGTTTCACTGAATTTGTTCAGTGCCTCATTAGGATCTGCAATTGTATAAATACATGCAAAATCCGTTTCCGCTAATTCTTTCTTGACAGCTTCGTAATTTAATCGGGTTCCATAGTAATTACCTTTCCGAGATGGGTTACTATTTGCGATACTTAGTATTAGCGGTTTATGATCGGTTATATGGGATTCCAGAAGCACGGTGGTAGCGGGTAAATTGGTTTTTAAGAAAATATGATCAAGGCAGTTTTCGATTCTAGTGGGTAGCAAATGGGTGGGCAACAGACCGTGTGAAGCATTCAAGATTAAGTACTCGAGGCTGAACTGGTTTTTATTATCTTTTTTTATGTCAATATTCATATCTCCTATGAGCGTGATGTTTGGATATGAAGACAGTTCATTGTAAACTCCATTTAGGCTGGTAAAGAATTCTTTATGTTGTTGTTTATGGTTGAAGGATGGTGATCGGTAGATACCTACAATCGCCAATTTCTGGTCGATTTCGCATACAAGACCATCAGCGTGTCTAATCGTAGGTTCCCTCACAGTAAAGCTTAGGCCCTGCCTTATGTACATTACTACACCTCCGTTTTGGTTAGTAGGATTATTCGTATAGAATGATAGATATCCTTGCATGATAGGGAGATTAGTCACTTTGGATAACCAACACTCAGTCAGTACGAGTATGTCAAAAGTAGTCTTTGTTAGGCTAATTAGGGCTAATAGAGTATTGAAGTTTTTGTTAATGCTACATATGTTAGAATGAAATATATTTAGATTATTGTGTGATGTTTTAATATATTTGTGACAATCCTCTGGTAAGCAAGAAGAGCAACTGCCTATATTGAGATTGTCTAATTCGCTACTGATACTGTTTATGACTGCCATTTATAATCGAGTTTATCTCTAAACAAGGTTCCGAAAAATTGGTATTGGTAGTATTTGTGTGATTGTGTGAGTGGTCTAGACTGTTTGTTTGCACTATTGTACACCATAGAATAATAAATAGATCTTGGATATATTATGTTTTGATGTGATAATTTATATTGTTGTGAGTACGTGTTTATGTTGTTTTTGTATGGAGTATGAGATAGAATTATAAAAAACCTACATTTTATACAGTTTACAAGGCATATAGAAATCATATTGAAATAATAGATGAATTTAAAATAAAAATACATTAAAATAGACATTAAAGTATGAAGAACAGATAGTCACAGCTTATTGGCTTGTTCCTGTAGACGTTTCTCTGAGTTTATTAATACGTGGGTTTCACCCTCCTTCTTGCGAATGTATATGTTTCCGTTTGAGATCCAACAGAACTTAAATCCGTTATTCTTCACGAATTCTCTTGTTTGGAAAAACAATTTTCGAAGGCTAGGAGGTAGGTGTTCAGCAATATAAACCGGGTGACGCCGACCCACTATCCCAATGTCTTCCGTGTTTAGCTTGTCGTGTAAAGTTTGTTTATTTTTATTATATGATCGGACCGCAGAGAGAACCTCGTGTTTCAAATGCACGGCGGTGAACTCTGCAATGAGCGGACGAGAGGAGGTTGGACTGACAGATGACTTCCCAGGGAGCCGATATGTGTCGCGAATATCTGAAGTCGACAAATGAATACCAATTGTCTCTCCAATCTTGCATACCGTTTTAGCTAAACTATGGCTAGATTCACTATCAGTCTGTGGGATATTCCGTATTTCAATCGTAGAAGAACGTGATTTAAATTGCAGGTCTTGAATTTTTTTCTCCAAATTCTCAATATAAATATGCTGTTCTTGTCGCTCTTTTTTCAGACTCAACATTTCTTTTTTCATTTCCTCAAATTTATCACTTAGAAAAGACATGGACTGAGCCAGTTCTGCATATGAGCGAGAAATCTCGGCATTTGAGTTTTTTATTTGAGCATTTTGTGTTTTTATTTCGCCCACATCGGACACAAGTTTCGAAATGAGAGCAGACTGATTTTCTAACTGCTTCGATACATTGATATCTTGTTCGGATACGCGACTAGCCAGGGAGTCCCGTACAAACGGTGGAGAATTTTCTTGACGGGGGCGCTTGCTCTTATTTGATTTTGGGTCCTGGTCTATCCATGCTGCATCACTAATATCCGGCTCCGACATACTTTGCAGTTTTTTTGTAGAAGTGCCAAACTTAGGGGGCGTGCGTTTAACGTTCGGCATATTGGTCAAATAATATATTTAATTTAAAGAATGATAGCGGTTTATGCTATTATAGGCAATATAAAAGAAAAAGAAAACAGTACAACTCACGCTAGAATTGGTTGGTGCAATTGTGAAGCATACGATTGTCTCAATAACGATAGCACAGGTACACTCGTAACGTAGGTCGTCTTCGTCTTCCGGTGTTATACGATTGCTTCCGATTGCACCCGACAGCTTCCGATCGTCCTTGGCGACACGACGTCTGCCGAGCGAAGGCTCGCTGACCGATGACTCGCACCGTTTCAATTCAAATAATTTGCAGTTGATGTAGATAAAATTGTTAATTACTTCTGCAGCACTTTTTCGATTGTAGAACTGTTATGAAATTTAGAGAGCTCTTGCCACAATCTACACAATCTTATATGTTTATAGATTAATCTTCAACTTTTTACTCCAGTTTTAAATTTATAAAGTACAGAGCTACGTGGGTACGTGTTTACAGTTTGGGGGCGCGCGGGGGTGTTCACGCCTTTATCCCCGGCGGATTAGACAGAGGTGAATTAACACCCATATTTCACCAATCATTGAATTCGGTCCCACGTTATACGCGGTGAGCCTATTGCCGTCTTCCGGGCTCTATTGTTTACTTAAGCCATGCATCTGAAGCTGAGTCTG
This sequence comes from Eilema griseolum, assembly GCA_963662185.1. Classification (NCBI taxonomy): domain Eukaryota; kingdom Metazoa; phylum Arthropoda; class Insecta; order Lepidoptera; family Erebidae; genus Eilema; species Eilema griseolum. The sequence goes on along the minus strand of OY759239.1, from coordinate 11,017,541 downwards.
GGCTGTTGGTATCTGTCTGATGTTAATTTTTACGTAAAGATCGTTTGTAAATTTGTTAGTGTGGTGTTTATCCACTTCTGAATGCGACTGCACCTTTAAACTTTCCTGTCATACATGATTGAATGGAGATATTAGTTTTTAACATATTAACATATAATAAAATATCTTTGTTTTACACTTTGTTACACATTCGCCGAACTATTGGTAGGTGCAGTCAGTGACAATAGCTTTTGAACACTTACAACAGTTTGCCAACGGGAATTAAATTTAAAATTCTTGTAAGAATATATACATTTAAATGTATTTTGTCGTTCATATGTTACCGAAACCGACTTTTAAATCGCCTTCGAAACACGGAAGCTCTCAGATGAAATACCATTTTGCGGTTTACCCTTTTCAAATGGCAACTGCGTCTAAATAGCTGCTTAAGTAACTATTATTATTATTATTATTATACTTTAATATACAACACTTTATTACATTTAACAACGTGTTATCATTTAGTTCTTAAATAATTAGTACGGACCTCTACAGCGGATGTCTTATTTCGAATTGTGACTTTATTTGTACAGCTGCGAAAATGCTAGATAATAATATCTAGAATACTTACTTATTTTATTTTTTTTAGATCACTATCTAGCTCTGCTGTGTAGACGGTACAATGTACCCTCTATTTTTGTACGTAATAACAATACACAAGTTTATTATAATTCTAGGTGATTACATTTACATAATTTAGTATATTTAATTTGTCTACTACTATTATTTATAGTGTTATAAAAATAAATTTAGATACCATATTAAAAGTCAGTTGCTTAGAATACTTAAGTAAACCCATAGGAATCCTAAGTATTGTGAAAGTTAGTTTGTTTCTTCTAAATAGTAGGGTTATATGCGCTACTATGATCTTCCTCCAAGAAGTTCTCACCAGCAATTGACTTAACCTGTTTGTAGACGAGGCTCTAGTTTTTTATACTATGTAGGTGGTAGACAAGCACACGGCCCACCTGATGGAAAGTGGTTACCGTGGCCTATGGACAAGTGCAACACCAGAGACATCACACGCGTGCTGCCAACCCTGTAAAAACAAAGTTTCTGTGCCATCAGTGCAGAAGACAAAAAAGTACAAGCCTTTGGTCTATTCGCTATTTCCGAATTTCCTCTCTAGGTTGAAACGCCCGATAGCAGTTTTTCCCGTAAAAGCTGAAATATATCAAATCTTGGAAACGAGGATAGCGGATCCCGACTTTAGTTATAACAGGAATTGGCCTTGTTTGATGAAGATGAGTAGGTACCCAGTGTTTTATGATTTCTACAGTAACCTTGTCTTGCTTCAAAAATAAGTAATTATATTTTTAACTTCAATATAAATCTAATCTCTAAGTACGTAATTCAGCTCAGTGTAATTACGTACTAGAAATAACTTTATTTTATACTTCTTTGAATTGCGTAGCATCAAATTAATCATTTATGTTGAAATAGTTGAAAGCTTCGCCTTACTGCTCGGACACTAATCGATTTTCCAATAACAGATATAAATCGATCGAGTATTATGTATCTAGTACAGCACCCCTAGACAAGTAGCACGATCGTTAGTAGAAATTATTGTAGTATAGAATAATCTATGTATTTGATTGACACATATTTTGACGCGTGGTTTCCGTCAGAGTAGAATTTGGACCACATCTCTTCCCATGCGGAGTCATACAAGGCGACTAAGGGATAGAGCTGTTTAACATCAGACAGATATATACAGCCCAGACTCAGCCTCAGATTCATGGCTCGAGGCAACAATAGTGCCCGGAAAACGGCAATATGCTCACCCCCTATTACGTGGGATCGAATTCAATGATTGGTGAAATGTAGGTGTTAATTCACCTCTGTCTAACCCTCCGGGGATAAAGGCGTGATTATATGTATGTATGTATATTTTGACGTTTATGATCAAGAACTAAGCGGTTCGGAGACACTTTACTTTGCCGCACCACTAAGACCTGAAATTCTTTGCCCGCTAACGTGTTTCCTTCCTTTAAGTGGGTCGTAAAAAAGCATCTGATGAAGCCGCCAAGTTGAGTACCACCATTGTAACATGCTACGTGTCTATAATGGTGAGCCTCTTTTGTGAGACTTTGCCTTTAGCTTAACATACCATACCAGGCGAGGGGAAGTTAAATTGGCGTGTCTTATATATAAAAAAATAATAACAGTCATAAAAATAATGTTAATCCTTTATATTGAATATTTTATTAAATTTTATTAACGAATTGGCACTTGTCTAGAGCGGTGTATAATACAGCAACTTTAGGTGAAAATGCTTCTCACTGTACAGAAGGACAATATACAGTTGTAGGTTGAATTTAGGTTTCCTAAGACTTAATCATCTTTATATTTATATATAACTGCTTATAGCATTGCCTTCCTAAATGGCATATCTGTATTTGATGAAACTTGAATACTTGAAAACAATGTGGTACCTATTTTACATTATTTTCTGCAATTTTATTAACTAAACCTCGGAGATGGACTATTTAAAAACATGACCTTATCAATTTCGAACGAAGATTCTGAACTATTGAATTCACACGATCTAGATTGTTTATGTAAATTTTATATAATGTTAATTAATACACATGCTAAAGATGCATTAATACTAAAGATATAGGAAGGGGAAGTATAATTTTTTATTTATGGCAACATTCTATCCTCAAACTTGAAAATAAATGGAATATCGAAAATGATTAAATTGTTTAGGTACTACATTCGTTGACTGATTATATGTATAGCGATTTTGGTTTGGATTCACTGAAGTTCAATTTTCCTAATAATATCTATTCAAAATTCAATTTCGATCTAATCTCAATCTCCCAATCAACAATCAAGGTCAACGAGATTGCAATTTAAATTTGGGAGGTTGAGATTAGATGGAGACGGAATTTTTAACCGATTTTTATTATGAAAGGGAACCCCGTGATCCATTTCATCACCTCGTCTCCTTAACACACAATTACCGCAGCACGATTGGCCATGTCACGCAATTTAAGCAAAAATATCGTAGATTACAGACAGTATTACTGTACAGTACCTAATACAAAAAATAACGAAAAGAAGTTGTTACATCCAAGACATAAAGCGTTAATGACTGAATGATGAAATTAAAAATTAATCTTACAGATTCGATACATTTCGAATCTTCAAACCACCTACTGTATATAAATAACATAGTGTCATCACATTGCAATTCGCCCTTGACATTTTAACTTAATATTTTAAAACTATTACTTCTAATTGTAAACTTACTCAAGTCTGAGTGTAATGAATCTTTAACTATCTATTTGTTTTCATCTTGTCAGGTATGAGTGGGCAATTAAATTTAGTTGTGCAAAATGTCGTTAAAAGGTTTGTAGCTTATGGTTTACGTTACGCCATCATTAAAACTTTGGCGCGTAATTAACTAAACGATCAATTAAATTTAGGGCTTGTTTAAATTATATATCCAAATCTATGTTGAAGTCTGAAATGATTTAAGGTAGAAATGTAGTTTGTAGCTCTCTTGAGTCCAGGGTGTCTATGCTAAGTATACTGGGCCGGCCGAGGTGCAACGGATGTCTCAGCTAATATCTCACCTCCGGTAACCTGCGGCTCATACATTCGGCGTGCGTTTTAGTAGGTTCAAGTCCGACATAATCTCCTCCACCGGCTCCGGTGGGTATCCGCGGGGATTATGCGCACTTTAAAAAAAGTGAGTAGTCTAAAAAAGATATGGGCGATGACTTCGCGTAGCTGTGAAATCTAAATCTTTGCGAAGTGTAATAGTAGTTCAGACCTGATGTCTACATCGTCGAAGTCTACATAGGTATGACTTCATGTAGCTCTAGAATCTAGAACTATTCGAAGTATAGTCGCAGTCTAGAGACGATAGATAAGTCTGTAGTCTAGATTTGTGGTAGTGCCAAAATAGAAAATAATAAATTGTATATATTCGTTATAAGCGTGGATGCTAAACTTCGGAACTGATAAAAACATACAAAATTTGCAGATTTTTTTCATGCTAATGTAACTTTTGATAAAGTCAGTGACCTTGAACCATAATGAATAGCCTCAATAGCATCAGGATTCTTTGTAAAATTAGCTCCTTGACTTTTTACAATTCAAATTAACATAGTAAATGATTTAAAAACTTATGCATATTATATATTATTTTATTAACATTTTTATCATGAAGCAAATGTTAAACAGTCATACTTTTGGTATCACCCTGTCAAAGTACTCATATAAAAACCAGCTGCGTCTGCGCATCATATTATATCGTTTCAACTGCGTTTATTTTCGAAAATGTGTACATAAAACCTTCTCCTTGGAAAAGCATTTGTTGCCAGTTTCAAGGTTTCACTTAACCAGTGTCAGAATTTATGTTATGTTATATAACATTGATTTTTATAGATATCACGTACCTACTAGCTTATGAATTTTCATATTACTAAAATGCTAAAACGCAGTACCTTACGCATAACATTTATTTCTTTACCTTCATGTAAACGTATTTAGCGCGTCTTAAGAAATTACTATTTTTGCTCTACCCGGGAACTGATCTTAAAGACTTCAATATAGCAATTGCTCTCACTTCCGAACCAATGAACGTAGACCACTTACGAGGTAATACAAAATACCCTCAACCATACTAGCCCATGACTACCTAACAACTTCCCATTAAAAAACTCCTTCGACGTTATAATCGTGACGTTTCCTTTTCCTATCTTATTACTTCACACCACTGATAGCAGAAAGCCGCTCGAGATAAACGTTCTTGCCTTTCCGTCACAATGTATTTTAATATTCCTTCACATTGCTGAGCACTGAGTGGCAATGGTAAAACCATACTCTAGTTACGTACAGTCGACTGCTAATGTGTTTGAGATAGCGCCAGACAAATAAATGGGGCCACCATTTTGGGTTTCAGCATTTTTTTAATTACTTAACTAAACTTTTTATTGTATTTAATATTTATAAATTATTTCTTGATTTGTTTATTAATAAAAACTAAATTTCTTTTTGGCTTAACTAAAAATCTTTTTGGGAAACATAAATAATGTGACGGTGACTAGATTAGTTTAGAACTGTGTCGCAGACACTAACGCCACCTCCAGGCTAAACTGGGCATCAGAGTTCCATCATAGACATGAGTGCAGTAAGTATAGATAAAAAGAGAGATAAAAAATGCAATATTGCCAGCTCTGAAAATTAATATTAAACTTAAAATTCAATTCTAAAGTGGCCTTTGTCATTTGGACTTCACTCTAGTTTCTTATCATCTAACAGGGTACAGGGTGTAGTATATTTTAGGCTGTATATAAAAAAATAACAAAATTACTAAGAACTTAACCTAATAGGGATCTGTCAACCTCAAATTTTGCTAATCTTATTTAAATATAAAACATAATTATATTATTAAAGCTTTAAAGTCACGTTTATAACCAAATATGAATGTGGGTTGCAAATTCACCCACTGACGTCATGAATATAGTAAAATATAAATTACGTCAATTTCTTCAAAAATTCATCTAATACACCCTTTCAATATTTTAGTTACTCGAATAAAATACCAGTTGCCGTAAATTGATTTTCTGATGCGAGAATTGAAGGTATGTCAGGTGCCGTGTTATTTATACGTTAGAATAATCGCCACGGTCACGGTATCTTTACCAATCAAGCATTGTTTATTATATTATCTATCAAAAGACTTTTCTGCGAGAGCATACTTGAGTAAATTATAATAAGAAGTGCAAATTATACAGGCTACACAGGGTGTGAACAGTTATGCAAGAATCAAGGATTCAATAAATCCGGAACCTACAATATTAATTTACAACCAAGCACTATCTCACCTAGTAGTTAGGTAGTGATTATAACTTATAAACGGTTACAACATCAGAAGTGACATTTGCACGATACTAACTTCTGGGGAAGTTAGTTGAATTTTCCGTGCACGATTGGGAGCATTTCATTCCTGAGTTACGGTGAGGTCAGGCGGAAATTCAGCCTCGTTCGTCAGTCAATGCCTAGATTAGGTGTACGTTAATCCTAGTCGCCATCCGAAGTGGTCTAACTGCGGATTTGACTGAACTTCAATATTTTCTGTGAGGAAACTGCTATCTGATCTCCACAATCGAAAGGTGATATAGAAGCATTGTAGTTGAACCAGTTGTTGGATTCCAACTAACCTTAACGATTGCCATAGATGTACGTATGGCAATCGGGACCGACAGCTTAATGTACTCTCCGAGGCACGACCAGATTTTTTTTTTTTTTAAATAGGACACGTCAATTGGACTTCGCCTTGCCTGATGGTAAGCTGAAGGCAAAGTCCCAGAAAAGAGGGTCACCATTACTTACACATACCGTGTGACAATGGTGACACTCAGCTTGACGGCCTCATCAATGCAAATGTCCAGATTCTTGCACACAAATATTTGCACTGAGCGGGGATCTTCGTAGAGGCTGCGTTCTCTACCACCACGCTATAGAGACTGTCGCTATAGAGTATATGTCGCGTGCAAAATGAAATGCGTAGTCCAGTGTTTCCTTTCTGAACTCACGAAACCGTACCCACGAATATATTTAGCGGGCAGGACATTCTACCCCTTGACAGGTAGTGCTGTCCCTACTAAACGAAGATTATTTGTAAATTAGTTTGTTTATCAACTACAAGGGCAACTGTACCTATTGTCTCTACAAATACGTAATGAATTTTTGTTTCTTTGCCTACAGGGTCTACCATCGTGGTCCCGCGGTCTGGAGGCGGCAGAGGCGGCGCGCGCGCGCCTTGTGCGCTGGGCGTGCGGTGAGGCGCCGCCGGAGCCCGACCCGCCAAGGAAGAAAATGCCACACGCACTGCGGAGGCGGTGGCCGCTGTGCCCTTGTCTACAGGTAAGACACTCTTTCCTTGCATACTTTTGTTAGTTGGTTAAAAGTTCAAAAATCTCCCAGGATTTTTCTTCAGAATCGGCATATTTTTGGTATTGACTGATGACTTGCTGTTCCATTACATAATTGATTGTTTTAAATAAATAAATCTAAAAAATAATAAACGGCATCATTATATTCAAACCACGCTCCCGAAATCTGTCCACCTTTTCATTGATGGCTGGGTCAGAGTTGGGGATCAAATGACAGTCACTTCCGTAAAGTTGAGTAGGGTAGTCAGAGCTCACGGCACAGAACCTCTGTGCTTACAGGGTCGGCATTGGGAGTGTGACTACTCTGGTGTTGCACGCGTCCATGGGCCACGGTAGCCACTTTCCACCAGGTGGGCCGTGAGCTTATCTGCCACCTAAGTGATATATTAAAAAAGCCGAAATTAAACAAATCCTGTAAAGGAGCAGTAGAAAAGCGGACTTCGGGCACTGAAATGCAAGTTTTGAATGCAATTACGAATAGCTAGGAAATAATGGCTCCGCAAGTTCTTTAATTAATAAGTATCTAAACTAAACTAAAGCTATTTTTAAACTTTCGCGGTGTGAATTCATAATTATACTAGGTATCGGGACTTCTCGCGAATTATATCTTGGAACTTACTATTTCTGATATATCTTTCTGATATTTCTGATATAGATATAATTCGCGAGAAGTCCCGATAACTTGTATAATTATAAACTAAAGCTGCCCCAATATGCAAAGTATTTAAAACATACATGTAAATATGCATTGAGTTGTGCAGTATACCTCTCACGGTCCTACATGTACAAAGTCACGTAGTAAAGTAAATAAGTTGTTGTTAATCGTTCCGGAACGTATCTGATCTTGTAGTGATACAGTAATACGACACCTGCTGCGTATCAGATTCGAATCTAGGGTTAGTTTCGCCTCACACTTTCACCAATCGTTTGCTAAGATCTATGGAACTTTATTTAGTAGATTACATTTTTTTACTAACTTTTAAACTTTCGCGTTTCATGATACACAATTAAGTTAACGGGAATTAACACGATGAGGGTATATTGATTTATTTTTGATCTGGTATTGATGATGGTGAGAGTAGAATTAGGGCCACCCCATCTCTTCCCATGCGGTGTCGTACAAGGTGACTAAGGGATAGGGCTGTTTAACATCAGACAGATATATACAGCCCTGACTCAGCTTCAGATGCATGGCTCGAGTCAACAATAGCGCCCGGAATACGGCAATAGACTCACCCCTATTACGTGGGACCGAATACAGTTATTGGTGGGATGTGGGTGTTAATTCACCTCTGCCTAACCCTCCAGGGATAAAGTCTTAATTACATGTATGTATGTATGTAGTTATTAAGTCTATTAGCCCATATAGTACCTATTTTACGGTCCACTTAGAGCACCCAGCTGAATAGCACCTAGACTTGCCAACAATTTTGGCAGGAGGCAGGTGCTCTCCGGCTGGGTGCTCTTAGTGGACTACACCTGTTTTACCTTGGTTTTCTGTTCACATTAGATTGGTAAAGGAACAGTGTGAGATGCAGTTGTATTTTGACGAGGAACGTGATACTGTAATGTATATTTGCAAATACCAAATTATCGACCGCGGTAGCCTAGTGGTATGGGTAATAGACTGTTGAGACGAGGTCTCGGGTTCGATCCCAGGTTTTACCATGGCACACACCAATGACTTTTCGATGCTTTTTGAAGTAATGTGTGTATTTATCGCTGGTTTATATGTGTCCGGTTAATGGCAATAGGCTCGCCACCTATTACATTGGGACCTAAATATAAACTGGCGATTTGTGGGTGCTAGCACCTCTGCCTACCCCTTCGGGGACATAGGCGTGAGTTTCTGTTCTGCTGTCAAATTATCGTTGGATAGAACAGTTAGGAATGATCAGAACTTCGTTGGTGACTGCCCAACATGATACAGTATATAGAACATAGATAAACATGTCATATAGTTTCAAACAAATTTGGAGCTTACAATGGGGAAATCTGCTTAAGCCCTAGTAGCTCATAGCCGAAGGGGTAGGTAGGTAACTACATAAGTTTTTCGGTCGCGAGTAATAAGAGACAATTAATTGACAACTAGACATTTACACAAAGAAAGCGGATCTTGAGCTTCGAGTTCACCAATCCAATTCAATCAGGAAAATACGTCTTCGTGATGATGGTGAGACATTTTTTACTGTGAGTTAGATACTAGAACAGCCACAGGTTGTTGTCGAGCGCCTCATAGGTAACCCTTAGTCGTTTTCTATGAAACCCATAGAAAGACATGGTATTATTATTTTTTATTTTTTTATACCACTTAGTTGGCAGACAAGCACACGGCCCACCTGATGGACAGTGGTTACCGTGACCTATGAACGTCTGTAACACCAGAGCAGTCACAGTCGCGCTGCCAACCCTGTAAGTACCTACAGAGTTTCTGTGCCGTCAGTAGAAGACAAAGCAGGATAAGCCTTTAGTCTTCCCACTGACAGCACAAATTCTCCAGTGAGCTCTGGCTACCCTACTCACCACTGGGAACACAGCACGAAGTTACTATAGCCGCGGTACTCTGTAGGGCGGAGGTTCTTCCCCAGTAGGACTGCTCAATCGGGCGGAAATACCGCCATGTCCTACCTCCTATCTTCTACTTTGAATCCTGTCTTATGAACAAAAGACACTCATAGTAGATAAACCATTAACAAAGAACTCCGTTTAATATTCGTCTTAATACACGAAGGCCACCAGTAAAAGCCACAGAAATATTATCTTGCTTTCATAAAACTTTGAACTTTAAAATTCAATAACCATAGAAAACTATACTGAAATTGGGTCATTACACCGCAGTATAAGTTCAAATGGTTATAACAGCATAATTACCATTTCGATTCAGCTAAAGGTAATTTGAAGGTAATTGCTACACCCATCGAGAATTTGAAATGTTTAGATGGGTAAATAAACTTTTATCTGCATAGTATTAATAGCCTTTATAGGTGTTATGATGAGAACAAATTGGATGTGCTCTTATTCATGTTATTAAATAGTAAATTGCATTGTCTTAAGTCCTCAAACGTCAAGAAGATCCCAAGACCTGTTACACGGTACACCCGTTTCTCAATATCTGCTTGCGGTTTCTCTCTCTGCCAAACGATGGACCTGACACCCGCACTGTGAATCCATGGAAAGCTAAGAATTTCGTCTCTCTCTTTCTTGTTGATTCTTGACAATCTTTTTATATAGAATCACCATATAAATTGTGGACAAATCGTCAAAGATAAACATAAACATAGCCTTTCCGTTTATAATTGTTGTCATTTGAATAAACTGAAAGGGAAGATACACACAAACATACACATAATCACGCCTTTATCTCTGGAGGGTTAGGCAGAGGTGAATTAACACCCACATTTCACCAATAATTATATTCGGTACCACGTACGGGGTGAACCTATTGCCGTATTCCGGGCACTATTGTTCACCCGAGCCATGCCTCTGAGGCTGAGTCTGGGCTGTATATATCTGTCTGATGTTAAACAGCCCTATCCCTTAGTCGCTTTGTACGACACCGCATGGGAAGAGCCAGCGTTAACTTATTTTACTAAATGCTGTTACACTTTCTTTAAAGCTCCTTGATTGTTTATAATTGGTACACCTGTATAAGAAGTTGTCTATATTAGCAGTACGCGTTTTTGTGTCTCTTTTGAGGAAAGCGTGGTGTGTGACGGTCGCGGAGGAGAATCCACAAATCATAGATTAATGAAACCAATCCACGCGGACCAAGGTCTCATTATTCTCGCAACCTGGGGTATTTTTTTTTATAAAGGACACGTCAATTAGACTTCGCCTTGCTCGGTAAGCTGAAGGCAAAGTTTAAGAAAAGAGGGTCACCATTACTTATATATTATACCATGTTACAATAGTGACACTCAGCTTGACGACCTCATCATATGCTTTTTACGCCCCGCTTAAAGAAACCGGGACTATAGGAAGAAGTAAACACGTGTGCTGGTAATGAACTCCAGACCTTAATGCTTATAACTGCAGCAGTTGGGCAGAAAGTTAAAATAAAACAAGTTCCTGTCATCTCAAGTCGTCAAATCAAGATTTTGAACCAAGGAGTCGCTTCTACCTAATCTGATTGTTGTTGAAAGTCAAGAAAGTAGTTATATTTTCTATTCATTGTGTATTTCGCAAAAGTGAAAATTTAACATCCTTATTGATGTGACGATCAGCTTCTATAATATATTTAAATTTTGTGCAAATGTTTATTGTGCTTGATGGTTCATAGGTGAACCATTAAATTTCATAGAGAAATCCATATAGTTTTCTAATCAATGTTTACAGTTCTAGTAATAAAATCGCGACACATCTGTATACTAAAGTGTTCAAACGTAATAAATAACGAATTTATAGTTTTTTGTTAATATATTCAAATTCAATTCACTGTTGACGTAAATGTGAGTCTGTAAGGTTTTACACGTATTTTTGTTGTTAGCTGCTAATTTATTTGAATATGCGTTTAGGCTACTGATAAGTGAGGGTACAAAATTCAGAGTTCTGATTTTAATAAAAGCATTGAATCAAGATTTTTTTTACGTGTGATAAATTCCCACATATGGTAACTGAAGCCGGTGAGAGAGGTTATGTCGGACTCGAACTAGTCTTTAATCATAAATTTATTTACAATCATTATCCGTCTTGTAAGTTACAACTCTTAAGCGAACTTGAGAAGAAAACAACAAACACTTGAATTTTTGAAAGTAAGCAACCTACTTATATTGAACTCGAATTTGATCTTGACTTCGTTGCACCGTTTATAAAATTATATATGCTTACATAATAATTATAATATTGTAGGTAAATGAATAAAAATAACAGCTTTTTATACCTTTTTTTGGTTATCTCAGAATCCAGTCTACTCTGATCGATACACAAGTAAAAATAAATTGACACACGCAAGGGTAAATAAATGATTTAATGATTGTAATTTTGAGCAACAAAAATTCACCGCTTGCAAAATTTGTAAGAATGTTTATCTCTATGTGTAAGACAACAATTTGATACTTGCAAAATACCGAACCTTGGAAAATTATTTTTAGGTACTTTAATTGTTACCGTTGAAGTTGTTCTCAAAACGTTTTAAAACTCGACGCTGTTATTCAATATACGAGTATAGTGCACTAAAGTAAACACTAACAAATTCGTACACAACGAGACTCGGTCTGAGCAGATTTCGGCAAGAAATTCAGCGTTTTTGAAGTCTATTTACAAACATTTATACTTAATCTAATTGCAACATTTTGGACCCTCGGATACCCCCCCTTCCGAAACCAGTGGGGGTGGTTGGTTAAATCGGACTCGGCTTGAGATCGACTAACATATTTTTTTTATTTTATAATAGCCTTTTCGGAAAATTTATAACTCATCCAAAGTTTGTAACGGAAGTGCAATAATTCATCATAAATTATGATGAAAATAAGCAACGTAAACGAACGACGCGAACGAGAATTTAAATTACGCAGAATTTGCTCCAGAATAAGTGTTTCTCCGAAGGTCATTTCACCAAGATTCTCATTAAAATTAAGTTAACTTTCTCCTTCGAATTGTTAACGTATGAAAGGGCTATTGATAGACAAGGGGTCAACCCTAGCAATGGGAAACCAGTTTAGTTTGGAAAGCAGGGAAATGTCGGTCAGTGGGCATATGTGTTTGTCGATATGTTCGTAGATGAGATGCTGCATTGAGCACGTGCTTCTAGTCAATCTTCTAGTGATGTGAATAATTTGCAAATTGCGAGGAGGCTACGTGAAGCCAATCTTGATGTGTATTTAGAATAAAATAATGGATGAAGTTAGCAGATGTTCGTGTTATAGCTGTAATGTTGTATAGTATATCTATAGCTTTCTTAAAGTGTGTAAAAGGTTTCCCAAAGTGGGGTATGCGTTAGGGGATACAAAAGTCTTTAGTAGTTTTATCTGTAGCTTACGCTTACTCAGTTAACCAATTTCTAATTATTGTCGAATCAATTTGAAACTTGGTGAGCATGTGTCATTTCAATGATAAATAAGTTAGCTAAACCGATCTAAGGTCGTAACTGTGGATTTGGATACTGGAACTCTTTAAGGGTTATACTAGGATACTCCCCAATTTGAGGAGTATATACATAGTTTGTTTTGACATGGACTGTAATAATACGCTGTTGTTCTGTTGTTTACTGTTATAATACAAATAATCTATCAAAGGAGCATACGCCTACCCATTGGAAAGTAGTTACCGTGTCCTAAGAACACGAAACGAGAAAGTGAAAAAGGAAAGGAAGGGATGTAGCCTTTAGCATTCTCATTATCTATGAAGAGTATTGTATAACATGGATATTAATTAAGAGTACGATTCTAGCAGCGAATATTATGTTATATGGGCTGTTTAACATCAGACATATATACAGCCCAGACTTAGCCTTAGATGAATGGCTTGAGTCAACAATAGTGACCGAAAGGCGACAATAGGCTCACCCTGTATTACGTGGAACCGAATTCAATGATTGGTGAAATGTGGGTGCTAACCCTCCGGGGATAAGGGGCGTGATTATATGTATGTATATTATGGTATAAATAACCCTTTTCGAGTCAACACTGGTCTTTTGAAACGTGACGTGAAGTAATAAGTTTTAATTCTATTACAGAACACAACAGCTCTGTGGAGATGAAAGTAATTACCGCGCAAGCCAGACCAATTACTGGTACTCGCAGTTCAATATAGCTAACAATGTACCGCCGCTGACTGATGAATCATTAATCTCTATTTGCCAAGGGAAGAAACTAGATTATTATCTTTGTAGACTGCAAGGTTGAAGTAAAACAAAAGCCTCAAATAAGTATGAACATATTCCAAGTGTTAATTCACTTTATTTCCTGGATACGTTGTAAAGATTACTAGTAATGTGCATATAATTGTGCGTTTCTCCCTCAGGGTAATGAAGTCTGGTCTGGCCCAAGCTTTTGAATTACTTCCAATTATTCTAATCATTTAAATAATGTCTCACCTCTGTTTAACCCTCGAGGGATATATGTATATTTGTATGTATGTATGTATTTAAAAAGGCTGGAGTAGACTGAATGCGAAAAGCCAAGCCTGGAGAGGGGTCCAGCAGAGAGCTGCGATAGGCTAATTGATTGCACACCTACGAGCTTCCTCTACAAGCACCTTAAATAAATTTTTAAAACCTTATTTATTTAATGTATCATATAAATCCGCCGGATTCGGAGATTTTTGGCTTACCCTTATTTACTTACCTTTGTTTACGTTACACTTAGGGTTCCGTACCTCAAAAGGAATAAAACGAATAAAATGTTCGTGCTATCGGGAGATAGCAGGAATATTTGAGGTAAACTGAATAAAAAAAGTGTTTAGACCATCTTAATGCTTAAGGTGAAGAGAGCGCCGTTCATGTGTAGAATATAACTGATCACTTGCTGAAGATCGCTCAAAGTGCACCTTGAAATCCCAAGGAGACGCATAGATGCGACTAATGATAAAGATACATGACGTCGGATAAGTTCATAAAGAAATAAAGCTATTATTTCGACATCAACAACATTACAATTGAACTCAAATAACCAAGAGTGACGTATGAAAGAAGTTCATTGATTGATACCCCACGTGCTTTTAGGGTCGCGAGTTCGTACACAAGGTCAGCCATAATCACGTTTTTCGATAAGTGTTCTCGTCAAAGTATAACAATAAAGGCACTTTAACAGGCTTATTTGGTACTGCCAAACTCATTTCACAATGGTAAGCTGATTATAATAGGAAAGGTCAGAGGGATTATGGCTTGTTGAAACAATTTTAATTGGATCTCTTTGATATAAAGAGGTCGAGAATCAATTTATGGCATCTTATTGACATTGATGTGAACCAAAGGTTAGGTTTATTTTTATTTAAAATACTCACGCTTGTATATTGCTGAAGGTGTGCATAGGTGTATTAAAATCTAATTTGGGTAGTAGCGTTTTGGTCATATGTTCAGTGGACGATTGTCCATCAAGCAGGCATTTCTTAAACAATACAATTTCTTACAAGGTCGACAGTAACAGTGTGACTTCCCTGGTGTTGCACGCGTCCATAGGCCACGGTAACCTTTTTCCATCAGGTAGGCCGTGCGCTTGTCTATCACCTAAGTGGTATAAAGAAATTAATGACTGACAGTCCAACTTAACTGCAACGGAGATAACCCAAAATTTTTTTTTGTTATTTCAATTACGCATTTAATATGAAGCAGTTATTTAAACATAACACAAACTGATACCTTAATTTTATTTATTTGTATAGATTAGAAATATGACATTTAACTGAAGGAGCTTTAGTTCAAGTGTATGTGGGGCTCCTTGTTTACTCAGTCGATAATATAATGCATTATTGTATCGGTCGTCAACAGGGCCTAATGAAACGTCCATTTAGATGTTAATAGAATTAGAGCGAGACAATGCACTCGACGAATACGGGAAGCAATTACTGAACGAGACGGTGTTAGTTTTGATTGAGACGCATTGCCCGGCGCCAGACAGGGGTGTAGCAGTTTGTGTACCTCGATGATTGACTGTTGTCAAGACGAACATTTATTACCCACGTACATTCTTAAAGTGACATTGTTGGACTAAAGCGGCTGCTTTGAACTCCAGTGGTACAATTACGTCAACATTTTGAAATTCTGTAGTACATTACTTCAACATTTTGAAGTGCAGTGGTATATTACATCGACTTTTTACTACTACTCTTAGTGATTTTCATAATGAAAAGATCAAAATTTTTAACGTTCTCGAAAAGGAGGCGTTCCATTTCAATACAAGTAAGTTGAGCTTTTTTAAATAAACATATTTTAAGTCGGTTTTTCTAAGAACTCTGGTAATAGATGGTACATATTCTCACCCCTTTTGAAGTTAACGCATGCTGTTAACATAATATTTATTTATGCAAATGCGTTTCGTTGGAAGTATAAATGTGGCAGCGACTTTTTGGTATCAATGTTTTGTCAACTTTGAATATTGATGCTTAGATGTTTGACGTTTGTTTGCGTATAGGATTAAATGGTATTACAAACTTTGATATAACTAAATTAAATAATAATTTATTAATTGATGAACTTATTTAAAAAGATACATGCGTAATAAAATATACGAGAAAACCAATTAAAATAGGACAGAATTGGAAAATATCTAATTGTAGTAATGATTTGAGACGAATAAGATGTAAAATATGAAGAAAGAATTTTATTTGTGAGCTTCATGCGGAACTTCTCGTATAAACCTTCATAAAATAATATGTGCCTGTGTTCTACATATAACATATCCCCCTGCATAACATAAATTTAAAGAGCTCAAGCAAGCAGTCGCAAATATTCTGATCGTAATTTCATCTTCAAGTACTTACGTTATAAAGTAAGCAGTTATATAAAAGTAGGCCACATGTTTTTCTCATCCCTTTGCAAGATTTATAAGAGTTTTTAAAATTGTTCTTTATGACATATCCTTTAATTATTTATGATATTTGCCTAATTTAAATAATATTACTGTTTATTGTGTACAACTTAAAATGGTCTTAATATACAACTAGTAAAGCATTTTCATATTAATTAAATTTATTGTAACAAAACGGATCTGGAATTCTGATATCAAAACCAGGTATGTAACCTGACTCGACGCTGATGTTAATTGTCACAAACTTCCTCTGCCTATTTTTAGGCCTGCCTAAGAAATGAATTGGATTGAATTTAAAACGTTTTGTTCACCATGGGCACAGCCCTGGGTGACCCCGATCAACCTGTCCACTTACATGTACCTACCTTTTTTTTCTTGAATACTCAATAGTATAATAGCTGTCGGCTTTTATCTATTAACTTAAGACAAAAAACAACTGTTTATTCTCCAAAAACTCATCTTACTACATTCTCTCGTGAATAATTTCACAATTTTGGTCATAATATATTTTTGCAACCCTATACACACGACCGCAGTGCTCTTAACTCTTAAATTAATGGTGCTAATAATGGTAGTCCTTTGTAAATAAATGTACTGTGTACAGGGTGAAGTCACCGACGGAAATATGCCGCTCCTTGTTCGTAGGATAGTAGGGTTATCGCTTTGTTTCTTTATATGGTAATGCAAGTTTTAAGGCTAACTGTGAGATGTAATCTGTATGACTCAGTAAGCATAAAGTATTTAATCAACTATTGTGTGATTATGTTGGCAGTATGACAGAGTATAAAAAAAGAAAGAAATTAAGCATACATTTTTAACATTCCAATTTGCCCTATCAGTGGGGATGCTTGGTGGGGCTAAGTGTCACCTTGGGAGGTACCTGAGTAAATCTCTCTGTCAAAGTGAAGGTTATGAAACCTCATCCAAATAACACCTATAGCGGTAATTGTCCCCTGGCGCCACCTGTAGGTAAGTAGGGTTACCATAGAGTATGGAGCGTACCGTAAGATAGTTTTTTCTATATAGTACTTAATAACTTTTCAGAAATTTAATTTTTGTTAGGAAAGTTCGTATCTTTATTGGTTACCATAGATCACAGAATAAGCAAGCTGATATGACATTGGGCTGGCCATGTTTGTTGAAGGACTGATGGCTGTTGGAGCAAACGAGTTCTAGAGTGGAGATCCTAGAAACCCCCCGGCCAGATGGACGAATGACCTGGTAGCTGGGACATATTGAATGCGAAAGGCAGAGGATCGGATGAAATGGCGCACATTATATCCAGCAGTGGGCCACGATGGGCTAATTGATTATTGGAATTGTGAGGGTCCTAGAATGAGCTCATATTTTTTTTATACCATTTAAGTGGCAGACAGGCACACGGTCCACATGATGCAAAGTGGTTACCGTGGCCTGTGGACGTGTGTAACACCAGAGAAGCCACACTCGCGCTGCCGACCCTGTAAGCTCAGAGTTTCTGTGCCGTCAGTGTAGAGGACAAAGCAGGACAAGCCTTTAGTCATCCCACTATCTGAACAATTTCTCCAGTGAGCTCTACTCTACTCACCGCTGGGAACACAACACGAAGTTATTATAACCGCGGTATTCTGTAGGACGGAGGTTCCCAGTCGGACTGCTCAATTGGGCGAAAATACCGCCGTGTCCTACCTCCTATCAAATTTTGTAAATTTTTGTAGACGTTTGAACGCCACAAATTTTACAGGTGTGTAGGTATCTTGATTTTTATGCATTTATTTTAGGCGTTCTTGAAATCGATTATAAATATAAATGTGTATAAAAATACTATGCAATCAAATTATCTTGTTTTCTTTTGACGTTTCTCGTTGTTTTGTTTGATTTATGATTCTCGTCTTAAATCACGTTTCATGGATAATTATGGTTAACGCAGCGTGTTACTATCAATTTCGATGTAATAATGTGAGTTTTGACCTCTATTTATTATTAATTATTACTTATAATTACTATGCACTTGTAGGTTTCGTAAATTAAACATTTCATTTGAAATTATTGTGCCTTCGAAGGTTATCTCATCATCTGAATTATGTGTTGTTCATTGAATATTGTGAAATTAAATTTATTGGAACTTTACCGTCAGAGTATATATAATTTTTTTTAACTTTCCTGGGACGCTTAGGGACGCGAATTGAAAGCACCCGTTCTTAGTGAGCCTAATATTCAGGATATTGATATAAATTAGGTAAAATTAATACATCTTGTTTAATTAATATTTACGAATATAAAATGCCAGGAAATCATATATCAAGTTACAAAAAAATGTATGCTGTCTATCCATCATTTTTAATTAAATATTATTTACTAAACAAGCAATTAGAAAATATAAACATTATATCTAACAGGATGTGTTCTTAAGAATTTAAATCTTATTTCTATATAAAGTAGTTTAATAAAGTTATATTCCATTGTCTTATAATTCTTATGAACAAATATTTTGTTGCTGCTCATGACCTCATTTGTTAGCACACACTAGATAATATTTATTTATTTACTTGACACTTGCAGTGCTTTCTTGTTCTTTCTATCTTAATTGTATTACGAGATAAGAGAGTATAGGAGGTAGGACACGGCGGTATTATAGGAGGTAGGACACGGCGGTATTTCCGTCCAATTGAGCAGTCCGACTGAGGAGTACCTCTGCCCTACAGAATACCGCGGCTATAATAACCTCGTGTTGTGTTTCTGGCGGTGAGTAGGGTAGCCAGAGCTCACTGGAGAGATTTTGTGCTGTCAGTGGGAAGACCAAAAGCTTGTCCTGCTTTGTCTTTTACAGTGACGGCACAGAAACTCTTGTTTACAGGGTTGGCAGCGCGAGTGTGACTCCTTCGGCGTAGCACACGTCCATAGGCCACGGTAACCGCTTTCCATCAGGTGGGCCGGGTGCTTCTCTGCATACCAAGTGGTATTAAAAAGAAATTACGTGAATACCACTAGACATATATAAATGCACAAATTAGATTTTAACAAAACGAGATTAAATATTTGAACATCGTTTTATTAGGAGAATTGGCAAAATGGAAATATTGATACATCTTAGTCGACGATAATACATTTATGTATATCAATAACAACATTTTTGTACTTAGTTTGTAATTTCTAATTATTTAATTGTAATAATCTGTATTTTTTTTTTTTTACGTGCGCAAAATCCCCACGGATACCTCCCCACCGGAGCCGGTGGAGGAGGTTATGTCGGACTCGAACCGACTAAAACGCACGCCGCCTGTGGGTCGTTTTGGTTGCCGAAGGTGAGGTTGACAGGCATATCCCTCGCACCCCGGCCGACCCAGGGCCATCTCTCACGATCTGGCCCTCTTCTCGGGTTGTGGGGACTACAGTCCCCAACTCGACCCCTGTAATAATCTGTATAGTAAATTCTGACAATGTAAAGTAAAGTAAAAAAATACTTTGAATAATGTATCCATTATGCATTGTGTGTGGTCGCAAATAAAATATTTTCTTTCTTTCCGCCCAATTGAGCTGTCCGACTGGGGAAGTACCTCCGCCCTACAGAATACCGCGGTTATAATAACTTAGTGTTGTGTTCCCAGTGGTGAGTAGGGTAGCCAGAGCTTACTGGAGAATTTGTGCTGTCAGTGGGATGACTAATGGCTTGTCCTGCTTTGTCCTCTACACTGACGGCACAGAAACTCTGTGCTTACAGGGTCGGCAGCGTGAGTGTGGCTTCTCTGGTGTTACACACGTCCATAGGCCACGGTAACCACTTTCTATCAGGTGGGCCGTGCGTTTGTCTGTCACCTAAGTGGTATATATATTTAAAAAAAATGTCCGATATTATATTCGTCTTTCTGCGTCACGTACCTGTTTAAACATTATCAAATTCGAGAAAGTTGGTCTTCGTACTTTTAGCATAGTAGGTACCTATTAATTCAATTTCTATCACCTGCTGTTGTTCATTATGCCTCTATAATGACTCTGGTTTGGTATTTCTCCATAGGGCGCGAGAAAATCTGCGAATAATGTGATCACATTGAAATTTCTATTACTTTACGAATAACTTTGTGCGTACGTGTCGTTTTAATATTGAACTAATAGTTCCTCTCGATCCTTCGATATTACTCTCAAGGAATATGATTTCTTTTTGGTTATAGAATGCTATTCCTATTGGGTTGTGATTTAAAATAATCATTTATTTTTGATATAGGTAATTAATAGTTGTCTTCATTGTTAACTCCATGGTTGGTGCATTAGCTCGGAAATCGCTGGTCAATCCGATAAGTACCTGGATCTTTAATATATCTGTTGCATTAATTTCTTGAACTTTATTGTTTAGTCTTATTTAATTTCAACACTGGTAGCCTTGCTAATATTCTAAACCAGTTATTATTTCTCCGTTGCGCCATCTGCCATCATCAGTTTAAGTAAAGACAAACTTTACTTAATCAGGTGACTTTCAACCAGTAATGTTTTCTGCTTCTTGGCTCTCTGTGCTTGTCGCTTTTTTTATCTTGTCGTATGATTATGATATCAAATAACAAACAAATTTTCTCGAATACCTTTTTTTGTGCCTAAGCCGCCATTTATTTGAGTACAACTCAACGGTTATCTGACTGGCCGGTTTATTTCTTTTTCTGACATTTAAGACACATAAAATATTCTATTATAATTTAAATTAATTACAATGCAATTACTTACAAATTAATATAAAACTATGCTAACTATACAATATATACAAAAATGGAATAGAGAAAAAGAGGGAGACTGTAATTTTAATAAGTATATATAAGTATATATCTTATATATAGATATCAAATTATATAAGTAAGTACATTTTATGTTATGTTTTTTTGGAATAAAACCAGTGCTAATTTTTAATAATTATGCAGTGTTTCTGTTCACTGCTTTAACTGAATTAAAAGTTCGAACATATAATTAAAATGCTTTCTCTGCGCCAACCCTATTCATTATGTCAATGGATACGCGAGTCATCGGCGACAGTTCGTAGAAATGCGTCGCAGGCGCCGCCAAAAGGTCGAACTCACTTCAGAAACGATTTAACCACATTGTTGGTGGTGTAGTGTACACATGCACTTGAAACTGCAGACAATACAATGATCTTTTGTACTTCTTAATTATCGTCTTTGATGACGATTCTGATCGGCTGTTTTATGTTTCGTCATCATCATAGCAGCGTTACCAGTTGTACCCAAATTTTGTACTTTCCACCCAGGCCACTTTCTGGCTCTTGATCATCATCATCATCATCGTCATCCTTGCGTTAATTTCGATCGCATCTAAAAGCTTACACCTTGAAGCCTGGGTCTGCATTTTCCAGTCTAATTGCGTGTTTAGCTGAGCTTCAATATCTTCTTTCTCTCTCTTGGTTCTTTATGCCTCTCTTGCTCTTGGTATTATGTCTTATCTTGGCTTTTATCGGTGCGACTGCCTTATAACCTTTTAATCCTGAGGGCAAAGTCAGCGTTAGCGCTTCGTCCAAAGTATCGGTATCAAAGGAAAGTATTAGTAATTTTTTTCATGTTTCAATAACATGACAGCTATAGAAATATTCATTGTGTTTAGTAAGTATTTAATGAGAATAGTCTATTGAAGACCTGTCCGCAGGCGATTATATGAGAATTTAGAATAATTATTATAATAACTGGCTCCTACATAGACCAAAGAAAAAAAATCTAATAGTAGCACTACAACGTTTCATTTGTGTGTAATTATAATTGTATACCGATTACAGTAATAAGTAGCCGTATCCAACTAAGTAATTGTCATTCTTGACGTACCTTCAAGGTGTTTTTTCTGTCATACCGTCAAGGCGTTTTTTCCGTTCGTACTTCCTGAATCAACTCTCTCTTTAAGGAAGAAACCAATGTCTTCCTCGTCTTATATTTGACTCAACAATTTAAATGGAGATTTTTAAAACCTTACGTCACATTGCAGCAGCAAATCATTCCCATCATGATAAATGTCTTTACTTAACAAATATTCTGTCCGTGTAATTGTGAGGAGAATATTTTTAGCTTAATTTGGTGTTGATTTCTGTAATTTTATTTATGGCTTCTTCAACTTGTACAAGGTGAGGTATTGTATGTAGAAAGTTGAATCTTTCTCGGTTCCGTATACGTTCGGATGCGACCGAAATGTATAAAGAATTGTTTACCTTCCTGTGTCGGTTTCTTTATTGGTGGGAACTGATTGATGGTTTGTTTCTGTTTGTTTAGTCATCCGTTTTACCTCACTTCTGATAGATTTTTTTAAACAGACAATTGTTAGTAAAATCATATCTTGGACTCTTTATACTAATAATATAATAATAATATAATATAATATAATCTATCTCATGTTCTGAACATAACATAACCTTACTTTGCATGCTGTGTTCGCATCAAGTAGAATACAATCGCGCTATGACTTTTGTAAATTGTACTATAACATATATTTATTACTGGTTGTATTTAGTTTTGTGAACAACCAAAAAAAAAATGATTATTTCAGAAATTCTTCCATATTTGTTAGTTAAACTTACAACTAATGTTAGTAGGTAAGGATGGTATTGGGACTGCCGCAGGTACGGCGTAAGAGTGAGGCTCTTCTTTTGCGCATGATCGCCGAAAAACTGTCTACGTTTGCCTCGGCAAACATGGAATTTATGTGATGCACATTAGGTTTTTTTCATTTAAGTAATGAAGAACTCACACATTGGTCTAAATGATATGCATGAATTAGACATGTTTTAATCTTCATTAAATTTGTTTAATATTTGAACTATGCAGGAATTGAATCCGCAATCTCTGATACCGTGTAATCAAAAAGTTTTCTTTCAAATATATCTAGCAAATATTCTACCATGCCTATTTATAGGCCTCCATCTTCATAACATTTATCAAGTATGATTTATTGTTGAAGACAATTTGATTGCTTATAAATCTCGCCTCAAGGATATAAATAAAGGTCTCCGCAGACATTTTTGATCGATGCTATCTTCTGGCCTACATACCTTGGCTGCTGTTGGCTAGACAGTCTAAGTGATTTCAATAAGTAAATATCATAAAACAATATAACAATTTTATAAAGGTTAGGTAAACAATGAACTGGTCCAAATTTCGCTGAACATACACTGATCAAATTAATTATATATTGAAAAAGAAAAAAGGATAGTTTAAAAGTACTCAAAATTGGTAGGAAGTGTATGTGTGGACAGAAGCACATGGCGGCTCCTTATCTTTGCCTACCTAAAAAAGAAAAAAATATCAGTAATATGTATGTAAATAAATTTATGCAGATAAATTAAATATTAATAGTAGCTGACTGACCTAGGATGCCAATGGTCGTGAGCAGCGTATTAGGTTTAATCTAAATGTTGATCGTCTGGTAATATAAAACAATAACTTGAACAAATTTATCGTTAGTATAAGTACCACCACTTAAAGTTGTGTGGTTTATGACCACGGAACCTTAACTTGTTCAACAAGGTATGTGCTGGTCTGCCAATGAAAGTTATTCAGACAAATTTACTAAAGGTCATCTTCATTATCATGTCAACGTTGAGTCCCAGTTGCATCCGAGGCTGTCTTGCTCGGGGTCCGCCTAAATTAACAAAAGATCATTACACGAAAACACATTGTTAGTAAATGAAGGGTTGCCAAAATAATAGAGTTTAACCTACTTACTTTTGTACTGCTGGACTAGACCTCTCCCAATGTTGGGAGGCATTGGTCTACTGTTTCCACGCTGGTAACGAGTTGGTACAGGGTTTTATTTCAAGGTTTCCTTCTCTCGCAGTGATATCATATGCAAAATAAATCTATATTAATTTGTCGGATCCGGCACCTAAGTCAACATCACTTAAAATTAAATATACTTAAAAACTAAATAAATACACTTAAAAATAAAATTAGTTATGATATAAAAATTTCACGCTATCATTTGCAATAAGGTTGAAAATTGCTTGTTCCAGAATGACGAACCGCCAGAAATAACGTACTGCGTGGTCGGCGGCGAGGGCGGTCTGGCATTACAGGCTGTCACCCCAACACACCCGATGCCGCCTCAAGATGAACTGGACGCGAAGTTCGCTGAACTTGTGGTAAGTACTGGCTCTTATACTAGCTTTGTTGAGGGTAGATAACTTACCCAGATAGATTTAGGTACTGTGGACGATTGTAAACTAAATATTTATGAAGAGACTTCACACGCCGTCTAGTTTTAACGTTAATATGTATATACGTTCATAATTTTGTAAATAAATTAAACTTAGGTTGTCAAAGGATTATAGACCTTAAGGTAAGGAGGGCATTATGAACCTAACTGTATAGTAATTCGACAAAGTCTGCAGCGCAACTTAACATTCCTCGTATACAAAACTAAATATAGTATCAAAGTTCATACTAATTACTATCATAAAATAAAAATAACTCTGATTAGTTTTATTTGAGTGAATGTCTTGTTTGATTATTTTGAGTGATAAGCTAATTTCGTTGCTGACTGTACACATCTATACATGTTACGAATCTACAAATTGAAAAACAGAATGGTCTCACTTTTGCGAGGTAATTCGATTCAATCCTTTCGAAAATTGGATCACGAGTTAACTAGCTCGCGATAATTCGGATCTTTTCAAAGCTATTCGATTTGCTAGTGAATCGATTTATAGTATCATAAATCGAATCCGATTTTTGTCAGTTAATTACAATTTGTTAAGTTTCTAACTTAATAGATTGGGTTCCAGTCGTCTTTTAATTTATTGCTTTTAAAAATTACAAAATTAGAAATGGCATAATAAATCTGTGACAGTCAGTTTGTTAATCTTATCTTCGTCACCCAAAAACAACCCACAGGCGTCGTGCGTTTTAGCCAGTTCGAGTCCGACATAACCTCTCCCACCGGATCCAGTGGTGGGGGTATCCGTGGGCATTTTTCGCAAGTAAAAAAACAAGTGCCTGATACACGACCACTCTTTTTGGCCCACGTCACTGAGACTACCCACATGTATCACCAACTACCAAGTCATCTAAAGTGGTATTTTAAACAATAAAAAGGACTGTACTAAAAATAGCGGACAGTACAGCACTTTGCAAATGATGATCGCTAGACTTTTCTATAGGGTGGAAGGTTCTAAAGTCAAACATCTTCACATATGCAAACAAAACCCAATTATGCCCTAACATCTCTTATAATAAACAAAATAACAACCTTTGTTTCATAACTTATGGCCATTGTTAAATCGACAATGAAACTTCAAAAGAATTTACACTTAAAAAGTTGAAAGGCATTTTAATAACATTCAGATGAATCTCACAACATAATATGTACAGTTTTCATAATAATCAACTCTGTGGGTTCCCATCGTGCTGTAATGTCATCATTGTATGAACACAGCATTCCTTAGTGGTGTAATAAACCACTCTCATTAAATATATATACAGAAGAAATAGTTAATGTTTGGTCACATGAAATAAAAGGTTATGTACTTTTAAATTTTTACAAATTTAGAATACCCAAGGCCAAATGGGGACATTCATTGCTTTACTTGCTGAAACTCCGGATAAAATAGTCATGACGGATATACAGATAGACATCTTACAGAATACCACGGCTATAATAACCTCGTATTGTATTCTCGACGGTTAAGAAGGGAGTGAATGTTGAAATGACTGCAACTAGAGATGAATGGAAAAAGAACACATGTTGCGCCGACCCCAAATAATCTTGGGATAAGGGCAGGAGGATGATGATGATGATGATTGTATTCTCGACGGTGAGTAGGGTAGCCAGAGCTCACTGGAGAGTTTTTGTGCTGTCAGTGGGAAGACCAAAGGATTGTCCTGATTTTGTGATCTGCACTGACGGCACAGAAAATCTCTGTTCTTACAGGGTTGGCAGCACGTGTGCGACTCCCTTGGTGTTACATACGTTCATAGGTCACGGTAACCACTTTCCATCAGGTGTGCTTGTCTGCTAGTTAAGTTGTATAAAAAAATGTACTCCGTCTTTTTGTTCCTTGTGTCCTCTATACTTCTAGTCTAGTTCTAAGTAATCCAAAGCCTCAACCGTTTTGAAATGTTACCCAGGAGCACCAACTCTTCAATCGTGTAGATCCCATAGTCCAATAAATACCTTATAGTTACTAGACAATAGTAAACCTACTTACTTCTGTATACCTTGGTAAATTCGTACTATCCAACCTAACCTAGTCTCATATCATCATGCTATAACTGTACAAGCATACCATCATCTCACATAATAAAGTGATGATGTGTCAGAACTTGTACAGCTAAGGGGTCAATCAATCAACATGGACATAGGCCTCTGCCAATGTGCGCAATTTTTTCCGATCCTCTGCCTTCCGCATCCAGTCTGTCCCAGTTACCTTTTTCAAGTCGTCCGTCCATCTGGCTAGGGGACTAATTAAGGGTTGGTTATATGGTACGCAGTAGCTTAGTGGTATGGATAATGAACTGCTGAGACGAGGTTTCGGGTTCGATCCCAGGTTTTACCATGGCACACACCAATGACTTTTCGATGCTTTTCGAAGTTATGTGTGTATTTATCGCAGGTTTATAAAGGCCCGGTTAATGGCAAAAGGCTCGCCACCTATTACATTGCGACCTAAACATAAACTGGCGACATGTGGGTGCTAGCACCTCTGCCTACTCCTTCAGGGATATAGGCGTGAGTTTATGAGTTTATGTTATGCTTATATGGAACCCAGGGGCAGGAACTTACTTAGTTGTCGATTAGCCCCTGGCATCGCTAACACTCTCCATTTGATTTACAACGCGAACAGGCTCGCGATCACCGTCGATACCAGTCGAGTATAATTTTATCGACACTTCGATGTAACAGTAACTTCGCTCGGGGCGGCACTAGAGTGGTCATCTAGTTGAGTCGTCTCTCAACGTTCAATCTTGGGGAGCACTGAACACGATATTTACAGATTGAAACGATTGCGAGGTGTTGTTTAGATAGATGAGAGACCACGCCTACGGACACCTGCACCCTCAGACTACTTTCACAATACAACGCCGTTTTTGTAGGGCTGTCAGGTTTAGGAAAGAAACTGTGATATCTAAATATTGTCATAGTGCCTAATACTATGGGACTGACTTCTAGTTTTGGACCGTTGGCATAGTAGTAGTAAATGATTCGAACTAAAATAAATTCGTAACTATATAAAAAAATCAAGCAATCCTATTCAATAATGAGGATAGCCAATGATTTTAAGTGCACTTGAGTATAGAACCCAATAACTCAACAGTGTATATTTTTCCTCATTTTACACAAATCATCAGGTGGGTCGTATGCTTGTCTGCCACCTAAGTGGTAGACAATGCTCGGACAACGATCGACTTTTTTTTTTTTTTTTTTTACGTGCGCAAAATCCCCACGGATACCTCCCCACCGGAGCCGGTGGAGGAGGTAATGTCGGACTCGAACCGACTAAAACGCACGCCGCCTGTGGGTCGTTTTGGTTGCCGAAGGTGAGGTTGACAGGCATATCCCTCGCACCCCGGCCGACCCAGGGCCATCTCTCACGATCTGGCCCTCGTCTCGGGTGTGGGGACTACAGAGTCCCCAACTCGACCCCGGAAACGGGGAGGCGCGCTAGGCGCGCCACCGCCGCGGCCTGCTTCTGCCAGGGTAACAGGCGGCTCCACCTGTCACCCCCAGGCCGGGGACAACGATCGACTAGTGGATCAATTTCTTTCCTCTCCACTAAAGAAAACTCAATTTAGTATACATCAAACTTATCAGCTCACAACACGACAGCAAGATATAAACCACCAAACATCACCATGTATCTTGTCGTCATCATTTTTATACTGCAAATTATTAATTTTTCTTTTCTTCATAAATACATAAGTAATATTATTTCAGTTTGTCTCTGTTTGCGGTTTTCAAGGTTATTTATATATACAAAAATTATTAAATAACAGCTTACCATCTAAGTGAGTTCGCAGTTATAATGTTATAAGATAAAATTAGTTTTCATAGTAATAATATTCAAATGCGGACTTTGTCTGCTTATTAAAAACCTCATTATTTCTAAAGAGCTCTAAAGTTAGATATTATGAAAATATTTTCCTAGTTCTTACACAAATCTCAGACAAATCAAGGTAATCCGGAAACTTCAAGAGTAATTCTTCCGGTTGGTATATTTTAAAAACCATACCGATGTATTTATTTGCAAATAAGTAGGATATATTGTTTGGTAAATATTCAATTATTTGTGTCACAGTTTAAATCAGAGTTGACACCTATGTGTACAGGGTACCTACACCTTTTTCTAGTATCTACCTACACACACGATCTTAAATACGGTTTTTTTCTTTGTGTACTTTTTTCTAATGTTATCTGTTATGGTTATTAGGTCCAGTCAATAAGTTATACATACATACATATAATCTCGCCCTTATCCCCGAAGGCAGAAGTGTATTATCACCCACATTTCACCAATCATGAAATTCGGTCCCACGTAATAGGGGGCGAGCCTTTTGCCGGCTTCCGTGCACCATTCCGTGCATTGTTGACTCAAGGCATGCTTCTGAGTCCGAGTCTGGGCTGTTTATATCTGTCTGATGTTAAACAGCCCTATCCCTTAGTTGCCTTATACGACACTGCATGGTAAGAGATGGGGTGGTCCAAATTCTACTCTGCCGAAAACCACGCGGCTATGTAATTATATACCTACCAACAAACAATAATACTTTCTTGAATCATAAAACACAGCACATATCAGGGAATCAGTGCCCGGAATACGGCAATAGGCTTACCTCCTATTACGTGGGATCGAATACAATTATTGGTGAAATGTGGGTGTTAATTCACCTCTGCCTAACCCTCCGGGGATAAAGACGTGATTATATGTGTGTAAAATCGTTAACGTTGTTTTTAGAGGTGAATCAGTACAGCCCTACCATTGTTGATATCGGTTTACAAGTATCGCATCGTATCGATTGGTAGGAGCCATTTAATTTGATTTACCGGCGGCCTGTTGCTCGCAAATTATCAGCCTTGTTACTGTTACCCCTCTATCGCGCCATATCTATTATCAAAGGGCTTTGTAATTATGTCCATTATGGTAGAGGTAGGTTGTTGTAATTTTGTCTTTTCCTAAATCTACGTTAATATTATAATTGCGAAAGTAAGTCTGTTTGTTGCGCTTTCACGCCTAAACCACTGAACACTTTTGATGAAATTTGGTGCAAATATGAACTAGAGTTTAGGCAAACGATAAACGATATTCACTTGGCCGGAGCCGCGGGCAACAGTTAGTTGCATAGATAGATGATAGTTAGTTGTCTATATGTAAGTAGTGCGGCTCAGGGCACGCCGTAGTAACGGCGGTAAGACCCATCATGGGGGAGTGGCTAGAGAGGCCACACGGCAGCCTCTCGTACCGTCTGACGCAGATGATCACCGAGCACGGATGCTTCGGAAAGTATCTGCGTCGGATGCAGAAAGAGCCAACGTCCGAGTGCCATCACTGCGACGCGAGCGAGGACTCAGGTCCGCACACGCTCACCGAGTGTCCGGCGTGGGAGACGCCGAGGCGGGAGCTTGTGGCGGCCCTGGGAGTGAGGGTTCTCACGCTCTCCACCTTGCTCGCGGCGATGGTTCGCTGCGCGGATGCGTGGGCGGCCGGCGCCTCCTTCTGCGAGCAAGTAATGCTCGTGAAGGAGGAGGCGGGGCGGGAGCGGCAGCGGGAGCGACGAAGGATCGCTAGACAAGCTGCCCGCGCACGAAGGCAACTCGGGCGTCGGAGGTCGATGAACGACCTCCGCCCCCCATGAGCGCCGGCCTGGGGGTGACAGGTGAAGCCGCCTGTCACCCTTGCAGAAGCAGGCCGCGGCGGCGGCGCGCGTGGCGCGCCTCCCCGTTTCCGGGGACGAGTTGGGGACTCTGTGGTCCCCACACCCGAGAAGAGGGCCAGATCGTGAGAGATGGCCCTGGGTCGGCCGGGGTGCGAGGGATATGCCTGTCAACCTCACCTTCGGCAACCGAAACGACCCGCAGGCGGCGTGCGTTTTAGTCGGTTCGAGTCCGACATAACCTCCTCCACCGGGTCCGGTGGGGAGGTATCCGTGGGGATTTTGCGCACGTAAAAAAAAAAAAAAAAAAGTAGTGCGGCTCCCGTTTTTTATGTTGGAATTGAAACAAAGTCTGTTTTTCTTTTATCTCGGACACACCAACTTGACTTCACCTCGCCTGATGGTAAGCTAATGGCAAAGTCTCAGGAAAGAGGGTTACCATTACAGACACTCAGTAATGTTACAATGGTGGCACTCCGCTTGGCGGCCTCATCAGATGCTTTTTCACGCCCCGCTTGAAGGATCCGGGACTGTAGGAAGAAGGGAACACGTGAGCTGGTAATGCATTCCAGGTCTTAGTCTTGGTCTTCTTATTTGTACTGCAGAACTACTTAACATTTTGTATCCGCCAGTACAGACCGTCATTATCTCTTATTCCTACATAATTACTTTGTGTTAAACAGTTCCTGTATCCTGGTAATTATTTTGTTTTATGTTTTAAATATAAAACTTACTCATCTTGATCTAATTGTAAGTATATATGAAACTGCGAAATGTTTATTTTATGGATCTAATTGAATAAATAAATGAGTAATTGTTAAGGTGCATTAAGACCAAAGGACCATAGAGCTAGAGCTAGAACAAGACCATTCTTTCTTAATATTTTAGTTTAAACTAAACCTCTCTTCAATGAAAGAATAACGAACTAATGTTCTATCACCATTTACACTAAATGAATTTGACGTAGAGGGGATAGAACGAACATTCGCTCGTTTGGTCTAAATCAACCATAATACGACATCTCTACCCAGCGTAATCTAGACAGAAAGTAAGCATAGTTTAACTAACTAGTTTTTGTAAATACAAACACAGAGATACCCAGACCAATGCAGAAATATACATGTTCATACAAATATTTTTGCCAAGCGCGAATCGAATAAGGGACCTGTAACTTAACAGTCGAACCGCTATATTGCTACACCACAGAGTTCGTAATATATATTCTTTAATAAAAAGTATCTACTTGAATAATATGGTGAAAATCTGTATGTTTAAAGGTTATAATAACGGTTTTGGTTTCGCTACGATACCTTCATAACTGAAACCGTTATAACGGAAAAAAGAAATATAATTATTTTATTTTCTAAATCCATGATATGCTTTCGTACTTGCACGTGTTCATACTGCTGAACTATGGGATTGTTTGTGCTTAGTTTACTCAGGCCAACTATGCAGATGAATCACGGTCAATAAATGACCTGCGTCCTCTATGAGCGCAGGTCTAGGGGTGACGGGTCACTCTAGTAGAAGTAAGTCGAGACGGCGGCGCGATTAATGCCTATCCGTCTTTTTCTGGGGAATGATGGGTACGCCGTTGTCCCACACCCGATGGGGCCTTCTATAGCCCTGGGTCAGTCAGGGTGTGCGAGGGATATGCCAGAGGCTACCTCACCGTCGGCAGCAGATGGATCACGGTCAATAGACATAATTTTATATGATCAGCTCCGTGCTGTCACCTAGCCTCGTTGCCATACGATATGGCGTGTCGTATCGTTTTGCGACGAGGCGAACTGTCTGTCTAAACGATAGTAAGCTCTGTCATGCTATTAATGAGCAGACGCGAGATACGGACCTGAACTTATTCTAGCACATCTGGTTCATCTTGGTGACCGTTCCTGTAAGTTACCTAGTTAGCTTGATGTTTGGGTTGAGAGCTGTGGAGATTGAAGCCCTACGAATTCGATTTTGATATCAGAAATTTAGTATAGTGTCCTATTCTTTTATAGGACGTAGGACACGACGGTATTCCCGTCCCAATTGAGCAGTCCGACTGGGGAAATGCCTCCACCTAACAGAAAACTACGTCCATAATAACCTCGTGTTGTGTTATCGGCGGTGACTAGGGTAGCCAGAGCTTTGGAGAGTTTTTGTGCTGTCAGTGGGAAGACCAAAGGCTTGTCCTGATTTTGTGTTCTGCATTGATGGCACTGTAACGCTCTGTTGTTACAGAGTCGGCAGCACGGGTGTGACTCCCTTGTCTGTTACAGACGTTCATAGGTCACGGTAACCGTTTTCCATTAGGTGGGTGGTGTGCTTTTATCTGCCACATAAGTTGTATAAAAATCCTCAGGAGTTTATTTAATCTTTCTGCACAGTTTTTTTTTCATAAAATTGTAGTGGTGCAAAGGGTAACTTATGCCCTATGGCCTATGTTTTAGTACTGCGTCAGTCTCATACTGATTTCGATGGATATAATTTTAATGAAATTCTTATGTAAAATCGTGCATCTACGTGGACGTCATTTGATATTCACAATATGGACAATCTATTCTGAGGTCAGGCCGGTAATTTGTTAGCAAATGCTATTAATATGCGGGTTCATAATAACAAACAATGAAGGACGAACTAAATTGTTTAATTTAAGAGCATTATTTACCTCCCACATTTACATAATATTAATGACAATTTTTATAAAATATGTTTTTAATTATTCGTAAAATTGTTTTGAATAAATGTTTATATTTTAATAATTTAGACAGATTCAACATTCCTGTCGTCAGTTGAGCTCCTTGAACTATGGCAATAAGGCGTGCACTAGCGTGCATTTTTGTTGTATAAGGTTGAGCGTTACGAAATTTGAACGAATGTAGGCATGTTGATCTACGATTGCCGAAATTCTATGTAAATTAATACATTTTTGTACCATTTAAGAGAATTTGTTCATATATTGGAATAAATTGTTTGAGTTACATGTAGGTATGTGAAACATTGGGTTTACGTTCATATTGTATTTTTTTTAAATTCTAGTAAAGTGCATGAATCAGTATATTTAACGTGGAAGCCTTATTACTTACTTATTTAGGGTAAGGCATCTTACAAACATGGACTAGATATATTATAGTTACAAAAGCATGAGGTCACAAGCTACTAAACCAACTACAGTTTGTTTTAACAGACAACAGTTATTCAAGATTCAAGATTAATTATGTCCTACAATTGCTTGTATACGACCGAAAGTCATAAATTGTTAATTGTAAATGTGACTGCAAATTCATTCAATTCTTTTTACTCTTTTATTAATACTCAGTCTTGAGTGTTTATAAGTATGGATATCTAAAGAAAGCGATATTTAAAAGGTGTCACAAAAGTATGTTATCTAAAGATTAAGATATCAAATTAACACAAAATAATAATGCATAAGTCATAATTATAGTCCAAAGAAATATTTAATAAGCTACCTCAGCGCTTAATAGCGATAAGCGGTAACATTAACCAAATTTCACTTACTCGCGAACAGGTTTCGAACCTACACCGATGGCGCTCGCAAGACTTGTAAACAACTATGGTTTTTATATTTGATACCTTTTACTATCATTATGTTAAATGGTAGCTATATTTAAGTCTATTTCTTCTTGAGGAATTTGTTTTTAAGTAGGCTCTTTATGGGGCTGACCTTTGCTTTCGATTTTCTGAGAAATGTAGTTGAGATTCTTGTGCCAGGACGACAATGTACGCGTTTAAAGTTGATTATACAATCGCCGTCCAAAGTAGCTTAACACATTCTAAGTTAATTTAGAATGTAACTCAACTCTGAAAATAATGAAAAATATCAAATAAATAAAAATAAAACCCTCCAATGTATGTACGCGTGTAGCTTCCGAACGAATGCATCAAATTGGATATTGTTTTTATTGTGTTTGTTATTACCAGCACAAGGTTTGTAGAAAAAAAAAAAAACAAAAGTTGTAGCGGGAACGGGATCTGAATTACACGTTGGGAGTGTTTCCGTTCCCTACCCATGAAACTGTACCCACGAATATTTTTTCCGAAATGAACACAAAGGTCTTTCCGGAGTCTACCTACGAAAATAAATTTAATTCTTTTTGCCGTAGTCTACTTAAAACATATGCCGCGGGCAAGGCAAAAATATGGCGGTACGAAATTCACCAGTTCAAATATATTTTATTGCTCTTTCGAATTTATATTAGGTAATGTGCTAAACACTAATGAATACAGAAGTTCTTGGTTTGTAATGTTAATGTTCTGCAACTTCCAAGTTCAGCCGCAGCATCCGCTTTCCAACTATGTATAAAATATATTCCATGATATAAAAAATATAGATGACAAAAACAGCAAAAGATTAAACGATTGACGTGTTATATATATAAAATATATATATATATAAAAGAACTAATCCTAATTACAACTGTGATGCAAGTATAAACGAGACGCACATCACACGTCACTTTCACTGAACTTTACGAGGCGCTCATGACAGATTCGAAGCCTCACGATCTCACACTGTAATGGTGATGCTGGCACACTATCATTACACGGGCGGTTATTAGATAAGAGAACCCAATTTCCTGTTGAGGTCAGTAGCATTTCGCACGGTCAGATTTATGCTCGCTTCATGTACTCATATGTCGTTCACCTTTTGTTTTTGTGTGCTAGCATGCTTGATGATGTGTATAGTTATGCTGAAAATTGCAGTTGTTTTCCCCCTAACCGTTTCAGATGATTTAAACTTTTAAACTATTGCGTTCCCTGATTTACAATAATGTTAACGGGAATTAACGCAATCATAGTTACCTTTGAATTACCTGACTCTGAACTGACGTTTAGATCAAGTTATACCGGTGGTAGTCACAGAGTGACCATTGTCAAATTACTGTTGTTAGAAGTGGGTTCACGTCGGTAGTATTAATGGCCACCATTCAAATCCGGAACCTCTATTATAATTCAGAACAAAATTGATATTTTATTTATAAAACCGGATAATTATCGTGTAGGTACCTACTTACAAAACTTTGGGCTCGTACAGGTATTATGACAGAAGCTTAAGCGTAACAATACACATAGGTATATAGGGATTGGAATTGTCTTAATACATTCCTCGCCGCTCGCGCTGGTTACAGCAATACGAATGAACAAAAATAAATGTTGGTTTTAACATAGGTAACCAGCTATTTGGAGCTTTTTGGGAGTTTAATAGCGCATTCCACATAGGTTTCAACAAAAAATCCAGTCACGACTGTCAAATTTATTTTTAAAAGTTCAATGTAGCTACTAAATACTGCACACACGTTTGAATGCACTCGTGCACGTGTCAATGAATTTACCGATGCAGTAAAATTAAAAACACACGATTTGGATGCAGCTATTGAACGCAAAATGCAGAGATAAAGTTGCAAAATCTTTGGTCGCCGATGATAAAAGTAGCATGACATGTATGCTTTGACTTATATTAGGTAGAACATTTCAGTTAAAGCTTTAAGTTGGTGTTTACACTTTTTTGTGCGGTAACCACGCTGCCCAGCGGGGGCGTTTTTGTCGAATTTGAACCGACGAAAACCGCACACCGCTTTGTGATTTCAGATTGCCTTAAACATATCCCTCCCACCGTGGTAATTGTAGGTGCCCACCCTAATTCTAACATTCTAACAGTGTTGTCTTGTTTCAAATCTTACTAAACAAATTTGAAATGTTTTGCTAAGTCAGGTTCTCGGCTTACTGGAGCCTATTGAAGGCGGCCGACGAAATTGACCATCGCGGGCTTTCTCCCGACCTCTGATGTGATCACTGGGTACCGGCGTGATTGGCATAGGTACCAACGTGCCAATGAGTTATTAATGATTTCTCTAGCGGCTTGTAAATGTATGGAATGATGTTTTCACTTCGTCATCAATCATTGTTAAGCTGGTTTTCCACGCATATGTAATGTCAGTTAAATGTTGGTTATACCTTTGAATGTGAAGTAATGCATTTTTTAAATACACAGATCACATAATTATCTCCACAGAGATAGGTACCCACGTTTCCCTATTGTTATTTATTCCCTTTCCACACTCAGGTATTTTGCAATTACGGACTAAACTTACCTACAGGTTCAGTCAGTTGTCGACAGCCAAAACTCGATATCAAGTAAAACCTTTGTAATTAATTACATACGTACATATACATAATCACGCCTGTATACCCAGAGAGTTGAACATAGGTGAATTAATACCACATTTCACCAATTGTATTCGGTCCCACGTAATAGGGGGTTGAGACTATTACCGTATTCCGGGTAGTATTGTTGACTCGAGCCATGCAGCTAAGGCTGAGTCTAATATTTCTGTCTGATGGTAAACAACCCTGTCCCTTAGTCCCTTGTGCGACAACGCATGTTTGTAATATATTCCTGACATTGGGCTGAACATCGGCTAATTGATTGATTGAAATGTCATTTATTTACTTACTAAAATATATTCCGTATAAATAATATGCTACACAATATCTGTCTCCTATAGTACAGCAGTGGTTGAAGGAGGCTTTAAGGTATCTATAAGCTTTATACCTAAGAATTCCTAAGACTCGAAAGGTTCCGCTTATTTACATTTGACTTTGAATTCCGATCACAAAACTAGTTATATAATTTTCTAGTGCATTGGCGTGTCAATGCAGCGATTTGATTTCTACACAACCTTCGCAGAGTCACGAGAAGTCTCGATTACCATACTGACTTTATTGACTTTGGATCATCCATCACTATTTTAATAATATTGACTAACATTTAGGTATACTTATATATCAAAGATCGAGAGTATCATAATATTATATACTATTAAAACTGAGTCACTTTTAGATGTCTGTCTATTTCTTAACGAATTTTGACACTTGTTAACGGGGCTGAATGGATGAAAAAAATCCTATAAACCTAAATTAATACTGAATCACACGTTTTTTACATCTAAAGTCATATATAAATATTCTACAACATTCTACACAGGCGCTAGCTGGACCCATGGTAAGCATAGGTTCACTAGCTTGTGTTAAATATAGAATGCTGATAAACATATTTGCACTGAGCGGGATTCGAACTCGCGCCTTCTGCGTGGCAGTCGAACGTACTACCGCTATACGTATTTGTGTGAAGTTAATTTTAATCTTATTGAAGCAGCTTTTCGCGAATTTGCATCCACCAGAAAAAAATATTTTTAATTTCCAAGAACCGATTTAAATTGACGGGAATTGTTACTTGTTTTGATTTTCTTAGAACTGTCTAAATAATTCAAGGACATTTTCTGAACTCCAAAATTTTTTGAGATTTTTGACTCGGGCCAAGGTCTTGGCAGAACTCGAAGGGTGAAACTTTTCAAGAGGGAAATGGGTGGATAAATTCACGATCTAGTTTGTCATGCTCATCAATTATTATATATATATTATTACGAATCCGCCTGGCATTGGGTAATAGGAACCCCTCGCCTCTGTCTTATACTCTTCACGACTATTATAACTCGTCATCACGAGTAATGATCCTGTCCGCTCTCAATTCAACGTCTGCAGCGGCATTTACAACTTATATCAAGTACCTTGTTTAACGCATGTTTCGACGATTAAAACGCATCTGGAGCGTTCATTATTTCGGCCGCGGCTTATATCTTAAGACAGATTCGGTGTATACGTCGTTGTTTGTCGATAAAGAAGATACGGTCGCACTTTTTCATATCTCATTTGAGGACTGCACCAGACGATTCAATAAATAGTCGCATCAAGACATTTATACAGATCTCCATAAAATTTGGTACAGAGGTTGATTTATACTCTGAAATCTCGAAGCTGGAAAGCTCGAATGCATATAAAGCAGTTTATTCCGGAAATAGGCTGTTGTGGATGGCGGTATTCCAGTTGGCGCAGTGATCTATGGCTACTAACAATATAAACTGATCTCTGAAAATTTAGCACAAAACCTTAGGTAGATAATATTATCTACCCACGATAAGTTTAAATGCCAGCCAGATAAGTTATTTTCAGTGAAACTGTATATTTAAGTATTTTCTCACATTCACCAAAGCTAGTCGGTTGAAGGATTTAAGGTCGGTTGCAAATGATTATGATTGCAAATCTATCTATAATTTTGCAACAATAGAACAGATGTCACTGATATAAATTAGTAGTATAGAATTTTTATTTTTACGTAATAGTTGACCCGTCCCAGTCGCAGAACTTTTCCCATGCAATATTGAAAAATATCCTATAATCCGACTGCAGCCACCTTTCGGGCCCAATAAATTATCCTATACAAGTGCAAGGAAAGTGCTTACTAAATTTATTATGTAAGTATTCACAAAAATATGTAGGTACCTATATGTTCGACATATATATCTAAGTATGTTTATTCTTATTATTATAAAACTCGAATTTCAAGTTAGTTAAACTTTGGGTCAAGATGGCATTGTGTGCCTAGTACCTATGTACTCTTTGTTATTTCAATATACACATATATCTTTCTTATCTCATTTCATACTTAATAGGGCAGTCCCATTAAGGTTATACCTCGACATGTAAGATAATAAGCTGAAGGTTAGAATAAACCTTAGTTTTGAAGTTTTAAAAGTTGGTTCAAAAGTCTCATAAAATGTCTTGTTTGTGTCTTCAGTATTTCAAGGTCTAAGTTCGCGACAACGATTTCTTTTATGTGAATGTCTCACTCCCTATGCTCTAATATTACTTGCAAAAAAATCAAATTCTTACATATATAATATAGGACTCAACCATTTGCCAATTGCAAGATCCCGCGGATACCCCGAGCCGGTGCCGGTGGGAGAGGTCATGTCCGACTCGAACCGACTAAAACGCACGAAGCCTGTGAGACGTATTTGGTTGCCGAAGGTGAGGTTGACATCGCACCCCGGCCGACCCAAGGCCATCTCTCTCGATCTGGCCCTACTCGGGTGTGAGGACCACAGAGTCCCCAACTCATCCCCGGAAACGGGGAGGCGCCCTACGCGCGCCGCCGCGAGATCCCGCGCTTTGAACATATACTACGAACCTATATTCATTTTCGCTCGTTTTATGAAACTGACATTGAGCCCCCATTCATTCAGTGGTATCTGTCACAAGTAATCAGAAAATATCTTGAATTTAAACCAGTAAAACGAAAATAGACTTGAATGAAGCTAATTATGTTTATAACCTAGCCTTGTATAGCAACATGGCTGGACATAAATTCGAGCTTAAGATAAAGTATAATACAAATGCGGTTTTGCTTATAGCCGGTGTACGAGGAGTGGCTGAGAGAGAGCGGATCTCTGTAACCTTTGAGTGGGTACATACATCAGTGTACAGTGCAACATACATGACACAGACAGACAGACTTGCGGACTCTTTACTAATTAATTAAACTTTTTAGTAGGTAGAATAGAATAGTTAATTCATGATTTTATTGTGATTACTTCCGATGGCTGCGTGGTTCCCGGCAGAGTAGAATTTGGGCCACCCCATCTCTTCCCATGCGGTGCCGTACAAGGCGACTAAGGGATAGGGCTGTTTAACACCAGACAGATATATACAGTCCAGATTCAGCCTTAGATGCATGGCTCGAGTCAACAATAGTGCCTGGAAGACGGCAGTAGGATCACTCATTATTACATGGGACCGAATTCAATGATAGGTGAAATGTGGGTGTCAAATCACCTCTACCAACTCTCCGGAGATATAGGCGTGATTATATGTATGTATGTGTGTACTCCCGATGGAAAGCGAAAGCAGACTTTTAGATTGTGGCCCATTTTATTGAAGGGCACATAAAAGGCGTTTTTTAAACATTATAACATTTATACACAACATAAACATACATAAACTCACACCTATATCCCCGAAGGGGTAAAAAAAAAAAGTATCTAAGTATGTTTATCCGCATTCTAGTTCCCATAACACAAGCTAGTTAAACTATGCTTACCATGGGTCTAGATAGCGTTGTGTAGAATGTCGTGGAATATTTATTATTTATTTATTAAGAGGTGCTAGCACCGACATTTCGCCAGTTTATGTTTAGGTCCCAATGTAATAGATGGCGAGCCTATTGCCATTAACCGGACACTTATAAACCTGGGATAAATACACACATAACTACGAAACATTTAAAAGCATTGGTTAATTGAAATACCGAATAAGAACATTGAATTTTAATGTTACTATAGTTTCTGCACGCGTGTTTGTTTATCTAGAATGTGTTAAGCCGAAATTTACCGAATGTGACTTTATAATAGGACTTCTTGGCTAAATGCTATAGTTCGTGTTTCGTGCGGCGTTTCATGGTAGCCCTCCAGATCTCTCTTTATACCAAAGAGTACGTGAGTACATTGTTCAATTTGTTGGACATTGTCAATAAGATTATTTTCAGGTTTATCAGTTTTATAACGTAGTGCTTACCTAAACGTCGTAAACATAAAGCTGCTAACATTTAGTACAAGAGAATTAATGAGGCCTAGAACATTAACACCAGAGGACTAATTCTGCTATATTACA
Source organism: Eilema griseolum (assembly GCA_963662185.1). Classification (NCBI taxonomy): domain Eukaryota; kingdom Metazoa; phylum Arthropoda; class Insecta; order Lepidoptera; family Erebidae; genus Eilema; species Eilema griseolum. The sequence goes on along the minus strand of OY759239.1, from coordinate 10,976,789 downwards.
ATGATTAAATTTTAATAAATATTGAATATGGCACTTACTTTTCCACAATTATTTATTTTTGAACCTGATCCGTTTCGCCTCACAGCATTCTTAAAATAATAAAAGGATATTAGCCCTCCTTTCTCATAATAATAATTATTTTCTCATAATATTCATTATTTATTATTATCAATCTAATATTAAAACTATTCATAGTTTTTTATAATCTTTTACTATAGTGTAATAAATATAAAATAACTAGGTACCTACTAATCCGAAGGTACTGTTATCAAATTCATTATAAATATAACGTGTACCAAACCCTAGAATAAGTTAGGATAAATAAATAGATAAATAAGTTTACTGTTATATCCATTGTATATTTTTTAAGCAACAAATAAAAGGCTTTTTTAATTTTTTATTTTTATTTTATTTATTTATTAAAAACTATGACAATATTCTTTCTTGAAAATTGTAAATAAAAATACCTTTTTTGACACTCGGGAATGTGAGGTGGAATCGAAACTAAATGTTTATAAATAAACAGAATATTCGCCTTATAAATTAACAGAATCAGACCCCAGTAATAAGCTTATAATTACATCTTGCTTGATGGCAACTGGCAACTAGTTGGATGGATGGCCTCAATGTCAACAAGAACAGGGGTCATCTCGGGTCTAACCTCTCGTTTTCATTGACCCTCTTGCAAGATATTTGTTAAGTGACAAATTATTGTAAATTACCTGCAGATGTAATTTGCACAAGTTATGTTAATACGGTGTAAATTAATTTTCTTGCGCGAGAATCTCAATGTTTTCTTGTGAATATTCTCATATTCCGAAAAAGTCTATCATGATAAACATGATAGACTTTTTCGGTCTAAGACGGACGGCAATTTTTGTTATCAAAATCGATTCCAGTGATGCCATGCTTGGCTTGCATGTTTTCGAAGTGATTCGAGATCCCCTCGAATCACTTTGAAAACATGACGGTTAGGGTTGCTCGATACGACGACGTTTCAATCTAAATATTACTACATACATACATACATAAATATGATCACGCCTTTATCCCCGGAGGGTTAGACAGATGTGAATTAATAGTTTAACACCCACATTTTACCAATTATTGAATTCGGTCCCATGTAATAGGGGGTGAGCCTATTGCCGTCTTCCGGGTACTTATTGTTGACTCAAGTCAAGAATTGAAGTTGAATTTGGGGTGTATATATCTATCTGATATTAAACAGCCTTATCCCTTAATCGCCTTGTACGACACCGCATGTGAAGAGATGAGCTGGTCCAAATTCTACTCTGCCGGGAACCACGCGGCTTTAATGTTTAACTTAGGCTTTTATCTCATAGTAGCGAGACGACATTTTTACTTTTTGGAGGTTATTTTTTGTGTCCGTATATTTTTAGAGCTAAGATTTCAAGTTTAAAACATTCTACAACACATTTAATTCACTAACAGACCATTCTATAGGTTTAGGCTGTCGCCCGCTGCTTGGCTTGGCCCGCTTGGAATATTACTCCCCTTCCCACAACCCATGGGAACCCATTCCCGGAATATAAAGTAGCCTATGTGTTATTACAGACTACAATACATCCCTATACCAAATTTGAACCAGATTCATTTAGCTGTTAGAGCGCGATTGAGTTACAAACATACTAATATACAAACGTCCAAACATCTTCACAAACTTACTCCCTTGGTTTTGCACACGTCCATAGGCCGCGGTAATCATTTTCCATCAAGTGGGCCTTTTGCTTGTTTACCACCTAAGTGGTATAAAAAAACTTTCACATATAATAATAGGGTTTTAAATAGTACATCCAATGGGCTAAAGTTTCCGACCACTTGTTCGCGGTTACTTCTGAAAGACCAATGCGGTCGTTCAGTGTACCCGCGGTCAACCAACCAATAATGTGGTAGATTAACTAAAAAGCAACTTACTGTGTAAAATGTGTATGGACGAAAAGCAATTTAACTTTTTATTTAGTTGTCGGTTGAATAATTGTGGTTGAGCGTGTTGTTTGAGTTAAGTTTTTCACTAACACTGATTCACAAAATTATTTATTTGCTCATGTAAGGTTCAACAACATGGTTTTTTTGTTAGGTTACAGCTTCAGATTTTTTTTCAAATGATAAAGACTAACAATTACCCAATTTTCGAATTTAAAAGATCAGTTGCTTTTTTGTCTCTAACGTGTTATACAGAGAAAACAGCAGCCAAATAACACTAAATGGTATGCCACCAAGATTTTTGGAACTGAAGTCAATCTGCTAGCCGGTAATCTTGTTGATAGACCGAAGATTTTTTAACGTGCCCTAAATTCCGGCAGAAATACTCCTCTCGCTGGAGCCGGTGGGGATAGATGTCGGATTCGAATCGACTAAAATGCACGGCGTCTGTGGGTCGTTTTTGGTTTAGACGAGGTTGGCAGGTATAGACGTCGGCATCGGTAGTGACTTCCCTACCAGTCAAAACAAACCAAAGAAGAAATAGGATAGGGAATAGGTTCCAGGATCCAAAACGCAAGCGGTATTGGCGCTCAAATGAAGAAGGTATAAATTTTGTAATATCTCTTGTACCATATTCTAGCAAATAAACTATTTGAATTTGAAAGAAAGCTTTTTTGCTCTTTAGAAATACTTATTATTGTAAAATAATAATCATGTAGTACAGAGACAGAAATGTATTATCTGAGCACGTAATTACGATTAAATAGCAATTTAGCGAGCCATATTTCTCCTTTCAATACTGTTAATTATCGCGTTAAATGGCGATTTACGTTCAAGTTACAGTAATTACATTAAAACGATATTAAACAGCTATTGAGAAGTGTACCAAATGCATTATCCTTGATTTACTGGCAAAGCTACTAAACCCGTTGTTAACTTACCTAGAATTGTAAACAAGTAATGAATTAAAAGTAGTTTTTTAAATGCGTACATAATAAATTCGTGAATTTCTCCGAAGTTTTCGCAAATATTACCCATGTATTGCAATAAAACTATTTTAACGAAATCTATACATACCAACACATAAACACGCCTTTATCCCCGGAGGGTTAGGCAGAGGTGAATTAACACCCACATCTCATCAATCATTATATTCAGTTCCATGAAATAGGCGGTGAGCCTATTGCCTTTTGCCGGGCACTATTATTGTCTCGAGCCATGCATCTGAGGCGGAGGCTGAGCTGCATATATATCTGTCTAAATAGTAAGGGAGTGGTTATTGTTTTTATTTATTTTTAATCATGCACCCGACCTATAATAGTTCATTATTTGAGTATTGAATATTATGAGAATGAGTAGAGTTGCCAGAGCTCACTGGAGAATTTGTGCTGTCAGTGGGAAGACTAAAGGCTTGACCTGCTTTATCTTCTACACTGATGGCACAGAAACTCTGTACTTACAGTGTGTACTTACACTGTGACTCCTCTGGTGTTACAAACGTCCATAGGCCACGGTAACCACTTTCCATCAGGTGGGCCGTGTGCTTGTCTGCCACCTAAGTGGTATAAAATAAAAATATGACGCTGTAATAATTTATTTCATACAAGTTCCCTTATAACTTACCGTTTTGCCGTTAAGTAAAAAGTATATACCCGATTCTCAACCACTGTAATCTCACAGACACTGCAAAAAATGCCATATAATTTGAGTCTTCACTGATGAAATTAAATGGCACCTTGTAGAGTTAATGAATAATTTAATGACGCCTTTTTTCTATTAACTTTGCTCTTTTAGCATATACTCGAACAATAATGTCTAAAATTTAAAGGTATTTTTTGCAGTGTCAGTGGTATGACGTTTACAATTACCAGAATCGGGGGCCAGTTTAGTATCCAGTAATTCGCTTAACTATTCCCACACTAATAAACTTTCATAGTTAACTAATAAACATCCACCAAGCAGTACTTGTTCTAATCTTAACAGCATTTCGTTTTCAAACGGCTTCATTTAACAGTTCGTACTGACCAGTCGCTATCACACCTGACAGTTTCATTACAGTAGACACATAACGTATACAGTCAGCATAAGATTGATCTTGACGAGGAAAGTACTTTTTTATATAACTTAGGTGGCAGACAAGCACACGGCCCACCTAATGGAAAGTGGTTACCGTGACCTATGAACGTGTGTGACAACAGTGGAGTCAGTGAACAGAGATTTTATGTGCCCTCAGTGCAGAACACAAAATCAGGACAAGCCTTTGGTCTTCCTATTGACAGCATAAAAACTCTCCAGTGAGCTCTGCCTACCTTACTCACTTAGAATGATCTTAATACCTTGGTACTCTCCCTCTTCCTGTTCACTGATTATTGATATTTTGACATTTGGTACACACCTTTAGTTCGAAGGATAATACAATAGAAAGAATTGGTATTAGCATCATTAGTAGGTATTAAGATCATTTTGAATCATTTCACAATGATGGGAACCTACTTATTGAGACCTTTGTAGGTTTCTTTTGTGAATTATCATTACCATTATTGCAGATAGTCCCAAAGATTGCGCTTCGGACAAAGCGTCTCGACGTTTGCTATTTTTTCTCTTGGTTTGCTTCCGGAAGCGACAGATATTAAATCCTCCAACTTCGGGAAGGCAGGGTCTTGTAGCGGCTAAAAAGGTTTTCTCTGTTGTCAAAAAAATTACCGCTTCTAAGCTACTTAATTAAAAAAAAAAATAATAACTAGTTCAAGTATAAAGTCTTAAAATGACCTAACCTTCCCGGCACCGGCAGAGTAGAATATGGGCCACCCCATCTCTTCCCATGCGGTGTCGAACAAGGCGACTAAAGGATAGGGCTGTTTAATATCAAACATATATATACAGCCCAGACTCAGCCTCAGATGCATGGCTCGAGTCAACAATAGTGCCCGGAAGACGGCAATAGGCTCACCCCCTATTACGTGTGTTGTAAAAGTGTGTATTGGTGAAATGTGGGTGTTAATTCACCTTTGCCTAACGATGATAAAGGCGTGATTATATGTACGAACCAGTTAGATCATTTTGATCATTAAGATCGTACTGACGCTGACTGTACTTACTGAGGCTTTCTAAGACCGTCATTCAGTACGACCTGACATCTGCATACCTATCGACAGTTGAAAGTTAAAACTTAGTTAGTGACACGGACCTTTTAAAGGAAAAGTTGTAACACGAGAATGTGGAAACTTTACAGCATGGGCATTTTCCTTTCAATCATTGATGTCGGTTAAGATCTTTTTACTGTGGATAATAAATATTTATTGGAATATAAAGGTAGTCTGGTTTCTGTTCATTAAGCGTATGTTATGTAGAAATAGGGAACAGTTACCATTTAAACCAAGTTTATTTAATTGATGTTTTTCAATTATCATTTGTTGAAAGGATGCTATGTACACATGAAGTAATATTTTGGTTGATGTGATTAAATTCAAAGAAGTTTTGGTAACTGAATAAACCCACTCTGCCCTTTCCTACGCAGGACAATACGTGAAGGGGTAAACCTGCATACGGTGCAAAATATCTGATCAAGAAGCAAGCTGTTCGGGAGACACGTTCCTTTGTCGCACCATTAAGGCCTGGAATTCATTACCAGGTCACGTGTTTTCTTCTCTCTGCCTACCCCTATGGGAAACAGGCGTGATTTTATGTACGTATGATTCCTTCTGCCTACAGTCCCGGGTCCTTTAAGCGGGGCGTGAATAAGAATATGATGAGGCCGTCAAGCTGAGTGTCACCATTGTAACATGGTATATGTAAGTAGTAGTGACCCTCTTTTCTGAGACCTTGCCTTCAGCTTACCAACAAGCGAGGCGAAGTCTAATTAACGTGTCCTATGTAAAAAAGCTTAGTCAACTAGAAACTTTAGGTGTACCACGGCAACTTTATCGTTCCTGTAGTTCATCTGAAAGGTGATTATCACAAAATATGGTACTTAGGTACTCGAGACCTATGGCTCATGTGAAAATTTAACCCACATCTTTCGTTAGATCACAGGTCACCCACTATCAGCTTTAATTATAATAAGTCCTACGGTTTAGTCGCTAAAATATTAAACACCTCAACAAAGTCTAGGGGACAAGATGACCCCAATTATTTTTTTTCGTGTAAATCTTGTTTTGCAAATAACTGGCAGCAAATAAATAAAAATAGAATAAAGTAGATTACAGAGTTGTTCGAAATTTAAAAATAAATTTAAATAAGTAATGATTTTCGAATATGGAGGGAAAACTTTTAAAAGTGTTTGATTGTGCAGTTTCTCTGAGGTAAAATAAAAATTATTTTTTTTGATTGTAAATAACGTTTATTATCAATAATACGTCTTTTACGTATGGTTTGTGCATTTTTGTGACTGTAGTCATCATGTCACGTCGTCATTTAAGTCGCGAAGAGATGTTAAGGGCTGTTGGTATGCTGCAAGCTGGACGAACTCAACGCGACGTAGCGGATGCTGTCAACACCCAACCAAGCGTAATTTGCAGATTATGGGCACGCTACAGGTCTACAGGGGATGTTGCCGAACGTCATAGGGGACGAAATAGGGTTACTACCCCGCGACAAGATCGTTTCTTGCAAAATTCCGCAAGGCGGCAACCCACGATTACTGCTCGTCAGTTGGTCGCAGGCCTCCAGTCTCAGCATCAAGTGGTTATTAGCGATCAAACTATCAGAAGAAGACTACACGAAGCCAATCTTTTTTTTTTTTTTTTTTTATATATATAGGACACGCCAACTTGACCTCACCTCGCCTGATGGTAAGCTAAAGGCATAGTCTCAGGAAAGAGGGTCACCATTACAGACACTAAGTGCTACAATGGTGGCACTCAGCTTGGCGGCCTCATCAGATGCTTTTTCACGCCCCGCTTAAAGGCCCCGGGACTGTAGGAAGAAGGAAACACGTGTGCTGGTAATGAATTCCAGGTCTTAGTGGTGCGGCAAAGAAAAGAGTCTCCGAACCGCTTGGTTCTTGCTCGTATATTCTGCACAGTGTGAGGGTGACATCTAAGGCCTGCACGTGTTGTCCTATGTAGGAAAGGAGATGGTGGGATTAGTTGGAAGAGCTCGTCAGAACACTCACCGTGGTAGAGACGGTAAAATACAGCCAAGGAAGCAATATCTCTACGCATCTGCAAAGGCTCGAGGGTGTTCGTGACCTCAGGGTTCCCAATAATTCGGACCGCGCGTCGCTGCAACCTGTCGAGAGCATCTAGTAGGTATTTCGCGGAGCCATCCCAGAGATGCGAGCAGTATTCCACGCAGGAGCGAATTTGTGTCTTATAGAGAAGACACCGCTGCTCCGGCGTGAAAAAACGTCTCACTTTGTTTAGGAGTCCGAGTCGCAGACCGCTTAGGGTTCCAGCTCTTCGACGTGGAAATCGAGGTCGTCGCTTATTGTGGGCTAACGCACATTTACAGTGGACCGACCATCAATGGGCACGGGTTCTGTTTTCCGACGAATCTTGCTTCGGTTTTCATCCTGATTCGAGAAGAGTGCGTATATGGCGAGTTCCTGGACGTCGGAGTCGTCTCCAGAAACCGCAAGAAGTTCATCCTTACCAAGGTGGAACAATCATGGTATGGGCTGGAATTCGCCTTGGTGGAAGGACCGACCTCGTTTGGATACGGGACAATTTGAATGCAAACCAATACATTCAGGAGGTTATACACCCCATGGTAATCCCTCATCGACAGCAGTTCGGTCAAGATTTTATGTTCATGCAAGATAATGCACGGTCACACACCGCGAGGGTAGTGGTCAATGCGTTAAGCGAGCACAATATGACGACGTTGGAATGGCCTGCTCAGTCTGCCGACCTCAATCCCATAGAGCATGCCTGGGATTTGCTTGGGAGAAGAGCTTTCAGTGATTCTTTGGAAAATCTGAACACTGAAGAACAACTTTTTTTACACCTTCGCAGTGTATGGAGCCATATTCCACAGACAATGTTTGACAATCTCATACTAAGTATGCCACGCCGTTATCGAGCTGTTGCTAATGCTTTAGGAGGTCCTACAGATTATTAAAAACGTTTAAAGTACGGTTAATTACTGTATTTCTTACTACCTCGTTATTTTTGTGCCTAATCATAGAAGGTTGTAATACTCAATATTGGCACTATTATATTTTTTTTTTTAAAGAATTGATCTTTAAAAAAAAAAAAAATGGTATGAAAATGTTTTTATTAAAATTAAAATTAAAAACGGTATAAAAATACCCTTCTATTGATATAAAACACTCACTATTACAAGAAAGGGTTTTTAAATAAAAACTAGAAATGTCCTTGTTCCCTAGACTTTGTTGATGTGTGTATTATAGGCGGTTAGGTTTAGATCGTCAATCAATCTTTTTTGTATACAACTTAGGTGGCAAACAAGCGCACGGCCCACCTGCTGGAAAGCGGTTACCGTGGCCTATGGACGTGGGCAACACCAGGGGAATCACACTCGTGCTGCAGACCCTGTAAGAACAGAGAGTTTCTATGCCGTCAGTGCCTTTGGTCTTCCCACTGACAGCACACAAACTCAGTGTGCTCTGGCCACCCTACTCACCGCCAGCCGGGAACACAACACGAGGTTATTATGGCCGCGGTATTCTATAGGGCGAAGGTACTCCCTATGTCCTAATGTGACATGTCCTAACTCTTAAACTTAGAAATTAATCGTCCTATTAAAATACAAATTATAGCCATCCCATTAGGATTTTAATTCAGAAAGAGTTTCTAATAAGTCACCTCGCCTAATGAACCGAGGACACAATAAAACAATTATTTATTTGTGACCCCTGCGATGACGTCACAAATCGTGGCGTAGTACAGTCGCAATCAGAAATAGTTTAAAATGTTAAATTCCAGTTACCGATCACCGTTGAAACCTTTCATAAATCCTTGTTAAGTTATTCAAAAACTATTCTTGTGAAGTTTACAAAAATGACACCAGTTATATTTTTGGTAGCTGTTAACTGGTAAGTGGTATATACCTACCGATAAATGCTCCAGTTATAGCTTAAAATAATTCAAACATATAATGGAAAGGGGACACAAAATGGGTTTTTTACGTGCGCAAAGCCCCACGGGTACACCCCCCCCCCCCCCCGTGTTTTCGCTCGTATACATTCAGTCAACAAAGTATCGGGAATGAATGTTTTGTTTATGGTTCCAAATTCAAATTTTTGATTTTTTTGTTGTTGTTTGATTGGCACAACTGCTTTCCATTTTGGTGCAGAGTTTGAGTTTCATCTGTCATTTATGTTAAAAGCAGTGCTGTTTTTAATTTTATAATATCTAGTGTTTATTGCGAATTTCATAATGGACAAAAACATCGAACAAAGAGTTTGTCTTAAATTTTGCATCGCCAATGGAATTTCATGTTCGGAGACACTGAAAATGTTACAGAAGGATTACGGTGAATCGACTTTATCAAAAACACGTGCTTATGAGTGGTACAAAGCGTTCAAAAGGGGTCGAGATGTGATGGCAGATTTGCCTCGTTCTGGTAGGCCATCAACGTCTGCAACTGAAGTTAACATCGCAAAAGTGAAGGAAATAGTGACTGAAAATCCTCATTCAAGTTTGAGAGAGATGGCCGCCGAACTTTCTGTGTCTCACGAACACAAAACCTTCTTCCTTCTTCAAAAACTAAATCGCATGAGAGTCGCTGAGGACATGCTAGAACGGGTCAATACCGACCCAACATTCATGAAACGCGTTGTTACTGGAGACGTGGGTTTACGAGTTTGACATGCATACTAGTCAACAAGCTTCGGAATGGCGCCTTCCAACTGAACCAAAACCGAAAAATCCACGTCAAAGTCGATCAAAAGTCAAAGCCATGTTGACTGTTTTCTTTGACTATCGCGGTGTTGTGCACTCGGAATTTTTGCCGGAAGGTCAAACGGTAAATAAAGAATATTATATGAGCGTTATGCGACGTTTAAGAGAACAAATTCGACGAAAAAGGCCAGATTTGTGGAAAGAAAATTCTTGGATTTTGCACCACGTTAATGCGCCTTCGCACAAGGCCATCATTGTGAACGAATTTTTGTCCAAACACTCAACAAATACCATCGAGCAACCACTATATTCACCAGATATGGCTCCAGCTGACTTCTTTCTTTACTCCTACACTGAAATTACCACTTTGTGGCACCCGTTTTCAATCAGTGGAAGACATAAAGGAGAATTCGCGGCGAGAACTGAGCTCAATTCCGGAAACAGCGTTTAAAAAATGTTTTGATGATTGGATTATTCGTTGGCGTAAGTGTATCGTTTCTGAAGGAGCCTTTGAAGGTGATAAAATATATTTGAATGAATAACAAATTTTTTGTGTATTATTGATTTTTTCCCGGTACTTTCTTGACAGAGTAGTATATAATTTTCAGTCGTTTTTAAATTCTTTAGTGGTCAACCACTTCTGAGCGTGACTGTACGAGTGAGCCTAGTCTGTTTAACTGTCTTGTAATGACACGTTATCAGTAGATGATTTTTGTTGTTACACTAATTACAAGGGCAAGGTTATCTGATGAAAACTGTGAGAGCTATTTATGGCCCTCATTGTTTAACGCATCAGTTGATTGAGTGTCGTTTAGAGGGACAATTTTATTGTTATATTCTAAAACGTAGGTCTACAAGTCGAATATATATAGGATAAATTGGGTGGATGCAGGCGAGGTTCGGTAGCTCCGTGGTTAGAGCATTCCTCTGTAAGTTAAAGATCGCAGATTCGAATCCAACCTGATTCAATTTTATCCAAATATTTTAATCAATTTGAATAAGTTAGTGATTAAATGATTTAAAATTTTATTCAATTACCCATTTAAGATTCGTCATGATAACGGTGACCATCTTTTCCGAAAGTTTGCCTTCAGCTTACCACCAAGCTAGGTGAAGTCTAATAGGGATAAACATTCTTATAGCAATTTCCCAGTAACATTCAATGTTGGAGCTTAGGGTCCGCTTGTTGTTTTTAACATACCTACCTAGGTACCCATTGGTAAGTATGTTGACTTTTCCGAGAATGATTGTCTAGTGACCTCGTAACCTCATCTGTTGTTTAGCTTGTGCATCAAGTGGCAGGTGTGAGAGATGGTTGGATTCCGGAGATCTTAGTGGGTTTTGTGAACCCCATAAACTTGACTCGTATATTTTATCTAAACATACTTTAAGATCGTATGGTATCATTACATTGGTCTCTCAGGTTCTACCAAGACAGACCCTTAATACTACAAACAAATATTGAAGAACGACCCGCCACCTAGACAAGTAGCAAATATATTACGGTTATGACAGTAGTAAACATAATTATGTCAATCCTGTACATCTATTATTCTATTAACGATGTGCCTGTCATGATGAACATTCACCAACATGGACGTCCAAGAACTTACGAAGTGGAGAAGGAAAAATAAAAGACGGGACTTGAGCTCCGAGTTCACTTCAGCTTCTGATCCAATTAGGAATATGATGATTAAGATAACTAACAATATGTCACTGGTTTATGGGACGCTTAAGTCACGCATTAACCGCGTGGTTTCCGGCAGAGGAGAATTTGGACCACCCCATATCTTACCATGCGGTATCGTACAAGGCGACTAAGGGATAGGGCTGTTTAACATCAGACAGATATATACAACCTAGACTCAGCCTCAGTTGCATGGCTCGAGGCAACAATAGTGGCCGGAAAACGGCAATAGGCTCACCCCCTATTACGTGGGACCGAATACAAGGATGGTGAAATGTGGGTATTAATTCACCTCTGCCTAACTCTCCGGGGATAAAATAATGATTATATGTAGGTATGAGACTGTACGGCTGTACAGTCGACAAAAGAGTTGCATGTAAAGGTGCAACCGTATGTTCTTTGTCGACTGTACCTGACAATTCATTAGCCGTGCTATACGTAAGAGTCTAAATGTTAATAATTACCTCCCCAACGAGTGCTACAAGCTCGGTTTTCAAGTTCGAATCATATAAAGTTTCACATTATGATTTACGACGGAACTTCTCAATCGTACTAAAATACTCACTGCACCAAACAACAGCTTTCTATCATTAACGGGTGTATATCAGAATCCATTACCATATTTTACCCATTTGTTGAAATTACGAGCTCTATGTGAGACCAATCTGCTGTATCATTTGTCCCTGCTTAGATTTTCGTTGTTTAAACTGTTAAGGTTTGTTATTCAGTCACTAGTTGATAAGTAAATAGTATCAGTTGAATTTTAGTTATGTTGTATCGTTGTTAGAATATACCTACCTACTTGAAAAGTACATGACGGTATTTCCGTCCAATTGAGCAGTCTAACTGGAGAAAAACCTCCGCCCTTCAGAATACTGCGGCCATAATAACCTTGTGTTGTGTTCCCGGCGGTAGCCAGAGCTCACTGGAGAGTTTTGCGCTGTCAGTGAGAAGACCAAAAGCTCCCTGGTTTGTCTTTTACACGGACGGCACAGAAGCTCTTGTGCTTACAGGGTTGGCAGCGCGAGTATGACTCCTTTGGTGTTGCACACGTCAATAGGCCACGGTAAACACTTTCCATTAGGTGGGCCGTGTGCTTGTCTACCAACCAACAAGTGGTATAAAAAAATCTGTTCAATTAGTTACGATTCTGGTATATGAAATAAGTGAGTTGGCTTATTAGCGAGTTTCCCAGGCGTTGTTGAAATTATTGCGGTAATTATTGGCATATTACGGTAGTGTAGTCTTAGCATTATATTGGCGCTTACTGTATCCAATCGTGAATCATAAGCATCTAAACAATTTAAGACTGAACTGTCCCGAAAACCCGGACATACTGGTTTAAAAACCTTACAAAGGCCGGACTTGAATATATTTTTTTGATTGGATCAATCAATCAATAAATTAACTTATCCGTGTGGATGCAGTAGGTCGAAGTCTCCCGACAGTGGAAGTCTTTGTCCAGCAGTGGACTGCGATAGGGTAATTGATTAATTGAATATGACTGTAAAACTCTGGAGATCTGGCAACCCTACTCTAGTAACCTCAAATGAAATATTTTGTCTGTCGACGGTCATTACCTATCTTTAGCCAAAAAACATGAGAAAGTTTCAGTCTTTGTTACAGTAAATTAGTTCTGTAAACTCACTTACCACCTATTATTTAGTCGGCTAATGCGCATATTGCGTTGTACTCGAAGTTCTTTGACCCACATGATCTTTAATGACACCTTGTTTAATTGCTGCAATTGCTCTAAATGGCCAGTTGTGCACGCGGATTATGTGAGCACTGAGCACTATGAGCAGCTCTCGAGGTCTCCATAAGTAGAGTGAAATACCATCATAATCTTCATAAGTGCTGGCCTAAAATTCAGATTATTGTGATTACCCAGTGAATTAGTGGTGTTGAAGGGCTTCAAGTCGTGGGTACTTATAAATTATATGTAATTGATGTATAGGTGAGTGAGAGGCGTTTTATTTATTTAATGGACCAGCAAATGATAGGTGCATAATATTTTCGTACACATTTATCAACATTAGCGTGATGTTATAGATTAACAAATTTTTCGTAAATAATAATAAGATATTGCTAGCTTATCTAATGCATAGTTAGATTATGCGGACTCGAGGAAGGCCAGATCGAGGGAAATGACCCAGGGTCGGCCAGGGTGTAACCTTACCTTCGGCAACCAAAAACGACCCACAGACGCCGTGCGTTTTAGTCGGTTCGAGTCCAACATAATGGCTCCGACGCGGGTGTATCTGTGGGGATTTTTACACGTAACAAAAAAATAGATTATGCGGATGTATCGTAGTCCCACCAAGTTCTCCAACCTCACCTGCAAGCCGCTAAACACCTACTGATTTATAGACGATACTCTCTCTCTCTCTCTCTCTCTAGAGTAGGCTGTCTTCTTGGAGTTAGAAGGTCATACGGCAGTCGCTAATATAAAAGACGGATAAACCAAACCAGAATTAAGAGAAGAAGTAAGCGGATCTTGCGTTCTAACGTGAAATTCTCGGTGACAACCGGGAACAATGCTAACATGATGATGATTGGAGTGAAACACACATTATTCTTCAAAATTTAATGACAACGTTTGTCTGCCACTCTTCTACAGCAATTATGTCATCTCATTACGAAACAACAACAGTCTACACATTACTACCAAATAAGAGGCACGTACGAGTATACGTAGAAAGTGGCCACCTATTGTTCTAACTGCTGGCGACTGGCAAGATTAAATACGATGATTCGGACTTTTGTCAGCGATTTTGATAGGTGCCCCGCGGAGTGATAGATTAATTATAATTTACTTATGTGGGCTGAGAGTGGCTTAGGATGTAGCCATACTATGGTGTATGATTTTTTTACGTGCGCAAAATACCCCAGATACCACCGGAGCCGGTGCAAGAGGTTATGTCAGACTCAAACCTACCAAAACGCACGCCGCCTGTGTAATACGGTTTTTGGTTGCCGAAGGTGAGGTTAACAGGCATATCCCTCGCACCCCGGCCGATCCAGGGCCATCTCTTTCTCTATGGTCTAGGTTCCTATTTTTTGTATTAACCACTGTGGTGTGTTTTTGGTTTCAATTATCTAATTGTTTCGCCTATTTAATCGTGAATGAGTTAACTGTTGATATGATATTATATCATTAAAATTGAAACATTGAACATGAATGTACATAAGACTTTACCTCTCATAGGATTGCAATCCCTCTGTGCACTCTGTGCATTTGCTGGAAGAGAACTCAACATTGAGTTAAGCTTGCCTTTGTACATAATATTTCACTTATTTGTATATGCCTTGTAAGTGTATAATAAAGAGAGAAATGAAATAAAATATTTATAAAGTTACAATAGGATATACTTTCCAGTAATCTTATAGCCCGAAATCTAAACACCCGAGCCAGTGTGCGGTTTTAGTCGGTCCCAGGGTGGCTGGAGGTATTCGAGGGGATTTCCGTCGTAAAAAAGGTGGCAACAGGAAAATATGTGGGTAAATAATTTAATTACAATTTATAGAATTTAGGGTCGGCAGCGCGAGTGTAACACGCACGCATGGTTGCACACGTATATAAGCCAAGATAACCAAATCCCATCAGGTTGGGCCGTGTGCTTATCTGCCACCTAAGTGGTATAAAAAAAAGAATTTGCACTTGCCACCATTTGCATGGGGAATCCGAAATACCGGGTGTTAAAAACCAAGAAACAAATAACAATGGAAGATTCCTAAGTGAAAATGGCAATCCGACGCGAGTGTGGACCCATCCTTACATGTCTGTAACTTCGACAGGTAATCAAAAGAAAGACTTAATCACCTTAATCACTATCCCCATGGTTATTTAACGACGTGTTTTGTCGGGAGAATAATTCGAATTCAATTGATTGTGCAACCTTTTTAATAGTGTTGTGCAAGGCATTATGCAATTTCATATTGTTTCAGTCGAATGCGCGGCGATTGGAACTTATGACTGTAGATTTCCATACAAAAATCTTATTCAGTACCGCATGCCCTCTTTTTCTTACCCACGTATTTGCTCGGGAGCGGGAGCGACGAAGGATCGGAAGCCAAGCTGCCCGCGTACGAAGGCAATTCGGGCGTCAGAGGTCGTCCGTTCGGATTTTGCACACGTAAAAAAACACCTACGTATTTGCCGGGCAAGTTTCCAGACACCTTGCAGACTAGCAAGGATTTCCTGATAATAAAAGGACAAACACAGTTTATTTTTGAAATGAATGTAACTCATACTAGATATAGCTAGCGACTAGCATAGGACAAATTATAAAATCAGTGGGCAACCAACGTCGTAGGTTTTTTTTAATATCTAGAATGACAATTGAGGGCACCTTGCGTGATGGTAAGCTAGGGACACCCTAGCCGGGTCCAAAGAATAGTGGTCGCCATTACAGGTGCGGTCCCTAGAATGGTGGTCACTACCTTGACGGCTTCGACAGATGTTTTTTCACATCCTAACTAAAGGACATGGGACTAGTAGAAGGAAACACGTGTGCTGGTAAATAATTCCAGGACTTCATAGTGTGGCAAACAATGATGTTATTGGTGGCAAAAATAGAGTTGCCGAACCGCTTGCTTCTTCATTGTTTGTACCGTAAGGTGACATCTAAGCCCTGCACGTGCTGTTCTGTATTAAAGAAAGGTGGGAGGGAGATGAATGTTACAAGCGACCGTGATCCAGAAAGAGAGGTTGACCTATATAGTTATTCACTTTTCCTCTAAATCGCGACTTAAAACACCATCACTTATAGCACGTCGTGATAGGCCCACTATAATATATTCGAAAGCGTACTTTTATTAATAAATATCATTCGTATGTTTATCGGCGAGTGTGACCACTAGTAATAACTAGTAGCTTTATATTATGCAAATTAACGTAGAAATGTGTCTATTTTCACCATAGATATTGTATGTTTATCATAATCATGTCTAGACTGATAATTTCGCAAGAAACAAGTTTATTTAAATAATTTCTTGTTATATTATCCAGAGTTACAACATTCTATTACCTTACCACTGAATGGAATTTCACTTCATGATTATTGAATGTTTTTTATACAAGGGCCCGAATCTATAATATTACTTTTTTAAAACGTGCGATTTCAAAACTTATGAATTTAAAACTTCAAACATATTAACATTATACACTCCTATTTTTATGAATCATGATTATGCTTTTCGGTCCCACGCAAGCGTCTATTGCCGTCAAGCGGGTATTTTATTGTCGAATGGAGAACAGCTGTATCCCTTAGTCGTTTCAACGTCACTGATGTAAAAAGACGGGTATGGCCCTAGACTACTCCACTGCGAACCAACACGTGAAACATTTGAAAATGTAATAGTTTTTTTTACCTTCTTAAAAATGTTATCTATTAATGTATGCAAATTAAACTAAACTTTTTAAAACTAGAATATAATAATTGTAATTATCGTGGGCAGTGGAGGAGGAGGAGCCCGAAGGCGGACCCTAAGCTCCGATGGCACCTTCGCCTCAGATGCAATTAGGATAATACGTCTTCAAGAAGATGACGATGTTAATTATTGTAATTATTAAGTTAGAAACCATACAGAATGTAATGTGCCAATCCTCTTATCTTTTCCCTGAGACCATTTTCTTTTTCAATAAACTTTTCAATGTAACAATTCCATAAACCTACATCGAACAACAATATCCGTATCGATAACATTTACTCGATTATATCGATCATAAATCAATCCACGCCTGATCGATTGGCTTTCTTCGCGGAAATCCAGCACGCGCCAACGATTCGATGCTCGACGCGATTCGTTCGTAATTGCCCATTTTAGTCGTACATTTATGATAGTGTCAAATTATATTACTAGCATGAGGACGATTTCTGGGCTTATATTGGTATTTAGACTATCTTGGTCACTCACATTAGTATTGGAACTATCGGGATATTAACCATGTTGTATTGTTCTGAGTTTCCTTCGGCGCTGTTACAAGCACCAAGAAAAAAGTGGCTGGGACAGGATGCGGCAGGCAGAGGATCCGATAGAGGCCTATGTCCAACATTGGACTGCGGTAGGCTACTTGATTGATTGATTGACAAGCACCATGCTCACGGAGAAACTCCTTCTTCTCCGTTCTTGTAACAGCGCCGAAATATCGGAAACTCAGAACAATACAACATGGTAAATATCCTGATAGCTTCAATATTTCTGTGCTTATATTGGCGTATACTTATTACGGAGTGCATATCACGTAGTCAGTATGACTTGCTTTTACGAATGAGCGTGTTATCTATCTGCACTTATTGGTAAAATAAGTACAGATATATAAATATACTATAGATAGACGATAGAGATGAGATGTAAAGCTATATATTTCAGTCGCATACGTCAGTAGGTGTTACTAGCATAATGTGATCTTTTACAACGTAATAAACATTCACACTTACGGGCAATGTAATACGCTCTTTCTTCTCACTACTCTCTAAATGGGACCTACTTTAACATGTACTGTTATTCAATAATATGGCAGATAACCCTTCTGTCATAGAATGCATTCACTACTTAGTCCCAGATAGTTATATGCGAGCCACTGGGCGCCGACAACACGCCTTCTTGTGAAGCCATCGGCATGGTGCGTGCCGCAGGCTGCCACTTACCCCACTGCAAGGGCTGTCGAGTTAATTAATGATTTGCTACGTACTAATCCAGATGTTGATGTGTTCTCGGATAATATTTGCCAAATGACAAGAAACGTATTACGTGCCATCCTGAGCTATGCAAGTGTGTAGATCCTCAATGTTGTCTATTATAGAGGACAGTACAATTGCAATGCATATATGTATATAATATACTAGCTGACCCACCCCAGCTTCGCCCGGGGTATATTTTGAAGCTTCATATCCCTTTGAGCCCGTATGTTTTAGTCTTCAAAATATGTATGAAAAATTGCCGGATTTGTTAACATTTATTATCAATGCTCCGCTCCCTTAAGTAGTAACGTGATGATGTATAGCCTAAAACCTTCCTCGATAAATGGACTACCCAACACTGAAAGAATCATTCAAATCGGACCAGTAGTTCCAGAGATTAGCGCGTTCAAACAAACAAATAAACAAACAAACTCTGCAGCTTTATAATATTAGTATAGATATGTATGTAGTAATTTTAGTTATTAAGTATTATAACATCATCAGCGATTTGATGTTTACTGTTACCTAGCTTGTATGGTTTATGTTTATCAATAAATAAATAAATAACTAGTTTGGCACACTATTCAACTTGACAATGAGTCTCAAACGCAGTCGTAACGTGAGTAAGCGAAGGATTTCAATTGCTTAACATAAGAGATGGAACTGGCGTAAAACCAAATCAACATAAACGTGTCGGCTAGTACGAATGTTTTTAATCCTAAGTTTTCGATACGGTTTGTCCAGCCAAATAAGAGCCAGTGGAAACCTAACAAGGAAAAATTAAATTCAAATCGCAAGGTGACCATGTTTTATTGCACTATGCTTCCATAGCTCGGAAAACAGTTAAGGTAAGAACCGCATTCTTGTGCCAAATGTCTTAGCCATTCTAAATAAGTGCCGAGTTGGGAATTTCGGTAGGTACATGCCTACTTTTAAAACCACAATTTTTGTTGGCATTTAAACTGAATTGATTTCTTAATTTGGCGGTGAGGTTGATGCTTGTTTAAATATTTAGTAGTCTTTTTATGGTATGTAATTAACGTGATCATAGACAACTGCGTTGAATTTCGATCTTATCAATTTTATTAAACCCTCAGAGTGAAGTTTAAATGTGCAGAGCGCCATCTATCCATAAATTGTTGTACTAAAGTAATTTGAACATTTTACCCAATCGAACAAATTATAATATTACTATATTACTATTATTATAAAAATATATTAGTTTCAATGACTGTTTATGTATATTTACATACATACATATGAGGCACGTTAGTGTCGCACTGTGGGGACATGTGCTAAAAAACCTGAGTTCTTAATCGGGATACTTAACATGTGCAACAAAATATTAAAATAATTTAAAAGTAGGTATGTTCATTGTCGGCACGTATTCTGATCTTCTTTTCATTTTGTCTGCAGGAGGAACTGGACCTAACAGCTGTGAACAAAGCTGCCATGATGGCGCTTCCAGCTGCGAAGAAGTGGCAGATCTACTGCAGCAGGAGGCCACCTCCAGGACAACCTCCACCCCTTGCCACCGCACCCGAGTTAGAGGAATACATTAAAGCACTTAATGAAATTGCTGACGTAAGTCTAAATAATGAATAAACTCATTTTGCACTTGTAACGATGTGCCTTATAACATTTATAACAAAGATAACGGAGTGGTTCACACATGTTCATTATGGGTTCATGTTTGATTCTTGAAATAACCAAAACTAGTCCAGTGCGAATTAGACTGTACGTATGGTTCAATACCATTATCGGCGCCTCTAAAAAGCTTCATGGCAATGTCAGTGCGGCATAAACGCAGGCGCTCATTTTGTCGGCATTAAGATAAGACATACAATATAGTGACTGTCGCTGGCCCTTCAGGATACTTCTCTGATATAGGTTATTTGTAATGTCAAAAAACCACTCTCACTCAAAAATAAAACAGGGTCCCTATATGTCATAACAGCCATACCACCGGTACTGACACTGCAAAAATTCCATTAAATTTTCGACTTTATTATTTACGTCTAACCTTCAAAATTAAATGATTTTTTTTATTACATTTGTTATTTGCTCTACAAGATGCCATTTAATTTTAAGATTTTACTCATACGAAGGTAACGTCTAAAATTGAATGTATTTTTTTGCAGTGTTTATGATATGACAGTGGTCTTAACATGACATAAAATTAGCGGAATTGGGTCCCAGGTCCTCGATTCTACTAAAACAAAATCTCTGTCATACCACAGATACCTACTACATATAACGGCATTAAATTTTAGTCTTTATTTCTATACGCACAGAGCCCAAAATTAAATAAAAAGAGTTTAGTAACACTTTCTCACTCACGCTGCAAAAATACTTTTAATTATGGATTAGCATTATCGTTTGCAATTTTATATTAGTGTAGTGAAGGGACTGTTTTAATAAGTACTACGTCCAAACTATTTTGCAAGTAACAACATACATTTTTATATTTTCTATTAAACTAATTGAATGTTATAAATTTCCAGGCCTTCGCATCATTAGAAGGTATACCACCAGCAGAAGCAAGCGTACTAGTTGACGGGCTCAAAACGGCACTACGAACACGAGCCCACAGCTTTGTACTCCGTTTCATCAAGCAAGGAGGCCTAGGGTCCTTGCTAGACGCCTTACAGAAAGCGCCCAGAGATGATGCTGTTACTAGGCATAATCTGATAGCCGCGATAAAGGCGTTGATGAACAACTCGGTAAGTTTTATTGTAATCAATCTTTAGTTAGGTATGGCGATGGGATTTTCTCAAACGTTTCATTCACTTCCTACCTTGTAGTGAAGACATCACTGTTCCTAAGAATATTCTGTGTAAATGGTATTTTGTGTTAAGTTTGTATGATATTTTGATGTCTTCTAAGTCCATATGGAGCCCAAACAGACAACTAAAACGATATAATAAATAAACTTAGATGGGAACTGCATGGTAATGGCGAAGGGAAAATTTCAAAAGAAGCCACCGGATAAATCTTCTCTCCTAAAATTAGTTTGTTATACAACATGCGATAATTTTGACAAGCCGGCTGAAATCGCGCAAAGAGACCCGTCGCCACTGCTGCACGGGACGCTAGATTCTACTTCGTCCAACGTCGATTTTGGAATCTTGTAGTTTGATACTGTACGATCTATGTATAAAAAATATTTTCACTTACACTGTACAGCGTATCCTGTGATCTACTTCTGGATTATTGCAATACTGTATAATATTTTCACTTTGTCTTGCAATAATTATTGTCCATAGTAGTAATATACCAGTAGAACTTTCTTTGGCTGCTACATATTCTGCTTTTTCCAGACGGGGAGGGCGCACGTTCTCGCGCACCCTACGAGCATCGATCTGATCGCACAGTCTCTAGACACTGAGAATGTTAAGACGAAAGTCGCTGCACTGGAAATACTTGGTGCTGTATGTCTTGTACCAGGAGGACATAAAAAGGTAACGGTCTTTTTCCGGCTTTTGCTTGAATATAAATTGGTTTTGGCAGTATATACTGGTGAGAGTGTTATTCACGTCTTCCTCGATCGAGGAGAAGAGCCTCCCCCTTGGTGGTGTGTTTTCACCCACTTTTGACTGACTATGATTTTCAGTCCTACGTAATAGGGCCAAGCCTATTACCCTCAACCGACCAGCGTGGAAACAGTAGGCCAAAGCCACATTGGATGAGGCCTAGTCCAGCAGTGTACTGCTATGGGCTTTTAAAATTTGATTGAATATTACCCTCAAACAGGCACTTTTATCCTATCCTATCCTATTTTTTTCCACCGGGATCCAGCTATAAGAAGTTAAGTGTTCAAATCACGTCGCTGTCACCATTTTAAGGAGAGGATGAACAGACCAAGCCAGTTCACCTGGCAGGTCACAAACAAATTTTTTGGTGTTGAAAAATTGTATATAAATGGTAGTTTTTTTCATATTGCGATCTAGAATTGTAACTGGGATGAACTGGATGCGCAAGATAGGAAATCGGGTGCTTTGATACATATTGGGCTCTCCCAATATGTATCAAAGCACCCGATTTCCTATCCTCATCATCATTCCTGCTGGACATGGGCCTCTGCCCATGTCCAGCAGTGGATTGCAGCAAGCAAATTGATTGGTTGATCCAAAAGTTGAATATACACATTTGCACGTCATAAATGGCGCCATAAATTCTGGGAAATAAAGATTCTTAAATGTCTGGGTATAAGTGGCGTCATACAATGGAGTCGATAGCCTCCGCGGCATGGTGGTAGTTAACGTGGCCGCTATGCAGGAGGCGCGGGTTCGACTGGGATAAAAGCTAAGATGATGATGATGAAGAAGAAGACAATGGAGTACTTCTTTTTCTACTCCTAAACTCTTGCTTTTAAAAACACCATTCAATTTACAGGTGCTAGAAGCAATGGTGCATTACCAAAAATACTCCGGCGAAAGAACCCGTTTCCAAGGCATCGTGAACGAGCTTGACCGGTCCACTGGTGCTTATCGTGATGACCTAGGTTTAAAAACGGCGATTATGTCGTTTGTCAACGCTGTGTTGAACTACGGACCTGGTGAAGAGAGCCTGGAGTTCAGGCTCCATTTACGCTATGAGCTGCTTATGTTGGGAATACAACCTGGTGAGTTTATTAAGAAGACTAGTTGTTACGCCCATAGGCCACGGTAACCAATTCCCATCAGGTCGGCCGTGTGCCCTTCTGCCACCTAAGTGGTAAAAAAAACGTTTTTTTGTATGCCATGAGAGCTTCTATAATGTGGTCGTTAGCTTATTATTAAAGGAATCAGCCTTACGATCGAGAGATACCGGGTTCGAATCCTGGCCAATACTCTACCAACGTGGAGTAAATAATATAAACATTTCAGCTTCTGGTGTTACTTACGGGTTACGGGGAATACTTTTGTTTTACTATTTTTTTATTAAGAATTTTGTCATGGGATATTCATAAAAACAAAAGCTATTCGGCCAGGTGATCCAGAGGGAGATGAATAGAGCTATACACCCTATATAGCTGTCTCCCTCTGAACGCGGGTCAAATAACGACAAATCAAATCATATTTATTTGTTTAAACATGTGTATATACACATACATACATGTGCATGCAAGATGTTAATGTCAACAATTATGTCTAATTATGATCGCATATCGCAGGATTAGCATAACATGACTTTTGAAAATGTAGTTATATTCTAATTAGTCGATTTTAATTTTTTAACCAAAGTAATTTTGTATAAACGGAAGCCTGCATTAAAATAGCAAATTATGTAGGCAGAAGCTAATGTTATATTAATATTGACGATTACATTCGTTCGAAATTAAAAAGTATACTTTTGTTACACCAAGGTTGTTTTTGACGTATTTTAACAATTACACTGTGTCTTACAACAGTTATTTAGTTAAGTGGTTTTTTTTACTTCTAAATTTATTAAAAGTATTTAGTATTTCACTTTCAAATATATATTATACCTAAACTTATTTTTAGTAATCGAAAAGCTCCGAAAATACGAGAACGAGACTCTGGACCGTCATATCGAGTTCTTCGAGATGATCCGGAATGAAGACGAGAGGGAATTGGCGAGGAGGTTCGACAAAGAGCATGTTGATACGAAGAGTGCTACTTCAATGTTTGAGCTGTTGAGGCGCAAGCTCAGCCACACCGCTGCCTACCCTCACTTGCTGTCTATGTTGGAACACTTTTTACTGTTGCCATGTAAGTTTGGAATATCATCAAAAGATATTCGACGACTTCAAGGCGAAGGATTAAAGCGACAGTAATGGTTGAATAAAATAATTTCACCTTTAAGTGTTTACGATGTTGTGTAGAATCTTTTTTCTTTTGAACATTCGATGTCGCTTGCACCCTTTTGCCTTTCAACGGAAGTTAATATTAAAACATGATAAATATTGTATTTGATGTGTTGTATCGTAAATTAATAGTAATTATGATAATGTACATTTTGGGTAACAGATTAGCAATTAACGAAGTAAACTCTTCTCTTCCTCTTAGCGTTAATCGCAGAGGGATTCAAAGCTTTCACCTCAGAGTCTGGAGTCCGCTTTACCAGTCTAACTGAAGCGACTGTCACTGACCTCCACTGCCCAAAGGCGATATCGAAGCATGGTTGTTAGACCAGTTGTTGAACTTTTGAGGGCTGCAACTACCCGTAACGACTACCATTAATGTTCGAATGGAACTGGGACCGACGGTTTAATGTACTCTTCGAGGCACGACCAAACCTATGCCTATATTCATGCATACAAATCTCATCAACGTACAAGTCTCATTGATTAACGAAGTCCGGCTTTCGACCTGCGATTCTTCGATCCGATTAAATTTATAAGCACCACATACCCGATGGTATGTGGTGGCAAATTTTATTTTATAATCACAGTTTCGATTATTTTAGTGTCTCTGAACAGTTATATTATTTTCAACGACGACACCGGTGACTGAATCTTGACCCATTTTCTCAATGGTAGTGGTTGTATGTTCGCAGTGGAGTATAACCCCATGAGTCAGCACTGGCTGCTGCTGGACCGCGTGGTGCAGCAGCTGGTTCTGCAGCAGCCCGCCGCGCCCAGCCGCGCTGCCAGTGACCTCACCGCGCCCGGTAGCGACCGGGGCTCCGCTCACGACCAGGAGAACGCCAAGGTACTGCTACACAAACATACATACTGGGTGAATTTTCCAAAAGCGACTAAAGGTAGAAACATGACAGATGCAGAAGTTGCACTTGTCAAACATATATTTGATGTATGGGAGAAGAAGCAGGATGTCATTGGTATTTTTTGTGATCTATCAAAAGCATTTGATTATGTTGATCATGAAACGTTGTTACTAAAATTAGATTACTATGATCTTTCAAACAGCTCACTTAGCTTACTCAAGTCTTACCTCACTGACAGAATACAAAAGTTAACGTTAATGGCACTGACTCTTCTGGTGCCCCATTAGTTATGGGAGTACCCCAGGGCTCGATATTAGGACCCCTTTTATTCTCGATAAATGTAAATTATATTCCTTACTTCGCTACAAATCTTTGTAAAATTTATTATTTGCTGATAACACATCATAAATTTTTAAGACTGAAAGACATAAAATAGTACTTGACGGTGTGAATAACCTTTCTGAAATATAGCATTGGTTTACAAGTCAGAACTTGCTGTTCAATGCGTAGAAATGTCATGACCCCTTTGAGCATTTTTCGCTATTCCTTACAATTAAGGATTTGGCCATCCAAGCCAAGCCAAGCTATATAGTACAGTACCTATAGTTATCGGTAAACTTTGTGAACAAAAACAAAAAGTTTGCTCCTTTGAGTTAAATTTGCCTCCGTCGTCGCCAAAACCTAAAACACGCTTTGCACTTAAGTACATTGTCACAATGTTTGCCTATACCCTGATTTGCTCTTGATTTGTGCGGTGCGTATAATTGTATACAAATAATATGTACGAATTTTGGGGAAAATATAATTCAAAAGAAATATAACTGACTAAAGTATTATTAAAAGTATTCTAAACCACGTATTTGGTTTAGAATACTTTTAAGAGTTAAAATAGTTAAAGAGTTAAAATAACTTTATTTATTTTAAACAGGTTTACGACCCAGACGTGTCACCTCTCGAGATCAATGTAGGCGAAATAGTGCATTTACTAGCCAAGGAAGAAGAGCTAGTAGCGGCTAGAAACAAAGCCGACAATTTGCAGAGGGAGAACGTAGATTTGGCCACTGAATTGGCCAAGAAGGTAATACAGTTTACAAACCACGCTTTTTATTATGTTGTCTAAGAAATGTTAGTTTTTATTAAGTATAAGGAATGTGATTCTCTTGATAGTTTTTTTTTTGTATTGATGCAGACGTAACTAATGGGGAAAAATAGGGGTTAACTTTAGCTTCGGCTCAGGGGATCTTTCTACCAGGTTAGCTGTTCGTAACTGCTGATTAATTTCAAAGATTTTATATTATGTAGGTAGTCCAAAACATCAAAGATAAAAAATTAAGTATTCCACAAAAACTCGGGATTCGCATAATGTCTGATTCTTAATAAGTCCGACTCACAGAACCTCCAATTCCTAAAAAGTCCGAGTTGCATAACGTCCGATCTCTTTGGGTTCCCTATAAAGTCTGATTGGCATTCCTAAAAAGTCTGATTCGCATAACTTTTGATTCCCAAAAAGTCTGATTCTAACTTTCGATTCCTCAAAAGTCTGAATCGGATAGCTTTCAATTCCAAAAAAGTCTGACTCGGATAACTTTCAATTCCCAAAAAGTTTGATTCGGATAACTTCGGAGGATTCGGAATAATTGGCATAAACTGATGATGGATAGTGATGATAGGTACGAGGCAAAAGCTGCCAGTTTGTCATATTCCATTACTATAACATTTCTTAGACAATCCTATAACTGCCTTTTGGTAGCGGCATATAAACTTACAACACATACTTACATACATGTCCATGATGTGGTTACAGATTCATTCATTACATTATTAAAGGTTAAGTTTAATGGCAACACTTTCAATGGAGGGCACATAGCGGTGGTAATACATTTTAACTGAACATACACACATCAACAAAGTCTAGGGAACAAGGACATTTTTAGTTTTTATTTAAAAACCCTTTCTTGTAATAGTGAGTGTTTTATATCATTAGAAGGGTATTTTTATACCGTTTTTAATTTTAATTTTAATAAAAACATTCTCATATCAAAAAAAATTTTTTTTAAGAAAGAATTGATTAGTGCCAATATTGCGTATTACAACCTTCTATGATTAGGCACAAAAATAACGAGGTAGTAAGAAATACAGTAATTAACCGTACTTTAAACGTTTTTAATAATCTGTAGGACCTCCTAAAGCATTAGCAACAGCTCGACAACGGCGTGGCATACTTAGTATGAGATTGTCAATCATCGTCTGTGGAATATGGCTCCATACACTGCGAAGGTGTAAAAAAAGTTGTTCTTCAGTGTTCAGATTTTCCAAAGAATCACTGAAAGCTCTTCTCCCAAGCAAATTCCAGGCATGCTCTATGGGATTGAGGTCAGCAGACTGAGCAGGCCATTCCAACGTCGTAATATTGTGCTCGCTTAACGCATTGACCACTACCTTCGCGGTGTGTGACCGTGCATTATCTTGCATGAACATAAAATCTTGACCGAACTGCTGTCGTTGAGGGATTACCATGGGGTGTATAACCTCCTGAATGTATTGGTTTGCATTCAAATTGCCCAGTATCCAAACGAGGTCGGTCCTTCCACCAAGGCGAATTCCAGCCCATACCATGATTGTTCCACCTTGGTAAGGATGAACTTCTTGCGGATTCTGGAGACGACTTCGACGTCCAGAAACTCGCCATATACGCACTCTTCTTGAATCAGGATGAAAACCGAAGCGAGATTCGTCGGAAAACAGAACCCGTGCCCATTGATGGTCGGTCCACTGTAAATATGCGTTGGCCCACAATAAGCGACGACCTCGATTTCCACGTCGAAGAGCTGGAACCCTAAACGGTCTGCGAGCATGAAGATTGGCTTCGTGTAGTCTTCTCCTGACAGTTTGATCGCTAATAACCATTTGATGCTGAGACTGGAGGCCTGCGACCAACTGACGAGCAGTAATCGTGGGTTGCCGCCTTGCGGAATTTTGCAAGAAACGATCTTGTCGCGGGGCAGTAACCCTATTTCGTCCCCTGTGACGTTCGCCAACATCCCCGTTGGCGAACGTCACAGTATAGTATAGACCTGTAGCGTGCCCATAATCTGCAAATTACGCTTGGTTGGGTGTTGACAGCATCCGCTACGTCGCGTTGAGTTCGTCCAGCTTGCAGCATACCAACAGCCCTTAACATCTCTTCGCGACTTAATTGACGACGTGACATGATGACTACAGTCACAAAAATGCACAAACCATACGTAAAAGACGTATTATTGATAATAAACGTTATTTACAATCAAAGAAAATATTTTTTATTGTGCCTCAGAGAAACTGCACAATCAAACACTTTTAAAAGTTTTACCTACATATTCGAAAATCATCACTTATTTAAATTCATTTTTAAATTTCGAACAACTCTGTAATCTACTTTATTCTATTTTTATTTATTTGCTGCCAGTTATTTGCAAAACAAGATTTACACAAAAAAAAAATTGGGGTCATCTTGTTCCCTAGACTTTGTTGAGGTGTTTATTTAAAAGCGTTACATACTGGTTCTGTCAAGCTGATTTATTGACATTGTACACATATTTTTATTTATTTATTTATCATTTATTTCAAGCATATTATACATCATACATACACACATATTACATATTGTTAGTATATTAATATTTACTTTTAAATCATAACGTCTGATTCGTCATAAGTCCGACTCACAGAACCTCCAATTCCTAAAAAGTCCGAGTTGGATAGCGTTCGCTCTCTCAGGCCTATGTCCAGCAGTGGATTGCGGTGGCCTAATTGATTGATTGATTGATTGATTGAAATCTTAGTGATGGATGGTGTAAATTGCAGCAATGGTTTATTATGTACGGACAATCCGGTCCCAGACCCGGTCATCAATCATCTTCAGGAGGAAGTTGGAACTCGCCCTGACCCTGCAACATCAACCTCCTGAATGCGTTATTGTATTGGACCCTGAGGGCTCCGCACGCCTTTTGCCCACAGACTGAAAAAGACACACAGTAAGCTCTGAAAAGAGTATTTTTTACTTGTGGTGAGCAACGTGCAAATCTGTGAGCTGTCATGTTAGCTCGAACATGCAGAGCCCTCCCTTCCCTATCTATATAAGCATTGTCATTGAGGTCGTCGGTGACCAGGTGACCCAGGTACTTTAATTGATCCACTCGAGTGCAACACCAACGTTCCGCGCGGGTTATACACTATCCTAATACATAACCTACATTAAAATACATTTTATATCATTGAATAGGATAATATTTAACCATTTTCCCACCTTGTCCAGCGATAATGTGAACAACCTAATCACTCGTGACTTGAATATTCCCTGGTTACACCTTTCCGGAAATACATACTCAGAACTCAGGCAAAGATTTTCACTCTTTGTAGTATGACATACATACATACAATCACACTTTTATATCCAAAGGGGGCCTTTATCTCATAAGGGGGTCAATCCCTATCTTCTTCCCGGTGGAGTGAAATAGGGCTATCCCATATCTTCTCTTGGCATGGCAGGCGACTAAGAGATAGGGCATTGGGCTGTTTTCCACACATACATACATACATACATTACATACATATAATCACGCCTTTATCCCCGGAGGGTAAGGCAGAGGTGAATTAACACCCACATTTCACCAATCATTGAATTCGGTCCCACGTAATAGAGGATGAGCCTATTGCCGTTTTCCGGGCACTATTGTTGACTCAAGCCATGCATCTGAGGCTGAGTCTGGACTGTATATATCTGTCTGATGTTAAACAGCCCTATCCCTTAGTCGCCTTGTATGACACCGCATGGGAAGAGATGGGGTGGTCCAAATTCTACTCTGCCGGGAACCACACGTATCTTTAAGGAATAAATAAATAAATATATATCAAAACACTAAATTCGGCTTACCAGAACCAACCATCACGCTTGACCCACTTATACGCACACCATACATCCATACACAACCTGCATGTAATAACTTAACCCATAACCGGACTAACAGGAGAAGCAAGTTGACGAGCAGTCTCAAGAGAGGGAAGAGTTAGAGGGAGTCGTGTCGCGCTTGAAGGAGAGGCTGGAGAGGGAGACGGCCGCGCACATGGAGTGTACGGAACGAGCTAGGGCCGCTGCGACAAGGGCCCACCATTTAGAACAACAGGTATATGACACACATCATGTCTTGAAGAGGTAGACGTAGGCGCTTATTAAGCCTACGTTTCACCAGCCACTTTGTTAACACCACAATAGGGTTGCCGTTTTGGGGCAAATTTTCACATTTTGGGGTCAATGTTAACATTTTGAGGCACATTTTCGACGTCTTGGGGGTCAATTTTAACGTTTCGGGGCAAAATTCGACGTTTTGCAGCAAATTTTGACGTTTTGGTGTTAAGGTTGACGTTTTATGGCTAATTTCTTCGTTTTTAGGCTATCTTTAACGTTTTGGGGCCAATTTGAACTATTTGGGGCAATTTCGACGTATTGGGGTCAATGTTAACGTTTTGGGGTCGATTTTAACATTATAGAGCAAAATTCGACGTTTTGCGGAAAAAATATTTCAGATTTATGTCGGTTGTACTTTATAGCACCAAAGTACATTTTTGTAGACAATCCTCTGTTTTTAGTAGACACACAATTTTTTGCTCCTACGTCAAGATTTAGAGGTGCCATCAACACTAAATATAGCATATTTAAAAAATAAAGTTCATAATGATATTCATCTCAACTAAATCATGCTTTAAACATATATATCACATAAATCATTCATCATTTATTTTCATTGGTAAATGGTAAATGCTTATGCCTCCTAATATCTTGGGGCAGTTTTACCTAAAAATAAGGGTTTTTTAGTAGTAAGATGTCCGCTCTATTGTCAGTGTCTATATCACAGGACGTCCTTCATTATTTATGTGGATAACTTTTTTCTGAGTACAGTCAGCGACAAAAGTAGCTTATCACATTACAATTTACAATGCATGAAATGGATTAACAAATCGACTAAGATAGAAAAAATTGAATCGGTTCAGGCGGGTTTTGAACTCGCGATCTCTCCCTTACAGGGGGAATGATCTCACTACTGAGCCACCGAACCTCGCCTAAAGCTATTAAAATATTCCTATATATATACGTCTTGCGGCGACAGTGGGTTCGAATCCCGCCTGAATATATTTAATTATTTCTTTTTTTTTTTTTTATACCACTTAGTTGGCTTAATCGATTTGAATAGTTTTATATTGTGAGTTACCTTTGTCGCAGACTATTCGTGTTTTCGTAAACACAAGATTTTAAAAATAGTTCAAACTGTTTTGGTGGTATTCATTCATGTGGATAAAGAAACCTATCCCAATTCTAGCCGTTTGCAGACCTAATCACATTTGAGAATAACGATTCTTTTTTTGTACACACGGCCAAGTAGATAAGTATACATATCCTCCCTAGCATATTGATCGTCTAGGCTGTGCGCCTATATATTTTGCAATAATTTATTGGTTTATGTAATATGTGTCTCACATATAAGTATTGTACAGTTGAACCAGGAGCGTACGGAGAGGGCGCGGTTTGAGAAACTAGTCAGTGAGGGCAGCATACCTGATGATGCCAAGGTAAGCACACGAAAATTCATCGTCGGTGACAGTACAATATTGGGTAAAGTAGCTTTTTTAAACCACTGAGGTGGCAGACAAGCGTACGGTCCACCTGATGGGAAGTGGTTACCGTGGCCTATGGACGTGTGCAACACCAGTGGCGTTACACTCGCGCTGCTGACCCTGAAGATACCGTTCATGAATACCGTTAAAGATATACAATTTTAAACACATATATACATATAATAACGCGATTATCCCCGGAGGGTTAGAAGTGAATTAACACCCACATTGCACCAAACATTGTATTCGGTCCCACATAATAGGGGGTGAGCTTATTGCTGTGTTAACCAGCCCTATCCCTTAGTCGTCTTGTATGACACCGCCTGAGTAATATTTCCGTAATAACCTTAATGGCATGAAAAATCACCTATTCGATTATTTTTTATCCATGGATGATTTATAAATAAAAAATAATCTAGTCCCTTAATATAAGTGTTTCTTTTTCTAAGGCGATATACGCTTTTTGTTAGTTTTTTTTTACGGTGTTTTACCTTCTAATATCATATAGTTAATCGTTCGCCAACGTCCATTGTCTATTTTACAATAACAGTTACTTCTTCAACCTGTTTAACTATTTCTTTCTTTCATCCATAGGTCAGCAACTTAAAAAGCGCAGTCATAGAAACATGCTCAGTCCCACCCCCACCACCTCCTCCTATACTATGCCCACCTCCTTTACCGCCTGCACCACCAGCCCCAGCCCCACCACCAGCCCCATTAGCCCCGCTAGCACCTCTCACCACTGCACCAAAAGCTAAAAAGAACGTCCCAACCCCTGGTAATCCTTTGAAGAGCTTCAATTGGAGTAAGCTGCCGGATACGAAGTTACATGGAACGATATGGCAGGAGCTCGACGACACCAAATTGTATAATAACATGGATTTACATACGATTGACAAGATGTTCTGTGCGTACCAGAAGAATGGAGTTCAGGTGAGTGAATATGAAAATCATCATCATCCTTGCGTTAATACCGGTCGCATCCAAGCTCGGGATCCCCCCTTTTCCAGTCTAATTGCGATGTTTTTGTTTTTATACAACTTAGGTGGCAGGCAAGCACACGGTCCACCTGATGGAAAGTGGTTACCATGACCTATGAACGTGTGTAACACCAGTGGAGTCACATCCGTGCTGCCGACCCTGTAAGAACAGAGATTTAGTGCCGTCAGTGTAGAGGACAAAGCAGGACAAGCCTTTGGTCATCCACCTGACAGCACAAAAACTCTCCAGTGAGCTCTGGCTACCCTACTCACGGTACAATCAACAACAATATCTTTACTAAAGAGCTTCCTGCCTGATATTCAGGAGTCTGCCTAGACATATATATGGCGCTCCATTGACGGACGAGGTTCAGGTTCTTTCTCTCTGAGGCAGTCAGATAATAGTGGCTCACATAAAAGTTAAAGTAAATCAATAAAAAAAGGCAAGTGAACCCTTGGTTCTAAAGCGCGAGCTATAAATGCCACCAAAATTGGCGCGCAAATGAAAAAGAATTTAAAGAGTTGGTCTACTCACATTAAAAATAATAAATAGATATCTATCCTAATAATATTATGAAGCTGAAGAGTTTGTATGTTTGAACGCGCGTATCTCAGAAACTACTGGTTCGAATTGAGAAAAACTTTTTGTATTGAATAGTCTGTTTATCGACGAAGGTTTTAGGCTATATATCATCACGCTACTACGTAAGGGAGCGGAGCAGTGATATTAAATGTCAACAAATCCGGCAATTTTCCATACATTATTTAAAGACTAAAAAATGTTGGGGTGGGTTCAGCTACAAGAAGATAAATCAAATAGTATTACTCAATAATATAATACGAATGAAATAAATAAAAACACGAACAAATACTAAGACAATTTAATAGAACAAAATGTGATAAATTCTTGTTCAATCCAAACATTGTGCACAGAACACGGTTCATTATTGAAACCTAATGTTTGAACCTGAACAACTGAACAAAAATGGAACGCAAAAAATGTATTGAGTGCGAAACCACATATTCTTCTGAAAAGCATCTTGATTATAGTGTGATTTAAAAGTAAATAATATTCAATCTACAGAACGAGGGATCAGTAGAAGACCTGAGACAGTTGGGTTCGAAGCCGCGCACAAAGATATTGTCGGTGATCGACGGCCGCCGAGCGCAGAACTGCACCATTCTGCTGTCCAAGTTGAAGATGACGGATGAGGAGATTTGCCGGTATGTACTTACTAAAGCATTTTTTTTAAAATTTCAGCACTTATGTGCTGAAATTTTAGTAGTGGTGAGCTTATGCTCACCCTTTGCATTACACCAGGTCGGCCAGGGTGCGAAGGATATGCCTAAAACCTCACCTTCAGCAAGCAGAAATGACCCACAGGCGCCATGCATTTTAGTCTGTTCGATTCCGATATAACCTCACCCGCCGTCTTCTTTGGAGGGTATCCGTAGCGATCTATCGCACGTAAAAACTCTTTGCATTGCAAAACGGCTCGAAACGGCTGTACCTATAATATCAACTTATACCGTATTGGTAGCTATTTTCACGCCACGTTGTAATACAACTTACTGCGTTTATAAAGTTTGTGTATAGTCTAAGATCTCATAATTGAATGTATTATTTTCCAGTGCAATCCTCCGTATGGACAGTGGCGAACAGCTGCCTATAGACATGGTAGAGCAGTTGGTGAAGTTCACGCCGAGCGCTGAGGAGGCTGCGTTACTGGAAGAACACCAGGACGAACTCGACAGCATGGCGAGAGCCGACCGCTTCCTTTACGAGATCTCCAAGTGAGTATAACATCTTATTGGAACTTCCTTATTCTCTGACTTGATAAGTAACGGCAATATGAAAAAATCTACGCGAAGTCGCGGGTAATAAGGTAGTGTATTGATTAATTTCCAGCCAGGTATTATATAACGATAACGGTATTTGTTTCTTGTTTATGCAAATATTTGTGACAAGAGTCCAAGTATACAACCTTGGGGTACTCCTTGGCGTACACTCAATAAAAATTGGTGAGGTTACATCACACGAGTTACTAAGGTCTGCGCGTTTTTAGGCATAGCTTATAAATGAAATGAACATGTAATGTTTAAACTCGTGATATACTATCACTCAAAAACCATTACATGCAAGTGGTCTAATGCTTCAGCAAAGTCATAATCCAAATTTTTACACCTCAAGTAAACATTTCTCGTTATACAAAGCCGTAATCGATGATACTATTCAGAGTTAACATACGCGTTTTATTCCCTAGGATCCCTCACTACTCGCAGCGCGTGCGCACGTTACTGTTCAAGAAGAAGTTCAGCGTGGCCGCCAACGAGGCACAGAGTCGTGCTTCACTCGTACTGCGAGCGGCGCGAGATATGACTCGCTCCCGCCGCTTAAGAGCGTTGCTAGAAGTAGTGTTGGCTCTGGGCAACTACATGAACAGGTACGGTAAACTTATTTATAGTTATTGACAGACTTCGTGAAAATGTACTCAGGCTGCGCAAAGTTTTGTAGGAGGTAGAAAATGACTGCCATTCCGAATTCCGAATTGGGGAAGTATTTCCACCCTACAGAATACCGCGGCCATAAAAACCTCGTGTTGTGTTCCCGGTGGTAAGTAGGGTAGTCAAAGCTCACTGGAGAGATGTTGTGCAGTCTGTGGGTTGACCAAAAGCTTGTTCTGCTTTGTCTTCTACTGATGGCACAGAAACTCTCTGTGATTACAGAATAGGTGGCACGAGTGTGACTTCCCTTGTGTATCACGCGTCTATAGGCCTCGGTAACCTTGTCTACCACCGAAGTGGTATAAAAAAGTGCGTTTAGGTTAAGTCTCTTTGGTGATAAGCGCGGGAGCATCGAAAGCGCTCCAATCAGGTGCTGCTAAACTTGAGCATGCACTTGTAATGAGCCTTGCGATTAAAGTTAAATTACGTACAGGAAAAAAACCGGAGCGTTTTAGCGAGCTTTCTATCGAACGTTCTGGTGAGCGTATTAAAAAAAGACAGGAAATTTGCATCGACTAGAGCGTTAGCTAGAAAGCTCATGAAAATGTTAGTGATTGGCTGTGTTCGTTATTCAGTTCGTAAAAAAATTTAATGATTGATTTAAAAGGTAAAATTTACTAATTAATGCTCTAGTAGTCTAGTCTATTAGCACCTATCATCCAAGTATAGATTATATTAAACTAATCACTAGCTCAAAGAGCTCGTATCATTGTTTGATCAGATCTTTGATTGGTATTTGTTGAAAAGTTAATAATTTGAGCATTTATTGAGGAACACCATTTATACGGTTGTAAAGAAAAAAAAACGATACCCTAATAGGATCACTTCGTTGTCCGCCTGTCCGTCTGTCTGTCTGTCGACACACATATTCCTGTGAGACTCCACGTATTCCTGAGAAAAGTTCTTGATAGACGTATCAAGACCTTTTTCTCAGGAATACGTGGAGTTCAAATTGAAATTCAAACCATATACTCAGGTCTATACCGTCTTGAAACTGTGCAAAAATCAAAATTCTGAGACAACGCATTCAAAATATATTACGGTTTATGTAGCTTAAGTTACGGAACTCTCGGTGCACGAGTCCGACACGCACTTGACCGGCTTTTTTTAGTACTGTATGTGTTGACATTTATAGTGTTGACCTTTTTTATTGACATGATATACTCGTATATGTCATTACAGCAAGTTATATTTATATTCACAGAGGAGCCCGCGGCAACGCGTCCGGTTTCCGCCTGTCGTCGCTGAACAAGTTGGCCGACACCAAGTCGTCAGTGTCGCGCAACACCACGCTACTGCACTACCTCGTCGAGATGTTGGAGACACAGGTAATTGTCCGTTATTTATCGGTCTAAAAGCTCACGCACATAAATGCAGAAAAACCAACTCAATGCAGAAACTTTAGTATACCTATAATATTTAAAAAAAAAATGTGGTCAAAGCATTTTAATTTGTCATATATCTAACCTGGAATTCATTACCAGTTCACGTGTTTCTTTCTTCCTAAATTCCTGGGTCCTTTATGCATTTGATGCCGCCAAGCTGAGTGCCACTATTGTAACATTACTTAGTGTCTGTAATGGACCCTCTTTGCAGAGACTTTGCCTTTAGCTGACCTTCAGGCGAGGTGTAGTCAAATTGGCGTGTCCTTTGCGTTTTTTTATCTTGTCCGTTCTTGGAAAATGTAAAATACTTTTCTTTTGTATAAATATAAATTATTAATGGTCAACTTGAGAACATTCTGAGGACTTCCAATTGCAATAGTTTTATGTACAGAGTTTTTATATATGTACTCTATTCATGCGCTTTTATCCAATCGCGTATGCCAAAGTTCAAAGTATTTTTTCTATGGTCGAGTTCAAAATAAATTGTCCTTAAATGTAATTTGTCTTTTAACCACTAAATACTGCCACACTTACAATATGTGATATCTTACATGGTTCTTTTTTCACGCAGCAATCAAATAACACGAACGTAAGTGGGTGTTAGAGTCAACGCCACAAAATAAGTCCTCCGGTCAAACTCGGAACTAAAAATGACATCGCTGCCATACTCAGCCATACTGTGTGTTGATTGGTTCAGATTATGACAGTTCAGTTTAGAGTTGCCAGTTTTTTATAATGTAGGAATTGGGTATTTGACTGACTAGTCAAATTAGTTACTTTTTACTATACGTCAAAACGATACGTTATGAAATAATTTATTGAGACGTCATAATATCCAAAAGTCAAATAAGTTAATATTATCAGTTGGTTGGATTATTAAAAATGCATAAAATATATAAAATAAAAATTGACGCAACTTTTACCGCGCTCTTTGGCCATTCTTCATTTAGTAATTTCAGTTAAATAATTTATTTTAACCACACGAAAATACCCAATTATAGTTTCTGGCATTATATATTGATCCCAATCTCGTCAGAACATGTACACTATGACATGCATAGTACGCGTTTTTTGGAGGACAGCATGAGGTGCTACAGCGGCTTAGGAGCTCAAACCCACTAATCACATTAAAAAGTGTATTGCTGGTAGGTTTCACAACACGCTCCAAGAGTGTGTCTTGTTACATTTTGGTTTCTCCTTCTTATCTTCAGCAGTTC
Organism: Eilema griseolum; assembly: GCA_963662185.1. Taxonomy (NCBI): domain Eukaryota; kingdom Metazoa; phylum Arthropoda; class Insecta; order Lepidoptera; family Erebidae; genus Eilema; species Eilema griseolum. Next base: position 10,939,260 of record OY759239.1, on the reverse strand, counting down.
AACTAAGAACTTATTATATTCGTATCTGAACAATGAAAGATATTGTTTTTTTTATACCACTTAGGTGGCAGACAAGCACACGGCCCACCTGATGGAAAGTGGTTACCGTGGCCTATTGACGTTTGTAACACCAGAGAAGTCACAGTCACGCTGCCAACCCTGTAAGTACAGAGTTTCTGTGCCGTCAGTGTAGAAGACAAAGCAGGACAAGCCTTTAGTCATCCCACTGACAGCACAAATTCTCCAGTGAGCTCTGGCTACCCTACTCAGCGCTCGGAACACAACACGATGTTATTATAACCGCGGTGTTATGTATGGCGGAGGTACTTCCCCAGTCAGACTGCTCAATTGGGCGGAAATACCACCGTGTCCTACCTCCTAAAAAGACGATACTGGCAACATTACATGTTGCGACTGCCATGCCGTGGCTAAAGGACTTATTTCGTGGCGCGTACTTTACCGTACAATTGGTACGGTAGAGTGGCGCTTTATCGTTCACTAATGTCATTCACTAATGTCATTCTAGTTCACTCTAGTGCAGAACATCCATCGTCCATATTTCTATTACATGTTTTATCATCTCTTACATGTTTCACTATTTATCATCTGTGTGTGTGATTGTAATTTCGTTACATATTAATGTCTTATTTTAGGTATTTCTATACAGTATCATTCATACTATATGCTTGATATCACAAAACCTACTCATTCATATCATTACCATTTGGTATATAAAGTTTATCATTATCAGTAAAGTCATTACAAGCATTTTTGGTAGTTTTAGCATGTCTAATTCTATATTTGTGACATTCGTTTGCACTAAAAATATTTTGTACTCTGCAGGTTTTAGTCAAAATTTGTAGTTAATTTTTATGCTCAGGCACGTGTGAATTGTAAAGTTTCTTTTAATTCTTCTAATAGTTATTGTACCAAATCACACCATAGCTATACCCATACACCATAACTTAAAGTCAAGTTGAGCAGGTTTTTTTTTAATAAAGTGTAAAGCGATTTTCCAAAAAAAAATATACTTCTATTCTATGCTAGGTGTATTATATTAAATATGTGATATTATTATTATTGCAATACTATCTACCGTCTTGTACATGTTAGAATAACAGCTATAATTGCAAAAAATTGTAATTGGCCATTTTATGTTATAATTGTTTTAATCAAAAGTTTAAAGCAATATTTTCATAGTCAATAAATATCGTGATCTAATATCATGATCAATATATCTATACATCAATAAATGTATATAGCCCAGACTCAGTCTCAGATGCAAGGCTCGAGCTAACAATAACGCCCGGAATACGGCAATTATTGGTGAAATGTGGGTGTTAATTCACCTCTGGCTAACACTCCGGGAATAAGGGCGTGATTTCAATGTGTATTAATAGGATCACGAATATCGAAATATTTTGTATTGATTGTCAAATTCAGATTTAAGACATTTTTTGGGCAGGTTTGATCTTGAATTGTGTTATATCAGTTAGTTGGTTTAACAAACACACAATACAATAAAATAACACTGTATATGGTCATGTTACAGTTCAAAGACATCCTACTCCTCGAAGAGGACTTACCCCACGTTCGGGCAGCCGCCAAGGTATGCGTAGAACAGTTGGAGAAGGATGTGGGGTCCCTCCGCACGGGGCTCCGGGAGGTGGCCAAGGAGTTGGAGTACCACGCGGCACTGCCCAACAGGTCGCCCAATGACATGTTCCTGCCTGTGATGAGGGACTTCCACGCGCATGCTGTCTGTACCTTCACGCAGTTGGAGGATCTATTCCAGGTTTGTAGTTATCCTGTATTATTATGCTTTAATGTTTTTTACTGGGTTACCAATGGAGATATAACGTAATAATTAAATAAATTAGTACACGAGATGTATAAAAGTTACAACAAGCGCATTGTTGCTGGTCAAGTACTGGTTTTTAGGTCTCTAGTTCAAGAGAAAAAACTAATTCTTTATAGAAACACTTCGTTGTCCGTATCTGCCTGTCTGTCAAGACTTTATTATTTCTAAGGAATGCATGAGGAATGCATGAAGATATCAAGATGAAACTCATACCAAAAGCTTAGATCTGCGATGTCTTAACCACTAAGCTACCGACGTAAAATCAAAGCTTATATTATTATAGTGTTAATATATTTTTTTGTAAACTATCAGTTTTTAAATAAATAATTTAACTTTAACATTTTAGTAAAACTTTTAGGTAAATATAATGGTCGATTTTTGGGTCAGTCGCGTCTCCCCCCGATCTTTAAAATAGCGTTTTATATTATCAAACAAAAAAATTCATGGGAATCCAGATAGGGAGGGGTTAAAGTTGTTAAAAAATCTAACTTTGAAGTCCATACCATTAAAAGATACCTACAGCTGTTTATGTTGTATAAGTGTGTTTCTTAATGTAGTTTTGTACGAAACCCTCAGTGGGCGAGCCCGGTTCGCACTTGATCGGTTCGCACTTTAGTTATTGAAGGAGAGATGTGTAATGGTCACAGGTGGTAAGGTTGAAATGTTTTTGCTGCCTGATTACTGTGGCAGACGGTTGCCGCAAACTGCGGTGGTCATTAGAATGATTTGTAATGAGTACTTAACCGCGGCTCTGGCCCCCTGATCACCTTGCCTGGGAGGGTATTCTCTCTTTGTGTCCGAGGAACATCTCACTCTGTTTCAAAACTCATAATTAATTAACCCCTTACCGCATACGAACCTATTTAAGTTTTCTCGACTTTATGATTTTTTAACGTTTTGGAAAATAGTTCATTTAAAATAAAACTAATTGCATCCTAATAAGGATTTCGCTAGAAAACAATGCGTTTTCTTCAACTATGGTAAATCAAATCTGTCAAAAATATTTGAGAGTACTTACGAAGTTGTCGGCTCGAGAAATACAACCAATTCGTGAAACAGTAGTATGAATTGATAGTAATGAATTGGCTAGGATCTTGAATAAAGTTAAAAAGTAACATATTAAAGTTTGATATAAAGTTTTTTTTTAAAGTTTTTTTTGCAAAACTCCATATATGGCTTGGTATGTGTTATATTTTCTGCCATGTAAGGTTTCGTATGCACTCGCATTTGTATGTGTTGCTTCCGAAATGGAATTTCACATATCATTCTTATACACACGTAAATGGTAAACTTGGTGATGATTCACTGAGTATAAGGTAAAATAGAAAACTACAAAGGACTCCGTGCACCCCTGCTGTTTACCAACCATGACGATGTATTCATTGGTATAGAACTGTCGGTTATACCTACTCAGTTATTATAGAATCTTTATGAATTCACGTAAATAGTATAAAAGACTTTTTACACATGATTGACCTATCTGTGGTAAACGCGTGGTTACTTTGGCTTAGAGCAATAGTTACGTGTATTTAACTTCAAACTTGCAGTTTCTGAACAAACAGTTAAAACAAAATCAACCCCCAAAAAGTTGAAAATAAGTTGTGTTAGTTAGTCCTATAACTTTGATATACCTAGTACTACAAATTATGATTCAAGCCTTGTCATGTCGGGGGACCCTAACTGGTAGAGCACTACGTCATATTATAGAAATGATCCAAGGTCCCTTCGACAATGAGAACGCTTGAATCAAAATATGTATTACGAGTACTAGGTATATCAAAGTTATAGGGCTAACTGACACATCTTATTTTTATGTTACACTTTTTAAATTGATCTACTCGATAAGCTCTTTGATTTGATACCCATATTGAGAGAGTTGTGAAATAAAATGTAATTCGATCCATTTTGTGATGGCGGCCATCTTGGATTTGAAATTTGTCATATTGTATATTGTATTGTATTAGTCAAGCCCTTTCATGTGATACGCATATTGAGGGAGTTGAGAAAAAATATGTACTTTTGTCATTTTGTAGCGGCGGTCATTTTGGACCGTTTTTTCAAACATAGCTAAGAACACTCCCAACTAATATACCTTTCAAACAAAAAAACTAAATCCAAATTGGTTCATCTGTTCAGGAGCTACAATGTCACAAAGACGCACACATACACGCATACGCACACATACACATACACGTACACGTACCCGCACACGCACACGCACACGCACACGCACACGCACACGCAACGCTCACGCACACGCACACGCACACGCACACGCACACACAGACACGTCAAACTTATAACACCCCGTCGTTTTTGAGTCGGGAGTTAAAAACAGCCTAATTGTATATGAGATTTAAATAAAGTGAACCAATGAATACGAAGTCATATGTGTCCTCACATGGGTTTGCTATTACGCATACGACGCCATATATGGCGTCCCCTCATGAATCTGTAAATAAAAACATAACATAACATAACATAAACTTACGCCTATATCCCCGAAGGGGTAGGCAGAGGTGCTAGCACCCACATTTCGCCAGTTTATGTTTAGGTCCCAATGTAATAGGTGGCGAGCCTATTGCCATTAACCGGGCACTTATAAACCTGCGATAAATACACACATAACTTCGAAAAGCATCGAAAAGTCATTGGTGTGTGCCATGGTAAAACCTGGGATCGAACCCGAGACCTCGTCTCAGCAGTCCATAAATCGCATAAATAAAAACGGTATTTTTTTAACTACCAATTTTCCTTCAATAAACGTATTATTATTATTAACGTATTATAAAACGTATTATATTTTTTACAGTTCTATTTAACAGTGAATGCATTAAGGCATTAATAAAGTACTGAATTGTGTACAGGACATGAAGAGTCGTCTGGAGGCGTGCGCGCAGGCGTTCGGCGAGGAGGCGCCGGCGTCGCCGTCGCAGCTGTTCGGCGCGCTGGACGCGTTCCTGGCGCAGCTGCACGACGCGCGCGCCGACTGCGACGCGGCGCGCCGCCGCCGCGACGACGAGGAGCGCCGCACGCGCCACGAGCAGGAGGTGCGTAGTGCGTAGTGCGCAGTGCGTAGTACGCAGTGCGTACGGGCGTCCAAGTTGCCCGCGTACGAAGGCAACTCGGGCGTCCGAGGTCTATGATCGACCTCCGCCCCCCATGATCGCAGGCCTAGGGGTGACTGGTGGAGCCGCCTGTCACCCTGGCAGAAGCAGGCCGCGGCGACAGCGTGCCTCGCGCGCCTCCCCGTTTCCGGGAACGAGTTGGGGACTCTGTAGTCCTCACATCCGAGGAGAGGGCCAGATCGTGAGAGATGGCTCTGAGTCGTTCGGGGTGCGACGGATATGACTGTTAACCTCAACTTCGGCAACCAAAAACGACTTGCAGGTGGCGTGCGTTTTGGTCGGTTCGAGTCCGACATAACCTCTTCCACCGGCTCCGGTTGAGGGGTATCCGTGGGGATTTTGCGCACGTAAAAAAAACGTGCGTACGTGGGACTGGCCGTTGTCATGTACTTAATAGTATATTATGGTACGAGTGTGTAAAGTTGGTGATTACCGCTGAGGCGCCATTGAAACTTAAGAGAGCCGAAAAGGGTATTCATCAATACAATACGTGTATCATGCGACGGTTTTCAACACACTTTCGAGTAAAATAATATATATATATTATATATGTGTATATATATATTATTAATATAATGTGCATGTTATTCAAATATTTTTTTGTCTACAGCTCAAAAAACGCACAATGGAAAGGAAACAAGCGTCCAGCCTACTCAGCTCAGTGGGTAAATCTCTGGGTAAAGCCAACGGCGACTGCAACGGACATTCTGACGGTTCCCGCGACGGCACTTTAACCAACGGCCAGAAAGGAGAGTTCGACGACCTCATCTCAGCGCTTCGGACGGGAGATGTCTTCGGGGACGACGTAGCTAAATTCAAAAGGTCGCGAAAAGCCTCCAAAGTCAGTCATAAAGGAAGAGACTCTCCACCAAGAGGAGTTTGTAGAGAAGACTCTAGAGAGCGACAGAAGAATTGAACAGGAATTTAGTTAGTGAAGGTTATGTTTGTAGCGTCCAGCGAATTGGTAGTTGTCGATAAGTGTACTGCTATATTAGTTAAACAGAAAGCAACAGTATTGCGGTGGGTTATGGTCGATATTCCTTCAGCCGGTTTGGTTTCTTGGCTTTAGCCTTACCTAGCTTATCTGATTATCTTAACGCTGGACACGAAATGTTAGCATAAATAACGTGATATTTACTGACTAAGGGACTTATTGGTCCGGAACGGAGTCACAAATATGAGATTATAAGGTGAAGTGACGTGTCATAGACCCTATAGGTAGACAACGAAACGACCGCTGCCATTTTGATGGAATAATTTTTTAAATTAACACGATCTTGGTGCCTAATTTTTGACGTTTTGAAACCGTGGTTTGGTGACGAATGATCTATAACGAAATTGTTCAACGTTTTCGTTAATCAAACAGCAATGGATACCAAAAAAAGTGATTAAAATTTAGTACTTTCAAACAAGAAATAGTGATCGACATTTGCGCATCTAATTACGGCAGCACAAGTTTAACGCCTCTGGTTTTGCCTGTAAGCCACGGAAACCGTTTTCCATCAGGTGGGCCGTGCGTTTGTCTGCCACCAAAGTGTTATAAAAAAATAAAATAATATAAGAAGTAAAGCTTTCATTTTGAAAGATTTACATTATTTTCCTTTAGCTTAAAAGTATTCAAATATGACTGGTGATGTAATACTACTTAATAATAAATTCAGTACTGATGCGCCAGTAGTGCCAAAGCCACACAACATCGGGAGAGACTGGACTATTGCAGTGCACTGCTGGACATAGCCCACCAGTGGACTGCGATGGGCTAATAATGATTGATTGATTGCGCCAGTATAAAAAGCAATTGCTGCAAGATTGGATACTTATTTGTCGATAACTGTTTCTAATGAATAATATATTATCTTGATAAAACCAGTGAATAACGCATAAACGTTTTTTAAAATAACCCTGTGAAACGATTTTATGGCCAAATAAAAAACAATTTTAGACCAATTTTTGACCTTAAAACGCGATTGGGAAAAAGCTATAGGCCTAGAACGAACCAGGCCTTAGATAACTGACCCGATTTGTACTAAGGTCATTCTGCCCATGCTACGGTCACATGGAGTCTTTTCGATGAAGCTTTTGCCGGTTAACGACTGATGTAGTCAAGACTGCATGTTATTCCATAATCGAGTTGTTTTAAATTTATCTATAAGCATTGTGTGATTTGAGTAACCATAGGGTTAGTATATATTGAGTTTTATACTGAAGTTTTACTTTATACAAGTCGAAATATCGATAATCAACAATATAATCTAACTATTCGATTAAATTAATCGATTGTTTACTTGATTAATCGATTACTAGTTAAACGATAATAATGATGTTACCTTTTTAGCTCTTCCTAATCGATGTTGGTGTGATGACGGCTGACAGAGTGTATGTGGATGTTTAATAACATATCTCAAATGTACCTACCTATAGATAATTAATCTGATACAAAAAGGGATTTGTTTTACTGGCAATATGTGTTGGTTCAACAGGCGCCATCTATAAATAAATATATCATAAATCAAATCATTTTTATTCGCATAAGACAGGTACATAGGGTTGGTCATTAGTTTAAATAATATGTGCAGTGCTCTGCTTATTACCTTTGTGTGCAAATAAAAAAAGTTAAATTAACATAAAATATTAGAATATCAAAAAAAAAATTAATATAACAGTAGAGCAATAATAAGTATAGCACAATTAATAATGTCAAGTATAACAATTAATGTCAAAATATATGATTAATAAGTATGTCAACAATTAATACCTACGAATAAATATTATAAATTTGACTAAAAAAACTATTACATTTCGCTACATTTATCCTCTAACGCTAAATATTCATGCAATGAATAATAGCATTTATGGACCAGGAACTGCTGCAAACTTCTTGTAATGTAATGCAAAAAAGGTAATCAAATTTCACTAGTCAATAAAAACTTTCGTCTTTGAACAACATCAGCAAAGAATGATAAATACAGCCTGGTGACATACACACGGACAACACAGTCTCGGTTATAAAGTTCTGTATTTACTCTTTTGGTACGGAAGCCTAAAAAGTGTCAAAATTGTTTGATACATCCATCTTTTAAGTACATTAATGTATTTCTTAGAACACAAAATATCAAAAAACAACATACGAGCTTCCAATAATATACCTCAGACAATCGTACACTTGTTTAAGGAAATAAGTATACACTATGATCATATTTTTGGGCCTTCGAGCCAATTATTATCCTGGGTTCTAGAACTACAATATTTTGGTCCTTCGAGCCAGTCGTATATTTTGGTGCTATTGAATGACTAAAATATACAGTCAGAAGAATCGTCCTGGGTTCGGAAACTATAATAGTTTGGTCCTTCGAGCCGTTTCCTTGTGACTTATGAAGTCACTTGTTGAACCAACGAGAATTGCCAGCCGTAGTATGGGAATTGACGTGACAACTATCGTAGTTTTATGTAATATTGACGTATTGACGTATACCTACGAGTAGGAATTGATATAATATCTAGACTACGACCATTTTGGAATTTTGTATCAATAAATAATAGAAAAGTTTTGGATAAATTTTACATTTTATATAATCACGATCAATTTTTAATTTATTCCCAAATAAACAATTTGTCTGTAAATATTAATTTTAATTTTTTTGCCAAAATTTGTTACCTACCGTCTGTAATGGAGGATATAATTTATTAAAAAAATTCGTAAATAAACGTTTGTCACTTGTAAATTTTATTGTTTTGTTCAGTATTGCTTAAGCTCATAGTATATTAATATAATGATTATATATTAGACATTATTTAAATTAAACCCTTGAACAATCACATGTGTTTTTATATTTCTTACCTTTTTCTATACCTATGCGCTAATTTGACTGCAAAAGGACTGATGACAAATTAAAGTGAAGTAACGGGGTCACCTTTTTATGCTGCCCTTTCCTTGAAAGCATCGACAGACTTACTTCAATCGAAGAAATTGATACATTAGTCTTACGTAAAATTCATGTAGTAGTGATTCCTTATAAAGTATCGTATTTAGTTACACTGGGTGAACAGGGCCCAAAGGGTGTATAGAGACCAGGGGGTGAATAGAGCTCAAAGAGTGAATAGAGAACAGGGGGTAAATAGAACCTAAGGGGTGAATAGAAAACAGGGGGTGAATAGAGCTTACGGGGTGAATAGAGCCCAAGGGGTGAATAGAGACCAGGGGGTGAATAGAGCCCAAGGAGTGAATAGAGCTCAAAGAGTGAATAGAGAACAGAGGGTGAATAGAGAACAAAGGGTGAATAGAGCTCAAGGAATGAATAGAGAACAGGATGAATAGAGAACAGAGGGTGAATAGAGCCTAAGGGGTGAATAGAGAACAGGGGATGAATAGAGCTTAAGGGGTGAATAGAGCCCTAGGAGTGAATAGAGACCAGGGGGTGAATAGAGCCCAAGGAGTGAATAGAGAACAGGGATGAATAGAGCTCAAAGAGTGAATAGAGAACAGAGGGTAAATAGAGAACAGAGGGTGAATAGAGAACAGAGGGTGAATAGAGAACAGAGGGTGAATAGAGCCCAAGGGGTGAATAGAGATCAAGAGATGATCATGTCATGTTATTACAATTTTACAAATATTCTACATTTTATTTATACCATTTAGGTGGCAGATAAGCGCACGGCCCACCTAATGGAAAGTGGTTACCGTGGCCTATGGACGTATGTATCACCAGAGAAGCCACACTCGCGCTGCCGACCCTATAAGCACAGTCTCTGTGCCGTCAGTGCAGAGGACAAAGCAGAACAAGATTTTAGTCATCCCACTGACAGCACGAATTCTCCAGTGAGCTTTGGCTACCCTACTCACCACTGGGAACACAACACGATGTTATTATAACCGCGGTGTTTTGTAGGGCGGAAGTACTTCCCCGGTCCGACTGCTCAATTGGGCGGATATACCGCCGTGTCCTACCACCTATAAAAAAATTCAAGTACTTAAACAGTTATTTGATGAGCCTATTACATTTTACCCACAATCTTGACATTGAAATAGTTCACATAGTGACACATAAAATAAAAAATTAACTTACCGACTCCCATTTCTATTTGATTTTATTTTTATGAACACCATAGGTAATATCTATTCACCCCCATTCGTACTAAAAGTCGATAACAGAGCTTCGCCGAGGAAATAATGACAATAAGTGATTAATCGCCTGATCCAGAACAAAACAAGACTATTCCCAAGATTTAACTGCCATATCTAATGTCGTCACACAACTTTCCATCTCATTTCTCTTACAAAACAATTGATTCCTGACCAAAATAAACCTTTATAGACGCGGATATGTTAGCAGTGTTTGTATTAATATTTAACATAAGTATTATTCCCGGTAGTGAATTAATAATTTAACACCCACATTTCACCAATCATTGCATACGCTCCCACGTGAACGAAAGTTTTTGTTGACTCTAGCCATGCATCTGAGGCTGAGTTTGTGTTGTAATATAACTGTTTAACAGTGTTAAAATGTTAAACAGCCCTAACCCTTAGTCGCTTTGTACGACACCGCTTGCGAAAAAATAAGATAAGATAATCATTGAATAATAAACAATATTAATTGTATGTTATGATTAAGTAACTAAAATCAATTCAAGAAATAGGTATTTATGGTACGATAAATTCTTTGAAGGCATAGGTATGACCTAAGCCTTCAAAAAAATTACCGTATTTCCAAACAAGGTATGGGTGTATTGGGTGTTATACAAATATAAATTTATTCTAGTAGAAAACCAGAATGTAACCACAAGATAGGGTGGTCCAAATTCTACTCTGCCGGGAACTTTTTATCTCATAGTAGCGAGACGGCCATCGCATTAAAACTTATAAACCAATCAAAAATAATATTCCCTGGAAATCCAACCATATTGTCACATCTAAGTCTAAAGTATAGCGTTATTCTCAACATCTTCTTAACGATTTCGCGGCTGTGTCTGAATATTTACACCATACTCTTGTTTGGTTTTTTAGTTTTCGGAAGGGCAACTGCCGTCTTAAAACTGCATCAGAGTCTCGTCTGTTGTTTAGCAAGTGCACTGAAATAGTACGTGTGATCTCTAGAACAAAAAATGAGCTAATTGGGTATTTTCCTGTAGTTAAAACAAATTATTTAACTGAGCTTATTAAATTATAAATGGTAAAAGAGCTTTAAAGGTTGCGTTGGTTTTTATTTTATCGTTTTCATTTATTTTTTTATCATCCACCCAAACTATAATTGTAATTTATTAGACTATAGAATATAAGGAATACCACAAGGAGTACCACAAGGCTCGCACTTGGGTCTTATTTTCTTCCTTTTGTTCATAAACAACTTGTGTAAGGCTATCGCATCCAACTATCAGATGTTTGCGAACGATCTTAAACTCTACCGAGTCATCCGTAGTCAAGATGATGTAGTGACTTTGCAGAAGGACATTGACAAAATTGTAAAATGAAATTATGTGATAAGGAAGTACTTATCCACAAAACTCTACCTATTTTCCATGCTTCCATTACTTTTGAGAGTAAATATGATTCAAATAAACACTCCAATTTCTGTAATTATAACAAAGTGAAGGAAATATAATAATATTGGCTGTTTGTAAGGGTCAATGTTTGTTTAAACTTCTGCAACATTGATAAAATAAAACAATAATTATCATTAAGGCTCTTTTACATTTCGGTAGATGAGTATGGCGTAATAACAAAGTGTTTTCATAAATGAACAACTCGTATAATAACATTGAATTTAATTTTGATAATTCAATGTTTTGAGTACCTATGTACCGTTACAGAAATTGAATTAATAAAACAAACAGCGGTTTACGAGTGAGGTTGAATTATTATAATTGTTTCAGATTAACGCGAATGGTTTTAACAGCTCTATAAAATGAATTTATAGGATGTAACGTTTGAATAATCTCATTCTATGGGACACGCTGACCAACTGAGCTAGTTACCTAGTTTTTAGCAGAATCGCTCAATGTGGCCTTTTTAGACAGGACTTTTCTTGTACATCTACTTAGTTGAAATTTTTGTCTACATAAGTGGAATTTCTGCTCCCCGTTCCATTAAAATTTAATCTCAATTATATACTACCGAATCTCAATAACTTGATACTTACCTTACGGCATCCTCAAAGGTTTGAACAAAGAATGCCGTAAGGCGAAACCGGTCTGGTCTAATATATATTAAAAATAATGTGGAAAAGTATAAGTGAGCTTCTCAATATGTGTTAAAGTTAGCTGTTTATCTGGGATAGCGACTTATGTTTTTTTTTATACCACTTAGGTGGCAGACAAGCATGCGGCCCACATGATAGAAAGTGGTTACCGTGGCCTATGGACGTTTGTAACACCAGAGGAGTCACACTCGCGCTGCCAACCCTGTAATTACAGAGTTTCTATGCCGTCAGTGTAGAAGACAAACCAGGACAAGCCTTTAGTCTTCCCACTGATAGCACAAATTCTCCAGCGAGCTCTGGTTAACCTACTCACCGCTGGGAACACAACACGAAGTTATTATGGCCGGGGTATTCTGTAGATAAGTTACAGGGAACGGCTTTCAGTCTAAACAAGACCATAATTACAATAATTACGTCGACAAGTTTCATTGCAATTGGATTATTAGTGTGAAACTCTCCGGGATATTTAGCATTTTTATTATTTTCTGTGGGTAACCGATATTTCAGCGATGTTACAAGCGCCATGATTACGGAGTACTGAAATAAGCTCAGAGAAAATAATAAACATGGTAAATATCCCGGCGAGGTTTATACTATTAATGTGAATCACCATGTCAATCATACAAAATGCAATTGGATTGTTCATCCAGAGCACACCGTAGCGCATAAATTAAGAACATACAAATAAACATTGGTTGTATTTGTTAGACTACTTAGTTGTTGCCTATAACACGACGTTATATTTCAAATTATAATCTGTAGGTCTAAAAAGGCCGCTTTATGCTATCGTATTAGGATAATACATATTTTGTCTTGCGGCGATATTTACACGAAATTAAAATCTGCATGTACAACACAAGTAAACATGAATTATTGTAATTCTGCTCATATATTTAACGAATTTTGTGGGAATCTATTAGATCTACTAGGAATTCATAAAGTTCTTTAATTCTTTAATTCGTTATTGTACACAAGAAAATAATACATCAACAGGTAATCACAAATACATCTTAGTGTACAAAGGCGAGCTTAACTCAATATTGAGTTTTCTCCCAGCAAACCTTTTGGGGATTAAAAGTGCAAAAAAATGATAAAAGAAAAACTAACAAACAAAGTTACTACTTTTTAGCCGAATCACTCAATGGGGAATTCCATTCATATTCGTTCTACCATTATGGGGTGAAAGAGTAAGATCCCTCCTCATAAATAATTTCTCTTTCACCACACAGGTGGATTGCGGGTTTAAATGCGGGTGTGTGTGTCTAATAAACGCGTTTTCTTTCTTTCTTTCTTTCTTTCTAAAACGTAAAATACTAGTAGGATAAACAAAAAGTGCACGCATAACGAACTTTGTTTGCCATTAATGAGAGTCGGTGAGATTCTTCTAAACTGCACGATTATATCCACAGGGTTCCATATCGGGCAGATTACGCGGGTTTATTGGCGCCATTATTCTGTGCCATCAATTTTATCACGGTACCACCTAATCTCTTCATTCTAACCCTTCTGTGTTTTAAATGTTATTTTCTATACAGGCTGAATTTAAAAAAAAGGATTGGATGGCCAAATGTGAAACTATGAGAAATACCGAAATTTGCCGTATTGTCATTACTTCGCAGAATTTGATCCTTAACAGCGACACTATCGTATGGAGTAACAATAAAGGTGTGTTTTTTTCGATTCCTAGCTAGGTTTTTTTAAAATCTAATGATGAGGTTTTAAGTTTCATCAAAATCGGGCTCGTGACTTCTTTGAACATTATTCCTTATAGTTTAGGATGTGGCAATCCTAGCTCTTTTTAAAAATTCACCTGTATATATAGGTACCTAACTGCCCTTTCTACATTTACTATCTACGTTTCCTTTCTTTAGCCAGGTTGGTAAAACATTATCTTGAGATTGAGTAACTGGATTTCACCATTGTATATCTGTTATCATTTTTTAAAATGCACTCAGCTAACCATCAGGCGCGGTAAAGTTATCTTGACGTTCATAAAAAACACCAAAATGCGAATAGCGCATTCGTAGATAAAATATTGTACACTTCATTATATCATCAGGAGGTAGGACAAGACGGTATTCCCGTCCCAATTGAGCAGTCGGACTGGGGAAGTACCTCCGCCCTACAGAATACCACGGCTATAATAACCTCATGTTGTTTTTTTTATATAGAACACGTCAATTAGACTTCGCCTTGCTTGATGGTCTCAGAAAAGAGGGTCACTTTAGAGGCTGCGACTATAGGTTTACGTGGGAGTATCTCAATGAAAGATGGCGTACACTTTATTACGTTTATTGTTGATCACATAACGGTCTCTCTTTTCATTTCATTTCATTTCATTTCATTTATTTGCTTAAATGTGGTTATTGTGGTTATATATATATATATAGTGTTATTAATTATTGTTAATAATTATTAATGTTAGTTATATATATATAGTGGTTATTCTCTATATGTAGGACTTATAATTGATAACTTAGAACACTTGATATTGACTGAGAACATCTATAAGTGAGCGAGTTCATATGCGGCTGACTGTGGCAAGCCTTACGTACGAACTGGTTTCACAGAGCGCGGGAGCTCCGTCGCTGCCGGGCGAGGAATTCGCTGACATTGCGTATGCGACGCGATGCCGCTACAGTCACCATTACTTACACATACCGTGTGACAATGGTGGCACTCAGCTTGACGGCCTCATCATATGCTTTTCACGCCCCGCTTAAAGGACCTGGGACTGTAGGAAGAAGGAAACACGTTAGCTGGTAATGAATTCCAGGCCTTAATGGTGCGACAGAGGAAAGAGTCACCGAACCGCTTGGTTCTTGATCGGATGTTCTGCACCGTGTGCGGATGACATCTAAGACCTGCACGTGTTGTTCTGTGTAGGAAAGGGGAGGGTGGGACTAATTGGAAGAGTTCATCAGAACACTCACCATGGTACAGACGGTAAAATACAGCCATGGACGCAACATCTCTACGCATCTGTAGAGGTTCTAGGGTGTTCGTGAACTCGGGATTCCCAATGATGCGGACCGCACGTCGCTGCAACCTGTCGAGAGCATCTAGTAAGTACTTTGCTGAACCATCCCAGAGATGCGAGCAGTATTCCACACAGGAGCGAATTTGTGTCTTGTATAGAAGACACCGCTGCTCCGGCGTGAAAAATCGTCTCACTCTGTTCAGGACTCCGAGTTGTGTTCCCAACGGTGAGTAGGGTAGCCAGGGCTCACTGGAGAGTTTTTGTGCTGTCAGCGGGAAGACTAGGCTTGTCTGATTGTTTCTTCTGCACTGATGGCATAGAAACTCACTGTACTTACAGGGTCGGTATCACAGGTGTAACTCCCCTGGTGTTGCACGCGTTCATAGGTCACGGTAACCACTTTTCATCAGGTGGGCCGTGTGCTTGTTTGCCACCTAAGTTCTATGAAAAAAATTAGTTTCAAACCTTGGTGCCGATTCTTCTAATTTTATGTCATAATATAACCAATGTCATACAACTGCAAATAATGCCATTTCATTTTAGATTTGTGGCTGGCATGTATGTATTAGATGGCATTTTGTAGAGTTAATGAAAATGTAATGAAGTCTTCTTTTTTATTTAATTTTTTAATTATTTGAACTTTAAGCCTATACGTGTAGCGTCTATCAGAACCTATTAATCTATAGATATGTAGTTCCCTGTAGGTACAGTCAGAGCTCATAAGTGCATTGCACTTTTGAGTTCTGCTGTACCTATGAATGGTACTCATATTAAATCAAATTTATTTATTGCGGTACACAAACAGCAATATTTTGATATGACAAAATAGACTAGTTTTGTAAGAATTCGATATAAATAAGTATCCTAGTATTGAATTATTGAGGGCATGCTCCTCAATACAGATTGTCAATATATTATTCAGCTGCTTGGGTGTGTAGACGGGATTTTATATGAACACGTAAATAGATATCTTGCGATAAGATTGACCTGTTTTACTCAAGATGGTTCTGTTATGATAAGATATTTATGAAATTTTCTATTCATTTTGATTCGTGGTTAGTGATAGTGAGTGCAACTGCTGAGATTCGATTCACGAGTCGGGTAAAATATCAGAAAAATGTGTCTGTTTGATAACAATATTCTCGAACACAATTCATTTCTTTACTTCGACGTCCAGTCAAGTCTAATTGACAGAAACTTCGACGTCCTAAATAACTATTTAATTTTTATTTTTACAGAAGTGAAAACACGCGAGCGGGGCTTTAGAGGTAAACTGGTGTCCAAAATTTACATAGTCAGTTATAAATTATATGTAAGTTTGCATCAAAGCTCGATAGATGGCGATGTGCTAAAATTTCAATCGCGCTATGATTTCGTTACAACAGCCACATATGAACAGAACCTAAATTTATGTACGAGGAGGAGGTTAAGAACTAGCGGATCATCATTTGTAATACTAATTAGCAAGTGCATTAAAGTGATTGTGGTTTCAATATCATCAATCTACAATCTAGTGTCCCGCCACCCATCAGATTATGAATCATTAGAATTTCGTATAGGCTATGTATGTATCACAAAAACGCGTATCCTGAAACACAAGACTTCGTAATAATTCACAAATCAAAATAAATTCATTCATTTTATCTATGGGACGAAAGCGGGAAGGCAATGTTTGGGCCATAGACTAGCGTAAATTTATGATAATGTCATGTTTACGTTGTATACATGGAACTAATAAGTACTACGTACAACCGGAATGTGCACTGATCGAGGAAAACGGTCCGAAAGAGATAGCAACTAGGAGGTGCTTGTATCTCACTCTGCTAGGGTGACCAAATATTTTGCAAGAAATAGGAATTGACATCTCTCTTAATTTGCGTTTTTATTTCTTGAAGATTCGATTACCAGTTTTCGAGATATCGACGTCGGTCGTAACATTACCTCCCTTTTAGTCATGCTCGTACCGTGCATCATTTGTTCCATGATGACGCGTCAACCTATCCACATGGACTACCTTTGGTTTTGCATTAATCCCCTTCCTAATGCGGTAAGTAATGTCATTAATAAATAAATAAATATTCCACAACATTCTACACAACGCTATCTAGACCCATGGTAAGCATAGCTTAACTAGTTTGTGTTATGGAATCTAGAATGCGGATAAACATACTTAGATAATTTTGTTTTGTAAATACATACATATTATATATAGAAACACCCAGACTAATGCAAATATACATATTCATGCATACAAATATTTGCACTGAGCGGGAATCGAACCCGCGCGCCCTGCATAGCAGTCGAATGCTCTACCGCTACGCCACGGAGGTCGTCGTCATTGATTTTCGTAATAACCGTATAGGGCCCTTCCCAGCAAGCTTAGAGTTTTGGAGATTTCCCCTTCTTGCGTAGCGGATTATGAAACCGTACCAGTGTTCCTTCTTAAAAACCGTTGGTGTTTACATTTCTATCGTACCGGGTTTTCATCCTTTCACCTGTCTTCAGATTGATTTCCCGGACCATTCTGTGCACCTCGTCTAGTCGGTTTCGAAGTTCACCCACGTAATCCGTCACGGGCTTAGGACTATCAGGTGGCGTATCGGTTATTGCATCCACTGCTAGCCTAATCTCGCGACCAAAATTCACTTTCGCTGGGGTGTGTCCCGTACTGTCATGTACCACAGAGCGATAGGACATCAGGAACAGTGGGATTTTACTGATCCCAATCTCTTTGGTGTTCATCGACAACTTTAGCCAAGTGATTTTCCAACGTCTGGTTAAACCTCTCGACCATTCGGTTTGACTGCGGATACGCTGGAGTCGTACGGGTCTTGTTCATTCAAAGGAGTTTGCATATTTCTTGAAATAGAGCAGACTCGAAGTTCTGTACTTGGTCATAGTGGATCTCCATAGGTGCGACGTAATGGTAGACCACTTCTTGAACCAGTTTCCTTGCCACAGTGACTTCTTCCTGGTTGGGTGTCGCAAATACTTCAGGCCACTTAGTGAAGTAATCTTGCATTACTATGATGTATTTGTTACCTTCTTCAGTCATTGGAAAAGGTCCAGCAACATCAATGACGATACGTCCACCGTAACAATATGTTACATCCTGCCAATGTTTCACTGCTGCAACCTTTAATACACCTTTTCACCATGATAGTAATACAAATTGGTAATAAAATTACTTTGAGACTACGAACAAGTCAGCGCATACACCCTAGGATAGCTGATTGCGATGTTAATGTTCAAAATTCTACCATTGTACTACCAAAAAAATTATATGTTTACAGTTTAGAACCTTGCGATGTTTTAATGATCATAAAATGTTACGTTTTTATTTCTACTTCATGACTGAAACGAGTCAAGAGCACACATTTTTTTTTACTATAATATTTAATAATAGTTTCACAAATATAATAAACTACTAAAAAGTATTGTCATGTTTACTGGCAATAATAGAAAGGGACACATTGACCTCGTGCTTGCTGTCTCTATCGGCTCGCTTCCCCGTTCGTTTTAAATACTGTTTTCACACATTTCATTAAAGTCTTATATTGTGTACACGCTTATAGTGAGTGCACATTCCAGTTGTACGTAGTACTTATTAGTTCCATGGTTGTATATTAATCAGATTTAGTACATGACATAAAGTGCTATGCTCTGTAAAAATGGCCGTTAGTAAAATAAGTACCTACTTACATTCTAAGATCTTTACATGTTCATTCTAGGTAACAAAAATGTAGGTATAGCTTTTAGTAGGATAGGGCTTTAGGATTTTTTATTATTGTGCGAACAATCCCCACTCCTCCTTTTTTAACTTGGACTCGAACCGACTAAAACGCACGCCGTCTGTGGGTCGATGCTGGTTGTCGAAGGTTGGTAAGCATATACCTCGCACCCCAGGCCATCCAGGCAGATTTTTTTTATACCACTTAGGTGGCAGACAAGCACACGGCCTACTTGATGGAAAGTGGTTACCGTGGCCTATGGACGTATGCAACACCAGGGTTGTTGCACTCGCGCAGCCGACCATGAAGAAACCTTCTGATGCCCCTCTTAAAGAACCCCATATTGCAGGTGCTTGGGAAAACCGCAGCAGGAAGGTCATTCCACAGCTTGAGTGTGCGTGGAATGAAGTTTTTTTCATACCGTAAAGTGCGCACCGTCTCAGGTTCCAATGTGTGAGAATGAATTCCCTGCCTATGGCAAGAGGTGCGATGATAGAATGTAACTGTTCATCAAACATCAAACAATTCATCTAAGCACAAACCATTGTATAGGCGGTAGAACACACACAACGAGGCAAAGTCCATCCTAAGGCTAAGAGGTTCCACACTACCTGCGAGTATGGAATTGTCAAGCAGCCTCAACGCCCATCTTCGCACCAAGTCAAAGGGTCAAGCTGAAAGGTGATAGCAGTACTCCATGTAGGGCCAGACCTGTGCCTTATAAAGAAGGAGTTGATGCCCCGCAGTGAAGTACTGCTTCGCCCTGTTGAGCACTCCAAGTTTCCTTGATGCCAACTTAACCTTGTCCTCCAAATGACTCCGGTACTAGACGTCCCTGGAGGTATCGACGCCAAGGATCCCGATATTCGAGGAGATGGTAAGCAGTGTGCCCAGAAATTGCGGCGCTGCAATGAATGGGGTTTTCTTAGCGGTGAATACACATACTTGTGTCTTAGTGGGGTTGAATTGGATTAGGTTTAGTCGTCCCCAATCGGATACTCCAGAGAGAGTAGTCTCTATTTCAGACACAAGTTGTTCGCGACTTTACTCCACCTCGAATTGAGATATATTTGCACGGCCCGTGTAACACGTGTCCCCGGCACCGTCGTCCGCATAACAATGAATGTAGTCCCGGAGGAGACGGTTATGTCGGACTCGTACCGACTAAAACGCACGCCATCTGGGGTTTTTAGGCCATCAGGCCGTCTCGGATGTAAGATTACTAATAAACACTTGTCACTGAACTTGACGGGATCCTGAATCATATTTCTCAATTGGGCTCTGAGAACCTGGTTGAGTTCAATGCCAAGAAGACGCAGGCATGTGCGTTTACAGCAAAAGTATCTTCTTTCCTTCCCCTCCCCACTCTTCAGAGCACGCCACTGCCACTGCAGGACAATCTCAATATCCTAGGTATGGATGTTCGCTGCAACCTGAATAACAAAAATTACATCGAAAGTATCATCAAAACAGCCTCACGAAAACTCGGTGTCCTGAACAGAGTGAGACGATTTTTCACGCCGGAGCAGCGGTGTCTTCTATACAAGACACAAATTCGCTCCTGTGTGGAATACTGCTCGCATCTCTGGGATGGTTCAGCAAAGTACTTACTAGATGCTCTCGACAGGTTGCAGCGACGTGCGGTCCGCATCATTGGGAATCCCGAGGTCACGAACACCCTAGAACCTTTACATATGCGTAGAGATGTTGCGTCCATGGCTGTATTTTACCGTCTGTACCATGGGGAGTGTTCTGATGAGCTCTTACAATTAGTCCCACCCTCCCCTTACCTACACAGGACAACACGTGCAGATCTTCGATGTCATCCGCACACGGTGCAAAACATCCGATCAAGAACCAAGCGGTTCGGAGACTCTTTCCTCTGTCGCACCATTAAGGCCTGGAATTCATTACCAGCTCACGTGTTTTCTTCTTCCTACTGTCCCGGGTCCTTTAAGCGGGGCGTGAAAAAGCATATGATAAGGCCGTCAAGCTGAGTGTCACCATTGTCACACGGTATGTGTAAGTAATAGTGACCCTCTTTTCTGGGACTTTGCCTTCAGCTTACCATCAGGCAAGGCGAAGTCTAATGGACGTGTCCTATTTAAAAAAAAAAACTCTCATACCCCGGTTGATCCAGGGTGCTGCTAGAGCGACAGGACAGGTAGCTCCACCTGTCACCCCTACTATAGATGATTAGGATTTTTTCTAGGCGGATTTCAGAAATAAACGCGTCTTTTTTCCGCGAACGCCTGCCTGGGGCCAGCCAGGGCTTGTCTATCAGTAGGTATGTATCGGCTTGTAGGTGAAGTTATTTGAATTTCCAAGTTTTTTATGTAGGACGCGTCAATTTGACTTTATCTGTTCTGATGGTTAGCTGAAGGTACAGCTCAAGAAATAGGATCAATATTACAGACAATCCCGTATCTTCAATTTTCTTTAGACGTGGCAAAAACTGAAAACTGCCTCCCCGCCTTTTTTCGCGCGGATAATATCATCAGTTTTCAGTTTTTGCCACGTCTAAAGAAAATTGAGGATACGGGATTGTTTGCCTTTTTTCGCGCGGATATCGGGAACTGGAGATCGGATACCGTTGAGGGGTAGCGGTATACGAGGCAAAGTTTTAATTTGCCGCCGCCAGATGCTGTCGTCCGGGTTGCCCCAGGCCCGATTACAGGCACGTTCGATGTTATAATGGTGGCACTCAGCTTGATTGCCTCATCAGATGCTTTTTCACGCCCCGGTTAAAGGACTCGGGACTGTTGGAAGAAGCTACATACACACACACAATCTATCTATCTATACAAATAAGTAATTTATCTATCTGTCTATAAATATAAAAGGTTCGGAGAAGGAGTGAAATTAAACCACATTCCAACTATAAAACAACTTTTGTAACAGTGAACTCACAGCAAATAATGTCATGACGGCAAAGGCACGACTTTCTCTTATCCATACCACCATATAATCTAATATTTCAATATAAAAGTGAGATAGAATTTATATTTATTTTCCAGGCGTCCCTCGACGGCTCAGCTTATATTCAAAATTAAAAGTAGCAAAAGTATAGCTAAATAATATTCCAGATTGTAAATTGTGAATTATTCATTGCGTTAATTCAATTTGAAATGTTCCAGCTTGTGACCGACTGCCGTGAAGATATTCTCCACTGTACAAGGGTTTTCTGAAAAAGAAACGTAAGTTAACGTTTTCGTAACCAGACTATTGTGTTCTTCAATTAAATTCTTGATGAAAATTGTATTCTAAAACGAAAAAAAAAATTCTCGATTTATCTGAGGTTAGATTATCAAATCTATAAATTTTCCTATACAACCTATCCGCAGATGAATCAAAATTCAGGAGTGCTGCTTTAAAATACAAGCCTTAGTATCACGGAAATTAACTAACAATAAACGGAATTAAAATATATTTAAACTGATTTAAATTCAGAATATTTATCCCTAATTCACAAAACAATGAACAATTTGGTGATCGATGAAGCTTGACATAGTGGCGGTGTGATGATAGAACCTACTCCTAAGACAAGCAATTCAGCTTAAATGTAGGGCGTTAACGGGATATTACCATTACAATTATGAAATAAAAAATTACCAATGTCAAACCAAGCATCGTCGTAGCCTGCTTCCTTGCGAGCAGAGCGAACCGCTTCGCGTAATGCGTGTATCACGATAGTAGCCAGGCAGAGTGCTGGCTCTCCGGTTGCTGAAAAAACAAAACAAATTAAACTATTTAAAACATATTGAACAAAAACCCTGTACCAACCCGTCTGGTCAGCATAGAACCAGTAGGTCAAAGTCTCTCAACTTTTTTTTTACGTGCGCAGAATCAACATTGGAGGGAGAGCCTGGTGGGAGAGGTTATGTCGGACTCAAACCGACTAAAACGCACGACGCCTGTGGGTTGTTTTTCGTTGCCTAAGGTGAGGTTAACAGGCACATTCCTCGCACCTCAGCCGACCCAGGGCCATCTCTCCCGATATGGCCCTCTCCTCGGGAGTGGGGACCACAGATTCCCCAACTAGTCGTCGAGTCTCTCAACTTTGGGAATGGCCTATGTCCAGCAGTGCACTGCGATAGGCTAGTTCATTGATTGGTTGAATGCCTTTTTTTTATACCACTTAGGTGGCAGACAAGCACACGGCCCACCTGATGGAAAGTGGTTATCGTGGCCTATGGACGTGTGTAACACCAGTGAAGCCACACTCGCGCTGCTGACCCTGTAAGCACAGAGTGTCTGTGCCGTCAGTGTAGAGGACAAAGCAGGGCAAGCCTTTAGCCACTGTCAGCACAAATTCTCCAGTGAGCTCTGGCTACCCTGCTCGCCACTGGGAATACAACACGAAGTTATTATAACCGCGGTATTCTGTAGGGCGGAGGTACTTCCCCAGTCGGACTGCTCAATTGGGCGGAAATACCGCCGTGTCCTACCTCTTACAAATTGTCTCTACATACCTATTGAGATCCTCATTCATTCTCTAAGTCTTTTGCCAACTCAGTTGGGGTCGGCTTCCCATTTTAACTGTGATGCGGCTATTGTTCGATATTTTCCGTAAAGCGACTGCCATCTGACCTCCACAACCAATTCGATATCGAAGTACGACTAACAACTGCCACAGATGTTTATAAGACAACCGGCAGTGACGGCTTATCGTGCTCTTCGAGGCACGGAAATACTCAGCCTAATTCATAATTCATTTATTTATTTGCTTGTAATGTGGTACAACAAAAGATGGAAACAAAAAATACAGTAATCCTAGTGAAAAGAGAAAAGTTTTTAGGAGTAAATATATCGATCTACCCCCTTTCGAGTTCATTTACTACGAGTATCTGCACTACCACTGGTTTGACACTCACTAAAAACTCGAACCTGATCTCGATCACGTTCACAACACACAATGTTTACTGTACCTATCCACTCGCGATTTTGTTTTGGCTTGTTCCCGGTTGTTTTTGCAATGGCGGACCACTGGATGCCAGACGTTCGGCAGGTGAAACCCATCGTCACGATTGAAATTTTTATACTTTTTATTTCCTTCCCTGACCAGTCTTGGTATATAGTGGCGTCCTGTCGAGAGCATCTGAGGGTTATGTAACTCCATCAAGTGATCAGTACCGGACTCCCAAATATCGGAAACTCGAAATAATGCAACATGGTAAATATCCCGATTATTTTGATAGTGGAAAATAATGTTGTTTGCAGATACTTTTTTATGGTTGTCTGTAAGTAATTGCCGCAGAGCGATAAGGCCACCCTCTGTATTTACCACATTACTTGCATCTCATCATATTGTATAATAATATTATTATGTTTTTATAACTCTCGGGACTATGGAGTCTCGGGCCTTTGGAAGGCGTCCGTATTATTATTAATAATTCCTTTTCACAAAGTGCATTTTAATTTCCAACCGCACTTCAGCGCTGATAAAACATAACTTTAATCTATCACGATGTAAATAAAACTGGGTTTTGGTCACGGAGTGGTTTTCTATGCTATTCATTATAAATACTTAACTATTTATCAAGTGAACATAAATAAGTTGAAATAGTGGAAAAATATAGTGGTCACTTATGCACAATAATACATACATTCATACATATAATCATGCCTTTATCCCCGGAGGGTTAGGCAGAGGTGAATTAACACCCACATTTCACCAATAATTGTATTCTATCTCACGTAATAATGGGTGAGTCTATTGCTCTCTTCCAGGCACTATTGTTGAATGGAGCCATGCATCTGAGGCTGAGTCTGGGCTGTATACATCTGTCTCATAATAATCAGCCCTATTCAAATAGTCCTCCTTCCAAATAGTCAAAACTGTACTCTGCCGGAAACCACGCGGCTGATGATAAAACATAACTTTAATATAGTTAGATTAAATTTATGTTTTCTAGTTAGATTTAAGTTATGTTTTATCTCAATGTAAATAAAATTGGATTTTAGTCACGGTCAGGTTTTCTATGTTATTAATTGTAAGTAAGCTAACTATTTATCAAGTGAATATAAATGAGTAACTTAAAATAAGTACAATAATAGTGATCACTTATGGACAATAATAATGACCCTAAATCTGTTTGTATAGAAGGTACCGCGGGTACGGTATCAGTTATGCACGCGGAAATAAAAAAATATTTGAATAGGAGGTGCAGTGGGAAGGGGAACAGAAATTCACGTGAAATTTTGAATAAAAGGTGAAGCAGGAACGGGATCTGAATTTCACGCAAGCGGAAATAAATGGCGGTGCAAAGTTTACCGGGTCAGTTAGTGAATAAATAAATATTGTAGGAGATTCTACATAATTGTAGGACTTTCTAGATCCAAAGTAAGCATAGTAGTAGTGAAAATTATTTAAGTAAAATAAGTTATCTCTTCCAAATTCCTTGAAAAATGTTTGGCAGTAATTATTTATTTTGTGAATTTGTTTATAGGGTTATGTTCCGCTTACCTTTTGATTGTAGCACACCAAATTCATTTCTTGCACCACGCTTGAAGTATATTCTCATGTCAGCTGGAATATCCTTAATCCCTGGAATCTTATAATTCCAGGTTCTGTCTGTTAAAAGCTTTCCAGTAGCATCGTCATATACCAATTTTTCTGAAGTCCAGTAGCCTAAGCCCATGACAATAGCACCCTCAATCTACAAAAAGAGATTGAAATAGTTAATAAAACATTGTTAAAAAAAGTGAAAAAAATTAACAGCGTTTAAGTTCTGTAAATGTTTTTAAAATGATGTTTTAATACATGTATTAGTGAAAATTGTAAACAAAGATTTAAAAAAGAACCACAATATAAATTACCTGTGCTACATCAATTTCAGGGCTCAAACTTCGTCCAACGTCTTCTAACAAATCAAGTCTCCTAATGTCATGGTTGCCTGTTAATATATCCACTTCTACTTCTATAATCGCAACTGCATACACATTATATGGCTTTAGTCCATCAGTCATATTAGAAAACATGTAACTTGCTTGAAGATCCAGCCCCGCGGTGTGTGCTTGTTCGATGAGATCGCCCCAGGCAGGATTGCCCATTTTCTCTTTAATAGGTTGAAGTCTCTCATTCAAAATAGTACAAGCTTTCATAATAGCAAATGCAACACTTTCACTGCCAATACTGCCGCCAGTAACCATAGCGTTTGGTGAAGTGAAACTAGCGCTTGGTTTTACACTAACCTTTTCTAAGGGTATGCCAAGAATGTGGGCACAAACCTGTGCTGCTTTTGTGTTGATTCCTTGACCCATCTCAATACCACCATGAGTAACAACAACTGTTCCGTCCCCATGGTATATAGATACTATGGCATTAAAATTACCTATAAAAAATATATCCATTGTTAATGGTGTAACTTTAATAGCACGTTTTCTCCATCGATTATTTTTATTAAATTCTTCAACTTCTTTTTTCCTGTCATCTAATTTGGCATCTGTTTTCAATTGCGTTATCATTTCTGGTATTGGATTATTTTCCTCCGTCATGTTTTGAAGTCTAACTTCTACGGGATCTTTACCAATGCTAAATGCAATTTTTTCCATTACATATTCCGTTGCCGCTATACCTTCTGTTGAAACTGTAAACATAAATTTGGTTTTTAGTATATTCGACTCGATGAACGACCTCCGCCCCCCATGAGCGCCGGCCTGGGGGTGACAGGTGGAGCCGCCTGTCACCCTGGCAGAAGCAGGCCGCGGCGGTGGCGCACGTGGCGCGCCTCCCCGTTTCCGGGGACGAGTTGGGGACTCTGTAGTCCCCACACCCGAGAAGAGGGCCAGATCGTGAGAGATGGCCCTGGGTCGGCCGGGGTGCGAGGGATATGCCTGTCAACCTCACCTTCGGCAACCAAAGCGACCCACAGGCGGCGTGCGTTTTAGTCGGTTCGAGTCCGACATAACCTCCTCCACCGGCTCCGGTGGGGAGGTATCCGTGGGGATTTTGCGCACGTAAAAAAATAAATAAAAAATAAATTCGACTACATATTTACAAAGAAGAAAATCAAATTCGAACATTAAATCAATGTTATATTTACAATGGAAGTAAAAGCTATATAAAATAGCGAGACATTTCTTATACGAAATATCACTTCGAAAATAATTGTGATGCAACCATAGATGTACAAAATCAGTGTGTTCAATCTTTGTAAAGAATACTAACTAAATAGTTTTAGCTAGACGAATTGTAAGAGGTTAACGATAATGTGAGTTATATTAGTTCTATAGAGAAATGTAAAAATAAAAAAATCGATACTAGTATTATTTTATGCATAGAGTTAGTTAAGTGGTTTATAAAAGTGTATAACATTAACGTACACGGAGATCTGCACCAGGTGTTGGAGGCTTTGTCTGTGAGGACACTATTGGCCTGCATATACCAGCGCTTGAAGTCATAACAGCTATGAGAGTGCTGTATAGTAATCGGGGCGAACGACTCGTTGTAGGAACAGCCTGAATCTTCGTAGAAGGTATTCTTCAAATACTGTATTTTACCCTCTGCGTTTACGCCTGCCTGTAAGAAATTATAATTTCAATTTAATCTACGTTACCAGTTGACATTGATGGGGAGGAATATTTCGACATTGATATTTTTGAACCCTCTTCAATATTCTTGTAAATATTTTAATAATTTTTAGTTTTATTTAATTTCGCAGTAATATTCATACAATACTAACATCTAAAATTTAAAGGTTTTTAAAATAATACACATTCGTTGTAGTAAATCATGGATTTACTAAGACTAGGATTATATGGAAAACCAAATCAATCTTCAGTATAACATACTTCAGGTTATATCTTAAGCTGCATAACACTCGCTTTATCTTCAATAAACTCCTTTGTACTTTAAAATTTCTATGCGATGCGATTTTATCATAAGTGCATTCTTAATTACAGTTAAGTGTCCATTTAATCGTTTGGTCAAATAATATAATATTACACAAAGTGGTTCGAAACCACACAAAGGTTCAAATTATTTACGATATTTCATAAAAAAAAAACAAATTAAAAAATAATATAGTAGTATTTCAAGATGTTTTTCGGTAAAGATCATGAAGTTGAATAAAAATAAAAACAGTAATTTTACCTCAAAATTAAATAGAGCAGGAAATCGCTTTCCGATCGATTGCATATTAGTCTGCAATGGCAATATCATTCTGCAGGTTTTTCCTAGCAAATGCGTGACTAGGGCTGCTGAACAAGCGATTTGATTGCATCGGCTGATTTTACCACCATAGCCCCCACCAAGTCGTCGAACGACGACATTTATACTGAAACATTAATAAAAGTTATAATTTAACACCACTTACCACAAAAGAAGCGAAAGGCAGAGGATCGATAGAAATGGTGCACATTAGGAGAGGTCTATGTCCAGCAATGGACTGCAGTGGGTTCATTGATTTCGACATAACACTACATAATAGATAAGAGAAATAGAGAGTGCGAAAGAAAAAAAGAGAGACACAGAGAAAGATCAGAGCTATAATAGTGTAGGCACATTAAACGACGACATTTATACAGAAATATAACAAAAGTTAAAAAGTGGAAGAGAGACAAAATGAGAGACAGACATAGAGAAAGATAATGTGGCGCTGATTTGAAAAAGCATGTATAGGCAGATGGAATAAATACGTATTGAACGAATAAAACTTTAAAAAGTTTAAAAAGTAAATCATATTTTACTTGTGTAATACGATCAAGGTATACTTGAAAACAGGCAGGTCATAAAAATATCCAAAACTAGTATGCTTGTATGTTAGGTTTTATACCAGTAGATAATTTTAGTGAAACTATCAAATAATGAAAAAAATGGGCACTTTATTTTTACCCATCTCATTATACTGTCATTAGCATTGAATTTACCTGTTCATGGGCACTTTTAAACACCGTGCTATGGCAATATTAGTCAAATCCAGCCACTGAGTTGCGGAATGCACTTCCATTCCATCTTCAGTAGGCTTTGAAACACACGTTTGCGTCTCCATATGATAATGATACTGATCCTCCAACTTTAATTGACCAGTTACAACAGTTTTGACATCATTACCAGTGTCTGATGGTTCCACAGTTTGATCTGTTCTAACTCGTTTACTCTTTTCTGGTGATTTTAGTATCTGGTCTATTGTAAGCAAAGGTTTGTTCTTGTTTACAGTAGAATATATTATTTTTACTAGTTTAGCAGCCTTGTTAGCTATCTTTTCTCTATTAGCTACAATTATTCCAGCTGGCTGGCCAAAGAATTTAACTTTATTGATACAAAGTATTTCTTCAGTTTCAGGATACAAAGGATTTATTGGTACGAACGTGTTGTCTCCTGGTATATCTTTTGCAGAGTAGAACGCAATCACCCCAGGTAATTTCTGGAATTAGATTATATGATGATTGATGATAGAAAGTATTATTTATTGAAATTTATCCTGTAAAAATATTTAATGGTTATATTTTAAAGGGAAACAACTAGGTATATGTAAAATGATAAGATCTTGGTCAATACTTTTCAACATTAACCGGCCTATAGTTATCAAGATAGCCTTGCGATATTTATATTTCTGGATGGTTATAAAAAAATAGATGAATATGCTTCTAACCTATATCTATACATTGCATACTTTACCAAATTTGCCTATCCGTTTTAGGCATTTTTCACATTGCCTAGACATTTTACCGGATTATATACATTGCCACAAACATATATACTAACAGTACCCTAAGATTTTTTAGTAATGAAAGGTTTAGCCTACTTACAAAAGCTTCAGAAGTATCAAAGTCTTTGATCACACTGCCCGCCACAACGTCAGCTGTAACAAACGCAGCAAACACTTCATTTGACTGCGCTGGTAGATCATTGGCAAAAGTAGCTTCTCCACTACATTGCACTAATGCTTCCAGTTTTGGTACAGGCTGGTTTAATGGCCATATGCTTTTATCTGTTTCAAAGACTTGAGCTCCATGAGATGTACTACGTTTAATCACTTCTGCGCCAGATTTGTATGTAGAGTTCATCTTGTTGTTGGGACATAGACTCAGGATTGCCTGAAAGTTGGGGTATATTAAAATTAATTTCCCATTATAAAAATGTACCTCGGTCAGAAATAACTGATTCATTTACCTTATAAAAGAGACTAACAGCCAGCATCTTTCTGTATGCTGCTGAAGGTTCAGGTGGTGCTTCTACAGGGCTTATTTCGTCATATAAAGTCTTCAGTGCTAATTGCAGAACACTGTCAGTAAATGGATCTTTGCCCACTAGAACTTGTTCCGTTTTTGTGGCATGAATGAATGAAGGAGATATACTGCCATATACTATTGAGGCCTTTTCAAGGATACTTGAATTTTTTTTAAACATCAATAGAAATCCTGCGTTGACTACTGCATGTGAGTTTTGTGATCGAGGCATGATCTGAAAATTACATTATTTATAATTTTGTGTTTTATTGATGCATTTATCTGTGTCACCGTATTGTATCTCACAGTGAAATTAATACAGTAACTCTTATAAGACAAATTATATTTTAATGTATAATAGACTAGCGGACCCGACAGACTTCGTCCTGTCAAAAAGATTTGTAATGTGGCAGTTTTTTGTTCCTACCTTGTTTATAGTAAGTAGTAAGCTCAAATTGACTCTACGTTTTAGTTAGAAAACGTTTGTATGGGAAAAAGAGAAGGGCTGTTTTTAGGATTTTTCCGGCAATCGAAAGATTTACATTAAATTTTCAAAAACCATCCCTGAACTTCAACGAACATTTAAAAAAAAGGAATTGGCCAAATTGGTCCAGGCGTTGTTGAGTTTTCCAATATAAATACCTACACATTTAGCGATTCATTTTTATATTATAGATGGTATACTGTACCTTGTACGTTTTGAGAGAGAAATTCTGCGATAGAGGGGGCAATAAAATATTTTTAATAATTTTGCCTTTCATATCTATTTTCAAAAACTCTGGCATTTTCATAGCCGTTTCTCGATTTACTCCTTCGGCTGTGGAAAACAACAGGATTAGTTTATGCTATAGTTTTATTTAATTTAATTGTACCTATACAATTTATATTCTTACCAATTGTTATCATAGCTCCTACAGTTTCAAACAACAAAAATAAGTCTGATTGGAATTCATTATTCGCATATTTTAGGTATAAGTTACCTCCAATGGTTCCAATCTGAAAATTGTAGATGTGTTGTAAGTTGAAATTAAGCATTTCTAACAATACTATTTTTAGATTTAGATATTAATACCACTCTGAAGTATAGTAGGCACCTATTAATTTTATATTGCAATGCTTTTTATGCATTGCTCCACTTTGTACCCTAAATTGTTTTCGTTCTGTGTTTCCGGAAAACACTTGTTACTTGAATGTCTTCAAGATTAGAGGCAATAGATTACATCTAGGCAAGCGTGTTCCACAGACGACCACATCTTCACTTACCAACAGGTGAGATAGTTATCATTGCTGTTGTAATTTAGGAATTCATACGAATTTTAAGACAAACCTTATTAAAACTTATATTTGCGACAATAACCTTATCGATCTATCCCTAGTAGTCAGCTATAAATTTGTTCAGTTTTAATTTTTGCTACCACCATAGTTATAACTTACATTTCTAACTGGAATATGCGCCACTAAATCCATGTGATCATATAACTGCTGTAAATATGTAAACTCTTCTTTTTGTTTGGACATCGTTAAAAATAGATCCATCATTTCTGACAAAGGCATGCCAGCTCCTAGGATCAAGTTGACATCTAAGACGTAACCTTTCAGTTCGGTTACGTTAAATATATCTATCACGTTTGCAGGGTAGTCAGTGACATGGTATACGCCTGTAACAACATAAATATGAATACGAAAATATAGTGTAGCATTTTTGACCAAACATTTTGATGGTAATGAATATCGAATTGAATTGAATGAAATGAATGAATATGTTCAGGCAAATCCGCAGTTAAACTAGTAAAACGGACCCCAGACTCCCAGGTGAAACCTTTGGATGCGACTGAGAATAACGCTAAGATGAAGAAGAAGGAGATCTTAATGATGATCCTCAATTAAGGGAATAATGATAGAAAAGTGGTATTACGTGTACTTCGAAAATACTGAAATATTCAATCATTTATTGGTTTGCTTTAACATTTTTAAATTAAGTAGCCTGGGGTAAATGATTATAAAGCAATATCGTTTTATTTGAAGTTTAATTTAATTTACCTTGTCCAGTGTTTCCAGCGATCAACTTATAATTTCCTTGGCTCATAACTTTAAAAGCATCAGCTAAGTTATAAGTTCTGTACCATTTCGAACCATCAGCATCAACCATGATCATACTGTTATCATGTAAATGAATGAAAGTATCGCTATCATCATCACTTTTGGCAGTTTCAGTGTTATCAATATTTTGTTTTTTATTTAAACATTTATCTCTATGATTACATTTGTTGGAACATTCAATTCCGCAAGGTTTCATCATATTCAAGTCTTCTAAGTCTACTAATTTATCCAATAATCTTTGATCAGCGTCTTGTGCAAATGATTTGAAAGCATCTGCTATAGGTCTGTATCCAGTACATCTGCACATGTTCCCAGCAAAAGAATTTTCAACCTGTTCAGAAGTTAATTTACTATGCGTGGCTTGGAGACTGAAATAAAAAAGAGCGTTATTTTCCTGTCTAGAGTCTCCTATGATAACAAAGAAAAATTGAATGACCAAAATCATGGGTCAGGATCGTAGCAAGTGGAATTTTGTCTCTACCTACCCATTGGGAAAGTGGCATAATACTAATATTTGAATTGTCAAAGACAAGTGTTTAATATTAAGATAAAGAGTGCAATAACACCATTGTATCTGTTTGATATAAAAATGTTTCAAAAGACTTCTTTTATGTTTTTAATAATTATAATGGAATACTTTTAAAAGGTACCAGATTCAAACTATTAATAAAACTTATTAAACTAAATGCAACAAGAAAGCTAGATAAATGCAATATCAAATGCATACGACTGCCAGCCTGATAAAGAATATTATAAAACATTGACCATGAGATTTTATCTTAGAGCTAGAAAATTAAACTAGTATCCGGTTGTTTTATTTTCATGGTTAATACATTTTTTTTCTTAAGCGTTATTAATTCAGTAAAAACAGAGATGGTCTGAGTCGTCCGGGGTGCGATTGAAAAGCCCTATTAGTTAACCTTACACCTCAGTAATAGAGACCCGACAGAGCGTGCAGTTTTAGCCGGTCTGAACCCCGAGGTCCAACGGTGGTTGGTGATGGGTTAGGTGTAATAAATCTTGTTTTACTGAGTTTTGAAATAGCAGAGTGCGTTCGAATACCGAGCATTGCACTATCACCAGGAATACTCTCTTAATACCAGCAATTTAGTTTAGTTAGACGGTTGATCAGTGTGGTGACGGATAAAGAATACCAGTATCACCACAAATCACGAAGGTTGTCATAAGAGGCGACTAACGGAAAAATACGCAAATGATATCACAGCGATAGAAGGAAAACTCGCAATTAAGTCCTGTATTAACCCGTTAAGAAACATTAGGCCAAAACCTCCCAAAATTCGAGAGGCCTACGTCCAGTAATGGACTGCGACTCATTGATTAAGACGATTAATGGAATGTTAATAATAAAAAAAAAATTAATTACCTGTACATGTTCATGACCCATCCAGGCGAACAGTACCCGCATTGCGTACCATTAAAGTTGGCCAACCTGGTCTGAATGTCATGGTAGCCGGTGATTCTGTTGCCGATACCTTCGACGGTGGTTATTTCCCAGCCATGGCAGGAGAGAACTGATACGAGGCACTGAAGAAGACAAACATTAAAGTTGAAAATGTAGGTGACCTATGAAACCTATGAAGCGCAGGATTTTGTCTATTATAACTTGCATTTACCAATCACTAAGGCCCGAAACTATTTTAGAACGACACTCAGTCCTGAATCTTGATTTATTTGAGGACAGATTGTATAGAGAATCTGTTAATCTGTCTATGCAATCTGTCCTCAGATAAATCGAGATTCAAGACTGAGTGTGCGAGAACAACGATTTTAGGCCCATTCACACTCACACTCAGTTCACAATCTCGATTTATCTGAGGACAGTTTCTATAGACACATTGACAGATTTAACAAACGTCTATAAAATCTGTCATCAGTTATATGGAGATTTAGAACTGAGTACCATTCTAGAATACGGGCCTAAAAGTGTTGTTTGGGCACAATCAGTCCTGAATCTCGATTTATCTAAGAACAGATAATATAGAAAATGTGTCAAATCTGTCAATATGTCTTTCTTAGGCCTGAATTAATAGATACTAGAATATTACTAAGATTCTAGATTTATCTGAGGACACATTATATACCTAGACTATATATCAAATATGTCAATGGCTCTTTTCAATCTATCCTCAGATAAATTTTATTGAGATTCAGGATTGAGTGTCATTCTTGAATGCGGGCCTTAGTGAGCAGTGAAAGTTATAACTGTTTTAACTGTATTCTTCATCGAATTTAAAAAATATTTTTGTATTGAATATTACGTTTATCGATGAAGGTTTTAAGCTATATTTAATCACGCTACCACTAAAGGGAGCATAGCAGTGAGCTTAAATATCAACCACTACTAAGTGGTATAAAAAAACATTATTACGCCTACGGGAAGAAAAGGGGCTTAAATCTGGGGCGGGTTAGTTTATTGTATTCGTAATTTCATTTTTCAAAGCTTTCACTTTCGAATCTATGATTTGAGGCTTTATGCTTACTTTGATTATAGTTTGGTTTACTTTTTACGGGAGCTTTACTGGTGGTAGAGATTTGACGGCACAAATTTGTCACAAATTTCGACCGGGTTGGTACCACCGTGCAATATTGCGAAAAACCCTTCATAGTAATTCAATTTCGGTTGGATTGCGTTCAGGGATCAGCAAATGCATAGCCGGGTAGGGGTGATGGTGGTCGCAGCACTAGTGGGACCAGTGGGTCTTGGCGTAGTCTAGTGAGGATGGTGCGGGGCGACGCGCCGGTCAGGGAGACCCGTAGAAACGGTGGTGCCGCTGGCCGCCCGCGGTATAGTACAGAGGCCCAACTGGGACTAACCACCCTGGAAGGCTGCCTCACCAGACCGCGCATAATCCCGGTATGGCTCGTCGTGCCGGTTGGTGACCGGAAGTGGGGGCCAGGCGACCATATTCGGGGGGGTACGGGGGCCCTTCCGTACGGCGTGTCGGCTCACGCCATGCCTCATAATCATAGACAAAACCAATATCCCGCACTTTGTCACGCGGTGCTGCGACGACAATCACCTCTTTTTTTCACGCCCTTTTCTCCTTTTCATCATGGCAGCGCATTTAAGAGTATTGGGCAACACAGCGGCTCTACAGACTCCCACAAGCTCGCTATTTGAGGTGGAGTC
The DNA here is from genome assembly GCA_963662185.1 of Eilema griseolum. Classification (NCBI taxonomy): domain Eukaryota; kingdom Metazoa; phylum Arthropoda; class Insecta; order Lepidoptera; family Erebidae; genus Eilema; species Eilema griseolum. The sequence continues at coordinate 10,903,941 of OY759239.1, read as the reverse complement.
CACTAACATCTGTGGACTCCATGCGAACCTCAACGCCGTCCACCAACACCTTGAGACGGCGAAACCAGATATGCTCTTTCTCACGGAGACACAAATAGGCCGCCCTGATGACACGACCTACTTGCTTTACCCCGGCTATGTTATCGAGGAAAATTTCCGTGCAAAAGCCGGGGTGTGCGTGTTTGTTAGGGCGGATGTTTGTTGTCGCCGTTTGCGCTGCCTTGAGGACCCATCCTTTTCAACCCTATGGGTACACGTAGACCATGGCTCTACGAGTCAGATCTATGTGTGCCTCTACCGTTCCCATACAGGAGATGCTGAGACAACTCGACTCTTTGAATATCTGAGTCAGGCGGCAGATGATGCGCAGGAACGGTTTCCGAACGCCGAAGTGGTATTTTTGGGGGACTTTAACGCCCACCACGAAACCTGGTTGGGCTCCTCCAAAACAGACCATGCGGGAAGAGCCGCCCATGCATTTGCTCTGGCGCATGGCCTGACCCAATTGGTACACGAGGTCACTAGAATACCAAGAAGGTCGGGCCTAGCACCCTCTCTGCTAGACCTTCTGCTGACGAGTCACCCAGACCTGTACAGTGTTTCGGTACAAGCCGCTTTAGGCAATTCCGACCACTGTCTGGTCTGCTCCAAGGTGCCAATTATAGCGCCTTCACGACCCGTGCAGGGGAAGCGGCGTCTCTGGCACTACTCGTCAGCAGATTGGGATGGGCTGCGCAACTATTTTGCGTCCATCCCGTGGGTTGAACGCTGCTTTGAAGGTAAGAAACCCTCGGATTGTGCTACTGCTGTTGCCGGTGAGATCGGTCTGGGTATGGAATACTATATTCCGTACACTGATGTCACCGGTGCCCGAGGAGTGCGCCCTTGGTTCGGGCGCGAGTGTGCGGGGGCTGTTGATCAAAAGCAGTCCGCGTATCGCGCTTGGGTAGGGGCGCGTGCCACGCACGATCCCAATGTGAGCCACTTCAAGGCGGCGTACAACAGAGCCACAAAGGTCTGCAAGAGGGCTTACGTCAAAGCGGATGCCCTGCGCATTGCGCGGCTTGGTCAAGAGCTAGTGGCACATCCCACGGGCAGCCGTGGATACTGGCGACTGGCCAAAGCCGTGCAGGCCAACTTCTGTCAGCCTTCGCTGCCACCGCTGCGCTACCCTGATGGATCCCTGGCCCATGGACCGCAAGAGAAAGCCAATATGCTAGTAAATCTCTTTGCGGCCAATTCCCGAGTCGATGATTGCGGTATACAGCCGCCGACACTACCCAATGGTGACCACGTAATGCCTGAAATACGTATCAGGCAATGCGATGTTCGTGCGGTGCTTCAATCACTCGATGTCCGGAAAGCCAGTGGCCCGGATGGTATTCCAGCGGTGGTCTTACAAAAATGTGCAGCGGAGTTGTCTCCGATGCTTACGCGGCTGTACCGACTGTCCTACAGCTCGGGTACAGTGCCTTCGGCTTGGAAAGAGGCGAATGTACAGCCGATCCCCAAGAAGGGGGATCGCTCAGAGCCAGCCAACTATCGACCCATAGCCGTCACCTCAGTGCTGTGCAAGGTCTTCGAGCACATCATTAACAAACAGCTCATGCGTCACCTAGAGGATCACTCCTTAATTAATGACCGGCAATATGGCTTCAGGCCGAAACGGTCAACGGGTGATCTTCTAGCATACGTTACCCATCTTTGGGGTGAGGCTATGGACAAGCACGGCGAGTCACTGGCAATTAGTCTTGATATCGCCAAAGCTTTCGATAGAGTCTGGCACAAATCGCTTCTCTCCAAGCTACCAGCCTTTGGTCTGCCTCCTAGACTGTGCAACTGGATTGCTAGTTTCCTGCAGGAGCGCCGTATCCGCGTCCTCTGTGATGGACGGGCTTCGGAGTTCTTGCAAATAAATGCTGGCGTACCGCAGGGGTCTGTATTATCTCCCACTCTCTTTCTTCTGCATATCAACGACATGCTGTCCACCGGCAGCATACATTGCTATGCAGACGATAGCACCGTACACGGGAGTTATCACGGACAACCTGCGGCCAAACAGTCTGATATCGTGGAAAAAAGACAGCTTCTTGTCACTGAACTGGACCGGATCTTGAATCACATTTCTCAATGGGGCTCCGAGAACATGGTCGAGTTCAATGCCAAGAAGACGCAGGCTTGTGCGTTCACAGCAAAGGTATCTTCTTTCCTTCCCCTTCCCACTCTTCAGAGCACGCCACTTCCACTGCAGGACAATCTCTATATCCTAGGCATGGATATTCGCTGCAAACTGAATAACAGAAATTACATCGAGAGCATCATCAAAACAGCCTCGCGGAAACTCGGACTCCTAAACAAAGTGAGACGTTTTTTCACGCCGGAGCAGCGGTGTCTTCTCTATAAGACACAAATTCGCTCCTGCGTGGAATACTGCTCGCATCTCTGGGATGGCTCCGCGAAATACCTACTAGATGCTCTCGACAGGTTGCAGCGACGCGCGGTCCGAATTATTGGGAACCCTGAGGTCACGAACACCCTCGAGCCTTTGCAGATGCGTAGAGATATTGCTTCCTTGGCTGTATTTTACCGTCTCTACCACGGTGAGTGTTCTGACGAGCTCTTCCAACTAATCCCACCATCTCCTTTCCTACATAGGACAACACGTGCAGGCCTTAGATGTCACCCTCACACTGTGCAGAATATACGAGCAAGAACCAAGCGGTTCGGAGACTCTTTTCTTTGCCGCACCACCAAGACCTGGAATTCATTACCAGCACACGTGTTTCCTTCTTCCTACAGTCCCGGGGCCTTTAAGCGGGGCGTGAAAAAGCATCTGATGAGGCCGCCAAGCTGAGTGCCACCATTGTAGCACTTAGTGTCTGTAATGGTGACCCTCTTTCCTGAGACTTTGCCTTTAGCTTACCATCAGGCGAGGTGAGGTCAAGTTGGCGTGTCGTATATAAAAAAAAAAAAATAAAAAAAAAAAAATAAAAAAAAAAAAGCTTCATCTGTCCATCAGCAAGTACCAGTTTTAACAGTTTTTATCCGAACCGTAGCTAAAGTTTAGCAATAAAGATCTGAATATTGCCAGTCATGCTAGATTTCAAAATATGAGGAGCAACGTAAAACAAATGTTATCGACGTGACTTGTGTTTAGGTTGATTATTTTTAAAGTGTTGGTACAGTCGCTGTCGTAAGTTTAGCACCTACAAGTTAAAAATCAAAACTATACATAACGACGGTTTCTGTAGTGTTGCGGAATCATTTAATGAAATTTTAAAGCATATGCTAACTATTCAAATCGTTTAAGATATTTTGTACGAGTAGCGGTAGATGGCTCTCACCCGTCGCCGCAAGACGAATATCTATAGGAAAATTTGGATGGCTTCAGGCGAGTTTTAGTGGCTCAGTGGTTAAAGCATTCCCCCTTTGAGAGAAAGATCGCTGATTCGAATCCCATCTGAGCCGATTCAATTTTCTATCTTAATTTGAATAGGGGTAGAGTGTTCGATTGCTACGTAGGGGGCGCGGGTTTGATTCCTGCGGTGCAAATATTGATCATGAATATGTATATTTGCATTAATCTGGGAGTTTGTATGTTTAATATGCATGTAAAAATTATCTTAGTATGTTTATCCACATTCTAGAACCCATAAGACAAGCTAGTAACTAGCTTATAGATATCTTATAGATATGAAATTGGTTTCAACGTAGACACGTAGACATTCTTCCTTTTATAAGAACCTCGGAATTTTGATTTTGAAAACTGTCACTAACATTGACAGTGCCATTTGAGTGTACGTTCATTTTTTGTCGATGTTAAATATTTCTGAATGCGACTGTACTTGGAAATATCAATACATAAAGTGCACATATAATTTTTTGTAGACGCAAGAAACCTTTGACCTTGCTTTTTATTCTTGAAGACTTGTTGAACTGGTTGGTTTAGCTTCAATAATTATTAGATTGCTTGTTTTAATAGTACCTTTTGAATCTATGATTTACAAGTAATTATTTTGTTATTGTATTTTAAAGCGGGAAGCGCTGGACTTACAGAACGATCGATCTAAAGCTGCGGGCTGCTTTAGATCGGTCATTCTGGAAGTCTATGGGAGAGGCCTGTGTTCAGCAGTAGACTGTGTGTGGCTGATATGATGATAATGATTTTAAAACTAGCAATATCGAAGTTTATCCAAATCTGCAGTTAGACAGAAAAAAGATCAAAGACTACGAGGTGAAAAGTTCGGGTGTGACTAGGGTTAACACTGGGATGAAAATGAAGAAGAATTTCAAATAAGTCTGCGTTAATGTCGGATTTCACGACTCTTGGATAAATAAAGGTTGCCTTTTTTTTTTTTTTACGTGCGCAAAATCCCCACGGATACCTCCCCACCGGAGCCGGTGGAGTAGGTTATGTCGGACTCCAACCGACTAAAACGCACGCCGCCTGTGGGTCGTTTTGGTTGCCAAAGGTGAGGTTGACAGGCATATCCCTCGCACCCCGAATAAAGGTTGCCTGGAAGAAATTGTGTAAAGCGATAAGGCCGCCCTTTGAACTGCTCTTGTGTTCTTAATTTCTGTAACATGAATATTGTCATTGGCGTACATTAAAAAATATAATAAATAAATTAATTGTATAAATAAATATCTGATTCTACTTAACTAATCGTGTTCAAACAAACGTAAGATTTTAAGTATGACCAACCTTTCTAACAAAAAAAAAGAATATCCGGGTCAATCCCCGGGGACTCCCGATAGAAGTGAAATCAGCCTGTATAAAAAGTATTTACACACTTCACGCGCCCAAAGAAATTGCTTCAAAAACTGTTTCAATATCTGTTCGATTGTTTTTGTATTCATAGCGGACAAGAATTCCAGAAAGGAAATTCCGTGTTCAGTATCGTTAATATAACATAACCAAATTTTTTATACCTATTCCATATACAGACATGACTATTATACAATTTATATTATAGGATTACAGATATAGATTCATTCTCTTTTGTAATTACATGCATATTAAAAATAGAAACACCTAGATGAATGCAAATAGAGATATTCATACGTACAAATATTAGCACTCAATGAAAATCGAGCCCGTGACCTCCAAAGTAGCAGTCGAATGCTTTACCGCTGCGTCACCGAGACCATCATAATAAAAATACTTTGTGTGTTCATAGACTTTTACAGAGACTAAGGCCCGTATTCGAGAACGTTACCCAGTCCCGAATCTCGACTAAGAACTAGATCTAACGACAGATTGGATACTAATGTCATTGTGAGAGTCGATTCATAACTGAGCGTTGTTCTGGAAAACGGGAATTCGTCACATTAGTGTGATGTCAGCGCAAGCCTGGGGGTGACGGGTGGAGCCACCTGTCGCCCTGGCAGAGGCGGTGCGCCTTGAGCGCCTCCCCGTATCCGGGGACGATTGGGGACTTTGTTGACCCTACACCCGAGGAGAGGGCCAGATCGAAAGGGGTGGTTTTGAGTCGGCCAGGGTGCGAAGGATATGCCTGTTAACCTCACCTTCAGCAACCAAACGACCCAAAAGCGTTGTGCGTTTTAGTCGGTTCGAGTCCGACATAACCTCTCCCACCGGCTCCGGTGGTGAAAAGAAAAAGTAAAAAAAAGTGTGATGTCACATATCTGGGACTGTGTGATAATCAATCACACAACAATTCACGTCAACTTGATAAGGCGAATTTGATCTTGTCCCCGCCGGGCGCCATAGATTTTCAAATGGCAAATTACACGATGAGGACAAAAAACAATCAAAAAACGTGTACTGATCGTATAAAGCATTTTTTAGTTTCATGATAATATAAGATATACAACCAAGGATGGCTTACAGAATTCACAGCGAAGGTTTTGACAGTGTTGCTGGGCGGTACAGGAGTGCGAACAGCCACTATGCAGGCACCACAGCCTCCCTCTTGGCACATCGCTTTAGTACCACGTAACCCTGCCACATTGCGAATGTACTCGTTCAAAGACACGTCTGGACCAAACTTGCTGCCCACTGAAAAGGTTAAATAATGTCTTGACTCTCGAATCTAGGTTGTAAGGTGGCTTTCACCCTCTATACATGAGTTTCTATACACGTCCATAGGTCACGGAAACCACTTTCTGTCAGTTAGGCCGTGTGCTTGTCAGCCACTGCATGATGTAGGCCTCTAAAATTGATAGATTTTAAAAAGACAAATTATAAATTAGTCTTTTACCTTCATAGTCTTTCCCATTGATTTTGAACTTTATTTTCACCATGTTTGATTCAGTTGGACCTAGAAAACAAAAAAAAAATGATTTAAATACTATTTTGAGAGAATTTGATGATGAAATATGAACTTTGCTGACAAAAGATAAACCACTTCAAAAAACAAAAAAAGAGACACTGAATAGCGAAACTAACAGAATTTATAAATTTACTGATCTTTTAGCAGTTGCATATACTCAAATAAAAGTATGTAAACCTACCAGACTAAGTATTTTAGCCTATATTTCGAAGGAATTCCTTTGATTTTTCTTGTTTTCTGACTTTCTGGATATGGGACTACCCTTGAAGTATCCCAACAAAAAAACAACCATTAAAATCCATTCATAACTGTCGTTGTTATCGTGTAAAATACACACAGGTGAGCCGTGTGCTTGTCTGCCAACCAAGTGGTATAAAAAATAAAATATAGCGCTCGAATTCAGAACCTCCTCCTTTTTGTACTCGGTTAAAAATATATTTCCCTAAATATATTTGACTGTAAATATATTCTGATAGCCTAAGGTTATCAAGTTTAAGTTGTTATTCCTTTCAAACAGAAATTCGTCGGATGAGTCGGCGTAATAATTATATTATTAGGCTATTTTAACTCACGTAGATAATATGTTATCTGAGCACAGGTCAACGTCAGGGCTAAGATTGTATACAGTGAGTAGTGTGTTAAGTTTCATACACCTATTCCTACTAGTTTTAATAAATGGTCGTCCTTATTTTCCTTACATGGCATTTATACAAATTAGTCGAATATTACTAAAAAAGGCGAGTTTAACTCAAGGTTGAGTTATTTTCTAGTAAACCCGGAAGTGTACAGAGGAATTGCGATCCAATGTCCAATGAGAGGCAAAGTCTTGTGTACAATAATGTCATGATGAGGTGTGAGGAATTGATTCATTTAAATAACCCTTCCAGCTAAGCTAAATTTATTGTATTAGGAGTGGAGTCGGAGTCATAACTATATACAGAAATTGAAGATATAAAAAAATATATTTTATATTATACAGCGACTCGTGATTTTTGAGATAATAAGATGCTAAATAGTAGTTTCCAGTTTATAATATATCTCTGTGACCATCCAGATCCGTGCAGCCGTTAGAGCGTTATTGAGTAACAAACATTCAACACCTACACAAACATTTATTTTACACATACACATAATCACGCCTTTATCCCTGGATGGTGAGACAGAGGTGAATTAACACCCACATTTCACCAATCATAGTATTCGGTCTCACGTAATAGGAGGTGAGCCTATTGCCGTTTTCCGAGCATTATTGTTGACTCGAGGCATGCATCTGAGGCTGAGTCTGGGCTGTTATATCTGTATGATGTTAAACAGCCCTGTCCCTTAGTCGCCTTGTACGACACCTCATGGGAGGAGATGGGGCGGCCCGAATTCCACTCTGCCGGGAACCACGCGGCATTTATAATATTAGTTCGATTGCATTGCAGATTATAATATTCATGTACTCTTTCATTTTATTTGGCTTATCTTGGCTTTTACGAGTGCGATTGCCCTCTGACCTCTAACCCAGGGTTACCTCTTAACAGGTGTAGGTACAGATTCGTAGGTACGGTTATAGGCTAAGGCTATAGGTAAGTTTTTAATTTTAATAGATACATCATACACAAACATACACTCAGTGTAATCATACTTATATTATCGTGATCAAATTGCGCAACACATCAAGTTTAGCGCACGGAGATCACGATTTCGTAAAAAGTTCAACTTAGTATAAATATCAAGGCAATAGTACTGGATGATTAATGAACGCTGTTAATATAGAAGCGAACTACAACTAGCTGATTAATCACGAAACTACAAAAACTATAACACCGACAAACTTTAAATTTTGGCAAGTAGGTTCCTTAAAGGGTATAGACATCCACTTCTTCTTCGTGTCAATGGTAACAATTAAAGCAAAAATAGAAGCTAAATGCGCCCAGCCCACAAAATGACGACATTGACCGCACCTTCCGTTGCTTCATTCAGGTCAGCAATTGTGCAGGTGCAGGGGTGCAGTGGGCACGACAGGAGTCCCCCCGAGTCTAGGTAATCCCATTTTACGCGGTTGGCCTTACAGCAGCCGTCCTGAGTCCTCAACCTATTTAGGGACTACCAGGTGGACCATTTAAGACAGACACATAAACATCCACTAAGAACGGGCTCAACGAGACTCTACCCCTAAGGGGGTAAAACATGAGTTAGAAGTCTGTTTAAATGCACGCGTTTAATTTAAAAGCGAAAGACCACTCGCTGATTAATCACGAAATCTCAGAAATGATATCACAAGTCCTATGTTCTTAAAGTAAGATACTTGATACTTTTTTTAAAGTGTTCTCTATATGCATGGAGGTGTATTAATAAATATATTCTTACTATTATAAATATATTATTCTACCAAAACAGGAAGTGGTAGTTTTAATGAAAGTCTAGTACGAGCGTACGATTTCGCGGGAGGTCGTTAGTTATTCTTATTATTATTTTAGCAGTCCATCAATAAATGAATAATAAATTAAGTGCAAAAACTATCTATAGCTGGATTTGTATATATTTATGTATATACTTACATAACTTCCGTAATACAAGCTAGTTTGCCAAGCTTACCTAAGTATAATGTAGAATGTTGCAGAATAATTTTATTTATCCCACTTCTTTCATTTTCTAAGCATACAACATTCTACAAAACAATTCAATAAATAAAATCAAAAAAATTATTTATTGTAAATTTAGGTTAATATTATTTACTTAATTAATCAATAGTCATATTTGTCATATAAAAAACGTAGCTATGTATATTATTTTTATTGTATGTATTACCTGTATAATACATACAATAAAAATATATGTATCATATCAGATGTATAATCAGATTACGAATAATACAAAATAAATATATATAATAAATATAAATGCTATGTATAATGCTATATATTTTGTAATAATGCCTAAATCGCATTATTACAAAATATTTTAGTATTTCTTATAGTTTTTTATTTATTTTGTTACGACATGCAATAAACAATCAAATGAAAGGAGTATAAACTAAATATTTCACTATATTGAAATTTATTCAAAAAATTTTTTTCATATAGTTTTCGTGCCCAGTAATTTTTATTTATTATATTTTTATTTGTTTGATCTCAGATTCTTGATAAGGAGTGTAGTATAGATAATTAAATTGTGGCAATTCATGGTACATTATTATAGCAGATACTATTTTATGAATAAAATAGTTGTGACAAATATGATTAAAAAATTTAAAAAAAAGTGTTTATTTATTTATTTTATCACATTATTTAAAATGAACCGACACACTGCTTTTATAGTTTTTTAGTATACATTAAGTAATTCTACATTTTATTGTTCATAAATTAGTTAAATTATTCGGATTTAAAAATAATTATGAGTATGAAATAATTATGAATGTTACCGATATCACTTTTAGAATACAACATTTTTATTAATATTTAATGTAGGTAGCTAAGTGAAAAATCTTGACAAGGTACACACTGTAGACCTTGCGACGTACTTAATAAAAATATATTAAAAGCTATACGAATAGTTAATAAAAATAATGAAGCTGTGTATGTATCTGAATGACAGAATTTTAAAATTTAACATATTATTTTCTAACATTTCAACTAACAATGTTTTACTTCATATGACGAAAACATAAATTTATTTACGATTACAGTAATAATTTATAATACAAATACTCTTAAATGACTTACTTCTTTATAAACTTAAATGGTTATATTTTATACAAAACAATTATTGAATAAACTAACGTCTAAGAACACACTAATTTATAATGACACGACACCGTACGAAAACCGATCACTACGTACTGACTAAACGATAAGTTTGTGCAGAAGTAACTTGTCTGGTACTGCCTGCTAACCTACAATAATCTATATTATTATATAATTGTAAAGCGGTCGTGTCTATACATGAGATATTATTAAAAAAAATAATTAATGATAGTGATTTTGTGAATATTAGTGATTTTTTTGGAATTCTTGATTTGAAATTGTCTATTTGTTCGTGATGTCCACTACTACGGATTTTGATACTTTTATTTTTTGTTTAAATGGTCTTGGTCAGAATTAAAATCTTATAACAATCGTGCTAGTAGAAGATACGAGATATGACCTATAAACGAGAAAATCGACATCCATGCGGCGGAGCCGCGGGCGGAAGGCTAGTAATAAAATAATAATATTATCATAGTATAACGAGTATATGAGTCGTTAGACTGTAATATTATTAGCTATATGTGTTCAAATTAGGTATAACAAACATGCTTCATATACAGGGTGTATTTTGTAGTTTGTCATTTTTTCTTTGTTGTTATTTTAACCGACTTATAAAAAGGAGAAGATTCTCAATTCGATTTTTTTTTGTATGTACGTCGATTATTAGTTTTCAGCTAGTTTTAGCATAAAGTTTTTGACGTGTATTCTACTTCAACATACTTTTAAAGATAGAGGTAATAATCTACTTAACTTCACTTTCCTTCGCCAGGGTTCATTTTTAACAGTCTAACTATTGACTAATATTTTTTTGTGCAATGACTGCCATATGAACGTGAAGGTCATATGGCATCTCATTAGCGATATCGAAGCTCTGAAGATTGTTCGACTTATTAGGGCTCCAACTATTGGTATTAGAGCAAATAGCACTAACTCTAGTCTGATCAGATACCATGCATCATTTTTTTGCTGCAAGGCTTATAATCCTGGTGGAAATACCAAAAATCAATAAAAAACGGTATCTAATGTGACAAGATTGCCAGAAAAACCAGACTAATCTGAAAGATTTTTTTATATTTGTTTATACCACTTAGTTGGCAGACAAGCACACGGCCCACCTGATGGAAAGTGGTTACCGTGACCTATGGACGTCTGTAATACCAGAGGAGTCACAGTCGCGCTGCCAACCCTGTAAGTACAGAGTTTCTGTGCCGTCAGTAAAAGACAAAGCAGGACAGCCAGAAGGGTAGCCAGAGCTCACTGGAGAATTTGTCGCTAGGAACACAACATGAAGTTATTATAGCCGCGGTATTCTGTAGGGCGGAGGTACTACCCCCATCGGACTGCTCAATCGGGCGGAAATACCGCCGTGTCCTACCTCCGTGAAAGATCATTGAATTTTGTGCATGTATAACCACTGCTGCAATTCTGAAACATTGTCGAATTGGTGGCAGCGTTCGAAGGTAGCAGAAAGCGCCTGAAACACATAGATGCACGACAAAGGAAATACGGTCGCACTTTTTCCTATACAGTTGTATGTAAATGTGTAACTGTATTTCCTTTGTCGAGTGTACGTATGCAACCAGGGCAGGTGGGTTATCATGTTCCTAGACTGAGGATTCTCAGTGTCATCCATCTTAAGACTGACTTGACGTATGTCACTTAACCTTGCAATGTCATAACCAACTGAGCTACCACTTAGCCAGGAGCTCCTTAACCTGCATAAGTGACCATTATGTTTAACGTAATTTCTGTTTAAATTAGTATACTGCTGAAATTGCTAGGTTCTGTTTCTTGTAAGTTAGTCACATTAGGAAAATTAGTAGTTTTAGTTTCCTCACACTACACTTATATTAATAGAGTACCACTTATACTGTTGTATATTGAAAGTGGGTCTAAGCTATAATTACATTCTATAATATTAAATAAAGTAAGTTAGTTGTGTTTGTATGTGACGTTTCGGACTTGTTTAGACAATACGAAAAAAATTACACTTTTTGATATCACTGTAAGATTAACTATATTAAAAAACATCTAGGGTTATCATATTTTTTAAAACCACTCCGTCGCCGTGAGTCACAGTGAGTCTCACTATTCGTCTTTGGTCAGATATTATTATATCTTTGGTACTCGTATACCTATATATAAATCTCACTTTTATAATTTTTCGCGGACTTCTCAAGCCAACAAAGTTAAAACGCGTATATATTTATTTTAAATATTTTTTCCACAAAAAAGATAAAGATAAAGAGATAAAGATAAATTTATTTGTAGAAACATGTGTACAGATACAAATACAATTTGAAGAGCGATGAAATAAAATACTACATTTGTTAAGATAGGTTTCCAAAATGTTTCATATACCCAATTGCTTGTATTAGGATTGGGTTTACGTCTGTAGTGTAATGGGGCCAGAATTTGAAAACGGGACCTTTCGTTCGTTAGACCGACTCCTTAACCACCAAGCTACCGATGATATAGCGTTATATTAGAAGTATTGGTATATGAGGTCCCACCAAAATTTCGGAGGCCTAGCCACTCGACAGGTTCACTTGCAAGCTGATATAGCTGGTATACCTGCAGATTCGGTTCCTAGAGGTATTAGCTTAAACTAATATCGGTATTTAAACTATTATAGTCACTCACATCAGTATCACAATAAACGGGATATTAACCATGTTTCATTGTTCTGAGTTTCCGATATTTCGGCGCTGTTGTAAGCACCATGATCACGGAGGAACTGGTGACCGGCTAAACTAATATCGATTAAACCAAACCAAATGGAGAAGAAAAGATAAGCGAACTCCTCAAGTTCGAGTAATACAGTCGATTTGCATTTGGGAATAACGAAAATATAACAGTGAAATGACTTATGGTGATAGTTATATCACAGTTAATTAATAATTATTTTCAAAGGTAATCCAGTGGGATTACTTTTTTCTTGTGGTAGTCCTCACTAAAACCACGCCTATCAGCTATCGGGGGCGGTTACATCGGACTCTAGTCGACTAAAATCGCACACCGTCTTCGGTCTCAATTACCTGGATATAAGTTTACCTAATAGGGCATTTCAATCGCGTACCTGGATCTTGTACCAAGTCCTTTCTACGGACCAAGCACCTCTACTGGACCAAGCACCCAGATCAACGAACTTTATATTGGGCTTTCAAAGTTCTATCCCTTAGGTGCCAGACAAGGATACGGCCCAACTGATAGAAAGTGTTTACAGTGATGTATGGACGTAACCAACATCAGGGCAGTTACACTTGTGCTGCCGACCATTAAGGAACCTTCTGATGCTCGTCTTGAAGAACCTCATTGTAGTCATTATAAAAGCTGTAGCCGCAGTTTCTCTGTCTACCAACGTACATTCGTCCCATGAATTATAATAAGATGACAATTTACAAATAACTATGTTTACTCATTATTGCGTGACATGGTGCATTCAGCTTAAATATATGGTGTTCTTAAATGATCAAGAGATAATTTGTTTAACCGAAAATGATGGGCACAGTGAGATATGTCAGGGACTTCATTCCTCGCACACTCAAGTTGTGGCTTTCCCTAACGACTTTTAATATTATGGGGTTCTTTAAAAAGGACATTAGAATCCTATACGGTCGGCAGCACGGCGATGTCTCTGCCGTTACACCCGGGTAAAGGGCACCGGTTATTGGGCTTTATGGCCTTTGTCTTGTGCTGTATGTTTGCTGTCGACTGATGTCTATATCTCTGAAACTGCTGTAACAGATTTGTTTTGCTCCTTGTCTGTCCCACATAACAATTTCTTAGAGGCAAAGTTATATTTAAATGGGGTTTTGCTAATAAAGTTCATGTAGGAGTCCTCTTCATGTCATTCCGGTCTCATTCGCTTTCACCTTGGTGTCCAGGGTCCGCTTTTCGTGTCCAACTGCGGGTTTGGCTGAACTTCGATATTTGACAACCCATTGGTGATATCAAAGCATTGCAGTTTGACCAGTTGTTGGACTTTTAGGGTTCCAAGTTCCCGTAATGGCTGCCATAGATGTTCGCATGTCAACCGGGACCGTCGGCTTAACGTTCACACCATTATGTAGAACCAACCTTGGTATGCAATCGCCTTTGATTCGAATTTGCTGCAACTGTAATGACAGGGTCAGCGAAAGCGATGATCTCGACATTTTCAACATCCGCTTAACCGACTTGAAATCAAAGTTACTACCTAGTTGTGTTGCTTGAAAATTTTGGTTTCATGTTTGTATTTTATTTGTAGTCGCCATTACAATTTGTTTTTGCTACTGGCACTAGCACTGTTCTGATATTTTTGTGAATGTTATGAACACCGTAATTGTTATATGTATCGGAGACTTTACCAATAATTAAAATTTGTGTGAATTGTGTAATACATGTAATGTGGTTGTACTTATTTAATAAATAAAATAAAATAAAAACGTTTTCTCCGAGGAACGTGCTCTACGAGGAACGTGCTCTACGAGGAACGTGCTCTACGAGGAACGTGCTCTACGAGGAACGTGCTCTACGAGGAACGTGCTCTCCGAGGAACATGCTCTCCGAGGAACGTGCTCTACGACCAAACTTATGGATATTGTCACATACAAATAATTGCACTGAGCATGAAGAAAACTCGCGTCTTCTGCGTAGCAGTCGCCTTCACAACCACCACGCCACAGAGGCTGTTTATGTATAAGTATATAGATGTTTTTTCTGATAGAGCAAGTAAAAACAAAATACGCCGACAGAAGCTCGATAATGTACAGCAATTAGGCTTACGTCATACTGCTTTGGCCCTCGCCTGCCAAGATGGTAAAGACTAGTTTTTTATTATATAATATGATGTTGAGTACTTGTAGCCATGATTCTTAGAAAATAATATGTAATAACCTTCATTTTGATGGTTACTGCGGTCGGTATTATTATCATTACGTAAAGGATGTATTGTTCTATGGCCTTCCGATCAGACTTAGTAATAGTGTGTATAGAAAATAAATTCATGACATTAATTTTGTTTTGGAGTTTGTAATGTATTATATTTTCGAGTTAACATATATAAATAATTAAAATTAAATTAAAAGAACTATTATACAACCTATAACTAAAAATAAAATTAAAATGCGTCGTGGAATTCCTGCAAATCGCATGCCTCTTGTGGTAGCGTTTCCAGAAGACTGGCAGCATTGCAAAAATAAATAGATAAAATATTCTAGGATCATCTAGACTAAGTTTAGTTTATAATACAGGTTCTAGTGTGTTGACGAAACAAAGTACTTATAATTTTTTTATTTATTTGGGGTAGATAGCTTTCAAACATAAAAGGAAGATAAATTAGGAGAAAAACACACTGGTCCCATAAAATTAGTACCCTATGCCTACTCGTCTCCTAAAATTGCAACCGTATATGAGAAATGATGATAGTGTACTTAACTGCAGTGTCTTTTTCATGGGATTGGCATTTCAGTCACATCCAAAATTCATTCCTTACTGGTTATGATTTTCAGGGAGTGGCTGCCGTCTGATCTGCCAATCCCGACATCAGAGCCTCGACTACCAATCAGCAGGAAAGTATTCAGTGGGCGACCTTGAGACATTCCCTACACCACTGCTGAAACATATATTTTCACATAATATATAAACGCCTATCAATGTAATGGACCCACCACACGCCCAAACTTCACCACAGTTTTATCTACACAGCTGCAGGACGGATTGTACAGATCGCATCAGATCGAGCTTGACGAACAAAGCACTCAAAATGATCATAATGCCTTGGTTTCCCCCCCTTCCTGTTACCTGATTCTTCTGGGATTTGGTACACACCTTCAGTTCGGGTAACAAAATAATTTAAATCACTAAAACAGTTTGATTTGCACTTTATACCTTGACCTTAAGATTCTTTTCATATTTGGTACATAGGGCAACACGTGCAGGGCTTAGATGTCACCCTCACACTGTGCAGAATATTCGAGCAAGAACCAAGCGGTTCGCAGACTCTTTTCTTTACCGCACCACCAAGACCTGGAATTCATCACCAGCACACGTATTTCCTTCTTCCTACAATCTCGGGTCCTTTAAGCGGGTCGTGAAAAAGCATCTGATGAGGCTGCCAAGCTGAGTGCCACCATTGTAACATTACTTAGTGTCTGTAATGGTGACCATCTTTCCTGAGACTGCCTTTAGCTTACCATCAGGCAAGGTGAAGTCAAGTTACGCCAACTTGACTTCACCTTGCCTAGTTAAAAAAAAAAAGTTGTCCTAGATAAAAAAAAGCTCGTTCTGATGCTGACTGTAGACGGAACACCGTGCGGAACTGTATCAGTTTTATCAATCACTCGCACGGTATTTCGTGTACAGTTAGAACTTAATAGATTTTGACTACCAAGTATGATGATTTTAATACCTACTAATGATGTTAATACCAAACTGCTTTACTAATTTAAATTGTATGTGTATTATCGTTAAAACTAAAGGTGTGTACTATGTTTCAGAATAATCAGTCAACAGTCCCTCTAGATAAGTGGCAAGGCGTTGGCCGGCGTATTGTAGAATAGAATAGGAGTGACGAATGTACGGGATGTGACGTTTATGGCATGCGTTGACGACTGTGTATATTGGAGAGTCGGTTATATTGGACCCCTTTTGACTTTGACTCGGATATTTAGTTTATAAAAGGACATATAAAGTTAAATAGGCATGTAAAATAAAGTTTAATGTCTTGATTATCATATGACAAAAGAACAATGTCTTACCTCTAGGTTAGGTTAGATAAAATGTAGTTTTTGCGGAGGTTTGCCACAGGTGCAATTTAGCAGACTATTCGTTTATTTTATACCATAGGTATTTAAATAGTAAATTATTGTTATTATGTATTTATATGAACATAAATATGAGTGGTGCGATTTAACGAACCAGATAATTTATAATTCGTCAAATTAATACAATATGTCAAAATGGTACAACAAGCATTGCTTAGTCCATGTACTTATCAAATTACCCATCCCTGATCGCACCCGGTGCAAAAGTGCCCATAACACTTGCTGCGTTGCCACGTTGGATGGCGATAGACAGCCTTGGGACCAGGAACGACCCGGCACGAGTGTCACCGGTCGCCTCGATGAGCCTCTGTCCGATTTCTTTAATAAGGCTTTTAGCCTTGCCCCAACTCCCCAGAGTCAAAATATTTTGGATTAAACAAATGCAACGACATTACTTCAAACCCGAGTCATACCACGCAAATAAACAAAAATTAAGTTGAAATTTGTTGTTATATATCGTACATATACACGCATCGCTTTAGTTTACCTATATCACGTGTTACTATGTTATTATATCGTGCAAATAGTCTCACTACCATGGACGTCTTAGATCGTGCGAAATGAAGGAGGGGGAACCGGAAGCTCCGAGGGCACCTTGGCCTTGAATGCAATCAGGATAATACGTCTTAATGACGATGATGATTATATTACTAAATCACCTTACAAACCAGAATGAAAATTAACATTAAATGCCACCAAAAACATTTTTTTGCTCCTATACACATTTCTCTTTAGATGTCTTCTTAAAATGGTGGGTAGTTTAAGGCAACGCTAAATTATAATTTGGTGTCGCCAGTGTAGAAAATGAGATTTCAATGGTACGATTTTAAAGGCAGTACAATTTACTCGATTTTCCCCTACGTTAAATCCTATACATTTGTCATTATATTCTATAATACGCCGTCTAATGATTTGCTACTTGCCAAGGGGACAGGAAGGGTCAAGCTATTAAAATTATTTTGAGTACTTTGCTTGTCAATATCTGAAACTGCCAGTATAAACTGGCCAGAGCAGGCATAAATGTGGTGAGGCTTGCACGTGTGGTAGGCCCACAGTCTGTTCACAAAGAAATCATCGCTTGACGCATTTATAATGGTATTCGTTCAATTTCGTACAAGATAATCGAACAGCGGAACTAAATGCACTACCCAAAACTATTTCAGCACAATTTTGTCATTAAACATAATTTTAATAGATGATTATAGTGATTTTGCATCAAAAAATGATCATGAATAGTAATAATTATCACTTGTACCTATTATTTTGTAATGAATTGTAAAAAAATGTTGGTTGTAATCCAAGTCAAACTAATGACTTATGTATATAAATCATGAACTATTTTTAACCGACTTCAAAAACGGAGGAGGTTCCCAATACGATGGATATATTTTTTATACATGTTTGTTACGCGATATTAAAGCCAACAATGGAATTTTATTTTTCTTACGGTGTTTGATAGAGTATACTTTTGGAGTGGCCCCAAGATCTGAATCTGATGCTGAGATCCTGGAGAAATCTGGAGAAACCCTCAAAATTTATGTTTATTACACGATCGCCAAAGCTTTCGATGGAGTCTTGCAAAAATTGCTTCTTTCCAAGCTACCAGCCTTTGGTCTGCCTCCTAGATTGTGCTACTGGGTTGCTAGCTTCCTGTGGGAGCGCCGCATTTACGTTCTCTGTGATGGATGGGCTTCGGAGTTCTTGCAGGAAAATGCTGGCATACCACAGCTGTCCGTCTTATCTCCCACTCTTTTTCTGCTGCATATTAACGACATACTGTCCACCGGCAGTATACATTGCTATGCATACTATAGCACCTTAATCACAGATATCTTGCGGCCAAACAGTCTGATATCACGGAAAAAAGACAGATTCTTGTCACTGAATTGGACCTGATCCTGAATCACATTTGTCAATGGGGCTCTGAGAACATGGTTAGGTTCAATGTTAAAAAGAGGCAGGCATGTGCGTTCACAGCAAAGGTATCTTTATTCTTCCCACTCTTCGGTGCACCCCACTGTCACTGCAGGACAATCTCAATATCCTAGGTATGGATTGTCACTGCAAACTGAGTAACAAAAACTACATCGAGAATATAATCAAGACAGCCTTGCAGAAACTCAGTCCTAAACAAAGTGAGACGTATTTTCACACCGGAGTAGCGGTGTCTTCTATATAAAACACAAATTTGCTCCTGCGTGAAATACTGCTCGCACCTCTCTGTGATATCTACGCGAAATACCTACTAGATGTTCTCGACATGTTGCATCGAGGCGCGGTCCACATAATTGGGAATCCTGAGGTCACAAACACCTTCGAGCTTTTGCAGATACGTAGAGATGTTGCTTCCTTGGCTATATTTTACTGTCTCTACCATGATGAGTGTTCTGATGAGCTCTTCCAACTAATCAATTTATTTTTCCTCCGGGGTTCGATAGGGTATACTTTCAAAGTGGTCCCATATCTAAGAAATCCGGATCTGATGCTGAGATTATGAAAAAATCTAGAAGAAACCATCAAAATTACAAAACACCTGCTTAATTTGTATTAGCAATCAACAGCATCAATGTGATTTTTAGGCACCTTTTATTAAAATAACAGTATGTGTGGTGAAAATTAATAAAATACTATAGTATATAATATACAGCCTGGAAAATTTTGACATTACCTGGAGCGGAAGTGCTCTAAATACTGGAGATAGAGAATTTCACTCGATGGAAACGTTCCTTTATTTCTAAAAACAAACATAAATATAAAAGAGGCAAACGTAACTACTTTTAAACAGGCACTAAGAAAGCTACTGAACGAAAAATGTTATTATGACGTAATGTACTTCCTCCAAGATAAATTGTAATTTATTAATTCAAATGCAATACATTATTTAAATTCTTTGACATGAGCATGTGACATAATATACTAATTGATATTATTATTTTAATAGACCTAGTTGACATTTACCATAATTATAACAATCTCCTTATTTCCTTTTGACATTATTTAATTTCTGACATTAACTCAATAACTAATTAATGAAATTAAAATATTATGAATGCTCTCTAATTGAAATGTTGCATGTATAGATAATATAGATATATAGATATTTTTATGCCATCAACCGATAGAGCCAATCATAAGGATCAAATCTCTATTACAAACATGGTAAATGAAATGAAAAGAAAGCCCTGAAATATAAACTTATAAATTAAATTTGAAAAAATACACTTGAACTCAAAGGTGTCGCAATTAGTAGGTTAAAGGACCCTTCTCTCACCATCTCCGTTACCCAGGGGTGTTTCCTGTGAACGCGTGGATGTTTTCAATGCAGCACCTCAACCCTACCTGCATACCTCATGCAGTTACCCAGTAAAGTTATATTCTGGTTCAGTCATTTAGCACTCATTTTAATAAATATTTAGCTTCAAAGATACTTTTTCGAGGAGGTAGGACACGACGGTATTCCCGTCCGAATTGAGCAGTCCGACTGGGGAAGTACCTCCACCCTACAGAATACCACGGCTATAATAACCTCGTGTTGTGTTCCCGGCGGTGAGTAGGGTAGCCAGAGCTCACTGGAGCGTTTTTGTGCTATCAGTGGGAAGACCAAAGGCTTGTCCTGATTTTGTGTTCTGCACTGAGGGCACATAAAATCTCTGTTCTTACAGGATAAAAAGCACGGATGTGACTCCACTGTTGTTACACACGTTCATAGTTCACGGTAACCACTTTCCATCAGGTGGACCGTGTGCTTGTCTGCCACATAAGTAGTATAAAAAAACAACTTTATTCTTAATAAGGTTTGCTGGTATTGAATTTATAAGTTAAGATTTTATGCAGTTCCCATTTAACTTACTATGTTTTTTAGACTGATTTTATCCTTATGATTGACACTACCGATTGTTGCCATAGAGCGAATCAAATTTTTGACAGTTCGATTAAAGGGTGTGGCAAGCGGGTTTTCGAAAATCTTGGAATGTAGTTTAGTTTCTTTTTAAAAATAAAGGGATCTTTCATTTGAGTGAAATTCGCTATCGCCAGTATTTAGAGTATTTCCCCTCTATGGATTTGTTTCGTAACAAAAATGCAGGAGGCGCGGGTTCAATCCCCGCTCAGTGCAAATATTTTTATGCATGAAAATGGGTATTTGCATTGGTCTGGGTGCTTCTATGAATAATATGTATGTATTTCCAAAAAAAAGTATTTGAGTATGTTTATCCGCATTCTAGAATCCATAACACAAGCTAGTTAAGCCATGCTTACCATGTTCAGATAGCGTTGTGTAGAATGTTGTAGAATTCATCGTTTTCCCATAAAACCTTATTATTTTACCACCGTCGCCGTAAGACGGATATATGTTTAGAATAATTTGAATGGATTTAGGCGAAGTTTCGGTGGCTTAGTAGTCAGAGCGTTCGTCCTGTAAGGGACAGATCGCGGGTTTTAATCCCGCCTTCTATATTAATCGATTTCACCTTGTTAGCTTAAAAAGTGCGCAAAAAAAAATCTCTTCATTCTACTAGTCCCCGAGGCACTTTTAAATTTGGTCAATGTCTTTCGCACAATGGTTACGAAAGTGAATTCTGAATTTTTGTGTTTTTCAGCTGCGACTTTGTTGGTGGGGTAAGTAATGGTGCCCGCTCAAACATGTAAAGAAAAATGTAAAAAATCAGTCATTTCCTCATTTAAAAATTAACTAAATTACATCTAAGCTAATATTTTGCCGAAAAAAATTGTCAGCTGAATAAACCGCGGTAGAAAATGTGTCAGCTGGTGACCTAAAGCTGTAAACAAAATTAAAATCGTCAGTCAAATTTGGCCCGTGCTCCCGGCTCAAAATTGGCTAAAATACAGTTAAGCCAATACCTTGAAGGAAAAAATAGCTTAAATGTTTGTTATTGTTATGAATAATTTTATAATTTCAATGTAGGTACAATTTAATTAATATAATCAATGTTATATATTAAAACTGTTTAAAACTCTCGAATGCTTTCTCGAATACTTTCACAGAGTTGTTATGTATTGTGTAATGTAAATTTGAGTAACTGACAGCATATAAGCGCTTCGGTGCAAACTGTAAGCTTATATTCCTAATAATTAATGAATAAATGAAATCTATTAATGTACTGGCATAAAAAAATAATGGTTAAAGTGAAGCTGAGTAGGAAGGGTCACGCGAGTGGGGCCGCGAGCAATAGTTAGTCTAAAATATAATGTGTTGTGTTCCACGGAACGTTTCGTAACAACCATGATAGAATCTCGCTGGCGGAACAAAATACGCCATTCAATGGTGATACACATCTCATCGAGTGTAGTTAGACTACTTTGTGTGTGAACATAGACAGAAATTCAAACTAAAAGAATAAAATGGACGTACCATTTCGCTCCGATTAAAATAGCTCACACGGACGAGTGCGAGCAAAATGCTATAAGTTTAGAATTACCACAGATATATACATACATACATATAATCACGCCTTTATCCAGCAGGTGAATTAACACCCACATTTCACCAAACATTAAATTCGGTCCCACGTAATAGGGGGTGAGTCTATTGCCGTCTTCCGGGTACTATTGTTAACTCCAGCTATCCATCTGAGGTTGAGTCTGGGCTGTATATATCTGTTTGATGTTAAACAACCATATCCATTAGTCGCCTTGTATGACACCGCATGGGAAGAGATGGGGAGGTCCAAGTTCTACTCTACCGGGAACCATACGGCTAATATATACCACAGATATTATAAGGTATTACTTTATGCGGCTTTACTTGCTAGTTCTATACGCTCCAAGTTATTCTTTTAGTCTGAGAACAGAGAATAGACGTTAATAAAGTGACATTCTATTAGAGATTTCTATTCGTTATCACTTTAATGATCATATAAAATTATCAAGCTTAATGGAACTGGTACTAAGTAAAAAAACCGGTCAAGTGCGAGTTTCGCCACTGAGGGTTTTGCTCAGAACTGAATTGAGAGATGAACTTATGCTACAAAACGGGTAACATAGATTTATTGCGTTGAGCTAGAAATTTGGTTTTTTACAGCTGTAAGCTGAGTATTTATTATTACCTTCACGCTTTGTTGAGAAAGAGCAGATAGACAGACAAAGATATATTTTTGGGAATGTGGGTAGCTACATATTTAGATATTGAATCTAAGGCAGGTATTTAATGATTTGATTTGATTTAATTTTTCTACGTAAACAGCTGCTGTATCTTTTGATGGCATTGACTCAGAACTCTTTTCATAGCTTAAAGGTGTTGCTTGTAGACATTCCCGGGAAAAAAGTATTGACTGACAGACAGACTAAAAGACATACAATAATTAATCCTTTAAGGGTTTTGTTGCCGCGTATCCAATATATCTACGGATTGTCTATTACGACTGGCAGTATAGAACGGTTCGTGAACGTTCTTAGCTTATATATTTATTTATTTATCATAATAGGTACAAACTCTTGTTATCTTTAAGTTTGGTTTATCCGTTTAATAAATCCTTGTAGAAAGGAATTGCATGAATTTTGTCACTTTATTAATTTTTGTGTAAGATAGTGCCATGGATTGACGCCCGAGCTACTGTTCTAAACTGAGGAATGAAAGCGGCATGGTACCCACAGGACAAGCTTGTCTAGTGTGGGGTCAACGGATATATCAACGGTAGGACACGGCGGTATTTTTGCCCAATTGAGCAGTCAGATTGGGGAAGTATCTCCGCCCTACAGAATACCGCGGTTATGATAACTTCGTGTTGTGTTCCCAGCGGTGAGTAGGGTAGCCAGAGCTCACTGGAGAATTTGTGCTGTCAGTGGGATGACTAAAGGCTTGTCCTGCTTTGTCCTCTACACTGACGGCACAGAAACTGTGTGCTTACAGGGTTGGTAGCGCGAGTGTAGCTTCATTGGTGTTACACACGTCCATAGGCCACGGTAACCACTTTCCATCAGGTGGGCCGTGCGCTTGTCTTCCACCTAAGTGGTATAAAAAAAACCACTTCAGTTGTATAGTTTTTATAGTTAGACTATTTTTTCTTCTTCTTTTGCGTAACGCATTCACCAGTTTACCCCCCTCCCAAATCAAGCGTTTTGACTAACCTGTATCCCTAGTAACACCGCATTTGTTCAATTTAATAGAAATGGCGTTAAATTACGATTTGATTAATAATTTTCTGATGTATGATGGGTCATTGAAAAGATACCTATTACATACATTTAGTGGTCGCAGTTGTCTTGATTGTGTTATTTTTTTTTCAAAATAATTCGTTTGCTGGGCCTGACATGATTAGTTGTAAGTGTACAACAGAATATTTTATTTATTATTTTATTTTATTGTGATATTATACGTTACTAGCTGATGCCCGCGGCTCCGACTGCGTAAAATTTTGTTCCATTTCCCGCTTGAATGCCTTTACGTACCTTTATACAATAAACCCTACATAGGTGTTGCCTGGTAATCCATTAAATGCTAAATCATTCTAATACGAAATCTTTCAAGTAAAAAAACCTGTTACACTATTTTAGAATGAAAATCAAAGTCAAAAGTCATATATTCTATATAGACTAATAAAATAGCTCAACTCAAAAAACTTTAAGATCTCTACTCCATTTGGTACTTGACTAAACGTAAAAATCTATTTTGGTTTTTAGTATTTCAAAAAGAGTATTCAAACAGAAAAATATTAAGAAACTAAGTTTTTAGATAAATAATATTACTAAGACACGTCAAGATTGTTTATACTTAGTTGTGTACCCAAAGAAAGTTTCGAAACGCACCTCCAACCTGAAAAGACTAACAAGATACTCAGCGGGCTTATCATTGGTCTACTTACAAACGGAAAATGTTTTATGTTTCAGCACAAAACACAGAAATAGGCTACGTCTGCACTTTCGTCTTAGTGGTTGGGTGGTTGTATGCAGCGAATATCCCTCGTCCTGTTCCTGCCAAATTCTCGATAAGCTCGATATATGATGCAACCATGTCCATGATCCATCCTGTGGTGGCTGCTGGCTCAAATAGATGTAAGTGTCATTTAGACTGTATGTAACTCATAAGTCATTTATTCGTAAAAATATTACACGTCATACATATCAGCACGTATTTTTAGTTGATTATTACAGGATCGATAATTATTTACATTACAACAAAAAAAAAAATAATGTCAGGTAAACAGTAGTGTCTAAAATGTATGTCTTCACATTTAAAAATATCAGGTTTCAAGTCACAGAAATTAAGAATAAAAAACAAAAACAAAACAAAACATTACAATGTCTACAGATTATTATTGCTATTCATTTACAGTGCTGTCCATTGATTGAGAAGAATGCTTGCTCAATAAGCCATCGCTTTAACCGTCGCTTAAAGGACCCAATCCCTGTAGCGGAAGTCACGCTAGTCGGCAACTTGTTGTACACCAATGGCCCCATGACACGAGTCGTCTTGTCGGATTTCGCTAGTGACCTAGGCATTGTTCTCAGCTTTTCAAGATTCTGTATGCAATACGTATGCGCATCACCTCGCTTCGCAAATTTCTCAAGGTTTACCCTCACGTGTGTTGCGACCTGATATATTATTATCGAAGGTAGGGTGAGGATTCCCAATTCGGTGAAATAAGGTTTTGCTGAAGAGTCCTGCGGTATCCGTAGCACGAATGGCACGCTCTTGCATTCGGAAGGCGCGCTCCCAATCGGCAGCGCGTCCCCACAGTTCTGCACCATATTGGAGTAGAGAGTGTACGGTTGCAAAGTAGCAGGCTCATACTTCACGACCTGGTACTACCCGAGCTATTCGGCTGAGGGCAAATAATAATAATAATAATAATAAATCATTTATTTCAGGCAATAATAGAAAAGTTACAGGATGTTAAAAACTTATTCTACGGCCCATAAATATATACCTTAAAACTAAAAATACATATAATATATCTTAACCTAAAACACACGTAATGACGTCGACGTGTCACGGGACGGGGTGTCGCGTGTCGGCAGGCGTCCTCGGAAGCGCCGAAACTTCACCCCCGTCGGCCAAAAGTCAGGACGCAGGATGGTAGCGGTGTGGCTGTTTGGAACTCGCACCACAAAAGAGTTGAAGCTCACGTTGTGACGAGAGTCCAGCTTCTCCACCCTTAAGCCCATCCCGGTTTTCTTTTGGAGATAGTTCGCGACGTCTACGATCTTCACGCTGTGATGTACACGAGATACGTAGACCATCGTCGAAGGGACCTCTGCGCGGAACTGCTGCTCAATGCTCCTCGCTGCAGTACCACACTGGTTCTTGCGGGAGGACTTCTTCTTCTTCTTCTCAACAACTTTGAAGTCCTCCACATCACAAGGCTCCTTCCCCGGCGCCTTGACGGATGCAGTGTTGCATTGAATGACACTACACTGCCGTCTCTTTGTGGGTACGGCTGTAGGGGTGCTGGCCGTAACAGCTGCGTAGTCACGTGGCTGAGGAACTTGCAACGTGATATTCGGCCTCTTCACGGACGATGAAGGGGCAGCGGGGGCGGCGGGGCGCGCGATCGTGTTCGCGGCACGCTCCTCGGCCATCGGCGACTCAGGCGAATCAAATTTTGCTGACTCAAAACTGCAAAATGACGCATTCTGCGCGCCTCGTCGTACGTTGACATTATTAGAGGCTACATTATGTGACGTACTAGCTGTATTACTGTTACGGAGTAGCAATAATTCCGCCTGTAGTCCTCTGATAGTTTTATCAGAAGTCTCTAATTTTGCCAACACATCAGCAAGGCTGGACTTCAAGAACGTGATGTCCTTGAGAAGTCTTGTGACATCTACGTGGTCGAATCCCACCGGCGGAAGCTTGTGCAGCTCCTTCGCGACGAAATCTGGCACGTCATCCGGGTCAGTTTCCTTCAGCAGGGTGATGATGTCCTGCACACTTCGTTCCCCTCCATCCCTTCTGCGAGATGGCATCTGGGCAGTTTTGCCAACCGATTGGTATAGCAGCGCCTTCCCGCTGCAGACCTCCTCTTCCTTGAAATTGGACTTGCAGATCTGCAGGATGCTGATCTCGTCCATAGTGTCGACTGCATTCTGGATGAACGCCAGTAACTCGTTCACTATGATCGCCTTGTTGGTAGCCATCGTGGCGATGTAGGGCAGCGGCGCCCGAGCGGCGCGTTTCGCGAATTAATTATTTTTATTAATTAATTACGTACTATGCATTAGTGAGACACGACCGTCGCCGACCGCGCATCACAACACAATATAACACAAAGCACGCGCTACCCATCTTGGTACAAACTTTATCAATCTGGTTCAAGTGTATCTGTATTTCCGTGTGGTGATGGAGAAAGAATACAATTATCACCACCCTGTCACACCAAAAGGGTGTCGTACACCGATGACACTACGGTTTGACTACATCTCGCAACAAGGTCCGTAATTTATGTCCGTATTTTAAATCCGTATTTTAGATCAGTATTTTAGGTCTGTATTTTAGGTCCGTATTTTAGGTCTGTATTTTAGGTCCGTATTTTAGGTCTGTATTTTAGGTCCGTATTTTAGGTCTGTATTTTAGTTCAGTATTTTAGGTCTGTTTTTAGGTTCGTAATTTAGGTTCGAATTGCAGAATGGCACTCGGTTCTGAATCTCGATTCGTCTGAGGATAGATTGTACAGACAATCTGTCAAATCTGTCAATCTGTCTATACAATCTGTACTCAGATAAATCATGATTCAGGAATGAGTGTCGTTTTAGAATATGGACCTTAGAATGGCACTCGGTTCTGAATCTCGTTTTATCTGAGAACTGTTTGTATAGACAATCTGTCAAATTTGTAAATCTTTCATCAGATAAATGAAGATTGAGGAGTCAGTGTCATTCTAGAATATGGACCTTACTTTTATGTTTATAAGTTCTTTCAATAAAAAATATGTTATGAGTTTCACTAAAATTGATAGATTTAACTAGGACCCTAAAGTTAGATTACATTCTATACCTATAAGTATATATATATATATATGTACTGTACATCCAAAGTGATTCCCAGCTTGCTTCGAACCAAATCTCAAAACTTCCGTCGCAAAAGTTATGTACGTTAAAGAAATGCCCTAACAATTCAGTTATCGAAGAAATTGTTATACCCACAATGCTTTTTGTCTCTTGGGTTTAAAGTTTATTCTTATTAGAAGTTGAAATACTCTCTGGAACCTTATTGTTATTGTTAGATTAGTATGCATAAAACATATAAGAGTATTATTATCTTTGGGACTATCTGCAATAATGGTGATGATGATTCATAAAATAAACCTACAAAGGTCTCAATAAGTAGGTTCCCATCATTGTGAAAGCGTGCTGTCGACATAGATAGATCTTCACTAGCATAGTACTGAAAATGATCTTTATACTTACTAATGACGTTAATACCAAACTGTTTTATTGATTTAAATTGTATTATCGTCTGAACTAAATGTGTGCACTAAATATTAAAACAATCAGTCAGCAGGAACAGAGGAATACTTTGGAATTAAGATCTTTTTGAGGATTTTGCTAATCAAAAGCGATCTGATGCTTATGTTACAGTGTCGCAAAGAAATAATGCTTTTTGTAGATGTATTAAGGTCGTTTTGAGAACTTTGCTAGCCAGTATTGATCTGATGCTGGCTGTACATAGACTTTATCTATCCTCGTCGATCAATACCTCATGAGTGTCACATCACGACTCATAAACGTTCGTTTGTTCCTGTAGCGTTTCACGTTACTCACTGCGCGTCGAACACTCCGCAATATTTGCGCATCGCCGAACATTACTGATCCAATACGTTCTCTGAAAACTTTGTTTCGCTCGTACAGCGTGAGCGTGGACAGAGCGTAAAACTTTTTGAACAAAAGAATTCCTGATAAAATTTGATTTTGTTTTTTTTTCCTATGGATATCAGAATTTTTTCTATCCATATTTTACAACGACGTCATGGTAAAAAAGGGTTATGATTTTGACCGATATGTTAGTATGTTAATTTGTTGAAATAGGCAGACAAGCACACGGCCCACCTGATGGAAAATTGTTACCGTGACCTATGAACGTGTTTAACACCAGTGGAGTCACATCGGTGTTGCCGAACACAAAATCAGGACAAGTCTTTGGTCTCCCCACTGACAGCACAAAACTCTCCATTGAGCTCTGGCTAGTCTACTCACCACCGGGAACACAACACGAGGTTATTATAGCCGTGGTATTCTGTAGGGTGGAGGTACTTCCCCAGTCGGGCTGCTCAATTCGGACGAGAATACCGTCGTGTATATAAATGAGGTATCGTTGGAAATGTTTTAATAGCCTATTGGTTATGGGTTATATGTATCTACTACTACTACGTATATTAAGCTGCCCGCGTATGAAGGCAACTCGGGCGTCAGAGGTCGATGAACGACCTCCGCCCCCCATGAGCGCCGGCCTGGGGGTGACACCTGTGAAGAGGGCCAGATCGTGAGAGATGGCCCTGGGTCGGCCGGGGTGCGAGGGATATGCCTGTCAACCTCACCTTCGGCAACCAAAGCGACCCACAGGCGACGTGCGTTTTAGTCGGTTCGAGTCCGACATAACCTCCTCCACCGGCTCCGGTGGGGAGGTATCTGTGGGGATTTTGCGCACGTAAAAAAAAAAAAACTACTACGTATATTACCCGTGAGGTGACGGAGAAAGAAAACAAGTATCACCAGCCCATCTCATCCGAAGTGTCTCGTAAGAGGCGAGTAACGAAAAAATATGCAGACGATTTCACTGCGAGAGAAGGAAACCTTGAAATAAATCCTTGTACCAACCCGTATGGCTAGCATGGAAACAGTGGGCCAAAGCCAAAGCCTTCCAACATTGGGAGAGGCCTATGTCCAGCATTGGATTGCGATGGGCTAATTGACATGGTCTATATGGCGTCTCACGAAATTGAATGTAACGAACTAATTGGCATAAAGTCTTGAATTAAAAAACTAAATATTTTCAATTGAATGAAATTTTAAAGCATTTAGTACGTATGTTAACTATTCTTATCTATTAAGACAGGAAATAAAATCGGTTGTGGCGGGTGTCGAACTCGCGACCATTCCCTTACAGGGGAATGCTCTGACCACTCAATTATACTTTCCCAATCTTAATCGATTAGAATATTTTCAAGAATGTCGTGTTGGGTGTCAAATGAAAGGATTTAATTAACACATTTTAAATAAACAATACATTCTACAGATAAGTAGTGGTTTATTGAAACACTCACACTTGTTTTCACCTTTTATTATCACTGTATTTAAGAAGCAAGAACGAACGAACGACTCAGTACATAATTTACGGAGCTATGAAGAAACCTCGGTGGAGAGTCTTAACAACGACTTCTAATTTTGCCACTAGCGACATCTAGTTGCGAAAGTCAGTACTAATGGATTATTATATAAAGCTTATGGAGACTCTTATCATCGAATTCTAAAATGACTACTAGCGTCATCTATTGGCAAAATAAAAAAACTTAAAGATTCGTAATTATATAAGTTGACTTGAAACATAACAAGTAGCATACGACAACAGCTATCCTTGATATTTTTTTGTTTAATACATTTAAGAGCGTGATGTTTTAGTAGAGGGGTTAAGTTTTCAAACTTCAAATATTTTATATAAGACATAAAAATCTTAAGTTATTAAATAGGCTAGTCATTGTGATCCAGTACGGAGATGCGGCCAGTGTTCTAGGTTCCTTTGCACCACATACGACCCTGTGCGGGTTATTTTTCTAACAAAAGCATTGTTGGCTACATATTTCTGTATTTGACATTTTTGTATTTCTGTATTTAGAAATAAAATTGATAAGTAGGAAGGGCTGGTGAAATAAATAATATTCCTAGTAGGCACATTATTATTTCACCACGATAATAAAAGTCAGAGAATTTTGTTTCGTACTTTTTCCTTATCGTCATTTTTTCCTTTCCAGACTACCACTTGTCTTGACGTGTCAGTTTAATAGCGTGAGCTTTCTTCACCGTTATAAATAAATAGATACAAGCATTATAAGGATTCAGGATCAGATCGATTTTGACTCAAGTACTGACTTGAAAAAGTACTCAAAATGATCTTAATACCGTGTTATTCCTCCCTTCCTGTTGACTGATTGTGTCGTGGACTGTATAACTTTAATCTGTGATCAGTTCTTCCAGTTCTGTTTATTTATTTTGTTACATTTGAACATTGATTGTCTAACTGATCATAACATACTGCCGAAATGTGCGTTCTTTTGTACAATTTTGCGTCCATAGGCCTCAATGCGGCATAAAGAGCAATCATTGCTGCGTGGTTCCCGGCAGAGTAGAATTTGGGCCACCCCATTTTTTCCCATGCGGTGTCGTACAAGGCGACTAAGGGTTAGGGTTGTTCAACATCAGACAGATATATACAGCCCAGACTCAGCCTCAGATGCATGGCTCGAGTCAACAATAGTGCCCGGAAGACGGCAATAGGCTCACCCCCTATTACGTAGGACCGGATTCAAAGATTGGTGAAATGTGGGTGTTAATTCACCTCTGCCTAACCCTCCGGGGATAAAGGCATGATTATATGTATGTATGTTTGTATTTTTTATATATTTATCCGAAACTTATATCAGCACACTATTTACATATCGTAGACCTTCCTTTTACTCACCGCTGGGAACTCATCACGAGGTTATTATAACCGCAGTATTCTGTAGGGTGGAAGTACTTCCCCAGTCAGGCTGCTCAATTGGGACGGAAATACTTTCGTGAACTATCACCTACAAAATTGTTTGCTTACCATTTTAGGTGAAGCCTTCAAAAGTTTCTTCGGCTTAACATACGACCAAATGAGGGAGAAGAACAAGACAAATATTCATGAAACATTAAACATAGACCTTATTACCACGAATGGAAATATCAAATTCAATTTGACATCGTCAAAACGTATTCAGCGAGTGATAGCCAATGCTCAGACTATCGTGATATTAATCCATGGGTTCCTGGAGAGTTCAGAAGGATGGATGGTACATGCGTTGGCCCCTGAGTTTCTCAAACGATCTGATATGAAGGTGCTGGCCTTGGACGGGAGAAAGATTATAAATTTGGAATACTTTCGCTCCTCTACTTATGCACGATTTATGGGAGATCTACTTGGAACATTTTTGGGTGACATCGTTAAAAGTATGTTATTTTTTCTATTTATAATAAGTTGAGAAGAACTTCAGAACTTTGAAATTGCCAATTGGTTGTGGAGATAAGATGGCAGCAGCTTCACGGAAAATGTCGAATTTATTCAAACACTTATATAACTTAGACTGGAAGCGTCGGTAGCTTAGTGGTCAAGAAGCCGGCCTAACGACCCAAAGGTCCCAGGTTTGAATCCTGGCCAATACACTACCGATGTGACCCTACTCCTAGCGCAAGCAGCAGCAGCTTAGTTGGAAGGGTTAGAGGGAATATTAGTAATTTCGGTGCTAATATTCTTTATAACAAAACAAAATTGAGTTAGGGAAAGGTTCCAAGGATGATGGATGTACATGTTGATTTATTATGTCTGTCTATAATGAAGTATCATGTTTGTTGATACAGACAAGCGTATTGTATTTATAAATTAATAAGTAGATAAGTAATGTTGTAAATTATTTTATGAAAAAAAAATATCTGAAAGTTCACAATTGGTATATGAACAACACGTGTAAAACGTTATGCATAATTTTTAGTAGACTGTTAGATAATACCCTTGGCATTAAATCCGCCTTTGTACAATGCGTGCATAAAGTTTAAAATTAATAAATTAATTATATATTTCATAACTTTATGATAGAATTTAGTACTGAATTATCATCCTCCGTAGTATTTTTTACTTCTTGGAGGTAATAAAAAACGATAATTGCATTGCTTACAGTAAATGGTGATTATTCACTCAAGAAGTAAATGAGTGTAGTACTTTAGTTTTATCAGAGGGCCAATTTTCCTACCAAAAATTAATTCTCCATCTTCTAAATTTTAAAAACGGCATTCTCGTCACATAATTTTCAAGTAATTGTGAATTGTTCGAGAATTTCAGAGGCGGTAGCACGAGTTTAACGCCCCTGGTGTTGCATACGTCCAAAGGTCACGTTAACCATTTCCCATCGGGCGGGCCGTGTGCTTGTCTGCCTCCTAAGTGGTATACAAAAGATTTAGATCGAGACTGAATTGTGAACATCTTTTTATTAGGAGAATAGGATATATCTTCTCAGTTTTCATTCCTTCTTTAAATTCACTGTTGTTTACTTCTTCCTAGATGGCCAAGATCCTTCAAAGATCCACATCGTGGGCCATAGTCTTGGCTGCCACATCGCAGGAATAGCTGGCAAAAAGGTGTACCAAATGACTGGGCGTCTCTTGGGCAGAATAACTGCATTGGATCCTGCAGGACTCTGCTTCAGTAACATCAGTGCCAATGGAAGACTGGATAAAACTGATGCTGAATATGTGGATGTTATACATAGTAATGCTGGAATGTTAGGTATAAAAGAACCTATAGGTAATTTTTTTTTTTTTTAATAGTATACAGTATCTTTTACACTGACGGCACAGAAACTCTCTGTGCTTACAGGGTTAGCAGTGCGAGTGTGACTGCCTTGATGTTGCACATGTCCGTAGGCCACGGTAAGTACTTTCCATCATGGGCCTTGCGCTGGTCTACTATCTAAGTGGTATAAAATTAAGAATTCCAATATCACTATTCTGTCTTATCCGAAGGGTGTTGTAATACTAACGGAAAAATACGCAGACGATATCACTGGGAGGGAATGAAAACTCGAAATAAAAATAATGTACCAACCCGTTTGGCCAGTGTGGAAACAGTAGGCCAAAGTCATCCTAAATTAGGAGAGCCCTATGTACAGTAATGGACTGTGATAGGCTAATTGATTGATTGAATAGAGTAGTAATATGATTACAGGCTTAGTGGACAGTTGTGTAATGGGCTGATAAAATTTCTCAATAGTGCATAGATTAGATATCAGTCCCTGGTTCATGGCAAAGAGCAGGTTTAAGTGGTAATCCGATCATTTACAAATATCTCACTCATCTCTCATCTCATAAACTCACGCCTATATCCCCGAAGGGGTAGGCAGAGGTGCTATCACCCACATTTCGCCAGTTTATGTTTAGGTCCCAATGTAATAGGTGGCGAGCCTATTGTCACTAACCGGGCACTTATAAACCTGCGATAAATACACACATAACTTCGAAAAGCATCGAAAAGTCATTGGTGTGTGCCATGGTAAAACCTGGGATCGAACTCGAGACCTCGTCTCAGCAGTCCATTACCCATACCACTAGGCTACCGCGGCTCTTTATATACATTATATAATATCTCACATACATACAAATACAGTACTTCAGTGTCCTTCTTCCTACTAATATGAAGTATAAATTTATGAAGAAGTTTGTTACTCAATCACGCTCAAACGGCAGCACGGATTTAGCTGAAATTTGGTACAACGATAGATTGTATCCTGAAATTACACATAGGCTATTTTTTCTGGGTATAGGTTCCCATAGGTTGCTGGAAGAGGATCGAAACTCCACACAGGCAACAGCTAGCAACAAATGCAATTATTTTTACGCTCCAAATCCGGCTTAATGATCCGGTTTAATCCGAATGCCGAAAGGCGAAACCGGTCAAGTCTAATAACAAATAAAAAATAATGTGGAAAAGTACAAGGGAGTTCTCAATGAGTGTAACAACAATATAAAAAAGTACCATCAATCAACAATATAAAAAAATGATATTTTAATAGCTTTTTTAAAAACTATCTTTTAAATAATTATTTTACATTATATTTTTATAGCTATTAAAAGTCATCACCATTGTTGATCAGACTAAATAATATTATTAAACATCACCTGCTCGCGTCTGCCCAAATTTTTTAAACACTTTTATTGGTTTCTGTTTTCTCAGATTCTTCTTTCAAAACTTGGGTTATAATATTTTTTTTTTTTATGTAGGACACGTCAATTGGACTTCGCCTTACCTGATGGTAAGCTGAAGGCAAAGTCCCAGAAAAGAGGGTCACCATTACTTACACATACCGTGTGACAATTTTTTTATATCCAAATTTTTTTTTTTTTTTTTTTTTTATATAGGACACGCCAACTTGACCTCACCTCGCCTGATGGTAAGCTAAAGGCAAAGTCTCAGGAAAGAGGGTCACCATTACAGACACTAAGTGCTACAATGGTGGCACTCAGCTTGGCGGCCTCATCAGATGCTTTTTCACGCCCCGCTTAAAGGCCCCGGGACTGTAGGAAGAAGGAAACATGTGTGCTGGTAATGAATTCCAGGTCTTGGTGGTGCGGCAAAGAAAAGAGTCTCCGAACCGCTTGGTTCTTGCTCGTATATTCTGCACAGTGTGAGGGTGACATCTAAGGCCTGCACGTGTTGTCCTATGTAGGAAAGGAGATGGTGGGATTAGTTGGAAGAGCTCGTCAGAACACTCACCGTGGTAGAGACGGTAAAATACAGCCAAGGAAGCAATATCTCTACGCATCTGCAAAGGCTCGAGGGTGTTCGTGACCTCAGGGTTCCCAATAATTCGGACCGCGCGTCGCTGCAACCTGTCGAGAGCATCTAGTAGGTATTTCGCGGAGCCATCCCAGAGATGCGAGCAGTATTCCACGCAGGAGCGAATTTGTGTCTTATAGAGAAGACACCGCTGCTCCGGCGTGAAAAAACGTCTCACTTTGTTTAGGAGTCCGAGTTTCCGCGAGGCTGTTTTGATGATGCTCTCGATGTAATTTCTGTTATTCAGTTTGCAGCGAATATCCATGCCTAGGATATTGAGATTGTCCTGCAGTGGCAGTGGCGTGCTCTGAAGAGTGGGAAGGGGAAGGAAAGAAGATACCTTTGCTGTGAACGCACAAGCCTGCGTCTTCTTGGCATTGAACTCGACCATGTTCTCAGAGCCCCATTGAGAAATGTGATTCAAGATCCGGTCCAGTTCAGTGACAAGAAGCTGTCTTTTTTCCACGATATCAGACTGTTTGGCCGCAGGTTGTCCGTGATAACTCCCGTGTAAGGTGCTATCGTCTGCATAGCAATGTATGCTGCCGGTGGACAGCATGTCGTTGATATGCAGAAGAAAGAGAGCGGGAGATAACACAGACCCCTGCGGTACGCCAGCATTAATTTGCAAGAACTCCGAAGCCCGTCCATCACAGAGGACGCGGATACGGCGCTCCCGCAGAAAACTAGCAATCCAGTTGCACAGTCTAGGAGGCAGACCAAAGGCTGGTAGCTTGGAGAGAAGCGATTTGTGCCAGACTCTATCGAAAGCTTTGGCGATATCAAGACTAATTGCCAGTGATTCGCCGTGCTTGTCCATAGCCTCACCCCAAAGATGGGTAACGTATGCTAGAAGATCTCCCGTTGACCGTTTCGGCCTGAAGCCATATTGCCGGTCATTAATTAAGGAGTGATCCTCTAGGTGACGCATGAGCTGTTTGTTAATGATTTGCTCGAAGACCTTGCACAGCACTGAGGTGACGGCTATGGGTCGATAGTTGGCTGGCTCTGAGCGATCCCCCTTCTTGGGGATCGGCTGTACATTCGCCTCTTTCCAAGCCGAAGGCACTGTACCCGAGCTGTAGGACAGTCGGTACAGCCGCGTAAGCATCGGAGACAACTCCGCTGCACATTTTTGTAAGACCACCGCTGGAATACCATCCGGGCCACTGGCCTTCCGGACATCGAGTGATTGAAGCACCGCACGGACATCGCATTGCCTGATACGTATTTCAGGCATTACGTGGTCACCATTGGGTAGTGTCGGCGGCTGTATACCGCAATCAAAATAATACCTTGTCCTTATCTTAATATACATACCTTGTAATAATATACATGTACAAAATCTTCAGTTTCATCTTTACTATAGATAGATTAGTACTGATAAGCTCCTATTGTGAACATCAGTCGGATACTCACTGTTTAATATCACGTCTTATAAGTACCTACTTTTGTTTGTAATGCCTTTAGTCGGTGAGTGCCGTTAGTAGCTACGTAATCTCCGCTGAAAATTCGTGAAATCCGCGAGGCTTTGTTGCGAAGGAGGATTAACGATTTTTTAATGCTCCAAATCCATATGCTAAGAACTGTAGGCCTACCATGAAAATTGTGGAGCGAAGTTTCGGGTAGCTAGATACAGAGGCCGAGGACTTGGTGCGCACATAACTCTTTCTATACACAAAAGATATAAAAAAATGCATACTACAATGCATAAAGAGAACATTTTATGACGTGACTGGGGGTTTTTTTTTATGTGCGCAAAATCCCCACGGATACCTCCCCACCGGAGGAAGAGGTTATGTCGGACTCGAACCGACTAAAACGCACGCCGCCTGTGGGTCGTTTTGGTTGCCGAAGATGAAGTTGACAAGCATATCCCTCGCACCCCGGCCGACCCAGGGCCATCTCTCACGATCTGGCCCTCTCCTCGGGTGTGTGGGGACTACAGCCTGCTTCTGCCCGGGTGACAGGTGGCTCCACCAGTCACCCCAGGCCTGCGCTCATGGGGGGCGGAGGTCGTTCATCGACCTCCGACGCCCGAGTTGGCTTCGTACGCGGGCAGCTTGGCTTGCGATCCTTCGTCGCTCTCGCCCCGCCACATCCTTCACGAGCATTACTTGCTCGCAGAAGGAGGCGCCGGCCGCCCACGCATCCGCGAAGCGGACCATCGCCGCGAGCAAGGTGGAGAGCGTGAGAACCCTCACTCCCAGGGCCGCCACAAGCTCCCGTCTCGGCGTCTCCCACGCCGGGCACTCAGTGAGCGTGTGCGGCCCCGAATCCTCGCTCGCGTCGCAGTGATGGCACTCGGACGTTGGCTCTTTCTCCATCCGACACAGATACTTTACGAAGCACCAGTGCTCGGTGATCATCTGCGTCAGATGGTACGAGAGGCTGCTGTGTGACCTTTCTAGCCACTCCCCCATGATGGGTCTTACCGCCGCTACTACTTCGTGCCCTGCGCCTGGTCGCCCAAGTCGTAGCTCCCATTCCGCCACCATTTCTCTGTGGAGCCGGGATCCCACGGCCCGAATTTCTTCGGGCTCGGGATCGCGACCCCGCTCCCGCACCGCCTTTCGGAACCGGTATAGCGCCGAAAGTGATCTCGCTTCCAGGGTCCACGGTGGCGATCCGGCGAGGAGACTCGCCAAGTCGAACGATAGACGTGAGGGGGGTTACGATAAAATAAAATGTAACTGTACTATGAAACCGATTATGTTAGTTACTTTCTCGTTCGTATTTCGTGTAGGTCTTATTTTTTAGATGTAAATTTCATGGTAGACCCCATTAATTTTTGGCTGAAGCAACAAATTGAAGCTCAAAATCTATAGAATTGAAACGATGTTCTCATGTGAATACGTTTTACATATCTAATTCATTTATCTAAAAACAAAGGAGTCACTATCTATAAATCGTGCGTTTGTAATAATGTGATGAACTCCTTAGCGTAGCGCATCTGCTAAGTCGGAAGTAGCGGGTTCGACTAACTGATTAGGTCAAATACTCATATATTTATTTTACTACATTTGTTATTACTTACATTTGTTTATACTCAGTTTGGAATCAATAAATACGTCCTAGTTAAACTATACTTGTGGTATCCATGCGGTGGCAGAGAAATCACGTATCACCACCCCATCTCATCCGAAGGGTGTCGTAAGAGGCGACTAACGGAAGACGATATCAATGCGAGAGAAGGAAAACTCGAAATAAAAACTCTGTACCAACCCATCTGGCCAGTGTGGAAACAGTAGGCCAAAGCCTCCCGACATCGGAAGAGGCCTATGTCCAGCAATGGACTGCAATGGGCTTGATTGATTGATAAACTATACTTTGGTTTTAGATAGTTCTGTGTAAAGTAGCTATTCTAAAATGTTCACTTATTTTGCTAAATAATAAATAAAGTTGTTGCGATATAATATTTGAAATAACTCCATTACAGACTTTTGGTTCATGCGACTTATCACAATGTTTTTTAAATATTTTTTATAGCACTTAGTTGGCATACAAGCACACGGCTGACCTGGTAGGAAGCAGTTACCGTGGCCTATGGACGTATGCAACACCAGGGGTGTCACACTCGCGCTGCCGACCATGAAGAAACCTTCTGAAGAACCCCATATTGGGCGCTTTGAAAAACCGCAGCAGTGAGGTCATTCCACAGCTTGAGCATTGAGAATGTTCTTGTAAATAAAGATCTATTATATTCTATATTAAATTTTCAGGTCACAAAGACTTTTATCCAAATGGAGGTTCTTCACAAACAGGATGCTATATCTCGATATGTGACCACAGCAGAGCTTGGGAATTCTTCGCCGAAAGTATTAATGCACCGAAAAGTTTTCCAGGTATTACAACCTATTTAAGGATAACTTATTTTGTATACCACTTACTAAGGTGGTAGGCAGATATGCACACGGATCACCACGTGGAAAGTGGTTACTGTGGGACCTGTACCAGGGGCGTCATACTCGTGCTGTACTATACTGTAGGAATCAGAAAACGTAAAAAAATCCACACCAAGGAAACTATTTGCGCGAGCGCGGACTGAAGTCCCTTTCATACCAAATCAACATCAGAAATATAAATGAAGGTAAGGGACAAAATACGATTTATCAGGAGAGCCGCGTGGTTCCCGGCATAGTATATATATAAAAACATATATATCATGATGCATGGCTCGAGTCAACAAAATAGTGCCCAGAAGATGGCAGTAGGCTCACCCCCTATTACGTGGGGCTGAATTTAATTATTGGTGAAATGTGGGTATTCATTTCAATTCACCTCTGCCTAACCCTCCGGGGATAAAGGCGTGATTATATGTATATATGTATGTAATTATTTTATAAATAAATCCATCTGTAACTTTTTGTCGCCTATTCCAGATCTCAATGGTCTCTATGACAAAGTTTCTTAGAACTTCTTCCACAATAAAGGCATATGCGGAAGATTTACGTAATCTTACTGATTTCAAAAACAGCACATTTCTTCCCATAATTTGGAAAAAATAACATCCACTAATAGGAACCATCTTAAAAATCTTTTTTCATATTAACATTTTTCAGCGTGCAAATGTGGAAACTGGACGATGTTTGGGCAAGGCGCTTGCTTGAAGAACGAGATCGCATACATGGGTATTGACTCTCAAGCTGGCAGTTCAGGTCTTTACTTCCTCAGCACCAAGAGCTCAGCACCATTTGCCATGGGTTCTGCAGGCAGCGGATAATACAATTAAAAAATAATTTTATATTTTTTCATTTTTTTATTCGATAAATATTCCGGTAGGAACCTAAGATTACATTTTCGAAACTAGCGCCCAGAGTTCGTTTTGCAACCACTATTGGTGACAAAAATGGCGAATACCAGGATAGTAGAAAGGAACAGAAAGGTTCTGCTGACAACTTTTTGGAGTGTGAAGTTAAAACATTCAGAATAAACTATTTTTGTATGTTTTACTTTCTTTGAAATTAA
Organism: Eilema griseolum; assembly: GCA_963662185.1. Lineage (NCBI taxonomy): Eukaryota > Metazoa > Arthropoda > Insecta > Lepidoptera > Erebidae > Eilema > Eilema griseolum. The sequence continues at coordinate 10,863,620 of OY759239.1, read as the reverse complement.
GTTATACTCTGTAATTTTTTTACTTATGTCAATACCTTTCGGAAAAAAGGATCTTTGCAGATGGAACAACTTCTGCAGCAACTAGAAACTAGCACTGCGCCACGTCCCTTCAGGACCATCCAGACATAGTAGCCTAATGATTCCTGGTGTATCTTACGTCAGACAGTAGGTCTAAATGGTTTAATTTTACTGTATTTTTCTTTTACCCTTCTGTCCTTTTCGACTTTTGTTGTGAACTGCGTTCTACTCTAAGCTCCATCGTCAATTAGATGGTAACCTTTTTCTATCAAGTGTACTTGGTTGCGCATACATAAAATAAAGACATAAAATCCTTTTTTTACTTTTTGCCACATAAGTGTTTTAGAACAAAATCTGTGTCACGATTCCTGAGGGAGGTGGGAATGAAATTCGAATTTCGAATATTTTTTTTTAACGTAGAGTAGGTAAATGATTTAGTCAATATTGACACCTATTTGTATATATGTATCCTATGAGTGCACCGGCGAGGGATGAGGTAAAAAACAGACAAAGAAAAGCATGAGACGAGACCGATCGAGATAACGTTGCCACGGCGCGGCATTGGCAGAAGCAGTGTCCCCCTGCATTATAACCATGGGGCACTTTTGTTGCTTTTACTCTAAATAAATAGTTTTCCATAATTAAAATTACGTTGGTTTGGAAAGTCCACTGATATTTAAATCTTCACTTATCGAAACAAAATTAAGTATATTTTACTAGTCGATGTTCACTCAACTACAAACCCGCGAACTTCTACAGAATAACAATTTCTTTCAGTGATATTCTTTTTATCAAAGTTCTGGCTGGAATAACACTCCAAAACCCCACCAAGTACCAAGTACTAATCTTTTATTCTCATAATTATTTTACGACAATTTCAAATTAAGAATACTTATGCCCGAAACGGTTCGTTACAAACTAATTTTAAAATAACAAAGTAATCAAAGTCTAAAATAATACATTTTTTTTATAATGATTCCAAATAAAAGTAAGACAAGAAAAGTTCTAGCGAGAGTGGGCATTTTTTATATAATTTCATAACGTTCAAGTGCTATAGTGTATTGCTTTAGTATCTTTTATTTTTTACATGAATTCATTACTTACAGAATAAACTTTTATATCATCATTTGATCTATGTTAATAGAGTCAAAGATAACATAGATTTGTTTACACTATTGGGTACAAAATTGAAAATTGGCCAAATCTGTACAGTCAGCATCAGATCCATCTTGAATAGCAAAGTATACAAAATGATCTTAATACCTTGGCATTTCCTTCTTCCTATTGACTGATATTCCTTTCGTTCTGATGTTTAGTACGCACCTTTAGTTCAATTTAAATCAATAAAACAATTCGGTATAAACATTATCAACAGGTTATTTGCTAATCAAGATCGATTGATGAAGATATAAAAAAAAATACATATTAACCATTCTGAACAAAAATATGTTGTGGAATTCTTCTGTTCGTTTGAAGTCTCATTATTATCTATTTGTTTTCTATGAATGCTATGATACTCGACGAATTTTGATGCAGATTTTTTATTATAAATGTCTTAGTCTTAGTAAACCTTTTATACCTATCTATCGTATGATGGATTGCAAAACAAAACCAGAAATATGATAAAAAAATGAACGAAAATTGACATCTATGAAGTCGAAGTTACAAAGAATCAGCCAGTATACAAGTAAAAATGTCCTACTTAACATCTTTTCAATATCTACGAGTTTTGTTATAAAAAACTTTAAATAAGCATTGCGAAAGACGCTTTTATAGACAGTAAATTATATTTTTTTTATCTTAAATGTAAGTACGTAGAACAAGAAAGGTCAAAAAAACAAAACTGTCCCAAACTATCTTCTTTTTTTCTAAAATTTATTCATTACTTTAAGTAAAATCACGGTTAGAAAAACTAACAGATAAACTTTTTTAATAGAAGATTTTTTGTGGCCGTTAATGAACAAACTTCTTTGAGAGTCTAAGAGGAAACTAAGGCAATTTATTTGAGTGTTACGCTGCAAATCATGGGTTAGCATATAATGTTAAAAAAAGCGAGTACTTGGTCTTTAAGGCGGGAGGTGGTAAATGCCCAGAATCAATACCTCCTATAATATTGAATAAGTGTGAGCTTAAGCGAGTGTATCAATTTAAATACCTCGGGCATTATGTTACTGATGACCTTAAGGACCAAGCTGATATCGAGAGGGAACGTAGGGCGTTGGCGGTGCGATGTAACATGGTGGCCCGCAGGTTTGCACGATGTAGTGAACCAGTTAGGGTCACCTTGTTTAAGACATACTGCCAAGTATTTTACACGTGCAGCTTGTGGACCAACTATACGCAGCGTGCCGTCAGCGCTTTACGTGTCCTATATAATAATGGCTATAGAATGCTGATGGGGTTGCCTCGCTTCTGCAGTGCTTCAGGTATGTTTGCGCAAAGTCATACAAATAATTTCGCTGCAATATGGCGCAAAAAAACAACCTCCTTGCTCTGCAGAGTTCGGGCCAGCTCCAACAGTATTTTGCTAATGTTTGCTGAAAGGCACGACTCGCCTGTTTTGAACCATTGTACGCGTAGATGTATGTCTGCCGTACAATTGTTCTCTAAATAGTTTTAGTTTAGTTTTAAAATGTAATTTAATTTGTTTACTAATATAGTCCTAAGTATATTGTTACTAACAAAATATGAATCAATGCGTTCGAAATAATTTTTTTTTTTTTTTTTAAGCGTCAGAAGTCTTGGAATGACCTCCATGCCCCATGAACGCAGACATGATGGTGATGGGTGAAGCTACCTTGATAGGTAGGAAGGGTGACCACTAGCAGAAGTAGTCGGTAGCTGCGCGCTGTCACGCGCCTCCACATATTCGGGGATGAGTTGGGGACTCCGTGGTCCCCACACCTGAATAGAACCAGGTCGAGAGAGATGTTCAACGAACAACGATGTATATACGTCGTGCGTGTAGTCGGTTCGAGTCCGATATAATCTCTCCCTCCATCCTCTAAGGGGTCTGTATCCGTGCGGATCGCACGTAAAAAAAGATCAGGTAGTTTGTTGTGTCAACAGTTAAATAAATAAATGCAGTAAAAATGTTGTAAAATATGATAGAATGTTGATCTCGTGGCGTTGAGAGATCCCGCTTATGAATCCAGTGATATCATTTTACGTAAAATCATACATACAACATATGATCACACCCTTATCCCCGGAGGGTTAGGGAGAGGTGAATTAACACCCACATTGCACCAATAATTGAAATCGGTCCCACGTTATAGGGTGTGAGCCTATTGCCGTCTTCCGGGCACTATTGTTGACACAAGCCATGCACCTGAGTCTGGGCTGTTTATATTTGTCTGATGTTAAACAGCCCTATCCCTTAGTGGCTTTGTACGAAACCGCGTGGGAAGAGATGGGGTGGCCCAAATACTACTCTGCCGGGAAATTTTACGTAAATATTTATGTAGATTTTTGTAGGAAATACCGCCGTGTCCTACCTCCTTCACTATCATTGTGGTAGCCAATTCAGGGCTGAATGGTTCCTTCAAGATTTGTGGAGTACACCTCCCGTTTAGGCTTTTATCAAATCAGTCTATGGACGCTATGGGCTACCTGATCAATTTTAAAAATTCGACAATATGTGTTAAATAATTTACCTAATCATTGCCCGAATTGAACACTTCAAATTGTAAAGTATATAATATCAGGCACTATAATCTAGTACGAATTTTGTGATAACTGTTATTGCACGAAGAAATAGGGGTGCTTAGCTGGATCCCTCGATGTCGCTAGGGTACATCTTTGGCGGCAGTTTTGCTACTTTCCTGACTAATTCTATCATTTTAGCGACAGTTAAATCACTCCGGAGTTCTTTGCGTACACTTTATCAGGGGTACAGAATACATGTTTATATCTTTTATCCAGAAACAAGTACTATTCATTAGGGCTAGGCATCACAACAACTTATAAACAAAATTCTGAGGAATAGCTAATAACTCTTTATTTGTATCATGTACTGTGATCTAAATATTTCTAAGAAGTAACGACAAGATTCTATACAAGGATCGAAACATCAATAGACTATTGTTAATTTTGAAGAATCAAAACATTATTTTATATAATAATTTCGCTGTTAGCGTGCCCCTAAAGATTTGAAGGGTTTCGCGGTAAAGCCACGTTGCATTAGGGTAAACTTTGTTTGGAGGAAGAGAACTGTAAATAGCCTCAAGAAATGTGGGTATTAATATCAGAAAACTTGGTTATTTCTTTCAGAAAATTTGGTAATTTTAAATTCTTCAAGAGGGGCATCAGAAGTGGTACGTCAGTAAAACACGGAAGTATGCGGTAGACTGGTTTATTAGAGACTAAATACAGATACCCTACATTACATAAATCTAAACATGTATTGTATCTATAGTATGTACCTACTAAACCCAAACGTTACATCTCTCCCCACTAAGCCTCGACCGAACCACTTAATCTAACTATAAGCAAACTAGATGCACAATTTCCAGTTTATACACATAATTCATTATTTACTTTAATAAATTAATAATCGTTCGTTTAGCTCGTTCTAATGCACGCAATGCTCGAACGGACGCGTCAGGGGGCGGGGACGACGGCGGCTCAGCCAGCGGTGCCGGTAACCGATTGGGTGGCTGGGCCACTGATGTCGGCTCACTTTGGACCACAAGTGACTTCTCCTGATCGTTACCGCCATCCGACGCATCTTCATATGAATCAAGATGAGCTTCCTTATCGACCTCAGGTTTACCGTTTGTATTCGTAACCGTGACGTCACTCGTCTGCGATAACGAGTACCGAGTCTTGCTATTTCTCGGAATCATTTGATCGGCGTGCCTACGCCATTCTATACCTTTACCAATATCTACTTTATATGAGACTGGACCCGTTTTCTTTGTGACTGATGCCTCGGCCCACTTTTCTCCCCTCGCTGAATAATCTCGGACCAGCACTACATCCCCCACGTCAAAATCCCTTTCTTTCCCTGCAGCTCGAGCCATCTGCTGTTCCTGCCGATCACGGACCGCGGCAGCCCTGTCTGGCCGCAACGCATCGAGCCGGTTGCGCAATCGCCGCCCCTGTAAGGCCACAGCTGGAGAAACGCCCGTGGTCGCGTGGTCACAATTTCGGTACTGGAAAAGGAATTTATGCAAAGCGGCATCCACACCTACCCCCTCAAACAATGCTCTCTTAATTGCTTTCTTTACGGTTTTCACAGCGTTTTCTGCCGCTCCGTTACCCTGAGGTCTATAAGGTGCCGAAGTCGTGTGTTTTATACAGTTGTTTTTACAATATTCCTTAAACTCTAGGGAAGAGAACGGGGGCCCGTTGTCTGAAACGAGCTGCGATGGTAAACCAAATCTCGCGAAAATACTCCGTAACACATTGATAGTACGATCCGCGTTAGTACTCTGCATAGGAACTGCTTCTATCCACTTAGAGTGCGCGTCCACCAAGATTAAGTAACGTCTTCCCCCACAGTCTGCAAAATCGATATGTATACGCTGCCAGGGGTGCAGTGGGAACTCCCAAGGGTGCAGCTGAGACCGGGGTGGGGCATCGAGCACCGTGCGGCACGCCGCACACGACCGACACACCTGCTCGATGTCCCGGTCTAGACTGGCCCAATATACATAACTACGCGATAAACTCTTCATTTTATTCATTCCCAAATGTCCTTCGTGAATTTCATTTAAAATCTTATTTTGCAAACTGTGTGGCACTACTATGCGATATTTGTAAATAATGCAGCCCTGCTCAATCCCGAGATCCTTTCTCCTAGTAAAGTACGGGCGTTCTACATCGCTGCTCGGTTCTGACGGCCAACCAAAAAGGACATACCCTTTAATCTTACATAACAAAGCATCTTGTTCTATTGCTTTCGCAATGTCTTTGTAACAAATAGGTAAACACTCTTCTACTACGTTCAAATAATCTACCCCGTGCGCGGAACGACCTTCCTGAGCTAACGGTAACCGCGATAATGCGTCGGCCGGACCGTTATCCACCGATCGTACAAATTCAACACTAAAATCATATGCTGTCAGACGAGCCGCCCACCTCTGTAAGCGGCTTGCCGCCGTTTGGGGAATGCCCCCTTTATCACCAAAAATATGGGTTAGTGGTTGGTGATCGGTACGCAATATGAACCGTCGCGCAAATAAATACTGATGGTGTTTCGTAACCCCAAACAGTATAGCAAGCGCCTCCTTGTCCAGTTGGCTGTAGTTACGCTCTGCCGGGCTAAGCGTACGCGACACACAACTTACTGGTCTCTCACTGCCATCTGGGTAGCGATATGCCAAAACTGCACCCAAGCCATACGAGCTGCTATCTACTGATAATACAAGTGGCTGCCCCTCCGAATAATGCGCCAGTACACGCTCGCTCAGGAGGGATTGTTTCGCTAAAATAAAGGTCTGCTCACACTTAGGCGACCATTCCCAAGTCACCCCTTTTTTTAATAAATTATGCAAAGGTTGTAATGTTGTACTCAAATTCGGTATAAATCGCCCGTAATAATTGATCATACCCAGAAAACTTTTAAGTTGGGATATATTTTGAGGTCTAGGTGCCTTGGAAATAGCTTCCAGCTTTGTGGGATCCGGTCTCAAACCGTCTTTATTTATAATAAAGCCTACATATTTTACACTTTCTTGTAAAAATTTACATTTACTCAACTTAATTGTCAGGCCTGCTTCACGCAATCTTTCAAGCACAGCTGTAAGGTTCTTTTTATGGTCTGGGTCATTGACTCCAGTGACGCAAATATCGTCCAGAAAAACTACACACCCTGGTACCCCGCGCAGAGTCTCTTCCATGAGTTTCTGAAACTGTTCCGGGATGGATGATAACCCGTAGGGGGTTCTTCTGTACACGAAGGTCCCTACATGTGTTGTAATAGCCGTATAAGGTTGTGAGTCATCTGTAAGAATACATTGCTCGTAGGCATGTTTTAAATCAATTTTGGTAAACTTTTTACCTCCACTGAGATTAGCAAACAATTCTTCGATGCGCGGTAACGGATAATAGTTTCTTTTTAATTTTGGGTTAATCGTTACTTTATAATCCCCGCAAATCCTTATATCCCCGTTTTGTTTAACTACGGGTACTATGGGTGTTCCATAGTCCGAATATTCAACCCGATAGATAGAACCATCCGCCTCTAAGCGACCTAAATCGCGTTCGACTCGCGCGCGAAGCGCCAGTGGCACCGGTCTGGCTCGCACATAAACCGGTTCCTTATCAGTCAGCTGTAGTTGAATGAGGCGCTTACATGTACCTAACTTATCACTAAAAACTTCCGGAAATTCTTTACGTAGTTGGTTCACCCACTGATCATCGTTGATTTCATTGATGTTTATTTGTGTAATTTTCAAAGCACGCATCCAATCGCGCCCTAACAACGGCCGTGCTCCACCGTTAATGACGTAAAGTCGTAAAGATTTCGCTGTAACATCTCTGAAAGTTACTTCAACCTCAATGAAACCTCGCGACTCAATCGCTGAACCTGAATAGCTACGTAGGATTAAGTTATCCTTTACAATTTTCTTATTAAAAAATTGACGTTTATATATATCTTCACTTATCGCGGAAATACGGCTCCCGGTATCTACTTCACATTCTATCAGCTGATTATCGATCGACAACTGAATAAAGTAAGGATTGTTACCTTGACATGTCACTTTGATACTGAACATTTCTTCGTCTGACCCCTCACTCACGTAATTATGCCGATCGCCGCTAGCGCGCCCGGATTTGCACATCACTTTTAAGTGTCCTTTTTCACCACATGTATCGCAACTGTAATTTTTATACCGGCAATTCACTGCAGAATGCGCCTTACCGCAGCGCGAACATGCGCCCGCGCGTGCCTCCCGCTTACCCCGCGTTGCGCCAGCCGAGCCCGCGCGCGGGCCCGATCGCCCGCCGCGTGTATAGTGCAGGCCATCGCCCGCCGTGCTGGCCGCCGCCTCCGATGAGTCTCCCGCTGTAACCGAACCGCTGACCTCAGCATGTTTTTCCGCCGCCTCCAGTGCTAACGCCAGCTCGACCGCCTTCTTGTATCGAATATTTTTCTCGGCAAAAATCCGCGATCTCATGGCCTCACCTGCTAGCCCGGAAACAAACTGATCCCGCAAATTCTCCTCGAGATTCGAACCAAAATTGCATGTAGTAGCCAAATGTTTTAAATTTGTCAGGTAGTCTGTCAACGATTCGCCTATTTTCTGTCGACGTAACCGAAATACGTGTCGTTCCGCGATTTCCGACCGCTGTGGTTCCAGGTGCTCTGCCACCAATTTCACCAAATCCTCGAATGATTTCGTCTCGGGGTGGGACGGAGAACACAAATCGCACATTAATGCATACGTTGCTTCACCTACAATCGTAATTAACAACGGAACATGGAGGGTATCTTTTATCTCGTTTAGTACAATATACTGCCTAACTCTTCGAATATACGGTTGCCATTGTTTACTACTTAAATCAAAAGGTTCTAGTTTACCGATTGGCATTTTGGACACTAGCTTCAACGTTCACACGCGTATTGCACAATAATTGGTTCGAACTAAACCGACTCGTCGCCAGTGGTACGTCAGTAAAACACGGAAGTATGCGGTAGACTGGTTTATTAGAGACTAAATACAGATACCCTACATTACATAAATCTAAACATGTATTGTATCTATAGTATGTACCTACTAAACCCAAACGTTACAAGAAGGTTTCGCATTAATGGTCCGCAGCGCGAGTGTGACACCCCTGGTGTTGCATACGTCCATAGGCCACGGTAACCACTTCCCATCAGGTGGGCCGTGTGCTTGTCTGCCACCTAAGTGGTATAAAAAAAAATATTTACCTGAGCGCGGTAAAGCTGAAGAAAATCTTCGTAGTTCTTCTTCTTCATGTTAGCTTAATTTTCAAAAACTGAGTCACATCTGAAGCTTTCCTCTCAGAGTCTGGGGTTCGCTTTACCAGTCTATCAGTTAGATTAGCTGTTGCACTTTTAAGGGAGTTAGCTATTCGTAACGACTGCAATAGCTGTTCGCATGGCAACCTAACTGGTAGAGCACTACGTCATAATTATTATCGAAACGATCGAAGGTCCCCCCGAAAATGACAACGCTTGAATCAAAATATGTATTACTAGGTATATCAAAGCTAATTAACACAACTTATTTTCGTCTTTTTAGTGGTTGCTTTTTTTGACGGGAGTTTTTAAATTTTAAATTTTATTTTTATTTTACTTTTTAAATTGATCTACTCGTCAAGCTCTTTGATTTGATACTCATATTGAAGGAGTTATGAAATAAAATGTATTTCGCCATTTTGTGGTAGCGGCCATCTTGGATTTAAAATTTATCATATTGTATGGTATTCTACTAGTCAAGCCCTTTCATTTGATGTCCATATTGAGGGAGTTGAGAAAAAATATGTACTCCGTCATTTTGTAGCAGCGGCCATATTGGAACTATTTTTTTCAAACATAGCTAAGAACACTCCTGACTAATATATCTTTCAAACGAAAACAGCTAAATCCAAATCGGTTCATCGGTTCAGGAGCTACGATGCTACAGATAGACACACACACACACACACAATACATACACGTCTTACTTAAAACACCCCGTTGTTTTTGCATCGAGGGTTAAAAAGGCTATCTTGCTAAAGGTTTATTTTGCAAAACGAATAAGTGATCAAGTTTCTGTTCATCATCATAATTCACGTGTTAATCCCGTTCCTTCTGAAGTCGGCACTATTGAGTCTGTGGTTCGATCTTCATCGCATTCTCGTCTTAATACCGCTTAAGTATCTTGACTTTAAAGGAAGTGCCAGAATAACTTGGAACCAAAGACCGCATACACAAAAAAGGAAATGATTTTTCTAACGAGTAAGCAATTTATTAGGTATTATAGTTTTGCAATGCGTATATTCCCTAGAATGTACAAACTAGAACGTTATCAAGCTATAATAATCACACAAACCATGCAAATTAGAAATCACTAAAGGTTAATATACTTTGAATACAATATCTTATTCTACGTAAGGCCACAACCTATTACGGTTATAATATGCTCTTTCAAGAACAACTATAAATACACTAATCATATAAACACAAACCAGTGCTATGAGTGGTGCTGATATATGCAGGAACTTTGCTTGCACCAGAGGAGCTGAGACACACACTGGTCCTTCGTATTCTTTTAACAACAAGCGCTTGAGAATACCTGTTTCTTGTGCTCGAAGAATACTGAAAAATGAATTCTGATGAACATACAATTAATCAGGTCAAATGCGAAAATCAGTAGAATAGCCAAATTTGAACTTAGAAATCGCCATGAACGGATATCTCAAATATAGGTACCTATTAAAATTATCATGGTAACTCACATTAATTTACTAAGGTATCGGGATATTTCCATGTTGTATGGTTTCAAGTTTCCGATATTTTGGCCCTGTTGCAACTGCCATTATCATGGAATAATAAAGTTTCTCCGTGATCATCCTTATGCTTGCAACAGTACCCACCAAATTATCGGAAACTCGAAACATTGAAAGAATCAAAGAATTAATTTCATTTATTCAGTTTAGGCACACAAAGAGCACACATGAACGTCAAAATTGTACAATTATGTAAAGAAATATTATAAAAATAAACCATTGGAAAATGATTCTTTCGCTGGTTTCGTAGTAGGTTAGTTCTACTGAGAAGATACCAGCAATAAGCTCAGAGCTAACTATATTAGAACTAGATTATCTCATATAGAATAAAAAATGGTAAATCTCCCGATAGCTGTTATACTAGGTAAAGGTAATCCTGAAGTACGGAAACGCGACTTACGTTAGTGTGAAAGTGCGTCACATCGATACACACATTGTCGAAAGTTTGTCACCGAGACACACGTTAGTACGAAAATGTGCACTGAGTTTGGTACGTATTTCGTAGATGCGGGCGAAAATTTGGAAAAAAATATATGAAAATCTGAGGTAAGTACACTTTCGTTGAGTTCATTATCACTTGGTACCAACGAAAAAATGAGAAGAGAGAAATTTCTACTATGCACATTTTAATCTTAAATTTAAACGTTACGTTAAATTTAAGATTAAAACGTGCATAATTGTTGTGTTGGCATTATGAAACAAGGTGTTGCAGCGCTGCAGCGAACTCATGTGACTGAGGGTTCATTCACACGGGTACGTCATAAGTTCATGACGTTAGAATATCACATGAAATCAGGTTTTATCGCGATTCGGTAAAATATTCGAATTATTCGAAACCTGATTATAACACTACCGACTTGAAATTACTAATATTCCCTCTAACCAACTAAAATAAATTACTTGTGCTAGGAATGGTTAAAAAAAGATTAGTTTATCGTCTACGTGTGAATGAGCACTTATGATTTCTCAACGCAAATACAAATGTCATGAACAGCTCTTTCTAGTTACTGTGAGTTAAAATATCGTACAAAGTTTCAACAAGTTACGGAGCATTTTCATGTATGTGTATGTGATATATTATTATATATATCACATTTTAGGCCAAACTTATTTCACCTGCAAGTCGGTACAGTACGTATCAGATCGATCTTGACGAACAAAGTATTCAAAATTATCTTACGTACATACTTAGTCTGGCCATAAATACTGTTACAATTAAAATAAGAAAGATATTACATTTGAATTTGGAATCTGTCATTTTTATACGATTGTTTATTATGTTTTCTAATTTTGGCGCCAATACATTGTACAATATTTTGCTATATTAAAATGGAGTGGGGTGATAAAGAAAACCGAATCGCTGTGATTGCATTACACAAAGTTGGTATGGAGCCGAATGTAATTTTTAAAACTCTCCATACGCTTGGTATTAGTCAAATGTTTGTGTACCGGGCTATTAATAGGTACAATGAGACCTCCTCTGTTTGTGACAGAAAAAGATCTGGCCGTCCACGTAGTGTTCGTACGAAAAAGGTGGTCAAAGCAGTAAGGGAAAGAATTCGAAGAAATCCTGTCCGAAAGCAAAAGATTTTATCTCGGGAGATGAAGATAGCACCCAGAACCATATCGCGCATTTTAAAAGATGACTTAGGACTTGCAGCCTATAAGCGACGCACTGGTCATTTTTTAACTGATAATTTAAAAAAGAATAGGGTGGTAAAATCGAAGCAACTACTGAAGCGGTACGCAAAGGGAGGTCACAGAAAAATTTTGTTTACGGATGAGAAAATCTTTACAATTGAGCAACATTTTAACAAACAAAATGACCGTATTTATGCTCAAAGCTCTAAGGAAGCTTCTCAATTAGTCGACAGAGTGCAACGTGGGCATTATCCGACTTCAGTGATGGTTTGGTGGGGTGTTAGCTATGAAGGAGTGACTGAGCCATATTTTTGTGAAAAAGGTATCAAAACATCGGCACAAGTGTATCAAGATACCATTTTTGAGAAGGTAGTTAAACCCCTTAACAACACCATGTTCAATAACCAAGTATGGTCCTTCCAACAAGACTCAGCGCCGGGTCATAAAGCTCGGTCCACGCAGTCTTGGTTGGAAGTGAACGTTTCGGACTTCATCAGAGCTGAAGACTGGCCGTCGTCTAGTCCCGATCTTAATCCGCTAGATTATGATTTATGGTCAGTTTTAGAGAGTATGGCTTGCTCTAAACGCCATGATAATTTGGAGTCCCTAAAACAATCCATACGATTGGCAGTGAAGAATTTTCCCATGGAAAGAGTGCGTGCTTCTATTGATAACTTGCGTCAACGTTTAAAGGACTGTGTTGCAGCCAATGGAGACCACTTCGAATAAGCTTTTTATATTTTAAATTGTTTTATATTTATGTATTAAACTAACAAACTGTAAAAGTAATAAATATTATTTGCAATAAAAAAAATGTTTTTTCTTCGTAACAATATTTATGGCTAGACTAGGTATAATCACGCCTTTATCCCTGGAGAGTTAGGCACAGAGGTGAACTAACACCCACATTGGTGAGCCTAATGTCGTATTCCGGGCACTATTGTTGACTGGAGTCATGCATCTGAGGCTTAGTCTGGGCAGTATATATCTGTCTAATGATAAACAGCCCTATCCCTTAGTCGCCTTGTACGACACCGCATGAGAAGAGATGGGGTGGCCCTAATTCTACTCTGCCAGAAACCACGCAGTGGAAATTATCTTAATACCTTATAATTCTCTCCTTCATGTTGATGGATTGTTCTGATTTTTCGGTATACACCTTTAGTTCGAATATATTAGAGGAAGTTTGAGAGTAGCACCAATCACGGAAAAGCTACGGGAAAATCGTTTGTCCTGGTTCGGGCATGTAATGCGTAGGGATAAAAGTAATTTTGTAAGGAAGGCACTAACTATGGAAGTGGATGGCTTCAAGGGGAGAGGGAGACCTAAACTGAGGTGGATGAACTGTGTGAATCGTGATATGGTTAAGAAGGGAGTGAATGTTGAGATGACTGCAACTAGAGATGAATGGAAAAAGAACACATGTTGCGCCGACCCCAAATAAACTTGGGATAAGGGCAGGAGGATGATGATGACTTTTAGTTCGAACGATAATATAATTTAAATCAAGCTGCGGAAGACGCCAGCTCAAGGAAGAGGCTTAAGTACCCCGACTTGGAACCGCTATGCCAGTTCGTGCCATTAGCGATGGAGACTTTGGGAAGTTGGGGTAAGGAAGCTTAAAGATTAATTAAAGAAATCGGACCAAGGCTCATCGAGGCAACTGGTAACACTCGTTCCGGGTCGTTCCTGGTCCAAAGGCTGGCCATCGCCATCCAATGTGGCAACGCAGCAAGTGTTATAGGCTTTTTACACTGGGAGCGATCAGGGGCGGGTTATTTGATTAGTATATGGACTAAGTATTGCTTGCAGTATAAATTTTACATATTGTAAGAATTTAAATCAATAAAACAGTTTAATTTTATCTTAATACCTTGCTATTAAGCTATGGACTTTGCAAGTCAATATCGATCTGATACTGACTGTACATCTGCTGTTTGGGATGAGGCTCTTCTTCCTTTAGTTTGGGCGAGTAAGCTGAGACCAGATTCAAAGTTGGAAGCCTTGGATGTCTCCGGGAACAAAGATAATATGATACGAGTATAATTGATAATGATGAAATTACTCACCCAATTTTGAATTGTTCTCTGTAAGGAAATTGCTTCGAAATAAAGAAATACTTGGAAATATGGGAGAATACGTCCACTCGTGTTATTTCACACATTTCCTGGGCGCTGAACGCTGTAGGCAAACAATATCAAACATTATATTAAATTGATAAACAAACATGTTTATGCTCAGCTCACGTCTATTTGCTCTTTCCTTTGTCGCACCATTAAGGTCTGGAATTCATTACCAGCTCACGTGTTTCCTTCTTCCTACAGTCCCGAATCCTTTAAGCGGGGCGTGAAAAAGCATCTAATGATGCCGTTTAGCGGAGTGTCACCATTATCATAGTATATGTAAGTAATAGTGACCCTCTTTTCTGAGACTTTGCCTTCAGCTTACCAATCAAGCAAGGCAAAGTCTAATTGACGTGTCCTATATATACATATAAATAGTAATAACCGCTGGAAATCCTAAATAATTTATAAGATTAGGTAACTTTATCGCAAATAAGTTGTCTACCTGACACCTACACCGGATTTCCATTAGTCAATCTAATTTAAGATTATGAATATCGAAATAGATATTTATTATTCAAAATAGAAATGATCAAACACTTCTTAGAAATAATTTGGTTTGTTTGTCTCACTGTGGTATGTTAAAACATCATTGCATTTGCATTATCATAATGAGATGTGGGTCTGAAAAACAAGTCGGAAACTTGTGTGCTTCGTAACAAATAGTACAATAATATATTTGACAGCCTCCGTGGCGTGGCGGTAGTGAACGCGGCCGCTACGCAAGAGGCGCGGGTTCGATTCCCACTCAGTGCAAATATTTGTATGTATGAATATGGGTATTTGCTTTGGTCTGGTCGTGCCTCGAAGAGCACGTTAAGCCATCGTCGGTCCCGGTTGTGACAGTCGTTACCGTAGTTGGAGCCCTAAAAAGTTCAATAACTGGTCTAACTGCTTCTCTTTGGGTTGTGAAAATGGCAGTCGCTTCACGGAAAATATCGAAGTTTAGGCAAATCCGCAGTTGACTGGTAAAGCGAACCCCAGACTTCGAGGTAAAAGATTAGGATGCGACTGGTATTAACGTTAAGGTGAAGAAGAAGATAATATTATTAGTTTCGTGATCATATTTACCATGTTTGTTGTGATCTGTTTGATAGAGTGTATGTGACTGATAGTATTATCATAACAATGTACCGAGAAGTAATACTCGTGAATAAGTTCACTGGAGCAATTTTCTCTAATATATTTATTTCTTACTATGTCAATTCATAACATAACATAAACTCACGCCTATATCTCCAAAGGGGTAGGCAAAGGTGCTAGCATTCACATTTCGTCAGTTTATGTTTAGGTTCCAATGTGGTGGTGAGCCTATTGCCATTAACCATGCAGTTATTAACCTGCGATAAATACAGACATAACTTTGAAAAGCATCGAAAAGTCATTGGTGTGTGCCATGGTAAAACCTGGGATCGAATCCGAGACCTCGTCTCAGCAGTCCATTACCCATACCACTAGGCTACCGCAGCTTTTCATGTTACATTCATAAAGGAAATCTCTGGAAGGACTCTTTTTTATACGAATAATTACCAGAGATTCAGAGATAAACCCAAGGCGACGGGGTTTGTTATGTCAGACTCAAAACAACTAAATTGCACGCATTCTGTGGGACGTACGGACGGGTTACCGGAGGTGAGATTGCTGGAGACATATCTTCAGCACCCCGGCCATTTCATTTTCTGCTAGATAGGCTCTACCCGTCATTCCCAGGTCCGCGCAGGAAGGACTTTCACCATTACAGATACAAATGCTACTGCTGGTATGGAGACCCTTAGTTTGACTGCCTCCTCAGATGCTTTTCGCACCCTGCTTTAAGCGCGGGTTTGTTGGTAAAAGAAAACATGTGTGCTGGCAAGTAATCTTGAGTCTCTATGGTGCGGCAAAGAAAAGAAGTGCCGAATAGCTTGGCAGGACCAAGCTATTTGGCACCTCTTTTTTAGAATTGGTTGCACCGTTTGAGTGACATCTCAGCCATTGCATGTATTGTTCTGTACAGGAAAGAAGAGGGTGAGACTAATTGAAAAATGTCATCGGAACATGTCATGGTAGAGGTACAAAAGGCAACCTCTCTAATCCACTGGAAAGTTTCGAGGATGTTGGTAAAAGTAACCTAAGAGCCAGTTAATTTCACAGATACGTACTGCTTTTTAAAAATGGGTAAATGCTGATATAATCCGACAGCAGTGCGATTTTTCCAGACTTTACTCCCTCCAGTCCTTCTAGTAACGGTACAGCTCGCAGTTTATGCAGTCTTTTCATTATCAAATTGTAGTGCATAGAA
This sequence comes from Eilema griseolum, assembly GCA_963662185.1. Lineage (NCBI taxonomy): Eukaryota > Metazoa > Arthropoda > Insecta > Lepidoptera > Erebidae > Eilema > Eilema griseolum. The sequence goes on along the minus strand of OY759239.1, from coordinate 10,847,090 downwards.
GTCGGTGGAATCTGTGAAAGATATTATTTTGAACAGGTACGATAGGACGTGGTATGAAAATTTGTGAGGATGTATGAACGTGTGCATAGATGTTTGTCATACATACATACATATAATCACGGTTCTATCCCCGGAGGGTTAGGCAGAGGTGAATTAACACCCACATTTCACCAATAATCGTATTTGGTCCCACGTAATAGGGGGTGAGCCTATTGCCGTATTCCTGAGGCTGAGTCTGGGCTGTATATATCTGTCTGATGTTAAACAGCCCTATCCCTTAGTCGCCTTGGACGACACCGCATGGGAAGAGATGGAGTGACCTATATTCTACTCTGCCGGAAACCACGCGGCGGAATAACACATATACATATTTGCACTGAGCAGGAATCGAACCCGCGCCTCCTGCGTAGCAGCCGAACGTTTTACCGCTACGCCACAGAGGGTTTCCGCACGACAAAAGAGGTACCTGTAGGTCGCGGGGGCGGAATTATATTTCACAAAGGTAGATGCACGGGTAAAACTAATAAATAATAACTTAGTCGTAACCTGTGTCGTAACTAAAGGTCGCAGAGATTTCAGCTTCCAATATTTGTCAGCCGGTTACGTAATGACCTCTCTGTGTACTCAGAAAGGTAATTTTGCGATGAAATTCGCTAGCCGGTCAATATAATGAAAAACTTTATACAGGGTGGTAGTTCAGCACAGAATTTTGCATCTCGAAGTAATTTACATACATAAAGTATTGAAAGTCTAGGCGAATATAAATGTGTGGGAGGTTTTAGTGTTTGATATTTTTCTAGCAGATTGTGTTACAAATAGCTTGCTAGGGAAATTGGATTGCGGATCAGAATCTGATACCAATAATCTTAGTATCTTATATTGAAATTGTTTAGATGGGTTATGTCAATACGATCTAGACGTCAAGAGTGTATTGAATAGGAAATAAGAAAAGGAAATAGGAATACAAGAGTATTATATTCTTACATATATGTACCTTACTACTATATAACACTATCACAGATTGTACTTCAGACTTCTGTAAACTATAGTATTCTGTAGTTCTGTACTTATGATAGATATGGCTGATAGATAGACGAAACAAAGTCTCGTCTATCTATCAGCACAGACTAGGTAAAATTGTCTAAGTAAATGCTATACACCTAAAGAGAGGTAAATAATATTTTTCTACGAATTAACATAGTTTACTCACGTTTTCAGATATCGTCAGCATCATAAAATCCACGATGACACACTCAAGTTCAGTGGTCGCTAGACTGTGTAAGGTTATACCATTGTCCTTGTCATTCACGAGGTGGGACAGCAGATTCGATGTGTAATAAGTGTATACGGTGTAAGCAGAAAGGAAGAAAGTAAGGTACGCGATCCTGAGGGACGGCAGCGTAGCTTCTATTGGTGGAACTGGAAACAAAAAGAAAGCACATAAATCTACATCTATATCTGCGTAGTTCCCGGCAGAGTAGAATTTGGACCACCCCGTCTCTTCCTAAGCTGTGTCCTACATGGCGAATAAGGGATAGAGCTGTTTAGCACCAGACAGATTTAAACAGCCCAGATTCAGCCTTAGATGCATGGCTTGTGTCAACAATAGTGCCCGAAAGACGTCAATCGGCTCACCTTCTATTACGTGGGACCGAATTCAATGATTGGTGAAATGTGGATGTTAATTCACCTCTGTCTAACCCTCCGGGGATAAAGGCGTGATTATATGTATGTATGTATATTATAAAGCTAAAGAGTTTGTTTGTTTAAACGCACTAATCTCAGGAAGTACTGGTTCGAATTAGAAAATTATTTTTGTATTGAATAGTCCGTTTATTGACAAAGGTTTTAGGCACCATCACGCTAATACTTAAAGGAACGGAGCAGTGATCATAAATGTTTACAAATCTGGCATATTTCCATACATTATTTTTAATAGAGTAAAAAATTACGGGCTTAAAGGAGTAATATAAGGTTTCTAAATATACCACGGGCGACGCTGGGCGAGTCACCTAGTGTTATATAAAATTAGAAAAGAAATACACCAGGCGGTAAAATACAATTGCCAATACTACCAGTGCCATCTATCGGTGGTTAACTGCATCTATTTTTTATATAGGACACGTCAATGTGATTTTACCTCGCCTGATGGTAAGCTAAAGGCAAAGTCACAGGAAAGAGGGTCACCATAGCAGACACGATCATGTTATAATGGTGGCACTCAGCTGGACGGCTTGCTTGCATTTTCACACTCCGCAAAAATAACGGCAAAATACGCAGATGATATCACTGCGAGAGAAGGAAAACTCGAAATAAAACCCTGTACCAACCCGTCTGGCCAACGTGGAAACAGTAGGCCAAAGCGTCCCAACATTGGGAGAGGCCTATATACAACAGTGGACATAGGCATATTTTTATTTTATTTTAAATTCACAATGTTTGTCCTAAACCGGAAAATAATTATTCCCGCTCTAAACAGTTACATAATTTATGAACATTGGAGAACTGAAGCATTTCAAAATCTCGCGTGTGATTGATTTAAAAATTTGCACACTTATCTAATACTGATGATAATCCTACTTATTTTATTATCATATAGGTATTCAATCATGCTCTAACGGGTTAACGAATCAGGCGGCCTAAAAAGGTCACATTGAGCGATTCTGCTACAAACGAGTAACTTTATGAATTTCCAGAAGTTTTTTTTTAATATAGAACACGTCAATTAGACTTCGCCTTGCCTGATAGTAAGCTGAAGGCAAAGTCTCAGAAAAGAGGGTCACCATTACTTGCACATACCGTGTGACAATGGTGAAACTCGGCTTGACGGCCTCATCATATGCTTTTTCACGCCCCGCTTAAAGGACCTGGGACTGTAGGAAGAAGGAAACAAGTGAGCTGGTAATGAATTCCATGTCTTGGTGGTGCGGCAAAGAAAAGAGTCTCCGAACCGCTTGGTTCTTGCTCGTATATTCTGCACAGTGTGAGGGTGACATTTAACCCCTGTAGGTGTTGTCCTGTGTAGGAAAGGAGAGGGTGGAATTAGTTGAAAGAGCTCATCAGAGCATTCACCATGGTAGAGACGGTAAAATACAGCCAAGGAAGCAATATCTCTACGCATCTGCAAAGGCTCAAGAATGTTCGTGACCTCAGGATTCCCAATAATGCGGACCGCGCATCGCCGCTTTTATATATATAGAGGTACTCACTATGCTGACAATATCCTCCGATCACCATAAGGAGCTCATAAGCGAAACTGCATTCCAGTCCTCCAATCAGTTTGAGTTCGCACTTTTTCAGTATGTAGAATAGTATGCTGATTAACAACGCCATACCATAGAGGCAGTTCCATACCGGCCGAGCAAACGGCTTGCTGAAGAATTGGGGGTAGAACACGTTGTCCACGCGACGGAGTATGAAGCCTAACCTGAAAGAGAAAAGTTATATGTTCTATCATCGAATTGAACGGGAAAAAGTGAAATATTCAATGAACCCTCGTCCAGTTTCCTACTTCCAATTCAATGTAAATAGATTTCATCATCATTGTTTAAACATTGTTTCCAGTTACATACCTATCGGGTTCCGGTAACAAGTAAAGTTATTATTTGAAGATAAAACGTTTTTAAAAATGTGGACCTATTTATTATGGGTTAGTCGGGAAATATTTGTCGGAATATATAGATATATAAAGTCAAAATATCAAAAAAATATATAAGTAGGTACATGACTTCAGTATTCACCGGGGTTTTCGGAGCTCTGGAGAATTTGTGCTGACAGTGGGAAGACTAAAGGCTTGTCCTGCTTTGTCTTCTACACTGATGGCACAGAAACTCTGTACTAACATAGTTGGCAGCGCAACTGGGACTCCTCTGGTGTTACAAACGTCCATAGGCCACGGTAACCACTATCCATCAGGTGGGCCGTGTGCTTGTCTGCCACTGAAGTGGTATAAAAAAAAGCCCAAATTAACATCACCCCCAAACCACAAACCTTTAGGCTCTGATGCATACTTGCCGCAACGCATATTGGTATACACCAATCGCCAATTATTTCAATTGGTTTTATAAAAATAATTAAGTTATTGGATTCTTATCATAATCCTATTTCGATTAAGATAGGAAAATTTTTAATCAGTTCAGGTGAGATTCGAACCCGCGATCTTTCTCTTACAGGGAGAATGCTCTAACCACTAAGCCACCGAACTTCGCCAGAAACAATTCAAATCTTCCTATATATCCGTCTGTAAGAGACAGATCGCAGATTCGCATATTAAATGCTTTAAAATTTCATTCATATATAAGCCTATTTTTTTAAAACTGGTATGATATATATTGAATAATACACTTTGTACTTTCCAGATGTTAGTTGCTTTATTACACTACTGTCCATCCCAAGGTTGCCTGGAAGAAATCGCTTTCAGCGATAAGGCTGCCCATTGTGCATTAAACTGTATGCATGCTAACTACAAGTTTTACTGTAATTTATTGAAAGAAAGAAAGAAAGAAAGAAAGAAAATGTTTTATTTTGATTCTCACAGTGTGTTACTTATGTACTATACTTACAACTAACCTTAACCTAGTAATACTCTCACACTGTGTGAACCTAAATAGGGCCCCATCTCAGCATTAAATGCTACGCACACAGAGAATGCGCAGCGCTGGTTTTCAGATGGGGCCGCTAGTAGAGTAATTGGTGTAGAATAAAGAATTATCTATCTATCTATCTACCATATATCGTATAGTGAAAAAGTACAAGTGTAGTGTACAAGACACACGTCTTATTACTGAGAAGTAGTGTCTTATTCAATATGTGTAGCAGATTCCACCAAGCACCATCAATTACAAATAAAAAAATGTATTTATATTCTATACAACAAGTACAGAAACAAACCCGAGGAGTGCCAGACCGAGAGAGATGGCCCTGGGTCGGCTGGGGTGGGAGGTATCTACCTGTCAACCTCAACCAAAAATAAAAGGTACAGAAACAAAAGCATTATAATAGATGTAGAATAATGGAAATTAACAAAATTAACATTCTTGTGATAAATATTTATGTAACTTTTTCAATCTTACCTCCACGAATGAGCTTCATGGATGGGATACATATCTTCTAAATGTTCCATCCGAAAACTCATGGGCCTAAGATGCATGTCAATAGACATATTCTGAGCCTTGATAACCTTTCGGATCTCATCTAGCGTAGACAAATTTGCTTCTAAGCCTTCAGATATGTACGATACACTGCAAAATACGTAAATAATGCATTCTTAAAAGGGATTATTGTAGAGCTTCATCTCTCAAAGAGAAAAAAGAAACCTTATAAAAGCCTTCGCTGTCCGCTTGTCTGCCGAGACCCTTTCACAGAAACGAGCCGATGAACCGATAAAGGGATAAACGACATAGCTCCTTCGATGTATTCGTAACGTTAAGTTCATCCCTCGGTTTATAGGGGAAAAAATTTAATAAATTTGAAAATAAAATGGAAAGATACAGGCGTACCGGCAGAAAAACATATCGGGTTGAAAAGTTATATAATAAACGAAGTTTTTTTTGCAACTCCGACCACGTTAAACACTGAATCCGTTTCCGTATCCTACAGGAGTCTAATAGGATCTGTATGCATTTAATTATTTGTTCCAATCAATCTATTACCCTATTGTAGTCCACTGCTGGATATATGCCCAATGTTGGAAGGCTTTGGCCTACTGCTTCTACGCTGGCCAGACGGGTTGGTACAGGGCTTTATTTCGAGATTTCCCTCTCTCGCAGTTAAGTAAGTGAAGTAAGTATATGAAGAAGTCACATTGATGTTTAAAATTGCGCGAATCTTGCTTTCTTTTCACTTACTTGAAACCATACATTGCCCTTAAAACATCCAGCATCTTACATCCAAGGACTGTCTGTCTCCAGAGGGGTTCAAACGTATTTACAGTTCCCGAGTATGAAGAGAGACGATCGCAATCGTAGAGAGAAGTCACGTGGACGGTAGTGTTCATTATGTCTGTAATAATATAAGTAATAAAAAATGTTTAATTAAATCTGTTATACATTAATAAAAAGTAATAATTAAACAAAAGTTAAAATGCGTCGTGGAATTCCTCCGCCTGCCTCTTGTGGTAGCGCTCCCAGAAGACTAGCAGCATTGCCACGTTGTAGGGCAATGCTTATTCTTTGACCTAAAAAAGGCCAGCCCTCTGGTCACGAGAAGCGTCGACCATACGCTTTGCAATCTCCCTGAAGAGATTACGGGCGCTCGGACCCCACGGCCCAAACGTTTCGACTCCAAACGGCACAAATTCATAATCACCAGTGAGATTGGAATATTTGCGGCGCTTAAGAGCCTCTGTAGAAGCTGCAGCAGTACCGGCACAGCCAGCCGTGCCAGGTATATGGGTAGGGACAATAGTATTCTACAACATTCTACACAACGCTATCTACACCCATGGTAAGCATAGCTTAATTAGCTTGTGTTATGGAATGTAGATTACGGATAAACATACTTAGATAGGTACTTTTTCTTCACCCAGACCAATGCAAATATACATATTCATGCATACCGGTAACATATACATATAACTAACTTAATAATTCAATGCGAGATAATAGATTCACAAAGTAAATTTGGCAAAAAAATTCATGAAGGAACAGAAAAGTTTGGTATATTTCAAATATCTTTTCATCACGTGGCTGAGGCTTGCAAAGTTAAATATAAATTTAGCAATCGACACCCTCCGTATTACCCTTTTAATAAATTAAATATAAAGTACAGGTAACGACAAAATTAGTTTAATAAATTCTAATTTATTTATCCCTGTAGCCCCTAAACTTCAAATATATTAACTTAGAAATTTGGGGATCATAAAACTATTTACACGTGGATTATTGTTACATACACACACATACACACACATATACTAACTTGCACCCACTCATTCACAAGTACTAACAAAAATCTGCCTAGTTAAGAGATCTGAATATCACATATCCAACTTCACAGTGTAAACTGTGTACATTTTTTGAAAAATATAGATTTTTATTTTATTATTATTTTATATATTCCAGTTTTAAAAGGTTTGTACTAAAATATGTAGAACTTAAGTTTTTCGTTTACTGTACTTCTGAAACCAAAGTTTAGAAATAAATTCATTCTATTTTACCTTATTTTTTAAAACTTTATCGACACTGGTTAACGAAAACAGAAGTTTTTGTAAGCGATAAAAATACGTACTCACTTTTCACGTTCAGCTCCCCTAAAATGGGGTGATTCGTTGGCCGGGATATTTAAAAAATAATGATGAATGTAAATGATTGATACACGGTTTTTAGTCATCAATACCATACGTTGATAAATATATTTTATTTAACAAACGTATTCCCACTTGTCTAGAAGGGTAGATAATCTAAGAGCAATATAAAGGATATTGTCCAACTTGTATGGGCGCTTGGCCTTATGGACAGATAATAATTGGGCAAATATGATACAGGTTTGGTAGGTCATACTAGTGAGAAATAAAATAACATCATATGGTTGTATCAGAGTTCATCATTTATATTATTTATTAACCATAGTATTTCGTCAATTTTTGTTAAAAGATTAGATGTATTCATCATTTCTTTATTATTCAGAGTCATAAGTTATTAAAAGATCCTGGAATTGGGCAGGTGGGTTTACCCTAGGGACTTATTTAAGTTGGTATGTACCACACGCCAATAATATTAACTCTAAAAACAGAATCGGCTTTCGCAAGAAATTGAAAAAATGTAGGTCAAGATAATAATAATAATAAATAAATAAATATTCCACGACATTCTACACAACGCTATCTAGACCCATGGTAAGCATAGCTTAACTAGCTTATGTTATGGAATCTAGAATGCGGATAAACATACTTAGATACTTTTTTTTTTTTTGTAAATACTTACATATTATACATAGAAACACCCAGACCAATGCAAATATACATATTCATGCATACAAATATTTGCACTGAGCGGGAATCGAACCTGCGCCCCCTGCATTGCAGTCGAATGCTCTACCGCTACGCCACGGAGGTCGTCAAGATGACAAGCGAATGACATTTTATAGGATTTCTTTCCAGTTGCCATAAGTATAAAAACACAAGTTCAATCGATTAAACATAAGAATGTATATTTCAATGAACTAATTGATTAAATACTAATTATTTAAAGATATTTCTTGATACTCCAAGAAATTATTATTAGTTCGGTAAAAATTAAACATGATTATTGATCAATAGCTACATTTGCGAACGTCGTGTCCATGGGAGGCCAGTTTTGGACATTGCCCTTTAATCATGGAGGTAGAACAAGACGGTATTTCTATTCCAACTGAGCAGTCCAATTGGGGAAGTGCTTCCGCCCTACAGAATACTGCCATAAGTCAAAGTCACAGTCATAAATCATGTATTTTGCATAGACTATTAAATCGGTGCTTATAAAACGTCAGTAAAAAAGGAAACATGAAAACCAGTTTAGTAAATGAACCACGGCCGGTTCGAAACGCAGCCCCGACCTGAGAAGACTCCGGCAAGTAACTCAGCGGGCGTATTTTTTTGGTCTATTTATAAACATACACTTAGTCCACCTAATCTAAATGCAAAAATGTACTTGAGTAAAATATTGTGAGTATAATAACTCCGTGTTGTGTTCCCGGCGGTGGGTAGGATAGCCAGCGCTCACTGGAGAGTTCTTGTGCTATCAGTGGGAATAAAAAAGGCTATCCTACTTTTTCTTTTCCACTAACGCCTGAAAAACTCTGTTCTTGTAAGAACGACTGTGACTCTCCTGGTGTTGCACATAGGTACCCATAGATCACCACTTTCCATCAGGTGGGCCGTGAGTTTGTCTGCCACCTAAGTTGTGTAAAAATATATATATATATATAAATATTTAAAATACTACCTTCCTTGTTGAACTCCATGTCTACACTGAACCAGGTTCTACAAACTTATTTTATGAGATACAAACACTTTTTTAAACAGACAGGCATATTGTTAGCGTAGAATAATTAATATATAGGGTGTTACAAAAACGTAGAAAAACGATTGGACGTATCATGAGTTTTTTTATACAAATTAGGTGATAGGCAAGCACACGGCCCACCTGATGGAAAGTGGTTACCGTGACCTATGAACGTGTGCAACACCAGGGGAGTAACACCCGTGCTACTGACTCTATAAGAACAGAGAGTTTCTGTGCTGTCAGTGCAGAAGAAACAATCAGGACAAGCCTTTAGTGTTCCCACTGACGGCACAAAAACTTATAGAACCAAACGCATCTCTTGTTAATTGTAATGCGCCTACCTCGTACTAGCTCAGCACCACCCTATGGTAGACTGGCAGAGAATGCCTACGGCATTAAGTCCGCCAATGTACATCGTGCATAAAGTATAAATAAATAAATAACAATTTTACCGTCTGTACCATGGGGAGTGTTCTGATGAGCTCTTCCAATTAGTCCCACCCTCCCCTTTCCTACACAGGACAACACGTGCAGGTCTTAGATGTCATCCGCACACGGTGCAAAACATCTGATCAAGAACCAAGCGGTTCGGAGACTCTCTGTCGCACCATTAAGGCCTGGAATTCATTACCTGCTACAGTGTTTCCTTCTTCCTACAGTCCCGGGTTCTTTAAGCGGGGCGTGAAAAAGCATATGATGAGGCCGTCAAGCTGAGTGTCACCATTGTCACACGGTATGTGTAAGTAATGGTGACCCTCTTTTCTGAGACTTTGCCTTCAGCTTACCACCAGGCAAGGCGAAGTCCGATTGACGTGTCCCATATAAAAGAAAAAAAAAAACTATCCAGTGAGCTCTGGCTCTCCCACTCACTGCCGGAGACACGACACGAGGTTATTATACCTAGCCGAGGTATTCTGTAGGGTGGAGGTACTCCCCCAGTCGAACTGCTCAATTGGGACGGGAATACCGTCGTGTTCTATTTTTATACGAAGGAATTCTTTTAATAATGTGGTGAAATACATGAATTGAATGGTAGGAAACGAATCCGGATATCTTGACAACCATTGTGCTGTAGCGGTAGAACGTAGAACTGCTACGCAGGGGGCGCGGGTTCGATTCTTGCTCAGTGTTAATATTTGTAAGGCATTTTTTTATACCACTTAGGTGGCAGACAAACACACGGCCCACCTGATGGAAAGTGGTTACCGTGGCCTATGGACGTTTGTAACACCAGAGGAGTCACAGTTGCGCTGCTAACCCTGTAAATACAGAGTTTCTGTGCCGTCAGTGTAGAAGACAAAGCAGGACAAGTCTTTAGTCTTCCCACTGACAGCACAAATTCTCCAGTGAGCTCTGGCTGCCCTACTCTCCGCTGGGAACACAACACGAAGTTATTATAGCCGTCGTATAGTCGGACTGCTCAATTAGGCGGAAATACCGCCGTGTCCTACCTCCTTAAAAAATTGCATAATTGCATGAAATAAAGGCGTGATTATATGTTTGTGAATGTGAATATTTGCATTAGTTTGAGTGTTTCTATATTATTTTGTGACGCGATTAGGGCCTAAATATGTACTAATAACTACTCTACACGCTATCAATGAAGGTATTTGGTACCCTGCCAATTTTCAGTGACGAATCCCAAAATTATTGTGGTTTGTACTGCGCTCGTTCGCCCACTTCATTCCATTCATAAATCTGTATAAATGGAATGAATGAAATGATGAATGAATGGAATGACCATTGTTCATGATCAATTTGCAAGATTTAAACACAATAGGAAAGACTGTAGGTGGTTCGCGGAACCCCTGTTAAAATATAATCCACATTTAGCTCGCGTCTAAATATTTTATTAACCACATTTGGAAAGCTACACAAACCAATTATAAATAATGATTGTTTTCATTGTCTTGCAACTCGTTATATGGGAATATATTATTAATGTGTTGTACTATACATTCAAATAGACGGGTAGACCCGTATTCTAGAACGACTTATAGGTAATTAAACTATCATGTTCTCTCAAATTAGTAGTTTTTTTTATTACCTGTTCGGTGGCAGACAAGCGCACGGCTCATCTGGTGGAAAGTGGTTACCGTGGTCTATGGACGTGTGTAACACCAGAGAAGCAACACTTGTGCTGCCGACCCTGTAAACACAGAGTTTCTGTGCCGTCAGTGTAGAGGACAAAGCAGGACAGTGAAGCAGGAGTAGTGAAGTTATAGGGATATTTACCATGTTGTACAATTCTGAGTTTCCGATATTTCGGCGCTGTTGCAAGCACCATGATCACGGAGGATATGTCAGAAACTCAGAACAGCACAACATGGTAAATATACCGATAATTTTAATATTAACCTCCCTCAGTCCTAAATCTCAATTTATCTGAAGACAGATTGGTAGATTGGACAGATTGTCTATGCAAACTGTCCAGAAATAAATCGAGAATCAAAGTACCACTCCAGAATACTTTCTTCTTTTTGAATGCTTTTGCAGCAAATAACCGTAATTTGTCAATCTTTAATATCGATTTATCTGAAGACAGATTCGTAGACTGAACAGATTGTCTATGCAAACTGTCCTGAAACAAATCGAGAGTACCATTCTAGAATACCTTCTTTTTCTTCTTTTTGATGGCTTCTGCAGCAAATCACTGCAATTTGCCATTGTCAAGTAAGTAAATGTCTAAAAAATTATTAATGGCGAGACGCCAATGTCAAGTTCTTCAAGAATTTCTATCAGTGCCTCATTAGTCACGCCAGCTAGAATACCCTCATCATCATATGCACAGGTAAGCCTAATAAAGCAAGTGTTTCCTGTATTTTCACCGTACTTATGAGCGTTGCTTTGCCGCTATTAAAATTTGGAGATTGGTAGTAGAAGGGTAAAAAATTAGGGTAAAAAATTTAGAGTAGCTTTCGATCGATTCTCAGACTAACCTAGTGGTAAGTCCGTGAATCGTAAAATACATTAAAAATCCAGGAAACCTTTACCCCTTTTAGGCTTCCCTATGCAACTTATATACGAGGCAACACGTAATTTATGTTTTGCATATTTATGCACACACATCGGTCAAACCTTTTTGGAGGAGTTTGTAGACAAACACTGTGATACGTGAATTTTATATATAAAATTCCGGGGGCGAAACCGGAACCCGCTCGTGTTCTTATAAAACATTTTTGTGGTAAAAATAAGAATACAAAGCCAACGTAAAAATGTCCAGAATTGTGTTAGAAAACTTGTCGAAAAGTGGGCTCTAACGAATACAGGACAATGATGCGGAGCACTTGTTAGTTGACCAGTTGAGGTTTTCATAGACACTTGACATTTCTTGGGACTATTTTAGCAAAATTGTGTTAGAAAGGTAGTTACTATACATGGATCTATCGTAATATAGTAGGTATTTTACTCTCAATAGTAATATTTATAGCTATCGAAAAAAAAAAACATAATTTACCATAAATAATAAAGGTAACAGAAGCTTCAAATAAAAAAGACAATATTTTGTATGAAATCGTATCTGTTATGATATTTTTTGTAATGACATGTATGATAAAATATTATAACAAATTGAGAACCTTTCTAACTTTAGGAAGTCGGTTAATAATTACCTATAAAACAGAATTATTAAAATACTATTGTGTTATAGACATTTCCACATATTTTATTATTTTCGCGATCGGCGATCGGTCTATAATAGAGAGAGCTGTCCAGTTATTGAGTGTTTTATTTGACAAATATGTCAAGCACAGACATAATGCTGGTTCTATAAAGGTATGTGTATGTACTTCTTAAACGGTTACGTCACGGGGTGTAAACTATTTAAGCCAGCAATAGATCACTTAACCACCAGCTTAGCCTAGACAAGGCAGAGCAGCACAGCACTCCGAGGGTGGAAAAATTGTAAAATATATTCACCCTAAGGCGGATTTTCTGAAATAATGTCATTAATTAATTTCGGCTTGTATTTAAATTTATGTTTATGTTAAATTACCTTTCAGAATAGATGTAGTTATCAATATGGATAAATACCCATCTAAATGAAAAAAATAATGTTTAAATCTAAAACCCGACAACTGAAAAATCACGCTCGTAATCGCGGTCGTATAGCACTTTTACCTATTATATTGTTTTGTTAGACTAGGCAGTATACGAGTGATCGTATGCCACTTAGGCTAACAAAATAATAGACGTCTAATTGTCTGGGGCTATTAGACGTATATTGTTTCTGGGGCGATCCTTGATAATTTTTTGTTTAAAATAATACATATTTTTTTCAGTCAATACTAAACAGGACATATTTGTCTTAAATTTATTTTTAACACAGTACTTAATAACTGAATCTAATGTGGCGCACATAAGATTCAGTGACCCGTTATATAGCCTATAACCAGCGGACAACTAAGATGCTTCTAACGATACCTTATTAATCCAGTTCAAATAAGTGGCTTAGGAGCAATGTGGGAACAAACGAACCTACATACACACACATGTACATGTGTATGTACATATGCAGGTTCATCTGTTACTCTGTATGTACATGGTCTATCAAAATAATAACTCTCCTTTTGCTTAGCCGAAGTCAAGTAAAAAATGTTTACCAAAATGGATAAATACTCACCAAAATGAACAAATGCGGTGAGCATTCTGCATGATGAGGTCACCAAATGGAAAAATGGTCACCAAATGGATAAATGGTCACCAAATGGAAATATTGTCACCAAATTTGTTTCAGGCTTATGTTTCGCAGGTCTCTATTTCTAAGTGAGCAAGCATGCATTTTGGTGACAAGAGAGGAAGAGAAAAGGTGACACCAAAACTTCATGTGCGGGCCAAACCTGTGCCGTATAAAGAAGTCTTTGCCTCACGGTGAAGTATTGTTTAGCCCTGTTAAGTATAGTTGTGTACAGGTTTCTTAAATCCCAGCTTGCCCTTGTTTTCCATGTACCTGCGTTGCTGGACATCGCTGGATATGTCGTATTTCAATATTGTTACCATTAATTTCAACGTTATTATTCCAGCAACGCCTTCCTCGTGACAAAAGGCTGATTTAAGGATAACATTAAGAACATAACCCTCTGCAGCCCATTGTTACAATATGGTGTCTTTATAACAAGGGTTTCCTTTCCCCATAGCGATTAATTAGATTTTCTTATTAAAAGGCGGTTAGCTTAAGACTAATATAAAATATTTTTTGTAACAATTATAAATATAAACTGAACTGGAATTTTAGGTTCATATTTTTTATTTATTTAGTTAAACTTTTTGCACAAATACACAAAGATTGTACAAAGGCTGCTTTGTCCTCTACACTGACGGCACAGAAACTCTGTGCTTACAGGGTCGGAAGCGCGAGTGTGGCTTCTCTGGTGTAACACACGTCCATAGGCCACGGTAACCACTTTCCATCAGGTGGGCCGTGCGCTTGTCTGCCACTTAAGTGGTATAAAAAAAAGGCGGACTTAATGCCACAGGAATTTTCTACCAGTCAACCTTAGGGTGATGCAGAGATATTTATATGTAAGTTAGGTGCACGAAGTGTTGTAGTGAGAGTTTTTCTCTGTTTGGTACACAAATAATAACTTTATATAATAAAAATTTAATTAAATAAATAAAATAAATAAATAATAATATATCTATATATAAACATATACAAACATCATAAACTACATACACATTTTTGGTAAACTTTTTTTAGTTCTACCCTCTCCTTTCCTAAAAAGGGCAACACGTGCAGGGCTTTGATATCACCCGCACACGGTACAGGGTATCCGATCAAGAACTAAGCTGTTCGGAGACTCTTTCCTTTGCTGCACCACTGAGACCTGGAGTTCTTTACCAGCATACGTGTTTCCTTCTTCCTATAGTCCTTGCTTTTTCACGCCCGCTTAAGGACGAGTCCCTTTAAGTGGGGCGTGAAAACGCATCTGATGAGACCGTCAAGCTGAATGTCACCATTGTAGCATGCTACGTATCTATAATGGTGACCCTCTTTTCTGAGACGTGCCATGGTGAGTGTTCTGATGAGCTCTTCCAATTAGTCCCACCCTCCCCTTTGAGAGTCTCCGAACCGCTTGGTTCTTGCTCGTATATTCTGCACAGTGTGAGGGTGACATCTGTACTTCCCCAGTCGGTGTACTTAATTGGGACGGAAATACAGTCGTGTCCTACCTCCTTCAAAAGGGACAAATTAAATTAACGTAACAGTCACTGACGACCTAGTTGGTGGCGACGAGTTCAGTGCGTAAAGAGTCTTAGATGGAACAGCATATGGGATGGAATAGAGCATACAGCAAGGTCATCACAAAATATATTCATACGTAACATTTGAATTTGGAAACAGTCATTTAAATTTTCATACACTAACGACTGACACTAATTGCCTTAATCGGCTTATTCTGGATTAAACCGCTTTCAACTGAACCAGAAACTTTTTATTTTTAATACCAGTTCGTTAAAAAAATCCCATTGCAAAGTTAACAATTTAAAACTACAACTTTAAATCTGGTGCTAACAAGATTATACGTAAGCCTGGTTACGTAGCGTTGCAAATTGACATCCGTGAGCAAAGGTTTATAGGAATGGTTTGAGATTACCAATTTATGTCATGGATATTATCACTCATAAGGTATCGAGAAACTGCCTCTGTGGCGTGTGTGTGTGTGACATTTAAAGATAACTCAAAAAACATGATAATACAACATTCCTTAAAACCACAAAGGTTTGTGATGGATGCCGCAGGTTAGTTCTTAAAAGTAGATTTTGCAAAGACTACCTCCATTCTTGCAAAATATATTTTGAATTTTGTTTGTTATACCTATGGTTGATTGTGATGGTCGATGGCCAGGAGTCCTTACAACTTCTTAGGTACACTATTGTCAGAATACACTGACAAGTTTAATTAGATACATTTTATAACGATCTTCGATTGAGGGGGAACACTCTGAGCACTAAGCCCCGAAACCATCTAAATTCTTCTAGACATTTATCCGTCGTGGGGCAAACGTGGGAGCCATCTACCGATATTCTTACGAACTACTGGTACCAATGAATGATGTTGCAATTATATTTAGACATTGATATTTGCTCAAACTATTATAGTACCAATCCCGTCTGACCAGATTCAATTTTTTCTATATACACACATCAACAAAGTCTAGGGAACAAGGACATTTCTAGTTTTTATTTAAAAACCCTTTCTTGTAATAGTGAGTGTTTTATATCAATAGAAGGGTATTTTTATACCGTTTTTAATTTTAATTTTATAAAAACATTTTCATACCAATTTTTTTTTTTTTAAGAAAGAATTGAATAGTGCCAATATTGAGTATTACAACCTTCTATGATTAGGCACAAAAATAACGAGGTAGTAAGAAATACAGTAATTAACCGTACTTTAAACGTTTTTAATAATCTGTAGGACCTCCTAAAGCATTAGCAACAGCTCGACAACGGCGTGGCATACTTAGTATGAGATTGTCAATCATCGTCTGTGGAATATGGCTCCATACACTGCGAAGGTGTAAAAAAAGTTGTTCTTCAGTGTTCAGATTTTCCAAAGAATCACTGAAAGCTCTTCTCCCAAGCAAATCCCAGGCATGCTCTATGGGATTGAGGTCGGCAGACTGAGCAGGCCATTCCAACGTCGTCATATTGTGCTCGCTTAACGCATTGACCACTACCCTCGCGGTGTGTGACCGTGCATTATCTTGCATGAACATAAAATCTTGACCGAACTGCTGTCGATGAGGGATTACCATGGGGTGTATAACCTCCTGAATGTATTGGTTTGCATTCAAATTGCCCCGTATCCAAACGAGGTCGGTCCTTCCACCAAGGCGAATTCCAGCCCATACCATGATTGTTCCACTTTGGTAAGGATGAACTTCTTGCGGATTCTGGAGACGACTCCGACGTCCAGGAACTCGCCATATACGCACTCTTCTCGAATCAGGATGAAAACCGAAGCAAGATTCGTCGGAAAACAGAATCCGTGCCCATTGATGGTCGGTCCACTGTAAATGTGCGTTAGCCCACAATAAGCGACGACCTCGATTTCCACGTCGAAGAGCTGGAACCCTAAGCGGTTTGCGAGCATAAAGATTGACTTCGTGTAGTCTTCTTCTGACAGTTTGATCGCTAATAACCACTTGATGCTGAGACTGGAGGCCTGCGACCAACTGACGAGCAGTAATCGTGGGTTGCCGCCTTGCGGAATTTTGCAAGAAACGATCTTGTCGCGGGGTAGTAACCCTATTTCGTCCCCTGTGACGTTCGGCAACATCCCCTGTAGACCTGTAGCGTGCCCATAATCTGCAAATTACGCTTGGTTGGGTGTTGACAGCATCCGCTACGTCGCGTTGAGTTCGTCCAGCTTGCAGCATACCAACAGCCCTTAACATCTCTTCGCGACTTAAATGACGACGTGACATGATGACTACAGTCACAAAAATGCACAAACCATACGTAAAAGACGTATTATTGATAATAAACGTTATTTACAATCAAAAAAACTGCACAATCAAACACTTTTAAAAGTTTTCCCTCCATATTCGAAAATCATTACTTATTTAAATTTATTTTTAAATTTCGAACAACTCTGTAATCTACTTTATTCTATTTCTATTTATTTGCTGCCAGTTATTTGCAAAACAAGATTTACACGAAAAAAAATAATTGGGGTCATCTTGTTCCCTAGACTTTGTTGAGGTGTTTATTAATTGATTATTAAATGATTCAAAATTTCTTTTAATTTTATAACGATGTTCGAAGTTATGATTGATTGATTGATTTATTTATTTATTTAAAAACAACAGTGGTTCATCTTTGTTAGTATCACTTATATCTAGGTTAGTATATTATTAATAGTTATTATAGTATTACAAGGGCCATTGCTGTACCAACCCTCCCGCTATGGCACAGCAATGATTTACATGGAGGCAGTCCAGCCTTCGCGCGATCATATTCAGGATGCTGTTGTCGCTCGCCCGCACCCTATGCACCAAGGACGCGCATCTCTTCCTCATCGTTGCGTAAAAGCAGTCCACCCGGGCCTCTGCGAACATCCCCGATGCACTGCAGAAGCGAGGTAACCCCAACAGCACCCTGAAGGCGTTATTATACTGTACTCTAAGGGCACTGTAAGCTTTTTGAGTATACCTGGCCCACAAGCAGCACGTATAGAACGAGGTACAGAAAGCTCTAAAAAGTGTGAGTTTGACCTCTCGTGAACAGCGTGCAAACCTGCGGGCCAGCATATTTGCTCTCACTGACAGCGCCCTTCGTTCCCTCTCAATGTCCTGGTCGTCCTTGAGGTCGGCAGTCAACACATGCCCAAGGTATTTAAAATTATATACTCTTTGCATAGGTTGATTATTGAGTATAATCGGCGGTATTTGAGCATATTGTTGACTCCCGGCCCCAAAGACCATAACTTGACTTTTTTTTACATTATATGCTAAGCCGTGTGAGAGGGCGTACGATTCGCATTTGGCCACCAGAGACCGCATGCCACAGACAGATGCACTCAGCAGTGCCATATCGTCCGCGTAGCTGATGTTATTGACGCAGACCCCGTCTATGCAGCAACCGACAGTGGCACCACTGAGTTCCTCTATCAGATCGTAATTAAGTAAGTTATGTTGCCAATGAAATAATATGACTATTGTTTAAAACATGTTTTCATTTTCAATGAGGAACCTTACTACTTATTTATATTGTTAAGTGGCGCATTATCGCTGGTTTTGTATTGCTGTCAAATTTCATACAAATGATTAGTAAATGAAGGAAATGTCTTCAGTGGAATAAACAATGACACTGTGTGGTGCATTTCAGGGTAAAAAGAAAGGTCCTCATCGTTTCCCTACTCATAAGAAAAGACGGATGCTGTAGATTAAAGCCCTGCGCATCTAAAACTGGATACCAAATTCGTCTGCTAGAATATGTAACTATAATTTCAAACCTGACGATTTTTATGTAGGTAAGGATTTCTCTTCTTCATCTCTTCTTTTTAATTCGCCACTGTCATGCATTTTTATTGATAAAATCACAAACTACAATTCAAATCAATTCTTATTGAATGGCTTCTGTGTGTTGCCACAACTTGCCAATGTCAGGGTGTTGTGAAAAAGTTATTTGGTGAAGAGATTGGTCTGCTATAAGAAATTGTACGGTCGAAAGAAAAAAAAGATACGTTAATATTGATTCTCAAGTAGAGTTAATGTGATGTGACATTTACAACAACAGACACAAACATATAAATATATTATAAGGATTTAAGGATACTGTTAAGAAACAATAAAACATAATTACAATCTTATTTTGTTCATTTTAATAAATTTACATAAAATATATACTAGGGGAGTGTGCACAAAGGACAGGACAAGTTTGATGGAGGTAGGACGCGGAATGCATGAAGAGAGCACATCATATAGTAAGTTGAGCATTCTAGGACAGCTAAAGAACAAATGTTCCGCCGTCCTATCATCCAGGCAACATTTACAAAGATAAGAACCCCTTATCCCAAGTTGTGGGAAAACTACAATTACACACTTTCAATGCAAATGTCAACGACAAAATTCACAAGCATGAAGCATTATGTGATGTAAGAAACAAAGGATTTTAGACTCTAAGACAAGCACAGCCAAGGTACCGTCATCTGAGATTAGCTTCGCCTGTTATTTTTTTAAAGTTACTACTCTTCATTGAATTAAAAATTCTGTTCTCAAATTATGAACATGATCTGTTACGTTTTATCTACCTAATTAATTAAGAACAAGAACTTCAAATCAAAGGAATTATAAATAAATTACTTTTCAATAAAAAAATCAACAATACATCGCACTTGTTCCTTTCTCTTCCATTGAAAATATGTCCGCCTGCAGCGCTTATTATTATTAAAATTTAATTAAGGATTTTTGACATAGCTTCTCGTAAACAAAAGACAAACAGACAGCTAAAATTTACAAATAAATAAATAAATATTCTACAACATTCTACACAACGCTATCAAGACCCATGGTAAGCATAGTTTAACTAGTTTGTGTTATGGAATCTAAAATATGGATCAACATACTTAATTACTTTTTTTTGTAAATACATACATATTATACATAGAAACACCCAGACCAATGCAAATACCCATATTCATGCATACAAATATTTGCACTGAGCGGGGATCGAACCCGCGCGTCCTGCGTAGCAGTCTCGTTCACTACCGCCACGCCACAGAGGCTGTCAAATATTATAATAAATAAGAATTTGTAATAAATTATAATTATAATATTTTTGTCGCTTTATGCGTTAATTATAGATGAGTATCAAGAGAAACGTGGTCTTGACATAATGCTGGCACCGTCCATGACTTGTACCCATATATGCTCGTCGAATTTGACATGATAACATTAACATTGCCATATAAAATCGTATTTTTTTTTTAAATGGTAAGTCATGTTTTTGGTAGACCTATACCATTAGATTACTGTATATTAGGTCTTTACCTATGAAATTGCCGAAATATTCTTACAGATTCATGAGTTATTAATATTATTATTTATTTTAAACTTCATTTACACAATCTATTATACAAATGCAGACTTAATGCCAAAGGCATTATCTGACAGTCTACATTAGGGTGATGCAGAGATGCATTGAGGTAGGTGCATGCAGAATAATGAACTATTAACCATAAGGATAATACTCAAATTTGTACACAATAATGATATATACTTTAATATATATATGCATACTCATATTCTACATACCTACATAATATTAGTATATTTATTCAATTACAGATACTCAATCATAAAATATAATATTCCATTTTTATCCGTTACGATGACTAGGGGTCACTGTAGAGCTGACGTACTTTGTACTTGAACGTAGCACGGTTGATGGTCATTTTGATTTCGAGAGGAAGCGCATTCCATTCGTTCGTTCATTTCATTCGTTATTCCTGTAATTTAATAGCTATTTCCATTATTTATATTTTGTTTGAAAGTTGTATTCAAGATTTTATAACTCTGTTTTAAATTTTGTTTTTATTGGCCGCTTGATAAATTCAATTCAATCTCCAAAAACAGTACTTCCTAAATGCTATCCATTTTGATGATAAATTTCGCATTACTTTTTTACAGCTGTCACTTTTCAAAAAGGTAATACAAGTGTTTGTTAGCTTAATGTTGTCTCGTTCATACACAAAAAAATCGTAAAATTTGGAATTGTCATTCTTCAAAAAATGCAAAAATGATTGTACTGAAAATTGGGTTTCCTCCAATTTCTTCAAAAAAATGGCTATTTCAAATGTAACCTAGTGCGTACTAAGCTTTAAATACGTAGACCATAGATCAAGAAGTTTATATTCTAACCATTGACAGATATTATTTATATACAATGTAGTAAGGTCGAGTCGGAATCGCCAGAAGAAAAAAAAAATAGGTAGTCAGGTCAAGCTTGACAAAGAAAGTGCTCAAAAAGTTTGTAACCGTAAATATGTATATATAAACACATCTGTTTTTGTTCCATTAAAAATTACCAAGTGGCTAAGATTTTACGAGTTCCGCTAAAAGATACGTGAACGCGTGTGACGTCACATTAGAACACACACAGACAGAATAAGATTTTCTTACCGCTAACTTACATTTCAGTAATCGCAGTAAACAATAGTCCGAATTAAAAAATATATATTTCGAATAGTTCATCTTGGAAGGTCTTTTTTAATTTGAACCAATATTAACTGCAATTTCTAGTGAAACGTAAAAGCAGGCGGTCGCCGGCTGGTCAAAAGTCTGTTTCTTGAAAGAGAAAGAAAAAAGGTTGGTATAGGGTTTTATTTCAAGTTTTCCTTCTCTCGTTGTGACATCATATGCGTATTTTTCTGTTGGTCGTCTCTTATGATACCCTTCAAATGAAATATGGTGATGATAATTTTATTCTTTCTCCGTCACCACCTTGATTTCTTGAAAACTAATTGATACATCGAAATAATTTTTTCACATTATTTATTTTCAACACAGAATTTTAGCTAGAATATAAAATTTGTGAATATTCTCCATTATCTTAATGCTATGGTTTTCCCGCCTTCTTGTTCACTGATAGTTCTGATATTTGGTACACACTTTTGGTTCGAACAACAATTAAATAATACATACATACATACTTAAAATCACGCCTGTTTCCCATAGGGGTAGGCAGAGATCACGGATCTCCACTTGCTACGATCCTGACATACTACTCTCGCTTCATTCACTCTCATTACATTCTTCATGCATGCTCGTCGGTTTAGAGCACTCCTGACCGTTAAATAATATTCACGATTAAAGCGGTGACTCCCACTCCGGCTTGTTCCTGGAGCAAAGGTTGGTTATAGCGATTCAGTGAAGCAACGCAGCCAGCATCATGGGCACCTTTGCGCCGGGAACAATGAGGAGTGGGTTGTTCGACGTGACATAATCGCGAATCTGTTTTGTGTATTTATGTTTTAATCTAAATATATATAACTCAAAGGTGACTGACTGACTGACATAGTGATCTATCAACGCACAGCCCAAACCACTGAACGGATCGGGCTGAAATTTGGCATGGAGGTAGATGCTATGACGTGGGCATCCGCTAAGAAAGGATTTTGATTAATTCTACCCCCAAGGGGATAAAATAGGGGAATGAAAGTTTGTATGAAACTTAGTCAATTTTAAACCGATCGGGCTGAGACTTTGCACACATAAAGCTACTATGACGTAGGCATTCCCTAAGAAAGGATTTTGAGATGCAAGTTATATAAGACTAGCTGTTGCCCGCGGTAGCTGATGTAATAAAGAGTAAGGTAGGTTACTTTTGTTTTAGTTTTTTTTTATGCTCAATAGTGTTGATACAACACTAAGCGATAACCGACATCCACGCGGGCGGAGCCACGGGCAACAGCTAGTATTGATTAATTAATATAAATAATAAATAAATATTCTACAACATTCTACACAATGCTATCTAGACCCATGCTAGCATAGCTAACTAGCTTGTATTATGGAATCTAGACTACGGATAAACCTATTTAGATACTTTTGTTGGTAAATACATTCATAAAAACGCCCATACCAATGCAAATATACATATTCGTGCATACAAATATTTGCACTGAGCAGGAACCGAACCCGCGCTTTCTGCGTAGCAGGAAAACGTACTACCGCTACGCCACATAAGCCGTCAATTGAATTGAAATCAATAAAACCGTTTGAGTATTGTTTTGAGGTTTTAATGAGACGTTCTGACTTTGACTGTACTGTCCTGCTCTACTACAGAAATATTGAACGGCGAGTTTTTCCGTCAATTGAACGTCAAATTGTATATACAAGTCAACAACTTATGATAAAAGTAATAACAAAATGACTGTTCTGGATATATTGCCCGATGTGAATTCATTCTTTGGCTTAGATTTGAAGACAGGTTCTTTGATGATTGCGGTTATTGGCATTGTGAGTAGTTTTCTTTCAACCTTAATATTTTGCACAGTATTGTTGTTATTTACTGGTGGATGTAATGATCGAATGGAGACAGGTATGCTTAGATGATTCGGCTCTACAGCCTGTTATTATATACATTTTTTTTCCGGCGATATTACCGCCAAATTAAGCAGTCCGATTGTAGAAGTACCTCCGCCCTACAGAATACCGCGGCTATAATAACTTCGTGTTGTGTTCCCATCGGGAGCTCGCAGGTCACTGGAGAGTTTGTGCTGTCAATGGGAAGACTAAATCTTGTCCTGCTTTGTCTTCTACACTGACGGCACAGAAACTCTGTACTTACACGGCTGGCAGCGTGACTGTGACTCCTCTGGTGTTACAAACACCCATAGGCCACGGTAACCACTTTCCATCAGTTGGGCCGTGTGCTTGCCTGCCACCTAAGTGAAATAAAAAAAAATCATAACTAAAAATTTTAGTAGTTATTTTAAAATAAAAATATTAGTGCTCGGAAAACGGCAATAGGCTCACCACCAATTACGTGGGACTGAATATAATGATGTTTATATAATGATATAATTCACCTCTGCTGAATCCTCCGGGGATAAAGGCGTGATTATATGTATGTATTTCATTATTTATACATACATTCATATGCTCATATATATTTCTATTCAAGGAGCTCGCCATCTGCTTCCATCCTTACACACTTCACGAGCTTTCTCTATTGTCAATGGACAGTGGTCAAATGGCAATTTCATTATGCTATTCTGCAATAAGCCGGCCAACAAACTGCCACTTATCGAGAGAGGCTGCTCTTTTTATTGTTTTAATGTAACTAAGACAATTCTCATAATTCGAAGTAATAATTAAATTATGGAAGTAATTTAATAAGTGAATATAAATTTCAATTCTCTCCCTTTATGACTGACAAACAAGATTCATGTTAATGATATTGGTCCTGGTTAGGGCGTTGTGAAGTCTGAATTGTTTCAAATTACAATATGAGAGGCTCAAAATGGATTCTGAGAATCAACTATTGTCAAGGTATTGCTTTGTATTGGTTTACTAACTAATTAATCATATTTTATGTCTGAATCATGTTTTTGAGAAAATTCTATGCTTTATTTCTGCATGTCTTATGGTTTATCTATGTGGGGACGGAGAAAGAATACAAGTATTACTACCCCATCTCAACCGAAAGGTGTCGTAAGAAGCGAGTAACGGAAGAATACCTACGCAGAAGATATATCTGCGAGAGAAGGAAAACTCAAATAAAACCCTTTTTTTTCATAACCCCCTTCACTGGAGCCGGTGGAGGAGGTTATGTCGGACTCGAACCGACTAAAACGCACGCCGCCTGTGGGTCGTTTTGGTTGCCGAAGGTGAGGTTGACAGGCATATCCCTCGCACCCCGGCCGACCCAGGGCCATCGCTAACGATCTGGCCCTCGTCTCGGGTGTGGGGACTACAGACTCCCCAACTCGACCCCGGAAACGGGGAGGCGCGCCAGGCGCACCACCGCCGCGGCCTGCTTCTACCAGTGTGACAGGCGGCTCCACCTGTCACCCCCAGGCCGGCGCTCATGGGGGGCGGAGGTCGTAACTCAAATAAAACCCTGTACAATCCCATCTGATCAGCGTGAAAACAGTAGGTCGTTTTTTAACATTACTGAACTGCAATAGGCTAATGGATTGATTCGTCATGTGTGGGTCTATGTTTTATGATTCACAGATTATATAATTACATTTTGACAAGTTACTCTCTATACTTTTACAATAAGCATTTGTGATGTGATTCATAAAACAATCTGTAAAAAAAATATACCACTTAGGTGGCTACTAAGATAAGTATAGTGATGAAAAGTGGTGTCCGTGGCTTATGAACGTGTGCAAACCCAAGAGAGTCACACGCATGCTGCCGATACTTTAAGAACAGAGAGTTTTTGTGCCGTCAGTGCAGAGAGCCTTTGGTCTTCCCACTGACAGCACAAAAACTCTCTAGTGAGCTCTAGCTAACGTACTCACTGCCGGGAACACAACACAAGGTTATTATGGTTTCGGTATTCTGTAGGGCGGTGGTACTTCCTCAGTCGGACTGCTCAGTTAGTATTAGTCAATTATTATAACTCAGGTAATTATTATTGCAGATTTTATCTAATCCTGTACCAAGTTTTCAGCAAAATTTGTTAAGCTGTTTAAACGTGACAAACATTTTCACAAACTTCCATGTTTGTAATATTAGTAAGAAGTAGGATGGGATAAGATATATTCTATTCTAAATTTTAGATAAGTTACTATAAATATGTATCAAACCTTTACACGGTCCACAGATCTCGTACAATCAGCTTCTAGACAGCGGTTACATACAAATCTTATCCAAAATATTATAATGTACTTACATATTTTATGTTTGTTAACCGTTAATAATTATTATCTGTTACATGTTTTTGTATGTTGGACGTAAGATGTAAATAAGATTTATTATGTTTCGGGATATGAAGGGTTTATGTTTATACTTCAGCTGTAAAACTTCGAAACCCGCAAAAATATAGTTACGTACATCATGAAAAGAACGTCATTTGAGCCTGACCCAGGCTCAAATGACGTTATAGGTATTTGAACTACCATGATCACTCACATTACATATAACATAAACTCACGCCTATATCCCCGAAGGGGTAGGCAGAGGTGCTAGCACCCACATTTCGCCAGTTTATGTTTAGGTCCCTATGTAATTGGTGGCGAGCCTATTGCCATTAACCGGGCACTAGTATCAAAATAATCAGGATATTTACCATGTTGTATTGTTTTGCTTTTCTAATATTTTGGTGCTGTTGCTAGCACCATTCTTCTTTTCACCGTACTTAATCCTCTAAACATCTATTCTTTTAGAGAATATTGGCACTCGCGATTAATAATATTCCCTGTAACCACTCCACTATTGATCACTTTTCTGTTGGTGCACTGTGTTGTGCTATTATTAATAAAAAATTTCTCCACAATTGTTACAAAATCAAGAATAGCATAAAACATGAATGTGAAACACATTTTTTTATTAAAAGAATATTAGAACCGTAATTACTAATATTCCCTCTAACCCCTCCAGCTAAGCGAAATTACTTGTTAGGAGTGGGTTCACGTCCTTACAGTAATGGCCAGGATTCGTACCCGGGACCTTTTGATCGTAAGGCCAAATCTTTAACCACTAAGCTGCCGACGCTTCTGATCTGTTAATACAGCCGATTGATGGCGCTTGGTGGAACATAGTAATATCTATACTAATATTATAAAACTGCAGATTTTGTTTGTTTGTTTGAACGCTCTCCAATCTCTGAAACTACTAGTCCGATTTGAATGATTCTTTTAGTGTTGGGTAGTCCATTTATCGAGTAAGGTTTTAGGCTATATATCATCACGCTACTACTTAAGGGAGCGGAGCATTGATAATAAATGTTAACAAATCCGGCAATTTTTCACACATATTTTGAAGACTAAAACATACGGACTCAAAGGGATATGAAGCTTCAAAATATACCCCGAGCGAAGCTGGGGTGGGTCAGCTAGTTATAAATATAAATGCAGAAAGCAACTCTATCTGTCTGTCTGTATGTTACACTTTGACACCTAAATCACTGAACCAATTTTTATGAAATTTAGTATATCAGACCTTAAGAAAGGCTATGTTTTGTCGCGATAACCGATATCCATACTAGAGGCGCCCTGGGAAACAGCTAGTATTGGATAAGACACTTTGTACTTTAACACCATTTTTTATTATATTTTTCATCTAAAATTCTATTTACTAACTCACGGATTTCACTCTAAAATTCATTTTCAGCATTCCCTCCAGCCTCCAGCAGATATTGCCAGCACATTGTCAGCTCAGTTTCATTAGTAACTCCAGTTTTTCTGTAAATAAGTTAGAATAAAGTGAACGGAATCCTCAGCGTGAACAATTAACAGATTATTTGATAGCAATTTAAAAAGAAATTTTACTCAAGTGTCTGTTCAGATTTTGAGTAATCTATTAATGAGAATAGCGAAATGGGGATCAATTAGGTATTACAAAAGAGAGCTCTCAAAGTTATTTATACATTTTCGAAAACTTTTCTGTACTTCTAACTAATATTATAATCTAACCGATCCGCCCGCCCTCGCTCTGGCATACTTCAACCCCGTAGTACCTCTTTAAGCCATATATTATCTGCAAATGTATGAGAATTTGTCGGATTTCTTGACATAATAATAATAATAATAATAATAATATTTCCTTTATTCAGAACAGTGATACAGTGAGTGGCCAGCTGCTTTCCTAAATAGACTACAAGTAGCCTGTGTTAAGGATAAGCAGTGCCCTTCCCTTTAGTATGGTCGACAATGGTTTTACTTAAACTCAAAATTACGCAAGGCTATTAAAAATAAGATTGTGTGTGTGTGTGTGCGTGCGTGCGTGCGTGCGTGTGTGTGTGTGTGTGTGTGCGTGTGTGTGTGTGTGTGCGTGCGTGCGTGCGTGCGTGTGTGTGTGTGTGTGTGTGTGTGTGTGTGTGTGTATGTGTGTGTGTGTGTGTGTGTATGTGATGTGTACCTATCCACATTATCAATATTATAAATATGTGATTTCACTTCATTAATTAAAACAGTCTTCCGTCTCATCGTAGTTCAACTGTTATAGAAACTCCCAGATAACTATCTTAGCGTTGAAGTGTGTGTGTGAACGTTCGGGACGACGAAGAAATAATACACTTTTACTCGTAGGTACTTGGTGTAATTATTGTCCATTGACGATTCACAAAAACAATTTATTTTTACATCTATTTATAGGTGGCCGTGTAACTAAACCATAGCGCGAGCTAATTCGATCTTAACGCCATCTATCGAGCCACGCATCCATCAATATTTACATCTATTTAAAAAGAAATTTTACTCAAGTGTCTGTTCAGATTTTGAGTAATCTATTAATGAGAATAGCTGTTAAAATTGGGAGCAATTATGTATTACAAAAGAGAGCTCTCAAAGTTATTTATACATTTTCGAAAACTTTTCTGTACTTCTAACTAATATTATAATCTAACCGATCCGCCCGCCCTCGCTCTGGCATACTTCAACCCCGTAGTACCTCTTTAAGCCATATATTATCTGCAAATGTATGAGAATTTGTCGGATTTCTTGACATAATAATAATAATAATAATACAGAGATCAGTTGTTATAGATACATGTTCCATAGTTAGGCGATTCCTCACATCCACTACACAAACACCCACCACAATTCAAAATGAACCGACTCACTTGGCTTAAGCCCGTGATAGGTTCACACATACCAGCCGAAAAAGCTGAGAAGTTTAAAATAATAATAATATTTCCTTTATTCAGAACAGTGATACAGTGAGTGGCCAGCTGCTTTCCTAAATAGACTACAAGTAGCCTGTGTTAAGGATAAGCAGTGCCCTTCCCTTTAGTATGGTCGACAATGGTTTTACTTAAACTCAAAATTACGCAAGGCTATTAAAAATAAGATTAATTATTGTGTGTGTGTGCGTGCGTGTATGTGTAGGTGTGTGTGTGTGTGTGTGTGTGTGTGTGCGTGTGTGTGTGTGTGTGTGCGTGCGTGCGTGCGTGCGTGTGTGTGTGTGTGTGTGTGTGTGTGTGTGTGTGTGTGTGTGTGTGTATGTGTGTGTGTGTGTGTGTGTATGTGATGTGTACCTATCCACATTATCAATATTATAAATATGTGATTTCACTTCATTAATTAAAACAGTCTTCCGTCTCATCGTAGTTCAACTGTTATAGAAACTCCCAGATAACTATCTTAGCGTTGAAGTGTGTGTGTGAACGTTCGGGACGACGAAGAAATAATACACTTTTACTCGTAGGTACTTGGTGTAATTATTGTCCATTGACGATTCACAAAAACAATTTATTTTTACATCTATTTATAGGTGGCCGTGTAACTAAACCATAGCGCGAGCTAATTCGATCTTAACGCCATCTATCGAGCCACGCATCCATCAATATTTACATCTATTTATAGGTGGCCGTGTAACGAAACCATAGCGCGAGCTAATTCGATCTTAACGCCATCTATCGAGCCACTTGACAGTTACATTAGTACAATGACTCGAACATTCTTAAACTAGATATACATTATTTGGACAGTGTGAGTCCAAAAATAGGGCATTTCAAGTTCATTTTGTTATAAAGTGACGGTGCAAGATAAGTCGGCAGTCTCTTTATAAAAGAGGTGCGTGGTGGTGGAATGGAACAGATTCTGTCTTTCCGTCGGTGGGTAATAAGACGGTATGGTGTTCTAGAATGTTGGAAGAGGACTATGTACAATATATATATATATAATTGTCTAATAGATAAAACTTTACAAACTCTATAAAGATCAGTGGTTGGGAATAATATAGGTCGAAAGGTGGCAAGTTTAAGGATGGCTCGTTGTGCAATTTCTACTGGAAGCAAAAACGTCTTCCCGGCTCCACCCCAGCTACAGATATAATAGGTAATCAAAGATTGACAAAGCGTAAAGTTTACCTTTTGGATGATAGATGTACTTGCCACTTGTCTCAATGTTTTAAAAAAATATATTAATTTTCGAATACGGCCTGTGAGAGTTATACAATGATTCTTGAAGTTCAAGTTTTTGTCTATGATTATGCCGAGGTACTTGGTTTGGGCAACTGAACCTAAAACTGGACACTGGCAATTTGGGTGAGGTGAAGACGAACAAGAGTGAGCTTTTAATAAAAGAAGTGTAGATGGTTGTGATATCGAGGTTATAGAGAATGTTATAAAATTTGTTTTAGTTGCATTCAAGGTTAAGGTGTGTGATGACAGCTATTTTAGTACAGTATTGAAGCCGTTTTGCGAAACAGCTTCCAATACAGGCCATGAGTTTGCGTAGAATGTGATTGCAGTATCATCCGCATAGGACACAATTTGAGCATTCGGTAAGTTTATATTGCATAAGTCATTAATAAATACTAGGAATAGTGTGAGACCCAGAATGCTGCCCTGAGGCACGCCGTATTCAATAAGAAGTGTTTCGCTGGTGTAGTCATTGATACTGACAAATTGGTAGCGGTCTGAGAGGTAACTTCTAAGTAAATCGAGTGCTATACCTCGGACACCTACATGTTCTAATTTGTACAAGAGGGTCTGAATTGGGACGGTATCAAAAGCTTTCGCAAGATCCACAAATATAGTCAGCACTTTCTTTTTACAGTCTAAATTACATGCAATATGGTCTACTAATTTGTGTACTGCATCATTTGTGGACCTATTTTTGCGAAAGCCAAATTGCTGTGACGATAGTATATTATAGTGCTCGAGAAAGTTAATTAACCTATTGTTAATTAGGTGTTCTAGAATTTTAGATAGAACACTAAGTACAGCAATGGGCCGATAATTGTTTACCAACCGTCCGCTACCACTCTTGAAAATAGGATGAATTATTGCCTTTTTGAGGGCAGAGGGGAATATGCCCGACTCAAGGCATAGATTGAATATATGGGTCAGTGTAGGTGCCAAAATTAGAGAATATCGTTTCAGAAATAGAGGCGATATGCCATCCCATCCAGTAGCTGCATTTATTTTCAGTGACTTAATACATAAAAGAATTTCGTCTTGGTCAGTTTTTTAGAGTGCAAGGGAATTCACAAGCCGAGGAGATATTGAGGTTTGCGATAATGGTTGAGGTGTTCTATTGTTTATATTATATGCAAGATTTTTACCAATATTAACGAAATATTCATTAACAGCATTGTAAGACCGAGTAGGGTTCGTTGAAATAGTTAACAGTTGACTATTGTAGTGTTTAGGTTTTGTGGTATTTGTAATAATGTCTTATAGTATTCCAAAGCTTTTTTGGGTTATTCGAGGCCTTATTAAGTTCCTGGGAATCATATTGCCTTTTTACCTTTCTCAAAATGTTTGAACAAAATTTTCTGTATCTCCTATAAGTAGCTATTATAATGGGACTATCCGGTGACTGTTTACATTTTTTGTGGAGAAAATCACGGTTTCTGATGCAACGGAGCAAATCTGGTGTCATCCAGGGTTTCATCGTTCGCTTTTTTCTAGGTACATTTAATTTCTTTGTGCATTTTTCTATAGCGTCTTTTGTTATTTTTGTAAAGTAGTCTATCGCGTGGTTTGGGTCCGACATGTGCAGAATGGGTATATAGTCGACATGCTCCATTACTGTGTCAAGGGCCAAAAAGTCTGTCTTATTGATAGTTTTTTGGCAGTTCGTATTTACAATGTTACTTTTAAGGCACAGAAAGAGGAGCAATGATCTGTTATGGTCGAATCATACACAAGGGTTAAGGCCGGACAATTGGTGCGAAGTAGTAAGTGGTCGAAACAGTTATTATCCCTAGTGGGATGCGTGTGTGTTGGTAAAAAAGCACGAGAAGCAAGATAATTAAGATATACATCACTCCGTTTGCCCAGTGTTTCAAGTTTAATATCGATGTTAATGTCTCCTGTTATAATCACTGTTTTGTAATGAGTGAGTGACAGGAGTATATTATCAAGTGAGGAGAGAAACGGTTGAATATCCGTGTTTGAAGGTGAGCGATATATGCAAAGTATTGCTGTGTCAGCATCTACTTTAACAACTAAGCCTGATGCTGAGCGACTGAAGTTCAGCTCTTCACAGGTAGGTGCAAGATTAGATTTAACAAAGACCATGACGCCGTCGTTTTTATTTACGTGTTCCTTAGTGTTGTATGAAGTATACTGTTGTATGGTAGGGAACAAGTTGTTTCACTGCCACAGTCCAACCAGCACTCCGTTAAAACCAGGACATCGCAGTCAATATTAATACGATGAAGTAGTAGATGTAACTCCGATATGTTACAATTTACTGATCGGATGTTCTGTGTAAGAATTTTCAAATTATAGTCAGTGTTTTGCATGTATGTACGTGTTTGTTCTGGAGAGCATACATAACAGTCCGATACAGAAAAATCGTCAACACAGTCAATAGTATCGTTTATAATATTAATAATTTTTAAGATGAATGTACACTAACACTCTTGGAATAAGGCAATCATTATAGAGGGTCGTGACTATCGTTAGGTAAAGTAGGCTTAAATATGTAGACAATAAAGTTGTTTTAGTGGGTTTAAAGTTATGAAGGTTGTTTTTGTGTGTAGTATAGCGTGTGTAAGTATGTGTAGTTACAATTATGATTACTTTTATACTTAATTTAAAATTACGAACATAAAATAATGTAATGAATGGAGCACCAAGAATAATAAATGGACAAAAAACTAATAGTCATTTGTTGTGCAGCTTATCTAATTGGTTTAGCTGTGACTCGCTTTTTATGTTTATAGGTTGACTATCCGCGTCTCTCTTCAGCAGAATTCGGCCCCCAGAAGTCCAGCAGTACAT
Source organism: Eilema griseolum (assembly GCA_963662185.1). Lineage (NCBI taxonomy): Eukaryota > Metazoa > Arthropoda > Insecta > Lepidoptera > Erebidae > Eilema > Eilema griseolum. The sequence goes on along the minus strand of OY759239.1, from coordinate 10,814,247 downwards.
GAATGTAAGAGTTGGTCTTTGCAAATGTTCGGGCAAGATAGAAAAGGCGCTTAGATGTGGACGTCAGTTGTTTGGCGATGAAAATAGGAGTATTTTGAGCCATACCCAAACAAGTGGAGTTTAATTTGTTGTTGTGGTTGCGTTTATTGTAGTTTCTCGCAGAAATCAAGATATTTTATTCAGCGTGTTCGAGAGCTCCACAGCAAGTGCTGAGTTAGGGTTCTCCTTATTTGATGGCTGCCTTGATACGTCACGTATGTCCGATGCTTGTATGTCAACTTCTAGATGTTTCGATAGTTGTAACAGAGCATTATACAGCATTTCTTTAGATTCGTTCGGCTGCTTTGGCACATTACGTATTTCTATGGTAGTTTTGACGATGGACCGCTCAAAGTTTTCAAGTTTATCTTCAATTAATGCCAGTTTGACTCCATTGAAGATCGTTTCTTTTCGAGACCTATAATTTTGAGTTCTAGTGCTGACAACTGGTCCATTATAAATGACATAGATTTTTCTATATCGCAGTTCGTTTATTGGATTTTAAAATTGGAAGCTTTTATCTCGGCTAATCGGTTTTGTAGATCGTCCAATCGGTTATTCTGTTGGCATATCATATTGCGTATCATATCGCTGATTTCATTCTTGAAAGAGGCTAGGTTGTCGTCGTTTATTTCCAGTTCGATGGAGTTGTCTGTCTTTCGTCGCTTGTTTCTTTTATTTGATACACTGTAGTCCTCTTCTTCTGTGTATAATTTTTGTGTATCTGATTCTGACGGAGTATTTTGTTGATTTTGTGGTGTTATTGTTTTTTTAGACATGTTCTCGACTTTGTGTGAGATTATCTTCAAAGTATGAAAATTTTATGCCACAAAAAGTGTTTCCTTAACAAGTGAGTTTTGAAACCCCGACCACCTTGCACGGAGTATCCAGTGCTGCACTGCTACGCCACAAAGACAGTTGTCAGCTTCTTCAAAATAGTGCAAGTCTTTCTCGAGTAGTTAATTGGCCTTAATGCTCTAATAATTTGACTATGTTAACAATAATTGAGCTTATGCACTATTATTTTATTATTGATACTGTAGGGTACACTGTTAAACACTCAAAAACAATATTGTAGAACTTAGTTTGTATTTGTTTAATTTTTTCTCACTTTATTTTTGTTTATGCACTTGTTATTATTTTAGTTGCGAGTTACTTTTACTTCTCAATGGATAACAATGTCACAAAAATCGTCACTTATAATTTTATACGATATAATAATACGGAGTACACACAGGCACGCGCACGTCTATTCGCTAGCGCTTGCAAGCGGGGGGGACATGTATGATTACTTAAACGTAAATTGTGCCAGAAAGGCTATTATATAATCCAAGAATACTTGGATGATAAACAAACTTCCTTCGCTCAACTATGCTACTTAAGTAAATTTTTGTATTTAGATTAAGTAGACTAAGTGTATGTTTGTAAATAGACCAAAAAAATGCCCGCTGAGTTTCTTGCCGGAGTCTTCTCAGGTCGGAGCCGCGTTTCGGACCGGTGCCGGTGGTCCATTTACTGAACTGGTTTTCATGTTACTTTTTATTGACGTTTTGTAAGTTCCAATTTAATGGTCTATGCAGAATAAATGATTTTTGACTTTGACTTTGATAGGTCCACCCTCTTAAGCATTGATGATTTATAGTTTATAAGCTTCCTCGATAAACGGACTATTAATACAAACTATTTTTCAATTTGAACCAGGAGTTCCTAAGATTAGCGCGTTGAATCAAACAAATTAACTCTTCAGCTTTATAATGTTAGCAATATAGTATAAAATTAGTACTACGCAGTTTGTTAAACAGAGATATTATATAAAGAAGAAAGTTTATTACTGAAGGACAACTCACACTTGTGCTTTCAGCGAATATTTCTATCGGTAAAAGATTACGTTCTGGCATCTTTCTACAAACCAAGACATATCGGCTAGTCGTGATATCGTTGAACCATATAAATATTATATTCTTCGTTATGTGTTTTCGAAGAAACGTGCTGTCTAGACATAATGGTACTAACTAATCATTATTATTTTCTTGTGGCTGTTCAACCAGTTATTCCGCAGACCATGTGCGCAATTTTAATGTATTACCCAAGGGTCATTTGATAAAACGTACGAGACTCGAAAATTTCAGACGACAAAGTTGACCAGATATTGGTATCTCCAAAAAAACGGCTACATGTATAAAACTCAAATAATAAAGTTTCCGAAGTCGTAGACTTTATCCCAAGATTTATCCGAAAAGTTCAAATAAATATCAGCAGCTAACTTTTTATATTGCTTTTACTTTACCTTAGTAATCGGTAAATATTTTTTTATTTGTTCACAAAAGTATTCATTGGTTTTGACCATCTTATTTGTGTATAAATAAGTACAGGTATTTCCCGGCAGAGTAGAATTTGGACCACCTCGTCTCTTCCCATGCAGTGTCGTACAAGGCGACTAAGGTATAGGGCTGTTTAACATCAGACAGATATTATATAGCTCAGACTCAGGCACAGATTATAAGGCTCGAGTCAACAATAGTGCTTGGAAGACTGCAATAGGATCACTCCAATTTACGTGGGACCGAAAACAATGATTGTTGAAATGTGGGTGTTAATTCACCTCTGCCTAACCCTTCGGGGATAGAGGCGTGATTATATGTATGTATATAGCGGTCTTCTCTCTAGAATAGCTTACGGCCATCGGTCCTTCAATAGATTTGAATTGTCATTTCAATCTACCTATTCTGTTGGTGGTGTATAATTTACATTTCTCTGTTCTTGGTATTTTTTTTTATATGGGACACGTCAATAAGACTTCGCCTCGTCTGATGGTCAGCTGAAAGGAAAGTCTCAGAAAAGAGGGTCACCATTACATACATTTACCATGTTATAATGGTGACACTCAGCTTGAAATACGTGAGCTGGTAATAAAATCTAGGCCTTAATGGTGCGACAAAGGAAAGAGTCTCTGAACCACTTGGTACTTGAACGCATTCTGCACGGTTTGCGGGTGACATCTAAGCCCTGCACGTGTTGTCCTGTGTAGGAAAGGAGAGGGTGGGACTAATTGGAAGAGACCATCAGAACTTTCTCCATGGTACAAACAGTAAAATACTGCCAAAGATGCAATATCTCTACACATTTGATAAGGCTCTAGGGTGTTCGTAACCTCAGAATTCCCAATAATACGGATTGCACGTTGCTGCAACCTGCCAAAAGCATTCAGGTAGTACTTTGCAGAGCCATCCCAGAAAAGCGAGCAGTATTCCACGCAGTAGCGAATTTGTGAATCGGAGAGAAAACACCGCTGCTCCGGCGTGAAAAAACGTTTTACTCTGTTCAGGACTCAGAGTTTACGCAAGGCTGTTTTGATGATACTCTCGAAGTAATTTTTGTTATTCAGGTTCCAGCGAATACCTAGAATATTGAAATAATCCTACTGTGGCACTGGCGTGTTCTGGAGAGTAGGGAGGGAAAGGAAAGAAGATACCTTTACTGTTAACGCACATGCCTGCTTGACATTGAACTCGATCAGGAATTTTGTTTTATTTTATTTGTTATTTGATGATTTTCATGTATGTTGAGGTTTACAATAAACAAGTTATCTTTTTTCTTTTTCTAAGGCGGGTTCACAACTTCTGTTCTTTGTCAAACCTTATTTTAAACTAGCTGACCCACCCCAGCTTCGCCCGGGGTATATTTTGAAGCTTCATATCCCTTTGAGCCCGTACGTTTTAGTCTTCAAAATATGTATGAAAAATAGCTGCATTTGTTAACATTTACTATCAATGCTCCGCTGCCTTAAGTAGTAGCGTACTGATATATAGCCCAAAACCTTCCTCGATAAATGGACTACCCAACACTGAAAGAATCATTCAAATCGAACCAGTAGTTCCAGATATTAGCGCGTTCAAACAAACAAACAAACAAACTCTGCAGCTTTATAATATTAGTATAGATTTCATCCTTTTACCAAACTCAAGCGCAGTTCGCTCTATAGCCCGATGCCTAACTGTTAGATTTTGGATTAGATCCAACTGTCCACCTTTTACACCTTCTATTTGGAAAACTCATCCTGTTTCGTATATAGGCATAGTTTCTCAAAATCAATTTGTCTCTAATTTGTACCGTTCCCTCAATACGAGTAGGATCTAAAATTGGTCGGTTTTTGTGATTTATTTACTGATAAGACCAAAACTATTATCAGATATCTTTCGTCTTGAACAGACATTACTTTCAGTCTTAGAATCCTCCTATAATTACGTCTTCAGTCAATGTCAAAATAATGTCGCGATTCAAATCACTAAATCTTGACAGTATTAATTTCGAATCAATAGGGCTTTAGGAGATTTCTTCAATTTAGAACTTCGATAAAAAAATCATTTTCGTAATATAAATTTGATTTATGTTCAGTGATAACGAATACAATTGTATTTAGGTGTTATAATTATGAAAATATTCACACACAGCTTAGTATTTTTTAGCACCAGTAGTATTTTTACTGTGAGTTCATTGATAATCATCATCATCCTCATAGAGATTTCGTAGTTGAGTACAAAGTTTGCATTTTGCAGCAAATCGGGTTTTCTGACAGTTACTGCCGTCTAAACTTCCAATTCTCTCGACAGACAAAAGGTAAGCTAGGAAAGCCTGCATCAGACCTTTGACACGACCTCGTCCTTTCTTGCTGGTAAAGTTATTTTGGGCCCACTCTCTTTACCTGAATTATTAGGCAAGGTAATACATATACTGCTTCATTCGAGCTCCAATTCTGGTTTCATTCAATGCTGACGCCTTGGGATTCAAACTCTTTTTTGCAACAATAGTTTGTTTTTTTACAGCAGCGGTATAGAAAGAAAGAAAGAAAGAAAGAAAAGCCTTTTTATTTGGATACAACATCGACTAATAAATGCTTAGGTACTAAAACACATTAAAAACAATAAACACAACAAATAAAACAAAATTAGTCCTGTTGCACCCAAAAAAGGAGCCAGTTCAGCATGGTGCCGGGCACAAGTACCTGGCGCTGGTTTTCAACTGGCTCCTATGTGGAGGACATGTGACATAATTTACTTAAATTTACAAAAATAAAAAAGCAGAAAGGAACACAATACCAAAAAAATAAAAAATAGAATAAAATAACAACACAATAACAGAAAATAACAAAACAACGGCCTTGTTGGGGCAGTCTGTGGCCCGGACCGGCCGTGCCGGCATCGGCTGCTCAACGCAGTGCATCAGTGCATGCCCTAGCCCACGCCTATCCATAACTATTATTATTTGTAATCTGTGGTTCGGCATTCCTCATAGACAAGAGGAGTGCCGAACCACAGATTAGATAAGCACAACATTACATACATTACGCCTGCACCAACACTACGCTATGCATATGTTGACCTACATCATCATAGTATATGACCGCAACCTCGAACGCTAAATTATATAATTTTATTTGAGAATGATGATAGGTGAAACCGACTGAAAAATAAAATATTTTGGACAAGTACAAAGTGTCTTATTCAACATGTGTAGCAGGTTCCACCCATCAACAGAGCAAACAGGATGATTCATTTTTTTCGAAAACCCTTTCAGAATTTATTCCTGCTGTTCATTACAAACTATAATCATCATCTTAGCGTTGTTCGTAGTTGCATCCAAGGCTTCATATCCCAGGGTTCTGGGATTCTAGGTATAGCTTATGGGACCTTCCAACCCTGAGATAAAAGCTTGATTCTCATCCATCGATAAAAAGGTCAATCCATTAATGAGCTATAATCATTGGACCGTTTTGTTGCAGGTACACCCAATGGCCTACGCATGTACGTTCTTCATCCCAATGAGCTTCCTCATCGTCACTATTTGGACCCTGGTGGTTTTATATTTTGGTACCAGTGTTGCTCTTCTTTATGGCGTTTTACATGTAAGACATTTGTTCATGTTTCTTTCATCTTTATGGGCGTATTTTTGTGAAATTTGCTCAAAATATGCGTATGCGAACTACAGAATACTGCGGCCGTAATAATTTCGTGTTGTGTTCCCGGTGGCGAGTAGGGTAGCCAAAGCTCACGGGAGGGTTTTTGTGCTGTCTGTGTAAAGACCAAAAGCTTGTCCTGCTTTATCTTTTACACTGATGGCACAAAAACTCTCAATGCTTGCAGGGTTGGCAGCGCGAGTGTGACTCTCTTGGTTTTGTACGCGTCCATAGGCCACGGTGACCACTTTCCACCAGGTGGGTCGTGTGCTTGTCTGCTACCTAAGTGATATAAAAATGCTCCATTACCCGAATATGCAAAAAACCAACATTGACGCAAGTACACTTATGCCTTTCTTCCTTTAGCAAGGCGATTTCTATAGGGGGTTGAGGGTCCATCAAGCTCACCTGAAAGCCGGTACACCTACAGATTGACTGACGAGGGTCTAGCTCAGACTTTCCTCTCAGGATAAGGGAACAAATGGTTGTTGTTGCATCTCATCATTTTAGTTCTTTGTTGAACCTTATTTTAAATTTCTTCTTTTCATCCAACTTTAAAAATATAATCGGGATATTTACCATGTTGCATTGTTTCGGTTTTCCGATATTTCGGCGCTGTTGCAAGCACCATGATCACGGAGGAACTGGAGTATTGGCGGTGAACAGAGAAAAAGTTTTTTAAGAATAAATATATCAATCTACCCTCTTTTAATATCGGAAACTTTTAACTTTGATACTGAAACTCTAAAAATTTTTGAAACATCTAAGAACGTTATTAATACGTGGTTGTATGTTTATGTAATATGGGTCTACCACCCTGCTTGTCACTCCCGTGTAGCTGCCGCGGGCTTTCAGGGTTGGGAGATCAGATGGCTATCATTCCCAGGAAGGACGACGAATCAATCTGAATCAATCAGCTAATATACTTCCTATTACGATGTGAATATATGCTTATATATCTCATTGTTTTTCAGGGGAATAAAGACCTATGTCTCATGTGGATATGCTATGCATTAGCCTTTTTCGCAATAATGTTTCTTCTGATGATGTTGCTCGCATTACTATACAACTCCAGGAGACAGTACAGCAGGGTCATGATCACAGTGTTAGGAATGTTGTATTATACATGTAAGTAGTTATTACAATTTCAAATGTTTCGTTTATTTTTGGCTATATTTTTGGTTGATACCGGAAACGAAGAGTGGTGTAAATAAAAGATAAGTTCAGGTTATACTAGTACCATTACATTGTACGGTATGAAAATCTTTGTGTACATAAAGAGAGGCTCTCTACTTCTAGACGTGTGGTAATACGTTTGTAAAATAGGATGACTGACCAATATATGGGACTGACATAAAGTTGACGACTGCTATAAACGTAATAGACGTCAAAATACAAAATTTTACACGGGAGTTTTTCAGAGAAAATACTTAGATATAGTTTAGTCATATAAAGGTGAACGCAGACCTGATCGCACCGCACTCAGTGCAGTCGTCGCAGTCATCGCTATTGTTAATGATCTCGCAGATGTGCGAGATCATTAACAAAAGCGTCCGTGCCGCAGTCACCACAATCGTTCCCGTCGCCGCACGCAACGCACTTAATTTTTTTCATTCAGTTTATAATTTATATCAAGAGTGGGCTAGTATTACAGTATGGCTCTTGACGAACAATTTGTTATCGGTGGTTTATTATTAGAGGAAGAAGAAATGAAATTAATAAGAGTTAAAAAAGCAAAGACAACACCCACCCGCCCTCACCGCGCTGCTGCAGCGTTCGATGTGTGCACGCACTCGCAGACGGACAACGTTGATTCATATAAATAATTCGGAATGCAGGTACTGCGGTGCATGCGATGCGGTCAGGTCTGCGTTCACCTTTAACGTACATGCATAAAATTAGGAAGCGATATCATAAAAATTCTTCACCCATATATCATAACATAATCATTTAAAAGATAATATAAAGGGTGGCAGATTTTGACCTAACCTGGAGGAAAAGTACTTCAATTATTGCAGATGGCGAATTCCATCCGACGAAAACATTCCCTTATTAAATAAAATTTTATATATATTTTTTTAAAATAAATAAAATTTTATAAATGTTATAAAATAAAAGGAACTTTATCCCACGCACTCTCAAGCTGCGGAATGAACTTCCTGCTGCGGTTTTCACAAGCGACTACAACCTGGGGTCCTTCAGGAAGGGCATTAGAAGGTTTTTATAGGATTGCTGCGATTTTCACAAGCGACTACAACCTGGGGACCTTCAAGTAGGTCATAAGTAAGTTTTTTCAGGATCTGCAGCACGAGTGTAACTCCTCTAGTGTTGTATACTTCCATAGGCCACGGTAACTCCCTCCGTGGTCGGTTCCGTGGTGGATTGTGTGCTCGTCTGCCACCTAAGTAGTATAAAAAAAACTCTATTCAAAGATTTTCAGGACATTCTTTCATTTAATTTACCATCTTTGTTAGGGAGATTTGGTCATTATGATTGACTTTATATACTGATGTCATTAAAATACTGGATGTTATTTTTTCTAATATTAGTGGTTTTACCGGGTGTGGCAAGCAAAAGGAAATAAAAGTGCATTTAAAGATATTTAAAAAGTCAAATATCTTTAAATGCACTTTAGATATTTGAAAAGTGAAATATCTTTAAATGCACTTTTGTTTTCATTTTACTCGACTAGGGTGAAGCAAAAGGCGGGTTACGCTTTTGACAGGCTATGTATGTAGTTTTTACTAGTATTATATTTACTAGTATTTTTGACTGTATGATAGCCGTGATCGTATCCCACTTAGTCTAACAAAACAATACATTCTAGGGAAATGTGGCATACGACCACGGCTAACCTAGATATTTTCTTGTTTAATACTTTTTCAGTAGTCGGGTTTTAGTTTTAAAATCAAATCAAAATAGTTTATTTGATAGAATATGGTATAAGAGATTACAAATTTACGTTTCCTCACATTCTGCCACATACGGCGTGCAAATTTTCAGGTTATAATTTATAATACTTAGGTATATGCTAAAATTAATTACATTAAAGGAGTTAAATGTTATTGTATCGTCCAAGAAATCATTAATATTGTAATACATGTTGTTTAATAACATGTCAAATAATTGTTTCTTAAATAATGTCATACGTAAGTTAGTTACAAACTTATTTTTTTGATAAAAATAAAGGAATGTTTCTTTTGTGTGAAATTCGCCATGTCCAATATTTAAAGTAAGTACTTTATCTTTATGAATAATACATTTTCTTATTCTTTCAGTTGCAAATTACTTTATTATCGTGGTGAACAGTCATCGGAAAAGATTAAAATAAATGAGGTTTTAAGAGAGTTTTCAGGAAATACAAATTATTAGATTACTGCTATTTTGTTTTCTTTACATATCGAATTACCATTTTAATGTGCGTCGCACATTAATTTTATCAAAAACAGCCTATGTCGGCAGCACGGGTGTGACTCCTGTTATTACACACGTTCATAGGTTACAGTAACCACTTTCCATCAGGTGAGCTGTGTGCTTGTCTGCCACCTAAGTTGAGTAAAAAAAAAATGATAGTAGTGAAAGCTAGGCAGGGGTGCGGGTTCGATTCCAGCTCAGTGCAAATATTTGTATGCATGAAATTGTATATTTGCATTGGTCTGGCCGTGTCTCTAAAAACACGTTACGGCCTCGGTCACGGTTATGCCAGTCCAACATCTATGGCTGTCGTTACGGGTACTTGGGCCCCTCAAAAGTCTAACAACTGCTCTTAATACCAAGGTATTAAGAGCAAATCAAACTGTATTATTGATTTATTTTGTATTGTTGTTAGAACTAAAGTTGTCAGTGTCGGAAGCTTGCCGGGGTGCGAGGGATATGCCTGTCAACCTCACCTTCGGCAACCAAAGCAACCCACAGGCGGCGTGCGTTTTAGTCGGTTCGAGTCCGACATGGCCTCTCCTACCGGCTCCGGTGGGGAGGTATCCGTGGGGATTTTGTGCACGAAAAAAAAAAAAGTGTCGGAAGCTTAGAGGTTAAGGAGTCTGCCTTACGATTGAGAGGTCCCGGGTTCGAATCCTGGCCATTACACTACCGACGTGAACCCACTCCCACAGCAATTTAGCTTAGCTGGAGGGGTTAGAGGGAATATTAATAATTTCAGTTCTAAAATTCATTACAAAAAAAAGAAATATGTACCAAACATTAGAACAATCAGTCAAATCAAATCTAATCAAATATCTCTTTATTGTATGGTACACAAAGAAAGAACAGATTACCTTATAGTAGCAGTTTTGCAGTGCACATACAGTTGGCGGCCTTTTCGCACAAGGCAATCTCTTCCAGGCAACCATGGGATGGAGTGAGTCAAAGAGAATATAACAAAGTTCTCACTCCAGTTTTGTTGTGAGTTTTGAGTCATTTAGGACAACAGTATCTAACAATGTTTTTTTTTTATACCACTTAGTTGGCAGACAAGCCCACCTGATGGGAAGCGGTTACCGTGGCCTATGGACGTATGCAACACCAGGGGTATCACACTCGGGCTGCCGACCATGAAGAAACCTTCTGATGCCCCTATTGAAGAACCCCATATTGTAGGCGCTTGGAAAAACCGCAGCAGGGATGTCATTCCACAGCTTGAGTGTGCGTGCGATGAAGTTTCTTTCATACCACACAGTGCGCACCGTCTCAGGTCACAGTGTGAATTCCCTGCCTATGGCGAGAGGTGCGACGATAGAATGTAGCTACGGGTATCATGTCAAACAATTCAACTGAACACAAACCATTGTATAGGCGGTAGAACTCACACAGTGAGGCAAAATCCCTCCTAAGGCTAAGAGGTTCCACTCTACCTGTGAGTATGGGATTGTCAACAACAACAACAATTGTGGTCCTTACTTCGATATAAATTATATAATAGAAATTCAGCATACATATTTATATATTAGTATATGTATTTAATAGATAGTTAACAGGAAAGGGGAGGGGGATTAAGTCATTAAGAACATTTTTAGTTTCGCCGCGTGGTACCCGGCAGAGTAGAATTAGGACCACCCTATCTCTTCCCATGCGGTGTCGTACAAGGCGACTAAGGGATAGGGCTCGGCCGGGGTGCGAGGGATATGCCTGTCAACCTCACCTTCGGCAACCAAAACGACCCACAGGCGACGGGCGTTTTAGTCGGTTCGAGTCCGACATAACCTCCTCCACCGGCTCCGGTGGGGAGGTATCCGTGGGGATTTTGCGCACGTAAAAAAAAAAAAAGGGATAGGGCTGTTTAACATCAGACAGATATACAGCCCAGACTCAGCCTCAGATGAATGGTTTGAGTCAACAATTATAGGGCCCGGAAGACGGCAATAGATCCCTATTACGTGGAACCGAATGTAATTATTGGTGAAATGTTGGTGTTAATTCACCTCTGCCTAACCCTCCGGGGATAAAGGTGTGATTATATGTATATGTGTATGTATGTTTGTCAAGATCGATCTGATGCTGATTATGCAATACTATCATTACAAAAAAATTATAAAGTTTATAACATTTAACAGAAAAACCGTGATGAAATTGCAAGCGAAAATTTGTTTCAATGTTAATAACTTCTGTTTAGACTGACGCTCGCAAACTGTAATAGGTAAATTACGTAATATTTACAGCCTGTATAAGCTTGTTTGTAGTTGAGGTAACGTTTCTTGGAAGGTACAGGGTAGGTAGCGAGATAATACGAGACAACAACTACGCAACTAATTGAGCCAAATAGCTTCTGGCATATAAGTACAGTTAGAGAAAATAAATATGGTTAAAAGGTTGGTTATATACAGCGAGTGAACACATAAGCAGTCAGCTAATTTTTTTTTTATACCACTTAGGTGGCAGATAAGCGCACGGTCCACCTGATGGAAAGTGGTTATCGTGGTCTATGGACGTGTGCAAAACCAAGAGAGTCACACTCGCGCTGCCAACCCTGTAAGTATAGAGTTTCAGCGCCGTCAGTGTAGAGGACAATAATATTTTTTTCAAAGAAATTCTATACAGGTTGAATTTTTAAAAGGAATTGGATGGTCAAACCCGAAACTAAGAACCTTAAGGAGGTTAGGATACGGCGGCATTTTCGTCCAATTGAGCAGTCCGACTGGGGAAGTACCTCCGCCCTACAGAATACTTCGTGTTACGTAATAACTTCGTGTTGTGTTTCCAGCGGTGAGTAGGGTAACCAGAACTCATTGGAAAGTTTGTGCTGTCAGTGGGATGACTAAAGGCTTGCCCTGCTTTGTCTTTTACCCTGATGGCACAGTAACTCTGTGCTTACAGAGTCGGCAGCGCGAGTGTGACTCCTCTGGTGTTATACACGTCCATAGGCCACGGTAACCACTTTCCAATAGGCGGGCCGTGTGCTTGTCTGCCACTTAAGTAGTATATAATAAAAAAATATATGTAAGAAATAGCGAAAAATGCTCAAAGGAGTCACGAGCCCGATTTCGATGAAACTTAAAACCTCATCATTAGATTTTTAAAAAGCAATTATCCTAGCTGGGAAACAACCCGTTGATTTTGAAAAAAAGGCACGCCCTATTATTTACCTCTTTTCTGGGACTTTGCCTTCAGCTTACCATCAGGCAAGGCGAAGTCCAATTGACGTGTCCTATATAAAAAAAAAAAAATTATACCATACGATAGTGTTGCTATTAAGGATCTTAATCTCGCCATCCTTTTGACGGCCTCTGTGGCGTAGCGGTAGAACATTCGACTGCTAAGCAGGGGTCGCGGGTTCGATTCCCGCTCAGTGCAAATATTTGTATGCATGAATATGTATATTTGCATTGGTCTGGGTGTTTCTATGTATGATATGTATGCATTTACAAAAAAAAAGAGTATTTAAGTATGTTTATCCGCATCCTAGAAGCTAGTTAAGCTATGCTTACCGTGGGTCTAGATAGCGTTGTGTAGAATGATGTAGAATATTTATTTATTTATATTTATTTATGTTTAAAAATTCATCCTGTGCATCCGATTCAAAAGAAGCATAACTAGCATAAATGGCTTCTAGTATGCAGAAATACAAAGATACTATTCCTATTAGTTTCAACAGAAAGGATTGAATACCGAGATATTAAGATCATATTTACTTTGCTAGTCAAGATCGATCTGTTGCTGACTGTACAGGTTCATTAAAGCAATGTAATTTAACGATTACAGATTAGCAAATAGTTTTATTTTGATTTAGTTATATTTTCATATTTTTCGTAACTCAAAATGAAAATAACGGAATCCTATCACTCCTATCACTTTGTTGTCCGTCTATCTGTTTGTCTGTCTGTCAAGACCTTTTTCTCGGGAATGCGCAGAGGTATCAAGTTGAAATTTACACTACATACTCAGGTATAAAACGAAAATCAAACTTCTACCTAAGTCAACGCATTTAAAATATATTATGGTTAACGTAGCTTAAATTACGGAACCCTCGGCGCGCGAATCCGGTCTTGATTGTTTTTATTATTTATTAATAGTCATAACTACGATCAATCATTAGGAGTATTTATTGGAAAGCATATTACGCAAATTCCCATCAGAATACCAGCTACCAGCATTAACACTAACCCACCAAGACACCTGATCCTTCTTTCATACCAGTCGTATCCGAATTTTTCACCTTGGAGTCTGGGGTCCGCTTTTCCTAGTCTAACTCCAGGTTTGGCTAAACTTCAATATTTTACGTGAAGCGACTTGATTGAAATAGTAGTTAGAAATTTAATAAATCCATTTCTCTCTTATCCAATAAAGACAAATAAGACACTAAGCACTCCAGAAGATTATTTAATCAACTTATTATTATAAATCTTATTCATATTTAACTTATTCATTCTGTGTAGCATCGCTATCGACTACAGTGCGACCTTTAATCTGCAACCAATAGGCATACCCGATTAGCACGCAGTACCCAAATATAACTGAAACAATACAAAATATTAATTATTAAAAAAAAAAAATTACACGCATTCGTGCTCGTTCATAAAAGATAGGCGCGACAGGACCTGTACCTGGCGCGGAGGTGCCCATAACGCCGGCTGCGTTGTCCCTTTGAATGGCGGTGGACAGCCTCTGGATCAGGAACGATCCGGCGCGGGAGTCGCCTGACTTCTCTCTGATTCTACGATCGATATCCCCCGCGAATCGTTTTTTTTAAAATAATGGTTAAGTAAAATAAATGGTTAAATAAAAGTATTAGGTTGTGGAGGTCAGGTGGCTCTGCTCGCTCAGTGTATCGACTACCATGTGAGTAACTACTAAAGCACTCCGTCTAATTATCGGAACGATCCAAGATCTCCCGACACGATAACTCTTGAATCAAAATATTACTAGGTGTATATCAAAGTTATAGGGCTAACCAATACAATTAATTTTCAACTTTTTAGAGAATGGTTTTTATGTTTTTTTTTTTGAATGAAACTTTCGCAAGAATGCTTATTACAAGTAAAATGCTCAAGTTTATAAGCACCTGATTTATGCAGGTAAGCCGTAGTCATTCGATTAAACAGATTACAAAGGCCTCTCATTCATTCTGACCAGACTGTAGTGAATTAATTTGCCAAGCAAATAATCACTTAATCAAGTTAAATGACCCACTTTTGTTTTGCTTAAATTGGTATATTTAGATAGCTCAGAGTAAACCTCGAAGTATTCATATTAATTGCTAGAACTGAGACATACACAAGCTTACTAAAACTCGTTTAAGAAAGCCTAGCCGTATTTTGTCACATAAAATCCGAATCCCAGCGGTCTTGTAATGGGTTGAGAGAAAGGATTCGATTCTATGAAGTGTAGGTATATTACTAACATATGTTTAGTTTAGTAGTAAGCAAACTTCATATCAGTACTAGTTGTCCCGCGGCTCCTCCCACGTGGATGATGGTCATCGAGACTGAACATAGTCTATGTACATCCCCAAGCTCTAATCTATATGTACCCTACTAAATTTCATCGTTACCTTCAATATTTACGAACTTTCATTCTCTTTTTGAACGCATTTAACCCCTTTTTTGTGGTATAAAAGGTACCTACCCATATCCTTTTCCAAGCTGTAGTACATCTCTGTGCCAGATTTCATCACGTCAAGGCTCCAACAACCCGTAATGAATGCCATTGATGTTCATATCGTCTCTTAGCTTGGAACACCGCCTAAGTCGAAAATGGGTACAAGTCACTTATTTCAGCCAATTAGAAGCCGTAATCCTCAAATACTGACAGCGCGCAAGTCAATTGGCCTTTAAACGCATGACAGTTTTTTCATCACCTGTATAGTTGGTAAAAATGACTTGTGCAGTATTGTAAGCGAAGGGACGGTGTGGCAACCTTAAATTGAGTAGGTATTCAATAGTAAATGTATACTTACAGAAACCTATAACAGCTATACAAAGTGTAACTATCCAGCTTATCCCAATATCGCTGATGCTGAGAAGTATTAGAATTAGTATTAAACTCGAGCCTTGCAACCACCACATTGCTGTAATCACCACCCAAGCTAATACTACCGAGGCTTTTTGCTGAAACATTTATATCAATAAATTAGCTTACTTTTATCACAGCTTCATTATAAAAAAATAAAAATCCAGAACAAGATTCTCACATTTACATAGATTTTCCCGTTGGCCCTACACTAGGCAAGCTTGTCCTGTGGGTACCGTGACGTTTTCCTTATTTAATTTCAGTGCTCGGTCATAAGTTTAATATAGGATTCATTGATTTGACTTCGTGTCACCTGATGGTGATCTGATGAAGTTTCGGGTTTACTTTTAGTACAGAGATAGTAATACTGTGCTTTTATATAGGACATATCAATATGACTTCACGTCACATGATGATGAGCCGAGGCAAAGTCTCGGAAAAGAGGGTCTCTATTACAGAAAACAACAATGTTACAATGGTGGCCGGCAGCTTGAAAGCCTCATCAGATGCTTAAAAGACCCAGTACATACTATAAGAAGGAGGACACACATCAGTACATTGCAAGGAAGTCCAAGACTTTATGGTATAGCAAAGAAAAGGGTCACCGAACCGTTTCGTTCTTGTTGGAATTGGTTGTACCGTTATTGCAGTCCACTGCTAGATTAATACCTCTGTCAAATTGCAGATCTGGTGAAAAACCGAGGGCTGATGGAACAAACAAACCCTAGAGTGGAAACCGCGAATCAGTAAACATAAGGCGGAATACCCCCTAGCAAAATTGACGGACGATCTGCACAGTGGAGCATCGAGTACTGAAATATAGTTGTTAGCAAATATATATAAAAACCACTCACAGATTAATTACGAAATTACAGAAACCATACAATACAATACAAATTCGAAATGAGGCAGGAAGTTTCCTTATTTACATGGCAGATATCCGCTAAAAACGGGTTTTAAGAAACTCAACCCCCGGGGGCGAGGGGTATAGGTACTTGCGAAATATCCCCACGGATACCCTCCCCCCTGGATCCGTTGTAAGGTGTAAGACAAAACGTGTACGAAGGCGCGAGCACCCATTAGTAGCTAATAAGGCCATCCGACTTTCTAGTTTGAGTTGTTGTTAGTAAGCAGCCGCAATCTTAATTTACTTTCATACAAACATAATCACGCCTTTATCCCCGGAGGGTTAGGCATAGGTGAATTAACACCCACATTTCACCAATAAATAAATTCAGTCGCACGTAATCGGGGGTGAGCCAATTGCCGTCTTCCGGGCACTATTGTTAACTCAAGCCATTCATCTGAGATTGAGTCTGGGCTGTATAAATATATGTCTGATGTGAAACAGCCACATCCCTTAGTCACCTTGTACGACACCGCATGGGAAGAGATGGGGTGGTCCAAATTCAATTCTGCCGGGATTCGGGCTTTTATAATATTGCAAAAAACACTTACATTGGCAACTCCCCAAAGGAACCATAAGTTCACGAAAAACATACACAAGCAATATACTACGATATGGAGACTGAATGCGTAGGCATTGTGCAACCTCGAACGCAGGCACAAATGGCAGGCTTGATAGCTAAACACCTCTGCTAGAAATGCTAAAACGCATATGATGCTCACACACTGTAAAATAAACACAACATTACCGATATATAATAATTACATAGCAATAGCAATCCGCGGTAGCCTAGTGGTAAGGGTAAAGGACTTCTGAGACGAGGTCTCGGGTTCGATCCCAGGTTTTACCATGGCACACACCAATGACTTTTCGATGCTTTTCGAAGTTATGTGTGTATTTATCGTAGGTTTATAAGTGCCCGGTCAATAGGCTCGCCACATTTTACATTAGGGCCTCTGCCTACCCCTTCAGGGATATAGGTGAGAGTTTGTTATGTTATGTTATGTAAATAGTAATAATGAGCCTGCAAAAGGCGGCTGGGACAGACTGCAGATACCTTTCGTTGCTTCTATTGATAACTGGCCTCAACGTTTAAAGGACTGTGTTGCAGCCAATGGAGACCACTTCGAATAAGCTTTTTATATTTTAAATTGTTTTATATTTATGTATTAAACTAACATACACTGTAAAAGTAATAAATATTATTTGCAATAAAAAAAAATGTTTTTTCTTCGTAACAATATTTATGGCTAGACTAGGTATATATAAAAAAAAAACAGAGAAACAGAAACCTCCATAACAATTATAATACTATTAGTAATATAGATAGATGATATTATCGATCCTATTTTTAAACTTTCGCGGTGTGAAGGGAAGATAGATTCAAACTATCCGGAACGTGGCATCCAGTGATTAAAATACTAAAACCAAAAAACACAGTGCCGTTAAAAACTGACATAGTGAGTGTGGTGTGTCGCCAGCCTAACCGTTCATTATAAGTGTAATGATGGGTAGGCGCTCAAAAAATGTTCCTCGCATACATCTCAACGCTCGAAAACTAGTCAAGTCGTGACCACGGGTGCTGCAACGCATCCGTAACGTCGGCAGAAATAGTAAGTTCCAAGATATAATTCGCGAGAGGTCCCGATATCTTATATAATTATGATTATCGATGGTTTTATATACCTATCTATTATGCACTAATAAAACGTGAAACCACTTGTACTGTAGCAGTATCAGACATTCTATTACAGAATCTTTCCGCACTATAATAGTACTACCTACGCAGCTATTAAATAACGTTTTATTTAACTTCTATAAGAGAGGGAAGCCACTTAGTACCTGAATAGGCCAAAAAATTAAGTAAGGGACCTCTAATTAACCTGGAACTATTTAAAAGAAATGTTTACTGCATGAGTATTAGAATATTGAATAACCTTCCTCAAAGTGAGACTAACCAACGCATGACAATCAATCAAACAATTAGCCCACTGCAGTCCATTGCTGGACATAGGCCTCTCCCAGTGTGCGCCATTTTATCCGATCCTCTGCCTTCCGCATCCAATCTGTCCCAGCCACCTTTTTCAGGTCGTACTATACTATTAATATTTTTTTTATATGTACAATTATAACTATATATATAACGATATGATAAACGATAGCTATGTGGCAGAATTTTAAAAACCAAATTATCTACTGTAACATCTATTGTACCATGTTCTAGCAAATAAATACTTTATTGATTGCATTTCAATTAGGGAAAACGTGACTAGAGTCCGTTGAAATATCGCTCAGACAGGTTTAAAAAAAAATACTAATGCTATACTAGTATCAGTTATTTGCAGATGTAAATAACTGTTACGTTTTCAAACTGTACTTACACACATAAAAATTCCAATATATTTGCAACCCTTATGCAAATCAATTTTGCTCAGGAACATTTTCGGAGCGATACGCTCCAAGCACTTCATTTTAAAAATATAATAATAAATATTTACAGCTAAATTTCTGATATCAACAGCCAACCCGATTATAACGTCTAAAAATATAGTTTTTACAGCATGTATGAAGTTTTTATGTGCCACCTAGCGGTGAGAATAGGAATTACTATCGACTATTTTCTCTTTATCGAAGTTCTTTAGTATTATATTATTGTGCCTAGCAGGGGACACGGTAAAGAAAGAGCACGAGTCTGCCCTGCCAATACTCAAGGCGATCTATCACTCGCTCTCATCTAATAATCTTTCTTTCTCTTTCTTAACCGCGCCCCCCGCCACGCCGCGCGCACCTGTACAGCGCTCGTGGTCGGTCAGTTACCTTACAAATGCACAGAATAATTCTTAATTTGATTTTGTAATCAAGGTGAGTATTTTATATTTTACGATACGAAACATAATATATTCAATTTACTAATATCATAGAACATAGCGTGTTTAGGTTTACTCTATAAGTTCTCCCTTGAGTACATTTAAACCAATTCAAGCTCGATAATGCCATCCGTGTTATATTAGATTATATAGTTGAATGTATTAAAAGATAAAATATTATTTATATTATGTTTTCATTATTTTGATTAAACCATTATACAACTTTTGCATATAGATTTTCGAGATACATTTTTGTTTGTATACACCTCGTATACAAACAAAAATGTATAGTTTTATAACATCTAAATTGCAAATAACCAAAAGAAAATAACATGTTTAGTTTAGAAAAATGTTTTGTGTAAAAAACTACTTTTGTGTCAAATGCTATACACACTTTACACAAAATTTTGTTGTGTACAGTAGTAAATATACACTTTTCTCAGCTGTTGTTCTTGTTCCAGTTGTGTCGCGATTACAAAGTTCTGCAGTTGGCAGATCTATTTAATTGAAATCTCTTCAACCGGGGCATAGATTACGTGGGCATCAGATGAATTCCTTCTACTTCACTATATTCTGTTTTAATACTCTCAATTGAGTATTTTCGTGTAGTTAGAGTACATTATTTAACTAAGCTTACTAAATTTAGAATGGTAATAGTGTAGTAATTTTTTTTTATACCACTTGATTGGCAGACAAGCACACGCCCCACCTGATGGAAAGTGGTTACCGTGGCCTATGGACGTTTGTAATACCAGAGGCGTCACAGTCGTGCTGCCAGCCCTGTAAGTGCAGAGTTTCTGTGCCGTCAGTGTAGAAGAAAAAGCAGGACCAGCCTTTAGTCTTATCACTGACAGCACAAATTCTCCAGTGAGTTCTGGCTACCCTACTCACCGCTGGGAACACAACACGAAGTTATTATAGCCGCGGTATTCTGTAGGGTGTAGATACTTCCTCAGTCGGACTGCTCAATTAGGCGGAAATACCGCCGTGTTCTACGTCCTAAAAATTACTACTAAGAGTTACTTTGGTTCTCATTTTATCGTTTATATTTATTTTTAATAATCCAACCAA
The DNA here is from genome assembly GCA_963662185.1 of Eilema griseolum. Lineage (NCBI taxonomy): Eukaryota > Metazoa > Arthropoda > Insecta > Lepidoptera > Erebidae > Eilema > Eilema griseolum. The sequence continues at coordinate 10,793,969 of OY759239.1, read as the reverse complement.
CTGATAACAGTCAATTATTTGATTGTTAAATATTATTACGTCACAATGAATTATTTTATACAAGTTTCCTTATAATGTACCTACCGTTTTGACGTTTAGTAAGAAGTACCTAACTAATTTGACTAGTAATAGTCGTTAAATACCCAATTATAAATAAATATAAAGCTAGTGAATGAAATCTTAAAGCATTTAGTATGCTCACTATTCAAATCGACATTACTACTCTGGTGTTGCACACGTTCATGGGTCACGGTAACCACTTTATATCAGGTGGGCTGTGTGCTTATCTGCCAACCAAGTTGTATAATAAAAAAACAAAACCGTGTTAAAGATTTTTTTATAATATAGAACAGGTCAATTAGACTTCGCCTTGCCTGATGGTAAGCTGAAGGTAAAGTCTCAGAAAAGAGGGTCACCATTACTTACACATACCGTGTGACAATGGTGACACTCAGCTTGATGGCCTCATCATATGCTTTTTCACGCCCCGCTTAAAGGTACAGACACGACAACTTAACAATCATTAATGATAATATAGATAGGTAAAATATCCAAAGATTATTAGAACAATAGTTTATTGTATCTAACAACAAAATTTAATCCAAAGCTAATAACTATCTGAAACTTTTAAATTATCTTACAAATTTAAATTTCATAAAGCCGTGTAGTAAACAAAGCCTTTTGGAGTTATAATGACAAGCCAATAAGTAAAGGTACGATTCCAAGGCCGACCGCAGACAGCAGCAGCAGACTCAAAGCGTACCGATAATTTTGTTAATAGCTTTAATTTGTTGTGACTTCTCAAAAAGTTTAACCATTAAGGCCTGGAATTCATTACCAGCTCACGTGTTTCCTTCTTCCTACAGTCCCGGGTCCTTTAAGCGGGGCGTGATAAAGCATATTATGAGGCCGTCAAGCTGAGTGTCACCATTGTCACACGGTATGTGTAAGTAATGGTGACCCTCTTTTCTGGGACTTTGCCTTCAGTTTACCATCAGGCAAGGCGAAGTCCAATTGACGTGTCCTATAAAAAAAAAAAAACTAGTAATATATGCTAAGAGACGACACGTCGCACATAAGAAATAAAAGAAAATCAATTAAGATAGAAAAAATTTAAACGGTCCAGGTGGGATTCGAAACCGCGATCTTTCCCTTACAGGGGGGACGCTCTGACCACTAAACCATTAAACCTTCTCCTGAAGCCATCCAAATTCTTCTATACATATCCGTCTTACGGCGACGGTCTCATGTATAGAAGAATTGGGATGGTTTCAAGTGCAGGTTCGGTGGCTTAGTCGTCTGAGCGTTCCCCCTGTAAAGGAAAGATCGTGTGTTCGAATCCATCCTGGACCGTTTAAATTTTTTCTACCTTAATCGATTTTGAATAGTTAGCATACTAAATGCTTAAAATTTCATTCAAAAGAAAATCAATCCCGCAATCCGTTTATTTGTCTAAAACTTTAATACATTTGTATTTTTCACATACAATAATTGTTAAGCTTGAATACGAATAAACGCACTAATCAACTTAAAGTCAAGTTGAGCAGGATTTTTTTGATAAAGTATAATGCGATTTTCCAAAAAAAAAGTTTCAGTTCTATGCTAGGTATATTTTATTAAATATGTGATATTATTACTATTGCAATACTATCTACCGGCTTGTACATATTATAATTACAGCTATAATTGCAAAAACTTGTAATTGGCCATTTTATGTTATAATTGTTTTTAATCTGTATTCTAGCTGTAAGTTTTTTCAGAAAGAACAAAATAAAATAAACGGCGCTATTAAAAAGTCACAATGAATTAAAATAATAAACAAAAATATTAATTTTCAGCCTATTTCACGGTATGTTATGCGTTTGCTGCTGCTATCTGCGGTCGGCATAGGAATTATACATTAAGCCTCCTAAGTTTAGTCTCTTGCTACAAATTATTCAGAGCGAACTGTCTTACTGCTGAATAGAAACCCACTTTAATGAACAATGTTTCTCGACAAAAGCCGAGGGCCTCTTAATTTCCTTTAACATTAATTAATTTATTTATTTATTACATAGTGGGAAAACTTACAGCTAACAATTAGTGCTACTAAGATATTGATAGCCTCTGTGGCATAGCGGTAGTGAACGCGGCCGCTGCGTGGGTTGCGCGGGTTCAATCCCCGCTCAGTGCAAATATTTTTTTTAATATACCACTTCGGTGGCAGACAAGCACACGGTGCCCACCGGCCCACCTGATGAAAAGTTGTTATCGTGACCTATGAACGCGTGTAACACCAGTGGAATCACACTCGTGCTGTCGACCCTGTAAGAACAGAGATTTTTCGTGCCGTCAGTGCTGAACACAAAATCAGGACAAGCCTTTGCTCTTCTCACTGACAGCACAAAAACTCTCTAGTGAGCTCTGGCTACCCTACTCACCGCCGGGAAAACAACACAAAGTTATTATGGCCGCGGTATTCTATAGGGTGGAGGTACTTCCCCAGTCGGACTGCTCAATTGGACAGAAATACCGTCGTGTCCTACCTCCTGCATTTGTATGTATGCATGCTTGTATGCATGAATGTTAGTATCTGCATTGGTCTGGTCATGCCTCGGAGAGCATGTTAAGTAGTCGATCCCGGTTGCCACACGAACATCTGTGGCAGTCGTTACGGGTAGTTGTAAATCAAAACAACTGGTCTATAGCTTGACCACAACCGCTGTACCGCGCCTTAGGTATGTGCGCGGCGAGGCGGGGGAGAGTACCGACCATTCCGTTGTGTCAGTCGGCCGCCAACGCTTACGGCGGTAGCTAGTATCACTTGTAGCGGACTCTGTGTGTCGGATGCACAAGTGATTAGTATTGCAAGATGGGTCGTGCGTCATCTCGTGATGTGAAGAACATCATTTTTAAGGTAGCCGAGTATTTTAAGAAAAGAAAAGCAGACAAAGAAAGTTTTGAATTTAAAAGTGATGCAAACATTGCTAAAATTGTAGCGGATGCTACGGGATTTTGCGAAAAAACCGTAAGAAATATAGTAAAGGTGGGTAATTCATCAACGGAAAATTTGGGCCGATTAAAATTTAATTCTCCAAAAAAACCAAAAGTTATAAAGAAGAAATATGTTGTTGATGATTTTGATTTCGGAGTTATCAGAAGAAAAATTCATCAGTTTTACGAAATCGAAAAACAAGTTCCAAGTATCAGTAAGTTACTATCAAGTTTGAGAAAAGATGGCATACTGGATTGTGGACGAGAATACTTTAGAAAGCTTTTACACACAATGGGTTATAGTTTCAAAAAATGCAAATCAAAGAGACATCTCCTTATAGAGCAGCCTAACATTACAGAGTGGCGGAAAAAATACCTGACACAAATCCGAAACTACAGAATGCAAAACCGCAACATATATTTCCTCGATGAAACGTATATAAATGCCACTCATAATGTGAGTAAATGTTGGCAATCAGCGTCTGAACCTGAAATTCATGCTGATATTGGGAAAGGACGGCGTTTAGTAATTTTACACGCTGGCTGTCGAAATGGCTTGGTTGATGGTGCATTAACGATATTCAAATCAGACGCTAAGACTAGCGACTATCATGGAGACATGAACGGGTCTACTTTTTACAAGTGGGTGGATGAAAAATTAAAAGATAAGTTGCTGCCGAATTCTGTTGTGGTAATGGATAACGCGTCATACCACAGCGTTCAGGTTGAGAAGAAACCAACCATAGCTAGCCTCAAAATTGAAATGCAGGCATTGCAGGTTACGGTGCCACAATGTTGAATTTTCAGAGACCATGACAAAAGCTCACCTGCAACTTCTTATCAACGATACACAAAAAGAGCTCTACAGACTCCCACAAGCTCGCTATTTGAGGTGGAGTCCACTAACATCTGTGGACTCCATGCGAACCTCAACGCCGTCCACCAACACCTTGAGACGGCGAAACCAGATATGCTCTTTCTCACGGAGACACAAATAGGCCGCCCTGATGACACGACCTACTTGCTTTACCCCGGCTATGTTATCGAGGAAAATTTCCGTGCAAAAGCCGGGGTGTGCGTGTTTGTTAGGGCGGATGTTTGTTGTCGCCGTTTGCGCTGCCTTGAGGACCCATCCTTTTCAACCCTATGGGTACACGTAGACCATGGCTCTACGAGTCAGATCTATGTGTGCCTCTACCGTTCCCATACAGGAGATGCTGAGACAACTCGACTCTTTGAATATCTGAGTCAGGCGGCAGATGATGCGCAGGAACGGTTTCCGAACGCCGAAGTGGTATTTTTGGGGGACTTTAACGCCCACCACGAAACCTGGTTGGGCTCCTCCAAAACAGACCATGCGGGAAGAGCCGCCCATGCATTTGCTCTGGCGCATGGCCTGACCCAATTGGTACACGAGGTCACTAGAATACCAAGAAGGTCGGGCCTAGCACCCTCTCTGCTAGACCTTCTGCTGACGAGTCACCCAGACCTGTACAGTGTTTCGGTACAAGCCGCTTTAGGCAATTCCGACCACTGTCTGGTCTGCTCCAAGGTGCCAATTATAGCGCCTTCAAGACCCGTGCAGGGGAAGCGGCGTCTCTGGCACTACTCGTCAGCAGATTGGGATGGGCTGCGCAACTATTTTGCGTCCATCCCGTGGGTTGAACGCTGCTTTGAAGGTAAGAAACCCTCGGATTGTGCTACTGCTGTTGCCGGTGAGATCGGTCTGGGTATGGAATACTATATTCCTTACACTGATGTCACCGGTGCCCGAGGAGTGCGCCCTTGGTTCGGGCGCGAGTGTGCGAGGGCTGTTGATCAAAAGCAGTCCGCGTATCGCGCTTGGGTAAGGGCGCGTGCCACGCACGATCCCAATGTGAGCCACTTCAAGGCGGCGTACAACAGAGCCACAAAGGTCTGCAAGAGGGCTTACGTCAAAGCGGATGCCCTGCGCATTGCGCGGCTTGGTCAAGAGCTAGTGGCACATCCCACGGGCAGCCGTGGATACTGGCGACTGGCCAAAGCCGTGCAGGCCAACTTCTGTCAGCCTTCGCTGCCACCGCTGCGCTACCCTGATGGATCCCTGGCCCATGGACCGCAAGAGAAAGCCAATATGCTAGTAAATCTCTTTGCGGCCAATTCCCGAGTCGATGATTGCGGTATACAGCCGCCGACACTACCCAATGGTGACCACGTAATGCCTGAAATACGTATCAGGCAATGCGATGTTCGTGCGGTGCTTCAATCACTCGATGTCCGGAAAGCCAGTGGCCCGGATGGTATTCCAGCGGTGGTCTTACAAAAATGTGCAGCGGAGTTGTCTCCGATGCTTACGCGGCTGTACCGACTGTCCTACAGCTCGGGTACAGTGCCTTCGGCTTGGAAAGAGGCGAATGTACAGCCGATCCCCAAGAAGGGGGATCGCTCAGAGCCAGCCAACTATCGACCCATAGCCATCACCTCAGTGCTGTGCAAGGTCTTCGAGCACATCATTAACAAACAGCTCATGCGTCACCTAGAGGATCACTCCTTAATTAATGACCGGCAATATGGCTTCAGGCCGAAACGGTCAACGGGTGATCTTCTAGCATACGTTACCCATCTTTGGGGTGAGGCTATGGACAAGCACGGCGAGTCACTGGCAATTAGTCTTGATATCGCCAAAGCTTTCGATAGAGTCTGGCACAAATCGCTTCTCTCCAAGCTACCAGCCTTTGGTCTGCCTCCTAGACTGTGCAACTGGATTGCTAGTTTCCTGCAGGAGCGCCGTATCCGCGTCCTCTGTGATGGACGGGCTTCGGAGTTCTTGCAAATAAATGCTGGCGTACCGCAGGGGTCTGTATTATCTCCCACTCTCTTTCTTCTGCATATCAACGACATGCTGTCCACCGGCAGCATACATTGCTATGCAGACGATAGCACCTTACACGGGAGTTATCACGGACAACCTGCGGCCAAACAGTCTGATATCGTGGAAAAAAGACAGCTTCTTGTCACTGAACTGGACCGGATCTTGAATCACATTTCTCAATGGGGCTCCGAGAACATGGTCGAGTTCAATGCCAAGAAGACGCAGGCTTGTGCGTTCACAGCAAAGGTATCTTCTTTCCTTCCCCTTCCCACTCTTCAGAGCACGCCACTTCCACTGCAGGACAATCTCTATATCCTAGGCATGGATATTCGCTGCAAACTGAATAACAGAAATTACATCGAGAGCATCATCAAAACAGCCTCGCGGAAACTCGGACTCTTAAACAAAGTGAGACGTTTTTTCACGCCGGAGCAGCGGTGTCTTCTCTATAAGACACAAATTCGCTCCTGCGTGGAATACTGCTCGCATCTCTGGGATGGCTCCGCGAAATACCTACTAGATGCTCTCGACAGGTTGCAGCGACGCGCGGTCCGAATTATTGGGAACCCTGAGGTCACGAACACCCTCGAGCCTTTGCAGATGCGTAGAGATATTGCTTCCTTGGCTGTATTTTACCGTCTCTACCACGGTGAGTGTTCTGACGAGCTCTTCCAACTAATCCCACCATCTCCTTTCCTACATAGGACAACACGTGCAGGCCTTAGATGTCACCCTCACACTGTGCAGAATATACGAGCAAGAACCAAGCGGTTCGGAGACTCTTTTCTTTGCCGCACCACCAAGACCTGGAATTCATTACCAGCACACGTGTTTCCTTCTTCCTACAGTCCCGGGGCCTTTAAGCGGGGCGTGAAAAAGCATCTGATGAGGCAGCCAAGCTGAGTGCCACCATTGTAGCACTTAGTGTCTGTAATGGTGACCCTCTTTCCTGAGACTTTGCCTTTAGCTTACCATCAGGCGAGGTGAGGTCAAGTTGGCGTGTCCTATATAAAAAAAAAAAAAAAAAAAAAAAAAAACTCCTGTACAGAATTGACGAACTGCTGAAAACTCATGGCCATACTGTTCTCCGTTTACCGCCGTACCATCCTGATTTAAATCCCATTGAGTTGGTTTGGGCTGATATTAAAAACAATGTAGCCCAAAACCATATCAATTCTTCACTAGGGAAAAGATAAGCATAATGACCAAATTGTTTTCGGAGTTTACGGCAGAAAAATGGAAGAAATGTGATGATCATGTCCAAAAAAATGAAAATACTTATTGGGATCGTGATAGTAGATTCGACGATATTATCGACCCTTTCATAATAAATTTGCAGAATGACTCCGACTCCAGTTCCGATGGCGAAACAGAATCTATGTCAGAATAACATTAAATATGTAAACAAATAAATATTTACAATTAATATGTCATTTCATTCAATATGACAATTCCCTATTAAATTTAATAATTAAAGACGTACGAGTGGCGTGTAAAGTCAAAAATATTTATTAGGGAATTTTAATAATCTTAGGCTTTACACACTAGTCGTACATTAAAACTGTCAAATGATAACGTAAGATCCGTCCGACAATGTCAATCTCGTGTGAACTCATGCTCTTTCTTACTCGTCCCCCGCCTCTCCGCACATATCTAGGGCGCGGTACAGCGGTAGCGGTCAAACTATAACTGCAATTCTGATGAAATCTTAGGACTCGGGGTTGCACACGCTCACACCTTACTCACGGCAATACCGATGATGCGTTGCTACCTCCTTCTGCGAGTTAGTAGGTAATGCTCATGAAGAAGGTGGCGGAGTGGGAACGGAGGAAACTCGCTAACCGCACGGCGCATCGACGAGTGGAGGCTACTCCGACGTCAGAGGTCGCAGAATAACCTCCGTTCCCCATGAGCATAAGCCTGGGGGTGACGGGAGGAGCCGCCTATCACTCTAGCAGAAGCAAGTCACAGCGGCAGCGCCAGTTGGGCACCTCTCTATACCCGGGGAATTAATGGGGACTTCGTAGTCCCCACACCCAAAGACGGCCAGCACGAAAGAGATGGCTCTGGGTCTGTTAGCAAAAAAAAAGTTGTTACCGTGACCTATGAACGTTTGTAACAACAGTGGAATCACACTCGTGCTGCCGACTCTGTAAGAACAGAGATTTTTCGGGCCTTCAGTGCAGAACACAAAATCAGGACAAGCCTTTGGTCTTCCCACTGACAGCACAAATTCTCTAGTGAGCTCTGGATACCCTAATCACGGCTAGAAACACAACACGAAGTTATTATGGCCGCGGTATTCTGTAGGGTGGAGGTACTTCCCCAGTCGGACTGCTCAATCAGGCGGAAATACCGCCTTTTCCTACCTCTTGACTTTATGTGTACTACAACATACCTACTGTCTAACTAGTATTTCCGTGAATAGTAGACCTTGCGAGCACCTTTAAACGTTTAGCATTTAGCATTTAGATATAGTGCTTTTGAGCCAGTGTTGTGTACGAGCAAAGAAACTCGGAGTTATATTATATTCACACGTAACGAGCGTACAACGGTTTGTGTTCAGATGAATTGTTTGACATGATGCCCACAGCAACATTCTATCATCATACCGCTCGCCGTAGGCAGGGAGTTCATCCTCACACATTGCAACCTGAGACAGTACGCACTGTGCGAAACAGAAAGGAATCGATACTCCTAAGAACCTGCTACTCACCGTTCCCTGGGTATATGTACCCATCACGCTGGCGATGCTGCCCCGCTTAGTAACGATTATGATATTGATCATTACTCCTTCCTAAAACTAAGTAGTATTCTACCTACACTCCAAATGACTCTTCTTTGTCATAAATAGTCTGAGTCCATAGCAGTCTTTTCAATACGAAGACATTTCCTTTATATGTTTCGAAACAACAAAATAAACAGTTTGCTATTGTTCTTAAATATTGCTGCCTACCACCCGGGCATGATCTTAAATGGTCCACCTGGAAGTCCCTAAATAGGTTGAGGACTCAGGTCGGCCGCTGTAGGGCCAACCGTGTAAAATGCGGTTACCTGGACTCGGGTGTGGTGGCTTTGATTGTGGTGCACCTCTGTAGTCGATGGACCATCTCCTGTCGTGCCCACTGCGCCCCTACACCTGCACAATTGCTGACCTGAATGAAGCGACGGAAGGTGCGGCCAATGTTGCCGAATTTTGGGCTGAGCGCAATTAGCTTCTACTTTTTTAATTGTTACTATTGACACGAAGAAAAAGAAGTTCTTAAATATGAATATTCAACGCTCAGCTGTGAACACAATGATATATTTTGGGCACATATTGAAATACACATGTACTTTTTCCACAGTATTTTGTATTATTACATCTAACTGGTTTCGCTTTACGGCATCCTCAAAGGTGAAAAAGTACAAGTGCCGTCAATCAACAGTATAAATAGACATTTAGGGCATATATTCAAAAACGATACTCAGTCCAGAATCTCGATTTAATAAGGGATCTGAGGACAGATTGAATTCTACATAATGGTTCTAATTTCATTTTGAGAGTCGGTACACAACTGAGCGTTGTTCTGGAATGTGAACACAAAATGGTCATCTACAACACAATCTGTCCACAGATCTAGTCCTAAATCGAGTTTCAAGACTGAATATCGTTCAGAAATACGGGACTAAGATTATAAAAAGTGAAAATTCTCCTGTTATCCCAGTGAAAAGTTCTTAAGAGTAGGGGATCGGCGTGTTTTCACCCGGGTAGAGCCTAAAGCAAAGGCTGGTAAATTCACAATTCATTCCCGCGTCTCCCGGGAACCGGGACACAATTTTTATTATATACAGCTTGTCCAGTATATATTAGGATTAAATAACAGAGTATTTGGTTCACATCGGGAGTGGTCCCAGCTGGTAGAAGTAATAATATAATAAATATGTATGACCAGTGCTCTAAGATACTATCTGAGTCGTGTCTGTTTTCTAAAATTTAAAAAAAATCCTGACTGAAAATCTATACTAGTTTAAAGCCGAAGAGTTTGTTTGTGTGAACACACTAATCTCAGGAACAACTGATTCAAATATAAACATTCTTTTTGTTTTTTTTATACCACTAAGTTGGCAGACAAGCACGCGGCCCACCTGATGGGAAGCGGTTACCGTGGCCTATGGACGTATGCAACACCAGGGGTGTCACACTCGTGCTGCCGACCATGAAGAAACCTTCTGATGCCCCTCTTGAAGAACCCCATATTGTAGGCGCTTGGGAAAACCGCAGCAGGGAGGTCATTCCACAGCTTGAGTGTGCGTGGGATGAAGTTTCTTTCATACCGCACAGTGCGCACCGGCTCAGGTCGCAATGTGTGGGGATGAATTCCCTGCCTATGGCGAGAGGTGCGATGATAGAATGTAGCTACGGGCATCATGTCAAACAATTCATCTGAGCACAAACCATTGTATAGGCGGTAGAACACACACAGTGAGGCAAAATCCCTCCTAAGGCTAAGAGGTTCCCCTCTACGTGTGAGTATGGGATTGTCAACCAGCCTCAATGCCCGTCTTTGCAACGAGTCGAAGGGGTCAAGCTGGTATGCAGGTGCTCCAGCAAAAAGGTGACAGCAGTACCCCATGTGAGGTCGGACCTGTGCCTTATAAAGAAGGAGTTGCTGCCCCGCAGTGAAGTACTGCTTCGCCCTGTTGAGCACTCCGAGTTTTCTTGATGCCAACTTAACCTTGTCCTGCAAATGACTTCGGTATTGGACGTCGCTGGAGATATCGACACCAAGGATCCCGATACTCGAGGAGATGGTAAGCGGTGTGCCCAGGAATTGCGGCGCTACAATGAATGGGGTTTTCTTAGCGGTGAATACACATACTTGTGTCTTAGTGGGGTTGAATTGGACTAGGTTTAGTCGTCCCCAATCGTCCCCAATACTCCAGAGAGAGTAGTCTCGATTTTAGACACAAGTTGTTCGCGACTCTTCTCCACCTCGGACTGAGGGATATTTGCACGGCCCGTGTAACACGTGTCCCCGGTACTGTCGTCCGCATAACAATGAATGGAGCCATCAGACAGCATGTCATTGATATGCAGCAGAAACAGCGTCGGAGACAACACGGAGCCTTGTGGGACACCAGCGTTTATGTTCATGCGGTCCGAGCAGCTGCCGTCGACGACGGCTTGGATGCTTCTGTTGGACAAAAAGCTGGCGATCCATTCGCAAAGTCCCTCGGGGAGTGGTGAACAGTCCGTTTATCGACTAAGGCTTGAGGCTATATATCATCACGCTACTACTCAAGGGAACGGAGAAGTGAACATAAATGTCAACAAATCCAGCAGATTCCCATACATTAATTGAAAACTAAAGAAATACGGGTTCAAACAGTAGCTCAGTAAATTTAGAGGGCTAATTGCGGTGACAGTTCCCCGTAAATCCCTCCTGTACGCTCCCCCCTCTCACCCCTCAAACGTCTCCCTAAATATATCTATAGACATTTTATATATAGGAACGTTCCCCGTAAATTCCGTGCACGCTCCCCCCCCCCCCCCCCCAAATGTCTCCCTAAATATACCTATAGACATTTTATAAAAAAATATTTTTGGCATAAAATGATTCTTTGTACTAAATTTGAAGAAAAGTTACTTGAGTTATGGCAAAATAATGTACGCTCAAATGAATCTTCATACATTGAGGTTTATAACCAGGTATAATTTATTGTAATAGCAGCATTGGTTCTCGATTTATGTGTTCAGCATAAAGCAGTTCAGCAGAAAGTGGGATCAGCAGTTGGATATGTGATATTAGGTCTCAAAATATGCCACGAGTGAGGATGGAGCGGGTCAGCTAGTATAAATATATCCAATGTATGTATATATTGGGTATATTTTTAAGTATGTGTTTTTCTTATATTTTATGAAAATTTATTAGAAATATTGAGGGTATTACCGATAGCGTGTTTCATATTAGATATGACAAGGCGTGAATCAAAATATGTATTACTAGGTACATCAAAGTTATAGGGCTAACTAACACAACTTATTTTCGACTTTATGCGGGTAGTTTTTAAATTTTTTATTTTTCTATTTAACAACCACACACTGACACTACCTTTACAGGGCAAACGTAATGCGATAGTGCCGTAACCTAATATTTCCAAACTAAATTAATACAATCTCTTTACAGTAACCTCACTACTTTTCCGATAAATAAGATGATACATTTTGTTTAGTGTTTTCGTTATAGTGTGCCTAATGCTTGTGTAAAAACATGAGTAAAAGTGGCAGCGAGAAAGGGATTTTAATTCCACGTGGGCTGATAAAATATGGTATAATAGACATTATAAAAACCCCCGTGACTAAAAAACAAGTGTGAAATTTATTTTCTTCTGTGCCAGACACGCTGTGTTTTTCTTTAGTTATTTGTCTAACAGTTCGTAGTCCAATATTAAGCGCACCAAAAGAGAACCAAAAGAGGAAACGAGTACAACCAGTCGTATCAAAACGATCATCATAGAGTGCCGCAATTATAATAGTATTTTGATTCAAGTGTTATCATGTCTAGGGACTCTAACTGGTTTAGCACTCCGTCATGTTATCGGAACGATCCAAAGTTTTATTCAAACAAAAAATAACTGTTTCAAAATCCTGCCTAAATTACTTAAATAGTTTTTTTACAATTTATTTACCAGTTCTAAGCTATTAATATTGATTGTGTTTAGATAGGCTATGAATTAGTTCTATTAATATTAGATCAAACAGTTATTCAACTAAATTAAACGGATATAAATAGTTACCATAATTTATTAATAAAAAGTTCGAAGGACGTATAAAGAGCTACAGTATCTTTCTAAACAATGGCTTGAGATCTTCCCGGTGAGGAATACAGGGTTTATAAGAATGACGACATTACGGAAATCGCTTTCCCGGGGACGAGTTGGGGACTCTGTAGTCCCCACACCCGAGAAAAGGGCCAGATCGTGAGAGATGGCCCTGGGTCGGCCTGCGAGGGATATGCCTGTCAACCTTACCTTCGGCAACTAAAACGACCCACAGGCGGCGTGCGTTTTAGTCCGACATAACCTCTCCCACCGGCTCCGGTGGGGAGGTATCCGTGGGGATTTTGCGCACGTAAAAAAAGAAGAAGGGCTTAGATGTCACCCGCATACGGTGCAGAATGTCCGATCAAGAACCAAGCGGTTCGGAGACTTTCCATTTAAAAAAAAAATTCTAAGATGAATTCATTACCAACTCATGTGTTTCCTTCTTCCTAAACTCCCATTGTGTGTCACCATTGTAACACGGTATATGTATGTAATAGTGACCATCTTTGCTGATACTTTGCCTTCAGCTTAACATTAGGCGAGGCAAAGTCTAATTGACGTGAACTATATAAGAAAAATCTAACCTTCCAAGCCTTGATGTAGACTCCATCCAGTCCACGTCAACCCTCTTTCACCTAATCCTCGTTTAATCTCATCTCACGTACAGTCAGTTCTTGACTAGCAAATGTACTCAAAAGTCTCTCTCACTGGAGAATTTGTGCTGTCAGTGGGATGACTAAAGGCTTGTCCTGCTTTGTACTCTACACTGACGGCACAGAAACTCTGTGCTTACAGGGCAGGCATTGCGAGTGTGGCTTCTCTGATGTTACACACTTCCATAGGCCATGGTAACCACTTTCCATCAGGTGGGCCGTGCGCTTGTCTGCCACCTAAGTGGTATAAAAAAAAGTTAAACTAAAACCCGACTATTGAAGAATCACGCTTTAAAAAAGTATTAAACAAGAAAATATCAAGGAAAGCCGTAGTCATATGCCACTAGTCTAAAAAAACCCCGTCACAAAAACCAACCAACAAAAAGTTGAAAATAAAATGAAATTTTGACAAACCAACTAATATTTTTATTCAAGTGTTGTCATGTCTGGGGGACCTTGGATTGTTCTGATAGTATGACAAAGTGCTTTACCACCCCCGTACTTGGTCCCCCCGACATACGTATCCTATCAAAAACCATAACCCTCCTTTGGCTTCGCCGTAGTAGGATGAACATTTTCTTAATACCAAGGTATTCAATTAAGACAATACGTATAACGACATTTTGAGTACCTTGCTAGTGTAGACCGATTTGATGCTGACTGTACCTAAAGTATTTACCTTCTATAACTTCTAGTAGATGAATCGAAGGACCAAAATGGCTTCTAATACCCAATTTATAAATGTCTGTAACAAAAATGGCGTCAATATTTTTTATATCGGCAACATCCTTACGAGCTATTTTTATTTTACTGGCAACTCCAGTAAATTTCGTGATGTGAACGAATTATTAAGTTACATCCTTTTGTTAACAGCCTCTATTACATGAAAGGGACTTTATAGTGCAGGTAGGCAGTGTAATATTTCTGAAAGGTAAAACGGACTTTGAAAGATAATACAAAGTTCAAATATCTTATAATATTATGAAGTAAATTGTAGTCCTCATTGGTATTACTTTAACAAGTCTTAGTATGGTCTTAGATGCCAACTAAAATTCTACTAATTTTATATATGTGGAAGTTTGTAAAGCTTTGCCGCGTCGTTCCCGGCAGAGTAGAATTTGGACTACCCCATCTCTTCCCATGTGGTGTCGTACAAGGCGACTAAGGGATAGGGCTGTTTAACATCGGACAGATATACATAGCCCAGACTTAGCCTCAGATGCATGGCTTGAGTCAACATTAGTGCCCGGAATACGGCAATAGGCTCCCACTATTACATGGGACCGAATACATTTATTGGTGAAATGTGGGTGATAATTCACCTCTGCCTAACCCTCCGGGGATAAAGGCGTGAATATATGTAGGTATGTATGTATGTATGTAAGTATAAGTATTTTTCTTTGTTTTCCTCTACAGACGGCTGGATGGATTTTAAATGAAAAAGTATTAATCTGTCAAGAGTCATTGGGGACATTAAATGTAAAAAAAATATTCGGTGGATTTTTGGTGATCTAAAATTGTAAAAAAAATATTTATCGTTCAAATTTATCAAGTCGGGTACCAAGTAAAGAAAATTAAACGGAGATGACAATATATGTATATATATATATTTTATACCCTTATTACACTTATAAGTACCCGACTTGATAAATTTGAACGAAACATATTTTTTTTACAATTTTAGATCACCAAAAATATAATTATATATATATATATATATATATATATATATATATATATATATATATATATATATATATATAAATAATGATATATAAAATAATATATAATATATATATATATACAGGGTGTATTTTTGAAACGGGGCAGTAAGGGCAAGTACCTTAACCGTTGCAGTTACAGCAAAACGTTCTTAAAAGACCTTCCCTAACTTTTTGGGACATTTTGAACTGCATTCACAGATTTTGTAAAAAACTTACAGTTAGCAAAAAAAATGCTAAAACTTCAAAATTTTTTTTTATGCCAATCTATTCTATTTCATGTGGGGATCAAAAAACTCTATGGGACCATTTTAGCTTTCAGTACTAGAAAAGACAGAAATCGCCAAAAACGTTTCCCATACATTTCGTACGGAAATATGATAAATCAACTCGAAACTCATAGGTCAGGTAAAATTTTGAACTTTTTTAAATAAAAAAAATCATTTAAACATTTAAGAAATTGCTTTATGAAATAAATTGCTCAAAATGATTTCCATTTTCACGAATACATAAGTCTATCCCTTTTTGCACTGAACGAATGGCGGCTAATAATGTTCTGGGATGAATATTACGTAAAATGGTCATTAATGCATCCTTAAGCTCTTGAACACTGTCGTACGTCGTCTTATACACCTCGTTTTTCACGAAGCCCCATAAAAAAAATCAAGTGGTGTTAGATCGGGGCTACGAGGTGGCCACTGTGTTGGACCATGTGTACCTATCCACTGTGTACCGAATAGGCGGCTCAAATTGGAACGTGAAAGGTGACTGTTATGTGGCGGAGCACCATCTTGTTGAAAATGAACTTTTCGCAATTCCGACAGGGGCCATTCGTCCATCTCGTTTTCAAGATGGTATAAAATGTCTTCATTATACATGGCAGAATTCAGTTTCCCTTCATAAAATTCCACCATTATGACTCGATTGGACATTATACCACACCAACAGTTGAATGAAAAGCGAACCTGATTATGACTTGCCGTAACTCTTAGTGGATTTTCTTTGGACCAATAGTGGTGATTTTTTCTGTTGTACATACCGTTATTGGAAAAATTCGTTTCGTCTGACCACAGTATGTAATTTAAAAATTCATGATCTCTGCTTATTTTTCCTCTTAGCCATCTGCAAAAAGTAAGCCTTCGAACATCATCACCCGGATGTAACACTTGAACTATGCGCCCATATCGATAGCACTTGTAGCCGTATTTCTTCCATATCTTTATCACAAGGGAGTGGGATACACCTACTTCAAGGGCGACTTGCCTGGACGATACCTCTGGATATGCTTCGACATATGTCAGAACCGCAATCTCCGTGTCCATGTCCACACGAGGCTGCCGCTTTCTTTTGAAAGAACCCTGCAATTCCAGGTTTTTCAAAAGATCAAAAGTTTTCTTGTTGGCACATGCCGCAACGGATACTTATTGCGGTACCACACTAATGCAGCTCCCGCATTTCGATTATTGACAAAATACGCTTCTAATAAGTCAATTTTTTCACGATTAGAAGACATTTTAGCGAAAATCCTTAATTAATAACTCATACGAAGTTTCTCAGCTGAAACTAAGTATAACACACAGATTTTCGAATCAAATTCGAAATTAGAGGGTAAAAATTCTTTTTATTTACTTTACAGTCAATTCTACCCACTTCCTGGCCATAACAAAAAGTTAGACCATCGTAGAAATTTGTTTCTGTTGCCGAAATGTATGGGAAACGTTTTTGGCGATTTCTGTCTTTCCTAGTACTGAAAGCTAAAATGGTCTCGTAGAGTTTTTTGATCCCCACATGAAATAGAATCGATTGGCATAAAAAAAAATTTTTGGACTTTTTGCATTTTTTTGCCAACTGTAAGTTTTTTACAAAATCTGTGAATGCAGTTCAAAATATGTCAAAAAGTTAGGGAAGGTCTTCTAAGAACGTTTTGCTGTAACTGCAACGGTTAAGGTACTTGCCCTTACTGCCCCGTTTCAAAAATACACCCTGTATATATATATATATATATATAAATGTATATATGAGAAATAGGTCTTGACAAATAGACAAACAGACGGAGAACGAAGTGATCCTATAAAGCGGGAATTAACACAATCATGCCGCGTGGCTTCCGGCAGAGTAGAATTAGGGCCACCCCATCTCTTCCCATGCCGTGGCTGCAAGCCGACTAAGAGATAGGGTTGTTTAACATCAGACAGATATATACAGCCCAGACTCAGCCTCAGTCAATAATAGTGCCCGGAATACGGCAATAGGCTCAGCCACTGTTACGTGGGATCGAATACAATTATTGTTGAAATGTGGGAGTTAATTCACCTCTACCTAACCCTCAAGGGATAAAGGCGTGATTATATGTATGTATGTATGAAACACAATCATGGTATAGGTACGCACTGTGCGGTATGAAAGACACTTCATCCCACGTACACTGTGTAGCAGGGAGTACATTCCACAGCTGCGGTTTTCGCATGCACCTACAATATGGGGTTCTTTCAAAGGGGTATTAGGAGGTTTCTACAGGGTCGACAGCGCGAGTGTGACGCCCCTGGTGTTGCACACGTCCATTGGCCACGGTAACCACTTCCCAGCAGGTGGACCGTGTGCTTGTCTGCAACCTAAGTCGTATAAATAAAAGGCACTTACATACCTTTGATTTGCCTGACGTTTCGATCAGGTTACACCGGTCGTGGTCACAGGCTGACTGGCTCAGTGGTGCACACCCGCCGTCTTCGAGTCCGTGAGGCAGTAGGTTCTTCATCTACCCGCACATTATCGATATATATAATTTTTTCGTTTCGATAAACAAAATCGTTACTCTTTATTCAGAGACATTGTCTTCAGCAACACATTATTTGTCAAATAGGTAATTAAACCCAATATTTAATCAAAAATACTGTCCAGACTTGGTAATTGTTTGCAAAATATGTCAAATATGCAAGTACAAATGATAGCCACGTTCGACTGCTACGCAGGAGGGTTTGATTCCCACTCAGTGCAAATATTTGTATTCACGAATATGTATATTTGCATTGGTCTGGGTATTTGTATGTATTTACAAAAAAGAGTATCAAAGTATGTTTATCCGCATTCTAGATTCCATAATACAAGTTGGTTGAGCTATAATTACTATAGCTCTAGATAGCGTTGTATAAATTAAATTAAATAAAATTTATTTCGGAACAAGTCCATAGATGGTTAGTACGTACATTTTTCACTTATATACTATTGTTAGTAAGGTACATATATTTTTATGGTTGTGTTTTTTACGGTGTGAACCACCATCCACCTTTTAAATAGGGGGGAGTCCCACCGGTTTGATAACGCAGCCAGGATGCTGTTGGCGCTGCTCCTCGTGCGATTCAATAAGGAAGCACAGCGCTTTCTTATTATAGTAGCGAAGTCGTCGACACGCTTCTCCGCAAACATCCCTGAGGCGCTGCAATGCCTCGGCAGACCCATCAGCATCCTGAATGCGTTATTATATTGGTCATCGTATGCCCGACGCGTGAAACCCGCCCACAGGCCGCACGTGTAAAAGGATTGGCAGTATGCTTTGAACAGCGTCACCTTCACTTCGGTATAGAATGTTGTAGAATATTTAAAAATAAGTACTGCATATTATACATAAAGTCGGATTGTGGTCACGCCTCTTTTTCATTGGTGTAGGCAGAAATAACATTTTTTCATTTGTTACGATCCTGGCATAGACCATTCGCCTCCTCTATTTCCATTTTCAGACATCCAGAAATCCAAACATCTAAACATCTTCATCAACAACTAAAAATGAAATAATACCCCAAAAAAGGTCTTATTTTTTTTACGTGCGCAAAATCCCCACGGATGCCTCCCCACCGGAGCCGGTGGAGGAGGTTATGTCGGACTAGAACCGACTAAAACGCACGCCGCCTGTGGGTCGTTTTGGTTGCCGAAGGTGAGGTTGACAGGCATATCCCTCGCACTCCGGCCGACCCAGGGCCATCTCTCACGATCTGGCCCTCTTCTCGGGTGTGGGGACTACAGAGTCCCCAACTCGTCCCCGGGCACGGGGAGGCGCGCCAGGCGCGCCGCCTTCGCGGCCTGCGTCTGCCAGGGTGACAGGCGGCTCCACCTGTCACCCCCAGGCCCGCGCTCATGGGGGGCGGAGGTCGTTCATCGACCTCCGACGCCCGAGTTGCCTTCGTACGCGGGCAGCTTATCTTGCGACCCCAAAAAAGGTGTAATAATTTACCATACCTTGTTATTTTTCAATTTCCGAGAATTTCAAAATGAAATCTTACAAAAATACACGTCTCCCACGTTATATTGTGAATCCAATTATCTAAAACCTTCAAATAAGAATTACAAAGGAATATTTCAAACGTTCTAAAATATTCAATAATTGTTTACGGGCATTTAGCGATCACAGCATAGATACTCGTGCGATCGTCATCGGACTTTATTTGACAATTGTTATTGTTACGTTTGGGAAGCCAGGTGCCATGTTAATACATCTATGATTTGACTGGCTTTAAGTAAGTGATATAAAAAAAAGGATATAATAAACTGTGAAAGCGAAATATTCTTACGACAAATAGTTTTAAAAATGGCCGCGGGTATTCTGTAGGGCGGAGGTACTTCCCCAGTCGGACTGCTCAATTATTCAATTGGAAATACTATCGTGTCCTACCTCCTGGCAACTTGCTTATCAAAGGTCAACCACAGTTCCATCAAGTATTGCGAACCGTACTCTTTTATACTTCAAATATATTCTTTCCGCCTCTTAATAATTCTATGATTTTACTATATAGACAGAGTATACCCATAATAATAAATAAAACACGCACATTTCATACCAGAGTAATTTAAGAGACTATAGCAACGAATATTAAATCAGATTTTAGATGCTTAAGGAAAGAAAGGCGGCTAAAGCCTACACACCAACGAAGTATTCAGAGCTTCAGAAATAAATTCCGTCGGACGGAAAATGAAACAGCTTCCAGCTTACTGTGTTTACAATTAGGCTGATAAAGGAACAAGTTAAAGAATATGAAGATAATACCTTCCAGAATAATAAGAAGCCTGGATTTGGCAACAATATTTTGCAGGATATATTTGGCAGGATTTATCTATTTTTATACTGAACGGTGTATGGGGACTCGTTAAAATCTCAACTCAAGTCCACCTCGTCGTGAGTGTTCTGATGAGCTCTTCCAACTAATCCCACCATCTCCTTTCCTACATAGGACAACACATGCAGGCCTTAGATGTCACCCTCACACTGTGTAGAATATGCGAGCAAGAACCAAGCGGTTCGGAGACTCTTTTCTTTGCTGCACCACTATGACCTGGAATTCATTACCAGTACACGTGTTTCCTTCTTCCTACAGTCCCGGGGCCTTTAAACGGGGCGTGAAAAAGCATCTGATGAGGCCGTCAAGCTGAGTGCCACCATTGTAACACCTAGTGTCTGTAATGGTGACCCTTTTTCCTGAGACTTTGCCTTTAGCTTACCATCAGGCGAGGTGAAGTCAAGTTGGCGTGTCCTAAATAAAAAAAAAACCTCACCAGCAAACTGGTAACCTCCTGATTGGAGGATGAGGTTTTGGCTAGGCTTTTCTATTGGAACCGGGCTCCAAAAGGAAAGTTTTGGATGCAACCGGTGTTGGCTCTCGGAAGAATAAAAATACTCAAGTATAAAAAGTATTAATCAAACACTGATAGACCACTCACATTAGTCAAGTTAACCAAAATTAACGTCCCTTGAAATGTAGAGACTATCATCAACTATCTTCATTGTATTTTACTGGAACCAAGCGATTCAGAGACTCTTTCCTTTGCCGCACCACCAAAACCTGGAATTAATTACAAGCGCACGTGTTTCCTTCTTCCTACAGTCCCGGGTCCTTTAAGCGAGGTGTGAAAAAGCACATGATGAGGCCGTAATATGTATCACTACAATAGTATCACTATTGAAGTGATACATGTCACCACATACAATAGTATCACTATTGTAACATGGTATATATGTGTAATGGTGACCTTTTTGAGACTTTACCTTAGCTTACTATCAGGCGAGGTGAAGTCTAATTGACGTATCCTTTATGAAAAAAAGAAAACTCAACTTTGCGTTAAGCTATCCTTTGCACAGAAATATTTTTTTGTTTATAGCAAAAATGTTTGTGTGTGCCATAAAAATTAAAAAAAAAATGTAATCAATGTTACTTTCTGCAGTTATTATAACAAATTCATGGTATAGATTTATTTTTAGCGAGACGGCGGAATCTTTCGAAATATATTCGGTTACTGCCTTTCTGTTTAACAGTTGGTACTTTATCAGGATTCTTTCAAACGTTGTTAAATAAAGTTTAACCCGCAAGGGGTTAAATGCTACCGAAATATTATTTCGAAGCCAATTTAAAACACAGCTATTTCTTACGAAAAAATATCACGTGTACCCCTTGAATAGCACTCCAAGCATAAGTTTATTGAAAGGCTGAAGAAAACCTACAAAATGCGGCGTAAACTTTACAACAAAAAATTTCCAGTACATTATTAGTACAATATTTTAACAATTATTATCTAGAAGCCATATAAACTTATTAATTGGCTGCTAGGAAAGTGTTGGACAACAGGTGGTCCCTGAAATACTCCTCATCTGTATATAAGGAGATTTCATCCCCTAGTCTGCCAGTACCGAGGCTCGCGTCGTTCAGTGTGGACGTGCTCGCGTTTCTTGTCAGAACTTTCCCGTTATCGTTCGTACGCATACGTTTACTTAGATTTTTGATCCATTGTTTCGAATGAAGTATTTTCATCGGTGTTCTTTTGTGAATAATTTTATTTAGGTAAGTTAGTTTAATTTTTTTTTAATTTTGCTATGGTAATTTAATCGTTAAGTTAAAGTTAAGATAACCTAACAATTTGTGGAGTTAACGCTTCATATTAGTACCTTATACTTACATTGATTGACAAGTGTTTTGAAAATAATAATGAATAAGTAAAAAAATCGAAAAATAATAATTGTTATGTCAATAAATTCATGTAAAATGAATTCAAGAGGGGCATCAGAAGGTTTCTTCATGGTCAGCAGCGTGAGTGTAACATCCCTGGTGTTGCATACGTCCGTAGGCCACGGTAACCGCTTCCCATCAGGTGTGCATCACAAAAAAAAAATTGTCAATTTCGTCATACATCCCGATATAAAAATGAAGAAATTGGAAAACTTTCATAACTGCAATTCTGCAAACTTAGTTTTCGTACAATGTTTTATCTCGTAAGCTAATACAATATCGCAAACACGTATCACATGAAAGTCAAAATGGTTTTAAAATTTCATTTCATTTTTATTTATTGTTTGCTAAAATCGTTATGAATAAAGGCAAGTACCTAATGAGATTTATTGTGTGTTGCCTATTTAATATTTATTGGTTTTTGGTAAACGAAATAGTATACACTTTATACAGATTATTAAAAATAATTGTTTTTCAATTTAAGTTTCCGTGTAAAAATGTAAATTTTATTATAATTTGGGAGTAATTAGAAAGAAAAAGACTAAAATAATACAAAAATGAATTAAGGTATTTTTTTTAAATACGAGAAATTAAACAATCTAACTTTGAACACTAAGTCAAAATTAGTGGGGCTAAGTTAGCGGGTAGGTCTATACATAAAATATTAATCAATGTTGGAAAGCGGACTCCGGACTCTGAGATTTTAACTGGGATCTCCCGGGTGCAACCGGGATTAACGATAAGTCGAAGACAATATTCGGTAAAATTGGTCCTTTTGTAGTTTTTTACCAGAATACATTATGGACGATATTATAATGTATTCTGATGATGAATGTTATAAGTGACTATCGTTAAGAATATTTTTCAGGGAAGATTTTCCTCATTCCTTTCTTTGGTAAGCAAAAATAGATATTAGTGAAAGTCTACTCTCTTGTACTTGACATAATTTTCCTGCTGCATTGAACGTTGACATTCCTTTCCAAATTATTGATTGGTTATTATTTAGCTTAGCTACGTTTGTAATGTCTTAGTAAATACTTGATTTAACTTAACGTAACTTAACTGAAGCTGCTGTTGAGACCTATCTATAGGTACCGCTTGAACCTCGCTGATACCTTTAGTGATTAAGCAATTTACGTTTTAATTTACATAAAAATAACAGCTTTTTGTAAATACCCTATAATATTAACAGATACAAATTAACAGGACACGTAATTCTAAACCAGAAGTAAATAGAATGAAATTCACAGTAGAGGCGTTTTTTTCGATATAACAAAAAAGAAAGATAGTAAAATGTTCACAAATAGCTCAATCATCATGACAAAGGCACTTACTAAGGGTAAGAAAAAATATACGTTCAATGTTTTCATAAAACACAAAATAACTACGGAGTGTAAGTGTTATTAAAAAGCTGCGCCTCTGGACAAGTGGCAATTTGTTCGTAGAATAAAATAGAGTGATCAATTTATGACAAGTAGCCGCGGTAGCCTAGTGGTATGGGTAATGGACTGCTGAGACGAGGTCTCGGGTTCGATCCCAGGTTTTAGCACGGCACACACCAATGACTTTTCGATGCTTTTCGAAGTTATGTGTGTATTTATCGCAGGTTTATAAGTGCCCGGTTAATGGCAATAGGCTCGCCACCTATTACATTGGGACCTAAACATAAACTGGCGCGTTGTGGGTGCTAGAACCTCTGCCTACCCCTTCGAGGATATAGGCGTGAGTTTATGTTATCAATTTATGGGAATGAGATAACCAGAGTTCACTGGAGAGGTTTTGTGCTGTCAGTGGGAAGACCAAAAGCTTGTCCTACTTTGTTTCTCTCAGAAGAAGAAAACTCTCAGAGCTTACAGGGATGTCCATACGCCCATAGGCCACGGTAACCACTTTTCATCAGGTGGGCCGTGTGCTTGTCTGCCACTTAAGTGGTATAAAAAAAAATTTAACGTCATACACATCAATATACGTGTCATACATTGATTATTCTATTCTATAAATGAATTACCACTTGCCTAGGCGGGCAGTACAGACAATTTCCAATCCCTTTTCACAAGCTTGCAGTTTTTTTTTAATTCTTGCACTGACCCACTTTGTTGTATTACGAATGAGATATATGACTATGGTACTCGGCCAAAACATTGTGCTTAAAAAGTAAGCATGTTTTTAATATATCAAAAAATGAAAACTTCGAAACTAAAGTAAATGTAAAAAAACTAGAGTAATGTTTACCGTGGGCGGCCGGCGCCTCCTTCTGCGAGCAAGTAATGCTCGTGAAGGAGGAGGCGGGGTGGGAGCGGCAGCGGGTGCGTCGAAGGATCGCAAGCCAAGCTGCCCGCGTACGAAGGCAACTCGGGCGTCCGAGGTCGATGAACGACCTCCGCCCCCCATGAGCGCCGGCCTGGGGATGACAGGTGGAGCCGCCTGTCACCCTGGCAGAAGCAGGCCGCGGCGGTGGCGCGCCTGGTGCGCCTCCCCGTTTCCGGGGACGAGTTGGGGAGTCTGTAGTCCCCACACCCGAGAAGAGGGCCAGATCGTGAGAGATGGCCCTGGGTCGGCCGGGGAGCGAGGTATATGCCTGTCAACCTCACCTTCGACAAACAAAACGACCCACAGGCGGCGTGTGTTTTAGTCGGTTCGAGTCCGAGATAACCTCTTTCACCGGCTCCGGTGGTGAAGTATCCGTGGGGATTTTGCGCACGTAAAAAAAAAAAGAGTAATGTTTACCAAATAGATCTCCTGAGAAGACTCCGGTAAGAGCCTCAGCGGGCTTATTTGGCCTATTTACGTATAAGTTTGTTTACTTAATCTAATGACATTTTTGTTTGAGTAGCGTAGTCGAGCAAACAGCTCACTTTCAAACTTTTTTATGGTTGAAATATTTTTAATTTTTGTCCGAGGGAGCGAAGCGAACTAGAGTTTTTTTTCTACCACCTAGGTGGTAGACAAGCACACGGCCCACCTGATGGAAAGTGGTTACCGTGGCCTATGGACGCTTGTAACGCCAGATGAGTCACAGTCGCGCTGCTAACCCTATAAGTACAGAGTTTCTGTGCCGTCTGTGTAGAAGACAAAGCAGGACAAGCCTTTAGTCTTCCCACTGACAGCACAAATTCTCCAGTGAGCTCTGGCTACCCTACTCACCGCTGGGAACACAACACGAAGTTATTATAGCCGCGGTGTTCTGTAGGGTGGAGGTACCGTTTTTACAAAGTGGCCAATTTTACTTTAGTCCGTATGTCTGTGTGTTTGCAAGTTCCGGTCTAGAGGACCAATTTGTTAACCGCCTTTCACTAAAGTTGGCATACGTGTTCTATACGGGAAATATGAAGGAGGCGGAAGAAGTCTGCTGTCCTGTTATTCTCAGAAACAAACAGTCATATACTTTTGTGACTATATTCAGGGTTAAAATAAGGTGAAACTACATTTTCTTATACTGATAGCTTTATATTTTTTTTATATAGGACACGTCAATTAGACTAGATTAGACTTTGCCTCACCTGATGGCAAGCTGAAGGCAAAGGCTCCGAAACGAGGGTCACCATTATTTACATATATCATGTTACAATGGTGACACTCAGCTTGACGGCCTCATCATATGCTTTTTTACGTCCCGCTTAAAGGACCCGGGACTGTAGGACAAAGGAAACCGGGACTGTAGTGATTCTTGTATTCTTTCTTCGTCACTACCACTAAAGTTTGGTTATTTTCTTTAGTCACCCTCCTAATGTAAAAGTTTGAGAAGATATTTGTATGTTTATTTTTGTTATTTAATCACGCTTTAACGGCAAAATGAATCGAACTGAAATTTGATACATATATAGATTATTATGATGGTATGACACATATTATATGGTAGTGTAAAAAAAAAATTGGGTAATTTTTTGTGCTTGGAAAAAATGCTATTTTCTGTGTTACATTATTTCCCTACATTGTAGATATGTGTGTCACTTATATTAACGATACTGAACACATTTTTTGTAATTATGTATTTTACTGTAGTTAAAATAAATTACTTAACTAAGCTCATTAAATTAAGTTGCGTCTGTTCTAATTTTATCGTTTTTATTTATTTTTAATTATCCACCTACTTATAATAGTGAATGATTTGAATATTGAATATAATGACGTCACAATAATTTATTTCTTATAAGTTGCCTTGTAACTCCCGAGGAGAGGGTCAAATAGAGAGAGATGGCCCTGGCTTGGCCGTGGTGTGAGGTATATGCCTGTTAACCTCACCTTCGGCAATCAAAAACGACTCACCGGCGTAGTGCGTTTTGGTCAGTTAGATTCCGACATAGCCTGTCCCACCGGCTCCGGTAGCGTCCGTGGGGATTTTTCAGATTTAAAACTTTACGTTTGTTTGACAGATTTTGGCCCAGAAGCGCGGGATATAATGAGCAACAGTTGCGTTAACATCCGCGCCGGCGGAAGTCTAGTTTAAGGATAAATTACGGGGTGCGAGGGATATGCCTGTCAACCTCACCTTCGGCAACCAAAACGACCCACAGGCGGCGTGCGTTTTAGTCGGTTCGAGTCCGACATAACCTCCTCCGCCGGCTCCGGTGGGGAGGTATCCGAGGGATTTTGCGCACGTAAAAAAAAAAAAAAAGGATAAATTACGTTATCTAGACTCAGGAATAGAGCTCTTAATGCTTGACTGCCTTACGGCATGAAATATGGCGAAGAGAGATGAACCGGCAAAGATAATGATCTGTGAGCTAATTTTGTAATATATAATATTATACTTTGCTCATTTTCAGATATATTACGTTTATTGCCGAACATTGCTATATTTTTCGTGATATAAGACTGTTATTCGTATTATTAAAGAAACTATTTTGGATATTATATCTGCTTCTTTTATTAATACTACTACTCACTGGAGAATTTGTGCTGTCAGTGGGATGACTAATGGCTTGTCCTGCTTTGTCCTCTACACTGACGGCACAGAAACTCTTTGCTTACAGGGTCGGCAGCGCGAGTGTGGCTCCTCTGGTGTTACACACGTCCTTAGGCCATGGTAACCACTTTCCATCAGGTGGGCCGCGCGCTTGTCTGCCACCTAAGTGGTATAAGAAAAAAAATGAACGGAACAGCTACATGTCCAAAATAGTTTTTAGGTGAGTATGGTATGTTAAATATTGGAAAACGTCATAGTGAGCGATAAACCTACATACATACATAATATAATCACGCGTTTATCCCTGGAGGGTTAGACAGAGATGAATTAACACCCACATTTCACCAATAATTGTATTCGGTGAGCCTATTGCCGTATTCCGGCCACTATTGTTTACTCGAGTCATGCATCTGAGGCTGAGTCTGGGCTGTATATATTTGTCTGATGTTAAACAGCCCTATCCCTTAATCGCCTTGTACAACACCGCATGGGAAGAGATGGGGTAGCCCTAATTCTACTGTGCCGAAAGTTAGACGTATAGTCGTTTGGACTTTTGGACGTGGACGTTTAGACTTTTAGACGTTTAGACGTTTAGACGTTTAGACGTTTAGACGTTTAGACGTTTAGACGTTTAGACGTTTAGACGTTTAGACGTTTAGACGTTTAGACGTTTAGACGTTTAGACGTTTAGACGTTTAGACGTTTAGACGTTTAGACGTTTAGACGTTTAGACGTTTAGACGTTTAGACGTTTAGACGTTTAGACGTTTAGACGTTTAGACGTTTAGACGTTTAGACGTTTAGACCTTTAGACGTTTAGACGTTTAGGCGTTTAGACGTTTAGACGTTTAGACGTTTAGACGTTTAGACGTTTAGACGTTTAGACGTTTAGACGTTTAGACGTTTAGACGTTTAGACGTTTAGACGTTTAGACGTTTAGACGTTTAGACGTTTAGACGTTTAGACGTTTAGACGTTTAGACGTTTAGACGTTTAGACGTTTAGACGTTTAGACGTTTAGACGTTTGTTTTATTAGTTGTTTGTTTTATTTTCACACCTCACAGAAGTGTGAACGAGCACTAATCCGGCCATTGTATATCACTTTCGACTCCTTGTTGCTACTGAACATTTTCAAATAGAAGCACTTAAAAAACGTATTGGTAAATTCGAACCGAAAACTTGAAATGACTTATAATATTTGATTAAATACTCTTAAAAGACTCTCTCGCTCTTAAGTACAAAAATGTTTAAGTACAAGTTTTTCGTGAAATTCAACTTGATTATGTATGAAAGAAATATATTACTATATTTTGCTAATATTAATAGATTTTCAAGAAACCTTTCAACGCTAATCGCAATGAGTGAATCACTTTGATCGCATTCAATGATATTATGACTTGTTTATTTATTTATTTCTACTTTATTGTACACATAAATTACATTTATAAAAAGATGAGTTGTAATGTATAAAGGCGAGCTTAACTCAAAGTTGAGTACTCTTCCAACAAACCCGGGAGTGCCCAGAGGAATTGCAATACGTGAGGCCAAGTCTAGTGCACAAGTGTAGAATTACTATAAGAAGGTATACAATGTGTACGCCGGTAATTTCCCGAGAGGTAGGCAGAGGTAAAATAAAGTAAATTTATTTATTTCACAAAATAGGGAATTGGAGGAATTGAAAACAGCAGCATTTTAGTCGATCAGTGTCTAAAAATTACCCTATTTTTAGACGCGATTTCCCCATTCTCGATTCTCCCTGAAAAGATTTCGGTTTTAAATAGCGTTGTTTTATTTCCCTAGTATACTATTGCAGATAACTAAAAATATTCAGATCTTAAATTGCATTTTATCACGCTATTATAATATTTAAAAATATTCGGGGAAAGCAAACTAATCTAGCCTAACCACAAATATATGGATGGGGATTTATCCCCAAAGGTAAAATGTATAACTAAAACTACGAATATTTGTGATTTTGGCTTATTTTACGTGATTATAAATATGTGTGAAGGTTAACAAATAAATAAATCAAAAATAAAACAAATTGTGGACACATTACATGGATTTGATTGCGATCTAATGTATAAAATTCTATTGCGGTGTTTGTAGTTAAATTCCTCCGAAACGGCTTGATCGATTCTCATGAAGTTTTGTGTTGCATATTGAGTAGGTCTGAGAATCTGACATCTATTTTTTATCCTCTAAATGTTAAGGTTTTTTCTAATTTTTAGATAATTTTTATTGTTTTATTTTTTTATGTAAAGCATTAGAATCGCAATTAAATGGTCTTTGCAGAATAAATGATTTTTTACTTTGACTATAGGGTGTAGACATCCATTAAGAACAGATTTTACAAAACTCCACCCCTAAGGTGGTAAAACCGGTCCACAATAACGAAGTCGCGGGCGGTTACTACCTTCTTTATACTTTGTTACAAAATAAACAGTATCATACATAAAAACAAATTATCTTATGAAAAAAAAAAATAGTTCAGTGCATTATAATTGCGGTATTCTTGATCTATCATCTAGTCTAGCTAGATGGAAACGCAATAGTTTCAGTGGCAACTTGGCCTTTGAATGGAAGCTAAAGTAAAGTCAATAACGAATTTAGATATTGCTCTCCGCTTGTGTTTCTGTTGCTCATATTTTTAACCTTTGTTTCAGCTTGAGCTTTGAAAGGAATGTCGTTCGCAGCAGTTTGAAAGTTGGTTTTTATTTCGAAGCTTTATTTAAAGATAAAATGTTTTTATAATCAAAAGATTCGATTACTACATAACATATAACATAAACTCACGCCTATATCCCCGAAAGGGTAGGCAGAGGTGCTAGCACCCACTTTTCGCCTGTTTATGTTTAGGTCCCAATGTAATAGGTGGCGAGGCTATTGCCATTAACCGGGCACTTTTAAACCTGCGATAAAAGCTTTGAAAAGCATCGAAAAGTCATTGGTGTGTGCTATGGTAAAACCTGGGATCGAATCCGAGACCTCGTCTCAGCAGTCCATTACTGTTTTTTAAAAATCTGTTTTATATAGGTATTTAAACTATCATGGTCACTCACATCATTTGCAAAAACAACCAGGAACAAGCCAAAACAAAATCGCGAGTGGATACAGTGAGCATCGTATGTCGTGAACGTGATCGAGATCGGGTTCGAGTTTGTAGTGAGAGTGAAACCAGTAGTAGTGCAAATACGAGTAATAAAAGAACTCGAGAGAGGATATTATAAAATCCAAGAATACTTGGATGATAAACAGGCTTGGAAATGAGCTGTTCGCTCAACTATGCTACTCAAGTAAATTTTTGTATTTAGTTTAAGTAGACAAGTGTATGTTTGTAAATGACCAAAAAAAAAAGAATTGCCCGCTGAGTTTCTTGCCGGAGTCTTCGCAGGTCGGGGCCGCGTTTCGAACCGGTGGTCCATTTACTAAACTGATATTCATGTTCCTTTTTTGTTGACGTTTTGTAAGTGCCGATATAATGGTCTATACAGAATAAATGATTTTTGACTTTGA
Organism: Eilema griseolum; assembly: GCA_963662185.1. Taxonomy (NCBI): domain Eukaryota; kingdom Metazoa; phylum Arthropoda; class Insecta; order Lepidoptera; family Erebidae; genus Eilema; species Eilema griseolum. Next base: position 10,763,557 of record OY759239.1, on the reverse strand, counting down.
CTTTGACTTTGATGGATCTATATAATTACTCCTAGAAAAAGCTTTTCTCTGTTCACCGCCACTACTCCAGTTCCTCCGTGATCATGGTGCTTGCAACAGCGCCGAAATATCGTAAACTCAAAACAATGCAACAAGGTAAATATACCAATTATTTTGATACTGATGCAGTTTTATGTTCATCAATAAACTCTTTTCAATATTTTTTCTTTATTTGATTTCCAAATAGTTTCGGATAATATCTACGCCTACTCGGCAAATTTACCCAAAACTATTAATGCAAACTATAAAATAATATTATATTAAACTAAAGTATTTCAGTCACGAAGTTCGTAGTAAGTGACCCTAACATTGAACTTTTGTTTGAAGATTGTGTGGATAACCATAGGCTATGAAGTTACGAAAGTGTAAACAAGTACGGCCTTTATCCACTACCCTTATCAATATTGAATGTAAACATTGGGAAACAGTTTGGAAAGTTCAAAGATAAATATTTCGGGCATCATATAGGTATTTAAACTATTATGGTCACTTACATTAGTAAAAAGTTATCGGGATGTTTACCATGTTGTATTGTTCTGAGATTCCGATATTTTGGCGCTGTTGCAAACACCATGATCACGAAAGAACTGGAGTACATATATGAACAGTGAAAATGTTTTTTTGAAAGTAAATATATCGCAACAGAGCCGAAATATCGGAAACTCAGAATAATACAATATGTTAAATATCCCGATAACTTTAATACTAATTTAGGGCATCATTCGTTATTAACCGGCTATTAAAACCGGTTAATAATTATTATGAACCGGTTTAAATAGATAAATATTTGACTTAGGCGACAATTCATCCGTAAAATATTTTATCCTCGGATGATTTGTCAACATATTAAATTATTAGGTGTCAAATCATCCGCATCAATAATAATCTTCGGAGCAAACGTCACCGTTCCTTTCTTTGAGGTGTCCAATCATCCGAAAAATATTAAACCTAAATGGAAAGGGCAAGTAAGAATTCTTTTTTTTTTCATTGAACTATTATAATAAATTATTGATAATCTTTTAGCATATAATAATTTAATGTAATGATACTTAGTGTTTTACTAGCAAAAACTGATTTAAAACTAAAAATAAATGATTATTCTAAAATCAAAATAAATAATTTACAATTATTAATCGAAAATTCAAGAATCACTAATAAGACAACTTTTCAATGCAATGTCCGATGCTGTAATATCGACTTCTTTCCTAACCAGGTATTGTGAAAATAATTATTGAACTGAGTCATTTTGTTATCCTTTTGTATACACTCACTCGATACATAAAGCCAACCATCTGAGACCATTGCATTTGGAAGATACGCCAATGCCATACAACGCCTGACATGAGCTCTTGCCATGTTTGATTTTTTTGTGATTCCTAGTAGTTTTGCCTTTTTGGAACTGCTTTTTTAAAATGAAAAATACAAACCTTATCGAACGCAGATTTAGCTGCTAACATCGCACTCGTTTCAAAATCCGTTGTGATTGATTCTGGATTGAATTCTGGAATCTGACTCTTAATAAGATTGAAAAAAATGTCATATGTTGTTTGCTTTTTATTTGGCAATAACGCATATACTGTTGGTTTAATATTCGTATCTGTATTAGTACTGCCCATGTCAATATGTAAAGTATATAAATGTTTAAATGGATGAACTGCGGCCTTAAATGTTCCATCGCAAAATACATGTTTAACATTTTTAAGAATTTCTCTGCTTTCTTCAGTAGCAAACAATAATATTTTGTCCTTTTTTGCAGTGTAATCTGCCAGTAAAAAGTCTTTGTGCACACCTGTAACTCTCACATCTCTAAATTTAAAAAATCGTATAGTTTTTGTTTGCAGCTCTTTATTACGTAGCCTATACATTCTTTTCTTTAAATTGCTGTATTTTGGTAATTGTGAAACTAAATTTGATTCCGTGGAGTCTACCATCTCTTTATAAATTGTGGGCATAGGAGTAGTGTCCGCTTTTGCTCTTTCCAAATATTCGTCAATTTTGTCCCTTATATTATTAGAATTACAACTGTGGGCTTGCACTTTCAGTACTATGTTACAATCATAGCTAGTAACCAAATTAGAATTACATCTATTTGACACACAATGCCACACTATGTGTCCATTTTTATTTTGCCGCTTTCTATAATAACGATACTTGTCTAGCATAACAAGTTTTCCTCCTCTTTGCGATGTAACAAATTTTATTTGCGAAGTTTCGTCGTTCATATTTGGAATTCTAAAATAAGGATTTGACATTGTTACTTTAAATATGTACATGACAGTAATTTATAGGTATTAAAAGTAGTAAGAAAAAAGAATCTCACCCCAATGTAGCTGAATTACAAACAACTGAACACTAAAACTATATTGAATACTATTTAAGTTTGATATAATAGGTACCTAATAAAGTCAACTTCACACTTTGTATACCTACGTCAACACTAATAAACAATAAAATAGATGCACTACAAAACGAGACTATAATTGCTATCCACTTGTTAAAACAATGCATAAGCGTTGTTTTAAAATGACGGCAGTAGCAAGTGGGTATCATTTCACAAACTACCCTCAAATTTCAAGATTTTGCGATAGAACTTAGTCCGCGGGCATCAATCGTTTTAATCAATTATACATACAAGTACTTTAAGTTTTGACATAGGCAGTACTAACACACATACGAAAATATAATACTATCAGTATAATGCACTATAGCCAAATAAAAAGGAAACGACTTATGATTCAGATTCCTGAATGAATCCATATTCCATTTTGAAACGAGTTAGATAAAGCTGTGTTCGCTAAAGTTACTACTCGACGGTGTATTTTTCATAATCAATAATTCATTATAATAGTTCAATGAAAAAAAAAAGAATTCTTACTTGCCCTTTCCATTTAGGTTTAATATTTTTCGGATGATTGGACACCTCAAAGTAAGGAACGGTGACGTTTGCTCCGAAGATTATTATTGATGCGGATGATTTGACATCTGATAATTTAATATGTTGACAAATCATCCGAGGATAAAATATTTTAAGGATGAATTGTCGCCTAAGTCAAATATTTCAGGCATAATTATTATGACCGAAATATTTATCTTACATGCATTCATGTCTGTAAATCCCCGAAGCGATAGGCAGGAGATGTATTTCCCCACATTTTACCAACTACGATTTAGGAGTATCCGTAATAGGGAGTGAGGCTTGCCGCCAAGCGAGTACTTTGTCACGGATTGTATGTTTACTGATGGATGGAGAACAGCCCTATCCTTTAGTCGCCATTTACGATACCCACGAGAATCTACCCATGGGTGTAGGTGACTGTCTAGTACTCCATCGGGAACCAATACACAACTGTTTAGAATGTTAGTGTCAATCCCAGATGCATCTAAAATTCACAATTAGGCTGTTTAAACTGGAAATTGATGGCACTTAGTAGAATTTTGGTGGAAATACTACACAATTTTTGAATAAGGCACTTTTACACTTTCAGAATTTACAACTTTAGTGGTGTTTTATTACACAATTTACAAATTATGGAAAAGTATAAGTACCCAATTCAAAATGTTCGCAATTAGGAGTTCTATAGTCCATCGCAGTCCACTGCTGGATTAGGCCTGTCCCAATGTTGAGAGGCTTTGGCCTACTGTTTCCACGCTGACCAGACTGGTTGGTACAGGGTTTTATTTCGAGTTTTCCTTCTCTCGCAGTGATATCGTCGGCGTATATTTCCGTTGGTCGCCTCTTACGACACCCTTTGGATAAGATGGGGTGGTGATACTTGTATTCTTACTCCGTCACCACACAGATAGTTTCCAAAACATAAAGTCCTCTTTATTATCTTACTAATATTAATAAAGAATAAATATATTTGTGTTTTTGTGCGTTAATCGCGTACATATGACTGAGCGAGTTCGGCTAACAAAATTTGGTGCCTCTGCCAAAGTTTCAATTGTAGATTATAGTTTGTAACAACATATAATTTAGTTTTTATACGTAGAATAGGATATCATTAAATTCAGACACGGGCATAGAACCCCATGTAGGTGGAGCGACGTGTAATTATCCAGCAGAGTTTGAAAAATTAGGGTTCAACCAAATTAAACGAAATAAAATGAAAAAAATAATGTTCATTCTTTAAAAATCATCACACGATGAACACCAATAAAGCTAATTCGTTTATTTAGAGTGAACAATTAAATTTCAACAAAATGAGTTTGAAATATCCGAAAATAATTAGAAAAGAGGATGATAGGCTAACAAAAAACTTGTTGTTTTTTGTTGCTTGTTGTTGCTAAACGAATTTGTGTATTATGATGATAGAAGTATGAAAGTAATAATGAATTTTAGTAATGAAAATTCGTCAATGGCCTATTATAAAACTCTGTAATAATTAGTCCAATCGAAAGGTTGTAAATTTGTTATCTTTTTGTTATGTAAATCTGCAAAACTGATGAACTTTCATACTAACTTTCATCCCCTGTTTTACCACATTTAACCTCTTCTTTAGTTGTTGTATCGGTAATTGTTTGTATTTCATCAAAATCGATTCAGTAGTTTAGGCATGAAAGCGTAACAGGCAGTTACTTTCGCTGCTATGCTATGGATAGTTGAAAATTTTCGTTGTCACTCCACATTTTGTCTTCGAAGGTTTTTGTTATACCACTTAGATGGCAGACAAGCACATAGCCCATCTGATGGAAATTGGTTACCGTGGTTTAAGAACGTGTGTAGCACTATAGGAGTCACACTCATGGTGTCGGCCCTGTAAGCACAGAGAGTGTCGTCAGTGTAGAAGACAATCTTACCGGAGCCGGTGGAGGAGGTTATGTCGGACTCGAACCGACTAAAACGCACGCCGCCTGTGGGTCGTTTTGGTTGCCGAAGGTGAGGTTGACAGGCATATCCCTCGCACCCCGGGCGACCCAGGGCCATCTCTCGCGATCTGGCCCTCGTCTCGGGTGGGGACTACAGAGTCCCCAACTCGACCCCGGAAACGTGGAGGTACGCCAGGCGCGCCACCGCCGCGGCCTGCTTCTGCCAGGGTGACAGGCGGCTCCACCTGTCACCCCCAGGCCGGCGCTCATGGAGGGCGGAGGTTGGCTTGCGATCCTATATATTTACCCCTTACAGTTACCGGGATATTTGAGACAAGACCATGCCTTTTGTCTTCCCACTGACAACACAAACTCTACAGTGAGCTCTGACTACCCTTCTCACCACTGGGAACACAACGCAAAGTTATCATGGCCGCGGTAATCTATAGGGTGGAGGTGCTTGTCCAGTCGAACTGCTCAATTGGATGATAATGTCTGAGGTTTCATATATAATTTTCCGTATGGAAAAATCTAGCATATGTCTTAAATTTTTCAAAATTTTAGAATCTACTACTAGTTTTGTCGTGTGAAGCCGAGGCGTGAATTCTAGTATTTCACAGTCTTGAAACAGGTTATCTTGGCTAGTATTCAATTCTAAATAGTAGGCTTTGAATCCTAAATAGATTTTTCAAACAGCATCTGTGCGACATACTTTAGAATGACTGTAATGGTGGCACTTCACTTAGCTATTCATATTTGCGTATTTGACATATTTGACAAGCAATTACCATGCTTTGCAAATACACTGTCCATGCCCATCCATCACATGTAACACCTCTTTGAAGTGAATACTTTTTTGTGAAGTAAATCGTGTTTGTCTATATTTGGTTAATACGTACAACTGACAAGTTATATAATTTTGTTTTAATTCTTCATGGCCAGTAGAGTACCTTTATCAGCAGACAAAATGTAACAATTCACATGTAACACCTCTTTGAAGTGAATACTTTTTTGTTAAGTAAATTGTGTTTGTCTATATTTATATATTTTTTTTAAATTCTTTATGGCCAGTAGAGTACCTTTATCAGTAGACAAAATGTGACAATTCACATATAACACCTCTGTGAAGTGAATACTTTTTTGCGAAGTAAATCGTATTTGTCTATATTAGTATGTTTGCATTTATATCAAATATTTTGCCAAATCAACAAATACCCAACAGCCAAGTGAAGTGTCACCTTAACGTTTGATACAGGAGTAATTCAATTCTTAACACTTGAGTTGTCAGTATGTCGTAAAGATATTCCAACCAAAACACTTTGAGCACTCTACGCGTGTAGTACTTGGCTCCGAAGGACTATATTTCAACGGAGATGTAAGTACTTGTGTGTTTGGTTGATGCCACGAAAATATAAAATTTTAAGGAGTTTCCTCTGTCTCTTTGCTAACTGAAAGCCTAAAAAAATTTTCAAAATTAAGTCTTGATTTAATTTCTGTCCCTAATATCAGTAACAATTTTCTCGTAACACAATTTTACGATTGAAACTTATACTTCAAACTAGCATCTTGGGTCATCCCGCGTCTGCTGAAAAATAGCCGAAACCAATTAAATTGCGGTAGAACCGGTTAAAATTATCCGGTTTGATAATTACCGGTTATGATATTCGCGTAAAGACACGGACAGTATTAAGTTGAATTTTTTTTACAATTTTGTCATTGACATCGTGGACATTTTTGACATTAAAAAGATTGAGGTCAGATCGAGAATGAATTTTGAATATCTTTTTATTTCGAGAATTATTGGCCTTTTGGTACTTAGATTAGATATGGTTTGTTACAAAACAAAATATAAACTCATCCTATATCCCTGAAGGGGTAGGCAGAGGTGCTAGCATTCACATTTCGCCAGTTTATGTTTAGGTCCCAATGTAAATAGGTGGCGAGTCTATTGCCATTAACCGGGCACTTAGAAACCTGCGATAAACACACACATAACTTCGAAAAACATCGAAAAGTCATTGGTGTGTGCCATGATAAAACCTGGGATCGAACACGAGACCTCGTCTCAGCAGTCCATTGTATCTCCACTCAGTACCCATACCACTAGGCTACCGCGGTTACGGGCGTCGGAGGTCGATGAACGACCTCCGCCCCCCATGAGCGCCGGCCTGGGGGTGACAGGTGAAGCCGCCTGTCACCCTGGCAGAGGCAGGCCGCGGCGGTGGCGCGCCTGGCACGCCTTTCGCGCCTCCACGTTTCCGGGGACGGCGTCGGAGGTCGATGAACGACCTCCGCCCCCCATGAGCGCCGGCCTGGGGCTGACAGGTGAAGCCGCCTGTCACCCTGGCAGAGGCAGGCCGCGGCGGCGGTGGCGCGCCTGGCGCGCCTCCACGTTTCCGGGGACGAGTTGGGGACTCTGTAGTCCCCACACCCGAGAAGAGGGCCAGATCGTGAGAGATGGCCCTGAGTCGGCCGGGGTGCGAGGGATATGCCTGTCAACCTCACCTTCGGCAACCAAAGCGACCCACAGGCGGCGTGCGTTTTAGTCGGTTCGAGTCCGACATAACCTCCTCCACCGGCTCCGGTGGGGAGGTATCCGAGGGGATTTTGCGCACGTAAAAAAAAAAAAAAAAAAGGGAACCGCGGTTATGTTAAGTATATTTAAAACATTAAACTGGTTGCTTCAACTTTCATAGCGTTCATAACTCATTGTGTTTTAATTATCTCAAAGTTAAGACTGCTACCAATTTTCTTTTCAGTATTTTATTAAAGAAGTAACGAATTGTTGTGATACTTATTATTAATGACTTACCATCTACTAGGCGTAATTTGACGTCCGCTCCGTGCAAATATTTACGTTCATAAATATTGTCTAGGCGCACATACCTGGACCAAATCGGGGAAGTTTTAGAAAAGGGGCAGGTCAGGAGTACTCTAAACCGACGAGCATGCATGAAGAATGTAATGAGAGTGAATGAAGCGAGAGTAGTATGTCAGGATCGTAGCAAGTGGAGATTCGTGATCTCCTACCCCTATGGGAAACAGGCGTGATTTTATGTATGTATGTATAATGTTTAAGTAGGTATAAGTTTTGCTGGTGCAAAACTCAAAATTTAGTTAAATTTGACTTTGTACCTAAATATCATTTTATACCTATTTCTCATCAATAATTTTATATCAATAAATATGAATAAGTAATAGGGTATTGCTTTAATTTTAGTGTTTCTCTGAATTTATTCATAAAAACACGCGCACACACATGGCCCACCTAATGGAAAGTGGTTACCGTGGTACTATGAACGTAACCACGTGAAGAAACCTTCCAATTCCACTCTTGAATAACCCCATATTGTAGGCGCATGGGAAATTTGTAGCAGGGAGTTCATTCCACAGCTAGAGCGTGCACGGAATGAAGTTTCTTTCATACCACACAGAGCGTACCGTCTTCGTTCGTAAAGTGTGAGAATAAATTCCCTATGACGAGCGGTGCGATCATAAAATGAAGCTGTGGGCATCATTTATGTATTTATTTAGATATAAAAATCTGTCAAGTGTACCGAGGTTTCCATACACAGCGATATTAAAGTCAAACTTACATTTGAATGTATGAAAATTGAAGTTACTACTACTAGGTATACGGCCAGGTGGAAGGACGACCTCATGAAGGTCGCCGGGAAGCGCTGGATGCGGGCTGCTTTAGATCGGTCATTCTGGAAGTCTATGGGAGAGGCCTATGTTCATCAGTGGACTATGTGTGGCTGACATGATGATGATGATGATGATTTAGTTCGCAGTAAGTTGAAGTGAGTACAGGCTGGACACATAACCTACACTATCAAGAAACCCACCACTCTAGGTGACCGCGATTCGGTAAACGGAATTGCCTACAGATAGACTGTCAACCTTAAATGTAGCTGAGATAAGGTATAATTTCGTAGCCAACCGCAGACCTAGATAATATAACATAAACTCCCGCAGACCTAGATAACATAACCTAAACTCATGCCTATATTCCCTAAGGGGTAAGCAGAGGTGCTTTCATCTACATATCGCCAGTTTATGTTTTGATCCCAATGTAATAGGTGACGATCCTATTGCCATTAACCGGGCACTTATAAACCTGCGATAAATACACACATAACTTAGAAAAGCATCGATAAGTCATTACTGTGTGCCATAGTAAAACCTGGGATCGAACCCGAGACCTCGTCTCAGCAGTCCATTACCCATACCACTAGGCTACCGTGGACCTAGATATAGATTTGAATGAGAAAATAATGTTTGTTTTTTTGTTTTTTACGTGCGCAAAATCCCCACGTATACCTCTCCACCCGAGCCGGTGAGAGAAGTTTTTGATTTATATTTGAATTATAAATAAGGCTTGTCCTGCTTAGTAGAAACACTGACGGCATAGAAACTCTCAGACACACTCGCGCTGCTGATCCTGTAGGTTTCGAGTAGGGTAGCCAGAGCTCATTGGAGAGTTTTTTTTTTACGTGCGCAAAATCCCCACGGAATCCTCACCGGAGCCGGTGGAGGAGGTTATGTCGGACTCGAACCGACTAAAACGCTCGCCGCCTGTGGGTCGTTTTGGTTGCCGAAGGTGAGGTTGACAGGCATATTCCTCGCACCCCATCCGACCCAGGGCCATCTCTCACGATCTGGCCCTCTTCTCGGGTGTGGGGACTACAGAGTCCCCAACTCGTCCCCGGAAACCGCACGCCACAGCCGACTGTTTGTTTTATTAATTTATTGTAGTTTTTCATTGCCATGATGGCCACTTGATTGTTTGAAATAAGTTTCAACTAAAATAAAGTTTTGTAATAATCTCTATATTATCATCAATTTTATTTTTCATTTCTGTTTCCCGTTTCCTTGAAAGCATTCCTCTAATGGTGTTTCAAAAGTTGTCCCTCTAGGATCGAATGAAGTTGTATGACTTCGGAAGTGCTTTGGGATTGTTATGCTTAAAGTTAGAACAAAACATTATCTATACATACAAAATTGATGTTGGTACACGTGTTGCCGGTAGTGTGCATAATCCGGTAATCTATACAATGCCTAGGCAATGTATAAAATACCTAGTGTGCAACAAGTTTTTTTAAAAATCTAGGACACGCCAACTAGACTTCACCTTGCTATATGGTAAGCTAAAGGCAAAGTCTCAGGAAAGGGGGTCACCATTACAGACACTAAGCAATGTTACAATGGTGGCACACAGCTTGGCGGCCTCATCAGATGCTTGCGATGCGCCCGCTTAAAGGACCTGAGACTGTAGGAAAAAGGAAACACGTGTGTTGGTAATGAATTCCAAGCAGCAAGTAATGTATGAAATGTTCTAAATAAACTTAAATGGTGGCAGCTCACTAGAGTTTTTGTGCTGTCAGTGGGAAGACCAAACGCTTCTCCTGCTTTGTCTTTTACATGGACCGCACAGAAACTCACAGAGAGCTTACAGGGTTGGCAGCGCGTGTAACTCAGTTGATTTTGCACACGCCCATAGGCTACGGTAACCACTTTCCATCAGGTGGGCCGTGTCTACCCACATAATTGGTATATATAAAATAAAAAGCCAACCACGAAGGCTAATTTTGTTCTTAAGGAGGTAGGACACGGCGGTATTTCCCTTAAGGAGGTAGGACACGGCGGTATTTCCGCCCGATTGAGCAGTCCGACTGGGGTAGTACCTCCGCCCTACAGAATACCGCGGTTATAATAACTTCGTGTTGTGTTCCCAGCGGTGAGTAGGGTAGCCAGAGCTCACGGGAGAATTTGTGCTGTCAGTGGGAAGACTAAAGGCTTGTCCTGCTTTGTCTTCTGCTGACGGCACAGAAACTCTGTACTTACAGGGTTGGCAGCGCGACTGTGACTCCTCTGGTGTTACAGACGTCCATAGGTCACGGTAACCACTTTCCATCAGGTGGGCCGTGTGCTTGTCTGCCAACTAAGAGGTATAAAAAAAAAAAAATGCCGTAGATCATTTTCCGCCTTAACCTGCTAAAGTATATCTTCCCAACTGCGCACAGAGTCCACTCCACGCAAATACACTTGGATATACAGTTTGGCAGAAGAAAAATTATTGTAACAGTGCTTGTTTTCCGTAAATAATTTTTATTTCATTAAAAAAAAAAAGATTATTGTGAATTAGGTTAGGTGGTATTTTTTTATAACCATCCAAAATAACAAGTTCCGCAAAACAATCCGCAGATGTAAATCAATTTTATTTCACTCATTGCTTTTGATATAGCAGGCATTCTATTAACGATAGCATGCGTTGACTAGGCATTGTATAGAATACCAGATTATACACATTGCTCGTAACATATACACATACAAACTTTGTTTGATAGATCACCTTGAAAGTTTGTAATATTTTTTCGTCGACAGGTTTGTTTGTATGTAATTTTATCCTAAAAGATAAAACATTAAAATTGCTATATTTTTGGATGGGATAGCCAGCGCCGTCGTCCATTTATTCATTAAAATCCAAGCCAAAAATCATTCTGTAAAGACCATTAAAACTTTGGATTTTATGAAATGTTAATTTTAAAAATATATTTTAAAGACTAGTTTAACAAATGGACTGATAGATGAATAGATGGAGGTAGGACACAGCGGTAATTGCGTCCAATTGAGCAGTACAACTGGGGGAGTACCTCCACCCAACAGAATACCACAACCAAAATAGCCTCGTGTTGTTTTTTCGGCAGTGAGTAGATTTGCTCACTAGAGAGTTTTTGTTATGTCAATGTCAAGTTTATTTTTAATCTTCACTTATCTTTTAACATATGATTTGCTTAACGCAGCACTTAAAATCTCCTATGACAAAATTATAATACCTACTCTTATAATGTTTTTAAACTCTCCTGAGTCACCCATAACATGACATAATTTTTCTTTGATGGGATCTCGAGTGATGCTATGACCACTCGAGTCACCGTAATTATGATAATGATTAAGATTCTATTGCGATCCTTTTTTTTTCTTAAACAGCTCTTGAGACTGAAGGATCATGCATTTTTTTAGTAACCAGTTCATTCCACCCATTATGATAGTTGTAAAGTGAAATAAATTAATATAGCCTACTTTTCTATAAACTAGCTGAAGGCACGCAGCTCCGCCAAGTGGATATCGGTTATCGCGACAAAACATAACCTAGCTAGCATAACCTGAGTCTCACCTATATCAAATTTTATTCATAGGTAGAACCCCTATATCAAATTTTATCAAAATCGGTTTAGTGGTTTAGGAGTTAAAGCGTAACATACAGATAGACAGGCGGAAAAAGTTACTTTCGCACTTATTATATTAGTATAGCGTATGGATATGGATGTAAAAGTATGTGAACATATTTGAATGTTTGGCAGTTTGGACGTTCGGACGATGGATGTTTGGACGTTCGGACGTTCGGACGTTCGGACGTATGGACGTTTGGTCGTTTGGACGTTTGGACGTTTGGACGTTTGGATGTTCGGACGTTCGGACGTTTGGACGTTTGACCGTAAAGCCCTATACGCGTTGTATAAAGTAAATCCTACTTTGGTACAGGATTGACATAAACTATAAATACCATATAACAAATATGGGCAATTGACTGCTTAAAAGCAATGTGTGACATAACGCGTATTACAAGCCGTCCTATGCGATGCGATGCATTTTGTTAGAAATACTATGTCTATACAGAATACAGTCAAAGTTTATACCATATTTTATGTCTTCTATCGAATATTTTAGTTCCCAAATGCTTGTCAAGTAAATATTTATCATAAATCTTCTGCGTCAGACGCCTTTTATTGAAATAATACGCGGTACACTGTTCATGACTGTTTTGTCTTCAATGAATTAATGTTGTTTTGGAACTTACGTAATAACTATTTATTATTAAGATAATAAAACACATTCATTACTATTTATAGTCTAATATGTCTGCACCAGATAATTTTCGGAAATGAGTGTGACCACTTTAGATCAGGGCTTTAGATGCTAAAGCGAAACCACAAATACTGCTAAAAAAACTATTTAATTTTCGACTTTAAAACGAAAATCAGTGGTAGTGCAGATACGCGTAGTAAAAGAACTAGAAAGAGGGTAGATTGATATATTTACACCTAATAAACTTTTTCACTGTTTACCGCCAATACTCCAGTTCCTCCGTGATCATGGTGCTTGCAAAAGCGCCGAAATATCGGAAACTCAGAACAATACAACATGATTAATATCCCGATTACTTAAATACTAATGTGAGTGACCATGATAGCTTAAAGACCTGAGTCAAGAGTGTTCGACTTTCGCATTCGCATGCGAGAATCGAACACTCCATGCCACAGAGGCTGTTTAAATGAAACGTATGTAAATGATCTACCTTATCATTACTCACTGCTTTCCCCTTCACATAAGTGAGGATTTTTCAATAAAAAATATAACGAGCCATTTAGATATGTTTTTTAGACATGGCATTAATGTTTTCCTTACACGCCATTTCGTGCCAGATTTCCTAATAGGGAGTTGAAAATGGCAACCCTGAACTTTTTTGGCTGTGAATATTTATTATTAGAAAGGTAATAAATATTTTTATATGTTCTATCATGTGGACTGTGTGCTTGTCTGCTACCTAAGTCGTATAAAAAGAGCCTGTCAAACTATTATTATAATACATAACGCAACACATAAAAGTATTTAACGACACGCCCCCATCTCTTCCTATGGGTGTCGTAGAAGGCGACTAAGGGATAGGGATATTCTCCATGCGGCAGTAAGTAAACATACAGCTCATGAGAACCGCCCGCTTGACAGCAATAGGCTCGCTCCGAAAATCATAGTTGGCGAAATATAGGTGTTATTACACCTCTGCTTACCGCTTAGGGTATTAACAGGCGTACCTATGTTTAACAATATTGTTATAGTAGGTACTATAAAGAGAGATGAAACTAAAATTAACGAAACCTCAACTGCGAAGTTGGCAGGAAATCCAACTTCATGTTTAACGACATACGACCTCTATTCTAGATGTCGATCGCACTAACAGTTGGTCCTTTGCCAGATGCAGTCAATATATTATCATCTTTGACCTTATGCTCAAACAGAACACACACACAACATACAAAAAAAATACAAATACATCGATAAAGCTTGCGGTGGAGCTCAAACCCACTAATCACATTAACAAGTGTATTACTGGGAGATTTCACAACACGCTCCAAGACTCTCTTGATACGCTATGGCTGAAATTTTCACTCTTTTATCTTTTTAAGTTCAGCAGTTTTTTTTTTTATATAGGTCACGCCAACTTGACTTCTCCTCGCCTGATGGTAAGCTAAAGGCAAAGTGTCAGGAAAGAGGGTCACCATTACAGACACTAAGTAATGTTACAATGGTAGCACTCAGCTTGGCGGCCTAATCTGATGCTTTTTCATGCCCTGCTTAAAGAACCCGGGACTGTAGGAAGAAGGAAACAAACACTGCAGCTGGTAATGAATTCCAGGTCTTGGTGGTGCGGCAAAGAATAAGAGTCTCCGAACCGTTTGGTTCTTGCTATTACATTCGTATTTGAACAATGAATGAAAATCAGTTTAGCAAATGGACCACCGCACCGGTTCGAACCGCGGCCCCTTACCTGAGAAGACTCCGGCAAGACACTCAGCGGACATTTTTTTGGTCTATTTACAAACATATAGTCTACTTAATCTAAATACAAAAATTTACTTAAGTAGCATAGTTGAGCGAACAGTTAATTTCCAAACTTGTTCATCATCCAAGTATTCTTGGATTTTATAATAGCCTTTCTTTCACAATTTACTTTTAACTATATTTTTTAATTTATCCACAGATAAATCCCTAATTTCATTAGGAAGCTTGTTAAAAAACATATTAACGCGACACGACGTAGGATACAATGAAGAACAACGACCATTTGATACTCGCGCGCCGCGTCAAAGCGCGTCGCGTCGTCGCACTTGTCGTTCATGTAGGACAATTCTATATAATCTAAGATTACCACCCAACTTGCTGATCATAAGATTATTCAGTAATGGAAAGCGAACATTACAAACGTGCGCAAACAGTTCTATACGGCCAGTATAGAACTGTTTGCGCACGTTTAACAAGTCACATATTTAACAAATTGAAGTTGTTTTTTTTTATATTTAAAAAACCTTAAGAGACAAAATTCATTCCATATTTAATAGGACATCTCTGACATGATTCTGGCTGAAATATTTAAATTACGTTTATCTATAGAAACAATTGGAAGGCATTTCAAACGTACAATAAGCTTTAATTGAATAAAAAAAGGAATAGGTAACAGCCAACTGCCAGAATTTCAAGGAAATTTCTCAATTCTAACTTACTGCCTTGTAACATCTGTTTCGTGGTATAATTGTAGCTGTACCTGAGAAGAAAAAATGAAAAAGATTTAAAGAAAATAGAGCAACATTTTCTTAATACTTATATTTTAGAATTTATTTCCAAAGGCAACTGGCCAAGGCTATGTCACAACCTACAGAAAAAGGAAGAGACAATGTGAAATAACAATAATAACCCTCCTTTTCCTTCGCCGTATTCGGTTAAAAATACGGAATGAGAAGAAAAGTTTTCACTTCTCTCACAAAATAAATCTCGCAGATACTTATAATTGATAGAGTACTTACCTGCTCAATCCAACACTTAGAAAATGTATAAACCCTATCACACTCGTAAAAGAAACTCTCAGCTGTTTAATATAAGACACTAAATCGCACGTCACTGAGTCCGCAGACAATCTTCAAACTTAATTTAACTTAGTCAAAGAACATGTTATGAATGAAGGAAGAGAACAATCTACAGAACTCGTGTAGCAGGTAATAGAACTATTCTATATGATATGAACTTCAAGAGATAGACTATAAAAAATCTTATGTAATTTTTCAGAGAACTGTTCAGTTATTCTGTTCCGTAAAATTTTAGTTTTATAATCTAACATAGGATGTTTATTCAGTTTAGGTACATAAAATATGCTATTTTTTTTTACGAGCACAAAATCCCCACGGATACCTCCCCACCGGAGCCGGTGGAGGAGGTTATGTCAGACCCGAACCGACTAAAACGCACGCCGCCTGTGGGTCGTTTTGGTTGCCGAAGATGAGGTTGACAGGCATATCCCTCGCACCCCGGCCGACCCAGGGCCATCTCTAACGATCTGGCCCTCTTCTCGGGTGTGGGGACTGCAGAGTCCCCAACTCGTCCCCGGAAACATGCTATTATAATATACAGAAAAAAAACCCTGCAATTACTTATAAAATTTATACAAACCATGCTAGGGAGTCTACAACTTTAGGCATCGAAATTTTCTTTATTAACTCTGTTTTTTATCTAGGACACGCCAACTTGACTTCACCTCGCCTGATGGTAAGCTAAAGGCAAAGTCTCAGGAAAGAGGATCACCATCACATACACTAAGTAATGTTACAATGGTGGCACTCAGCTTGGCTTCACTCATACTTACTTGTACTATCAATGCACTAGCAAAGGGTACGACTGACATTATAAATGCTTTTTTAAGTCAATCAATTCCAAGGTTTTATTACGAGTTTTTCTTCTCTCGAAGTTCTTCCCTTCTCACTGACAGCACAAAACTCTGAAGTGAGCTCTGGCTACTGACTAATATCCACGGATACACCCCTAGCTAGAACCGGTAGGAGTGATTATGTCGGCCTCGAACCGACTAAAACGTACCCCGCTGCCGTCTATGGGTCGTTGCTGGAGGTGAGATTGGTGGAAACATATCTCTCGCGCCCGGACGACTCTGGGCCATCTCTTACGAACTGGCCCTCTTTTCTGTTAAGAAATTATATTATATACTAAATTTAATTCGTCGTGTTTTTAGACTATTTTCTTCGAAGCAAATGATATGACAGTATCTTATTATGTCACTTCACGTGATGTTCAAGTGTTGGTTCTGAGAAACGAATGAAACAAATTGGTGCTTCAAATTCTGTTACTTATTATTTGAATATAATTCTAGCTGTTTAATAGCTACTTATTTTTATTTTCATGTCAATGTGACGTCATTGTCGGGTATATAGGATTCTATTAACATCGCCGGGGTTCGAACCAAGCTACCGTACTGGTTGGTATACCTACTGATTAACGGACACGCCTGGTGCAATCTTTTCTTTCGTGGTCAAATGGTAGTCGCTCCCATAAAAGTCAAAACAAATCAATAATACGGAGGAATAAAAGAAAAGAAAGGGCTCCAAAATATGAGCTTTGGACACGAATAACGATTGTAAATTTAAACATTAATATCCATACTAATATTATAAATGCGAAAGTAACTCTCTCTGTCTGTCTGTTTGTTGCGCTTCCACTTTTAAACCGCTAAACAGATTTTGTTCAAGTTTGGGTAGATTAGAGCTTGAGAAAGTACAAAGCAATGTATTGTCGCGACAGCTAGTCTAAAATATTGTCAAGAAAATTATGATACAAATAATTTCAAAACTTTGCTCATTGAAACTTTGTTAGACTAGCCTTTAATAACATTGTTATACAGTTTTGGAGTTCATTGTAAAACACGGTTCGTTATATGGATGTTAAAATTAATTTGACTCATATTCTAAAGAGCCATTAAAGCTTGTTTCACTATTGGAATTTCTAGGCTTAGAATAACTTTGGCCATTACTGATAAAAAATTGCGCAGGGTATATTTGTACAGCAAAATTTTGTAAGTAAATTTTGACATAACAGCTGTATATACCAAGTTTTTTACCCGACCGTGCCAGCGAGGGTAATGTGTTATGCGTGTATGTGTGTAGTTTTTATTTGTTCCCTTCTACAGTGGTGTCCTAAATGTAAGATATTCATTACCGAGCAGGGTATCGAATTAAGGCACTATTAAGGCCTGCAATTAATTACCAGTTCTCGTGTTTTCTTCTTCATACAGTCCCGAGTCCTTTAAGCGGGACGTGAAAAAGCATATGATGAGGCCGCCAAGCTGAGTGTCATCATTGTAACATGGTTTATGTAAGTAATGGTGACCCTCTTTTCTGAGACTTTGTCTACAGCTTACCATCAGGCGAGGAGAAGTCTAATTGATGTGTCCTATATAAAAAAAAACAAATTATAGTTTTGTAGGTATTTATTGTAAGAAAATGGAAGATTCAATAGCTGTTTAACAATGTATAATCAAATATTCATAGTGAATTCAGACTTGATTGACTCATTTGTCATTTGCCCTGTATAAACCTACGCAGGCAAATGGGGTAAGCCGGCGAAGGCCGACCTCGAGCAATATTCACCAATCATATCAATGACGTCTAGAAATTAGGGCAGAGGCCCGATTCTGTGACATTACGTTTTCTAAACTTGTGATTACAATTCGTTTGGTAAGAAAAACGTTGAACAAGCACTCAAGTAGGAAAGGAACTTCAATTCCGTTTCTTCAGGGTCGGCAGCGCGAGTGTGACGCCCCTGGTGTTGCAGACGTCCATAGGCCACGGTAACCACTTCCCATCAGGTGATCCGTGTGCTTGACTGGCACCTAAGTGGTATAAAATAACCGTCCTAAGTGGTATGAAGAACCCAATATTATAGGCTCTTAGGAAAACCGCAGAAGGGAGTTCATTCCACAGCTTTAGCGTTTTTTCAATCTAAATCCATTTACCTTAGCAGGAAGGGTCAGTGAGCATACTAGTATTTTTCGTTACCTACTAGCACTCTTTAAAAATAAAGAAATTACTTAAAATATGATTCGTTCTTAATTAAAGTATTAATACACTATCTATTTAAGTTTAGTCGTTAACTACACCATATCCGTCCATCCCAAGGTTGCCTGGAAGAAATCGCTTCAGCGATAAGGCTGCCCATTGTACATTGAACTGTAAACATGCTACTTGCTTGTCCTACTGTAAATCTGTTGGTGTACAATAAAGAATTATCTATCTATCTATTTATCAAAATTTTCAAATTCCAATTTTATTAATTTTAGCAAGTTTTAAAAACGTGAATTAACAGAATCGGGTCCCAAGACCGGTATCGCGTGAATCAGGTAGCAGTTCGTATTCATGTCATACCTTGCATAATGAAAACTAAGTTGTCAAGTATATTCAATAGCTCGAGTTCTTGTGTCTGTCCTAATGGAAGAGTTTCATTGTTTTTAACTTATTTGTGTTAGGGGATTTAGAACGCAAGTAAATATTTATTTTTGAATTATAAATAAGATTTGTCCTGCTTAGTACAAACATTGACGGCATAGAAACTTTCAGTCATACTCACGCTGCTGACTCTGTAGGTTCCGAGTAGGGTAGCCAGAGCTTATTGGAGAGTTTGTGCTGTCAGTGGGAAGACCAAAAGATTGTCCTGCTTTGTCTTCTACACTGACGGCATAGAAACTATCTGTGCTTACAGTGTCGGCAGCGCGAGTTTGGCACTTCTGGTGTTACACACGTCCATAGGCCACGATAGCCAGTTTCTATCAGGTGGACGGTGTGATTGTCTGCCACGGAAGTGGTATAAAAAATAACAAAAAAAAATAAACACACAGACTAATGTAAACATATTCATGCATACAAATCTTTGCACTGAGCGGAAACCAAACTTGCGTAGCAGTCGAATACTATACCGCTGCGCCACAGAATATTAACAATTTCTTTCATTGAACTCTACTACTCAATATAAGAAATAGATCAAAATATGTTTTTGTAGAGAATAGTGATTTTATAACTGAATCGTTTTGTCAAACTTTTACGAAGTTCGATTAGTGTAATTGATCAAGTGACTCTCGAATTCACCTTTCTGACCAACTTTTAAGGTGAAAGAAAGCAAAATCTGTATTCTGCAATGTAATAAATTAAAACAATGTAATAATAGTTGTGTAATACAAGTTGGCCTTTAAGAAAGAAAAAAGAAAGAAAGATATTGTGGTAGGTGTCGCTGTTACAAGTAAGTGGTGGACTTTGAAAGAAAATTAAAACCAACAACGATTTTAATTCAATTAAAAATAAGACTTGAGTTACATACATACATACATGGATCACACCTCTATCCCCAAAGGGTTAGGCAGAGGTGAATTAACACACATATTTCACCAATCATTGAATTCCGGTCCTACGTAGGGAGTGAGCCTATTGCCGTCTTCCAGGCGCTATTGTTTACTTAAGCCATGTATCTGAGGCTTAGTCTGGGCTGTATATTTCAGTCTGATGTAAAAAACCCCTTTCCCTTCGTCGCCTTGTACGACACCGCATGGGAAGAGATGGCGTGGTCCAAATTCTACTCTGCCGGGGACCACGCGGCAAAGACTTGAGGTCCTATAAACATATTTCATAAGTGATGCAGTTCTAATGAGTCAAATCAGTTTAATAATTCTCCAGCAAGACAAGCCCTATTTATAATTCAAAAATAAATATTTACTGGTGTTACATACGTCTTTAGGCCACGGTACCCACTCTCCAACAGGTGGGCCATGTGCTTTTCTGCCACTTAAGTGGTACCTATAAAAAAATAGAAAAAAAATTCAATTACTTTCAACAGTATCACAAAAAAGAAATAATTCTCAAGGAAATCATAATTCTAATTTCAAGAAGGTTCTAGCTCCAATATTTAAGACAGCGTCAGTATTCAGGTCCCATGACACTTGACTCAGAGCAATAGCCTCATCTAATAGTGACCTATTTCCAGATACATAACGAGAAAAGCACGGTTTTACTTATACAAAACTATCCAAAGCGAAATGCGAGTGCTTGATTGCAGGAGTTTTATCACGTAAACGAGGAGTCTTTTGCGCTTTCGTGAATAAATTACATAAATTTGATCGCAGTCGGTTGATTATAACCGGAGATTTTATCAAAATTAAGATAACTGATGTTATGTTATGTAATTGTATAATGGCGCCGCGTGGTTCCCGGTAGAGAAGAATTTGGTCCAACTCCTCCCATGCGGTGTCGTAAAAAGTGACTAAGGGATAGAGCTGTTCTTTTTTCTTTTTTTATATACAACTTAGGTGACCGACACGCACACGGTCCACCTGGTGGAAAGTGGTTACCGTGACCTATGAACGCGTGTAACACCAGAGGAGTCACACTCGTGCTGCCGATCCTGAAAGGACAGACTTTCTGTACTGTCAGTGCAGAACACAAAATCAGGACAAGCCTTTGGTTTTCCACTAACAGCACAAGTACTCTTCAGTGAGCTCTGGCTATCCCACTCACCGAAGGGAACACAACACGAGATTATTATGGCTGTGGTATTCTGTCTCCAAAAATGTCGCCAGCGGTCGCTATTTATTTGTAAAAAGGGGCCGAGTTTTTGACATCTATCTCACCTAGTGTGATATATGTCGTTCATTGCTGACGGTGGGATGAGTGATACTTTTGTTATTGGCTAATAATAATGCCAGTGTGTAAGGGTGACGGGCAATTACTCGCACACACTGCTCGTTCAGGGTGGCTAAGATGGTTTAACGTTATCGTAAAGCAAAATGGCGAATGCCTTCTTGCTCGACGAGTATTTTTTATTTTATACCACTTAGGTGACAGACAAGCACACGGCTCACCTGATGGAAAGTGGTTACCGTGGTCTATGGACGTCTGTAACACCAGAGCAGTCACAGTCACGCTTGCACCCCTGTACGTACAGAGTTTCTGTGCCGTCAGTGTAGAAGACAAAGCAGGACAAGCCTTTAGTCTTCCCACTGACAGCACAAATTCTCCAGGGAGCTTTGGCTACCCTGGCTAGGAACACAAAACGAAGTTATTATAGCCGCGGTAATCTGTAGGGTGGAGGTACTTCCCCAGTCGGACTGCTCAATTGGGAGGAAATACCGGCGTGTCCTACCTCTTTAAAAACGCGTGTAACGCGTGCCGAGAACGGGCCAGACCAGAAAATCTTTCTCGACTGAGACAGTGATGTAAGAAGTAAAATAATATAAGATATGCTGTATTGTACACCAAAAAAGTATAACATGATAACAATTCATTTATATATCAATGCAAAATGGGCGGCCTTACCGCTAACAGCGATGTCGTCCAGGCAACCTTTGGGTGGATAGAAGAAGAGAGTAGCTGTTCACACGTGTTTTGAAATTACAACAGTCAGTTCAGCCTCTCTAAACAAGCGGCAATTCGTAGTTTTGTAGAACAGAATGACAAATGTATGAGATTTGCCAGTTGTATTGAGACTACAACTGGGCCGAGAGCACTGTCTCGCCCATTTACTCGGTAGGTGTAATCGATGCATAACTCTCTTAGTGAGTTTTATGATCGTCAAGCACTCAGCGAACAATGTCTTAGATAGACTCTTGTAGTTTTAGTAAAACTCTTCTGCTCTTTTCTGTATTATTTTATCCTTTCACATGCAATCTGTATCTACTGTTTGTATTACGGTGGCACTTCACATGGCTATTTGTTTGTTGTTTTGGCAATATATTTGATGTTTAAGCAAACATGCAAATATAGACAAACATAATATACTACACAAAAAGTATTCACTTCAAAGAGGTATCACACGTGAATTGTCACATATACCTTTTTCTACTGTTAAAGGTACTCTACTGGCCGTAAAGAATTAAAAAAACTAATACCTGGTCAACTGCAAGTGTTTGGTATTGGTCATATTTGTCAAATAGACAATAAGGCAAATGCTTTGTCAAATACACTGTTCACACATGGTAATTGTTTGTCAAATATATCAGCAAATGCGAATAACCCTTGTGAAGCTTACATTAGCTAAAATAGATGTATAACACGTTAACATAAACGAAAACGACGTCTGCCTCCGCCACGAAACTTTGTTCAAGGTTGTGAATTAAATTTTTTAATTTTAAATAAAGATTACATAATAATTGGGTATTTGACTGACTAGTCAAATTAGTTACATTATGCTAAACTTCAAAACAGCAAGTTATAAGGAAACTTGCATTAAATAAATTATTGTGACGTCATAATATTTAATAGTTAAAATATATGTAACTATTATAATGATACAAGGTATCGGGACTATTCGCGAATTATATCTTGGAACTTACTATTTCTGCCGACGTTTCGGATGTGTTGCAGTACCCGTGGTCACGACTTGACTAGTCTTCGAGCGTTGAGTCGAGAGGTATGCGGGGAACATTTTTTGAGCGCCTACCCACCATTACACTTATTATGAACGGTTAGGCTGGCGACACACCACACTCACTATGTCAGTTTTTAACGGTACTGTGTTTTTTGGTTTTAGTATCTTAATCACTGGATTTCACGTTCCGGATAGTTTGAACCCATCTTCCCTATTTTTTTAAACCTACATACATACATACATACATAAAATCACACCTGTCTCCCATAGGGGTAGGCAGAGATCACGGATCTCCATTTGCTACGATCCTGATATATTACTCTCGCTTCATTCACTCTCATTACATTCTTCATGCATGCTCGTCGGTTTAGAGTACTCCTGACCTGCCCCTTTTCTAAAACTTCCCCGATTTGGTCCAGGTATGTGCGCCTAGGTCTTCCCCTTCCGACAGTACCATCCACACTCGCCTCATACACCTGTTTCGTTAGTCTTTTTTCATTCATTCTCTCAACATGACCAAACCATCTCAACATTCCTCTCTCAATTCTCATCACTACATCTTCTATCACTCCACATCGTTCTCTTATCACGCTATTTCTCACTCTATCTTTCAAGGTCAAGCCACACATACTTCGCAACGCACGCATTTCTACTGCATTTACTCTACTCTGATGCTTTTTCTGCCACACCCAACTTTCACTACCATACATAAGAGTCGGCACCAATACTCCTCCATGTACAGCCAGTCGTGCCTTTTCGGACACTTTCCGGCTGCTCATAAAGTTGTGTAGTGCCCCATTCACTCTATTTCCAGCCATCACTCTCCTTTCAACATCTTCTTTATGCTTTCCATCTCTCGTAAACAATGTTCCCAAATATATGAACTCATTCACTTGTTCCACTTTTTCTCCATCTATACAAATCCTACACTCTGTCACACATTCATCTCTTTCAAAAACCATAACTTTTGTCTTACTAACATTCACTTTCATTCCTTTCCTCTCAAAAGCTTCATGCATAGTTGTTACCATCTCCTGCAACTCATCTGCCGATGACGCCAGTAAAACCTGATATTTTTTTAAACCTGAAAGTTAAAAAATTACTATTATAAGTTGAAGGGATGATAAAATATAAAAATGATAAAATAAGAAACGATGCAACTTTTAACGCTCCTATACCAGTAATAATTTAAAAAGCTAAGTTAAATAATTTATTTTGACTACGGGAAAACACCTTCGCCCAAATACCTTCGCCCATGCGGAGTTCTACTAGCTTACTTGCAACCCATGGGACCTTCCTGCAACTTCCTGCAACTCATTTCATTCTCTGAACCATTTATCAAATTAGTTGGGGTTGGTTTTCCAATGTAACTCTGATGCAGCTGATAGGAGGTAGGACACGGCTGTATTTCCACCCAATTGAGCAGTCCGACTGATGAAGTACCTCCGCCCTACAGAATACCGCGGTTATAATAACTTCGTGTTGTGTTCCCAGTGGTAAGTAGGCTAGCCAGAGCTCACTGGGGAATTTGTGCTGTCGATGACTAAAGGCTTGTCCTGCCTTGTTCTTTACACTGACGGCACAGAAACTCTGTGCTTACAGGGTCGGGAGCGCGAGTGTGGCATCTCTGGTGTTACACACGTCCATAGGCCACGGTAACCACTTTCCACCAGGTAGGCCGTGCGCTTGTCTGCCACCTAAGAAGTATAAAAAAAAAACTTTGATATTATCTACGAAGTGGCTGCCATCTGACCTCCACAACTAATTGGCGATATCAAAGTTCTGTAATTAGACTAATCGGACTTTTGGGGGCTCCAACTCTTCGTAACGACTGTGAATAGATGTTCGTTTGGCAACCGGGACCGACGGCTTAACGTGCTCTCCGAAGTAAGACCAGACTAATACCTATTTTCATGCATACTAATTTTAGCACTGAACGGGACTAAAAGCCTAAATGTTATTCGAGACTTTAATTACCAGTCAGATCCGATTAGATCGTTTAGTTGTCAGAGCGTGAATAATAAGCGTCTAAATATCTTCAAAAACTTTCAAATAAAAGGGGGCGCGGATCAATTCCCGCTCAGTGTAAATATTTGTATGCATTGTCTGGGTGTTTCTATGTATAATATGTATGTATTTACGGATCTAAGTATGTTTATCCGCATTCTAGATTGCATAACACAAGCTAGTTAAGCTATGCTTACCATGGGTCTAGATAGTGTTGTGTAGAATGTCGTGGAATATTTATTTATTTTATTTATATTACTAGCTGAGCTGCCCCAGCTTACCCCGTGCCATATTTTGAAATCTCTTTTCACCTATTTTAGCGTGTATTTCTTTGGTTTTTAAATATTTTATGGAAATCTTCCAGATTTGTTGACATTTATTATCACTGCTCCTCCCCCTTAAGTAGAAACGTGATGATATATAGCTTATAACCTTGGCCGATAAACGGACTATTCAGCACAAAAAGGTATTTAACAATTCGAATCAGTAGTTCCTAAGATTAGAGTGTTCAAACAAACAAACTCACTGCATATTACGTGGGACAGAATACATGATTAGTGAAATGTGTGTGTTAGTTCACCTCTGCCTAACTCTCCAGGGATAAAGGCGTGATTACATGTGTGTATGACAACGAATTATATTGATAATTTTAAAAGGAAACAGAATTATATGAAACATTACGTTAAAATCTATATCCACGTGCTTTTTCACAAATCCTTGCATATAAATGTAAATGACTGAAAATTACGTACTGATAAAACACAAATAACACTTTGTCTGACCCTACAATGTACAAGTTCTATACCCCTAACACGAATAACTATCGTAAACGTAACGAGAGAACGGGGGATTGTGATAGGCCGCCAGTCTACTGTGAACCTTTTTGTGTGTAAAGTCAGCCAATCGCAATTCTCTCTTCGCTCGATACGTTTACGAAAGGATTACGATATATTTTATTTCTAGGCGTTTTTATACCGCACTTAGACTTTACTTTAATAGCTGATTTTTCTCACAATAAATACGCCTCAATACGATTGTGTCCAAGGTGAATTATCCATAAAATTGTTCTGAATCGGGCCTAGGTCGGCAAGATATTGGGACCTTATGTTTTTATTATACAGCAGGTCTGTTTCACGACCTAACTTCTGGATGAAAAACGATAAATGTTGTCTGGAGAGTAAATTTATAATATCTGTCTCATTAATTTATATAACGGGTGGAATCAGCATCAGGTCGAACTTTACTAGTGTTCAGTGAAAATATGAGTTAGCTACGTACTCTACGCCTCAGAACATAGTCCCCGGTAAATGGACTCGGTAGGGTCTGGATCTAATCGAATTCAGTCAGTATCAGATATTATCGTCCGAACTAAAGGGTGTACCAAATATCAGAGCAATTAGTCTACAAGAAGGGGGGAATACCAAGGTATGAAGATCATTTTGAATACTTTGCTAGTCCAGATCGATCTGATGCTTGTACAAGGTATCTTTCTTCGTCACTACATGGATTGAATACAACAAAATTGCAGCAGTTTTACATAAAATACATCTATCAAGCAGTAGTTGATTGAAAAGATGGCAGTCACTCTAGACAATTGGCAATAGGTTTGTAAAATGGATTGATCAGTGTAATTGACATGGTTTGACAACTATTATAAACGACATAAACGTCAAAATACGTTTGAATGATATTTTAAACCATTTAGTATGCTAAATATTCAAATCGATTTGAATAGAAAACATTCAAACGGTCCAAGTGGGATTCGAACCCGCAATCTTTCCCTTACAGGGGGAACGATCTGACCACCAAACCACCGAACGTTCGCCTGAATTTATCCGAATTTTTGTATACACATATCCGTCTTGCGGCGATGGTTGAGAGCCATCTACCGGCGTCCGTACGAATTATCGGAACCAAAGAATGATGTTGCTCTAACTATTGAATTCAATTTTAAAGCATTTAGTATGATATCTATTCAAATCAATTAAGGTAGAAATATTAGACAAAATAGGTATCAAACCGCCGGCTAACGAATACAATACGCCGGCCAACGAATTGTCATTTGTCTAGAGAAACTGGTGGGGTGTTGTCTTTCCCTACCCTGAATAGAGACAATCGTGATTGATGTACGTATGAATAGATTTACAAATATCCATTGACAAACAAAGGAGAAAAAGTTATTGAATTATTTGGCATTTGCCTATTCAGATCAAAATGTTAAGTGTGATATTACTTTCAATCGTCAGTCTAGTGACCCGTAGTATTGAAGCAATATCTATTTCACGGTACAGCCAAGGTTGGCGTGTGGTTAGACTCGACGCTATTGTATAACGGCCTTATCGACTGTATGTATAATATGTATGTACGTACAAAAAAAAGTGTTTGAGATTGTCGTATTCTAGATTCCTTAACACAAGCTAGTTAAGCTATGCTTTCCATGGGTCTAGATGGCGTTGTGTAGAATGTAGTGAAATATTTATTTATTATTTATTATACGTGTTGTGTTGCCGATGGTAAGTAGGGTAGCCAGAGGTCAGTGGAGAGTTTTTGTATAGTCAGTGGGCAGATCAAAGGCTTGTCCTGATTGTGACTTCTGCACTGACGGCATAGAAACTCTCTGTTCTTACTGCTTCGCCAGTACGAGTGTGACTCCCCTGGGGTTGCAAACGTCCATAGGCCACGGTATCCACTTTGTCTGCCACCTAACGGCATATATCTTAACCCTAAACAAGTCTGTGAAATGTACTCTTTATATGCAGTACCCGTTCTTTATCTTTCAAGGATATCCCGGTATGGTACGGTGGCGCAGAAATTCAAAACAATCAAGCATTGATTATTCTCGTAATATGTATTACCAAACCAATTCGCATGCACCAGGTCCTCGTTTTCTCTGACCCTGGATCAGTATACATACATACAGACAAGACTTTTTTCCAGTGAAGTAGACAGAAACTACAGTTTTCCACGATCCTGGCATACAGCTTTCGTTTCTTCTACTTTCATAATTTATTTTGTTTTCATACATGCTTGGTACATGCTCATGCTCAATATATGTACGTACATGCTCAATATGTGCTAATAGAAACGTCAGGCAATCAAAGCATATGTATATAGGCACATATACCATAATGGCAATAATTCCATTTAAAATTATTGCATATTATGGAACGTGAGAGTTTCAAAGTTAATAATGCCGAGAACAATTATTATAGAGCAGTGAGAATTCTACTAATATTCTAAATATAACAGAAACTTCATCCCCCGCACACTCAAACTGTGGAATGAACTCCCTGCTGCGATTTTCCCAAGCGTCTACAATATGGGGTCCTTCAAGAGGGGCATTAGAAGGTTTCTTCAGCAGCGCGAGTGTCACGCCCTTAGTGTTGCACACGTCCATAAGCCATGGTAACAGCTTCCCACCAGGTGCGTTGTGTGCTGTCTGCCACCTAAGTGATGTAAAAAAAAAATGTAAAACTTTAAGAAATTACTACAATTTTATGTAATTTATCTAACGATCATAAAATGCTTATAAGAATAACTTTAGCATCCTAACGAAATTCTTAGTCTGTAGTCAAAATACTTCATTAATGTGATCTTAGAACTCAAAATCGAATTTAGTTAGAAATAACTTTAGACAAGAGTTTTACTTGAAAAGTTTTGAAACTAACGTCTTGTTTTCACTGAATTCGTTTCCATTTAATTGACCATAAATTTGATATGATAATAACAGTAATTTGTTCAATAAGCGGGCAAAGTTATTTTCAGCTATTACTGACATTTGGTTTGTGCTGTCAGTGGGAATACCAAAGGCTTGTCCTGATTTTGTGTTCTGCATGAAAGTACAGAAAATATCTGTTCTTACAGGGTCGAAAGCACGGGTGTGACTCCCCTGACGTTACACACGTTCATAGGTTACGGTAACCACTTTCTATCAGGTGGCCGTGTGTTTGTCTGCCACACTGTTTGTAACATAAACTCACGCCTATATCCCCGTAGGGGTAGGCAGAGAGAGGTGCTAGCACCCACATATCGCCAGTTTATGTTTAGGTCCCAATGTAATAGGTGGCGAGCCTATTGCCATTAACCGGGCACTTATAAACCTGCGATAAATACACACATAACTTCGAAAACCATCGAAAAGTCATTGGTGTGTGCCATGGTAAACCTGGGATCGAACCCGAGACCTCGTCTCAGCAGTCCATTACCCATACCACTAGGCTACCGCGGTTATACACTAATGAGCTCAGAGCCGATATAAATGTATGAGACATGATAATATGAAACATACAACTTTTCACCTTTATCACTGAGATAAAATGATTTCATATTCTTCAAAATGGCTCTCAAGCGTGACATTATTGATTGTATCAAGTACAGTCACATACACATTTTTTGTAATATAGAAAAAAAAAATATTTCTCATATTCTCATTATCTAATGTAATGTACCTACACACAAAATAACCTTTATTTCGAACTAGAAAGTCTCGTTTCCTGTTTCACGATAGCAAGACTGTACTGATGTTCGTAGTAATGATCTCGTAGTAGAATTATTAAAAATAGTTATTTACTGGGAGAATATTTACTGCGTGTGTGGTACAGATATTGAATTATTCGATTGTATGTACAGTCAGCTTCAAATCAATCTTGACGAATATAGCACTCAAAATGATCTTAATGTCTTAGTTTTCCCCCCTTCCTGTTAACTGATTGTTCTGATATTTGGTGCACACTTTTAGTTCGCCCAATAATATATTTTAAATCAATAAAACTGTTTGATTAGCTCTAAATACTTGGTATTGAGATTTTTTTTACCCGACTTCGGCAAAGCAAAATTATTTTGACAGGTTATATACGTATGTTATGTAGATTCATCTGTTCCCTCATAGCTTCTCAACCAGTTATTAGAACTGGACAAATGAGGTATCATTAGAAGGATCTTAGTCATCCGCTAATTATAGGCTATACTTATATATATAGTATCTCTGAATCTAGGGTAGGACACGGCGGTATTTCCGCCCAATTGAGCAGTCCGACTGGGTAAGTTCCTCCGCCCTACAGAATACCGCGGCTATAATAACTTCGTGTTGTGTTCCCGGCGGTGAGTAGGGTAGCCAGAGCTCACTGTAGAGATTTTGTGCTGTCAGTGGTATGACCAAAGGATTGTCCTGCTTTGTCCTCTACACTGACGGCACAAAATCTCTGTTCTTACAGGGTCGGCAGCACGGATGTTACTCCAGTGATGTTACACACGTTCATAGGGCATGGCAACCACTTTCCATCAGATGGGCCGTGTGCTTGTCTGCCACCTAAGTTGTATAAAAAAATTAAAAAAAAATCTAATGTGATGCCCTCTAGAGGTCATGAAGTTCTGTGTTAAAAAATAAATTTGAGTTAAACATGTCATGTTTAGTAACTGAAAGGGCTCAATTAGCACATTTCAAATATGTTTAATTATACGTATTGTTTGCCCCAAAATAATATAAATAAAAAATAAGTTTAAAACTAAAACCCGACTACTGAAAAATCATGCTCTAAATTGTATTAAATAAGATAAAATCTAGGATCGGATAATTTACACTAAAAGTATTGTTTTACTTTAATATATCTATATAATTATCTATCATTCACATAACAATTAATTTTCTATATAAAAAGTGTATATAAACGATTTGAAAGTATTTGAATACTGCTTGTAACGAAACGGGATGTCGTTGCACTCAAATCTAATACCTCAATCAACAAAACACAACAAAACAAAACATTATGAGGAAAAGTGGCATACGACCACAGCTATTCTAGATTTATCTTGTTTAATACTTTTTAGAGCGTGATTTTTCAGTAGTCGGGTTTTGGTTTTAAACTTATGCGACTTTGTAGTCAAGTTCGTTTTGACGTTGACTGTACCTAATCAAGTCTCTTTGTATTATACCAAAGAACGTTTCTTTTATTCAATTTTTAAATCCGTTGAAGTGTAATTGATCGTGTTTTTGTTGGAAAGTCAATGAACTTAATTGAATACTATGAGCAACATGGCGGCATTTTTCTAAATTCATCCCAGCGATTTTAAATAATGGAAATGAATTCACATGATATTATCGTTTAGGGACGACAGGGATGAGAACGGTACGATAAAATATAGGAAAAAATGCCTTTGGGACTTGTTTATGGGCAGAAACTAAAGTAGGGTTGCCTGCTAAAGATGATGGATGTGACTCCACTTGTGTTACGCACGTTCATAGGTCACGGTAACCACTTTCCATCAGGTGGGCCGTGTGCTTGTCTGCCACCTAAGTTGTATAAAAAAAGGTGTTTGTAAGTATTACTTAATTGTTTAGTTTTGTGTTTATTGTATTTGCCGCGTGGTTTCCGGCAGAGTAGAATTAGGGTCAACCCATCTCTTCCCATGCAGTGTCGTACAAGACGACTAGAGGATAGGGCTGTTTAACATCAGAAAGATATGTACAGCCCAGATTTAGCCTCAGATGCATGACTCTAGTCAACAATAGTGTCCGGAATACGACAATAGGTTCATCTCCTATTACGTGGGACCGAATACAATTATTGGTGAAATTTTGGTATTAATTCACCTCTGCCTAACCCTCCAGGGATAAAGGCGTGATTATATGTATGTATGTATTAAGACATTAAATAAAGAGAAAAAATGAAAAAAAAAAAAATTTAAGACAGCCATGCAAGTCAGATATTTCACGTCGGATCGTCTGCGACTGTTTTATTTTACTCATTACAAAAATACCTATATATGATATATTGTAATGTAAACTATAGATGGGTTGTCCACACTTTAAAAATATCGGATAATTATACTCATTTTTATACTAATCTGTGGTCTTCATGTGATTCAACTCGAGCTAAGCATCTTATAGCACACCGTCACACGTCGGTCCCAAAATGGCAGTCACTTCGTGTAAAATATCAAAGTTTATTCGTATCACAGTTAGACTAGAAAGCTGGCACCAACTGAAATAGGAAAAGGCTTAGAGAATGATGATGAGAAAAAAAAACAAAACAAAATCACTTACACAGATAACTTTATTAGATTACTTAAAAAGTTATGGTGAGGGTCTGTTTCACAATGTACCGATAAGTTCTGCACTGTTCCGAATAAGCTGTTTGTAACTTATAGGTAGGATAAACACTATTGTTGCGTATCACGACTGTCAAATAGCGCTATGTGTCACATAAAGTCGACGATAAATTATGGGTCAGACAAAGTGGCAAATAGCATATTTATCTTGAATATAAGTAGTGTTTGACAGTTATAAATTTAAAATTAATTTACATTACGTTTATCAGAGAGAAATCAGCGTGGTGTTTAGACTAAATAACCTAGGTATATCAACGTTTAACGACAATGGACATTTTCAAGACTCTTGAAGATGACTTTAAGGAATATTTTGATAGCCTCACAACGGCACGTAGGGATCCTGTGTATCGGGAAAGAATAGACTTTAGGGCGCATTTCATACTCACTAAGAAAGCTGTTTTGTTTGTGTACCTATTCAATTATTGAGGAAGCAATTTCTGTTACTACAGAGAGGTAAGCAAGTACATACCTTCCTTACCTATAACCTGCTGTTTTATTATGGTAGGCACGCCAACCCATGTCTTTTTCAGGAATCAGGCTATAAGCCCGATTATTCGTCTACTATTGACATTGACGTTTTACTGTTTACTTATGCGAATTAACAATAACAATAAAATTCCGCGGCGTGGTATTAGATTTAAATGCAACGATATCTCGTTTGTCAAACGACATCCCGTTTCGTTACAAGTACAAGCTATCAAAAAACGGAACGTCTTAGGTCGCAATGTGTGAGGATGAATTCCCTGCCTATGGCGAGAGGTGCGATGATAGAATGTAGCTACGGGCATCATGTAAAACAATTCATCTGACCACAAACCATTGTATATGCGGTAGAACACACACAGTGAGGCAAAATCCCTCCTAAGGCTAAGAGGTTCCACACTACCTGTGAGTATGGGATTGTCAACCAGCCTCAATGCCCGTCTTTGCACTGAGTCGAAGGGGTCAAGCTGGTATGCAGGTGCTCCAGCAAAAAGGTGACAGCAGTACTCCATGTGAGGCCGGACCTGTGCTTTATAAAGAAGGAGTTGCTGCCCCGCAGTGAAGTACTGCTTCGCCCTGTTGAGCACTCCGAGCTTTCTTGATGCCAACTTAACCTTGTCCTATCGACACCAAGGATCCCTATACTCGAGGAGATGGTAAGCGGTGTGCCCAGGAATTGCGGCGCCACAATGAATGGGGTTTTCTTAGCGGTGAATACACATACTTGTGTCTTAGTGGGGTTGAATTGGACTAGGTTTAGTCGTCCCCAATCGGATACTCCAGAGAGAGTAGTCTCAATTTCAGACACAAGTTGTTCGCGACTCTTCTCCACCTCGGACTGAGGGATATTTGCACGGCCCGTGTAACACGTGTCTCCGGTACTGTCGTCCGCATAACGATGAATGAAGCCATCAGACAGCATGTCATTGATATGCAGCAGAAACAGCGTCGGAGACAACACGGAGCCTTGTGGGACACCAGCGTTTATGTTCATGCGGTCCGAGCAGCTGCCGTCGACGACGGCTTGGATGCTTCTGTTGGACAAAAAGCTGGAGATCCATTCGCACAGTCCCTCGGGGAGTCCTTAATATGGCAACTTCGCAAGAAGACCTTTGTGCCAGACTCGATCGAAGGCCTTGGCTATATCGAGGCTGACCGCTAGTGCCTCACCCCGACTCTCGATGGCCTGCGCCCACCGGCTTGTGAGATACACAAGAAAGAAGTGTATTTGGTGTTGCCACCGCGCTTATATACATACATACATATAATCACGCCTTTATCCCTGGAGGGCTAGGCAGAGGCGAATTAACACCCACATTTACCAATAATTGTATTCGGTCCCACGTAATAGGGGGTGAGCCTATTGCCGTACTCCGGGCACTATTGTTGACTCGAGCCATGCATCTGAGGCTGAGTCTGGCTGGTATATATCTGTCTGATGCTAAACAGCCCTATCCCTTAGTCGTCTTGTACGACACCGCATGGGAAGAGATGGGGTGGCCCTAATTCTACTCTGCCGGAAACTGCGCTTACATATAAGTTATATTGTTATATGTCAGATAAAATTACACTGTGAAACGTAAAGTTTCTTATTCGGAACTTTTATACTCCGAATAATTTTTGTGTAACATAGGTATCTGGAACTTTATCCATACATTGTGAAACAAACCCTTAAGACTGTCAGTTATTCAGATAAGTTTATTTGGCAGCTCGAGTAGCTAAATTGCACTAGTAAGCAATGTGTATAAATAAATTTAATGATATACCTACTATGAGTCCATTTAACTTTACAGTACACAATGATACATTTATTTATTTATTTAGGTTTACTAACAATTGTGTACATTATATCATACATTACATCATATAATATACAATAAATATCAGTACAAAACGATCTAGCACAAATCAACGTAACAATCTCTTAAAAGTAAACACCGCTTGTGTATAAAAAAGAAAACCAACAACAGTTAACGTTACAATATTAGATTCATTAAATCGACGAAAAACCAAGCAAAGAAACAAAAAACAGTCAAGGTTAGCACTGTGTGTAAGATTGGTTACAAGAAATGGCAAAGTGCTTGTTATGTGTTTCACTTTAGCAACAGTGTAAGCGTGCACATCAATTTGATATAGCTATTTATTGCTCTACAGAACCTAGCGTAGGGAGAATGAGCTCCCAGGACAGTTCTCCTTTGTGGTGGACAAAGTGGTGTGACTGGGTTGCGTGGGAGTTTTGACGGCACACGAAATCTGAAGTGACAGAAACAGTGGGCTAGATATCTTATTTAGAGTTATTTTACTAGCAAACATCACGTCGTGAAGATTTCGGCGATTGGCCAATGACTTCATATTGAAGTGCGTCAACCTGTGTTACATTATATAGATACATCCGCACTCTAAAATGATACCTAACAAAAATGATGATGATGTATGATGGTGCACTAATCGGAGACACGACAGTGTGCTACACAAAAAAAAACATCATTAATAATACTTTCGTAATAATAATAACAATCATATAAATTAATAATAATAACGTATTATTTTTTCACACGAATAAGTGGCAATAATTTTTTTTAAACTTATGTCCGCACCGTTTTTGAATGCCTCGGTGTTCCTGCATGCCGTGTCTATGTAATAATACGTCATTGACAGTACGTGTATGTATCATCCCCCAACTCGTTAAAAAGCGATTATGGCTGACGTTGCCATTATAATTGTATTTGCACAGAGTTCAAGGTTACAAATTTAATTATTCCCGGGTCAATCAACTGTCTATAATCCAGCTGTTGAGGGGACCCACATAATTAGACTACGACCTTATTGACACGAACCGGGCTTTCAATTCAAACCTTATGAGGGTTCAATTATTAATATAATATTCTTACTACACTGAAACCTGTGATACTATATTTCTTACATTTTTTAATTTATATCTGACATAAAACTGCTATTATTACGAATGGAAAGTTAAGTGACAAACTTGCTGTAATGTTTTATGATGAATAATATGATGTGCAATGATTTTACTTATCAATAAACGAGTTATGAGTTCATTCGAGATGTTATTGGAAAATGCGTGATAAAAATCCTATACCTAACACTAAACCCGGTAATCTAGCTAAGGACGCATTAATTCATGTGGGTTTATTATCTTCAAATGTGTCAAATGGAATTCATTTAATACTTTTTGGTTAGGACAAAAATTTGGTAATCCCTTATTAATCCTACTCGATAACTGAAAATATTTTGCGAGGGTCAATCTCATCTTCGGCAATCTAAAACGATCCACAGGCGAAGTGCGGTTTAGTCGATTCGAGTGCGACACAACCTCTCCCACTGGCTCCGACGGGGGGAGTATACGTGGGGAATTTTCGGACTTAAAATAAAGTGAAAATATTTTTTTGACAACATACTCGTGCATTTTAGCGACTAAAGTCTAGTGTACAGTTTTTGCTCCTAGTATATCGAAATCTATCCAGCCGCTACTGTAATAGAGGCAACAACAGAGTAAACTATATAAACACCTCAACAAAGTCTAGGGAACAAGATGACTCCAATTATTTTTTTTCGTGTAAATCTTGTTTTGCAAATAACTGGCAGCAAATAAATAAAAATAGAATAAAGTAGATTACAGAGTTGTTCGAAATTTAAAAATAAATTTAAATAAGTAATGATTTTCGAATATGGAGGGAAAACTTTTAAAAGTGTTTGATTGTGCAGTTTCTCTGAGGCAAAATAAAAATATTTTTTTTTTGATTGTAAATAACGTTTATTATCAATAATACGTCTTTTACGTATGGTTTGTGCATTTTTGTGACTGTAGTCATCATGTCACGTCGTCATTTAAGTCGCGAAGAGATGTTAAGGGCTGTTGGTATGCTGCAAGCTGGACGAACTCAACGCGACGTAGCGGATGCTGTCAACACCCAACCAAGCGTAATTTGCAGATTATGGGCACGCTACAGGTCTACAGGGGATGTTGCCGAACGTCACAGGGGACGAAATAGGGTTACTACCCCGCGACAAGATCGTTTCTTGCAAAATTCCGGAAGGCGGCAACCCAGGATTACTGCTCGTCAGTTGTTCGCAGGCCTCCAGTCTCAGCATCAAGTGGTTATTAGCGACCAAACTGTCAGAACAAGACTACACGAAGCCAATCTTTATGCTCGCTTAGGGTTCCAGCTCTTCGACGTGGAAATCGAGGTCGTCGCTTATTGTGGGCTAACGCACATTTACAGTGGACCGACCATCAATGGGCACGGGTTCTGTTTTCCGACGAATCTTGCTTCGGTTTTCATCCTGATTCGAGAAGAGTGCGTTTATGGCGAGTTCCTGGACGTCGGAGTCATCTCCAGAATCCGCAAGAAGTTCATCCATACCAAGGTGGAACAATCATGGTATGGGCTGGAATTCGCCTTGGTGGAAGGACCGACCTCGTTTGGATACGGGGCAATTTGAAGCAAACCAATACATTCAGGAGGTTATACACCCCATGGTAATCCCTCATCGACAGCAGTTCGGTCAAGATTTTATGTTCATGCAAGATAATGCACGGGCACACACCGCGGGGGTAGTGGTCAATGCGTTAAGCGAGCACAATATGACGCTGTGGAATGGCCTGCTCAGTCTGCCGACCTCAATCCCATAGAGCATGCCTGGGATTTGCTTGGGAGAAGAGCTTTCAGTGATTCTTTGGAAAATCTGAACACTGAAGAACAACTTTTTTTACACCTTCGCAGTGTATGGAGCCATATTCCACAGACGATGATTGACAATCTCATACTAAGTATGCCACACCGTTGTCGAGCTGTTGCTAATGCTTTAGGAGGTCCTACAGATTATTAAAAACGTTTAAAGTACGGTTAATTACTGTATTTCTTACTACCTCGTTATTTTTGTGCCTAATCATAGAAGGTTGTAATACTCAATATAGGCAATATTCAATTCATTCTTAAAAAAAAAAAAAATTGGTATGAAAATGTTTTTATTAAAATTAAAAACGGTAGAAAAATACCCTTCTATTGATATAAAACACTCACTATTACAAGAAAGGGTTTTTAAATAAAAACTAGAAGTGTCCTTGTTCCCTAGACTTTGTTGATGTGTGTATATATCAAAGTTATAGGGTTAACTAACACAACTTATTTTCGACTTTTTAGGGGTTGTTTTTTGTGAAGGGGGTTTTTAAAATTTAAAATTT
The DNA here is from genome assembly GCA_963662185.1 of Eilema griseolum. Classification (NCBI taxonomy): domain Eukaryota; kingdom Metazoa; phylum Arthropoda; class Insecta; order Lepidoptera; family Erebidae; genus Eilema; species Eilema griseolum. The sequence continues at coordinate 10,725,876 of OY759239.1, read as the reverse complement.
TATTTTTATTTTACACTTTTTAAATTGTTCTACTCGTCGAGCTCTTTGATTTGATACCCATATTGAGGGAGTTATGAGATAAAATGTAATTCGCCATTTTGTGGTGGCGGCCATCTTGGATTTGATATTTGTCATAATGTATGGTATTCTACTAGTCAAGCCCTTTCATTTGATACCCATATTGAGGGAGTTGAGAAAAAATATGTACTCCGTCATTTTGTAGCGGCAGCTATCTTGGACCAATTTTTTTCAAACATAGCTAAGAACACTCTCGACTAATATACCTTGGTTCATCACAGACGGACACACACACGCACACACACACACAGATATGTCACACTTATAACACCCCGTCGTTTTTGCGTCAGGGGTTAAAAAGGAAAATATGTTCGGACAAAAAACCAGTCTTTCGTAATGATAGTCTTAGACCCTTGATTTACTGTTCCTCGAGTTCTCTCGTTAAACTAAGCCATTCAGCTCTGTGTTGCTACTTAATAATCCTTTAGTCTCCATTAGTAAAAGTAGTCTCTACAACAGATAGATACACAAGCCCCGTTTTAAATGGTTTTTGTAATAGAAATCTTTGTTTGCATAACACACAATGTGAAAAATGTACATTATGTTGGTTTCTGGAAGAACTGTACCTCGCTGATCTATTGTCGTGCAAACTAGTTCTTTACAAGATCACAAAATTTTACATAGTTAATTAGACGGTAGGTAATTACGATACAATATCATCTAAATATATATAACTAAAAGGTGACTGACATAGTGATCTATCAACGCACAGCCCAAACCACTGGACGGATCGGGCTGAAATTTGGCATGCAGGTAGATGTTATGACGTAGGCATCTGCTAAGAAAGGATTTTGATTAATTCTACCCCAAAGCGATAAAATAGGGGATGAAAGTTTGTATGAAACTTTGTCAATTTTAAACCGATCGGGCTGAGACTTTGCGTGCATAAAGCTACTATGACCTAGGCGTGGATGCCTAGGAAAGATGCCCAAGAAAGGATTTTGAGATGCAGGCTATATAAGACTAGCTGTTGCCCGCTACACCACCCGCGTGGATATCGGCTATCGCTTAATGTTAAGTCAAAGCTATTGAGCATTAAAAATTTCTAAAATGAAAGACCCGAAAAAATCGGTTCAGTCATTTCAAAGATTAGCCGGAACAAACAGACAGACAGAGTTTATTGGCAGGTAGCTTATGTAATAAGGAGTAAAATAGACTACTTTTATTTTAGAAAAAAAAACATGCTCAATAGCGTTGACTCAACACTAAACGATAGCCGACATTCATGTGGGCAGAGCCGCGGAGAACAGCTATTAAAATAGAAATGTCAATTAAGTAAATAAATAATACATTATTTAATTTGAATTTTATATACGATTTAGTTATTAATGAATATACAACAATAATACACAAATGTCCGACTTAATTCATATTTTACTTATTAATTACTTTCATTATTATATAAAACTTAAATGTAATTTGGACCACTCCATCTCTTCTCATGCGGTGTTGTACAAGGCAACTAACGGATAGGGCTGTTTAGCATCAGACAGATATATACAGCCCAGACTCAGCCTCAGGTGCATGTCTCGAGTCAACAATAGTGCCCGAAATACGGCAATAGGCTCACCCCCTGTTATGTGGGACCGAATAAAAACCAAAACACAAACAATTTCGCTTAGTAGGAGTGGTTAGAAGGAATATTATCTAGTAACATCGGTTTAGGGCACGCCGTAGTAACGGCGGTAAGACCCATCATGGGGGAGTGGCTAGAGAGGCCACACGGCAGCCTCTCGTACCGTCTGACGCAGATGATCACCGAGCACGGATGCTTCGGAAAGTATCTGCGTCGGATGCAGAAAGAGCCAACGTCCGAGTGCCATCACTGCGACGCGAGCGAGGACTCAGGTCCGCACACGCTCACCGAGTGTCCGGCGTGGGAGACGCCGAGGCGGGAGCTTGTGGCGGCCCTGGGAGTGAGGGTTCTCACGCTCTCCACCTTGCTCGCGGCGATGGTTCGCTGCGCGGATGCGTGGGCGGCCGGCGCCTCCTTCTGCGAGCAAGTAATGCTCGTGAAGGAGGAGGCGGGGCGGGAGCGGCAGCGGGAGCGACGAAGGATCGCAAGACAAGCTGCCCGCGTACGAAGGCAACTCGGGCGTCGGAGGTCGATGAACGACCTCCGCCCCCCATGAGCGCCGGCCTGGGGGTGACAGGTGAAGCCGCCTGTCACCCTGGCAGAAGCAGGCCGCGGCGGTGGCGCGCGTGGCGCGCCTCCCCGTTTCCGGGGACGAGTTGGGGACTCTGTAGTCCCCACACCCGAGGAGAGGGCCAGATCGTGAGAGATGGCCCTGGGTCGGCCGGGGTGCGAGGGATATGCCTGTCAACCTCACCTTCGGCAACCAAAACGACCCACAGGCGGCGGGCGTTTTAGTCGGTTCGAGTCCGACATAACCTCCTCCACCGGCTCCGGTGGGGAGGTATCCGTGGGGATTTTGCGCACGTAAAAAAAAAAAAGTAACATCGGTTTAAATATTCTTTTAAAAAATGTACTGGAAGTGACAGCTAGGGGAATGCTGGGTATATAAGTCATTCATTTTAAAAAAATCTCGGAATTCAACAATGTGATAGTAGAGGAGACGTGGAAGATCATGTTTCACCTGTTTGATAACAAAACCAATAGCCATGAATATGATACTGTCTGAAGTTTACGCGAATCTCAATCATTGATATAAAATTACTTTCTAAGGTATTCTATCGTGATTTAGTTGATATTATTTACATTTATTCTGAAGTTTTTACGCCCGTCTACTACTATTATAATCACCCCCTGACTTACTGTACTGATTTTATAAGGAGGTAGGACACGGCGGTATATCCGCCCGATTGAGCAGTCCGACTGGGGAAGTACCTCCGCCCTACAGAATACCGCGGTTATAATAACTTCGTGTTGTGTTCCCAGCGGTGAGTAGGGTAGCCAGAGCTCACTGGAGAATTTGTGCCGTCAGTGGGAAGACTAAAGGCTTGTCCTGATTTGTCTTCTACTGACGGCACAGAAACTCTGTACTTACAGGGTTGGCAGCTATAATAACTTCGTGTTGTATTCCCAGCAGTGAGTAGGGTAGCCAGAGCTCACTGGAGAATTGTGTGTGTGTGCTGTCACTGGGAAGACTGAAGTATTGTCCTGCTTTGGCTTCTACTGACGGCACAGAAACTTTGTACTTGCAGGGTCGGCAGCGCGACTGTGACTCCTCTGGTGTTACAGACGTCCATAGACCACGGTAACTACTTTCCATCAGGTGGGCCGTGTGCTTGTCTGCCAACTAAGTTGTATAAAAAAAAATGGCTGCTGAAAAGTAAACAGTACCAAAGAAATTCGCGAATTCGTTAAAAAGTGGTTTTATTTCAAATAGCCGTGAACACTTCGTTAATCAAGTTATCATAGGCATGTTCGCTTATGAATCATATGATAAAGAATATCTCTCATGTGGTTATTTGATGGGTGAAGGTCGATCTTCCAAGGCTCTTGACGTATTAATTTACGCGAATACCTACTAGTAATTGCTATTAACAGTTAGTAAAAAAAATGATTAAATATTTTTTTACACATTGACACAGATAGTAAAACATACATATATGTTACAATATACGTTCATACTCACAGCTACAAAATAATAATTATTAACATCAAAATATTAGATTTTTTTTATACCACTTAGTTGGGACACAACCACGTGGTCCACCTGATGAAAAGTTGTTACCGTGGCCAATAGACGTTTGTAACACCAGAGGAGTCACAGTCGCGCTGCCGACCCTGCAAGTACATAGTTTCTGTGCCGTCAGTAGAAGCCAAAGCAGGACAATACTTTAGTCTTCCCAGTGACAGCACACACACACAATTCTCCAGTGAGCTCTGGCTACCCTACTCACTGCTGGGAATACAACACGAAGTTATTATAGCCACGGTGTTCATTAGGGCGGAGGTACTTCCCCAGTCGAACCGCTGAATTGGGCACAAAACCAGTTCGATCGAACGATGACAAAAACCTTTAATATTTTCACCTTTTTGTTGGAGCACCTGCATACCAGCTTGACCCCTTCGACTCTGTGCAAAGACGGGCATTAAGGCTGGTTGATAATCCCATACTCACAGGTAGTGTGGAACCTCTTAGCCTTAGGAGGGATTTTGCCTCACTGTGTGTGTTCTACCGCCTATACAATGGTTTGCGCTCAGATGAATTGTTTGACATGATGCCCGTAGCTACATTCTATCATCGCACCTCTCGCCATAGGCAGGGAATTCATCCTCACACATTGCGACCTGAGATGGTGCGCACTGTGCGGTATGAAAAAAACTTCATCCCACGCCCACTCAAGTTGTGGAATGACCTCCCTGCTGCGATTTCCCAAGCGCCTATAATATGGGGTTCTTCAAGAGGGGCATCAGAAGGTTTCTTCATGGTCGGCAGCACGAGTGTGACACCCCTGATGTTGCATACGTCCACAGGCCACGGTAACCGCTTCCCATCAGGTGGGCTGTGAGCTTGTCTGCCAACTAAGTGGTATAAAAAAAATTCCTTGCCAAAAATTGATCGACACTTAGAGCACCCAGCCGAATAGCACCTGAGTGAATAGAACCTAACCTTGTCCATGAATAGCTCCAGCAAAAATGTTGGTGGGTGCTTTTTGTAGGCTCGGTGCTATTCAGGCAAGTGCTCTTCGCCTGTGTGCTCTAACTGGACTACACCGTTCTTTTGCACAAAAATGTTATAAAAGCTTTCGTTTTTCCCAAATACGTTCCCAATGAGACGACAGTGTTGACAATCCAACATAATTCGTTATTTTAAGTTCCGCCAAAAATATTCCCAACTTAATGGTGGCTGTATTTTTGTTACAAAATATATGTTTGGTACGTGCTTTACCTATTTATGTCAAATTTTTCCTCCTCATGTTACCTTCGCTGATATTATTTGCATGTATAGATATTTAAGTAAATAATACTACTCAAAAGGAAATAAGGACAACTAGTTTACATATAAACATAAACTCACGCCTATATCCCCGAACACGCCTATAACACCCACATTTCGCCAGTTTATGTTTAGGTCCCAATGTAATTGGTGGCGAGCCTATTGCCATAAACGGGGGGCTTAACACACACATAAGCATCGAAAAGTCATTGGTGTACCATGGTAAATCCTGGAATCGAACCCGAGACCTCGTCTCAGCAGTCCATTACCCATACTATTAGGCTACCGCGGTGCCTACGCCTACAACAACTAGTTTATTTATGTTTAAATGCGTTTGTGTTGGTTCCCCGTGGAGTAGCCGTGGGTGTCGTAAAAGGTGACAAACGAAGAGGGCTATTCTCCAACTGACAGTAAACATACAGCTTCAGCATGACAACTTCAGATTTCCGGAAGAACAGTTCAGGCCGTTTCGGCACGTTTTTTTTTTAAATGGATGGATTTATTATCATGGTAACCACTTTCGATCAGTTTGGCCGTGTTCTTGTCTGTCACCTGAGTGGCATAAAAAATTGGTTAGGTACCGTACTTAACAAAGTAATCTTGATATGTCTTTTTAATGTTTTATCTAAAAACTCAGTTTATTATCATTTTTCTGTTTGGAAACTAATCACCTAAAACGAATTACTAGTTAGTTGTTAGCCTAATTTATTTGTTCAATATGTTTTTGTGAAAAGTCTATAAAAGACTGTTTATCTTTACTTAAGTACCCAATTAAATGAAGTATGATGATTATAATAATATAATTTATTATAGGTCCAGACAGACATTGAGAGAAAGTTACCATGAAGCATATCTATGACAATATGCAAATTTTGGAATGACAGAAACGTAATTTTATAGTATGTATACCTCTATGGTTAAGTATAGTTAAAAATTTGACAATTATAAATTTTGTCTGAAATCAAAAATTAGTAACAATCAGTATTATATTATATATATATAGTATAGTATGAATATATGAAAACAGGTATAACATAATATATTAGGCTTGAGTTATAGAAGTGAACATGTCTTAATATATTCTGAACGTAACGCGGACGAAGTAGCGGGCAAAAGCTAGTTATGCATAAATAAAAATTTACCTGGTCATATCAATCAATCATTTTAATTTACAATACTATTAAAAATCTCAAAAAAAATATTAGTAAAAATGACGGGAAATCGCAATTCAATTGTTTTACAAATTGAAATAAATTCTTCGTCGGTAACCAAAATGGCGGTACTTTCAGTAGTGCTAAAGTGTTAAAGTTGTTCCGTGCCGAGAGGTATTAACGCGGAAAGTTTTTCAAGAGCGATGATTTTTTACTATGAAAGTTTTCAAGATTGCATTGCACGTTTTTGAAATGGTTTTAGGGGGGAAATATATCTGAGCAGCTTGAGACGTTAGTAGGTATTCTCAATTTGTCTCATTTATCCTACTATTCGTATTATTATTAATGACGAATTATTAATAAATACGTCATGCAGACATTTTAAATTCCGTCTAATAATAAATATTATTCTTCTTTTGCAGGTAATAAATTGAACAAGAAAAAAATGTGTAAATCAGTGAAGTGAAGTGTTTACTAACTGTACAGTGTTTGTATGTGTGTGCTAGTGTGTGTTTGTGTGTGCAACGATGACCTCATTCCCGGAACACTTCAATGACACAGTGGTGAGAGCGTATGAGGAAGGATTTCCTCTATTGATGCCACGGTGGGGTTATGTGGTGTCGGCGTTCGTACTGTTCCTGATTGGGTTCTTTGGGTTCTTTCTGAACCTAATGGTGATACTGCTGATGTTTAAGGATCGACAGGTGAGTTGAGTTACTTTTATTTAACAGCATAGTATATTTATTTATTTATACTTTATGCACGATGTACATTGACGGACTTAATGCCGTAGGCATTCTCTGCCAGTTTACTAGTGGTGCAGAGCTAGTACGAGGTAGGCGCACATTAACAAGAGATGCGTTTGGTTCTATAAGGACTAAGTATAGGCCTAGTTGTAGATAGAGACTTCTAGATAATATTATTAGGATAGATATTGAGCAAAATTTAGGTGTCAAAAATTTAACTTCTCTTCTTTATCCGAGCGCCAATCCCAATTGGATACAAAGCACATCAAATCTACCTACAGTTTGTTTTAGCTTTTTTGGCAACGATTGACGATTTATATTGTAATTATAAAGTAAGAAAAACAACAATCGTACAAAATTTAGCCAAGAAATCACAAATAACACTACATTACATCGAAAATATCATCAAAACAGCCTCACGAAAACTCGGAGTCCTGAACAGAGTGAGACGATTTTTCACGCCGGAGCAGCGGTGTCTTCTATACAAGACACAAATTCGCTCCTGTGTGGAATACTGCTCGCATCTCTGGGATGATTCAGCAAAGTATTTACTAGATGCTCTCGACAGGTTGCAGCGACGTGCGGTCCGCATCATTGGGAATCCCGATATCACGAACACCCTAGAACCTTTACAGCTGCGTAGAGATGTTGCGTCCATGGCTGTATTTTACCGTCTGTACCATGGGGAGTGTTCTGATGAGCTCTTCCAATTTGTCCCACCCTCCCCTTTCCAACACAGGACAACACGTGCAGGTCTTAGATGTCATCCGCACACGGTGCAATACATCCGATCAAGAACCAAGCGGTTCGGAGACTCTTTCCTCTGTCGCACCATTAAAGCCTGGAATTCATTACCAGCTCACGTGTTTCCTTCTTCCTACAGTCCCGGGTCCTTTAACCGGGGCGTGAAAAAGCATATGATGAGGCCGTCAAGCTGAGTGTCACCATTGTCACACGGTATGTGTAAGTAATGGTGACCCTCTTTTCTGGGACTTTGCCTTCAGCTTACCATCAGGCAAGGCGAAGTCCAATTGACGTGACCTACATAAAAAAAAAAAAAAAAAAAAAACATTAACAGTTTTCAAATACGTATACAAATAAAAAAGTAGTTTGCCTCCTTAATTCGAATGCAACAACTATACCTGGCTCCTTATTGGCTCCTTCCCGACTACAGATGTTGTTGAAAAGGAACTATTACTTCATTTGAACATTTTCATTGAAATGAAAATCAGCTAGCTACTTTTTTCGAACATACATCCCGGTGACAAACATAATACGAATAAACGGCACGGTCTTCTGTATAAAAGAAATGTTCAGGTCCCGTCAATTTCGTAAAACAGCAGTTACAACGGCTCTCAAATTGTTTCAATGTGGTGACTCCACCTAACCGTCTCTCAGTTCAAGAGCCGAGGCCATGTGATATACGAAAGGTATATTGTACCAAATATCTTAGTAATAGAATTTTAGGTGCGGAACCCTTAGTGACGTATACTCTTTTAATCCTATCTCTTCCTAATTTTCTCTCGGGTGCAATTCAATTTGTTCACTGGAGACTTCCTGTAGGTTTATGTTGTCACTTTGAACTGGGTGTAATTTTCCTTTTACACTTCAACGAGTTAACGTACAAACATAACATAACGTACAGTCAGCGACAGAACGATTTTGACTTAAAAATCTTAAAATGTCTAATCTAATCTTAATACCAATGTATTAAAAAATATGTTGTGAACTTTTGTTCATTTAATTTTGAACTTAAAGGTGCTATAAATAAAGTCCAAATCTTAATGGATTTTTTTTGCAGTGTCGGTAGTTTTTTATGACATAAACTTTGTAAAATCGGGGTTGTGAAGGTATGTACCAAATATCACAACCATCAGTCAACAGGAAGAGGTGAATACCCAGGCATACCGTCATTTTGAGTAGTTTGCTTGTCAAGATCAATCTGATGCAGAATGTACTGGTACTTTTGTTAAACCCCTACTAAGTGAAATACCTTTGTTATGAATATTTAATTACTATTTGGTCATTCATCACGTGACCGTTGCGTAATTACGAAATAATTCTTGTGGGTCCAATCAAACTGTTTGCAGTAATTATGATATATGCCTTTTCTGCTAGTTTCGTATTGACAAATAGTTCAAAGAACCTTCCTATCGATCAAGCAATTAAAGTTTAACCACAGTATTTACCTATCAAAGATGAACGGTTGTACAGTCAGCACCACATCGATCTTGACTAGTAGTAATAATGCTCTTGGTATTCCTCCCTTCCTGTTTAATTAATGATCTTATATTCGGTAAGCTAATAGCTTTATTTTAGATGATAATACAATTTGAATCAATAAAAAATTTAAAAAACATTCCCGCGTCCTTTAAGCGGGGCGTGAAAAAGCATATGATGAGACCGTCAAGCTGAGTGTCACCATTGTCACACGGTATGTGTAGGTAATGGTGACCCTCTTTTCTGAGACTTTGCCTTCAGCTTACCATCAGGCAAGGCGAAGTCTAATTGACGTGTTCTATTTAAAAAAAATCCTCAAAATTTGTATTATTATTTGTATCAAAGTTGTAGGCTTACTAACACAACTTACTTTATTTGTGACGGGAGTTTTTTGAATTTATAATTTAATTTTTTATTTTACACCTTTTAAACTGATACTTATACTAGTCAAGCCCTTTCATTTGATACCCATACTGAGGGAGTTGAGAAAAAATATGTACTCCGTCATTTTGTAGCGGCGGCCATCTTGGACCGATTTTTTCCAAACATAGCTAAAAACACTCCCGACTAATATTCCTTTCAAACAAAAAAATCTAAATTCAAATTGGTTCATTCGTTCAAGAGCTACGATGCCACAGTCACACACATACACACACATACACAGACACGTCAAACTTATAACATACCGTCGTTTTTGCGTCGGGGGTTAAAACAGTTTGGTATTAACACCAGTAGGCATACAGGTCATCTTGAGAACTTCATCAGTGAAGGTCGATTTGATGCTGACTGTATTCGCGCGAGTATTTTAGATAGATAGATAATACTTTAGAAAAATTAGGTTACATTCAGATCCTACTGAGATCATTTACTGAGGATTGTGTTCTGGGGCGTATAGTACAGTAACTAACTTACATTTCAGACAGCCTCTGTGGCGTGGCGGTAGTGAACGCGATTGCTACACAGGAGGCGCGGGTTCAATCCCCGCGCAGTGCGAATATTTGTATGCACGAATATGGGTATTTGCATTGGTCTGGGTGTTTCTATAATATGTATATATATGTATGTATATTTACAAAAAAAAAGTATTTAAGTATGTTTATCCGTATTCTAGATTCCATAACACAACCTAGTTAAACTATGCTTACCATGAGTCTAGATAGCGTTGTGTAGAATGTTGTAGAATATTTATTTATTTATTTTCAGATGCTATATTTTTATAAAGAGGGAGACGTTTTCCTCGTGATTGGGTTATAGAAGCAGAGCCAAAAGTGCTGAAGAGCTTTATCCTCTACACTGACGGCGCAGAAACTCTGTAATTACAGGGTCGGCAGCGCGAGTGTGGCTCCTCTGTGTTACACACGTCCATAAACCACGGTAACCACTTTCCATGAGGTGGGCCGTGCGCTTGTCTGCCACCTAAGTGGTATAAAAAAGCTACATTACATACACTAATGCATATTTCCCGTTGGGGTTAACAGAGACAACAGTCTGCCATTTACCTCAATCCGTACATAGCTGCTCTTTAAAATTGAGACAGCAGACTTTTACGGATGTTTTTTGTTATTTTATTTACATACACACATATCATCACGCCTTAACCGCCGGAGGGTTAGGCAGAGGTAATTAACACCCACATTTCACCAATCATTCAATTCGGACCCATGTAATAGGGGTGAGCCTATTGCCATCTTCCGGGCACTATTGTTGACTCAAGCCATGCATCTGAGGCTGAGTTTGGGCTGTATATATTAGTTAGTAGGCTGTATAGATTAGTCTGATGGTAAAAAGCCCTATTCCTTAGTCACCTTATACGACACCGCATGGAAAGAGATGGCTTGACCTAAATTTTATCCTGCCGGGAACCACGCGGCTTATTATCTTTCTATTTGAAAGATGGTATGGTCGTATGGTCACCTGCCGTATCGTTTATCATTTTTGATTGCTGCTCCGCCCCCTTAAATATTAACGTGATGATATATAATTTGACTGCCTCTGTGGCGTAGCGGTAGAACGTACGACTGCTGCGCAGGAGGCGCGGGTTCGATTCCTGCTCAGTGCCAATATTTGTATGCACGAATGTGTATAATATATTTGCATTGGTCTTTGTGTTTCTATGTATAATATGTATGTATTTACAAAAAAAAAGTATCTTAGTATGTTTATCCGCATACCAGATTCCATAACACAAGTTAGTTAAGCTATGCGTACCATGGGTTTAGATAGCGCTGTGTAGAATGTTGTAGCATATTAATTTAAATTTAATTTATTATATCTTTAATATATCTTCCTTGATAAAAATAATTTTTCAATTCGAAACAGTGAAGCGAGAGCGGCAGGATACAAAATATAAAATAAGCTTGACCTATTTGTGTTAGGATCGAGAGGCTTATATCTCCTGCCTGACGAATATAGACAATTTGGGTGAATAAGGAAAAAAATATTTTCGTGCAAAACTGAATTCTCTATATCAAAAAGTAAACGAGGAAGTAGGGTTGTGACTGTAATAAAATATCTTCATTTAATGATTTGCTCCCCGTGTATATATTTTTTTTTAGTTATCATGTATGAGAATTTACCGGATTTGTTGACATTTATGACTTCTGCTCCGCTCCTTTGTGTAGTAGCGTGATGATACATAGTCAATTACCTTCCTCGATAAACGGATTATTCAACACAACAATAGATTTTTAAGTCGAACCAGTAGTTCCTAAAATAAACGCGTTCAACAGTTTGGTTTGTTTGTTTACAAACACATTCTTCAGCTTTATAATATTAGTAAATGAACGAGACCGTAATAAAATATCTTCCACAAATGACTTACATCCAATGTCATGGCAACAAAAAATAATTACACATATTGATAACTCACTTGTACTTTTCCACAAGACTGACATTCCTTTAGGAAGGAATGTTCTTAAATGTCATTGTAAACCTTTGAGGATGCCGTAAGGCGAAACCGGTCAGGTGTAATAAGTAATAAAGTAATGTGTAAAAGTACAAGTGAGTTATCAACATGTGTAACAACAAATTCCACCAAGTACCATCAATCAACAGTGTAAATAGTAAAAAATAATTAGGTTGGCACAACATCACTAACTCTCTGTCCGTATAACTCTATGTATGCTTAAATCTTAACAACTACGTAACGGATTTTGATGCGTTTTTTTCAATAGATAGAGTGATTGAAGAGGAAGGTTTATATGTAAAATAACATCCATTAAACAGGGGAGAAATTATGTTATTTTTGAGGTGTCTAATGTGATAAATAATTACATTTTTTCCGCTTACATTGCAAACGCAGGCTGAGCCCTACGAGATTTATAAAAAAAGTACCAAGTATTGTACACATTGAAAAGGTCTACAGGAAACTCTTATGTCTATCTCTAATGGATATCCCATAGTGGGCAGTCATAAATGTCAACAAATCCCGTAAATATTTATGTCATTTAATTTTTACGACAAATAATGGCTAATTTTCGAAGCGATTTTAACCAATACTGCATTAATCTTTATACAATTAAATACCTTGAATACATTGTTAATTTAATATAGATCTATATGGCCCTTTTGAGCTAGATGATTTAAATGAATATTTTCGAAGATATTACAGATTTAAAAATGTAGTGTAATTGCACCCGTGGTTTGCCGCGTGGTTCCCGGCAGAGTAGAATTTGGACCATTCTTTCTCTTCCCATGCGGTGTCGTACAAGGCGACTAATGGATAGGGCTGTTTAACATCAGACAGATATATACAGCCCAGACTCAGCCTCAGATGAATGGCTTGAGTCAACAATAGTACCCGGAAGACAGCAATATGCTCACCTCCTATAACGTGGGACCGAATTTAATTATTGGTGAAATGTGTTAATTCACCTCTGCCTAACCCTCCGGGGATAAAGGCGTGATTATATGTATGTATGTATGTATAGCACCCGTGCGAAGCCGGGACGGGTCGCTAGTTTACTATATAACTGTACAGATACAATAGTATTTCCAACTCTTTTATTCAGTCGAAACAAAAAGATTCTTAAGCACGTTTATCGGTTGCAAACTCTAAACGTTATACCTTTAAACGTGTTCCTGAAACGTGTTCAGTTACACATTGTAACGTGACTAGGCTTGATAATAGTCAACGGTCCCTGTTCAATAAATTGAGAAGCTATTGAGAGAAATTTTGTTAAAGACAAATGTCGTTTAGGTAATGTTACGTCTTAGGAATAGAAATTAAGGGTCTTGTAATTAAGGATCTTGTTATTTTAACACGATTTTAGTAGGTTGAGTTTGAACGAGCTAACTAACCGTGTGTAAATATCTTGTAAGGTAAATAACTTCTTACTTTCGTACTGAATATATATATTTTTTTTTTTTACTTGCGCAAAATCCCCACGGATACCTCCCCACCGGAGCCGGAGAAGGAGGTTATGTCGGACTCGAACCGACTAAAACGCACGCCGCCTGTAGGTCGCTTTGGTTGCCGAAGGTGAGGTTGACAGGCATATCCCTCGCACCCCGGCCGACCCAGGGCCATCTCTCACGATCTGGCCCTCTTCTCGGGTGTGGGGACTACAGAGTCCCCAACTCGTCCCCGGAAACGGGAAGGTGCTTCTGCCAGGGTGACAGGCGGCTCCACCTGTCACCCCCAAGCCGGCGCCGTATTGAATATATTTAGATGACAATAATATATTAATTTAATTACTATCTTTTGGACTATCACGTTCGCTTAGGGGCCACACATACATTCATACATACATGTAATCACACCTTTATCCTTTATTGTAAGTTTATAGTTTTCGATAAATGAGCGGATTACGGGACTGATATTCTTTTATTTCTATGAACCATTTATGCGCGGTTGGATGAGATGTCGTCTCTTCGCATACATTACTTGTTAAACATCAATACGGATAAACGGTGCCATTAAGAAGCAGCAATGAATTTAACTATGGTACCGTAGTAGCCTAGTGGTATGGGTAATGTACTGCTGAGACGAGGTTTCGGGTTCGATCCCAGGTTTTACCATGGCACACACCAATGTCTTTTCGATGCTTTTCGAAGTTATGTGAGTATTTATCGCAAGTTTATAAATGCCCGGTTAATGGCAATGGGCTCGCCACTTATTACATTGGGACCTAAACATAAACTGGCGAAATCTGGGTGCTAACACCTCTTCCTACCCCTTCGGGGATATAGGCGTTAGGTTATGTTATGTTTTACAACACACCTGCGTGCTGCAGAGTTTGGAATCATATCTTTAATAAAGCTACCTGAAGTTTTCAGACTATATTTCCTTACTTACAAATGCTTTACACGACTAACATAGTAACAAAATATTTTCCGACTCTAATATACTCCCAATATTATTTACCTTTCCTGATTAACTGATTCATCAACGCAAGCCATTGGGCTTCTCCGGCTATCAACTAGAAAATTTAGTCTGTATTCACTATATAATTATATTATTGTAAGTATTCAGTAAGAACACTACGGTATTTTTGTCCAATTGAGCAGTCCGACTGAGGAAGTACCTCCGCCCTACAGAATATCGCGGCCATAATAACCTCGTGTTGTGTTCCTGACAGCGAGTAGGGTAGCCAGAGCTCACTGGAGAGTTTTTGTGCTGTCATTGGGAAGACCAAAAGCTTGTCTTGCTTTGTCTTCTACACTGACGGCACAGAAACTTGCTGTTCTTACCGAATCGGCAGCGCGAATGTGTCTCCCTTGATATTGCACACGCCCATAGGCCACGGTGACCACTTTTCACCAGGTTGACCGTCTGCCACCTAAATGGTGTAAAAAAAGTAAGGTATTTTTTAGAAATTCAGTCTCAAGAAAGGAAAGGGCAGTAAAAGGAAGCTTGCATGAATCGCGCTAGTTTTGTTGTAATGGCGACAACAAAGCGCCAATTCTGAATGAAATTTGATACTAAAAAAGCAAAACGAAAGTCATGTTACTTGATACAAATGTCCCCTTCACAAGTACGTTTATAAATAATAAGGAAACCTTATTACTTAGACAGTATTTATCTTAGAAAATATTTTACATGTACGAAATGTGTAAACACATTTATGAAAATTTAAAAATGACAATTCGATAAATACGCATTGTCGTCAGTATTACCTTAACACATTACAAATTAAGGCCCACATGAGGTCTGGAATATCATACATAAAATAAAAATATATAAGAATTAAAAACTGTCCTCTGAGCAAAAATCTTTATCCCCGGAGGATTACGCAGAGGTAAATTGACACCTACATTTCACCAATCATTGAATTCGATTCATTAATTTTTCCAGGCACCATTGTTGACTCAATCCATGTATATGAGGCTAGGCTGTATATATCTGTCTGATTTTAAACAGCCCTATCACTTAGTAGACTTGCACGACACCGAATGGGAATAAATATATGGGGTGGTCTCTTTAAATTTTACTCTGCTGGTAATTTATTTATTTCAACGTAAAGATCATTTGTATACAAACGTTTGAGAATGACCCTACTGAAACAGTATCAAGAAAAAAAGAAAGAAAAAAAAAGGATGATGACAGTTGAAATGTCACAGATTGCGTGGGAATTCAATTCATTATGATGATACCCTCTAAAATCCAACCACACGTCCTGATCGACCACCTGAATCTCGTGGAGGGTGGACACACGGCAACAAATTTACTGGCGTGGCTAACGTGGCTCTGGTGAAATTTCTTGAAAAACTAGACATTGGCGTCTCGCCATTAATAATTTTATAAACATTTACAATTTACTTGATATTGGCAAAATTACAGCGCTTTGCTGAAGAGACCATCAATAAATGAACATTGAACATTATTGATGATTGAATTCTGAACACGCGGCCTTCATTCTAGTCGGTATCAAATAGAAATACGTTTGGTTGTTATGACTACCTTAAAAATAATTTTTGCGTAACCGTTTTATTTTTCAATACACATTCTCGTAATACTTAAATAATGGAACTTCATAAATGGTCGTTACAAATCAACCAAGTGAAAATAACGATACATACATACATACATATAATCACGCCTTTATCCCCGGAGGGTTAGGCAGAGGTGAATTAACACCCACATTTTTTTGCGGGTTCGATCCCCGCTCAGTGCAAATATTTGTATGCATGAATATGGGTATTTGCATTGGTCTGGGTGTTTCTATGTATAATATGTATGTATTTACAAAAAAAAAAAAAAAAAGTATTTAAGTATGTTTATCCGTATTCTAGATTCCATAACACAAGCTAGTTAAGCTATGCTTACCATGGGTCTAGATAGCGTTGTGTAGAATGTAGTAGAATATTTATTTTTGTAGTAGAATATTTATTTCACCATCATTGTATTGGGTCCCACGTAATAGGGGGTGAGCCTATTTCCGTTTTCGGGGCACTATTGTTGCCTCGTGCCATGCATCTCTGGCTAAGTCTGAGCTGTATATATCTATCTGATGTTAAACAGTCTTATCCCTTAGTCGCCTTGTACGACACCGCATGGGAAGAGATGGGGTGGTCCAAATTCTACTCTGCCGGAAACCACGCGGCGAAAATAACGATAGGTGGTTTTAAATCCATTCGAAAGGCCAATCCATTACTTTGAGCCGTTACAGATTAACTACAGAGAACCCTTTTGGTTATAAGTTCGGATGGTCCGCGTCCATTCACTTTGGGTCCTTCAGACTAAGTAGCGTTTTTGTTTCCGGCCGAATAGCCCGCGGCCAAATCAAAACTGACACATTTTTGTTTACTGTTTCTTGTTTCTCACGTTGCACTGAGACGGAGGGCAGAATATGATTAAGGGTGAATTCGACCGAACTTAAATTTATACATGAGTTACTATTCCAGAATTATTCAATTCCAAGATCTTATTCTCGAGTAAATCAATAAACGTATACTTATATTTATCTATGCGTTGATAGTAAATTGAATGATGAATGAATGATATATGAATAACCGGCAATTATGCGTGGTTTTTAAAAGGGACGGTCCTAAGCGTAAGCCATGTCAATTCATTTTTGTCGTATTATATCGTGTGACAGAACTTATCAATAGTTCAAAAATGATAGTTTGAGACGTCAATTTATTATTCATAGAATAGCTTTATTCGTGTGAAACGGTGATAAATAATTTATTTCCGAATAAGGTCACCATGCTTAGTATCATGCATGGTACAGTGTGAAATTAATATACTTTCCAATATATGGCTATTTATTATAGGAATAAACTTTGGTTGAACCGGCCCTAAAGTCGTTTTCACATTATCCGGTCTGATATCGGTGTCAGACGATGGTAGCCGAGATCCGATAGCCGACGCCATGTGATATTTTCACATATAACATAACATAAACTCACGCCTTTATCCCCGAAGGGGTAGGCAGAGATGCTAGCACACACATTTCGCCAGTTTATGTTTAGGTCCCAATGTAATACGTGGCGAGCCTATTGCCATTAACCGGGCACTTATAAACCTGCGATAAATACACACATAACTTCGAAAAGCATCGAAAAGTCATTGGTGTGTCCATGGTAAAACTTGGGATCGAACCCGAGACCTTGTCTCAGCAGTCCATTACCTATATCGCGGTACCACATACAACCGATGAAATTGGTCTGATACGTCAAGGACACGTTCATTTGCTCGATAGCACAGATATCTTAGCTCAACCACAGATTCCTTAGAAGTCTCTACCGTTGAATATCGGGCCGGACAATGTGAAAGACATTTCATACATTTAACTTCCTGTTGGCTTTCGGATGTCGAATATCGGAGTCAACAGCGATATCGGATCGGATAATGGGTAAAAGCTCTAACACTGAATCCAATTCTAAGTCTACGCAGATAAAGGCATTCCGAAAAATTCCGTTTACGTACTGTCCTGTGTCCTTTGAAAATTATTTATCAAAGCAGTCAAAAAGCGGGTGACCATTTTAGCATGATGTTGTTGGTAGTTATTGGTGGTACTTTACTGAGATTTCTTCTGCTTATGATCAGATACTTACTCATTTTGACTTGCATTTAATAAGAAATAATTCTAGGGAAAATTAGTACCTGTACTGCATTTCGTAGCTATGGAGAAATGTGTTTCATTTCTTTCTTTTTTCTCTTCCGTCCTTCTTTTATATTTTCTTTACTATTTTCTAAACCCTAATTTTATTTAATGTGGGTTAGGTACATCAAGTGATATTAGTTGTTAGGCCACAACAACAATTTACTATCTAGTGGATCCCAAGAAAGTCGCCTTTGGAACACATTTGAAAGTCGTACCCATAGTGAGAAAGGTTCCCGAATATTCCCACGGATACGGAACCTCTCCCCCTCCCTCTCACGGTGCCCCCGAAACTAACAATTCGTATAACCTAAAAACTTTACACTGCAAACGACTTTGAAAGTTGATGATGAGCTAAAACTTAGAGTTAAAACTTATATTTTCTACAATTTCTCTATTTCAGGAAATAAAAAAATATTTAAAAGCGATTCTTGTAATACATTTTGGGTTAGGACACAATTCGCAAGTACGAACGTACTTGCGAGTTCACAAACATATATTATTAACAGATAATATACCCTTGCTCAGGATGTGGCTTAGAGGTTGTGTATCACTCAAATAGGTATCCTATATCCATCTGAAGTCTCTCGACATGCATATTGTATTACCGGCTTAGTTACTCTCTACACCGTTTCGCTTTAGGTTGAAATCGACGACACTGACTTAAGTGCACGCCGAGGCTCAGTATTTTCTAAATGTAACGTTAGATAATACTATGACGATGGAAGAATACAAAAGGTCTTTAATCGTATTCTTGTAAATATTTGATTTTTAAAGGGAAATCTTTTAAATGTGCTGTCTATACTATTATACAGGAGGTATTCTTGGCATCAGACAGATATATACAGCCCAGACTCAGCCTCAGATGCATGCATCACAAGCATGCTTTTAATAACAATTGAATTAAAGGACGTAATCTTTAAATAGAATAATCAGTTACTTCTAAGAAAAAACTGTAAATGTATATGAGTACTACTAGCCATCCGCCCGCGCAATTTGATTCTATTGTTATTAAAAGCATGCTTGTTATTGAATTGTAATAATTTTCCTTTAAGCGTTAGCGGAGTATTAACGCCCACATTTGCCCACGAGCAGAGTACAAAGAAAATTACTTTTCTGTTCTGAGGGGGGCGAGAATGAAAAATAATATAAACAGGTACTTTTATGTGGATATTATGTTCACTGTCAGATGCACTGCACATCTTATATGACACCCACGCAAAAACATGGATGAGATGACCCTTGTAGCTTGTAGCTTCGAAGCTGAAGAGTATGTTTCTATGTTTGGTTTAACGCTCTAATCTCGAGAAATACTGATTCGAATTTAAAATTAAAAAAATTATCCGTCCGTTTATCGCGGAAGGTTATCTGATGTGATTTGATCCGATGGGTTTCGTACTCATTATTGATAGACATATTTGCGAAACCCATTTCTACAAACGCCAAATCATCGAAGAGCCATTTAACCGATGGGTCATTTGATCTATGGGCCATTTCATCGAGAAAACACATGCTTGAACTACCATATCACCAAAAGCACATTTCTTCGAATGCTACAATGACATGGTGACGGAGGAAGAATACAAGTATCACCACTCCATCTTATCCGAAGGGTGTCGCAATACGCAGACGATATCACTGTGATAGAAGGGTCCAACATTGGGAGAGGTCTATGTCCATCAGTAGTATGTGATGGACTAATTGATATAAGCTACATATCATCACACTACTAGGTACTCAAGAAATCATAAATGTCAGCAAACAGACAGATATTTATAAAGACTTTCCTATGTAATGTCACAGATAACATGGTAAAGCTAAGCTTGTGTGTGTATCTAAGTGTTTTTTCTTCGTTCGTTTACACCTCTTTTCTTGCTCTTCACGATCTTCTCTCGTCGTTCTGCTAGGAGAAATTTCTGTGTAGAAATAAGCAATACCAATGTACTAATTCAACGTCCTATATTATGTTTATATTGTGTGTGCATAAATCTTAAATAAATAAAAACATATTATTTGATGAATTTCGGGCACTATATAGTTTAAATGAATGATACTGGGTTTCATAGTATGCCACACGAAGCCGGGACTGGGTGGCTAATTATCAATTTCTGTCATTCAATCAATCAATTAGCACATTGCAGTCCGACGCTAATATCCAGTAACTTGGGCTAATCTTAATACATGAGGGGCTCGTAGCCATGTGGTAACCGAGTACGTTAGCATATTGCAAAATTCAGCAACACAAATCAGCGTTTGACGTTTATGACAGGCGTTGAAGACTGTCAAATACCATACATTTGTCATTCTATTCTATAATACGCCGGTCATCAAATTGCCATTTGTCTAGGGGGACCGGTCAGTCATAATAAGATTGGTGACGATTTTTAATACACTGAAAACCTTCTGCACATTGAACAACCTGTTTAGCTTTCAAAAGGGCCAGTTGTAGCCCTAAAAAGTCTAGGAGCCTGATCTAATTACAGAATTTGGATATGGTCAGTGCGTTGTGGAATTTAGATGTTAGTCACAAGATAGTTGTAAATAAATTCTTCTTTAAAACCGGATTGAAACAAAGAGTCGTGGACTGTATGACTTCAATCTGTATCAGATAAATAAAACATCAATTCCTTCAACAATACTTGTTTATTTTCTTCAAGTTTTTAAAACTGTTCGTTCTTATTTCCATGTACATATTAGTTTATAATAATAATAATAATATCTCTTTATTTTATGTACACAAAGAAGGGATACAGAAAAAATACACTTTTAAAACGCCACATGGCTGGAATGTGCGTACTAATATACAATCTTGCGTCCATAGGCCGCAATGCGGCTTAAGGAGCAACCAGTTTTACAAATCCTTAGTCTAAGTATTAACGCTAAACTTACGTACTATCTTACGTCTATAACAAGCTTAAAACTATCGCACTATTTGCACGTAGACAACCGTATTTCAGGCGGCGTGGCCCGGCGTACTGGACACAAGGGTAACTTGGTTAAGTAATTGATCCCATTATCAGATTGTGGTTAATCTAATTTTGTGACCGAGGCCTCTGCGGTGTAACGGTAGTGAACGCGCCTGCTACGTAGGGGGCGTGGGTTCGATTCCCGCTCAGTGCAAATATTTGTAGGCATGAATATGGCTATTTGTTTTGGTCTGGTCACACGATAAGCTGTCGGTCCATCTATGGCAGTCATTATGGGTAATTTAAGCCCTAAAAAGTTCAACAACTGGTGTAATTGCAATACTTCGACATCGCCAATGAGTTGTGGAGGGTAGATGACAGTCGCTTCAAGGAAAATAATGAAGATCAGCCAAACCTGCGATTAGACTGAAAAAAGTGAACCTCATACTCGCAGTTGACATCTCCAAATGCGTCTGAGATTAACGCTAGGGTGATGAAGAAGAAGATCAGTGAGTTCTTTATAATAGTATTACAATTTTATTAAAAACCAATGACGTATTATATAAATCGGTCGGTACCTATTTATATAATACGTCATTGGTTTTTAATAAAATTGTGTATGATGTCGGTACGTCATACACAAAGATGGCGATTTTCAAAAATAGCGCGAACACTAAATATAGAATATGACTCTTCTTTTCCTCATAGAGTGAATCCCTATCACATTTGAACCTTTCATCTCAGAGTCTGGGGTCCGCTTTACTAATCTAACTACTATACGGCTGAACATCGATAATCTGAAAAAATACAGCTAATTACTAATACAGCGTCAATATTATTAAATTCTATGAATGACATTATTATTTATATCAATTAAAATTAGTGTTATTACGATTTTATTATTCAAGCCTTTTTTTGTCACGTCTCTGATTGGAGCGTAAAATAACGACGACCATCGTCGTCTCCACGAGGATGTTAATGATGACATCCACATTTGTTAAAAATAAAATAATACATACATACGCCTTTCTTCTTTCAGGTTTGACAGATATAACAACCTGCTTTTTTATGTAATTAATTTATTAAATTTTTAAACTTAAGCTATTGTATTTAGTTTGTTATGGAATTAAATAGAGGCTTATTATTATTATGTTTTTTTACTGTGCGCCACCACCGGAGGCGGTGGGGGAGGTTATATCGAAGTTGAACCAACTAAAACGCACGCCGACTGCGTGGGCCGCAGGTTGCTGGAGGTGGGACTCTGGAACATATCTCTCGCACCCCCGGCCGGTCGATGAGGGTAGATGGATATTATTACTCCTAGGAAAAAGCTTTTTCTCTGTTCACCGTTACTACTCCAGTTCCTCCGTGATCATGGTGCTTGCAACAGCGCCGAAATATCGGAAACTCAAAATAATGAAACATGGTAAATATTCCGTTTATTCTCATACTGATGTCAGTGACCATGATAGTTTAAATACCTATAAAGATAATCTAGTTCAAATACAGTTCTCTGAGTTTCCTGCTGGTATCTTCTCAGAATAACTAACCTACTGAACCAGCGAAAGAATCATTTTCCAATGATTTATTTTTACATTATTTAATATTTTTATATTATTTCTTGACATAATCGTAAAAATTTGACGTTCATATGTGCCCTTTGTGTGCCTAAATTGAATAAATGAAATTGATTCATGATCCTATGATTGATTGAACGATTCAAGCTATTGAAGTATACCATGGGCGGAGCTGGGAAAGTCAAATAGTCGTATATTTCCACATCCTAGCGGTAATCCCAGTCGCATCCGATGCTTTCACTCAGAGTCTGGGGTCCACATTACCAGTCTAACTGCAGATTTGGCTGAACTTTTTTTTTTATACCACATAGTTGGCAGAGAAGCACACGGCCCACCTGATGGGAAGCGGTTACCGTGGCCTATGGACGTATGCAACACCAGGGGTATCACACTCGCGCTGCCGACCATGAAGAACTTCGATATTTTTCGTGACTGCCATGTAACCTCCACAATCCAAGGGCGATTTTGAAGCATTGCAGTTAGACCAGTTGATGTACTTTACAGTTTAGGGCTCCAACTACACGTAACGACTACTATAGAGGTTCGTATGGCAACTGGGACGCCGCTAGCTTATCATGCTCTGCAAAGCACGGCCAGATCAATACAAATACCCATATTTATGTATACAAATCGAACCGTGTTGGTTCCCGGTGGAGCAGAATAAGGCGCATACACATAGTTAATAAAAAAAATTCAACACGCTTGCTTATAAAGCGGCTCTAATTTCAACGCAATTAGGCCCATAATGGCTCCTATAATTAAACTGTGACTTTTTCCTTGCTATAATTTCACGGTTGTGTTACTTACAGCTTTATTTTTTAATTATGTTGGTTAAGTTGCTTTCTTAAAAAAGTTGCGATACTAAAAAGTCGTGTTCAAAATAATTACAAATAAATTAATATCTCATTTCATACAACTTAGTATTTAAATACATAATTTCAACTGGTTTGTTTATAAAAACTGTTTAATAAAAAAACTTTCATTCAAAAATTACTTATTATGCTCTGTAAAAACTTTAAATTTTCCATTTTCTACGTTTCGAAAAAAAAGAAACCTCATTCTTCTAGTCTATGTTCTATGCAAGTTGGGCGCTCATAGATGCTCATAGATCAAAACTGATCAATTCTTCCCGCTATTGCGAAAATAATTCTCAACTTGTTTTCACTGTTGAAATTATTATGGTAAATTATTATTAATTGACTTGTGTACAAGTATTAGTTATGAAGATAATGCTTTATGCTGTTCACTGCCCGATATAAGATGTGAAGCCCTTAACGTTATGGCAAGCTTACTACCTGAAAACTACAAGGGTAAACATTCATTTTAGTAGTATTTTATTCACAAGTGTGTTGCAAAACGTCGTATGATATACGAGTGTATTGATGATTACCGTCTTCGGCTCTCTTAAGCGCTAATCACCATCGTTACACATTCGTACCATAATTTACTATTATACCTCATAAATATAATTTAGGCGAATCACTTCTATTGATTGATTAAGCAAGCGGGATTTGAATCCGCGATCTTTTCCTAACAGGGGGATTGCTGTGACCACTGAGCCACACAACCTCGCCAGAAGCCATCCAAATTTTCCTACATATATCCGTCTTTCAGCGACTGTGAGCGCCATCTACTGATACTCTTACGAACTATTTCTATCTTAATTGATTTGAATAGTTAGCATATGCTTTAAAATTTCATTCAATCGCTTATATAGCATGGAAGAGTTTCGAAGGTATTCTCCCTCCAGCTTTAAATACTTCATTTCAAAGTCGGCTCCGGCATTCATCGCCAAAGTTCACTAAATGAAGTTGTGTTATGACCTCTAGCAAAATCCTCACCCGATAAGTTATCAGTCCTTAATAACAGGAATATTAGCAAACTACCTTCATTCTAAGTTGACTAGTGGTAGTAGCAATAATTAAGATTGCAGATGTTTATAGAGATTTTAATATAGTGTCACATCTTGATTGCAACTATGTAGCACAGACAGACTACTTGAAGAAGTTATACAGAGACAAAAATCAAGGAATTAAGATAGGCAACACTGTTTTGTATTTTCTTGTTCTTCTATCCTTTTTATCATTCAGATTTATTATTTACGAGAACGCAAAACCGAGTGACTTGTCACACTCCCACTTTAGTAAAGGTTTATTAAGTAATAGAAAAGAGTGACGACAACGACGACGACGACGACGACGACGACGACGACGACGACGACGACGATGATGATGATGATGATGAAGGTTCCAAGAATGAACCTACTTTGATGCGATCCGACAATGCAAGACAAAGCATTAAGGCATTTTCCTACGGGACCAACGTGACGTGATGGGACGCAACGCGAATATATCACATAATCATATATATATCACATACATATAATCACGTCTTTATATCTGAAAGGTTAGGCAGATTTGAATTAACACCCACATTTCACCAATAATTGTATTCGGTCCCATGTAATAGGGAGTGAGCCTATTGCCGTATTCCGGGCACTATTGTTGATTCGAACCATGCATCTGAGTCTGGGCTGTATATATCTGTCTAATGTTAAACAGCCCTATCCATTAATCGCCTTGTAAGACACCACATAGGAAGAGGTGGTCCTTATTCTACTCTGCCGGTACTCTTTATCGTGCCGTACTTTGTATCTAGTGATTACGTCACGTGAAGTGTGGGACGCGTCGCTCACGTATGACAACGGTTAAATGGGGTCTCAGGCATTGTCAAAGAACTGTCGCGAAAATATCAAGTACCTAATCGTTGATCTTTATTGTCTTTATTGTGGCCTACGATGTCAACACTTTATCTGAAGTATAGGTCGCGTCGAGTCGCTCACGTATGATAATGGGTCTCGTAAATCCGTTCGCTGTCATCCTACATATGAGTGTATCTCACAATTACACAAAACGTCTGTACAATAGACTAGATGTATTAATTGTGTACCTTCAGAATTCTTGTTTGGACCCCAATTCACGTCAAAACTTATCTAATTCATAGTTAATCGTGATTTTATTCTATTTTTTCGCGAAGATGAGTAATTGTCGTGGATATTGGCGGAATTAATGCTAAAAAAATTCTTCACCTAATTTATACTTCTAGAGGTTTTCGCTATCTAAAACTGTGCCCAAAATCTTTGGCTCCGAGACAACTATATTTTTTTATTAAAGAATGTTAGAACCGAAATTATTAATATTCCCTCTAATCCCTCCAGCTAAGTTGCTTGCATTAGGAGTGGGTTTACATCGGTAGTGAAATATTCAGGATTCGAACCCAAGACCTTCTAGCCGTAAGGTCGATTCCTTAAGGAGTCGGCACTACCCACGTGAACCCACTCCTAGGACAATCAATTTAGCTTAGACGGAGGGGTTAGAGAGAATATTAGTATTGCGGGTTGCTAATTTCTTTATAAAAATAGTATAATAATAACTTTTTAAACTCGTTAATTCCCGTTAACATTATTGTATTTGATTTACGCGAGTTTCAGAGATCACCAGTTCTATTCAACCAATTGCGATTAAACTTAGGAAACCTCTGAACAAGATCTTACGAACAAAAAGAAGATAAGATAAGATAAGATAATCTTTATTGTACAACCAACACATTACATGTACGGACAACATTATGAAAAATGTACAAATGGCGGCCTTATCGCTACAAGCGATCTCTCCTAGGCAACTTTTAGATGTTTTAATAAAAATATTGTCTTAACAACAAATAACCCATAGGTAGTTATTAGTGTAGTCATAAGCTACATATATATACATATACACAAACAAATATATTATATATAATTTAATAAAATTTTACATTTACCTAAGAACACACATACATTCAATTTCCATAATATCTAAATATATATAACTCAAAGGTGACTGACTGACTGACTGACTGTTATAGTGACCTATCAACGCACAGCCCAAACCACTGGACGGATCGAGCTGAAATTTGGCATGCAGGTAGATGTTATGATGTAGGCATCCGCTAAGAAAGGATTTTGATTAATTCTACCCCCAAGGGGATAAAATAGGGGTTGAAAGTTTGTATGAAACTTAGTCAATTTTAAACCGATCGGGCTGAGACTTTGCACACATAAAGCTACTATGACGTAGGCATCCCCTAAGAAAGCATTTTGAGATGCAAGTTATATGTATAAGACTAGCTGTTGCCCGCAATTCAGCCCGCGTGGATGTTGGTTATCGCTTTATGTTGAGTCAACGCTATTGAGCATACAATTTTTCTAAAATAAAAGTAGCCTACATTACTCCTTATTACATCAGCTACCTGCCAATAAGTCCCGTCAAAATCCGTCCAGCCATTTCAGAGATTAGCCGGAACAAACAGACAGGCAGTCTTTATTGGCAGGTATCTGATGTAATAAAGAGTAACGTAGGCTACTTTTATTTCAGAATTTTTTTATGCTCAATAGTGTTGACTCAACACTAAGCGATAACCAACATCCTCGCGGGCGGAGCCGCGGGCAACAGCTAGTATTACAATAAACACATTAAAATTCGTTCAATAGTTTTAACGTTCATCTTAGACAAACAGACAAGATACCTACCAAAATATAGTGTTCAGTATCGTTAAAATAACATAACCAAAGTATTATTTTTATATATCTCCAATGTAAAAATACGAGCACTTTGTTATTATATAATAGAAGAAAAACCGAATTATTTTAGAAATTAGCATTTTTTCACAATGAAATTTTCTTCGTGGGTGTAGCGCCGGGCTTTATCTATTTGTATACGAATTTGGAGCCAGATACGATAGGCTTCGTAACAGAAAAAAAATAATGTTCAGACTGTGCCTATCTAGAATCCACTTTGTCGTGCCTAAGGCGAGGTGAGCGCCGGAGGCCATTTGGTATTTTTATAATCCCAAAGTATGTAATACTTTTGACACTGACTGTACAAACACGTCAAAAGTAGAAAATTATTTTAGTATTTTAAAAAATACATTTTCAAGTGATGTTTAAGTACTTATAGTTTTATGTTACTTATTAGAGCGTGGTAGCTTAGTAGTCAAGAAGTCGGTTTTGCAATCGAGAGGTCTCGGGTTGAACGCTGGTGACACGTGACGGAATTATCTTAAGACTAGCAATTTACAGAATACCGCGGCCATAATAACCTCGTGTTGTGTTCTCGGTGGTGAGTAGGGTAGCCAGAGCTAAAAGCTTGTCCTGCTTTGTTCTACACTGACGAAACAGAAACTCTTGTGCTTACAGGGTTGGCAGCGCGAATGTGACGTAACTCCCTTGGTGTTGCACACGTCCATAGGTCACGGTAACTACTTTCCATTAGGTGGTCCGTGTGCTTGTCTGTCAACCAACAAGCCTGAAAAAAAAATTTTTGCTTTGCTGAAGGGATAGGTAATGAAGAATATTAGTAATTTTAATTACTACAGTTCTTTAATTATTATTTTTAAATCTGTGCAATCATCATTTATTCTTGACGTTGAACCTATGGTCTTTACTGATTTCCTTGCTAGTCCTGCTGGAATATTGTCAATGTATGTCATAAATCTGTGTTCTACAATTGCCACATGTCTAAGGGGCCCACAATTAATGGGTCCTTAGATCGATTACAGCATCGAGTTTAGTGTTATAGAATTTTTATCACGCATTTCGCAATAACAGCTCGAATGAAATGCCCATACTCTAATGCTCATACTCTAATAACGTGGGAACAGCTGGTGGAGGTCACAGGCAGTTGATTGACCCGAGAATAGTATAAGTTGTAACATTGAATTTGGGGTTGTGCTACGTGCTACGCCTCCGTAGCAGTTCGTAGCACATCAGGAAAATTATACTTAGTGGTCGCTAGTTGAAGAGTGTTCCACGGGGACTATCTCAAAACCGTAGATAGTCTAGGATAAGTCTACACATAATAGGCCATTACTATTAAACAACTTACACAGAATATAAATAGCTCTTATAATAAAATTTCAAATAAAAAACTACATAGGGTGTAGTGAAATTCAGTATAGAAATTTTCATTAGTAAGGGCCATACACAACAACATTCATTCATTATCAATATGTGTAACAACAAATTCCACCAAGTGCCATCAATCTACAGTATAAATAGTCATTTATTTATCTTGTTTAGTTCCAAATTCAAAATTCAAAAATTCATTTCCGTATAACCCTGGAAAGGAGACACAATTTTTGTTCAGGCAGCTTTCTGATAATGTAGTAGACATAGCCCAAAAAAATATTTTTTCCTTTACGAATCGGCAATTCCATAGATAAATTCTCTCTCTTGGCCGAGTATAGTATACATGGGGTAACTTATTTCCTTTCGTGGGTACGGATATTAAAAGACAGATATTTTCGGCTTTCCGGTGAAGTAGAGTCTATTAATTCTTATTTATTTTCATAGGTATGAGATAAGAAAACTAATAAGGTAGTCTCCATCAGACGGTTTACACAATGTACCGGGTGAATTACTGAAACGACCCTTTTTTTGACATCCACACGGGCAGAGCCGCGAGCGTACCCTATACCATATTATATATAAGCTACCTATATACCAAATTTTAATAAAACCGACTCTGCTAACATTTTCTCTTGACCATGGGTCCTCAAATTTCCTCACACTGAAATGAGAAATGAAAAAGTTGACTGTATCAGTGAATCCAATTAAATTTTCAGTGACGACGCGAGCTCTGTGGTAACTAATTAACACGTTCTGTTACGGTGTATTGATAGCCTGTCAATTTATGACGCCGATAAATGAATTTACGCCTATGCACGATCCGTTATGATGCATATCTATCGACAGTATCGACATATCAAGCGTTTCTATTTCTACAACGAAGGTATACAAATAGCCCCTTACCTGGCGGCGGCGCGTCTCGCGCGCCTCCCCGATTCCGGGGACCAGTTGGGGACTCTGTAGTCCCCACACCCGAGAAGAGGGCCAGATCGTAAGAGATGTCCCTGTGTCGGCCGGGGTACGAGGGATATGCCTGTCAACCCCACCTTCGGCAACCAAAAACGACCCACAGGCGGCGTGCGTTTTGGACGGTTCGAGTCCGACATTACGTCTTCCACCGGCTCCGGTGGGGGGTATCCGTGGGAATTTTGCGCACGTAAACAAAAATAGGCCGTTGCCTTCAATGATATACTCTACTACTACTACAATAATTATTATACACTATAGATATGTTGACGGCACCCTAAAAATTACGAGGTAGGACACGACGGTATTACCTTCCTATAAGCTATTTGACAAGGTCACCTGATTCTGCCCAATACTGTTTAATATGTTAGTTTGTTATCATGTGATATTATTTTAAAAATAAGATATTGTCTAAGTAAACGGCAACTAAGACTTCTGATTAGTTTTAATTCCCAAATAATAACAATAAAATTTAGTCCCAAATAATAACTTTTTAGATTCCTCATTAAGTTACAAATTACTTTTATTAAAATCTATATATCTGTAAACGTAACGTAGACGGAGATAAATACGAAATTCTCTTGCACTCCATACATTTGCATTACTCGCGACTGGCGTGTGACGTCACTTGCAAGTACGATTTTGCATGGATCGTTTTCGAGCATCGCGAAAAATTTAATTTTCAAGTCAAATATCTTTAAAAATATTTGTTGTAAGAATATTTCACTTTAGCAGTGCATTATATTATTATAGAATGGTATTTTTTCAATAATAGAAAAATAGTCAAATGGTCCTTTGAAATCTGACTGGGGAAGTACCTCCGCCCTACAGAATACCGCGGTTATAATAACCCCGTGTTGTGTTCCCGGCGTTGAGTAGGGTAGCCAGAGCACACTGGAGAGATTTTGTGCTGTCAATGGGAAGACCAAAAGCTTGTCCTGCTTTGTCTTTTACACTGACTGCACAGAAACTCTATGCTTACAGGGTTGCCAGCGCGAGTGTGACTCCATGGTGTTGCACACGTCCATAGGCTCGGTAACCGCTTTCCATCAGGTGGGTCGTGTGCTTGTCGGCCACCCAAGGGGTATAAAAAAACTACGTCATTAATAAGAAATTTGTAATAATAATAATGTAATTCATATAAATTAATAATAATGACGTATTATTTTTACAAACTTGGTGTTTGCGCCATTTTTGAAAGTCACGATGTTCCTGCATGACATGTCTATAGTTTATAACACACAATAGTACATAATTGCTACTTACTAATAAAAAATACACAGTGCATAAACAGCTGTTGTGTCAAAATTATATGTGGCGGTGGCGGCCACAGATAAATAATATAATGTCTATATTGTGTATGTGCTTGCAAGGTAACACAGTTTTCGAACGCTTACCACCTGCCTGAATTACATTATATCTGTTGTTGTTTTTTTGTTTTGTTTTTAATTTGTAGTATTATTTTTCTGTTCTTTGTTATTTTTGTTTTATTGTTATTGTTATTTGATGCTATGTTTAACTGTGCGTTGTGATTCCCGATAAACAAGTTGTCTTTATTTCTTTCTTTCTATGAAAATTTAGACAACGGCCACCGCAGCCGATGGGAGAGGTTATGTCGGAATTGAACCACCAAAAACGTTTTTGTTGCCGAAAGTGAGGTTAACAGGCATATCCCTAGCACTCCAGCCGACCCAGGGCAATCTCTCTGGATCTGGCCCTTTCCCCGGGTGTGGGGACCACAGAGTTCCCAACAGACAACGGCTGTATATACCCTGTGTAATCTTTTATTAGTAAGAGCCATTTAGCCCGAAAAGATTTACACGTTTTAAACATAGGTGTGGAAGTTTATAAAACCCAGCATTTAAGATTTTAATCGGTTTTAGTCGTATGCGGTTTAAGTCGGTTCAAGATGGTAGATATTATCTACCGATGATAACCAAATAACTCGTGATAAAAATAGTTTTATATCAATGACTAATATTTGTGTGAACTTCTGATAATACCCTAAAGAAGAAAATTGGAAAGGTTTTATTTCACTTTTTAAAAGTTGAATGAAACGTGGAGCTGCTGTATTTCATCACGTGAATGGGTTTAGAGAGTCGTTAAGTGTTATTGCAGGTTGGAATGTGTTACCCTATCTATCGCATACGTTTCATCCTTTTATTTGGCAAATAAATTGAACTTCCAGTGCAGTATTTTTGGAAGCCTTCATGGCTATTTGGGTCTCACTAAGATATGTTTTAGAACGATATTCAGTCATAAATATCGACTTGAAACTAGTTTAAGTACATATTGCATTCTAGAACTAAAGTCTTGTAAATATTTGAGTGGAAGAAGTGATTTGAAGAAAGAAATAAATAGTATAAAAAACAAACGTAGATTACCTGTGCGTATACTTGCTGACTAACGGGTAAGAAATAGATAAAGCGAGCTTAAGGAGTAAGGCATTGTCCTATGTGAGTGATAAGTGCGACAATGCGACGCGTATGCGATGCGATGCGATGCGAGGGGGTTGGACACGGCGGTATTTCCGCCCAATTGAGCAGTCCGACTGGGACAGTACCTCTGCCGTACAGAATACCGCGGCTATAATAACTTCATGTTATATTCCCAGCGGTGAGTAGGGTAGCCAGAGCTCACTGGAGAATTTGTGCTGTCAGTGGAAAGACTAAAGGCTTGTCCTGCTTTGTCTTCTACACTAACGGCACAGAAACTCTGTACTTACAGGGTTGGCAGCGCGACTGTGACTCCTCTGGTGTTACAAACGTCCATAGGCCACGGTAACCACTTTCCATCAGGTGGGCCGTGTGCTTGTCTGCCACCTAAGTGGTATAAAAAAAAAACTTAATTGTGTCCTACGTTGTGTTGCTTGAATATGTCACATGAAGTATGGAAGAATGTGTAACACGTCGCGTCGCGTTGCCGCGGTCCACTTGATCGAAAGTGGTTACTATAGAATTTAGACGTTTGTAACACTAAGGGCGTCACACTCATGCTGCCTAATGTGGAATTCTTCTCGGAAAATCCCATATTATAGTCACTTGAATAAACCACAGCAGGTGTTTCCAAGAAACATATACTGAGTAAAATTTAAAAAGATCGAAGAAAGGTCCTAAAATTACTCATAAGATGGTGAAATTTGTAAGTTATTATGGCTCAAAAATAATTTATTAAAATTTGTGAATCTTTTGGAGATGAAGCCGTAGGAGTTTTAAATTAAGGTTCTTTTTATCTATATATTCTCTTTTAAAAGAAATTGAAATGTCTTTGTAAGTCGAAGTAAATTGCTTATTACATTTATAATATAATCTAATTGGTACGTGATACATTGATAAAGAAGAGAAAAATATTCGCTTCGGAATATATCATGAATTTTTGAAGTGAAAACTTCTTTAGACGCATTGAACATTTTGATATTAAAATTACATATTATTCACCTTGAGATGAAAGAAAAACTATTGAACTTTTAACATTGTTACCGTTAATGATACAGACATATAACACACATAATTGTGTAAAAGTGTCTAAATACGTTGGCCCATTTATAAAAAAGAAAATTTACATAAATCAATGTTTAAAAATGATGAATTGCCATAAATGTATTTTCTTTCTTTCTTTCTTTCTTTCTTTCTTTCTTTCTTTCTTTCTTTCTTTCTTTCTTTCTTTCTTTCTTTCTTTTTTTCTTTCTTTCTTTCTTTCTTTCTATTGCAACTTCAGTCATTAGATCCGATATCGGCAGATGGCTCCCACCGTCGCCGCAAGACGAATATATGTATAGGAGAATTTTGATGGTTTCAGGCTAAGATTCAGTGATTTAGTGGTCAGAGCTTTCTCCCTGTAAGGGAAAGATTGTGGGTCCCGCCTGGACCGTTTAAATTTTTGTTTGTTTCGTCTAAATCGAATAAGAAAATTTATGTCTCTGTGAGGCATTCCCGGAGTGCCACTGGTTTTTTTTTAATATTCATACGGTCATAAGATACATTCATCTTAACAGCTTTGACGTCCTTCACGTAATACGTAAGCACTAAAGGAAGGCGGGTGGGATGTATTTGCATTGTTTATTTTTGATGACATGGGATGGAGGGGTCTAGATAATGATTACGTAAGCATTAGTTTACTTTTTTACACATAAAACATGCATTTACTCTTAAAAATCAAACATGAAAAGAAATATGCATATGGGGATAAGAGTTTTGCTTACATTTGCTGCCAAGGGGAAAAGGGGTTCAATAAATTGTAATATATCTGCTTACGTAATACTTGAACGGTCCCATTCCCTAATCATCGTCACCTTAACGGGGTCCCGATTGCATTAAAAGGTTTTCGCTTTCGAGTCCAGGGTTCGCTTACCTACTCTTCCCCTCTTGGCTAGCCTTATAATTTTTTTAACAGAGTGACTGCTGTCTGACCTTCTAATCCTGACACAGAAGTCTATGCAAGAGCCTCATCCATTGTAGGTGCACTTGGTTTGGCCCTGAAGGTTTTATAATGTAGCCAAACACTGCCTTTTTTTGACGTGCGAAAAATCCCCATGGATTCCCCCACCACCGGCACCGGAGCCGGTGGGAGGGGTTATGTCGGACTCAAACCGACTTAAACGCAGGACGCCTGTGTTTCGTTTTTGGTTGCTGAAGGTGAGGTTAACAGGCATATCTCTCGCACCCCGGCCGACTCAGGGCCATCTCTCTCGATCTGGCCCTCTCTTCGGGAACACTGCCCAAATCAACCTTCCGAATTTTTTTAGCAGATTTAACAATAATAAAAATTAGTGTTAAACTTATCGGGATATTTATCATAAGCCCGATAACCTTAATACTAATATGAGTAACCATGATAGTTTAAATACCTACAATAGAAATTCCATTTCAACGAAGAAGAAAAGACGAAAATTGCATAGAATTTTAAGAAAAACTTTTTGTTTCAGCTGTGGACGCCGCTCAACGTAATCCTGTTCAACCTGGTCTGCTCAGACTTCTCAGTGTCGGTTCTAGGGAACCCTTTCACGCTTATATCCGCACTCTTCCACCGATGGATCTTCGGGAAGACTATGTGCGTGCTGTATGGATTCTTCATGTCTTTATTAGGTAAGCTTTTCTACATATTTTGAAATCTTAACTTGCATTCGACAAGGTACTGCGAAGTTTGTTACGATACCCCTGTAGGATGTGGATTATTTTTTACATTGTGGACAAATTTAATGCACCCCGCCTGATGGTAACCTGGGGTGTAGTCCAAAGACTAGTGGCCGCCTTTACGAGACGAGTCGAGATTGCACCGACGCTACTATAATTTTTATATACGTTCTCTTGTGACACATATGAAGAGATTTTCTGTATATGCAATTAAATTTCTACAAGCTGTAAGTTTACTAATGAAACAAAGGCACTTTTAAAAAACTTCGTGACTCAGAATTTTGGGCTCGGTATTAACTCCAAGACTTTATGTCACGTGATGTGACATTATAAAAAATATCGCCCGAACTGCTACTGCGCCATATAGAGTATAATATTTATTTACACATTAAAATGACGCGTGACCAGAAGGCTGGTTATTATCTTGCACAGAGGATAAGCATTGCCATTCAACGTGGCAATGCTGCCAGCCTTCTGGGTATGTTACCGGTCGGTGATGATGCGGAGGAATTTCATGACGCATTATGTATATAATTTTTATGTTTATTTTATTTTAGTGTATTTTAGTAGCTATCTAATAATAGTTTTAGTTTTAATTTTCAATTGAATTGTATTGAAATGTAATATATAAGTGTAAAATAAATAATTACTATGTTTACACATTTGGTATATTACAATTTTATTGTACCTCACATATAATCCCTCGTTTTCACCAAAAAGCAAGTGTAAACTTGTTTGATACAAAACTTGTTGAAGACTAGTCAAAACACAATACTTGTTTTATACCTGTATTGCAACTGTCTCAGATACTTTTTCGTTCACATAGTATGTATAGTCGACAAGTTATAAACAATGAATAGTGTAAAACTCGCCAGGTTATTTACCATGTGCCACGGTAGCCACTAGGCTACCGTGGCACATGGTAAATAACATGGTAAATAACATTACCCATACCACTAGGTATGGGTAATGGACTGCTGAGACGAGGTCTCGGGTTCGATCCCAGGTACCAGGTACCATGGCATACAATAATGACTTCGATGCTTTTCGAAGTTATGTGTGTATTTATCGCAGGTTTATAAGTGCCCGGTTAATGGCAATAGGCTCGCTATTACATTGGGACCTAAACATAAACTGGCGAAATGTGGGTGCTAGCACCTTTGCCTACCCCTTCGGGGATATAGGCGTGAGTTTATGTATGTATGTGTTAATTTCGCTGAGTAACCGATATTTCGGCGCTTTTACAAGCGCCATGATCACTGTGTACGTTATAAACAAATTTAAAACACTTTGCGTTCACACCAAAGCCTGTGACATATTGCAACTTGTCAAATACATGTTTTATACTTAGGTGAAAACGAGGATTTAGGCTTACATCCCTGTCACAAAAACGTCAAAAAAGAAAGGGACAAAGAAAGAGTTATACAGTTTACAATTTGATATAAAATAAATGCTAACGTGGTAAATTTTGATCCCTGCGGATGAAAGAGTCAGCTAAAACGATATGGGATTGGATTTTTGACCCAGATTAACTGAAAAGCTTTTGTGAGAAGACAAACAAATTCTAATTTCATGAAGTAGCGGTGCCTCAGTTTATTGTCTTTTTTTTAGATTGAGTTAAATAATTCTTATAGTTATACAATATGTGAGTATATATAATCATAAGATACAATCTTACCAGTTTTTACAATTACGACTATTTCTGATTGGAATAGGCAGAGACATTTTTTTGATTTCACGCTTTTCACCAGGTCTTTCATAATTGTTTTCACGATGCCCGTACACACGTACTTCACATACTTATGACCAAGCCTGCCATGAACTCTTATAGCAGGAAAATAATTAGAATTTGGAGCCGTCATATTTACAACTGCAAATGTAACTTGGTAATCCTATTTATATACATGGGATTACAAAGTTATTTATGCAGTCCGTAGTATGACAGCCATTTAATTATTGACCTGTTTTAACAATTCATGGTACAGGGCCTAGCCTTTCCTTGAAATCTCTTCGATCTGGTTGACATATAAACGCCTAGGTTGACCTTTACCAGTCCCCAGGCAAGTGGCATAATCGATAATAGTATAGAATAGTATATTAGTGAGAGTGACACGTATTTTGACTTATATGGAAGTCGTAAACGTATGCCAATCCCATACATTGATTATTCTATTCTACTAACGAATTGTGGCTGCGCCACAGTGTATCTTTGGCAGCTACCATCGACACAATCTGTGTTCATCTGTACTGTGTTTCTCTGCTCGAATAAAGATTATTATATTATATAAATTGCCATTTGTCTCGAGAGTCCGCCAAGTTGAATACCTTCGCCTCATAAAACTGTTTCTAGGGTTCCGTACCTCAAAAGGAAAAAACGGAACCCTTATAGGATCACTTCGTTGTCCGTGTGTCTGTCTGTCAAGACCTTTTTTGCAGCAATGCGTGGAGATATCAAGCTGAAATTCATACCACATACTCAAATCTATAACGTCATAAGACTGTGCAAAAATCAACATTTTAGGGAGGGTGAGAGAGGTCACTCCACAGCTTAAGTGTGCGTGGGATGAAGTTTCTTTCATACCGCACAGTGCTCGCCGTCTCAGTTCGCAATGTATGAGGACGAATTCCCTGCCTATGGCGAGAGGTGAGATGATAGAATGTAGCTGTGGGCATCATGTGAAACAATCATTCATGAGCACAAACCATTATATAGGCGGTAGAACACACATGGCGAGGCAAAGTCCCTCCTAAGGCTAAAAGGTTGCACACTATCTGCGAGTGTGGGATTGTTGAGTATCTTAGTTGTACGCGTTTTCGAAGTTGTTCATTAATTTTAAATGGCGGCCAGCGCGTACCGGCGCGTGCCGATGATTGCCGGAGCATGTCGGCGATGTTCGGCTCTAATCGGTGTTTGTTCATATAAATGCCTGCACTGGTTACCTGCGTGATCTGTGAAAGAAAATTGGCAGCCTTCCTGCGGTTATACGCGGGTAAGCTACCAGTTTTCTTTCTGTATGTGACCTTAGTTTACTTTTGTGATAATGCACGAAGAATACGACTATATTTTGGCAGCAGATCTACTAAGTGTATTGCTGACAAACCCTATTTTTTTCGCACCACCACACTAATATTTTAAAGTATTCTTTAGCACGAAGATTATATTCACGATATCTACAAATGCGGTTATAGGAAATCCCTATTCACTTGAATAATTACTGCATGTAAATTTGTAACAAAGCATTATTTTACATAATTGGATAAGATTTACATATCTGATCTATTTACATTATGTATTGAAATTGCTTCCCTCTCATTTCCCTTGACAGAATGGCTCTTACCTTGTAGAATGGTTCAAGTACTTGCATAATACGCGTTTGATATTCTTAATCCGATTATCAGGGAAATAAAAATGAACGAAATTTAAAAAAAAACTTCTTCAACCTAGCGTTAATCCCAGTCGCATTAGAAGCTTTCACCTCGGAATTTGGGAGCCACTTTTTCCAGTTCTACTGCAGATTTGGCTGAAGAAAAATTAAAAAAAAAGATTAAATATAATTTTAGATTTTATGAATCTTATAATACCGTTCATCATCAACTTTGCGATAGTCCCGGTCACATCCGCGGCCCTCACAGTCGTATATTAATCTCCGTGACACCACAGGATACATAGGCGTGAAGAGTGATATGAGTGAAGTCAGACTGACCTACCTACTCATTGGTAACATGCAGCTCGCACTCGGGTCGCTCTTGCAACGCAATTTTTTATATTTTTTTATATTATTTAGGTTTTTTTTTTTTTTTTTTTTACGTGCGCAAAATCCCCACGGATACCTCCCCACCGGAGCCGGTGGAGGAGGTTATGTCGGACTCGAACCGACTAAAACGCACGCCGCCTGTGGGTCGTTTTGGTTGCCGAAGGTGAGGTTGACAGGCATATCCCTCGCACCCCGGCCGACCCAGGGCCATCTCTCACGATCTGGCCCTCGTCTCGGGTGTGGGGACTACAGAGTCCCCAACTCGACCCCGGAAACGGGGAGGCGCGCTAGGCGCGCCACCGCCGCGGCCTGCTTCTGCCAGGGTAACAGGCGGCTCCACCTGTCACCCCCAGGCCGGCGCTCATGGGGGGCGGAGGTCGTTCATCGACCTCCGACGCCCGAGTTGCCTTCGTACGCGGGCAGCTTGGCTTGCGATCCTTCGTCGCTCCCGCTGCCGCTCCCGCCCCGCCTCCTCCTTCACGAGCATTACTTGCTCGCAGAAGGAGGCGCCGGCCGCCCACGCATCCGCGCAGCGGACCATCGCCGCGAGCAAGGTGGAGAGCGTGAGAACTCTCACTCCCAGGGCCGCCACAAGCTCCCGCCTCGGCGTCTCCCACGCCGGACACTCGGTGAGCGTGTGCGGACCTGAGTCCTCGCTCGCGTCGCAGTGATGGCACTCGGACGTTGGCTCTTTCTCCATCCGACGCAGATACTTGCCGAAGCATCCGTGCTCGGTGATCATCTGCGTCAGACGGTACGAGAGGCTGCCGTGTGGCCTCTCTAGCCACTCCCCCATGATGGGTCTTACCGCCGCTACTACGGCGCGCCCTGCGCCTGGTCGCCCAAGTCGTAGCTCCCATTCCGCCACCATTTCCCTGTGGAGCCGGGATCTCACGGCCCGAATTTCTTCGGGCTCGGGATCGTGACCCCGCTCCCGCGCCGCCTTTCGGAACCGGTATAGCGCCGAAAGGGATCTCGCTTCCAGGATCCATGGTGGCGATCCGGCGAGGAGACTCGCCGCGTTGAAGGATATCGTGCGGTACCCCCTTATGATGCGGCACGCCAACTTCTGCTGCGGACGCTGCAGCAGGGGCATGTGCCGATCATTCAGGGTGTCCGCCCACACGGGACACCCGTACAGGGCCATGGACCGCACGACACCCGCGTAGAGTCTCCTGCAGGAGTCCTCTGGGCCCCTCAGGTTAGGCAGTAGCCGCGCCAGAGCGTTGGCTGTGCCCACCAATTTGGGGCCTAGACTTCGGAAGTGCTTCTCGAAGTCCCACCGGCCGTCGAGCACGAGCCCCAGATATTTCATCTGGGGCTTGATGCCGATGAGAGTGCCTCCCACTGTGAGACTGGAACCAGGTGGTGGCGTGCGCCGAGGTCCATGAAAGAACATGGCCTCGGATTTATGCAGAGCCACCTCAAGGCCCAGCCGCCGGATCCGTTCCACGACTTGAGCAACCGCGGTCGTGGCCCTCAGGGTCGCTTCGCGGTATGTAGCCCCGCTCGCCGTCACTAGCGTGTCGTCCGCATAGCACGTGACGTCGGCACCGTCCGCGAGCTCACCGCGAAGCACCCAGTCGTATCCGATGTTCCACAGGAGCGGCCCAAGAACCGATCCCTGTGGAACACCGCACGACATCTCACGCCGACCGACGCCGGTCGCACTTGGGTAGATGACGGCTCTCTCCGTCAGGTACGCCCCGACTATGCGGCGGAGGTAGAGAGGCACACCGTGGTACACGAGTGCCTCCCTGATGCAACTCCAGGGCAAGGTGTTGAACGCGTTGGAGATGTCCAAGGACACCGCCAACGTCACCTCGCCCCGGGCGACTGCCTCCTCCGCCAAAGTCCTCACGCGCATGATGGCATCCACGGTGGACCGCCACCGGCGGAAGCCATATTGGGCATCCGCCAGGTCCGGCCCCCTACCAGAGAGGTGCTCGACGAGGCGCTTCGCAATAACTCTTTCAAAGAGCTTGCCCACCTCGTCGAGCAACACAATGGGCCGGTAGCCGGACGGTTCGTCCGCCGGGCGACCCTCCTTTCGGATGAGGACCAGTTTCCCCGTCTTCCACATCTTCGGAAACTGGCCTCGCTCCAAGCATGCGCTGAGGAACCCTCTCAGTCGGGGTTCGAGACCGTCTTCTCCCAGAGCTAGGACCCACGCGCGGCCTGGAATGCCGTCGGGTCCCGGGGCGGTGCTCTTCTTGGCTCTAAGCCTTCGCACCGCCAGCTCCAGTTCTACCCAAGTAACCTCGGGGACTTCGTCGTCAACTACCACACTGGGCGCCATAGGCGACCGAGGTGGCGGAGTCATCTGCGGCGGAACGTGTTCCGCTCGCGCCGGGAACAGGGACTCGACCACTCCACCGAGCAGAGCTGGCTGGAGAACCCGGGTCAACGGCGGGGCCCGGGGGCGCAGCTTTCCTCTTACCATAAGGTAAGGCCGCCCCCATGGGTCCCGCTCCAGCGTCTCCATGAGCTCCTTATAAGCCGCGGCTTTCGCCCGCTTAATCTCCGCTCGGAGGGCATCTCTGGCCTCCCTGTATCCCACATGATGCTCCGTCACTCGGGGCTCCGTATCTGCGGTTCGGCTACGCCTCCTACGGAGTCTGGTCCACCGGCGGTGCGCGATCACGCAGGCTTGCCGTAGCCTCGCGATCTCCGCAGACCACCAGTAGACCCGACGCCTCGGACTATAGGGTGGAGCCCTAGGCATACCCGCATCGCAGACACGAGTCATGGCCTCCCGGAACCACACCGCCTCATCGTCAATATCGACAGGCCCGTCCGGCGCAATGGCCCAGGCCTGTACGATGGCGGCCTCCAGGAGGACCTCCCGATTCAATCTCCCAAGCACCCAGCGTGGCTCGCGTGGGGCCGGTATGACCGGCGCATCACCCGCGGGAGGGGAGACATCAAACCGAACGTATCGGTGATCCGCCAGTGTCTCCACCCCCACAACAACACGCCAGTCCCGCACACGGTGCGACAGCGAAGCGCCTGCGAACGAAAGGTCAATAATCGAACTGCGCTCCGCGGCCACAAACGTGGCTTCGGCCCCGCGATTCTGGAGAACTAGACCGTGATTAGCGGCCCAGCTCTCCAGAGCCCTACCTCGTGGGTTCGTGTGCCGGGACCCCCAGGTCACTGACCAGGCGTTGAAGTCCCCGAGCACAAGAACCGGATGAGGGTGACAGGCGTTGACGACGTCGGTCAGTCGCTCCAGCGACCGCCGGTACTCCCCTATGCGTCGGTGTAAGCTCGGCGTGAAGTAGACAGCCACGACCGCAATCTCTCCCACACGCGCCGCTACGATGCCATGCTCCCTTGCCACGACAACAGGGGGGGGGGCACCCATAGCGGCGTTGTACACCAGTGCCGCCGACCCGTCCAGGTCGACCACCCAGGCAGGCCCAAGGGGCCGGTGAGTGTACGGATCGGCGACAGCGGCGACGTGTATGGACCACTGTGCCATGCTCTGGAGCAGAAGACCCTGAGCATCGGCACCGTGGCCCACGTTCGCCTGCAGGATGCGGAGCTGAGGATCCATTATGGAACCATCTCCGCATCCCGCCGCGAACTTTGGGTGGAGCTCCCGCCTTGCGGCTTCGGCTCCCCCCCGGTGCAGGCCTTGCTGCCAACCCTATGGTCGGCCGGTTTGCCCCCCGCTGCACACCTGAAACAGTGCAGCGGAGCTTCGCATCCACCGGCCGTATGGCCGGGTTGGCCACAGCGGAAGCAGCGGTCACCGACCGTCACCGCCGCCGTGCACTGCACCCCCACGTGGCCGACCGACAGGCACCTAAAGCACCTGGTCGGTCGAGCCTGCAGGAGCCGGACCTGCACCCGCACCACGCCTCCAACGGCGAGGAACCCCCGGTCGGCAGCCTTTTTGGCTGCTGCGATGGGGCAGCCGACAACTGCCGCCCCCAGTCCACGGCGGCCGAAGCGGATTGCTCCGACCTTCACCGCCTCTAG
Source organism: Eilema griseolum (assembly GCA_963662185.1). NCBI lineage: Eukaryota > Metazoa > Arthropoda > Insecta > Lepidoptera > Erebidae > Eilema > Eilema griseolum. The sequence goes on along the minus strand of OY759239.1, from coordinate 10,683,460 downwards.
GGGGCAGCCCCCGGCCTCCGCCACGGTGAGGCGGATTTGCTCCGCCGTGATGGAGTCGTCCAGGTCCGAAATGCGCATTTCTGCGCATTTGTTGGGCCTGGACACCCGGACGTCGGCTGCGTCTAGCGTGTCCCGAAGCCTAGCCGCTAGGGCATCGGCCTGGGGACCGCTTGAAGCGCCGGGGATCTCCAGTAGCCGAGCACCCGTCCGAGTGGGTTTCACCCGGATGGGGCCCGACATGTCGAGAGCCCTCATGTCAACGCAGGCTCTCGCCTGCGTACTGCACGCCCCTCTCCGCTGCTTCCGCCGTCATCGTTAGCACGACGGCGGTTGAGCGGGGGACGCGCAGCCTCCCCGGCACTCCCCTCGCAGCAGCCTCAGCCTTCTTGGCATTTTTGGCTGCCTTCCTCTTGGCCTTGCGCCGCTTCTTGGAGGCTCCGGCCACCTCCCAGCCTCCCTCCGGCGGGGAACTTGTGGAGGCAATCCCCACCGGGGTCCGGGCCGGCGCTGGGGCTGAGGCTAGGGCCGGGGACTTCTTCCCCTTGCCTTTCCCCTTCCCCTTGCCCTTGGCCCGGGCACCCTGGGAGCTCCCAGCTCCCACGTCGAGAGCGACAGTGGCTCGAGTGACCGGAGTGGCAGGAGCGGCAGGCGCAGCGGACGGGCTGCGGGCCGCCTCCTGCAGGGCCCCTGCGACCGCCGGACTGGTGGGACCTCTTCTAACCGCTCCGGCATACCCCATCAGCGGCGCCAAGGGCGGGCGGCGGCTGGAGTCCATGACCGCCTCCATGAACCTCCGGGTGCGCTCCTCCTGCGTCACCTGCCACCTCCGCTGCTCAGCCAGCGCCGCCTCCTGCCGCTTTTCCATGGCGGCCATTGCCGCCATGCATGCCGCCAGTGGATCCGCGGGCCTAGCCGGCTGCAGCACCGGCGACTCCAGCCGAGCGGGTTGCGCCAGTGACACCGGCCGCACCGGTGTCTCCGGCCGCACCGGTGTCTCCGGCCGCACCGGTCGCACCGGCGGCCTTGACCGCACCGGTGTCTCCGGCCGTACCGGTGCCTCCGACCGCACCGGTGACCTCGACCGCACCGGTGACAGCTGCGGCGCCGACGGCACCGGCCGCTCCGGCTGCACCGCTAGTCGCCGCCGCGCCGACCGCGTCACGCGCTCCGCGGGCAGCCCGGCGACGACCTGACGGAGGTTCGCCACTTCGGCCGCCATCCTGTCCATCTTCTTGCGGTGCTCAGCCGCTGTACGCTCCACGCTGTTGAGGAGCTCAACTTGCCTCCTGCCAAGTTGAGCTCGCTCGTTCCGGGACTCGGCCAGCTCCGCCTTGAGCAGCTCAAACTGCTCAACGAGGCGCGTCGCAGCCAGCCGGACCCGGTCCTCCTCCGGCGTTAGAGGTCCAGAGCGAGCCCCAGCCAGTCTCTCCAGGGCCTCCATCACGTCCCTGGACGTGGAGCCGTCGGTACGAAGCGCCTGCGCCGCCGAGACGGAGGGACTCGGCGGCGCCCTCACATCTTCGACGGTGGCACGAATGCCTGCCAGCCTCTGCGCGAGCAGTAGGCCGGCCCGTCCCTGGATCCCATGGATCCTTATTTCGCCCCCATGTCCCCTCTGAAAGCAGAGGGATACCGGGAGCGACAGGCTAGCCCTAAAAAGGGCTGTTTGGGATGGAAGGGATTCTACGAATCCCTTCCCGCGAGCCTTGCAGGTCCGCCATACCACGACCCCCTCAGGGTCAGCTAGCCCTAGAAAGGGCTTGTCGGGTTATTTGTCGACAGCTAGCAGAGCTCCTTCTCCTTGGAGTCAGAGTCTACTAACCGTCGTCCAGGGTGCACCAGCCTCCCCGCTTCCGTTCCCCAGGACCGCGGTCCAGAGGGAAAAGAAACAGGTAAGCCAACGTGGAGGTTACCCAACCCGCACCCCTATATTATTTAGGTGGCAGAAAGTCACACGCCCCACTTTTTTTTATACCACTTGGTTGGCAGACAAGCACACGGCCTACCTGACGGAAATTGGTTACTGTGGCCTATGGACGTACGCAAGACCAAGGGTCTCACAATCGCGCTGCCAACCCTGTCACAAGAGTTTCTGTGCCGTCAGTGTAAAAGACAAAGCAAGGCAATCTTTTGGTCTTCCTACTGACAGTACAAAAACTCTCCAGTGAGCTCTGGCTACCCTACGCACCGCCGGGAACACAACACGAGGTTATTATGGCCACGGTATTCTGTAGAGTGGAGGTACTTCCCCAGTCGAACTGCTCAATTGCACGAAAATAATGTCGTGTCCTACCTCCTGATAATACTTTAATAGAATCTGGTTACCGTGACCTATGATCGCGTGTAACACCAGGAAGTCACACTCGTGCTGAGAACCCTGTAAGAAAAGAGTTTCTGTACCATTAGTGCAGAAGACAAAGTAGGACAAGCTTTTGGTCTTCCCACTCACACAAATAATAATTTTAGACACAAAATTCAAGTAAATTGCATATTAATTAGAAGGTTTTAACTTCGAGTGTCTACACGAGTGTGTTCTTTAATTAATACTATACTGACAAAGCACCCATTATCTCCTCTGTTTAAGGATGAAGACGGTGTAATTTTACATTCATGAGCGAAATTGTTTCTCAAACTTGATCGCTTATGCCTTTACTTGTTATTTTCGTAATTAAAGTCATATTGCTGTTAGACAACTTATAACTTTGTAACAATATTACTTAAACTCAAATCACAGAAAAAATATAAATGTTGTAACGGAGTAAGTTTTGTGATATCCCATCCCACATCTTTCCCCACGTGGTGTCGTACAAGGCGGCTAAGGGATAGGGTTGTTTAGCATCAAACAGATATATTATACAGCCCAGACTGATACATCAGATGCATGGCTTGAGTCAAAAATAGCCCCTAATACGTTGGACCGAATTTAATGATTGGTAAAATGTGTGTGTTAATTTACTATTGCGTAACCCTCCAAGAATAAAGGCGTGCTATTTGTTTGCAATGAGCGCAACAATTGCTGAACTATTGCGGATTTTTTATTTGAAAGGTCTTCATCAGACTTAAAATTTTACGTATGTAAGTTTGATCGCAATCTTTCGGTTTGGTTTTCCCGGTTTTTAACAATATTGCCAGTTCTAAGAGATATTCCCAAAAATGGTAAAATTGACGTCCACGCGCGCGGAGAGCTAGTTTAGAATAAAATCTTGGAATAGGCTAGCTGCAAAAATTTACTTAACACTTTTCTGTAAGTTTTGTAACTTGCTAGAGTTGCAACCACTTGCATGTATAAAAGTTGAATGGAACTGTCACTGCCGTGTTTATTGCTTGCAAATATAAGTTTCATCTGGATGAGCAAAGTAAGATGCCGGCGGCTTTGCTAGCGTGAAATTTGTTCCCGTTCGTTGAATTCTTTTCAGTTAACAGATTTTTTAAAAACTTTCTGTGGAACTTAAGGAATATAAAGTAAAAAAATTGCCAAATCAGTCGAGCCGTAAACACAGTCCATTCCTAAGTGGACCGACTAAAACCGCACGCCCTCCTCGTGCCATCAAGTGCTGGGGGTGAGGTAACCTTTGATACATTCTTCATGCATCCCAACTGACCCAGGGCCATAGATGGCCACCTCGCATGTGGGATTACGGCACGTCACGCCGCCGTCTCGGCCAGCTTCTGTTAGGGTAACAGACGTGCTGAGCGAGAGAACTCTGGGCCAGACTCAAAATTTTTAGCTTAGACATAGTTTAATTTTAGGAGGAGGTAGGACACGACGGTATTTCCGTCCAATTGAGCAGTCCGACTGGGAAGTACCTCTGGCCTATAGAATACCGCGGCCTTAATAACCTCGTGTTGTGTTCCCGGCGGTGAGTAGAGTAGCCAGATCTCACTCGTGAGACTTTTTGAACTGTCCGTGGGAAGACTAAAAGCTTGTCCTGCTTTGTCTTTTACACTGACGGCACAGAAACTCTTTTGCTAACAGGGTTGGCAGCGCGAGTGTGACTCCCTTGATGTTGTACACGTCCATAGCCCACGGTAACCACTTTCTATCAAGTAGGCCGTGAACTTGTCTGCCAATCAAGTGGTATAACATTTTTTATTGACAATAAGATTATTAATGTAGAAGTTAATATGGCGCTACCAACCATAACATCGTGTAGCGAAGCTGGTAGCAGTTAAGTAGGTACGTCTTACATAATATATTCATGATGTTACCAATAACTTATTAAACTACGTAGGGTGGTATACACACAGGAGCTGATTTTTGGATAGTATTGAATACCTACCATAAAGGTTGGAAATTCTTTTTGTCTCAGAGTTTAAGCTGGCGGTTTCAGTTGCACTTCTATCTAAAACTTTGACTTCTATTAGTATAAAAGGGGACAGCACTATTCGATCAAGTGCATCATTAAGTGTAAGTGTAAGTGTATCATTATGGTAAGTGTAAGAATATTGCGTCTTTGATAGGAGAATACGAAATAGCTGCAAGGTAAAACCTGATTTTAAAACCAAAAAAATGGGTACCTACCTAATATGATAATATTACCGGAAAATACCAGGTACATCTGAAAGATCATTACATTCTGTGCATGAAAAACCACTGCTGCAATTTCTAAACACTGGTGTATCTGGTTACCGCAACATTAAAGGTCGTAGAAAACGCCTGTTTATTTTGTGTTAGCAAATATCGACACTTCCCACGTATTGTGTGGTAACCCACAAAATTGGTATTTTACTTTTTTTTATCTAATCACCTTTTTATTCATAAATTTACGTGTTCAACATTTAAAAAGTTGAAAAATAGTTATATTTCAGGTACTTACAAGACGTATAAAGTTGTATCGTCAATAAGACAACAGCGTAAACAGTTGTATTGACCTTTGCAACGTTTAAAGCGGGAGCGCGCCGAGCGGTCGCGCCGTGCATGTGTCACATACAACAAGTTAGCGCGGGCTCGCGTTCACAGTGGACTTCACGCTGATTGTGATAAAATTTAGTACGAAATTAATGTTTTCTCAGTATAATTATTTAGCTATTGAATAATAATATGGAAGGTATACTAAGAATAAAAAGTAGGGGCCGAAACCTTTGTGAAATGGTAAACTATGGAGAGAAATCCGTCGAAAATTACTCAGAAAAAGCAATGGAAAATCATAATATTCTCGCTTATCAAATAGTACTCGAAAGCTTATGTAACTCAAGCTCCCGTAATGTCACAGGTGTTATTTAATTTCCAATATCCTATTCTATCTTGTTGTTTTACAAATTATATTACGATGAACCTGCCTAAACTGTTGTATAGATTACCTACAACAACTTACGTCGTAAAGTATACCTAAAACAATGTGGTATAAAAGACATACAACAATTTACTTTGTGGAATTATGACAAGTTATGTGTTAAGTAATACGTAAAACATTTTACGTTGGAATAAGTTACTCAAAATTATATTTTATGTTGACATAGTATATTTTACGTGGCTATGAATTTTTTTTTTACTTACATACAACATGATTTGCCTAAAAAGCTTTCAATTTTTTCTACAGCTGCGTAGTTTTTCATATTACCTACTTGCACAAGTCATCTGATTGGCCTTTGGTGCATTTCTTATCATATAATTGGCCATGAATATAAAATTAATACTACCGATATTGTACTGTTTCAGAGTCCCCCTTGCCTTTAACGAATCTAAGATGAATTAGTTAGCTAATATCTTAGATGATGACATTTTTGACAATAATATGAAAACTATAGATACTGAAAACGTTTCTAATTCGGCCTATATTAACACACCACATCCATCACCTACCTGTAGTTTAAATCATTTGGACTATGATTGTGACAATAATTTCTGCCCGTATTACATTCAAAAAGAGAATTTACCAACACTCGATATTTCACCCCAGCCATCACCAGGTGAATTTAGCTGTTCTACTCCACAAGTAAATAGCCCACTATCACTAATATAAAACAGTCCGACTGCTTCAATAAGCCGTCTGCGCCGTGCAAGGAGAGATAAACGTAATATGAGGCAAAGGCACGTAAAAGAATGGATAGATGTTAAAAGGAAAGCTCTACGAAATATGAGAAAGAGTATGTTGCTAGGAAAGGTGAAATTCAGCCAGAAAGAAAAATGGGTCCACCTTGTCAGTGTTGGTCAAAATGTTTCGATAAATTAAGCGAAGAAAATCGGAGGAAGATTTTCGAAAGTTTTGGGGATTGGGTGATCGTGAGAAACAGTGGATTTATGTGACTAATTTGGTAAAGAAACAAAATAAACGTAGAGTCTATACAGACACAGTTTCAAGACGTAAATACTTTTTGAAATATTTGTTACCAGTTGCTGATGTGGAGGAAGTTCGTGTAAATTCAGAAGACCCATTTAAAATCTAATATCGATACGATTTAGCAGACCCCAATGCCATGACAATTGCTATTAACACCAATACCCGGAGGCGTCAAAGAAATCGCGTGGGTCTAATTTCTCCCCTTTACCCTAACCATATACCCATATCAAAGGCAAAATATGACGACTTAATGAACCTTTATAACAGTGGGCTAATCCCAGGTACTTTTGTAAGGAGGTAGGACACGACGGTATCTCCCGTCTCAAATTGAGCAATCCGTCTGGGGAAGTACCTCCGCCCTACAGAATACCGCGGTTATAATAACCTTGTGTTGTGTTCCCGGTAGTGAGTAGGGTAGCCAGAGCTCACTGGAGAGGTTTTGTGCTGTCTGTGGAAACACCGTAGGCTTAAATTGACACCACTGACTTGTAGGGGCGTGAAAAGTTGGCGCGGCGGTCCAGGAGACCCGGTGAAACGGTTAACTGCAGGCCGCCCGCAGGTTGTACGGTTCCCAAACCTGGGGTTTACTTAATATCCGTCCTAGGAGGCTGAACCAGCAGCCTGTGTAAAGTGCCCGATGCTGTAGTCGTGCCGGAGGAGGAAACCGGAGTGGACTCGACTACAGTATTTGACGAAACCTAGCTTTGTCTTCTGCACTGAGAGCACAGAAACTCTCTTTACCTTCCTTCCTCCCCCAACTCCCCACATAGGTCATGAAAAGAAATAAAAACAAGAACAACGTTACCACAGCGGCACCATCGTACACAGTACATGTGGATTTCTGTAACATCAGGGGCCTACACACTAACCTCAACGCGGTCCATCTCCATTTACACAGGTTTTTTCTGACGGAGACGCAAATATCATGCCCGACCGATACAGCCTACTTAATATACCCCGGGTACAAACTCGAGAGTAACTTCCTGAGTCGCGCCGGGGTATGCTTGTACGTCCGGGATGATATTTGCTGCCGCCGTCTTCAAGGCCTTGAAGACAGGGACCTGTCAACTCTTTGGGTACGTATGGATCACGTTACAAACGTGTATAGGCCACGGTAACCACTTTCCATCAGGTAGGCCGTTTGCTAAAAAACGTGATTTATTTTTAGTTATTAATGTTTACTTAGAAACTGTCTAAGACTAGTTTATTAATTTATTGCTTAAAGGCAACCCTCCGATAGTACTTCGATTTTTTGTTTATTTTTAATTTGACTGTTTATTTTAATAAACAATCACTGTAATTTTTGATCTATTTCATTATTATTTGTAATGTTATTGTGTAATGCCAATGTTGCAATATAATAATTAAGTTCCTATAATGAAAACTTTCTACTGTTGTAATATGTATCATACTCAGTTTTAATATTTTTCTAATGTTTAACTTAATTGATAATAAAACTAATATTGTTTATATACCTACTTTCTATGTCCAATTAATGTTACCTATCACACATACTACCTTAATATATTTAGTTATGATCAACGTATACTATAGTAATTAGCACATACAATTGAATGCAATATTTATTTTCCAGTGTAAGTTGTTGAAAGTATCACATACAATATTTTTCTAAGTCACACAACGCTGTAAAATGTCGTATGAACAAAATCTCAAAAACGGGGGCTATTTTTATAAAGTATCTTTCGCTGTAGTTACAAGTACCTAAATTTAAATATACATACCGAATTTTATACATATGTATTAAAAAATGACGATTTTATTTCAATTTATATCTTTAGAATGCTCTACTGTAAAATTACGGTTTTGTAGTTACAACAACTTACGTGGGAGGTATCGATATACCTATGCGTATGTCAATGTTTATGATATTCTTTTTTCAAAATGTTGTTCTTTTATTTTCTAGGTCCAAACTTTGAGGTTTTATACGGCGTATTTCCCGATTTTCTAACATAAATAATATATTTAAGTATACCGATTTCTGCGTCATGTATCTGCCGATTCCGTAATCCTTTTCTCATTCGATGTGGAATGCTCTCAAAAAAGTCTCGCATATCTAAATTTCATTAAGTTTGAAGTGTCTTTTTGAAGATTATTGGAATCGGAAATTGGAACAATCGCAGTTTTGCAATTCTTTCTATTTCGTTTATTTTTCTACAAGCTAAAGTACGCCGCCGCTTGACAGTTTGATCCCATATCCCATGGGACTCATTCTCGGGATCAAAGCTGATGTGTAATTCCAAATTAACTATAATATATCCCTGTACTAAATCTCAGTCAAATCCGTACAGCCGTTAGAGCGTAATTGAATAGCAAACATCTTTACAAACTTTTCCATTTTCAATATTTTTTTCTTTAGTACATTTGCCCTCGATATTATACAGTGACGTTCAGTCAGTAGATAGGGTCATATACACCATTTACTACCTTACTAGCATTAAAATAAACGTAGCTCAAAATTTATTTCATTAATTAAGTTTACTTCTAACCCTAGTGAAAAGTGTCTAATTGTACCTTGTGTTACATTTGAAAAGGCTTTCATTATTTAGGTTTAGATTCATTTAAATCACGATTTAAATGTACCTAGAGGGTAAATAATGAACATTTGGACACTGAAAATGTAATATTCCGTAGCCTTTTTTTTTTTTTTTTTTTTTTTTTTTATATATAGGACACGTCAATTGGACTTCGCCTTGCCTGATGGTAAGCTGAAGGCAAAGTCCCAGAAAAGAGGGTCACCATTACTTACACTTACCGTGTGACAATGGTGACACTCAGCTTGACGGCCTTATCATATGCTTTTTCACGCCTCGCTTAAAGGACCCGGGACTGTAGGAAGAAGGAAATACGTGAGCTGGTAATGAATTCCAGGCCTTAATGGTGCGACAGAGGAAAGAGTCTCCGAACCGCTTGGTTCTTGATCGGATGTTTTGCACCGTGTGCGGATGACATCTAAGACCTGCACGCGTTGTCCTGTGTAGGAAAGGAGAGGGTGGGACTAATTGGAAGAGCTCATCAGAACACTCCCCATGGTACAGACGGTAAAATACAGCCATGGACGCAACATCTCTACGCAGCTGTAAAGGTTCTAGGGTGTTCGTGATCTCGGGATTCCCAATGATGCGGACCGCACGTCGCTGCAACCTGTCGAGAGCATCTAGTAAGTACTTTGCTGAACCATCCCAGAGATGCGAGCAGTACTCCACACAGGAGCGAATTTGTGTCTTGTATAGAAGACACCGCTGCTCCGGCGTGAAAAATCGTCTCACTCTGTTCAGGACTCCGAGTTTTCGTGAGGCTGTTTTGATTATGCTTTCGATGTAGTTTTTGTTATTCAGGTTGTTATTCAGGTTGCAGCCTATCACGTAATCAGGGTATTTGTTATGATTGTCTTGATATTCGGGTAGCCGCGGTAGCCTAGCGCTATGGGTAATGAACTGCTGAGACAAGGTCTCAGGTTCGATCGCAGGTTTTACGATGGCACACACCAATGACTTTTCGATGCTTTTTGAAGTTATGTTACGTGTATTTATCGTAGGTTTAAAAGTGCCAGGATAATGGCAATAGACTCACCTTGGGACCTAAACATAAACTGGCGAAATGTGGGTGCTAGTACCTCTGCCTACCCCTTCGGGAATAAAGGCGAGAGTTTATGTTACGTATGTTATATTAGGGTAGAACCGTTAGGTTATTCGGCCGCATACGACGAAGTATGGTGTCCGCATTATCCGGAGAGCACGTCAAGCCGTCGGTCCCGGTTGACATGTGGACATCTATGGCAGGGGGGTACCCGTTACGGATAGTTGGAGCCCTAAAAAGTTCAACAACTGATCTAACAGCCATGCTTTGATATCGTCATTAGGTTTGGAGGTCAGAGAGAGAGAGAGAGAGAGAGACGACTTCATAGAAAATATAATTTCGTCATCAAAAGTTCCGCCAAATCCGAAGTTAGACTGGTAAAGCGGACCCCAAACTCTGTTGTGAAAGCTTTGGATACGATTGGGATTAATCCCCCAAAGGTTTGCTGGGAGAAAACATATTGAATTAAGCTCGCCTTTGTATATCAAGATGTATTTGTGATTACCTGTTGATGTACACACATCAACAAAGTCTAGGGAACAAGGACATTTTTAGTTTTTATTTAAAAACCCTTTCTTGTAATAGTGAGTGTTTTATATCAATAGAAGGTTATTTTATACCGTTTTTAATTTTAATTTTAATAAAAACATTTTCGTACCAATTTTTTTTTTTTTTAAGAAAGAATTGAATAGTGCCAATATTGAGTATTACAACCTTCTGTGATTAGGCACAAAAATAACGAGGTAGTAAGAAATACAGTAATTAACCGTACTTTAAACGTTTTTAATAATCTGTAGGACCTCCTAAAGCATTAGCAACAGCTCGACAACGGCGTGGCATACTTAGTATGAGATTGTCAATCATCGTCTGTGGAATATGGCTCCATACACTGCGAAGGTGTAAAAAAAGTTGTTCTTCAGTGTTCAGATTTTCCAAAGAATCACTGAAAGCTCTTCTCCCAAGCAAATCCCAGGCATGCTCTATGGGATTGAGGTCGGCAGACTGAGCAGGCCATTCCAACGTCGTCATATTGTGCTCGCTTAACGCATTGACCACTACCCTCGCGGTGTGTGACCGTGCATTATCTTGCATGAACATAAAATCTTGACCGAACTGCTGTCGACGAGGGATTACCATGGGGTGTATAACCTCCTGAATGTATTGGTTTGCATTCAAATTGCCCCGTATCCAAACGAGGTCGGTCCTTCCACCAAGGCGAATTCCAGCCCATACCATGATTGTTCAACCTTGGTAAGGATGAACTTCTTGCGGATTCTGGAGACGACTCCGACGTCCAGGAACTCGCCATATACGCACTCTTCTCGAATCAGGATGAAAACCGAAGCAAGATTCGTCGGAAAACAGAACCCGTGCCCATTGATGGTCGGTCCACTGTAAATGTGCGTTAGTCCACAATAAGCGACGATCTCGATTTCCACGTCGAAGAGCTGGAACCCTAAGCGGTCTGCGAGCATGAAGATTGGCTTTGTGTAGTCTTCTCCTGACAGTTTGATCGGTAATAACCACTTGATGCTGAGACTGGAGGCCTGCGACCAACTGACGAGCAGTAATCGTGGGTTGCCGCCTTGCGGAATTTTGCAAGAAACGATCTTGTCGCGGGGTAGTCACCCTATTTCGTCCCCTGTGACGTTTGGCAACATCCCCTGTAGACCTGTAGCGTGCCCATAATCTGTAAATTACGCTTGGTTGGGTGTTGACAGCATCCGCTACGTCGCGTTGAGTTCGTACAGCTTGCAGCATACCAACAGCCCTTAACATCTCTTCGCGACTTAAATGACGACGTGACATGATGACTACAGTCACAAAAATACACAAACCATACGTAAAAGACGTATTATTGATAATGAACGTTATTTACAATCAAAGAAAATAATTTTTATTGTGCCTCAGAGAAACTGCACAATCAAACACTTTTAAAAGTTTTACCTACATATTCGAAAATCATCACTTATTTAAATTCATTTTTAAATTTCGAACAACTCTGTAATCTAATTTATTTTATTTTTATTTATTTGCTGCCAGTTATTTGCAAAACAAGATTTACACGAAAAATAATAATTGGGGTCATCTTGTTCCCTAGACTTTGTTGAGGTGTTTATTATATTCTTGTATACAATAAAGAATTTAAAAAAAGTTAAGAAGATGGAGAAGACAACGCATCAGTGCGAATAGCAAATACGTTCTCTTGTTTATCGACACACATTAATAGATAACAATAAACCGCTAGTACCTACCAGGATTATAGTAGTACTAATATCACAAATGTTTGACAGATTTGGCTCACAGGTATGTGAATGGTGGGTGTGTAGTATTACGCTAGTTTTTGACATTTTAGAAAGTGAATTCGCCTATGCACATAGTGAATTATACATAATAGGTACTCGGCGGTGAGTAATGTAGCTAGAGCTCACTGGAGAGTTTTTATGCTGTCGATGGGAAGATCAAAGGTTTGTCCGGACTGTGTCTTCTGCACCGACGACATAGAAACTCTCTGTTCTTATAGGGTTGGTAGCACGGGTGTAACTCCCTTGGTGTCGCACGCGTCCATAGGTCACGGTAACCACTTTCCATCTGGAGGGCCGTTTGCTTGTCTGCCACCTAAGTGGCACAATAAAATAGAAAATCCACGCGGGCGAAAAAAAATATTCCGGTACAAAGTTCGCCGGGCTAGCCAGTTTTAAACTAAATTTTGTTTTAACATAACATAACATAAATTCACGCCTGTATCCCCGAAGGGGTAGGCAGAGGTGCTAGCACCCACATTTCGCCAGTTTATGTTTAGGTCCCAATGTAATAGGTGGCGAGCCTATTGCCATTAACCGGGCACACCTGCGATAAATACACACATAACTTCGAAAAGCATCGAAAAGTCATTGGTGTGTGCTATGGTAAAACCTGGGATCGAACCCGAGACCTCGTCTCAGCAGTCCATTACCCATACCACTAGGCTACCGCGATACTACAATAACAAATATAGAACATCAATCAATTAGCTCGCCGCAGTCCACTGCTAGACATAGGCCTCTCCCTATGTGCGCCATTTTCTCCGATCCTCCGCCTTCCGCGTCTGTCTCCATCCAGTCTGTCCCAGCCACCTTTTTCAGGTCGTCCGTCCATATGGCTAGGGGGCGTCCTACCTTTCGTTTACCTACTCGCGGTCTCCACTCTAGGACTCGTTTGCTCCATCGGCCATCGGTCCTTCGACAAACGTGGCCAGCCCTTTTATATGTTTTATATATAGAACATATAAAAGAGCAGAAATCACATCTGCTACATGACTTGACGTACAAATCGTACACTCTCCCCTATAAGTCGTGATAATCAGGATAATCTTTGTAAGTTTTGTACATAGGCAAGCAGCATTTACAACTGATATCGACACTTGGCAAGCCACCAATTACTCTACTTTCTACTTAATACCGTATTCAATAGCAATCTTAAGACGATTACAGACAATATTCCTTTACGAACTAGACCTTCGTCTAAATCCGCTCTTAAAGCCAAGCGAAAGCTGATTGCTTTTCACATGTGCAGCTACTAACTGATATAATAAAGAATTACTTCAATATACCGGTGTCTCTCTTCATCAAATTTCTCTCTCGCACCCTCTAAATTACGTTTTTTTCCATGAAGAACATGATAAACTTTAATTAGTAACCTTTTAATAAATGGGTACGGTGACAGATATTTTTGATGTGAATACCTCTTTAGGCGCGTTGAGCACTTTTATGGGTAAACAAGAGTTATTGAAAGCCGGCGAGGATACAATTGAATATTTTCCTGTAATCAAAATAAATTATTTAACTGAGTTAATTAAATTAAGCATGGTAAAAGAGCGGTTGTTCTTATTTTATTGTTTTTATTTATTATTAATCATCCACCCAACCTATAATATAAATAAACACCTCAACAAAGTCTAGGGAACAAGATGACCCCAATTTTCTTTTTCGTGTAAATCTTGTTTTGCAAATAACTGGCAGCAAATAAATAAAAATAGAATAAAAGTAGATTACAGAGTTGTTCGAAATTTAAAAATAAAAAATAAGTAATGATTTTTGAATATGAAGGGAAAACTTTTAAAAGTGTTTGATTGTGCAGTTTCTCTGAGGCAAAATAAAAATTATTTTCTTTGATTGCAAATAATGTTTATTATCAATAATACGTCTTTTACGTATGGTTTGTGCATTTTTGTGACTGTAGTCATCATGTCACGTCCTCATTTAAGTCGCGAAGAGATGTTAAGGGCTGTTGGTATGCTGCAAGCTGGACGAACTAGCGGATGCTGTCAACACCCAACCAAGCGTAATTTGCAGATTATGGGTACGCCACAGGTCTACAGGGGATGTTGCCGAACGTCACAGGTGATGAAATAGGGTTACTACCCCGCGACAAGATCGTTTCTTGCAAAATTCCGCAAGGCGGCAACCCACGATTACTGCTCGTCAGTTGGTCGCAGGCCTCCAGTCTCAGCATCAAGTGGTTATTAGCGATCAAACTGTCAGGAGAAGACTACACGAAGCCAATCTTCATGCTCGCAGACCGCTTAGGGTTCCAGGTCTTCGACGTGGAAATCGAGGTCGTCGCTTATTGTGGGCTAACGCACATTTACAGTGGACCGACCATCAATGGGTACGGGTTCTGTTTTCCGACGAATCTCGCTTCGGTTTTCATCCTGATTCGAGAAGAGTGCGTATATGGCGAGTTCCTGGACGTCGGAGTCGTCTCCAGAATCCGCAAGAAGTTCATCCTTACCAAGGTGGAACAATCATGGTATGGGCTGGAATTCGTCTTGGTGGAAGGACCGACCTCGTTTGGATACAGGGCAATTTGAATGCAAACCAATACATTCACGAGGTTATACACCCCATGGTAATCCCTCATCGACAGCAGTTCGGTCAAGATTTTATGTTCATGCAAGATAATGCACGGTCACACACCGCGAGGGTAGTGGTCAATGCGTTAAGCGAGGACAATATGACGACGTTGGAATGGCCTGCTCAGTCTGCCGACCTCAATCCCATAGAGCATGCCTGGAATTTGCTTGGGAGAAGAGCTTTCAGTGATTCTTTGGAAAATCTGAACACTGAAGAACAACTTTTTTTACACCTGCGCGGTGTATGGAGCCATATTCTACAGACGATGATTGACATTCTCATACTAAGTATGCCACGCCGTTGTCGAGCTGTTGCTAATGCTTTAGGAGGTCCTACAGATTATTAAAAACGTTTAAAGTACGGTTAATTACTGTATTTCTTACTACCTCGTTATTTTTGTGCCTAATCATAGAAGGTTGTAATACTCAATATTGGCACTATTCAATACTTTCTTGAAAAAAATATATTTTGATATGAGAATGTTTTTATTAAAATTAAAATTAAAAACGGTATAAAAATATCCCTTCTATTGATATAAAACACTCACTATTACAAGAAAGGGTTTTTAAATAAAAACTAGAAATGTCCTTGTTCCCTAGACTTTGTTGATGTGTGTAATTTAACTATTAAATATTATGACGTCACTATAAACTATTTCATACAAGTTTCCTTATAACTTACCGTGTTGACGTTTATTAAAAAGTAACTTATTTGATTAGTTAGTCAAATACCCAATTGGGTATTTGACTAACTATATTACAAAAACATATGAAATGTATTGTATATGAGCTTATACGTAAATAATATCTATACTAAATGTATTTCACAAAAAGATGAATTGTAAACATTTTTAGTAAAAAAATAATAATATAGATTTTTTGTCTGCATTTCGCATGAGGCAAAACGCAAAAAATCTGTTAGCGGTTCGTGTGACGTAACTATAAAAATTTTACTTAGCATACTTTCGGTGGTTGGTCTCGTCGCGCGCAGTAGGTCACGTGACCGACCGGTTTTCGTGCACTTTTTAAGGTAACAAAATGAAAATGTGTATTTTTTTTTATTAACAAGGTTTTACGGGAAAAGTTTGAACTGTAACAGGTATTTAATAAATTTCTACATCTTTTAAAATGGCTTCCGAAATTTGTCAAATACCCAATTTACAAGTCAAGAGTCCGTGCGACCAAAGAAGTCCTGCGGCAACTCTCGGAATAAAAAATGACATCGCTGCCATACTGTTGTTGGTGAGTTGGTTGCCATGACAGGTATGCTCAACACTTTTTAATTGGTATTTGCTTTCTCTCATCATGATCTATATCTCCTACATTCTTAAGCCCCCTAAACTCAAACACAAAGTGTTGGACAGACGATGCTTTGGGCGCATGGATGTTGAAAAATTGTGCAATGAAGCTGCCAAAGTCAGTTGGGAGGATTTAGCAGAGGCAAGCACCATCGATGATAAGGTTCGTACTTTTAACGAAACAGTTATTGTCCTCTATAACATCCATGCACCCGTGAGGAGGGTGAAATTAAAACATAGACCAGCTCCGTGGATAACGAGTGATGTTCGAACTGCTCTGAAAGGAAGAAACTGTCACAGTCACCACAAAAGTAGAACGTTTAGAAAACTTTGAGAGATAATTTAAAGAACGTTAAAATAGACATGATGTTATAATATACACTGAAAAGTGCGATCCTAAATAAATATTTTCAAAGTTTATTAAGTGTACAGAATGTTTTAATGCTATCAAAACATTTCATAATTAGGTGCCGTCGTGTAAATGGTTCCCACTTTCCGCTCCCCACTTCCCACGTAAGCGGAACTATCTCCCTGCTGTATTTATTTGTTGTTTTTGCTATGGTTTTTTAAACCTCCTCCTCCTACAGCTCAGGTACAGTGCCTTCGGCTTGGAAAGAGGCGAATGTACAGCCGATCCCCAAGAAGGGGGATCGCTCAGAGCCAGCCAACTATCGACCCATAGACGTCACCTCAGTGCTGTGCAAGGTCTTCGAGCACATCATTAACAAACAGCTCATGCGTCACCTAGAGGATCACTCCTTAATTAATGACCGGCAATATGGCTTCAGGCCGAAACGGTCAACGGGTGATCTTCTAGCATACGTTACCCATCTTTGGGGTGAGGCTATGGACAAGCACGGCGAGTCACTGGCAATTAGTCTTGATATCGCCAAAGCTTTCGATAGAGTCTGGCACAAATCGCTTCTCTCCAAGCTTTTGGTCTGCCTCCTAGACTGTGCAACTGGATTGCTAGTTTCCTGCAGGAGCGCCGTATCCACGTCCTCTGTGATGGACGGGCTTCGGAGTTCTTGCAAATAAATGCTGGCGTACCGCAGGGGTCTGTATTATCTCCCGCTCTCTTTCTTCTGCATATCAACGACATGCTGTCCACCGGCAGCATACATTGCTATGCAGACGATAGCACCTTACACGGGAGATATCACGGACAACCTGCGGCCAAACAGTCTGATATCGTAGAAAAAAGACAGCTTCTTGTCACTGAACTGGACCGGATCTTGAATCACATTTCACAATGGGGCTCTGAGAACATGGTCGAGTTCAATGCCAAGAAGACGCAGGCTTGTGCGTTCATAGCAAAGGTATCTTCTTTCCTTCCCCTTCCCACTCTTCAGAGCACGCCACTGCCACTGCGGGACAATCTCAATATCCAAGGCATGGATATTCGCTGCAAACTGAATAACAGAAATTACATCGAGAGCATCATCAAAACAGCCTCGCGGAAACTCGGACTCCTAAACAAAGTGAGACGTTTTTTCACGCCGAACAGCGGTGTCTTCTCTATAAGACACAAATTCGCTCCTGCGTGGAATACTGCTCGCATCTCTGGGATGGCTCCGCGAAATACCTACTAGATGCTCTCGACAGGTTGCAGCGACGCGCGGTCCGAATTATTGGGAACCCTGAGGTCACGAACACCCTCGAGCCTTTGCAGATGCGTAGAGATATTGCTTCCTTGGCTGTATTTTACCGTCTCTACCACGGTGAGTGTTCTGACGAGCTCTTCCAACTAATCCCACCATCTCCTTTCCTACATAGGGCAACACGTGCAGGCCTTAGATGTCACCCTCACACTGTGCAGAATATACGAGCAAGAACCAAGCGGTTCGGAGACTCTTTTCTTTGCCGCACCACTAAGACCTGGAATTCATTACCAGCACACGTGTTTCCTTCTTCCTACAGTCCCGGGGCCTTTAAGCGGGGCGTGAAAAAGCATCTGATGAGGCCGCCAAGCTGAGTGCCACCATTGTAGCACTTAGTGTCTGTAATGGTGACCCTCTTTCCTGAGACTTTGCCTTTAGCTTACCATCAGGCGAGGTGAGGTCAAGTTGGCGTGTCCTATATATAAAAAAAAAAAAAAGGATATTAGAAGGTTAAGGGGTCGGCAGCACTAGTGTGACGCCCTTGGTACTTCGCATGTCCATAGGACACGATCACTTTCAATCAGATGTCCAATTGCTTGCCTAATACCTATGTGGTATAAAAAGAAAAGAAAATATTGGCTATGCCATACCTTTACATCTATGAGACGGCTATGTTTGTTAGGCAAAATATGGAAAAGTTTGAGGTAATTAGTAGTGCACGTCGAGCAATTAAATTGAATCTAGTTAGACAAATATAAATATACTAGCTGTTGCCCGCGGCTCCACCCGCGTGGATGTCGGTTATCGCTTAGTGTTGAGTCAACACTATTGAGCATAAAAAAAATCTAAAATAAAAGTAGGCTACGTTACTCTTTATCACATCAGCTACCTGCCAATAAAGACTGTCTGTCTGTCTGTTTGTGCCGGCTAATCTCTGAAATGGCTGGACCGATTTTGACGGGACTTTTATTGGCAGGTAGCTGATTTAATAAGGAGTTACGTAGGCTACTTTTATTTTAGAAAATTTTTATGCTCAATAGCGTTGACTCAACATAAAGCGATAATCAACATCCACGCGGCCCGAGTTGCGCGAGCAACAGCTAGTCTTATATAACTTGCATCTCAAAATCCTTTCTTAGGGGATGCCTACGTCATAGTAGCTTTATGTGTGCAAAGTCTCAGCCCGATCGGTTTAAAATTGACTAAGTTTCATACTAACTTTCATCCCCTTGGGGGTAGAATTAATCAAAATCCTTTCTTAGCGTATGCCTACGTCATAACATCTACCTGCATGCCAAATTTCAGCCCGATCCGTCCAGTGGTTTGGGCTGTGCGTTAATAGATCACTATCTCAGTCAGTCAGTCAGCTTTGAGTTATATATATTTAGAAGATAGATTTGAAAAAGAATTATCAGTATTCGTAGTGAATAAGACCAATGAATTTGAATACAGACTTATTGTGGCATATTGTGTAGCTGCTTAATGTTCCAATTTATTAGAAAGAAAGAAGAAAGAAAGAAAAAAACATTTATTCAAGAACACACAACGTACAGAGAGTCAGACAAATATATATATATACACAACAACAAGATAACACAACAAGAATACACTCACTGCACATCGTGCGCACCCAAATGGGCCACCATCTCAGCATGAATGCCCCACACACCAGGGTATGCGAAGCGCTGGTTTTCAGATAGCGCCCCTAGTGGCTCCGCCGCCACGCAACGAGTCAGTGACGCATGAACACAACCACAGATCTCAGAACAATACATATAACACTTAAAAATGGCGACATAAAAAAAAAACGACGGAATGACTTATCGTTACAATCAGTCGCCATTCAATTACCCACAATTACCACTGCTCGCGCACCCTCCGAAATCCATCATTACAACACGCCACTGAGTACAAAACAAATAATACAATATAAAGAACACAATGACCATAACATAAATAACAAACAAAAATGAAAGAAAAATGCTAAACGGGATATATTACTTTATATCTCTATTATATATATATATATCTCTATCTATATTATTAAATCATCACAGATAATCTGTGGTTATCTGTGGTTCACTCACTGCTCCCGCGCAGTTATCGATGACATAAGCTGCAAGCGCGTTAAGTAACATCTTTGGTAACATATATTATTGTACACATACACAAAATTACATTTATACAGAAAAAATAGAGATAGTGTACAAAGGCGAGCTTAACTCAAAATTTGTATCTGATATTTAATAATAATAATAAAGAGAAAAATACACAGAAAAAATACAAAAATACATACCACTTGCTCTGAAATACGTCAAATGTGGCATCAACACACAGTTAAAATTATACCTATCGTTCTCTCATCCACAGGTTTCATTTCAAAATCATTACACACATCACTCACAGAATTAGGCCTACATAAAAAAGTAAATATTTCATTACAGAGATCAGTTGTTATAGATACATGTTCCATAGTTAGGCGATTCCTTACATCCACTACACAAACACCCACCACAATTCAAAATGAACCGACTCACTTGGCTTAAGCCCGTGATAGGTTCCACACATACCAGGCGAAAAAGCTGAGAAGTTTAAAATAATAATAATAATAATAATAAATCATTTATTTCAGGCAATACTAGAAAAGTTACAAGATGTTAAAAACTTATTCTACGGCCCATAAATAAATACCTTAAAAGTAAAAATACATATAATATATCTTAACCTAAAACACACGTAATGACGTCAACGTGTCACGGGGCGGAGTGTCGCGTGTCGGCAGGCGTCCTCGGAAGCGCCGAAACTTCACCCCCGTCGGCCAAAAGTCAGGACGCAGGATGGTAGCGGTGTGGCTGTTTGGAACTCGCACCACAAAAGAGTTGAAGCTCACGTTGTGACGAGAGTCCAGCTATTCCACCCTTAAGCCCATCCCGGTTTTCTTTTGGAGATAGTTCGCGACGTCTACGATCTTCACGCTGTGATGTACTCGAGATACGTAGACCATCGTCGATGGGACCTCTGCGCGGAACTGATTCTCAATGCTCCTCGCTGCAGTACCACACTGGTTCTTGCGGGAGGACTTCTTCTTCTTCTTCTCAACAACTTTGAAGTCCTCCACATTACAAGGCTCCTTCCCCGGCGCCTTGACGGATGGAGTGTTGCACTGAGTGACACTACACTATAATGCTTATGTGTTATTTATTACTTTTGACTATCGAATTTTTGAAAATCTTTGAATAGAGTTCGGTTATCTTATTAAAAATAAGGTAATTTTTCTACTTTATTATATTTAGGTATTTGGATTCTTTGTACCATTGTGTTTTCTTGATTTTTTTTTCTTACTAGGTTTCCTTTCAGTGTAATTCGCTATCTACAATATAGATTACTTACACTCCAGGTATGGTTGAAATCTTCGATCATATATTTTAAAAAACGAGGTGTGATTTTTTTTAAACAACTACTGTGCCATTTAAAATAAGTTTCATCAATCTACGCAAAAAGTACATATAACTTGATATTTACACCAAGAAAAGTACTACAGATACGTTGACAACCCTGTAAAAGCCTTGCGAGAAACAATAAACGTATCCATTGGTCTCTTTGCTTGCAGCACAAAGCCTCTTCAAAGAGCTCTGGTGATCCTTCACAACGCAGGAACAAATAAAAGTCATTAAAGAAGATCGATAAGTAAGTAATGGCCACTTCTCGAGACCGCCAGTTTCTGTTCAAGTGGAGATTATGATGCGCTAAACTTTTTTAAAATATGTAAAAATCTAAATGAGAAAGGCCGGTTTCATACAACAAATGATAACGGCATGCACCTATCATGGCATGCATGCTTGTTCTGCTTTGTTTTTTACACTGAATGCACAGAAACCCTATGTGCTGTGGGTTGGCAGCGCGAGTATGACTCCCTTGGTGTTGCACACGACCATAGGCCCCGGTAACCACTTTCTTTCAAGTGGTATAAAACTACTATTTCAGCCGAATGATACATATGTCGTTGCGACAATTTCGTATATCCAGAGGAGAGATTGCTTACCGTTTTGAAGGCGCGTCTGTGATATCATATTTATGAAAATGGAATATGATTTTTCAGAATAGCGTTTGTAGGTCAAGATATAGTTCCCAGATGTATCTTGACCCCAAATCGCGAGAGATACTAGGCCTTTGCACATGCGGATTATTTTTATATAATCTACCTATAAGTGGCGGATTTCTACCGCCCTAGCACCGTGTGTCATTCTCAAAAGACAGCTGCAATGTGTACTGCGCATATAGTGTACATTTTGAGATCAAGGTCAGCCAACAACGGGCCGCACACGCACACCGAGTGTCCGGCGTGGGAAACGCCGAGACAGGAGCTTGTGGCGGCCCTGGGAGTGAGAGTTCTCACGCTCTCCACCTTGCTCGCGGCGATGGTCCACTGCGCGGATGCGTGGGCGGCCGGCGCCTCCTTCTGCGAGCAAGTAATGCTCGTGAAGGAGGAGGCGGGGCGGGAGCGGCAGCGGGAGCGACGAGGATCGCAAGCCAAGCTGCCCGCGTACGAAGGCAACTCGGGCGTCAGAGGTCGAACGACCTTCGCCCCCCATGAGCGTCGGCCTGGGGGTGACAGGTAGAGCTGCCTGTCACCCTGGCAGAAGCAGGCCGCGGCGGTGGCGCATCTGGCGCGCCTCCCCGTTTCCGGGGACTTCTCGAGACCGACAATTTCTGCTCAAGTGGAGATTATGATGCGCCAAGCTCTTCAAAAAGATGTAAAAATCTAAATGAGAAAGAAAGGCCGGTTTCATACAACACATGATAACGGCATGCACCTATCATGGCATGCATGGGAAGACCTTTTGGTCATGGCATGCTTGTCCTGCTTTGTCTTTTACACTGAATGCACGGAAACCCTCTGTGCTGTGGGTTGGCAGCGCGAGTGTGACTCCCTTAGTGTTGCACACGCCCATAGGCCCCCGTAACCACTTTCTATTAGGTGTGTCGTGTTCTTGTCTGCCATCCAAGAGGTACAGAAAAAACGCATCTACAGATCATCCATAACAGTGCCTATATCAGCCTAATGATACATATGTCGTTGTGTCAATTTCTTTACTGAGATATTCTCACATATCCAGAGGAGATTTAACACAGAGAGTACTTAAAGCGCGTCTATAATATCATATTTATGAAAATGGAATATGATTTTTCAGAATAGCGTTTGTAGGTCAAGATATAGTTCCCAGATGTATCTTGACCCCAAATCGCGAGAGATACTAGGCCTTTGCACATGCGGATTATTTTTATATAATCTACCTATAAGTGGCGGATTTCTACTGCCCTAGCACCGTGTGTCATTCTCAAAAGACAGCTGCAATGTGTACTGCGCATATAGTGTATATTTTGAGGTCAGGGTCTGCCAACAACGGCCAGTGACTATACAATCTACTTTCAAAAATAAGTTTTGTCATAAATACGTCTTAAAAATAGCTTTTTTGATGAGTGACTATCGAGATAATTTGAGGAAAAATTATAGGACACTTAATCATACTATCCTGTCCTTCGTGGATACAGTCATGAGTTGAGCATAACTATCTTTAATCTTCATCAACTAATAAATTAATTAAACTCCTGAATATCTAACAGAGGTTAGGTTGAGAGATCACGATGGGGAAGAGGATGGAGGAAGTGAGGCAAACGTTTCTGGTTAGACCTAAGTTGCACTTAGTTTATACTCAGAAGGCACCTCTGCCTTTCCCTTCTAGGTTTCACAGGCATGAATACGTGTATGCCTATGTATTTGACGGTGAAAGTCGCGGATCTCCCTTGTCGACGGTTACACTAACCAACAGTTAGACGTCACAAATAACACCAATCACTTCACATCACTTGGCCCTCGCAACCGTAGCAATGTTATCTCATAAAAAATATATATCTATCACAAACAGGAAGTCTTTTGGCTCACGTTTTTGCCTTAGTTTTTCTGTTTTTACACTGAAGTGTCTCTCTAGAGACTGAATGTCAATCTTTCATTGTCGCATATCTCCATTAGCTGTTTATTTTTGAAATTGTGAGCGACATCTGCTGACAGTGCTACATTTATAATGGTACTGTACTCGGTTAGAATCCCCAGCGGATGCGTCCTCGCTTAGAATTGATTTGGTAGATA
Organism: Eilema griseolum; assembly: GCA_963662185.1. Lineage (NCBI taxonomy): Eukaryota > Metazoa > Arthropoda > Insecta > Lepidoptera > Erebidae > Eilema > Eilema griseolum. The sequence continues at coordinate 10,659,641 of OY759239.1, read as the reverse complement.
CAATAATAACAAAAACATTGGGTTTTTATTAGTTCACTTCGTTTTAATCTGAGCTTCGATTCTGACACTATAGAATTATAGTGTCAGAATCGAAGCGATAGCGTAGAATCTACGGGAACAGCTAAAATATCTATATCATTTTAGATTTTAAAGCAATCCCGTTAAAGGTCAAAATTAAAAGACTTTTTGGAGAGTAAATGAAAAAGTGTAATGAAACTCTTTTCTTATTTTTATTTTGAACACGCCAACTTATCTTCACCTCGCCTGATGGTAAGCTAAAGGCTAAGTCTCTGGAAAGAGGGTCACCATTACAGACACTAAGTAATGTTACAATGGTGGCACTCCGCTTGGCGGCCTCATCAGATGCTCTTTCACGCCTCGCTTAAAGGACCCGGGACTGTACGAAGAAGGAAACACAAATGCTGGCAATGAATTTCTGGTCTTGGTGGTGCGGCAAAAAAAGTCTCGGAACCGCTTGGTTCTTGCTCGTCTATTCTGCTTAGTGTGAGGGTCATACCTAAGCCCTGAACGTGTTGGAGCTACGACTTGGGCGACCAGGCGCAGGGCGCGCCGTAGTAGCGGCGGTAAGACCCATCATGGGGGAGTGGCTAGAGAGGCCACACGGCAGCCTCTCGTACCGTCTGACGCAGATGATCACCGAGTACGGGTGCTTCGGAAAGTATCTGCGTCGGATGGAGAAAGAGCCAACGTCCGAGTGCCATCACTGCGACGCGAGCGAGGACTAAGGTCCGCACACGCTCACCGAGTGTCCGGCGTGGGAGACGCCGAGGCGGGAGCTTGTGGCGGCCCTGGGAGTGAGAGTTCTCACGCTCTCCACCTTGCTCGCGGCGATGGTCCGCTGCGCGGATGCTTTCTTCTGCGAGCAAGTAATGGTCGTGAAGGAGGAGGCGGGGCGGGAGCGGCAGCGGGAGCGACGAAGGAACGCAAGCCAAGCTGCCTGCGTACGAAGGCAACTCGGGCGTCGGCGGTCGATGAACGACCTCCGCCCCCCATGAGCGCCGGCCTGGGGGTGACAGGTGGAGCCGCCTGTCACCCTGGCAGAAGCAGGCCGCGGCGGTGGCGCCTGGCGCGCCTCCCCGTTTCCGGGGTCGAGTTGGGGACTCTGTAGTCCCCACACCCGAGACGAGGGCCAGATCGTGAGAGATGGCCCTGGGTCGGCCGGGGTGCGAGGGATATGCCTGTCAACCTCCCCTTCGGCAACCAAAACGACCCACAGGCGGCGTGCGTTTTAGTCGGTTCGAGTCCGACATAACCTCATCCACCGGCTCCGGTGGGGAGGTATCCGTGGGGATTTTGCGCACGTAAAAAAAAAAGCCCTGAACGTGTTGCCCTATGTAGGAAAGGAGATATTTTCATTAATTTACTTTTAGACTATAATAGCATAGAAATAAAGTCTAAAATGTATTTTTTGCAGTGTTTATGATTTGACAGCGGTTTTGCTTTGGTAGATTCGAGGGCCTGTTGGTTTGGCTTAACCGTTTAATGGGATTCATTACATCTGAATTCTCAACCCCGAGAGAAAAGCATGCGTCAGAACCTCGTCCATGAATCAGTACGTGTACCACCAGGTTATAGATTAGATTTACTTGAGCTCAGAAGATTTTGAGGCTTAAAATCAGCCCAGCAGCCGGCAAAACGGTAGGCTTCCATGACGAATAACAATAGAAAAATCCCGTTTAGTGTCTAAGGTTAAGAACACATGGTGTGCTGTGAGTGACAAGAGACCCAGACCCAGAGGGAAAGAAGCTTGAGTTATATACTCGTTACATATATAAGTCGTTACATATTGAAATTGCCGTTTTTTTTAAGAAATTGGAGGAAACCCAATTTTCAGTACTAATATTTTTGCATTTTTTTTAGGAATGACAAATCAAAATTTTATGGATTTTTGAGAGTATGAATGAGATTATTTTTTATATTAAGCTAACAAATACTTTTATTACATTTTTGAAAAGTAACGGCTGTAAAAAATTAACAAAATGGATAGTATTTAGGAAGTACTGTTTTTGAAGATCGAATTTCATTTATCAAGCGGTCAATAAAAACAAATTTTAATGCAGAGTTGTAAAATCTTGAAACCAATTTCCATACAAAATATAAATAATGAATATAGCTATTAAATTACAGGAATAACGAACTCATGAATCTGTAAGAAAGTTTCGGCAATTTCATAGGTAAAGACCTAATATAATAAATACCACACAAATTCACAATATCACGTCCTAGCTAATAAGGCAACATCAAACACGAGTTCTGTTACGGTAATCCAATTTAAAAAGTTGGGCCTCGGAATTCGGTTACACTTCCTAATGGAGAGAGTGAATTAAATATTAAATCGACTCACGGCTGAAAATTTCAAAGTTAACAATGCTTAAAAGTTGTAATGAATTCGCGAAATTTGGAGCTAATTCCATCTTTACTTCTTTTACTTTGTGTGAGATGGACCATTAGCGTTCCTCAGAATACACAAGATACTAGCGTTGTTATAGTTTGACAGTACTTTTTTTGTTTTTTATATTTTACACTTTTCTTACAAAACAGTACACCAATATCAGCGAAAGACAACGGTCCGAGCCTGATTAAGAATCATTCAATTTATGAAATCAATCGATCAATTTATTCTTAGTATTTCTGTATTATATATATTTTCTCTGCTGTTGTACAGTAATTACGAGTTCTGCAGCCAAAGTGTCGAAAAAAAAACCAAAGTTACTCATAATTAATTTAATAAAAATGAAAATTACTATATTATAAAGGAATGAAACCTATTCGATGCTAGAATTAGGAACGACAAATCTATTTTTAAAATCAAATAAATCGATTCGCTGTGTCGGCGATCGGATGTTGCTAGGACGTCATCGGTGCAGCTGCAGTATCGCTGAGTCGGTGGTTCCGCCATCGTTGTACTTATTGTCGTATTTGCTGCGTCGTCGATATCTAATAGGGTTCCGTACTTAGCACACTTGTTTTTTTTACCATTGTTTTACACTTTTAATCACCCAAAGGTTTGCTGGGAGAAAACTCAATATTGAGTTAAACTCGCCTTTGTACACCAAGATTTATTTGTGATTGCCTGTTGATGTATTATTTTCTTGTGTACAATAATGAATTAATATTACCTTTAAGCGGTGACAATAAGACTCCTGGGTTTAAGTGCGAAAAATCCCCTCTTTGAACCGAATAATACGCACTTTACCTGTGCGTCATTTTTGGTCGCTGAAGGTGATATTGACAGGCATATCCCTCGCACCCCGGCCGACCCAGGACCATCTCTCTCGATCTGGCGTTCCTCAGGTGTCCACAGAGTCCCCAGAAACAGGGAGGCGCGCCATATGCGCCGCCTTCACAGCCTGATGATGCCAGATGAGATGCGGCTCCATCCGTCACCCCCAGGCCTGCGCTCACGGAGGGCGGTAGAGTTGCCTCAGTACGCGAGCATCTTGTTTTGCGATCCTCTTTCGCTCCCGCTGCCAATAATAAGGCCCCTAGTATTACAGTATTATCAAGTCTTAAGCTAAGCATACCCAATTCAAACAATAAAATTATCTGAATTAAGAGGCAAACTTAGAAAAAGTCCTAGTAGCAATTTTCCTTCAGAATTCGTAGAGGGAGGTTACTGTCTAAATTTCTATTTAGACAGAATTTATTTGGTTCGTTGTGTTCTTCGCCGTTCTGAATTTAACGGTGTAATTTTATTTACTGAATAAGTCGTTTATTTTTGATTTTACACGAAAAATAGTAATACAAAATGTTGTTTAGAATTAAATTTACATATGTAAATACACGTGTATGAGCTTGCATTTTCTATCATTGTACGAAGTCTTCTTCTGTATTCATTTGTTATGTGCTCCTATGATTTTTGCAATCTTTTTGTACAAGGAAAACGTCGAAAATAAATCCGGTATTGATGTGCCCGTGCCGATGCGACTAGGGTTAAACCGAAGATAGACTGCGATCACTGTTTGTTTATGTTTTTGTTAGCTTTTAAAACTGCTGTTTCGGTGGCGTAGTGTCCGTTTTCACTAAGATTTAAAAAAATAATTTTAAAACTTAAACCTGACTACTGAAAAATCAGAAGCGCTCATATGAACGTCAAAATTTTACAATTAGGTGTGTCAAGAAATAATATAAAAATATTAAATAATGTAAACATAAACCATTGGAAAATGATTCTTTCGCTGGCTCGGTAGGTTAGTTCTACTGAGAAGATACCAGCAAGAAACTCAGCGAACTATATTAGAACTAGATTTTTCTTTTTTAAATTTGCTTTAGTTTACAATTTATTTTGTGCGAGCAAGCAAGAGAGTTATGTTGACCACGCATTTACATCATTAAGATACTCATCTACTTCCTCGTCAGCATTGGGCTGCAACCCGTCTAAGAGAAGGAAAACTCTGAAATCAAAACCGGGGAGATGGGCCTCGTCAGTATTGGTCTGCAACCATCTAGGAGAAGGTCACTCCGAAATAAAACCAACTCTCAGGGAGCATACCCGAGAAAAAACCCCGATCCAAGGTGTTAGCCGACCCGTGCCAAGGATTCGTGACCAGAGGGCAAGCTGGTGTAACGGAGGGTGTCTGTGTTGGCGGTCACAGGACACACTTGAGATTCCGCCTTACCTCCGTAAAGGGCTCTGCGGGGGTGGACCATATTTTCCCTATGACTCGTGGGAACGCAATGATTCCAAAAATTAATCATCCGCATGGCGGCGACGCGGTACGCCACCCGTCACGTCTCGTTTCCAGTGGGGGCGAAAAGTGGCTCACGGAGAGCCGTTTTGCTACGTTGAATGTTGGAGGAGGAATGGAAGAAAAAATGAATGATGTTTGTAAGATGATGGATGAAAGAAGGATTGATGTGCTTTGTGTGAATGAGACGAAGAGGAAAGGATGTGACACCACCAAGCACGGACCCTACACCGCGTACTGGTCGGGAGTACCCAATACCGACAGAGCTTGCCAGGGAGTTGGTGTCATCCTATCTGCTAGAATGGCTGAGTGTGTGAATATATTCGAATGTGTGAATGCTAGACTGATGTGGATGAGAATGAAAGTGGGACTCACTCGTATTTTTGTCGTAGGGGTTTATGCTCCTGTAGACTCCGGTACGAATACGTCCCAGGAAGTACAAGAAGAAAGAGAACAGTTTTGGGAGAGTTTAAGAGATGTATTAAGAGAATGTAAGGATAATGAAAGAATCATAATGCTAGGTGATTTTAATGGATGGGTAGGACTGAAACGAGATGGATTTGAAAGGGTTCTTGGCAAGTACGGAGATGAACGAGTGAACGAAAATGGTAAAGGTTTGCTTGAAGTATGTTTGGAATGGAACCTTTGTGTGTCAAACACGATGTTTCGACACAAAAGGATTCATATGTATACAAGAGAAGCGAAGAATGTCAGTAAAAGTATGATTGATTTTGTAATAGTGGATGAAAGATTGAGAAAAAATATTCTAGACGCTAGGGTATATCGCGGTGTGGGTATCCATACAGATCACTTTTTGGTTATGTGCCGTATAAGTGATCTCTTTAAAGGATGGAGACGTAGAAGGCGTGAGCCCATAAGTGTTCTAGAAAGAATAAAAGTAGAAAACTTGCAAGAAGATAAAGTGAGAGAGGAGTATGGAAGCAAATTAACTGAAAGGTTTCATGATCTTGATAGTATTTGTGAGATTGAGGAGTTATGGAAGGTATTCAAAGATGAGATTGTGAGTGTGGCTTCCCAAGTATGTGGTATAAGTAAAAGAAGTAAAGTGCAAAAGGTGAAGCATGCATGGTGGGATAAAGAAGTGCAAAAGTTGGTATGTGAGAAAAAGAAAGCGTGGCTTGACTGGCTCTCAGTCAGAGCTAATGAGAGAATGCAGCAAGCTACAATTGAGAATGTGGATGAAGCGAAAGATAAATATGGAAGACTGAAAGGGATAGTGAAAGGAGTGATTGCTAGAAAGAAAAAGGAACAAAAAGACGTGTTTGATGAAAGGTTATCTGAGGATTTCCAGACGAACATTAAGTTCTTTTGGAAGTCCATTCGTTTAGCCAGAGGAGAAACACAGAGCTCCGAGCTGAACGCTATTAGAGACCAGAATGGAAGTATTGTAAAAGGTGAGGAATGTGTGTTAAAAAGATGGCAGGACTATTTTGAAAGCTTGTTTGAAAGAGAGGATGGTGTACATGCACTAACCTCGGTGATGGATGACTATGTTGATGCTGATAAAAGTGGTATTAGTATGAATGAAGTTGTGAGTGCATTAAGAAGTATGAAAGCTGGTAAAGCAGCGGGATATGATAAGGTGACAGTCGAGATGCTGAAGGCTGGACAGGGCCTTGTAGCAAGTCAGTTGTGCCGCCTTTTCAACATATGTTGTGTACGATGCAACCGTACACTGTCTGCCGACTAAGCATTTTTACCTTAGTTGGCTATAAATTAATTACGTCAAAGGTAGTACCCGATCAACGGCCATCGCGTGTGCTCCCTCGCTCCTTTGTTATAGTATAATAATTAAATTGGTCCGAGTAATAAATTCAGCAAAAAAACATATATCTGCCGTATTCTTTACCATCTACCGACTACCAAATCTTTACATGGTCCTTCGAAGCCATCGGCCGACATCTCGCGAGTTCTAGTTTTCGTTATTTTTCGGGAGTGACGTGGACATTAGGTACTTGTGAGTGAACCGGTCAGGTGAACTAGCATTGGATTACAGTGTCACGAGGAAAGTGTCAACGTGGTTTCGTATCTAACTAGCTAAGCATACAGGAACGAAATCCTAGCAGCAAACACTTTCACCGGCATCTGTGATTTATCAGCGTCTCGGGCAAGAGACAACCAGCAACTTCAGCAGCAGCAAGTCGGTATATAGCGACAGCTTCATTGTCTAGCCACAGCTTCGCTATCCAGCAGCACCAAAGCATCGCTACTAAGCAGTAGCACTAGCATCTAGCAGCAAGGACGTTAGCGTCCAATTTAGCAGCCATCAACAAGTAAGGTCTTTCCTTTTTTACTTAAGCAGCAAATCAGTAGCATGGAAGAACTTTACGAACAGCAGTGTGAGCTCAGCGAGTTGATAAAGAAAATCCCTATCAACATCAAAAAGGACAGCGCCGATAGAAAAACGGATGATTACTTCAGAAGGCGATTAGAGTTGTTAGAGAGGTATTGGTCCGACTTTCAAAACAACCATTTAGAGTTTTGTCAATATGGGGTCAAGGAGCATCCCTATCTTTCAAATTCCGAGCATGAAGAAGTTAGCAAGGCATATACAGCAGCCAAAGTATTGATTAAGGAGCAACAGCAGCAGCGACAGCAGTTCGGAGGTGATCCAACTCTGTCAAAACCCACTAGAAGTCCCCAGCCCCCATTTAAGCAACCTGAGGTGCCTGAAGAAGGTGAACCATCGGGTCACGAGCAAAAATCAAAAACTAGCATACTTCGTGCAATGGAATCACGGGGCTGCAAAAGCCAATTAGACGATATGATTCGCAAGCAAGCGGCGAATTTTAAGGCGTTCAAGAGAACTATCACGCTTCTCGATGTAGAGTCTATGTCCGAAAAATGGGAAATGGTAGACGCTCTTAAAACACTAGAAGCACGCTGGTCAAAAATTGACTCTCTTCACTGGGAGTTGGACGGCGAAATAAGTGGAGAGGACGACGAGTATGAAGTCGTATTTAATCAGCACGAGCGATCATATACTAAATTAAAGTTAAAGATTAACAGAAAGCTATCAAGCGTTTCCCACCGAGAACACTCCGCTCCTAAAATGGAAATACCTGAGTTTACGGGACGTTTTCAGAACTGGAAATCGTTCAAGGACCTCTTTACAGAAGTCATTCACAACAACCCGATCTTTTCCAAAGCGCAAAAGATGCAATTTTTGAAAGGGAAGGTTATAGGGGAAGCAGGAAAACTTTTACAGCATCTTGTCATTAGCAGCGAAAATTACGACGCCTGTTGGGAGATTCTCAACCGTCGGTATAATAACGAAAGGCTTATTTTCATATCTATAATGAATAACTTACTAAGTCTTCCCAATACTCAGCAGCGATCATTTAGCCATGTTAAAAAATTGCACGACGTAACTCTAGAGAGCATATACGCGATACGGAACTTGGGGATTGACATCAGCACCTGGGATCCGATTCTCGTATATTTACTATCTCAAAAGCTAGACAGCGATACTTACGACGATTACAACGATTCCCTGAAAAATAAAAAACAACAACCTGTGTTGCAAGATTTTTTGCAATATCTGGAGAGCAAATTCACTGGTTGGGAAACATCTCGTCGAAAGTTAGACCAGGTGTCAGCAAAATCCAATAATCAGCAATCATCTAGCCATTCACATCAAAATCCAAAGCCAAACCGTTTCAATAATAATTCAGACCACAGGTCGAATAAACCAGAATCGTATTCCAAAGCCTTACACGTGTCATCGATCAAATGTCAATTTTGCAATAAACAACATGCCCTGTATAATTGCGAAAATTTTCTACGATTGCAAAACGAAGCTAAATTAAATACTGTAGTAAAATTGAAATTGTGCAAAAATTGTTTATTTGATCACAATGGCCAGCAGTACATTTCCGCTAGGCGATGTCGCAAATGCGCAGGAAATCACCACTCCGTTTTACATGACGCATGCTCAAAAAGTAAGTCGCAATCGAATACTGCAACGGCGACAATAAGCGAATCAAATTTAACAGAGGAAAATGTACCGATAACAGCGCATGTCTCACAACACGGTCCTGGTTCCAACGAGGTATTGTTAGCCACAGCTCTAGTTAAAGTAGCAGCGGTAGATGGATCTCATCACATCTTAAGAGCCCTAATAGACCCAGGGTCACAAGTTTCTGTGATAAAAGAGAGTGCAGCAAAGAAATTAGGCTTACAGCGAACAAAATTCAACGGATTAATCGTTGGTATAGGAGAGAACGAAAGCAACTGCAATGGTGTGATCACACTGAACTGCTTTTCTACATACAACGAATTTTCATTTGTTACGGATGTACTCGTTATGCAGAACGTACTTAGGAATATTCCAATTAAATCCTTTGACGCGTCGAAGTGGTCATATTTGGGTAATCTGATATTAGCCGATCCATACTTTGACCGTAGCCGCCCAGTGGACTTACTATTAAGCGCTCAAGTTTATGGTATGATATTGCTGGGAGGACTGATAAAAGGAGAAAGCCTATCACAACCCGTATTACAAGAAACGCAGCTCGGTTGGATAATATACGGCGGCGGTGAAATTCCGTCTTATCAATGCAACGTGGTCGTCAATGATACCCAGGATATACAGCGATTCTGGGAGATTTTTTTTTTTTTTTTTTTTTTTTTTTTTTTTTTATATACGACGATTGAGGATATTAGCGAGCAATCTAACTTATCAGCTGAAGATCAGCAGTGTGTTGACTTCTATTCAGCTACAACAAAACGTCAAGAGGACGGGCGATACGAAGTAAGATTGCCATTGAAACCGGAAATAGGTGAAAAATTAGGTTCATCTAAAGAGATGGCAATCGCACAGTTCCAAAATTTGGAACGCAAATTTAATAAGCAACCAAGTTTAGCGGAACAATATAAAGCGTTCATCAGTGAGTACATAGCCTTAGGATACATGGTGCCGAGTCACAGCAATAATAACAATCGGGTATCATGTTACCTACCGCATCACTCAGTCCTGCGAGCGGAATCTACTACGACAAAGTTACGCGTGGTATTTAATGCGTCAGCAAGGACGTCGAGTGGATATAGCTTGAATGACCTAATGTTTAAAGGACCTAATTTACAGCCGGAAAGCATAAAAAAGGAATGGGTGACAATCAGTGAAGACATGGCGTATATAAATCACTGTGAAATACCGCGCTGGATCGGATGTCAACCCAATGAGGTCATTGAACTCCATGGATATTGTGATGCATCCACCAAAGCTTATGCAGCGGTTAATTACGCATGTCAGCGGAAGAAATATGAGCAATCTACGACTCTTGTTGTTGCCAAAGCACGACTAGCACCTGTATCTAAGAGCATATCATTACCGAGATTAGAGTTAAGTGGAGCATTATTATTAGCGAAGTTAATGACTAAAGTCATTAATAGTTTGAGCGGTCAAAATATACGCATTTATGGATGGACGGATTCAATGGTGGTCTTGGGATGGCTACAGGGCGACCCAGGCCGCTGGAAACCGTTTGTTGCAAACAGAACGAAACTTATAACGGAGGTGATGAAACCCGGCTGCTGGCGATATTATATATCCAAAGACAACCCAGCAGACGCAGCTAGCAGAGGAATCTTAGCTTCTCAACTGAAAAATCAAACTCTATGGTGGCATGGGCCACAGTCATTACACTCTTTTTATGAAAAGGATTCCGCGCCCACTACTTATACCACCGATCAAGAAACAAAAACAAAGTTATCTGCAGGCACAGCAAACTCTGTTCAACAAACTGCCGCGGATAGCATTATCGAAAAGCTGTTATTGAAATACAGCTCGTTCCGTAAGGCAACTAACATTTTAGCTTGGCTATTGCGAGTTATCACTACGATATCATTTACTAAGAACGCAAACAAGCGTCTTAGCCTGCCTGAATTTCGAACCTTATTTGAATTAAGTAATGATCATCAAGAATATGAAAAGAAAGACCAGAAATCAAAATCGCAAAAAGCAGCATGCATACAAGGGTCTATATTTGCATACATTGCAATTTCTTTAATACTTTTTATGTCAGTATTCACAAACACTCAAGCAGCGTTCAATATATCAGAATTACCTAGCAACAATTCCTTATATTTTGAATCGATAGATAATATGCAGATAATACGAGATAAATGGAATCTAATTGTATATTATGATATGAGTCCCTATTGGGAAGGAAACGACGCTGCTACAAAGTTCCTACAGTATTTAGATAGACTCTGCTCATATCTAAACGTCAAAGGTCACTGTAGTACTATAACACTACAATTAAAGCACGACTATACAGAAATACAGCACTACAATAAACTCATGCTTAATCAGCACTTTAGTGCGCACAACAGACAGCGGCGCGGCCTAATCAATGGTGTTGGTTACTTGGCCCACAGTTTGTTCGGGGTATTAGACGAACGATTCGCAGAGCAATACAAAAAGGATATACAGTTAGTAAAGCAAAACGAGCGACACCTAGCTTCTCTATTAAGAAATCAAACTTCTGTCATCGAAGCAGAATACAACGTATTGAAAAGAACAGAGCAATCCATCCAACTGCAACACAAGATGATAAATAAACATCTAAATCAATTAGATAACGCTTCCATTATTCTAAAGAAAGAAGTAGAAAATCTAGAAAGAACTCAAGATTTCATGTTGTCCGCGATCTCAGCTATCAGTTTAATCCAAAATCTTAGAAGTATCCAATGTACCCTGTTGGATACCATCACCGACATCTACCACGGAAAGTTCGACACTCACCTGCTAACCCCTGATCAGCTACAGCGTGAATTAGAATTCATTTTGGGTCAATTACCTAAGGACGTGGCTTTGCCCGTAGACAATATACAGACTGATCTTCGATATATATATAATATGTTGAAAGTGAAAGCTAGAATGATGGAAGATTACCTCATATTTGAGATTACCTTTCCATTGACCAGCAGAGATAGCTACAAAATTTATAGGATACTTCCCGTTCCCCGGCAACTTCAAGGTGACATGATTAGCGTTCTACCAGCTGCAGAATTTATTGCAATAAACTTGAGAAAAGACGCTTTCTTTACAATGTCCTTTCCTGAGCTCCAAATGTGTCTATATAACGAAAATTCATATCTTTGTCAAATTAATAAACCTATAAACCATTTAAACATTGAAGAAAAATTCTGCAAAGTGGACAGTAAACTGAAACAATGCATTGTTATTAAATCTCCATGTCAAGACACCTGGCGACAATTAAGCGTACAATCTAGGTACCTTTATTTTTGTTGTAAGAGTTGTGCGGTAAGGATCATATGTCAAGATCAAGTTGACTTTAAACATATGACTGGAGTTGGAATCATTGAACTAGAATCAAAGTGCGTCATAAAAGGGAAAGATTTTACCCTGTACTCCCATGCTAATTTAGCCAATAGCATTCGAGTAAAATCTGACATTCCAACACCACAGATAGATGAACTAAACCACATAGTTAACATCTCAGTGAGCCACTACCCGGACTACCCAGACCCAGTGAATACAACATTAGCCGATTTAGAGGAACGCATTACACAATTGAAATCCGCCAATACTAACATGGATGACCCACTGTCTTCCCATGACGTCCATCAGTACATTATATGCTACGGATTACTAGCTATAGTAGTTACTTTAGCAGCTTGGTTCCTGTGGAGAAGGAGGCGAGCAGTTTCTACAGTGCAAATATCGTCAGATGTGTCCAGTGTAGTGTTTTCGCGAAAGCAGAGTACGGCTGACCGACAGCCTGAAGTGAATCAAAGTGAAATTACCCATGGCAAAAGGGATAAAGCTACATCACCTATTATTAAAAAATGTCGCTTTATCCCAGAAGAGGTGTAATCTCTTGTATCTCTCGGCCCGGGAGCATGTACGATGCAACCGTATACTGTCTGCCGACTAAGCATTTTTACCTTAGTTGGCTATAAATTAATTACGTCAAAGGTAGTACCCGATCAACGGCCATCGCGTGTGCTCCCTCGCTCCTTTGTTATAGTATAATAATTAAATTGGTCCGAGTAATAAATTCAGCAAAAAAACATATATCTGCCGTATTCTTTACCATCTACCGACTACCAAATCTTTACATGTTGGGTTAGCGGTCGTGTACCAAGTGATTGGTGTAAGGCCGTTATAGTTCCACTTTACAAAGGAAAGGGCTCGCATCAAGACTGCAAAAACTACAGGGGCATTAGCCTACTCAGCGTCGTCGGCAAACTGTATGCGAAAGTGTTGATTGAGAAAGTTATGAAAGAAACCGATGAGAAAATATGGGATGCACAAGCGGGTTTTAGAAAGGGAATGGGATGTACGGATCAGGTCTTTTCATTGCGAAGCATAGCCGAGAAATTTTTGGCCAAGAGTCAAAAGGTCTATTGCGCATTTGTGGATTTGGAAAAGGCCTATGACAAAGTGGTGAGGAATGAACTTTGGTCGGTACTGTCTATGTATGGGGTGAGCAGCAACCTTATTCGAGCTGTGAAGTCTCTCTATGAGGACTCCAGAGCTTGCGTGAGGATACATGGGTCATACACTGAATGGTTTAGTATCCAAAAAGGGGTTAGACAGGGATGTGTAGCGTCACCATGACTGTTTAACTTATTCATGGACAGTTGTTTGCAAGATTTGAAAGATAAAGAATGTGGTTTAAGAATGAAGAATTTACTCGTCAAATGTCTTCTTTATGCTAATGATCAGGTTTTACTGGCGTCATCGGCAGATGAGTTGCAGGAGATGGTAACAACTATGCATGAAGCTTTTGAGAGGAAAGGAATGAAAGTGAATGTTAGTAAGACAAAAGTTATGGTTTTTGAAAGAGATGAATGTGTGACAGAGTGTAGGATTTGTATAGATGGAGAAAAAGTGGAACAAGTGAATGAGTTCATATATTTGGGAACATTGTTTACGAGAGATGGAAAGCATGAAGAAGATGTTGAAAGGAGAGTGATGGCTGGAAATAGAGTGAATGGGGCACTACACAACTTTATGAGCAGCCGGAAAGTGTCCGAAAAGGCACGACTGGCTGTACATGGAGGAGTATTGGTGCCGACTCTTATGTATGGTAGTGAAAGTTGGGTGTGGCAGAAAAAGCATCAGAGTAGAGTAAATGCAGTAGAAATGCGTGCGTTGCGAAGTATGTGTGGCTTGACCTTGAAAGATAGAGTGAGAAATAGCGTGATAAGAGAACGATGTGGAGTGATAGAAGATGTAGTGATGAGAATTGAGAGAGGAATGTTGAGATGGTTTGGTCATGTTGAGAGAATGAATGAAAGAAGACTAACGAAACAGGTGTATGAGGCGAGTGTGGATGGTACCGTCGGAAGGGGAAGACCTAGGCGCACATACCTGGACCAAATCGGGGAAGTTTTAGAAAAGGGGCAGGTCAGGAGTACTCTAAACCGACGAGCATGCATGAAGAATGTAATGAGAGTGAATGAAGCGAGAGTAATATGTCAGGATCGTAGCAAATGGAGATCCGTGATCTCTGCCTACCCCTATGGGAGACAGGCGTGATTTTATGTATGTATGTATGTTACTCATTAAAGATTTTTTCACTTCTATTTTAAATTTATTTGTTGGCATATTAATCAAATCCTGAGGAATTTTATTAAATATTTTTATACAGCTTCCTACAAATGAATCACCAACCTTATGAAGCCTAAGTTTTGGTACAACTAGTTTATTCTTGTTTCGCGTATGAAAATTATGTACATCAGATAGTTTTTCGAAAAGATTTAGGTTTTTATTTCAATATGTCATAGACTTCAGTGTGAACGCAAAGGTGTTTTAAACTTGTCAGCTTTAGTTTTCTTGAATTTTGAAGTTGACATATACAAACAATAATAAACAATGAAAATAAAACTAAAAGAATTATTATACAACTTTTAGCAAAATTAATTTAAAGTACGTCGTGGTATTCCTCTGCATCGCATGCCTCTTGTGGAAGCGTTCACAGAAGACTGGCAGCATTGCCACGTTCATTGTATGGCAATGATTATTCTCTGACCTAAAAAGAAGCCAGCTGTCTCGTCACATACCTACTATGCGAACGAAAAACTGTCTGAGATAGAGTCAATACACGTATAAAACAAGTAATTATGTTTCTAATCTATCATGGTCACTCACATTAGTATTTTTTATCTAGAATTTCTACGGGATTAAAATAAGGGATGAAATTATTTTTAAACTATATTTTAGGCCCGTAGAAACAAAATTTTCAAAAATCCTTTCTTGGTGGATGTTAACAATGTTATTTTTAAACTATCGCGGTGGAATTCATAATATACAAAAGCTCGGTACTTTTCGCGATAAAATACTACTAGGAATTTTTCTAAGTTTGCCCCTTAATTCTAATAATTTTATTGTATTAATTGGATATACTTAACTTAAGACTTGATGACACTGTTATATTAGGGGCCTTATTATCGGCAGCGGGAGCGAAAATAGTAAGTTCCATAATTTAAGTGCGAAAAATCCCGAACCGTTTTTTTTATACCACTTAGTTGGCAGAGAAGCACACGGCCCACCTGATGGGAAGCGGTTACCGTGACCTATGGACGTATGCAACACCAGGGGTGTCACACTCGCGCTGCCGACCATGAAGAAACCTTCTGATGCCCCTCTTGAAGACCCCATATTGTAGGCGCTTGGGAAAACCGCAGCAGGGAGGTCATTCCACAGCTTGAGTGTGCGTGGTATGAAGTTGTATAATTATGGATGTTAACAATGTGAAAAGTATCCGCTGCCAAAATTTCAAGTTTATAAAACCAGCGGTTCAGACCCCGAGTTGATGAATTATACTATGGGAACAAGTAACTTTGTTTATAAGACTTGACTTCGGTTATCCGTACAAAAAAAAGATTGAGAACAATTAGTAGCCAAATACATGATTAACTTTGCCCAACCTACTTTTGCGATAGTACTAGCTGTTTACGAGCAAAATGCGAGAATACAATAATTTTTACCTTTGACCTTGAATAAAAAAAACACAAGTCCTAACGTTGGGGAATTGATATTTCTTGTATTATGATGTATTTAAGACCGCTACCAATTTTCAGCTCTATGCGACTTTATGCAAGCTTACCATTTTATTTCTTCTATTTTGCCTGGATTATATATATTAAGAACATTTGGTCGGCAGACAAGCACACAGCCCACCTGATGGAAAGTGGTTACCGTGGCCTATGGACGTGTGCAACACCAAGGGTGTCACACTCGCGCTACCAACCCTGTAAGCACAAGAGTTTCTGTGCCGTCAGTGTAAAAGCAGGACAAGCTTTTGGACTTCAAACTGAGAGCACTAAAACTCTCCAGTGAGCTCTGGCTACCCTACTCACCGCCGGAAACACAACACGAGGTTATTATGGCCGCAGTATGTTGTAGGCCGGAGGTACTTCTCCAGTCGGACTGCTCAATTGGACGGAAATACCGCCGTATCCTTAGCAGTTTATGTTTATTACGCAGATTTCTGTTAGTAATGAAACTTAATTTTGTAAAGTTTTTTATTAATCTTATTAATTTTACAATCATGTCAAGAAATAATATATTAATTTTAAATACAATAAAACTAAAATAACTATAATACAAAAGTACGATATATTTTCCTGATATACCTACATTATATTTTCTAATATATATTGGGAACACACAGTTAAAATATCAATATCCTTAAATCGTTCCCTGAGGGACTCTTTCTTGCCTGAACAATAAATGGCACCTTTGTATATATGTTCCTATTTATCAATCGTGTTTGAACTACAGGATAACGGCTCATGAATTTTCGTCGAATGAAAACACCAGGCTCAGGGATAAGCTTCCGAAAGCCATATTTCATTTACGCTTGATGCAAAACAGCGGGCGCGGCAGGCGGAAATAATACACTTCTACAAGTTAAAAGCGTGTGGAGAATGTTCAATAAAACGCAGGCTACACAAGCCGAATGTGGAAAGAAACTACTCCCTATTACTTTACTAGTGTAATACATACTCGCCGGGATATTTACCATGTTTATTACTTTTCTTGAGCAACCGCAATTTTGGCGCTGTTTCAAGCGCCATTAAAGGTATAGTCTCTCTCTAACAAACCTGATGTGCGATTGCGTGAATGATGTATATGCCGACATACAATATAATGCCTAGATTCGCCTAAGGATCAATCTAGGCACAATTTATGTCGATCGTTCTAAAGGCCAAGACTCTGATACTGCTAATTTATAAACCACTGTCATTCCACGAAAACAGAAAAAACAAATTATTTTAGACTTTTCTGCTATGCTGTTAACGTTTAAAACTAAACGACATTTTCGATTAAGAAATAGAAAAAATTGGATCGGATCAGGCGGAATCCAATTTTTTCTATTTCTTAATCGATTTGAATAGTAAGCATACTAAATGCTTTAAAATTTCATTCAATAAACGACATTTTGTTGAGTGAATGAAAAAGTCTTTATACCCGACTGCGCCAGCAAGTGTTATGGGGGTATGTATGTTTGTATATATGTAGTTTTCTTTGTTCTCCGCTACAAGCTTACCAGCTGGATGGATTTCGATTAATGGAGTTCCAAATGAAAGATTAACTTAATTTTCAAAACTCAGTCGCATCCGAAGCTTTCATCTCAGGGTCTGGGGTCTGCTTCACCAGTCTAATTGCGGACTGCCATATGAACTCCATAACCCAAATGCGATACCGAAGCATTTCAGCTAGACCAGTTTTTGGACTTTTTAAGGCTCCAACAACCCGTAAGAACCTCTATAGATGTTGGTATGGCAACCCGGATCGATAACTTAACGTGCTCGCAACGAAGGATCGCAAGTCAAGCTGCCCGCGTACGAAGGCAACTCGGGCGTCGATGAATGACCTCCGCCCCCCATGAGCGCAGGACTGGGGGTGACTGGTGGAGCCGCCTGTCACCCTGGCAGAAGCAGACTGCAACGGCGGCGTGCCTAGCGCGCCTCCCCATTCCGGGGACGAGGACTTTGTGGTGGAGCCACACCCGAGGAGAGGGCTAGATCGTGCGAGGGATATGCCTGTCAACCTCACCTTCGGCAACCAAAAACGACGCACGGGCGGAGTGCGTTTTTGTCGGTTCGAGTCCGAAATAAGCTTTTCCGCCGGCTCCGGTGGGGTGTACCCGTGGGAATTTGCGCACGTTAAAAAAGTGCTCTCCGAGCTCCGAAATCTCCGACTCGGGCCCAAATTTACCTACGTACAAATTTTCATTCAAAAATATAATTATGTTATTGGAGCGCTTACTGAAATAATAAAGCGTAAAATATTATATATAAGAATTGCTCTTTTAACAGTAGATACCTATATTCTAGACTCTTTTATTGTTTCGTAGAAATTTCCTTCAGTAAAATACTAATAGGTTTATTTTGAACTGAAATGTGTTTTTTCAACACAATTTAATATTTCCATATTGTGAATAATATACCTGAAATTACTCACATTATATCCTCAAGGGTTATTTGGATTTCATTATCTGTATTTGAAATTTTTATTGCCTTTCATATTGCAAGGTAATAATCCTGTCAATATACATACATACATACAATCACGCCTCAATTCCCGAAGGGTTAGGCAGAGGGGAATTAACACCCACATTTCACCAATTATTGAATTCGGTCCCACGTAATAGGGAGTGAGCTTATTGCCATATTCCGGGCGCTATTGTTAGCTCGAGCCATGCATCTAAGACTGAGTCTGGGCTGTATATATGTATCTGTCTGATGTTTAACAACCCGCTCCCTTAGTCGCCTTGTACGACACCGTAAAATCAACCACCGTAAAAAATTGTTTACTTGCTATTATATATATATATATATATATATACGATTAGCGCATTCAAGAAAACAATTTTTTTACTTTATAATATTAGTGTCGATGTTGGTTACTTTTGTTCGTAGTTTGACTAAAATATATTCGTACCGGAATTCAGTTAATTATCCCTAAATCAGTCACGGATGTGGTTCCGCATTCACCAAATTAATTAACGTAGATTGTGTTCAGTTGAATTGAAGTTGAGTGGGAGTACATGTTTTGAGTGAAGTCGCCCCTCCCTATGTCACTTTCGTGGTTATATTGTAAGGGAAATTAAAGACTACGCTAAAACAAATTCAATTTATTTCTACGTGTGGTTTGAAGTGACAAGTCAAACAAAGTCTACTAACAAATAGTATATAAAATGAAGAGGAGGTAGGACAATTGAGCAGTCCGACTGGGGAAGTACCTACAGAATACCGCGGTTACAATAAATTCGTGTTGTTCCCATCGGTGAGTAGGGCAGCCAGAGCTCACTGGAGAATTTGTGCTGTCAGTGGGATGACTAAAGGCTTGTCTTGCTTTGTCCTCTACACTGACGGCACAGAAACTCTGTGCTAACAGGGTCGGCAGCGCGTGTGTGGCTTCTCTGGTGTTACACACGTCCATAGGCCACGGTAACCATTTTGCATCAGGTGGGCCGTGCGCTGGTCTGCCACCTGAGTGGTATAAAAAAACACAAAAGGTTGGTGATTTGGCTATTGTTGAAAGATGTTTTCTGCTCTCTACTAAGTGTAATTTTATTTAAGTAAGTATTTTAATCTATTGCACGAAACATGGTCAGGTACAAAGATGTTAACATAAATATAATAGAGTACAGCATGTCTCACAGAACTTTCTGCATGCAACGTTGTCTATCAAATCAAACTATAAAAGCGTTTTTGACAAATATTATGCCCAAGAAATTGAATATATATGAAAAATTAAGGCGATCATGTCAAAAGTTAGAATGACTCAAAAACCAAATGTCAAATTTACTTATTGGAACCTAAATGTTAAATAAATATGAAAATTAAAGTAAACATGTCAAAAGTTAAAATAAACCGCAAATACTGTAATCTGACAGGTGACTATGTTTCGGCTCAACCGTTTGGGGTTGAAACGTTAGGGACGTGGGGTCCAAGTGCCCGTTCTCTATACAAAGACTTGGCAAAGCAGCTGATCGACGCCACGCGTGACCAGAAGGCTGGTTATTATCTTGCACAGAGGATAAGCATTGCCATTCAACGTGGCAATGCTGCCAGCCTTCTGAGTACGTTACCGTTCGGTGATGATGCGGCGGAATTTCATGACGCATTATGTATGTAATTTTAATTTTTATTTTATTTCAGTGTATTTTAGTAGGTAATATTAATTTTTATCCATATTAAATGTTCATTTTTTTACTGTCACAAAATGATCACTTTAGTAAAATAAGTCAAAATCGAAATGACAAACTTACAAAATATGTCATAAAAGTTAGGAACAGTCAACATTGAATGAATCTGTTTTGTTAGTGTGACTGCGAGCGCTGTACTACTCGCATGATACTTGCATCGTGGCTAGCGACAGTAGCAACGCTATAAAGATAGATTATTAGCTGATAACAAACGAGATACAGCCGTGAGCACTGGCGGCAGTATCTTACTCGCTCTCAAGTAAAATACGTACAAACATAATCACGCGTTTATCCCCGGAAGGTTAGGCAGAGGTGAAATTAACACCTACATTTCACCAATAATTGTATTCAGTGCCACGTAATAGGGGGCGAGCCTATTGCCGTCTTCCGGGCACAATTGATGACTCGAGCCTTGTATCTGTGCCTGATTCTGTGTTGTATATATCTGTCTGATGTTAAACAGCCCTATCCCTTAGTCGCCTTGTACGACACCGCATGGGAAGAGATGGAGTGATCTATATTGTACTTAGCCGGGAACCACACTACTAAAATATGTAAAAATATTAGATTGTAACTTTCTGCCTTGTGATTATACCTAACATGAATATTTTTGAAAACGAGAACGAGAAATAAAATTCAATGATTACGAAATTATGTTAATTGTATTTGTTTTTTTTTTCTGCCAAAAATATATTCCTAAAATAGACCCAACAGAATTTGTTAGCCAAAAGAGTCTTTTATTTCTTTCTATGAAATTCACAGATAAAAATATCGGTTTTGATGGCACATTGATATGCAAAATAATCTTCCTTCATTGTATTTTCGATAGTTTGCTTGAAAGAGCTCTTTACATAGAATGGTTGTGATGTCCATTATGATAGTTTTATTTGGCGAGTTTTCTGATTTGATTCTATTATAGCTGGCAAGTCACGTACGCTTTTACATAAAGGCATTAGATACGTGCTTCTCAAACACTTCGGTTTGGTTTAAATATTTGAATTTTCTCAAAGGAACTTAAATAAATTATATTTAGTAGGCGTTGGAACATATCGCTTCACTATCCTTTATTTATATTTATAGTTCAGTTCTAATTCGTCTCAGATTCCAAAATTCCTTATTCGTCTTACATTTTGTGCTACACATTAAATTTTATAACAAAATATATTGCGAATAAGTAAAACAGCAAACACAAATCCATTTGGCCATAAGTTAGCTGACGCACCTCTTTTCGGCCCACCAGAGTCAGAGACTTTTTTGTAACACAAAGTAAACAAATAAATGTTATTCTGATTCTGATACGGCGCACCTAATGGAAAGTTACCGTTGGCTTTATCCATGTGCAACACCAGAGGAGTCACACTCGTGCTGTCAACCCTGTACGAACAGAAAATTTCTGTACCATCAGTGCTGAAGACAAAGCAAGTACCAATCTTTAATCTTCCCACTGACATTATAAAAACTCTTAAGTGAGCGCTGGCTACTCTACTCACTACTGGGAACACAACACGACGGATTTTGCTATGACACGAAATAGCAGAATCCAAACCAAGGTACAAGTGCTAATCACAAGTACCATTGTCGACCAAGGAATCTAAAAACGTCCTATAAATATTTACAGTATTGCCTCATGAAACCTTAGTAAATGGATTATTAGTAGATTGTACACAATAGAAAATCTTTGCAGTCAGCACAGCCTTGTTGTCTTCGCCAATTCAGTTCCATTTAATTAACTTTTTGTTTAATTAACAAAGTGCTCTAAGCTACCTGTAAAAGGTTCAGATAACTGTATAATACTTAGTAACACTTTGCTAGTCTCCAAAGTTCTCGAAATAAGGTCGCCCTTTATTTATTTATATGAAACTTTATGCACGATCAACTAATTATGAACAAAGGATTATTTACTTCACCAAGTATACCCAGCTTTTCCTATTTTATTTCATTATTCTCTGCGCATTTTCTCATCTGAGTTGAGGTCGGTTTTCCAGTTTGTGATATGGCTGAACTCCGTGAAGTGACTGCCATCTGTCCATAACTATATTTAAAGTTCTATATTCCTGTCTTCGGTCTACAGTACGGAAGAATTAACTAGGAAAATTCTTGCACCTACACTAGTTGATTCTGAAGTACTGATGCAGTGAATGCTTGGAAAACTGCATGTCAAAACACCGATCTTCCAGGGAACCTATTCTCACAGTGTCAGTGGGACGGGCCGCTCTGCAGCTTAGTACTGCTGAGCGTGCTCATTTACTGGCGGTTGGAGTGTGGGAATCGGGTCTTTGGCTACAAACTCTTCCGTCATCTAACGTGGGGACTATGTTAGATAACACTACCTTCCGTATTGCGACGTGCCTTCGCTTAGGTGCACCGTATGTTTCTCCGCATCAATGCCATAGTGAAGAAGCAGATGACCGACTCGGATACCATATCTTATCGTGCTGCAGGAGCGCGGGGCGAATTCCACGGCACGCCAGCCTCAACGACATAATCCGCCGTGCTCTTGTCACCGCCGCCGGTGTGCCAGCTGTGCTTGAACCAAACGGTTAGGCGCGCAACAATGGCAGGAAACCGGATGGTATGTCATTAATGCCATGGAAAATGGGTAGGATTCTGGTGTGGGACGCAACATGCGTCGATATCATTGTTCCTACCCATATACCTGGCACTGCTGGCTGTGCCCGTGCTGCTGCAGCTTCTGCAGAGGCTCTTAAGTGGCGCAAATATTAAAATCTAATTGGTGATTATGAATTTGTATCGTTTGGAGTTACGTTTGGGCTGTGGGATCCGAGCACCCTCAATTTCTTCAGAGAGATTGCGAAGCGTATGGTCAACGCTTCTCGTGACCAGAGAGCTGGCTTTATTTTAGGTCAGAGAATAAGCATTGCCATACAACGTAGCAATGCTGCTAGTCTTCTGGGAACGCTACCACAAGAAGCATGCGATGCGGAGGAATTCCACGACGCATTTTAACTTTTGTTTAATTATTATTTTTATTAATGTATAACAGATTTAATTGAACATCATATATCTAAAGTAGTTAGTTACATAGTATAGAATTTTATATATTAGAAATATTGATTAGTAGTCCTATAGTTAGACAAGTCGGACTTTTAAGGGCTGCAAGTACCCGTAACGACTGCTAGGTATAGATGTTCTTATGGCAACTGGAACCGACGGCTTAACCTCTCCGAGGCACGACCAGACCAATGCAAATACCTATATTCATGCATACAAATATTTAAACTGAGCGGAAATCGAACGTGCGCCCCTGCGTAGCAGTTGCGTTCTCTATTTTGTTAAATTAATCAGTTGTTTTTCATATAGCTTCTTAAAGTAGCACACACACACGCACCATGTATACACAAACACTTTCACACATAAATCGTTATTAGCTCATCATCATTATCGTCATCTCAATTTGTCTTTTGCTTGTGACAAGGACAAGAAGGAGATATGTGTTGTATGACAAATTTCTATAAGCCCGTGTTGACTACAACAGATAGAAGTTCTTAAATTGTATTACAAATAGCAATTTATTCCTAACATTCTTACGATAGACTTTCAGTCGAAATTTTTTCACAAAATTTCATATTGTTCATTCGCCATCTCCAAAAATTAATTAAAAAAAAAAACATGTACTTACAAATGAAGTGCTAAAATGCTTTAACGTTTCTTGTCGAGCATTCAAATATTGTCGACACATTGTTAGGAAACTTGACACTCCGACATAATTCGTTATTTCGTGTTCTACCAAATATTCCCAACTTAATGGTGGCTGTATTTTTGTTACAAAATATATGTTTGGTACGTTTTTTTTTTGTTTATGTTTACGTTTTCCTTATCATTATACCCTCGTGCCTACTAGTGTCAATAATATTGTTGACATAGTTATTTTTGCAAGTTGTTTTGAAATTGCGATGCAATGCCGGTTCTACGAACTTCATGATCTCAATTTGTCTTTTACAAATTACTGGTCATTTGACAAATTGTTGTAGTGACAAGTAGACATGTGCAGTACGACAATTTTTTATAAGCCTGTGCTAATATTCGTACAATAGACTTTCATTCGAGGTTTTTATCACAAAGCCCCATATTGTTCATTGGCTATCTCCAAAAATTTATCTTGTCATGTACCTGTGTATAGGTATTAGACAAGATGTTCAGAACTAAAATTGTGACATGGTACTTGAGTGAGGCGGACATGAATTTTGAATTTGGAATTTGGAACAGGGCGGGGCGTGGAAATCAGCCCTCCTAGACAAGTGGCGATTTGTTTCCCGATGACGTATTGTAAAATAGAATAATAAATAGATTAAGATAGGAATAATTGAATCTGTGCAGGCGGAATACGAACCCGCGATTTTTCCCTTACTGGGGAATGCTCTGACCACTGAGCTACTGACCCTCACCGGGAGCCATCCAATTTTTTCTATATATCTGTTATTCTATTCTACAAACGCACGTCGTGGTTCCCGCACCCGAGGGAGCTACCTCGAAAACGAAGACGGCTCTCGGTCTACTGGGTGCGATGGAAATACCTTATGGGGTGTAAGGACATCTGAAGATCTGAGACAGTGTAGGGTTATAGTCGATTAGAGTTCGACATGTGCACATCCGCGACGTTCGGTGGGGTTGGGGAGAGGGGTATCGGAAGGAATTCCGCACAAAATAAAGTTTTGTTTTGACAAATCATACCTACTGAACAGTCAAGTAATAGATAAATCTGAGATACTTCAAGTTAATGACGTGAAGCTTTCACTATAAATAATGTTGAGAGTAGGAGTCTCTTAGAATTCATTTATTTAGATCCTTTTGCAACCCACGCACAAGAGATCAAAGTAAAGGTATGATTTCGAAGGCGACCGCATACTGCTGCTGTGTATTTTTATGTGTGCTGCAATTCATTGCGGCTTTTCAATGATGCCATTTATCCGTGTAGAAGTTTAGCAAGTAATGTATTTGAAAATATGTCAACGCATAGTTTTGTAAACAATCTCGTAGTCTGTGATAGTAGACTTAAAAGAAATTGCCAATCTTCCCATGGCAACTGAATACGCTCTTTTAACAAGCTGCCTATTGAAATTAGGGACTTACCTGTGAATAAATTTAAAAATGTACTACGGAGTAAATTGTGCCAGAAAGGCTAGTATAAAATCTAAGAATACTGAGATTATAAACAAGCTTGGAAATGAGCTGGTCACTCAAATATGCTACTCAAGTAAATTATTGTATTTAGATTAAGTAGACTTA
The DNA here is from genome assembly GCA_963662185.1 of Eilema griseolum. Classification (NCBI taxonomy): domain Eukaryota; kingdom Metazoa; phylum Arthropoda; class Insecta; order Lepidoptera; family Erebidae; genus Eilema; species Eilema griseolum. Next base: position 10,634,467 of record OY759239.1, on the reverse strand, counting down.
GTAAATGTTTGTAAATAAACAAAAAAAAAAGCTCGCTGAGTTTTTTACCGGGGTCTTCTCAGGTCAGGGTCGCGTTTGTTGTCCATTTCCTAAACTAGTATTTTTATATTGATGTTTTGTAAGTTTCAATTGAATGGGATATGGATTGGAATAAATATTATTAATTTTGACTTTGAGTTATAGACAAATGAGTGGATTGCGGGAATAATTTTCTTTTATTTCAATGGAATATTTCTGTGCGTTTGAATGACGTTTCGTCAATTTACATACATTACTTTTAAACTTTGATACAGATTAACGGCACTATTGAAAAGCAGCAATCAATTAAAACCATAAACAAAATTCCTCCACACAAACAGCTCCACGTTTGCAGTCGTCGCATGCGGTCACCTTCGGAATCACACCTTAATGAGGGATAAAAGTACTTTGCTTTGAAGTACTACTTTAATTCTTTATCTTAAGCTTTACATTCATCATCGTCATCACGTCATCACGATTGAAATTTTTATACTTTTTTATTTCAATTGCTTCCCTAACCAGTCTTGGTATATAGTGGCGTTCTGTCGAGAGCATCTGAGGGTTATGTAGCTCGATCCAGTGGTTCGTACCGGACTCCAATAAATGTTGAGCGATTGCAGATTTATGCGGTTCATCTTTTTTGACTGCCCTGATGCGTTCCTTGATTCGGCATGTAATTGTCGGACTTTTTAAGACTCCAATTACCCGTAACGACTGCAATAGACATTGGTATGGTAACTGGGACCGATGTCTTAACATGCTCTCCCGATGCACGGAGAGGTCTCTATGTCTTTAGGATGATCATCCATAATAACAACGACATGACTACTGTTGCTTAACCTAGCAATATCCTACTTGGTTACCACTTACTCACGAGTCTCTCTTCAATCCTAAAATTTATATTGTATGGTTATATTTCTATGTTCCTAAAAAAACAACGCGTAGACGGTACCTAGCAAAAGTTTCGATGTTCGTCTTAGTATGGGATGCGACTCACACGATCTTTTTTTTTCACATAAAGTTTGTCCTAACCGTTACGCACTTTTTTTATACATACATACATATAATCATGCCTTTATCCCCGGAGCGTTACGCCATTCTTTTTCTACCTACGCCTACTACAGTGTGTTTTAACACGCATATGGTTTTTATTACCTCGTAGACAGTTCTAACGATGGAGAAAATGTCTGTAGAAAACAATTTGGAGCCAAATATAACGGCAATCAATTACTTTAGTTACTTTTTTTGAATACTTTCTTGTACCTTTCAGCACTTTGTTTTCTGGGTAAAAATGAATGATTGCATTAGGGCTGGAAAACGTATTTTCACGAGATTATTTTTACTGTTATAATTCTGTAGTATTTAGGAATTGATCCATGTGGTGACGGAGAAACCACCCAATTTTATCTGAAGGACGTCGTAAGAGGCGACTAACGGATAAATTACGTTGACGATATCACGGCAAGAGTATTAAAACTTGAAATAAAACCCTGCACCAACCAGTTTGGCCAGCGTAAAAGTAGGCCAAAGCTTACCAACATTAGGAGAGGCCTATGTCTAGCAGTGGACTGGGTTACGCTAATTGATCAATTGATAGGAATTGTTAAAGGGATTTAGGACTGAAAGTCATCTGCGTCAGTAGGTTACAATCTGCTGCAGTCCACCAGCTTGTCGTGTTCTTCCTTTTAATGTATCTTCACACTGCTAAGGACATAAATAGGCATACAACACCTTTATATGTGAGGGTGTGTGGAAAAAAAGGTCTCTCCTTATTACTTTGGCTGTATGTATCTTTTTTGTAGAATTGGGTGGTAGGTAGCAGCTTGTCCACTGCGCGAGAGAAGCGCTGCTATGTCCGGTCCTAGCACCCCGGGCAGTGTGTATCAATATACATAATATAATGTAGGATTTTTTTTTTTAATTTAAGGAAAGAGGGTTACCATCACAGACACGTACCGTGTTACAATTCTGTTACAAATCTTAGCTTGACGGCCTCATCAGATGTTTTTTCACGCTCTGCTTAAGGAACCCGGGACTGTAGGATTATAATGTTGTGAGTACTAACTAACTACACTACGACAAATTTTTGAAAATTTCAACAGTAAGAGGATAAAATCGCTAGCCACAAATAAATAATATGAATATATACATATTCATAAGCAAAATTCATTTTCTGTTTAATTGAAAAAGTTTTATTGAACTAGTAAACCCTCTTTTATGCTATTGAGCACGGTTATTAGATAGCTTTTGAAAGTTCATCGAAAATTTGTCAAAACAAAAAGGTATAATAGCTCTTGAGAATTGTGATGAAATTGTTACTTCATGTTAAAATTTTAGTTCACCACATTTTATGTCTAAAGTTTGTGTGTCTAGATATACTTAAATATTTGTACAGGTCAAAATTAGGTTGAAAGATAAGGCAGCCCTCACAGTTCCCCTTCGGACCAAAAACTAACTCATTTTTATAAAATTGTCAGCAAATTTTGGTTACCATAAGTCGGTAAGTACGTACCACGGTCTTGCAAGAGGGCCATATCGTGAGAGATGGCCCTGAGTCGACCGGGGTGCGAGTGATATCCTTGTCAACCTCACCTTCGGCAACCAAAACAACCCACAGGGGGCGTGCGTTTTAGTCGGTTCGAGTCCTACATAACCTCTTCCACCGGCTCCGATGAGGAGGTATCCGTGGGGATTTTGCGAACGTAAAAAAAAAACCACGGTTTTGGCGACTAATGTAATCTAACTAAGAACATCAGAGAAACAGAATCTAAATTCTTGTACTACAAACTTTCCAATGATACCCCTCATGATTACTTTCATCATGCAGTTTAGACAGGAAAATTGCACAACAACCTTCGTTAAGTTCATATTCAGAGCTTGCTTCGTATGTCCAAAAAAGTATAATTGGTTTACTTCACTAGTGCGAGCGATTGTCGTATTCGTATTATTTTGACGTATTCAGAAAGTTCTCTTTAGGTTAATGTTTAAGGGGATAAACGTGTACTTGTTATTTTATTAGTATCATTACACATGTAATTTCACCCAAAACATATAAACTACTATCTACTTTCCGGTTCCGTGGATTGAATATCGAGTAACCGTCGCGTGTCGGTAATAAAAAGCCGCCTCCATCTCTTTTCATCGTCATACAAATAAACGCTACAAATAAAACGACAACTCAAAGACATTGTGTTCATAATACTGAAACTGAAGTGTATGAAATATGTATCTGTCTTTCACATTGTCTGAGCCGCTATCAGGTATCGGAGCCGATACCGCTGTGTTGATCTGATATAGAATTACTGAAAATGACTCGAACTGACTACAGCTTTCACACAGAGATTAAAACTGCGACCAACTTTCGACGCTAATGGCATTTTCTTAATTACGTGTCTTACGTATTAATACATGACACTAATCACGAATATAAAAAAAACTCGAAACAATGTCATGTCAATAAGGTTGAAAATTGCTTGTAGGTCTTTGCTAGGTTTTTTCATCCCTAGCATTGTTAACTGGTCTGTGCTATCGAGCAAATGGCCGTATCGGACCAATTTTATGAATTCAATGAAATTTTATAGCATTTAGTATGCTAACTATTAAAATTGTTAACCGTCGCCTTAAGACGTATATATGAATAAAAGAATTTGAATGGTTTTGGGCGAAGGTTCTGTGGCTTAGTGGTCAGAGCGTCCCCTTGTAAGGAAAAGATCGCTTCGATTGGTTTTTCTATTTTTTTTTTTTCGAAAGGCGGGATTCGAACCCGCATGAACTAATCAGTTTTTTGTATATCTTAATCAATTTTATGTGTGAGAAAACAGCACATTATGTGCGATATTGGCTATCGTCGTCAGACACCGATATCGGACCGGACAATGCGAAAAGTGCCTTAAAGCTGTTTTCCTTTCAACAGTTAATATACAGGATGACAGACTCTGTGGCGTGGCGGTACTGAACGTGACTGCTACGCAGGAGGCACGGGTGCGATTCACGATCAGTGCAAATATTTGAATGCATAAATATGACTATATGACAATGCATATAGCGCAATGCATATAATGCATATAGACCAATGTCTGGTCGTGCCTCGGAGAACGCGTTAAGCCGTCGGCCCCGGGTATCATACAAACATTTTTTAGTAGTTACGGGTAGTTGCAGCCATAATAAAAACAATTCCACAAGCCAACTAGCTTATTCAGCCGTTCAGTTAACAGGCTAGCCTGTGTACTAAACAGCACCATTTAATTATCACTAACAATAATGCTGAAAAGATAAGTATCAATTTTTTTTTCAAACAACTTAGTTAGCAGACAAGCACACGGCCCACCTGATGGAATAGGTTACCATGACCTATGAACGTGTGTAACACTACTGGAGTCACATCCGTGCTGCCGACCCTGTAAGAACAGAGATTTTATGGGCCTTCAGTGCAGAAGACAAAATCAGGATTCACCTGAAAGATATAGTCTAAACTACTATCTAGACTATAAATAGAAACCTGAATCTAAAACACAATCAAATGGCAAAGGCTCTCTGACCGTGTACGTAAGCACAGACTAGATAAATATGTAGTACTGACGTATATTCTTACTAACAGTTCTAAACGGAACACTACACCCATTCGGAGTCTTTCTTGTTAGAAATGTTTGTAGTCTCAGAAAGGTATTGAATAAAGCTGTTCTTTGTACAGTAAGGCTTAAAACAGATCACTGAGCACCTATTTCAAGCAAAGTAAAAAAGCTTTCAGATAATGAAAATGTACTTTTCTATTTCTAGCCGTATCTAGCCTTTGTTTAGACTTCATTTATATTTTAAAATCGAAATTGGATATTTTAACCCTCACTAAGACCATTGAGACCAGCCAATCTCATCTGTAGCTGGTATGTACATTAGCTGATTAACGAATGCGACAATGATGTAAGCTTTAATCTGTTCAGACGGAATCGCTTCCATTAATAGACAAGGCTTCGGAGATGAAAACCTTGGATGCCACCAAAAACAACGTTAAGATGATGATGTATAGGGTAGGGCCCAATACATCCAACCTTGTCAAGACAGGTTAATAGTGACCTTAAGGTCTTCAATCCCTTGACAATCAATGAATCAATTAGCCTATCGCTGTCCATTGCTGGACGTAGGCCTCTCCCAATGTTGGGAGGCTTTAGCCTATCTACTGCTGGTTTTATTTTTCCTTCTCTTGCAGTGATATCTTCTATGTATTTTTTGTTAGTCGCCTCTTACGATACTCTTTGGATGAGATGGGGTTCCTTCTCCGTCACCACTCGGATACCTTCCTTTGGCAACCTTAGTCATATTTGTTTACTATTTTATAAACATATTAACTGTAAAACCAGATGGCGCGTGGAGTCTCTTCATACTTTTTCAGATTCAAACTCTCCAGGCATTTCTGGAGCTGGAGATATACGTATCTATTACAAAATTAATTCGCCTTTTATCTTTGTTACAGGAATAACCTCAATCACTACCCTCACAGTGATATCCTTCGAGCGCTACATGATGGTGACCAGACCTCTGAATTCCCGACACCTGAGCTCCAGAGGCGCTGTTTTGTCCATAGTATTCATATGGACATACTCCTTAGCATTAACCACACCACCGCTGATGGGGTGGGGTGCTTACGTCAATGAGGCTGCTAATATTAGGTAAGGGTCAATCAATCATTCAAATAACCTATCGTAGTCCACTGTTGGATACGCTGTCCAGACGGGTTGGTACACGGCTTTATTTCAAATTTTCCTTCTCTCGTAGATATATTCTCATCTGCGTATTTCATGTTAAGGTGTGCTCTTACGTAACGTAACTTTTATATTTTTATCCAACTTTGGTGGCAGACAAGCACGCGGCCACCTGATGGGAAGCGTTTACTGTGGCTTATGGACGTGTGCAACTCCAGGAGCATCACACTCGTACAGGCGACGATGTATTTCTTTGTGGCATATAATCTTGATGATTTTCATGTTCGCAATAAGTTAGCTGTCATGTCGGTAGGTGCCTCAGAGCTCGGAGTCCACTTATCGTGTAATGTTCGGCTTTTCTAAAAGCAATTAACGTATGGCCTCCTAGCCTCAAGTTGATCGGCAGCTAGTAGAGGTTAGCAACAGCTCAAAGTCAAGAGTTAGCATAAATGAGATGGTGGATGGAGTTTTATTATGCTTTCTCGTGAAATTGGCAGAACAGTTTTGAATGGAATTTGTCACATGGACAGAATTATAGTTTGGGAAATGGCTCTAATATAATATATATAAGCTTTTTATTCCGCGAATTCCTAAGGACACGAGAACGGGGTCTTTATTCCATATATGCTAAGCTTGAAGAATATACTATTTTTACATCTTATCTCACCAAATTTTTTGTTCTATCATAGACATCGAAAACATATTCTTATAAAATATTGTTTAATCTATACCAGTTCTAGTAAAATCTCTCCTGAGGGAGTAGTAACTATTTATCTGATCTGTAATGGAGGTGAAAGCCCAAGATTTTTATTTTTTATCTGAAGTTATCTTAGTTTCTCGTAAGTAATTTCATCATCTCTATTGCAGTCTACTCGGTAAATTTCCACACATTTTATCGCATCGGCTATGACTATCTTATGTAGCTATTTATATCATTTCATTACAGACAGCGCTGTAATAGTCTAGCTCACTTATAGCACCCAGTAGACGTAAGTTTGTTTGTACAATCAGCACCAGACCTATCTTGACCAGCAAAGTTCTCAAAAAGATCTCATTACATAAGATCTTTTTGAGTACTTCGCTAGTCAAGTCTTATGCTGACTATACTTCTTTTCTTACTAACAAATATTGGATCCCGCTTTTAACACAACAAAGATACTTATGTTTTGATACGGGTCCTAGAATATATGACTTGCCGAAAAGGTTTCATTTTGTTGACTTAGTAACTAAGCACTCTTCAGGGCATTTTGAGAGACTGAAGGCTATGTTTGTAGAGATAAAATATGTAGGTCAAGCATTTCAAAGAAGTTACTGAAATAAGTGTTGTGTATGCCATGTTTCTCAGTGGACAAACAAGTATAGGCCGGCCGGCCTGAATAAACCTACTCATTTTTGTTTATCGGGATAGTAGAAGTACTATTATCTTTTATGTGGTAGAGGGCAGAGACAGTGGAAGAATAGGTACAATAGAGTTATTGTAAAGCTGTCTGAGATATCGATAATTTTATTTATATGTATAGGACACTTACACTTTTTTTTTTACGTGCGCAAAATCCCCGCGGATACCTCCCCACCGAAGCCGGTGGAGGAGGTTATGTCGGACTCGAACCGACTAAAACGCACGCCGCCTTTGGGTCACTTTGGTTGCCGAAGGTGAGGTTGACAGGCATATCCCTCGCACCCCGGCAGACACAGGGCCATATCTCCTTCTCGGGTGTGGGGACTACAGAGCCCCAACTCGTCCCCGGAAACGGGGAGGCGCGCCAGGCGCACCACCGCCGCGGCCTGCTTCTGCCAAGGTGACAGGCAGCTCCACTTACACTTTACTTAGTCTGATGGAAAATCTCAGTAAATAGGCTCATCATTACCATTTCCAATAATGTACAACGGTGGCCTTCAGCTTTACGTCCTCATGAGAGGCTTTCTCACGCCTACTTAAAGAATCGGTGATTGTAAGAAGAAGGAAATACGCGTGCTAGTAATAAATTCATTTATTGAGCAACAAAGAAAAAGAATCGCCAAATCTGATTCTTGATGGAATATTCTGCAAGGTATCCTCTATGAAGAAATTGGAACTAATTGGAATAAGTCATTGGAATGTTTATCATGATAGAAACGGTAAACTGCAATATAATCTTTACATTACAACACACCGCAAACACGCAGGCGCTCCTAATCTTCCATGTTTATATTATAATGCAAATTAAAAGCCATAACAACCAGAACTACCAAAGAACAATGCGCATTATAAATAAAGTTTATAACCTTCATTTGTAGCCAAATGACTTAAGTAGCTCCAAATACTTAAATATCAACTTCTCAGAACTTTTATAAGTTACCATGAGTCAATTTTACTCAATGCAAAATTATTATATTCGACGAGCTTTATTTATCATACCATAGCACGCGATAAATTGAAATTACAACCCACAAATATTGGAAAACAATTTAGGTTTAGGTTTAAAGACATTTATTTCTCATAAAAACATAAAGTTCACTTAAAATGAGATTTACAATAATTTAGATATATACAATAAATATTTTCCTCTGTTCTGCCTTCTTTAAATGATTACATTTGTTGTACATACGTTTTTTAGTTTACGCTTATACACATTCAAATTATCAATATTTTTAATGTTGTTAGGTAGTTTATTATAAAGCTGTGCTCCATCGAAATTTAAGTATTAATTCACTTTGTTGTTAAATATCATTGCCACGTGGTTTCCGGTAGAGTAGAATTAGGTCTACCCCCATCTCTTCCTATGCGGTGTTGTACAAGGCGACTAAGGGATAAGGCTGTTTAACATCAGACAGATATATACAGCCCAGACTCAGCCTCAGATAAATAAATAAATAAATAAATATTCCACGACATTCTACACAACGCTATCTAGACCCATGGTAAGCATAGCTTAACTAGCTTGTGTTATGGGATCTAGAATGCGGATAAACATACTTAGATACTTTTTTTTTGTAAATACATACATATTATACATAGAATCAGATGCATGACTTGAGTCAACAATAGTGCCCGGAATACGGCAATAGGCCTAGCAATAGGGATAGGTATTATATCTATAACTGTATAATATATCAGAGTATAAATAATAATATAAAATAAATAATATTTGTACACCGGAAGCCGCCCACTTTTATCTAACTCACTCCATCCCATGGTTGCCTGATAGAGATTGCCTTGTGCAATAAGGCCGCCATTTGGTATGCCACAAAACTGTACCAAATTTTGTTTTTCTGTATCCATTCTCTGTGTACATACAATAAAGAGATATATTATTATTATTATTGGCTCACCCCCTATTACGTGAGACCGAATACAATTATTGGTGAAATGGGGGTGTTAATTCACCTCTGCCTAACCCTCCAGGGATAAAGGCGTGATTATATGTATGTATGTGATAAATATCACTAGATCAATTTACTATATATACATACATTGTATACATATGCTCACATTGCTCACGCCTAGCTCCCTCCGTGGTAAGCAGAGACAACAACCCACCACTTGCTACACACTTCACGAGATTCTCTACTATCGTTAAACCTGTTGTTGAAGAACCTAAAATTGTAGTCGCATCAGGAAACTACAGCAAGGAGTTCATTCCAAACTTGAGCGTGCGTGAAATGAAGTTCCATATGTTACTCAAGATCCATGGAAGGTTATAAAAAGAAGTTCAACACACCGCAAACACGCTAGCTCCTTTAATCTTCCATGTTTATACATATTATAATGCAAATTAAAAGCCATAAAAACCAGAACTACCAAAGAACAATGCGCATTATAAATAAAGTTTATTACCTTCATTTGTAGCCAAATAACTTAAGTCGCTCCAAATACTTAAATATCAACTTCTCAGAACTTTTGTAGGTCACCATGAGTCAATTTTACTCAATGCAAAATTATTATATTCGACAAGCTTTATATTATCATACCATAGCATGCGATAAAATGAAATTACTATCCACAAATATTGGAAAAGAATTTAGGTTTAGGTTTAAAGACATTTATTTCTCATAAAAACATAAAGTTCACTTAAAATGAGATTTACAATAATTTAGAAATTTACAATAAATGTTTTCCTCTATTCTGCCTTCTTTAAATGATTGCATTTGTTGTACATACGTTTTTTAGTTTACCCTTATACACATTCAAATCATCATTATTTTTAATGTTGTTAGGTAGTTTATTATAAAGCTGTGCTCCATCGAAATTTAACGGTTAATTCACTTTGTTGTTAAATAGCATTGCCACGTGGTTTCCGGTAGAGTAGAATTAGGTCTACCCCCATCTCTTCCTATGCGGTGTTGTACAAGGCGACTAAGGGATAAGGCTGTTTAACATCAGACAGATATATACAGCCCAGACTCAGCCTCAGATGCATGGCTTGAGTCAATAATAGTGCCCGGAATACGGCAATAGGCCTAGCAATAGGGATAGGTATTATATCTATAACTGTATAATATATCAGAGTATAAATAATAATATAAAATAAATAATATATGTACACCGGAAGCCGCCCACTATATCTATCCATTTATCTAACTCACTCCATCCCATGGTTGCCTGATAGAGATTACCTTGTGCAACAAGGCCGCCATTTGTTATGCCACAAAACTGTACCAAATTTTGTTTTTCTGTATCCATTCTCTGTGTACATACAATAAAGAGATATATTATTATTATTATTATCATTATAGGCTCACCCCCTATTACGTGAGACCGAATACAATTATTGGTGAAATGGGGATGTTAATTCACCTCTGCCTAACCCTCCAGGGATAAAGGCGTGATTATATGTATGTATGTGATAAATATCACTAGATCAATTTACTATATATACATACATTGTATACATATGCTCACATTGCTCACGCCTAGCTCCCTCCGTGGTAAGCAGAGACAACAACCCACCACTTGCTACACACTTCACGAGATTCTCTACTATCGTTAAACCTGTTGTTGAAGAACCTAAAATTGTAGTCGCATCAGGAAACTACAGCAAGGAGTTCATTCCAAACTTGAGCGTGCGTGAAATGAAGTTCCATATGTTACTCAAGATCCATGGAAGGTTATAAAAAGAAGTTCCCACGGGTCACAAGAACGGAAGCAGAATCCCAAGCGGGTGAAGCCGCTGGCTTGAGATAGTTTAGAATAAAAATATTATTTTGTATATTAAAGCTAAGTTGCAACTACAAAAGATACGATACAACACACGTACCAGAAATAAAAAAGTTAGAGCAAATTACATTGTTTTGTGTAACAAACACGGATGGAATTAAGTAGGCGTAGATTCTGAGGAATTTAGAAAGTTTTGGCAATAAGGACAAACATGTGCGTTCAGATAAAAAGGAAGTCATTATGAATACAAATACGATTGTGAACATTATGACCACAATCGTATTTGATCATCATTTGGGATACCTCATCATTTGGACGAGGTCTCGGGTTCGATCCCAGGTTTTACCATGGCACACACCAATGACTTTTCCATGCTTTTCAAAATTAAGTGTGTATTTATCGCAGGTTTATAAGTGCCCGGTTAATGGCAATAGGCTCGCCACCAATATGGGTTCTAAACATAAACTGGCGAAATGTGAGTGCTAGCACCTCTGCCTACCCCTTCGGGGATACAGGTGTGAGTTTATGTTATGTTATCATTTTCTGAGCCTTTTCCCAACTTAGTTGGGGTCGACTATCCTGACTGTGATGCGTCTAAACTTCGATATTTTCCTTGAAGCGAATGCTATCTGACCTTCGCAACCAATGGGCGATATCGAAGTTTTGCAATTAGACTAGTCGGACTTTTGTCGGATTTCCGCCCAATTGAGCAGCCCGACTGGGGAAGTACCTCCGCCCTACAGAATACCGCGGTTATAATAACTTCGTATTGTGTTCCCAGCGGTGAGTAGGGTAGCCAGAGCTCACTGGATAGTTTTTGTGCTGTCGTCGGTGAGAAGACTAAAGGCTTATCCTGATTGTCTCTTCTGCACTGACGGCACAGAAACTCTCCGTTCTTACAGGGACTTCTCTGGCGTTGCACACGTTTATAGGTCACGGTAACCATTTTCCATCAGGTGGGCCATCTGCTTGTCTGCCACCTAAGTGGTATAAAAAAATCACTATGAAGTCATTATGAATACAAATACGATTGTGAACATCTATGACATTAGGGACACCTCACCATTTTCTGAGCCTTTTCCCAACTCAGTTGAGATTGACTATCCAATCTGAACTTCGATATTTTCCGTGGAGCGAATGCTACCTGACCTTCACATCCAATAGGCGATATTGAAGATTTACAATTAGATTAGTCGAACCTTTGTGGTCTCCGACTACCCGTAACGGCTGACATAGATATTTGAATGGAAAATCTATTCATTCTGAAAGAGCATCTGAGGTTTTCCCTTGTAGTCTCGGGTCTGCTGACACAGTCCTCCTTTGATTTGGTTTATAAGGTTTTTATGATAGTGACTACCGTTCGATCTCTAAACCCAGAGGAAAAATTGCGCCGGGACCTCTTCCATCAAACCTTAAGTGTACCGATTTGCAGGTAAAGTTGACTTGCCTCGAAGCACCCGGCGGTGAGTAGGGTAGCCAGAGCTCACTGGAGAGTTTTTGTGCAGTCAGTGGGAAGACCAAAAGCTTGTCCTGTTTTGTCTTTTACACTGACGGCACAGAAACTCTCTGTACTTATAGGGTCGGCAGCGCGAGTGTGACTCTCTTGGTTTTGCACACGTCCATAGGCCACGGTAACCACTTTCCATCAGGTTGGCCGTGAGCTTGTATGTCACCTAAGTGGCATAAAAAAAAGATTTATTTACGAAAATATGATGTTATCCACTTAGATGTCCATAAACAGTTGACTAGTACAGTCAATAGACTTAGGAACAAAGTTAGAGTGACAGTTAGAAATTACTTTTGACGATAAGGTCAAAAGTAATTTATTATGTTGCCTGTGTATGTCCCAGCCACCTTTTTCAGGTCCTCTGTCCATGTGGCTAGAGGACGTCCTACCTTACGTTTGCTTCTCGTTATTTCTACTCGGAAGGCGCAAGGTCGGGGGCAATGGCGCATATTGGGAAATGCCTATGCCTAGCAGTGGACTGCAATGTGCTCATTGATTGTCTGTGTTAGAGTACGAATATTTTAGTGTGTAGATAATTTATATTTTTTATATTCACTCAGAGCGATTACTTTTTACGAGAATAGGTAACTAAATGGTTGATTGTATTTGTCCACAGTTGTTCGGTGAATTGGCATGAGCAATCAATGAATACTCTCACATACATCATGTTCCTGTTCGCGATGGGACAAATAATTCCATTGGCGGTCATCACCTTCAGTTATGTGAACATCATCAGGACTTTGAAGAGGGTAAGATATGAAAATAAATGTATCCAAGAAGGTGTTAGAGGACTAAACAATCAATAGATATTGCGATCCAATATAGTGATTCGATGTCATAATATGATTGATGATTGTATATGAAAATATGTAATATTGACAGGATCGTGAAGGTCATGGGGATCGCGATATGTGTAGAGATGATACCGATATATTTTAACGGTATAATCCCTGCCTGTTACTTAAAGAAAATGTACTATCCTTCGAATTAGTAAATGAAATCAGAATTCCTCGCGTGTAACTGTTTTCCACGATTCCGAAATCGTGGAAATCAGTTATAACTAGCTGTTCCTATTTTTCTAACTTTTCTATACTTCATCAAGTTTTATCTTCATAGAACTCACACACACTAACATAAAATGGGCACATAATCAACCCCAAGAAAAACGAAAAACGCGTCATTTTTTCATTTGGCGTAGGAGGTCATATTTAGAAAATAAACTTGCATAAACCTTCTGCAAAAGAAACTATCCGTAACGTGGAATCCAGTGACTGAAATACTAAAATCAAAAATCACAGTGCCGTTATAAACTGACATAGTGAGTGTGGTGTGTCGCCAGCCTAATCGTTGATAATAAAAGTAAAGGTGGGCAGGAATGATAGAAAAAAATGTTCCCTACATAACTCTCGACACTCGCAAGCTAGTCAAGTCGAGACCACGGATGCTGCAACGCATTCGAAACGTCGGCAGAAATAGTAAGTTCCATGATTTAATCGCGAAAAGTCCCGAACCGTTGTATAATTATCAATACTACCATCAATACTTACGACTCAGATTAAAAACACAATATGTGGAACACATAGAGCTCAAGTGTGAAGCCGTCATCACTGCGACGCGAGCAAGGACAAGGGGCCGCACACGCTCACCGAGTGTCCGGCGTGGGAGACGCCGAGGCAGGAGCTTGTGGCGGCCCTGGGAGTGAGGGGCCTCACGCTCTTCACCTTGCTCGCGGCGATGATCCGCTGCGCGGATGCGTGGGCGGCCGGCGCCTCCTTCTGCGAGCAAGTAATGCTCGTGAAGGAGGAGGCGGGGCGGGAGCGGCAGCGGAAGCGACGAAGGATCGCAAGCCAAGCTGCCCGCGTACGAAGGCAACTCGGGCATCGGAGGTCGATGAACGACCTCCGCCCCCCATGAGCGCCGGCCTGAGGTGACAGGCAGAGCCGCCTGTCACCCTGGCAGAAGCAGTCCGCGGCAGTGGCGCGCCTGGCGCGCCTCCCCTTTTCCAGGGACGAGTTGGGGACTCTGTAGTCCCCACACCCGAGAAGAGGACCAGATCGTGAGAGATGACCCTGGGTCGGCCGGAGTGCGAAGGATATGCCTGTCAACCTCACCTTCGGCAACCAAAACGACCCACAGGCGGCGTGCGTTTTAGTCGGTTCGAGCCCGACATAACCTCTTCCACCGGCTCCGGTGAGGAGGTATCCGTGGGGATTTTGTGCACGTAAAAAAAAAGGCTGCTGCAACAAAAACTTCTTACGCATTTATTTTGTTTTCTATAAAGTATTGTTTTAATTTCATTTTTATATTTCGATTGGTTATTGAGTACCTTATAAGTTTAGGTAGTTGATTGATTAGACATGGTGTGATATACGTTAATGTTCTTTTCCTATGGGAAGATTGGTGTATCTTGGCAGTAATAACTTCGCGTTTTTGACACTACGCGTCTATGTCTGTACGTATCTTTTAGTCTGAGACCTACGATTACTTACATTTCAAACTAAGATAACCACCATATTTAGTCTACTGGTGACCATAGCTGCTGAATAGCAACCGATACGTCAAATTCAGTGTAGGTAGATAATAAAATAACACCATAAAATTCTGACGGATTCCGTATAAATTTATTTCATTATTCTAAATGAATAAAATTAAATTTGATACTAGCCAAAATTATCTCAAACAAAGTTTAATGTTTTTATGCATCCAGTGAACGGAAAAGTTTCTGAATTGAGCCCATACCACGAAATCTTAAACAGGTCAATAACTAAACGATTGTCTACTTAGTAACTGCAAAATGTAACTTTGGAATCCCATATAAATATACAGGATTACAAAGTTACATTTGCAGTTAGTATTATGACAGTCATTCAATTATTGATCTGTTTTAAGAGTTCATGGTACCAGCTCTGGCTGAAAAACTTCTTAAGAATTGGAAGCTTAAACTTAGCTTGTGTTTGTGTTGTGTATCAGCAACGTGTTTATATATAATTATGAAAAGAAAATAGATTCTATTCAACTAACAGATGTTACATAAGATCAACTGGCTTATTATTTATTTATGAGTTGCCCGCAGCTCCGCCTGTATGGAATACTTAACCAGGGGCCCAGTAGGCCTCATTTCCAAACTGCTGAAATCACGCATTTCGCGCATTCGATTTAAAAAAAATGTGATTTGAAGATTTCAAATATTTAATTCTTTATTGGCACACATACAGTACAGAGATCATAAATAAAAACATTTCAAAGAAAATGTACAAAGGCGAGCTTATCTCCCAGCAAACCTTTGAGTAGCAGAGAAGCATACAGTAATGAAGGGGGATGTGAAGTGTACATTTTTTTAATAATATGTATCACGAAAAAAATCAGCGATCGAGCTTCACTCAGCGTCTTTTTTATAACATTTAAGCGATAGGACAAGCACACCTGATGGAAAGTGTTTGTCTTTTTGAAACTATCTTATATATTCTACGGTAATAATAATAATACAAGTACCTCACCAATATCAAAGATAGCGTTAACTTTAATGAAATCGTGTTTCTATAAAAATATTATTCCAATGTAAAATCGCCTCAGGTAAGAGGGATAGATAAACTTAAAAAACAAGATTTCGCATAAATAGAAATATAATTAAAGCGGTTGCCGAGATAGGAGTCTAATATACATGAAGATCTAGTATAATATAATGTTTATATTTTGTATCCAAAATTTGTTCCTTGGAAGTTACGAAGAAATTATACCCCTAATCGAGTTTAAATCAATGAGCGCTCTCCAATGAAAAAGATTAGGAATACACATGTTAGCATGAAGTATCTAGTGTACCTACATACCTAATTAGTCAAATAAATAAACTTTGTAATTCACACAGGCGAGCAATTTAAATCAAAATACTTCAGAAGCTCAAATTAAATGGTATACAATTACATTTCCTTCAAAATACAAAACGTATCTGTAACAGAGCTCTTTGAAGGTATTTATCTGGCTGGTAATTACTGTATTATCTGGATCATTTAGACGATTGTCGGATAAATTCTTTGTATTCACAGACTCTCTACTAGGCTGAATGAACATTCTAATACGAAATTCTATTGTTTTGAAACAATCATGAATTCCGAGTACCGGTTTAAAGTTTCATAAAATAATTAACCTTACTTTTGAGATCTTGAAATTTCACGTTACGAGAGTTGATTTGATAATTAAAATTTGTAGTTTTTGTGTACTATTAAGATAACAAATAAACTGAATACCTACTAGAAGGATATGGAATGTATAAAGTGAAAGTGTCATTTTATAATTAGATTGAGTAAACGTGTTTGTAAATATTATTTTGAAATTATCGCGATGTGAATTCATAATTATATAACGGATCAGGACTTTTCGCAATTAAATCATGAAACTTACTATTTCTGCCGAAGTTTCGGATGCGTTGCAGCACCAGTGGTAACGGCCTTGACCACGGGTGTCCCGAACTGTAGTATAATTATGAATGTTTGTAATTAGACCAAAAATGATGTGGCATGAAAACAGCGAGAAAAAAGCGCTCAATTGTCCTAAAAAACTTTCGTAGCTAATAATAAAATAATAAACTACGCTTAAATAAGTAGCTACTTTTTTATACTGTTGAATGATGGCACTTGGTACATTTCTAGTTACACTTATTGAGAACACCCTTGTACTTTTTCCATAGTATTTTTATTAGACCTGACCGGTTTTGCCTTACGGAATCCTCAAACCTTTCTAACCTTGGAGGATGCCTGTGGCAATCCTCCTGTATTGCAAGTCATATTCATCCCGTATGTCGCTAACCTCAGCAACGAGTTGTATACAACTAGCTGTATAAGATTGTAAATAAACTAAATAAGTTGTGATTTGGATTGTTGCTGAGGTTAGCGACATACGGGATGAAAATGACGCGATTTTCATGATGTCAATTCAACCAAAAAGAAACCTTTGAAAAGTGCCCAACGCGCCCAAAGAAGTTTTCACTTCAATAAACCCATAAAATTCCTTGCTGGAGTCTTTTCAGTACGGGCCGAGTAACAAACGCTTGATCTCGAGATAAAGATATTGCATTGTTTTACCATTTAATTGAACATTCAATAAAACCGCGGTAGCCTAGTGGTATGGGTAATGGACTGCTGAGACGAAATCTCGGGTTCGATCCCAGGTTTTACCATGGTACACACCAATGACTTTTCGATACTTTTCGAAATTATATGTGTATTTATCGTAGGTTTATAAGTGCCCGGTTAATGGTAATAGGCTCGCCACCTATTACATTGGGACCTAAACATAAACTGGTTAAATGTGGGTGCTAGCGCTTCTGCCTACCCTATCGGGGATATAGGCGTGGGGTTATGTTATAAAAATACGATCACAAAATTCTACCAACAATCTTCAATGCACAAAGAAAAAACCATTTAGTCAAATTTAGTACGTCCTCTTTTAGTATAATTGTTTTAAAACAATTACAGAGAAGTGTTATTTTCGGTTTGCTACGAACATTTTTCGGCAAACACTTGGATGAAATCATAACAAACATTGAGCAGCAACATAACGAATTTCTCTTTTAATTTTCTTTTCGACTTCGTTGTTGCTCTCGCGTTTGTTCGCCTCTAGATTTTTATGCTTTTGGCTGACTAGACGCGTTTTCTTATACTGCTTTTATATCATTTTTTCTTTCGTGTATATCAGACAGACGATGTAAATGCGCAACATTAGTTGGTTGTAATAAAAAAGTTGACGTTTTCGTCTCCTTGGCAACTAGATAATTCGTAACACCTATTAATTTTGTTTTATTCTATGAAAAGACTACTTACAACTAAAATAACTAGTATTCATCCGGTTCATCAAATCTAAATTGGTAAAAATGAGTTGGTGGCATGCGCAGTGCGTGAGACTGAAAGTAATTATGTTCAAAATAGATTGGGTACAACATAGATAGATAAGGTACATTCAGGTCCCCCATCTCATCTAAAGTGTATCGTAAGAGGCGACTAATGGAGGCCTAGTCCAGGTGTGGACTGCGATGGGCTAATTGATTGATTGAGGGTGCAATATGTGATTGTTTTGTTTGTGTTTTTTGAGGAGGTAGGACACGGCGGTATTTCCGCCCAATTGAGCAGTCCGACTGGGGAAGTACCTCCGCCCTACAGAATACCGCGGTTATAATAACTTCGTGTTGTGTTCCCGGCGGTGAGTAAGGTAGCCAGAGCTCACTGGAGAGTTTTTGTGCTGTCAGTGGGATGACCAAAGGCTTGTCCTGCTTTGTCCTCTACACTGACGGCACAAAATCTCTCTTCTTACAGGGTCGGCAGCACGGATGTGGCTCCACTGGTGTTACACACGTTCATAGGTCATGGTAACCACTTTCCATCAGGTGGACCGTGTGCTAGTCTGCCACCTAAGTTGTATAAAAAAAATGTGATACGATTTTAAGCAGATAAAAGATCGAGAGATAAAAGAAGAGAAGGTTAAATCTCTAAACACTAGAGTTTACCATTAAAATGAAAATAAGGCAAAAGTAGGTATATCACTGGTCCGACAGACAAATGCACAAGTATATAAATGTTCATTTACAAATTCACACCACGTTTATTCACGACAATCACTTGTCACCTATTAGTCCCATGAGTGCCATTGTTCGACAAACACGCACATACGTACAGAATTACGTTGCAGGCACATCCTTTGTTTGAAGCGCTAATAGTGTAGTTAATAATGATGCAAATCTAGCTTTGTTACATAGCGCACGAAATTTATCTCTCTATCTCTCTCTTAATTAAAGAGCAGAGTGTTCTTTTCGGTGAAATACCTAACCTTTTCTTATTTTCTCTGTATGCTTTAATCTCCTGATACAATTCTATCCAGCCAATTCAATTCTGTTAGATTATGTTCTTCTTGGCCTGCTTTTCTGTTTTTTGTTTCCCTTCTTTTCTGTTTCTTTCAATCACCCCTAGTATCTATTTTTTTACTGTGTAGGTTATGTTAGGTTAGCTAATCTAATGGAACATATTCTCGCCGCTATATTTTGAGTGCTTACAACATTTCTATTCGTATATTCATGTTTCGTTTATCGTTGTTACTTAATACGAAATATAATAAACATTTTCACGTGTCAAGTGTCTTTATTGTTAAAACATGTACCGAATACCTACAAAGAAACCATTAGCAAATTATTCTTCTCGTTAAATTTTATTTATTTATTTTGACTACAGAATACTGTTCTTTAGGCTACTCCTGATTTTGTTTTTACTAAAACATTGTCTTAAATTATTTATTTTTCCAGAATTCTCAACGTCTCGGCCGCGTGTCCCGCGCTGAAACAAAAGCCACGGCCATGGTGTTTACAATGATTGTTGCCTTCACGATTGCCTGGACACCCTACTCGGTGTTCGCTCTCTTAGAACAATTCGCTACTGAGGGAATCGTAAGTATCTTTGATTGTTTTATTTTTAAGCTAATTAGGGACCATTAATTGTAGGGCTCACGTAACACGGGACGAGTCTATTACTACCTGGCGGGCATGTTTTCAACTTCACATTGCTACTGTTGTGATTTTTTTTATGCAGCTTAGGTGGCAGACAAGCACACGGCCCACCCGATGGAAAGTGGTTACCGTAGCCTATGAACCACGGGAGTCACACTCGTGTTGCCAACTCTGTAAGAACAGAGGGTTTTTGTGGCGTCAGTGCAGAAGACATATAATTATGAAAGCGCAAGCCCCTTTCGTGTTGGGGTAGGTAGAGTCTACAAAAAATTAACCTCAGGATCGTACTCAAACAGCTAGACCAAATAATTCATAGTAGCGTTGATTTAGGAATTTAAACTGTCATGGTCACTCATATTCCTAAAAGAGATATCGGGATAATTATCATGTATGATTTGGCTCCAAACAACCTACCATGTTAAATATCCCAATTTTATAGCTGTCAGACAAGCATGCGGCTCACCTGATGGAAAAAAGGGTTATCGTGGCCTAAGAACGTGTGCAACACAAGGGACATCACACTCATAGTGCCTCCCTGTAGAAAACTTCTAATGCCCTTTTTGAAGAATCCGATATTTTAGTCGCTTGAAAATACCGCAGCAGGGAGTTCATTCCACAGCTTGAGTGATGCGTGAGATGAAGTTGCATTTATAGTCAATTGACAGGAATAAAAATTAAGAAAAAAAATGGAAAAAAAGGCTAGTCGTGGTCATATGCCACTCAGTCTAACAAAACAATATATTCTAGGGAAAAGTAGCATATGACCAGAAAGTTGCTATCCTTGATATTTTCTTGTTTGCCTAATACATTTTAGAGCGTGATTTATCAGTAGTCGGGTTTTAGTTTTAAACTTAAGTTTTTATTTATGTTATTTTGAGATAATCAATAACTATAATTTATACATATTTGAAATGTGCTAAGTAAGGCCTTTCAATTAGTACCAAACATGACATATTTATCTCAAAATTATTTTTTAACACAGGTCTTTATGACCGCTAGAGGGCGCCACATTAGATTCAATGACACGCCATATAGCCTATAACCAGTGGACGACTAAGATGATTCTAATGATACTTCATTTGTCCAGTTCTTTTTTTTTTACGTGCGCAAAATCCCCACCCGGTGGGGAGGTATCCCCCCACCGGAGCCGGTGGAGGAGGTTATGTAGAATAAGTGGTTGAGGAGCCATGAGAGAACAGATGATCTTACAAACATACATACATAGCCTGTCAAAATCATAACTGTCCTTTTGCTTTGCCGTAGTCGGTGATAAAAAACTAACAATTTACGATGTGCAGATGGGTGGCACCATTGACGTAAACAACGTTAAGTTTCGGTTCAATCCGAAGTAAATACAGACAAAAATATTAATATTAAGAGATGAATAAATAACTGTAGTGATGAGAATTGAGAGAGGAATGTTGAGATGGTTTGGTCATGTTGAGAGAATGAATGAAAGAAGACTAACGAAACAGGTGTATGAGGCGAGTGTGTACCATCGGAAGGGGAAGACCTAGGCGCACATACCTGGACCAAATCGGGGAAGTTTTGAAAAAGGGGCAGGTCAAGAGTACTCTAAACTGACGAGCATGCATGAAGAATGTAATGAGAGTGAATGAAGCGAGAGTAGTATGTCAGGATCGTAGCAAATGGAGATCCGTGATCTCTGCCTACCCCTATGGGAAACAGGCGTGATTTTATGTATGTATGTATGTATGAATAAATAACTATCTCTAGGTCAAAATAAGTATACACCCCAAACTAAGTACTGATGAATAGATACTTCAGTTGAAACATACATACTTAATGAGTTATATTGTTTCGTACGTGTTTCGGGTTTTATCATTTCAATAAATTATTAATTTTCATGTATCCACAGTTACTGTTTTTTTTTTATTAGGCACATCAACAGATTATGTATATTACATTTCAAACTTAAATAACAGGTTTTGTGGACTTATATCTAGTACATAACCCAATTACAGATATGCACAGCGTTCGTAAGCCTAAGTACATAGCACTATATAAGAAAAATTAACATACTACATTGTACAATGTAAAGCACTTTAATAGCGAATAACTTTCTAAGGCTAAATAATATTATTTTCTCAAACATTCATAGAAATGATTTCATTGTTATAAACTCATACTCGACCTGTAATTGCCAATTTTACGGCCTTTTCTCTTCAGAGACTTTCGCACAAAATTCAAATAACCTTTGGTTGCGCCGATGTAGAAGCTGTATTTCTTGACGCGGAAACACACTCTTTCTATACCCGTCTCCCCTCCCGCACTAACCATAGAATAGTACTAGATATAGCTTCCGTCCGCCATTTGTGATATATAGACACTCACTCCCGCTTTGAACTAGCCAGCGTAAAGACGGACCGCGCTCGCGTCTCTCAAAAATGGATAATATTTGTTACATTTTTACCACTTCATAGACTTGTACCGATCGGATTGTGCCTCTCGTGTGTTCCTCAAGTGATCTAGTGATGCTGACGGCAGCTCCTGAGCAAAGAAGAGAAGATCCGTGTACCGGCTGCGATGAAAACACGTGTGTCGTGAAGGTTAGTGCATCCTCTCCTAATTTCTCGGGTTGCATTCATTGCTTGGATCACGCCCGCGGCAACCCGATCACCTGTCTTTTGTGTGTAAAGCGTCAATGGAACAGTTAGCTACTTCCCCGCAATACAGTCCACTAGCGCACGTGGCCCAATCGCGCCACCAACCTTCCTATTTTGACGTAGTCGGGTAGTAAATAGCGACCTTACAAAGATCTGTGATGGTTCTATTAAGAGCCAGAGGAAATATTTTCTTTAAGCCGGTAAGACTGTTAACTGACGGACTAGGTTCTCGTGCAGTCTTTCTTTCTAGGCGTATTTTCCGCTAGTTGCCTCTTACGATGAGATTAGATAGTGATGCTTGTTTTCATTCTCCGTCACTACACGAATTACACAATATATACACAATAGACACATTGCTCTTTATGTCAGTCACTCAAACTACCGACAGCTCATTGTGATTTCATGATAAGAGTACTATCATTGAAGTGTTCTGGAAATGTCAGCAATGTATATCAATGTCAGCACTCGTACGATATTTCAGCTGACATTTAGTATAAATTATATTATCTACGATGCCATGATGAGTTACCGGAAACTCACTGCGATTCTGTATAATAGTGGGGACAAGCAAACACACAACAAATATTAGGATGATATAAAACGAGAAATCTCACGCTCTCCACCTTACTCGCGGCAATGGTCCGATGCGCGGGTGCGTGGGCGGCCGGCGCCTCCTTCTGCGAGCAAGTAACGCTCGTGAAAGAGGAGGCGGGGCGGGAGTGGCAGCGGGAGCGGCAGCGGGAGCGACGAAGGATCGCAAGCCAAGCTGCCCGCGTGCGAGGGATATGCCTGTTAACCTCACCTTCGGCAACCAACCCACAGGTGGAGTGCGTTTTGGTCAGTTTGATTCAATGAGGTTGAACGAGTATTTTTGCGCTAAGGTGCAAACTAGAGGGTCGTACAGATATAAAGTTACGTTCTATACATACATATAGCCGTGTGGTTCTCGGCAGAGTAGAATTTGGACCACCCGATCTTCCCATGCGGTGTCGTACCAGGCGACTAAGGGATAGAGCTGTTTAACATCAGTCAGAAATATACAGCCCGGACTCAACATGAGATGCATGGCTTGAGTCAACAATAGTTCCCGAATGATGGAATGAATGAATAGAGGCGTATTATAGTATACTCACGCCTGTTAATCCCCGAAGGGGTAGACTGAGGTCTTTACACCCCAAATTTTACCAAATATGGCATAAATAACACGCCAATAAAATATTAAATAAAAGATATAAAAAGATAATATAAAGTCAATGTAAACTAAAAATTTCATGACAAAATCACTTTTTTTTTATTTCCTGATTTCACTGACTTGTAGGTGACAAGCGAAATATTGCCTATTGTGTATTGCCAATTTTCTGCGCATTCTCGACATCATAAATTCTACAAGTCAGACATTTTGCTGTCCATTTTTTTACGCCTGTCACAGTTCGACGTCACTTGATACGTCTAGTCAACGTCAAATATGATTCAATTTCAGATTTCATCTCGCGAGTAGCGAATACCCGCTTGATATTGACAACTTCCGTGTCGTAGCCGTAGAGAATTCGACTGCTACGCCGGGGGCGCGAATTCGATTCCCGCTCAGTGCAAATATTTTTACGCATCTAACTAACACAAGCTAGTTAAGCTATGCTTACTTTGAGTCTAGATAGCGTTTTGTAGAATGTCGTGCAATATTTTTTATTATTATATTCTTTATATTCTATATTCTTACATTATTGCTTGAAGTTCGTTAATGTTTCAGCAAATTGAAGATAAGAAAAGAAAGATTCAATTTCAGCATTTTCTTTTTATGTTCAAGTTCAGAATAGTATCTTTGTCATTATTACTGAAAATTAGAGGGACCTAAACAGGCGTAGACTTTGCTCTAGAGTGGCTCACACTGCATCTTCTTCATCTTAACGTTAATTCCAGTTACAGCCGAAGATTTAGCCTCGGTGTCTGGGATCCGCTTTTACCAGTCTAACTGCGGGTCTGACTGAACTTCGATATTTTCCGTGAAGCGACTGCCATCAAACCTCCACAACCAATTAGCGATATCGAAGTTCTATAGTTAGACTAGTCAGGCTCTTGAGGGCTCCAACTACGTGTAACGATTGCCATTGATGCTCGTATGGCGACCAGTACCGATGGCTTGACGTGCTTTCCGAGGCACGACCAGACCAAACCAATGTAAATACACATATTCATGCATACAAATATTTGCACTCAGGGGGTCGAACCGCCTCCTGGGTAGCAGTCGCGTGCACTACCGGCATGCTACAGATGTAGCAACTTATTTTATTTTTATTTTGTTTGGGGAGTTTACAGCTACATTCACATATACACAACATTTAGGTTAGTACACGCCAATTACAAGCTTCTACAATTATATCTACCAGTTATATAAAACCAAATTGTTAACAGCTGAGAGCAATAAGACTGGAATAAGATTGAGTCAATAGAAATATCAACATCTGTACACTTTCAACAAAACAATTCGTTAGACAAGATCTGGTAGAATGTTTACCGGTATTAAAGAAATCCAGGCTACTGTCAATATTCAATTGGTTAAATTCACTAATAATTCTCGGCAGCAAGCTATTCACTCTAATATTGGTGCAACACGGAGGCCTGCACAATAAGAATCTATAGTTTATATTAGTCAAAGAATTTCTTTTTTACTTATAAATTTTTAGCGGTTATCTCATGTCACGATGAAAATAAAATTACCGAACGAAAGCATAACCTTGGTTACCCTACCATTTGTCAAAGACTTATCTTACATTACCATAAATGGTTGGGATGTCTTCCAGTCCCTTCAAGCAATAAAATGTGAACTGTTACGGTGAGGCCCTGCGATCGAAGATACAAATGGGTCTTATTCATAATATAAAGCCACTTATTCGCATCTTTTACCCTACTGTCTATACTTGCTTAGTTTTGTAACCTCAGAACTTTTAGTTATCTATCATCATCTGGTGTTAGTCTCGGTTGCATCCGAAGTCTTCACCTCGGGAGTTTGGGTCCGTTTAAAGGTAACCATCGTGTTCTATGGTATTTCTGTTCAAGTGAGCAGTCGGACTCAAAGTCAAAGTCAATGTCAAAAATCATTTATTCTGTATAAACCATTATATCGGCACTTACAAAACGTTAACAAAAAAGGAACATGAATATCAGTTTAGTAAATGGACCACCGGTTCGAAACGCGGCCCCGACCTGAGAAGACTCCGGCAAGAAACTCAGCGGGCATTTCTTTTTTTTGGTCTATTTACAAACAAACACTTAGTCTACTTAATCTAAATACAAAAATTTACTTGAGTAGCTTAGTTGAGCGAACAGCTCATTTTCAAGCTTGTTTATCATCCAAGTATTCTTGGATTTTATAATAGCCTTAACTGGGGAAGTACCTCCCCCCAACCGAATACCGCGGCCATAATAACCTCGTGTTGTGATCCCGGCGGTGAGTAGGGCAGCCAGAGTTCACTGGAGAGTTTTTGTGCTGTCAGTGGGAAGACAAAAAGCTTGTCTTGCCTGGTCTTTTACATTGACGGCACAGAAACTCTCAATGCTTACAGGGTTGGCAGCGCAAGTGTGACTCTCTTGGTTTTGCACACGTCCATAGGCCACGGTTACCACTTTCCATTAGTGTGCATGTCTGCCCTATATGTGGTATAAAAAAAAATGACATGACTTGGATTTTTACATTGTATTGGGAGCTACTACCGTCTGACCTCTTAGCCTAAATTGTAGCCACTAACAGAATTGATCAGGTCATCCATATATGTATCTGTCTTGATAATGACTATTAAGAAATGGAATCGAACTTTATTAACGTGCTCTACGACACGCTAAAAAAAATTCTAAATTCATCTATTTGCAGAAATGTGGTCAAACATGATGTTACAAAAATTATTACAGTTCAGCACATCTACCATTCAATGGCATGCAAATAGTAAGGAGGAACCCTCCTTAATAATTGCATGCCACTCACTCACACTCTTTATTTCTGCATCTCTCTTCTGTCATTGATACTGCATTATATTTTTGATACACGCTGTTGATACGAAACGGTAACAACAGAAATGTATTCCACCCTTATTGATCTTTATGTGTTTCACTTTACGAGTACGATATTCAATATTACGTCCCACTCGACACATAAACATTTATTGCTTGATAATAGCCTACTTTGTTCACGACCATCTCTGAATCCACAAATATTTTTAGTGAATTACTTTTCATGCATAAAATATTTTATGTAGGTAAGAAAAAATAAGTAGTAGAATTTATTGTTATCAGATAATATTTTAACAAACTGCTAAAACTATCTTGACAATGAGTATAAATGCCTGGCCTGGAAACGAAATCAGCGATTTTCACTGGAAGAAATAGACAGAAATAAACACTAGGTATCAGTAAAGAATCACTGCGACGCGACGCGGCCCCGGCACACGCTCACCGAGTGTCCGGCGTGGGAGACGCCGAGGCGGGAGCTTGTGGCGGCCCTGGGAGTGAGGGTTCTCACGCTCTCCACCTTGCTCGCTGCGATGGTCCGCTGCGTGGATGCATGGACGGCCGACGCCTCCTTCTGCGAGCAAGTAATGCTCGTGAAGGAGGAGGCGGGGCGGGAGCGGTAGCGGGAGCGACGAAGGTTCGCAAGCCAAGCTGCCCGCGTACGAAGGCAACTCAGGCGTCGAAGGTCGCTGAACGACCTCCGTCCCCCATGAGCGCCGGCCTGGGGGTGACTGGTGGAGCCGCCTGTCACCCTGGCAGAAGCAGGCCGCGGCGGCGGTGCTTGGCGCGCCTCCCCGTTTTCCGGGGACGAGTTGGGGACTCTGTAGTCCCCATACACCCGAGGAGAGGGCCAGATCATGAGAGATGGCCCTGGGTCGGCCGGGGTGCAAGGGATATGCCTGTCAACCTCACCTTCGGCAACCAAAACGATCCACAGGCGGCGTGCGTTTTAGTCGGTTCGAGTCCGACATAACCTCTTCCACCGGCTCCGGGGCCGGGGAGGTATCCGTGGGGATTTTGCGCACGTAAAAAAAAAGGTATCAGTAAAGAAGAGAGGAGAGTCACTCTCTTCTTATCATTTTTTTCTAGTTAAGCAAATGTTTACGCTTCAATTCTAAATTACACATTTGTTACAGATATCACCAGGGGCTGGTGTCATACCAGCGCTAGTCGCCAAGAGCTCCATCTGCTACGATCCTCTAATTTATGTTGGGATGAATACTCAAGTCAGTATTAAAAGTTTCGTAAATAATAAATATTTCACATGTTTGTTGTTGTTGATATTGATTTAAAATCTCTATTGTTACAGTTTCGGAACTCAATTAAACGAATATTTGGTATTCATTCTAAAGGCCAAACCTCACGAACTGAAAAAGATTATCAAAATAATCGTCTATCGCCAACCAACAAATTGTCCAGCGCCAATAATACCCGAATAAATTCCTCAGAAACAAATTTTTCGAGTGTACAGAGAAACCCCAAAGAGAAAAAAATAATGTTCAATGATGACGTATCTGAAACCACATGCAATGATTACCATCGACAACACGTTAGAGACCCCGAACTTTGCACAATACCTGAGAGTAAAAATTCTGATGCTGAGCGGTCAGTTGACACAATGTGCGACGAAGAGAGCAGCAACAACAGCAACAACAGAAAACATGAGATATTCGGGGAATCTTGTAGAATGTTGAATGAGAGATCACCGATTCTTACTTTTATGGATTCGGAACGATTACTCTTCACTAAGATATCGGAGCACGAAAATTATGAGCCTAATGCAAGCAATGTCTTTGGTAATGATGGTTATGAAGAGGACTATACAGACAAAACAAATAAAGACGTTTGCAAAACTGAAAGTGTACAACCAAAAATCGAAAGGCAAAAGATAATACGGCAAAGTTTTTCTTTGGACTTCCCTCGACTTTCGGTTGAAAATAAAAAGAGAAAACTCTCAGTAGAAACAAAATTAGAAAGTTTCATACAGCCTAAAGGATTTTTCAAGGATACAATTAATAAACTTTTTGACCAAGATACCAAACAAGCACAAGACAGTGTTAAAAGTTATCTATGCGAAGACAAAAATGAATGTGGACATGACAATTTGTAGTTTGAAAATTGTATGAGTAATGTGGGATCAATGTCAAATTATTAGATTTATGCGTTACTTATAGAGGTACACTGAGAGTATCGGTTTATTGACGTGTAGGTATTTTACTGTTTAATTTTAAATATAAAAATATATAATGAGTGGTTAGAATATTGGGAGCAAACAAATATCATGTTTGAAAGAAATATAAAAGTTGCTTACTCAATATCAGAACTCGAAATCAAATTCAGTTTGATATGTTTAGTCAATATTTTAAAATTTGAAATGAAAATCATAAAGGAATACCTACCTAAGAATTTCTTATGAATTCAAATTCAACGGTCTAAAAAATCCAAAATATACTAAATTATTAAAAATTGATAGTAAAGCGGTGCTGACCTACAATGAAAATGTCTGTTCATAAGAAGAAAAACGACATTAGTCAAAGATCTGTGATATAGTTACGAGTGCCAAGGTAAAATAAGAATATTATCTAGTTGGTATATTCTGGTAATTTTAATATGAGATTAGTCATTTATAATCCTTAATGTAAAATTTCATTGCATCCACTGCAGCCTCAATCATACAAACGCGTTATTATCGGTCGATAATTCCGATATATTGCAATTATGCGTCCTTTGAACAATTGCGTGCGCCGTTATTATTGCTGCTGTATGACGTTGTAGCCGCGTCCTAATACATAATGCACTAAAACAGATATCGCCACATCGCGTGCATTATTGTCGAACGATAATAACGCCTGCATTATTATCTATCGATAATAACGCGGCTGTTTTGTTGAGGATCAAAGCTGTGTCATTGAAATAAAGTTTCTTTTTTAACATTAGTGAAATATTTTTGTTGAGTCAGCTGTATTTACCAATGTAATACGATGCACTCGAACTTCCAACAATTTATGACTGAAGACTGGTAGTCTGTTTCATTGTTTGTCACCGTAAACAGCAAGTAAACGAGTCCAATCTTGTATAACGGTAATTTAGAATAAAATGTAAACTTTGCCTGCGTAGACTAAGAAATTATACTAAAATTAAATAGAGAATTGTACCAGTGACGGAAAAATTGTAATTAATTCATGTCGTAATAACTATATTAAAATACGGTGGTGCTGAATCAGTGAAAATGAATTTAAATGTATATGGAAATGTTACGAACTCGAATGTCATTTATTTAAATGGTTGCTCATAATATTAGATATAAATTGAACATGATACTATCTATGATGTAATTGTAAGTCGATTTAATATCAACATTGTCTTGAATGATAAACATTAAAGCTGATGTGTTATATTTAAGTTGTATTCGTTGGGAGAGCCCCAATGCTTTGGAACCCAACAAGAGTCTTTCGTCATTTCATCATGCAGTGATTACAAACACGTACACATGGGCAAACTGTAAATATTAACTCTATTTACAGTTTGCTCATGTGAGCAAACTCTAAACTTCAGCTATGTTTACAGTTTGCTCATGTGTACGTGAAATAAAATAATGAGATTCCAGTGTGTAAGTCAGCGTCAGCAGAATCTTGACTCCAGAGTCTCAAAATGATCTTAAAAATTGATATTAATAGCAAATAAAGGTGTGTACCACATATCACAATAATTAGTCAACAGGAAGGGAGGGTAAACCAAGGTATTAAGATAATTTTGAGTACTGTGTTCGACAAGATTTATCTGATGCTGACTGTACATGTCAAACTAGATTGTTTTTTTTATTCCTTCTGGCGTTCAATAATTGATATTAGATACCTGCATTTAAGATGAAACTACGTACTTCATTACACCTGCCATCAATTTATTACAATGACTTTTAATCATTTTATGTTATTACATGTATTTGTTGAGGTAGGATACGGCGGTATTTCCGCCCAATTGAGCAGTCCGACTGGGGAAGTACCTCCGCCCTACAGAATACCGCGGTTATAATAACTTCGTGTTATGTTCCCGGCGGTGAGTAGGGTAGCCAGAGCTCACTGGAGAGCTTTTGTGCTGTCAGTGGGATGACCAAAGGCTTGTCCTGCTTTGTCCTCTACACTGACGGCACAAAATCTCTGTTCATACAGAGTCGGCAGCACGGATGTGACTCCACTGGTGTTACACACGTTCATAGGTCATGGTAACCACCAGGTGGGCCATGTGCTTGCCTGTCACCTAAGTTGTATAAAAAAAAAGTTTATTTTTAAAATATAAAATAGTTGTGTTATAATGTATATAACATTTGGTTTCAACTAAGCAGTAAAGGCAAGACGCACAATGCGCATGAAACAATATCGTACACATCAACGCAATTAACTTTTCTGTATAATTCATGCTTTAGAGCAAAAGAAAGTATTTCTTCATTTTTTTATTTTTTTTATATAGGGCACGTCAATTAGACTTCGCATTGCTTGATGGTAAGCTGAAGGCAAAGTGTCAGAAAATAATTATTTTATATTACCTATATTATAAGCTATTTATAGATACGTTGTCCACGCCCTAAAATGACGACAATTCGTCCTCATTTTACACACCAATCAGAGACACAATAGTACATACGCTTCGCCAACTAACTTCGTTAATAATTTCATGATTCCTTAAAATTGATAACAATAACATAATATAGCATAATATTTACGGGAATTAACGCAATCATAGTATAGGTACATACCATGATTACAATAAATAAATAAATAAAATAAATAAATAAATAAATACCATTCCTGTGATCACGGTCAGTGTAACCTGCGGATCTAAAAAGGTCACATTGAGCGATTCTGCTAAAGACTAGTAACTTTAAGAATTTCCAGTAGATCTAATACATCATCATCATGTCAGCCCCATATAGTCCACTGCTGAACATAGGCATCTCCCGCAGACTTCCAGAATGACCGATCTAAAGCAGCCCGCATCCAGCGCTTCCCGGCGACCTTCATGAGGTCGTCCTTCCACCTGGCCGTTGGGCGTCCTACGCTACGTTTGCCCGTACGCGGTCGCCATTCCAGAACGTTTTTGCTCCATCGGCCATCTGTTCTGCGCGCTATGTGTCCCGCCCATTGCCACTTCAACGAGCTAATCCGCTGGGCTACGTCGGTTACTTTTGTTCTCCTACGGAAATCATCATACATTCCTATAAAATTCATTAAATGGTCACTCATATAAGCCGAATCACGATAATTAAAATACTACGCAGATCCTAATTTCGTGTAACTATTGCTACAAGACAAAATATTATCCTAACACGATTCCAATAAAGTGACCTTTTTAGACCTCCTGGATATAACGCGAGGCAAATCAAAGGTAATGTATGTACTTAGGTATACCATGATGGCGTTAATTCCCGTAATCATTTTTGTATATCATGGAACGCGAAAGTTTAAAAGCGTACATAACATACATAAATTCACGCCTATATCCCCGAAGGGGTAGGCAGAAGTGCTAGCACCCACATTTCGCCAGTTTATGTTTAGGTCCCGATGTAATAAGTGGCGAGCCTATTGCCAATAACCAGGCACTTATAAACCTGCGATAAATACACACATAACTTCGAAAAGCATCGAAAAGTCATTGGTGTGTGCCATGGTAAAACCTGGGATCGAACCCGAGACCTCGTCTCAGCAGTCCATTACCCATACCACTAGGCTACCGCGGTTAGTTTAAAAAAAAATATCGAAAAAAAAAAGTATATATAACGTATTATTTCTTCACGTGAGTTAGCAGCGATATTTATTTTATACTTAGCATTTGCGCCATTTCTTAAAGTACGCATGGCGTATCTATTAATAATACGACATTAATTCAATAGTAATTACTTTTTTCTCATAACGCATTGTACAGTCAATCACAGAAATGTATTGAAATAAATTCCGAAGTACGTGTTAGAATTTCATGAAGAAACTTGTCAATTATAATTGGCTCTTCGACAAGTGGAATGATTTTCATCTGCCAGCTGTTGGTACTCGAAGTTTGAAGAGATTTCAGCCAATTTCATAAATATACTAGCTAAGCCCGCGGCTTCTAATCTGAAATTCTCTACCCGTTCTCTAGAATCAAAGGAGTGTTTCTTTTTACATAAAAAATATTCCTTGGAACTAAAGAAACGTACGACCTTAGCTGAATTTGTCGAGCCGTTTTCGTGTTTTACGCTTAGCTATATTCATTTTTAACTCGCGATACAAAAACGACAGTGTTTAAATTTGACGTGTCTGTGTGTCTGGCATCGTAGCTCCTGAACGGATAAACCGATTCATGTTTAGTTATTTTATTTGAAAATATATATAAGTCGGAAGTGTTCGGCAAATATTGGTCCAAGATGGCCGTCACCATATTTGTAAAGACTACACGTATGCCGTCACCATAAAATGACGAGTACATGTTTTTTCACAACTCCCTCAATATGGGTATAAGATGAAAGGGCTTGATTGGTAGATTAATTTAAAAGTCCAAAATTAAAATTAAATTGAAAATTTAAAAAACTCACGTCATAAAATACAACTTAGCTTAGTGGTTAAGGCGTCGGCCTTACGATTGAAAGGTCTCGGGTTCGAGTCCTGACCGTTACACTGCCGACGTGAACCCACTCCTAACACAAGCAATGAGCTACATTGCTTGTGTTAGGAGTGGGTTCAGCTGGAGGGGTTAGAGGGAATATTAGTAATTACGGTTCTAATATTCTTTTAAAAAAAATGGAATAAAAATTGGGTTGTTTGTTATTTTAACTTTGATATACCTAGTAATATTGTGATTGCTGCCATGTCGGGAGACTTTGAATCGTTCCAATAATATGATGAAGTACTTTAACAGTTAAGGTCCCCCGACACGACAACGCTTGAATCACAATATTACTATGTTATCAAAGTTAAAGAGCTAAACAGCACAATTTATTTGAAACATTTTGGAGGTTTAAAAAAATTTAAATTATATTTTATTAGTACAGCCACTATAAATACTCCATTAAAGGCCCCTTCAAGAGGTTTTATCTTTGGTAACACTTAATTAAAGATAAAATCTCTTGAAAGGGCTTTTACAGAAATACATATTATTATTAAACATTGATCTACAGCTTAAACCGGTAGTTCTATTTCGGTCTCCAGTCGCGTTCTATTTTTAAATTGACTTTACAAAAGGATTAATAAATATAATTAAAAAAAAACAATTATTAAAAGACACCTCTAGATTTTATATTATTCTCACCAAACGGATTATAGGTACAATCAGCATCAGTTAAAGTCATTTATTTTCAATATTGAACAGTAAAATTGTTTCTTATTGACGTCAATATAATTCTACTTAAGATAAGTTTACCGCTGCTTCCTAGGCGCTAGTGGAGAAGTAACGGCGCAACAAAATCGACTGCGCCAATTTTTAAGACGTCAATTTACATAACATAACATAAATTAACGCCGAAGGGGTAGACAGAGGTGCTAGCACCCACATTTCGCCAGTTTAGGTCCTAATGTAATAGGTGGCGTGCCTATTGCCATTAACCGGGCACTTATAAACCTGCGATAAATACACACATAACTTCGAACAGCATTGAAAAGTCATTGGTGTGTGCCATGGTAAAACCCGAGACCTCGTCTCAGCAGTCCATAACCCATACCACTAGGCTACCGCGGTCAAAATAAACAATAGGTACATAAAAAACTTTATAATAAAATTAAATTACTCAAAACGATGTTAACATTAAACTATTTTCTTACTTAAAATTGTAAAATCGTCCAAACTAAATGTGTTTTTTTTTATACAACTTAGGTGGCAGACAAGCACACGGCCCACCTGATGTAAAGTGTCCATGACCTATGAACGTGTGTAACACCAGTGGAGTCACATCTGTGCTCCCGACCCTGTAAGAACAGAGATTTTGTGCCGTCAGTGTAGAGGACAAGCCTTTGGTCATCCCATTGACAGCACAAAAACTCTCCAGTGAGCTCAGGCTACCCTACTCACCGCCGGGAACACAATACGAAGTTATTATAACCGCGGTATTCTGTAGGGCGGAGGTACTTACCCAGTTGGACTGCTCAATTGGGCGGAGATACCGCCGTGTCCTACCTCATGTGTGTACCAAGTATCAGAACAATCAATCTACAGGAAGAGGGGAAAACCAAGGTATTGAGATCATCTTGACCTTGTTAGTCAAGATCGATCTGATGCTGACTTTACGTGAGGAGTCTGAACTTACATCTTATACCTATATATAAAATTCTCGTGTCACAATGTTCGTTCCCGTACTCCTCCGAAACGGCTTGACCGATTCTCATGAAATTTTGTGAGCATATTGAGTAGGTCTGAGAATCGGCCAACATCTATTTTTCATACCCCTTAGTGATAAGGGTTGTCCACCCTGGGAACCAACATCCACGCGGGCGGAGCCGCGGGCAAAAGCTAGGTTAAATATAGATATTGTGATGTTGGGGGCTTTCACAATTCTTGTTAACAAATTAGGTAGTATTTTTCCAAGAATCGCTCTTTTCTTCAGTTTTATAAAGGAGGCTTAAGTAAATTACTTTTTTCCTTCTACGAATTTAACACTTCAGCTACTGTATTCTAATTTATTTCTACAAGTTTTTTCTTAATCTTGAAGATATGTGTATCTTGTACCCCCGCTGACACACTGGTCGCACGTCACTTCTTTAGTTACAGAGTTGTCCAAAATTGGAACTTACTGCCAGATAACGTTATTGTTGCAACCACAATAAACAGATTTAAAAATAGACTTGATAACCGGCTACGACTAGGCAACACAGAGCTCAAAAAAGTGACGGACAGTTAAGGCTTCAATAGAGAGACTCATTTTATCACTAGATGTGAACACATCAGCTTGTAGCTGCTTGTTCACAAATAAATAAGTAAATATTCTAACATATTTGTCACTTTTGAATAAGAATATTTTATCAATTTAAGACATTCCCGTATGATTCCATTCGAAGAAAAATGAGAAAGGCCCTATGAATATCAAAGAGACAACGTGATAGAGTTGTTCTTCATTTGACAAATGGGCGGCCGAAAATCACAGTTGACGAAATATGGGTACAAAAATACCCCACCCTACCCCCACAGGCGAAATGATTCCCGTATGTGTATTTTAGTATCATGGACAATAATGTTATTAACTAGAATTGTAAATGAAGCAACAACTTTGTTTTAGATATAATTACTTATTGTTTTAAAATGCTTAAATATTAATGTAATAAATGGCAAATTAGTTATATTATCAATTTATATAAAATTAAAATTAATATAATAGTTCGTCTAATTAATTGTCGGAGCTTAGAATGGGGGAATTATAGGATAATATGAAAATTTGAAATTCTAAAGATTTTTTATATCTATTATAAAATTAAGAAATTACATATTGATATTGTAAGTGGCAACTTTAGAGTGTAAGTATTATGATGTTATGTGGTATCTACAATTTTATTTATTTTAACAGTGAATTTACTTCGTCTGTTCTTCTCACATCGATTGACAAGCAAAAGGGTGTAAACGACATCGAATATTCAAAGGAAAAAGATGTCAATAAACATCAAAAACGTAAAAAGCACATTTATTTCCGAATCAGTCGTCATTGTTGCTCACATTATTTTGTATTTCAATCATCGATATTTCATCAATTTCCTTCCAAATAATAGAAGTTTATACAAGTTATTGTTTCCATAAATAAGAACTTTGTTTAAAGTATCTAATATTCTGAGTTACATCAAATATTATAATATCACTTATAGATTTAGCAAAAGCTAGATACTTCGTCTACTGTACACATGGCCAATGAAATAAGTATACACTGAGTGAGTTTATGTTATGCTAAGTTATTCCGAGACCGACCGCAGTCGTTTACACCCTTTTGTCTTCTAACCATCGAAATGATACAATTACCTACCAAAGCAAATTATAAAAATAATAGTGTTATTTTGTCTTAGTATTATAACTATGAACTGTCATCTTAGATCTCTTGATTAAATGTTTTAATAGAATATTGTAATTCAACATACCCTCGTATTTATTTCAATAACCTGATGTCCTTTATATTTAAGACAAGAGCCCTCCTATTTATAAGTCTGATACTATCTCAGGGTGGTGGCCAAGGCCGGTCAGGGCCTCAGGCCTCAGGCCAACCGCGGCTACCGGCTACGTAAGCCTATTGACGCCTATTGGCCTATTGGCGCTCTCTAGCGGTCATAAAGTACTGAGTTAATAAATAAATTTGATATAAATATGACGTGTTAGGTATGTTTAATACTTTTTAATGCGTGATTTTCAGTGTAACGGGAACTACTGGGGTAATCCCACGATACTTATAGCTGTGATCGTCTATTTACCTAATCTTTAAAACCCGACCCAATATCTATCATTCATTACTTTAATAATTCTGACACTAGTTTAAATCGTTATTCGAACTTAGTTTTTAACTGTTCGGAATAATTATGATGATAAGACTGTGGATTTATATTTTATTCAAATGAAATATATATTAGATTCAATATAGGTCTTTGATAGTTTGAACTTTGTGTGGCATCTTTTTCAGCTGTATAATTTTATATAGGCCTTTAATGTCGAAGATATCATATATGATTTGTGATATGTATGTGATCCGGATCAATTAAATATTTTGTGTATTGCAATACATAAATCTCAAGCCCCGAAGAGCGAGAATATGAATCTCAAGCCCCAAAGAGCAAGATTATGATCAATTCCGATGATCAAAAGATCAAGGCTCTCATCCACATCGTCACAGTTAATTTAATTCAGTTTGTAAAACCTCCACTAAACTCCACTGTAGTTTTCAGCTTCTAGTTCCAGTATAAAATGTAGTAGCTCTTTAACGCCTCACGAATCTCATAAACGGTGCCAAAACAATTAGAATAATGATTGAATCTGATATAATATTATTTCAACAATAATATATTATGTCTTCACGGCTGTAATGGCTGTCATTTACCATAGAATATATAATTAATTTGATAGGTTTTGGCAGGTTTATGGACCGCTACACTTTACTAACTGCTCTGATTGGTAATAATATGATATCTTAAATCAGAGTTGCTCTAATACTGTATCAAAATGATCCAGGAGCCACTGAATTGAATCCTAACAGTTGGTATTTTGGCTTCAGTATAATATAAATGATGAGATCTAGTAATATACATGAATTACTAATGTAATTCTAACAAGACATAGATAGTTCTCTTTAGCACGTATACTGTTTTTTTTTTACGTGCGCAAAATCCCCACGGATACCTCCCCATTAGTTATGTCGGACTAAACACTAAATAAAGCCTTTCGCATTAATAATTCAACTGCAAATTCTTTCCAGCTATAGTCAAATGTGGAAATAACAACCCCAACTCAATCTCTATACAAGTTGTGTACTATTTCTAACCAAGATATAATTTACGAATACAATGTACACTGTCAAATTCAAATTCAAATTCAAATTCATTTATTGTTTATCACAGGTATTAGTAGATATTAATAATAATAATAGTAATAGATGTTATCATTTACATAGTTTAAGTAGGTATCACTGCAACATGCCTGGTAAGGCGTACAATAAGATTATACAATCAATCACAGACCTAAAATTAAATTGCGAACTAAATTAAATTTAATAAAATTATTGAAACAAGTCATTATTTAAGCTATTTTATAATAATTCTCATTAAAATAATTTAAGAATAGAATTATAGACATATGAAATTAAAGTTATAAATAAATGTCAAAATTGTTTCAAATCATAGTCGTCAAGTAAAAAATAAATAAATGTCAAAATAAATGTAAATTAAAAAATTAAATATGTATGTATTATGTCAATTCATAATGTTTTCATCATTTATAAATTCACTGATTGAGTAGTATACTTTAGTGACTAGGAACTCTCGAAGCCTTTTTTTAAAAACATTGATAGACTCAGAATTTTTAATAGTATCCGGCAGTTTATTATAAATTTTTGTACTCATGCCGAAGATATTATTTCGATATTTTGAAGTCCTACATTTTTTAATACAGAGAGTGGTCTTATGTCTTGCACTTTTAAGTGTTGCATAATTTTTAATGTCTTTCCTGACTATAATTGCGGTTTCGTAGATAAATAGCGCAGGCAAGGTGAGAATCCCTAGTCTAGCGAACGATGGTTTACAAGATTCAATCTTTTTTAGTCCGCATATACTTCTAATGCATTTTTTTTGGGCTCTAAAAGCATCTTCCTTGTTGACAGAGTTTCCCCAAAATAGTATACGATAAGTGAGGATAGAACCAACATTAGCTGTTAGTAATGTATCCTCACTCGCTACTTTCTTAAGCATATAAAGGGCATACGAGAAAGAATTCAGCCTATTACAGAGTTGATTGACCTGGGTTTTCCAACTTAAATCGGAGTCAATGTATATGCCTAAGAATTTTGTAGACTGAACTTCTTTAATTAATTCACCATTATATTCTATTGACACAGTTTGGTGATTAGAATTTTTATTTTTAAATACCATATAATTAGTTTTGTCTAGGTTCATTTTTAGATTATTTTGTGTTAGCCAGTCAATTATGTCCCCAACAGTTATTATATCATCACAAAGATAACGTTACAGATTCACTTCAAACTTAATGTACAGTGCACACCTATAATTCTTATTAGAATTCTTACAAAAGTTCTATGTTCTGTAGCAACAGCAATCTAAACTAACCTAGCTAGGAGCCCTAGTGTTTACCTTAGGTCTGTTAAGGTTACCAAGCTTAACAGGTGAGTTTAGAAGTTATGTGTATGTGTGTGTTGTGAATTGTGTAAATCAACAATGTGAACTAGCTAAGGTAATGGGAAGTGATATCGTTTAGACTCTCCTACAACGAAACCACGGAAACCTAGGTGACCAGGATAAGGTATTGAGACGCTTTCGAAGGTCAGTCTCAGCCCCGAGATTTAAATCAATCTTTACCTACAAGAACTTATTAACACTACGTCTCAAGGATGTTTGGTATTTGTGTGTATAGGAATAGGTATATAAATAATTAGGAACCTTCCGAAATAATTCAGAAAGCGCGTTGTTCCGACACAGTTTCCGCACACCGAACTTTTGCCACTTTCTCACAAATTACACTGGTGTAATACGGTTAGAATAATTTAATGAAACCGTTGCATGGTCTGTGTGCTTCTACTAATCGTACCAAAACTCTCCCCCGCAAACCAGCCGCCTTCCTTTTTATATAAAACCGAACGCCGCGCAGGAGCGGGGACGCTTGGGTCCTTTTTTTATCATAGGATTTTTACAACGGCATGTCAACAAAAGAATTCAGTTGAAGTTAATTTTAAGCTCATGCTTACATTCAGATATTACATGCCTTCATGCAATATAATCAATTATGATTATATTCTACAGAATATCAATCATGCAAAATAATATATATAATATAATAGGTATATACCTATATACTAAACCAGATATGCAGTAAATAAATTGTAAAACAATAGTAAACCAGCTGGTCATGCACGTATGTATAAACATACAGCATTTGCGCTTTCGTCGTGAATAGTGAGCTCTTATTTTTTTTTATATAGAATTCTATTTTGACATAATTTTGTAATGTTTTGTGCCAATTATTAGATTAATTCGAAGATTAATCATTCCATGGAGTCAAATTCGCATGAACCTACAAATGTGTGTGGCGTAACACGACGCCTTAATTATAATCAAAATCCACCATCTTTATCATGATACTATTCCATATCAAATATGGTTACATATTCAATATATTGTATATGTAATATTGCACTCTTTCACGTAAATAATATTAGCATCATAACAATCTTTTGCATACATGTGTTTAAAAATAGAATATCGCAATAATTCGATTTAGCCAGCGATCCCAAAGCTTTCAACGCTCTAACAAAAATATAGTTTATGACTGACCTTTCTTTAGAATAATGCGCATTTTAGTTAAGATGAAGTCAAAAATTAACAAAAATGTCTTGCCACATGTAGTAGCATAAAAAAAATGATTTCGTGTTCTTTCGTGTTCAAATATGAGTTTTAAAATGATAAAATAATCTATATTCTAAATATACGATTATGTTACATTTCATCAGTAGTCTGGTTTCGGCCGGGGTGCGAGGGATATGCCTGTCAACCTCACCTTCGGCAACCGAAACGACCCACAGGCGGCGTGCGTTTTAGTCGGTTCGAGTCCGACATAACCTCCTCCTCCGGGTCCGGTGGGGAGGTATCCGTGGGGATTTTGCGCACGTAAAAAAAAAAAAAAAAAGTAGTCTGGTTTTAGTTTTAAACTTATTTTATGTAAGTAAACCTACTACGAGACTACGCGATAAAATTTATGTACTTACTGAAACCACCTCATGTCATCCGAAGGGTAAGAGGCGACCAACGGCAAAATACGCATACAATATCACTGCTAGAGAAGGCTAACTCGAAATGGAACTGTGTGGGTTTTATTCAGAGTTTGCCTTCTCTCGCAGGGATATCGGGATATCTCTCCAGCAGGGAAGGAGTAGGCCAAAGCCTCCTAACATTGAGAGAGGTATAGACCTCTCTCAATATCCATTGTCCAGCAGTGATGTACAGTCCAGTTGATTGTGTGAATGAAAAGTTTATTAATAAACAATTTCTAGTTAAGTAGGTAATCTTAACAGCGAAGAAAAACCCGGTGATCTATCAAAAAACCGGTTAAGCGCAAGTCGAACTCGTGCACTAAGGGTTCCGTACAAAACGGAATTGAGGGATGAACTTATGTTACATAAACTCTAATATCTTTTATTGTGTTGACCCAGAAGTTTAATTTTTAAACAGCTGTAAGAGGTTCCATACTTGACTAAGTGGTAAAAATTTTAACTCGATCCGGTCACACATTCCCGATAACTCTTTAACAGTGATTAAAACTTCTGCTCACGTCATTATCATTATCATATCATCAATCTTCAAATGACAAGGTATAAAAAACTTAATATCATAGCTAAAATTAAAATTGTAATAAATAAAACTGTATAATAGCAAATTATCCCTCTCTCCAAACATTGTGCTGTGCCCGACAGGGTCCATAATTGTAACTTAATCTTAATCTGACATCTGTATCACATTATGGAATGCAATAAATGTATTGAGTATTGAGAAAAAGGTTTATATAGACAGACAGCGAAGCGACCCCATAAGGAATCCGTGTCTTTTTTTAATTTTAAGGAACCCTAAAAAAAGTTAATTCCTCATCAAAAGCAATGAATCTTTCAAGATTTAGTCAAAAAGGTTTCATGAAATTAGTTCGGAACTTTAATTGACAGAATAAATGACCATCCATTTATGTTAGATTCTAATTACAGCATAATTTTAAAGCTCTCAATGCTTTTGAGGATTTATTAAGCCGAAATAAAACAAGTTTCAATTAATTTTCTTCAGACATTTTTTTTTTCAAATAAATAGCAACAGAAACTAAGTTCTTATAAATTAATATACTCTATTACGTTCAGCTAAGTACCTCAGGTACTTAATTAAAAGTAGCTAAACAATCTTGATGTGGGTTTTTAAAAAGAAATATTTCAAAACTTGGTTTATTATATTCTTCTATATTATATTCTTTAACATAGCTTTTAAGTGTGTACTACTAACATTGTTTATGGATCAAGGTCTGAAATAAAGTTTTATTATTATTATTTATTACCGCTGTAGCCTAGTGGTATGGGTAATGGACTGCTGAGACGAGGTCTCAGGTTGGATTCCAGGTTTCACCATGACACGCACCAATGACTTTTCGATGCTTTTCGAAGTTGTGTGTATTTATCGCAGGTTTATAAGTGTCCGGTTAATGGCAATAGGCCTATTACATTGGGACCTAAACGTAATGTTTTTTTATATATATAGAACACGTCAATTAGACTTCGCCTTGCCTGATGGTAAGCTGAAGGCAAAGTTTCAGAAAAGAGGGTCACCATTACTTAGGTACACATACCGTGTGACAATGGTGACACTCAGCTTGACGGTCTCATCATATGCTTTTTCACGCCCTTTTTTTTAAAGGAACTCGGGACTGTAGGAAGAGGGAAACACGTGAGCTGGTAACGATTTCCAGGCCTTAATGGTGCGACAGAGGAAAGAGTCACCGAACCGCTTGGTTCTCGATCGGATGTTCTGCACCGTGTGCGGGTGACATCTAAGACCTGCGCGTGTTGTCCTGTGTAGGAATGGGGAGGGCGGGACTTATTGGAAGAGCTCATCAAAACACTCACCATGGTGGTTTATGTTTGTTATGTTATTATAATTTTAAAGTGTAAATACCGAAATTGAAGCATTAGTTAATCAGCCTAGTTTATTTGTAGGGTAACTGACAGGAGACTTTTTGTACTGTCTGTGGAAAGACCAAAAGCTTGTCCTGCTTTGTCTTTTACACTGACAGCACAAAAACTCTTGTGCTTACAGGGTTGGCAGCGCGATTGTGACTTCCTTGGTGTTACACACGTCCATAGACCACAGTAACCACTTTCCATCAGATAGGCCGTATGCACGTCTGCCTAGTGGTATAAAAAAATTTGTTTAATATGTATTTTATTAAAAAGTCTATTGTTTAATATTTTTGTACTGGTATACATGATTTTACAACTACCCACATATGTATTTAAACTATCATGGTCACTGACATCAGTATCAGAATAAACGGGATATTTACCATGTTTATGACATTGTATGTTCTTATAATAACTGCAATTATTATTGTAAACCTTTGAGGATGCCGTAAGGCAACACCGGTCAGGTGTAGGTAATAATATTAAAATACTTTACATTTAGTTAACCACCAACAAGAATGGATTCTAGCTTTCGTTCGCTGTTGAACCTGCCTGGAATTTTGATACAAACCGTAATCTATATATGTTATATAGTGTTATTCCAAACTATAATCTA
The DNA here is from genome assembly GCA_963662185.1 of Eilema griseolum. Lineage (NCBI taxonomy): Eukaryota > Metazoa > Arthropoda > Insecta > Lepidoptera > Erebidae > Eilema > Eilema griseolum. The sequence continues at coordinate 10,591,024 of OY759239.1, read as the reverse complement.
TCTCTGGATCAAATTTTAGTCAGAATGGTTCAGCCGTTGAATGACAAACATCTAATATCAAAAATCTCCTCTCTTCTCGCCTACTATTACTATTTATTCCTATTGATTTGGCTTGTCTTATCTTTTGCGGGAATAACTGCCGCTTGACCTTCCCGCTCGAAATTAAGACCTGCACCCTCTCGTGCGTCCGTTAAACAGCAGGGGTTCGCTTGGGTCCCAAGTCAGTAAGGCCGCCATGCACGTCATATGTGGATTGCTTTTTTTTTTAAATCGGTACAGTAAATTAGACAAACACTGCATAATTGCGTGGCTTAACGTGCGAATCTGAAGTGAAGGGTAGTTATGTCCTTCTGGAAGTGAACACTGCATGCATATCTTAATAAAGCTAGGGGTATATTGTTGCACAATTATTGAGCAAGGAGGATTATCAAAGAAGTAGCAGTCATTATAAATGTGGGCATATAGATGAGTCAAAAATATAAATCTCGTTACAAACGCTATTAAGCAGAGCACATACGGTACAACAGTTGTTGACTGTAATTACATACATACATATATAATCATGCTTTTATCCCCAGAGGGTTAGGCAGGGGTGAATTAACACCCACATTTCACCAATCATCTTCCGGGCACTATTGTTGACTCAAGCCATACATCTGAGGCTGAGTCAGGGCTGTATATATCTGTCTGGTGTTAAACAGCCCTATCCCTTAGTCGCCTTGTACGACGCCGCATGGGAAGAGATGCGGTATTCCAAATTCTACTCACTCGGGAACTACGCGGCATTTTCGACTGTTTTATTTAGTTGCGACATAAATCAGGCTGTAAGTTTTACTATTATGGAGACGACTACCCAGCCGCAACACTGCTAAGTTAAGCTTTTGAAGAAGATAAGGGCAGTATTAGCAAGAGGTAGGTATATGTAAATCATACACATACCTCCTAGTAATGTTACAGATGTAAAAATTTGTAAAGATGTTTGTTATAGCTCTTATCAATCAATTAGCATATCGCAGTCCACTGCTGAACTAAGCCTCTCCCAATGTTGGGAGACTTTGGCCTACTGTTTCCACCCTGGCCAGACGGGTTGGTACACAGAGTTTCATTTCGAGTTAACCTTCTCTCGCAGTGACATCGTCGGCGTAATTTGCTGTTAGTCGCCTCTTACGACACCCTTTGGATGAGACGGGGTAGTGATTTGTGTATTCTTTCTCCATCACTACACGTATCGGATAGCTCTAACTGAACCGATTTAGCTAAATAAACACAGGGATTAATTACCGTAGACTGGAATAATACATAGGCTATTACTTTTTATTCCGGGTATAGGTTCCTATGAGTTGTGAGAACTGGAAGACTTTACCGACGGGGAACAGCTTCTTCTTCTTTATCTTAACGTTAATCCCAGTCGCATCCGAAGCCATCAGCACAGAGTCTAGGGTTCTCTTTTCCAGTCTAACAGTGGGTTTGGCTGATCTTCGGTATTATCCGTGAAGCGACAGCAGCAACAGCCATTTCTAATTAAAAGAAGATAAACAATCAAGCAAGTAAGTATTTCATTAGAAATATTTGAATTTACGAATGTTAAACGAGGTTCAGAACTTTGATATAAACAACGATTGCGGCGGCTCACAGGGATAAACATAGTTAACTAGTTTTAACTAGTTTTCTTTCCTTCAATACTTTCTTTGACTTCACGCAGTTTGCCGAGCTAAAAGAAGTATATATTTATATTTTGTATTTATTTCCTGGCATATATATCTTGATCCCAATACCTCCACCCTACAGAATACCGCGGCCATAATAACCTCGTGTTGTGTTCCCTTCGCTGTCAATAGGAAGACTTGTCCTACTTTGTCTTCTGCACCAACGGAACAGAAATTATCTGTTCTTACTTAGGTCGGCAGCACGGGTATGTGATCCTCTTCAGATAGCCTTCAGATGCGTCGTGTATTTCGCCTGTTAGCCGGTAATATATATATACATATTAATAGAAATAATCCACGCTTCACTTGGTAATTATAAGTTTTATTCCCAAAACAATACTTATTTTTTTATCACACATCGGTTTTAGCGCGCAATCGAGAGAAAAGAATGGCCGTTCGTTCGAAAACAACACCTTCAATTCTTTTTAGTCAAGTAAAATACTTTTAATAGATTTAAATTCTATAAGGCTATTCCAAATACAAATTAAATTGCCAAATAAATAATGATTTCTAACAATCGGCCATCCTGAACATTGTCTGTCCTCAGACACATGAAGCAAAATATGACATATTTAACATAACATAACATAACAACTAACAACTCTCTTTTTTTTAATTGAATTTACTTGTTTGTAATTAGACATACTTGTTTTTGATCATCTGTAGAATACATTATAATTCACCAAACTGAATATAAACTAAAATAGCGTAGGTAAACAAACTGACTAACTAAAATTGGTGGCGCTTGGCAGCGTGCGGTAATGGACTGTATTGCGGGAAGTAGCTAACTGTTCCATTGACGCTTTACACACAAAAGACAGGTGGTCGGGTTGCCGCGGGAGTGATCCAAGCAATGAATGCAACCCGAGAAATTAGGAGAGGATGCACTAACCTTCACGACACACGTGTTTTCATCGCAGCCGGTACACGGATCTTCTCTTCCTTGCTCAGGAGCTGCCGTCAGCATCACTAGATCACTTGAGGAACACACGAGAGGCACAATCCGATCGGTAAAGGTCTATGAAGCGGTAAAAATGTAACAAATATTAATCATTTTTGAGAGACGCGAGCGCGGTCCGTCATTACGCTGGCTAGTTCAAAGCGAGACTGAGTGTCTATATCACAAATGGCGGACGGAAGCTATCTAGTCCTATTCTATGGTTAGTGCGGGAGAGGAGACGGGTATAGAAAGAGTGTGTTTCCACGTCAAGAAATACAGCTTCTACATCGGCGCAACCATTCCCCCCGGCTTGAAGGGTTACCTTCGAAACGACAAATGCGAAACAAATCTAAAGTCTAATCTAAATCTAGGTTTGGGAAATAACAACTAAAATATAAACCTAGATTGGAGCTCGTGCCTACCGCTGGCTAGGCAGAGGGCAGAGGCGAACAAACAACACAACGCAACAGTCTCGACCAAGACGAGACGCGATTAGCCAACAACAAATAAGGGTCTCTTCACGCGGGACCGATACAACAAGCGAGTGCTTCTTCTCCTCGGGTGGTTCGGAAACCGTAGTGGGATTGAATTGACTAACTGGCCACCCATCTAACGCGGCATGAATCCAGGACGGTCCACTAAACCATAACGGGTGATCTAAAATTTGCGAAGGAAGCAATCCACGAGAGAGACAATCGGCTGGGTTGTCGGTGCCAGCAACGTGAAAGAGATTATGTGGCGCCAATTCAGATTGAATTTTTGCCACTCTATTAGCGACGAATGTGTCCCAACGATGGGGCGAAGAGTGGGCCCAACACAAAGCGACTGTTGAGTCCTAAAAGCTAAAAATTACTAATATTAATGCGAAAATTTACAATTATGTCATTAAGCGACACGGAAGTGCTAGTCTTAGCACTGCCATCCAAAACTACACGGAGTTTTAGTAGTAAGCTTATCTTCTCTAATAACTCCGCGGTGCGGGATAATGTACGAAGGCTGGGTCCCGCCAGTGTCCGCAGGCGCAGGTGAGATGTAACCTTTATCTAAATATTCGTTAACAACCTCATCATAGGCCCGCTTCGACTTTGGGGACGCCTGCATCTTTCGTTCCAAACAAAGAAAGCGTTTTTCAGCGGATACACGGGAGCCACCGAGCGAAAACTTGCGGATGGTAGACTCCAGTGGCGGCTCGACGGTGCAACAGAACGAAGCAGTCGAGTGACTAAAACTATCCATAGAAGCGGGTGCGGAACCAATTATAACAAAACCAAGAACTGTTTCCAGTGCGTGCGGAGCGGGGTACGTCGGTCCCCCTTGAACCTTACGTGATAACTGGAGGTGCGGGAGAATCGAAGCGCCGATCAATATATCGACGACTCCAGGAACAGCGTAAGTCTCATCTGCTAAAGGCAAGTCTTTAAATTTCGTTAATAAAGACGTGTCAACCGGGACGGTAGGCAACTGTTCAGCTATTCTATCTATAACGAGCGAATCCATGTCAAACCAAATATTATTATTAAAACGAGATCTAAACCTTGTTTTAACGGTGCCACGAACAGCTGACTGTAAGCTTCCAAAACCCTTCACCACTGAGCGGGTTGAACGCTTATCAACATTGAAACCAAGACGCCGACAACAATCTTGAGTAATAAAATTACTTTGCGAAGCGCCATCTAACAGCGCTCGAACAATGCGCGGCTTACCTAATGCATCAACAATAACAACGCGAGCGGTCGCAAGACACACAGTAGTGAGTGCAGCACTAGCGGAGAACGAACACAAGGTGACGTCATCCGCGGCGGTCACCGGGCGGGCCGGAGCGCGCGCGAGCGCGGGCTGCGGCTGCGGCGCAGGCTGCCGTGTGTCACCGCTCGACGAGCCAACCGTGCTCACATTGGATGCGGCATTACTATTCTCAAAATGAAGCAAAGTGTGGTGTCTCGCTTGACATTTGCGACAACTATTTCTACTATTACATAAAACAACGCGGTGTTTAGTACCGAGACAATTAAAACAAAAATTATTAGCGCGAACAAATTTATAACGATCACTAGGCGACAATTTTAGAAAACCAGGACACCTGTACAGTTGCGAATGATGAGTGCTACACAAAGAGCAAACAGGTGACTGTACACGTGCTGGTGCGGTACTAACATAAGTATGAGTTGACCTCAGTGACTTCGATGACGCATCTACTTTGCGTGCAGAATCAACAACTATCTTCGCGCCCTCATGTTTCGATGAAGAGCGCTGCAATACTTTTATATGCTCGCGAACAAAACTTTCTAAGTCTTCGAACTTAGGAATTTTATTGCCGCGATGATCCGACTCAAACAAACGAATGGTTTCGGAATCTAATTTCCTTAAACCCATATACAAAAATACGAAGTCGCAGAGGTCATCAATCTTTAGGTTCTTTACGGCGCGAACAGCTGACGCGAAAGTATCTAGAAATTTCTCTAAGTTTTGATCGTTACATGCCGCAATAGATTTCAAATCAAACATCTGATCTAAATAGGCGTTAGCTACCGATCTTTTATCCTCATACCTAGCTTTCAAAGTATTTAAAATTAAATTATAATTCTCGGCACTAAACGTAATTCCAGCGCAAACGGTTATAGCTTTACCAGTCAATTTTTCAACGAGATAATGCAACTTTTCGTGATCTGTCAACGAATCGTTCTTATCTATTGTATTCTCAAAACTATCTATAAATAGACACCAATTGCGAATGTTACCATCAAACTCGGGTATTTGAATTGGTGGCAACTTAGGTCGGTCGCGAGTGGGGTTGGGTAGGTCAGCCGGCTTCTCCAAACTCCTAGCGACGCGTTTGATACGACAATACAAATCGTCAAACGACGACAAGGCTTGATAACTCACTGAGTAATCGGGATTCAAATTCAACTCTAAAACGTTGATGTCATGTACTAAGGTTTCGAAATCCGCGCGTAGACTATCTAAGTTTTCTATAGAACACAAGAACGAATCTCTGATGACCAAATCAGAGGTTTTAAGTGCATTATCATAAATCGATTGTACGCGAGAGTAAATCATTTCTTTTTTAGCGTATAAAAGTTTCAATTGAACCTTACCGGTCTTATCAACCTTTGGGGACATGTTTACAATTAAATCTCAAACTAAAGTGCGGTAAACAATAAATATGAAATGACTCAATCCTAGCGGTACAGAGCAGCGAGGCGGCGCGAGCGATAACCGTAGGTAGGTAGGTACTTATAACTGCCAGTGCAAGCTTGAACTAACGCGCATAGCAACAAGATCGTACCTACGCGATGGTCGCTGTCTAGGTTCAACTATTATTTCAGGGACTAAGTATTGCGTAATATCTATTCAAATTAAAATACTTTCGTATGAATTGGAATGAGATGCGAGCGAGGTAGGTACAACCACGTGTCTACCCACGCAGGTACTAGGCAAATACGACGCAATTGAAAAAAACAAAACAAAGCCAAATGCGTTAGGTATTACACTGTGCCTATGCACTAGGGTGTCTAGTATACCTAAGATCTAAGCCTAAATGTCTGGATGCGGGGTTTTCTACTAAAATAACCAGGCACTTAGGTGCGATGCGAAAATTGCGAACTACGATTAAGTGTTGATATGATACCTAACCTATGTATGTACCAGGTAGGTACTATGCGAGCCAGCGGCGAACGGACAACAAATCTAATCCTAAGTGTCTGGATGCGGGGTTTTCTACTAAAATAACCAGGCACTTAGGTGCGGCGCGCTTATTCCCATTAGAATAATAACAAAATACGAACTACGGCTAAGAATCCGGCTCGATCCGGACCAAAAATGTTGGCGCTTGGCAGCGTGCGGTAATGGACTGTATTGCGGGAAGTAGCTAACTGTTCCATTGACGCTTTACACACAAAAGACAGGTGGTCGGGTTGCCGCGGGAGTGATCCAAGCAATGAATGCAACCCGAGAAATTAGGAGAGGATGCACTAACCTTCACGACACACGTGTTTTCATCGCAGCCGGTACACGGATCTTCTCTTCCTTGCTCAGGAGCTGCCGTCAGCATCACTAGATCACTTGAGGAACACACGAGAGGCACAATCCGATCGGTAAAGGTCTATGAAGCGGTAAAAATGTAACAAATATTAATCATTTTTGAGAGACGCGAGCGCGGTCCGTCATTACGCTGGCTAGTTCAAAGCGAGACTGAGTGTCTATATCACAAATGGCGGACGGAAGCTATCTAGTCCTATTCTATGGTTAGTGCGGGAGAGGAGACGGGTATAGAAAGAGTGTGTTTCCACGTCAAGAAATACAGCTTCTACATCGGCGCAACCAAAAATGATACAAAATTTTTAATGAATTAAGTATTATTCTAAAAATATTTTAACAATTAGAAAAGAAAGAGACAAAAATTATATAATGATAAATGTAAAAAAAGTCAACATGACGGAACAAACGTAACTAATTAGGTAGGTATAATAGTGTATCTATCCACTGTCATCTACACATTAACTTTCACAGTTTCGGCCATCCTTAATATATTGAGTGACCTCACTCAAGCCGATTTGTATTTAGGCGACGGTTTAAACTACTTTCGCGGCACTAGATCACTTTCTCACAGATTTTTGACGCACAAACACTCATAGGAACGCTTATTGTTTTCGAAATATACACACATTCATGTAGAATCGATTTACACAGGCTGTATCGGTCGCTGGTCGAGGTGCTCACTCGTAAGATACCGCGTACACGCACAGGGTGTATCGGTCTCTGATCGGGTGCTCGCTCGTAAGATACCGCGTACGCGCACAGGGTGTATCGGTCTCTGATCGGGGTGCTCGCTCGTAGGATACCGCGTACACGCACAGGGTGTATCGGTCTCTGATCAGGGTGCTCGCTCGTAAGATACCGCGTACACGCACAGGGTGTATCGGTCTCTGATCGGGTGCTCGCTCGTAAGATACCGCGTACGCGCACAGGGTGTATCGGTCTCTGATCGGGGTGCTCGCTCGTAGGATACCGCGTACACGCACAGGGTGTATCGGTCTCTGATCGGGGTGCTCGCTCGTAAGATACCGCGTACACGCACAGGGTGTATCGGTCTCTAATCGGGTTGCTCACTCATAAGGTACCGCGTACACACACATGGTGTATCGGCCTCTAAGTATAGTTTTGTAAAATACCGCGTGCACGCACAGGGTGTATCGGCCTCAGTTAATGGGTTTAGTTGCAAAGTACCGCGTACATACATGGTGTATCGGCCTCCATTCGCAAACTAATTTGAATTATCTTCATATCAACAGGATACATCGGTCTCCAGTTGCATGTCGTTGATTACTATTTCAGTCCGCCGTTGGATAGACAACATTAACCAATCTTTCAATATGAACTACATATATATACACACTATCCATAATTCGGTATAAATTACGTAATAAAATAATATCCGAATATAGACTATTAAATAAATACGATACCATATACTTATAGAATACAAAATGTGCATAACAAGAATCTTTATTTATTTGCTTTGGGAACGTTCACTTTCGCTCTCTGATTCAGAAATGACTGAACTGCCTAGTCGTATCCTAGGCTTCATTCTGTCTGCTGAATACACGTTTTTATATTTTCTGGAAGAGAATCCGTCTATACTACTAACCTCGTAACGATCGTTGCCGAAGACGGCTGAAATTTTGTAGGGTCCACTATATGGTGGCATTAATTTATTGCTATCACCGATGTTACGAATGTTTTTCAAGACCATAACGAGATCGCCTAATTTATAGCATTTAGCTCTGCATCGCTTTTTATCAAATCGAACTTTCATAGCCTCCTGCTGTTTAGCTATAGAAGCTGAAGCCTCCCCACGGATCTCTTCAATATTATCGGTACTTGCCAAATGCTCCGAGATGTCATGGAGATGAGCTTCTGCTAAATTAACAGTTTCCCTGCTAAATACCACATGTACTGGGGTTTTCCCCGTAGCCTTATTGATGGTGTTATTAAAGCTCCATTGAACCTTCCCAAGATCAGAATCCCAGTTACGATCATCCTCATCAATACTCAAGGCTGTTAAAGAACTTAGTATTGAGCGGTTGTACCGTTCGATTTGGCCATTCGCTCGTGGACTGGCTACCGCATTTTTGACATGTTTGATTTGATTGGACTCTACAAACTTTTTAAACTCCGCAGAAGTAAAACTAGTTCCACGGTCCGATACAATTACCTTTGGTGAACCAAATAGTCCAATGAAATCTCTCATGACTTGAATAGACGTTTTGCTTTTGGTATTCCTGACTGCTCGCAATACTATAAACTTGGTGAAAGAGTCTATAATACCTAAAATGTAAGTGTTCCCAGTTTTACTCCGGACGAACGGGCCTAGATGGTCTATATGAACGCATTCGAACGGCACACTTGGCTTTGTTATTGGATGTAGATACCCTTGTTTTTTTCCGGAAGGCTCCTTAGCATAAGCACAAGGGATACACGCACGGACATATTTTTTAACGAATCGTGTCATACCCGGAAACCAGTAGTCTCTGCGAATCTTTTCAACGGTTTTCTCGAAAGAAAAGTGACCACTCTCATCATGGCACAATTGACAAACTTTCCATCGAGCATCATGTGGTACTGCCCATTTAAATTCCGTCCCAACTTTCTTATATATTTTACCGTCTTTGAGTGCATAATTGTTATTTATATCTTTGGCTTCTTGGCAGTTTTTATCTAATATACATTTAATAAGTTTGAGTCGAGGGTCACTTAACTGTATAGTCATTAAAGAGCGTTCGTCATGAACTATATGCATGATATTAAGGTCATCAGAGTTGTCAGCATCTATCGGTAAGGGGTTTCGACTCAAGCAGTCTGCATGCTGCATTTGGGTGCCTGGTCGGTATTCCACAGTAAAATCGTAGTCTTGAACGAGGAGCCACCAACGTGCTATCCGCGGTACAAGATCACGTTTTGTAAGGGTGGTCCTTAGGGCATTGCAGTCAGTAACGACTTTGAACGATATTCCTAATAAGTAGACACGAAAACGATTAAGGGACATAACTATGGCAAGTGTTTCAAGTTCAAACGAGTGAAAGTGTTGCTCCTCTGACGTCGTTTGTCTACTGAAATAGCCAACTGCCTTAAGGGGAGATCCATCGCTCTCCCGCTGAAGTAACACTCCGCCTAAACCTAATCGACTCGCATCCGTATGGAGTTCTGTTTGATGTTCTGGGTTATAAATAGTCAGTATGGGTCGAGACGTGAGTATTTTTTTAATTTCATCAAACGCACTAGCCTGTTCGTCTTCCCAGATCCATTTTGTATTGACTTTGGTCAATGAAGTCAAGGGCCTGGCGATAGTGGCGAAATTTCGAACAAATCGCCTGAAAAAACTGGCTAGCCCTATGAACTGCCTCACTTCGTGTACGTTCCGAGGTACAGGGAAGGCGGCAACAGCGTCGGTCTTCCCTGCACCGGGGCGCACTCCATCAGCAGTAATTTCGAAACCTAGGTATTCTATCTTGGTCTTTAGGAAGTGACACTTATGTAGGTTTAATGTAAGATTTGCCTCACATAGCATGTCTAAGACACATTTTAACTTTTCGACACCATCGCTAATAGTCTCCGATCCTATGACTATGTCGTCCATGTATGCTACAACACCAGGAATTTTGTGTTTATTTAATATTGAATGAACCATCCGTTGGAAGACTGCTGGTGCATTGGTCAGTCCGAACGGCATTCTGTTATATTCAAAATGGCCGTACGGGGTGACGAACGCAGTCAGATGTTTAGAGTCTTCCGCCATGGGGATCTGGTGATAGCCTTGAGTCAGATCCAAGGTGGTGAAAAACTTTTGACCCTGCAGACTGTCTATTTGGTCATCTATCAAGGGCATCGGATATTTATCCTTAATAGTTTTGCGATTCAACGCCCTATAGTCGACGCACAAACGAGACTCGCCATTCTTTTTCGCGACTAAAATAATGGGACTGGCGTAATCAGAGTCGGATTCGCGTATGACTTCGTTAGCTAACAAATCACTGACAATTTTATTTACTTTCCCCCTTTCTGACAAAGACAGTCTGTATGGTCTATAAGTTACCGGAGTAGTGTCGTTTAATTTGATATGCATTTCGGTGACGGATGTTTTCCCCAATTCATTAATGGACAATGCAAAACAATCTCTATATTGATTTAAGAGGTCCACTAACTTTATTTTCGCATGGGGATCGGTGTCCGCATCGACATGAATATCATTTGAAGCTATCTGAACAGACTCGCAATTTACACGTCGAACATTCATTACATAACTTGTATCAGTTTCTTGGGATGACAACACAGACTTAGGGACAGATATTCCCCTAGCTAAAATTTTATCTTTTGGTATGATTACATCATTTTCACTTAGGCCAACTACAATTACATGCCCGGTACCGCAAGCAAAATTGTACAGTCCAGGTAATAAAAAATACTCATTCTCTCCATCACGCCTTACATCTGATGCTATGCTTACAAAACCTGAATAATCGGACGCACAACTCACCTCAACCACTGTATCTCTATTGATTGTACAATCATTCGTAGTTTTGACAACAATTGAATTGTTTCTATTTGCCGTTACCTGATACAATGTGAGATCAGTGTCTGTTTTATAAACTCTTACTGATAGGGCTTCGGTAAGAGATTGGCCAATAAGAATATCTGTTGGCAAGAATGCGGCCGGTACAACGTATGCGGTCACTTCAACGTTAACTAGATCTACGCTAATACGAATCTGAATTTTGCCTACTGGAACTATAGCGCTGTTCCCAAATCCTCGAAGTGTAGGCAAGTTATCTGAAAGTAAGTCTACCGATAAGGGTTGACACTTCTCGTTACTAATTAGTGTGCACTCACTCCCGAAATCGACATATCCTTGCATTAGCACATCATTTACTTTAACAGTTTTAAAATATTTTTTGTTAGTATCGCTACTTTCTTCAATTGTCAAAACCTGTTTCGTTGCATTGCTACGGTCAGTATTACTCCTGACAGTCTGATCATTGGATTTGCCGTCCAAGGAAAATGTACAATTTGCGTCTATATGTCCGTATCGTCTACATTTGCCATATTTAATAATTTCCTTATTACACCTTACAACGGTGTGACCTCGTTCACCACAATTAAAGCATGTTACACTATTAAATGGCCTCCTAGTATTAGATGATTCTGTTTGATTTCTGTTATTATTCCATCGATCCTTTGATGGTTCATTGGATTTTCTAGGTTGTGATAGGGAACCGTCACGTACGTCACTATTTTGTCGATGAGGTTGAAATGAATCGTTAGTCTTTGTCGAAATATTACGAAAGTAATTCAAAACCTGCTCTGGTACGTCGTAATGTGCTCCTTGAACGTTCATTCGGATATTATAATCAAAAACTCCGTGTGTAATGCAATCAACGGCTTGTCTGCCCTTTAATTCGCAACGGTTAATTAACATTATCTTGTCGTAATAGTACTCGACTAACGTTTCATTTCTCCTACTTTTACGGTTTAGCATCTCCGATAGTAAATCCCCGTAATTTTGGTCACACGGAAATGCCCTGAGTAGTTTATCTTGTCATTCAACCCAATTAAACTTTACACTGGTTAGGCCATCGTACCACTTTTTAGACAATCCTGACAACTTAGGCAAGGCATAAAAAATTGTCTGCTTCTCTGACCAACCATAAATCTCGGCTGATTCATTTATTTTGGATAGCCAATCTTTCATGGTCTGCGATTTTGATTTTGGGTCGAATTCAGTTATAATATTTTGGGCCCCTTGTACATGTGTCGCCGCGTTCCCACGAGTATTTCCCCCTTGTAAGGCTGTAACTAGGCTTTGTAAAAGGTCATCATTCGATTTCGGTTTCGGGTTCTCTGCTCGTTTGGGAGAGGGGCTCAAAGACGGGGAAGAGCTCGTGGAATCACGGCGGCAATGACGACGCCGTTTATGCGAACGTTTCCTGTTCGAGCGAGAACGACTGCGACTGGGCGAGCGAGAACTGCTATCGCTCGAATAGCGATACTTTTTCCTACCGCGCCTGTCATGATAGCTCCGCTTCTTTGTTCTACTATCCCTTGTTCGTTTCTTAGCTTTAGGTGCACTACGATCGCCGTCAATGTCCATAGGTGGGGTAACACCACGGTGAGACATAACGAAGGCTAGTGAGACTGTAGGTAGGTAAGCAACAAAGTGAAGAAACGAGGTATAATAATTTTATAATTATAGATAACTGTTTTGTTGAAGTAGGTAGATTGTTAATAAATAAGTTTTGAACCGAATGACTTAGTATATAATGATAATAATTAATAATAATAATTAGTGTATAAATATTTTAATACGTTATATAAATTACTGCATAAATAAGAAAGTTTAAGCCGCTAAACAACGTGAGACTGAAACAATCGTATCAAAAGTTCTGAAACAACGCGTAGAATGTGAGTCAAAATTCACAAAATAATAATTGAGTACTGAGTACATATCTATTTTACATAAATACACACAAGAAACATGATGAGTCTTCGATTCAAGAATAATGCGTACCTAAAGGTCGAAAATATTTTATCGTTGATTAACCTTGTTTAGGTACTTTATTTACGAAATAAATTCACATAAGTACCTAATGTAGGTAAACATACAAAATGTTCCTCAACAAAAGTAATAGGTAGGTACCTAATTGTTAATCCGAAATTGTGCTAAATTATAACAACTGGACAACATACTTACATATATTCTTATGAATTTACGCGATAATTATAATCGATTTTTGGGTATCGTATAGTAGGTATCGTTAGATTTACTTAAAACTCGCAGATCTGAACTGGTATTATTAAACTGGTGGAACTGCTTATTTTATCAAATTATCACTGGAATACTAATTCGTAATCAACAATCAGATCAATGATTTCAAATAAAAGAAATAAACACAAATTAACTCCGTGTAGGTACTCATAACTACTTTTCTATTTTATAGACACATTAGATGACATGTTAACATCAAACTAATCTAGTTTAATAGGTCAGTCAGCCATATTATCCGAAAATGAGGACAAACAAAGAATGTGCATCTTACCTTGGAACTGGACAATCAAACCTTTATAAGTGGGCGTCACGCGTCACACTTCTGAATTAATAGAAATAATCCACGTTTCACTTGGTAATTATAAGTTTTATTCCCAAAACAATACTTATTTTTTTATCACACATCGGTTTTAGCGCGCAATCGAGAGAAAAGAATGGCCGTTCGTTCGAAAACAACACCTTCAATACTTTTTAGTCAAGTAAAATACTTTTAATAGATTTAAATTCTATAAGGCTATTCCAAATACAAATTAAATTGCCAAATAAATAATGATTTCTAACAATATACATAACATATATAAACTCACGCCTATATCCCCGAAGGGGTAGGCAGAGGTGCTAGCACCCACATTAAGCCAGTTTATGTTTAGGTCCCATTGTAATTGGTGGCGAGTCTATTGCCATTGACCGGGCACTTATAAACCTGCGATAAATACACACATAGCTTCGAAAAGCATCGAAAAGTCATTGGCGTGTGCCATGGTAAACCTGGGATCGAACACAAGACCTCGTCTCAGCAGTCTATTACTATTAATGATCACGGTGTACTAATGATCACCGTTATCCTGGCGCTTGTAACAGCGCTGAAATATCGATACTCTGCAAAAATAATAAACATGGTTAATATCCAGCAAGTTTTACACTATTAATCTGAATGACCATGTTAATCCCAAATTAAAAAATGATACAAAAATAGCTTATAACTTTCCGACATTACCATTTGTACCAGTAGTTCCAAATATAAGCGAGTTCCACGAAACAAACGATCATCCAAACTCTTTAGCGTTACAATATTGTTACTTTACCTGTTACGTAAACCACATATGAAACTAAATCAAAACAGTTTAAACTAACTTCTACCACAAATTGTCTAACCTAGTTTATCGAATAACCTCAAGCACTCGTGAGCAATGAATTCTCAAGTTGGTAGCCTACCTACTTGAGAATTACCTAATGTTTGAAATAAACGAGAAACGTCTGGGAATATAAACGAAAAATATCTGCAAAATTTAGGTATTTAAACTAACATGGTCACTCACATCAGTATCAAAATAAACGGGTGCTTGCAACATACATACATATAATCATGCCTTTATCCCTGGAGGGTTAAGCAGAGGTGAATTAACACCCACATTTCACCAATGATTGTATTCGGTTCCACGTAATCGGGGATGAGCCTATTGCCGTATTCTGGGCACTATTGTTGACTTGAGCCATGCATCTGAGGCTGAGTCTGGGCTGTATATATCTGTCTGATGTTAAACAGCCCTATCCCTTAGTCGCCTTGTATGTACGACACCGCATGGGAAGAGATGGGGTGGACCTAATTCTACTCTGCCGGAAACCACGCGGCTTTATAAATATTGCCGCCGGAATACGAAATATCGAAAACTCAAAACAATGAAACATGGTAAATATCCCGTTTATTTTGATCCTGATGTTCTGCAAAATTGTTTGCCTTACACCAAGATCTATGGGTTACCCACATCAAGATCTATGGGCACCAGCTCAGCTGTAAACTTACCTGCCTACTGATTAATTATATCATCATAATTGCATTAATCTCTCACGCAAAAACCGCGCCATGACGTGGAAATGCGGATACCAGGCCGTGATACCATAACATAACATTACATAACATAAACTCACGCCTATATCCCCGAAGGGGTAGGCAGAGGTGCTAGCACCCTTATTTCGCCAGTTTATGTTTAGGTCTCAATGTAATAAGGTGGCGAGCCTATTGCCATTAACCGGGCACTTATAAACCTGCGATAAATACACACATAACTTCGAAAAGCATCGAAAAGTCATTGGTTTGTGCCATGGTAAAACCTGGGATCGAACCCGAGACCTCATCTCAGCAGTCTATTACCCATACCACTAGGCTACCGCGGTTATTACCCATTATACCATATCATTGCATTAATCTCGGTTGCATCTGAAACTTTCAACTCAAAGTCTAGGGTCCGCAGTTTACAGTTACGTGTTTTGCCTGGACATAATTATTTTCCATGAAAGTAGTAGCTATTAGACCTCCATAACCCATTGGTGAGACCGAAGTATTGCAAATAGACCAGTATTTAGACTTTTTGAGCATGCTGAATATTGAACGAGGCAATGGCACAGGCCTGGAAGGGTTAAGGGTAAAATGGCAGTCACTCTTTTACAATCTAAAATAAACTAAACAGTACAGTTGTAGAATAGCGGACCCTTGCCTAGTAGAATCCTTCAAAGTCCATCCGAAGCCAGGTGCGAATGTTTCCATACATAATTATATTATTTGTTTTTTTGCCTAGTATTTGCCTAGTAAGTAGGACCTAGGACTAGGACCTAGGACCTCATATTCTAGCAAATGATCACTTGTTTTGAACTGATTCATCCGCTTTGACTCAAGACCCTGACTATATTCTCGTGGGATATTCTTATGGTAAAGAATACTAGTAACAAAAATTACTAATGTTTCTGCTAACCCTTTTTTATACCATCTAGGTGGCAGACACACACACGGCCCACCTAATAGGAAGTGGTTACCGTAGCCTATTTGGTTGGACGTATGCAACACCTAGGGTCGTTACATTCGCGCTGCTGACCCTGAAGAAACCTTCTAATGCCACTTTTGAAGAATTCCCATATTGTAGGTGCTTGGTAAAACTGGCTAAACTAAAATGCGTTAGGAACTTGATCACGTCGGTAGTTTAATTGCCAGAATCTGAACCTTGAACAGGTGGCTGGGACAGATTAGATGTAGACAACGAAAGATTGGGAGCAATGATGCACATTGGGAAAGGCTTATAAGGGGTAGGCAGAGGTGCTAGCACCCACATTAAGCCAGTTTATGTTTAGGTCCCAATGTAATAGGTGGCGAGCCTATTGCCATTAACCGGGCACTTATAAACCATACACATAACTTCGAATTTTTTTCTCCTGTGTGGAATACTGCTCGCATCTCTGGGATGGTTCAGCAAAGTACTTACTAGATGCTCTAGACAAGTTGCAGCGACGTGCGGTCCGCATCATTGGGAATCCCGAGGTCACGAACACCCTAGAACCTTTACAGATGCGTAGAGATGTTGCGTCCATGTCTGTATTTTACCGTCTGTACCATGGGGAGTGTTCTGATGAGCTCTTCCAATTAGTCCCACCCTCCCCTTTCCTACACAGGACAACACGTGCAGGTCTTAGATGTCATCCGCACACGGTGCAGAACATACGATCAAGAACCAAGCGGTTCGGAGACTCTTTCCTCTGTCGCACCATTAAGGCCTGGAATTCATTACCAGCTCACATGTTTCCTTCTTCCTACAGTCCCGGGTCCTTTAAGCAGGGCGTGAAAAAGCATATGATGAGGCCGTCAAGCTGAGTGTCACCATTGTCACACGGTATGTGTAAGTAATGGTGACCCTCTTTTCTGGGACTTTGCCTTCAGCTTACCATCAGGCAAGGCGAAGTCCAATTGACGTGTCCTATATATATATTAAAAAAAAAAGCATCGAAAAGTCATTGGTGTGTGCCATGGTAAACCTGGGATCGAACACAAGACCTCGTCTCAGCAGTCCATTACCATTAATGATCACGGTGTACTGATGATCACCGTGATCATGGCGCTTGTGACAGCGCTGAAATATCGATACTCTGCAAAAATAATAAACATGGTAAATATGCAGCAAGTTTTACACTATTAATGTGAATGACCATGTTAATCCCAAATTATAAAATAGCGTAATGATACAAAAATAGCTTATAACTTTCCGACATTACCATTTGTACCAGTAGTTCCAAATATAAGCGCGTTCCACGAAACAAACGATCATCCAAACTCTTTAGCTTTACAATATTGGTACCTTACCTGTTACGTAAACCACATATGAAACTAAATCAAAACAGTTTAAACTAACTTCTACCACAAATTGTCTAACCTAGTTTATCGAATAACCTCAAGCACTCGTGAGCAATGAATTCTCAAGTTGGTAGCCTACCTACCTACTTGAGAGTAACCTAATGTTTGAAATAAGCGAGAAATGTCTGGGGATGTACTGCAAAATTGTTTCCTATGGTCCACATCAAGATCTATGGGCACCAGCTCAGTTGTAAACTTACCTGCCTACTGATTAATTGTATCATCATAATTGCATTAATCTCTCATGCAAAAACCGCGCCATGACGTGGAGATGCGGATACCAGGCCGTGATACCATATCATTGCATTAATCCCGGTCGCATTTGAAGCTTTCACCTCAAAGTCTAGGATCCGCAGTTTTCAGTTACGTGTTTTGCCTGGACTCTCTTGTGTTTACAGGGTTGGCAGCGCGAGTGTGACTCCCTTTGCGTTGCACACGTTCATAGGCCACGTTAGCCACTTTCCATCAGGTGGGCCGTGTGCTTGTCTACCAACCAAGAGGTATAAAAAAACTTAATAATTTTCCGTGAAACTACTGCTATCAGACCTCCATAACCCATTGGCGAGACCGACTTGTGTGACTTGTTCACTAGACTTAGCCTCTCGTATTACAATTTCTCTGTGCACTCCCGAGTTTGCTGCAAGAGAACTCAACTTTGAGTTAAGCTCGCCTTTGTACGTTACATCTCATCTTTTTATATAAATGTAATTTAAGTGTACAATAAAGTATAAATAAAGTATTGCAAATAGACCAGTAGTTAGACTTTTTGAGCATGCTGAATATTGAACGAGGCAATGGCTCAGACCTGGAAGGGTTGAGGGTAAAATGGCAGTCACTCTTTTACAAACTAAAATAAACTAAACAGTACAGTTGTAGAATAGCGGACCCTTACCTAGTAGAATCCTTCAAAGTTCATCCGAAGCCAGGTGCGAATGTTTCCATACATCATTTTATTATTTGTTTGATTGGTTGCCTAGTAAGTAGGACCTAGGACCTCATATTCTAGCAAAGGATCAGTTGTTTTGAACTGATTCATCCGCTTTGACTCAAGACCCTGACTATATTCTCGTGGGATATTCTTATGGTAAAGAATACTAGTAACCGAAATTACTAATATTTCTGCTAACCCTTTTTTTATACCATCTAGGTAGCAGACACACACACGGCCCACCTAATAGGAAGTGATTACCGTAGCCTATTTGGTTGGACGTATGCAACACCTAGGGTCGTTACATTCGCGCTGCTGACCCTGAAGAAACCTTCTAATGCCACTTTTGAAGATTTCCTATATTGTAGGTGCTTGGTAAAACTGGCTAAACTAAAATGCGTTAGGAACTTGATCACGTCGGTAGTTTAATTGCCAGAATCTGAACCTTGAACAGGTGGCTGGGACAGATTAGATGTAGACAGCGAAAGATTGGGAGCAATGATGCACATTGGGAAAGGCTTATGTCCAGCTGTGTACTGAGATAGGCTGAAAGATTGATTGATTGGACCTCGAATCGAAAACATAACCTTCCGATCCTAAGACCAGCTCTATAATCATTAAGCTACCGCTACATGTAGGCAATATCTAATATTAAGCAAACTGGTCATATAATATCATTTTATCGTATAGCGTAATATAATGCGAGACGTGTAAGTGGAGAACTCGAGGGTGAAATAAAAAAGTTTTCGTATCAAATCACCAAGTTTACACGTTCCTTGGGGTTTTTAGGTACCACTGGCGTATACAAAACTTAATTACAAAAAGCTTTTATAGTGTATTTACCCCTACACCTGCACAATTGCTGACCCGAATGAAGCGACGGTCAATGTCGCCGAAGTTTGGGCAGGGTGCATTTAGCCTCTTTTAATAGTTGCCATTGACACGAAGAAGTATTTTTCATACCATTTTTTTATAGTGCGGAAGTCCCCTCGAATATTAGCTGGGGCGGTTATGTCGGACTCGAACTGACTAGAACCATCCACTTTCTTGGATCTTCAAATGCTGTAAGATTGTCTAAAACATATCCTTCGCAACCTAACTGATCCAGGACTATCGCCGGTTTCAAGATCCTCGAGTGTAGAACGTATCTCCATCTTGCCCCCGACAAAGGGTGGTGCGCATCTTACCATCGCCCCAGCCTATCCCTGTTAGGGTCACAGGTGGCTGCACCTGTCACCTCCAGGTCTGCATACCACTTATACCTGTAGGCATACTGCATTCAATCAATCAATCAATCAGCCCACTGCAGTCCACTGCTGGACATAGGCCTCTCCCAATGTGCGCCATTTTCTCCGATCCTCCGCCTTCCGCATCCAGTCTGTCCCAGCCACCTTTTTCAGGTCGTCAGTCCATCTGGCTAGGGGGCGTCCTACCTTTCATTTACCTTCTCGCGGTCTCCACTCTAGGACTCGTTTGCTCCAACGGCCATCGGTCCTTCGGCAAACGTGGCCAGCCCACTGACACTTTAACTTGCTTATTCTGTGGCCTATGTCGGTAACTTTGGTTCTCTGTCGAATAACCTCGTTCCGAATTTTATCCTTCAGAGAAACTCCAAGCATAGCTCGCTCCATAGCCCGCTGCGCGACTTTTAAGCTATGGACCAGCCCCACTGTAAGTGTCCACGTTTCGGCACCGTAAGTCATAACAGGTAGGACGCACTGTTCAAAGACCTTTATTTTGAGGCATTGCGGTAGGGGTAAAGAGAAAACTCGACGTAGTTTGCGAAATGCTGCCCAACCTAGTTGGATCCTTCTGGCTAGTTCTTTCTCGAAGTTGTTTTTACCGAGCTGGATAACCTGCCCCAGGTAGATATATTTTTGAACAACTTCGAGTGTCGCCCCTTCGATGGCAATCGGTCTCGGTGCAACATGTTCGTTGAACATAATTTTGGTTTTATCCAAGTTTACACCGAGGCCGACGCGTCGAGAAGCTCCATCTAGGCTATGCAGCATTTCGCCCAGTTGTTCCAACGATTCCGCTACTCTGACGATGTCGTCGGCGAACCGAAGATGTGAGATGTACTCACCGTTAATGTTTATACCCCGTCCAGTCCAATCCAGAGTTTTGAAGACGTCCTCCAACGCGTTGGTGAATAGTTTGGGGGATATAACATCTCCCTGTCTCACTCCACGTTGGAGGCTAATAGGTTTCGTCTTCTGGTCTTGGAGCTGGACGGACATTGTGGCAGTGTCATACAAGCATCTCAGCACCTCGATGTATCGCCAATCGACACGACAACGCTGTAGGGCATCCAGAACTGCCCAGGTTTCGATGGAGTCGAAGGCTTTTTCGTAGTCCACAAACGTCATACACAGCGGCTGATTGTATTCTTGGGCCTTTTCTACAATCTGCCGAACAGTATGGATGTGGTCCACGGTGCTATAACCTTTTCGAAACCCGGCTTGCTCCGGTGGTTGGAACTCGTCGAGCTTACCCGCAAGACGATTTGTGACGACTCTCGAGAACAGCTTGTAGACATGACTCAGGAGTGAGATGGGCCTGTAGTTCTTCAGCAAGGTCTTATCTCCTTTTTTGAAGAACAGTATCACCGCACTCCCAATCCATGCCCTAGGTGTTAGACCTTGTAGGATGACGGAATTAAAGAAGCTTGTTAGCTCTTTCAGGATTGGAGTTCCGCCTGCTTTCAGGAGCTCAGTAGTAATACCGTCATCACCTGGGCACCTGTTGTTTTTCAGTTGTCTGAGAGCCGCCTCCAACTCGCACTGCTCGATATCGGGTATCTCCTCGGTGTAATGACGCGTGAGTGGGGCTCTGTGGTCTTCATCGCTGTGTCCCGTAGATTTACTCATCCATGATGCATATAGCTGTCCATAGAACTTCTCGATCTCATCGAGAATCTCGAACCTTGAGGCAGTCATTTTACCATCCGCAGTTTTAAGTTTCGTCAGATGGGGCCTCCCCAACTGCTGAGCGAACACTTTCGACCCCCTATTTCGCTCAATCGCCTCCTGGACGATATGGGTGTTGTAGCGTCGGAGGTCGCGTCTAATCATCATCTTTTTAATTTGTCGGTTTAAGGCTCTCTCATCTGACGAAGACGACGGTGTGGATGACTTCTCACGTCTCTTTCTCATAAGTTCGAGAGTCTCAGGAGAGAGCTTGGACTCTCGCTGTTTGCGTTTCCCGGGAAAGAACATTCGAGACACTTCCTGTAATGTTTTGACCACTGTGTCGGTTTTCTCGTCAATGCCGTTTGTGGTTTCCAGTGTTGCGACGATTTTGAAGTTCCAATTGGAACTTTTCGGACCCTAGAGTGACTTGGAGTGGCGTAGGTCGGAGAGTAGACCGTATCATTCGGAATCTTTCAGCCTTAATGTTAATATTTAGAGAGCCTCGGACAAGTCTGTGATCGCTTCCGGTTTTAAACTTGTTGATCACAGAGACGTCTCTAAATATGTGCTTACTGTCCGTTATCAAAAAGTCTATCTCGTTTCTTATCACAGAGTCCCGACGTTGCCAAGTCCACTTCCTGTGGGGTTTTTTCTTAAAGAAACTATTCATTAAGAAGAGCCCCTGCGCCTCGAGGAAGTTGACTAGCATTTGTCCCCTGTCATTTCTGCACCCCACTCCATAAGGTCCGATTTTCGTCTCACCGCGTTCTTGTATTCCCACTTTAGCATTGAAGTCCCCCATAACAACGTTGTAAGTGGCCTTGGCGGTGTGATTCATTGCCTTAGCAATATCTTCATATACGACCTCGGCGCTTTCGTCGGGGTGAAGCGAGGTCGGCGTCAAGACAAATCAAACGAGCTCATACTCGATGGGGTCATGTCGTTAAATTACTGAGTTCCTATGGCCATTTAAACACACAAGTGGCGTGTTTTGATAAGGTTCTAACAGAATTTTACTTAGTTTCCAAGAAAAGCTTGGTATTATTTACATTTAGCTCGCTGTTTTAGCTAGTTTTAATGAGTCTTGTTTGCGGGCTTTCTAAAGATGATAGTCGTCAGATAGTTTGCAGTGTAAGTTATCATGGTTGCTAAAAAGTAGTTGAAACGTCGGGCTCAATGTAAATAATACCAAAAATTTGTGATAGAATAAGTTAATCGCATAAATTGTGGGCACGCATAATCAAGATTTACAAAATATTTTAGGTATTTACCTTTAATTGATTTTGTTTAATTTGGAATCCTAAGCAGTTGGAGAAATCAAAAGAGATTGAGAAAAGAAAAAGTACCATGTCATTTTTCAAACCCTAGGCGTTCTTTACCAAGCTATATCTAAACCATAATAGTACCTATATAGGCGCGAAATCGTATCAGACAGATAGACTTTTGCATCAAAGGGTGAGGTAAGGATCAATCGAGTTGGAACTACTTATATACTATAATAAATTGATTTTAAAGCGAATTAGTAAATTCGTTATTACATCAAGTAAGCGTAGTTCTACCTCTAGTTCCGCGAGGTGCCTGTCCAGACGAAGTGTACTGCAATTGTACGTTGCCAGTAGTAGTCGCCGGTTTCGGTAGCCTCCCGTAGCCCGGAGATTCTTCGCACCCCCCGTCCCGAGGTTACCCGAACCGCTACCTTGGCTGGGTATAGCGGGACCGCCGGGAACTGGGGGCCTTTTGTTGTGGCGTCTATTCATTTGGGAGGGTTTAGCCTACTATTGCCACGCTGGCCAGACGGGTTGGCAACGGGTTTGTTCTCGAGTTTTCCTTCTCTCAGGTCTTTCTGACCTCGGCAGAATATTGGCCAGGAGCCGCAACTGCATTACTTTCAAATAATTAAACATTGTGATAGTCTGGTGGATGACTAATGCTGTACACCCCACCAATAATTTTCGGACCCAAACTAACCTCACCTGCAAAGTCTTTCCGTATTCGTACACGTGCTCATGCACGTTTATAGTTCTATTGATTTACAGACGAGATTCTGGTGCAGACTTTCTGCTCAGCATCTACGGCAGTTGCTTCTGTAAAAGTCAAGATAAACCAACTCGCAAGGCAAGGTGTAGAAGAAATATGAAATTGAAATTGAGAGAACGCAATCAAACCCAGCTTGACAAGTGCTAATTCGTTGGGATTGGATGGGATTAGATATATATGGCAGTTATCAACGCATGTCATAAATGTCAAATCCCATACAATCATCATTCTATTCTTCAATGAATTGCTACATGCCTAGGCCCCTCTTTGCCAGGCTCTAAAGTACAATCGAGACTTTTTTTTTTTACGTGCGCAAAATCCCCGCGGATACCTCCACACCCGAGCCGGTGGAAGAGGTTATGTTAGAATTGAACCGACTAAAACGCACGCCGCCTGTGGGTCGCTTTGGTTGCCGAAGGTGAGGTTGACAGGCATATCCCTCGCAACCCGGCCGACCCAGGGCCATCTCTTATTATCTGGCCCTCTTCTCGGGTGTGGGGACTGCAGAGTCCCCAATTCGTCCCCGGAAACGGGGAGGCGCGCGAGGCGCGCCGTCACCGCGGCCTGCTTCTGCCAGTGGGACAGGCGCGTACAATCGAGACTAACTCTGTGATGATAATTTAATAAATTAAAAATTTTAAAAGCCCCCGTCACAAAAAACAACTCTCAAAAAGTCGAAAACAAGTTGTGTAAGTTAAGCCTATAACTTTGTTTTTTTACATATACCACTTAGGTGGCAGACAAGCACACGGCCCACCTGATGGGAAGTAGTTTACGTGGGCTATGGACGTATGCAACACCAGGGGTGTTACACTCGCGTTGCCGACCACGAAGAAACCTTTTGATGCCCCTCTTGAAGAACCCTATATTGTAGGTGCTTGGGAAAACCGCAGCAGGGAGGTCATTCCACAGCTTGAGTGTGCGTGGGATGAAGTTTCTTTCATACCGCACAGTGCGCACCGTCTCAGTTCGCAATGTATGAGGATGAATTCCGATAAGTGCGATGATAGAATGTAGCTGTGGGCATCATGTCAAACAATTCATCTGAGCACTAACCATTGTATAGGCGGTAGAACACACACAGCGAGGCAAAGTCCCTCCTAAGACTAAGAGGTTCCACACTACCTGCGAGTATAGGATATAACTAGTAATACATATTTAGATTCAAGCCTTGTCATGTCGGGGGACCCTAACCTGGTAGAGCACTCCGTCATATTATCGAAACGATCCAAGGTCTCCCGACATGACAACGTTGAATCAAAATATGTATTACTATTATATACGGCGGCCAACTTGGACTAATTTTTTCAAACATAGCTAAGAACACTCCATATACCTTTCAAACAAAAAATAACTAAATCCAAATCGGATCGTCCATTCAAGAGCTGCGATGCCACAGACAGACACACACACAAACATACACACACACACAGACTCGTCAAATTTATAACACCGTGTCGTTTTTGCGTAGGGGGTTAAAAAACCACTGAGCCACACAGCAATAAAAACATAAAATTTCAATTCATATTTTATGTTTTTAAAGGATATATAAGGCCATACCGGCCAAATCCGACCCTGGTTATTACCGTATCAACAACAGATTCCTCCGTCTCACAATTTCACCGACTTCGTAATTAATACAACCACTGATACCGCTTGAATTGATTAATCTTAATGAGGCAGTCATTAATATCTCGTCTATCTTTTCCCTAGAAAATTGCTATCGAGGCAACTTGTCTAATCTGATACCATTGGCGTAATTACACGGGCCTATTACCCGAGCTCCACAATCCAAGTAGTGAATAAAGAGAACTCAGGGTCAAATTAATTGCTTCCAAGTTAAATAACGTAATTTGACGCTATAATATAAGCGTTATTAAGGAGAATTAAATTTTACCTTTAGAGAATTTTTTATTTTTTATTTTTTTTGTTGTACCTTCCTTGTCATGTCATAAAAAAAAAAAAACATGCACGAAGGCTAATAGCTCCGCTTCCACCTTAGTCTTCTAACCAATATCTAATCAGGTCAGGGCGCAGTGACCACACCGCACGATTTGACTTGAATAGATTTGATAAGTTTTTTTTATAACCATACAGAATACAGCTTCCGCAAAGCCATCTGCAAATATAGACTAAAAACTATTTATTTCACACAATGCCGGCATTCAGTTTAATGGCATACATTGCCGAAGCATTGTTTGTATAAAATACCTGCATTATAAAGATTACCGGCAACATAATACAATAATATAATTGTTCTTAGTTCTATAACTAAAATCCACCGAATCGACTTGTTCGATTCTTAAGAAATTTTGTTTTTGTTTTAGTACAGTTTGTAGGTATTTTTATACCACTTAGGCGGCACATTTTTTTTCATTCTAATGATAAAGGAAAGAGAATATTTTGTAAATAGGTTTCTGTGAACCAAGAGTATGGGATCAGCTTTTCACAGTTCAGTTGTTATAAATTAAATTTACGTAGCAAAAGAAACACGTTCAAAAAATTAAAAACTATAAAATAACTTCATTTTGAAAATATTTATAGATTTACATACATACATATATATGAAATAACATAACATAACATAAACTCACAGCTATATCCCCGTAGGGGTAGATAGAGATACGAGCACCCCACATTTCGCCAATTTATGTTTAGGTCCCAATTTAATAGGTGGCGAGCCTATTGCCATTAACCGGGCACTTATAAACTTGCGATAAATACACACATAACTTCGAAAAGCATCGAAAAGAAATTGGTGTGTGCCATGGTAAAACCTGGGATCGAACCCGAGACCTCGTCTCAACAGTGCATTACCCATACCACTAGGCTACCGTGGTTCATATTCAGATGTCAGTTTAAAAAGATGTCTATATATTCTGAAATGTTAGTTTATAAAGAATTTCACGACAGGTACGACACAAATGAGACTCTTCGTTTCGTGCCTGTCACGAAGTCTTTCGCAAACACACGTCAACTCTCTATAAGTTGCCTACCAACCTGAATTACAACTTCGTAAGTTAAATAGTTACCGATTTTTCTTGGTTAGGTAATGAATCAATAGTTTCCCAGTATTTATTTCGTTATGTTTACTTGTATTTATTATTCACGCTTTTGACTACTTCAAAATGAAATAACAACTAATAACCAACTTACAATTTTTTTTTTTTTTGCGTGCGCAAAATCTCCCCACCGGAACCGGTGGAGGAGGTTATGTCGGACTTGAACCGACTAAAACGCACGCCGCCTGTGGGTCGCTTAAGGTGAGGTTGACAGGCATATCCCTCGCACCCCGGCCGACCCAGGGCTTTCTCTCACGATCTGGCCCTCTTCTCGGGAACCTGCTTACACTCGACAACTTCTGTGGCGTGGTGGTAGTGAACGCGCCTGCTACACAGGAGGCGAGGGTTCGATTCCCACTCAGAGCAAATATTATTGTATTTTTATACCATTTAGGTGGCAGACAAGCACACGGGCCACCTGATGCAAAGTGGTTACTGTGATCTATGGACATGTGCAAAGCCAAGGGAGTTAAACTTGCGCTGCCAATCCTTTAAACACAGAGAGTTTCTGTGCCGTTAGTGTAAAAGACAAAGTAGGATAAGACAAGCTTTTGGTCTTCCCACTGACAGCACAAAAACTCTCCAGTGAGCTCTGGCTACTCACCACCGGGAACACAACACGAGGTTATTATGGCCGCGGTATTCTGTAGGGCAGAGGTACTTCCCCAGACGGCAATACAGTCGTGTCCTACCTCAACAAAGCATGAATTGGTCTGCTTGTGCCTCGGAGCACACGTTAAGCTGTCGTTCCTGGTTGCCATACGAACATCTATGGTAGTCGTTATAGATAGTTGGAGCCCACAAGAGTACGACTAATCTAACTGCAGAGGTTCAATATCGCCAATTAGTAGTGGCAGTCGCTTCATGGAAAATATTGAAGTTCAGCTGCATCACACTTAGACTGGCGAACCGATTACAAAAGAATTTCACCGGTTCCCGAGGCTCTCCGAGACCGAAGTCTATCTCCGGTGCACAGTCAGCATCAGATTGATCTTGACTGGCAAAGGACTTTTGATGACTCTGATTTTGACAGTTCATGAGTTTAGGTATATAGCACATTATGTTATTAAGTGGGCTATACGAAATCACTGATGTTTTCTAGACTCTGTAACGTTAAATTGCAGGCGATTACTCCCAGTGAGTGAGCATCTTTATACTAGAAACCATTTGTGTTTATCTACTCGGTATATTGGCGTTATATCAACCGGAATAACAAGAAGTATTCACCTAAGTGGGCCATAGGGCTGAAATCCTTCCTGAGCAAGGCGATTATTGAGTAGCCAAACGATCTTCCAGTGTGTGATTTGAGTTCGCTGGGTTTCTAATTTATTCCAGACTTTTAGGCATGAATAACTAAAGTATGTTATATTTTTATTCGTTTCTTTATTACTTGAGCTCACTGGAGAATTTGTGCTGTCAGTGGGAAGACTAAAGGCTTGTTCTGATTTATCTTCTACTGACGGCACAGAAACTCTGTACTTACAAGGTTGGCAGCGCGACTGTGATGCCTCTGGTGTTACAGACGTCCATAGGCCACGGTAACTACTTTCCGTCAGGTGGGCCGTGTGCTTGTCTGCCAACTAAGTGGTATATAAAAAAAAAACTTTTGTAATATTTTCTCTTTCTTAGCGGTTACCAGCAGAGTAGTATTTAGACCACCCCATTTCTTCCCATGCGGTGTCGTACAAGGCGACTAAGGGATAGGGCAGATTAACATCAGACAGATACATACAGCCCAGACTCCGCCTCAGATGCATGGCTCGAGTCAACAATAGTACCCGGAAAACGGCAATAGTCTCACCCCCTATTACGTGGGAATACAATGATTGATGAAATGTGGGTATTAATTCACCTCATTCTCAACATATGCGTTAAGCTCGCCTTTGAGCCTAAATATATTTTTCATACACAAATAAACAAATTATGTTTTCTATTTAACCTGATAGTTTTCATTTATAATGCATCAACCGCAATGTTTTTATTTTTTGATGGAAAGCACCTGATGGAAAGTGGTTACCGTGACCTATGAACGTGTGTAACACCAGTGGAGTCACACCCGTGCAACTGACCCTGTAAGGACGGAGAGTTTCTGTGTTGTCACTGCAAAAGAATCAAATCAGGACAAGCCTGGGGAGGTACTTCCCCAGTCGGACTGCTCAATTCGGACGGGAATACTGTCGTGTCCTACCTCCTGATCGTGGTGTCCTACCTCCTGATATGTAAAATAAATAGATTTACCGCCAATATTACACTTAAACCATTTAAAAAGAAGATATATGTAATCCAGTTAACATGAAGAATAAATCTATATATATAAGATTCATTATTGTTCAACATAATTTATTGAGGGCCGAAACTCCAGACAATAAGGACTGACTCTTTTGTCAAGAATAGTTTATCTAGTATACTTTAATAGATCAGATCAGTAAAATAAGTGTTACCAACTCAAGAGACCAAAAAAGTCCCATTAACTTTAATATCTACAAAGCCTGGGAATCAAAGTCGTAAGTCAAGAAATAGGAACTTTTATAAAAGATTTTCCACAGACTCTTTGGTATTAGGATTAACATAATGCGTAAAAGAGAACGATTTTGGGTGAAAACTGCTAAGAAAAGCACAGTCGCTCTATATTTCAAGTTTATATTCGCCTTTATTGGTCGGATCTACAGATTTGAATTACTACAAACTGTGCCTTATGGTTCTTCATTTAGGTTATATTTTCGGGAAAAGGTAAACCTCCGCTGGGGCTAGATGGCTTTCGAAATCAGGATAACTATTGTATAAAATTATTATTCTTAAAAAACATACTTACTTTTTAGTTTTTTTTAATATACAGACTAGCTGATCCGGTAAACATCGTTCTGCCATATTTTTTCCCGCTCGTTCCCTCTGTGCCTCCTTTCCAATTTCCGCGTGAATTTCTGATTCCGTTCCTGCTGCACCTTCTATTCAATTTTTTTATACAAACCTTGGTCACACAATAACGAAGACAAAACCAAAAGAATTATCCAATTTGGTGCAGTCGGAAGTTATGCGCGTACATACATTTAGGGAGATTTCATTTTTATTTGCATAAATTAAACGAGACGTCCAGGCGACACATTTTGATTCAAGTATATGGCTTGTACAAACTTAGGACTAGGACGCAGAATCCTATAGGTACGCTATGACTGTTAGTTAGTTTTCAAGACTACTAGGAGCCTAGGTGTACATAAGATCTGATAATTTTTTCACAGTTCAAGCAATATGTAGCTTTTCGGTGATTATTTTCTTGGATTGAGTAGAGTTGACAGTCGCAATATAAAAATGAAATAAATATCTCGAGAGAGTATTTTATTTAATACGCTTTGATTGACGTCTCTGAAGCGTCCCACTCAAAATAGTAAATTCCTACCCACGCAAATTTTTGTATTTCGTACTTATATTAGGTAGGGTGAGTGGGGGCAAGAGCAAAAATGGAATAAGACAAATAATCGCACACATAATCTGTTTCAGCATGGCTTTTACGGTGCACTTTCCATTGCTATGTCCTTACGTCCCTCACCTCAGTCATCGTTTTTCGGTAGGAGGGATGGGGCTGGACAGTGTAAGCCAATTTAGACATCAGTAACTTTATTAAAAAGGTAGGTACGAGTGTTTTATTAGAATTTCTAGTTATTATTTTTAATTCTCTGAAATGTCATTGCACCTAAATAATGCTACCGTTCGTGTTTAGAATTTATTCATACTTTCCGAAACCCAATAACCCATCAAAATTTACGGCGGTAAGATGACCATATAAAAGTTTCAATCTTACCCCATTACAAAATTCATACTAAAGGTGAGATGTACTCAAACTGTATGTGATGATATTTTTTTTATACAACTTAATTGGCAGACAAGCACACGGCCCACCTGATGGAAAGTGGTTACCGTGGCCTATGGACGTTTGTAACACCAGAGGAGTCACAGTCGCGCTGCCAACCCTGTAAGTACAGAGTTTCTGTGCCGTCAGTGTAGAAGACAAAGCAGGACAAGCCTTTACAAAAAATGTAACTACTTACTAACTTCAGTCGTAAAATGTTTGACAATCTTTCCCCACCGGAGTAAGATTAAAATATGTAAATATAACATATGGTTCTAAATTCAAAAATTAATGGACTTTTGACATTGCAGGTGGATTTAATATGAAAAAAAAATTAACAAAAGAGGGCTTACTTGAAAAACTAACAACTTTTTTTATACAATTTAGGTAGTAGACATGCACACGGCTAACTTAATGAAAAATAGTTACAACATGAGGGAAGCTAGAGTTACAGATTTTCTGTGCCGTCAGTGCAGAAGACAAAACAGAGCAAGCATTTGGGCTTCCCACTGACAGCACAAAAACTCTCCAAAGAGCTCTGGCTACCCTACTCGCCGCCGGGAATGCATTACGAGGATATTGTGAAGGGCAGAGGTACTTCCCCAGTCGGACTGCTCAATTAGGACGTGAATAGCGTCGTATCCTATAAAAAAACGTCACGTGATGCGTTATTAATTTGATATTTTTGTTTCGTTTTAATTACTGGCAAGTTTGATATTGCCATAAGCATATATTCAAGGTGTGAATTATTTTTTACCTCAACCGTACCTACACTCCTAGGTTAACTGTACGAAACATAAATATGATAGCGTAGAAGACCAACTAGGTATCTGCGCTGCCAACCCTTGCAAACGGCAACTTCATACTTTGCAATTATTTTCGCTCTAAGCAGCAGACGCTTGCATCAGGCAGCGTACAGCGAAATAAAATTGAATATAATATATTTTTTTATTTTTTTTTTTCATTGCGGCTTCGCAACTGCCGTCTCTGTCCGTATCGAACTTTAAACAAGTAATGTATGCGAAGAGACGTCACCCAACCGTACAGAAATAAAAGGAAATCAGTCCCGCAACCTGCTCATTTGTCTACAAGTATACATTTAAATTTTGTACATACATTGCTTGTTAAACTTTGATACGGCTGATCGACACTATTGAGAAGCCGCAATGAATTTAAACAATAAATAAAATTATCATTTTCAAGTCTATTTCACGGTACCCTCTACGTCTGATGTTGCCATCTCTTCCTATGCGGTGTCGTAAAAGGCATCTAAGGGATAGGACTGTTTAACATCACACATATATACAGCCTAAACTCAACCTCAGATGAATGGCTCGAGTCAACAATAGTGCCCGGAAAACGGCAACAGGCTCACTCTCCTTTACCTGGGATCGAATACAATTATTGATGAAATTTGAATAATTCACCTCTGCCTAACTCTCTGGGGATAAAAGCGTGATTATATGTATGCATGTATATCATTAACACAAATAATATAATTGACACGAACATAATTAACACAAATTAATAGTACATTCTACTGTGATTCTGCTTTTACTATCAACACGAACAAAACAACATTTAAAACAATAAAATATTTGTTGAAATGCAGAACTCACTCAACAATACACATATCATTAAAATAGTAACTGGATACTTCACATCACTGATTCAGACGCTCATTATTGTACACTAATGACCACCCGTGCTGCCCAAATATTATTATTTATGCATCCAGTAGACCTACCATAAACCATATGCGAAGTTGCCCAACGAAGTTTCAGGTAATTGATATCATCCAAAAGGGTTTCTGTAATAGGTATGGGGTTCTTAGTGCGGCCTAAAGCCTCCGAATCTCTAAGTTTCTGCCTAATAAGTTGCGATCTGTTTTGAAGTTACTAGATATTGTATGAATTTTGATATTTTTCGTGGGTTGTCTGTCTCCACAACTCACTGGCGATAATCAAGTTCTGTTTATACCTGTAAGAGTATTCAGAACTCTAACTACGAATAATGAATGTCAAAGATTTTCGTATTACAACTATAAAACATAAAATAAAAACGATAAAATATCTAAGATACAGATATTTCAATCCACGAAGACGCGCCCCACTTGTTTTCGGTTGAGGGGATTGCGGGGTGCGGGGAGTTTGCTCCGGCCTCAGTCGCGAACCGTCAGCGGTTCGATGCAGACGGGTAGCAAAATCTATGTTGCGAAATTCCAGACTCATTACGAAAGTTGCTCCACTTAATTTTTTTTTGAAATGTCGAAAAAATCTCAGCGTATTGTACTTAAAAGCCAGGTATGTAAATGACTGTTTATAATTTTATAGTTATTAAAACACATGAAATAAATAAAGGATTTTTTTATAAATAAGTAAAAAAAATTTTTTTTTTTAATTTTAGGCGAGAGAAATTATTTCTAAAGTTTATGATTTTATGAAAAAAGAAGCAAGTAACAAATATGCAGAAAAACTCACTGATGCACGATGGAGAACCGCACAGGCTGCTGGAGTTTCTGAAAGCACAGTGACTAGAATTCTACGCGAAAGAAAGGAATATACTGATACAATGCAGCCTATCGTACTCCTGCTATAGAATCCAATATAACTATGGAGACGGATGGTATAGTTCCCATAGTCCCAAGTGTGGAGCGTACAACAGAGCTGACTACGGAAGTGGATACTGAGTGTGAAAATGAAACGAGCACGTCGCATTCTAATTTAGTGGCTTCTGCCCACTAAATTAGAATGCGACGTGCTACTATTTTTACATCACCTATGAAGAAGAGAAGGGTAAGACCACGAAAAATTAATTTTGACGAATTTGATATAGGTGTAATCCGAAGAACCATTCACAATTATCATATAGAACATCGTCAATTTCCAACATTATCACGACTTAATATTGTTTTAAAAGACCGCATACAATTTGATGGATGTTTAACAACCCTAAGGACATTGTTACTTAAACTTGGTTATAAATGGAGAAAAACTGAGAATAACAGGAAGGTGCTAACCGAAAAACATGATATGCAGATGTTAAGATTGAAATATTTAAAACAAGTAAAGTCTTTTCATAATGCAGGTAGACCTATAGTCTACACAGACGAATCATATATTCATACCAATCACGTGCAACAAAAATCTTGGGCCGAAAAAGATTCTAATACAGCAATAAAACAAAATTTATCAAAAGGAGTGCGCATAATTATAGTACATGGTGGAAGTGCAGAGGGTTTCGTTCCAAATGCATTGTTGACATATAGAGCAGAGATCAAATCTGGAGACTACCACGATAACATGAACACAGAAAATTACTTAAAGTGGCTTAAGGAGAAACTAATACCTAATCTCCCAATTAATGCCGTGGTAATCTTGGATAATGCAGCTTATCACAATACGAGTTCGGAAAAAATTCTAACATCCAACTTCAACAAATCAGACATGCAGACTTGGCTGAATGCAAAAAATATCCATTTTGAACCAAGCTACAAAAAACCTGAACTTTATCATCTTATATTAAAAAATAAAGAAAACTTTCGCAAGTACAAAGTGGACGATTTATTGAAAGAGCATGGATTCACAGTGCTTCGGCTGCCTCCTTATCATCCAGAATTGAACTCAATCGAAAATATTTGTGGTATTATAAAAAACGACATTGCTAGTCGCAATATCAGTCAAAATTACACTTCGATTATGCCCATTTTAAATGAAGCATTTGATCGCGTAAATAAAGATGTCTGGTTCAATACTTGTAAGCACGTGGAAAAAATAGAAGACGAATACCTGAGACACTGTGATCTTGATTTTAGTTTTATTATAAATGTCGGAGATACATCAGACTCTGAATTAGATAATTCTGAAACGAGTGATTGACTACCTATTTTATTTCTTAATAAAGTTCTATAAAAAATTTCACGTATGTCTATAATTACCCCTATAATAAAAATGGTAATATTATCATTATATTAAAGAATCACATAAAATATCTACACCTAAAAATAAAACAACCCTTTTGTCGCAGTCGGGTATAAAATTTAAAATTTAAGTAGAGCATCTTTCTTTTTGACTATGACGCTCTCTCCTGATTAGTCTATTAATTATAGTGTGTGTGTGCACACATAGATTATTAGTGTGTACGTATAACACTCAGACATTGACTTAAGCGTGCACACATGTACTGTAAACTGATCGGAGAAATGGAGGGGCGCGTCTTCGTGGATTGAAATATCTGTAACCGTGGTCGTATGCCACTTTTCCCTACAATGTATTGTTTTGTTAGACTAAGTGGCATACGACCACGGCTATCCTAGATATTTTCTTGTTTAATTAATACTTTTTCAGTAGTCGGGTTTTAGTTTAAAACTAATTTTTATTTATATTATTTTGGGGCAAGAAATAGGTATAATTAAACATATTTGAAATGTGCGTGCCTTTACTGTTGATATCAAACACGACATTTTTATATCAAATTTATTTTTTATCACAGTACTTTATGACTCAGATGCATGGCTCGAGTCAACTATAGTGCCCGGAATACGGCAATAAGCGTGAGCTTAATGCCGTATTCCGGGTGTGGTGAAGGTGTGTCCCTTGGTGAAATGTCGGTGTTAATTCACCTCTGCTTAACCCACCAGGGATATAGGCGTGATTATATGTATGTATGTATGTACTTTATGACCGCTAGACGGCGCCACATTAGATTCAGTGACACGTTATATACCCTATAATCAGTGGACGACTAAGATGCTTCTAACGATACCTTATTTGTCCAGTTCTAATTAGTGGTTGAGGAGCTATGAGGGAACAGATAAACCTACATACATAGCCTGTCAAAATCTCCTTTCCTTAGCCGCAGTCGGGTGTCTTTCAAAGCTCGTAGGGTAAATCTCTTGATGGTATTTCGTGCGGGTCTGAAGTTTCAAACCTATGAATATGATACTATCTGAAATTTACGCGAACATCAGCCAAGCTGCCTGCGTACGAAGGCAACTCGGGCGTCGGAGGTCGATGAACGACCTCCGCCCCCCATGAGCGCCGGCCTGGGGGTGACTGGTGGAGCCGCCTGTCACCTTGGCAGAAGCAGGCCGCGGCGGCGGCTTTCCTGTCACGCCTCCCCGTTTTCCGGGGACAAGTTGGGGACTGTAGTCCCCACACACCCGAGGAGAGGGCCAGATCGTGAGAGATGACCCTGGGTCTGCCGGGGTGCGAGGGATATGCCTGTCAACCTCAACGTCGGCAACACAGCACAGGCGGCGTGCGTTTTAGTCGGTTCGAGTCCGACATAACCTCTTCCACCGGCTCCGGTGGGGAGGTATCCGTGGGGATTTTGCGCACGTAAAAAAAAAGCTTATTAAAACCAGTTTTTAACGGATTTACTTCATATTATTTACATTTAGTCTGACGTATCGTCTATTTCTCAACAGCGATGGTCGCGGGGTGAATAAAGATTGTAGTTACACAAAAGCCACATACTCTCTCGAGTTATTATAATAAACAAAACAATACATTCCAAGGAAAAAGGGTATACGACCACGGCTATCCTTGATATTTTCTTGTTTTACAACGTGATATTTCGGTAGCTGGGTTTTACGACCTATTAATATTATAATTGTGAGTTTGTGTAGATGTTTGGATGTGCGTATGTTTATTATTCAATCACGCTCTAACGGCTGAACGTATCTGGCTGAATTTTGGACCAGTAATTGATTATTCCCGGAACAGGTTCCCAGTTTTTGCGGAAACGGAATCAAAATTCCTTACGTGCGAAGCGAAGCAACAGCTAGGTATATTTTTGAAATTAAAGTTAATTTCGCTCTAACATTGGAAAACCCTCTTATCTTGAAGAACATCCTTCTCGCAAGTTCCTGCGTTCAAGATTCTTGGGTTCATCGGAAAACTTGAAACTGCAAATTCGAGAATTCTGCAAACTTGGCTGCTAAATAGTTTAAATTGAAGCCACATGCTATCACGTGTGCACTACAGATTTCCATCAGACGAACTCAAACTATATTATTTTGGTGCAGAACCAAAAGATAAAAAGAAGTATATCAAGATCGATATATATTATTTTCTTATGTGTGTTAGAGAAAGTATAAATGATTCGACTTCGCAGGAATGCCCACATTCTAACATACATACATACATAAACTCACGCCTATATCCCCGAAGGGGTAGGCAGAGGTGCTAACACCCACATTTCGCCCGTTTATGTTTAGGTCCCAATGTAATAGGTGGCGAGCCTATTGCCATTAACCGGGCACTTATAAACCTGCGATAAATACACACATAACTTCGAAAAGCATCGAAAAGTCATTGGTGTGTGCCATGGTGAAACCTGGGATCGAACCCGAGACCTCGTCTCAGCAGTCCATTACCCAAACCACTAGGCTACCGCGGTGTACATTCTAACATTATTATATAATGTATTGTTTAATCCCACCACTCCCTCTTATCTCAAAGAACGATTCCAGTTCCTCCATGACACACATACGAGATGCCTGAGGTCAACCGAGAATTTGAGGCTGAGAATGCCAATACATTCAACTGATTTTGTTGATAAGTCTTTCTCAGTCAAGGCTGTGCGCATATGGAACGCATTGCCATTGAGTATCAGACGAGCAAAATCCCTAAACGTATTTAAAGCAATGGTAAAAGACTGCTACCTATCATTTTGAACACTGTGACTGCTCAGAATTAATATGCTTACTATTTTCCCTTCTTATTAGTATGTACTATTTACTTCGTATATATATTTATGTGCTAAAGTTGTATATTTATTTTACTTTATTTGAATTTCTCTCATATCATTCTTTCTTTTTGTTTTTGTTTTTTTTAATACACCTTCTTTCTAGTTTATTTGCTAACTACACCAAATCTTTTTCATTATTACACTACTGTCCATCGCAAGGTTGCCTGGAAGAAATCGCTTCCAGCGATAAGGCCGCCCATTGTACATTAAACTGTATGTTAACTACAAGTTTTTCTGTAATCTATTGGTGTACAATAAAGAATTATCTATCTATCTAAATAATCAAATTGCAGATACATTGTCCGCACTCTAAAATAGCGACAAATTATAAAAAAGTAGAAAAACTCTACAGCTGTCTAGAAGATCAAAACAGTTTGATAGCAGACGGTATCCATTTGCCAATCATTACGCTACTCGATAAATTTGAATGGGTTTTTTGAAAACCCTCATTTTAGCTCTTAAAATTCCACTGCATAGTTTTTGTTGACTTTTTATGTACCCTATAATACTTGAGAGTTTACGTGGGGCGCACTATAAGTTTCCGGAATGAATATGAAAAAATACTATTAAAGGTACAAAATTAATTTATTGTTTTTCAAAATAATCTCCCTTGGCGTCTATGCACTTTTTCATTCGATCAAACCAGTTTTGAAAACTTTTGTGCCACTCCTCTGTGGTGACCTCTGAAACGTGTTTTTCATACTCCTCGACAGCCTCTTCTGGTGATGAAAATCGTTGGCCGCGTAATTGGTTCTTAATTTTTGGGAACAGATAAAAGTCACAAGGTGCCAGGTCGGGACTGTATGCAGGATGACTCATGAGTTCTACATTTTTCGCCTTCAAAAAGTCGTTTGTCTGTCTGGCCGTGTGAGAACTAGCATTGTCGTGGTGCAGGATGATACGGCGTTTACGGTTATTTTTACGGAGTTCGTCAATAACTTCCGGCAAACAAATGGTCGTGTACCAGTCACTATTCACAGTACGACGATTTTCTAAAGCAACAGTAGCCACGTGTCCAGTTTTATTAAAAAAAGTGTAACGCCGGAATGTTTGTGCGTTAATATTCTTTATTAAGTAACACAATTTATAGTTGCAATATGTTTGGGATGTGCCTGTGGCGACATCTAAAAGGATTGCCGTGAATCTTCATTGATCACCTGTTGTGTTGTGGTGTTTGTTTCTCTAAGTTGACGATAGATGTCGCTAGAAATAATGCTAGTGTTAATTAGCATTTTAGTATATTCTTATCATTAGATAATTGTGTGATTTTTATGGAATTAAATCACTTAATTGTTACATAATACTTTTATAGCATAATTTAAATTAATGATGCGGTGTCAGTGCGAACTACAACTGTCATCTGTCAAAAGAAAGTATTGATGTGAGGTAGAAGTTTTGTTTTGAGTGTTACGTGTTGTTGATTGGTGAAAATTTGATTTTTGCTAGAATCTTCCATGGAAAAGTCTATAAATAGGCCTCTCCTGGTGGGACAAGGGACTTAGATCAGATCTCACGGAGTTACGTACGACGAAGGTCGTAAATCTCTGTTGTTTTTCTTGCTTAAAGATTCTCTGTACCTACCTACATTCTGCTATATTATCCGAGGGATAATTGGCAGCCTATTCCGAACTTCTCTGGGGTCTGCTGGTACGTTTGGAGGAGATTACTTGACCCATCCGCAAAGTGCGGTACTCGCATAAAGATCCGGAGTTCCTTGGCTTGGGACTCGTGGCGCAGTGCGGGAGGCGGTGAGCAGCGATCGGAGTTCCTGGTCTTGGGACTCGAGTGGCAGTGCGGGAAGCGGTGAACAGGTCCCGTTTACGCAGGCCGACAACCTGGGCTGACGATCCGCGAAGATCCACCAAAAAGGTCACGTATAAATTCCTCTGTTTGAACGCTGTAGTACCTACCTAAGTAACAATTTGTAAATTCTGTGTTCCTCTGATTGAATTCTGTAGTACCTACCTAAGTAACAATCTGTAAATTCTGTGTACTTTTGTTGGTCAAATATATGTATGTACCACCCAAGGTCGTTTCATTGAAGGTATCTTGAACACGCACACACACTGTTCTCTGATGTAAAAGGCGCCCTGAGGTATTCTCGAGTCTCAGTTCCTCAGCTCTTACCTGGGCGAACCGGTGGAGTAGCCAGGGGAAGTTTCCCGGTTACAAAATTGGCGACCAACGTATGGGCAGGTCTAGAAATCTCAGGTCACTAACTGCGATTTCTCTTTGCTTACTGTGTGTGCGTAGAAAGACGCCTTTAATGAAATCGAACCTACTATCCGTCTGATACTCTCCAAGACGCTAATTGGTAGTGCTTGTGCGGCTAAGCACGTAATTCATTTCCTTGCAATTTACATCAAATAGCAAGGAAACGGGTCCAAATTTTTTTTCTAAATTTATTTAGCTGCAACATTTTCAAAAATATATATATTTTCGGCATACCCATTTTTTTTCTTTTTTTTCTTTTTTTTTCCCCCTCTGATTATCTCTTGGTCTTTGGTTGGTCCCTACTTAGTTTGTCCCTACTTAAACTAAAATTAATTTCATGCATATGTTTGATCAAATTTAATAACATCTGTTTTTCCAGAATTTAGCATTGTTCAACTTGTCGGCATTTTCTGTGAAGTGCCGATAACCATATAGGTATAACTTTGTATAATTTTAATTTAGAATTACCAATTTTTTATTTTTTGTGAATTTCGGAACGATCAGGAAGCCGGTACTTATACCTGCTACCTACCTTACATTTAATTAAATTCTCTCTTTTTTATTATATCGTTGGTAACTACCTAAGAGCTTGTACCTACACAAACGGTTCAAGTATTTGGATCTCTGTGTAATTTCTTTGTATTATTACTTTTTAGTAATAGCCTGCAGGGCGGTACATAATACCTACCCGCTATTAATAATTGTTCTTCGTTAAAATTTTATTTTTGAAATAGTATAGAAGGAGGTAAATTACATTACCTACCTACTTCACGTTTTTGTACCTAGCAAAAAAAAAAAAATTTTTTTGTCAATTTAGTAGTTCAATTTGATACCCTCTGGGAATATACTTTTGTGAACATCCGTTAAATAACGGAAAATTGTTTAGTCGTTAGTTGAATTTTATTGTAAAATTTTTTTTCCATACCTACACTTGTAAAGTTAAATTCTTATAACATGGCAAAAATGCACCAATATGTTAAATACTTAAGAAAAGATAAGCTGTCTAATGAGTTGTCTTATATGGGCATTTCAGCGGATCCTGAGGCTACGGTTGTCGGCTTGCGTAACGAATTACGGACGGCATAGAGCTGAGGAACTGAGACTCGAGAATACCTCAGGGCGCCTTTTACATCAGAGAACAGTGTGTGTGCGTGTTCAAGATACCTTCAATGAAACGACCTTGGGTGGTACATACATATATTTGACCAACAAAAGTACACAGAATTTACAGATTGTTACTTAGGTAGGTACTACAGAATTCAATCAGAGGAACACAGAATTTACAAATTGTTACTTAGGTAGGTACTACAGCGTTCAAACAGAGGAATTTATACGTGACCTTTTCGTGGATCTTCACGGATCGTCAGCCCAGGTTGTCGGCTTGCGTAGCGGGACCTGTTCACCGCTTCCCGCACTGCCACTCGAGTCCCAAGACCAGGAACTCCGATCGCTGCTCACCGCCTCCCGCACTGCGCCACGAGTCCCAAGCCAAGGAACTCCGGATCTTTATGCGAGTACCGCACTTTGCGGATGGGTCAAGTAATCTCCTCCAAACGTACCAGCAGACCCCAGAGAAGTTCGGAATAGGCTGCCAATTATCCCTCGGATAATATAGCAGAATGTAGGTAGGTACAGAGAATCTTTAAGCAAGAAAAACAACAGAGATTTACGACCTTCGTCGTACGTAACTCCGTGAGATCTGATCTAAGTCCCTTGTCCCACCAGGAGAGGCCTATTTATAGACTTTTCCATGGAAGATTCTAGCAAAAATCGAATTTTCACCAATCAACAACACGTAACACTCAAAACAAAACTTCTACCTCACATCAATACTTTCTTTTGACAGATGACAGTTGTAGTTCGCACTGACACCGCATCATTAATTTAAATTATGCTATAAAAGTATTATGTAACAATTAAGTGATTTAATTCCATAAAAATCACACAATTATCTAATGATAAGAATATACTAAAATGCTAATTAACACTAGCATTATTTCTAGCGACATCTATCGTCAACTTAGAGAAACAAACACCACAACACAACAGGTGATCAATGAAGATTCACGGCAATCCTTTTAGATGTCGCCACAGGCACATCCCAAACATATTGCAACTATAAATTGTGTTACTTAATAAAGAATATTAACGCACAAACATTCCGGCGTTACACCATCCCCCAACTCCGATAGTATTACTTGCGGACAAGTTACGCAAGGAATACACACAGAATATAACAAAACAAAAGTCTGACCAACAACAAGACATAGTATTTTGAAGTACAAAACAAAAAAGATTCACAGTAATCAGGTCTAACTAGAGGTAACAACTGACACCGACTCTCTTACTACAAGTCGAAATGCCCTAAGCAACTAGAATAAAGGATCCCTTATCTGCTATAGTCATATGATTGCATATGCAACCCTACTATAGAGAAAGTGCTGATGAGGAACGAATACTCGATGAGGTGTACATAATACATGATAGTTCGTCCCATTCGAGGACGCTCAATCCTATATATCAACATAATAACTTCACCGAGTCGCGGTATTAAGATAGAAATATCCAGTGCTACGAAAAGGTAATAGCGCTGACGCAAGGCAGAGAGGATACCGCAGGTTGCTTCTCATCAGAGTACTTCAGAATGTCTTTAATGTGATATTCGCCCAAATCTTTCCCATCTAA
This sequence comes from Eilema griseolum, assembly GCA_963662185.1. Taxonomy (NCBI): domain Eukaryota; kingdom Metazoa; phylum Arthropoda; class Insecta; order Lepidoptera; family Erebidae; genus Eilema; species Eilema griseolum. The sequence continues at coordinate 10,548,947 of OY759239.1, read as the reverse complement.
ATCAGCCAACCTATACACTAAAGAAGAACGTTTAGAAGTTACTACACACTTCGTAAACTTAGGAGCTAACTTAGCGGTAAAATGTTTGGCCTTGTTAGACAAATAATGTGTACGTTTATAAACAATTTGACCAACCTTAAGCTCGACATGCCTTTTTCTAAAATTGTAATACTTCTCATTACGCTGGTGAGATGAAATCAAATGTTTCCTCACCTGATCGTAAATGCGTTGCATTTCCTTTAGTTTAGCACCGAAGGCTGCGGGTTCATCCACGGAGACTAAGTCCGGATGACAAGTAATGTCAGATTGTCTATATAGAACTCCATCACCTATGAATTCCCTACCATGCACCAAGAAATATGGAGAAAACCGAGTGGCTTCGCTTACTGCAGTGTTTATAGCGCACTGCAGTTCAACTAGATGTTCATCCCACTTCTTGTGCTGAGTTTTCACATAACATGAGATGGCTTGAACGATATTTCGAATTGCTCGTTCCGCTTGATTGGTCTGAGCATGGTATCGGGGGCTATAGTATATATTAGGTACATTATATTTGGCCAACAGGTCTTTAAATTGTTTGCTCACAAACTGAGGACCGTTATCAATATAAATAGTCTTGCAAACTCCATGGACTAGAAATACATTTTTCTCAATGAATCTCGCCACTGTGGCGCCTGTTGCGACCCTAATAGGACACAACATGACATATTTGCTAAAATAATCAGAGACAACGATAAGATGAATATTTCTATTGCTTGACACTGGAAAAGGTCCAAGCAGATCACATGAAATTGCTTCAAAAGGTTTAGATACGCGCTTAGGGCTACCCATTAACCCAGGACGAGAGGTGTTTACAGGCTTATACTGCTTACAAACCTCACAATTACCTACATATTCTTTGACACTATTATACATTTTCGGCCAGTAGTAGTTCAAAGACAACCTCTTATGCGTTTTCCAAACACCTCCATGGGCACTAAGCGTGTCATCGTGGTATTTGGTGAGAAGTGCTAGTCTGTCTTCTTGGGGTACCACCAACTTCCAATCAAAATCTGAAGTCAAAGAATATTTGTTTTTAGTAAATCTATATAGCAAGTTATCACGGATATCAAAATTAGGGTAATGCCTTGGGTTCTTACGCACGCATTCCATGGTGTGAATATACCACGGATCACTAGTGGAGCTCGCGTCAATGGAATCGATTTTTATGCGAGACAGAGCGTCAGGTACTACATGATCTTTTCCCTTACGATGTTCTATGTTGAAATCAAACTGGCTGAGTCGCATACTCCAACGCGCTAAACGTCCTGTAGGATTCTTGAGCTTGTGAAACCACAGTAGGGAGGCATGATCAGTGACAACAGTGCACTTTTGTCCTTCCACATACTGTCTAAACTGTTCCAGCGCAAAAATCACGGCCAGAAGCTCACGCTCGGTAGTGCTGTAGTTCACTTCGTTCTTATTTAAAGAGCGACTACAATAAGCGATGGGGTGTTCCACGTCATCGTGTGTCTGGGTCAGTACAGCAGCAACAGAGTAAGCTGACGCGTCACTTAGTATGCGGAAAGGCAAAGAATAATTCGGCATTTTTAATATAGGAGCAGAGACCAAAGCTGACTTGAGAAGGTTGAAAGCCTCCTCAGCTTCAGATGTCCAAACGAAGTTAACCTTTTTAGCGGTTAATTTACATAGGGGTTTACTAATTGTTGAAATAAAACAATATGGTTCCGTTCCAATAGCAGACAAAAAAAAATTTTATTAGAATGACATATCATTAAGAATACAACTAACATATCTTACACTAGATGTCGCTACTAGTTTTATAATGAGTTACAGTTTTGATATACAACTAATACACCCACTATATCAAAATAAAAATATAATTATTATATTCGTCTAACTCCCAACATTTCCAACAATTTATAGTGCTTCACAGAATTCAACGATTTTGTGAGTATATCAGCTGGCATATGAGCTGTCTGTAAATATTCTACCTTAACTAAATTATTTTTAACACATTCTCGACTAAAATGAAACCTAATATCAATATGTTTTGTCCTATTATGAAATATAGGATTATGCAACAACTTATGTGCACTCTGGTTATCATTTAAAATTAACATACAAGGTTTTTGACTTATAATTTCACTTAGTAAATTTCCGAGGTAAATTGCCTCTTTACAGCACTCAGATATACCTACATATTCTGCTTCAGTACTAGATAAGGTGACATTCTTCTGTTTTCTACTTCCCCAAGATATCAAACCCCCAGAGAGAGTAAAGCAGTAACCTGTATAAGATTTTCTGTCTGTTATATCACTACCCCAATCTGCATCCACATAGCCCACAATCTCTTTGTTATCTGTACCAGTATATTTAATACAATAATCTTTGGTTCCCTTTAGATATCTTAATATACGCTTAGCATGAGCCCAATGCTCCTTATTGTAACAGTTATTGAACTGACTTAAGTAACTAACAGAGAATGCTATATCAGGCCTGGTGAGTATGGCAATATACATCAAACATCCAATCAGTTGCTGATAAGGTAAATTTTTATCAGAACTCATAGCTTTAGTTAATTTTAAACCACATTCCATTGGTGTATTCAGTGATTTACAATCTACCAAATTAAATTTCAATAACAACTGTTCAATATAATCACTCTGATTTAATGTTAAAATCTTATGTCTTTTATCATAACAAACTGACATACCAAGACACTGCCTTATTTGGCCTAGGTCTTTAATTTTAAATTGAGATTCTAATGCAGATTTTAGCTTATCAGTCTCATCACTATTGTTTGAAAATACAAAAAAATCATCAACATACAGAGTAATTATAGTCATATTTTTACCATCATTTTTAGTATACAAACAAGGTTCATATTTAGATTTTAAATATCCACTTTTAGTTAAACACGCATCTACCTTGTCATACCACATTCTTGATGATTGTTTCAATCCATAGATAGCCTTTTTCAACTTTAAAACCTTTGATGAGTCTGGACAATTAAACCCTTCAGGTATTTGCATATAAATATTTTCATTTAGATTACCATTCAAGAATGCGGTACATATATCTAAATGTATTATATCAAGTCCAAGTTTCACAGAAATGGCAAACAATAATCTGAGAGTAGTATGTCTTACCACAGGTGAAAAGGTCTCTGTATAGTCCACACCAGGCTGTTGAGAAAAACCTTTTGCTACTAACCTTGCACGAAAACGAACTTTATCATTAGGGTCAATCTTTTTCTTGAGCACCCACTTACACTGTACAATTGTAGAATTATTAGGAACATTTACTATCTCCCAAGCATCATTTTCCTCAAAACACTTTAATTCTTCCTGTACTGCCTGTAGCCATTGATCTCTTTCAGGCCCTTTCAGCGCTTGTTTGAGTGTGAGATCTATTCCACTATCTATACTGTTTTCTGTGTAGCATATACCACCATACCAGTTTGGTGCACGACGTTCTCGCACAGGTCTTAACCACCAACTTAACCAGATTATCTGAACTATCTTCACAATCACTTGGTAAGTAATCTGAAGACGAATCCTCCATTGACTCTTCCATCAATGTTGTATCTGTTGTAGTCTTACATGTTGATTTACTTACAGTGAAATTTTCATCATAATTCATACCTTTTACTGCATTTTTAGTTTTTCTTAAGCTATCACTGTTCAAGTGGCCTAACCTGCGATGCCAAGTAAAGCCCGAGGTTGTAGCTGCAGCAACCAAACATTCTTGTACATTTAATTTATAGACACCATTAGTCAATGTCGCAGTGGCAACCAACTCATGATTTCTATTGTAAATCTGACAACTATTATCGGTAAAATCCACTTTGTTACCGTTTTGTATTAATCTGCTCACTGATATGAGGTTAGTTGTCAAGTTTGGTACACAGTACACATTCTCGATGTTTATTTCATATTCACAACCATTGACGGAGGTTGTAATCTGAACATCGCCAGCACACGTAACTGAAACAGTTTCCTGATTTGCTACCAATATTTCTTGATGAACTTTATGATATCTGCTAGTGATCCAATTTGAATTCGCCGTTAAATGAACGCTAGCACCGGAATCAATATACCAGTCTCCTTTATTGAAGCTGCCGCTTAAGAATACAACTGAGAATGCGTTTGTCTGCTTACGGTCTTCATTTTTATTGAACTTGGGATTATTCGAGCACTGCGAGACATAATGTCCAATTTCTTTACATTTATAACATCTGACAGTTTTCACGTCGGCATTTTTATGTTGGTGCTTGACGCCATCTTTGTTGTCAGTTCTACCAGTACTACCACTCATAGTCGCTTTTGGTTTCCTCTTGAAATGACTTCTTTTTGATACAGCAAGTGCGCCATCTATATTTTCTATGTTTCCGGTCTCCATGTCTAGAAGTTTGCTTTTAATGGCGTCCGTTGTTACTTGAATGCCCGAATGTTCAATGGCCATAATCATAGGTGAGAACTTCTCTGGCAATCCAGCTAGTAAAAGCGAACCGATCCACTCGTCATTTATTGCAAACCCTGTTCCACAAAGTTTTTGACCCGTCTCAATTAGTTGTGTGACATACGAGGTCATAGAACTGCAATTTTCCAAACGTATGGATATCAAATTCCGTAAAAGACTTATCCTTCTGGTAAACCCGGAATCATCAAAGAGTGACTTGAGTTTATCCCACAGCTCCTTTGTAGTTTTGACTGTCTTAATATGAACATATAATGATGAATCAATGGTGAGTATTAGCTTCGCTTTCGTCTTCGCGTCATCTGCAGCCGATACAATTACTGCTGTACCACTTCCATCTTGTTCGGTCTTGATGCACTTCATCATACCTTCAAGTATTAGAAAGTTTTCTGCCACGAACACCCACTCATCATAGTTTTCTCGACCACGCAACTTTGGAACGTTCACTATATAGTTAGCCGCCATTACAACTAATCGGCACCAGCGTTTCACAATAAGTTCACTGTTGATACGCGGAAACTTGCCAAACTAATAATGAAAAAATCGATAGTCTATCGAACTGTAATTGTTTTACACAAAACACAATTACTTTCACTATTTTAGCTGTAAAATCTGGGTCCATAACCTGTTGAAATAAAACAATATGGTTCCGTTCCAATAGCAGACAAAAAAAAATTTTATTAGAATGACATATCATTAAGAATACAACTAACATATCTTACACTAGATGTCGCTACTAGTTTTATAATGAGTTACAGTTTTGATATACAACTAATACTAATCTTAGAAAAATTATTAACAAAACGACGATACCATCCGGCCATACCTAGGAAACGTTTTACATCCTTCGAGTTACAAGGAGTAGGATAGTTGAGGATAACCTCGACCTTGCCTGGATCAGTTCGCAATCCATGCCTATCTACATAGTAACCAAGGTATTTCAGTTCGCTTCGACAAAAGTGCGATTTCTTCATATTAATCGTTAGGCCCGCATCCTTGAGTCGCTGATAGATTCTATTTAAGAGATCCACATGCTCCTCGAAGGTGCTGGCCACACAGATTATGTCATCCTGGAAGCAAAACACTCTGTTGTCGAACTCGGGACCGAATAGGCGGTCCATCAGTCGTTGCATCGTACTCAAGGCTCCGACAAGACCAAAGCACATCACATTATACTGGAACAAACCCCGTCTCGGCACCGTGAATGCAGTCTTCTCAGCAGACAGGGAAGAGTCGAACGGGATTTGCCAATATGCTGCACTTAAATCTATAGAGGACAAATATTTAGCATTATTCAGATGGTCTAAAATTTGATTGATGTACGGTAAGGGATAAGCATCGCTTTTCGAGACCGAATTTAGCTTACGTGAGTCCAAGCACAGTCTTAGATCACCATTCGCCTTTTCCACCATAACCACAGGTGAATTCCACGCAGATTGTGATGGAGACACCACTCCCATCTCCAACATCCGGTCCAACTCCGCCTCCAGGGCCTTCTGTTTGAGAGGTGAGAGCGGGTAGTACCGTTGTTTGATCGGCTTGCTGTCACCCGTGTCTATGACGTGATGCACAAGCGTCGTTCGACCTAAGCCCACCCTATCCGTATTTAAAGAATCAAATTTTTCAATGATCCCGTTCATTACACACCTCTGATTCTCGGTCAGGTTGTTGTAATCCTCGAGACCACTGTGAAGAGACAAAGATTCAATAGGACAGTTTTCATTAAAATTATTCATATTAATTTTTTGGGAAATTAATTTATTACTTAATTGAAATTGTTGCCAGAAATCGACACCAAATATCATTGACGTTGATATTTCTGGTACAACATAAAACTTAACTACTCTGATAACAGAGTTGTATTCTAAGGGCAAAGAGATACAACCCAGACATTTCAAGTGGGAACTGTCTGCAGTTGTGATACTAAAGTTTGGGTTGACACTTTCCAGTTCAAACCCTAAATCTAAGAAGATACGGTGCGCACCCTTTCCTAACACAGAGCAGGAGGCACCAGAATCAAGAAGACCTAGAACATTTAAATTTAAAACCTTAACAACTAAGTACGGTCTAACATCGTTATCTCGTTTAGTAAACAGGACCTTATCAGAGTAAGAATCAAACACTGAGCTCGGATCAGACATGCCTGACGATTTATTAATAAGGCCCTGGCCTACGCGTTTTTTTGACTTCGTCGTGCATTGGGGGCAGTCAGGTGTCTTTACTCCTTTCGCACCACAACGAAAACACACCAACTCCCTCGACTTTGAGCAGTTGTAAGCCGTGTGATCGCTGCCTCCACACCGAAAGCATTTACGTTCGTGCGAGACCGGCGAGCCGTTCACTGCGGAGACCTGCTTGGTAGCTTTTGGTGTGCTCTTGACTTTCTGTGAATGTAAGTCAGAGGAGATCTCACATTTATCCAAGACTGGCTCATGGAACGCCTCAGCCCTAGCACGTGCAAGTTCTAAACGCTTACCTAACCTTTTCAGATCATCAATAGCGTTGACTTCATGAAGGGCGAGTTCCTTCATGTAGTCAGGTCTTATGTTATGCATAAGGATGTCCAGTTGTTCCTCACTGGGCATTTTACAAGACAGTCTAGAGAACATGGCCTGCATTGTAGAGATGTAGTTCACTAAGGACTCAGTACGGGCTTGGGTACGTTGCCTAATCTCATTCCGTAAACGATAATCATAATCGGGAATATCAAAGGCGTCTCGTAACTCATTTAATAAATCTTCATACGACATAAAGTTGGCTTTATTGGTGCGGAACCAGGACAAAGCTGGTCCGTCCAATAGGTCAGAGAAAGCCAGGAGAACCTTTGATTTAGAGACTTCCCTTGCACACCTCAGTTCTTCCAATCTCTCAATGAAGACGCGTACACAAGAAGAACCATCATATTTTAAATTAAAAGAATTTAAATTAAGGGGTCGTTCCCTATAAACAAAGTTATCGTTAGTCGAATTAATGTTTTGCGAGCTACCCCGCATCGAGCGTTCCTTTCTCACTACAGGTGAAGTATACTCAACATGGTCACGAGAGGGGCGATCATCATTATCTGACACCTCAGATTCTGAGTCACTATTCGATTCAGCAACAGACAAAATCTTAACTAGTCTGTTACGAATACCTACAAGTTCAGAACAATCTAATCCACAACGAGCAAGCCTAGTTAAAAGATAGTTCGCCCTAACAGCAGCCCTAATGCGACTATTACGATCAGCATCAAAGTCACCTGACGATAGCAAATCCTCGAGTTCCTTGACCTTTGGCTCGCAGACAGTACGTTCGCTTGCAGCATCGGTGGACTTAATGGTGCTTGGCTTCAGACTCCCACGGCGAACTAGCCGGTATGCCGTCCGTAATTCGTTACGCAAGCCGACAACCGTAGCCTCAGGATCCGCTGAAATGCCCATATAAGACAACTCATTAGACAGCTCATCTTTTCTTAAGTATTTAACATATTGGTGCATTTTTGCCATGTTATAAGAATTTAACTTTACAAGTGTAGGTATGGAAAAAAAAATTTTACAATAAAATTCAACTAACGACTAAACAATTTTACGTTATTTAACGGATGTTCACAAAAGTATATTCCCAGAGGGTATCAAATTGAACTACTAAATTGACAAAAAATTTTTTTTTGCTAGGTACAAAAACGTGAAATAGGTAGGTAATGTAATTTACCTCCTTCTATACTATTTCAAAAATAAAATTTTAACGAAGAACAATTATTAATAGCGGGTAGGTATTATGTACCGCCCTTCAGGCTATTACTAAAAAGTAATAATACAAAGAAATTACACAGAGATCCAAATACTTGAACCGTTTGTGTAGGTACAAGCTCTTAGGTAGTTACCAACGATATAATAAAAAAGAGAGAATTTAATTAAATGTAAGGTAGGTAGCAGGTATAAGTACCGGCTTCCAGATCGTTCCGAAATTCACAAAAAATAAAAAAATTGGTGATTCTAAATTAAAATTATACAAAGTTATACCTATATGGTTATCGGCACTTCACAGAAAATGCCGACAAGTTGAACAATGCTAAATTCTGGAAAAACAGATGTTATTAAATTTGATCAAACATATGCATGAAATTAATTTTAGTTTAAGTAGGGACAAACTAAGTAGGGACCAACCAAAGACCAAGAGATAATCAGAGGGGGAAAAAAAAAAAAAAAGAAAAAAAATGGGTATGCCGAAAATATATATATTTTTGAAAATGTTGCAGCTAAATAAATTTAGAAAAAAAATTTGGACCCGTTTCCTTGCTATTTGATGTAAATTGCAAGGAAATGAATTACGTGCTTAGCCGCACAAGCACTACCAATTAGCGTCTTGGAGAATATCAGACGGATAGTAGGTTCGATTTCATTAATGGCGTCTTTCTACGCACACACAGTAAGCAAAGAGAAATCGCAGTTAGTGACCTGAGATTTCTAGACCTGCCCCACGTTGGGCGCCAATTTTGTAACCGGGAAACTTCCCCTGGCTACTCCACCGGTTCGCCCAGGTAAGAGCTGAGGAACTGAGACTCGAGAATACCTCAGGGCGCCTTTTACATCAGAGAACAGTGTGTGTGCGTGTTCAAGATACCTTCAATGAAACGACCTTGGGTGGTACATACATATATTTGACCAACAAAAGTACACAGAATTTACAGATTGTTACTTAGGTAGGTACTACAGAATTCAATCAGAGGAACACAGAATTTACAAATTGTTACTTAGGTAGGTACTACAGCGTTCAAACAGAGGAATTTATACGTGACCTTTTCGTGGATCTTCACGGATCGTCAGCCCAGGTTGTCGGCTTGCGTAGCGGGACCTGTTCACCGCTTCCCGCACCGCCACTCGAGTCCCAAGACCAGGAACTCCGATCGCTGCTCACCGCCTCCCGCACTGCGCCACGAGTCCCAAGCCAAGGAACTCCGGATCTTTATGCGAGTACCGCACTTTGCGGATGGGTCAAGTAATCTCCTCCAAACGTACCAGCAGACCCCAGAGAAGTTCGGAATAGGCTGCCAATTATCCCTCGGATAATATAGCAGAATGTAGGTAGGTACAGAGAATCTTTAAGCAAGAAAAACAACAGAGATTTACGACCTTCGTCGTACGTAACTCCGTGAGATCTGACCTAAGTCCCTTGTCCCACCAGGAGAGGCCTATTTATAGACTTTTCCATGGAAGATTCTAGCAAAAATCGAATTTTCACCAATCAACAACACGTAACACTCAAAACAAAACTTCCGCCTCACATCAATACTTTCTTTTGACAGATGACAGTTGTAGTTCGCACTGACACCGCATCATTAATTTAAATTATGCTATAAATGTATTATGTAACAATTAAGTGATTTAATTCCATAAAAATCACACAATTATCTAATGATAAGAATATACTAAAATGCTAATTAACACTAGCATTATTTCTAGCGACATCTATCGTCAACTTAGAGAAACAAACACCACAACACAACAGGTGATCAATGAAGATTCACGGCAATCCTTTTAGATGTCGCCACAGGCACATCCCAAACATATTGCAACTATAAATTGTGTTACTTAATAAAGAATATTAACGCACAAACATTCCGGCGTTACAAACTAAAATTAATTTCATGCATATGTTTGATCAAATTTAATAACATCTGTTTTTCCAGAATTTAGCATTGTTCAACTTGTCGGCATTTTCTGTGAAGTGCCGATAACCATATAGGTATAACTTTGTATAATTTTAATTTAGAATTACCAATTTTTTATTTTTTGTGAATTTCGGAACGATCAGGAAGCCGGTACTTATACCTGCTACCTACCTTACATTTAATTAAATTCTCTCTTTTTTATTATATCGTTGGTAACTACCTAAGAGCTTGTACCTACACAAACGGTTCAAGTATTTGGATCTCTGTGTAATTTCTTTGTATTATTACTTTTTAGTAATAGCCTGCAGGGCGGTACATAATACCTACCCGCTATTAATAATTGTTCTTCGTTAAAATTTTATTTTTGAAATAGTATAGAAGGAGGTAAATTACATTACCTACCTACTTCACGTTTTTGTACCTAGCAAAAAAAAAAAAAAATTTTTTTGTCAATTTAGTAGTTCAATTTGATACCCTCTGGGAATATACTTTTGTGAACATCCGTTAAATAACGGAAAATTGTTTAGTCGTTAGTTGAATTTTATTGTAAAATTTTTTTTCCATACCTACACTTGTAAAGTTAAATTCTTATAACATGGCAAAAATGCACCAATATGTTAAATACTTAAGAAAAGATGAGCTGTCTAATGAGTTGTCTTATATGGGCATTTCAGCGGATCCTGAGGCTACGGTTGTCGGCTTGCGTAACGAATTATGGACGGCATACCGGCTAGTTCGCCGTGGGAGCCTGAAGCCAAGCACCGTTAAGTCCACCGATGCTGCAAGCGAACGTACTGTCTGCGAGCCAAAAGTCAAGGAACTCGAGGATTTGCTATCGTCAGGTGACTTTGATGCTGATCGTAATAGTCGCATTAGGGCTGCTGTTAGGGCGAACTATCTTTTAACTAGGCTTGCTCGTTGTGGATTAGATTGTTCTGAACTTGTAGGTATTCGTAACAGACTAGTTAAGATTTTGTCTGTTGCTGAATCGAATAGTGACTCAGAATCTGAGGTGTCAGATAATGATGATCGCCCCTCTCGTGACCATGTTGAGTATACTTCACCTGTAGTGAGAAAGGAACGCTCGATGCGGGGTAGCTCGCAAAACATTAATTCGACTAACGATAACTTTGTTTATAGGGAACGACCCCTTAATTTAAATTCTTTTAATTTAAAATATGATGGTTCTTCTTGTGTACGCGTCTTCATTGAGAGATTGGAAGAACTGAGGTGTGCAAGGGAAGTCTCTAAATCAAAGGTTCTCCTGGCTTTCTCTGACCTATTGGACGGACCAGCTTTGTCCTGGTTCCGCACCAATAAAGCCAACTTTATGTCGTATGAAGATTTATTAAATGAGTTACGAGACGCCTTTGATATTCCCGATTATGATTATCGTTTACGGAATGAGATTAGGCAACGTACCCAAGCCCGTACTGAGTCCTTAGTGAACTACATCTCTACAATGCAGGCCATGTTCTCTAGACTGTCTTGTAAAATGCCCAGTGAGGAACAACTGGACATCCTTATGCATAACATAAGACCTGACTACATGAAGGAACTCGCCCTTCATGAAGTCAACGCTATTGATGATCTGAAAAGGTTAGGTAAGCGTTTAGAACTTGCACGTGCTAGGGCTGAGGCGTTCCATGAGCCAGTCTTGGATAAATGTGAGATCTCCTCTGACTTACATTCACAGAAGGTCAAGAGCACACCAAAAGCTGCCAAGCAGGTCTCCGCAGTGAACGGCTCACCGGTCTCGCACGAACGTAAATGCTTTCGGTGTGGAGGCAGCGATCACACGGCTTACAACTGCTCAAAGTCGAGGGAGTTGGTGTGTTTTCGTTGTGGTGCCAAAGGAGTAAAGACACCTGACTGCCCCCAATGCACGACGAAGTCAAAAAACGCGTAGGCCAGGGCCTTATTAATAAATCGTCAGGCATGTCTGATCCGAGCTCAGTGTTTGATTCTTACTCTGATAAGGTCCTGTTTACTAAACGGGATAACGATGTTAGACCGTACTTAGTTGTTAAGGTTTTAAATTTAAATGTTCTAGGTCTTCTTGATTCTGGTGCCTCCTGCTCTGTGTTAGGAAAGGGTGCGCACCGTATCTTCTTAGATTTAGGGTTTGAACTGGAAAGTGTCAACCCAAACTTTAGTATCACAACTGCAGACAGTTCCCACTTGAAATGTCTGGGTTGTATCTCTTTGCCCTTAGAATACAACTCTGTTATCAGAGTAGTTAAGTTTTATGTTGTACCAGAAATATCAACGTCAATGATATTTGGTGTCGATTTCTGGCAACAATTTCAATTAAGTAATAAATTAATTTCCCAAAAAATTAATATGAATAATTTTAATGAAAACTGTCCTATTGAATCTCTGTCTCTTCACAGTGGTCTCGAGGATTACAACAACCTGACCGAGAATCAGAGGTGTGTAATGAACGGGATCATTGAAAAATTTGATTCTTTAAATACGGATAAGGTGGGCTTAGGTCGAACGACGCTTGTGCATCACGTCATAGACACGGGTGACAGCAAGCCGATCAAACAACGGTATTACCCGCTCTCACCTCTCAAACAGAAGGCCCTGGAGGCGGAGTTGGACCGGATGTTGGAGATGGGAGTGGTGTCTCCATCACAATCTGCGTGGAATTCACCTGTGGTTATGGTGGAAAAGGCGAATGGTGATCTAAGACTGTGCTTGGACTCACGTAAGCTAAATTCGGTCTCGAAAAGCGATGCTTATCCCTTACCGTACATCAATCAAATTTTAGACCATCTGAATAATGCTAAATATTTGTCCTCTATAGATTTAAGTGCAGCATATTGGCAAATCCCGTTCGACTCTTCCCTGTCTGCTGAGAAGACTGCATTCACGGTGCCGAGACGGGGTTTGTTCCAGTATAATGTGATGTGCTTTGGTCTTGTCGGAGCCTCGAGTACGATGCAACGACTGATGGACCGTCTATTCGGTCCCGAGTTCGACAACAGAGTGTTTTGCTTCCAGGATGACATAATCTGTGTGGCCAGCACCTTCGAGGAGCATGTGGATCTCTTAAATAGAATCTATCAGCGACTCAAGGATGCGGGCCTAACGATTAATATGAAGAAATCGCACTTTTGTCGAAGCGAACTGAAATACCTTGGTTACTATGTAGATAGGCATGGATTGCGAACTGATCCAGGCAAGGTCGAGGTTATCCTCAACTATCCTACTCCTTGTAACTCGAAGGATGTAAAACGTTTCCTAGGTATGGCCGGATGGTATCGTCGTTTTGTTAATAATTTTTCTAAGATTAGTAAACCCCTATGTAAATTAACCGCTAAAAAGGTTAACTTCGTTTGGACATCTGAAGCTGAGGAGGCTTTTAACCTTCTCAAGTCAGCTTTGGTCTCTGCTCCTATATTAAAAATGCCGAATTATTCTTTGCCTTTCCGCATACTAAGTGACGCGTCAGCTTACTCTGTTGCTGCTGTACTGACCCAAACACACGATGACGTGGAACACCCCATCGCTTATTGTAGTCGCTCTTTAAATAAGAACGAAGTGAACTACAGCACTACCGAGCGTGAGCTTCTGGCCGTGATTTTTGCGCTGGAACAGTTTAGACAGTATGTGGAAGGACAAAAGTGCACTGTTGTCACTGATCATGCCTCCCTACTGTGGTTTCACAAGCTCAAGAATCCTACAGGACGTTTAGCGCGTTGGAGTATGCGACTCAGCCAGTTTGATTTCAACATAGAACACCGTAAGGGAAAAGATCATGTAGTACCTGACGCTCTGTCTCGCATAAAAATCGATTCCATTGACGCGAGCTCCACTAGTGATCCGTGGTATATTCACACCATGGAATGCGTGCGTAAGAACCCAAGGCATTACCCTAATTTTGATATCCGTGATAACTTGCTATATAGATTTTCTAAAAACAAATATTCTTTGACTTCAGATTTTGATTGGAAGTTGGTGGTACCCCAAGAAGACAGACTAGCACTTCTCACCAAATACCACGATGACACGCTTAGTGCCCATGGAGGTGTTTGGAAAACGCATAAGAGGTTGTCTTTGAACTACTACTGGCCGAAAATGTATAATAGTGTCAAAGAATATGTAGGTAATTGTGAGGTTTGTAAGCAGTACAAGCCTGTAAACACCTCTCGTCCTGGGTTAATGGGTAGCCCAAAGCGCGTATCTAAACCTTTTGAAGCAATTTCATGTGATCTGCTTGGACCTTTTCCAGTGTCAAGCAATAGAAATATTCATCTTATCGTTGTCTCTGATTATTTTAGCAAATATGTCATGTTGTGTCCTATTAGGGTCGCAACAGGCGCTGCAGTGGCGAGATTCATTGAGAAAAATGTATTTCTAGTCCATGGAGTTTGCAAGACTATTTATATTGATAACGGTCCTCAGTTTGTGAGCAAACAATTTAAAGACCTGTTGGCCAAATATAATGTACCTAATATGTACTATAGCCCCCGATACCATGCTCAGACCAATCAAGCGGAACGAGCAATTCGAAATATCGTTCAAGCCATCTCATGTTATGTGAAAACTCAGCACAAGAAGTGGGATGAACATCTTGTTGAACTGCAGTGCGCTATAAACACTGCAGTAAGCGAAGCCACTCGGTTTTCTCCATATTTCTTGGTGCATGGTAGGGAATTCATAGGTGATGGAGTTCTATATAGACAATCTGACATTACTTGTCATCCGGACTTAGTCTCCGTGGATGAACCCGCAGCCTTCGGTGCTAAACTAAAAGAAATGCAACGCATTTACGATCAGGTGAGAAAACATTTGATTTCATCTCACCAGCGTAATGAGAAGTATTACAATTTTAGAAAAAGGCATGTCGAGCTTAAGGTTGGTCAAATTGTTTATAAACGTACACATTATTTGTCTAACAAGGCCAAACATTTTACCGCTAAGTTAGCTCCTAAGTTTACGAAGTGTGTAGTAACTTCTAAACGTTCTCCTTTAGTGTATAGGTTGGCTGATTTAGATGGGAAAGATTTGGGCGAATATCACATTAAGGACATTCTGAAGTACTCTGATGAGAAGCAACCTGCGGTATCTTCTCTGCCTTGCGTCAGCGCTATTACCTTTTCGTAGCACTGGATATTTCTATCTTAATACCGCGACTCGGTGAAGTTATTATGTTGATATATAGGATTGAGCGTCCTCGAATGGGACGAACTATCATGTATTATGTACACCTCATCGAGTATTCGTTCCTCATCAGCACTTTCTCTATAGTAGGGTTGCATATGCAATCATATGACTATAGCAGATAAGGGATCTTTTATTCTAGTTGCTTAGGGCATTTCGACTTGTAGTAAGAGAGTCGGTGTCAGTTGTTACCTCTAGTTAGACCTGATTACTGTGAATCTTTTTTGTTTTGTACTTCAAAATACTATGTCTTGTTGTTGGTCAGACTTTTGTTTTGTTATATTCTGTGTGTATTCCTTGCGTAACTTGTCCGCAAGTAATACTATCGGAGTTGGGGGATGGTGTAACGCCGGAATGTTTGTGCGTTAATATTCTTTATTAAGTAACACAATTTATAGTTGCAATATGTTTGGGATGTGCCTGTGGCGACATCTAAAAGGATTGCCGTGAATCTTCATTGATCACCTGTTGTGTTGTGGTGTTTGTTTCTCTAAGTTGACGATAGATGTCGCTAGAAATAATGCTAGTGTTAATTAGCATTTTAGTATATTCTTATCATTAGATAATTGTGTGATTTTTATGGAATTAAATCACTTAATTGTTACATAATACTTTTATAGCATAATTTAAATTAATGATGCGGTGTCAGTGCGAACTACAACTGTCATCTGTCAAAAGAAAGTATTGATGTGAGGTAGAAGTTTTGTTTTGAGTGTTACGTGTTGTTGATTGGTGAAAATTTGATTTTTGCTAGAATCTTCCATGGAAAAGTCTATAAATAGGCCTCTCCTGGTGGGACAAGGGACTTAGATCAGATCTCACGGAGTTACGTACGACGAAGGTCGTAAATCTCTGTTGTTTTTCTTGCTTAAAGATTCTCTGTACCTACCTACATTCTGCTATATTATCCGAGGGATAATTGGCAGCCTATTCCGAACTTCTCTGGGGTCTGCTGGTACGTTTGGAGGAGATTACTTGACCCATCCGCAAAGTGCGGTACTCGCATAAAGATCCGGAGTTCCTTGGCTTGGGACTCGTGGCGCAGTGCGGGAGGCGGTGAGCAGCGATCGGAGTTCCTGGTCTTGGGACTCGAGTGGCAGTGCGGGAAGCGGTGAACAGGTCCCGTTTACGCAGGCCGACAACCTGGGCTGACGATCCGCGAAGATCCACCAAAAAGGTCACGTATAAATTCCTCTGTTTGAACGCTGTAGTACCTACCTGGTGGCGCATGGCCACGTGCGGTAATGGACTGTATTGCGGGAAGTAGCTAACTGTTCCATTGACGCTTTACACACAAAAGACAGGTGGGCGGGTTGCCGCGGGAGTGATCCAAGCAATGAATGCAACCCGAGAAATTAGGAGAGGATGCACTAACCTTCACGACACACGTGTTTTCATCGCAGCCGGTACACGGATCTTCTCTTCCTTGCTCAGGAGCTGCCGTCAGCATCACTAGATCACTTGAGGAACACACGAGAGGCACAATCCGATCGGTAAAGGTCTATGAAGCGGTAAAAATGTAACAAATATTAATCATTTTTGAGAGACGCGAGCGCGGTCCGTCCTTACGCTGGCTAGTTCAAAGCGAGACTGAGTGTCCATATTTCACAAATGGCGGACGGAAGCCATATCCAGCACTATTCTATGGTTAGTGCGGGAGGGGAGACGGGTATAGAAAGAGTGTGTTTCCGCGTCAAGAAATACAGCTTCTACCTCGGCGCAACCATTCCCCCCGGCTTGAAGGGTTACCTTCGAAACGACAAATGCGAAACAAATATAAAGTCTAATCTAAATCTAGGTTTGGGAAATAACAACTAAAATATAAACCTAGATTGGAGCTCGTGCCTACTGCTGGCTAGGCAGAGGGCAGAGGCGAACAAACAACACAACGCAACAGTCTCGACCAAGACGAGACGCGATTAGCCAACAACAAAATAAGGGTCTCTTCACGTGGGACCGATACAACAAGCGAGTGCTTCTTCTCCTCGGGTGGTTCGGAAACCGTAGTGGGATTGAATTGACTAACTGGCCACTTATCTAACGCGGCATGAATCCAGGACGGTCCACTAAACCATAACGGGTGATCTAAAATTTGCGAAGGAAGCAATCCACGAGAGAGACACTCGGCTGGGTTGTCGGTGCCAGCAACGTGAAAGAGATTATGTGGCGCCAATTCAGATTGAATTTTGCCACTCTATTAGCGACGAATGTGTCCCAACGATAGGGCGAAGAGTGGGCCCAACACAAAGCGACTGTTGAGTCCTAAAAGCTAAAATTCTACTAATATTAATGCGAAAATTTACAATTATGTCAAATAAATTACCTTAAAGATTCCGACCACAATACAAAATGTCATTAAGCGACACGGAAGTGCTAGTCTTAGCACTGCCATCCAAAACTACGCGGAGTTTTAGTAGTAAGCTTATCTTCTCTAATAACTCCGCGGTGCGGGATAATGTACGAAGGCTGGGTCCCGCCAGTGTCCGCAGGCGCAGGTGAGATGTAACCTTTATCTAAATATTCGTTAACAACCTCATCATAGGCCCGCTTCGACTTTGGGGACGCCTGCATCTTTCGTTCCAAACAAAGAAAGCGTTTTTCAGCGGATACACGGGAGCCACCGAGTGAAAACTTGCGGATGGTAGACTCCAGCGGCGGCTCGACGGTGCAACAGAACGAAGCAGTCGAGTGACCAAAACTATCTATAGAAGCGGGTGCGGAACCAATTATAACAAAACCAAGAACTGTTTCCAGTGCGTGCGGAGCGGGGTACGTCGGTCCCCCTTGAACCTTACGTGATAACTGGAGGTGCGGGAGAATCGAAGCGCCGATCAATATATCGACGACTCCAGGAACAGCGTAAGTCTCATCTGCTAAAGGCAAGTCTTTAAATTTCGTTAATAAAGACGTGTCAACCGGGACGGTAGGCAACTGTTCAGCTATTCTATCTATAACGAGCGAATCCATGTCAAACCAAATATTATTATTAAAACGAGATCTAAACCTTGTTTTAACGGTGCCACGAACAGCTGACTGTAAGCTTCCAAAACCCTTCACCACTGAGCGGGTTGAACGCTTATCAACATTGAAACCAAGACGCCGACAACAATCTTGAGTAATGAAATTACTTTGCGAAGCGCCATCTAACAGCGCTCGAACAATGCGCGGCTTACCTAATGCATCAACAATAACAACGCGAGCGGTCGCAAGACACACAGTAGTGAGTGCAGCACTAGCGGAGAACGAACACAAGGTGACGTCATCCGCGGCGGTCACCGGGCGGGCCGGAGCGCGCGCGAGCGCGGGCTGCGGCTGCGGCGCAGGCCGCCGTGTGTCACCGCTCGACGAGCCAACCGTGCTCACATTGGATGCGGCATTACTATTCTCAAAATGAAGCAAAGTGTGGTGTCTCGCTTGACATTTGCGACAACTATTTCTACTATTACATAAAACAACGCGGTGTTTAGTACCGAGACAATTAAAACAAAAATTATTAGCGCGAACAAATTTATAACGATCACTAGGCGACAACTTTAGAAAACCAGGACACCTGTACAGTTGCGAATGATGAGTACTACACAAAGAGCAAACAGGTGATTGTACATGTGCTGGTGCGGTACTAACATAAGTATGAGTTGACCTCAGTGACTTCGATGACGCATCTACTTTGCGTGCAGAATCAACAACTATCTTCGCGCCTTCATGTTTCGATGAAGAGCGTTGCAATACCTTTATATGCTCGCGAACAAAACTTTCTAAGTCTTCGAACTTAGGAATTCTATTGCCGCGATGATCCGACTCAAACAAACGAATGGTTTCGGAATCTAATTTCCTTAAACCCATATACAAAAATACGAAGTCGCAGAGGTCATCGATCTTTAGGTTCTTTACGGCGCGAACAGCTGACGCGAAAGTATCTAGAAATTTCTCTAAGTTTTGATCGTTACATGCCGTAATAGATTTCAAATCAAACATCTGATCTAAATAGGCGTTAGCTACCGATCTTTTATCCTCATACCTAGCTTTCAAAGTATTTAAAATTAAATTATAATTTTCGGCACTAAACGTAATTCCAGCGCAAACGGTTATAGCTTTACCAGTCAATTTTTCAACGAGATAATGCAATTTTTCGTGATCTGTCAACGAATCGTTCTTATCTATTGTATTCTCAAAACTATCTATAAATAGACACCAATTGCGAATGTTACCATCAAATTCGGGTATTTGAATTGGTGGCAACTTAGGTCGGTCGCGAGTGGGGTTGGGTAGGTCAGCCGGTTTCTCCAAACTCCTAGCGACGCGTTTGATACGACAATACAAATCGTCAAACGACGACAAGGCCTGATAACTCACTGAGTAATCGGGATTCAAATTCAACTCTAAAACGTTGATGTCATGTACTAAGGTTTCGAAATCCGCGCGTAGACTATCTAAGTTTTCTATAGAACACAAGAACGAATCTCTGATGACCAAATCAGAGGTTTTAAGTGCATTATCATAAATCGATTGTACACGAGAGTAAATCATTTCTTTTTTAGCGTTTAAAAGTTTCAATTGAACCTTACCGGTCCTATCAACCTTTGGGGACATGTTTACAATTAAATCTCAAACTAAAGTGCGGTAAACAACAAATATGAAATGACTTAATCTTAGCGGTACAGAGCAGCGAGGCGGCGCGAGCGATAACCGTAGGTAGGTAGGTACTTATAACTGCCAGTGCAAGCTTGAACTAACGCGCATAGCAACAAGATCGTACCTACGCGATGGTCGCTGTCTAGGTTCAACTATTATTTCAGGGACTAAGTATTGCGTAATATCTATTCAAATCAAAATACTTTCGTATGAATTGGAATGAGGTACAACCACGTGTCTACCCACGCAGGTACCAGGCAAATACGACGCGAGCCAGCGGCGAGCGAGCAACGTAATTGAAAAATAAAACAAAGCCAAATGCGTTAGGTATTACACTGTGCCTATGCACTAGGGTGTCTAGTATACCTAAGATCTAAGCCTAAATGCCTAGATGCGGGGTTTTCTACTAAAATAACTATATTTAGGCGCGGTGCGAAAATTGTGAACTACGATTAAGTGTTGATATGATACCTAACCTATTTATGTATTAGGTAGGTACAATGCGAGCCAGCGGCGAACGGACAACAAATTCTAAGCCTAAATGTCTGGATGCGGGGTTTTCTACTAAAATAACCAGGCACTTAGGTGCGATGCGCTTATTCCCATTAGAATAATAACAAAATACGAACTACGGCTAAGAATCCGGCTCGATCCGGACCAAAAATGGTGGCGCATGGCCACGTGCGGTAATGGACTGTATTGCGGGAAGTAGCTAACTGTTCCATTGACGCTTTACACACAAAAGACAGGTGGTCGGGTTGCCGCGGGAGTGATCCAAGCAATGAATGCAACCCGAGAAATTAGGAGAGGATGCACTAACCTTCACGACACACGTGTTTTCATCGCAGCCGGTACACGGATCTTCTCTTCCTTGCTCAGGAGCTGCCGTCAGCATCACTAGATCACTTGAGGAACACACGAGAGGCACAATCCGATCGGTAAAGGTCTATGAAGCGGTAAAAATGTAACAAATATTAATCATTTTTGAGAGACGCGAGCGCGGTCCGTCCTTACGCTGGCTAGTTCAAAGCGAGACTGAGTGTCCATATTTCACAAATGGCGGACGGAAGCCATATCCAGCACTATTCTATGGTTAGTGCGGGAGGGGAGACGGGTATAGAAAGAGTGTGTTTCCGCGTCAAGAAATACAGCTTCTACCTCGGCGCAACCACTACCTAAGTAACAATTTGTAAATTCTGTGTTCCTCTGATTGAATTCTGTAGTACCTACCTAAGTAACAATCTGTAAATTCTGTGTACTTTTGTTGGTCAAAAGTATGTACCACCCAAGGTCGTTTCATTGAAGGTATCTTGAACACGCACACACACTGTTCTCTGATGTAAAAGGCGCCCTGAGGTATTCTCGAGTCTCAGTTCCTCAGCTCTTACCTGGGCGAACCGGTGGAGTAGCCAGGGGAAGTTTCCCGGTTACAAAAGAAGCAATCATCCGCTTAGATGCACTTTTCAAGCGCGCCACTTTGGTTGGTTTCGGCTCATCTTGAAAGACCCATACGCTCGATTGCTGCTTTGTTTTGGGATCGTAGCAATAAATCCATGTTTCGTCACCTGTTACTATGTCCCACACCAAATTTGACGCACCTTCGTTGAATCTGGTAAGCATGGCACTGCACCAAGTGACGCGGTCCGTTTTTTGATCCTCGGTCAAGTTATGTGGGATCCACCGCGAGCACAGCTTTCTCACACCCAAATGTTTGTGTAGGATTGATTGTATTTGACTCATGCCTATTTCTAAGGATGCGCGAATTTCATGGTAGGTCACATGCCTGTCTGTTTCAATCATACGGCGCACAGCATCGATGTTTTTGTTGGTCACAGCGGTGGACGGCCGACCATCGCGAGATTCGTCACTGAGATTGATACGACCACGCTTGAATTCTGCAAACCAGCTATAAACAGTCGTCTTGCATGGAGCTTCATCGCCAAAAGCTGTTTCAAGCCGAGCGATGCTCTGTTGAGCCGTCAAATTACACTTAAAATCGTAGAAAATCATACTACGAAAATTTTCCCGAGTTAAATCCATGTTGATGCAGACACACAATTTTTTAAATGGCGCCACAAGGTAAAAACAAAAGACAGTCAGATGAAACAAACTGTATTCTACAGCCAAAGAGTTCTATTTTCAAATGTTGTAATAAATTTTTAAATATTGTTTATGTAAGTGGCCAGTTCCGGAAACTTTTAGTGTAACCTATGTAATACCTTTCATTTGATACCTCTTTCATACGTCTGACATCCAACGGTTAGGCCTATAGAGGGGACAAAAGAAAACTACGTACATACAAACATACGCGCATAACACACTACCCTCGCTGAAGGAGTCGGGTAAAAATGTCTCATTTTATGCACCAATCAAAAACGCGACAGTGCGCTACGCAAGAAAAAATACGTCTTTAATAATAAATTCGCAATTATAAAAATTATAGACTTCGCCAACGAGGGTTATGACTTACGCGCGTATGTATGTTTGTATGTATGTATGTATGTATGTATGTATGTATGTATGTATGTATGTATGTATGTATGTATGTATGTATGTATGTATGTATGTATGTATGTATGTACATATGTATGTATGAATGTACATATGTATGTATGTATGTATGTATGTATAAAGATAAAGACAGCAGTCGGATTTTTTTTAAATAATTTATTATATGAATGCTTTTTCGTTATGATATGACATATATATTTTTGTAATTGCCATATAATTCCCTTCATTTTGATACCCTACTCGATAAATTTGAGTGAAAAATGTATACATATATATCTACTTTTTCCAATATATATATCTATATATATTTTGCGCAATGTGGGTGCGAAAAGATAGCATGTGTAAAATCCACCAAATACCTGGGAGTAATACTGGATCAACAACTTTCCTGGCACCCACAAATCGATGCTTTAAATGAGAGAATCCGTAAACTCATATGGGTCTTTAAAAAGTTAAGACATGTTACCTCTCAAGACCTCCTAAAACGTATCTATATTGCGTTGGCGCAATCAGTGATGTCTTACTGTATCCCTATCAGGGGTGGTGCCTCGAAAATTAAATTTCTTGAAGCAGAAAGGGCCCAGGGATGCTTGATAAAGACAATGTTATTTAAGCCATTTAGATCTCCTACAGACGAACTATATCTAATTCATAAAACACTGTCACTAAGAAAACTTTACATTTTCAACTCAGTACTTAAACTACATAAAACCTTACCTTACGTATATAAAGCTCAAACAGGCAGAAGAAAATGTAAAGTAGCAACAAATGTTCAATATATAACAGGGCTGTCCAAACTATACACCTTCGCGGGCTAATTCAATTTCATACAAAAGCCAGAAAAATATTTTCAGTTGTCAAGTAAATAAAATACAGGGTAATTTTGTCTTTCTATGTTTATTGATTTTTCGTTAATTTATCTTTAACAATAGTATCGATATCCACGTCAACATTCGTTGTTGCCAGGCGCATTGCATGAAGAAGCGATTTATCTGACAGTGAAGATCTATACGTGGATTTTATAAAATTCATTGTTGAATATGCACTTTCACATAAATAGGTGCTGCCCATCATCGATCCCATTTTCAAGCCAAAATTTTTTAGCTTGGGGAAACGGTCGCCAAGGATCTTAAAAAAATCCATTTCTGTCTCTTTTCTACCCTTGAAAAAGGGATCTGACTGAACGTCACATAATTCTAACTGGTATTCAGTCTTTACGCTTGTTATTTCAACTGTTAATGGATTCGTAAAAAGAGATAAATCGCTCTCTAATCCTTTGAAATCAGCAAAACGCCGCTCAAATTCAAATATTACCTCGTCGACATACTGGAGGTGTTCTGAAAAATTGCAGTTGCAGTTCCTTGCAATATGGAAAAAAAGAAATATCATTTTGTTCCAGTGATGTTTTGAATAATCCCAGTTTATCTTTGAACCCATTCATATATCCATACAAGTTGGCTATATTGTGTTCTTTGCCTTGTAATTTTAAATTTAATTCGTTCAAATGTTGTGTCATATCAGTTAAAAATGCAAGATCAGCAAGAAATGCAGGATCTTGCATTTTAGTTTCCATATCAGTTGTATCAGACTTTATGTCATTTTTAAGAAATATGGGAATTTCTTTCCGATAAGCGAAAAAGCGCTGCAAGCACTGACCAGCACTTAACCATCGGATTTCTGAGTGCAATAGCAGATCTCCGTATGTTGCGTCAATTTCAGTTAAAAAGTTACGAAATTTCCGATGACTCAAAGCTTTTTTTCCGCCTCTAATAACATTTGTTATTTTAACAGCTATTTTCATAGCATTCATTTGGCGCAAAGATTTTCCACATAAGGCTTCTTGATGTATGATACAATGGATTAATGGGCAGTCAATGCCATTTTGTTTTAAAAGTCCCGTAAGTCCTGTAACGTTTCCAGTCATTGCTTTTGCTCCATCGGTCACAATACAAGAACATTTTTGAAACCCACCGTATTCCATAACAGTTTTATTAACAGCTTCAAAGATATCACTGCCTTTAGTTGAGCCATGTAGTGGCACTAAATTTAACATTTCCTCCGTGATTGAAAAATCTTTCGAAATGCAGCGAATAACAATTATTAATTGACCGATATCTGTCTGGTCGGTACTTTCATCCAAACATAATGAATAATATTCACATTGTACAATGTAATCACATAATTTTTTGGAAACATATTCGCCCATATCATCTATTCGTCGCGCAACTGTTTGGTGAGATAACGCTACAGATTCAAATTTTTGCGCTTATAATAATCAAGTTCCCACCTTTCATTAAATACTCGATGTTCATCACTTAATTTTCGTTTCTTCGTGGACATAAGACATAGAGACATTTGGTTATCCATAAAACGGTAGCTTTCCTTTTCAAAATAATTTAATACACACATTATTCTGTATGACTACAAAATCGGATAAACTGAAACTAAACCAACTATTTCATAAATTACATAATCTAATCATCTGTGTTGAAATATTCTATGATTATTAATTTCAGTTTTAAAATTATTATTTTTTATTTAACTTAATAGTCAAAAAATTATAATAACATATAACAATAAAAGCCATGGTCTATCTGGGTCCTTGCTTCGTTATGGTATTATTTTTTGGGGGAATTCGACTAACAATGACGTAGTTTTTAAAGCTCAAATACGCTGCATCCGGGCTATATTTACTTTGCAGTCTTCAGACAGCTGTAGACCATACTTCCTAAAGTATAACATCCTAACACTTCCGTCGCTTTACATCCTAGAAGTGGCTTTGTTTGTTCATGGTAATCCTCACTTGTTCCCACTTAAATCTGAATTTGTAAAGCGCAACAGTCGTATGTTTCATAATAATGATAAGAAGTTATGTTTACATACTTCAAGAACTACTATGATGTCAGACAGCTTGTTAAGTACTGCACCAAAGGTTTATAATAAAATACCAGATGCATTAAAAGAATGTAATATAAACCTATTTAAAATAAAGTTAAAAAAGTTATTAAGCAGAAAATGTTACTATGATTTAAGTGAATTTCTAGAGGATACAACTCTGAATCAATTGATATTTTGATTATAATAATATCTAGAATTTGACATTCGAATAATTTTAACTCTTTTTTGACATGATAATATGGACATATGTTATGAGAATAATTAAATTAGACAATTATTAATTTTAAGATTTGAAATTTATAATCACATTGAGATTTTTTTTTTATGATTTGATGCTTGATTCTTCTAACTATTATATTTATATCTATTGTGTCACAAATTAATTAGTGACTGTTTGAATATTTACATACCACACAAAAGTGTTATAATGTACATGGAAACATTATTTTAATTATAAGACCACACTTGTTGTACCTGCATTCTGTGAATAAATAAATGAATGAATAGTTATACTTAGCTGTAGATATGTATCCGATCGCGATATCTGTAGGTAAGTAAGTATTAGACGGTATAAGATTTTATCTGCAATTTATCTTTATTCACAATTTTCATTAGATATTTTAACTTTCCAATGCTTTCATTGTTTCGTTCTATGGGGAATTTTCTTTAATAATAATCTTGTGTAGCTTTATTAACTTAATTAAAGAGATAATATCTAATTTAGTTGTCATTAAATTAACGGTTTCTAGTTTAGCATTTAATTTGAAACAAAAAATATTACCGTCGTCATTAGAACTCACGCGTCTGATGGGAAGTATTTCATATAAATACAAAATAACACTGGCCCGAGCTTTACGTCTTTGTAGTATTCCAAAATTTGTAATTTCAATAAAAGGCTTGTACAAAATTACTAATTACCTTTTATTAAATATCTTATTTGCTATAGTTTTTGCTGTTATTTCGATATGCATTGTCTGCATAAATTTCTGACGGTAAATTTTTCACGGTACACATAATCAAACGCCGCTGTCATGTGCATATACAGTCCACTCTAAAATAAATGTATTTAAGAAGACGTATTTGATATCTTTTTTATTGTAGGTATTTTTCTGAATCCTTTTGGCTATCCATAAATTGGTAGCTTACATTTTAAAAATAATTAAATACGGAGATTGTTCTGTATGACTACAAAATCGTATAAACTAATACTACGGCAAGCATTCTATAAATTGTCACATCTGGTACTCGCTGTGTATGATGCTGATATTCCTTATAATTGATGTGTCTTTATTGGTACACAATGTTGTATTAGTAATGGTACGAGTACGTAGTTGATATTAATTGAGGAATAACTTAAACCAGGCACAGAATAGATAACAGTACTCGCGTAACGTAGGCCTTTTTTCTTCATCTTAGCGTTAATCCCAGTCGCATTCGAAGCTATCACCCCGGAGGCTGGGATCTGCTTTACCAGCCCAACTACAGATTTAGTCTAACGCAGTTCTTCTTTGTTCTACATATTGTATCTAGTATTCAAATAGTACTTTAACTAAATTTCTCATTTTCTTTGCTTCATTATAACTTTTTAAAACCCTTTACAGTGAAATGAATCCGTGTCTTCATCTTTGAAATGTCTCTTTTGGTTATCGCACGCGCACGCGCACACACGCACACACGCATATGCGCACACAGCTTTTTCTTTTCATCATTTTGTAATTTCATTTAGTTACCTAAAATAGTTTAACCATGTGATCACCTGTAATACCCTTACCACCATAATTATGTAGCCCTAAGGAGGAACGCATTACTACATGCTTCCTGGGTTGTTCCGGTAACTGAATAACTTTGTAAGAGAAATGTTAAAGAAATAAACTATCTTTTTTATTTTTCTATTATATCGAATTGAATAGTTAGTATTCAAAGCGATTAAGATTCGAAAAAGTTAAATACTGGTACTTGAACCCAAGACGGTTGTATAAGAGAATTTGGAATGCCCAAGACGTAGCTCGATAGCTCAGTATTCAAAGGATTCACCCTGTAAGGGACTGGTTGCGATTCCAAGTCTCGTCCGAGCATTTCACTTTTTCCGACGATTTAAATATTGTGAATCACACTACCACAAACCGGTTCGTGTAGATTGCTTCGTTTGCTCCAAAACGTCTACAAAAACCGAAAATCAATGTAAAGATATCTTTTCATATTTAAACATACATAAATGTCAGAAAGATACTCGCGGACTGATACGACAAACCATTCTCATTTTAAGTCGTCATGATTAATTAATCTTCTTGAATCAACATGAGAACTTCCTATATCCCTGTTTCCTGGAAGGATTCGTTCGAATGTTTTTGTCCCTTCTCGGAAGCCGTTCGAGAACTGAATGTGTATGATAAAACTCTAAAAGAGAATCGGAAAGAAGCCTGCGCTGGATATTATTCAGTGTGAGTTCTTCCAAGAATCCGCTTATAACACGCAATTTAACTATGTATCTGTTCGTCAAAAGCTTGTTTATTTATTTATTTATTAATAGACACACCAACAGTATACATATAAATCGTTGACATTGTAGAATACAGAGTATAAGTTCTGATATGTACACCAATTAGAGGCATGTACAGTTCACACCATAAGATAGCGTACGGTTAAGTGCTAGTTAACAAATTAGGATTCAAAAATTGAAGAGTCATTGGACAAAGAAAATTCGCAAAGTCTATAAAAGTGATCTCAATACCTTTGCCCTAAAAGCACCAAACGAGTCGTGGAAAATATCCAGCTGGTCGAGTTTACTGTTTAACGCATTGTACTCACGACACGCACGTGTCAGAGGTGAATTAAGTCCTATGTTGGTTCTCACTAATGGTTGGCAGAACGTTCTGATCAAAGGGTGACGCGGTGGATTTCGAGGCACGTTGTACAGAACGCGATTTGATAGGTTACTGAGGTCAGTATTACTGTTTATGGTTTTATATAAGAAGGTCATATCGTGCAGCCTACGACGATTCATTAGCGATGTCATTTTGAAGTGTTTTAGACGCTGATCATAGCTAGTTCTGTGTGAAATGCCCTGTGAGATGAATGCTAGATGTCGTGTAAATGCGCGTTGTATGGATTCTATTCGCTGCGCATGTGCGGCATAAAAGGGATTCCAAATCACGGAACCATATTCTAACTGACTGCGAATATTGCAGAATGCAGAATATTGATTCAAACCTGTAATAATAAACGTGAAGCACCTATCTGTTAGTAGCGGTGAAATAACAGCTATCCTAAATTGATTTACACACGGTAATTGTAATTTCATTGATAGATAGATTAAAATGTTAAGTTTGTTTTGTGTATGTTTCAAAAACTTAAAATCTACATCGATTGAACTCTCGGCACAACAATTATGTAACCTGCATCAAAGATGCGGTTCTTCAAAAGGGACTTTAGAAGATTTCTTCAGGGTCGCCAGCGAGAGTGTAACACTCCTGGTGTTGCACAAAGTCCATAGGCCAAGATAACCACTTCCCATCAGGTGACCGTGTGTTTGTCTGCCACCTAAGTGGTATAAAAAAAATGATTTTTTCAGATGCTGCTACAATCGGGGTTAGAAGAATCTTACGAATTTACATCCGATATAATCGCCGCTCTCTTGAATAAATTGTATGTTATTAGGGACATCATTTGGTGATATTTGTGAAAACTATACCTAACCACAACATAAATAAAGACTACAAAAAAAAATTCTTCAAAATTATCTATTAACTATTTTATTATAAAATTGTAATTTGGATTTATTTTTATATAGGACACGCCAACATGACTTCACCTGGCCTGATGGTAAGCTAAAGGCAAAGTCTCAGGAAAGAGGGTCATCATTACAGACACTAAGTAATGTTAAAATTTTTGTTCGCGATGAACGCAAAAACTAATGAACGGATTTGGATGGAATTTCTTTAGTTAGAAAGGTCTTGGTCAAACTTAAAATCTTACGTTTATTTGTTTGAAATCGGTTAAATAGATAAGACAACCACAAGGGCGGTGGGCTAGTAATTCATAAATACACGACCGTCTACTCACCCGTATGCCAACATTGTTATACAATTACTAAGAAACGTTACATACCCCAAACTACTGTAGCCCGGGGATATAATCTAAGTTTATGCATTACTGCATTAACGCGACCAATTTTGCCAGTAGTTTTCAAAGTGCCTCAGGGTTACATCCTCGCTTAGGTCACTTACATGGTCGGGTTCTTCCTACGAGTACTTACATGCCAATTAATTTCACAAACCTTCGAAGTAATTAAATGAAAGTTTACCTAATATATATTATGATTTACTGTTGCCTGGAGCTTCCGCCGTACCCGTAACCAAAAGGAAATTATTCTCGAGATTCAGACTATTATAGTCTATCTGTAAACTCACCCCCTATTACATGGGACCAAATAAAATTATTGATGAAATGTGGGTGTTAATTAACCTCCAGCTAACTCTCTAGGGTTAAAGGCGTGATTATATGTATGTATGTAAATACAAATTTTAATTTTAATTGAATTGTTGCATAGATGTCAATTAACCAGCCAAAGTTCTGTGTGTCAAATTTTATCCAGGTTTGTTTTAACGTAACTCAATAACATTTAAAAAATAGCATTTTTATCAGAAGTAAAATATTTTCGTACTAACTTAAGATCTTTTCGAATGTATTCAATGTCATCTATGTAAATAACACTAAAACTAACTAAGCAAAAAATTCGCTTTGGATGACTATTGACGCACGAAAAGTAGTAAGGTAATAAATTTTAGCCTTGCACTAGGTTAATGACTTCTTTGATAGTCAACGTAGCTATTTAAATAAGACCCTTATTCTCTTATTGTTCCTACATGAAGGAAGCTCACTGAAACTTTGATTGCGCATTTAGAGGCTTGTATTATAGTCTCCGAGTCACGTTTAAATTTGGTCAATGACTTCTTTGATTCTTCTTTGAGGTGATACTTCGTACGATGGCTAAGGAATTATGAATTTTCATGTTTGTCAGCTGCGATTGGTGGGGTAAGCAGCAATTTATTTATTTATTTATTTATTTATTTGGCACACAAAACAGAAAACAATCAAAATTTTACAAAATATCATTTGAAGGTTCGGTTCCAGATTGAGTTCCAAAACATGTGTACTCAGCATGGTATAATTAAAAAGCGTGCATTAAGTTTAACAATAAAAATACTAATCAAAAACCAAAAATAACAAACAAAACAAAACAATAGGACAATTACAAGATATCATGATTAAAAAAAAAAAAAAAATTAGACAGTAATTAATCCCTGTAACAAAGCAACAGCAAATTTAAAGCTTGGCTATAACCTTTTTAGCAGCATTCTTGTATGTTGAGAAACTAAGGCTGAAAATATCTATTTCATGGCTATGCTCATGTAGGAGTTCATTATATAGACGACGCATTCTAACAATCGGGTTGAAAAAAGATGTGTTGTTAATGTGTACATTTAATACGAAGCTCTTGAGGTGGGGTTGACGATGTCTAAATTTAATATTAAATTCTATTAAGGTTAATAATTCCGGAGAGTCAATTAAGGAATGAACAATCTTATGAAGGCATATAAGATCACTACATTTACGGCGCTCTTCAAGCGATTGCAACTTGAAATGGTCGAGTCTCTCCGCATACGACTTCAGCTGAATGTGTGACCCCATTCTATAGCAAGCAAAATAAAGACACTTCTCCTGGATCCGCTCCAGATACTTAATATGAACCGCATAAAAAGGTGACCAAATGATGGAGTTATATTCCAAGATACTGCGAATTAACATCTGATAAAGATATATCAGACTGTGAGGATTTTTGAAGTCTCTAGTTAGTCTAGATATTAAACCAAGTAGCCGCGTACTCCTACCCTCCACATAGTCAATGTGTGCCTGAAATGTAATTTTATCGTCAAACAAAATTCCCAAGTCCTTAACGGCACTTTTTCTTTCCAGGCAGTGTCCATCGACGTTATAATTATATAATATCTTTTGTCGTTTGCTAGTGAAAGATATTACACAGCATTTCTGAGCGTTTAAGGACATACAGTTTTTGTGACACCAACTAAGAACCTTTTCCAGATCTGACTGAAGTTTTAAACAGTCTTGGAGATTGTTGACTATTGAGTAGATTTTCAGATCGTCAGCATAAAGCAAACAAGAGCTCTCCAATCTATCTATAAGGTCGTTGATAAAAACGACAAAGAAAAGGGGTCCCAAATGAGATCCCTGGGGAACACCTGAAGTACAGGGAGCGGGAGCAGACAAAGCGCCCCTGATAGTCACAAGTTGACTTCTTCTATCCAGATATGATTGAACCCAACGAAACAAATTCCCATGTATTCCATAACCAGATAATTTTGCACAAAGAATGCTGTGGTTTAATTTATCTAAAGCCTTTGAAAAATCTGTGTATATGGAGTCAACCTGCGACCTTTTCCCAAATGCTGAGCATAAGTAATTTTTATACACCAATAGGTTGGACAAGGTTGAACGATTTTTAATAAAGCCATGTTCTCTAGTCGAAAGCATTGGACTGATGTGGTGGTATAATGAGCCGTAGACTACTGATTCGAAGATTTTAGCCATACAGGATAAAATACTGATAGGTTTATAGTTTCCGCAGCAGGTTTTATCACCTGCTTTGTGTATTGGTACTATGTGTGCCACTTTCCATTTACTGGGAAAGGTCCCTGACTGAATTGATTTATTAAACAGTATTGATAGTGGCACACACAATTCCATACCACATTTTTTAATGAAAAAAGGAGGAATTCCGTCGGGTCCTGAGCCTTTAGAAGCATCTAATTTGTTTATTTTATTTAGAACTTCCTGACTACTCACATGAACAGAATAGAGGGCCGAGACCCCAATGAAAGGTGTGGAATTTTCTTCATTTGCTCCTGTGACTTGTTCAAAAACGGAACCAAAGTGTTTCGAGAAAAGTTCACAAATTCCTTGATGGTCAGAGGAAATAAGGTTACCGTATTTCATTGTTTGAGGAATGGCATTACAATCCCTCTTACTATTCACAAAACGCCAAAAACCTCTAATACCACCATTGAGGGACGACTCAACTGAAGAAATGAATATGTCATAGTCCTCCGACATAAGTTTTTTACAGCGGGTACGAAGCAAACTGAATGTGTCGTAGTCACGGGGATTACCATACTTGCGATATCGCCTATGATAGTTAAGTTTTTCTGCCATACTGCGCCGCAAAGCAGCAGAAAACTATTTGGGGTATCTATCGGAATGCCCTCCCTTAACAGGCGTAAATTGAGCTATGATTTGATCAAGTGTCGTGTAGAAGCCGTGCAGTGATACATCCACATCATCACCAGCAAGGAGACCATGCCAATCGACTTTAGTTAGCTCGGTTCTAAGTGAAGGGTAGTCGCATTTATAAAAGTTGAGCCTTCGGGGTCTTTCCGATTTTATCATTCATCATATTAAAATAAAACTCTTCAGGCACAAGTCGACTACTAGTGAAGGATGATGATTGTCTACCTTGCTTAAAGGATCGGCGCCATACACCTGAACAGTGGTCATGGTCGATAAGATGAGATCGAGGTAACGATTGTTCCTATTAGGAATGCTATTGAATTGATTCAAGCCACAAATAAACAAGGTCTCTTTGAGAACCTTCGCTCTATTATCCAGGGACGGACCAGGTAACAGGGAGTATGAAGAAGGACATCTTGTCCAAGCAACTGATGGAGTATTAAAGTCGCCCATGAGCAGAAATTCACCAGAGGTACTGTATTTAACCCACACATACTTGTAACCAAGTTCCTTCGCTTTCATTCTTGCTGCGGCGTGGAGAGATTTACATTCGGGGGAGATATGTTCGCCGACGTATATTTTGCATTTGTTCGAAGTGAGGCCCATGTGAGAGGAATTCAATTGATCATCTCTGGAGATCCTGTTGTGACGGCGACAGGCTGATATTACTTGATCCCTTAGTCGTGAGTTAGACAAGGTGACAAGAATATTACGCGGACGGTCTCTCGAGGCATCCAACTTCGCAACTCTGCGACATGATATTATATTGTCGTCATTAATCACGGTGTTAATAGTTTTGCACAGATTTTTAAACATTACCATTATATTTTCAGTTTTACTTTCAGGAACAGCCTGTATTTCCAAGTTCTGGCTGCGAGTCATTCGCTCGATAGATGACAGACGACCATTTAGATTGCTTATCTCTTTCTCCAAGCGAAAATTCTCAGTTTCTAAAATCTTAATGGTATGCAAATCCGCTTTAATCGTCGATTTGAGATCTGTTAACTCTGCGCATATATGGTCCGTTGTTTCCGTAAATTCATCCTGCAAGTTTTTTACTATAACTTCCGTTTCCGATTTCACTTGATTTTTCACTTCTTCCTTTATAATAGAGCGAAACTTATTCATCCAGACAGACAAAGCATTGTAAAGTTTTTGATCTAATAAGTTACTAATATTATGCATAGTAACTTGGTCCGCAGTGCTGGGTGAAATGATGTTATCGAGTGACATATTTACTGACTCATCCGGCAAAGGTATCTGCGTACTCCGAACGGGTGTGTTAATATTTAGTGCGCCGAGTAATATTAATACATGACGGGCGCTGCCATTTTGAACGATATTCTTTACTTAGAGAGGCAAATTGTTTATCGCTCATGTTTAAACATTGGAAATGATATTTCGCGCAACATTGATAGCATTGCAGACTGCCAGCATCGTCCACTTTGTGGTTACAGGCTAGACAAACCATCTTAAGAATAACAAATTAATCCCAAAAAGTATCTGACGAGGAGGAGGATCGAACGTACGACACGAAGCACACGAACAAACTCGTACGCTTACACGGCTACGCCACGGCTGCCTTTAATAAAATTGGTGAAATTTGTAATGACTATCTTATGTGTGTATCGATCTATTCGAAACAGGTTTCTAGACAAGATCAGCTTGACAATAGATCTTCACTTATACGCAAAATCACAAAGTTTTTAGGGTAGTTCACAAATAAATGACGATCACTTTGTTTTTAGATAGAAAATAATTTTCTACAGTGTAATTATTACACTGTTATTATCATTTAAAAGTTTGTTACGATAACTTAGCGCAGTTCCAAGTTAGGTAATGTCTATGACAAGGTACTATAAACTCCACACTGATAACTTCTACACTGTTTATAAATAAAATACTATAGAGTTAACGGACATACGTCATGCACGCACAAGTCCCAATTGACAGATGACAATGATCGCTAAAACGTGTGAAAAATTAAATAGTCATTTTCTTCCGGCTGAAAATTGACTAAATTACAGTTAAGCCAATGTCTTGAAGAAGAAGAATTGTCAGCTTGTAAAGCAGTGGAAAATGTGTCAACTGGTGACCAAAACTTATATATTTATATATATATATATAAAAAAAAAATATAGGTCACCAGCTGCTGCATATTCCACTGCGGTATGGGCAGTTGACAATTTTTTTCCTTCAAGATATTGGCTTAATAGTATTACAGCCAATTTTGGGCTGGATAGAAATGACTAACGATTTTAATTTTTTTTCACAACTTCACAACTGTAATTTAGCTAATTTTCAGCCGAGAACAAATTTGGAATAACACTTGATTACTTTCGAAGGATGAATTTCGTGCAATTTTGGCGATAAAGTTCATTAAATAATATGATGTTAGTATTTTCCTTTTCTGTAGGAGGTAGGTCACGACGGTATATCCGTGCCAATGAGCAGTCCAACTGGGGAAGTATCTCCATCCTACAGAATACTATGGCTATAATAACCTCGTGATATTGCCAAAGGCTTGTCTTGATTTTCTGTGCACTGACGGCACAGAAAATCTCTAATCTTACACACGTTCATTAGCACTAAAAAAGTCAATATTGCTCATACCTAATACAATCTGCGGAATATGCAATCTAGTTTTTCACTACCTATTTACCTATTTTGGAGCTAATCTTTAAATTGATAGTCGATCAATCTTTGTCCACTTACCACGCTCTAAAAACTATTAAACAAGAAAATATTAAGGATAGACGTGGTCGTATGCCACTTTTCCCTAGAATAACCGCGGTAGCCTAGTGGTATGAGTAATGGACTGCTGAGACGAGGTCTCGGGTTCGATCCCAGGTTTTACCATGGCAAACACAAAGGACTTTTCGATGCTTTTTGAAAGTTATGTGTGTATTTATCGCATCTTCACGGGTCGAAAATCGTTGACCACGTAATTTATTCTTTACATTTGGGAATAAATAGAAATCATTGGGAGCTGTACGGTGGACCCATTAATTCTATTTTATGACCATCCAAAAATGTAGTTGTTTCCTGAGATTTTGGCACAACCACCGATTTCGGGCGACCTTCTTTAACTTCGTCCGTGAGCTTACTCCGCCCGCGATTAAACTCACTAAACCAGTGATACACAGTCGTTTTTGATGGAGCTTCACCACCAAAAGTCGAAGTTAGTTGATCTACGCACTGTTGTTGCAATAAATAAATCATAGCACGAATATTTTCACGAGTGAGTTCCATTTTTTCAGCGATATGACATTTTAAACCCAACAAAAACAAAACACTAACGTATATAAGAAAAAAAATATTAGCGGCCAGTATTTAAAAAAAGAACAAATATGTGCATGGAGGTCAGACATTGCGTTTAAAATTATTGGAATCCCAGATTCCGCATACATAAGTAGCAGCCTATGTATTAGTGACAGATTTCTGAATGTGCACAAAAAAGTAAAAAAAAAACTTAACGAACATCCGTATGTGTATCTTTGACGGTAATAACTCATTCAAAAGCTTTAGTATTTAGGACACAAAGCGAAATAAGCTCGTGGAAAGCCGGGTGTGCAGTGAAAGGAACAATAGGCTATGTACTAAAACGTTTACGGATGTGTGTCATGATCGTTTAAAGTTATGCTCCGCTGTATTCTTCCTGTTTCTTAGAGGGTTAGATTACGGGGGAACCTCTGGAACTAGGCAGGATATGTATAGTATTTTTGTAATGAACTGAAATGATAATATTTATTCGCACGAAATACGGCACATTACAATTACAGTAGGTACAATCATAGGTATACAGTTATTACAACAGGTAGCTTAGCATATTTTACCAAAATTGACAGGCAAACATTTTAAAATATTATAGTAAACTCTGTTTTTCTTTGATACTTACTGTTCGAAATACTCCTGCAGATTCAGGCGTCAAAGATTTCTTAGATTTCTCTCCATTGGGGCAAAGGATTGGTATTGCCACGTTGAATGGCAATACCAATCCTCTGCTCAAGGAATAAACCAGCCCAGGGGTCAAGGGTCAATTATACGTTTAGAAATTTCTCTAAACAAAAGACTGGCACTTGGACCCCATGATCCCAGCGTCTCGACCCCAAACGGCTCAAATATGTAATTACTACTTATATTACTATACTCGCGCCGTTTGAGGGTCTCTGCCGACGTAGCAGCAGCGCAGGCGCAGTTTGCAGTCCCTGGAAGATTTGAAGGCGCAAGTGTGTCAACAAATGTTGCATCCCACACCAAATGCCTTCCCATCTTCCAAGGTACCAATGACATCACATCCGGCCTCTTGCTATCGTCGCGCGCCAAGCCAGTAGGTATATTTAGATTTTTAATTTAAATGTTTAGAAAATGAATTTAGTGAATTATTAATAGTACCTACTTACTTAAAATAAACGTACAATACATTACACAGTCAAATATTCTTGTTGCTTTCAATTATGAAGAGACTAAATTGCTCTCGCCAAGCATGAATTCAGTGCTTATTTAGTTAAATGTTTAGGTAACATAGTATTGTACTTCTGTATCTAGAATCTGTATGTTTATTTACTACTTTAGTATTGTGTTATCTGTGCTAGTGCATAATTAATTTAACTGTAAGCCTTTAGTTTATTATGTTTGTTGTTTAATAGCAGTATAAGAACTGTCATAAATTACCGTGTCTGTGGTGAAGCGATATAAGTATGCTAAGTGCTATAAGCACGTACGAGTACCTAACGAAATGACATTTTGTTCATGTAGGTAATATTTTTTACTATTACCAAGGGTACGACTAGTCCGACTACAGATTGGTTGTAAAAGTCAGATGGCATTTGCTTCACTTAAAATATCGAACTTCAGTCACATTGTTCCCGGCAGAGAAGAATTTGGATCACCCCATCTCTTCCCATGCGGTGTCGTACAAGGTGACTAAGGGATAGGGTTTTTAAACATCAGATAGATATATACAGCTCAGACTCAGCCTCAGATGAATGACTTGAGTTAACAATAGTCCCGTATGACGGCTTACTCCTTATTACATAGGACCGAATTTAATGATTGATTGATGACATGTTAGTGTAGTATGTAACAAAGACGTGATTATGTACATATGTATGTACATTATGTCATCCACACCACAGTTAAACTGGAAAGCCAACTCTAACTGAGTTATACTAACGATCCAGGCTGACCTACAGAATACCGTGGCCATAATAACCTCGTGTTGTGTTCCCGGCGGTGAGTAGGGTAGCCAGAGCTCACTGGAGGGTTTTTGTACTGCCAGTGCAAAGACCAATAGCTTGTTCTGCTTTGTTTTTTAGGCTGACGGCACAGAAACTCTCAATGCTTGCAAGGTTGACAGCGCGAGTGTGACTCTCTTGGTTTTGCATGCGTCCATAGGCCACGGTGACCACTTTCCATCAGGTGGGCCGTGTGCTAGTCTGCCACCTAAGTGGCATAAAAAACCCGAAGCCATCATAATCGAGATGACCCTTCGGGTGTGGGAACGACGGTGTACTCATCTTACCGTGGAATTGGGGGATGCACATTATGTCTAGAACGCCTATTGATTTCGTGTTAGCAATTATATCAATATGTCGATCCGACGTTTAAAACGGCAGGCGCTTTCTACTAATCTTTAGTTAATCAAAAAGCTGAAGAGTTTGTTTGTTTGAACGCGCTAATACTTGTTCGAATAGATTTTTTTTTTGTTGAATAGCACGTTTATCGACGATGGTTTTTGGCTATAATATTTTAGGATATATATCATCACGCTACAATATTACGGACTCAAAGGAGTGATATGAGATTTCATCAGTGTGGTGATGGATTAAGAATACAAGTATCACCACCCCATATCATCCAAAGGGTGTCGTAAGAGGCGACCAACGGAAAAATACGCAGACAATATCACTACGAGAGAAGGAAAACTTAAAATAAAACCCTGTACCAACCCGTCTTGCCAGTGTGGATACAGTAGGCCAAAGGCTCCCAAAATTAAGAGAGGCCTAGTCCAGTAGTGGATCAATTTAGGATTTTTGTTTTGTTTGTTTGAGGTTTTAAAATAAGCTACGGGAAAAGTCAATATATTTTTTTTTATATAGGACACGCCAACTTGACCTCACCTCGCCTGATGGTAAGCTAAAGGCAAAGTCTCAGGAAAGAGGGTCACCATTACTGACACTAAGTGCTACAATGGTGGCACTCAGCTTGGCGGCCTCATCAGATGCTTTTTCACGCCCCGCTTAAAGGCCCCGGGACTGCATGACTGCAGACTGCAGACTGTATGGATAGACTATAAGTAATCTGCAGTAACACATGCACTTTTTATCCCGAGAGTAGATTGCCGAGGAGTGCGAAAACGAAATCAAAATCGAGCAACAGACAGTAAGTAATAATTACAGAAGCATGAAGTGATCGTATCATCTTGTTATAAAGGATCTTGATGACATTAGACTTTAATTCTGTACTATTACCGTCTACAATTACATAAATGGCTTCTTGTAAAGTGAATAAAATTTAATTAATGAACTTCATTTCATATTCGAGTTCAATTCAATTCTTGATTAATGGCTCTGTGCTTTTAGCATCAATTCCGCCAATCTCCCGTAGTTCCAATTCTATGGTAAATCAATAAACAAAGCAATCGCCAGTTTAACATTCCCTAAATATCCAATTAATTGATGAAAAGGTATATCGTTTTGTTGTAGGTACAGTCAGTGTCAGAAAGGTATTACGTCCAACTGAGCAGTCCGACTGGAGAAGTACCTCCACCCTACAGAATACCACGGCTATAATAACCTCGTGTTGTATTCCCGGCGGTGAGTAGGGTAGCCAGAGCTCACAGGAGATTTTGTGCTGTCAGTGGGAAGACAAAAAGTTTGTCCTGTTTTGTCTTTTACGCTGACGGCACAGAAACTCTCTATTCTTACAGAGTTGGCAGCGCGAGTGTGACTCCCTTGGTTTTGCACACGTCCATAGTCCACGGTAACAACTTTCCATCAGGTGGGCCGTGTGCTTGTATGCCACCTAAATTGTATAAAAAAAGGTTATTGGTTTAAATTGTATTATTGTTCGAACTAAAAATATTTGTCAAATATTAGAACAATAAAATGGGGTGCTGGCACCTCTGCCTACCCCTTCGGGGATATAGGCGTGAGTTTATGTTATGTTATTAGAACAATCAGTCAACAAGAAGGGGGGAAACCAAGGCATTAAGATCATGTTTGAGTGCTTTGTTCGTCAAGATCGATGTGTTACTGACTGTACAAACGAACCTGCTTGTTTGTACCAGTTATATATGTATACCTTTTGAGTTCTTGAACTAAATAATAATAGTTCACAGATGAATAACCCAAACATAATCACTCACAGTATTATGTAGGTATGATTTGAATACATCCACCTCTAGGGGTTTGATATCTTTCTTACATAATAATAGTTATTTTAGAATCTCATAACTATTAAGGCAGAATCATACTTCGTTATGAGTTTGTTTCTTCAAGAGGGGCATCAGAAAGTTTCTTCATGGTCAGCAGCGCGAGTTTAACTTCTCTGGTGTTGCATACGTCCATAGGCCACGGTAGGAGGTAGAACACGGCGGTATTTTCGTCCAATTGAGTAGTCCGACTGGGGAAGTGCCTCCGCCTTACAGAATACCGCGGCTATAATAACTTCGTGTTGTGTTCCCGGCGGTGAGTAGGGTAGCCAGAGCTCACTGGAGAGATTTTGTGCTGTCAGTGGGAAGACTACATGCCCTGCTTTGTCTTCCACACTAAAGGCACAGAAACTCTGTTCTTACAAGGTCAGCAGCGCGAGTCTGACTCCTCTAGTAGTACACACGTCCATATGCCACGGTAACCACTTTCCATCAGGTGGGCCGTGTTACCGTGTGCTTGTCTGCCACCTAAGTGGTATAAAAATAAAAAATAAACACTTCCCATCAGTGCACCCAGTACCCCCTCGTGCTAACGTCGAAGAGTATACTCTGTGACATTAGCACATTCAAGTGAATAGACCAATGACGATAAGTGTTATGGTTGTATCGGGACTTAAACATAAACTGGCGAAATGTGGGTGCTAGCACCGCTGCCTACTAATTCGGGGATATAGGCATGAGGTTATGTTATGTACCTATGTATCAACGATGTAGCCAATCACAATCCAGATTGTCGAATAGTATCTACAACGCACGTCACCATCTTAAAGTCTATATAGCGCTAGTGTACATTTTAAAGAGTTCAAAATTCAGACACATCCTAGATGCAACGATGTGTCATTGTTGGGCCCGCCGATGTACGCCTACAGAATTGCACTGTTGGTGGGACGTGTGCTTGTCTGCCAGCTAAGTGGTATAAAAAAAATATTTTTTGCCATGCGGCTAGGCTGTATTCGCCCAAATATTTATCTACTGGATGAATAATATACCTAACCACATTTCATGTTGATGTGTCAAACACGTCAAATATATGTGTGATCACGATCTTTCACAATCGGGTAAGCAGAGATCACATATTTCCACTTGTTACGATCCTAAGCATACATCTTTCGCTTTTATTACTTGCATAATTGTTTACATACATGCTCACCGATTTCGGGTATTTCTAACATTGGTTTGTTAATGTCTTTGATCTGATTGACATCCGATACACATTTTTTGCTATTCGCATTCCCCTCTAGATAAGTGGCTATTCGTTGGCCGGCGCACAATACAATGACAAATTTGACGTATATATATGACAGTCGTCAACGCATGTCATAAATGTCAAATCCCATACATTCGTCATCCTATTCTACAATACGCCGGCCAACAAATTGCCACTTGTAAAGAGGGCCAAACTAAGGCAATATAAACGAATGAGCTGAATCCGAATCTTATTCAAATACATAAAAGGAAATGGAGATAGTTCAATGAAATTTTCAAGCTATTGTTACGCTAACTATTCTAACTGATTAAGATCCAATTATTAGTGCAGAGTAATCTGTCGTGTGGTTTCCGGCAGAGTAGAATTAGAGCCACCCCATCTATCAAATTTGCTAACTCATTTGATACCAAACATTACCAACATTTGGTTGCGGGGTCAAGTCCCGTCTAAGCATTTCACTTTTTGTGATCTTAATCTATTTGAGTGGAGATAGCCCGTCGTATACATGTGGATTAATAAGGCTAATAGCAAATAACAAGATGTGTCTCTGCCTTTAGATTTCAGGTCAATACACATTCGAAACGTTTATAACTTTTAGGAACACTTCACTGGGGACTGTATCAAGATTATTTGACTTTACAATAATAATAATAACAGGTTCCGAAAATAACATCTTCCCATTCCTAGCGAGAAGGATTGCCTTAGTGAGGTTTTAAATAATTAGTTTTGGTGTTACCTGCCAGTATATAGTTACCTGCCAGTATATATATGTAAGTCTTAAGGTGTGATTTCGCAGCCAATCGTTTACGATAACTGCAGACGCATGCTGCAGAAACAGTGTACCGTGCAATAAGAAATAAAAACTAAATAAATATTCCACAACATTTCACACAACGCTATCTAACCCCGTTGTGAGCATAGTTTTTTGTAAATACATACATATTATATACAGATACGCCCAGAGCAATGCAAAGATACATATTCATGCATACAAATATTTGCACTGAGCGGGAATCGAACTCGCGCCTACTGCGTAGCAGTCGAACGTTCTACCGCTACGCCACAGAGGACAATAGACTTTTTTTTTACGTGCGCAAAATCCCCACGGATGCCTCCCCACCGGAGCCGGTGGAGGAGGTTATGTTGGACTCGAACCGACTAAAACGCCCACATGTTTGGTTGCCGAAGGTGAGGTTGACAGGCATATCACGATCTGGCCCTCTTCTCGGGTGTGGGGACTACAGAGTCCCCAACCGCCGCGGCCTGCTTCTGCCAGGGTGACAGGTACTCCACCTGTCACCCCCATGCCGGCGCTCATGGGGGATGGAGGTCGTTCATCGACCTCCAACGTCCGAGTTGCCTTCGTACGCGGGCAGCTTGGCTTGCGATCCCTCGTCGCTCCCGCTGCCGCTCCCGCCCCGCCTCCTCCTTCACGAGCATTACTTGCGAGTATGTATATATTGCGGAGGCGCCGGCCGCCCACGCATCCGCGCAGCGGACCATCGCCGCGAGCAAGGTGGAGAGCGTGAGAACCCTCACTCCCAGGGCCGCCACAAGCTCCCGCCTCGGCGTCTCCCACGCCGGACACTTGGTGAGCGTCCTGAGTCCTCCCTCGCGTCGCAGTGATGGCACTCGGCCGTTGGCTCTTTCTCCATCCGACGCAGATACTTCCCGAAGCATCCGTGCTCGGTGATCATCTGCGTCAGACAGTACGAGAGGCTGCCGTGTGGCCTCTCTAGCCAAGAGGACAATAGACTTGAATATGATATTATTGTTTATTGATAATATAACCGCGGTAGCGGTAGGTAGTTCTAGGAAGATGTTCCTGTAGGACGCGAGAAGAGGATCAATTGTGCGTGTGTGGACGAACACTATGCATCTCGTACTTTTGACTATTATTGTGCATTATGTCCACGTCAAGTCTGCCTTAAAACGGTAATAATTTTATGGAATGTATAGTTCTTTTAGTCATTTTTTAACCAAGGCTAGTAAATAGAATGTAGTATAACCACCTGATTCTTCATCATCAAGGATCGCCGAGAAAAGAAAAATATCAAGGATAGCCATAGTCGTATGCCACTAAGTCTAATAAAATAATATAAACATAACATAACATAAACTCAAGTCTATATCCCCGAAGAGGTAGGCAGAGGTGCCAACACCCACATTTCGCGAGTTTATGTTTAGGTCCCAATGTAATAGGTGACAAGCCTATGGCCATTAACCGGGCACTTATAAACCTGCGATAAACACACACAACTTCGAAAAGCATCGAAGTCATTGGTGTGTGCCATGGTGCACAACCAACCAGAAACCTAGGATTGAACTCGAGACCTCGTCTCAGCAGTCCATTACTCATACCACTAGGCTACCGCGGTTATTCTAGGGAAAAGTGGCATACGACCACGTCTATCCTTAATATTTTCTTGTTTAATATTTTTTAGAGCGTGGTAAGTGGACAAAGATTGATCGACTATCAATTTAAAGATTAGCTCCAAAATAAGTAAAT
Organism: Eilema griseolum; assembly: GCA_963662185.1. Classification (NCBI taxonomy): domain Eukaryota; kingdom Metazoa; phylum Arthropoda; class Insecta; order Lepidoptera; family Erebidae; genus Eilema; species Eilema griseolum. Next base: position 10,505,146 of record OY759239.1, on the reverse strand, counting down.
AAGTAGTGAAAAACTAGATTGCATATTTCGCAGATTGTATTAGCTACGAGCAATATTGACTTTTTTTACACAACTTAGGTAGCAGACAAACCTACCTGATGGAAAGTGGTTACTGTGACCTATGAACGTGTGTAAGAACAGAGATTTTCTGTGCCGTCAGTGCACAGAAAATCAAGACAAGTCTTTGGCAATATCACGAGGTTATTTTAGCCGTAGTATTCTGTAGGATGGAGGTACTTCCCCAGTTGGACTGCTCATTGGCGCGGATATGCCGTCGTGACCTACCTCCTGCAGAAAAGTAAAGTATTAAAATCATATTATTTAAAGAACTATCGGCAAAATTCCACGAATTTGATCCTTCGCAAGTAATCAAGCGTTATTCCAAATTCTGGGTATTGAATTGAATAGAAATTTTCCTTCTGTAGACATCTCAGAATTTCAGTTAACTAAGTACCTACTTTATCAAGTCAATTGCCTATCAATGTTTTGTTATTGTTTATGTTCGTATACCTAATGGTCCGCAATCCAGTGACAGGTTCACATGGCCAATCGCCTCCCAGATGATAATTCATACAATGATTAAGAAGGTGAATTGTGTTTGTCAGCTGCCACTTTTCAATAATGTAAAAAAATGAAAAAAAATTCAGTCATTTCTTCTCGGCTGAAAATTAGCTAAATTACAGTTAGGGTAATGTATTGAAGTAAAAAATTGTCAGTTGCACATATCGCGGTGGAAAATGTGTCAGCTGGTTAACTAAAGTAGTGAAAAAAAATTAAAATCGTCAGTCATTTCTTCCCAGCCCACAATTGGCTAAAATACAGTTTAGCCAATATCTTGAAGGAAAAAAATTGTCAACTGCCCATACCGCAGTGGAATATGCAGCAGCTGGTGACCTATATTTTTTTTTACAAGTTTTGGTCACCAGCTTACACATTTTCCACTGCTTTACAAGCTGACAATTCTTCTTCTTCAAGACATTGGCTTAGCTGTACTTTAGTCAAATTTCAGCCGGGATAAAATAACTGTTTTTTTTTATTTTTTTCTCATGCTTTAGCGATTACCGCTGCTTACCCCACCAATCACAGCTGACAAACATGAAAATTCATAATTCCTTAGCCATCGTACGAAGTATCACCTCAAAGAAGAATCAAAGAAGTCATTGACCAAATTTAAACGTGGCTCGGAGACTATAATACAAGCCTCTAAATGCGCAATCAAAGTTTCAGTGAGCTTCCTTCATGTAAGAACAATAAAAGAATAAGGGTCTTATTTAAATAGCTACGTCGGCTATCAAAGAAGTCATCAACGTAGTGCAAGGCAAAAATTTATTACCTTACTACTTTTCGTGCGTCAATAGTCATCCAAAGCGAATTTTTTGCTTAGTTAGTTTTAGTGTTATTTACATAGATGACATTGAATACATTCGAAAAAATCTTAAGTTAGTACGAAAATATTTTACTTCTGATAAAAATGCTATTTTTTAAATGGGTGTTTGCTATTGAGTCACGTTAAAACAAACCTGGATAAAATTTGACACACAGAACCTTGGCTGGTTAATTGACATCTATGCAACAATTCAATTAAAATTAAAATTTGTATTTACATACATACATATAATCACGCCTTTAACCCTAGAGGGTTAGCCAGAGGTTAATTAACACCCACATTTCACCAATAATTTTATTTGGTCCCATGTAATAGGGGGTGAGCCTATGCCGTATTCCGGACACTATTGTTGACTCGAGCCATGCATCTGAGGCTGAGTCTGGGCTGTATATATTTGTCTGATATTAAACAGCCCCATCCCTTAGTCGCCTTGTACGACACTACATGGGAAGAGATGGAGTGGCCCTAATTCTACTCTGCCAGAAACCACGCGTCATTGTATTTACAGATAGACTATAATAGTCTGAATCTCGAGAATAATTTCCTTTTGGTTACGGGTACGGCGGAAGCTCCAGGCAACAGTAAATCATAATATATATTAGGTAAACTTTCATTTAATTACTTGGAAGGTTTGTGAAATTAATTGGCATGTAAGTACTCGTAGGAAGAACCCGACCATGTAAGTGACCTAAGCGAGGATGTAACCCTGAGGCACTTCGAAAACTACTGGCAAAATTGGTCGCGTTAATGCAGTTCTGCATAAACTTAGATTATATCCCCGGGCTACAGTAGTTTGGGTATGTAACGTTTCTTAGTAATTGTATAACAATGTTGGCATACGGGTGAGTAGACGGTCGTGTATTTATGAATTACTAGCCCACCGCCCTCGTGGATGTCTTATCTCCAGTTCTATTTAACCGATTTCAAACAAATAAACGTAAGATTTTAAGTTTGACCAAGACCTTTCTAACTAAAAATACTGCATCCAAATCCGTTCATTAGTTTTTGCGTCCATCGCGAATAAAAATTGTAACATTACTTAGTGTCTGTAATGATGACCCTCTTTCCTGAGACTTTGCCTTTAGCTTACCATCAGGCCAGGTGAAGTCAAGTTGGCGTGTCCTATATAAAAATAAATCCAAATTACAATTTTATTATAAAATTATAATAGATATTTTGACGATGTTTTTTTTGTAGTCTTTATTTATGTTGTGGTTAGGTATGGTTATCACAAATATCACCAAATGATGTCCCTAATAACATACAATTTATTCAAGAGAGCGGCGATTTTATCGGATGTAAATTCGTAAGAATTCTTCTAACCCCGATTGTAGCAGCATCTGAAAAAAACATTTTTTTTATACCACTTAGGTGGCAGACAAACACACGGTCACCTGATGGGAAGTGGTTATCGTGGCCTATGGACTTTGTGCAACACCAGGAGTGTTACACTCTCGCTGCAGACCCTCAAGAAATCTTCTAAAGTCCCTTTTAAAGAACCGCATCTTTGATGCAGGTTACATAATTGTTGTGCCGAGAGTTCAATCGATGTAGTTTTTTAAGTTTTTGAAACATACACAAAACAAACTTAACATTTTAATCTATCTATCAATGAAATTCTATAGATCCATGGACCATATTTGTGGTCAGATGACGTGTTGTATCTTCACATGCATTACTTGTTAAACTTCTATACGGATAAACTGCACCAATGAGAAGCCGCAATGAATTACAACAATTAACAATATTATCACATTCAAGTCTATTTCACGGTACGATATATTTGCTGCTGCGGTCTGTAGTCGGTTACGAAATCGTACCTTCACAAACGTTTATGATACACATTTCACCCGACTGCAAGCGCCTAAAATATGGGTTTCTTCAAGAGAGTGTGATAAATACACAAATAACTTCGAAAAGCATCGAAAAGTCATTGGTGTGTCATGGTAAAACTTGCGATCGAACCCGAGACCTCGTCTCAGCAGTCCAAAAACTCGATATTTTATATACTTATATAACTAGTAGACAACTGAGTCAATTTGATAACGGCACGGTATGACGTCATAATTTCATATTTCATATTATTTTCCTTTGAAGTAATTCTGCAGATTTAAACACAATATTTGTGTTACAAAAACGGGCTGTGCGAACTAATTATAATTTGTGCCCAAGAGTTTATCTCCGAGAAAAGTTTAAAGACATAGACATTATCACAATATATTTTTGAGAACGTAATGTATGTAAGGAAAAATATCTCAAAATTTTCAAAAGTTTGTGACAAGCATAATAGGCATAGCAGACAGTCACCAAAACAATCTTGTATTCTGTTTTAGTAGATTTAGAAAAAAATGTCATTCTTTCCAGGGCAACTGTATACGCTTTTTTAACAAGCTGCCTAGTGAAATTTAAAATGGTAGTAAAGATTAAAATGTGACAAAAAGGCTCTTAGAAAATTCAAGAATACTTAGATGATAAACAAACTTGGAAATGAGGCTGTTCGCTTAACTACGATACTCAAGTAAATTATTGTATTACACAAAGTTTTAAGTTTATTGCCGGGGTCTTCTCAGGTCGGGGCCGTGTTTCGAACCAACAGTCATTTGTCAAACTAGTATTTCATATTTCTTTTTTTATTGATGTTTTGTAAGTGATAATTAAATGTTCTATGCAGAATAAATGATTTTTGACTTTGACTATGCAAATTATCACAAAACTTACTGTTTAGACGATTTGTAAAAGAAACTTCAAATTTCCTTTAATATATGTATTCATTCTTTCATAATAGACATAACTTGCGGCCGCCTGTGACGTCGTACGTCTGGACACGTTTTAACCCCTTGGGGGTGGAGTTTCGTAAAATCCGTTCTTGGGGGATGTCTATACCCACCTGCCAAATTTCAAGTTTGTAGGTGTTATAGTTTCTAAGATTTCGTGATTAATCAATGAGTGGTATTTCGCTCGTGACGTCACTATATTTTAAGAGTGCGAAATTGAAATCTTACCGTGAATTTTTTTTTATACTACTTAGGTGGCAGACAAGCGCACGGCCCACCTGATAGAAAGTGGTTACTTATGGATGTGTGTAACACCAGAGAAGCCACACTCGCGCTGCCGACCCTGTAACCACAGAGTCTCTGTGCCGTCAGTGTAGAGGACAAAGCAGGACAAGCCTTTAGTCATCACACTGACAGCAGAAATTCTCCAGTGAGCTCTGGCTACCGTACTCACCGCTGGGAACACTACACGTAGTTATTATAACTACGGTATTCTGTAGGGCGGAGGTACTTCCCCAGTCGGACTGCTCAATTGGGCGGATATACCGCCGTATCCTACCTCCTATAAAGTTCGTTCGAAGATTCGTGTTCATTCGATCATTCGAAACGTTATTATAGCATGTACCTGCTGTACCTACAGAGGCTACATTGCACCCGAGCGAAGCCGGGGCGGGTCGCTAGTTATAGTAGTATATATAAAGTAGATACTTAAAATATAGATCTGTCCTTGATTCCCCTCAAACAGTTCTGAGTCTGATCCCGAGGACCCGACTGTTAAATTGTTGGCAGTTTGCAAGAGACTTCTATTTATTATGTAAGAGGCTTTTCGCTTTCTCAAAGACTTTGTTAAGTGGGTACTTGGCAAGTATTTTACTTCACCAGTGCTTGGTTGTTCGATGTGGAACAACTTTCTTGGAAAATCTATTATTACCTACGAAGCGAAGAAAAATACTTTGATATTTTTTTTATTAAGTGCATACTAAAATATAATATTTTGCAATATTCCTACTAATAACATTATAATTATTAGTACTGTTACGAATATTGAATATGCAAATATGTTTATTTGTGAAGTATTTTCAAATAAAAAAAAAAAAAAGCGGTTACTACAAACATTGTTTGAAAGTTTTGAACTTTTAACTGGTATAACAAAAATACTGGTAACGCCATCTTGTGTCAGATAGCTGAACAAAATTCAGGCAATTTGCAATGGGCTGTATAATATGATGTTTATTCTAGTCGTGATTAGGTATTTGTATTACTAATGTTAAACTCACCGGGATATTTACCATGTTAATGGTATTTGTAGTTCTAACAGGAGTTAGCCCTGGGTTAGCTGTCTTAGGGTATCTTACACCCTGAACTATTATAACAAAAAATCGGGAAATGAGAAAATTACTGAAATTACAGATTTCCTGATCTCTAAGAAGTTGGTGCCTACTTTGTCTTTTGTGCCTTAACTATTATAATGCAATGAATTAAAATAATATTTGCCTTTCGGGCTAGGCTCCTAACAGATCAGTAAATCTGTAAATTCAGTCATTATTCTCTAACCTTAATTATGTTATTTCATAGCTTTTTGGTTTTTTAATTCGGTTTTTTTATTAACTAGGGAAAACGAGTTTATACTAAAACTGGGTTTTAATGGTAACACAAACCTATACAGCATTTTGTTTGATCAGAATCTAATTCAGGTCGTAAATCAAAAGCTTTAAGGAACATAGCAGGACTGAAATTAATAACCATAAAGTCGTCAATTAACCGAAATATACCAGAATCTGATATTAAATTAACCCAAATAAATTATTATTCTGAAAGGCGTGGTCAATTTGATACTTTGTTTACTTATATTGTCATCCGCTTCTTCGCTTTTATGGCCGGTAGCGCGAGTGTGACACCCCTGATGTTGGATACGTCCATAGGCCACGGTAACCGCTTCTCATCAGGTGGGCCGTGTGCTTGTCTGCCAACTAAGTGGTATAAAAAAAAAACAATTGGCTTTTAACTAACTAAATTGCAGGAGGTAGGACATTACGGTATTTCCGTCCAATTGAGCAGTCCGACTGGGGACTACCCCAGTCGGACTGACCCCGGGTACTTACCTCCACCCTACAGAATATCGCGGCCATAATAACCTTGTGTTGTGTTCCCGGCGGTGAGTAGGGTAGCCAGAGCTCACTGGAGAGCTTTTGCACTGTCAGTGGGAAGACCAAAAGCTTGTCCTGCTTTGTTTTTACACTGACGGCACAGAAACTCTTATGCTTACAGGGTTGGCAGCGCGATTGGGACTCCTTTGGTGTTGCACACGTCCATAGGCCACGGAAACCACTTTTCATCAGGTGAACCTGTGCTTGTCTGCCAACCAAGTGGTATAAAAAAACATTTGCTACGAATTCGTAGCCACACCATATATTTCCACGCCACCACCGCGAGTGTTCTCATTAGCGCTTTCCTCCTTCTTCCTATATATCCAGAACTACAAGTGCTGGACTGCGAGGTTATGGACAAGCACGGCGAGTCACTAGCAATTAGGCTTGATATCCCCAAAGCTTTCGATAGAGTCTGGCTTAAATCGCTTCTTTCCAAGCTTCCAGCCTTTGGCCTGTCTTCAAGATAGCGTAACTGGGTTGATAGCTTCCTGAGAGAGCGCCGTATAGGTACGTATCTTTAGGTAAATGCTGGCGTGTCCCAGGTGTCCGTCTTATCACTCTATCTCTTTCTTGTGCAGATCAATGACATATTATCTGCCGGCAACATACGTTTTTCACGCCAGTTTTTTTTTTTAATTTTATTTATTTGTGTAGTATCTTTAACTCCTTCAAGGAGATATATATCCATTTGTCGTTAAAAGGTTATACCCACACGTGATCCATGCGATAGTTAGCTCTTTGAATGCATAGACAAATACCTTTATTTATATTTATTGTTAAACTTGATATATACCTACGACCATATACATATCAAGCAGTCTACTGAATAATAAATACCTATAACTCGAGCAGATTTATGTTTGGATAGGCTGTGATTAGTGTCCTTATATTTGGTATTCATCAGAGCCTCGATTCTGGTAAAGTAAAACCACCGTCATACTAAGGACACTGCAAAAAATCCATTTTATTTTTGACTATAAAGCAATGCGGTTAAGTTATTAGAATTCAAAAAAACGTACTGTCGAGTTTATTAAAAAGTGTAATGAAACTTTGTAGGAGGTAGGACACGGCGGTATTTCCGCCCAATTGAGCAGTCTGACTGGGGAAGTACCTCCGCCCTACAGAATACCGCGGTTGGAATAACTTCGTGTTGTGTTCCCAGCGGTGCTTAGGGTAGCCAGAGCTCACTGGAGAATTTGTGCTATCAGTGGTATGACTAAAAGCTTGTCCACGGTAACCACTTTCCATCAGGTGGGCTGTGCGGTTGTCTGCCACCTAAGTGGTATAACAAACTCTTTTCATTTAATTTTTGACTTTAAGGTCAAAGGAGTAAAGTCTAAAATTTAATGACATTTTCTGCAGTGTCTGTGAAATGACAGTGGTTTTGCTTTAGTACCTAGAATCGGGGACTGGTTAAGTAAACCTACTATAACAATTCACCTCGCACGTTTCGTTCAATGACTTGGCTAGCTGTTCTTCAGTCATTTTTTAATATAGGCGTTTAATGAACGGCCTGGGGCCTAACTGAACGCCGAGGTCATAAGTGTCTAATTAGTTAGATAAATAAACTGCGACATTTACTAACCAGCCGTACAAAAATATGTACCTATGTAATTCGAGTAAAAACATTGCGAGGTTTAAAAATTAAGTGGAGAAATAGGCAGGACCGTATATTATTCGATTGAGAAAGAGAGTGAGAGCAGAGGACCTATTCGCACTCGTCTTTACCGAATCATTATTCTCTAAGCCTTTTCTCACCGGGATTGGGGTCAGCTTTCCAGTCAACGGTGACTCAACTGAATTTCGATTATTTTTCGTGAAGCGAATACCATCTAACCTCCATAACCCGTTGTCGATTTCGAAGTATTACAGTTAGACCAATGTTGGACTTTTTAGGGATCCAACTATCCTTTTTTTACAGTGCGCAAAATCTCCACGGATACGTGGGGATATCCGTAAAGACTTTGAAGAGCCGGTGAGGGAGGTTATGTCGGACTTGCACCGATTAAAATGTACGCTGACTGTGTGGGCTGAGAGTTGCCAGAGGTGAGATTATCTGAAACATATTCCTCGTACCCCGACAGACCCAGGAGAGGCTTCAACTACCCGTAACGACTGCCAACCGGGATAGATGTTCGAATACCAACCAGGACCGACGGCTCTCCGAGTCTCTCCGAGGGCCGACCAAAACAAGGCAAATAACTATACTCATGCAAACAAATATTTGCACTGAAATGAACGCCACGCCACAGAGGCTGTATATTTAACATTATACTATAAAGTTCCCGGCACTCGGCAGAGTAGAATTTGGGCCACCCCATCTCTTCCCATGCGGTGTCGTGCAAGGCAACTAAGATATAGGGCTGTTTAACAACAGACAGATAAATACAGCCCAAACTCAGCCTCAGATGCATGGCTCGAGTCAACAATAGTGAACGGAAGACGGCAATAGGCTCACCCCCTATTACGTCTGACCGAATTCAATGATTGGTGAAATGTGGGTGTTATTTCACCTCTGCTTAACCCTCTGGGGATAAAGGCGGGATTATATGTATGTATATACAATTAAATTTAAACAACTAGTTATTTTATTGCTCATCTGTTTTGCTACGTAATAAATAGTAGGTAAGTAGTAAAATCCTAGAATTCTAGTCGAAGCTCAATAGCTAATAGTAAGACCTAATTAACATGTGACTTGTTCATATATTCTCAAAGTGATGTGCGCTCCTTTGTGCATGCACAATGATATTAGTTCCCTCATTTGTATGACGTTGAGGTGAAGATTATAAGGTATGTATTAAGATTAATAATACAGACGCTACCCGAGACCAGAGGGCTGGTTTATTCTTTGCGCAAAAGATTGGTTTTGCTATTAAACGTGGATTAATAAACATAAGGAAAATAAATAAAATAAAAAAATATATCGCCAGCCTTCTGGCCACCCTTCGGGTTGACATAGATGGGAATTCTTTGACTCCTGAACCTAGAGGTTTATGAATATAATATAAAATAGCTGCATTAAGAGGCAAACCTAGAAAAAATTCCTAGTAGCAATTTTCTTTCGGAATTCGACTGCCAGTGACCTCCCTCAACGAATTCCGAAAGAAAATTGCTACAAGGAATTTTTTCTTTGTCGAATTCCAATTTTCTTGGAGTATGATATGATAAAACCTTTTCACATTATGTTAATTTTTATGTAATAAATAAATACTAGAGGTCGCCCTGTGGTCGAAATTTGACTTTTTGCAATGTATGCAATATCAAGGTATCATCAAAAGCAAATCAAACTGTTTCATTGGTTTAACTTTTATCATTGTTCGAATGTAATGTATGTACTCGTCAAGATCGATATGATTCTGACTGTACATAAATAAATATCCCCAATTTTCAAAAAGTCCCAGATAGTTATCCAGGAAAACTACAGTGGGCTACCATAACGTGCTATAAGCGATCGTTTTGGCCGCATTAGTTTAGCTATATAGGGAGTATAACTCTATCCCTATATGTAGCCACGGCAACGGCCCACTGCAGAGTCATTAAGACTGCTAAACTACTATTTAATTTATTAATAAATAAATTAATAACATGATTTATTTGTTAGGAGGTAGGACACGACGGTATTCCCGTCCGAGTTGAGCAGTGCGACTGGGGAAGTACCTCCATCCTACAGAATACCACGGCTATAATAACCTCGTGTTGTGTTCCCGGCGGTGAGTAGGGTAGCCAGAGCTCACTGGAGAGTTTTTGTGCTGTCAGTGGGAAGACCACAGGCTTGTCCTGATTTTGTTTTCTGCACTGAGGGCACAGAAAATCTCTTATCTTACAGGGTCGGCAGCACGGATGTGACTCCACTGGTGTTACACACGTTCATAGGTCACGGTAACCACTTTCCATCAGGTGGGCCGTGTGCTTGTCTGCCACCTAAGTTGTATAAAAAAAAAAAATAGTAAGTGTGCTAGACACACGAGTCTTCTTACACAGAATGTCCACAGTGACATAATGTTTACAGATGAGCTGTTTATCAAAAGTGAACTACCTACAAGTTTTTAGGTAAGTAAGTAAGTAGGTAGACTCAAACCAATGACTTCTGTCCCAACTATTTAGGTAATCTGTGCTCCTGTGTCTATGCTGTTCAGAAAAAAAACTGTGTCATGGTTCCTGAATGAGACCGGGAGGCGGGAATAAATTTTGAATTTGGAATGGAATGCAGAAACTAGATGAATGAGTTAGCAAATTTTGATAGCTATCTGTAAAACCATAGCGTGCCGTTTTGTAATTTATCAGCTATACTCAATTTGATTACAGCTTCTTGTCACTGAACTGGACCGGATCTTGAACCACATTTCTCAATGGGGCTCTGAGAACATGGTCGAGTTCAATGCCAAGAAGACGCAGGCTTGTGCGTTCACAGCAAAGGTATCTTCTTTCCTTCCCCTTCCCACTCTTCAGAGCACGCCACTGCCACTGCAGGACAATCTCAATATCCTAGGCATGGATATTCGCTGCAAACTGAATAACAGAAATTACATCCAGAGCATCATCAAAACAGCCTCGCGGAAACTCGGACTCCTAAACAAAGTGAGACGTTTTTTCACGCCGGAGCAGCGGTGTCTTCTCTATAAGACACAAATTCGCTCCTGCGTGGAATACTGCTCGCATCTCTGGGATGGCTCCGCGAAATACCTACTAGATGCTCTCGACAGGTTGCAGCGACGCGCGGTCCGAATTATTGGGAACCCTGAGGTCACGAACACCCTCGAGCCTTTGCAGATGCGTAGAGATATTGCTTCCTTGGCTGTATTTTACCGTCTCTACTACGGTGAGTGTGCTGACGAGCGAACATAGGACAACACGTGCAGGCCTTAGATGTCACCCTCACACTGTGCAGAATATACGAGCAAGAACCAAGCGGTTCGGAGACTCTTTTCTTTGCCGCACCACCAAGACCTGGAATTCATTACCAGCACACGTGTTTCCTTCTTCCTACAGTCCCGGGGCCTTTAAGCGGGGCGTGAAAAAGCATCTGATGAGGCCGCCAAGCTGAGTGCCACCATTGTAGCACTTAGTGTCTGTAATGGTGACCCTCTTTCCTGAGACTTTGCCTTTAGCTTACCATCAGGCGAGGTGAGGTCAAATTGGCGTGTCCTATATAAAAAAAAAAAAAATTTGGTATTCAACTAAAGGTAAACAATCTTGCAATTACTTTTTTTTTTTTTAATATTAATGAAATAAGCCGGAAATTCAGTGAGCGTGTGCAGCCCCGAATCCTTGCTTGCATCACAGTGATGGCACTTGGACGGCCCCTAACGCAAATTATCGCCGCTACTACGGCGTACTCTGCGCTGTGTCGCTCAAGACGTAGCTCCCACTCCTCCACTATTTTTCCATCTTCCGCTCGGACCGCGCAGCAGGTACATGTACCTGTCCCTCAGGGTGTCCGCCATTATAGGGCACTCGTACAGGGCCATGGACCGCATGATACCCACATAGAGTCTCCTGCAGGAACCCGCCCCGGGCCCTTCAAGTTAGGCAGCAGCTGAGCCAAAGCGCTATCCGAGCCCACCAATTTGGGACCCAGACTACGGACATGCTTCCCTAAATCCCACCGAACGTCCAGCATGAGCACCAGATATTTCATCTGGGGCTTGATGCCGATGAGAGTGCCACCCACTGTGAGGCTGGAACCCGTTAGAGGCGTGCGACGAGGTCCATGAAAGAACATGGCATCGTGATACACGAGCGCCTCCCGCATACAGCTCTAGAGCAAGATTTGGAAATGTCTAAGGACACCGCCAACCCCCGCCAGAACCCTCATGCGCATACTGTCATCAACGGTGGAACGCCACCGGCGAAAGCCATATTGGGCATACGCCAGATCCAGACCGTCTTTAGAGAAGTGCTCGCCTAGACATTTCGCAATAACTTTTTCCAAGAGCTTGTCTATCTCGTTGAGTAACACTATGTGCCGGAAGACGAATGGTTCGTGCCGACTTTCGGATGGGGACCAGTTTTCCCGTCTTCCATATCTTCGGAAAAGCCTCCCTCCAGACATGCACTGAGGATCCCTCTCAGTCATTTAACTCGCGCGTGGATCCTAGTTCAAACCCACGCGCGGCATGGAATGCCGACGGGTCCCGGAACGTTGTTTCACTTAGCTCTAAGCCTTTGCACCGCCAGTTCCAATTCTACCCAAGTGACCTCGGGCACTACGTTGTCCACTACAAAACTGGGCGCTACAAGCGACCGAGATGGCGGAGCACCTGTGGTGGAACGTGTTCCGCCTGCACCGGGAATAGGTATTCAACAACAAAGGTATTCAACACACACACAGGAGTATAAGTAGTCTGACAGCAAAAAAAGTTGTTGCCATTTCTTTCTGGTATTTTGCGAGTATCTTTGTTTTATTCTGTACGCCATTTATTTTTTAGGTAACGCAAATCATTTCTTTTTGCCGCTTAAAACACTAGCCGACGACGACCGCCTTTTTAGTTTGACAGTTTCTCGTAATTGAAAATATAATTGCAGTAGTCACACAGTTTTGTGAAGTTCCGACGTCATAACGTATATTATTAACAACTTTACAGTAAATGTTGACGTAATTTATGTTTTTAAGTTAAGCCCGTAAGTATTTAAGACAAGATCAAAAAATTATATGCTTTTTACGTAATTGTGAAAACATGCTGTAAAATTGAAATAATATTTTTGTGATTCTTCTGATTTATAGGTAACTTATAAGTAGGTACTACCAATGATATATTATTATAAACTATAAATGCGCTGTCCGTACTCTAAAAAGGTAATAAAAATTACACAACAACGGGACACTTTTTTTAAGCGTTCTGTACCTCAAAAGGAATAATCTGAACCCCTATAGGATCACTTCGTTGACCGTCTGTCCGTCTATCTGTCTGTCTGTCTGTCTGTCAATGCCTTTTTCTCAGGAATGCGTGGAGGTATCAAATTGAAATTCATACCACATACGTCTATAACGTCTTGAAACTGTACAAAATCAAACTTCTAAGTCAACGCATTAAAAATATATTACGGTTTATGAAGCTTAAGTTACGGAACCCTCGGCGTGCGAGTCCGACTCGTACTTGACCAGATTTTGCAAACAATTCACCTCATTTTACACTCCAATCATAAACACAACAGTGAAACGCACTACAAAGAAAAATACTTCACTAACAATAAATTCAGAAAATGATATTATTGATAATAAATAACAATATAATTAATACCGCAGTGGTTGCCGGCAGAGTAGAATTTGGGCCACCCCATCTCTTCCCATGCGGTGTCGTACAAGGCGACTAAGGGATAGGGCTGTTTAACATTTGACAGATATATACAGTTACAGTCCAGACTCAACCTCAGATGCATGGCTTGAGTTCACAATAGTGTCCGGAATACGGCAATAGACTCACCCCATTTACGTAAGACCGAATACAATTAGTGGTGAAATGTGGGTGTTAATTCACCTCTGCCTAACCTTCCGGGGATGAAGGCGTGATTATATGTATGTACGTATGTATAACTCTTACAATGACGTATTATTTCTTCACGTGTATATGTAGATATAATATTTTTATACTTATTTGTGTTTGCGCCATTTTTAAAGCCGCCATGTTCCTGCATGCCGTGTCTATATAACAAGACGTCATTGGGTACTACTAGTACTTAAGGTATGGTTGCATCATTATAATGTACCTTACATGAACCTACTTGCATGCACTTCTCGGTCTGATTTTTTTGCAAGATTGTTTCTTATTATCATAAAGTGGTTTCATAAATGAAAGTTTAACATGGTCATTGACTTCTATACAGACTGTACAGTCAGCGTCAGAACGATTTTGATTAAAAATATCAAAATGATCTTAACCCATTAGAAGTCACTGTACTCAGTTGAGTACAGCCATATCCTTGAATGTCAATTAACCTACATGTAGCATTACAGGTGGGTACTTTGTTATTTCGTTTAATCACAATACCATTCAAGTATATTGAAAAGTATTACGCGGGCAGTTGGATTATTTTTGCGAAAAAGTGTCAGTTGAAGTTTTATCGCCGAAATACTGTGGAGGTAAGTAAATGATTTGATATTTTTTAACGTAATATCTGCTTATAGGTTATTTTTTTTACTTCATTGGTATAAAATAAATGTTAAAGTAAAGTATTATACTTAAAAGAATCAATGATTTATTACTAAAATAAAACTGTAGTCATTTATACGTCACTGTACTCGGTTGAGTACAATGACAACATACGTAAGTGAAATAACAAGGTTTTGATTTCAGAATGGAGAAAGAGACGTATACATCTCAAACGAGCTACAAAGGACTTCAAGAAGCCGTTGAAGCCATTTTACAGGAGAGCGATGATGAGGAGTATGACATGGCGATTATACCTCCTGATCCAAGTGCATTGACTGATGAAGAGGAAGGTGCTGATGAAGATATGGCGACATGTTCGTTACCTCAAGATGTACCTGGTACTATTGAGGTATTTGTGAGTCGAGAAGGTAGGAATGATGAAGATAGTGAGTACGAGGAGAGTGACGACGAACCTTTGGCGGCAAAAAGAAGACGACTACATCTATCTACTCCGGATTCGACCCCAACCTGGCGGAAATGTATTCCTAATTACTCTTCAATTTCTCAGAGTACTTTCGAAGCCAGTGACAGGAAAAGTGCTGTTTGCGATGAACTAAAGGGCCTCAACCCGGTACAAATATTCGAAAAACTGTTTGATGATGATATTGTTGACATGATTATATCTAATAGCATACTATACGCTAATCAACAAAATCGACATGACTTTCAATTGAATTCATCTGATTTCAAAAAGTTTTTAGGTGTTTTGATACTATCTGGGTACCATAAGCTACCTCGAGAACCAATGTACTGGTCTCTAGATGAAGATATAGGCGTAGAATTGGTCAGCAAAGCCATATCGAGGCATAGATTTCGAGATATAAAAATAAACCTTCATCTTGTGGATAATGACTTAGCAGCAACGTCGAACGATAAAATATTCAAGATAAGACCATTGGCAGACAAACTTATGCAAAAATATTTCCAGTGGGAAGTGTTTCATGAAAGTATCTCTGTCGACGAATCTATGGTGAAATACTACGGCCATCATCCCGCCAAACAATTCATACGTGGTAAACCAGTTCGTTTTGGATACAAAAATTGGGTTGCGGCTAGCTCGACAGGATACTATTATTCATTCGATTTTTACTCTGGTAAATCCCAGTCACCGTCTCCCGATCCTTTGGGCTCCCGCGTAGTCAAAACTTTATTGGAGAAACTGAATTGCACTCCAACTAATCATCAAGTCTTTTTTGACAACTTTTTTACGAGCTATGAGCTTTTACTGGAATTGAAAAGACTAGGCTATCGGGCTACGGGAACAGTACGAGAAAATAGGACTAAAAATGTCCACTGATTAGCACAAAGGAAATGAAGAATAAAGAGCGAGCTATCTATGACTACAGGTTTGACAAGAAGGGTGAACTTTTATTGGTAAGGTGGAAAGATAACAGTGTCTGTACCATGGCCACCAACTATGATACTATTGAACCACTAGGGACTGTCAAACGGTGGTGCCCAATAAAGAAAGAGAAAATAGATGTAGCGATACCACGTTTATTCCAAACTTACAATAAAAATATGGGAGGAGTGGATGAACTGGACCAGTCTGTCTCATTATATAGAATAGCTGTTCATGGCAAAAAGTGGTGGTGGGTGCTTTTTACCTTTATGTTAAATATGACTATTGCTAATTCGTGGCGTTTACATGTATTGAGTAATAATAATCCGATGGATCAGCTCATGTTCCGCCGTCATATCGCAAGATATTATTTACGCCAAGGTAAACTGAGAACATCGCGTCCGACTGCATCACTAGTTGAAGGGCTGCCTCAAGATGGAGTTGGACACTACCCCACCAAAATTGAAAAACAACTACGATGTGTTGTTTGTCATTCAAGAGTGCGTTGGCAATGTAAGAAGTGCCTAAAAACTCTATGCATAGAAAAAGCCTGTTTTGAAAATTTTCATACGTAGGCGGTCAGTGTACTCAGTTGAGTACACCCCTGAAATTCTGTGAAAAATACTTTTTTCTTTCTTTTTCTTACATTTTGTGCTTTTTTGATCTTATTTTAATGTAAAAATAAAGAAAATTTAAATAAAACATCAGTACTTTTCATTTGACCTCTAATGGGTTAATACCAAAGTATTAAGAATAACTGTTTTATTGGTTTAAATTGTATTATTGTCTGAATTATAGGCGTGAAACATACATCAGAAGTCAACAGGGCGGGAGAGAAACCGAGGCATTAAGATCATTTTATTTAACTTAATATTTTTTTATATTTATTTATATTCATGTATATATATATTTATTTGTATATTTATTTTACTTTATTTGAACTTCTCAAAATCTCTCTATTTCTTTCTTTCTTTTTGTTTTTAATACACCTGGTTTCTATTTTATTTGCTAGTTAGCATGTTTGGTGTAGTTACACCAAATCTTTTGCTTTTATTACATTACTGTCCATCCCGAAGTTGCCTGGAAGAAATCGCTTCCAGAGATAAAGCCGCATACATTACACT
Organism: Eilema griseolum; assembly: GCA_963662185.1. Taxonomy (NCBI): domain Eukaryota; kingdom Metazoa; phylum Arthropoda; class Insecta; order Lepidoptera; family Erebidae; genus Eilema; species Eilema griseolum. The sequence goes on along the minus strand of OY759239.1, from coordinate 10,488,219 downwards.
GTATGCATGCTACCTACAAGTTCTACTGTAATCTATTGGTGTACAATAAAGAATTATCTATCTATCTATTTATTTATCTATCTATATATCATTATTGACCCCCGACGAAAAATAAATTGTTCCCTTTAACTTTGATGAACCTAGTAATATTTTTATTCAAGCGGTGCCATGTCGTTTTGAGCACTTTATTCGTCAAGATCGATCTGATGCCGACTGTACGAAACAAAAAAACTACATGACAACAATAATGGTTCAATTTTAGCAGCTATCATAGTAAGGGGTCTCTGTAACTCAATTTCTGTTGGCTTCACAATGGTGTATGACAAACTTGATCAATGTAAGTTTTTTGAGTTTAAGGTTTTGAAGCAAAAAACAGGGCGGGAGAGAAACCGAGGCATTAAGATCATTTTATTTAACTTAATATTTTTTTATATTTATTTATATTCATGTATATATATATTTATTTGTATATTTATTTTACTTTATTTGAACTTCTCAAAATCTCTCTATTTCTTTCTTTCTTTTTGTTTTTAATACACCTTGTTTCTAGTTTATTTGCTAGTTAGCATGTTTGGTGTAGTTACACCAAATCTTTTGCTTTTATTACATTACTGTCCATCCCGAAGTTGCCTGGAAGAAATCGCTTCCAGAGATAAAGCCGCATACATTACACTGTATGCATGCTACCTACAAGTTCTACTGTAATCTATTGGTGTACAATAAAGAATTATCTATCTATCTATTTATTTATCTATCTATATATCATTATTGACCCCCGACGAAAAATAAATTGTTCCCTTTAACTTTGATGAACCTAGTAATATTTTTATTCAAGCGGTGCCATGTCGTTTTGAGCACTTTATTCGTCAAGATCGATCTGATGCCGACTGTACGAAACAAAAAAACTACATGACAACAATAATGGTTCAATTTTAGCAGCTATCATAGTAAGGGGTCTCTGTAACTCAATTTCTGTTGGCTTCACAATGGTGTATGACAAACTTGATCAATGTAAGTTTTTTGAGTTTAAGGTTTTGAAGCAAAACTCTGATTATTAAAAATATTCTGACATTGATTGATTGCATTGTCACCGGCCAATAAATCATCGGTAATTGAAAATAATGCAACTTATTTTTAAGTTGATAAGCCTTCTTCACGTTTATACCCTTTCAAGTCAGTTATTTATCATTTTTCATGATTTAGCATTTAACATACTTATATAAAATCACGCCTTTATCCCCGGAGGGTTAAGCAGAGGTGAGGTAACTCCCATATTTCACCAATAATTGTATTCGGTCCCACGTGATAGGGGGTAAGCCACCAGTGTTGACTTGAGCCATGCATTTGAGGTGGCGTCTGGGCTGTGTATATCTGTCTTATGTTATACAGCCTTATCCATTAGTCGCTGTGTGGTACGACACAATATGAGAAGAAGTAGGGTGGTCTAAATACTACTCTGCCGGAAACCATGCGACTTTTAACATATAAGAATATAGATTAATGTGTAAAATGTTTAGGTACTATCGGTAAAGGAAACCCTTCAAGTGTGTAAGTTCATAAGGAAATATTGACGTATTATTTCTGTCTACCCCGGAAGGAGAACGGCGTGAGTGTGAGGTGTGCATGTGCATGTGTATTTTGCAATGTATCAAGTTACGTTTTCCCTTCACTACATGCGTGACCAGCAGACACAAGCTTGTTGAAGAACGTTTCGAACCATCGAACTAACTCGAGCTAATACCGCTTTGAGATTTCAATTTCTCATGCTGTAGATATGATGACGTCGAGCACAAGTCGATAGTGAAAGAAAAAAAGAGAGAGAGAAAGAAAGAAAGAAAGAAAAAATATAATTACAAAGTACGAAATAAAACCTACAAAAACAAATATAAAATGCACATACATAATTATTGATAAGTAAAACAACAACAAACAATACATATAACAACCTACACTTACATAAACAGGTGTGTCATTTACATAAATATAGGCCAGTGTGCAGTGTTTTTCTTTATACCACTTAGGTGGCAGACAAGCACACGAACCCACCTGATGGAAAGTGGTTACCGTGGAGTATGGACGTGTACAATACAAGAGGAGTCACACTCGCGCTGCCGACCCTGTATGCACAGAGTTTCTGTACCGTCAGCGTAGAAGACAAAGCAGTGCAAGCTTTTAGTCTTCCCACTAATAGCACAGACTCTCCACTCAGCTCTGGCTACCCTACTCACTGCTGGGAACACAACACAAAGTTATTATAGCCGCGGTATTCTGTAGGGCGTAGGTACTTCCCCAGTCGGACTGCTTTGTATGAATGAGTTTTGATAGCCTCTGTGGCGTGGTGGTTGTGAACGCGGCCGCCACGCAGGAGACATGGGTTCGATCCCCGCTCAGTGCAAATATTTGTATGCATGAATATGGGTATTTGCATTGATCTGGTCGTGTCCAGGAGAGCACCTTAAGCCGTCGGTCCCTGTTGCCATACGAACATGACGACTGCTATAGATGGGTAGTTGGAGCCCAAAAAAGTCCAGCAACTGGTCTAACTGGAATGCTGCAATATCGCCTTTGAATTGTGGAAGTCATATGGCAGTCGCTTCACGGAAAATATAGAAGTTCAGCCAAAAACGCAGTTAGACTGGTAAAACGGACCCAGACATCGAGGTGTAAGCTTCGGATGCAACTGGGATTAACGCTAAGATGAAGGAGAAGAAAAATAAGAAGGAGAGTTCCGAATGTCTAAGTGGCTCAGTAGCTCAATGATCACAGCATTCCCCCCGTCTCGTCAAGCACTCCCTTTTTTCCAATCCAAATCGATTTGATTAGTTACATTTTTTTTATATAGAACACGTCAACTTGACCTCACCTCGCCTGATAGTAAGCTAAAGGCAAAGTCTCAGGAAAGAGGGTCACCATTACAGACACTAAGTGTTACAATGGTGGCACTCAGCTTGGCGGCCTCATCAGATGCTTTTTCACGCCCCGCTTAAAGGCCCCGGGACTGTAGGAAGAAGGAAACACGTGTGCTGGTAATGAATTCCAGGTCTTGGTGGTGCGGCAAATAAAAGAGTCTCCGAACCGCTTGGTTCTTGCTCGTATATTCTGCACAGTGTGAGGGTGACATCTAAGGCCTGCAAGTGTAGGTCGATGAACGACCTTCGCCCCCCATGAGCGCCGGCCTGGGGGTGACAGGTGGAGCCGCCTGTCACCCTGGCAGAAGCAGGCCGCGGCGGTGGCGCATCTGGCGCGCCTCCCCGTTTCCGGGGACGAGTTGGGGACTCTGTAGTCCCCACATCCGAGAAGAGGGCCAGATCGTGAGAGATGGCCCTGGGTCGGCCGGGGTGCGAGGGATATGCCTGTCAACCTTACCTTCGGCACCCAAAACGACCCACAGGCGGCGTGCGTTTTAGTCGGTTCGAGTCCGACAGTCCGACATAACCTCCTCCACCGGCTCCGGTGGGGAGGTATCCGTGGGGATTTTGCGCAATTAAAAGAAAAAAAAGGCCTGCACGTGTTGTCCTATGTAGGAAAGGAGATGGTGGGATTAGTTGGAAGAGCTCATCAGAACACTCACCATGGTATTTTTTAAGTGCTTTAAAATTTCATTAAAATTAAAGAGAGTCACTTAACTTGAATCGAAATTCAGCCGAATCACGGTTAAACCGAAAAGGCGAACCCAAATAATTCGGGAAAACATACATACATAATTATAATCACGCCTTTATCCCCGGATGGTTAGGCATTTCACCAATCATTAAATTCGGTCCCACATAATAGGGAGTGAGCTTATTGCCGTCTTCCAGGCACTATTGTTGACTCCAGCCATACATCTGAGGCTGCGTCTGGACTGTATAAATATGTCTAATGTTAAACGGCCCTGTTTCTTAGTCGCATTGTTCGACACCGCATGGTAAGTGATGATGTGGTTCAAATGCTACTCTGCCGGGAATCACGAGGGAAATTTGGGAATTCGGGAAAAGGTTTATGGATATTAATTAAGAGAGAGAGTAGAAGTGTGTGAAGTAATAGCTAGTAATAGCTATCACTTCCGTTATAAACACCTTTCTCTTAAAACACAACAGAACTTTACCAAAGCCAAATCAATATATGTGTTACAATACGTACGCATTCATTTTTAACCCCCGATGCAAAAACGACGGGGTGTTATAAGTTTGACATGTCTGTCCCTGTCTGTGGCATCGTAGCTCTTGAACCGATAAACCGATTTGGATTGAAGGTATATTAGTCGGTAGTGTTCTTAGCTATTGAAACCAATCGGTCCAAGATTCTCCCTTACTAGTCCCTCCCGACATGGCAACGCTTGAATAAAAATATTACTAGGTTTATCAAAGTTAAAAGGCACAATTTATTTTCATCTTTTTGGAGGTTTTTTTTTGTGGCGGAGTCTTATATATCATAAAAAATACATCATTTATACAGCCTGTATCAAATCGATTTTGACTAGCTCAGTACCTACTTAGAAAAATCTTAATACCTTAGTATTATATCGACCTGATGCTGACTGTACAGTCGGCATAAAAAAATGGTATCTAGAAAAGGAAAAATTGTATCTAATAAACTCTTTTTCATTTCATTTTGGAAAGTCTAAAATTTAAGGCATTTTTTGCAGTATCTATGGTATGAAAGCAGTTAAAAATTACAGAATCAGTCTCTAGGTTGGGTTAGGTTAGGTAGCTTGATGTATCAAGTCTACTACTCCCCCAAGAATGAGACTGCCGCTGGCCTGAATGTTGTCATTCACTAGAAGTTAGCTTAATAAATACTTCAAAGTATTATTCAGTTTCCATTATAAGTGTTATCAACTAAATACTAATCAGCCGCGTGGTTTCTGGCAGAGTAGAATTTGGACCACCACATCTCTTCCCATGCGGTGTCGTACAAGGCGACTGAGGTATAGGACTGTTTAACATCACACAGATATATACAGCCCAGACTCAGCCTCAGATGAATGGCTTGAGTCAACAATAGTGCCCGGATGACGGCAATAGGCTCACCCCCTATTACGTGGAACCGAATTTAATAATTGGTGAAAATTAAATGTAGGCGTTAATTCACCTCTGGCTAACCCTCCGAGGATAAAGGCGTGATTATATCTATGTATGTAATAATTATGTCAATTTCGATTAAGATTGGAAAAATCATTTATAGTTAAAGGTGCAATAATATCTCTTTTGTTGACTGTACGTAGAGGGGCAACCCTGTATGATAGTGGTAGGGCACCGTCAGTTGTGAAGTCGCACGTTCGTTGCACGCGCACGCGCATTGATTTCAACATTTGAATTTCGAAGTTCGAATAATTTTACAGTTTAAAAAATTTGTGAAGTTCCCTCTGGATTTTGTTTGTATTTGTCTATGGTAAGTATTTTAATTGATGGTATATTAATTAATATTATTGTTTTGAAAATTTGGGTTAGAATTCGTTTAGCGAGAGAGGTTTACTATTATTTAAGAAAAAACCGAAAATACTACAGTATGTATTGACAACTACCCCCTCCGCCTAAGAAGTGTATTAATTTTTTAATTTAAATTATTTTCACTACAAATTTAGTCGACTACTTAAATATTCAAATATCTACATGCCAATAACTTTCAATGCAATGATATCTAGGTTTTACAACAATATCACTTCCAAATAAAAAAAATATGTAGGTTCCTACATAATATCAATGGTTTATTTTTCATATGAATTTGTAAGTAATAAAGGTGTACCTTATCTCTTTTGCTGTTGGTACTTCTTGGTAAATAACATATTAAATGTAAATAAGTAATTGGTTACTTCACTGTTAAGTTGGTTTTTGTTAAATTTTCTTTTTTAAACGTGAAAGTAATAAGTTCTTTGGCTACTTGTATGCAATAAAGCAGTGCCTATGACGTCACACCTTATAAAAAATGCAATTAGGTATTTGACAGACTAGTCAACTTTTTTACTTTTTTTACTTAACGTCAAAACGATCAGTTATTAGGAAACTTATATGAAATAATTTGTTACGACGTCATAATAACATTCAATAGTCAAATTAATTACTATTAAAGGTTGGGTGGGTGCATGATTAAAAATACATAAAAACAATAAAACAAGAAACATGCGCAACATAGTTGGAGATTAAAATTAATATAAAATGATTAAATATAAACGGACGTAAATTAAAATATTAATGTTGAATTATTTTATTAAATTTATTTAATAAGCTCAGTTAAATCCAATTAATTATTGTACAATATAGTTGTTGTTCGTATTTCGAAAATGGCGACATAAAAATTACCAGTTATCATTTTACACACCAATCAGAGACACGACAGTGCGCTGCGGGAACAAAATACGTTTTTAATTCTAAATTCGTCATAATAATTTTATTATTTAAATAAATAATATCAATATGTAATTCATATAAATAAATATTGTTGATGTATTATTATTAAGCAGCTATAATATTATTACACTTAGTGTTCGCGCCATTTTTGAAAGCCGCCATGTTCCTTTATCTATTAATAAAAATACACTGGTTAAATCACATAGTTTTACTACAAGAAAGTACCCAATTATACAAGTAGCTAAAAATCTCACAATAAATTAAGAATAATCCCTTTTAAACTATTAAATATAATTAGGTATAATTAGACAAGATAATAATTTAATTTAGAGAAACAACATCTCTAGGTCGCTTTCAATTATGTACAAGACCTAAATAGTTTTGTTGTATTCAACGCTCGCAATATTGTAATAGAGCTTGACGAACCGTGGCTATAATTAATTACAGAAAGTCTTAGTATCTTAATGAAACAAAGATTTATGAAGCCTTGAGACTCTTAGGTAATTGACAAAATGTTTCGTACAGATTTTTACCTGTGAATTTCGTCAGAGATCGACTTGTCCTAGATAGTCAATCTAATGGCCACGGTAGGTGATTAACTTTTACGTATATGATCGCAATTCTATGAAGAATTTGTAACACTGCAATGTTTAGGTAATCGTTAGATAATTTAAAAAATAAAGGTTACATAATCTGTAGTCCATTGAATTTTGACCATTGCGTGCAGAAGTCGGAAAACCCAACTTTGTTTTGATTGTCAAGAGCAGATTATAGTTGAAATAATTTAATAGGTCCATTTTGACAGTTGCCTTAAGGCATAGAAGGTAACTTGGTACGATTAGCAGGAAACATAACACTATTATAATCTAAGTTAAATAATTTGTAAATACGTAATATCTTATAATAACATAACATAAACTCACGCCTATATCCCCGAAGGGGTAGGCTGAGGTGCTAGCACCCACCTTTCGCCAGTTTATGTTTAGGTCCAAATGTAATAGGTGGCAAGTCTATTGCCATTAACCGGGCACTTATAAACCTGCGATAAATACACACATAACTTCGAAAAGCATCGAAAAGTCATTGGTGTGTGCCATGGTAAAACCTGGGATCGAACCCGAGACCTCGTCTCAGCAGTCCATTACCCATACCACTAGGTTACCAAAAAAAACTATCTTATAATAGTAAGTTTAAAAGGTCATACTAATAATAATAGTGACATATTTCAGTTTAAATTACTACAGATAATTTAAAAAATTACGTGAATTTATTTTTCTGTGAAACCTCACAAGCTTTATGGTTCCTATTTTTTATTTTAGTGTTGTGGCTGTATTATTCTTGGTTGTTACAGTTTAATCGTATGGAGATTATATCTTTTTAGTATGCCCACTGTCGCTGTAACACAAATATAAATATATAGGAAGATTTGGAAGGCTTCAGGCGAGGTTCCATTGCTCAGTGGTCAGAGCATACACCCTGTAAGGGGAAGATGGTTTGAATCCCGCCTGCACTAATTCGAAAAAATTTCCTATCTTAATCAATTTGAATAGTTAGCATACTAAATGCTTTAAAATTTCATTTATTTATATATTTATTATGAATTTCTTATTAATTACCTATTTTTTGCGTGTCTTATTGTCACGTCTGTGATTGGTGTGTAAAACTAGGACAAAAGTCCTCATTTTTTGTATCCATTTTAGATCGCGGACAAAGTATCTATAGTTTAAATATCATTACTACGATCGCTATATTAAAAAACGGATAGGAATTATTATTGGGATTGATTTTATCGAGCAAACGTATACTTCTTATAAAAATAAATACGGTGGGCTGTGTGCTTTTCTGCAACCTAAGTGGTATAAAAAAAAATACAAAAATGAAATAGCATTTCTAATTGGATAACCGACATCGCGCTGTCAAAACAAAACTAAAAAGATAAAAGGAAAATAGTTTTAGTATTAGATAAATATTCGTGTTTGAAAAATTAAAATGTTTCTTTTTATTTTCTTAAAAATCTTTGCTGCCAACTTGTCATATTTAAATTTAAAAAATTTAAAAATTCTAATACAAATTTAAGTATTACCTACTATATTCAGTAACAGTCCGACTGGGGAAGTACCTCCACCCTATAGAATACCGCGGCTATAATAACCTCGTGTTGTGTTCTCGGTGGTGAGTAGGGTAGCCAGAGCTCACTGGAAAGTTTTTGTGCTGTCAATGGGAAGACCAAAGGCTTGTCTTGATTTCGTGTTTTGCACTAATGGCACAGAAAATCTATTCTTACAGGGTCAGCAACACGGGTGTGACTCCCCTGGTGTTACACACGTTCATAGGTCATGGTATATACTTACCATCAGATGGGCCATGTGGTTGTCTGGCACCTAAGTTGTATAAAAAAGAAACCTAAACCGTTAATTCAAAATGGTAAGTATATCTATATGTTTGAAAGCAAAATATCTCTCAATGATTAATTACGAAATCTCAAAAACTATAACACATAGAAACTTGAAATTTGGCAGGGAGGTTCCTTGTAAGGTTTAAACAAGAACAGATTTTACTAAACTCGACCCCTAAGGGGGTAAAACTGGTTCACGCGTACGACGTCGCACGCGGCCGCTAGTTGATAATAAATAAAATAAGTTCTAGGACATTCTACGCAACGCTTTCTAGACCTACAGTAAGCATAGCTTAACTAGCTTGTGTTATGGGTACTAGATTGTGTATAGACATTCTTAAATACGTATATTTCCTTCTTGTAAATACAACGTATTTTATATAGAAACATTAGGCCTATGTCCAGCAGTGAACTGCAATGGGCTAATTAATTAATATATAGAAACTCCAAACTAATACAAATAGACATTATTTATGCACACAATATATATTTGCACTGAGCGGGAATCAAACGACAGCAGTGGAAAACTCTACCGCCTTGTCACAGAGGTCTCTATTGAGATGATGAGATGGGAGACGTGTTGATAAAATAATAACCATGATAATAACTACTTTTATTAAGGAGGTAGGACACGGCGGTATTTCCGCCCGATTGAGCAGTCCGACTGGGGTAGTACCTCCGCCCTACTGAATACCGCGGCTATAATAACTTCGTGTTGTGTTCCCAGCGGTGAGTAGGGTAGCCAGAGCTCACTGGAGAATTTGTGCTGTCAGTGGGAAGACTAAAGGCTTGTCCTGCTTTGTCTTCTACTGACGGCACAGAAACTCTGTACTTACAGGATTGGCAGCGCGACTGTGACTCCTCTGGTGTTACAGACGTCCATAGGTCACGGTAACCACTTTCCATCAGGTGGGCCGTGTGCAGACATGTACAGAGGCCATCTGATGGAAAGTGGTTACCGTGACTTATGAACGTGTGTAACACCAGAGGAGTCACACCCGTGCTACTGACTCTGTAAGGACGGAGAATTTCTGTGTTGTTACTACAGGAGACACAATACAAGCCTTTAGTCTTCCCACTGACAGCACAAAAACTCTCCAGTGAGCTCTGGTTACCCTACTCACCGCCGCGAACACAACACGAGGTTATTATAGCCGTGGTATTCTGTAGGGCGGAGGTACTTTCCCAGTCGTAATGCTCAATTGGGAGGGGAATACCGTCGTGTCCTACCTCCTGTAAAATTGTATTTATCAATAACTCATAACTCATAACTCATAACTCATTTATTGGTAAAAATATTACACGTCACATAATACATATATATCAGGGTGTATTTTTGAAACGGGGCAGTAAGGGCAAGTACCTTAACCGTTGCAGTTACAGCAAAACGTTCTTAGAAGACCTTCCCTAACTTTTTGACATATTTTGAACTGCATTCACAGATTTTGTAAAAAACTTACAGTTGGCAAAAAAAATGCAAAAAGTCCAAAAATATTTTTTTTATGCTAATCGATTCTATTTCATGTGGGGATCAAAAAACTCTATGAGACCATTTTAGCTTTCAGTACTAGGAAAGACAGGAATCGCCAAAAACGTTTCCCATACATTTCGGCAACAGAAACAAATTTCTACGATGGTCTAACTTTTTGTTATGGCCAGGAAGTGGGTAGAATTGACTGTAAAGTAAATAAAAATAATTTTTACCCTCAAATTTCGAATTTGATTCGAAAATCTGTGTGTTATACTTAGTTTCAGCTGAGAAACTTCGTATGAGTTATTAATTAAGGATTTTCGCTAAAATGTCTTCTAATCGTGAAAAAATTGACTTATTAGAAGCGTATTTTGTCAATAATCGAAATGCGGGAGCTGCATTAGTGTGGGACCGCAATAAGTATCCATTGCGGCATGTGCCAACAAGAAAGGTTATTACAAATCTTTTGAAAAACCTGGAATTGCAGGGTTCTTTCAAAAGAAAGCGGCAGCCTCGTGTGGACATGGACACGGAGATTGCGGTTCTGACTTATGTCGAAGCATATCCAGAGGTATCGTCCAGGCAAGTCGCCCTTGAAGTAGGTGTATCCCACTCCCTTGTGATAAAGATATGGAAGAAATACGGCTACAAGTGCTATCGATATGGGCGCATAGTTCAAGTGTTACATCCGGGTGATGATGTTCGAAGGCTTACTTTTTGCAGATGGCTAAGAGGAAAAATAAGCAGAGATCATGAATTTTTAAATTACATACTGTGGTCAGACGAAACGAATTTTTCCAATAACGGTATGTACAACAGAAAAAATCACCACTATTGGTCCAAAGAAAATCCACTAAGAGTTACGGCAAGTCATAATCAGGTTCGCTTCTCATTCAACTGTTGGTGTGGTATAATGTCCAATCGAGTCATAATGGTGGAATTTTATGAAGGGAAACTGAATTCTGCCATGTATAATGAAGTCATTTTACACCATCTTGAAAACGAGATGGACGAATGGCCCCTGTCGGAATTGCGAAAAGTTCATTTTCAACAAGATGGTGCTCCGCCACATAACAGTCACCTTTCACGTTCCAATTTGAGCCGCCTATTCGGTACACAGTGGATAGGTACACATGGTCCAACACAGTGGCCACCTCGTAGCCCCGATCTAACACCACTTGATTTTTTTTTATGGGGCTTCGTGAAAAACGAGGTGTATAAGACGACGTACGCCAGTGTTCAAGAGCTCAAGGATGCATTAATGACCATTTTACGTAATATTCATCCCAGAACATTATTAGTCGCCATTCGTTCAGTGCAAAAAAGGATAGACTTATGTATTCGTGAAAATGGAAATCATTTTGAGCAATTTATTTCATAAACCAATTTCTTAAATGTTTAAATGATTTTTTTTATTTAAAAAAGTTCAAAATTTTACCTGACCTATGAGTTTCGAGTTGATTTATCATATTTCCGTACGAAATGTATGGGAAACGTTTTTGGCGATTTCTGTCTTTTCTAGTACTGAAAGCTAAAATGGTCCCATAGAGTTTTTTGATCCCCACATGAAATAGAATCGATTGGCATAAAAAAAAATTTGAACTTCTTGCATTTTTTTTGCTAACTGTAAGTTTTTTACAAAATCTGTGAATGCAGTTCAAAATGTCCCAAAAAGTTAGGGAAGGTCTTTTAAGAACGTTTTGCTGTAACTGCAACGGTTAAGGTACTTGCCCTTACTGCCCCGTTTCAAAAATACACCCTGTATAATACTACAAAATATTCTTATTACTGGCTCGATATCAAGTAGAGATTACTCAAATTTAAAAATTTAATCTAAAAATTTAATACCTGTTTAGAAAGCAATGTTTCTAATTTTAAAAATATTAATAAATTCGTTCTTGTTTTACTCCATTTTCTTTGTTTAATATTTATTTTTTTATTACTTGTAATGCTAATGGTTGTACACGTAATAGCTAACGGTATATGATTTAAAGAGAAATTCTAAAAAAGACTACAAATTATGAAATATAATTATGTATCTAGACCGATGAGATGTATATTGTATACCTCGAGACATATATCTAGGACCTAAATTGCGACTAGTACATGTTTCTTGGGTGTCTTTTGAGGATAGGTTGGGGAGACGAGTTCAAATTCACTAAGCATAGATTATTGCAAAACACTCTCGCGACACAGGTTTAAGATATGTGTCCCGCTCCCGAGATGTACACGTATGGGATAAATCATTTACTTTCTTCTTAACTGTTTGATCGATCACCTTGAGAGTTTGCACGTCCCTCGATAGCTTTCCTCTAGAGGTTGAGAGGTCAGACGGTAGCAACTACCGATGTAAAATCTTTAATGAAATGAAAATAAATAAAAGGAGATAGATGAGTATCTTGATGATGTAAATGCATGGTGACCAGAAATACAGGTAATCTATTACCTACAACAGACACCAGCGATCCACAACCAGATTCTGTTTACCTGAATTTGTGCAAACACTATATTTGGTAATTTGGTTGTTGGTAAGAAAGAAAATTCATTTTATTTTAAAAAAATTATAATTGTCTCTTGCTTGCTTGCACAAAATAATGGTTTATTTTTACATTATTTCATATTTTATATTATTTCTGTACATAATTGTAAAATTTTGACGTTCTTATGTGCTCTTTGTGTGCGTAAACTGAATAAATGAAATTGATTCTTTGATTCTATAGCTAAACCCATTAAAATGGTTTGTTTGTAAGCTAAACCTAAATGAAAGGCGAACCTTGAGTTCCGAGGTGAAAGCTTTGGAGGAAACTGGGGACATTGCTAAGATAATAATGACATTTTATTTTCAAGATCGTTAATAATAAATTAACATAACTCAAGTACGGGTTCTCTGTAGGAAAAAACGGAACACTTAAATGATCACTTCATTCGTTTATTCATCAGTCTGTCAAGACCTTTTTTCGGGAATACTGCGGTTATAATAACTTCGTGTTGTATTCCCAGCGGTGAGTAGGATAACCAGAGCTCACTGGAGAATTTGTGCTGTCAGTGGGATGACTAAAGGCTTGTCCTGCTTTGTCCTCTACACTGACGGCACAGAAACTCTGTGCTTACAGGGTCGGCAGCGCGAGAGTGGCTTCTCTGGTGTTACACACGTCTATAGGCCACGGTAACCACTTTCCATCGTGGGCGGGTGGCCGTGCGATTGTCTGCTACCTAAGTGGTATAAAAAAAATTATAAGAATGGTAAAAATTGTAAAATATTATGACGTCACAATTGTATCTTTCATACAAGTTTCCTTAAAACTTACCGTTTTGACGTTTAGTAAAGAGTAACTTATTTCACTATTAAGTACAAAACAGAATTTTTATAACAGTAGGCATAGATTCAATGATATTTTTTTAAATACGACACGTCTATGGACTCTGCTTGACGGCCTCATCATATGCTTTTTTACGCCCCGCTTAAAGGACCTGGGACTGTACGTAGATGGAAACACGTGAGCAGTCTAAAATGGCGACAAAAAAAAATGATGATCATTTTATACACCAATCAAAGATGCAACGCGACGAGTAAAATACGTCATTAATAATAAATTCAAAATTATAATGTTATTATACATACATACATACATAAAATCACGCCTGTTTCCCGTAGGGGTAGGCAGAGATCACGAATCTCCATTTGCTACGATCCTGACCTACTACTCTCGCTTCATTCGCTCTCATTACATTCTTCATGCATGCTCGTCGGTTTAGAGTATATGGTTTAGTTATTAATGAAATAATAATATAATTACGTGATAGAAGTAGAGTCTTTAAAATGAGTTAAGATAAAATATGATCCGCAATTAAAGATGTAAATATCATGTTGGCTGTACCACTTAGGTTGAAAGTTTGCTTCATAAATTATCAGCGGGGCCCTCAACTTCGCGTGTTTGCACCTAACCTAACATTATGTTTCTTTATTCATGCATAACATTATATTAGAAACTTTACGCGAACGTTTTACGAGGTTATCCTACAGAGAACTAAAGTTACCGACAGAATAAGCAAGCTGAAGCGGCAGTGAGCTGGCCACGTTTGTCGAAGGACCGATGACCGTTGGAACAAACTAGTCCTAGAGCGGAGCGAGAAGGTAAACGGAAGGTAGGACGTCCCCTAGCCAGATGGAAGGACGACCTGAAAAAGGTAGCTGGGACAGACTGGATGCGGAAGGCAGACGATCGGATAAAATGACGCACATTGGGAGAGGTTTATGTCCAGCAATGAACTACGGTGGGCTAATTTATTGATTGATATTACCTTGAAATAGACAAATTTTTACGGTGTTTCATTTAGTAAGATTTTCTCATTGAATAACATTTAATTTGGACTTCTTGATGAAACAATCAATTTTTAAGAACGCACAGATATTATATTTTTCTTTACACTTTTCGTTTTTAATAAAAAAAAAGGTAAATAAAGATGATGTAAAAAGATCCGCAACGGTGCTGGTCGCCGACGCTCATCATGTCTAATACTCGTATCTATATATGTTAGGATCGCAGGCCTGGGGGTAACGGGTGGAGCCGCTTGTCAGGTCGCATCGGTGGCGTCTCTCGCGCGCCTCCCCGTTCCCGGGGACGCGTTGGGGACTCTGTGGTCCCCACACCCGAGGAGAGGGCCAGATCGAGAGAGATAGTCTTGAGTCAGGCCGGGGTGCGAGGGGTATGTCTGTTAACATCACCTTCAACAACCAAAAACGACCCACAGGCGTCGTGCGTTTTATTTGATTCGAGTCTGACATAACCTCTCCCACCGGCTCCGGTGGTGGAGGTATACGTGGGGATTTTTCGCACGTATAAAAAAACAATCTTTTAATGTATTGTATGTTCAAAGAAATATATCAGAATACCGTCCAGACAGACAAACTATCATAACAAACTATGCCTGTATAAAAAACTTCTCTGATTTTTTTAATTTCGTTCCAATTTTCTAAATAAGAATACCGCGGCCATAATAATCTCATGTCGTGTTTCCGCCGATGAGTAGGGTAGTCAGAGCTCACTGGGGAGTTGTTGTGCTGTCAGTGAGAAGACCAAAGGCTTGTCCTGCTTTGTCTTTTGCACTGACGGCACAGAAACTCTGTTCTTACAGAGTCAACACACGAGTTTTTTTTATACCACTTAGGTGTCAGACAAGCACACGGCCCACTTGATGGAAAGTGTTTACCGAGGCCAATGGACGCGCTGCAAACCCTATAAGCACAGAGAGTTTCTGTGCCGTCAGTGTAAAAGACGAATCAGGACAAGCTTTTGATTCTTCCCACTGACAGCACAAAAACTCTCTAGTGAGCTCTGGCTACCCTACTCACCACCAGGAACACAACACGAGGTCATTATGGCTGCGGTATTCTGTAGGGTGGAGGTACTTCCCCAGTCGGACTGCTCAATAGGAAGGAAATACCGTCGTGTCCCACCTCTTACAAGTGTGACTACCCTGGTGTTGTAATATTCAACTTAATAGAAACGTTCCCAGTTGTAGACAATAACATACCAAAGTTTCATTGCAGTTGGTTGAATAGCCCAGCCAAGTTTATGGTACAGACAAAGACACATTAAATTTTATGAATATAGATATTCATATATTATGTAGTTACCTACATGAGTTATGTTAATTACGAGTCAAGACATAAAATTGGTTAAGATAGGAAAATTATTGAATCGGTTCAGGCGAGATTCGGACGCGCGATCTTTTTCTATCCTATCTTAATTGATTTGAATAATTAGCTTACTAAATGCTTTAAAATTTCATTCAAGTGATAGAATTGTCACAACAATGACAAAGTTTTCTTTCTTTTAAAATGACTCGCTTTATTGATTCTTAATAATAAAAACTTCCTTCACCTTAATTGGGATCTGCTTTCAATTAAGAACCCTACAGAATACTACGGCTATAATAACTTCGTGTTGTGTTCCCAGCGGTGAGTAGGGTAGCCAGAGCTCACTGGAAAGTTTGTGCTGTCAGTGGGAAGACTAAAGGCTTGTTCTGCTTTGTGTTCTACACTGACGGCACAGAAACTCTGTGGTTACAGAGATGGCAGCGCATGCGGTGGGCGGTGGGCCGTGTGCTTGTCTGCCTGCCACATAAGTGTTATAAAAAAAAAGTTCTCTAGACCGGATTTTTTAGTTCCAAATCGTACTTATTCACAATGTTCTTCATTATCCAAGTGTTAATACCAGTCTCTTTCACCTCGGAGTCTGGGGTCCAATTTTAATCCAGGTATTTAATACATTTGGTAACATCTATTATTATTAAGTCTAGCAACATTATCTAAGTCAGTTGTATTTATAAATATGGTTTTCAGCTCAAACATGTAAGTTTGTTGAGTTTTGCTGCGTAAAAACAGTATTTGCATGTCGTGCCTTCGAATCCCTCAGCTCGCTCAGGATTCTACATTAAACGTTAGAATCAGTCGCTACGCTCGTGATTCAATCTTAGAATCCCTCACTTACGCGGTACACAAAATCAGCACTTCCAGTAAAAAACAATTTTGAAGAAGAAGAAAGAAAATATGTTTCATTTAGAAAACACAGCGCACATTTTTAGAAACGGAATACATAGGCACAACAATGCTTAAAAATAAATAAAAATAATGTTTTATTTTTCCTGACCATAGATCAGATTCGCTGTCTATGGTCGCCGCGCCTGCCTGAGTATGCGGGCAGCGCTTTTGCTCATTTGTTGCTCAAATCACTATTTCCTTCACTCACAAAACAAATATTTAACGAGTTCTATGAATGTGAATGAAAAATATGCTTGATGATGAAAATACACGTGGGGTCGAACACGACGTGCGAATCATTAATATTTTTCGCATGTACTTGGAATATTTCGTAAATATGTGCAACAGGATGTATATTTAAAATAAACAAATGAATTACTTTTGCATTTTTCAATAAGTAAGTAAAACTACCGCTTAATAAACGTATTGTTGCCTTCTCATTCTGTCAGGTAAAGCTGATTATTCAGAATTTGCTGAATATTATTAAAAATAAGAGATTCTTGATTTCTGAGGGCCTCTTCTCATCACAGGCACCCATTCAGTGAAGCTATGGTTCATAATTAAATGAAAGTTCATCGTTATAGCACAAATAATATAATATAATTATAATAGCACAGATAATATAATGTAATAGACACACTGGACAAGTGAATAGGGCCTTGTTTGTAGGCTCCAGATTATTTTTATATAGGACACATCAATTAGACTTAGCCTTGCTGGATAGTAAGCTGAAGACAAAGTCTTAGAAAAGGAGGTAGGACACAGCGGTATTTCCGCCCAATTGAGCAGTACGACTGGGGAAGTACCTCCGCCCTAAAGAATACCGCGGCTATAATAACTTCGTGTTGTGTTCCCAGTGGTGAGTAGGGTAGCCAGAGCTCACTGGAAAATTTGTGCTGTCAGTGGGAAGACTAAAGGCTTGACCTGCTTTGTCATCTACACTGACGGCACAGAAACTCTGTACTTACAGGTTTGGCAGCGCCACTGTGGCTGCTCTGGTGTTACAAACGTCCATAGGCCACGGTAACCACTTTCCATCAGGTGGGCCGTGTGCTTGTCTGCCACCTAAGTGGTATAAAAAAAGAGGGTCACCATTACATACATATACTATGTTACAACGGTGACACTCAGCTTGACGCTTTAACAACAACAACTCATATTTAACGACAATTTATGGGTATAAAATGTTCGAACAATCTAGCAGCAAATTGGTTGCAACCCATTGGCATTCGACTTTTAAGCTAGTTTTAAGTAGGTACTGATTATATTGTAACCAGATTTAGATTTATTTCTTTATTGCACCTACACTTACATACATACATACATATAATCACGCTTTTATCCCTTTAGGCAGAGGTGAATTAACACCCGCATTTCACCAATAATTGTATTCGGTCCCACGTAATAGGGGGCTATTGCCGTATTCCGAGCACTATTGTTGACTCGAGCCATGCATCTGAGGCTGAGTCGGGACTGTATATATCTGTCTGACGTTTAACAGCCTTATCCGTTATTCGCCTTGTACGACACCGCATGGAAAGAGATGGGGTGGCCCTATTACTACTCTGCCGGAAACCTACACTGATCATAAATAAAATATTATTTTTTTAATGAACATGTACAAAGGCGAGCGGTAGCAGATAAGCATATGGTTATGTAGAGAGATGAAGTGTACATTAAAAAAAATAAACTTTAGTAGGAATTTTTGTGCGTAAATCAGAGTTGCGTTTGTAAACTACCGGTCAGAATTACATGTAAATAATGTCAATGTTATGTGTCGAAAATTTTATTACGAGAATGTTATGACATTTGTAAGTTCTAGATTATATCGGAACAGAATTTTGATCATATTCTTATTACGAGAATTGACCTTTAGGTTGGCTTGCACCTCGGAATTTGGTGCTGCTCTCGTCGAATTTGTCTCCTCAGAGCGCAGTTTTGATCTTAGTGGAATATAGCGCCTCGAATCACTGACGTATAAAAAGACTTACGAAATCGTAAAATTTGTTTACGTGATTGTAATAACAACAAAAGTAAAAACAAGCGAGAAAGGTCAAAAGCTATAAAATATACATTTTATTTACGCAGTGATGGAAACTTTTGCGGAGGGGACGCCGCGGGCAAGAGCTAGTTTAATATCGTTTGCATCGTATTTGCAAGGACTGCTACATTCGCTCTTGTTTCGGTAAATACGTACCTACTTGTTATGTAAAACTTGTTGTACATTACACGTAAGTATAGTTACATACATATATGTACATTGTATGCGCCAAAAGTAGGTTGATGATGACTGTACAGATATTATCAAATATACACTACTTTAATTTATGTAATTTAAAATTGTCACAAAAGAGCTCACTGGAGAATCTGTGCTGTCAGTGGGATGACTAAAGGCTTGTCCTGCTTTGTCCTCTACACTGACGGCACAGAGACTCTGTGCTTACAGGGTCGGCAGCGCGAGTGTGGCTTCTCTGGTGTTACACACGTCCGTAGGCCACGGTAACCACTTTCCATCAGGTAGGCCTAGCGCTTGTCTGCCACCTAAGTGGTATAAAAAAAATAACATATGCAATGTAATCCTTAGCGGGATGAAAGATACTAATATCCCACAACACAGGGAATCCCAGTGTGGGATCTAGGGCAACAACCTATGTATTAAATTGATTTCCGAGACAATAAACATTATTATTATTATTATTTTAAGGTGTACAATAAAGAAAACATTACATTTTACAAATTATGAGGTAGTACTAGTGGCGGTCTTATCGCTAGGTGTGATTTATTATAGACCACCAGTGACAATGGACTCTGTGCATTGGAGTCATGCATGTGCATTTATACTCATTCTTAATTCTTCAAATGCGTTTAGGTGAAATAGTCATGATTATGACCGTCCAAATTATTGTTTGTACATATACAGCTTAATTCTGACATGAGAATTAATGATAAAAACTCACAACCACTTCGCACTTCGCAATTCATCCTCACACTTTGTGACCGGAAACGGTACGCAATGGTACGAAAGAAACTTCATTCCACTGCTTTGGTTTTCCCAAGCAACTACAATGAAGGGTTCTTCAAGACAAGCATTACAAGGTTTTTACAGGATCGGCAACAGGAGTGTTACGCCCAGGTGCTACACACGTCCATAGGCGTCCACGATATCCACTTCCCACCAGGAGGACCATATGCTTATCTTCAACACTTATTAGTTACACATATTGATTGTACTTTTCCACATTACGAATAATAACTCACTTGTACTTTTCCACATTACTTTATTGCTTATTACACCTGACCGGGTTCGCCTTACGGCATCCTCAAAGGTTTATAATGACAAAATATGAATGTTTATGAAAAATGTCATTCTAAACCTTTCAGGATGCCGTAAGGCGAAACCGGTCAGGTGTAATAAGCAATAAAGTAATGTGGAAAAGTACAAGTGAGTTATCAATATGTGTAACAACAAATTCCACCAAGTGCCATCAATCTACAGTATAAATAGACTTATTAGTTTATTAATTTTAAAACTATAACCCGACTACTAAAAAAATGACGCTCTAAAAAGTATTACACAAGAAAATTTCGAGAACAGCCGTAGTCGTGCCACTTTTCTCTAGAATGTATTGTTTTGTTAGACAAGTTCTAAGCAAAAGGAGGGTTATGATTTTGACAAGTTATGGATGTTTGTATTTAGGTTCATCTGCCCCCTCATAGTTCCTTATTAGAGCTGGACAAACGAGGTATCGTTAGAAGCATCTTAATCGTCCTCTGGTTATAGCCTATATCGTGTCACTGAATCTAATGTAGCCGTACTGTGTTAAAAAATAAATTTGGTATGTGTCTGTTTCGTGTTTGGTGGACTGAAAGGAATTAATTAGCACATTTGTCTAAATTATACCTATTACTTGCCCGAAAATAATATAAATGAAAAATTAAGTTTAAAACTAAAACACGAGTACTGAAAATTCAAATAACAAAATATCAAGGATAGCTGTGGTGGCACTTAGTCTAACAAAAACAAAACACTCTACAGATAAGTAGCATACGACCACGGGTATCCTTGATATTTCCTTGTAGAGCGTGATTTTTCAGTAGTGCGGGTTATCGTTTTAAACTTAAATAAACGATTATTTTAAAATACAATAGAGTAGGTACAATGAGTAAATAAAGTTCACCAGGACATATAATTTATATTCGTATCATCTACTTATATTGCTGACTGTACGTTCCCGTGCTCGTACTCCATCACTCCTTGTGCTGTTTAATATAACTGCAGTTTGAAATGGTAATGTATTTTTTTAATATAATATAATATATCTTAACACATGCGCAGAAGGGAACTTCGCGGGTGGCGTCGGTACTTAACTTGTTATCTTGTCAACCAAAATGGTTTCTGGTTTATGCATTCGGTTCCTATATTTATTTAATATTAGTATTATTAAGAATATTAGTAATCGAAATTACTAATATTCCATCTAACTCCTCCAACTGAACTGAACACCAGTAGTGTTAGAAGTGGGTTCACGTCTGTAGTGTAATGGCCAAAATTCGAATCTGGGACCTTTCGATCGTAAGGCTGACTCCTTAGGATCTCAGCATAACACCGGTTCCGTTTCCGTATAATTTCATGAAACGGGAGTTAGGTTTTTAAATGAAATATTCTTTTCGACATTTAGGTTAAAACGTAACACCCATGAACGCCAAGTAACATGTATGAATGTCAAGTAACACTTATGAATGCGAAAAAGAACAAAATTGGGTAACTATTTGACAATTATTACAAAAAATATAAAATGTACGGGATATGATAGCTTATACCAAAATAATGACTATTCAAAATGTATTTCACAAAAAGATGAATTTTACATATCTTTTTTTATAAAATAAAATTTACATTTTTTATCTGCATTTCACATGATTTTGCCTCGCAAATAATGTGTTAACGGTTTGAGTGACATAACTATAAAAATTTTCTTAGCGTGATGGAAACTTTCGGTGGTTGGTCTCTTCGTAGATTATTATTTAATGACGTCACGTGCAGAATGTCACGTGACCGATCGTTTATCGTGCACTTTTTAAGTGAAAATGTGTTTTTTTCTAATTAATTAGGTTTTACAGGAAAATAATGAATTATAACAGATATTAAATAAATTTATACATCTTTTAAAATAGGTTTCCGAAATTTGTCAAATATCCAATTGTAAGTGAATAATGTTTTCAGTTTTAACTAGAAAACAAGTTAAACAGGTTTGGAATCGAGTTACCATTTCGTTTACTTTGAAATAAATTGTAGTTATTTTTCGATAGTATATTTATAAAAATTTAAATACACTTTTTATGTGTCCTTATAATAATGTTGGGCCTGTCGTGTTTATAGTTACTGTTAGGATCTGGACTCATAGGTGAAAACTTCGGATAAACCGGGAATAATCATGGCTCTCGATTTTACTAAAGCAAAACCACTACGACGACACTGTCATACCACAGACACTGCAACAAATTGCACTAGGAGGTAGGACACGGCGGTATTTCCGCCCAATTGAGCAGTCTGACTGGGGAAGTACCTCCGCCCTACAGAATACCGCGGTTATAATAACTTCGTGTTGTGTTCCCGGCGGTGAGTTGGGTAGCCAGAGCTCAGTGGAGAATTTGTGCTGTCAGTAGGAAGACTAAAGGCTTGTCCTGCTTTGTCTTCTACACTGACGGCACAGAAACTCTGTACTTACAGATTTGGCAGCGCGACTGTGACTCCTCTGGTGTTACAAACGTCCATTGGCCACGGTAACCACTTTCCATCAGGTCGGCCGTGTGCTTGTCTACCATCTAAGTGGTATAAAAATAGTTGATAAAAAGATGAATGTTGACATTTAGTTTGTTTATTTAGTTCACTAAATTAATTATTATGTGGAAAGAGACATTAATGATGGCATCAAAGCCAATGCAGTTTCAAAACCAAGGATTTAGAAATGTCAAGGAACTCATGAAAGGTATAAATAATAAACGACATTAATATGCTTAAAGAACTAAGAATTAATTTTAGTAAACTTTTCCTTACGAGAATATTAGTAAATAATATTAATTCAACCAGCAAAGTTCATTAGAAACATGTTTAATAAAAAACTTAAATGTCTATTTTTTACAACACTTAGGTGGTATATGTCTGGTCGAGAATGGTTACCGTGGCCTATGGACGTACGCAACATCAGAAGACTCACACTCGTGCTGCCTACCCTGTAAGAACAGAGAATTTCTTTGCCGACAGTGCAAAAGACAATTTAGGACAAGCCTTTGGTCTTCCCATTGACAGCACTACAACTTTCCAGTGAGCTCTGGCTACCCTACCCACCGCCGGGAACACATATATATATATATATATATATAAATGGCGCACATTGAGAGAGGCCTGTGTCCAGCAATGGACTGCGATGGGCTAATTAGAATAGACTAGTGTGTGTACGTACAAAAGCATGCAATAGGTCATTAATAAAATATATAGTCCAGTCATGTTTTGCCCCATATAGCGGCGTACAAATAGATGCGTAAAGAGACGCTTAGCCATAAGATGCGCATTAATTGCATTCATTTTTCACTTACAGTTCACCACTCATCACTTTCAAATTACAGACCTATTACTCTTGTGTCTGTTCTCTCTAAGATATTTGAAACAGCCATGTATAAACGTATCATTGAATTTTTAGCCAAACATAATATTCTTAGGAAGGAACAGTTTGAATTCCAAAAAGGAAAGTCAACTACTGCGGCATGTTTCAACCTCATGGCTCAAGTCATTGATAGTGTAGATGATGGTAACGCTACAACTGTCATATTTTTTGATATGACGAAAGCATTTGATTTTGTTTCACATAAAATATTATTAAATAAGCTGGAAAAATACGGTATTCGCGGAAATGCGCTGTCATGGTTAGAAACATATCTAACAAATAGAAAACAATGTGTTCAAATTAGCTCCCTAAATGACAAAAAAGAATTAGAAGCAACTAATTCGAGTTACAGAGTTAACGGCTCTGGCATACCGCAGGGCAGTGTGCTAGGCCCTCTATTATTTCTATTATACATAAATGACCTTCCCGGTGTCACGGAACATCCATGTACACTATTTGCAGATGATTCAATAATAATTAAATCCAAATTAACTGACAATTACTTCAATGACGCTGACCTTAATAAATATGACATTACTAATTATGACATTAATAAGCATGACATAAATAAATATAACTATGACATCAATAAATCAATAGAATGCATTATAAAATGGCTGGTTGAAAATAGTCTTAATGTTAACCTAACAAAAACTAAATATATACAATTTAGCACATATGGACGTAAACACTTAAACCTTAATATTATGTACAAAGCTATTAAAATCGAGGAAGTAGACCACACTCAATTTTTAGGTATTGTTCTGGATAAATATATAAATTGGAAAGCCCACATAAATAACAATAAATAACAGCAAAATAAACAAATTTGTATATGTCTTGGCGAAGTTAAGTAGAATAACGTCGCAAATGACGGTTCTTAGCGCGTACCATGGTTATGTGACCGCAGTTTTAAATTATGGCTTGATTCTTTGGGGGAACTCAACTGACATAAATAAGGCATTCATTGTTCAAAAAAAATGTGTCAGAGCGATTTGCGGTGTGGCCCCCTGGATATCTTGCAGACCTCTATTTCAATCGCTTAAACTGTTAACCTTGCCCAGTATGTTTATATTTGAATTGCAAAATTTGTCAGACTGAATAAGCACCTCTTTACAACAACAAAGGAGATGTACCTCAGAAACACACGCGACCCGGTGAGATCGGTCTGGGCATGGAATACTATATCTCATACACCGATGTCACCGGTGACCGCGGGGTGCGCCTGTGGTTCGGGCGCGAGTGCGCGGAAGCTGTTGAACAAAAACAGTCTGCGTACCGCGCTTGGGTAAGGGCGCGCGCCACGCGCTATCCCAATCTGGGCCACTTCAAGGCGGCGTACAACAGAGCCACAAAGGTCTGTAGAAGGGCCTACGTCAGAGCGGATGCCCTGCGCATAGCGCGGCTTGGTCAAGAGCTAGTGATGCATCCCACGGGAAGCCGTGGCTACTGGCGACTGGCTAAAGCCGTGCAAGCCAACTTCTGTCAGCCTTCGCTGCCTCCGCTGCGTAACCCTGATGGATCCCTGGCCCATGAGCCGCAAGAGAAGGCAAATCTGCTGGCTAATCTCTTTGCGGCCAACTCCCGAATCGATGATTGTGGTACGCAGCCACCAACACTACCCGACAGTGACCACGCGATGCCTGATATCCATATCAGGCAACGCGATGTCCGTGCAGTGCTGCAATCACTCAATGTCCGGAAAGCCAGTGGTCCGGATGGTATTCCAGCGGTAGTTTTGAAAAAATGTGCAGCGGAGTTGTCTCCAATGCTTACGCGCCTGTACCGGCTATCCTACAGTTCGGGTACAGTGCCTTTGCCTTGGAAAGAGGCGATTGTTCAGCCGATTCCCAAGAAGGGGGATCGCTCGGAGCCAGCCAACTATCGACCCATAGCCGTCACCTCAGTGCTGTGCAAAGTGTTCGAGCACATAATTAACAAACAGCTCATGCGGCACCTAGAGGATCACTCCTTAATTAATGACCGGCAATATGGCTTCAGACCGAAACGGTCAACGGGTTACCCATCTTTGGGGTGAGGCTATGGACAAGCACGGCGAGTCACTGGCAATTAGTCTTGACATCGCCAAAGCTTTCGATAGAGTCTGGCACAAATCGCTTCTTTCCAAGCTACCTGCCTTTGGTCTGCCTTCTAGGCTGTGCAACTGGGTTGCTAGCTTCCTGCAGGGGCGCCGTATTTGCGTCCTTTTTGACGGACGAGCTTCGGAGTTTCTGCAGGTTAATGCTGGCGTGCCCCAGGGATCCGTCTTATCACCCACTCTCTTTCTTCTGCATATCAACGACATGCTGTCTACCGGCAATGTTCATTGTTATGCAGACGATAGCACTTTACATGGGAGTTATCATGGACATCCTGCGGCCAAGCAGTCAGATATCGCAGAGAAAAGGCAGCTTCTTGTCACTGAGCTTGACGGGATCCTGAATCACATTTCTCAATGGGGCTCTGAGAACCTGGTTGAGTTCAATGCCAAGAAGACGCAGGCATGTGCGTTTACAGCAAAAGTATCTTCTTTCCTTCCCCTCCCCACTCTTCAGAGCACGCCACTGCCACTGCAGGACAATCTCAATATCCTAGGTATGGATGTTCGCTGCAACCTGAATAACAAAAACTACATCGAAAGCATCATCAAAACAGCCTCACGAAAACTCGGAGTCCTGAACAGAGTGAGACGATTTTTCACGCCGGAGCAGCGGTGTCTTCTATACAAGACACAAATTCGCTCCTGTGTTCTCTCCTTCAGCAAAGTACTTACTAGATGCTCTCGACAGGTTGCAGCGACGTGCGGTCCGCATCATTGGGAATCCCGAGATCACGAACACCCTAGAACCTTTACAGCTGCGTAGAGATGTTGCGTCCATGGCTGTATTTTACCGTCTGTACCATGGGGAGTGTTCTGATGAGCTCTTCCAATTAGTCCCACCCTCCCCTTTCCTACATAGGACAACACGTGCAGGTCTTAGATGTCATCCGCACACGGTGCAAAACATCCGATCAAGAACCAAGCGGTTCGGAGACTCTTTCCTCTGTCGCACCATTAAGGCCTGGAATTCATTACCAGCTCACGTGTTTCCTTCTTCCTACAGTCCCGGGTCCTTTAAGCGGGGCGTGAAAAAGCATATGATAAGGCCGTCAAGCTGAGTGTCACCATTGTCACACGGTATGTGTAAGTAATGGTGACCCTCTTTTCTGGGACTTTGCCTTCAGCTTACCATCAGGCAAGGCGAAGTCCAATTGACGTGTCCTATATAAAAAAAAAAAAAAGACCCAGACAGAATAGTTTTATCTAAGGTACCAAAAACTGTTGTATACAAAAAGAATTGCCTGTCTATGTGTGGATATATTTATAATTGTGTACCTAGTGAAATCAAAGCTTTACCGTACAAGAAATTTATAAAAGCGTTAAAAGACTGGTTGCTAAACAAATGTTTTTATTCTGTTACAGAGTTTTTATCCATGACAAGTAAAGAGTAGATAAAAATGTTATTAGGTGGTATAAAATGTATAAGCTTCCTTTTGACTTCGTATCATTTTGTACGCCAAAGTGTATAGATAATAAGGAAAATTTGCATACCCAATTTAGGCAGAACATAATGTTAATATACACAATTTGTAACATCCTTACCACCTTCCAAACATAAGACACAATTTGTAACATCCTTATCACAATGTTCTAGCAAATAAAGATCTATTCTATTCTATTCTATTCTAAGCAATTTTTTTTTAATTTTTTTTATTTCTTTTTATTGGTTTGCAAAACTGAATACAACCAGTAATGTGTCTTATACTAAAATCTACAAAAGTCATAGCGTTATTATATTCTACTTGATGCAAACACAGCATGCAAAGTAAGAGACATAATTTTATTTAAATATTTCACTATACATATAAGTGCTACCCAAATACCAAAAGTCACTCACAGAGACATATATTATAAAAAAAGGCAAAACAAAATAAGATCATAAAGAGATAAAAAAAAAGCTACAATTCGCAGTTAAACACTGATGCTATTTTCTTTCTCAAAGAGGCCAAAGAATCGCAACGAAGAAATACATCGATATCATTTCGAATGTTATTCATTGAAGCACTCATACGATAGATAGGAGAGTGCTGGCCAAGATTAGTTTTAAAATGTGGTAAATGAAAACATATTTAATATATTTAACATTGTATAAAAATAACCTATATAACATTTGATTAACACGTCAGTATATTTGTTATCACAGTATCACTTGCTTGACAGGTTAAAATTATCGCTAACTACGTGAAACTTTCGTACAAACATATTACATTTCTACTTGCAAGTTAATTAATAGGTGTTTTACCTCGAGTATACACTATTTGGGTTCCTTAGTCTAAAATTGTAGGTTCTATAACCGAACCAAAATATATGAATATGTCGAAGCAAACTAGCTTAATCAGCCTTTCCAACATTTAATGAACTGAATGGCTAATTGGGCCTAAATAAAACAGAAAGCATACATACATATAATCACGCCTTTATCCCTAGGTTAGGCAGAGGTGAATTAACACCCACATTTCACCAATAATTGTATTCCGTCTCACGTAATAGAGGGTGAACCTATTGCTGTATTCCAGGCACTATTGTTGACTCGAGTCATGCATCTGAGGCTGAGTGAT
Organism: Eilema griseolum; assembly: GCA_963662185.1. NCBI lineage: Eukaryota > Metazoa > Arthropoda > Insecta > Lepidoptera > Erebidae > Eilema > Eilema griseolum. The sequence goes on along the minus strand of OY759239.1, from coordinate 10,460,156 downwards.
AGGTTTATTGAGAAAAGCTGATTAAAAGACTGATATACACGGTAATAATGCACCTATCAAATGAAGAACGAATTTCAAATAGGTGGTGCGATTCTTAAGATTATCTCATAAAAATTCACAAAACTGGCTCTCAATAATGTTAGTAGGTATAGGTTCTATGGTCTATGCCTTTAATTTGGTAACGGAGTAGGTTACCACTTAGCTGCGCGCCCCTCTTGCTCACACGAGGGGGCCTTTGACACCCGAGGGGACCTTATGCCAAAGGCTTCCTCACTCACGGCAACTGATAACCCGAGATGAAGTGCGGTTTCAGTCTGCACGAGTCTGAAATAACCACCTCGCTGCTCCGGCAAAAAAAGCCCCTCTAGCCCCGACTAGTATATTAATGGCTTACAATAATTGATGACGGCATCAATCTCAAGAAGGTCTCAAGAGGATATCACTTTACATACAAGTATACCTACTAATATATTACTATTGAAAATAAAGTTCAAAATGCTATGTCATCACAGATCGCTGAAAGTGTTTCTATAAAATAAATTGAATCTTTACATTTGATTCGTATTGGTAGTGTAAGTGTTGATTCAGGAAAAATCTTTTTTTTTATACCACTCAGGTGGCAGACAAGCACACGGCCCACCTGATAGCAGGTGGTTACCGTGGCTTATGGACGTGTGCAACTCCAAGTTTGTCACACTCGCGCTGCCGAACCAGAGTGAGTAAGGTAGCCAAAACTCACTAGAGAGTTTTTGTGCTGTCAGTGGGAAGACCAAATGTTTATCCTGCTTTGTCTTCTACACTGACGGTACAGAAACACTGTTTTTACAGGATTGGCAACACGAGTGTGACTCCCCTGGTGTTGCAAACGTCCATAGTTCACGCTAACCACTTTCAATCAGGTGGGCCACGTGATTGTCTCCCATTTAGGTTGTATAAAAACAAAAAATAATCTCTGTACGAAATTTCAGCCAAATTCAATCGTTAGAGCGTGATTGAATAATAGACATCTTATGTCTGGGGTCCGTTTTATCAAACTAACTGCGAATATGGCTGAATTAGATGTTTTCAACGAGCTATGGAGTGGGCTATGCTCGGTATTTCCTTACGTGATCGCGTCAGAAATGATGATATCCGTAGGAGAACAAAAGTAACCGACGTAGCCCAGCGGATTAGCTCGTTGAAGTGGCAATGGGCGGGACACATAGCGCGCAGAACAGATGGCCGATAGAGCAAAAAAGTTCTGGAATGGCGACCGCGTACGGGCAAACGTAGCGTAGAACGCCCAACGGCCAGGTGGAAGGACGACCTCATGAAGGTCGCCGGGAAGCACTGGATGCGGGCTGCTTTAGATCGGTCATTCTGGAAGTCTGTGGGAGAGGCCTATGTTCAGCAGTGGACTATATGTGGCTGACATGATGATGATGATGAGATGTTTTCCATGAAGCTTCTGCCATTTGACCTCCAAACCCAAAGGCGATATCGAAACATTGCAGTTAGACCATTTGTTAGACTTTTTAGGGCTCTAACTTCCCGTAACGATTGTCCTTAGATATTGGCATGGCAATCGGGACTGAACGTACTCTCCAAGGCATGAGCATCATATTCCAGGGTTTATACTTAAATAGTATTGTGTCATTCGTGTCGACAGCCTCTGTGGCGTAGCGGTAATGAACGCGACTACTGGACTGCTACTGCTGGCGCGGGTTCGATCCCCGCTCAGTGCAAATATTTGTATGCATGTATATGGGTATGTGCATTGGTCTGGGTGTTTCTATGTATAATATGTATGTATTTACAAAAAAAAAGTATTTAAGTATGTTTATCCGTATTCTAGATTCGATAACACAAGCTAGTTAAACTATGCTTACCATAGGTCTAGATAGCGTTGTGTAGAATGTTGTAGAATATTTATTATTATTGTTCCCGATTATATCTATACTTAATATTATAAAGAGTTTGTTTTTTTTTTTCATACCACTTAGGTGGCAGACAAGCGCACGCCCCCCTGATGGAAAGTGGTTACAGTGGCCTATGGACGTGTGTAACACCACAGAAGCCACACGCGCGCTGCCGACCCTGTAAGCACAGTCTCTATGCCGTCAGTGCAGAGAACAAAGCAGGACAAGCCTTTAGACATCCCACTGACAGCACAAATTCTCTAATGAGCTCTGGCTACCCTACTCACCACTGGGAACACAAAACGACACGGTTCGAATTCAAAAAGATTTTTGTGTTAAAATAGTCCATTTAATGAGGAAGGTTATATGCTATAATAATATCATGCTACAACTCAGGGGAGCGGAGCAGTGATAATAAATGTCAACAAAGGCGGCAATTTTTCTTTTTAGGTTTTTTCCTGTTCACCCCACTCAAAGTCATACTCAGCCAGACCTTCAACTAACTATTTTCAATAACAATAAAAATACACTGACTACAAACAAAAACAGATAAAGAGGAACTTTTATTTTTCATAGGATTAATTAAACGTTTACCTTTGAGAGATGTTTTATAATGTCCAATGTTTTTGTGATTGTAATTAATTATGTTAAACGCTAAAAAAGAAATCTATTTGATGCGTGTATCTGAAATTGTATGACTACAAATAAATATAATACCTCGAGGTATTTATCGTGGCCTCTGTGACGTAGCAGTAGAACATGCGACTGCTAAGTAGGGGGCGCGGGTTCGAATCCCGCTCAGTGCAAATATTTGTATGCATGAATATGTGTGTATTTACAAACAAAAAAGTATTTACTGTGTGTACTGACGGCACAGAAACTCTGGACTTACAGGTTTGGCAGCGCGACTGAGACTCCTCTGGTGTTACAAACGTCCATAGGCCACGGTAACCACTTTCCATCAGGTGGGCCGTGTGCTTGTCTGCCAACTAATTGGTATAAAAAAAATATAAATTTATAGTATGTTTATCCGCATTCTAGATTCTATAACACAAGCTAGTTAAGCTCTGCTGACCTTGGCTAGATAGCGTTGTGAAGAATGTTGTAGAATATGCTCATGAATGCGCTCTATGCGCACAGTAAGCGTTTTCTTTGTGTCTTTTGAAGATGGCACGGAGTATTACGACGGTGGACCAGCTCAAATTCACCAATCATAGATATATCAGGTATATCAAAACACTCGGAGGCAGCGTTTTAGTGTTTTAGTTGGTTCAAGTCCGACATTAAGTCCCACGTGGGGATTTCACGCACATTAAAAAAAGGTATATCAAAACACATCACGCGCGCCTATTAATGAAATAAAATCGATTTACACAGTATTTGCAGCTTTAGAAGCCTTAACTAAGTAAAACTAAGTTAGTACCTATTTGCGTAAGTTTAATGAAATTTCTAACGAGCTAAATTTGATCCTTAAACAATACTTTTTCTACCATTACCGTAAGCTTACAACAAAAACAAGAAAATGCTCAAAAAATATTTAGGCGGTGGCAATGGGCTGCACTATTGAAGTCTACTGTATAGTCAGCACCAGAACAATTTTGACTACCATCTCATCATCATCATCATATAATCACGCCTTTATCCCCGGAGGGTTAGGCAGAGGTGAATAATATTAGTAATTAAAATAATCATAATACCGATTTTTTTTTATGCCACTTAGTTGGCAGACAAGCACACGGCCCACCTGATGGGAAGCGGTTACCGTGGCCTATGGACGTATGCAACACCAGGGGTGTCACACTCGCGCTGCCGACCATGAAGAAACCTTCTGATGCCCCTCTTGAAGAACCCCATATTGTAGGCGCTTGGGAAAACCGCAGCATCATTCGTCATTCCACAGCTTGAGTGTGCGTGGGATGAAGTTTCTTTTATACCGCACAGTGCGCACCGTCTCAGGTCGCAATGTGTGGGGATGAATTCCCTGCCTATGGCGAGAGGTGCGATGATAGAATGTAGCTACGGGCATCATGTCAAACAATTCATCTGAGCACAAACTGCAAAAGAGCAAATATCACTGTTTTGTTTTTTAAATTGTATTATTGTCAGAACTAAACGAGTTTATGAAATTTCAGAACAATCAGTCAACAAACAGAAAGGTGAAAAACCCAGAACCCAAAAAACAAAAATAAGGCACTAAGATCATTTTGAGTATTTAGGTAGTCAAGAGCGAGCTGATGCTGTATACACAATATACATACCTGCAGCAGGCGGATAAGCGAGAGCTAGTTATTTTACAAGTGAACAAAACAAACTATATTAAAATAAGGTTTTATCTGTAAATAACGATAATCGCTTTACAGTAATACAAATTTGAAAATCGATCGTCTAAGGTGACATTTATGTAATTCAAAAAACAGGTTTCTGGTTAAAAATACTTCTTTAACCAATAATTTATTGAAGACGTTAAGTTAACCGGTCGGTATCGGCTTGGTAAACTGAATATATTACATTACTGTTAAGCTGTACAGCTATCTTTAAATAATTCTAGAAAAACAATGTTCTATCTCGAATTTACATAGTCTGGCTATAAATACGATTACAATGAAAAAAAAACAAGTATATATATAGGGACATTTGAATTTGGAACGAAGTATTCTCTATTTTCATACGTCGCGTTGCCAACTTAAAAAAATAATAATCAGAATTTAAAATATTACAAGTTTTAATAGGTACTGCTAACCAGACAGTTTGTTGTGGAGCTGTTAGGAATACACTAGTAAGTAAATATTTGTTTAATATCCTTACTAATATTATAAATGAGAAAGAAAGAAAACCTCCGTCTGTATTTCTGTTTGTCTGTCTGTCTGTATGTTAGAGTAGCAGGCCGCCGATGAAAGTTGACTTCTGTGTTTCTACAACCGCGACTACAATATGGGTTTCTTCAAGAAGGGAAGGGCACAGTCAGTGTCAGAACGATCTTGACTACAGATGATCTTAACCAAGGTGTAAAGAGCAAATCAAACTTTTTGTATTATTATCCATATGTATGAGTATGACTGGAGTGACTTTTTGAAAAGGGCTTGGATGGCCTAATCCCAAACTATAAGGAATAGAGATAAATGCTCAAAGGAGTCACGAGACTGATTTTCATGAAAATTAAAACCTCATCATTAGATTTCTGAGAAACCAATCATCCTAGCTGGGAATCGGACCCGTTGATTTAAAAAATACATACATACATATAATCACGCCTTTATCCCCGGAGGGTTAGGCAGAGGTGAATTAACACCTACACTTCACCAATCATTGAATTCGGTCCCACGTAATAGGGGGTGAGCCTATTGCCGTATTCTGGGCACTATATTGTTGACTCGAGCCATGCATCTGAGGCTGAGTCTGGGCTGTAATATCTGTCTGATGTTAAGCAGCCCTATCCCTTAGTCGCCTTGTACGACACCGCACGGGAAGAAATGGGGTGGCCCAAATTCTACTCTGCCGGAACCACGCGGCGGTAAAAAATACACCCTTTATTATTACACCATGCGATAGTGTCACTGTTAAGGATTAAATTCGGCGAAGTAACGGTATACGGCAAACTTGGGAAAATTTGGAATTTCATGTACTTACCTTTTGTATCATTGTGTGTTTGTTTGCATAAAGTTTTGTGTGTGTGCCAAATATCAGAATAATCAGTCAACAGTATGGGGGGAAAACCAAGGCATTAAGATTATTTTGAGTACTTTATTCGTCAAGATTGATTTGATGCTGACTGTACCTACAGGATCGGCAAAACTAGTGTGACGCCTACTAGTGTTACACACGTCCATAGGCCACGGTAACCACTGTCTTTTAAGTGGGCCACATGCTTGTATACCACATAAGTGGTTTAAAAAAAAACAATCCATAATATTTGACAGGAAAGAATTTGCTCATAGAGAAAGTGTCTTCAAAATTTAAAGAATTTTAATAAGGTTAATGGAGATAATTTTGAATGAGCGTCTTTATTGCTGTTACATAATGTATAAACTAACTCACTATATACAACAGTAATGAATATCTTATATAATAAAAAAAAAATCCTTGTAGCAATTTAAAAAAAAAAAACAGTTTTTTATCAACAAACAATTAACACTAGGTGTCTTTTCGGGTTTTATATCGGGTTCAATCAATCAATCAATTAGCCCACCGCGGTCCACTGCTTTTTGTTTTTTTTTTACGTGCGCAAAATCCCCACGGATACCTCCCCATCGGAGCCGGCGAAGGAGGTTATGTCGGACTCGAACCGACTAAAACGCACGCCGCCTGTAGGTCGCTTTGGTTGCCGAAGGTGAGGTTGACTGGCATATCCCTCGCACCCCGGCCGACCCAGGGCCATCTCTCACGATCTGGCCCTCTTCTCGGGTGTGGGGACTACAGAGTCCCCAACTCGTCCCCGGAAACGGGGAGGCGCGTCAGGCGCGCCACCGCCGCGGCCTGCTTCTGCCAGGGTGACAGGCGGCTCCACCTGTCACCCCCAGGCCGGCGCTCATGGGGGGCGGAGGTCGTTCATCGACCTCCGACGCCCGAGTTGCCTTCGTACGCGGGCAGCTTGGCTTGCGATCCTTCGTCGCTCCCGCTGCCGCTCCCGCCCCGCCTCCTCCTTCACGAGCATTACTTGCTCGCAGAAGGAGGCGCCGGCCGCCCACGCATCCGCGTAGCGGACCATCACCGCGAGCAAGGTGGAGAGCGTGAGAACTCTCACTCCCAGGGCCGCCACAAGCTCCTGCCTCGGCGTCTCCCACGCCGGACACTTGGTGAGCGTGTGCGGACCTGAGCTGGACTCGCGTCGCAGTGATGGCACTCGGACGTTGGCTCTTTCTCCATCCGACGCAGATACTTTCCGAAGCACCCGTACTCGGTGATCATCTGCGTCAGACGGTACGAGAGGCTGCCATGTGGCCTCTCTAGCCACTCCCCCATGATGGGTCTTACCGCCGCTACTACGGCGCGCCATGCGCCTGGTCGCCCAAGTCGTAGCTCACATTCCGCCACCATTTCCCTGTGGAGCCGGGATCTCACGGCCCGAATTTCTTCGGGCTCGGGATCGTGACCCCGCTCCCGCGCCGCCTTTCGGAACCAGTATAGCGCCGAAAGGGATCTCGCTTCCAGGATCCATGGTGGCGATCCGGCGAGGAGACTCGCCGCGTTGAAGGATATCGTGCGGTACCCCCTTATGATGCGGCACGCCAACTTCTGCTGCGGACGCTGCAGCAGGGGCATGTGCCGATCATTCAGGGTGTCCGCCCACACGGGACACCCGTACAGGGCCATGGACCCGCACGACACCCGCGTAGAGTCTCCTGCAGGAGTCCTCCGGGCCCCTCAGGTTAGGCAGTAGCCGCGCCAGAGCGTTGACTGTACCCACCAATTTGGGGCCCAGACTTCGGAAGTGCTTCCCGAAGTCCCACCGGCCGTCGAGCACGAGCCCCAGATATTTCATCTGGGGCTTGATGCCGATGAGAGTGCCTCCCACTGTGAGACTGGAACCGGGTGGTGGCGTGCGCCGAGGTTCATGAAAGAACATGGCCTCGGATTTATGCAGAGCCACCTCAAGGCCCAGCCGCCGGATCCGTTCCACGACTTGAGCAACTGCGGTCGTGGCCCTCAGGGTAGCTTCGCGGTATGTAGCCCCGCTCGCCGTCACTAGTGTGTCGTCCGCATAGCACGTGACGGCGGCGCCGTCCGCGAGCTCACCGCGAAGCACCCAGTCGTATCCGATGTTCCACAGGAGCGGTCCAAGAACCGATCCCTGCGGAACACCGCACGACATCTCACGCCGACCGACGCCGGTCGCACTTGGGTAGATGACGGCTCTCTCCGTCAGGTACGCCCCGACTATGCGGCGGAGGTAGAGAGGCACACTGTGGTACACGAGTGCCTCCCTGATGCAACTCCAGGGCAAGGTGTTGAACGCGTTGGAGATGTCCAAGGACACCGCCAACGTCACCTCGCCCCGGGCGACTCCGGGCCTCCGCCAAAGTCCTCACGCGCATGATGGCATCCACGGTGGACCGCCACCGGCGGAAGCCATATTGGGCATCCGCCAAGTCCGGCCCCCTACCAGAGAGGTGCTCGACGAGGCGCTTCGCAATAACTCTTTCAAAGAGCTTGCCCACCTCGTCGAGCAACACAATGGGCCGGTAGCCGGACGGTTCGTCCGCCGGGCGACCCTCCTTTCGGATGAGGACCAGTTTCCCCGTCTTCCACATCTTCGGAAACTGGCCCCGCTCCAAACATGCGCTGAGGAACCCTCTCAGTCGGGGTTCGAGACCGTCTTCTCCCAGAGCTAGGATCCACGCGCTGCCTGGAATGCCGTCGGGTCCCGGGGCGGTGCTCTTCTTGGCTCTAAGCCTTCGCACCGCCAGCTCCAGTTCTACCCAAGTGACCTCAGGGACTTCATCGTCAACTACCACACTGGGCGCCATAGGCGACCGAGGTGGCGGAGTCATCTGCGGCGGAACGTGTTCCGCTCGCGCCGGGAACAGGGACTCGACCACTTCACCGAGCATAGCTGGCTGGAGAACCCGGGTCAACGGCGGGGCCCGGGGGCGCAGCTTTCCTCTTACCATAAGGTAAGGCCGCCCCCATGGGTTCCGCTCCAGCGTCTCCATGAGCTCCTTATAAGCCGCGGCTTTCGCCCGCTTAATCTCCGCTCGCCGCAGTCCACTGCTGGCCATAGGTCTCTCCCAATGTGCGCCATATCGGGTTAAAATTAATTAATGGTTTGAAAATCGATTGAAAGAAAGTTACCGGATCCGGTACAGCAATAACCCATCTTCATGACACAAAAAATACAAACGCCTTTATCCCCCGGAGGGTTATTCAGAGGCTCACCCCCTATTACCACCACGTAATAGGGAGTGAGCGTATTGCCGTCATGGGGCACTATTGTTGACTCGAGTCATGCATCTGAGGCTGAGTCTGGGCTGTTATGTCTGATGTTAAACAACCCTATCCCTTAGTCGCCTTGTACAACACCGCATGGGAAGAGAGCGGATGGTCTAAATTCTGAACTGCCGGGCACCAAGCGGCTTCAAAAAATAATATAATAAATGATTATGACCTTTAATTTTGTAGTTTGTTTATCGAATACGGCTTTAATATGGATATATTGACTGATTTTATAGTCGTTCTTGAGAGAATCCCAAAATGTCAAAGTTAAGATAACAAAATCGTAACGAAGTATTAATTTGAAAAATAAAGAACATACGACAAGAACCAAGTGGTTCAGAGACTCTTTTCTTTTCCGCACCACTAAGACCTGGAATTCGTTAAGAACTCACGTGTTTCCTTCTTCCTACAGTCCCGGGTCCTTTAAACGGGACGTGTAAAAGCATATGATGAGGCCGCCAAGCTGAGTGGCACCATTGTAACATTACTTAGTGTCTGTTATGGTGACCCTCTTTCCTGAGACTTTGCCTTTAGCTTACTATCAGGCGAGATGAAGTCAAATTGGCGTGTCCTAAATAAACAAAAAATCTTTAATCAGTCAATATATCAGAGCAGAGCAGTAACTAATCATAAATACCAACAAAAAAAACATTTGAAACATTTATTGAAATTCAGTTTACATGGCTCTTAAAACTATTGTCCGCTGGACCCTAGGATTCCCTGTGTCGCGAAACCAGCAAATTCCTAGATTTGAAAACTAAATAAGTAAGTACATGGCATGTATGGGTTAAAGGAGTGCAAACAGTGACTTGAAATATGTTACGAGGGAAGTCGGGGACGGCCAGCTAGTTAAATATACGGATACATACAAAACTAGTTTGCAAAATTTTATAAAATGAGTAAATAATTTGCATTAGAGAATTTAATGTTTATGTTATTCATACGCATTTAACACAATTTCCGAACGGATGCGAGTTGTTAGCGTGACCACTACCACTGGTACTCACGTAATTCTAGAACCAGTTCGTATGGTAGGTACTTTTCAATGAAGAGTGTTTACATTTCGCGAATTCGAAAACTCGGTAGTAAGTGTCTGTTCTGTAGAAAGTCAATATCGCTTTCGTATGGAGTAATAAAAATGCTTGAGTTTTTACTTTTTGTCAGTATCTTAAAAGCATGCAATGTCATATCTAAAGTCGAAATATTAATACAATGACTGGTATAATTTGATTTCAATTATCCCTATTTTTGTTTAATGTACCCAAATTCCCTCGGATATCCACCAACGCTGCCGGTGGGGGAGGTTATGTCGAACTTGAACCGACTAAAACGAACGCCACCTGAGCGGGCCACAAGTTGCTTTAGGTGAGATTATCTGAGACACATCCCTCGCACCCTGGCCGGCCTAGGACCTTTTATGAGACGACCATCTTCAGGGGCCACCTCTCAGTTGGCTTATATAATCGATACACATGAAGTTTCCTAAAGTTTCTATAGAGTTATTAGCTGACCCGGCAAACGTTGTTTTGCCATATATTGTTAAGGGTGGACAACTCTTATCATTTAGGGGGATGAAAAATAGATGCTGTCCGATTCTCAGACCTACCCAATATGCTCACAAAATTTCATGAGAATCGGTCAAGCCGTTTCGGAGGAGTTTAACCACAAACACCGCGACACGAGAATTTTATATATAAGATATCCTTAAAACTACTGAATCGATAGTTACTCTAGCTAGTGGATTCACTTATTGATTTGAAAATATAATCATCTGGGTTTATTTTTACAAATAATAAAATTGAGAGTGTGTACCTGAAAATGGTGACAGGAACAGACTGGATGCGGAAGGATCGGACAAAATGGTGCTTGGGAGAGGCCTATGTCCAGCATTGAAATGCGGTGGACTAATTGATTAATTGATTGTGTGTGTTATTTAATGTGCAACGTCGATTGTTTTTTTTTAAATTTCAAACATTACTTTACTTACACCTAACCTGACATTGAGATTTCATTGCATAACTGTAGATACTACGTAAGCAGGTACTCATAAATCGATGAGAACTGAACCAGTAGTAAGAGAATTTCCAATAATTTATTCCATAAATAACAATAACATAACCTTTGAGTGGGTGGGTCTTAGCAGGACGTTTTCACCTCAAAAATATTCAAGTTATTCATACATTATGATAATTAATTTATATTTATACCGTATATAGCAGTTTTAAAAGAGAGTAGGTGAAGTTTTTCTCCTTATATAATAGAATATATAATAGAATGTTGCTGGGGCTCCCACGTTACACTGCATGCATCAGGAATGTTTACCGAAGCGCGCACTAACTGTTTTGGCACCATCCTGCGAAAGAGGATGGCATCTATGATGCTCAGGGTGCGTAGGAGCGTCAACGGCATTCTGAAGGTCATCAGTGAGAAGCCGTGTTGCGCTATCATGGCGCATTGGGTGCGTATACATATGCATGTTCCCCGTGCGTCAGGCGGGCGGAGCCGGTATATGAACAGATTTTTGTGATTTTGTGTTATTTTGTTACTAACACAGCTTTTAATTGTGTACTACTAACATTGTTTATGGATCAAGGTCTGAAATAAAGTTTTATTATTATTATAAACTTGGTACACAGCTCAGAATTATTTTTTATAAATATATTTGTTGTAAAGTCTTTCAACTTCCCTGCCTTAGTTATTTCATGCGTGTATATATTATGTTATACTCTAGATATGAAGTTAAACAACCGTGGCGTTTATCAAAAAATGTTACAACCAAAGAACTGAGAAAGGTACAGTCGCTTTCAACAGGTACTAGAGAAATCAAATTACAAACGATCTTCACATGAAAAAAAATCAATCAATAATGGATATATTTTTGTAAAATTCGCAAAAAAATATTTCATGTTCATTGATTATTAAAAAAAACAAATCATGATAAACTTAAAGTGATCAGTAACTTGGGATATGTTACGTCCTGTATTCACTAGGCAATATTATTTGACCCGCAACACGTGTTGCTCAACAAGGTCGGCAACATTGCGTAACACAACGCGCGGTTTTTTTTTTTATTATCCGTAAATAAACAATATTACTCCGCGTCTATGTTGCGCAACTAAGTTGCCCAACATGACGTGCAACAAACCTGCCTAGTGGAGTTCAAGCTTTAAGTTACTTCTGCTGGTGACTGTACTTTAAAAAAATATGATATTCATTTTAATGACACAAGAAACGAAAGCGTAGTTAATTTTTTTTCACATCAACAGTAGCTTCTTTCAATTTTATAAACCCGTTCTTATTTCCTCATCCGTCCATTAATTTGAAGATCCATGCAAATAGATGAAGTAGAAGTCGTACTGGTAGTTACCCAACAATACTTGCGAAAATGTGTTTAGAACCGGTTTGAAGCCTATCTGGGTAAGCACGATTCATGTGATCATAATACCAACGAAAACACATCCATTGCTACATAAGGCTACATGTTAAATGATAAGTTTTACTTCCTTACTTATAAGTACAAGCATAGATTTCAGTGCACTAATGCGTGAACAGTATAATTGTACTAACAAAATAAAAACTACCCTGCCAGTCAAGATCAATCTGATGTTGACATTATATGTTACAAAATACTCCAACCATTGTTTCGTTGGTCATCATTTTCTTTTTTGAGGGTTATTCATAGTTACATTTGAGACTTTTGTCTCGCGCCCTAACCTCCTCTGGGTTTGGCTTTTGTGGAAACGACTACCCTCTAATCCCTTAACTCCAAGATGAAATTACCAGAGTCACATCCGTCAACGAGCAGGTGTGTACTGGTTAGTGAACTTACTGGAGAGAGAGAGTATTGTGCTGTCATTAGGAAGACCAAAGACTTGTGCTGCTTTATCTTCTGCACTGACGGCACAGAATCTCTCAGTTCTTACAGGGTCGGCAGCACGAATGTGACTCCTCTGGTGTTGCACACATCCTAAGGCCACGGTAACCACACACGGTAAGTGGTATAAAAAAACTTGTACATTTAGTAATACCTATTATAGTTGCCCTCATTTTGCAGACTTTAATCTGATCTTAAATGGATGCTAATTGTGGTGACCGGCCGGCCTTGACACTGTATATTTATGAAGTAGCCATAAAATTGTTTGTTTACATTTGACAACTGTTCGAGAGTATTCCAAACATTTCTACACGCATGTATTTAATAAGATGTATTTTTTAAACTGGCCATTTTTTTGTATTTAATGACCTGATAACTAGGACATTTAAGCCAAGTCTTATTCAATATTACACACTTTATTCGAGTTGGAATGCTTGTTGATGATGAAGGATGATTGTTGTGTCAAGTGGTGGGGACTTTACTAGAGGCTTCTAAGAAGATTTGGAATCAACACGAAATAATCATAATTCATTGTAATATCCCTTTATAGTGTGAGTTGTGAAAAACATCTCACAATATTCGTGAAAGCAATGAAAGATAGCTACTTGTAAGAACCATCTTAATAATAAAGATATTAGCTCCTTTAAGTTCTTATTCTTATTAATAATAATGATTCAGCCTTGAATTAAACTGGGATTTATCTATATTATAAAACTGAAAATTTTATTTGTTTGGTTAAACGTGTTAATATTAGGAACTACTGCTTCGAATTGAAAAATTCTTTATGTGTTGAATAGTCAGTTTATCGAGGCAAGTTATAGGATATCAACACGACGCTACGACTCAAGGGAGTGGAGCAATAATCATTAATATGAACAAATTCGGCAGGTTCCCCTACGTTATTTGAAAATTCATATATTACGGGCATATAATAAGGCAATACAGGGTGATATTGCTTGGGACGTTTGTCTTGGACCTAAACTTTGCTCCAAATTTGTTCTGTACGTGCAGTAGACGTTTCTTGGGTATATTTTGAGGATAGAACGGAGTGCTACTAAGGTGGACAAACTCAAATTCATTAAGCATAGATTATTACAGTCCACGTGCGCTATTGGCTCATTTGTCTCGTGATTTAGTTCCAAGAAACGTATCCTGAGGTATACAGGGTATCAATGTATGCTACGAGCGAAGCCGAGGCGGCTCGCCTAGTACTCGTATAAAGGCGAACCGCTTTTATCATTCGCCGGCTAATAAAGGTAGCGATGCGCACAATGGGGACAAGGTACGCTATTAAATTATTTGGTTAATGAATACATAAGTTTAATTAAGGTCTCTTCCCTAAATTGGTTTTTGAGTGAATGCCGAGTTACGCAATTCTGTATATTAAATATTAATAATTGGTACAGAGAAGCGATTTAATAAAGATGTGTGCTAATAATCTCACTTCACTACCATGGATACCAAAAATTGTGCGAAGTGTAGAATGAAGGGGAATCTGAGGTGAATGGACAAAATCTCTACAAAATTGTCACCATGATCACCCGGCCGTATAATAACTTGTAGGTACAGTCAGCATCAGAACGAACTTGACTAGCAAAGTACTCAAAATTATCACAATACTAAAAACTTTGAGTCAAATCAAACTGTTTTATTGATTTAAATCGTATTATCATTCGAACTTAAGGTGTGTACTTACCAAATGTCAGAAAAATCAGTCAACACGGAGGGTACCCCCTCCACCCTCCCTGTTGTATATACCAATATATTAAGATCAATTTGAGTGCCTTCTTAGTCAAGATCGATCTGATACTGACTGTACTACGATTAGGATTAATGATAACAAAAAGAAACTCTGTAAAACGACATCTTAAAACGAAGTTTTACAACGCAAGGATTAAGTTACGTAAACGAAAGAGGATGTCGCAGTTGACATAAAAAAAAACTTTTTAAAGCAATAAGCTACAGTTGTGCAAGAATGTTTTGGTCGTAACTCAGAAGTTTCTCAAGGAGTACGAGGAAAACGCACTAAATACTATTAGAAATAGTTACTTAATGTTTCTTAAGTGAAATATTTTTTATTGGGACACGAGTAACCAAAATTCTTAAAGAAAAAAAAGGCGAGAAATAAAAATAACACAGGCACTCCGAGAGCACCGATCGAAGTGAAAACTTGGCCAATATTATGTAGTTTTAGTGTTTTTTTTCCTTCAGTGTAAAGACCAAAGGCTTGTTTTGCCTTGTCTTCTGGACCGACGGTATCTACAGAAACTCTCGGGTCTTACTGATTCCTCTGATAGGTCATAGGTCATAGGTCACGGTAACCACTTCCCGTCAGGTGGGATTTACAATAATGTTTATGGGACTAGCGCGATCATAGTATAGATACATACATATCTTTTTTTTTATACATCTTAGGTGGCAGACAAGCACACGGCCCACCTGATGGAAAGTGATTACCATGACCTATGAACGTGTGTAACACCAGTGGAGTCACATCCGTGCTGCCGACCCTGTAAGAACGGAAGAGATTTTGTGCCGTCAGTGTAGAGGACAAAGCAGGACAAGCCTTTGGTCATCCCAGTGACAGCACAAAAACTCTCCAGTGAGCTCTGGCTACCCTACTCACCGCCGGGAACACAACACGAAGTTATTATAACCGCGGTATTCTGTAGGGCGGAGGTACTTCCCCAGTCGGATTGCTCAATTGGGCGGAAATACCGCCGTGTCCTACCTCCTCAAAATAATATACATGTAAATACCTTTGATTTGCCTGACGATCAGATAAATAGCAAGGAAAAAGTCAGTTTGATTATAGTTGCCATTATCTGCCTAATTGAAATGAAAATACAGCCACTATATGAGCAAGTGTGTTGTAAAAGTTATTATCGACTAAGGATAGTTGTAACTATCCTCTCCCGAACGTTATATTTAATTTACGAGTACTCAGTCGAAGCAATCTGCTACGACTGGACAATCTAATTCTAATAGTTTCCAAAACAATTGTAACAAAGTGGTGGGCCGGTATAATTCAATCAATTACTGGCTTATTGTTGCTCTTATATGATTTTTATCGCCAGCCAAAAAGGAGGTGACCTTCTTTTTCATTATTTGCTTTATTTAATAAACCAAAGTACTGAAAATTTAATGACATAAGTAATACAAGATTTTTTTTAAATTTTGTTTAATCCTTTTCATTCACAAATAAAATATTTCACTCACACAATCACATAAAAAAATCAATAGGCTCACTATTACGTGGGACTGAATTCAATGATTGGTGAATTGTGGGTGTTAATTCATCTCTGCGAGGATAAAAGCGTGACTGTATGTATGTATGTATGTATAAAATATTTTGCGATAACAATCTAACAATTTTCTGAAATTCTTAATCAAAATACTTACCTACACATTTAATGTCTATAGGATATGTTAAAACATCAAAATTAATATTATTACAATAGCATAGAACATTGACCTTTAAAAAAATGTAATGACAAAATACTATCTTTTACCTGTATATAAAAATAGAAAGAGGTCACTTTTAAATACGGAAGCATTAAAAACGAGAAGCAAATCTCATTGCCAACCACAATCTGAAACGCGACTCTTGCAAAACATTTACACAATAAGACCAGTAGACCGTCAAGTTAATCATTTACCAATAATCCACCAAAACTATTGGTTCGTATCGAAATCATCTCAGAGCGAAGCAAAAAACCATCCCAAACAGACACTCACTTTCACTAACCCGCTATTTTTTTGCAGGCAAAGGCGAGGAAGTGAGAACATTCGGTGCATTCGAATCAGACAGTGCTGTGAATTAAAGTGAATGACCGTTGATCTAGTGAATAAGTGATTGTGTATGTAAATATTGCAACGTAAACGAGGCTCCATTGAAATGATGGTAAGTTCTATATTTAAAAATATTTTTTTTTATGAAATTGTGTGGTTCAGATATATATTATGACATTGCTACTGTCATTCGTGTATTTGAAGTCAACGACAATTTTTATTGTATATTTTTTATGGACTTAATATTAATCTTCACTTATTTATTCATAAAATGTCTTAATCAGTACCGAGAAGTTAAGTTTAGTTTTTTTAAGAAGAAAAGTTAAGTTTTTATATAGACTTTGTGAACAAGTCCATAAGTGGCAATATTTGCTGTCTTATTGCTGTAAAGTAAGTAGGGTTTGTAACCACTGAACTCGCCACAAAACCTTTTGGCTATATTAGGTAGATCATTCAAATAAAATAAAAAAATAAACCTTTTTGTTACTGTTTGAAACAGAAAAAATATACCTTTTTGTTTCTACTCTTTATTAAGTTAAGCAATAGTTCTGATTTTATTTCTTTATTTTAAACACATCGGCTCAATACTTACCGTGACCTTTGTCCTTGTCCACACATCAAAGAAAAAAAAACAATAACACGCTTCCTCGTCATAAATCCATTTGGCGCCAAAATGGCTCATTACTTTATTATTTATTGAGATCACAATGGGTGCTTAGAACATTATATTTGTACATAGTGCGTTGTGCTACGAAGACATAAGGATAAAAAGTAAGGGACCGTTTTGATTGCAAATTGGTTTTAATTATTTGTTTTTTTGAATACTAAGGTCAAAGTAATTTTAAAGTGTCAAACGGAACGCGGCTATTGTTTTTGTGGGTTTCCTTGACAATGAGGATATCATATCAATGAGTTCTGGTGCCAACTTGAAGAATGGCGCATCGCGGTATTTTTTTATTTTCCAAAATTGGAGTGAGTTCGAGATTTTATGTATAAAAATGGTGGATTTTTAGATATAATATCTTTGACAACGCACACAAGTGTGGAAAGTGGCAAATGACAGTGAATTGTGACTTTTCGTGTTGGTTCCAAATCTCCCTAGGGAGCTTCTAGTAAAGTCCCCACAATTTTACTGAGGACTGTAACTTGAAAAACTTGACCTTGGCGTCTCGCCATTAATAATTCTAAAGACATTTACTTGACATTGGCATATATCAATTACTTGCCAAAAGGGAGAAAAAAAAATCAGATCAATATTATTTTTTTATCCTTTAGTTTAAGGATTTCGTCTACAAATAAAATAGAATCAATAGAAGGGTTACTTAACTGGCTTAACACCAAAAATACAAACGTTTTTTAGGTTTACATGTCCGGTAATATCCGATCAATAATAGCCAAGCGGTTCAGAGACTCTTTCCTTTGCCGCAGCAGTGAGTTATACTTTACCAGCTCACGAGTTTCCTTATTCTTACTATCCCGGGTCCTTTAAGTGGAGTGTGAAAAAGCATCTGATGAGGCCGTCAAACTGAGTGCCACCATTGTAACATTCTACGTGCCTATAATGGTGACCCTCTTTCCCAAGACTTTGCCTTTAGCTTACTATTAGGTGATGTGAAGTCAAATTATACGATGGTAGGTGGTAATTTGCATTATTTCCAATGTGTAGGTATGCACTGTAGTGATCATAGAATAATAGATTGATATAAACACTAATCTTAAAGTAACTTCAGGTAATACGATTAGAAGTAGGTTATGGTTATTTAGGATCTAGAATACAATCAATGAAGCCTTTCGCAGTCCATTGCTGGACGTAGGCTTCTCCCAATGTTGGGAGGCATTGGCCTACTGTGTCCACGCTGACCAGACAGGTTGGTACAGGGTTTTGTTTCAAGTTTGCCCTCTCTCGCAATGATATCGTTTGCGTATTTTTCCATTAGTCGCCTCTTACCTTATCTTATCCTTCGAATGAGAAGGGATGGTGGTCTTGCATTCTTTCTCCATTCCCCCACGGAAAAGCCGTCTCTAAAATACGGATAGAAGCAACTATATATAGACAGATTTGATTTTTTGCGTTATGCATGAAGTTGATAGAACTTACAATGATTAAAAACAACTGGTCCATGTCCTTGCCTAGATTCTTTTCGTAATTCTTCTACAATTATGATTAAAGGCACTGAAGTTCATTAAACAGATTGTAGAGTAGTAAGACTAGTTATAATTGCACCAATGTATCTTGCATGGAGTTAATTCCAGCTATGAATTATGTAGTTACGAAATTCTTGACACGGTTCTTGCTCGGACGATGTTAACAGCTCGTATCGGAACATAAGTACTTAGGTAAGTATAGTTTTTTTTCACTTGAACGTGTTAGCCGTTATAAACTTATGAATATACATTGATATTGTACATTATTAGCTGGGTAATTTATTATTTCCTTCTTTCTTTTACTGGTAGTTCCGTTCTTATTAAGTGGAAGAAGAAAATAGTAGATTTTTTTAGATCGCTCTTTTTCTATTTCATCTGTAAGTAAGCTATGATGTCTACGATTAAGCACGATTGTTTAAAAGAGAATTGAAGATTCCTCTTTCGTCTACCAATTGCTGAAAAAGGAAGAGATTTATTATGATTTTCTAGCTTCTAGTATGGCGAGTGTTCCGAATAATATTTCTAAAAAGTTTCACTCTCTTATTTCCTTAACAGAACAACACGTTCAGAGCTGAGGCCTCACTGTCCTACAATGCAAACAAATGCACCCAGCATCAAGTGATTCATCACCTCTTTTCTTTGCCGTACTATAAAGACTTGAAATTCTTTACCAGCACATGAGGTTTCATTTTCCATCTTACTGTCCCGGGACTGTAAGATGGAAAATGAAAACTAATGACCCGGGTCCATTAAGCGAGGCGTGAAAAGGTATTTGATAAAAATCTTAGTGAAGAAGTGAGAGAGAGAGACAGGACAGTGACGATAACTTATTTCGAGCTATGTTTAACACAATTCTTCCTTCGATCTTTTCTAAAAAAAATCCTTTCCCCTTGTAACCGTTCCATTCCATTATACTCAACAACTTCTGTCCTGAATTTTTTTTCGTCACTTCTAATGCTCTGTCTAACAGAACCACCTCATTCCACACCAGGAAAATTCTTATTAGATTATTCCACCATTTTATATTACTAACATACTACGAACGTTACGGTAATTCCCGTAGAAATGATTGTGTAATACTTCACTAGCTCCGGAATTCGAATCTAGGACCTCAAGGTCGAGCACAAACTTGTCTCTTGTTAATTAATCCTGTAGGTAATTACTTAGAGATCCGGGAGGAAGCATCTATTCGAGTTATTATGAAGTTAAAGATCCCTCGCCACCTGCCGTCTAGCTCGATTATATTGTTTTAAACGACTTAAGAGAAGGAGGATTTGAGGTAATTCGTTTTTTATGTAAACATTCACATACATACATATTCACGCCTGTAAATCACCGAAGGAGTAGGCAAAAGTAGTTTAATTATCCGCGTTTTGCCACATTTCTTTAGGAGGGAAATAGACGTTAGTGTATGTATGTACAGATGTAGCAAAAACAAAATCGCGAGTAGATACAGTAAGCATCGTGTGTTGTGAACGTGATCGAGATCAAGTTTGTAATGAGAGTGAAATGGTTTCACTAGTGGGTTCACTGGTAATGCAGATACCTACGCGAAAAATCTTTTTCACTGTTCACCGCCAAGTTCTTCTGTGATCACGGTGCTTGCTACAGCGTCGAAATATTGGAAACTCAAAACAATACAACATGGTATCCCGATAACTTCAATACTAATGTATGTATGTATGTATGTATTTCACCAATAATAATTTTCGGCTCCGCGTACAATAGAGGGCAGTATCTGTCTAATCTAATACAGTAGTAGGTAAGTATTCCACCACACATGACATGATTGTTATGAACCCACCCCCTTAACAAGGGGTAAGGGGCAATCGAGATGTATACACCAACAACTTACAGAGGATTTAAAGCACCACGGTCAAAAATATGGTGCCAGCCCAATGACACCACTGGTAGTATCAAGGGTATTATTCTATCCCTATAACACCACCGGTAGTGTCAAGAGTATAAATCCCTTTGACAACATCGTTTGTGTCATTGGGTAGTGTCACATGGCCTTCATGTCCAATATTATGGGAATAAGCGAGCTATATTTGTGTTCAATAATCAATCAATCAATTAGCCCACCGCAGTTCACTGATGGACATAGGCATCTCCCAATGTGCGCCATTTTATCAGATCCTCTGCCTTCTGCATCCAGTCTGTCCCAGCCATCTTTTTCAGGCCGTCCGTTTTAGACAGCTAGATGCTAGGGGGCGTCTTACCCGGTCTCCACTCTAGGATTCGTTTGCTCCAAAGGCCATCGGTCCTTCGACAAACGTGGTCAGCCCACTGCCACTTCAGCAATAATATATTTCATTTAGTTAAATTTAGTTCACTAATATGTAGTGTTCAATAACATGTATTCACAAATAGCTATTGCAAAAAGTCATAGGTGACATTGAAGTTGGTTTTCCCTTTTTAGAACCTAGACTTTGTTCACAAACAATCACCATTAAATTTTTATTTCTCTTTTATGAACTCAGAACTAAACACAAAGGTTGCGTCTGCATTGTGTAATGACACTTTGTAGCTACGCATCTTGACAATGACCATCTAAATAATATATTATGGGTACTATACTTTAGGTATATTGTTTCTGTTGTATCCAAAGATTCAGCCTTGGGGCTTGAGATCCGGGACCTATGATTAGCTCGTAGTACACAAGAACAAAATATAATTTACAAGACAGACCTACCTGACTTCACTCGTGGCATAGTTCGAAACCCTATATCACGTTTGTAACCCGTAGTCCATTCGCTGAGTCCTTCTGATTGGTCGAAGGGCAATATTTTTTTCCCATATTTCTATAAATTGTTCCACGGACAAACCAAATTATCCGTGATCAATGCCACATATGCCCACAATGCACTATGGGAATCTGCCGGATTTGTTATTTGATAGCTTGTGTTAGAATAGGGTTGAGGATTGCATATATAATATTTTTAAACTATGAAAATATATTAATATTGTCAGAAAATAAATAGGCTACTTGATTTTGGCTACTGCAATTTCTTGCGCCAAACATAATTGTATTTGCAAGTGACGTCACTTGCCAGTCGCACGTAGTGCAATTGTATGAAGTGCACAAGAATTTAGCATTTATCTCTGTCTACGTTGCGTTTACACGTATATAGGTCATAACAAAAGTAATTTCAAATGTAATGAAGAACCTAAAAAGATAAGAAGGGTCAGATAGTCATAGTTTCAGCTTAGTTCCGTAATATCTTATTTTGCAAGGCATATTTTTACAGAATAACCTAACATTTTAAACAGTGTTGGGAAGAATCAGACGGCCTTGTCAAATAGCCTATTAGTATAAAAATCTTTATCGATTTAATCTAAAGAGTTACATTTATGTACGACCATTTTACCACCCACACATTAACCAAACAGCCCATGACAAAGTACCCCATTGGCGGCAGTAGGCTCGCCATATTACGTGTGATCAAAAATTCTTTAATGTCTCTATCTGGGTTCGGATGTGTTACAAAGAAAGTGGTTACAATTTTGTAACAATATAAATACATCGTTGAAATCGTTACATAATATCGACATAATGATAGATTGAGTGAGCTAAAGCATCATTACGACCCATTCAATTGAGATTCAGGTAGTTCACTAATGAGTGAGCTTACATTCTCTTTGACATGAAGTGGGATAGAACAAAAAAATATTAACGATGCCACTTGAGGTACAAAAAGCATCGACTATTACATGATAATAGATGGAATGGTAAATAATATAAAAGATAAACCAGTAGTCTAAAATGCAAACGTAATTAACTGCGACTGACAAGTGACGTCATTTGCTAGTATGATTTTGTATGAAATTATTCATATTGAAATTAAGTCACTCGTACACTTAAGTTCCAAAGCATAACCTTTGAAATCCATTATCTCAATATTTTGAAATTGCCACATATCCTGTCATTCACCCACACCTTCAGTAAAAGTGACTTAATATATACACATAAAATTATCGGTGTCGATTCGTCAAAACAGAGCCTTCCGTGACAGCTGGAACTACAAACTTGAAATTTTGGCAGGTGATACCTTTGATGATTGAAATATCCACTAAGAAAGGATTTTTGAAAATATCACCACAAATGGCGATAAAAAGTCGGTCATGTTTGAAGTAAAAAACATGAAATTTCATATAGTTTCAATGGTTATATTTTTTTTTTAATGTAGCTACAAGGAGGGCAAAATAAAAGACGAACACTTGTATGGACAGTTTATCCAGAATTCTTTAACAAATTTAATCCTGAGCGAAGCTGGAACCCGGGTTACTAGTTCAGTATAATGTAGCGAGTTCCTTCAACTGCCATCAGTGTAAATAAATTGAATTATTCAATATTCAGAAGTGGATTAATCTCAAATACGCTCCAGTGGGAGTTTACGCCAAAATGCTTTTTTTTTTTTAATTGCGCAAATCACACTGTATTGGAAACCAAAGTAAAGTTGAAAATATAACTAATTCACTTTTGTCATTATCAAAGTACGAATCAAAAAGTGAAATAGGAAGCAAAGAAATAGTAGCAGTAAAGTTTTCTATAAAATAGAGAAACACCACACTTTGAATTTCTCCAAACTTTGTCTACTGTTACCAATCCGAGTGCATAGTTTGCTAAAATATAATCATAATATCCTTTTCTTATTTAGGCATTGAAATGTTTTAACTGATGGTTCTATATAGCAATGGTGAAATTGAAGCTTTTGTGTACATTCAAACTTTATTGTTTATCTCGAAAATTACTTGACTAGTTTAGATGCAGTTTTCGATAAAACTTGTACACAAATCGAGGGAATATTCAATTTTAAATGAGTGAGAAGTATCAATCTATTTTGATTGTTAACTTTATGGTTGATGTGTATCTAAAATAGAATCCTCTTAAATGACACTCAATAAAGTTTTTATGGTCGCTTAGGATTAACAAAGCAATTAGAATATTTACTGCATGGTTACCCTACCTACATCTGTGTTTGATTACTATAAATGTGGGAAATAGATTAACAAATTGCTTATATGTAAATTCCCGTTTGTTTGTCTGCGGATAATTACAAGTGAAAGTACATAATATCCTATACATATTTGTCATAATATACTTAATGCAAATATTCGCGAAAATACTAACGAGGTTACTTGTGCGCTTAACCGCAAACAACGTACGTACACCTCATGATATAATTTGACCATAAACATAATCGTTTAATCGTTAAGATCAGAAAACTGGATCTGTTACACAATACAAACATCCTACAACTGAAAAATCGATCTAATTGCAATGAAATTAAGGTGTAAATTGAAGTAATAAACGTAAGATATCCGGATAGGGTTAACGCAAGGCATTGTAATCCTTAGCGATGTAGTGATAAAGTTTGGATTAAATTGTAGAGGCGTGAAGACTTGGCGAAAGTGTTTAGTGGTTGATTCAAATACATTTTTTTTACTCTCACTATTAACCGAAGCAGGCGCGGCGCCACGACGGTCATGGTCGAAGTCCTCGTGCACTTACTATGGAATAGGTACGTGAACGTGACAATGGGTAGGTAATTTAGGCTGGCGTTAATGGGAGCCAGTCTGTCTGTAAGCGTATGATGAAAGTTCATGGTTATATTGTTGCCGCGTCAATTTTCGTAATCGGTCTTTTTTGTTGTTCCCTTTCAGTTTTGGTGACAAGAATTTCAAATCTGGTGCACTTAGTTTAAGTGACATTTCTGACAATTCTGACATCATAATTTCGTTTAACGAGTAGCAAAGCAATTTTCGTGTGCAATTGAAAATAATAGCAAATTCAAGAATTCTTTTTTACTTCTCTTGTTACGGTTTATACCTATCTCTGAATAGATAATGACGAAATTGTCAAGCTTTTCGATTTAGGTACTAGCTGTCACGTTACTTGAATATACATTTTAATTAACTGTATAATTTTGATGTTCTGTGGCATTATTACTATGAAACTCGTGAAAAAAATTAATATAAACAAAGTAGACCAGAGAGGACATATTTCAACTGTTTTGAATGTACTTAACATCGTAATAACTAATAACTCTTATTATGTGTTAATATTACATCATCATCATAATCTAACTGCTCTTGTCCCAATTATTTGTGGTCAACATGTCTGCCATACCTTCCTATCACATGTCATTCCCTTAGTAACTTCCTTCTTTGCCATATTCTCTTTCATGCGATCCACCCATTTTTTTGGGGCACAACTCTGATTCAAGCCCTCCACATTCATACTTTGAACCATTTTTACAACATTACTTTCATCTCTTCTCATAGTATGTCCATACCACGACAGTCACTTCCTTCTCTGTTTTTCATTCACTGGTACCACTTTCAAACTTCCTCTAATATACACACTCACATTCATCTTAACATTCGTATCTCTGCTACATGCAACTGTCTTTCAATCGTCGCTTACAAAGGCACACATAACGATCCATACATTAATATTTATCTGCTCAAAATTGTGCAAGCAACTACTGCGTTACTGGTTTAATCACGATTTACGCCTAAGTGCAGTAGATTGGAAATTCTTATCACCAAAACTAAGAATAAAATAAAACCGATTCTGAAAATTGACACGGATAGCACCCGAATTACTTTTTTTTTGATAATAGCGCGATAAATGGTTTTTTAAAACAAAATACATTTCAGGGGGCATCACGGAATTGCGACTAACCAGCTTTGCTAAGGAGGGAAGTGAATTTATAACTTGTATTATTAACTAGTTGTTCAAGTTATCAAGTTAACTAACCGTAGTTTGAGCGCAGATAAACACAGTATTAAATATAGGTTCTTAACATTGATAGATTATAACTAACATTTTAAAGTGGATGTACAGATTTTTTTTTTTTTTACGTGCGCAAAATCCCCACGGATACCTCCCCACCGGAGCCGGTGGAGGAGGTTATGTCGGACACGAACCGACTAAAACGCACGCCGCCTGTGGGTCGTTTTGGTTGCCGAAGGTGAGGTTGACAGGCATATCCCTCGCACCCCGGCCGACCCAGGGCCATCTCTCACGATCTGGCCCTCTTCTCGGGTGTGGGGACTACAGAGTCCCCAACTCATCCCCGGAAACAGGGAGGCGCGCCACGCGCGCCACCGCCGCGGCCTGCTTCTGCCAGGGTGACAGGCGGCTTCACCTGTCACCCCCAGGCCGGCGCTCATGGGGGGCGGAGGTCGTTCATCGACCTCCGACGCCCGAGTTGCCTTCGTACGCGGGCAGCTTGTCTTGCGATCCTAGTGGATGTACAGATTAGCATTGTGTTATTATCAAACTTTGACGTTTGAAGAACTCTTGTTTATGTTTGAAGTAAACTTAGCAATAACAGAGTCCTATAATAAACAACTCTTCCTCTCTAGATAATATGTCATGAACGTCAAAATTCTTGTCAATCCTATTCATTGAACATTCTATTCCTTTATTCTTATATTCTGTTCTTCTATTCTATTCTGTAACATTAACTGCACTGCGGCACTTTAGACACAAATCACTGACACATATAGAAGGCTTATTTGCATTGTAGGATTTGGTCCATGCTATTAATATATGTATTTCTCTGTTGTGCTGTTTTTTTTTTTTTAACGTGGGATCTTTTCGTTTCATTTATTTATTACTAGATGTTTAGGGTAAGTTTAATGTAAGTGTGAGTTTAATTATTATTATTTTCCTTCTTTCTTTATTCTACAAAAAACAACGCCACTTGTCTCGGGGGCTATTGTAGTGACTTAACAAATGAGTGATTATTAACCACTTTCTCTACGTTGCTAACGAGACCCTAGCCTCTACATGATTGAACATCAATCATGGAAGTCAATGTCACTGAACCATAATTTACCTTCCTGCACCAAAAGAAATTGAATATTACAAGCAAACCTGTTCCAACTTCAAATAAAGTAGCTAAGGTTAGCAATAAGCATACATACATATAATCACGCGTTTATCCCCAGAAAGTTGGATAAGCCTATTGCCGCTTTCCGGGCACATAAGCATCACATATGCATATGTGGCTGAGTCTGCTGTATAACTACATACATTTGTCTGATGTTAAACAGCCTTATCCCAAGTCGTATTGTACGACACTTTATGAGAAGAGATAGGGTGACCTAAATTCTACTCTGCCGGGAACCACTCCCGGCAGAGTAGAGGCTTTATATAAATATGCTTAAAAATATTCCTATATTTTTGGAAGCACTGTATTAGGTGTGTTCTCTCCTTTTTTTTTTTTTACGTGCGCAAAATCCCCACGGATACCTCCCCACCGGAGCCGGTGGAGGAGGTTATGTCGGACTCGAACCGACTAAAACGCACGCCGCCTGTGGGTCGTTTTGGTTGCCGAAGGTGAGGTTGACAGGCATATCCCTCGCACCCCGGCCGACCCAGGGCCATCTCTCGCGATCTGGCCCTCGTCTCGGGTGTGGGGACTACAGAGTCCCCAACTTGACCCCGGAAACGGGGAGGCGCGCCAGGCGCGCCACCGCCACGTCCTGCTTCTGCCAGGGTGACAGGCGGCTCCACCTGTCACCCCCAGGCCGGAGGTGTGTTCTATCCTATAAATTGTCAATCAATCATCAATAAACTAGCCTGTTGCAATCCATTGCTGGACGTTAGCCCCTCCTACGAAAGTAAAAACCATATCAATACGTTGCATAGTTTTGAAGATCTAATTACCCATAGAAATGATAGGCAGACCTTACTGGAGAGTTATTATAGGATTGGCCGCACGAATGTAACACCGGTCATGTAACACACGGTAATCACTTTTCATCAGGCAGTGTGCTTGTCTACCCACCTAAGTGGTATAAAAATATTATTTATTTAGTTCTTTATTTCTAATATAAAGCATAATGATAATCGTCCTAATCTAAAATGAAAGCAAAAACTAGCAATGGCTTTTAGATTTTTTTATCTAAAAACATTACCACCGATACCTTGCCAGAGCTGACGGGTGCCGGACTTAAACCGACCAAAACGCTCGCCGACTAGGGATCGTTGTGGTCTTCCCAGAGGTGAGGTTGGCAAGCATATCCCTCGCATCTCTGCCGAATAGAAGTCATCTTTGATTACGTATAACCTAAAACTATTGATAAAAACAGGAATAACTAAATTATGTGGATAAAAGATTATTTTCTACTGGTCAATAGGTGTTATTGAATCCCAACATAGGCAATAGAAAGCGTAGTTTAAAGGCATTTGCTAGCTAATAATTGAAATGTACTATAATTGACTATAATTTAGCATAAAGACTGAGTCATAGTATAAATATAAGTAATCTTAGTGCTCTGAAACAGTAGTTACTTTCTAATATAAATAAACGCTTTTGAGGTAGATATTTTGTATTCGTAATATCAATGAAAAGCGAAGTTTAACCCAGCTTTCGATTTGGCACATTAGGAGTTAGAGTGATAAGCTAGATAAGATTAATGAGAGTGTTTTCGTTATCGTACATCAGACTAATAGTGTAGTAACTTTATAGAGTAATTGATACAATTCTCCAATCTCTTCTAATTTAAATTAAACCGTGTCTTATAGGTCAAGTTATGTCCTCTCCGATCAACCTAGTACGTATACAAAACCAAGGCAAGCCGATTGTAGCCAGATTCTCAGTCTTTCCCGATGCAAAATGTAATTTTATGTAGCGACATATTTAAAAATGCTATGACACCACATGCTGCCTGTTCCTCCAAAGATCGGTCCAGGAAAAAGTTGTCTGGTAGAGATCGCAGTTGCGATAAGACCGCTCATTGTACTTTATTACTTCATGTAAAATTATATCGTATGTGTTTGTCTGTTACTCCAATAATCAGTCCATCAAAAAGTCAAAAGGTCCGGGGAGGACTTGTGGACCCTGTGGTCCCCACACCCGATGAGGGCCAGATCGAGAGAGATGACTCTGGGTCAGCCGGGTTGCGAAGGATATGCCTATCAACCTCACCTTCGGCAGCCAACAATGACCCACAGGCGCTGTGCGTTTTAGACGGTTCGAGTTCGACATAAGCTCTTCCACCAGCTCTGGCGGAGAGGTGTTGGGATTTTTTGGCACGTAAAAAAAAGTCCATCAAAAGGTAGTCTGATAGAGATCGCAGTAGTGTTAAGACCACCCATTGTACTTTATTACTCCACGTAAAATTATATTGGATGTATTATTTACTGGTGTACAATCCTTACTAATATTATAAATGTGGAAGTAACTCTGTCTGTCTGTCTGTCTGTCTGTCTGTTACGCTTTCACGCCTAAACCACTGAACCGATTTTGCTGAAATTTGGTACAGGGGTAGATTAGATCTTGGGAAAGGACATATGTTATGTTTTGTCGCAATAACCGACATCTACGCGGGTGGAGCCGCGGGCAAAAGCTAGTAAATTATATTTCTATTCTATTCTAAAAGCTAGCTAGGTTCTAATTGTTCTTTTTTTGTTTTAATCATAGAACTTTAAAAAATAAGATTCTTATTAGGTACTTATCTATCTCATTATTCAGAGTGGTTAACGTTCGCATCGTAGGTATTCGGAATAGTTCAGTATCTTTCGAATTTAATATCTTCTGGGTAACTTTACCAATTTTTCCTTTCATAAAAATCTCATTTGGGCTATGAGGAACTTTTAGAAACAAAATTGCCATACCCACTTATCGTGTCCAATTTTCTTACATACAAGCATCAAAGCTAGTCCCAAATATAATTAACTGACTGTTGCCCGCGTCTCCGCTTGCGTGAATATCGTTAATCGCGACCAAACGTAGCTTATGTCCTTTTACAAGCTCTAATCAAACTTTGTATCAAATTTCATCAGAATATCTTCAAAAATAAGAAACTTATATTTAAAATTTCATCCTCTATGTCCCTCCTTTAACCCCCTTTTTCGCAATAAAAGATAGCCATGTCCGTTTCTAAACTCTAATCTATCTTGGTACCAAATTTCATCAAGATCAGTTCAGTGGTTTAGGCGTGAAAGTGTAACAGACAGACAGACAAAGTTACTTTCATCATCATATCAAGTGCTCACCCCTGCTTCCCCGGAGAGTTAGGCACACCTCACATTTCATCAATCATTGTATTCGGTCCCACATAATAAGGGGTTTTTTTTTTACTTGTGCAAAATCCCCACGGATACCTCTCCACGGGAGCAGGTGAGAGAGGTTATGTCGGACTCGAACCGACTAAAACGCACGCCGCCTGTGGGTCGTTTTGGTTGCCGAAGGTGAGGTTGACAGGCACATCTCTCACGATCTGGCCCTCTTCTCATCTGGGCCTTTTCTCAAGAGTTGATAATTATAATTCGCATTTTAGGTGAATTGTGCCAGTCTCAATGTTCACTCAAGCTTTAAATTTACTGTGTCTTATTGCAAATTCCGCGTGGAATGTCATACGAAACGAGAAATGCGCGTAACAGCCAACAGTTGTTATATTATATACCCCGACAAACGTTTCGCGGAAACAAACGTAAATGACTATTATAAAAGAATAAGTAAGTAAAGTGTAAAGTACGTACATTATAATATAAGATACGGAAATCGGTACACACTGTTGTGTAAGGAGAAGATACTAGTAATCATTATCCTCTAAGTCTTTTCCCGAATCAGTTGGAGTTCCGTGAAGCAACTACCATATGACCTCCACAACCTGTATGGATCTTTTTTATACCACTTAGGTGGCAGACAAGCACACGGCCCACCTGATGGAAAGTGGTTACCGTAACCTATGGACGTTTGTAACACCAGAGGAGTCACAGTCGCGCTGCCAACCCTGTAAGTACAGAGTTTCTGTGCCGTCAGTGTAGAAGACAAAGCAGGACTAGCCTTTAGTCTTCCCACTGACAGCACAAATTCTCCAGTGAGCTCTGGCTACCCTACTCACCGCTGATATCATAGTTCTGTAGATAGCCTAGTTTGTCGGATTTTTTTGAGTTCTAACTAACCGTTCCGAATGCCACAAATGTTCGTATGGCAACTGGGACCGGTGACATACCCGCAGGGCAGGAGTTGACAGGTGAAACCACGTGTCACCCTAGTCGAATTAGGCTGCGGCGGCGCGCCTTCCCATACCTGGGGAATAGATGGGGACTCCGTGGTTCTCACACCCAAAGAGGGCCAACTGGACAGAGGTAGGCTCTGGGTCGGCTGAAGTGCAAGATCATTCTTTGACCCTAAGACGGCGTGTTTTTTAGTCAGTTCAAGTCGACATAACTTTTCCCACCTGCACCGTGGGGATTTTGATTTTGTGGGCATAATAAAAAATGGGTACAACGGCTAATCGTTTACGTCTAGGTACGGAGGATTCTCACTGTGTTAAGAATTATAACCGATCCTAAGACTCTCCTGGATA
The DNA here is from genome assembly GCA_963662185.1 of Eilema griseolum. Lineage (NCBI taxonomy): Eukaryota > Metazoa > Arthropoda > Insecta > Lepidoptera > Erebidae > Eilema > Eilema griseolum. The sequence continues at coordinate 10,429,178 of OY759239.1, read as the reverse complement.
GTATTACTTAACCTTGCTGGTGCTGGTTACCACATTGATGCGAGCCGAACATTACTCGTATGTATTATATATTCTTTCACAAATATTAATCAGTGAAATCGTTTAATATGTATGTTTATAGAAACACTTCAATGTTGAATAATTATAAGATATCCTTCAAAGGTTTAATTATTTGCACGGAATTACATAATAACCTATTCGATTTCTACCGACCTACTTATAGGTACTTGTGTTCGTTCTCCGTTCATACTGGAAAAATCACGCCCCCTCTAGATAAATAGCAATATGCTTGTATAAGAGAATAAAAAAATATTCTACAACATTCTACACAACACTGTCTAGACCCATGGTAAGCATAGCTTAACTAGCTTGTGCTATGGAATCTAAAATGCGGATAAACATGCTCAGATACCTTTTTAAATACATATATATTAGACATAGAAACACCCAGACCAATGCAAATATACATATTCGTGTATACAAATATTTGCGCCGAGCAGGACGCTCTACCGCTACGCCACAGACGCTGTCAATTGTTACTTATTGTACTATAAAAGTTTTAATGAATTTTAAACGGAATATTTTACACACTACACAACCCTTAGTTACTATAACTACTTCTCTACTATGCAAAGGTTTGCTGGGAGAGAACTCATATTGAGCTAAGCTCGCCTTTGTACATGTTTCTTGTAAATATTATTTCTTAGCCTCGTGTTTCCCGGCAGAGTAGAATTTGGGCCACCCCATCTCTTCCCATGCAGTGTCGTACAAGGCGACGAGATATATACAGCCCAGACTCAGCCTCAACTGCATGGCTCGAGTTGACAATAGCGCCCGGAAGACGGCAATAGGCTCACCCCCTATTACGTGGGACCGAATACAATTATTGATGAAATTTGTGAAACCCTCCGGGGATAAATGCGTGATTATATGTAAATATGTATGTGTATCTCTTGAGTGCAATAAAGAATAAGTTATTTGAGGACAAACAATATCACAAACTGTTAAATAGATTATTCTATTGTAGAAAAAACCCATTTGTTTACCGAATAAATGAGCGACATGCTCTTCGTTATTTCACTTATTGTTTTCTTCTAAATATATAAAAAGCGTCAACGGCATTCTGAAGGTCATCAGTGAGAAGCCGTGTTGCGCTATCATGGCGCATTGGGTGCGTATACATATGCATGTTCCCTGTGCGTCAGGAGGGCGGGGCCGGTATATGAACAGATTTTTTTTTTTTGGGATTTTGTGTTATTTTGTTACTAACATAGCTTTTAAGTGTGTACTACTAACATTGTTTATGGATCAAGGTCCGAAATAAAGTTTTATTATTATTATTATTATTATTATAAATATTATAAGAAATATATATGAGCAATACTTATATACTATTCAGTTTTTTTATTAAAAATGGCTGCGTGTTCTGATAAATTAAATTAATCTTAAAACTGATGAATAGAAAGTCATTAACACATTAATAACAGCTCTGATCCTGAAATACAACTTTTTAATAAACTTACAGGTGACGAAGCATCAATCTTGTAATGCATGCAATTAATAAAAGATACGTGTGTGAGATCAATTGAATGATATACTTATACAAAAATATACTCTAAAATTATGAATAACTAAATTATTATAACATTAATAGGCATGTAATTAATGACAGCATACATATTTCAAACAAAGTTAGATCTAAATTACTTCATATAAATAAACTTATTACTACAATTGCTGCTCTTAATTCTACTTATCCACAATAAAGCCCCTGGTGTTGCATACGTCTATAGGCCACGGTAACCACTTCCCATCAGGTGGGCCGTGTGCTTGTTTGCCTCAAAAGATGAGAAGGAATAGAGAGAAAACTATGTACTCTGTCATTTTGTAGCGGCGACCATCTTGGACCGATTTTTATCAAACATTGCTAAGAACACTCCCGACTAATATACCTTTCTAACCAATAAAATTCAAATCGGTTCATCAGTTCAATAGCTACAATGCCACAGACAGACGCGCACACACACACACACACACACACACGTCAAACTTATAACACCCCGTCGTTGTTTAAAATTGTAACATATGAAACACTACATTACTACAAATGGTAGATTCTTTGTCAAGTTGCTTTCCCCTTCTGATAAATGAGACAATGGCCGTTATATAAAGCTGCTAACATTACAATACCGGTTCTAGTCGCTTTAGAAAGACTAAGGACACTTGATATATTGTGTTCATGTGAAATTAGTAGGTTAATATCGAAGCTACGATTAGTATTTATTTGATTTACTTACCACTAGTACCTATATCTACTAAATCTATACTAATATTATAAAGTTGCAGAGTTTGTTTGTTTGAACGCGCTAATCTCTGAAACTACTGGTCCGATTTGAATGATTCTTTCAGTGTTGGGTAGTCCATTTATTGAGGAAGGTTTTAGGCTATATATCATCACGCTACTACTTAAGGGAGCGACGCATTGATAATAAATGTTAACAAATCCGGCAATTTTTCATACATATTTTGAAGACTAAAACATACGGGATCAAAGGGATATGAAGCTTCAAAATATACCCCGGGCGAAGGTGGGGTGAGTCAGCTAGTAATAGATAAATGTAGCGGATATGTAGCCGCGTGGTCCCCGACAGAGTAGGATTGGGACCACCAAACATCAGACAGATATATACAGCTCAGACTCTGCCTCTGATGCATGGTTTGAGTCAATAATAGTGCCCGGAAGACGGCAACAGGCTCCATATTACGTGAACAGGTCTTATGGGCCTTCAATGATTAGTGAAATATGGGTATTCATTCACCTCTGCCTAACACTCCGGGGACAATAGCGTGACTATATGTTTGTATGTATATATGTATACAGTCAGCATCAGTTCGATGTTGACTAACAAAGTACTAAAAATCGATTAAGATAGAAAAAATTGAATCGGTTCAGGCGGGATCCGAATAGTTAGCATACTAAATAGTTTATTCAAAATGTTCTTAATATCTTGGTACCTTTGTTATGTTCTTAGAACCTTTTATAGGAGGTAGGGCACGACGGTATTCTCGTGTGCTTGTCTGCTACCTAAGTGGTATTAAAACACAAATCTAAATATTTTATCTGTATTCTAAAACCTATAATAAAAGTTAGTTAAGCTATAGTTTGGGCCAAATTAACGGTATGTAGAATGTCCTAAAATATTTTTAGCTTTAAATTTCAAACTCTCAACAGAATATAAGAATTTATTTTGCCTACTTATTACATTACCAAAAAACGCGGGGAAAGTGGGCTCAATATTTTTTTGAATAACTTTATAAACCAGGTCGCTATATTTTGAGTTGATTGCTGCGAATACGTAAACGAGTATTCAATTTTGTTCCATCCCACAAAATGACCCACTAACTATTTCCATCAAAAACTGGATCCATGACCACAACTTGTGAATATAGGGTAAATTTTACGTTGGCTGGAGATAAAATGACGCCTGGAAATATGTTTTTTATTTAAATGAAAAACTCATTTGAATTTTATTAGTTTTTTATACCACTTAGCAGACAAGCACACAGCCCCCCTGAAGGAAAGTGTTTACCGTGGCCTATGGACGTGTGTAACACCAGAGGAGCCACACCCGCGCTGCCGACCTTTTAAGCACAGAGTTTCTGTACCATCAGTGTAAAAGACAAAGCAGGATAAGCAAGTCTTCCCACTGACAGCACAAATTCTCCAGTGAGCTCTGGCTACCTTACTCACCGCTGGGTACACAACACAAAGTCATTATGGCCACGGTATTCTGTAGGTATTCTGTTCGATTTCACATAACTAATTGCGAAGATTGACGAAAAATGTTTTGGACATTGTAAAGGTCTATCAGATAAACTTCAGGCTGGATTGTGAACTTTAGTTTAATAAAAGAAAGTGATTCTTACTGGAGCGAAATATTGTATGGCCGTTTTGTATTATGAAATAACTTTTGTGTCTATTATGCAAAGGTCATCTCATATTCTGTAGTGGGCTTGAGTATAAATATTTAAATATATAAAACTGCCTACAGGCGCACAATTTTCATGCGAAACCCTTGAGAATCTGAAAGACGTTTTATCAATTAATTTGATTGTTAAACACGTTTTCAAAGAAAATTTATATTTGTTATTAAGTTTCTTTGTTACATTGTTTTGTCGGATAAAGAGTCGATAGAACAAAAAGTAGCTCCTATGAATACAGAGGCTCAGCTTTTGCTGGAGTCTGCCCACATGGATTTTAGTATAATATGACCTAAGTATAGTGTTTGAATATAGGTATTTAAACTATCATGGTCACTCACATCAGTATCAAAAACAACCGGGAACAAGCCAAAACAAAATCGCGAGTGGATACGTAAGCATCGTGTGTCGTGAACGTGATTGAGATCGGGTTTGAGTTTGTACTGAGAGTGAAACCAGTGGTAGTGCAGATACGCGTATCTAGTAGTAAAAGAACTAGAAAGAGGGTAGATCGATATAATTACTCTTAGAAAAAACTGTTTCTCTGTTCACGGCCACTACTCCAGTTCCTCCGTGATCGTGGTGCTTGCAACAGCGCCGAAATATCGGAAACTCAAAACAAAGAAACATGGTAAATATCCCGTTTATTTTGATACTGATATAGTGTTTGAAATCGTGATGTCACATGTCAGAAATGTTTATTTTCTCGATGACTAAAATGATCTCATTATCACAGTCAAAGTAACCCTCACAATATTTTATGAATAGGAGCAACGGGTGGGAATATTTTGCCAAGCTCCAATAGTGACATTCCATTCTTTTCTTTCGCTTAGCCATATCCTGCATTATTTCGGGTCGTCTCTCCGCGTCATCCCCTTATGCTTCAGTTTTTGGGTTCTATTGTTGTTATATTATTATTTATATAATAACATAACTTAATAGTATACGTTATGATAGTATCGTCAATAAATATTTTGATTGAAATGACAATTTGACCACTAATGTCAACTTTCAATGTAATTAAAATTATATCATTATTTAGATATAAAGTGCCGGCAGAGTATAATTTGGACCACGCCATCTCTTCCCATTCGGTGTCGTACAAGGCGACTAAGGGATAAGACTGTTTAACATCAGACAGATATATACAGCCCAGACTCAGCCAGAGGTGCATGGCTCGAGGCAACAATAGTGCCCGGAAAACGGCAATAGGCTCACCCCCTATTACGTGGGACCGAGTACAATGATGGGGAAATGTGGGTGTTAATTCACCTCTGCCTAACCCTCCAGGGATAAAGGCGTGATTATATGTATGTTAGATATCTTTTTCTCTGTGTTCATTTGGAGGTTTTGCCATACTCGCCACGCTTGGCAAACGGTTTGGCGAGCGCGGTATTAAGTAAGAATATATTACAACGACGCCGCTGCCCATCCTTAGGTCCAGGTGAAATTACGACCTCATGATGGCCACCGGGAAGCGCTGAATGCGGGCTGCTTTAGATCGGTCATTCTGGAAGTCTGTGGGAGAGGCCTATGTTCAGCAGTGGACTATGTGTGACTGACATGATGATGATGATGTTAGATATAAAGTTGGTTGTGGAAGTCAGATGGCCGTCGTTTCACGAAAATAAAATCTAATATTAGTCAAAACTGCAATTAGAATGGGTAAAGAGGACTACAGAGCACGCCACAGAGATTAACGCTAGTAGTATGAAGAAAAAGGTATTCATTTTACTACACAAATACAATTTTACAAAACACTTTGTCTCCACATAAGATCACCTACTTTGGCGTCTGCTTTATTATTTTCAGCAAATAGAAATGCCATACCATTCGTTATGCACAAACTACATGTAAAGTTTTATATGGCAATTTTCTACTTGTGATTTTGTAGGTCAGCTCAGCGTCAGAACGATCCTGACTGCAGTCTCAAAATGATATTAAAACCAAGGTATGAAGAGCAAATCAATCGTTTTATTGATTTAAACCTTATTGCTGTCCAAACTGAAGGTGCGTACTAAATATCAGAACAATCAATCAAAAGGATAGGGAGAAAATCAAGGCATTAAGCTCATTTTGAATACTGTGTTCGCCAAGATGAATCTGATTCTGACTATACTTTTATGTATTTGGGCAGCAATTCTGTCCACCTATTAATGGTGTTGATTGATGGCACTTAGTGGAATTTGTTTTTAAACATATTGAGAACTCACTGGTACTTTTTCACAGTATTTTTTATGTAAACCTTTGAGGATGCCGTAGGGAAAAACCGATCAGCTCTGTTGACAAATAAAAATACTGTGGAAAAGTATAAGTGAGTTCTCAATTCTGTGCAACTTGGCGTGCAACAATGTCGCCTAGCGGATACTAGGCTTTTGAATTTTCGGTAGCTTAGTGGTTAAGCAGTCAGTTTTACCATTCTTCAATCCTTGCCATCACACTACCAGTTAAGCAATTAGCTTGTAGTGTAATATGACCAGGATTTGAACCCCAAACAATTAGCTGGAAGGGTTAACGGTAATATTAGTAATTTCGATTACTAATATTCTTTAGAAAAAGGTGTTTACCCAAGCTATTACCTATTAAATAATGTGTGTACTTACAATAATCAAAATAAGATAATAGCATAATGGTTTAAATTACCTATTCTGAAGCCTTAGGCTTTATATACCTACCAATTAGAAGCTTACTATAAAGTATATAAATAATTTATGATCATTACGACGATAGCATTTAGTAGTAACCTACTTAAAAATATCAAAACATATTTATCCTTATATAGATTAATTTAATGAATATACGAGCATATATAATGAAGACAAGGCGAGCTACTTTGAAGCTAATAAAACTGCATCGCGCTATAAAAGTTTGCACACATTGTTGTCAAGTATCATAGGACTAGCTATACGTAGTACTATCCAGGGTCAGCCGGGGTGCGAAGCAAATGTCTTATTGGGGCGACCTTACTCAACAGTATTTGTTACCCGAAATAGTGTACGGTTTTAGTCGGTTTAAGTTCACCATGACCGGCTAGCGATGATCTAAATTTACAATAGGCTTGTAATAATAAATTATAGATAGATACAAATAAAAATACTTGATGCATTTTTTGTAAATACATACCTACATACTATGCAAAGACAATATTCGTACATATAAAATATTAACACTAAATCTTAATCGAACTTGTAACAATATAGGTATTTAAACTATCATGGTCACTGACATCAGTATCAGAATAAAGTCCGTCCATTGTATCCATTCTTTTGTATCGAGATCGGGTTCGAGTTTGTGGTGAGAGTGAAACCAATAGTAGTGCAGATACGCGTAATAAAAGAACTCGAAAGAGCGTAGATCGATATAATTACTCCTAGAAGGAAAAAACTTTTTTTTTGTTCACCGCCACTACTCCAGTTCCTCCGTGATCATGGTGCTTGCAACAGCGCCGAAATATCGGAAACTCAAAATAATGAAACATGGTAAATATCCCGTTTATTCTGATACTGACGAACTTGTAACTTCCGATACGGAATAACTCAACAGGGTTATAGAACGGGGCTTTGAATTCAACAGCGCGTGTTACTTGAGCCATGCCCATAACAGGAAAAAAGGTAAACAGAGTCGGCGTAATAACTTTTACTACTAACCGAAAATTGCACGTTACGCAATACACGCAATGCTACTACGGCAAGATTTACTACAGTTTATCGTGCACGGTATCCCCGTGCAGATTATGACTGTGCACATTTTATTCCAGTAGCATTCTAGTCCAGCGACAGAGTACAGTGCTGGAATGCTACTGGGATCAAGTAAACCGGAACGTCTAAATCCAGTCCAGGGACTAGATTGATGGTCTACTTATTATTAAAGTATTAGGTACTTTTTTTTACTTGCGCGAAATCCTCACGGATACCCCCCTCCCCCCACCGGGCGGTGGAATAGGTTATGTTGGACTCGAACCGACCAAAACGCACGCTGCCTGTGTGTCGTTTTTGGTTGCCGGAGGTGAGGTTAACAGATATATCCCTCGCACCCCAGCCGATCCAGGGCCGTCTCTGTGGGGACTACAAAGTCCCCAATTCGTCCCCGGAATTGTGAGTCGGTGAAGTGTGAGTCGCACTCGCGCACCGAGGGTTCCGTAACTTAAGTACCTATACGCAATATATAACTTTGATTTTTTTACAGTTTCAAGATGTTATAGATCTGAGTATTAGGTATGTATTTCAACATGATACCTCTACGCATTCCTGAGAAAAAAGTCTTGACAGACAGACAGACAGACAGACGGACAACGAAGTGATCCTATAGGGGTTCCGTTTTTTTATTTGAGGAACGGAACCCTAAAAAGAGATAATTGATGCAGCTTCACTGTATAGATATAAGGTTTAATCACATATAGTTAATTATTTATTTATTAAATATTTTTTTAATTTAATAATTTTAGTTTATTTTAGTACTTACCTAATAATAGTTTCTAGTTTTAAATTTCATATAAGTAGTATTATTTCTGTAGTGTACAAATCTTCTTAATTATTGATTTTCGATAAATAGGCAGGTGATATGTAAAAAGTACCTTATTTGACTGATTCCTGAACAATCTCAACTGCGCTCTCTATTTTAATGCTATATAAGGCTATATAACGATATATATATACACATAACAACACCTCTTGGGCACGGTACCAGTAGAGATCGATGGGGGAGGAATTTTTCGATGCCTAAAATTGAAGTCTCTCTCTTTTTCTCTATTCGATTTTTATATATATTGTATACTTAGCATAGTTTTATATAAATTTGTAAGTAATTGTATATTATAATAGCATATTTTATGTACCACAACTAAAGTTACTTACAATTGGAACACGAACACTATAGGATGAATAGCTACACTTTCTAGTGACCTGAGATGGATAGTGTTTATTAATGGTTGGAAATCTCACAATAACTCAAGTACCAAGGTTTGCGTACTTAAATGCCACTTTGTGTTTTGAGGTTAGTGGACCCTAAAGTGATTTCGCACAGCTGTTAAGTTCCAACCTTTGTAGACCTGGTGGCACTTGTAAAACATACATATAATCACGCCTTTGTTCCGGAGGGTTAGGTAGAGGTGAGTTAACCCCATAATATTTTACTAATAAATTTAATAAATAGTATTTTTCATAGTTCCATCACGTGAATCCTCAATTTTTTGCGTTTTACTCATGTGAAATACAGATAAAAATCTTAATTTTATTTTGTAAAAATAAATATTTATAATCCATCTTTTTGTGAAATAAATTTTGTATAATCATTATTTACGTATAATCATATCCAATACATTTCATATATTTTTGTAATAGCTGTCAAATACCCAATTAGGCTTAGTCCTTTTTTGCATGGAACTGAAAAATATAGTTTTTTTATACCACTTGGGTGGCAGACAAGCTCACGACCCACCTGATGGAAAGTGGTTACCGTGGCCTATGGACATGTGTAACATCAAGGAAGTCACATTCGTGCTGCCAACCCTGTAAGCACAAGAGTTTTTGTGTCGTCAGTGTAGAATAATGCACAACAAGCCTTTGGTCTTCCCACTGACAGCACAAAAACTCGTGTGTTAAAATCCCTCTTCTTCCGACTTCGGGGATGTATGAATGATTTATGTTTGTTTAAGTAGCCTGGCAAAGCAAACAAATAATGAAAATACACCACGTTATATTACGATTATAGAAATATTCTTGAGTGATTCAAACTCTGCTGGGATTAATTTTACGATATTTCTCACCAAGAAAATATACTAATAAAAATCTCTTCAACTTCCTTGTAATATCTTATAATCACTCATAATCGTTAAAAATACTGAGGCAGTTATTGGCCTTTCTATCTCTTTGTTTTCAATCTTGGAAAAAAGCTTAAAAATAATTTGTTTTGACCTTAATTTTTATTTTGTACAAGCTACGCCCACGTACAATTTGGATCTCGTTCTTGGAACCCACGGGATATATTTACAGAAATAGACATTCTAACCATAGTGTCATAATATATTTTCGAGAACTATGTATTTCAAACAATCAATTAGCCCACCGCTGGCCACTGCAGGACATAGGCTTCTTCCAATGGATGCCATTTTTCCCGATCCTCTGCATCCAGTCTAACCCAGCTACCTTTGTCAGGTATTTAAGGACCATTTATTTAAGGAAAAATATTTCAAAATTTTCAAGAGTTTGTGACAGGTATAACATCATAAATATTAGACACGAAAGCAATCTTGTAGTCTGTGATAGTAGACATCAAAAAAATTGTAATTCTTTCCTGGGCAACGGTATACGATGTCAGCGCTTTTAACAAACTCTCTAATGGGATTAGGGATATAGCTGTGAATACATTTTAAAGTGTAGTTTAAAGTAAATTGTGCCAGACAGATTATTATAAAATACAAGAATATTATGATCAACAAGCAAAGCTTAATAGCTCACTATGGCAGCATGGATACAAGAGACGTGATATCATCTCTAAGATAATTACATTAAATAAATTATAAAACAATATATAAATAAACAAATCAGCTGCGGTAGCCTAGTGGTATGGGTAATGGACTGCTGAGACGAGGTCTCGGGTTCGATCCCAGGTATAACCATGGCACACACCGTGTGTATTTATCGCAGGTTTATAAGTGCCCGGTTAATGGCAATAGGCTCGCCACCTATTACATTGGGACCTAAACATAAACTGGCGACACATTTCGCCAGTTTATGTTTGTGCTACTATGTCTTGGGTGCTAGCACCTCTGCCTACCCCTTCGGGGATATAGGCGTGAGTTTATGTTATGTTGTGTTTAAATAAACACGTCAGAGATTCACGTCCTCTGCCATTACAATAAAAAGTCTATTCAGCATATTACACGAGCCACCATGAGACGCAAGACCCCACTATATTACTAGCATTAAAACATGGTATATAAATTCATGTAAATAATCAATCAATAATAACGAGTCAATAGTAAACATCTTTTCTTACTCCGCAATACTTACATTATTAATTATAGCGATAAAATGCGTTTGCTATAAAAATGACAAAATGACCAAATTGTCTTTACACATAGGACCCATCGATTTATGCCTGATATTGCGACATAATAATATACCTAATCTATTTTCCCATAAATGTCTTCATACTAAAACTTCACCATCTCCTTTATTAGTACTCAAAATTATCTGAGTACCTTGGTATGCTCCCTTTCCTGATATTGTTCTGATATTTATTTCACAACTCTAGGTTATATAGTGGCATAGGTAGATAGATAATTCTTACCTTCTTTTCTTTCTTCTAGGAATAACTCTGTTAAATGCCTAGAGTCTGGACTTATTTGAAAGAAATTAATGATATGTAATGATTCTACGATGAAAATGATTGCTTGTTAGGTTACCTTGGTATCATTTTCAGACTTTGCTAGTCAAGATGGATCTGATGATAACTGTATAAACATAACATAACATAAACTCACGCCTATATCCCCGAAGGTGTAGGCAGAAGTGCTAGCACCCACATTTCGCCAGTTTATGTTTAGGTCCCAATGTAATAGGTGGCGAGCCTGTTGCCATTAACCGGGCACTTATAAACCTGCGATAAATACACACATAACTTCGAAAAGCATCGAATAGTCTTTGGTGTGTGCCATGGTAAAACCTGGGATCGAACCCGAGACCTCGTCTCAGCAGCTCCATTACCCATACCACTAGGCTACCGCGGTTTCTATATAAAACATAAACAATGATATGACGCGATATATTATCTTCACAATGTCATAAGCAGTACAAGAGAGTGATCACGTAACACAAACTTAGGAACATAGCTTTGGAACCGGTTGGTTATATAATCGATACAGGAAATTGTTCGATACTGGCAGCCCTGCGCCTCTATGCAAGTAGCAATAAAGAATCAAAGAAGAAGCAAAGAATCAATTTCAGGTATTCAGTTTAGGCACATAAAGAGCACATGTAAATGTCAAAATTTTACAATTATGTCTAGAAATATTGTTATAAAATTAATATAAATATAGCATTGGAAAATTATTCTTTCGCTGATTCGGTAGGTTAGTTCTACTGAGAAGAATCAAAGAATCAATTCCATTGATTCAGTTTAGGCACATAAAGAGCACATATGAACGTCAAAATCTTACAATATGTCAAGAAATAATATAAAAATATTAAATAATGTAAAGATAAACCATTATAAAATGATTCTTTCGCTGGTTCGGTAGGTTAGCTCTACTGAGAAGAATCAAAGAATCAATTCCATTTATTCAGTTTAGGCACATATGAACGTCAAAATATTACAATATGTCAAGAAATTATATAAAAATATTAAATAATGTAAAAATAAACCATTGGAAAATGATTCTTTCGCTGGTTCGGTTAGTTCTACTCAGAAGATACCAGCAAAAAACTCAGAGAACTATATTAAAACTAGATTGTCTTTCTTTTTTAAATTTGCTTTAGTTTACAATTTATTGTGTGCGAGCAAGCAAGAGACTTATGTTGACCACGCATTTACATCATCAAGATACTCATCTACTTTATAGTTACCTTTATTAATTAAAGTAATATAATCGTAATCACCTATGTTTTAACTATAAATACATTACTTTCTTATTCTTCTTTCAACTGTATGTAATAGGTTATTTTTATATTTGTTGACAAAGGTAACAACATCTATATTTCATTCTGTTAAATAATACTTAGGTGCTCAAAGGATTATAGATCTGAACTTGAAAACCTGACTTCTGCTGCTCACTGTACTACCATTATTATAAAAGCTAGGTATCTGCCAATTTATTCAAATTATATTACAAAAAGTAAGTTTGAAAATAAAACCCGACTACTGAAAAGCACGCTTTAAAAGTATTAAACAAGAAAATATCTAGGATAGCCGTCGTATGCCACTTAGTCTAACAAAACAATACGTTCTAGGGAAAAGTGGCCTACGACTTGATATATTCTAGTCGGGTTTTAGTTTTATAAATATTTGAAATGTGCTAATTAAGCCCTTTCAGGTGATACCAAACAAAGCATATTTATCTCAAACAATTTTTTTAACATAGTACTTTATGTCCGCTAGAGGGCGCGACATTAAATTCAGTGATACGTCAGATAGCCTATAACCAGCGGACGACCAAGACGCTTCTAATGGTACCTTATTTATAGTCCTAATTAGTAGTTGTGGAGGTATGAGGGACCAGATGAACCTGCATGCCTTCTGCAAATTGCCATTAGGCAGTGCAGGGGAGTGTGCTTCGCCCTGTATCCCTCCAGGACAATCCTTGGGGCGAATGCTAGATCCATAGCCCCAAGCCCTGGACGTATATAGCCTATAAAAATCATAACCCTCCTTTAGCCTTTGTAATAAGTCACTGTACAACTTACCACACAGAATTAAACTTTCAGATTCTGTGAATTAATCACAAGTGATTAAAAATTAATTTTAAAATTACAAATTGTATGCCATTCAAATACCGCGAATTAATCTTATGATTATAAATTAATTTTCAAATTACAAATTGTTTAAATGCCAACAATATTACCCTTGATACCTGTTAATTATTGACCATTAAACCTCCTGTTGCATTCACTCGACCCTCAAAAACGGGTATAATTTGGTAAACAAGATCAAACTATATTTATTTATATACCTTTTGGTACAGTCAACAATATAAGTTATGTAACTAAAACCAAAATTTAGTCCGAACTCAGAATTTGTAGATTTTATGTGCAGATATATTGATTTCTACCGAATTTGAGGATAAGACGGCTGTCGTTTTTACCAAAACCAAGATAACCAAATCCATAGGGTCCAAACGTGGCCTTATTGCTAAAAGTTGTATAATTTCTTAGAAGTAACCTCTGGATGAACATGAATTTTGATGGATCTTTTTTTTAGTTTCTTTTTTATACCGCTTAGGTGGGAGACAACTGGAAATGGACGTGTGCAAAACCAAGGTAATCACACTCGCGCTGCCCAGTAAGCACAGAGAGTTTCTGAGCTTACAGGGTCGGCAGCGTGAGTGTGGCTCCTCTGGTTTTACACACGTTCATAGGCCACGCTAACCACTTTCCAGCAGGTAGGCTGTGTGCTTGTCTGCCACCAGAGGAAAATAAAAAAATAATAATAAAAGGGCACTGCTACGTACTTCCCCAGTCGGACTGCTCAAATGAACGGAAATACCGTCGTGTAATACCTCCTAAAATAATCTATCCTAAATAATATATGGGATCTATTAATAAAATACACCCAGTGACTTAATTATTAAAAAAGTAAATCATTTGTAAAAGTGACAGTAAATTTTAATGTAACCTACTTACTGTCGCTGACTGTACGAAGTGTCCTACGTACGAGTTCTTTTAAAGGACATTACCAGACAATATTTGTAGGAAATATGCAGTAAGGCTACTAGTATTGTTCCACTTTGGATTGGGTTTATGAATATAGAATGAAATAATAATGTCAGAAGTTTGTTTGAGCGTATTTCCATCATCCGATAAGATATCGGTGTCTTTTTTTATACCACTTGACAGACAAGCAAACGGCCCACCTGATGGGAAGTGGTTACCGCGGCCTATGAACGTGTACAACACCAGGGGCGTAATACTCGCGCTGCCGACCCTGCATAGGTACATGCAGTAAGATCGTTTCGAACGATCGAACGGATTTGACAGTTGAATTCGGGGTGAGATTTTTTTATTTTTTTTATACCACATAGGTGGCAGACAAGCACACGGCCTACCTGATAGAAAGTGGTCACCATGGCCTATGGATGCGTGCAAAACCAAGAGAGTCACACTCGCGCTGCTAACCCTGCAAGCATTGTGAGTTTCTGTGCCGTCAGTGTAAAAAACAAAACAGGACAAGCTTTTGGTCTTTCCACTGACAGCACAAAAACCCTCCAGTGAGCTCTGGCTACCCTACTCACCGCCGGGGACATCACGAGGTTATTATGGCCGCGGTATTCTGTAGGGTGGAGGTACTTCCCCAGTCGGACTGCTCAATTGGACGGAAATACCGTCGTGTCCTTCCTCCTTATAAAATTTTCTATTGCGCATGCTCTAAATTTAGTGACGTCACGTTCTCACCTCGAATTCAGCTGTCAAATATGTTTGATCGTTTGAAACATTCTTACAATATGTGGCTGCTGTAAGCATAGAGGGCTCGAGACTCACGAAAGGCAAGGGTGTTTATGAAGTGTGTAAGGATAATCAGATGCCGGGTTATCTCTGCCTACCCTATCGGAGCTGCTCAATATACCTACCTAAGTACTTGTAAGTAACATAACATAAACATAAACTCACGCCTATATCCCCGATGCGGTAGGCAGAGGTGCTAACACCCACATTTCGCCCGTTTATGTTTAGGTCCCAATGTAATAGATAGCGATCCTATTGCCTGTAAACCTGCGATAAATACACACATAACTTCGTAAAGCAGGTCTGTGCCATGGTAAAACCTGGAATCGAACCCGAGTCCTTGTCTCAGCAGTCCATTACCCATACCACTAGGCTGCCGCACTTAATAGTATTGATATATTAAACACAGATTGATGGAGACTAGTAATTTCGCATTTCAATTTCTTCCACAGTTGAAGTGGATAGGCACCATCCAACCGTATAAGTAATTTCTTTGGCGAACAATGGTTTACTAAAAACGAGGTCTTCAGTGAATATGTCCTCAGTGAAGTAGAATTAGGGCCACCCCATCTCTTCCCATGCGATGTCGTACAAGGCGACTAAGGGATAGGGCTGTTTAACATCAGACAGATATATACAGCCCAGACTCAGCCTCAGATGCCTGCCTCGAGTCAACAATAGTGCCCGGAATACAGCAATAGGCTCACCCCCTATTACGTGGGGCCGAATTTAGTGATTGGTGAAATGTGGGTGTTATTTCACCTCTGCCAAACCCTCCAGGGATAAAGGCGTGATTATATGTACGTATGTAAACCTTCTACATGTAGTTAATTTTGCATTCTATTCTCCTATTAATAATTTGTAATGTAAAAGGAAGTATTATATAAATGCCTTTTGAACAAACAATGCATTCATGACGGTGGTCCCACCGTATGCGTCGAGCTCTAACGATGTTCTATTCATGTATACAATTGATCGACTATGGCTTTGCAAGTGACTGTCATTGTGATGTTAATTGCTGTGTTTACGAATAAGCTGCTATAAGCTGATAGAATAGACAGTATCAGGTCTAATTTGACTACGAAAATTTAAAAAGGTACCTACTAAGGGTTATACCTCCTGTATTTCCGTCCAATTAAACAGTCCGACTGGAGAACTACAGAATACCGCGGCCATAATTTTTTTGTTTTATTTTATTTACTGGGAACAAAAAACGGTTACATGTTACAGTTTAGAAAAAAAACATTTAGATAATAGAATTATGTAAACACATAACCCACAACATTGTTCACAGATTAACAAAAATGTATAATAGCGAAGAAACAGGTTATAAATTTTAATAATGAACCTAAGTACAGCAATCAAACTATGAAACTATGTAAAATTTTAAGACTTACGGATACCAGCCTAGTTTGACAATACGGTTAATATTTCAACAGCATGACTTTTAAATTGGTTATAAGATGCAGCAAAGATGTCAATGTCATTGAAATGCTTATTGTACGTTTCCACAAGTCGTCGAAGAGGTATGCGGACACCGGCATTGGTCTTGCTAGATGAGATATGAAAAAGCTGATATTGGCGTGCCTTTCGCCGAACGGTTGTTCTAGGTGCAGTGTAGCATATGTCGTTAGTGATGGCCAAACAGTCAAATCTATTATTACATAGGCCATGCAACATCATGACATCAAGAAGTAGACGTCTAGATTCCAGGCTCAATATATTAAAGTGGGTTAACAGCTCAGAGTAAGGTAGTCTAGACCGCGTACATTTGTAATAACCTCGTGTTGTGTCGTCGGCGGTGAGTAGGGTAGCCAGGGCTCACTGGAGAGTTTTTGTGCTGTCAGTGGGAAGACCAAAAGCTTAAGGCGCGTGCTGTTGGAACGTTTTGAACGATCGAACAGATTTGTGGTGACGTCACGTTAGAGCATGCGCAATTGAAATCTCACCGTGAATTGAACTGTCAAATCTGTTCGATGCTCGAAACTGTACAGCATGTGCCTGCTTGTTCTGCTTTGTCTTTTACGGTGACGGCACAGAAACTCTGTATGCTTACAGTGTTGGCAGCGCGAGAGTAACTCCCTTGGTTTTGCACACGTCCATAGGCCACGGTAACCACTTTCCATCAGGTGGGCCGTGTGCTTGTGCCACTTAAGTGGTATAAAAAAAATATCAGAGCAAGTCAAACTGTTTTATTGATTTAAATTGTATTATCGTCCAAACTAAAGATGTGTACCAAATACCAGAACTATTAGTCAACAGGAAGGGGGTACCAAGGTATTAAAATCCTTTTAAGCACTTTTTTTGTCAAGGTCGATCTGATGCTGACTGTATAATACGTAGAAGTTCAATGTAGTGTTTTGAAACTTCATTGATATCATAATGAAGTTTTGCAGCTCTGTGGAATGGGTACCATCGCTAAAGCAGATTCAGTTGTACGATTACTTACAACTTAATACGTAAAAGTACCCTATCTCCTTTGTTGACTGTAGGTACATATAGGTATTAGCACAGCGGCTAAAGTTAAGAGGCTAGGTGCGGACAAGAGTCTTCTTCCAACCTGCATAATTATGGCGATTGTATAAAAATGTCAAACCTGACATATAATGTACTGTTTAGATAAGTGTATGTAATTAATCTATAAGTATTCCCCCACACACACTCATGCCGTGGAATGACCTTTCTGCTGCGGTTTTCCCAAACACCTACAATATGGGGTTCTTCAAAAGGGGCATCAGAAGGTTTCTTCATAGTCGGCAACGCACCTGATGTTCCATACGTCTATAGACCACGGTAACCACTTCCCAACAGGTGGCCCGTGTGCTTGCCTGTCACATGATATAAAAATAAAGTATTATCTACAATATGCTGTCGAACAATCAAAAATCGATTTACCTTATTGAACCTAACTTATCCCTCATTAATATGCGCCTACCTCATACTAGCTCTGCACCACCCAATGGTAGACTAGTAGCTTACGGCATTAAGTCCGCCAATGTACATCGTGCATAAAGAATAAATAAAGTGAAGAGAATACGAATTGGGTACATTTCGTTCGCATTCAAATATTAATTTAAAAAGTCTACAGAATACAGTTTTGCACTTTTTTCAACTTCCTATCACAATTCGATATACTTATAATCAAATTACAGTTTGAAAACTTTATTACGAGAATACCTTTTATGGAAACTTATAAGATTGAGATCGGAACTGAAATTTGATCATATTTTCATTACGAAAATTAATCCTCAGGTATAGACTACAACTCAGAACATATTTGATAGTGCGAAGGATATGCCTGTCAACCTCACCTTCGGCAACCAAAATTGACCCACAGGCGACGTGCGTTTTAGTCGATTTGAGTCCGACATAACCTCTCCCACCGGCTCCGGCGGGATGGGGGGAGGGGTTAACCCATGGGAATTTTTCGCACGTAAAAAAGGGACCTATTTGATACGATTAATGTTTTCCCTACATGCATATTATATACTTTTTGTACAACAGATGGTCATCACTCCCGTGATCCCCTATATTAATATATCAAAATGTTTTTTAGGACCATTTTATTAATTGTGATAATTTATCAGGATCACACAGTTATTGCAACCCGTTAGTTCAATGGCTTCTGGAAACAATTTTATGAAAATATACCTACTGAAATAATATGATATAATAAAAAAATGGTATTATAATTAATACCATTTTTCCCTAAATAAACAGGTAAAAGTCCCGTCTTGGAGATTCACTTTTCCGATCTAAATGAATGTATACGTTTTCTGAAGCTTCTGAATCTTGAGCATTTTTTTTATTGTAATTTCCGTAAAAACTTTTTACAATTAGCATTTGCAAACATATAACATCTGTTCTTACAGGGTCGACAGCAAGTGTATGACTCCTCTAGTGTTGCACACGTCCATAGGCCACGGTAACCATATTCCATCAGGTGGGCCATCTGCTTGTCTGCCACCTAAGTGGTATAAAAATATCAGTAAAGTAATTCTCAAGTTAAGGCTTAATAAAGTAAAACAGGAATTGATTTTATATAGGTGTATTATGTATGTTATTATAGATTTGGTATTAACCGCTTGATGTAATATGTTATGGACGTAACCAACTGGTTACGGTAAGGTCAATAACCACAGAGTAAAGCGAGAGAAATGTATACAGACTGCGTGAGTCGGCTATAAGGTCATACAGATACCTAGTTGGCAATTATTACGCGGTGTTCGAGCGGAACTGATTTTTACCCGACTACAGCAAAGCCAAAAGAGGGTTATGATTTGATAGGCCACGTATGTATGTAGGAATGTATTAATCATAACTTTGAAAAAGCTATAACGCAAGTGTAGAAGAATCACGCTCTAAATTGTATGACAAGGGAGCAAAATAGTATCGTTACAGCGAGCGCGTTACTTAGAATCACAAGCGAAGCGAAAGATTCTAGAATAGAATCCTGAGCGTAGCGACAGATTCTAACGTAGAATCCTAAACGAACGTAAAAAGGGATGAGATGAGCCTGTTGCCGTATTCCGGGCACTATTGTATTCTTGACTCGAGTCATTCATCTGAGGTTAAATCTGGACTGTATATATCTGTATGATGTTAAACAGCCTTTGTACTACACCACATGGGAAGAAATGGGGTAGCCCAAATTGTACTCCGCCGGGAAATACGCTGCTTAATCGTATTAATAAAACACGTTTAAGAAAACCATTTCTGGTTAACAACCCGTCAAATCTCGTGAGCACCGCGTGTTTACTTGTAAACTGCGCTTGCTAACGGCTGTTAAGCAAAACTGATTATAACTTGTTCAAGTTAGTTTGCGATTTATTGTATGTAAAGTGTAAATACGAGCGTCTTAGGCTGCCTTTTCACCAGATATGTGCTCTGCAGCTATACTACGAGGGTGTACAAGCTAATAGTTAGTTTGCACTGTGCTTTACTGTGTAGCGTAACGTAAGATGTGCTGTGATGATGCGTAGCTCAAGCTATGCGGTGTACCAATCACATGAATAATTATCCGTACTGAATGAAAACTTTTTGAAAATTTTCAAAATTCGAATCTATCGCATCCATATCACGCTTTTTTTTTTGTGAATAGAATATAATGGTATAATGGTATATCATAGGTAAATTTGCTAATGTGATATTAGGTCTTTACCTATGAAATTGCCGAAATTTTCTTACAGATTCATGAGTTCGTTATTCCTGTAGTTTAATACATATAGTTATTTCCATTATTCATATTTTATTTGAAAGTTGATTTTAAGATTTTACAACTCTGTATTAAATTTTGTTTTTAAAAATCAATAAATTACGATTCCGATAAATTAAATTCGATTCAAAAACAGTACTTCCTAAATGCTATCCATTTTGATGATAAGTGTACCTTTTTACAGCTGTCACTTTTCAAAAATTTTATAATAGTGTTTGTAAACTGTTGTCTCATTCATAAACAAAAGAAATCAAAAAATTTAGATTTGTCTTTCCTAAAAATTTTCATACGTAACGACCTATTATTTTGAGAATATAATATTCTGAGAACGAAGGAAAAAACACAGCTGTTTCCGCCAGTGCTATGCTATATAGATCAATGAATATCATTGGTGGATAGTAAACGCATCCTTAGCAACATAGCGCAATACTCTGGTGGAAAGGTAGCCTTAAGCTGCGCCAAAGTGGCATGTCTGTTCCAAGACTCATCTCATAATTACACTTGTGTATAGATTGCGAAGCTCGCTCTATAGGGCCCGAAGTCCGTTTTCTTACCCATAGTTACAGTTAACATTAGATCGAACTTTTTTTTTTTTATATATAGGACACGTCACTTGGATTTCGCCATGCCTGATGGTAAGCTGAAGGCAAAGTCCCAGAAAAGAGGGTCACCATTACTTATGAATTCCAGGCCTTAATGGTGCGTCAGAGGAAAGAGTCTCCGAACCGCTTGGTTCTTGATCGGATGTTTTGCACCGTGTGCGGATGACATCTAAGACCTGCACGTGTTGTCCTGTGTAGGAAAGGGGAGGGTGGGACTAATTGGAAGAGCTCATTAGAAAGTACTTAACATACATACATACATACCTACATACATATAATCATGTCTTTATCCCCGGAGGGCTAGGCAGAGGTGAATTAACACCCATACTTTAGCAATCATTGAACTCGATCTCACGTAATAGGGGGTTAGCCGATTGCCGTCTTCCGGGCACTGTTGTTGACTAAAGCAATACATCTGAGGCTGAGTCTGGGCTCTATATATATGTTTGATGTTAAACAGCCCTATCCCTTAGTCGCCTTGTACGACACCGCATGGGAAGAAATGGAGTGGTCCAAATTCTACTATACCGGGAACCACACGGCTTAAAATGCTACTTAAAATCATGTTAATACCAAGGTACTGACCTACTAAGATCATTTTGACTACTTTTTCTCACACAACAACACCACCGTGCATGTACAGTCAGAATCAAAGCAAAGATTCAAAGTACTCATAATGGTATCGTTTTGAGTGCTTTGTTAGTCAAAATTGATCTGATACTGACTGTACTCTTTATTTGACACTAAAGACGTGGCTAATAACTGCGTGTTCTACAATCGGATAAGTTTATTGTATAGGTATTACGCACACGTGTATGTACCTTGTCATAGCTATGCGGACTTACCTACTCGGAGAATGTTATGTCAACTAAGGAAGTATATACATGAACTCTACCTACTTTCTATATTAGCGTTACGATGCTTACGTCATATGAAGCTGTATCAGCTGATGGATCACATCAGATGGCAATAATAACGTTCAATGGGAATATGAGACATAATGAATCAAAATTTTTCAAATTTAGATAGCGATAGCCTAGTGGTATGGGTGGGTGAGACGAGAGCTCGCGTTCGATCCCAGGTTTTACCATGGCACACACCAATGACTTTTCGACCTTTTTTACCTTCAGCTTACTATCAGGCAAGGCGAAGTCTAATAATTGACGGGTACTATATAAAATATACAATACGCGTGGTTTCCAGTAGAGTACAATTTGGGGCACCCCATCTCTTACCATGTGGTGTCGTAAAATGCGACTGTCTTGATAACATGCACCGAATTGAGTGGCGAGAGAGCGCACTCGGCCAATGCTCGGTACGAGTGAACATAGCGGCGAGTGCTTCACATGTACGTTACACTCGGCCAAATGCACTGTCTCGCCACTCCACTCGTTACGAGTCTACTAAACCTATACAATAATCTATGGTTGCGAGTGATCAAGTCATAAGGGCTAGGGCTGTTAAACATCATACAGATATATATCGTGGTACCCTAGTGTACCGCGGTAGCCTAGTGATATGGGTAGTGGACTGCTGAGACGAGGTCTCGGATTCGATCCCAGGTTTCCCAGGTCCCCATGGCACACACTTTTGGATGCGTTTCGAAGTTATATGTGTATTTATCGCGGGTTTATAAGTGCCCGGTTAATGGCAATAGGCTCGCCACCTATTACATTGGGATCTTAACATAAACTGGTGAAATGCGGGTGCTAGCACCTCTGCCTACCCCTTCGGGGATATAGGCGTGAGGTTATGTTATGTTAAATTTAAATTTGGTGACATCGACCAATAAAATTAAGGAATGCAAGGAATGTTTGTTAAGGGTAATCTCCTAAGTAGCTGCACCGATTTTGACGAAATTTTACTGTATATTGCTGACGTTATAAGACTTTACTTTCGGAAAAACATATAGTTGCGCGCAAAAAATCTTCAGGTGAATAAAGTTATGAGTAATGGATACAACTAATTTTCTTTAAATCTAATAAAATATCAATCAATCAATCAATTAGCCCATTGTAATTTGTAATCCACTGCTGGACATAGGCCTTTCACAATGTGCGCCATTTCATCCGATCGTCTACCTTCCTAATAAAATATACCCGGACCCATTTATTTAACTTCAAACAGTGATTTTTAATATAAAAAGAAATATCATTACCTTCAAACGAATCATATACTCTTACATATTACTCTAATAATTTGAAAAAAAAAAAGAAATTAAAATTATCTTACTAAGGAATTTATTTTAGATTTTTGTTAAAAATGAGGTAATTAATTACGCCTCTTATGAAATGTTTCAAAGATTACATCTAATGTACAGATTTTAATCTTTAATAATCGTACATTGCAACTCTACTTTCACTTACCTAACATAAGCACAAGAATATGTGGAGATTGAGTATGGATAATTGTAAGATTTCATAACACCGATGTTTTTGTGATATAATTTGAAGAAAATACTTTCGATATATAAAGGTATTGGCCTACAGAACTCTACAATGCTAAAGTTATCTTTTTTTCTTTTTTTCACGTGCGCAAAATCCCTATGGCTTTATGGCACCGGAGCCGGTGGAGGAGGTTATGTCGGACTCGAACCGACCAAAACGCACGATGCCTGTGGGTCATTTCGGTTGCCGAAGGTGAGGTTAACAGGCATATCGCTCACACCCCGACCGACCCAGGGCCTTGACAGCCTCTGTGGCGTGGCGGTAGTGAACACGACTGCTACGCAGGAGGCGCGGTTTCGATCCCCGCTCAGTGCAAATATTTGTATGCATGAATATGGGTATTTGCATTGGTCTGGGTGTCTCTATGTATAATATGTATGTATTTACAAAAAAAATTATTCAAGTATGTTTATCCGTATTCTAGATACCATAACACAAGCTAGTTAAACTAGGCTTACCATGGGTCTAGATAGCGTTGTGTAGAATGTTGTAGAATATTTATTTATTTATTATTATCTCTCTCGATCTGGCCCTCTCCTCGAGTGCTAAAGTTATATCAATATTATAACCAAAAATATAGAATAATTATTGGACATCACTACTGCCGTTCTCCTTGGAACGACATAACCATACCGGATTTGTGGAAACATCAATCAGAAAAGCAGACGCCATTAAAAGTAACGATATATTGTTATTACCACCATATGGTCAAGAACGATACCACCAGATTTTTAAATGAAGACTTCGATTCGAATTTTCTTATAATAAAAGTTAATGGGTGAACGCTTAGATTATAAATAAACATACTATGTCATACTTTGCCGTCTAATATTTATTTTGTAAAGCAAAGATTCTTAAATGCCTTAATTAAGTTCCTTCTCAAAACATTACTTCGGTAACTAGGTAGCCCCTAATCAGCGTGGATGCCTGCAGGTCTAAAAAGGCCACTTTATTGTAATTGTATTAGGATAATATTTTATCATGCGTCGATATTTACATGAAACTAGAATCTGCTTAGTACGAGTACATGAATTATTGTGATTCTGCTTATATGTGAAGCAACTACCATATGACCTCCATAACCTGTATGGATTTTTTTATACCTCTTAGGTGGCAGACAAGCGCACGGCCCTCCTGATAGAAAGTGGTTACCGTGGTCTATGGACGTGTGCAAAACCAAGGGAGTCACATTGCACTGCCAACCCTGTAAACACACATAGTTGCAGTGCCGTCAGTGTAAAAGTCGAATCAGGGTAAGCCTTTTGGTCTTCCCACTGACAGCACAAAAACTCTCCAGTGAGCTCTGGCTACTCTACCCTACTCATGGTTTAGGTACATACATACCTTTTATTTGTCTGACGTTTCGACCAGGGTACACCAGTCGTGGTCACAGGCTATCATAAGAAATAAAAAACGTCTAGCAAATCAAAGGTAATGTATGTACTTATAGTATGATCGTGTTAATTCTCTTAAACACGAATGATCATGGAACACGAACGTTTAAAAATTAGTTTGACAACACACGTTCTTCGTGCGCATTTTAAATACGATGAAGCTGTGATGAAAGGATTCAAATTACTATAATTGATAGACGCTACCGCACACCACAAAACCGCCTACACGTAAACCATTTGTGGTCAATAGAAGAGAGCAAAAAACATACATCCATCTGCACAAACTTTCACATATATATAAATATATATATATGTATATATTAGTAGGAAAAAAATATGTAAAATTAGGCTATGATGTCAGACAGCAAAACAAACGCTTATCTAATCTTTAAATTTCTACGATATATCTATATGTTATACATATATACATATAATCACACCTTTATCCCTGGCGGTAGCCTAGTGGTATAGGTAATGGACTGCTGAGACGAGGTCTCGGGTTCGATCCCAGGTTTTACCATGGCACACACCAATGACTTTTCGATGCTTTTCGAAGTTATGTGTGTATTTATCGCAGGTTTATAAGTGCCCAGTTAATGGCAATAGGCTCGCCACCTATTACGTTGGGACCTAAACATAAACTGGCGAAATGTGGGTGCTAGCACCTCTGCCTACCCCTTCGGGGATATAGGGGTGAGTTTGTGATGTTATGTTATAAAATTAGTCTGTTAGACACTATTGGTCAGTTACGTTACAAAAGCATACTGAGATGTTAAGGGTCAATATTTGATTACGATACTATTTATGTATTATCACGAAACTTCGATTTTACCATAATTGACATGTCACAATTTGAATAATTTCTTTACTATGACTGTTGTTGATCGTCAATATTGCAGTCACATTTGAATTGGGATGACATAACAAATTTAGTTTTATGATATAACATAAAACATCAATAACTTATACGTTGACCCTTCGGCTGTCTGACTGTTCGAGTGGCGTAATTGCCTAGCGGCCTTCAACGTATCCAAACTTTTCATGGTGGCACTTCACATGGCCATTTGTACTTGAGTATTTGACATGTTTGACAAACAATTACCTATCAATGATATTCAATCAATCAATCAATCAATCAATTAGCCCACCGCATTCCACTGCTGGACATAGGCCTCTATCAAACAAACGACAAACGTGGCCAGCCCACTGCCACTTCAACTTGCTTATTCTGTGACCTATGTCGGTAACTTTACATATATATATTATTACATATATATTACGTATAAAATTTCATTGCCTTAAGTAGACAGTGTATTTGACAAAGCCAAGCTTAATGCCTATTTGACAAATATTGCCAAGTGATTTTTGGCAAGTTGTGGCAACACACAGAAGAATAAGATTCAATAAGAATTGAATTGATTGACAAATGATTTAGTTTTTTAATTCTTTACGGCCAGTAGAGAACCTTAACAGCAGAAAAATATGACAATTCACATGTGACACCTCTTTGAAGTGAATACTTTTTTGTGAAATCTATAATTGCATGTTTGCATATACGTCAAATATTTTGCCAAATCAACAAACGCCTAATAGCAAACCCAAGTAGCCATGTGAAGTGCCACCAGTATATTCGTTCATTGTTTGTTTGTCATCGATGTTAAGTAGTACCTACCTATTTTTTTCTGTAGATTATCAAGACAAATAAGAAACTTAGTATTTACTTAAGTAGGTACTTATAGGTTTTTTAAAGAAAAACTAATACATTCAGTTTAGGTACATAAAATATGTTATTACTTATAAAATATATACAAAACTATGCTAATTGTATAATATATTTAAAAAAGTATTTTAAATTGGATTATAATTTTTTATGCAATCCATCCTTGTCAAGGGGAGTGCTAACCTTCTCTCCTTTCAATAGACACGTAGTGCCCGGCAGAGTAGAATTTGGACCACCCATCTCTTTCCATGCGGTGTCGTACAAGCGACTAAAAGATAGGGCTGTTTAACATCAGACAGATTTATACAGCCCAGACTCAGCCTCAAAGGCATGCCTTGAGTCAACAATAGTGCCCGGAAGACGGCATTAGGCCAAATGCAATGATTGGTGAAATGTGGGTGTTAATTCACCTCTACCTGACCCTCCGGGGATGAAGGCGTGATTATATGTTTTTTTTTTTTTTTTACGTGCGCAAAATCCCCACGGATGCCTCCCCACCGGAGCCGGTGGAGGAGGTTATGTCGGACTCGAACCGACTAAAACGCACGCCGCCTGTGGTCGTTTTGGTTGCCGAAGGTGAGGTTGACAGGCATATCCCTCGCACCCCGGCCGACCCACGGCCATCTCTCACGATCTGGCCCTCGTCTCGGGTGTGGGGACTGAAGAGTCCCCAACTCGACCCCGGAAACGGGGAGGCGCGCTGGGCGCGCCACCGCCGCGGCCTGCTTCTGCCAGGGTGACAGGCGGCTTCACCTGTCACCCCCAGGCCGGCGCTCATGGGGGCGGAGGTCGTTCAACGACCTCCGACGCCCGAGTTGCCTTCGTACGCGGGCAGCTTGGCTTGCGATCCTTCGTCGCTCCAGGCGTGATTATATGTATGTATGTGTGTATTTTTATTTATTTTCACCTGAAACTTCAACTGAAATCCATAGCTAGACGTAGGCACTTGATCTCTCTGGCAGCCTCTGTGACGTCGTGATCGATCTACGCAGATGGTTCGGGTTCGGTTCTCGCTCAAATAATGTGGGTACTTCCATAAGTCTGGTCGTGCCTCGTAGAGCACGTTAAGCTGTGGTTCCCGATTGTCATGCAAACATCTGTGACAGTCGTTACGTATAGTTAGAGCCCTTAAAAGTTCAATAACTGGTTTAACAGCAATGGGTATTTCGATATCGCTAATGGGTCGTAGAGGTCAGATAGCAGTCGCTTCGCGAAAAATATCGCAGTACAGCCAAACCCGCAGTTTGGAAAAAGTGGTGCCCAGACTCCGAGGTGGAAGCTTTGGATACGACCAGAATTAACGCTAGGATGATAAAAAAGCCCCCAATTTCGGTTTCCAGTCTATCCCAAATATTCCGCAAAATAAAGGTACAGAATACCACGGCTATAATAACCTCGCGTTGTGTTCCCGGCGGTGAGTACGGTAGCCAGAACTCACTGGAGAGTTTTTGTGCTATCCGTGGGAAGACCAAAGGCTTGTCCTTATTTTGTGTTCTGCACTGAAGGCACTTAAAATCACTGTTCTTACAGGGTCGGCAGCACGGATGTGACTCCATTGGTGTTACACACGTTCATAGCCCACTATAACTACTTTCCATCAGGTGGGCCGTGTGCTTGTCTGCCACCTAAGTTGTATAAAAAAAAGGTAGATTTCATAGTTATGATAGACCTAAAACCATATAATTAAGTTGAGAAATATTACTACGAAACATTACACAAGAACGATCTGGTAATGTTAGGTAGACTTAGAAGTGTCGAAATTGGAATGTATCGAAATGTTTTCTTACGATATTATGGTACTCAATAAGTACGATTTCTATTCGGTACACAGAATTCACTCACAATAAATGATTATCACATTATGTTTATTACTTTTACAGTAGGTACTAATAATCATGGACATCTCGTAGCGTGTGCTCGAAAAGGTAATCGTATGCTTATACGGGTTTAAGGCAATAATCTGCAAAAAGCTGTTTGAAATGAATGCAAGCAACAGCATTCTGAAAGTCATTGTTCATAGGTTTGACTGGCCTATACAGAAACTTTGGATCAGTGTAGTTAATAGCAATATTGGTCGCGTGGTTCCCGGCAGAGTAGAATTTGGACCACCCCATCTCTTCCCATGCGGTGTCGTACAAGGTTGCTCGCTGTTTAACATCAGACAGATATATACAACCCAGACTCCGCCTCAACAATAGTGCCCGGAAAACGGCAATAGACTCACCCCCTATTACGTGGATACGAATTCAATGATTGGTGAAAGGTGGGTGTTAATTCACCTCTGCCTAACCCTCCGGGGATAAAGGCATGATTATATGTATGTATGTATGTAGTTAATGACAGTATTTAATTAATGTTATTGATACTAACACTACTAACATAATTTTAAGCACAGTGTTACTAATAAAATATCCTAACACTATGGACTAAAATTGTCTGAAATAAATGGTTATTTATTTATTTAGTAATGATATACGAGTAGGCTTATATTTTTTATGAAATATCCCACAAGTAGCATACATTAGTACAAGCAGAAAATGATCCTTTTACGAATTAGGTTTAAATAATATCCACCGATACAATATTAGTCAATCTTGCATTTAAAATAAAAGTACTTATAGGCGACAACAATAACTTTTAAGGCTGAATATCATCAATTGATTAAACTCCGTTTAACTAATATTAAATTAGAAAAAGTATAAATCCAGGCGGGACTGAACGCGACCAATGTCTTTCTAGGTCTTATACTTTGACCTATAGAGCAATCTGAACACGTTTTCACACACACGTATTTTCTCTCATTTAAGAATTATAAGTCCGAAAGCGAGGGCTGTACTGCTCCTATGACACGTGTGACGTGATGGGGATGAGGTAAAAAAAGAGAAAGAAAAAGCTTTAGTAGAGAGCGGGCAAAATACTACGCACCGTGAGTGCTTGTGGCGCTATCTAGCTCGCTCTCGTCTAATGTTGTTTCTTTCTCTTTTTTAACCCCGCCCCCCGCCACGCCACGTGTACCATGGAAGCAGTACAACATTGATACAGCGCTCGCCATCGCCCTATAAGTAACATCTTGGTGACGGGTGGAGCCGCCTGTCACCCTGGCAGAAACAAGCCGCGCCTCGCGCGCCTCCCCATTTCCGGTGACGAGTTGGGGTCTCTGTGGTCCCCACACCCGAGGAGAGGGCCAGATCGAGAGAGATGGCCCTGGGTCGGACGGGGTGCGAGGGATATGTCTGTTAACCTCACCTTCGGCAACCAAAAACGACCCACAGGCGGCGTGCGTTTTGGTCGGTTAGAGTCCGACATAACCTCTTCCACCGGCTCCAGTATCCGTGGGGATTTTGCGCATGTAAAAAAAAGTAACATCTTTACATTATTGTATTACACAAACGATATCTGCGACTGTGGTACATTTCCTTTTTACTTTATAATCCACGATAAGTATGTCCTTTCGTGGCTGTACTTTAATAAGCAAATCACACACCAATGTCAATATTCTATGTACATAAATCTGTTAACGTAATCCGTGTTGTCAGGCAATTGTATCTATTCTTTGCACACTCGGCCAAGTTCAAGGATAATTTGACTTTAATTGCTTTGGATGTTTACTTTCGTTGGTACGACTTAAAAGCGCGAAATTTTTAAGTGAAGTACTTTTTATAAATTCTTTTACAGCTCTACAGTACGATAAAGTCGCTTTTAGTGTGTTAAAATTCCCAATCCTAAATGGGTTTTTGCGGTTATGTCGTGTTTTTCTGGCGGTATGACGCGTGAGTAAAAGTGATTCTAATTTCAAATACCCACAACGTTATCGGTATTATGTGGCGATAAAAAATAATGAAAGGTAATTTATGTAATATATACTTTGTATATTTTACAGTTACACTTTTTCTAGCATATTATATGGGGCCCGATTCAGTAAAATAACGTATTTCAAAAGTGTGAGTACAAAACTTATGACATGATATCATCATAACATGATTTCAAAATCTAATTTCTTAAGGTTACTTACCACGAAGCAGGACAAGCCTTTGGTCTTCCCACTGACAGCACAAAAACTCTCCAGTGAGCTCTGGCTACCCTACTCACCACCGGGAACACATTTGAATCAATGGAATGCTAAATTCGGACGGGAATACCGTCGTGTCCTACCTCCTCAAATTGTTTATCTCCTAAGTGATATAAAAAAAATCTTAACCCTAAAATGTACTCTAAGCTCTATGCAGCACGTGGTTCTACGGTGGTGGACAAACTCAAATTCATTAAGCATAGACAACTAAAAAACAATTTGTGCGCGGTAGCACCTCTTTTGTCTCCCGACCTAGGTCCAAGATATGTGTCTCGAGGTATACTAAGATTATGACGATGGACAAAGCTATTCAAAAGAATAGAACAAAAGGAAATGCATATAGGTCAGATCTGCATATAAGTGAGCAAAAAAAGGCCAAAATTATGCATATTTGTATAGGTGCGTGTGCAGTTACTTGCACACGTTAATGCCGTGAGAACGATTGCTAGTCACGATATGTTTTCACATTGTTGATGTTTTTTTGGTACTATATTGAAGGAATAATAACAAAAAGTTCGTATATTTTGTTAATAATATAGTGATATAACAAAATGAGGTAAAAATGATAGTAGGACATACAGTCAGCTAAAAGTGATAATTACCTAAGATGTGCGAGTAGTATATAAATATATGTATGTATGTGTATGCGTGTATGTGTATATTTGTGCCTATTGTCTAGGGTAAACATATTGTATCCCTTTTTATATTAAATCTACACTTTCATGTACACTAATCTTTGCCTCTCGTATTGCAATTACTCTGGGCTTCCTGGAAGAGAACTCAACTTTGAGTTAAGCTCGCTTTTCTCTCGTTTTTGTATCAATGTAATTTATGTGTACAATAAAGTATTAATAAATGAATATTACAAACACTGGCCTGAGTTTTAGCAGTGGATTGAAATAGACACCTGAAGTTTTTCAAAATTAACGGTACTCCTAGCACGAAAAAATATCATAAGCTTATCAAAAGATTGGGAAGATGCATTGCGATTGGCCGCCTGCATACTGTGAACCTGAGTGTGTGAAGGCGGCCAATCGCAATGCTCTGTTCTCTAGATAAGTATATTTACGATGATATGTTTACTATAGTTTTTCGTGCTAGGGGTGGAATGGACAGAACTCTTTTGTACGCACTTAGCCTCCTATTTTTGGGTCGTTGTGCGTGAAAAGTACTGGCTAGAGCAGTTAGCCTAGCTCGGCCCAGAAACGCAAGCTCTTACTGGGGACTTCACAGGCTTTGCGGAACGACCTCACTTTGCTGAGGATTTGAGATCGTCGAGGGGCCACTGCCTCGCATTTCAGTATTACGTGGGCAGCCGTTTCATGTTAAGGGTACTGAAGCCTATCTTGACCGGAGTCTAAAACGATTGGCATACTACCCCGCATCACGTAGTAGTGTAGGAGTGTGAGGTTTTACGTCACTTCTAAGTCACAATCTTGACTGAGCGCTGAGCTACATACCGAAGATGCATTCACGCGCAGTTTTCTCCATAGAAAATCACGCTCTCCCGCGCTACGCTGCGTGATGCGGGGCAGTGTGCCAACCACAAAAATACTACCCGTTAACTTTAAGTTTGGACCTGGCGTCGAGGACATTTCATAAACGGGCTGTGTATTAGGATAGAACGGCTATAAGCAGTATTCACTTGCTGTTTTGCAGTTTCTACTTCATACAGCTAAATTTGTCTAGATAGTTGCCACGCTTTTCGCCACTCACACGACCCTTCTATCCATTGAAGTATATTTACATTGAAATAAATCAATGCTAATATTTGGGGCGTATCACCCTAAAATCAAAACACAAAATTTTTAATTCTAATTTTAAAAATTTATGTTTCTAAAATCAAAATCCGGGAACTGCACCCACTTGTCCTACATTGTTCTATATTAACTAATAAACCGTTTAGTTTCACGATGTACCAGTAGAGAGTTTGTTTATTAACTCGCGTATCCAACATTGACCAACTTAACCAATGGCAAAGAAATCGCTTAGATAATTGTTTGCCTACGCTATTACGTGTGTAGCTCGGGCAATGTTGACGTAAGAAGTTCATTAATATCGCTCCCAAATATAACGTTATACTTTGTTGTATGTTTTCAATTAAAAAACCTTTTATCCACGTTTTTATTAAATCAATTTTTGTAATGATTGCTGATGAAATTCGTTACGCAAGAGGCCCTATTGCTTTTGGCGATAAACGAATTGTTCTGTAAAAGAAATTGGGTAAGGTTAGGACCTTTTAAATGTAGCGTACATTAATTGAGAAAATATTAAAAAGAGATTATCGTAATATAATTGGATAGAGAATGGTTTACGTAATCATATAAAATTACCTATATTTTGTATGTTGTTTTTGTACAGTATATAACATGTAAGAATATTTCATCGTATCGTCGAGGTATTGGATCGTGATAATCCCTGGCTCCCACCAAGATTTTGGGAGATGCAGAGGGTGGTCTTTCTCGACAGTGCCCGATTAGTCCAACGTTTCTTTGTCAATCACCCCAATGCAGCAATGCCCCGGCCGATTATTACCCAACTCGTCGGGGCTACTTTGCCACCTCTCCTTATTTTAGAGAGGGCGTGATTCCACAACAATAATTCGTAACTTGAAACTAAATGAAACCTTTTCTATTCCCAGTATAGGTCGCGATGGCCGTTTCTGTGCTTGCCAATCCTGCTGGCAGCATCGGCTTGCGGCAGCAACATCCTGATGATCACCATGGGCGGTACCAAGTCACATAAGATGCCGTTCTGGGAGCTCTCTAGGGGACTCATTAGAAGGTGTGTATTTGCATCAATTTTAATGTAAAAAAAGTGTTCAGTAAAGAGTGCCTCTGTGGTGCAGCGGTAGAGCGCTGGACTGCTTAGTCAGAGGTCGAAGGTTCAATTCCTGGTAGGTACTTGCAAATATGAATGTAAATATGGTACTTGTAAACTTTGGACCGGATGTTTAGAAAAGAGAAATAGACAATTCTTTATTGTACACCAACAGATTTACAATAGGACAAGTAGGTAGCATGTATACAGTTCAATGTACAATGGGCGGCCTTATCGCTGAAGCGATTTCGTCCAGGCAACCTTGGGATGGACAATAATTTTACAAAAACAAAAGATATGGTGTAGTTATCGGCTTAACTAAATAGAATGTGTATTAAAAAGAAGAAAGAGAGAGAGAGAGAGAGGGACGTATAAGTTTTATAAGATTAATATATACCTTACTACTATAACACAGAAATGTTTCTAAGTATGACATTTTTTTTAATCTATATTAGGTACGTATGTAAAAATTAATAGTATTTGTTTTTATGCTTTTCGAAACCCCATTCATCAAGCTCTACTTAGGTTTGGTCTAGATGGCGCGATTTGTCCTAGAATATTTATTTATTTGACTTTTGAGGGCGACAATACCTATGACAACCATCTTAGTAATGAGAAACCTCATTTTCCATTTAGTGGACCATTTAAGCAATCAACTTGTATAATTATGTTTTATTGTTTATCTTTTCAGAGGACACAACATAACTTTCCTAAGTGCCTTCCCAGCTGACTTCCACATTACTGGTATGGAGGAAATAGCTCCTGAAGGCCTAGTCTCCTATGTGCGGCAGTACATGTCCTTTGACCTGGTTGGTTCGAGAATGAGAGGTGAAATGCAGATGTCTCTGATGGACATCATGAGATATGGTTATGAGGTAATATCACCATTAATTTTAAAAAAAAATAGTTAAAATTTAAACGTTCTCTGATATTCACTCCATGGTGCGAATTGATAAAAATACATAGATAATATGGTTCCCGCAGCGAAGGTGACTCAAACAACGGAGATCGCTCAATGATCTCCATCCTCCATGAGCTACCCTAGCAGAGGCAGGTCGCCATGCCTCCTCTTTCCGGGGTAAAATGGAGATACCGTTGTTCACACGAGACGAACGAGGACACTCTCTGAAAGTTTTGACGGCCTATGGTGACATAGGCCGATATAACGGCCCCTCTGGCCAGTAAGAATGTATCCGTGGGGATTCTCGCATGAAATAAAAGACCGTATTACGGTTCGAAAACATTAATCTTCTTGTATAGTCCACGAAAGAAAAGAAAGATCTGCATACCAAAATCCCAAAGAGTTTGTTAAATCATCTTTCATCCATCCACTTATCTAGTCAATATGATTCTAATGCTGATTGTACGAATGATTTGGTGAATCTTGGCAACAACAGCTAACGTAAAAAGGTAATAGTAACGACACGAAACTTAAAGACCATAAAGACAATTTTGTTTACGACAAACAACTTATAGACATCAAAGCAGGAGATAGCTTTGATGAATCAGTAATTAAGCATAGTAAAAAGATTTAAGATAAAAGCAGCCCAAAGAAGGATGATATTTAAATCCTTAACTATGACAGCAGCAGACAGGAACAAAAAAAGATAAATCCCTAAGCCGATCTGCTTTTTAATACCCATATAATTAAGGATTTGTTGGACTTCATAAAAGCAGCTCTAACAAATTTTCTGGGAAATTAATGTACATGTCTCATGAAATGTATTATTATTATCGCATTTAAAGTTATAATGAACAATACTTTAGACGCGGTAGCCTAGTGGTATGGGTAATGGACTGCTGAGACGAGGTCTCGGGTTCGTTCCCAGGTTTTACCATGACACACACCAATGACTTTTCGATGCTTTTCGAAGTTATGTGTGTATTTATCGCAGGTTAATACGTGCCCGGTTAATGGCAATAGGCTCGCCACCTATTACATAGGGACCTGAACATAAACTGGCGAAATGTGGGTGCTAGCACCTCTGTCTACCCCTTCGGGGATATAGGCGTGAGTTTATGTATGTATGTATGTACTTTAGGCTCCTCAATAATTGTGATCATGAAATTTATTAAAACATAACTTTTAAATTAGCTTTACAACCATCTTTTTCAAACTGCTTGTGGTTATATTTAACCCTTTAAGGTGGTTTGATGATTAACAATTGATGTAACTTAAGTGTTTGTATTTCAAAAAGAGGATTTAGTCATTTAAACGTAAGGTTTTACGTTCCCTTATGCCTTCAGGCTCAGGTAATAAATATTTGTTTCTGTGTTTCAACTTTCAACAATGTTGTTAAGATTGGTTTTGTTTTAATTTACTTAGTAAATAACCTTCCACATACGCTTTTATTCATGTTTATTTATACTAGCGAGGACTATATTGATTCCACAAATGAAATTATTCTTCATAGCCTGCCTAGTTTTGGCACCAGTCCCCAACACAAACTAGTAAAAAATGTTAAGTCAGCTCTAATTATTTTACGGGTCCTTTAGGCGGGGCGTGAAAAAGCATATGATGAGGCCGTCAAGCTGAGTGTCACCATTGTCACATAGTATAATATGTAAGTAATGGTGATGATGAATGGCCCTCTTTTCTGAGACTGCCTTCAGCTTACCATCAGGCAAGGCGGAGTCTATCTGACATAACATAACATAAACTCACGCCTATATTCCCCGTAGGGGTAGGCAGAGGTGCTAGTGTGGTTTAGGTCCCAATGTAATAGGTGATGAGCCTATTGCCATTAACCGGGCACTTATAAACCTGCAATAAATACACACATAACTTCGAAAAGCATCGAAAAGTCATTGGTGTGTGCCATGGTAAACCTGGGGGATCGAACCCGAGACCTCGTCTCAGCAGTCCATTACCCATACCACTAGGCTACTGACGTGTCCTATATTTAAAAAATAATTATATTGCTATGATAAAAATAAAAATGTATATTAATATTTATTATTTAAAATACATAAAAACTATAAAAAAGTTTTTTTTTGCTCACAGGCATGCGACGCTTTCCTTAGCGATCCAGAGACTAGATCCTTCCTCAGGTCCGGAAGGAGCTTTGATCTGATTGTCCTTGATGGTGCTTACCCCGAATGCGCCCTCGGCGTCGCACACAAATTCAAAGTCCCCTTCATGTACATCAATACTGTTGGATTCTACTCTACGGCATTCAGCATATCTGGTTCACCAACACCGTATTCTGTAAGCCCGTTCTTCGGATACGGCTTTACAGATAACATGGGTTTGATAGATAAGACTCTAAACGCTGCCTTCCATATTGGGCTTTCAGCAGCTCATGCAGTCAGCATGCATATTCTGCAAGGTGTTTTAAGACGAAATTTTGGACCACAAGTGCCGCATGTGTATGATATGGCAAAGAATGTCAGCTTTATTCTGCAAAATGGACACTATTCTGTGTCGTATCCACGACCGTATCTACCTAATGTTGCTGAAGTAGCCTGTATACATTGCAAGGAGCCGAAGGCGTTGGATCCGGTGAGTTTTTTTTTAAATTCGTTTATATAGATAGAAGACTATCACTGAATTATCTTCTGAAGAATCTTAACTGTTAAGAGATTTTGAACCTTGAACCATCGAAGCATAGCGCTAACTTCACATCGAATTGAATTATTGCTGCATAAGCTAAACCCGTACCTATACTGTAGTCCTTTGATCCATCAGCACACTCCTTAATTGAGCCCTTATTGTTACGTGTTTGTAGGCAATTCTCACTGGAAAAACCTACACGGGCTTATAGGTAGAAAACGGATTTCTCAATTTTTGTAATATGACAATCGTTTCTGAGACTAAGTAACCTCTTATGCATATAATATGTGTATAACTATAAACTAGACGCAAAAGCCGGAGAATCAGTCCTATATCCAGAAATATACTGACAGAATCTATATATTTAAAAGCGAAATACCATACAAACAGACAACATACAAATAATCATACCTTTATCCCTGGAGGGTTAGGCAGATGTGAACTAAAACCCACATTTCACCAATAATTGTATTCGGTCCCACGTAATTGGGGGTGAACCTATTGCCGTATTCCGGGCACTGTTGTTGACTCGAGGCATGCATCTGAGGCTGAGTCAGGGCTGTATATATCTGTCTGATGTTAAACAGCCCAGCGAAATACCATTCATTGATTAATCACAAAATTAATTTGAAATTTGGCAGGCAGGTTTCTTATAGGGTGTAGACATCCGCTAAGAATGGAATTTAGGAAACTCCACTACTAATGGGGTAAAACGGTTGTAGTCGTACGAAATCGCGTTCAGCCACCAGTTATCATATAAAAAATAAGTATCTTAACAAAATCTTATAATTTCAGGAAATTGAAGAATGGATCTCAGGTGCCGGAGAAGCTGGTTTTGTATACGTGTCCATGGGATCATCCGTCAGAACTACTAACATGGCTTTATCGGCGCACCGTTTGTTCGTGGAGGCGTTGGGTAGGCTGCCTCAGCGAGTGTTATGGAAACAAGATGCCGAACAGAATATGACTGATATGCCTTCAAATATACGGCTGTATAAGTGGCTGCCGCAGCAGGACTTACTAGGTAAGTATTTGTATAAATGTCTCACATAATTACAAAGACCATGATTTGTTTTCGTATCGACGCATGAAAGTCAATAATTACTCAGCGACATTAAATACCTTTTTCAGGAGCGTTATTTCAATGTCATATTTTTAAAAAATATAATAAAATATTACCTAATTGTACGATTTCAGTTATTTAACGAACATTATATTTGTATTTTTTGAGTTATTTATGACATTAAAATAAACCATATCGATTTTGAAGGAGGTAGGACACGGCGGTATTTCCGTCCAATTGAGCAGTCCGACTGGGGAAGTACCTCCGCTCTACAGAATACCGCGGCCATAATAACTTCGTGTTGTGTTCCCAGCGATGAGTAGGGTAGTCAGAGCTCACTGGAGAGTTTGTGCTGTCAGTGGGAAAAAAGACTTGCCCTGCTTTGTCTTCCACACTGACAGCACAGAAACTCTGTGCTTACAGGGTCAGTAGCGCGAGTGTGGCTTTTTTGGTGCTACACACATCCATAGGCCACGGTGACCACTTTCCATCTGGTGGGCCGTGTGCTTGTGTGCTACCTAAGTATCATAAATAAAGCCATATAGCTCATAAATAAAGTGTAGTTTATGTCGCTTTGATAGAAAATTTGCAATAAATCCTAAACCGGTAAAATTACATAAGTAGAATATTACTACATTTCATATTAAGCAACCACTGAATGATATGTACCTAGTTTGTATAAAGAAAAAGAAGTAGAAATGCTGACTCGGGCATCAAGTTGTATAAAATCAAATTATTCAACCTAATATCGTTCATAAAAATCTGTATGTTCCCCATACTGTAACGGCTGCACTGTTTAGTATTTAGGGAAAATAGGAACATCAGACGAACACATCGAGGTGAAACACATAACCCTCCATTTTGACTTCACCGCAGTTAGATAATATCTTCTAGAACTTTCTGTTTATTCGTCACACATTGCTCGTATTATATGTGTAGGCGCTTTGTACACGGAAAAAATAAATGCTTTTCCAGTAAATACCCTTGTTGATTTGACCTGCAATGTCAAACATAGTTTTCGCAGTTTTACATGTTAATCGGAACGATAATTGACCATTGTGTCCGTGAACGGGGGCAATTTGAATGAAATGCTGGATAAACAAACGGGGCAATCTGAACGAAATGTTAGGTAACTTGTGCGTAAATACGCAAACATAATTTTTTTTTACTATTGTTGACTAAAGATTTTTTTATGAGGTCAAATTTTTATATAATCTAAAATAACGGTTACCTAATAATGTTAGGTCACCATGACCTCTAAACGCTTAAATAACTAGAAATGCGTATATTATAACCTTATGACACAAACTGCAATCGCTCCCAAAAGAAGCTAAAATAAATTAAACACTGCGCTAACAACGGACTCTAAAGAGACTACTTTAGAGTCAAGATTTGTATGTTTATTAAAATAAAAAAACATATTAACGTTATAGTTACGAATAAAGTTTTAAATTTCCTTTTTTTTACACAACTTAAGTGGCAGACAAGCACACGGCCCACCTGATGGAAAGTGGTTACCGTGGCCTATGAACGTGTGTAACACCAGTGGAGTCACATCCGTGTTGCCGTCCCTGTAAGAACAGAGATTTTAAGTGCCTTCAGTGCAGAACACAAAATCAGGACAAGCCTTTGGTCTTCCCACTGATAGCACAAAAACTCTCCAGTGAGCACTGGCTACCTTACTCACCGCCGGGAACACAACACGAGGTTATTATAGCCGTGGTATTCTGTAGGGTGGAGGTACTTCCCCAGTCGGACTGCTCAATTTGAACCTTCCTTCCTTCAGCACTTCGATAAAGTAAATAGCTTTATCATCCTATAAGGACCAATATCATCTGTGTTTACTGTAGCCTTTTCCCTCTCAGCGAATTTCAAACTAATGTTTACATTTAGCATTCATTTCACCCTTTCGTACCTTGCCTTATCTTTTGGGTACCAGTAAATGACACAGTTTGGTTGCAATGAACGAAAAATATAGCGTATTTTACTGTACCAGTAAAATAAAATGCTGTTCATTTGCCACGTGTTAATTTTCGTTCTTTTCTTTTTTTGTTTGACAAATTCTATATAGATAATTCGTTATTGCATACCAATATCACTAAAGATATATATTTAAAGT
The DNA here is from genome assembly GCA_963662185.1 of Eilema griseolum. Classification (NCBI taxonomy): domain Eukaryota; kingdom Metazoa; phylum Arthropoda; class Insecta; order Lepidoptera; family Erebidae; genus Eilema; species Eilema griseolum. Next base: position 10,389,039 of record OY759239.1, on the reverse strand, counting down.
TACATTGTTAAAGTTAAAGTAGATACATAGTTAAAGTTACAGTTAAATGCACAATGGGCGGCCTTATCACTAAAAGTGATTTCTTCCAGGCAACTTTAGGATGGACAGGAATTAAAAGTATATAAATGAGTGTTGGTGTAATTTGTCAACATTTATAAAATAGTGTGTTACATGAATAATTACATAGTATACATATATGAAATACATACATACATACATACATATAATCACGCCTTTATCCCTGGAGGGTTAGGCAGAGGTGAATAATTAACACCCACATTTCACCATCATTTTATTCGATCGGACATAATATTGGGTGAGCTTATTGCCGTTTTTCGGGCACCATTGTTGCCTCGAGCCATGCATCTGTGGCTGAGTTTGGGCTATATATATCTGTCTGATGTTAAGCAGTCCTATCTCTTAGTCACCTTGTACGACACCGCATGGGAAGAAATGGGGTGGTCCAAATTCTACTCTGCCGGAAACCACGCGGTACAAATATGAAATATAGATAAATTAATAATATGTGAATATGAGGAGATTTCAACGACTACACTATGGAGAGATAATGCCTCTACCATTTTTTAATAATATTTATGGATTGTGCCCCTTTAATATTTACTGGCAATGCATTCCATAGCCCAATGGGCTTCACCGTAAAAGATTGTCAACCTCTGTGACGTGGCGGTAGTGAGCGCGACTGCTACGCAGGAGGCGTGGGTTCGATCCCCGCTCAGTGCAAATATTTGTATACATGAATATGGGTATTTGCATTAGTCTGGGTGTTTCTATGTATAATATGTATGTATTTCCAAAAAAATAAGTTTTTAAGTATGTTTATCCGTATTCTAGAATCCATAACACAAGCTAGTTAAACTATGCTTACCATGGGTCTAGATAGCATTGTGTAGAATGTTGTAGAATATTATTATTATTATTATTTGGCGTAGTAAGCAGTAGATATAGATAACCTTGTGTTGTGTACCCGGCGGTGAGTAGGGTAGCCAGAGCACACTGGAAAGTTTTTGTGCTGGCAGTGGGAAGAACAGTGGCTTGTCCTGCTTTATCTTCTGAACTGACGTCACAGAAACTCTCTGTTCTACACCTCCTGGGGTTGCACACTTCCATAGGTTGCGGTAACCCCTTTCTACCAGGTGGGTCGTGTGCTGTGAAAAAATACATTACAAAATATACATGAATAAATTACAAATATTTATAATCACACACTATTTTTGTTACAGGCCATCCAAAAATCAAAGCATTCGTTACCCACGGAGGTCTTCTCAGCATGTTTGAGACAGTCTACCATGGAGTGCCTATTGTCAGTATTCCGGTCTTCTGCGATCATGATGTCAACGCTGCCAAAGCCGAAGGTGATGGTTATGCCAAAAAACTTGAATTGAGACATCTCAATTCAGCTACGTTATACAAAGCTATTCAAGAAGTCATTAGAGAACCTAGGTATAAAACTGATGTCAAGAAGAAACAAATTCTACTAAGAGACCAAAAAGAAACTCCTCTAGAAAGAGCTATATATTGGACTGAATACGTAATCAGACACAAAGGGGCCTATCATCTACAGTCTCCAGCAAAAGACCTGAACTTCTTCCAATATTATTGTTTGGATGCAGTTTTATTAGTAATTTCTTTATTACTTACAATTTATGTTCTTATATCGTACGCGTTAAGACTGAGTTTCAATCGTTTGGTAAATTATGTGCAAAAGAGGCAGCTGAAAAAATTGTGTGATAGTTCTAATAGTTATTTGAACTCAAAGCACTTGAATCAAACTGCAATATCAAAAAAGAACTCGTAAAATAAATTATGACAGATGTTATCGCAAAAAACTTTGGTTGTGAAAACAAAATAAATACAAAAATACAATATTTTTTTAGTGAAAATCTCCAAATCCATGCAATATAATATTGTCTTTTTTGGCATACTTTAGGACCTTTGGTTTTCTTTATGAAGGGAGACAAACATAATATGGGTTATCTATTTATAAGCTCAGTTAAAGTATATTTCCAGATTTCAAAATCTATACAAGTAGAAAATTGAGTAACCGATAAGATTACTCAAGTTGTAAATGACTTAACTGTTGTAAATGACTTAACTGTTGGAAATGACTTAACTGTTGTAAATGACTTAATTGTGAAGTTATTAGTCAGATTCCTGTAGGAACTGCAGCACTTAAATATAAAAATTAATAACAGAGGAATAATAAGAAGATACCATATGTTAAAGTAAAGATCTAAACACAAAAAATCACAAAACATATTTCTCTTTCTACAATATTTTTCGATAAGTCTTAAATCTACACTCTCTGCGCTCTCTCTAAATAATTTGTTGCAATTATTGACAAAAAGGTTTTACTCTTAAATTAATAGGATAAGAGTAAAAATAAACTAATAAATTGTGATTACAAACATTAAATTCCTTTATTTATTTACGTCTTATGCCGAAATTCTGCAGTTAAGTACAAACAGTATCAGATCGATTTTGACTAACAAAGTTTCAAAATAAATAAAAGATAATAATATAAATATTCTACAACATAATATACTACACAACGCTATCTAGACCCATGGTAAGCATAACTTAACTAGCTTGTGTTAAGGGATCTAGAATGCGGATAAATATACTTTTTTTGTAAATATACTTACATATTATACATGGAGACACCCAGACTAATGTAAATACACATATTCATGCAAATAAATATTTGCATTGGACAAGAATCGAATATCAGAACAATCAGTCAACAGGAAGAGGGCAAAACCAAGGTATTAAGATCATTTTGAGTATATTGCTAGTCAAGATCATTCTGACGCTGACTGTACATCCGAAACTTAGGAGTCGCACGACATTTCATAAATATGTATCCATATGGCGACAGCCCAAATTGTCAAAAGTAGATAAGTATAATACCGATGCAGTTTATGATATTGAATAGATATGTGATAATGATATTAACGTAAGTTGAAAATGTTGTAAAAATATTAGTTGATATTCTCGATAAGGTTTTTGAAGACTGTTTTTGTCTATAATTCTAGCAGTGTTTTCGTTACAATCAAATATTTGAATACAATATAAACATGTCACGTAATCAAATATAATGTGAATTAATATAACGACTATTTCCAACATTTAGGAAAAATCTATATACACTGAGTTTTTATAGTTGTTTTGGAGTCGAAATGAGGTAATTTGAATAAAATAGTTATAATACCTACCATGTACAATAGTCAAACTATAATATATGACAATAATAAGTTAGAATCTAATAACTTTTTTCATTCCTTTGAGTTAAACGGTTTATAAATAAGTAGAGGAAACAAAAATTACCGCCCATGCAATGGTTAGTGCTCAGATGAATTGTTTGACATGATGCCCACAGTTACATTCTATCATCGCACCTCTCGCCATAGGCAGGGAATTCATTCTCACACATTGCGAACTGAGATGGTGTGCACAGTACGGTATGAAAGAAACTTCATCCCACGCACACTCAACCTGTGGAATGACCTCCTTGCTGAGGTTTTCCCAAGCACCTACAAAATGGCGTTCTTCAAGAGGGGCATCAGAAGGTTTCTTCCTGATCGGCAGCGCGAGTGTAACACCCTTGGTGTTGCATACGTCCATAGGCCATGGTAACCACTTCCCATCAGGTCGGCCGTGTGCTTGTCTGCCACCTAAGTGGTATAAAATCAACTTTTTTTTTCAACTCTCTGTTTCTGTTATTGATATAGATTATGAAATGTATCGACTTCAAAACGGCTCTCGACATCACAGGGTATACACAAGATAAATTATAAAAAGTTTGATGTACAAAGAATATTTATTACAAACCGATTAAGATATAGAAAAAATTTAATTGATTCAGGCGCAGACTAAGCCACAGAACCTTCACACGAAACCTCGCACTGAATCCGTGGGAGGTTTCGTGTGAAGGTTCTGTGGCTTAGTGGACAGAGTGTCAGAGGTCAGAGTGTGAGGTGAAGATCGCGGGGTTCATATCCCGACTGAACCAATTAAATTTTTTCTATATTTTAATCGATTTGAACAGTTAGCATACTAAATTCAATTTATTACAGACATTCAAAATATCGGCAAATTTTAATAAATCTATGAATAACCATTTTAAGTTACCATCATAGTTACCACTAGTTTTATTTCGTTGGGTTGATATAAAATTTGTAAATATTGTAATTTGTAAAGTTTAAGAATTATGCAATTTAATAAAATAATTGTAAACAATAAACAATTGCTCATAAAGTGTGACTTAAGTTAACTATAATTTATAAATAAAGAATTTATTATTTATATCTGGTATCATTTACATTTCAAACAAACAAAAAGAACAAAACCTTGGCCACCCACACAGTGCACAGGTCCTCAAGCTTTTCCGAAGGCTTAGTAAAACCGAGCATGCTAGACTGTCTAACAAACAAAAATAACAACAAAAGAAACACGCAAGCCAACACCACTAAGATATAGCAACGAACCAGCCAGCCTCTCCCAGAAAACAACAAACAATCTGAAAAAGCTACATCAACATATAACACACATTTTCCAAGCCGGCTGGTCACCGTGGAAAAGTACGACCACAACCCTCCAGGACAACTACCAAAACAAAAAACCTCCAAACTGGACAAATCCTCTAAGAAATGTATAAAAATTGGAACTTATAATGTTAGGTCTTTGTTATCAACACACAGATACTTAGAACTAACCAATGCTCTGAAAAACATAAACTGCGACATACTAGGACTCTCAGAAACAAGAAAAATGGGCTGCCACATAGAAGAATATTCAGACCATGTACTCTGTTATATAGGAGAAACAAAGGGACTGTATGGAGTCGGATTCTTAATAAAAAAGACATGGAAAAATAATATAACTAACTTTACTGGCATTTCGGAGCGTGTAGCTCTATTACAAATGAAATTCGGCAGACTAAACATGTCTATAATCCAGGCATACGCACCCACAGAAAGATCAGATGACACAGAAATACAAAAATTCTACAATGATCTGAAAAAAGCTCACACTCTAGCGGACGATAAAATCATAATATTAGGAGACTTCAATGCAAAAATAGGGATACCCAAAAGAGAAGAAAATCTCGTCACGGGACAGTATGGCCTAGGCCAAAGAAACGAAAGAGGCGAACGACTGCTAGAATATGCATCTGAATATAGACTAGCAATAATGAACACTTATTTCAAAAAAAGAACCAGCAGAAGATGGACTTGGAAGTCACCAGACGAAACTATTAAAAACGAAATTGATTACATCTTGACAAACGTCCCAAAGATAGTCCAAAACTATGAAGTTCTCAATAACGTAAAGTTCCGAACAGACCATAGACTAATTAGAGCAACAATCATACTGAGCCAATCGAAAAAAAGTAGAAAAAGTTTTAAACCACTACCAAAAATCCCGAAAACTGAAGAAGAAACAAAACACTACATAGATAGCCTCAAATTGAACCTCAAAAACAAACCAGTAGATACCAGAGACGTGCAATCTTACTATGATGCGCTAGAAACAACTATAACAAAGAGTTTGACTAGCCAAAACAATATTAAAAAAGAAAAACGACACAAGATTTTTAGCGAAGAAACAATAGCATTAATTAACAAACGCAGTGAACTAACTATACGAAAGAATAAAGATGTTAACACAAAGAAAGAACTAAGACAATTATATAAGGACACCGGTAAAGCGATCAAAAAAGACTACAGTAAGCACAGACAAAGAATAATAACAGAAAATCTAACCAAATTCAGAAGCACAAAGAGAGCATTTAAAGAGTTAAATTTAAGAAAAACTTGGATACCAAAATTAGATGGCCAACATAAAGAAATTAAAACAAGGCAGGAAATAATACAGCAGGCAACTACTTTCTACCAAGAATTATACAAAAACAAAGATAAAACCAGCAAGGAATACAACGAACCACAGTACTGTGATAACACGGAAATAATTGAAGCGATAGGAGAGAAAGATATATACGCCCAGCTAAAACTACTAAAATTAGATAAAAGTCCTGGTCCCGATGGAATAACTAACGAAGCGTTGAAAATAGGAGCACCAGTTTTACTCAGACCTCTCACAGAATTATTCAATCGCATACTAGAAGCCGAAATCGTACCAAGACAATGGTGCATGTCAAACATCATACTATTATATAAAAAAGGAAACCCTGTAGATATCAACAACTATAGACCAATCAGTCTACTGTCAAATATATACAAAATCTTCTCATCTATAATTCTTAAACGCATAACACAAGACATTGAAAATGCACAGCCATTAGAACAAGCTGGCTTTCGCTCTGGGTTTAGTACACTAGATCATATACAGACACTGGAACAGGTTATAGAAAAATACGATGAGTTCAAAAGGCCACTCTATCTAGGTTTTATCGACTACAGTAAAGCATTCGACAGCATAAGCCACAACTCTATATGGAAAGCACTTAAATATCTAAACATAAATTCGAAATATATAAACATTATAAAGTACATATACAACAACAGCACAAGTAATGTCATGCTAGAATCTAGAGGTGGTGCAATTAACATCGAAAGAGGAGTCAGACAGGGGGACCCCCTGTCACCTAAATTGTTTATTGCTGTTTTAGAAGATATTTTTAAAAACGTAGACTGGAAAACTAGAGGCATAAAAATAAACAACAGCTATTTAAGTCATCTCAGATTCGCAGATGACATAGTTATACTGTCTGAAAGAGCAGATGAACTACAAGATATGCTCCGCTCTCTTGCTTTAGCAAGCTCAAAAGTAGGATTAGAGATGAATGCTACAAAAACCAAAATCATGACAAACAGCATAGAACGGCCCATCAACGTAAAAGAAAATCATATCGAGTATGTCAACAGTTACATCTACTTAGGCAAACAAATATCTTTTTTGAAAACGCACAATGAAGATGAAATTGAAAGGCGAACAAACATAGCCTGGAAGAAATTCTGGTCACTCAAAGAAGTCCTAAAAGGAGAATACTCGATAAACCTTAAGAAAACAGTATTAGACACCTGCATATTGCCCAGTCTACTGTATGGTTGCCAAAGTTGGATATACACGACAAAAGCAAAGCAAAGGATCACAACAACACAAAGAGCTATGGAGAGAAGTATCCTAAACTTAAGAAAAATACAAAAAGTCAGAAGCAATGTAATCAGACAAAAAACAAAGTTAACAGATGCCCTCACGCAAGCCTTAAAATTGAAATGGCAATGGGCAGGTCACGTATCGAGATACACAGACGAAAGGTGGACAATCAATGCCACGAGGTGGAAAGGGCCAATCGGGAAAAGAAGTGTAGGAAGACCGAGGAGACGATGGGCAGACGATATTACAGATTTAATAGGAAAGGACTGGGAAACTATTGGCAAGGACAGAGACAAGTGGAAAAGACTGGAGGAGGCCTTCACCCGAAGAGGGGTCCATATCCAACAAAACTAACTATTACTAATATTTAGACAGTAAGCAAAATATAACTAACAATAACATACTAACACCAAAATCTAAAATGTACAATAAGGATAAGGAAATAAAGGCTTTTTTATTTTATTTTTATTATCATTTACATACATATAATCACGCCTTTATCTCCGGAGGGTTAGATAGAGGTGAATGAACACCCACATTTCACCAATTATTGTATTTGGTCCTACGTAATTGGGTGTAATCCTACTGCTGTATTGCGTGCACTATGGTTAACTCGAGCCATGCATCTGAGGCTGCGACTGGGAATAAATCTGCATAGCATAGCATAAACTCAGACCTATATCCCCGAAGGGGTAGGCAGAGATGCTAGCACCCACATTTCGCCAGTTTATGTAGAGGTCCCAATGTAATAGGTGGCGAGCCTATTGCATTAACCGGGCACTTATAAACCTGCGATAAATATACACACAACTTCGAAAAGCATCCAAAAGTCACTGGTGTGTGCCATGGTAAAACCTGGGATCGAATCCGAGACCTCGTCTCAGCAGTCCACTACCCATATCACTAGGCTACCGCGGTACACTTGGGTACCACGGTATATTATCTGTATGATGTTTAACAGCCCTAGCCCTTATGACTTGATCACTCGCAACCATAGATTATTGTATATAGTAGACTCGTAACGAGTGGAGTGGCGAGACAGTGCATTTGGCCGAGTGTAACGTACATGTGAAGCACTCGCCGCTATGTTCACTCGTACCGAGCATTGGCCGAGTGCGCTCTCTCGCCACTCAATTCGGTGCATGTTATCAAGACAGTCGCATTTTACGACACCACATGGTAAGAGATGGGGAGCCCCAAATTGTACTCTACTGGAAACCACGCGGATTGTATATTTTATATAGTACCCGTCAATTATTAGACTTCGCCTTGCCTGATAGTAAGCTGAAGGTAAAATCTCAGAATAGAGAGTCGACATTACCTACATATACCAAGTGACAATGGTGACACTCAGCTTGACGGCCTCTTCATATAGTTTTACTCGCCCCGCTTAAAGGACCCGGGACTGTAGGAAGAAGGAAACACGTGAGCTGGTGGCTTAACGGTGTGACAAAGGAAAGAGTCACCGAACCGCTTGGTTCTTGATCGGATATTCTGCACCGTGTGCGTGTGTCATATAAGCCCTGCACGAGTTGTTCTGTGCTGATCATTAGTGTGATAAGGCCTTACTAAGATCTGCGGGACTCACACCAGTGTCACCTCCAGACTGGTTAAACGTGCTGATTAAGGGAGGTGGCTCTGGTACAGACTTACCTTTCAGGGTCGGAAGTCAAAATTCATTTCAATGAAATCTCGCGGTCACATAACAAAGTAGACTTATTTCACAGTAGCATACCAAATCTCAAAAGAATTATGAGCGTTGTCTTCTTTGAAGGGTGAATAGTAGTGTACTGCTCTTATTTGTGTCTGTCGTCTTTAATTTACATTTTGTATTCTTATACAAGATCTGTAGTTAGTCGCAAAATTGTAATACGCCTTCATAAACTTATATTTCATTGTACTAGCTGTAAGTTTTTTTTAAGGAATAAAATAAAATAAACATTAAGTCGAATCAAATGGAGAAGAAAGGGTTAATGGTCTCCGAACTCTGTGGTAATAGGAAACAGCGTAAAGATGTGACTCATTGGACGAAGCTAAAATGAAGAGATCATCAATATATATTTATTGCTCGATGATTCGAAACCAATTAATGTCTTTATAGGAGACAATAGTCTCACAACCATAGACGCCCAAAATCGTGCGAATTGGATGAGGGAGAGCTGGAAGGACCCTAAGCTTCGAGCTAACCTTGGCCTCGGATACAATCAGAAAAATATGTCTCCATGAGGATGATGATGAACTTAAAAAGAGACAATAAAAACAAAATTAATTGAATAAATTTGTAATTCGCAATATTCTATTTTTCTACACACTACAACAATCTTGATAAATGTACGCTATGTGTCTAATAAATTTATTGAAGTGCATAAGAAGTTTTTACAAGTTAAGAATGTTAATTAAGTATTTGAAGTTAACTCACAAGTGATTTAATTCAAGTTAAAGCTATACTGAGATCTCTGCAATAATGTTTAAGCCGTAAAAATAATTATAACATAGACAGAACATTTTAAAGAGATTATAAAAGGATTAAGTTAACTTATAGCTTATGTTTAAAAATTCAAGTAATAAATAAAACGAGAAAATGATACTTATCATATTTAGATACAAACGATATAAAGTCGTCAACAGAAAATCAAAAATATATTTATTTAATACCATTTGTACAATACATAAATAATAACACTTGAATGAAATTTAAAACTAAAAACTATTATTAGGTTTTAGTAAAATAAGTACTACACTAAAATAAATAAATAAATAATTACATACATAATGCGTCATGAAATTCCTCCGCATCATCATCGACCGGTAACGTACCCAAAAGGCTGGCATCCTCTGTGCAAGATAATAACCAGACTGCTGGACTCGCGTAGCGTCGATCAGCCGCTTTGCCAAGTCTTTGTATAGAGAACAGGCAATTTGACCCCACGTCCCCAGCGTTTCAACCCCAAACGGCTCAATAACATAATGACCTGTCAGGTTATAGTATTTGCGCCGTTTGAGGTTTTCCTGAGACGCAGCAGCAGCCCAGTCACACCTTGCTGTGCTTGAAATATATAAAGGCGAAAAGGTGTTGACGCACGTGGCGTCCCACACTAAAGGCCGACCCATCTTGCAAGCTAACAACGACATACCATCCGGTCTCTTGCCATCGTTACGCACCAGCCCATTAGTTTCACGAATAGCAGGCACGCCAGCGGTGACAAGAGCACGGCGGATAATGTCGTTGATGCTGGCGTGAAAATTAATAAGTTAGATTCAAGCATAATATCTTCATTCATTAATCAGTTTATTTTGTCTCTTCTGGGCAGAAAATTCGCGATTAATAAATAGTGCACATAAAAATAACAATGAAATTAATGTATTTAAACTATCATGGTCACTCACATCAGTATCAAAATAAACGGGATATTTACCATGTTTATTTTGATACTGAAATAAAATTAATGTGTCATAATAACACTCTTCGTTATATCTAGAATTCATGTCTACAGAGTTTATTTTTTTCATCTAGTTCTAAACAAAGGTGATCGTTGAATTTTCTTCATTCATTAAGTGCAAACTTGAATACTTAATACTACGCAAACTTGATGACCGATCTAAACTTTGCCGTTCGATATTTCAAGACTATTTCTCACCATCGTGAAGTTGTTGTTAACAATGAAAGTTTTCGAACGAAATAAAAAAATGAATGTAATTGCTTACTAACAAAATAATATTTCACTTGCACACAATGATATCGAGGGTATAGTGCTCAAACCCAATAAGTACGAAATTGACACTTTTGAGATATTCAATATTTAAGTTTTAAGGACAAAAATACCTATGTTATTCAAATAATGTCGTTATAATGAGTATTTGTGGTAAAAGTGGATACGTTGAATTAGTGTAAAACAGTATTTTTGAGTTTCTGAGGTAGTCGATTTTGTCATAATAAAAATATAAGTTACAAAGGGCACCGACTTATTGGGTTTTAGATCTAGAGAAATTAAACATATTATGTACTTTAATAAATGGTTTATTTAAAGAATAATAAAACAAAAAACGAGATAAATCACTCTTCGTCACTTTCGAAAGCTGTAGGTTTCGTGTACGTCTTCATACCACGTATCCATGCATGAAGTTCCTCTGGTATGATAAGTTTTTCGCACATATTGAGGAGATCCTTTTTTTTAGCAAGGCTAATTGGTAATTGAGTGGAATATAAGTGCTCTATTTCGTTTGGTAATTGAACATTAACTGAAGGCGGGTTTGAATTTCTTTTAGCTCTAGTTTGTGGTGTATTAACGGCCATTTTACAGACATCAATGCTACGAAAGTTCTCGGACATGTCATAATTAAAATATATTTTTAAGTCTCCTTTAACATATTTAATCCTTTTTATTTTAAGCCAGTTAACCGTTTCCTTGAAGTTATCTTTATTTTTGTTTCTAATTATTGCAGCGCTAAGATTTTTCAAGTCTAACATGTCATTAAATTTAAATTCTCTCACTTTATAATTATCAATCTCTATTGTTTCCTTCACATCCTCTTTCATAATAGTTTTGGCCCTCTTCTTTCTAGCTGCTTTAAAAACGTTTTTCCACTCACTTACGCTACTTATTGTTTTGCTTTTAGACGCTGATTCAATAGCAGCGTGCATGGAATCCACTTCCATGTGAGTGTGGCCACTTTCTAAGAATTTCTGTTCGATTATATCTAAATGATCGATTTTTTGAACTGTCCAGAGCAGAAGTGCTGAGATGTACTGATTCCTGTTTTGTCCGCTACAGGTGTCAGAAAAAATACTTATTTCTTTGATGGATTGGGATAATTCTTTCGATAAAAAGTAATAGAGGCACGTACCTATTTCAGAACTCCCTTTTTTACCATTTAGTTCACTCCAACAGAGGCAGTATGCATTATTTGGAAATTTTGCTTCGTAAATAGTAAAATTATACAATACTAACTTCCTCATATAGTATAATATACTTTCCCCTCCACTTGGTATTTGCAACACAGCTTGTAAATCCATAGTAACAGACATAAATGACTCATCTGTATTAGCCCGAATTTTGTCAGCATCTTTTTCTGCTTGACATATTTTTTTACGCTGTAAATGCTCCCGATACTCTTCTTCTAAATTTTCTTTCGAGTCAGCTTTTTCGTATTTTGAACAAATGTTACATAAGTCTTTTTTTGGATGAAAAAAACTCAAATTAAATTTATCATTAAATATTTCACGGTACTTAAATGCTGAAACTGCTACCCTTTCGGATTCTCTGCAAATGTCCTGATACAATCTATACATATTATTAATAGATTTTACGTCTGGAGCCAAATATTTCTTTTTGCTATCTTTACGGCAGTAATGGGACTCCATCACAGGAAAAGATTCAATATGTTGTTGGACAAATGCAACGTCTTCAGGGCTTGTTTTATTAGGTGGTTCTTTTTTGCCACGTTGATCATCGCTATTGTAAACCCCGAAATAATCAGCTTTAATCACAGCGTCAGTTATAACATCCATACTAATACATAAAGTCGCTTTAAAAAAATTGAGGCAGACTTGAATTTGTTCGTTGTTCTTTCTGAAAAAGTATTTTTTGCTGACTGTGCGATCCTTTTTATTTGATGTTTTCTGTAGTTTCCTAGTTTTCACAGGCTGAATCTTTAGGCATGAGAGAATAAATTTTTTTTGTGATACGAAGTTCATATTGTAATAATTACGACACAAAACGTTTCGTTCGTCAGGAGAAAACTTTTGAGTACATTTAAATATGCATTTATCACATTGAATGGGCTTTGGCACTTTGGCCGATCTAGCAACACCTTTTGTTATGTAAGATAATCCCTCGGCTTTTCTCGCCTTACTAATGTTTCGTTTCCACTCTCTTGGTTGAGCTCTTTTTCGTCTTGTTATGGGTTTGACGGATAACCAAACTCTATCCAAAAGATTTTCAAGAATCAACGTGACGAATTCTTTGCATGTATCGTTTTGACATTCCTCAGGAATTTTCACAATACAGTCAGAACCACTATCGTTTTGAATATTTTCATCTGAATCTGGCACGTAAGTAGGATCTTTATCTGAAAAGTCGCTGCCAAATAGGTTTTCTTTCTCACTTGATTCATCTGACGCATAACAACAAATCATCTGACTTGTAGACGCAGTTGCCTCAGGAGATTGACCTGCGTAAATAATAAAAAAAATGTAAAAATGCTATTATAGTTTGATAACACAGACTCAAAGGTTAATTGTACCTTAATAGACAATCGTGTCACCTAAGCGCCGCCCACTGCAGGACATAGGCCTCTCCAAAGGATCGCCACAATGCCCTGTCTAGAGCCGCCCACATACTACACGGATAAAGTAAGATAGAATTGGAAAAAATATAAGTACCTGTATTCAAGAAGTTACCCTCGAGAAGATCCTTTATCTTTAAAACAGTATCCATTTGTGTAAGGTTCAGATCTGATGAACTATTTGAAATTACATCAACATCGTTTGGTGACATCAAAGGCACAGCTATATCTAAAATTAATTTAATGAGTATAATCAACACAAAATATCGAACAGTTATAGTAGATAAAGTAATAACATCATTTGAGATGTACATAGCTACGTACCATGAGTATCGTGTACATTACTGGCTGGATCTAGATTATTCAAATTAGCGCTGCCCTTTTCCAAATTGGAATTTGTACCATCTAAAAACAAAATAACATTCATTATAAATTGTTTATTCTGTAAGAATGTAAGTAAATAACAACTTAAACCTAATTATTTAATAAAAATAACAAATAGGTAAGTCAGACAAACATGAACATGAACATGAACATGAAACTTCACGTAAAACTTACCACAAGCATCTTGTAATGTACTTGCAGGATTTCGATTTTCCAAAGGCAGTTCCACTTTCATGATACCGTCATCGGAAATATCTAAAACCAACATTAAGTGCTATAATAATAAATAATTATAAGAGAAAAATAAGTTAATTAGTAAAAAAAACAGTTAAAGACATTATTTTATTACTGTAGAATCCGTTTTAAAACGGTAAAAGTTATTAGTGGTAAAACCGCATAATTCGGAAGTCCGCCGACAGTGCACCGTATTTGATAATAGAAATTCGTGAACCGCGAGCGATTATTATTGCTCTCCCGCTCACTCACAGCGCATAAAATGAAACAGCGGCGCAATTCGCTCGACGCCGCGCCGGTCTCGTAACTTTGGCTGGTATGACTTACCAAATTAATAATACTACTTATAACACAATTAATTAGCTATTATAATAGGCTGACTGCCTTGCAACTATAGCTAAAGTGCTTAATTAAGGTTTAGTATAAGAATTGAACGATACAACTTGGTTAGGTTACTTTCATTCTTCATTACTTAAGAAAAAATATCTATAAAGTGAGAATTTACCTGATATCAACGGCTTAATGCAAGCTAGTTGCACTAATTTTCTTCCTCGGTCACCCATCGTAGCATTAGCGTAGTAAATCTTAGAGTATTATTGCACTAAATAGAAGAATTTCAACAACAATACGCGCGGACGACGCGACGACGATATGATGAATATGATTTATTGGGTTCTTCTTCGAACAAAGTGTGAAGAAAGTTAGTTGACGAAGAGAGCTAATACCATATAACTAAACATAACTTGTTACTTTTGAAACATAATCGAACAGTAAAACCCGACAAATACATTTGTTTTGATTTAACTTTTGGTTTTGTTTGTTTTTTATCTACGTATTTAAAGATAAAACCCGATAAATACAAATAGTGATTATTGCCTCTAAACTGTTAGGTAATTTTAGTTAAAATTATTGAACACTCAATACCAATAATAAGCTTTATGTGGTTTAAGCGTGAAATAAAAATATTATGTAACAAGATAACACGCTTTAGAGGGTACCAGTTTTTAAGTCTTGGCTAAACGTGGTCACTTTATTGGGTTATTACCTTAAGTATTTTTCTTTTTACTGCGAATTCCGCTTATTGGATTAGACCACTGGAAAGAGCGTCAAAAATGCATTAAGATGTACTAATAAAAACGATTTTTTATTTTTCGACACTTATTGGGTTTGAACACTATACCCTCGATATATTATAAACTATAGATACGTTGACCGCGCTTTAAAATGGCGACAAAAATGAGGACAATTATTGTTCTCATATTGTAATAGTTAAAAGCGGTATGAAAAACATATCTTTATGAAAATAATAAAATTAAGGTGTTTAATAATAAATCCGTAATAATAATAACAATATGTAAAAGACTGACGTATTACTTTATTAGTAAATAGCTATAATTTATCTGCATGCCATTCCTATTACAAAAAAAATAGTCGCAACTCACCGAGTGTTTAAACCGGTCATCAACTTTGGCAAGAAGTCTAATTAATAGTTTCCACGCCATCTATCTCTTACAAGATTTCGAAAAATCTGTACCCAGATTACTCTTTGAGCAATCCTATATCGACGGCTCCAGAGTAACATGAATCTCAAAAGCCGTCTAAAGGTGGATTACATGCTGATCTTAGCCGGTTCTGATTGGCCAATAACGCTGATATTCTTCTGTTCATCTTCTTCCGGAGTAACTTTTGATACTTTATTATCGCCGGTGCGTGTAGCGATACGCATAATGTCTTCTGTCAATAGGATAAAGGTTTTTTCATTAGCGTCAAAATATATGTCATAACTAGTTAGGTAATAGGGCACCGAGGCCCTTCTTGAATGTCAGTAACCAAGTATACAATCAAACACTGCTGTATTTAATATAAACTGTTCAAGGACCCGGGTCCTTACGCGGCGGCGGCGGCGCTTAGCGCGCCTCCTCGTTTCCGGGGACGAGTAGTAACACCCGAGGTAGGCCAGATCGAGAGAGATGGCCCTGGGTCGGCCGAGGTGCGAGAGATATGCCTGCCTACCTCACCTTCGGCAACCAAAAACGACCCTCAGGCGTAGTACGTTTTAATTGGTTCGAGTCCAATATAACCTCTCCCACCGGCTCCAACGGAGAGGTATCCATGGGATTTTTCGCACGTAAAAAAAAAGTGCCGGGTCCTTTGAACGGAGCATGAAAAAGTATCTGATGAAGTCGTCAAGCTGAGGGCCACCATTATAACATTGTAGATATATGTAATAGTGACCCTCTTTCCTAAGACTATGCTTTAGCTTATCATCAACCAGGCAAGGTAAAGTCAAAACATGTCATATTTAACAAAGAAAGCTAAGAAGAAAGACAGTTGTTTTCATTGACTTTTGCAAACTCAAAAGTAACTTTTCAATTATTTATACAGTTGATTGATGGTACTTGGTGGAATTTATTGTGAAACATACTGAGAAAACACTTGTACTTTTTCTGCACTTTTCTTCATATATATTATCCGATCGGTTTCGCCAAACGGCATTCTATATAATACGGCTGAGTGCCGAAGAATGTATTTTACCGTCTGTACCATGGTGAATGTTCTGATGAGCTCTTCCAATTAGTCCCAGCCTCCCTTTCCCTACACAGGCCAACACGCAGGACGCACACGGTGCTGAATATCCGATCAAGAACCAAGTGGTTCGGAGACACTTTCCTTTGTCGCACCATTACGGCATGGAATTCATTATCAGTTAACAAGTTTCCTTCTTCCTACAGTCCCTGATCCTTTAAACTGGGTGTGGAAAAGCAAATGACGAGGCCGTCAAGCTGAGTGTCACCATTGTCACATGTTATATGTAAGTAATTCTTTCTGAGACTTTGCCATCAGGCGAGGCGAAGTCTAATTGACGTGTGCTATGTAAAACAAATGTTCTTAACAATAACCTTTGACAATGCCGTAAGGCGGAACCGCTCAGGTTCTATAATAAATACTGTGGAATAAGTGTGTTCTCAATATGTGTAACTTTTCAATTGACTACAATGCACTATACTAATCTATACAGCACTGTATCTTGGGAATGATATTATATTTTAATCGTGGTTGTAAAAGGATTTCTTACCTCTGAAGTGATAGATTATACTAAAAAGAATCATCAGACATCCAGCGGCGATAATCCACCATCGTAAGACAGTAACGATGCGTTTCGGTATGAACAGTTGATGCTTGAGCATGTTCACGAACGTTTTGTTCAAAGCAAGACCCTAGAAATCATTTATGTTATCAAACAAAAATTATTTGGTATGAAATTATTGTTACGGTGAAGGTTCTTCGGTCTCTGTGGTGTAGAGGTAGAACTATCAACTGCTATGAAGGAGCTCGGGTTCAATTCTCGCTCAGGGCAAATATTTGTAACATGAATATGTATATCTGCATTGGTCTGGGTGTTGGTTTATCCGCATGCTAGATTCCATAACACCATTGGTCCTAGATAGCGTTGTGTAGAATGTTGTAGAATATGTATTTATTATTTACACATACGGGTTCCTATCCTGTTTACACATCCCATTGAAACGTAATAAAATATCACAAAAGGTTTTACCCCACTGCGCCAGTGAGAATAATGTGTTACGCGCGTAGGTACGTATGTATGTGGTATTCTTTGTTCGCCGCTACAGGCCTAATGGCTGGACAGATTTCGATGAATGCGATCTCAAATGAAAGATACTCATCCCCAGAGTGTCAAAGGGTACATAAAATGTCAATAAAAAATATTTGGTGGATTTTTGGTGCAAAATGCATGGTGTCTAAATTTTTTTCATTCAAATGTATCGAGAATGGTATCAAAATGAAGAGAATTAGAAGGAGATTACAAACATAAACATATGTCATACCATAACTAAAAAGTATAAAATAAAATAAATTACTAAAAAAATTTAATATACCCGACTGCTGTCTAAAAGATCTAAACAAGTTCGGTAGCAGGCTGTATCCATGTGCCAATCATAAACCGATAGTAATTAAATGTATACCGCCTGCTGTCGATATTGTTTCGATCTTTTAGACAGCAGACTAAGGCAGTAATTCAATCTTTCATGTACTAAATTTCAGCTAAATCCATTCAGCCGTTTGAGCGTAATTGAGTAAAAAATACATTCAAACATCTTCAAACACTTTTTCATTATCAAATTCAAATCGGTAGGATTTGAGTAGGCGATTTTTTGTATAACCTCAAACGTTAACGCAGACAACCGTAAAATGAGTGTCAGAGTTCTCACGCACGCCACCTTGCTCTGCATGATGCGTGGGCCGCAGGCGCCTCCTTCTGCGAGCAAGTTATGCTCGTGAAGGAAGAGGCGGGGCGGGAGAGGTAGCGGGAGCGAAGGAAAATCGCAAGCCTAGCTGCCTGCGTAATGAGGCAACTCGAGCCCATGAGGGGAGCCCATGAGCTCAGGCCTGGGGCTGACAGTGAGATGTGTCATGGATATCGTGTTGTAAAGCTTTGTAAGAAATGTTACCTCCTCAATCCAAAACACCGGTCCTATAGTCCCTGGCAGATTGTTGAAGATCTCAATTTTTTCAGTTTGCATCAGTTGTAGACTAAATTGCACCCTCTGCTTCGCTACCATTGGAGTACCTGATATCTGGAACATAAAAACAATTTTGTTGTAATTGATAAATATATAAACCACCAGTTTCCCTATACTACATACGCGGAGGCTGACCCACGTGAGAGGCACGGTGCGGTTTTAGACAGTTCATTTCCGATATACCCACCTCAGCGTCGGCCCTTCGCTGGAAAAATGATACTTCTTCACAACAGGAAATCAAACAGGGAATCTCGTTAAGGTTAAGTTGTTGCAAATATAGCAGTGTGGTTTGAAAAAGGATTTAGAGACGATTGTTGTAAAAAATATACTGAATAATGCGGACCCTGGACTCCTGTCAAACATTAGCTAAGTTTATGTCAACAAAAGAGATACGGTTGCATCTTTGTCTGCACCAACATTGATACGACACACATAGTTACAATACCAATATCAAATCGATTTATTGAACCTAACTTATCCCTCATTAATATGCGCCTACCACGTACTAGCTCTGCACCACCCAATGGTAGACTGGTAGAGAATGCCTACGGCATTAAGTCCGCCAATGTACATTGTGCATAAAGAATAAATAAATAAAATAAATAAATAAATACCAAAGCCATTGTCATCGTGTGCTTTTTTCGCTTAAAGTTTTATACTCACCGGTTCAAAATCAATTTCTATTCCATGTTGATCGACGTCTGGATTCAGTCCTTTCACATACTTTAGGAGTTCAGGATCACTATCAAGGAAATGGGGCAGAGAAACATACATCGGAGCCTTGATGCAGTTAAACAGATCCATCAAGCCTTTTGGAGGGCACTTGTCGGGCGCTTCGCAATAGCATTGGAGCTCCGGGTCGTTTGCAAAGTCTCCAATATTTGCGATGTAACGGTTGGTTTTAATTCCCCGGTAGAATGTCTTCCTTTGGTACCAAGGTTTGAAGGACCTGAAGACAAAAGCAAAAAATAAATGAATAATTCATTAATGACGACGTGAGGTTTTAGAACCAAAATTTTATAAGTTCTCATAAGTTTTGAGAGAAATTTGTAATAATAAGAGAGAGAAAATGAAAATTTGCGGCATCGTGCCTCTCGATAAATTAATAAACTGTAACCCCTTCTTCGCAAAAACCTTAGCTTCTAACGATGCAGTCGATAAACGGAATAAGTATACACCTTTCCATATAACTTCATATCTATACTAATATTTTTAAAAAGAAGAGTTTGTTTGTTTGAAAGTGCTAATCTCAGGAAGTATTGCTTACAATTGAAAAAAATATGTTTGTATAGAATAGTCCGTTTATCGATGCAGGTTCAAGGCTATATATCATCACGCTACTACTGAAAGGAGCGCAGCAGTGATCATAAATATCAATAAATCCGGCAGATTTCCATACTTTATTTGAAGACTAAAAAATTACGGGCTTAAAGTGGTGACATGAGGTTTCTAAATACGGGCGAAGCTGGGGCGGGTTAGCTAGTATTTATATGTATTTCGAGTTTGTAGTGAGAGTGAAACCAGTGGTAGTGCAGATACGCGTAGTGAAAGAACTCGAAAGATGGTAGATCAATATATTTACTCCTAAAAAACTTTTTCTCTGTTCACCGCCAATACTCCAGTTCCTTCGTGATCGTGGTGCTTGCAACAGCGCCGAAATCTCGGAAACTCGAAACAATGCAACATGGTAAATATCTCGATTATTTTGATACTGATATATTTATATCCTTTGTTGACACATAACATAACAAAACAAAATAAACTCACGCCTATATCCCCGAAGGAGTAGGCAGAGGTGCTAGCACCCACATTTTGCCAGTTTATGTTTAGGTCCCATTGTAATAGTTGGGGAATCTGTTGCCATTAGCCGGGCACTTATGAACCTGCGATAAATACACACATAACTTCGAAAAGCATCGAAAAGTCATTGGTGTATGCCATGGTAAAACCTGGGATCGAACACGAGACCTCGTCTCATCAGTCTATTACCCATACCACTAGGCTACCGCGGTTGTTGACACATAAAGCTTAATTTCTTATACTATAGATATGACACACCTGCATAAATCAAATGAAAAAGACTGCAATCTATCGGCTTCTGTCAGGAACGGTGGGAAGACTGTACCATCAGTTCCTTGGTATTCATTGCAAGTACCTTTCCACATCTTTTGTTCTGGTTCTCCATCGATAGCTACTACGCTGCCTACCTCCATTACATTCTTTATACCTCTCTTCACCGTCACTACCTGCTGATTTATTGTGGCGTTTCTCTGAAAATTGAGGGTAGGTAGGTATTTAGTACAATTCAAATTCGTTTACAGCGTAATTGTTACGGGCGACTTCTGAAACAGGAACAATTCCGGGAATAAAGTCCAATATGTGTTATTTCAGACTATAAATTCAACTCTATGTTCCCAATGTCATCTACGTCCATTCTGCTATTTTTGCTTAAAAGAGCCAACTAACATATCTGTTAGCACAAACTTTCACACTTGAAATATTGAATATTAATTGTCCTATAGTCCTATTATAAAACTAAAACCAGACTACTAAAAATTGCTCTCTAAAATGTACTAAACAAGAAAATATCAAGGATAGGCGTGGTCGTATGCCACATTTCCCTAGAATGTATTGTTTTGATAGACTAAGTGGCATACGACCACGGCTATCCTTGATATATTCTTGTTTAATACATTTTAGAGTGTGATTTTTCAGTAGTCGGGTTTTAGTTTTAAACTTATCTTTTTATTTACATTATTTTGGGACAAGCAATAGGTATAATTGATACATATTTGAAATGTGCTAATTAAGCCCTTTAAGTTGGTACTAAACATGACTTATCTATTTCAATTCTATTTTTTAACATAGTACTTTATGACCGCTAGAGGGCGCCACAATAGATTCAGTGATACATTATACCAGCTGTCGAGTAAGGCGCTTCTAACAATACCTCATTTGTCCAGTTCTAATAAGTGGTTGAGGAGCTATGAGGAATCAGATGAACATACATACATACTCGTACATAGCCTGTCAAAATCATAACCCTCCTTTTCCTTCGCCGTAGTCGGGTGAAAATAAGTACATATTGAGGCAATATTTGATACTAACCGCCCCAAAAATTGAAAACCTCAACTGGCCATTAGCCTCCCATACCATACCAGGAACGGGCTCCTTTCTCAGATGCGTGCAAACCGCTTTTGGTGCAAACTCTGTTCTTCCACAGTCGATTGTAAAACCATTGAATAACAGATCCATAACCTTCACCCTGTGGAACACATCTTTCGGCTCGCTGAATATTGCGTTGACTGCTTTTCCGATGACATTCAGCATTGCTGGTTTCTCGCGGTTTACTGAGAGAACCATACCCTGAAAGGCATGTCACATTAGAACTTCATAGCTTCTAAATTATAAGTTTAGAATTTTTTTTAAACCATGGCGTTCCATGATATACAATAATGTTATCGGGACCAAACGCGTTCATGGTATAGGTATATACATACATTTGGCCATAGGCCGGACGTCCCTGGTCGAAACCTGGTCGAAACTTCAGGCAAATTTAAGGTATGTATGTACCAATAGGTACCATGATTACGGACTCGAACCGACTAAAACGCACGCCGCCTGTGGGTCGTTTTGGTTGCCGAAGGTGAGGTTGACAGGCATATCCCTCGCACCCCGGCCGACCCAGGGCCATCTCTAACGATCTGGCCCTCTTCTCGGGTGTGGGGACTACAAAGTCCCCAACTCGTCCCCGGAAATGGGGAGGCGCGCCAGTCGCGCCACCGCCACGGCCTGCTTCTGCCAGGGTGACAGGCGGCTCCACCTGTCACCCCCAGGCCGGCGCTCATGGGGGGCGGAGGTCGTTCATCGACCTCCGACGGCCGAGTTGCCTTCGTACGCGGGCAATTTGGCTTGCGATCCTTCGTCGCTACCGCTGCCGCTCCCGCCCCGCCTCCTCCTTCACGAGCATTACTTGCTCGCAGAAGGAGGCGCCGGCCGCCCACGCATCCGCGCAGCGGACCATCGCCACGAGCAAGGTGGAGAGCGTGAGAATCGACACACCCTTGTCATTTTTTCAAATGAGGCGTCTTGTAATTTATTATAGAAAGACGCCTCATAACTACTAGCTATGAGGCGCCTTCCTGGTATAGGCATTTAAAAAAATAACCGTCGGCAGAAATAGTAAGTTCCATGATTTAATCGCGAAAAGTCCCATACTATTTTATAATTATGAAGAACTCTTCATTCAAAGAATCTGTTGTATTAATGTGAAAATAATATTTTTGTTTTTTATTTACGCTAAAATTTTTTGACACTATTTACACAATCCTAGCGTTATAATAAATGTGTCCTATATTTCATTCCAAATAGCCCATCACAGTCCACTGCTGGAAATAGTTGGCGAAAGCCTCCCAACATTGGGAGAGTCCTAGTCTTCCAATGTCAGGAGGCTTTGGCCTACTGTTTCCACGGTGGTCAGACGGGTTGGTATAGGGTCTTATTTCAAGTTTTCCTTCTCTCGTCTGCGCATTTTTCCGTTAGCCGCCTCTTACGACACCCTTTGGCTGATGTGGTGATGCTTGCATTCTTTCTAAGTCACCACACATAAAGTGAGATTTATAGGACAAATTATCCTTATCAGGAGATAAGGATAATTTGTCCTATAAATCTCACTTTATGTTAAAATAAACAAATATTTGAATTATCGTTTTTCTACAAGTAGGATGAAAATAAAACAATGAAACATGGTAAATATCCCGTCCCCCGTAAATTTATCCATCGGTATAAGAACCTATGCAAGGATCTCTTCTATATAAAAAATATTTAAGATACCTACTTAGTGTATTTAAGCCTAAGTTCATTTTTGAAATTGACCATGTACCGTTTTATTTAACTATAAACAAATGAGATAATATTCCATTAGCAAAGTATGTACTTCATAAACTGAACATTTAGCAAGAAATATTTTAATCGATTAAGACAGAAAAAAATTAATCGGTTCGGGCGGGATTTGAACCCGCTATCTTTCCCTTACATGGGGGATTGCTCTGACCACTAAGCCACAGAACCTTCGCCCGAAACCATTCAAATTCTTCTATACACATATCCATCGCCGTAAGACGGTAAGAGTAAATTCCCCCTGTAAGGAAAAGGTTCGCCTTTTCCTTACTCAATCTAATGGAATTTACTCTTTCCGCCCGAACCGATTAATTTTTTCTAGTTCTTAATCGATTTGAATAGTTAGCATATTTTTTTTTTTTTTTTTTTTATATAGCACACGTCAATTGGACTTCGCCTTGCCTGATGGTAAGCTGAAGGCAAAGTCCCAGAAAAGAGGGTCACCATTACTTACACATACCGTGTGACAATGGTGACACTCAGCTTGACGGCCTCATCATATGCTTTTTCACGCCCCGCTTAAAGGACCCGGGACTGTAGGAAGAAGGAAACACGTGAGCTGGTAATGAATTCCAGGCCTTAATGGTGCGACAGAGGAAAGAGTCTCCGAACCGCTTGGTTCTTGATCGGATGTTTTGCACCGTGTGCGGATGACATCTAAGACCTGCACGCGTTGTCCTGTGTAGGAAAGGGGAGGGTGGGACTAATTGGAAGAGCTCATCAGAACACTCCCCATGGTACAAACGGTAAAATACAGCCATGGACGCAACATCTCTACGCAGCTGTAAAGGTTCTAGGGTATTCGTGATCTCGGGATTCCCAATGATGCGGACCGCACGTCGCTGCAACCTGTCGAGAGCATCTAGTAAGTACTTTGCTGAACCATCCCAGAGATGCGAGCAGTACTCCACACAGGAGCGAATTTGTGTCTTGTATAGAAGACACCGCTGCTCCGGCGTGAAAAATCGTCTCACTCTGTTCAGGACTCCGAGTTTTCGTGAGGCTGTTTTGATGATACTTTCGATGTAGTTTTTGTTATTCAGGTTGCAGCGAACATCCATACTTAGGATATTGAGATTGTCCTGCAGTGGCAGTGGCGTGCTCTGAAGAGTGGGGAGGGGAAGGAAAGAAGATACTTTTGCTGTAAACGCACATGCCTGCGTCTTCTTGGCATTGAACTCAACCAGGTTCTCAGAGCCCTATTGAGAAATGTGATTCAGGATCCCGTCAAGCTCAGTGACAAGAAGCTGCCTTTTCTCCGCGATATCCGACTGCTTGGCCGCAGGATGTCCATGATAACTCCCATGCAAAGTGCTATCGTCTGCATAACAATGAACATTGCCGGTAGACAGCATGTCGTTGATATGCAGAAGAAAGAGAGTGGGTGATAAGACGGACCCCTGGGGCACGCCAGCATTAACCTGCAGAAACTCCGAAGCTCGTCCGTCACAAAGGACGCGAATACGGCGCCCCTGCAGGAAGCTAGCAACCCAGTTGCACAGCCTAGAAGGCAGACCAAAGGCAGGTAGCTTGGAAAGAAGCGATTTGTGCCAGACTCTATCGAAAGCTTTGGCGATGTCAAGACTAATTGCCAGTGACTCGCCGTGCTTGTCCATAGCCTCACCCCAAAGATGGGTAACGTATGCTAGAAGATCACCCGTTGACCGTTTCGGTCTGAAGCCATATTGCCGGTCATTAATTAAGGAGTGATCCTCTAGGTGCCGCATGAGCTGTTTGTTGATTATGTGCTCGAACACTTTGCACAGCACAGAGGTGACGGCTATGGGTCGATAGTTGGCTCGCTCCGAGCGATCCCCCTTCTTGGGAATCGGCTGAACATTCGCCTCTTTCCAAGGCAAAGGCACTGTACCCGAACTGTAGGATAGCCGGTACAGGCGCGTAAGCATTGGAGACAACTCCGCTGCACATTTTTTCAAGACTACCGCTGGAATACCATCCGGACCACTGGCTTTCCGGACATCGAGTGATTGCAGCACTGCACGGACATCGCGTTGCCTGATATGGATATCAGGCATCGCGTGGTCACTGTCGGGTAGTGTTGGTGGCTGCGTACCACAATCATCGATTCGGGAGTTGGCCGCAAAGAGATTAGCCAGCAGATTTGCCTTCTCTTGCGGCTCATGGGCCAGGGATCCATCAGGGTTACGCAGCGGAGGCAGCGAATGCTGACAGAAGTTGGCTTGCACGGCTTTAGCCAGTCGCCAGTAGCCACGGCTTCCCGTGGGATGCATCACTAGCTCTTGACCAAGCCGCGCTATGCGCAGGGCATCCGCTCTGACGTAGGCCCTTCTGCAGACCTTTGTGGCTCTGTTGTACGCCGCCTTGAAGTGGCCCAGATTGGGATGGCGCGTGGCGCGCGCCCTTACCCAAGCGCGGTACGCAGACTGTTTTTGTTCAACAGCTTCCGCACACTCGCGCCCGAACCAAGGGCGCACCCCGCGGTCACCGGTGACATCGGTGTATGAGATATAGTATTCCATACCCAGACCGATCTCACCGGCGACAGCAGTAGCACAATCCGATGGATTCTTACCTTCAAAGCAGCGCTCAACCCACGGGATGGACGCAAAATAGTCACGAAGTCCATCCCAGTCCGCTGACGAGTAGTGCCAGAGACGCCGCTTCCCCTGCACGGGTCGTGGGGGCGCTATAATGGGCACCGTGGAACAGACCAGACAGTGGTCGGAGTTGCCTAAAGCGGCTCGCACCGATACACTGTACCGGTCCGGATCACTCGTCAGCAGAAGGTCTAGCAGAGAAGGTGCTAGGCCCGACCTTCTTGGTATCCTAGTGACCTCGTGCACCAATTGGGTCAGGCCGTGCGCCAGAGCAAACGCGTGGGCGGCTCTTCCCGCATGGTCTGTTTTGGAGGAGCCCAACCAGATCTCGTGGTGGGCGTTAAAATCCCCCAAAAACACCATTTCGGCATTCGGAAATCGCTCCTGCGCATCATCTGCCGCCTGACTCAGATATTCAAAGAGTCGAGTTGTCTCAGCATCTCCTGTATGGGAACGGTAGAGGCACACATAGATCTGACTCGTAGGGCCATGGTCTACGTGTACCCAAAGGATGGAGAAGGATGGGTCCTCTAGGCAGCGCAAACGGCGACAGCAAACATCCGCCCTAACAAACACGCACACCCCGGCTTTTGCACGAAAACTTTCCTCAAGAACATAGCCAGGGTAGAGCAAGTAGGTCGTGTCGTCAGGGCGGTGTATTTGCGTCTCCGTTAGAAAAAACATGGCAGGTTTCGCCGTCTCTAGGTGTTGGTGGACGGCGTTGAGGTTCGCATGGAGCCCACAGATGTTAGTGGACTCCACCTCAAATAGCAAGCTTTTGGGAGTGTGTCGAGCCGCTGTGTTGCCTATTTCCTTGAATTGCGCTGCCATGAGTTTGGGTGGGAGAAGGCGTGAAAAAAGAGGTGATTGCCGCCGCAGCACCGTGTGACAAAGCGCGGGATATTGGTTTTATCTATGAATGTGAGGCATGGCGAGAGCCGACGCGCCGAACGGAAGGGCCCCCGTACCCCCCCGAGTATGGTCGCCGGGCTCCCAATTCCGGTCACCAACCGGCACGACGAACCATATCGGGATTATGCGCGGCCTGGTGAGGCAGCCTCCCAAGGTGGTTAACCCCAGTTGGGCCCCTGTACTATACCGCGGGCGGCCAGCGGCACCACCGTTTCTACAGGTCTCCCTGTTCGGCGCATCGCCCCGCGCCATCCCCACTAGACTACGCCAAGACCCACTGGTCCCACTAGTGCTGTGACAACCACCACCTCTGCCCGGCTATGCACTTGCTGACCCCTGAACACAATCCAACCGAGATTGAATTGCTATGGAGGGTTTTTCGCAATAGTGCACGGTGGTACCTACCCGGTCGAAACTTGAGACAAATTTGTGCCACCAAGTTTCTACCACCAGTAAAAATATTAAATGTTTCACAATTTCATTCATTCATAACATAACATAAACTCACGCCTATATCCCCGAAGGGGTAGGCAGAGGTGCTAGCACCCACATTTCGCCAGTTTATGTTTAGGTCCCCATGTAATAGGTGGCGAGTCTATTGCTATTAACCGTACACTTATAAACCTGCGATAAATACACACATAACTTCGAAAAGCATCGAAAAGTCATTGGTATGTGCCATGGTAAAACCTGGGATACCCGAGACTTCGTCTCAATAGTCCATTACCCATACCACTAGGCTAAAATTTCATTCAAGAGGAATATTTTGTCTAATTACTTACCACCAAAAAGATATGAGGAATGACGACTACCTCCTGCCCAGTCAACCCCGGTGCTGATTGCTCAGGTTTGAAGAGGAACGTATCCCGTCTCTTATATGAGATTGTATCATCTGCTTCGTTTTCTTCTAGTTCCAGCTTCTCTTTCCATTCTCTACAGAAAATAGAATATTGATCATTACTTACGACTTTTTATTCCAAACTAGCTACTTTTACATAGCACGTGACGTCATTTGGGTGAAAATGAATAGTCCTTATGATTATCGGTAGATAGCTCCTACCGTCACCCCAAGTCGATTATGTAAGAGAATATTAAATGCTTCAGCACAGAATAGAATAGAATAGAACGGAACGAAACGGAACGGAACGGAACAAATTGTCTTATGAATAGGAACATTATGTTCTGCCTAAATTGGGCATGCAAATTTTCCTTGTTATATAAACACTTTGGCATACAAAATGATACAAAGTCAAAAGGAAAAAAGTCATTGGTGTGTGCCATGGTAAAACCTGGGATCGAACCCGAGACCTCGTCTCAGCAGTCCATTACCCATACCACTAGGTTACCGCGGTACTTGAAATTTCATTAAAATAAATTATGTTAGGTACTTTCATTGGAAAATTTTCGAAATTGTGCACACATGAGCACACACGTTCTGTCAGAGGATTTTGGATGAAAATTTCCTAAAAACATATGAATTTCACTATGTATTATTATAATATGGGAATATAATACTTGTAAGAACATGTTGCATTGTTTCTTTACTGTAAAGCAAAAAAAAAAGACAGTGATCGATTTCCGATGCAATGAGTATTTGAAAATAACATGACATTATCATGATTAGAGGCTTACAGTACGAATAAGCAAGGTTGATGATATAATACTGTAAAATGAATAGGCTTGGAAGAAACAAGTTACTTAAATCGGTTTCCAATAACCAATGACTTTGAAGTAGCTTATAAGTAATTCAGGAGATTATTGTTCAATATTTTGTCCTCGTTTTTTTTTTTTTTACGTGCGCAACATCCCCACGGATACCTCCCCACCGGGGCCGGTGGAGGAGGTTATGTCGGACTCGAACCGACTAAAACGCACGCCGCCTGTGGGTCACTTTGCTTGCCGAAGGTGAGGTTGACAGGCATATCCCTCGCATCCCGGCCGACCCGGGCGTCACTCACGATCTGGCCCTCTTCTCGGGTGTGGGGACTACAGAGTCCCCAACTCGTCCCCGGAAACGGGGAGGCGCGCCACGCGCAATATTATGTCCTCTACACAAGTTATGTCCGCGACTTCTCTGGAAAGAGCTATAGGAATAACATGGATTACAATTGGTTAACATAGAAGAGAGAACTGGTCAGTGTGGTGAAGGAGAAAACATACATGTATCACCAGCCCTTCTCATCCGTAGGGTAACGTAAGAGGTGACTAACGGAATAATACGCAACCGATATCACTGCTAAAGAAGGAAACCCGTCTGGCCAGTGTGGATACCCGAATACCATACCCGGATAGGCCCAAGTATCCCGACGTTGGGAGAGGCCTATGTCCAGCAGT
The DNA here is from genome assembly GCA_963662185.1 of Eilema griseolum. Classification (NCBI taxonomy): domain Eukaryota; kingdom Metazoa; phylum Arthropoda; class Insecta; order Lepidoptera; family Erebidae; genus Eilema; species Eilema griseolum. The sequence continues at coordinate 10,359,731 of OY759239.1, read as the reverse complement.
GGATTGAAGAAAGAACTGTCATAAAAACATACATACATATAATCACGCCTTTATCCCTAGAGGGATAGGCAGAGTTGAATTGACACCCACATTTCACCAATAATTGTATTCGATCCCACGTAATAGGAGGTGAGCCTATTGCCGTATTCCGGGCACTATTGTTGACTCGAGTCATGTATCTGAGGCTGAGTCTGGGCTGTATATGTCTGTCTGATGTTAAACAGCTTTATCCCTTAGTCGTCTTGTACGCACCGCATGGGAAGAGATGGGGTGGCCCTAATTCTACTCTGAAGGAAACCACGCGGCATAAAAACAAGACTAATTTAAAGAACGCGCGCAGTTATAAAACAGTTTGTCATTTAGAATAAAGATCTAGGGTTACACACTTTTTCGCCAATTATTGTTTTAAAATTTAAAAACATTTGCTGACGGCAGTGTTTAAATATTCATTACATCCAGTTAGAATGTGTTCATAAGTGTTAGGGATTTTGTTTTATAACATTGTTCATTGTTAGGTATCTGACGTTTCATACCTACTGTATAAATTCCAATCAATCAATCAATCAAATCATATTTATTGTAAATCATAGGTACAGAAGATGTTCTCATAATAATTAGTTCAGCTATGTTTCACCATTTGGGTATACAATATTAAGTAGATTATTAATTTTATCAAATTATTAGATTATTAATTAAATTGTCAATTTAGTTATCACATAAAATTAAATAAAAAATACAAATAGCACAAAGTCAATCGTAACAGAAATTAAATTCATCAATAAATTATCATGCACCAGCACCACATTCATTTTCATTTTGTCATTATAGGTATATACCTATTAATTACAGTGAGTTATCCTCCAAAAATTCATTAATGGTATAATAACATTTTTCAATTAATAATTTGCGAAGTTTTAATTTAAAATTGTCCATTTCAATTATATCTCTAATTTTTATTGGTATTTTATTATATATTCGTGGACCTAGGCAAAACACACTGTTATGTAATAATTCTGTTTTACTAGCTACTATGGACAATTTATCACAGTTTCGAGCCCTAGTTCGGAATTCAAACAATTCTATGTTAGATTTAATAAATATTGCAACTTCATATACATAAAGAGAAGGTAATGTCAATATGTTTAGTGTCTTAAAATGAGGTATACATGAATCGGTCTGTTTAAGTTGGCAGATGCTTCTAATACAGCGCTTTTGAGCAACAAAAACCTGGGCTTTATATGTTGAGCTACCCCAAAAGATTATTCCATATCGTAAAGTAGATCCTACGTACCCATGGTAGGCAGTCAGCAAAGTGGACTGATTGCTAATTTTACGCAACCTATAGAGTGCGTATGAGAATTGACATAGCTTTTTACATATATGTTCGCAATGAGATTTCCAATTCAATTTACTGTCAATGTAAAGGCCTAAGAATTTGGTGACAACAATCTCTTTGATTTTTATGTTTTGACAAGATATGTGCAGATTGTTTTGCGATGTGTGACGTTGTTTAAAGAACATTAAATTAGTTTTGTCTATATTGATATTTCCTAAGGGAAATCACTGCGTACCTTTCAAAACTCTGAGGTCCTGGCCTCCATTTCCAAGAATTTTTATAGGGATGTCATGGCATCGTTTATTAAGTTTTACAATGAAATTAAATGAGAGATGTTATAACTTAATGTTCAGCAACTCATCATTTAGGTAAAACTCTTAATTTTTTTTTTGTTTTCTTATTATTTTATTATAAACAACTTAGGTGGCGGACAAGCACACAGTCCACCTGATGGAAAGTGGTTACCGTGACCTATGAACGTGTGCAACACCAGGGGAGTCACACCTGTGCTGCCTACCCTGTAAGAACAGAGATTTTCTGTGCCTTCAATGCACAATGGACAAGCCATTTAGTCTTCCCACTGACAGCACAAAAACTCTCCAATGAGCTCTGACTACCCTACTCACCGCCGGGAACACAACACGAAGTTATTATAGCCGTGGTATTCTGTAGGGTGAAGGTACTTTCCCAGTCGGACTGCTCAATTGGGACGGAAATACCGTCGTGTCCTACCTGATTTGTTTAACGTAGGGACTACAGGAGAAAGCTTTTAACATTACCCTTATTAAAGTTTTAAGAATAGCCTAAGAATATAATAGTTTAAGAATAGAATCTATCCTAAGACTGAAAAGGCAATTGCAATGTGCTAACGTATCATTAAGCGAGGCACCCCTCTACAATAATTATCTAATGTATCTACGTAATGTGTGTATTGTTACTGAAATATCACAATGAAATAAAACTAATATCGTGTCTCTCTCTGCTTTCTTTCTCGGATTTTCCCTTGGTTGCTTTTCGCCGAAATATTGGGATACAGTGATGATACAAAAATAATTATTATACAATCAATCTCTCCTTCTTTAATCATATCAAATGTTTTGGAGATGTTAGGGAAATAATTATAAATCCTTGGAGCGACTGGTATTGAATGTGTGGAAGAAAATACTTTAGAGAACAATAGATTTGATAGCGCACAGGACTGGCTTTGAGACAAAACTAATAAAAGTTGTTCTTGTTTGAAATCAATTTTGTTTTCTAGTTAGGTCATGTCGAGTTTCACCTAGAGAGCGAGGAAAAATTCATGCAGATTGCTATACAATCTCTTGCTTGTATTTTTCTCCCCGAGGTACGCTAGAGATTCTAATAACTAGTAGAACCAATGCAATTTCTTTAGAGCAGAGGGAGTTCTATAGTTGAATATCTAGTTAATCTTGTTATATTAGGTAAGTTTAAGTGTTGACTATTTAGCAAAATATTATACTAAAAGAGATACTTCTCGTTTTGATGATCACCCTAGCAGAAGCTGGCCGAGGCGGCGCAATACTACCCGCATCATACTCGGGGGGCTCCATGCTCCCCACATCCGAAGAGAACCAGCTCAAAAGAGATAGCATGGCCATTAGTCGGCCGGGGTGAAAGAGATATGTCTAAACCAATCTTACCTTCGATAACCTACTACCCCTAGACTGTGGCCGTATTAGTCGGTTCAAGTCTGACATAACCGCCCCGCAAGCTCCGAGAAGAAGGGGGGGTCAGCCCGTCGCACTTGTAGTCAGAAAAGTCGACTATTAAAAGTGCCAGTTGGAAATAGAGTTAATTTTATGAAAATGACGAAGGAAAGAACATACCTATCTACCATATCAAAAGTAATTAGTAAACTATATACCATGTCCTCGAAACGGAAAGCTTCATACTGGATATGGTTGCCATTGGGAGTATTTGGGAGTGCGTGGAAAGCCGTCAGCAACTTTTACAGGGAAGTGATGCACGATAAAGAGGGGGTGAAAGAGGAACAGGAGGTCTAGGTCTAGCACTCTCAGGCACCGCAGTAGGCGCCGGGTGATAGAAATTGCAGGACAATTTCTGTCTTCCATGAGCCAGGTAGCTTAGTGTTGACAGTTGGAGTTTACCGTTGCCAACAAAAGCAGGCAGGTAGGGTGGCGTATTTTCGCGCTCGCCTCTCTATAGATAAGAGGAGGGGAATTTTGATTCCAATAAAACGACAGGGTCACTATTAACGGTCCCCATTTCCGGGGACGAGTTGGGGACTCTGTGGTCCCCACACACCCGAGAACAGGGCCAGATCCCAGTCCTGGGTCGGCCGGGGTGCGAAGGATATGCCTGTTAAACTCACCTTCGGCAACCGAAAACGACCAACAGGCGTAGTGCGTTTTAGTCGGTTCGAGTCCGACATAACCTCTCCCACCGGCTCCGGTGGTAAGGGTATCCGTGGGGATTTTTTGCAAGTAAAAAAAAAATTCGCTAATAAAGATAACATAAAGATAATCAGTATCAGAATAAACGGGATATTTAACATGTTTCATTATTTTGAGTTTCCGATTTTCGGCGCTGTTGCAATGCTTATTCTGATACTGATGTCAGTGACCATGATAGTTTAAATACCTATAACATAAAGATAAATACACTTTATTGCACACTAAACATAGGATACATACATAAAGGTCAGTACAAGATAGTGAATTGTACAATGGGCGGTCTTATCGTGGCCTGCGATCTCTTCCAGACAACCAGTATATAGGCTGTATTGTTAGAATAGGTAGTTTGTAATTTAATCTCAATGGTCAAGGCCAGTTGTTGCTCTGGGATATCCTTCCGTATTGGGTTCCCAGGGGGGTTTTAGTCGTTTAGAGTTAGACATTCCCACCTCGCCGTTACTTCCGATGGGGGGAAACCCGAAGAGGTATTTTATTGCATTTTACTTATATTTTTTAATATACCATGTAATTTACTTTTTTTAAAGTCACAATTCAAATACAAGTTATTCAATATCCTATAAGTATACAGTATCTACAAAGAAATATTTGAATTTTCATAATCCCATATCCTATTAGCCATGAAGTAATTAATACAGTTATAATTAAAAAAATACGATCCTAAAAAGTTACATTTCATAAGCCAAGGAACTAATTCCATAATTACGTCTAATAACACAGTTTTAGCCCCAAAATATAATTACCGATATTTAAACTTGTATCGTTAAGAAGTTGTTTAGGTAGCAAATCGATCTACCATCATGGCATCATGATATCAAATGTGCTTCATGCACTGTAGGGCATAATGTATCATAAGAAATGCAAAAGTAATATCTTTAACAGGAGCAAAAAACATGATGAGTTCAATAAGCGACTTCTTTTGGACCTAGGGTGAAAAGAACCTTTAAACCTTTAAAAAGTCGTTTAATGCGAGTCGGACTCGCGCATTGAGTCAGTCATTGTTCCGTTCAAAACTGAATTGACTGACCAACTTATACTACATAAACCGCAATATATTTTGATAGCATTGACCAGAAGGATATCTAAGCTTCAAGGCATCGCCGATCACAGTATTAGGTATGAATTTAAATTTTATGCGTTCATTCTTAAGAAAAAGGTCTTGACAAACAGACATACGGACAAAAAAGTGATTCTATAATTTCCCTATTGAGGTACGAAACCCTAAACATGATAACAGGTACATCATATTATGGTCTAGTAAGGACTAGTCTAACTACATAACTTTTTTTTATCGCCAATTGATGTGGAGGTCAGATGGAAGTTGCTTTACGGAAAATGATGAAGTTCAGCCGCATCACAACCGGCTGAAAAGTCAACCCCAACTGAGATGGGAAAAAAGGCTCAAAGAATGCTGATAACACCATAGCAGAAGCAGACCGAGGCGGCGGCGCAATACGCCACACCTCATACCCGGGGCTCCATGGTCCCCACACCTGAAGAGAGCCAACTCGAAAGAGATAGTGTGACCATTAGTCGGCCGGGGTGAGAGAGATAAGTCTCTGCTAATCTCACCTTCGACAGTCCATGACCCCCAGATGGTGGCCGTTTTAGTCGGTTCAAGTCCAACATAATCGCCCACCGGTTGCGAGGAGTAGGGGGGTTGGCACGTCAAAAAAAGTGTCTTAGTTACTTACTCAAAATAAAACGGTCCGATTTCTTTAACAATAGGGACTGCTCCCTTTTGTACCTCCTCGGTGTTTGTGTAGTTAAACATGTAGACCTTAAAGTCCAAAGGGAATGGAATTGTCTCCCACATCTGGCGCACATCGGTCTTCTTTGACAGAGCCATTTCCTGTGAACAAATGGTACATGTGATATTTGTTTTTCTACTTTCAATCAATTCGTCTATCACAGTCAACTGCAGGACATAGGCCTTTCCCCATCCCTACCTACAAAAAAACCTGAACATTGGTTTTTTTTTTACTTGCGAAGTGGGGATTATCCCCATGGGGAGGCCGCTGGAGCTGGTGGGAGAGGTTATGTCGGACTCGAACCGACTAAAACGTATGGTACCTGTGGGTCACTGTTGGTTGCCGAAGGTGACGTTGACAAACATATCCCTCACACCTCAGCTGACCCAGGGCCATCTCTCTCGATTTTTTTTTTATACTTATTAATTGACATTTATTTGAGTTATTTAACTATATAAATTGTGTATTTTAATTTGAATATTGATATAACTGACATATTGTGTGGATTGTTGTATTTGATATTTAGTAATGTTTATGTGTATGTAAATTTTGTACGCCAGAACCGGCAGAATATGTGATCCGACACTATGTGTATAATTTAAACAACATTTTTTGTACCATATTCTACAAATAAAGAACTTTGACTTTCTGGCCCTCCTCGGGTGCGGGAACCACAAGGTTTCCATCTCGTCATCGGAAACGGGGAGACGTTGGGCTTTGGTCTACTGTTTCCACGCTGGCCAGATGGGTTGGTACATTGTTTCATTTCGAGTTTTCCTTCATGATATTGTCTTTGAATTTTTCCGTTAGTTACCTTTTACTTCCCCATTCGGATAACATGGGGTGGTGATACTTGCATCCTTTCTCTGTCACCTACTGGAGAAGAAAGACTAGTAGTTCTCATATTGAGAACTTATTTATTTATTTATACTTTATTGTACACACATATATTACATTAATATAACAAGATGAGATGTAATGTACAAAGGCGAGCTTAACTCAAAGTTGAGTTCTCTTCCAGCAAACCCGGGAGTGCACAGAGGAATTGCAATACGAGAGGCTAAGTCTAGTGCACAAGTGTAAAATTAATATAAGAAGGTATAAAATGTGTATACCCCCGACAATAGGCACAAATATACACATACACATATACACACATACACATACTCACGTACATACATACATATATACATACCTACATACATACATACATACAAATACATATCATATATGTCTGCTATTGTTGAGAGAGAAAGTAATCTCTTATACGTCTTTTAAAAATATTCATAGAAGGACTATCGCGTATGGAGTGAGGAAGAGAATTCCACAGTCGTACTGCAGAAACTGTGAAGGAATTGTCGTAGCAAGTCGAACTATGCGAGGGAGTTCGAAGTAAAAGAGAAGACGAAGTGCGACAGGGCTTACCCCTGGGTACAAGGAACTCAAAACGCTCACGAAGATATAAAGGAGAATGAGGGTTCTGAAGAATAGAAAAGAGAAGGGAAAGAATGTTAACATCTCGACGCCGCCGAATTGGTAACCATTTCAGTTGCCTTCTGAACTCCGAAACGTGGTCGTACTTACGTAGGCCGAAAATAAAACGAATACATAAATTTTGCAGTCGCTCCATCTTGTTCCAGAGTTCTTCAGTTGCATCCAGAAAGGTGACATCAGCATGATAGATGGCGCTAGTTGCCGTGTTGACATCGAGTCAGTGTATAATAGTATAAAATAAATAGTAAAAACTGACTTATTGCAACAAATCATAGTCAATCTAATAGCTAAAGTGATAATACCGAAGGTCAAATGTTATCTTCGTGAAATGTGAAGTGTATCAAATAAAATAACTCATCGACAGTGACTAACTATTTGAGTGATTTTGTGTTGCAAATTGAAACTGTACCTGCTTGGACGTTGGTTTATACTGTTTGTACCATCACAGTTAACCCTAATTACAGAAAACAATCGTACCTTAGTGCATATTTCAGTGATTTCAATAATTGCAGCATTTTTCAGCCGTTATTTTTCACATATTTGAATGGTCGATCAAACATTTTGACTTAATTTGTAACAGCGACATCTAGCGAAGTAAGGTTGCACTCGCAGTACTCTGAACAATCAATCAATATTGAAAATGACTTCCCTACAAACTAAAACATTGGTTGGCAAACGCCGCAAGATGTCATTAGTGACCTGTAAAAAATGCAAAAAACAAGTCGACCGTGTGAACTCGATGTCGTGTGCAGAATGCAAGGAATTTTTCGATTACGACTGCATTGGTGTTGAGATCCAGCACAAAAACTTCAAAATTAATACCTGGCGGTGTAATCTGTGTAAAGTAAAGATAATGTCGAAAAATAAGCCCAGTACAGAGCAGTCCTTTATAACCCACAGAAAAAAAACAAATTTAGTGTCGCCACAGGTGAAGTCTCCTCGGTCGCCCAATGGTCCCAATGCAGTCCCACTCACGAGTAGCCCCATTGGGGCCGCAGACGCAGATAATCACTCAGACTTTGTACCTACTGACTTTCTATCTACTGGCACCTCATTGAACACGCTTGTAAATGTAGATCAACCTCTTTCAAGAAGTATGGACTATACTGTAACAGACCTATTGTCTATACAAGAAATGCAGGAATCAATTAACAAATTACAATCAGAACTGGGGAGCTCTCAGAACGAACTAGAAATTATTATTCTGGAAAATAACGACCTCCGGCAGCAAATTGACAGGTTATGTAGGGATAACCTAACTTTGAAAAAATTATTAACCGAAAAGGTGAGTCAAAATGCACCGAAAAAAAGATGTTCCCTTCAAAGAACTATGGTAAGCGCCATCTGCACACCTTCCCGGCGCTTTACCTTAGACCCTATTGTGTCAGACACCATGGAAACTGTAACATCAATGCAGGCATCTATCATGGATTTGGAACAGCAGCTCAACGAAGCCAAAAAAGAGATAGATCGCCTTAATATACAAATTATTTCGCTGCAGAAAGCTGTAAGTGTAACTCGCCAGGATAACGTCAGCTGCCAGTCACCAGGTAGCAAAATCAATAATGAAGAGACCTACCTGCCAAACCCAGTTAAAAGTAAAGTATGTATACTCACCAATATTAACTCTCCCGGTACGCAGAGAATGATTGAAGACACCTTCGGTCGTCATTTCGATTATTGTCGCTATGTGTTGGCGAATTGTACTGTTAAGCAACTTTTAAATAATATTAATGGCAAATTGCAAGACTACAACATGAATGACTACTGCATAATTATGTTGGGTGGTAATATTTTCAAACAAGATGACAGTGCGGAGCTGGCGATGTTTATAGGTGAATATCTGAAGCATGTACATTATACAAATATTGTGGTATGTTGTCCCACATATATATGTGGGGCGCCTATATACAATTATAAAGTGGAATCATTTGGCTACCAACTACATAAACAGCTCCTCCACTCCACCAATGTATATTATTTTGATACTAATAGTTACCTTTCACTTGACATGTTCTCCTATAATTCTGGTATAATTAATAGACAAGGATTTAGATCAATATACAATGTAATAGTAGATAATATAAAAATTGACATATGTAAATATTCAACTCTTCCGACAACTCATTGTACTAACTCTGACTCTTTGAAGTTTTTTCTTGGGTAGAAATATCGTTACACAGAGGTATATAAATAAAGTTAATATAAATGGTATGAAAACGAATAATACGCGGTTTAAAGTAAAGGCTAAGAAATGTATAATCTACTACCAAAATGTAAGGGGTTTACGATCTAAAACTACAGTTTTACACAATAATGTACTCGCTAACTCATATGACATTATTACTCTTACGGAGACGTTTCTTGATAGTTCTGTGCATAATGCCGAATTATTTCCGCCAGACTATATGGTATTTCGGAAAGACAGAGCTGGAGATACAGGATACGGTGGTTTATTGATAGCTGTTAGAGACTCTTACGTGGTAAAAAGAATCACGGATATAGATGGGTTAACGGAGGATAAGGAACTATTATTTGCAATTATATCAAGTAAGTGTATTAGGTTGTTTGTATGTATTGTTTACCTTCCTCCTAGCTATAGTGTTAGTCAATATCTTGATGTTCTCACATGCATGGAAAATGCTGTAAATGCATACTCTGATTATAAAATAATAGTGTTAGGTGATTTTAATCTAAACTCATGTACTAAGGCTACGGTAAAACAATTTGATTTGTTTCTGGAATTTTGTAAATTACGACCTTGTTACAATATCTACAACGATGTTACATGTACATACAACCTTGATCTGATACTAACATCCGAGGACACAAAAAAATTTAAAGTAGGTTTCGAAACTGAACCCCTCGTACCATTAGACAAAGCAGCAAACCACCCTGCTCTTGAAATATATTTCACCTGCATTGGGAACAACTCAACTGTACAAAAACCTCCCCCTCCTCAAAGTGACGGCGTCACTTACCATAACCCTGAGTGGAACTTTCGAAGGGCTGATTTGCATGCCCTGTATTCGGAAATTGCATGCATGGACTGGAGCGATCTTCTACAGGAGACTGATGTTAATCTAGCTGTAGATAGTCTATACAGGAATCTAACTAATGCAATTAATAGACACGTCCCAATAAAGAGTGCAGCACAGTACCAAAAAAAGTATGTTTATCCCACGTGGTATACAGGAGAAATTATATATTTCATCAAACAGAAGCATTTTAACCTAAAAATGTTTAAAAAGGAAGGAAAGGTTTTTAATAAAGAGCTTTTTAGATACTACAGGACAAAAGTTAAGACGCTAATAGACAAAGCTTACCAGAACTATTTGAGCACCATAGAGGGTAAAATAGCTAGTGACCCTTCAATTTTCTGGGAATATGTTAAGAGTAGAAAGAGGGATAGACACCAAAACCAAGTATTTTCCTATGAAGGTAGAACGGTCTGTGGACAGGAGGCAGCTGACAGCTTCGCAATTTTTTTTAGTTCGGTTTTTCATAAAAACATTCCACAATTAAATCCTCAAAAAGCTGACATCGACGTCATCTCTTACGAACATCAAATCGGCATACCTTCTATAACTAGTACAGACCTGAAAGTTGCAACGCGTCGTTTAAAAGCTAAATCCGTGCACGGTCCGGACAATATACCACCGTACTTGGTTAAAGATTGTATGCCTGCTTTAGAGGAACCACTACTGTTCTTGTTCAATCTATCCCTCAAACAGTGTTCCTATCCAAACAGGTGGAAGGTTTCGCGGGTTACACCGATTCCTAAGAGTGCAGCATCTGCGGATATCGCTAGCTTTAGACCCATCGCAATACTATCGGTATTTGGCAAAATATTTGAGTCAATTCTTAATAAGCACATCTTGCTCCAAGCCAACCATTTTCTCAATAACGCCCAACACGGTTTCCGCCCCGCACGCTCCACTCAGACTAATCACATTGGGTTTGTTGATTACTTGAGGAATAATGTGGCGCCGGGTTGTCAGGTCGATGCGGCATATTTTGATTTTGCAAAAGCTTTCGATCGTATAGATAATGATGTCCTCCTTTCTGAGCTTTCGTCACTGGGATTTGATCGGATGCTCCTGGGACTAGTAGCAGACTATCTCAGAGACCGAAGACAATACGTCAAGCTGGGTAGCTATAAGTCCCATGAATATTATACTCGATCTGGCGTAAGTCAAGGTAGCACTCTTGGCCCAACCTTGTTTTTAATCATGGTGAATGACCTGCCAACAGTTCTCTCCGGCTCAAAATGTCTCATGTTTGCCGATGACCTAAAAGTATTTGCATCGGTTAGGGGTGTTGATGATTGCGCGACCTTGCAGTGTGACATCGACGCTGTTATGGAGTGGAGCATTGCGAACAAGCTGTCCTTGAACACCGCAAAATGTAAATCGATCACTTTCACCAGGTCGCGTTCTCCAATAATGACAACATATATGCTTGCTGGAGATGCGCTTGAGCGGGTCACTTCAATACGTGATCTTGGGGTGACATTCGACCCTGGTTTAAACTTTCGCGACCATATTATAAATACGTGCAAGGCAGCAAGTAAATCCCTGGGTTTTATAATTAGAACAGCTTCCCAATTCGGTAGCTTACATATAGTGAAACTTCTCTACAACGCGTATGTAAGGAGCAAACTGGAATACAATGCCATTGTTTGGTATCCCCATGAGAAGCTGTACATAGATATGATTGAGAAAATACAGAGAAGATTCGCACGCTATCTCTACAAGCGAGAGTTTGGATATTACCCATTTCTTTATCCATCCTTGTTTGTTTCGGGGATGATAGGGCTGGAAACACTCGAAATGAGACAAAAAGTCACGCATATTATTCACTATTGTCTTCTTCTATCCAATAAAGTAGACAACCCATCAGTGACTGAGTGCATTTGTCTTTTTGTGCCGGACATGTATGTACGCGCTACTGGGCGTCGGCAACATCGCCTGTTGACCACTCCGCCATCGTGGCGTTTGCCGCAGTCGGCCAATACTCCTACCGCGAGAGCTATGGTGCTGATAAATGGTCTGTTGCGCACATATCCCAAAGTAGACTTATTCTCTGATAGCATGAGTCAGATAGCGTTATGCGTCACGAACTACCTGAATGCAATCACGATGGGAACGGAGCCACAGTAGAAGGGTTCATGAGAATTTTATAAAAATAATAACAATTGAGAATCTGACATTATTAATTTACCTATCAAATCGATTTTAATTTCTTGTTGTTTGTTCTGTATTCATTTGTTATTGACATTGATAAAATTAAAATGTAACGACATTGACATTACTGACATTTAGAATTATTATTTTTTATATATTTTATTTTTACATTTGTTAATGACATTGATAAAATTTAAAGTGTGACGACATTGATATTATTGACATTCTGAATTATTAATTTTTATATTTATATAAATTTTTGTAGTATGAACTAATATTGATGTAAATGAATCAAATGATTGACGATTGATGAATATATATATAATAGTTGGTATTTTAATGTATTGTATAATAAGTAAGATATGGAATTTAATGGTTTTTTTTTTTTTTGTAATTAGAATAACATTGCAAGCGTCTTGGTGCTCACTGTAAGCTTGCAATGTTCACTGTTTATATATGATTATGATTATGATTAAAGATTAAATAAATAGTCTAGGAGAGGAAGGAGAAGAGATTGAGCGAGACAGACTCTGGTTTTAAAAGGAAGGAAATTCTGAAGACGCCTAAGGGAGTGGAAAGTACCAAAAACTCTCCGGCTTACCTCGTTGATATGACTGGTCCATGACAAATTGCAATCGAAGAGAACCCCCAGGTTTTTGGTGACCGTGGAAAATGGTATCAGAGTATTGTTGTAAAAAACAGGAGTTAGAGAGGCATGGTCAAGATTACTGTAAATGTGTCTGCCACCTATAATGACTGCCTGAGATTTAGCAGGATTGACCAGCAGTCCGAAAGATTTTGCCCAAGCACTAATGTTTTTAAGGTCATTATTGATGGCAGTAATGGCCCCACCCACATCATCAGATCTAAAATGACGATACAACTGCAAATCGTCTGCGTAGAGATGATAATTGGAAGAAATAACTTTGGTGATAGCATTAATAAAAATTGAGAAAAGTAGAGGAGAGAGGACAGCACCTTGCGGTACACCCGCAGTAAGGTTACGCCAGTCAGAGGACACCTCATCAGAGCGAACCCGCTGCGAGCGACCCCGAAGATAAGAGTTAAACCAAGCGATTACGGAGGACGATATATTTAATGAAGAAAGGATGCCCAAGAGGATGTCGAAGTCAACAGAATTGAAGGCACTACTGAAGTCCGGTAGAACCAATACCGTCAGGAGTTTATTCTCCATGGCCAGTCTTATATCATCGGATATTTTGACTAGAGCCGTGACTGTACTATGGCCTGAAAGAAAACCAGATTGTAATGGACTCAGTAGACCATTAGAGGAAAGGTAACAAGATAATTGAATACGCACCGTGTTCTCAAGCACCTTGGAAAGAATCGGAAGGATTGAAATAGGCCTAAACTGGGATAATAAGGATGGATTAGAGGTTTTGGGCAAAGGAATGACTAGTGCTTTCTTCCAGTCCAAAGGAAAAGAGCTATGCTCAAGCGAAAAATTTACTATGTGGGTAATGGCTGGAAGGAGTTCATTTAGAATACTTGTACTTTTCCACATTATTTTTATTTGTTATTAGACCCTAACCAGTTTCTCCTTACGGCATCCTCAAAAGTTGACTCCAATCTCGATCTTAAAGGTTTGAGGATGCCGTAAGGCGAAACCGGTTAGGAAACAACAATCAAGTACCATCAATCAACAGTATAAATAGACTAGTAGTTCTGTGAACAGTAGACCTTGCGAGTACCCTTTGCCAAATTTTTATGGTAAGTACGTTTTAAAAAAGCTACAGCATTCTTCTCCCCTTTTTTTTCATCATTTTTTTTTATTACATACATACATATAAACCCACATTTCACCAATCATTGAATCCGGTCCCACGTAATAGGGGGTGAGCCTATTGCCGTCTTCCACTATTGTTGACTAGAGCGATGCATCTAAAGCTGAGTCTGAACTGTATATATTTGTCTGGTGTTAAACAGCCCTATCCCTTAGTCGCCTTGTACGACACCGCATGGGAAGTGATGGGGTGGCCCAAATTCTACTCTGCTGGGAGCCACGCGGCTCAATTAAATATTTGTGAGAAATATAGACTATAAATCATCACGCTGCTATCCATGGGAGCGGTGCAGTTATCATAAATAACAAAAATTCGGTAAATGCCTATAATTTATTTGAAATCTGAAATTAGGAGCGTATATTAGGTATGTGGGTCATGAGAGTACAACAAGGGTTCAAAGTCTGTAGTGAACAAAGTAGGGGAGGGAGGGTCATCTGAACAAAGGTGCAGCGTGAATGCAATGGTACTTCCACTAGGGCGGACCCGAGAGCAACAGCTAGTAAATTAAAAAAACTTTTCAAATTGTATATGGACATTTTTTTTTATACCACTTAGGTGGCAGACAAGCATACGGTCCACCTGATGGGAAGTGGTTACCGTGGCCTATGGACGTATGCAACAGTAGGGGTGTTACACTCGCGCTACCGACCATGAAGAAACTTTCTGATACCCCTCTTGAAGAACCCCATATTGTAGGTGCTTGGGGAAACCGCAGCAGGGAGTTCATTCCACAGCTTGAGTGTGCGTGGGATGAAGGTTCTTTCAAACCCCACAGTGCCCTTAAAGCTTAAATGTCTAAAATAATACAAACGAGAAAAATTGGAAAAATTTGAGAACTTTGAATTGAGTTAACATAAAAATAGGACAAACCCAAATAAAAATAAACTACCTAGAGAGATTGCTTGGTTTAGTAATTTTATCAAATTGGAAAGACGATAGCATTACACAATTACTTACTTTTGGTAATATGAATACTTTGAAAGGTATCTTGATTCCTAGAATCTGGCGAATTTGGCGAACTTTATTTACAAAGTTAGGTTATGATCGGTACTGTGCGTATGCAAAAATTATATAGAAAAATATCTTTAAATATAAATAGATAAATTATATATGAATAAATATATTATATATAGTAGATATATATAT
Source organism: Eilema griseolum (assembly GCA_963662185.1). Lineage (NCBI taxonomy): Eukaryota > Metazoa > Arthropoda > Insecta > Lepidoptera > Erebidae > Eilema > Eilema griseolum. Next base: position 10,344,560 of record OY759239.1, on the reverse strand, counting down.
ATACATATATACAATTCAATACAATATATTTACATTAAATAAAATATGCTATTATAATATACAATTACTTACAAATTTATATAAAACTTTACTAACTATACAATATATACAAAAATGGGATAGAGAAAAAGAGGGAGACTGTAATTTTAGGCATCGAAAAATTTCTCCCCATCGATCTCTACTGGTACCGTGCCCAAGAGGCTGGCGGCATTACCACGCTGAATGGCGATGCCAATACTTTGAGCGAGGTAAAGGCCAGCCATATGGTCACGGGAAGCGTCGATTAGTCAAGATAATTGTATCCAATACAATACAACTATCTATATAGATAAAAGATATATTTGAGTATTCTATTTCCCTTAATCATATAACTTGAGAAAGACTTCGTCGTTTTAATTTTTAAGTTTTCTAATTTTCAACCTTCCTAAATAAAAATTAAAGCAATTGTGCAGAAAATTGGAAATTTTCAGAAAATATGAAACCTTTTTCAGTATCTTAAGCGGACGCAGGCTCGGGCAATATTCAGTAAATTATAAATAGTATTCATTACCTTCTTCAACTGACTTTTCAGAATGACAGGGAACGCAACCCATCCCAAGAGAAACCCAAATAGCGCCACTGCAGCTCCTATTAGGGCAAATTTTATGCCCTTGGGCATATTAAACTGCATGATGAACGGCTTATTCTGTAACAAACATTTTCATTAGTCCTCATAACAATTTCTTAGTTGCGTTCAGCTTGAGATCCCCTTTTTTGAGTGCGCATAATTTCCACGGAATGCCGCCCTCCCTCGCCTCTGCCGTAACCGACGGGGTGGTTAATGTCTAGCCATCTGTAGGTCATAAGTTGCCAGAGGTGAGATTACCAGACATATCTCTCACACCCTGGCCGACCTCGAGTCTTTATTTTCAGGCTGGCCCTTTATTGAGAGGCTAAATGATGTTGATAGGACCCTGCACATCTTGTAACCCGAGCACGAAAAACATTCGATTTTGTAACGTGAACGTATCGAGGGAAGGGAGCACTGCGATTGGCAGGCTTCACACACACAGAGGTACACAGTAGATAGGCAGCCAACCACAATGGTCCATTCTTTCGATACCTTTAATTTACGAAGTCAAATATTTTTCGTGGTCGAAGCAACACACCTGTATGCATTTACAATAGTAGATAATTCGCGTGAACTTTCGACAATATATCACGAACAAACGCATAATATATTCTTTCAATAAATTGATTGTTCAGTATGACAGGGAACGCAACCCATCCGAAGAGAAACCCAAATAGTGCCACTGCAGCACCTACAATAGTATATAATTGGCGTGAACTGTCGACAATATATCACGAACAAACGCATAATATATTTTTTCAATAAATTGAATTCAATCACAGTTTAATAATTAAAAAATTCCATCTAACGTGTTGCCGTTTATTTCTTTATTATGCCATGACATTGATGGGAATGGAAATCAATCCCCCATATGGAAGGACTGCAAACTTTCCCACACAATATCCGCTATTAGATGCTAATGGATAACCTTTGAGCAGGTTCATGGTTCATGAATAGGTGTAACTTTATACGCAATTTTAAAACAAAAGGTTTTTATTGAAATAAAAGTAGAAAAAGTGCAAAACAATTATATAGAACTCGTCAATATGACTTCACCTTGCCTGATAGTAAGCTGAAGAGAAATGCTTTTTCACACCCCGCATAACGAACGTTCTTTAATATCATCAAATTAATTTATCTAATTTATTATATCTTGAAAAGATATTTGAAACTATTTATGTATCTCAAGTAGGAAAAATATAATTATAATTCAATTCGGGAAAGTACAATACATTAATAATAATACTTAAATGAAATTTACAATTAAAATCTATTTTTGGGTACTAAATTCGAAATTTATATGGCGTCTGGGTGATGCTATCTTATTTGGATGTTCGACGTATCAAAATTTTTTATTAGTATTATTTTTCATTAACTATTTTGATCAAAAGTGAAAGATTTGGGGCACAGTTTCGATAGCAAAATCTTCTGGTACCATCGTAATCACCTGTTATTATACTCTTTACTATTATATCTCATCATCATCATCCTCCTGCCCTTACCCCAAGATTATTTGGGGTCGGCGCAACATGTGTTCTTTTTCCATTCATCTCTAGTTGCAGTCATTTCAACATTCACTCCCTTCTTAACCATGTCATCTTTCACACAGTCCATCCACCTCATTTTAGGCCTCCCTCTCCCCTTGTAGCCATCCACTTTCATAGTTAGTGCCTTCCTTACGACATTGCTTTCATCCCTACGCATTACATGCCCGAACCAGGACAAACGATCTATAATTAAAATTTAAAAGCTGAAGAATTCGTTTTTTGTTTGATTGTTTGAACGCGCTAATGGCAGGAACTTTTGCTTCGAATCGATAAATTGTTTTTGAATTGAATAGTCAATTTATCGATGAAGGTTTTAGGTTATATATCATCTCGCTGCTGCTTAAGGGAGCGGAGCAGTGAACATAAATGTCAACAAATCCGGCAACTTTCCATACATAATTTGAAGGCTTAAAAAAGTACGGGCTAAAAGGGTTGATATGAAGTTTCGAAATATACCACGGACGAAGCTAGGGTGGGTCAGCTAGTAGGTATTACTATAAAGAGGGAAGTTTGTGGACTGATGTTTGTGTTGGGAGGTAAACTCTAGATCTATTATTTTACCATTTGAATGCCACACAAGACACACAATAAAGGAATTTTTATTTATTATATCTATTTATTACATTATTTGTCAGTATAATTAGGCTATATACGAGTATCACCACGCTATCAACAGGGGGAACGGGATCAGAAGTCCACGCGAGTGGAGTCACGTTTTATAGGAGGTAGGACAAGGCGATATTTCCGCCCAATTGAGTAGTTCGACTGGGGAAGTACCTCCGCCCTACAGAATACCGCGGTTATAATAACTTCGTGTTGTGTTCCCAGCAGTGAGTAGGGCAGCCAGAGCTCACTGGAGAATTTGTGCTGTCAGTGGGATGACTAAAGGCTTGTCCTGTTTTGTCCTCTACACTGACGGCACAGAAACTCTGTGTTTAAAGGGTCTGCAGCGCGAGTGTGGCTTCTCTGGTGTTACACACGTCCATAGGCCACGGTAACCACTTTCCATCAGGTGGGCCGTGCGTTTGTCTGCCACCTAAGTGGTATAAAAAAAAGAAGTCACATTGAAATGCAAATATATAGGCGTGATGATCAAAATTCAGTTTCAATCTGTCAAAATCAAATTCAATCTCTAAAACGATATTCTCGTAATACAATTTTCAAGATAAAACATGACGTGATCGTTTTTAGCATTAGATCGAGGCTAAATTATTTACACCCGATGAGGGCCAAATTGAGAGAGATAGCCCCCTGGAGAAATAACCATTGCCTGTTCTTCGGCCCTTCGGCAACCAACAACGACTCACAGGCGCCATTCGTTTTAGTCAGTTCGATTCTGACATAACCTCTCCCACCGGCTCCGGCAGGGTACCCGATTTTTCGAATACTTTGCTCGTAAAAAAAGACTAATTTATTTTTTTATCGCGAGAAGTGACCACTCTGTCCATTGAAATCGTGTTAGTTTTTGATATACTCGATATTTGAGATAATGCAGTAGATCGAGACTTCTTCTTCAATTCTTCTAACAATAATATTTTAAAAATCTTTTTATCAGAAGAAAGAAAGAGAAATTAACCTTCTGAAGGTAACTGATATTTACTAATCAAAGGGAAACTTATCTACGAATAAACCCGAGTCGGTACCGAAAGCACTTCACTATTAGGACGATAGACTGCTTCAATGGTTTCTTCGTATGATTCTCAGTTCAAGCATAGTTTTGTCATGAATTTTTCACTAGCAATTTCTCCAACGAGTAGGCAGCTGCATAAATTTTTTTAATAAAATTCCGCAGGACTTGATTAATATACCAATAAATAAATTTAAAATAGAAGTGAAAAAAACTTTAATTAGTAAAGGTTACTATAAAGTGGATGAGTACCTTAATGATGTTAATGCGTGGTCAACATAAGTCTCTTGTTTGCTCGCACAAAACAAATTGTAAACTAAAACACATTTAAAAAAGAAAAATAATCTAGTTCTAATGTAGTTCGCTGAGTTTCTTGCTGGTATCTTCTCAGTAGAACTAATCTACCGAACCAGCGAAAGAATCATTTTCCAATGGTTTATTTTTAAATTATTTAATATTTTTATATTATTTCTTGACATACATAATTGTAAAATTTTGACGTTTATATGTGCTCTTTGTGCCTAAACTGAATAAATGAAATTGATTCTTTGATTGATTCTTGATTCTTTGATTCTTTGAGTCTATAAAAACTACCTGAGTGAAGAATATACAACGGGTATCGGTACCATCCCGCAGCTTATTTTCGGAACCCAGATAAAAACGACTCTTTATTACTATTTAAAAACAAATTTAAGTTGCCAGTGGGGAGGGGTCTCTATAACCCCCTCTGCCAGCTTACTCTGCAAAGGAAAGCTATGGTGGTCGTCGTTGAGATTAAATTTATAATCAAATTTTGCATGCAAAATTACTATGTCATTATACATATAAGAGGTAAGATTTTTTTCCATCGGCTTCCTTATTTACCCGACTGCGCCGACGAGGGTAAAGTGTTATGAAAATTTTCACTCGGTTAAATTTGCACCCTATAAGTATTTTTATATCGATCGGCTTACGCAGAAACAAAAGGGATTAAAAGCTATAAATAGGCGTAGTATTGATATTGAATTAAGTGTTTATACTCACGTGCGGGTGTCCGTAAGCTGAAGAGGTTCGACCAAGACTTGCCTAGTGCAACGCTTCTAATGGTGGCCGGGCTGAAGTACACCCACTGAAAGCGATGACTTCAGACTGTACGTACGTATTTATTTAAATTATTTTTGACATCTATAATATAAACTCACGCCTATATCCCCGAATAGTAATGCCTATCCCGGCAGAGGTACTGGTACCCAGATTTTGCCAGTTTTTGTTTAGGTCCCAATGTAATACTAGCCTATTGCTATTAACCGGGCACTTATAAACCTGCGATAAATACACACATAACTTCGAAAAGCATCGAAAAGTCATTGGTGTGTGCCATGGTAAAACCTGGGATCGAACCCAAGACCTCGTCTCAGCAGTCCATTACTCATACCACTAGGCTACCACTATCTATAATCATAGAAATATATTAGGATAGAGTGGTATTATAAGCAGTGCTCACCTGCATGTCGCGAGAGGCGTTTTTATCACTTTAAATAAATACTCACGAGAGACAAGAAATGTCCCTAATTTTCTAATTTATTTCACTATTTTTATTCTTTACCCGACTACCAAGAAGGATTATCTATGTTTTTCGCGTTTATCCTGTACATACAAGATGCTTGTAAAATGTATGTATGTTTGCAATATTCCTAATTACCTCATATCGGTATATTCTTCAATTAACATATTGTGTGATTCGTCTCGGTAACCCAAGTGTTCTTAGAAAGATGACGCGAAAAAATAAACCAACGTGGCCGCTTTAATACGCCATAGTTTAAAGGGGAAAAATAAATTTAATAATAATATAGGTATCAATCTAAAGGGCTAATCTCGAGGATTTCAAAAGGGTATATCATGACCCCACTTCTACCCAACTAATCGTAACGATAGCTCTTGCTAAAGTGCAACAACTGGTTTAACTGCAATGCTTCAATGCGAAGAGAAGCTAAATTGGCGTGTCCTCGATAAATAAAAAGGGTTGTAGAGGTCAGATGCAATCGCTTCACAGAAAATATCGAAATTCAGCCAAACCAGTAATTAGACTGGAAAAAGCTTACCCCGGAGTCCAAAGTGAGAGTTTCGGATACGACTAGGATTAACGCCAGGTTGAAGGAGATTTAAGTTCTGTTTAAAAAAAATAAACAAGTTTCTAGTTTGTCGTTCGGGTGTACTAACAACGCCTTCGATTCTATTATTGGACATATAACAGGCATTATTTTTAAGGAGCTATCCCGCTGTGACTACGTCTTGTGTTATGATATTCCTAGCTGTTGCCTGCAGATTCATTCGTCTGTAATATTCATTCCGTTGCTGCAACCCTTATTTCTAGATAGAAATAAGGGTTGCAGCAACGGAATGAATATTACATTTGCCAAATATTATACAAGAACGTTCAGCTAAATTATTGACGGGACGTGACGTGAATATGTGTTATAATACTCTCAATTTTAAATCAATTAAGTGATGATACTTAATTGATTTAACCACAGTTTTTTTTAACGTGTTTGTGCTATCAGTGGGAAGACCAAAGGCTTGTCCTGATTGTTTCTTCTGCACTGACGCCACAGAAAGTTCCTGTTCTTACTGGATCGGCAGCACGGGTGGGACTCCCACCGTATTGCACACGTTCATAGGTCATGGTAACCACTTTCCATCAGGTTTGGCCGAATACTTGTCTGTCACCTAAGTTGTATAAAAAAATATCCCCACCCTTGACCTTCATCTGGCCCCCCGCGGGTGTGTTAACCACCGCCGTGTTCTGGTTCTGCCAGGATAACAAGCGGCTCAACCTGACATCCCCAGACCTGCGGTCATGGGGGGCGGAGGACATTCTGCGGCCTCTGACGCTCGAGTTTCCTCAGTACGTGGGCAAAGCGGTTTGCGATTCTCCTTCACTCTCGCTGCCGCTCCCGCCGCGCCGCTTTCTTCACGAGCATTAGTACTTGCTTGCAGAAGGAGGAACCATCGCCGCGAGCAAGGTGACGAGCGTGAGAACTCTCGTACCCTAAGCTACCGATCTATCAATTAGCCCATCGCACCCATCTCCTGGACGTAGACCTCGACTAATGTTGGGACTTTAGTCTACTGTTTCCACGTCGGTGGTCAGAAGAGTTGGTAGATACAGGGTATTTTTATTTTATGTTATTTCTTATGTTGACTGCATAGTTTTCCATTAGTCACCTCTTAAATACCCTTCGGATGAAATGGAATGATAATACTTGTATTCTTTAATTTTATTTCCTTAGTATTTGGCGAAGGCATAGTAACAGAACCTCACCTTAAATTACAGTGAGTGTGGGTGTCTGTAAGATTTGAAATTATATTGTCAATTTAACGGCAACTTTGAAGTTGTATGTGTTTTTTCCATTGAACTATTGAAATATATACCTAACTGTCTATGCGAAGTTCATTTCATATTTAGCTAGATGACGTCAACTAGGACTTTTTCTATGTATATTTAAGCTAGCGTAATGTTATGTAATGTAATTATAAAACAAATAAGTAGGTATTTTGTCGGATAATATTTCGCCGGAGGTAGGACACGGCGGTATCCCCCGTCCCAATTGAGCCGTCCAACTGGGGAAGTACCTCCGCCCAACAGAATACCGCGATTACAATAAATAATAAATAAATATTCTACAACATTCCACACAACGCTATCTAGACCCATGGTAAGCATAGCTTAACTAGCTTGTTTTATGGAATCTGGAATACGGATAAACATACTTAAATACTTTTTTTGTCACATAGAAACACCCAGACCAATGCAAATACAGGTTTAGCCGGTGGCTTAGTAGTTCGGGAGTCGACCTTAAAATCGAAAAGTCTAGGGTTCGAGTCCTGGTCATAACACTACCGACTTGAACCCACTCCTAACACAAGCAATTTAGCTTAGCTGGAGGGGTTAGAGGGAATATTAGTAATTTCGGTTCGGTTCTAATACCCATATTCATGCATACAAATATTTGCACTGAGCGGGAATCGAACCCGCGCTTCCTACGTTGCGGTCGCGTTTACTACCGCCATGCCACAGAGGCTGACAATAATAGCATCGTGTTGTGTTTCTGTCGGTCTATAGGATAGCCAGAGTTCACAGGAGAGTTTTGTGCTGTCAGTGGGAAGACGGACACAGAATCTATCTGTTCTAACTGTGTCGGCACGAGCACGAGTGTGACGTCACGGATTTTGCTTGCGTCCATAGACCACGGTAACCACTTTCCATCAGGTGGGCCAGATGTTTGTCTGCTACCTAAATTATATAAAAATGGGAACTATTGAGATCGATTTAAACCGGAAAAAGTGAAAGCTCAGGCGGGACTTGAACCCGTAATCAGTCCCTTACAAGGGGAATGATTCGCCTGTCATCCTGGCAGAAGCAGGCTGCGGCGGTGGCCTCCCCGTTTCCGGGGACGAGTTGGGGACTCTGTAGTCTCCACACCCGAGAAGAGGGCCAGATCGTGAGAGATGGCTCTGGGTCGGCCGGGGTGCGAGGGATATGCCTGTCAACCTCACCTTCGGCAACCAAAATGACCCACAGGCACCGTGCGTTTTAGTCGGTTCGAGTCCGAAATAACCTCTTCCACCGGCTCCGGTGGAGAGGTATCCGTGGGGATTTTGCGCACGTAAAAAAAAGGGGAATGATTTGACCACTAAACTACTGAGTCACGCCTTAAGCATTCAAAATTCTCCTATACAATCATCAGTCACCTCAAAATCGTTGTAATGTTATATAGCCTTTTTGAAACTCATTAAACGCTATACAATGGGGAATGTTCTAATGAGCTCTTCCAATTACTGCCACTCTCTCTTTTCCTATACTATAGTTGCAGGTGCAGAGCTTAGGCGGAATTAGGCCCCTTAGGAGAATTTGTGCGGTCAGTGGGAAGACTAAAGGCTTGTCCTGCTTTGTCTTCTACACTGACGGCACAGAAACTCTGTGTTTACAGGGTCGGCATCTCGAATGTGGTCCTCTGGTGTTACAAACGTCCATAGGGCACGGTAACCACTTTCCATCAGGTGGGCTGTGTGCTTATCTGCCACCTAAGTGGTATAAAAGAAATCTGCATGCTACGCCGAAATGTTTCGGCGACTTTATAAATATAGATTTCGGTAAGAAAAAATCTCAAATTCAATACTATCAAAACTGGAAATCCTGTTTCTCCGTTTTAAACATGAATGATAGTAAAACATATGTAATTAATTTGTTTTAGCTATTACCAGTTCTGAGAACTATGTTGTGTAATAATAAATGAATCTAAGTTTAATTAAGTTTTAGTTAAATGTTCAAGTGTAGAATTAAACCAAAATATAATTATTGCTGACTGAGTCTGAGATTATTCGTCGTGTTGTATTGGGGGCTTTACTAATGAGACCTAGGTAGGTACAGTCAGCATCAGATAGACTAGCAAAGTACTCAAAATTGTCTTAACACTTTGGTATTTCTCCCTTTCTGTTGACTTTGCTCTGATATTTGTTGCACAGCTTTAGTTCGAACGTTGATACAATTGAAATCAATAAAACAGTTTTGTATTAATACCTTTTGTAGGTGAGATCATTTTGAGTACTTTGCTAGTCAAGATCGATCCGATGCTGACTGTACCTATATTAAATTAATCGGAACTCATTTTTTTTATATAGGACACGTCAATTAGACTCCATCTTGCCTGATGGTAATCTGAAGACAAAGTCTCAGAAAAGAGGGTCACCATAACTTACATATACCATGTGAAAATGGTGACACTCTGCTTGCCTCATAATATGCTTTTTCACGCCCCGCTTAAAGGACCCGGGACTGTAGGAAGAAGGAATCATGTGAACTGATAAAGAGTTCCAGGCGTTAATGGTGCGATAAAGGAAAGAGTCACCGTCTTTGTTTTTAGTAGATTTTAGTTAATGTTATTTTCTTAAGTGTAGATAGTGAAATAACAATTAATATGTAATAAAATCCTTTAAAACTACTTTTATAATAAACCCTACTAACATTATAAACTAGATGACCCGGCGAACTTCGTACCGCCATATCTTTTTCCGGCCCGTATGGAATTCGGATCCCGTTACCGTTGCATCTTTTATTATTATTTTTTGATTTTCACCTGTATTTCTGATCTTGTTGACCTTTTAGCCAGACAATAACAAACACGAAACAAAAAGGATTATCGAATGTGGGGCGTCGTCTAGAAGTTATGCGCGTGCATACATTTGGAGGGTTTCAATTTTGTTTGTGTTTCATGATAGATATGAAAGTTTGTGAAACTATTTGAATGTTTATTAGCATAAACGAAAGCACAAACTAATATCTGGATCTAGCTGAAAATTGATTCAGGGAATATTATAGTCTGGGAGTGGAACCAGTGGAGACTTAGGTCCCTCCCGTCCCACATGCACGAAGGCAACTCGGACGCCGGAAGTCACTAATTGACCTCCGTCATCCATGAGCACGGGCCTGGGGGTGACAGGTGGAATCGCCTGTTACCCGAGCAGAAGCAGGCCGAAACGGTGGCGTGATGTGTGCCCTCCCATTTTTAGGATGGATGGGAACGTTTTAGTCCCACAACTGAGGGGGCCTTCTTTGGCCCTGGGTCAATCGGGATGCACGAGGGATGTAAAAAGGCTACCTCAACCCCGGCAAGTTTTGATCGGTCCAAGTCCGACATAGCCGGCGGAGGGTTATTCGAAGGGATTTCCGTTGAAAAAAGAGAGTATTATAGTCTGGCTACATATTATAACTATAATAAATTCCCATGAATTGCAGTATAGGGATCAGGGTACAAGGCGGGCAGGGCTCCGGGCAATAGTTGAGTGCTAATATTTCTGTAAACTTTCGACAGCATCATATTGTTTTGTGTTAAACATAAAATATACAAGAGAATACCCGTTGTAATGCTAGTCTCTCTTAAGTACAATACTAGTTTGGTAATTCCTAAAAAAAAACATCCACAAACACAAAAAGAAAGAACTTGAAAAGTAGCCCATCCTAAATTTCCGAACTCAATCTTATTATAAATTCAAACTGTGTACCAATTTATGTTATATTGTATTCTGGAACCACCAATCAAGAAAGCTGTAATCAAAACACCCTCGGCTAACCTATGCACACCTAAATTATAGCTTGCTGTGACAACTTGAGCCTCGAAATGAAGGGTTTTCTTTGAATACTTCATAAAGTACTTTATTAAGTTAATTTGTTTTGATTGCTGTATGTTAAGAAGGTGCCAAGTAAAGTTGGGCACACGCTTGCGGTTATTAAAGATATTGTATGCATATCGTCCTATCGATGTGGCACACTTTCGCGCAAACGTGCATCGCGGTGCAAACATTAGACAATATGTGTATCGATGTTGCGCACTTTCGCGCTAACGTGCATTGCGGTGCAAACATTCGACAATATGTGAATCGATGTTGCGCACTTTCGCGCTAACGTGCATTGCAGTGCAAACATTCGACAATATGTGTATCGACGTTGCGCACTTTCGCGCTATCGTACATCGCGGTGCAAACATTCCGCAATATGTGTATCGATGTTCCGCACTTTCGCGCTAACGTACATCGCGGTGCAAACATTCCACAACATGTGAATCGATGTTGCGCACTTTCGCGCTAACGTGCATTGCAGTGCAAACATTCGACAATATGTGTATCGACGTTGCGCACTTTCGCGCTATCGTACATCGCGGTGCAAACATTCCGCAATATGTGTATCGATGTTCCGCACTTTCGCGCTAACGTACATCGCGGTGCAAACATTCCACAACATGTGTATCGATGTTGCGCACTTTCGCGCTAACGTGCATCGCGGTCACAAACATTCGACGATGTTTGTATCAACGTTGCTTCCTATGTCATTTGTTTTATATGTTGATACGGAATTTGGAATACAAATCGAAAACAAAAGCAGATTTATTTTCCGAATATTTTACAAATAGCCATTTGAAGGCACTTCACATGGCTATTTGTGTTTGCTATTGGGCGGTTGTTGATTTGGCAAAATATTTGATGTATATAAAAACATGCAAATATAGACAAAAATACTGTTATAGTTTGACCGCTACCGCTGGACCGCGCCTTAGGTATGTGCGGTGAGGCGGGGGACGGGTAAGAAAGAGCATGAGTCACGTTAACAATCTTTAGGACTACCGTTGGCTGTGATTTTGAAAGTCGACATTCACACGAGAAGGACACGACGTTATTGAGGAAGTAGGACACGACGGGATTTCCGTCCAATTGAGCAGTCCGACTGGGGAAGTACCTCCGCCCTATAGAATTCCGCGGCCATAAAAACCTTGAATTGTGTTCCCGGCGGTGAGTAGGGTAACCAGAGATCACTAGAGAATTTTTGCACTGTCAGTGGGAAGACCAAAAGCTTGTCTTGCTTCGTCTTTTACACTGACGGCACAGAAGCTCTCTGTGCTTACACGAGTGCGCGAGTGTGTCTCCCTTGGTTTTGCACACGTCCATAGGCCACGGTAACCACTTTCCATCAGGTGGGTCGTGTGCTTGTCTGCCACCTAAGTGGTATATAAATAAAAAACAGTCAATTCAGAGCCTGAAATTTTTCAATGTGGGGTTTGTTCTCCTACACTTTTTCTTGATTTTATTTATCTTAACTTTTACGGAAGCGCCTGACGTCTGTGAGGCTTGATTGCCATAAGAATATCTGTGATATTCATTAGGGTAGTTGGAGATACCATCCGATTATAGAACTCCGATATACGGCCGCTTTCTATATGCAATCTCAATCCGTATTTCGTAATCCAAGATTGATGATTTTAACCGTTTCTTGATTATACTATTTCAATAAGCAATTTTTAGATCAATACGTCGATTCTTTTTTTTAATCGATCTTTGGGAGGACGGATCGACACTTTTAAATCACCGTTTGTAGCAAAGTGACAGTTTTTTAGTTAGGATGTTGGTGATGAGATAGACATATTGAAATACCGATTCTGCGCCGATCGATCGATTGTCAAAAATGGCGATTGAAAATATTCCTAGATTGATAAGTGTAAAAATTGGAAGCGGCAGACAGTCAGTGGTATCTAGAGGTCAGACCACAATCGCTTCACGGAAAATATTGAGGTTTAGCCGTTTCGGAGTTAGTGTTAAAGTCTAAACTACAGAGTGTAAAAAGGCTCTTAAGACGATTCTTCTTCGTTCTAATGTTAACAAACCCCTTCGGGGATATTCAAACATTAGTATTTATGATGTTTATTTACTCGGTGAATTGTAACAAATAAATATTGCGTGAGGAATGTATGGTGAAGTCCCGAAATCATGAATAAGGGCTCACAATCAAAGGAAGATGTATTTATTGCCCTCACATTTCAGCGCTTGAAGCAACCGAAGCTTCGCAACACTGACAACATAATATTTTTATACTGACTTCTTATATTGTACAGAGAGACAGTTTTATATGTATACTTAGGTATAGTCTGGCAAACTCGTTCGTGACACTCCCATGGTCTGCGGGCGCGGGGGACGAAAGACAGCGGGGGGAGTAAGAGACGAGCGCGGGGTGGAGGCTGGCTCTCAGAGCCGTCATTCAGTTGCGCGTCGTCGCTGTTGACGGCAACACATATTGAGTACGGTCGCACGTCACAAAACGCACACGATATTAATATATGAAGATGAGTCCGCCGATAGGCAAAGTTATTGGACGTCAAGCTAAACAAATTACTTACAATGTATATAACTATTTTAAAAATCGCAAAGATGATCCAGCTTCGTTTGAATATCAAAACGATGTTAATTTGGCAAACTTAGTGGCTAATGTAACAGGTTTATCGAATTCTACAGTTAGGAATATTGTTCGCCAAGGAAAATTGCTGTGTGAAAATGATGGTTCAAATCTCCAAAGAAAAACAAAATTGCAAAGAAACGTATTATAATTGATAACTTTACGGAAGGTGTTATTCGGAGGAAAATAACACAATATTACACCGTTAAGAAAGAGGTCCCTATTTTAAGAAAAATAAACGCTGATTTAAAGGAAGATGGTATATTAGACTGTTCTCGGGAGTATTTAAGAAATACTTTGCGGAGGCTTGGTTTTACATATAAAAAATGCCAGTCCAAACGAAAACTGCTCATCGAGCGCCCTGACATTACGTTTTTAAGGTGGCACTATCTTTTAGCTATCAAAAAATATCGAAATGAAGGTAGAGCAATATTTTATCTCGACGAGACATATGTCAATCAATCGCATACTGTGTCTAACTGCTGGCAATCTACCAATGAACGTGGAATATTGACAAATATTGGCAAAAGACTTAGGTTAATTATTGTACATGCTGGTGGACGAACTGGGTTGGTTAAAAATGGCCTGTTGATATTTAAATCGCATTCCAAAAGCGGTGACTATCACGGAGATATGAACTCGGAAAATTTCGAAAAATGGTTAAAAGAACAACTGCTGCCTAATATTCCAAGTCATTCTGTGATAATCATGGATAACGCAGTGTACCACTGTAAACAAATTGAAAAAAAACCAACAATGAATTGTACAAAAAAGGTAATGCAAGAGTGGCTAACAAAACATAATGTTCCATTTGACGAAACGTTGCGTAAACGTGATTTAATTATTTTAACCAAACATTACCAAAACAATATACAGTTGATGAAATTCTAAATCAGGGTGGACACACAGTACTTCGTTTACCTCCATACCATTCTGACCTCAATCCAATCGAGATGGTATGGGGTGATATAAAAGGCGACTTAACAAGGAATTATGTCAATTCTACATTAGATCAGAAGAAAGACGCTCTTGCAACCTTGTTTTCTAATTACACTGCTGAAAAATGGAAAAAATGCGATGATCACATAATTAAAAACGAGGACAAATACTACAACGACGATCGTATATGTGACAATGAGTTGGACAGGTTTATTATATCATTAAACGATGATTCTGATAGTTCGGATTACGACAGCGAAGATAGTTCGGAACACGACATGAACTGTGATGACTCTGATTAAATGATGTATGTTTATACTGTTTTTTTTTTTAAGATTGGTATTAAAAATTAAAACAAACCATAAAATGTTTTATTTCTCAGATTTTTTCAACTACTTGCAAATGTACAATGCTCCTATTTTTAAATTTTTTTCCAAGTAGTAGTAGTTTATTTAAACGCTTCACGCGATGAAAGTCGCGGGCCAAAACAAGTTATATAAAAAAACAACATCAATTAATTTAGACAATGTAAGATATTTCACAGGGATATCTTTAGACATATTCGTAACGTAATTAGTACCGTGTGTAACGGTCATCGATAATTACGTCCCCCACCACCCGCGCGGACCATGGGAGTGTCACCAACGAATTTGTCAGGCTATAGTTTCTTTTCTTCAAGACAACTTCCTATGTCATTTGTTTTATATGTTGATACGGAATTTGGAATACAAAAAAGCAGATTTATTTTGTGAATATTTATACTGTCGATTGATAGCACTTCACATGGCTATTTGTGTTTGCTATTGGGCGGTTGTTGATTTGGCAAAATATTTGATGTATATGCAAACATGCAAACATAGGCAAAAATACTGTTAATACTGTTGATTGACGGCATTTGGTGGAACCTGCTAAACGGTGGATATATTTTCTGGCACTTGGAGTGAGCTGGTAAGAATGATATTATATAATTCTTGTAATGAAAATCAGTAAATTGTATTTTTATAATTTTTTGTCGAATTGGTGTTTTTTTTCTGGTGTTCTCTTTTTAAATGTATTTCTTTTTTTTATCTATTTTTTAGAATGCGTATTGTTTTGTGATTAATTACTTAGTATGTTGGGTCCTATCTTAGTAAATTTGTATGTCCAGTACTGTTTTGGGGGTATCCCTGTAAAGGTGGTGAACATAATTGTGAAATTAATAAATAAATAAATATTGAATAAGACACTTTGTACTTTTCCACTATATTTTAGACAAATATAATTTACTCCACAAAAAAAATTTCACTTTAAGATGGTGTCACGTGTGAATTGTCACATCTTGTCTATTGTTAAAAGGTACTCTACTGGCCGTAAAGAATTGAATAACTTGTTAATGGTTCCTATTTGGTATTGGCCCATATTTATCCCACCTGAATCTCGTGGGGGGTGGTCACAGGGAAATCAATTTACTGTGTGGCTAACTTGGCTCCTGTAGAATTTCGTGTAAAACTTGACATTGACGTCTTTAACTGACGATTAATAATTTTAAATACATTTACTGAGTTGGCAGAATCCAAAATTCAGCCATATTTGTCAAATAGGCAATAAGGCAAATGCTTTGTCAAATACACTGTCCAGACATGGTAATTGTATGTCAAGTACAAATAACCCTGTGAAGTGCCACCATTACACATATTGATTACACACTTGTACTTTTCCATAATATTTATTATGAACCTGACCTGACAGGTTTCGCCTAATGGCATTCTCAAAGGTTTACATTGACAGTTAGAACATTTTAATGCTTAAACACTATGCTAAATTTCAAATATCACGAATAGTTCATAAAACAATGTTCCCAAATATATGAACTCATTCACTTGTTCCACTTTTTCTCCATCTATACAAATCCTACACTCTGTCACGCATTCATCTCTTTCAAAAACCATAACTTTTGTCTTACTAACATTCACTTTCATTCCTTTCCTCTCAAAAGCTTCATGCATAGTTGTTACCATCTCCTGCAACTCATCTGCCGATGACGCAAGTAAAACCTGATCATCAGCATAGAGAAGACATTTGACGAGTAAATTCTTCATTCTTAAACCACATTCTTTATTTTTCAAATCTTATAAATAAAAAATAAACGTTCAAATTAAATATTTATTAGTGTCACAAATAAATATTCTACGACATTCTACACTGCGCTTCTAGACCCAAAGTAAACAACCTATTTCTTTAAAAGTACCTATATCAATGATATAATTATTGTATTAACACGAGGTAGATAGTTTGGTTAAATTACCTGTTGATATGCATTATAATTATACGCGACTATGATTGGAGAAAATGTTATAGCCAAACATTTAAAAAAAAGCAAAAATATCTGTACCTAATATCTAATCTCCAATTAAAGTCGCGTCTAATGATTTAAATGTCATCTGGTGGTTTGATCGAATTAGGTTTAGTGTTGTTCCCTCTCATACTATTTAAGGGTATACGACTTTATTTCAAAACGAAATGTTCGACTTTATGTCCAACTGACATAAATATATTTTCCACTGTGCACGGATTTGCTGAAAAAGAAATAGAAGTTCTATTAATCATTAATTTAAATGACACTGTGTGGTAGCTGTGTGACTGCTGTGAGTGATGTACTACATTGGATTTCTAGGTTGACCAAAATGTTATTGGATCTCATAGGATTTTCTATATGGGAACATTCGGAGTCATAAAAAGTGCCAGTTAGACGTACGTGGAAACAAAACTGTCAAATGTATAAGTGAAATCGAAAAATTTATTTTGTTTTGCGTATATTAATTGTAGAGAAACAATATATTAAACATACGTATGTCTATCCATTGGTCTTCGTAGCCTGCCTCCAATCGAGCAGCTCTTACAGCTTCTCTTAGAGCGTGGGTCAGAACTACTGCAAGGCAGAATGCAGGTTCACCGGTAGCTAAAAAGTTAAATTTTTCATAAATAATTATAAATATTCTAAGTCATTCTACACTGCGCTATCCAGACCCAAACTAGCAGAGCTTACGCTAATGTACCTGTGTTACAGAATCTA
This sequence comes from Eilema griseolum, assembly GCA_963662185.1. Classification (NCBI taxonomy): domain Eukaryota; kingdom Metazoa; phylum Arthropoda; class Insecta; order Lepidoptera; family Erebidae; genus Eilema; species Eilema griseolum. Next base: position 10,327,028 of record OY759239.1, on the reverse strand, counting down.
GAATGCTGATAAACATACTTGCACAGAGCGGGCATCGAACCTGCACCTCCTGCGTAATAATCGAACGATCTACTTTCTTTTTACTACTTAGGTGGCAGACAAGCACACGGCCCACCTGATGGAAAGTGGTTACCGTGGCCAATGGACGTGTGCAAAACAGAGGCCATCCTGAATAGTCCAATAATTAATAAACAAATAATAGTCCAAATAGATTTTATACTGGAGGCAATTTTGTCTATCAAAAACATTTAATAGATGATACGAAAAATAATGATGAATTATATTTTACCCTTAGATTGTAAAACACCAAACGGGTTCTTCGAGTTTCTTCGAAAATAAACTCTAAAATCTGCCGGAATATCCTTAATTCCCGGTGGTTTGTAAGTCCATGTCCGGTCAGTGAGCAGCTTTCCATTGTCAGGGTCATAAATTATTTTCTCAGAGGTCCAATAACCGATACCCATCACAAAAGCTCCTTCAATCTTAAGAAATTTACAATTTAATAACGTGTACAACAGTGGTAAAAGGGAAGCAAGATATATTTACTTTATTCAGAATACTTACTTGACCAACATCGATCTTAGGACTCAAACTTCTTCCAGTATCTTCAAGTAAATCAACTCTTCTTATATCATGGTTCCCTGTTAATATATCTACCTCAACCTCTAAAGCACACACACCATATATATCGTATGGTTTAACACCATCTTTATATGAATACATGTACGATGCCTGCAAATCTACGTTCGATTGAAATGCGTTCTCCACAAGATCTTCCCAAGAAGGATTGTTCATCTTCTCTTTTATAGGAGCTAGCCGTTCTAGAAGTATTTCACAAGCTTTCATGGTAGCAAAAACTACACACTCACTACCAATGCTAGCACCCGTTGTCATAACATTAGGCGAAGTAATACTTGAAGTTGGTTTCACACAAATTTTCTCAACTGGTATACCAAACATATAGGCACAAACTTGAGCTGCTTTTGTATTGATACCTTGTCCCATTTCTACTCCACCGTGAGTAATGACAACTGATCCATCCGCATGATAAATTGATATAAGAGAATTATATGGTCCTAAGTAAAACAAATCATACGTCATTGGAATGATCTTCAGTGCCCTTTTCCTCCATCGATTTTGATCATTAAAAGCTTTGACTTCTATCATTCTCTCGTCGTAATTAGAATCTTTCATTAACTGATGAATCAATGCTGGCACTGGGTTATTTTCCTCAGTCATGTTTTTTAGTCTTACTTGAAGTGGATCTTTCCCAATGTTATACGCAATCTTTTCCATGATAAGTTCTATCATTGCTACACCTTCAGTTGAAGCTAAAAATAAAATAATATTTTGTACTATAACAAAATCTAATATCAGTCCAGATCATGACAAGAATCTGTGATCAAATTTTATATCTAACGCAAACTGAAGTCTTTAAAAACATATCTATGACCAGATATATTCAAAAGAATTAACATTTTCATCAAAAATTTGGTTACCAACTTTTAAATAGTAGTGATAAAAATATGTGACGTAGATATCATTGGTATGGTCAATATTAGTCCACGTACCTGGCGCCCTACACCAGGTATTAGAAGGTGTGTCTGTAACAACACTATTCGCTTCAATATACCATCTCTTTTTATTGTAACAGCTGATGAAATGATTCACAGTGATCGGAGTTATGACTTCGTTGAGACCACATCCATTGTCTTGGTAAAAAACGTTCTTTAAATACTGAATTTCTCCATCGTTGTTTACGCCTACCTAGAACATCAGAAATAAATTATTTTAATGACAATATCTATCTATCTATTGTTTACGGAAATCGGATAACGTGACTTTTTTTTATACCACTTAGTTGGCAGACAAGCACACGGCCCACCTGATAGGAAGCGGTTACCGTAGCCTATGGACGTATGCAACACCAAGGGTGTCACACTCACGCTGCCGACCATGAAGAAACCTTCTGATGCCCCTCTTGAAGAACCCCATATTGTAGCTCTAGCTCATAACGTCTTCCCATGGACGATGTGGTCGAGACAAAGTCTATGCAGGTGGGGAATGTGAGATCCGGGCTTAACCACATGTGACTGAGTTGCCCCCGTGTTAGCCATGGCGCACTTGGTCGTCGTGTCCCTTGTGTTCTATCTCCTGCACTAATGACGACTTGAATAAAGCCACTGACAGCGTAGTGGAGCCAACTCCAACAGTGAATCATTCACACGAGAAGAAGAAGCTCATTAGTATCTCCGATTCCTCTCAACCAATTGCGATGAACTCAAATAAATATACGATGTTAAGAAGTCTTAACCCTTTAAAAAAAACGCAAATTGACAGTTTTCTTTTGTTAGAAAAGTCCTGATCAGCATTAAATTTTACATCACATTTTTTCAATCGGTAGAGTATAACCAAAGATATTACCAACAGTCACGATAGCCGACATTCATCAACACCAGGCTGATTTTTCTATTATAAAATAAGACCACAATTTTGTCAACAAAAAAAACATTGTCACCACAATTTATAGTGCTGCGAATTACGTTGGGTCACTATGCAATGACTCGAAGTTTATTCGGAATGCGATAAAGGTTGACCCTAATAAATTGTAAACTCACTCCCTCGCAACGTCCTATGCAAAGTGATGTATTGCGCTCCTTGTGGATAGTACCGGAATGGATTGTTACTTACCCTTTCGCATTCCGTGTTGAGAGACTTAATTAAATTATAATTGCTATTACATATAAATATTTATTATTACTGCGCCAGCGAGGGAAATGTTTTACGCGCGTATATATGTTTGTTATGTAGTTTACGTTGTTCCCCACTATAGCCCTACCGGCTGGACGGGTTTCAACAAGTGGGATCTCAGATGAAAGGTATTCATCTCCAGAGTGTCATAAGGTACATAAAATGTCAATAAAAACTACACGGTGGCTTTTTAGTGCCAATATGCGGGTAGCCAAAAAAAATATTCAAACTTATCGAGTAGGGTATCAAAATAAGGGAATTTGAAGAAGATTACAATATGTCATATGAGAACTAAATGGTTTAAAATAACAATAAAACAAACTTGCTTCGATCTTTTAGACAGCAATAGCAAAAAAAAATTTTAATTTTTTATGATTATTTTTTTTGAAGTGGCATTTACAGTTTTGAGTCATACTTTTTGTTTCTTTCACTTGATATATTATATTAGATTGTATTTTGCCTATGGCCTTACGTTCCTTTAGCCTACCAGTGCCTTGCCCGTTGTGATTTGCTGACCAACAAGAAAAGTTGACTGGGACCCCGAAAGCAGTTAATAAATATATGAATTATAATGGTACTTAATTATCTATATAATATTTTTTTTATAGATACGATAACAGTGGGTGTTGTTTTGGTCCCTAAAATAATAAACATAACCACAAATCTTTTCCCTCAGTCCAGCAATAATTACTAATATATATATATAGCGCATTATTGCGAAAGATTGAAAAAAAAATTGTGATATCCAATATTACTAATTACCTCAAAATTGCAGTTGGTAGGTAAACGTTTTCCAATAATCTTCATATTAGTCTCTAAAGGTAGAATAAATCTACAAGTGGCTCCTTGGAGATGGGTCACTAATGCGGCAGCACAAGCAATCTGAGAAGACCGTGTTATTTTACCTCCATATCCTCCACCCACTCTTCGAACGATGACGGTAACGCTAAAATATTAACCAATTAATATTGAAAGAAAGTAATAAAGAAAGAAAGACAGAAAGAAAGAAAGACAGAAAGAAAAAGGAGAGAAAGAAATAATTTTATTTGATAGACCTTGAGATACATGAAAATATTGTTATTAATGCTCCTAAAATTTACAACAATTAAAACAACGATGAAAAATATTGTTTATAATAAGTACGTGAGTAAGACCTAATAGCTAAGGTGCCGGACTTTATATAAAGCGATCGTGGGTTCGGAATGATCTACTACACTATCGATGTAAAGTCACTTTTAATACACGAGCTGGAGAGGTTCAATAAATTCTCATTCACGTACTAGTAATTTCAATTATAATTAGTTACGTACAAAACAATTTCGCAACTTATAATAAATTCTGAAACAATTTTTCAAGAATACATACCTATTAACAGGAACATTTAAAGATTGAGCAATAGCAACATTGGTCAAATCAAGCCACTGTGTTGAAGAAAAAACTTCTATCCCGTTTTCAGTTGATTTCACAACACAAGTCTGTGGTTCCATGTAAAAGTGGTGCTGAGATTCTAACTTTAGTTCACCAGTGATAATATGTTTCACATCCTTACCAATTTCTTCTGGATTAACAGTCCTATCATTAGCCATCCTTTTGTCTTTTTCAGGCGAATTTAAAACATCATCAATTGTAATCAAAGGTTTGTTCTTACTTATGTGCTGATACTTTACTTTCACTAGCTTCGCAGCTTTATTAGCATTTTTTTCTCTAGTTGCAACGATTATTCCAACGGGATCTCCATAAAATTTTACTTGCTTCGAACATAATATTTCTTCATTCACTCGTATTACAGGACAATTGACTGGTGTGAAAGAATTATCACCAGGAATATCTTTTGATGAATAAAAAGCAATAACACCCGGGATTTTCTGCAACAATGTCTTATCTTTATCTTTTGTAATGTAACATTAGTAACAATGATTCAAACACAGTCTCCAAAATATATTAAGATATATAGAAAATATACTTACAAATGCCTCGGTAGTATCAAAATCACTTATAATACTACCTGGCCTGACATCTGCTGTTACAAATGCTGCAAATACTTCATTCGGTTGCCGTGGCAGATCGTTGGCAAATATGGCTTCTCCTGTGCATTGTACTAAAGCTTCTAACTTCGGTATGGGCTGGTTCAGAGGCCATACACTTTTGTCAGTATCATATGTTTCAGTTCCAATAGAAGTATTTCTTTTTAGAACCGCTCCTCCAGTTCTATATTTTTTAGATATTTTGTCATCGGGACAAAGACATAACATTACCTATAAGAAAAATTATTAGTCAGTGAAGGAATACACATTTCATTTCTTTTATTCTTCTTATGCAAAATCTTTGTACATATAAAGTAACGAAAAATACTTACTTTATAATACAAAGCAGCTGCTAACGCTTTCCTATAAGCGGCAGAGGGTTCAGTTGGTACTTCTTCAGCCTGTATTTCTTTATTCAATGTTTTTAATGCTAACTGTAATGTTTCGTTAGTGAAAGGATCTTTTCCAACTAACATTTCTTCAGTTTTGGTGGCGTGTATAAATTTTGGTGATATGCTACCATATACAATAGTAGCTTTTTCTAAGAACTTAGAATTTTGTTTGAATTTAAATAGAAATCCAGCATTTACTACAGCGTGGGCGTTTTGAGATCTTGGCATTATCTAAAAGATAATTAATCCTTATTTTAAAACCATTTTATAACGCGTGGTTCTCCTCAGAGTAAAATTTAGACAATTCGTACAAGGCGACCAAGGGATCAGATAGATATATACAGTCCAGACTTAGCCTGAAATGCACGGCTTGAGTCAACAATAGCGCCTGGAAGACAGCAATAGGCTCACCCCCTATTACGTAGGAAGATTCAATGATTGGTGAAGTGTGGGTGTTAATTCACCTCTACCTAACCCTTCGGGGATAAAAGCGTGATTATATGTATGTTCCTCAACGGTTTAATTTTATATTTTAATCCGGTACTGTACGGTATAAATTAATTGAAAAGGAGAACGCCTGAAAGGCTTGCTAGGAGTACATTAAAGGTAATATAGTATAGTATATTTCCTGATATACCTTGTAAGTCTTGATTAAATTGCTTTTCGAAGACAAAGGAGGTAACATGACGTTCACAATTATTTTCCGCTTCATATCTGTTTTCAAGAAATCGGGCAAGCTTATTGTTTTCATGGCAGTAGTACTTTCAGCTATAATGAAAAATAAGTATAAACAGAAAATGTCAGTGGGAAGACTAAAGGCTTGTTCTGCTTTGTCTTCTACTGGCGGCACAGAAACTCTGTACTTACAGGGTTGGCCGCGCGACTGTGACTCCTCTGCTGTTACAAACGTCCATAGGTCACGGTAATCACTTTCCATCAGGTGGGCCGTGTGCTTGTCTGCCAACTAAGTGGTATAAAAAAATGTTAATGCAAGTTAATATTCAGATAATGTTATTCAGTCGGGGTGCGAGGTACATGCCTCCAGCAACTTCACCTCCGGGAACCTACGAACTCCAGATGGCGTGCGTTTTAGTCGCGTCAAGTCCGACATAATCTCCCCCACCAGTTCCGGTGAGGGGGGTATCCGTGAGGATTTTTAGCACGATAATAAAGATATTGATATTCAATATAAATTGAGTATCAATATCTATGCAATATAGCAATATAGCCAAGTGGTATTGGTTATGGACTGCTGTGACGCGGTCTCGGGTTCGATCGCAGATTTTACCATGGCACACAACAATGACTTTTCGATGCTTTTCGAAGTTATGTGTGTATTTATCGCAGGTTTATAAGTGCCCGGTTAATGGCAATAGGTTCGCCACCTATTACATTGGACCTAACATAAACTGGCGAAATGTGGGTGCTAGCACCTCTGCCTTCACCTTCGGGGATATAAGCGTGAGTTTATATTTATTTATATAAAAGATATATTGTTCTTTCAATTAAGAATTCATTACTGTTTTTACTTGTAAAACAAACTGCATCAAGCTTTTTGACCAATCAACTATTAGTATTTATCAAATTGTTTTTATTCAAGAAATTTATAATTAATGATGATACATATAATTCATATAAATAGATACTTACCATGTTTATTAAATATTTTTTTTAATAATTATGGTTAATATCCCGACTAGTTTTACACTATTAATGTGAATGACGATATCAATCTCAAATCATACATATAATTAATCACGGCAAGCGAAGCAAGCCCTGACACTATCCCACAACATTTTTTTTTTACGTGTGCAAAATCCCCACACATACCTCGCCACCGGAGCCGGTAGAAGAGGTTATGTCGGACTCGAACCGACTAAAGCGCGCACCGCCTGTGGGTCGTTTTGGATGCCGAAGGTGAGGTTGACAGGCATATCCCTCGCACCCCGGCCGACCCAGGGCCATCTCTCACGATCTGGCCCTCTCCTCGGGTGTGTGGGGACTACAGAGTCCCCAACTCGTCCCCGGAAAACGGGGAGTCGTGCCGCCGCCGGGGCCTGCTTCTGCCAGGGTGACAGGCGGCTCCACCAGTCATCCCCAGGCATGCGCTCATGGGGGGCGGAGGTCGTTCATTGACCTCGGACGCCCGAGTTGCCTTCGTACGCGGGCATGGCTTGCGATCCTTCGTCGCTCCCGCTGCCGCTCCCAACTATCCCACAATTTGAGTATTTTTGTGGTACTGAAAAACTATCACGCTTATACTAACTTTTAAACTTTCGCGTTCCATGATATACAATAATGTTCACCAGTTGGCCGAAACGTCAGGCAAATCCAAGGTATGTATATACCTATACCATGATCACGTTAATTCCCGTAAACATTATTGTATATCACGCTTATAGGATTATGCTTCAACATAGTAGTTTATCTTTAATTATAGTAGTATATCTAGATTGAAAACTACGCGAGTCCTCATAAAACTCAAACTCTTGCTTGTACTCCTCTTTTTCTTAAAAATGAATAGGTATATATTTACCAATGGTAATCATTCCTCCGACAGTTTCAAACAAGAGGAATAAGTCTGACTGGAAGTCATTGTTTACATACTTCAGGAATAAATTGCCACCGATGGTTCCAATCTGAAAAAAAAATTACTAATTTCTACAAGAATTTTAACGATATTAAAAATCTCAATATTCCGATATATATTCGAATTACTTACATTTCTAACAGGTATATGAGCAACCAAATCCATGTGTTCATAAAACGTTTTCAAATACAGGAAATTTTCATTCTGGGATGATATTTGGTGGAACAGTTCCATCATTTCTGATAGAGGCATGCCAGCTCCAAGTATCAAGTTGACATCGAATGTATGACCTTTTAACTCAACCACGTTGAAAATGTCAATAATATTTTGGGGATACTCTTGAATGTGATAAACCCCTGAAATAAAGTATCAATCTATTAGCCTATCGCAGTACACTGCTGGACATATGCCTCTACCAATGTTAAGAGGCTTTGGCCTACTGTTTCTATGCTGGCCAGATAGGTTAGTGCAAGGTGTTATTTTGATTTTTCCTTCTCTCGTCGTCTGCGTATTTTCCGTCAGTCACCTCTGACGACATCCTTTGGGTGATATCGATAAGGCTCTAATGCAGGTTTGCTCCTAAGGTTTTGAGATCAGCAATAGTCGTTGCCGGAAAGACCACGAAATCATGACAGGCTTTTACGCAACCGACAGTGTAGCTCGGTAAAGGAAGAGACATAATTATGTCAAAATAAACATACAAAGTAAACAATGATTTTATCTAACTTCTGATGCTACTATGTATCCATGTCTATATCTCATTCTCTTTATTTAAATAATGTTTTCATCTTCCTTTAGTTAACACTGTCGAGGCAAATAAGTAATTATAAAAAATATACCTTTAATAGTTATATTTTTTATAATTTCTTATTTGCCTCGACAGTGTTAACTAAAGGAAGATGAAAACATTATTCAAATAAAGAGAATGAGATATAGACATGGATACATAGTAGAATCAGAAGTTAGATAAAATCAAACTAGACAGAAGCTTGTCCTGCTTTGTCTTTTACACTGACGGCACAGAGACTCTCAATGCTTGCAGGGTTGGCAGCGCGAGTGTGACTCTCTTGGTTTTGCACGCGTCCATAGGCCACGGTGACCACTTTCCATCAGGTGGGCCGTGTGCTTATCTGCCACCTAAGTGGTATAAAAAAAGAAGGCAGAAGAAGAAGAATATAGTTAGAGAGAAGAAAAAACATCTGCTATTTATTGTTACCTTGTCCTGTATTTCCAGCAATTAGTTTGTAATCGTTATTTTTGCTCATAATTTTGAACACATCGTCCAAATTGAAAGTTTTGAACCATTTTTGTTTACCACAATCTACGACAATCACTTTGTTGTCACTTTTTTCTATAATGCACCAGTCTTGGTCGTATTTCACATTTTCTTCTTTTCCAAATTGCTTTTTATGGTGACAGCTTTTGGAACATTGCTTTGAACAAGTTTTTAGGACAGTTAAATCTTCTAAATCAATGAGTTTGTTGTTGAGATCTTCATCAACATTGGTTGCAAAAGTTTTGAAGGCATCGTTGATAGATCTGTACCCTGTACATCTACAAATGTTGCTTGCGAAAGAATTTTCAACTTGCGTCTGCGTCAGAGTATTATGTTTTGCGTCGTAAATGCTACAAAAATATGTAAAAATCTATATATTTTTCTGCCAGCAATAACGCAGTAGTAGAAGTTGTATAAATTAGGAGAAGAAGACTTTACCTGCTAACTTTTATTTTGTTACTGTTACTTTCCGTAACAGTAACAAAATAAAAGTTAGCATGGAAAGTCTAAAGGTGACAGACAGAGAACCGGATGGGTGCAAATTGGGAGAAGCGTAAGTCCAACAGTGGACTATAAAAAGCTAATTCGTAGATTAAATTATAATTAACATTTTACCTGAACATATTCATGATCCATCCCGGAGTACAATATCCACATTGAGTGCCATTAAATTTAGCCAATCTGCTTTGGATCTCATGATAACTAGTTCGACTGTTACCAACACCTTCCACCGTAATTATATCCCAGCCATGGCAAGATAAAACTGATACAAGACACTGAAATGATGCAAAACCTGAATGATGAGCAATCGTTTATGTAGGCCTAGCCGACCCGCTCCGCCATCACCTGTGGTATACTTTGAAACCCCGTAACTTTCAAATAATGTATGGGAAAATGTCGGATATGTTGACATTTATGATCACTGCTTCGCTCCCTTGAGTATTAGCGTAATGATATGTAGCTTATGACCTTTGTCAATAAATGAACTATTCAATACGAAAAAAAATCAATTCGAACCAGTTGTGCCTGTGATTAGCTCTAACCGAATAAACAAAATTCTTCAGTTTTATGATATTAGTATATATTAATATTAATATGAGTGCTGTCAAGAATCAGGGTAAACACAGCTCAACTAGAATGCGAATATGTAAATACATACATACATACATAACATTTAAGTAATGTTAAGACAATTAAAGGATCAGATGGGCACTAACTTTTTCCAATTTAAACCGTCCCAGCATCCACTTTTCTAATCAAAACCATCTGAGCATCACTTTTTCCAAGCTAAATCGTCTGAACATTCACTTTTTGTAATGTAAAACGTCTGAGCATCCACTTTTTCCCATCTATACCGTCTGAGCATCCACGTTTTCAAATGCAAACCGTCTGAGCATTCACGTTTATGATTTAAACCGCCTGAGCATCCACTTTTTTCAAGCTAAATCGCCTGAAAATTCACTTTTTATAAACAAAAACATCTGAGCATCCACTTTTTCCCATCTAAACCGTCTGAGCATTCACGTTTTCCAATGCAAACCGTCTGAGCATTCACTTTTCTGATTTAAACCGCCTGAGCATCCACTTTTACCAATCTAAACCGTCTGACCATACACTTTTATGATTTAAACCGCCTGGACCTGCATCCGCTTTTACCAAGCTAAATAGCCTGAACATTCACTTTTTGTAATCAGAAACATCTGAGCATCCACTTTTTCCCATCTAAACCGTCTGAGCATCCACGTTTTCCAATGCAAACCGTCTGAGCATTCACTTCTCTGATTTAAACCGCCTGAGCATCAACTTTTACCGATCTAAACCGTCTGAGCATACACTCTTTGTAATTTAAACCATTTGAGAATAATCAGCTTACTAGTTCTAAAATTTCATTAAATTAAATATCTTTTAACGTGAAAGTGTTGATTAAAAAGCTTACTGAATTGACAGAGAACAACTTGACTTCATTAGTAGGTGGTACAGCCGCTCGTACTGCCACAATGCAGACACCGCAGCCTCCCTCATGGCACATTGCTTTCGTACCACTTAAATTCGCCACATTGCGTATATACTCGTTCAGGGATACATCTGGACCGAATCTGCCGTCAGCTATAAATTCAGAATAGTTTATAGACTGTAATCAATGAAATGAAAATTGCAATAGGGAATATATGAGAACAACATCGAAGCTGACAAAGTGATGATATTAGAATTGAAAGAAAAGAGAAAGAAAGAAAATTTTTTCTACTCTACACAATAAATGAAATAAACAGTCAATGAAATAAACAGTTAAATCCGGTCAAGTGCGAGTCGTACTCGCGCGCCGAGGGTTCTGTAACTTAAGCTTCATAAACGGTAATATATTTTGAGTGCGTTGACTTAGAAGTTTGATTTTTGCACAGTTTTAAGTCGTTATAGACCTTAGTATGTGGTATGAATTTCAACTTGATACCTTTACGCATTCCTGTGATAACGGTTTTGTCAGACAGACAGACAGACAAACAGACAACTAAGTGATCCTATAAGGATTCCGTTTTTTTCCTTTTGAAGTACATACAGAACCCTAAAAACGAACCAACTAAAATCGCAAGGCAGTCTCGTGCCTTCAGTTGCCGGGGGTGAGGTAATCTACATTATTAGTCGTAATTTTTCCACTAGTCTTACCGTATAATAAACGAGTGAAAATCGGACTAGCTCATTATCTGGCCACTTGGACTCTACAGAGGTTTTGTTGAACATTGGTAGAGGCCTATTTCCAGAAGTGGACTGCTATAGATTAATTGCCATACATAGGTATATAACGCATTAGAGCACCAGCACCGGCCCCGATTTACCCCTTATTAAGTCCGTTTGAACACTACTCTGGAGAAGTGAGTTCACTCGAGTTCCTGGCCGCTTTTATTGTGCTGATATACTTTTATATACGAGTGATGCAAACCGTGAAAAATATACCAAAACTTTGGTAAAGTCTTTAAGTTAATCCATAAAACTAGTATGCTTTTGTTACGTAACTGGCCAATAGTGTCCACTCTACCGTCCACACTCATTTTATAAATGTGAGGTATAATTTTTGCGTTATGGCCTTTTATCTAATTTATTACCAATATTTTATGAATTTAAATGTGCAATGAAAATATTTTTGACATGTATTATTTCAAATTCAAACAAAATTTTAGTGTGTCTTCCGGACACTTGTGGGATGATAAGCGTGAATACTGTTTCAGTAAACAACAAAAAACATGTTCTATATTTGGATTATTGGACAGATATTACACATATCATGTGTTTATTCAGGATGGGGTATAAACAGGCGTTTATTACGCCCAATTTTCGCCAGTCACTTCGTTAACTCCATGAGATAGGTGGCGAGCCTATTGCCGTTATACAGTCCCGAAATTTATTAGACATATTAAATAGTGGCTTAATAGTATTTACTATTATAATTTAAATATGAAAAGGACATAACACATTATATTATGTTTGATACTACTAACAACCATCAAGATCAACACCCTGTCTTAATATCAAATCTTTTATTTACCTTCAAATTGTTTTCCATTAATTTTGAAATTAATTTTCGCCATGTTGTCCACTACAAAGGACCATCACAATTAGTTGTCCATAACAAACTACTCCTGTAGCTGCAAATGATCCAATTGGTGGGTACTGTCATAAATTAGCTAGCGGAAATAATGATAGAATAAAATTGGTGGTATCTAATGTAATAACAAGTTACTACAATATTCGTTACACGTTGGGTTAGACTCCTGTGTAATAAGCGGAAGAGTTTTATTAATAGCCTATAATTTATTAATATGAGTCTTTAGCACGTTCATTGTTGACGCATTTAATTTGAGTGTTTCAAAATCTTGTTATTTATTACCCCACTACGGTAATGGAGGGTTATGATTTTGACAGACTATGTATACAAGTACATCTTTTTCGTTTAAATAATCTGTCATTTCGCAAGTTTAAATGAAACCTTAGGATTAGGTTCGTATTTAAATCGTAAAGTAGAATTGCGTATTTTTGGAAGAAAATCATAAGTAGCTTTTTTTATATAGAACACGTCAATTAGACTTCGCCTTGCCTGATGGTAAGCTGAAGGCAAAGTCTCAGAAAAGAGGGTCACCATTACTTACACATACCGTGTGACAATGGTGACACTCAGCTTGACGGCCTCATCATATGCTTTTGGGTTCCCTGGGTCAGTCAGGGTACGTGAGGGATATGATAAAGGCTACCTTATCACGGGCAACTGGTGGCCCAAGGAGCCCGTGCGGTTTTAGTCGGTCCGAGTCCGACGTAACTAACCCCGCCGGTTCCGGCTGTCGGGTCGTTTCTTACTGAAGGCCAAAATAAAATTTGCCTATATAAAATCATGATTTCGCGATTCGATTCGAAAGTTTCGATTTATCAAAATCAAATTATATGTCAGAAACGATAACCATTTCAATAAAGGCAAATTCTCGTAATAAAAATTCATTTATTAATTCTGCCTCGATATCAATACGATATCAATTTCCATCCTTGAAAATTGTATTACGTGAATACCCTTTTTGACATTTAATTTAATCTTCGACTTAATCTTTGAATCGAGACGACATCTTTTTATGTTAGGAGAATTGACTTTCTGTTTAGAACTTTTGAATTAGTCACTCTTAAAAGTAGCTTAAACACGTTCCAAGTTAACGATCGCTGAAACTGAATACCATAGCCCGCCAGCCATTATTCTGCATGAAAATGGAAAAGGTGGGATATCAAACAGATACATAGGCTGCTACTTATGTATGCGGAATCTGGGATTCCAATAATTTTAAACGCAATGTGTGACCTCCATGCACATATTCGTTCTTTTTTTAAATACTGGCCGCTAATATTTTTTTTCTTATACGCGTTAGTGTTTTGTTTTTGTTGGGTTTAAAATGTCATATCGCTGAAAAAATGGAACTCACTCGTGAAAATATTCGTGCTATGATTTATTACGATTTTCGACGTGGTTTAACGCAACAACAGTGCGTAGATCAATTAACTTCGACTTTTGGTGGTGAAGCTCCATCAAAAACGACTGTGTATCACTGGTTTAGTGAGTATAATCGCGGGCGGAGTAAGCTCACGGACGAAGTTAAAGAAGGTCGCCCGAAATCGGTGGTTGTGCCACAAAATATTGAAGCTGTGCGAAAACTAATAATGCAAGACCGCCATGTTACGTATCGCGAGATAGAGGCCATTCTGGCCATATGTATGACGAACATTCATAGGATATTTCATGAACATTTGTCTGTAAAAAAAATTTGTTCGCGTTGGATCCCGCACAACTTAACTGAGGATCAAAAAGATGCTCGCGTCGAATGGTGCAAGAAAATCTTGAAAAAATTCAACGGAGGCGACTCAAAATCTGTTTATAATACCTACACAGGTGACGAATCCTGGATCTACGCGTACGATCCCGAAACTAAACAACAATCAACAGTTTGGATGTTTCAAAATGAGCCAAACCCTACGAAAGTGGCTCGTGCAAAAAGCACTGTAAAGCAAATGGTGGCCTGCTTTTTTGGTATTAATGGCCATGTGGCTACAATACCACTGGAGAATCGCAGAACGGTTAATTCGGAGTGGTACATGACCATTTCGATACCGTGGGGTAGAAAGGTCGTAAAAGCCACATTTAGCAAAAATGACTTAATGATGCAGTCTTGTTCAGAATTTCGCGCTCTATCGATCTATGTATTTAAAGTTTTAAAATGTAAAAAAAAATGGTTTTTACTCCCCGGTATTTTTTATGTCCTAAACATTTTTTTAAATAAAAAATGTCGTAAAATCTATTTTCATTTTAACTAGTCAGTAATTTGGGCGTATCAGCATCATAACCAAAACAGTTTGGTTGTAACAGTAAGTGTCAAAGTTAACTGGCTTTTACGCCGTTTTGACTTCACTAAAAATACAATTATTCCTTATAAGAATGAAAAAGGTGATATTGTTAAAGAAAAATCTATGGGGCCAAATCCATGTGCAGCTGAAAAGTGTAAAAGAGGGTGCTATGAAATAACTGAAAACAGAAGAGAATCCCTATTTATTTTTTTCTGGAGCTTGGATCCATAAAGACGAAGGGACTGGCTAGTAAATGGTAGTCGTGTAATACCTGTTTCGAGGAAAAGAACAGATTCTCCAATGAGTAGGAGAAGCATAACTTATGAATATTTTATCAACAATGGAGAAGACCATCAAAAAGTCTGCCAAAAGTTTATTCTTAAAACGTTGGATGTGACTCAAAAATATTTACTGTACAACTTGTCACATTCCAAAGAAGGAATGTCTCAAACCGATTTAAGAACTCGTACAAAGCCTGATAAATATGCCCCTGAAGCTAAAGAATACGCAAAGTCCTTTATTGAAAAACTTCCCGCGATACCTTCGCATTATTGTCGAAAAAATCTGAAAAAGTCTATATCCCACAAGATCTGAAAAATGTTACGAATTTGTACAGGATTTATAGAAAAGAATGTGAGAAAAACGAAAAAGAAGCGGTAGGTGAGTCGGTGTTTAAGAAAATTTTCAACGATGAATATAATATTAGCTTCCATGTACCAAAGAAGGACAAATGCTTGTTATGTACAAGAACTGAGCGCAATGATATTATGACCGAAGAAGATAAAGAAAACCTAGAAGCTCATCTCCGTGAAAAAAAATCTACATATCAAAGATTTATTATGCATCAAAATTTTAAAAGGCCTGAAAATGATACGCTTACCACTAGCTTCGACCTACAAAAGGTTTTGACCACACCACACGGTGATAGCATGCTTTTAGGATACGCCAGAAAATACGCAGTATTCAATTTTACATGTTTTGAAAGTGGAACTCAAAATGTATACTGCTATATTTGGGGAGAATGTGATGCGAAACGTGGCAGTCAAGAAATAGCATCTTGTTTGTACAAGTATTTTCAGGAAGTTGATAACAGAAATAATGTATCCCATTTGATTCTATACTGTGATTCTTGTCCGGGTCAAAACAAAAATAAAGTCGTTTTGGCGGTTATTAATTTTTTTCTGAAGACATCAAAGAATGTACAGACGATACAGATAAATTACTTGTTGCCAGGGCATACCTACATGCCCGTTGATTCCGTTCATGCCACAATAGAACGCGAGGTTCAGAAAATGACGGTCTGGAGTCCCTCTCAATGGGCTCCTTACATTACGTCAGCTCGAAAACGACCACGACCTTACGAAGTTGTAGTCATGGATAATGCTGATTTCATTAGCTGGGAAGAGCTCGCATCTAAAACTTTTACAAAAGGAACTCTCCAATAAATAAAATTTAAAAATATTCGAATTGTACCATTTAAAAAACGTAATGCACACCAAGTCGAAATTAAATACTCCACTGATGAAAATAGCCTTGTAGAACACGTAACACTGTTCAATGAACCTGAAAATGAGCAGAAAATAAAAGGAAAGGGAAAGGGAAAAAGAACAGCAATGGGTAAAGGCACAGGGAAGGGAAAAGGTAAAGGAAAGGGTAGTTGTTTGAAAGAAATAAACGATAATGAAGAAAGTCAGCATCAAGAATTTAATTTTGTACTGCGGAAACTTTACAATAGCCGACTGCCGATTTCGGTCTCAATTCGAATCTTTGCGATATTGGAGTAATACCTAGAACGTATCATTCTGAATTCCTCCAATTGCCCCATAGCAAACAGACTGAAGATACTTTGAATGAAACAGACGAAGAAGACGAAGTAAATGAAAATGATGAAAAATTATAATACTTAGAAATAGATTTTTTTTAATTAGTTTTCATGCAGATCTGTTCAGCAGTTATGACGTGATAGAGTAACACACATTTATACAACATCCTCACAAACTTTCAGATTTATAAGTAAGATTAGTAGTAGGCAATTAATTATTTAGCGTATTAAATTTAGTTAGCGTAGTTATTTTAAGACCTTATCTAACTTCAGTAAAGTAACATAAATGTAGTTACGCCCTTGTTACAATACAAACATTTAATTTTATAGGGCATATCCACCACTTTTTTATAATTTTTAGGTCGTAACTCCAAGCTAACTTTTAAATTACACAGTCTATTCTGATTATGAGTGTTTTGGTTTAAAATACATTGAAACACAAACATTTTCCACTATTCTGTATGATTATAAGTCTAAAATTAAAAAAGTTGTGATAGATCTTTCTTATTTTTTTTCGTTTTTTGCTTCCCTTGAAAAGTTTGTATTTTGTCTTTTACGACCTTTCTTCCCCACGGTATCGATTTGTTTGCCAGAAGTATTTGACGAAATACGCAAAAACAACCAGCGACGCAGAATCATACTTCACCATGACAATGCCAGCTGTCATACATCTCAGGAAACAACTACATTTTTGGATGGTCAAAAAATAGAATTAATGGATACCGTACAGCCCTGATTTGGCTCCCAATGATTTCTATTTATTCCCAAATGTAAAGAATAAATTACATGGTCAACGATTTTCGACCCGTGAAGATGCCGTAGACGCGTTCAAACAGCACGTTTTGGAGATACCTCAATCAGAGTGGAAAAAGTGTTTTAAAAATTGGTTTTATCGAATGCAAAAGTGCATCGATCATAGTGGAGAATACTTTGAAAAACAATAAAAGCATATTGAGCCATATACATTTGTTTATTTTTTCTATTCCGCATATGTTGTAGTCAAACAGAAACAAGAAACGGGACGGCCAAAATGTACGATATGGCGGTCCGACAGTCCTGCTTGACTGTGCAGTGGACTGTATTGATAATTTGCGTAGGACAATAGGTTCCTTCGACGCTGGCGGGTGGGTGAAGATGCCGATGGGAGCGTGGGTTCAGGGCTTGCGTTTGCTGGCTTGAAAAGGGCTGAAGACGGGTGCTTGAATGAAACTAATAATTTCTCTCTTCTTTTATTCTGAGGTGTTCTTCGTAGGGCTGCTGGTTCCGGACTGAATTCGTGAGGAAATGTTCCGGCTTTTAAAGGTTGCGCCGGCCAATCAGAGCGCTTGTCTCAACTTACGACCAATCAAAGGCCTTGATTATTGACCAATCAAGGGCTTTGTTTACTTTAAGTTTGCCTATATTAATTTTTCCTCGCGAGTTCGAGTCCGTATATTTTCCCTCACAGATACAGTCTTTACATTAATTATTTACATATTTTTAGCTACACAAAACATAGTAATATGGGCTTAAACACGAAAAATGTATCGCGGCCCTCGTCACGGTAAAGTTTCGTAGTAGCTAAGCTTTCGTGGTGTTCCCCGACGGTGGCAAGTGGGACCGACCGGGACTTCCTTATTACTTAATCCTAATATGTATTTTATTTACAATCTATTCTATTCTACAGTCTATTTATAATGATGTTGTCGTCGCTAACGGCATACATAAGTAGCAGCCCTCGTACTACTTCGCCGTAGAGAATTAGGAGGTAGGACACGACGGTATTTCCGTCCAATTGGGCAGTACGACTGGGGAAGTACCTCCGCCCTACAGAATACCGCGGTTACAATAACTTTATGTTGTGTTCCCGGCGGTGAGTAAGGTAGCCAGAGCTCACTGGAGAGTTTTTGTGTTGTCAGTGGGACGAGCAAAGGCTTGTTCTGCTTTACACTGACGGCACAAAATCTCTGTTCTTACAGGGTCGGCAGCACGGATGTGACTCCACTGGTGTTACACACGTTCATAGGTCATGGTAACCACTTTCCAACAGGTGCGCCGTGTGCGTGTCTGCCACCTAAGTTGTATAAAAAAACGGTATTTCCGTACAAATGAGCAGTCCGACTGGGGAAGTACCTCCGCCCTATAGAATACTGCGGCCATAATAACCTTGTGTTGTGTTCCCGGCGGTGAGTAGGGTAGCTAGAGCTCATTGGAGAGTTTTGGTGCTGTCAGTGGGAAGACCAAAAGCTTGTCCTGCTTTGTCTTTTACATTAACGGCACAGAAACTCTCTGTGCTTACAGGGTTGGCAGCGCGAGTATGACTCCCTTGGTTTTGCACACGTCCATAGACCACGGTAACCACTTTCCATCAGGTGGGCCGTGTGCTTGTCTGCCTATAAGTGGTATAAATAAAATCTCCACTGGAATCTAATTTAAACAAAAAGGTTTTCACTTCAAAGGAATGTCATATGTGAAATAGGTATTACTGGCCGTATAGAACCGCCTCGTTCGCGTAATACTTTCACCAGATTACCCCTAAGTCGAGCATGGCTTCCCGCGACGAGCGGAAGTGAATCGGGTGGGGTCGCAGAACTACCTCCGTCCACCATGAGCGCGGGCCTGGGGGAGAAAGGTGGTGCCTCTATCACCTTAGCAGAAGCAGGCCGAGGCGGCACGGTACAATTCGCCCCTCTCCATACCCGTGGGCTAGATGAGGACTCCGTGATTCCCCTCACCCGAAAGGGCCCGCTCGAAAGTGATTTTTTTTACTTAAAGCACTATCACAGTATCAAAGAATGAAAGAATCAATTTAATTTATTCAATTTAGGCACACAAAGAGCACATATGAACGTCAAAATTTTATAATTGGGTATGTCAAGAAATAATATAAAAGTATTAAATAATGTACAAATAAACCATTGGAAAATGATTCTTTCGCTGGTTCGGTAAGTTAGTTCTACTGAGAGGATACCACCAAGAAACTCAGCGGACTATATTAGAACTAGATTATTTTTCAGTATCACACACTATTCATTATGTATTTTACAAAGTACAAGGTAATACAGTAAAAGTTTTTAAACAACGCGGTAAGTAGCAGGTGATGCAGGCTAAAAAATTTACGATGTGAAACATCAGGTGTGTTGGCGGTCGTTGGCAGTAAATTATGCAGTTTTATCGACGCAGCAAAACACGTATTCAATTTATAATTTTACCGCCTATGACTAAATACTGTATATATACCTACAACATTAACTTTTTTATCGACGACACGCCAACTTGACTTCACCTCGCATGATGTTAAGCTAAAGGCAAAGTATTCCTGGTGCCTTTGGGTCACCATTACAGACACTAAGTAATGTTACAAATGGTGACACTCAGCTTGGCGGCCTCATCAGATGCTTTTTCACGCCCCGCTTAAAGGACCCGGGACTATAGGAAGAATGAAACACGTGAGCTGGTAATGAATTCCAGGTCTTGGTGATGGGGTAAAGCAAAATGCATCTCAAAAGACGGCTCGAAATATAATCACCATTATGTATCAATCAATAGATAAGCCTATCGCAGTTCACTGCTGACATAGGTCTCTCCCAATGTTGGGAGGCTTTGGCCTACTGTTTCCACGCTGGCCAGACGGGTTGGTACAGGGTTTTATTTCGAGTTTTCCTTCTCTCGAAGTGATATCGTCTGCGTATTTTGCCGTTAGTTGCCTCTTACGACACCCTTCGGATGAGACGGGGTAGTGATAGGTACTTGTATTGCTTTGGAGACGTGTTTTCCTGATTGCATCTGAGACTCAGGGTCCGCCTGCCAGCTCTTTCTCCCCCACTTCGCACTATTTTGGGCGTCTATGGTAGTGAGAGTGTTATGTGTGAGTAAGTTAATAGTCCATTGAAATATATTTTTTTGGCTTAGCGTGCATTTGTCAGAGGATGGAATGAAGTCCATAAAATGTCCGGAATGACTGAGGTATCAACCCACAGCCTAAACCAATGATGATGACAGTATACTACTACGAGCGAACCTGTGTCTTATGTCAAAAGATACCACTACTCCAGTGTGAAAAATCTACTGACTTTCAAGCTATTATCATGACGCTTTCGCACAGCGAATATCCATTCCAAGACTGTAAATGTTGAGAGGGAGGAACGAAGGATATTAAAACCATTAACGAATGAACATTAATAAATGTGGAGACATGATAATGATGTTCAGGTCAAGGGTTTTTCAACAAAAGGTAGAATTCTCTACGCTTGCCTAGACCAAAGAAGAAGTCTGACTAATTTCGTAGTTCCCGGTACGTTAGCTCAGCATATATTATGGTAGGAGGTAGGACACGACGGTATTTCCATCCAATTGAGCAGTCCGACTAGGAAAGTACGTCCACCCTACAGATAACCGTGGCCATAAATACCTCGTGTTGTGTTCCCGGCGGTGAGTAGGGTAGGGTACCTACTATACTGTAAGAAAACTTTGTTCACAATATTAAATAATTTAAAATAAGTACAACGAGTTAACTTTACACAGAGGTTAGAGTTACAGAAGTGAACATACCTTAATCTTTTCCGAACTTAATGCGGACGAAATCGCGAGCAAAATCTAGGAATACTATATGGTAGTAACTTATAAAAATGGGTCTAGTTTTCTTGATAAAAGTTGTAGATAATATTATTTGCTGTAAAAAATGTAAACAATTTTTATGTAAGTAGATCGGGCTCACAAAAACATCGTCAGATAAATCATAAAAACCATTTGAACCATTTTTCCCAAGATGGCGGCCGTGGGACAACGTTGCAACCCCGCAAACTTGGATTTAACTTTTAACTGTGGTCAATTTAAAATTAAATCTTGACATCAAAAAAACGCGCATTTAAAGACCGCGGTAGCCTATTTGTATGGGTAATGGACTGCTGAGACGAGGTCTCGGGTTCGATCCCAGGTTTTGCCATGGCACACACCAATGACTTTTCGATGCTTTTCGAAGTTATGTGTGTATTTATCGCAGGTTTATAACTGCCCGGCTAATGGCAATAGGCTCGCCACCTATTACATTGGGACCTAAACATAAACTGGCGAAATGTGGGAGCTAGCATCTCTGCCTACCCCTTCGGGGATATAGGCGTGAGTTTATTCTCATTCTCATAAAAAACGTAATTGCATCCTCTGACAAGCACAACCCTATAATGTCAATATTGTCTTTATACTGTCAATTATGGAATGTATAGTATGTCAAACTTGTAGTGCCATTACCGTATCTATAGAGTTTGTATATAGTCTTAAGTTACCACATAAAAGACTTTTGGCGGACGGAGTTGATTATTTGCACCCGCAAGGTTAGATTTTAAATACAGTTATTGAAAAGTCGATAGAGTTAAGCTGTATGTTTACTATCGGATGGGGAACAGATAATATATTGTTATGACAAATGACATAAATACATACCTGTCTCTTTGTTCGATGGCGTGTGGATGAATATTAGTTATTGTATGTTATTTATGGTTACATTGTATTTGTTATAATAACTTAATAACTATTTTATTAGAACAACTAGCTGACCCTACAAACGTTGTTTTGTCATGAATATTATAATAGGGGTTGATAGGAGAGGGTTGAAAATTCATGGTTGTATGTATTTTCTCATGTTGTATCATAAAAAAATAAAAAAGATATCTAAAATATAAAAAAAAAATCTTATGGTAGACTACCCTTAACATTTAGGGTGATGAAAAATAAATCTTGTCCGATTCTCAGACCTACCTAATATGCGCACAAAATTTCATGAGAATCGGTCAAGCCGTTTCGGAGGAATTTAAGTACAAACACCGCGACACGAGAAATTTATAAATTAGATAAACCATCGAGGAAATTAAATTTTTTTGTGGAAGATACAGTCGGCAAATGAGATACTGTCGCACTTTTACATATTACCGTTGTAAGCAAAGGTGCAACTGTATCTCTTTTGTTAACTGTACTCAGGTTAAATAGCGGGCGGCTCTGATGCAGGCTTTCCTTTCGGGGGTCAGGTGACAGCCGCTCTCGTACAAGCAATAAATCAGTGAAAAAACACGGTCAAGTACTAGTCAGCCTCGTACACTAAGGGTTCCGTACAAGAACGAACTTCAACTTATGCTACATAAACGGTCTGATATTTTCACAGCTTTAAAGAAAGCATTGCAGGCCTGAGAACTTCGTAAACATTTCGACTTGATACCTCCACACATTGCCGAGAAGAAGGTCTTGACAGACAGATAGACGGTCAACGAAGTAATCCTATACTTAAGGGTTTTGTTTTTTCTCTAGAGGTACGTAACCTTAGAAATTATAAGCATACCTCAGACTCCAATGGGTAGACTTTGGATGCAGCCAATGGGATGACGATAGAGGAATTTAAAACAGAAAAGTTAAGAATAATTATACTTCTTCACGTTGATTAAAAACTTCTTAGACGAAGAAAAAATTCTTTTTATGTTCCATTTTCGAATTAAGTGCAAGCTCATGGACATCAAAGGAAACAGCTCATTTTAAAGTACCCTTTTTGAATTTCAAATGAATACTTTTCACAATTTCAAATTTGAAAAGTTTTCATTACAATTCGAAAATAATTAATTATGAACTGCATTAAGATAGTTATTTTTTTTATCTACACTCATAGGTACTGAAATGTAAAAATTAGTATTAAATTGATCATCATTAATCAATTAGCCCACCGCAGTTCCCTGCTGGACATACGCCAATTTTGATATAATATTGATAGGGGTAGTACCTCCGCCCTACAGAATACAGAATACCGCGGTTATAATAACTTCGTGTTGTGTTCCCAGCGGTGAGTAGGGTAGCCAGAGCTCACTGGAGAATTTGTGCTGTCAGTGGGAAGACTAAAGACTTGTCCTGCTTTGTCTTCTGCTGACGGCACAGAAACTCTGTACTTACAGGGTTGGCAGCGCGACTGTAACTCCTTGGTGTTACAGACGTCCATAGGTCACGGTAACCACTTTCCATCAGGTAGGCCGTGTGCTTGTCTGCCAACTAAGTGGTATAAAAAAAAATGTACCTAGTAATATTTCGATTCAAGCGTACCTACTCGTGTTGGGGTACCCTAACTGGTAAAGCACTCTGTTTCGGGCGTGGTAGGTCGATGAACGACCTCCGTCCCCCATGAGCGCAGGCCTGGGGATGACTGGTGGAGCCACCTGTCGCCCAGGCAGAAGCAGGCTGCGGCGGTGGTGCGCCTCGTGAGCCTCCCCGTTTCCGGGGACGAGTTGGGGACTCTGTAGTCCCCACACCCGAGGAGAGGGCCAGATCGTAAGAGATGGCCCAGGTCAGCCGGGGGTCGAGGGATATGCCTGTCAACCTCACCTTTGGCAACCAAAAACGACCCATAGGCGGCGTGCGTCTTGGTCGGTTCGAGTCCGTGGGGATTTTGAGCAAGTAAAAAAAAAGCACTTGGTTATATTATCGGTACAATCCAAGGTCCCCTCACAAGGGATCTTTCATTTTTGCGTCGGGAGTGAAAAAGGATTTCCCCAATACAAATTTTATAATCCAGTACAAGAATGACTCGTATGACGTGACTGCGAACGAAATGACGCATTCTTTGTCTGTTATATGGTACGTATAACATTGAAATGTAAAGGTATAATTAAAATATGCGAGACGTCTCACGACAACAGAACTCTCATGAATATTTTATTGGAATGAAAATTTTATTACACAATTAATTTAATTTGAAATGCTCCAGCTTGTGACCGACTGCCATAAAAATGTTTTCCACTGTACAGGGATTTTCTGGAACCAAAAAAAAAAATTTGAAAGATATATTTTGTTTCAAATTGAAAACGAACATAAAGATAAAGATAAATTTATTTGTAGAAACATGTGTACAGATGATGTTACAAAGTATATTACAATGCATTGCGAGTTTCAACACGTTCTGTCAATGTAGACGTACAAATATGAGTATTCGTGATCTTAATGTATACATACTCAAAATACATATTCAAAAAATCTAAGATAACCGACTCAGCGCTAGCTGGACATAATTATAAGTAGATGCATGTTTTTAGTAAACACATTCTTAACTACATAATAATGCATAGAAATATTTATACTGAGCGGGAATCGAACCCGTGATCTTTGATTTAGAAGTCGTTCTACTGCAACTGTACAGAAGCGGTCAATAAATAACATCGACGGACTCTGTGGAGTAGCGGTAGACCGTAGGAGGCGTGGTTTCGATTCCAATTCAGTGCTAAGTTTTGTATGCATGAATTTGTATATTTGCATTGTTCGGGGTGTTTCTATATATAATATGATGTGTATTTACAAAAAATAGTACCGAATTATGTATTTCCGCAGTCTAGATTCCATAACACAAACTAGTTAAGCTCTGCTCACCATGGGTCTAGATAGCGTTGTGTAAAATGTTGTGGAATATTTTATTTTATTTTATTTTATTTATTTATAATTATTACGAAATGGACGTGTAAAGGAGCTTCACACGATCCCCAAAGGATGCTCATGGGATTAACGCTAAGACGATGATGATGATACGTTATCTCATGATGATGGCGATGATGGATGATGATGATGAATATTATGATGATGATGGTGATGATGATAGTGGTGATGATGGCGGTGGTGATGGTGATGATGATGACGATAAAAATAAAAGGTGGATTCTTTATACTCGTTTTACCTACCAATGTCAAACCAAATATCACGATAGCCTGCGTCCTTGCGAGCGGATCGAACCGCTTCCCGGGCCGCGTGTATGAAGACTGTTGCCAGACAAAGTGCTGGCTCTCCGGTTGCTACAACAACAAAAAAGCAAATAGATTCAATGAAAAAAGTGAAACGATCAGACGGAACTTAATCCCATGACCAGTCTACTGAGCTATCGAACCACACCTAGACACATACATATCGACGGTTGAAAGGCTAAAGGCCGTAAGCGACAAGAACAGTTGATGCGCAAATTACACTGTGTTGTAAAGAGTGTTTCATGTACTTTAAGACCTTTTTTTGTATGAAATTTCGATGTCGCTTGTACCTTTTTGCTTTTCAACCGTCGATATATATACTCGTCACGTCTTTATCCCCGGAGGGTTAAGCAGAGGCTGAGGTAATAGGGGCTGAGCCTATTGCCGTCTTCCGGGCACCATTGTTGACTTAAGCTATGCATCGGAGGCTGAGTCTGGGCTGTATAAATCTGTCTGATATTAGATAGATAATTCTTTATTGTACACCAACAGATTTACAGTAGGACAAGTAGGTAGCATGTATACAGTTCAATGTACAATGGGCGGCCTTATCGCTGAAGCGATTTCTTCCAGGCAACCTTTTGATGGACAATTGTGCTATAAAAGCAAAAGATATGGTGCAGTTACCGGCTACACTTAGATAGATAGTGGATTAAAAACAAAACAGCCCTATCACTTATTCGCCTTGTACGACTTCGGATGAGAAGAGGTGGTCCAAATTCTACTCTACCGGGAAACCACTAGAGCATTCTAAATTCTCCGAGACCATTGGGAATAAGTTCATATTTTTTTCCCAACGGCCAACCCGCGGGGCGGTTGTACCAATTTTTAAAACGTTGTCTCAAGAACCACCGCGTCGAAAGTGGTCGCTGGGTGGTAGCCACCGGGGGATAGACATAACTTGTATTTATCCTCCTTCCCTCGACTTACGATGTTACAAACGGTAGTAAATACTTAATTTATAGGGATGTCAGTGTAACGAAAAAGGTCCAGTAAATATATCTTTGTTACTTATATCGGTTTTCAGTTTTGTTATTTGATATTGTCGTATATATATCTTTGTTATCATACTTATCCAATCGTCTAAATTAATATATTACATTTTTAAATAATACTTCATTCAAATTCAAGTATATATATATATATATATATAATCCAATTGTTTACATTAGTAGGACACGGCGGTATCTCCGCCCAATTGAGCAGTCCGACTGTGGCAGTACCTCCGCCCTTCAGAATACCGTGGCTATAATAACTTTGTGTTGTGTTTCCAGCGGTGATTAGAGTAGCCAGAGCTCAATGGAGAATTTGTGCTGTCAGTGGGAAGACTAAAGGCTTGTCCTGCTTTGTCTTCTACACTGACGGCACAGAAACTCTGTCCTTACAGGGTTGGCAGCGCGATTGTGACTCATCTGGTGTTACAAACATCCATAGGCCACGGCAACCACTTTCCATCAGGTGGGCCGTGTGCTTGTCTGCCACCTAAGTGATATAAAAAAAATATCTCCTACAAATATTTATCGTATATATTTTTGATTACCTTTTGATTGCAGTACACCAAATTCATTTCTTGCACCACGTTTGAAGTATATTCTCATGTCCGCTGGAATATCTTTAACTCCTGGAATATTATAATTCCGGGTTCTATCTGTTAAAAGTTTTCCGGTAACACCGTCAAATACCAATTTTTCTGAACTCCAGTAGCCTAAACCCATGATAAAAGCTCCTTCAATCTACAAAAAAATAATAATGAAATGGATCTTAAATAAATATGTTGTAAAAACACGCCTTAAAGATATAATATTTATTTTTTAAATTGGTTTTGTGGAACATATAAGAGTGAAATTCTCAAATAAAAAGATCTAAAACTATTTATCAAAATTATTACCTGTCCAACATCAATTTCAGGGCTCAAACTTCGCCCAACATCTTCTAACAAATCGAGTCTTCTAATGTCATGGTTGCCTGTTAAAATATCTACCTCTACTTCCATGATAGCAACTGCGTACACATAATATGGTTTGACTCCATCATTGATAGAAAACATGTGACTTGCTTGAAGGTCTATTCCCACGATATGTGCTTGCTCGATGAGGTCTACCCAGGAAGGGTTGCCCATTTTCTCTTTGATAGGTTGAAGTCTCTCGTTCAAAATCATACAAGCTTTCACAATAGCAAATGCAATACTTTCACTGCCAACACTGCCGCCAGTAACCATAGCGTTTGGTGAAGTGAAACTCGCGCTTGGCTTTACACTAACTTGTTCTAAAGGTATGCCAAGAATGTGGGCACAAACCTGTACTGCTTTTGTGTTTATTCCTTGACCCATCTCAATACCACCATGAGTAACAACGACGGATCCATCGCCATGGTATATGGATACTATGGCATTATAATTACCAACATACTCTAAATGATGAGTTAACGGTATGAGTTTAATAGCACGTTTTCTCCACCGATTATATTTGTTAAATTCTTCAACTTGTTTTTTCCTGTTATAGAAATCGGCATATTTTTGTAACTGTGTTATCATTTCTGGTATGGGATTATTTTGTTCTGCCATATTTTGAAGTCTTACGTCTACTGGATCTTTACCAAGAGCGAATGCAATTTTTTCCATAATGTATTCCGTTATGGCTATAGCTTCAGTTGTAACTGCAATTATTTTATAAGTATTTAGTACGAGTATTTCTTGTCAAAATTAAATAGTTTTCTGAAATGCTAATTAAAAGTATTCGGATAGTAAAGTGAATCAATTTATTCTTATACCACTTAAATGGCAGACAAGCACACGGCCTACCTAATGGAAAGTGATTACCGTGGCCTATGGACGTGTGTAACACCAGAGAAGTCACACTCGTGCTGCCGACTCTGTAATCACTTTACTTAAGAAGTTAATTATTATCTCAACATATAATGAAATCAACATCATTCTTTATCAAAATTTCGAGGATGTATTTTTTCTAAGTTTTATTGCATATAATAAAACAAATTCTTAAACCCATTATTAGAATTATGAGTGGCACAATAAACAAAAAGGGGTGTATGGCTCTAGCAAAGTCTTTAGAGTTCAAGCCAACCTCAGCCAGTACACCTACCGACTGAGGTATGGTACTAATGGAAGGCGGCTTTGCGGCAGGCTTTGCTACCGGAGTTGAGAGGGCAAACACTCGAAAAAGTGAAATCGGTATAAGAAGTAGGAGAGGGTACTTCCGGATCCAAAATACAAGCTTTGGTTGTAACTAGGGCTAAGTTTGTGATGATGATGATCATGATGAACAAAAAACAAACATGAAAGTTTACATACAGGGAGATCTACACCCAGTGTTAGAAGCTTTATCTGTGAGTACACTGTTGGCCTGTGCGTACCAACGTTTGGATTCATAACAGCTATAGGAGAACAATATGGTATACGGCGTATATGCGTCATTGTAGGAGCAACCTACGTCTTCGTAGAACGTATTCTTCAAGTATTGGATTTGACCCTCTGCGTTTACGCCTACCTGCAAGTAATGGTAATGTTCAATTTATTTATGAAACAGTTACAATGTCTAATATCAGCGACTGTGTGTGTAAAGAAAAGTAAGATCTGGAATATGCAATTTGATAATATAAATCAGTTCAATCTAGTTGTTCTACAGCAAATTTGTTAGATGATAGTATTTATTGAAAACGGCCGCGTGCGGTTGAAATCACTTCAATATAATAATACTCTTTGATAGAAGATATATTATAATAATTTATAAAAATATTTAAAGATATTATTACCTCAAAATTAGACAGTACAGGAAACCGCTTGCCGATTGATTTCATATTAGTCGGCAATGGTAATATCATCCTACAGGTTCTTCCTAGCAAGTGCGTAACTAGGGCTGCTGAACAAGCAATTTGGCAAGATCGGCTGATTTTACCACCATAGGCTCCACCTAGTCTTCGAACGACGACATTTATACTGAAACATAATAACGTACAGATGAGTGGAAAAAATGAAGTCCTAAGTTTAAAATGTCTGCTTTTATGTTATAGGCATATGGATTAAATACGTAATTAATTAAGAAAGTATAAGTTTAATAAAAAGTAAATAGAAGTTGGAATGGCGATCAGGGTTGCGTTTAAGGTAATCTACTTATCTCAAATCTGTATTTGAGATAGGTTAAATACAAGTAATGACAGTTAATTACTGTTGAATTTACCTTACCTTTACCAATATTAGTCAAATCCAGCCACTGAGTTGATAAGTACACTTCCATTCCATCTTCAGTAGGTTTTGATATACAAGTTTGTGTCTCCATGTGAAAATGATACTGATCTCCCATTTTTATTTGACCAGTTACAATAGCTCTAACATCATTTCCTGTATCTGAAGGTTTGACAGTTTGGTCTACTTTAACTCGTTTACTCTTTTCTGGTGATTTTAGTACCTGATCTGTAGTTAGCAAAGGCGTATTCTTGCTTACAGTAGAATATATTATTTTTACAAGTTTAGCTGCTTCGTTGGCAGTTTTGTCTCTATTGGCTACTATGATTCCAGCTGGCTGACCAAAGAATTTGACTTTATTGTTACAAAGTATTTCTTCTTTTTCAGGAAACCGTGTTATAATTTCGTTTGGTATAAACGTATTCTCTCCTGGTATATCTTTTGCGGAAAAGAATGCTATCACTCCAGGTATTTTCTGAAATCAGAATTGTGAAGAAAACATGTAATTGAAAAATTATCTTACCTTTTTCTTAATATTTTTAGGTGTTTAGTTTACTTACAAAAGCTTCAGAAGTATCGAAGTCTTTGATCACACTGCCTGCCATGATATCAGCTGTAACATACGCAGCGAAAACTTCATTTGACTGTGCTGGTAGATCATTGGCAAAAGTAGCTTCCCCACTACATTGAACTAATGCCTCAGGCTGCTTTAATGGCCATACGCTTTTATCTGTTTCAAATATTTGAACTCCGTGAGATGTACTTCGTTTAATTACTTCCGCGCCAGACTTATATATAGGGTTAATTCTATTGCTGGGACAGAGACTAAGTATTGCCTGAAAGTTGCGATCGCTTAAAAATTAATTTCATGTTATTAAAATATAACCTGGATCAAAGGAACTGGTTTTTATTACCTTATAAAACAAAGTGATAGCCAACATCTTTCTGTAAGCTGCTGAAGGTTCAGGTGGTGATTCTACAGGGTTTACCTCCTCATATAAAGTTTTCAGTGCTAGTTGTAGCACACTGTCAGTATAGGGGTCTTTGCCTATTAGAACTTGTTCAGTTCTTGTGGCATGAATGAACGAAGGAGATATATTGCCATACACTATTGAAGCCCTTTCAAGGATATTTGAATTTTGTTTAAACTTCAGTAAGAATCCTGCGTTGACTACTGCATGTGCATTTTGTGATCGTGGCATGATCTAAAAATATAACTATTTAAGAATGTCTATCTCATGGCATTCTGTTTCACGGTTAAACTAACGCAGTGGTAGTCATAATGTTAATTAAGTATATACTCAATAACTGTAATACATGTTGCATCCTACCTTGTACGTTTTTATAGAAAAATATGTTGATAAAGGTGGCAATAAAATATTTTTAATAATTTTGCTTTTCATATTGATATTCAAAAATTCTGGCATTGTCATACACTTTTCTCGGTTTACTCCTTCGGCTGTAAAAAAGCAATGGGAGTACTTTACGCAATATTTGTAATTTATATGCAACTTATATTGTTCAGAGTTCTTACCAATTGTTACCATAGCTCCAATAGTTTCAAACAATAGAAAAATATCTGAAGGATATTCGTGGTTGGCATATTTTATATACAAGTTACCTCCAATAGTACCAATCTGAAAACATATCAATTTTGTAAGTCTGCTCTGTCTTTACTAATTTACTTAAATATAGAAAAAAAGGAGATATATATATACTGTATATGTATCAGCACTTACATTTCTCATTGGAATATGCCCCACTAAATCCATGTGATCATAAAACTGCTTCAGATATGTGAATTCCTGTTTTTGTTTGGAGAGTACTAGAAAGAGTTCCATCATTTCGGACAAAGGCATGCCAGCTCCTAGGATCAAGTTGACATCTAAGACGTAACCTTTCAATTCGATAACGTTGAATATATCGATCACGTTTGGTGGGTATTCAATAACCGGATGTTGTCCTGTAACACAACATTGAATACATTTATTAAATTAGCCATCAAGGACTCTGAAGACGTGACTGTATATATGTATGTGTGTTAAGGGCTCTACCGTCACAAAGTTGATTTTATTTGTTTAAACTTATTCTTTTATGTATTTCAAAAATGCGTTTTAGTTATTTATTGTTCTGCGCAGTTTATTTTCTAGTATCAAACTATTTTCACCTTGTCCAGTATTTCCAGCGATCAATTTATAATTTCCTTGACTCATAATTTTAAAAGCATCAGCTAAATTATAAGCTTTATACCATTTGTGAGTATCAGCTTTAACCATGAACATTCTGTCATCATTTAAATGAATGAATGTATCGCTATCTTCATCAGTGTTAAGGGTTTCACCTCTAACATTATTTTGTTTCTCAGTAAAACATTTATCTCGATGATTACATTTATTTGAACATTCGATTCCGCAAGGTTTCATCATATCTAAATCTTCTAAGTCTACTAGTTTGTTCTTTAGCCTTTGATCAGCGTCTATAGCAAAAGTTTTGAAAGCATCTACTATGGGTCTGTATCCAGTACATCTGCACAAATTACTGGCAAAAGAGTTTTCAATTTGTTTAGAACTTAATGTTTTGTAATTCGCTTGAAGACTGAAATTGAAATGAAATTATGATGTCTTTTATTTAGGTTACTAGCCATGAAGCAAATGTAAACGTGTTTTAGGTAACACACACAGTAAAAATGAAGTAATAAAACATTACCACTCATATTTAAAACAGAATTATAGTTCAACAAAAAAAGACATTACCTTTATTAATAAAAATCTTATTGTAAGTATACAAGCAATGTTATTCAATAAGTTGGATGATATAATGATGATTATGGATGAATTACCATCTTCTAGATCTTTCCGATGTTTCAGTCTTCATGATCAAGTGACGGCATTCCTTATTTTATAGATTACTTAACTCCAAGATAAATACTGTTTATAAATTAGTACAAAGATATTGTATTACCTGTACATGCTCATGACCCATCCGGGTGTACAGTACCCACATTGCGTGCCATTAAAGTTGGCCAATCTAGTTTGGATGTTATGGTAGCCGATGATTCTGCTACCGATGCCTTCGACAGTGATTACTTCCCAGCCATGGCAGGAGAGGACTGCCACAAGGCACTGTAGAAGACAATAATCTTGTTATGAAAAATGTTACTTTTCAAACAGTCTATCCATCTTTTCATACATAGGTCTTTTCTCTTGTGGCGATATCACATGTAGGTACCCAGCACCCTCTAGCATAAGCAAGCTGAACTACTTTACGACAGAAATACCAATCAAACATCAATCATTGAACCACGGACCACCAGATTTGATAACCTTGGTCGGTCGAAGAATCTTCCTTTTAGGTTGGAGGTTATCTCACTTTGTTCTTTCACATTCTCCCTTTGTGACTATCCACATCTATACTTAGTACGCACGCATTGTACAATATTCCTACATGTTATATTTTCAAACCGGGACAGTAAAAATTCCTTTTAAATTGTCTGTGACTGTACTTTTACCCGGTTCGTTTTAAGACATGAATAAACGCGTTTGGGTTCTTTTTTTGTTTTTATTCTTTACTTGCAACTTTCGCAATAGAGACGCAACTTTTGATGTATCACACTTGAAGATTGGTCAAGAAAAACCCACTCAAACGATTTTTTTATTGCGTAGAGCACGGTAAAAAAGCTGCCGGTCGTCGCGGAGTGACAGGCAACTGTGTCACGTTTGGGTTGAAGAGACCCAGATTTTGAATATATTGTTTTCAATAACTTCACAAAATTTCGGGATGATTTACAAATAAAATACAAATAGGACAGTAAAATAAATTTATTGACCAAACGGTACGTGTGACCTGACTGAGGCTGTGTCTGCGGATAGCCTATAAAGTTACATGAAGGTACTGAGCGTGAACATGATAGAACTAATACAAAAGCAAGTATGACACAAAAACTAAAGTAAGCACTGGGTCTTTTCGACCCAGCGACTAACTGCGCGGGTTAAAACTTACTACCTTTCAATATTTGTACGCTGGAGACAGCAGAATATTATGTACAACCAACTTTGTAACAACTTTTATATGTAATGTAATTTAATTTAATTTAATTCTTTATTGCACACACACAGTACAAACTCTTACAAATAAATGAATCTTATCTTTTTTTTTATACAACTTAGGTGGCAGGCAAGCACACGGCCCACCTGATGGAAAGTGGTTACTATGACCTATGAACGTGTGTAACACCAGTGGAGTCACATCCGTGCTGCCGACCCTGTAAGAACAGAGATTTTGTGCCGTCAGTGTAGAGGACAAAGCAGGACAAGCCTTTGGTCATCCCACTGACAGCACAAAAACTGTCCAGTGAGCTCTGGCTACCCTACTTACCGCCGGGAACACAACACGAAGTTATTATAACCGCGGTATTCTGTAGGGCGGAGGTACTTCCCCAGTCGGACTGCTCAATTGGGCGGAAATACCGCCCTGTCCTATCTTATCTTATCTTATCTCTAATGGCCTCGTTTCTCATCTAGTAAATTCTGGTCTTCATATTCAACATTTATATCTTAACTGTAGGTACATCTTTTGTTACCCAGCTCCATTTTTGTAAGCTATTGCCACTATTTAATTCTCCACAAAAATGATTCAGAACAGTTAAAAAAGTTACAATTTATCTAGGAGTAAACATGAAATTAGTGCTCGTATGCCAGGTGGTTTGAAATCTAAGCTATAGAACAAGAAACTAAATTTAACGTCATAATCAACCAAACTTGTTTGTTTCTCTATATACCTACATCAAACAGAGTTGGTCTTCTCCAAAACACTTCAAGGCTTAAAATATAATTATTTCTGAGTAAATTGTATTTCGGTTGTAATTAAAACCAAAATTTATTTGTATTTATACAGCAATGTTAACATATAGTACATCTGTTCAAACACCCACAAATTCCTCATCAAAACTCTATAAATAGATGTTATATATTAATTTTGCTAAGAGCGATTATTGTAAGTTGTAAAAATATAATAGTGTTTATATGCCCGGTTAATGGCAATTGGCTCGCCACATTACATTGGAACCTAAACATAAACTGGCGAAATGTGGGTGCTAGCACCTCTGCCTACCCCTTCGGAGATATAGGCGTGAGTTTATGTTATGTTTATCTCGAATAAAAAATCTAGCCCTGACATGGTCCTGACATAGTTCTAGTGATGACAACCTCTTGCTTAATGTTTAAAAATTGAGTATTTGACTGTCTAGTATATTTAATTTTTCAAATAATTTCATATTATAGGCTGGGTGGATGATTAAAATAAATAAAAACAATAAAATAGAAACACGCAACTATTACCACACTGTTATCATTCTAAGTTAATAAGCTTCGTTAATACAAGCACACGGTCCAGCTGATGAAAAGTGATTACCGTGGCCTAAAGACGTGTGCAACACCAGGGGAGTCGCACGTTTTACACAGAGAGTTTTGCCGTCAGTGCAGAAGACAAAGCAGGACAAACCTTATTCTGTATTTGTCTGTATTTATTTTAAATATAGACAAATTCTCAATTAAATTAATACCAGAACACTTGCAATAGAATGTTTGCGTATCTGTACACACCGAACGTAATACATAAATAATAACACAGCTCCAACATCGTCCTGGCAATGATTGCTGACAGGTTGGACTGCCCTTACATTAGGCATTGCTGTCAGAGACACGTCCCGCAATGCCGGATGTAAAGGCTATGTAATAATTTGACATTATTTGATTGAATGACTGACTGTTATATATATATTTTTGATCATGTCATAATGTATTAATTGATTTATTATTGCGTATTGTTTATCATTATTGTATTAATTATTTATTAGTGTCAATTTAATTCCATATTTTTACTCAATTAATTAAATTACTGAATCTAAATTTTTATAAAACCAAATTTATCAGTTTTCATGTCCTACATCGCTACGTATATGGGTGAAATTTACCTGAAATAAATTTATTTTATTTTATTTTTTATTAATAAGGATGTGTTTTGTGTACACCCCGCCCCTCCCCCTCACATATTTTACCTACAGTTGTGCATACACAACTAATAACGTTATGCTACTA
The DNA here is from genome assembly GCA_963662185.1 of Eilema griseolum. Classification (NCBI taxonomy): domain Eukaryota; kingdom Metazoa; phylum Arthropoda; class Insecta; order Lepidoptera; family Erebidae; genus Eilema; species Eilema griseolum. The sequence goes on along the minus strand of OY759239.1, from coordinate 10,291,277 downwards.
TGTATTCTAATACGTGTATTAACAACTGCCATATATATATTCGTATGGCAACCGGGATCAACGGCGTAGCATGCTCTCTGAGAAACTGTCTTGAATGATAAAACATCTTGAATAAGAACAACTTACTGAATTCACAGCAAACGTTTTAACAACGTTGCTAGGCGGTACTGGAGCGCGCACTGCCACTATGCAGGAACCACAGTTGCCTTCATGACACATCGCTTTAGTGCCAGGCAACCCTGCCACATTACGAATGTACTCGTTTAGAGACACGTCCGGTCCGTATTTGGGTTTCACTGTAAAGGGAAAATTACTTATTGGTTTTCAAGTATACTGTTGTAAATCTGTCATTATTCTCCCATTTCATTCACACCTTTATTAGCGTTCCACCCGCAGCTCCGTCCATGCGGATGTGGATCTTCCATGACTCCGGTCCTATTAAACCGATCGTGATCAAAAAAATGCCACGCAGTCCGGACAAACGTCCGTGTTACAAGTCTGGACTCACCTTAACATTTTAAGCCTGATGAAGACCTTCACAACAAAAAAAACCGCATCAAAATCTGTTGGGGGATTTTATGCAATTCACAAGCACTTACCTTCATAGTCTTTTCCGTTGATTTTAAACTTTATTTTCACCATTTTTATTGTCGTTGTACCTTGCAAATAATTTTTTAATACAATTATTATTTATTTTTCATACCTACCATAATACAATAAGTATGCCTACATAAGATTTTATTGTTACGGTTTGTAGGTACATACTTACATAAATAATATTAAAATAAACTTTAAATATTTTCTTTATTCATGAAATTTTATTTATAAAGTCTAATATTCTACAAACATTTAATCTTTCACGAGGTCATTTTGTAGTCTAATACATGATTTAAGTTTACATACATACATACATACATACATACCTATAATCACGCCTTTATCCCCGGAGGGCTAGGTAGAGTTGAATTAACACCCACGTTTCACCAATCATTGAACTCCGTCCCATATAATAGGGGGTGAGCTTATTGCCGACTTCCGGACACTCTTGTTGACTCAAGCCATGCATCTGAGGCTGAGTCTGGGCTGTACACATCTGTCTGATGTTGAACAGCCCTATCCCTTAGTCGCCTTGTACGATACCCCATAGGAAGAGATGGAGTGGCCCAAATTTTACTCTACCGGGAACCACGAATCAAATCGTCTCGGGCACTTTTCTAACTATATAAGGTGTAGCAAAATTAACTCTCGGATCTTTGGGGTTGAACAGTAGGTACTTATCGGTAACTATGCCCGAAAAAAATAATAAAACGATATGTTAATTTTTCACTTATTAGTCAATATTACGCTCATGTTTGTATACTAACACCACCAGGGGGTTGCAATTCGTAATTCGGGTCTCTAGAATCATGATACGCGCGTGTCAGTTCATGAAATTTATCTACGGAACGCTCACTGGTCATTGGCTTCTAAAAGTCAGCTGCTTACTGCAACCCATATGCTGGACATATCGATGTGGTAGGTACAGTTAGTATAGGCATTGATGTAATTTCTTAAATCTGAACTGAATCTTAGAAAATTAGCGCCCCCAATATTTAAAAAAAAAATTAACTGCGTGTAGTAGGGTAGCCAGAGCTCACTGGAGAATTTGTACTGTCAGTGGGAAGACTAAAGGCTTGTCCTGCTTTGTCTTCTACACTGACGGCACAGAAACTCTGTACTTACAGGGTTGGCAGCGCGACTGTGACTCCTCTGGTGTTACAAACGTCCATAGGCCACGGTAACCACTTTCCATCAGGTGGGCCGTGTGCTTGTCTGCCACGTAAGTGGTATAAAAAAAAAACCTGCGCATATTTTCCGATACCATACAAGTAATCACAAAAAGTTGCGAGAGTTCATTTTCTTACAATTTATATAAGTATTATATCAAACACAAAGTAATTTATTAAAAAATTCGTAACGTTATAAAAAAAGTCTTACCGTTATTTACAAATTTAAAATATTATTTTTAAAGGCAAATATTTTTTGTTAAATAAAATCAATGTGTAAAATCTGCAAAACACTTTTCTACACGACACTGTGTGAAAACCGATCACTGCTCACTGATAATGTGTGACCGCTCTACATGTTGGAAAACGTAAAATAGATGTACCACGGGACATATACCTACCTTGGACCTAAAATGTGCTCAATACAGTCAATACGCCCAATACACGTTTTTTGGGAGGCTTTTGAGGATACCACGGGGTGCTACGGTGATTGAAGAGTTCAAATTCATCTAGCATATATTATTACAAAACAATACACGCGCGCCAGGACCTCGTTTGTCTCGCGACTAGCTCCAAGATAGGGGCCCCGGGGTATAATAGCATATGTGTAATAAATAGGTTTTATTCATATGGTAATACCTAGTACTTTCGACGCAGTAGCGAACGGGTTGGCCATCACACCCCCAATACGACTGATTTTATCGTTCTCAGTATACCCAGAACGCGGGGAGAGGGGGGGAGGGGGGTTATCCTGTGGAATTTTTCGTAGTCGCAATAAAAAAATATTGTCGCATTGGCCTAGAACACAAAATCGTGCCGTGGCGAGAAATTTGGTGCGGTTTTTATCTGAAAGGTCTTACCTTGGTTAGATTTAAAAATTACTAGGACACGATGTGGAAGTAGGACACGACGGTATTTTCGTCCAATTGAGCAGTACGACTGGGGAAGTACCTCCGCCCTACATAATACAGCGGCCATAAATACCTCATGTTGTATTCCCGGCAGCGGGGCAGCCAGAGCTCACTGGAGAGTTTTTGTGCTATCAGTGGAAAGACCAAAGGCTTGTCCTGATTTTGTGTTCTGCACTGAAGGCACATAAAATCTCTGTTCTTACAGGGTCGGCAACACGGATGTGACTCCACTGGTGTTACACATGTTCATAGGTCATGGTAACCACTTTCCATCAGATGGGCCGTGTGCTTGTCTGCCACCTAAGTTGTATAACTAGGTAGAAAAATCAAAATAAAATAAATTTGTTTGTTTACAGTGGAATTAATTATTAAATATTAGGGATGGCGATTGGCGATGCTTTCCGTTAAAATCGATTCGACTCGTAACCAGATGAATCGATTCCCAAAAATATCAATATCTAAAGGATCGTACAATAATATAAAAATATAAATTATAAATGCAATATGAAATGTGAAAAACAAAAAGATACCGTAAGAAATGATCCTTTATCAGTAAGATCAGGGAATTTAACAATAAGACTCACGATCAGATAAAGTAGGTATAAAGAATACAAACATTACATAAAAATATATATTTATTTTGCTAAGTACAGTATTTATAGTACTATTAAGATAGTCAGTCAATTATGGTTTCTTTTCCCCCATTAAGGCTTACATATTAAACAAATACAGAAAGGAAAAGTGTCAAATATTACAAAGACAAAAGCAACTTTTTTTTATTATCGAGAGGATCCTAGGTCTTCAGATATCGGGGTATAAAATTTCCAAAAGCTTATCCCGCGCTTATAAATCCGGTAGATTCCCGTGCATCAAACGATTAAATTACTGGCACGGGTGCAACAGGAGTTGTCAACTGAACAGAAGGTCCAGCGGAAACGGAATCGGAGTGCGTGGTCCGGATCCTCCATGTGGTGCAACGGAGACCGTAGCACCTCTCTTCCAGGGGCGATGCTGCCGCCTACTTCAAATACCGGCCGCGACAGTAGCGGGCATGTAGAGGGCTGCTTGAAGGCTTCCCACATGTCCCCCTGACTATCAGAGGACACAGTGGAGATCAGGCAAGGGGCGGGCTGGTCGCCGAGTGCAGGCGTGAGGGATATAGGTGCGGGCGCATGTCACCAGTTTACCCCCGCCGGTGTAGTGGCGCGCCGTTCGCCTTCCCCCCTATCCGGGGTTCAATGGGGTTTATCACACCTGAGGGGCCCATCTTAAATCCATAGATGGCCAAGGGCCAGCCGGGACCGCGGGATAAGCTCTAGGCAATTTTATATCCGGCATCTGAAGACCTGAGAGGGCGTGCGGATTTAGTGGGTCCGAGTGCGACATAACCACCCCCGAAGGCCGACGGGGTTTGTATCGCACGAAATAAAGTATACAGGATCAAAATTCCACGCGTGTGAATTCCAAGTGGTGACTTGACAAGCTTAAAACACTAAAATCAATATCCTGACTTCCTGACCCAGTGACCCACAAGTTTGGTGACAAGTGTGGCGGCTCTTGTCATAGTATAAATAAAAAGAATTAATCTATCTATATACTGAGCTCTTGCAGAACTTAGATTTTTTTTTATACAACTTAGGTGGCAGACAAGCACACGGCCCACCTGATGGAAAGTGATTACCATGACCTATGAACGTGTGTAACACCAGTGGAGTCACATCCGTGCTGCCGACCCTGTAAGAACAGAGATTTTGTGCCGTCAGTGTAGAGGACAAAGCAGGACAAGCCTTTGGTCATCCCACTGACAGCACAAAAACTCTCCAGTGAGCTCTGACTCCCTACTCATCGCCGGGAACACAACCCGAAGTTATTATTAGATATCAATTGGGTATTTTCCTGTAGTTAAAATAAATTATTTTGAGCACATTAAAATTATAAAAGAGCGGTGAAAGTTGCGTCGGTTATCTATTATTTTATTTTAACATATCAATCCTAAGGCCGATTCCGACCACTTTACGACTAAGGGTAGGTACACACAAATAATCTATTTATTTTTTATTTTTTATTATATTCTTTATTGTACGCCAATTACAATATTCATGTTACAGAAATTGAGAAGACAAGAGCAGTACAAAGGGCGGCCTTATCGCTTTACACAATTTCTTCCAGGCAATCTTTTGTTAATCCAATAATACAATGTAATTGTTTTATTCACGAACATAGAAAAATACAGACGAACTCGCATAATATTTGATTGAAACACCAAAGTAAGCCAGCGCGACTGTCCATTCAAGTAACATACATACAGCTCGTGTGAATTAACATGACACCTGCCTCGAAAACAACCCTCCTCTTGCATTCCCGCACGAGGCCCCGCTTTCATTCTTCGAGACCAGCAGCATTCACAACACTGACCGTTGCATGTTTGCCTTAGTTTTTTTTCATACCACTTAGGTGGCAGACAAGCACACGGCAGACCTGATGGAAAGTGTTTACTGTGGCCTATGGACGTTTGTAACACCAGAGCAGTCACAGTCGCTCTGCCAACTCTGTAAGTACAGAGTTTCTGTGCCGTCAGTGTAGAAGACAAAGCAGGACAAGCCTCTAGTCTTCCCACTGACAGCACAAATTCTCTAGTGAGCTCTGCTACCCTACTCACCGCTGGGAACACAACACGAGTTTCGTAGTTATTTACTATCGGAATTGTCATTTTTCATTGTTACGTTTGGGAAGCCAAGTGCTATGTTTATGCGCACGAATTATAGGAACATGGTGTATTGAAGTAAGGGTAGATCAGATTCAATCGCAACTGACGGGCTTGCATACATACATACATATAATCACGCCTTTATCCCTGGAGCGTTAGGCAGAGGTGAATTAACACCCACATTGCACCAATAATTGTATTGGGTCCCACGTAATAGGGGGTGAGCCTATTGCCGTATTCCGGGCACTATTGTTGACTCGAGCCATGCATATGAGGCTGAGTCTGGGCTGTATATATTTGTCTGATGTTAAACAGCCCCATCCTTTAGTCGCCTTGTACGGCACCGCATGGGAAGAGATGGGGTGGCCCTAATTCTACTTTGCCGGAAAACACGCATGCAATGCATGAAAGGGTTAAATCGTTAAATGACATTAGAAAAAGTTCGTGAAGTGTGTAAGGATAGAAGCAGATAGCTCGCTGTTGCGTCTACCTATCCTAGAGGGACATGGGCGTTTGGGGACTCTGTGGTCCCTTGGGGATTCTGTGGTCCCTTGGGGAGTCTCTGGTCCCCACACTCGAGGAGAGCCCTGGATCGACCGGGGTGCGAGGGATATGCCTGTTAACCTCACCTTTGGCAACCAAAAACAACTCACAAGCGTCGTGCGTTTTAGTCGGTTCGAATCAGACATAACCTCTACCACCGGCTCCAGTGGTGGGGGGGGGGGGGTATCCGTGATAATTTTCCGCACGTAAAAAAAGGGGGGGGGAAAAGGCGTGAGCAAAAGTTCAATTCAATTCTTGGCTTGGCTTCTGTGTGTAAAAGTTAAATTGAAGTATAGTAAAATCAACGATTCCGTAAAGTGGCTATAACCAGAACTACGGTTGTCAGTATCAAATTAAATACTAGCACCGCGCCGCGGTTTCACCCGCGTAAATCCTGATCCCATGGGAAAAAGTAACCTATGTTACTCACGAAGAATGTAGCTTTCTAATGAAAAAAGAATTATTAAAATCGGTCCAGTACTTTTTGAGTTTATTCGTTACATACAAAAATACAAATCTTTCCTCTTTATAATATTAGTATAGATTGAAGAAAATGTATCGTAAAATTAACAATGCCGTGAACTCAAGGTCACCACTTTCCCCTAAAGTCAAATCGTGCTAAATTGTCTTTGATTTGCAAAATAAAGGACTTCATGTGACAGTGACAACTGTAGTCCCTAATTTCATCATTTCACGAAATCGTTTGTTTTACTATAGCTCAATTTGACTTTATTGAAGAGACGGTGGCGGCTCCTTCATTCACAAAGCTGTTGGTTTTACCATGTTGTCACCATTTCACGGGATCGTTTGTTTTACTATAGCTCAATTTGACTTTATTGAAGGGACGGTGGCGGCTCCTTCATTCACAAAGCTGTTGGTTTTACCATGTTGTACTAATAACATATCGCGCAAATGTCACCCTTTGTTTTTTTTTTAATCTAGGACACGCCAAGTTGACTTCACCCCGCCTGATGCTAAACTTATGGCAAAGTCTCGGGAAAGAGGGTCACCATTACAGACACTAAGTAATGTTACAATGGTGGCATTCAGCTTGGCGGTCTCATTAGATGCTTTTTCACGCCCCGCTTAAAGCACTGCCACGAGTGTGGTTGCCACCATTTTTTAATTTCAGTCGATGGTTCTGTCAGTCTGTCCGCATTTTATCTACGTCCATGGTTTTATTTGTTATCTTAAACAAATTTTATAATTCACAAATACGTGGTTGAACATCTAAATCACAACCAACTTCTATATTGAGACCATGTTCAGAATTGTGATCAGCCTTGGCATCAGACTGCTGTTGAGCCGATATGAAGTGTTCTGATATATGCTGGCGAAGTTCAATCTTCAATCTGAAACTTTTACTGCATTCGTTGCATCTGTAACAATTATAATACATTTCAGGAACAAGTAATTGAAGTTAGCTATACGTAATTTGCATTGGAACGGCCAGATTCCGTAAAATATTACATTTTAAAACGTTTGACTTCAAAACATATGAATACTTCAAAGAAATAAAGAAGTCCATTTTTTTCGTCTCGATATAATTAAGACCTTCTTAAATAATAGCCAAACAATGAAAAGAACATTGATACCAAAGTAATTAAAAAAATCTAAACTAATATTATAAAGAGGAAAGATTTGTACCCATTTTTGTATGTTTGTAATGAATAGGCTCAAAAAGTACTGGGCCGATTTAAAAAATTCTTTCACCAATAGAATGCTACATTCTTCGTGAGTAACATAGGCTACTTTTTATCCCGATATTCCCACGGGATCAGGATTTACGCGGGTGAAACCGCGACGCGGTGCTTATATATATATATATATATATATATATATAGACTACAACGATAGGTATACTACATTTAATCTGGTCTAACAGAAATATTGACTCAATCAAAGAATCAAAGAATCAATTTCATTTATTCAGTTTAGGCACACAAAGAGCACATATGAACGTCAAAATTATACAATTGAGTATGTCAAGAAATAATATTAAAATATTAAATAATGTACAAATAAACCATTGGAAAATGATTCTTTCGCTGGTTCGGTAGGTTAGTTCTACTGAGAAGATACCAGCAAGAAACTCAGCGAACTATATTAGAACTAGATTTTTTTTAACTAAAACGAAATCAAAAATGCAGCGTGGTTCCAGTTCCGTGGCAGAGTAGAATTTGAGCCACCCCATCTCTTCCCATGCGGGGTCGTACAAGGCGACTAAGGGTAGGGCTGTTTAACATCAGACAGATATAAACAGCCCAGACTAAGCCTCAGATGCATGGCTTGAGTCACCAATAGTGCCCGGAAGACGGCAATAGGCTCACCCCCTATTACGTGGGGTGAAACGTGGGTGTTAATTCTCCTCTGTCTAAACCTCCGGGGATAAAGGCGTGCTTATTTGAATATATGTATGTAAGAAATCAAAATATGCATTTTTCAGTAAAGTTATCATATTTTCCAACATAGATCGCAAGCGCACTTAAATTCAGCGCCATCTAATGAAATGTCATTGAACTACTTTGAAATATCAAACCTACTTGATTTTCCAGATTATATGAGAGAGTTTTATTTTGACAGATTATATGAGATACCATAGTCAAAAATATTTCTGGCGCAGAGCGTTTGATTGCTACATCGGAGGTCGCAACTTCGATATTTGGATCACCAAATAAAGATTCAAGGGCTACGCTACATCGTACGTGTACACGCATGCTGGCTCATGTTTCGTGCAAATAATACTAACCTAATTTCGTGCGGATAATTTGCACAAAATCGTGCATTGAATTCATACTATTTATAAATGTGACAGCCCAGAACATAAACCAATTTAAAAATAGACTAGACCAACACTTTAACCAAAAAAAATAAACACTAGTGGACATAAGCAGGATACGGGCATTATCAGTTGCTTCGACTGCCTGCCTGTTAAAATAATAATAATAATAATAATAATAAAATCACGAATACAAAACAGATGGCACAACATGCGATTATAACGATTATATACTTATCGGACCCTATCATAAAAACACCCTTGCGACCTATAGATGAACTTCAAACTTTGAGGTTACAAGTGTACGGGTACGAGAATGAGAAAAATCTGGGAATGGCGCCCCTACCTGGTTTCGGTAGGAGGGGCACATCCAAAAAGTGCTTACTTGATTGAAAGTAATAATATTTAATAAAATTCCTCAGGATTTGATTAACATGCCACTAAATAAATTTAAAATAGAAGTGAAAAAACTTTAATGAACAAAGGTTACTGTAAAGTAGATGAGTATCTTGATGATGTAAATGCGTGGTCAACATAAATCTCTTGCTTGCTTGCACAAAATAAATTGTAAACTAAAGCAAATTTAAAAAAGAAAGATAATCTAGTTCTAATATGGTTCTCTGAGTTTCTTGTTGGTATCTTCTCAGTAGAACTAACCTACCGAACCAGCAAAAGAATCATTTTCCAATGGTTTATTTTTACATTATTTAATATTTTTATATTATTTCTTGAAATTTTGACGTTCATATGTGCTACTTGTGTGCCTAAACTGAATAAATGAATTTGATTCTTTGATTCTTGGCGTCGTGACATGCGTGCCAATGGCCTCAGTACTATAAATGCCAAGACCGAGCGAAGTGGGTAAGAGGCATGGTCTCGGATGAGACCGCCGCGATCGGGCACGTAAAGTGCCCGATCGCGGCGGTACCATGGACTATGGACGTGTACAACACCATAGACGGCACACTGCAAACCCTGTAGAAACCTTCTAATGCTTCTTAAATAACCCTATGTTGTAGTCACTTGGAAAATCTCACCATCTCCTTTCCTACACAGGACAACACGTGCAGGCCTTAGATGTCACTCTCGCACTGTGCAGAATATACGAGCAAGAACCAAGCGGTTCGGAGACTCTTTTCTTTGCCGCACCACCAGGACATGGAATTCATACCAGCACACGTGTTTCCTTCTTCCTACAGTTCCGGGGCCTTTAAGCGGGGCGTGAAAAAGCATCTGATGAGGCGAGGTGAAGTCAAGTTGGCGTGTCCTATATAAAAAAAAAAGGAGAAACATTATGATGATAATAGCACCACAGAATACTTACTTATATAGGTTATTTCCTAAGTGTGTTCGTTTGTGCTTAACCAAATCATTGCTTTGAGTGAATGCTCTTTCACAGATGTCGCAACGGTAAGGCTTCTCGCCTGTATGAATTCTGTGGTGGCGTTTTAGGTGATTTTTGTCTGCAAATCTGGAAAATCAGAAAAATATGGAATTGATATTTTTATGTATTACTAGCTGTTGCCCGCGGCTCCATCCGCGTGTCGGGTATCGCGAGAAAACATAGGCTATGTCCTTTCTCAAGGTCTAATCTACCCCTATACCAAATTTCATCAAAACTGGTTCAGCAGTTTAGGCGTTAAAGCACACAGACAGTTACTTTCGCATTTATATTATTAGTATGAATATGGATGGCAGTTATACTTCCTTCATATATCGTAGACTGTTAATTAAGAAACATAAAATCGGGTATTTGAATGACTAATCAAGTCAGTCACTTTTTACTAAATGTCAAAACGGTAAGTTGTAATGAAACTTGAAAATGTATTGCCATGTCATTTTTTTTTATACCACTTAGGTGGCAGACAAACACACGGCCCACCTGATGGAAAGTGATTACCGTGGCCTATGGATGTATGCAACACCAGGGGTGTTACACTCGCGCTGCCGACAATAAATAATATTTAATAGATCTAGTAATAAAATAACAACCTGCTGATTGAAGTCTTATGTCTGATAGCAGTCAATCCAGTAAGCCAAGCCAAAAGGAAAAGTAATAGTTAGCAAAAGCTAAAGTGTAAGCCTCAGAGGCAACTGAAAACAATGCTAAAAATTGCCTTCTTCCGTTTTCAACCGGTAATTTTTTTTTCCACTTTCAACCGCTTTTATTTTTCATTCAGCAAAATATATATAATAACTACACAGTCAGGTCATAAATTCTGTCACATGTTTAATATAAAATAATTGAGACAAGTTTATTCATCATGTAACCATTTATATACCGAAATGAACTTAACTAAACATAAATTCTTATGAGCAAGAAAAAGAAAGAAAGAATGAAAATACATTTATTGCAAAACACAACGCACATTACATATATATATACATAATTAAAATGAAGACAGAATTTAAAAAAACAGAAATTAAAACACAAAAAACATAAAACTCAAATTCCTCATACCCACCACAATTCGTTATCTATGGTTGCGCAATGTCACCTCCACGCCAGCCACCACGGCACGGCGCGGCGCGCGATTGGCTGACGCAAATGACACTCGCAACCACAGATATTTCTGATGACGTGTACATACTGTACATACCTAGTCTAGCCATAAATATTGTTACGAAGAAAAATCATTTTTTTTTATTGCAAATAATATTTATTACTTTTACAGTGTGTTAGTTTAATACATAAATATAAAACAATTTAAAATATAAAAAGCTTATTCGAAGTGGTCTCCATTGGCTGCAACACAGTCCTTTAAACGTTGAGGCCAGTTATCAATAGAAGCATGCACTCTTTCCATGGGAAAATTCTTCACTGCCAATCGTATGGATTGTTTTAGGGACTCCAAATTATCATGGCGTTTAGAGCAAGCCATACTCTCTAAAACTGACCATAAATCATAATCCAGCGGATTAAGATCGGGACTAGACGACGGCCAGTCTTCAGCTCTGATGAAGTCCGAAACGTTCACTTCCAACCAAGACTGCGTGGACCGAGCTTTATGACCCGGCGCTGAGTCTTGTTGGAAGGACTATACTTGGTTATTGAACATGGTGTTGTTAAGGGGTTTAACTACCTTCTCAAGAATGGTATCTTGATACACTTGTGCCGATGTTTTGATACCTTTTTCACAAAAATATGGCTCAGTCACTCCTTCATAGCTAACACCCCACCAAACCATCACTGAAGTCGGATAATGCCCACGTTGCACTCTGTCGACTAATTGGGAAGCTTCCTTAGAGCTTTGAGCATAAATACGGTCATTTTGTTTGTTAAAATGTTGCTCAAATGTAAAGATTTTCTAATCCGTAAACAAAATTTTTCTGTGACCTCCCTTTGCGTACCGCTTCAGTAGTTGCTTCGATTTTACCACCCTATTCTTTTTTAAATTATCAGTTAAAAAATGACCAGTGCGTCTCTTATAGGCTGCAAGTCCTAAGTCATCTTTTAAAATGCGCGACATGGTTCTGGGTGCTATCTTCATCTCCCGAGATAAAATCTTTTGCTTTAGGACAGGATTTCTTCGAATTCTTTCCCTTACTGCTTTGACCACCTTTTTCGTACGAACACTACGTGGACGGCCAGATCTTTTTCTGTCACAAACAGATGAGGTCTCATTGTACCTATTAATAGCCCGGTACACAAACATTTGACTAACACCAAGCGTATGGAGAGTTTTAAAAATTACATTCGGCTCCATACCAACTTTGTGTAATGCAATCACAGTGATTCGGTTTTCTTTATCACCCCACTCCATTTTAATATAGCAAAATATTGTACAATGTATTGGCGCCAAAATTAGAAAACACAATGAACAATCGTATAAAAATGACAGATTCCAAATTCAAATGTAATATCTTTCTTATTTTAATTGTAACAGTATTTATGGCCAGACTAAGTATATGACATGGCAAACATGTGGCATGGCAAGTTGTGCACGTTTTCTCCATCAAATTCAAATGTACGTTGTGTTCGCAAGTGGCAAGGAGGCTCGGCACACACTGAGATGAATACCATGTCGCATCCCCTCATAAATAAAACATTCCCTGTACATCAAACAATGGTGCACATAATAGGGTAAGCCCTTCAATCTGCGCGTCCATATCAATATCGGTGGCTGCCTTAATCAAGGATGTCTTGAGTGACAAAAAATTGGGATGAGGCTTTGAGCACGCCTTTTCCTCCAAGTGTTGCCATATCTTATAATCTAACGGACTCAAATCTGGACTGGAGGAGGGCCAATCTTCGTGCCGGATGAAGTCGATTTCACGCGCCGCTATCTGGCTGGCGCCCAATCTTGTTGGAATACCCAGTGCCTGTTATTGAACATGGTATGAGAAACAGGTTCCACAAGGTTCGTCGGGACTGTATTTTGATACACAACTGCATTCGTTTTTACACCTTTCTCACAAAAATGTACCTCTGTTAAGCCCCAATAAGAAACTTCCAACCATACCATGAGCGAGGATGGAAAATGACCTCGTTGGACACGTGGAATACGGTTGCTCGCTTCTTCACTACTGTGTGCGTAAACCTTATCATTTTGATTGTTGTAGCTCTCTTCTACGGTAAAAAATTTTTCATCCGAAAAAAGAATTTCCCGATATTTTTTTCCCGTGTACCGCTTCAACAAAGCGCGGCATCTCTTCAGTCTCAGGTCCGTTAGACGAGCATTCAAACGATGTCCTGTTTTTTTTCTAAATGCCTGAAGCCTAAGTCTTCATTTAACACCCTTTTCACCGTGGTTGTTTTTTTTTTTTTAATTTTTTTATTGTTGATAATTTAATCATTGTTTAATCTGTTCAATGTTCAAGTTGTGTACGTCAGTAATAGGGATGCATATTAGAAAAATTACCGCAATCCAAATTATGAATCAGAAGTGTACAATATGTATTCTGTAGATGTACCATTTTAAATAAATAAATAACCCCATCTGAAGGGCCAACAGTTTCTGCTTACGTTTGGGATTTCTTTGAATTCGCGCCTTCACAGCTTTTATCACTGGCTGGAGTCCTAACAGACCGAGGGCGACCACTTCTTGACTTGTCATCTACACTAGAGTCTTCATTGTATCGTTTGATGGTACGATAAACGAATCTTTTGGTTATATTAAAATTTTTTAGTATATCAAAAAATTGAATTAGCGCGTAACTGCAACAATGCAACGCAATAACTGCAACACGGTCTTCTTTAAGCGTACACTCCATATTTAAAAATGAGTAAAATTTTATTCTAACAAGTATACATTTTTATTTTCCTGAACAATTCGAAATTCGAATTCAATAAACTTTTCTGTGGCCAGCATTCTAATAGAAAAGTTTTTACTGTGTGACAATACTTATGACCTGACTGTGTATATATGATTGGCTGTCCTATTCCTTTGATTATATTGACGAGATACTCACTTCATAGCACATACTTCACACCGATATGGTTTCACCCCCAAGTGCCTGAACTTGTGTTTAACTAGGTAGCTGCGTTTTGTGAAAGTCCCAGTGCACAGGTCGCAGGCGTAGGGACGCTCACCAGTGTGGGTCATGCCATGGGCTTTCAATTCACCTGGAATTTAGTTTCAGAATGTGTATATTTTATTATAAATAATCTGTACTGTAAAAAATCTTTATAATATTATTATAAAGTTTTTTTTTAAAACCAGTTAGGTGGCAGACAGCACACGGCTAGTATGCAACGTATGCAACACCAAGGGTATCACATTCACGCTGCCGGCCTTCAAATCAAATTACATGATGATTCTAATCTCAGCAACTACTGGTTTAAATTAAAGAATCCTTTTTGTGTTGAATGATCCGTTTATTGACGAAGTTTATAGGCTATATATCATCACACTACTGCTCAAGGCAGCGGAGCAGTAATTATAAAAGTCGGCAAATGCGGCAAATTCCGGCAAAAAATTACAGACTCAAAGAGGTGATATGGGCTGTTAAAATATCCCAAGGGCGAAGCCGAGGTGGGTCGGCTAGTTTATTGTGAGTGATATCAGTGTTAGTACCTACTAGTATTGGTTATGTATGTATGTTTAAACTAACCTTTACTAATAAATTTGCGTGGACATAAATTGCAAGGGAATAATCTCACGCCGGTATGTCTCTTCACATGCTGGTTCAAATTGGTACTAGAATCAAACATCTTCCCACACGTCGGACACAGAAACGGTTTCTCACGTGTATGAATTTTTACATGACTCATCAAGGCCTCCAAATGAGTGAATCTCTTGGTACATAACGGACACTGATGATTCTTAATTCCTTTATGCTTATTTATGTGAGCTGTTAGATCATCTTCCATTGCGTACGACTTAGGACATAACATGCATTTGAAGCTATGGTTATCTGCATGCGTAAGCTCGTGACGTTTTAGATGGCTCATTTTTTTAAATATTTTATTACAAATTCTACATTGCAGTACTCTGTTTTTGGAAATGTGCGCCTTTTGGTGAGCCGATAACGATGGTATGGACTTGAAAGAGAAAGAGCATATCTCACATACTAAACTTTGGTTGTTATTCGGATTAGGTGCAGTTGTTACCTCCTTTTGCTCTTGGTCCTGATGTGTGATGAGATGGTGGATATAACTGCGATTATTTCTGAATGTCTCTTTACATAGACTGCAATTGTATGTTTTACTCTTTTTATCATGAGTTCGCATATGACGTTTTAGACTTTGTGATTTACTAAATTTCTTGTTGCAAATCTCACATTTTAGTTCTAAGCTTTGTTTTTTTGTAGGTGTTTCATTGGAATTTGAAGTAATATTTTCCAGACTATTTACTTCTAAGTAACTATAGTCTGTGTTTTCATCTGAATTACATTCTGTTTTTATTGATTCTATTTGTTTTAAGTCATTATCAAGAGCATAGTCCCAATCTTTTAGATCTTCATCATTTTCAATTGGTTTGAACTTGCTAAAATACTCTTTTAACTTGTTCTCAACTTCCAAAGCATTGACAGTGAAATTGTGAAAACCTGATAAACAATAGTAACAACTACTACATAGTTTCTTAGGTAATTGATCATCCATCATCACCTAAAAAGAAAGAATAATATTTAAAATGCACAAAATTAAAAAAAGTATGCTAGTATTTATCATTGTCTATGTTAGCAGAGCATTGTCATTGTTTATGAATAAATAATTTGGTTATTAAATTGGAATTTAATGAAATTTCAAAATAATAAAAACATGCAAATACCATGAAAGGTCTGCTGTTGAATAGAGTTCTTCTTTTTGAAAAAATCTCTTACATTTTATAGGCCTAATACTTGGCTATAGCCAGTTTGTTGCCCTCAATAATACAGGTAGAGGGGAACAGTGGGTAAGACAGCAAATGTTCTGATGCCAGATAATCCAACTTAGTTCCAATTTCAAAAGTCTCAAAAGTCCTTAGTACCTCAATCTACTTATAAAAAAAAATTACCGTCAATGAACTGTAAGTAGACAGCATTTCAGAAATATTCATAGAGTCTTTACTGTCTTCAAAAATATCATACATATCGCCCGCACCATCGTTTAAACATGTACGACAACTACTGATATAGTTGATAGCAGAAGTAGTATCCATTGAACTATGTTTCTGTAGTGATATTCAACCAATAAATACCAATTGGAATATATTTATTATTCCATACTAGAACTTTATAGCTGATAACTTAAAGTAATCTTGAAAGTCCTCAATTCGTCAGTCTGGTAAAAATAACGGAAGTATGAAACTAAACTAAAACTACCTGAAAGTAAAACAATAAAAATGTATCACACATAAGTTCACATAACCTTACTTTTGGGAAAAATGACACTAATGACATTTTGATTTTGTGATGAGTACTTTTAGAGATGTGACAACATACGTAGACTACTTGTCTTCGACCATGTCGTTTTATAAAAAAATTCGTAATATTTACCAAACTTTATCATTATTTATTCTGCCGCAGCAGTAAAACTCAAAGGTAAATTAAAACTTAAATGAAAATGCACATAATACGACTAGGCTGAAAACAGGAAATTGTTAATTATTCCAAGATGTAGTCTATCCCTCAATGCCAAATTAGCTGAAATAAATCCGTCCGGCCGTATAAGAATGATTATGTAACAAAAATCCAAACATTTTGAAAAACTTTCACATACCTTTATGATATCGATAGGCTAATTTGAAACATGTACGAATTATAGTTATAGATTATGATATGAACGACACAAGTTTTTGCATGAAAATGAATTTATTTCTTGCTATTTTTGAGATTTAACTGAATAGAAAGTCCAAGGTTACCCTACAAAAGTTATATTGTACAAAGATCTTTGTATATTCTATTTCTATTGTCTTCTTTTGCGAAGATCCTGAGATGGCTCCGCGAATACATACTAGATGCTCTCGACAGATTGCAGCGACGCGCGGTCGGAGTTATTGAGAATCCTGTGATCACCAACACCCGAGCTTTTGCAGATGCGTAGAGATATTGCTTCCTTGGCTGTATTTTACCGTCTACCATAGTGAGTGTTCTGTTGAGCTCTTCCAAGTAATCCCACCCTCTCCTTTCCTACATAAGACAACTAACACGTGCAGGGCTTAGATGTCACCCTCACACTGTGCATAATATACGTGCAAGAACCATGCGGTTCGGGGACTCTTTTCTTTGCCGCACCACCAAGACTTGGAATTCATTACCAGCACACGTGTTTCCTTTTTCGTACAGTCCCGGGTCATTTAAGTGGGGCGTGAAAAAGCATCTGATGAGACCGCCAAGCTGAGTGCCACCATTATAACATTACTTAGTGTTTCTAATGGTGACCCTCTTTCCTGAGACTTTGCCTTTAGCTTATCATCAGGCGAAGTGAAAAGATATCGTCATGGTTGTGGGGACCCCGGACTCAGAAAACTTCGTATGCGAACTGGATCAACCTAAGGATGATGTATTGTATGCCTTTATTTCAGTAGTTCTTTTCACATTTGTAATTTGAATAATTTTTTATTACTTATAGATTTTTAACAAAAATTTATAAAAATCTTTAAATAATATGTACTAACTAACTTGGTACTAGATAAATTGTGTACCAAGATTACAAGTCATTACCCAAACACATTACCCAATATCTATTCACAATGCAACATTAACGCATACTATAACGTGCAAGATTCTAGTATCTTTGATGTAACAGTTTATCTTGAGCAGTTTATACAGTACATCACTATTCGCATTCATGTGTCAATGTTACCATATTTCCCCCTTTCCCCCCAACCCCCCACCATACCTCAACATCCACTCATAAGTTCACAGAGTTCAGTATTGCAAAACGCTCGAGTCGTAAACTCCCTTGGTCACCCGTGTAGTGATTGTGATATAACTTTAAAATTTATGTGTGAAAAAAGATAACGTAGACTTTATTTACCAGGTTGGACATATTTGGCTAATTTTGTGGTAAGTTTTTTTAATCTATATAACATTAATTGTTCTGTAATTGATTGTTTGGTTATGAATAAATGTAATATCTGCGCTATAATTATTATTTGACGTGATTTTCCTTAAGTAGAAATTTTAAATCATTATTATTTTTCTGCATTGCATTAAGGAAAATGTACCTGTATGTATAGGTATAACCTTACTTATTTACTGCTTCAAAGTAAGTAGGTACCTACTTAAATAAATTTTGAATTGTTTTGTTGTGTACCCATACGGATTTCCGCACGAAAAAAAAGGTATGTGCTACTGCTACTACGCATTAAAATGGGTATAATTATTGAATAGTTATCCACAGACCTTCATCGCGAGTTTTTTTGCCATTATAGTTAAATTCAAAAGTATTTTTTTTATTTTTTAAGTTAACAAAAATCGGAACTTGCAAAACAAACGTCAAAAGAAAAATACTTGTATAACAAATGGCACCGCTTCGAAGCGCAGTCCCGAATTAAGAATACTCCGGCAAGAAACTCAGGGGGCTTTTTTGGTCTCTTTACTAAGATGATTACTTAAACTCTCGTGTAGTCATTTCTTTTACGTTTGTTTTTATGAAAATATCTTGACAGTGTCTTCGAACTACCGCCTGCCTACCCGCAGATATTATTTGATTATGTATAATATTTTTTTTTGTGTACATTCAACAGGTGTACCAGCTCGAATGTGAGGTTGGCTTGGCCCCATATGTACAGTCCACAAATGAGATAAGGTCGCACTTTTTCATTTAAGTAAAGCTGTATAAAGGTGCAACCGTATCTCCTTTGTGGACTGTACATATGGGGCCAAGTCAACCTCACTTTCAAGCTGGTACACCTGTTGAATAACGTACGAGGCTCTGGCGCACACTTTCCTAGGGGTCGAGCGGTCAACTGCAGTCGTTCATCATAAACTGCGTAACTTCGGTTTACCAAACCAAAATAAGTTGAGTAGCAGGAGTAATCGGATCCTTGTTCCTGAGGTAAAAGCCTCAGATACAACCGGGAACCACACTAAGGTGATGACTCAAACGACATGCCTATATAAACTTAAACTAATTTATTACGGTCGCGTCCACACCGAGACGGGTTGACATTGAAGGGTTGACACGACTTCGATTGAACGACTAAGAATATATCTTACCTTGAACAGGTTGACCAGCTCAATAGAAATTAACACCAGAAAGAATTCACCAGATGGATCCGATGAGGTTAAGTAACAATTGGCTAAACCTATGTCTGATTTTCTCCTCACTATTACCGCAATGCGCTATACTCGCTATAGGCCATGTTAGGCTCATGGGTCAAAAACCTTCGTTACGAGGCATTACAGGCAAGTTATCGTGTATTGCACCGTTATCTACCCTATATAACTTCATCTTACTCCATCTCTCATCCTCTGGATCGCGGCTCAAAACACGATCACTTTAAGCACGACTAACGAATTACTGCGCCACGATGGCAATTTAAAATCAATTAGGTCACTCGCAAGGTCCCTCAAGGTCACCTCTAGGCATCATCTCCATTAA
Organism: Eilema griseolum; assembly: GCA_963662185.1. Classification (NCBI taxonomy): domain Eukaryota; kingdom Metazoa; phylum Arthropoda; class Insecta; order Lepidoptera; family Erebidae; genus Eilema; species Eilema griseolum. The sequence goes on along the minus strand of OY759239.1, from coordinate 10,271,599 downwards.
CATTGCGAGTTCAAGAGACACATTCTAGTCTCTACAGAATATCCGCTGCGACATCCTGTGTATACAGGAAACTCACTGAGATTCTAGCCAGAGCAGACTATAGGTACATTCCTGAACTATCTTTTGTCGCCGAGATCTGTCTTTGTTGCTCCCGGTGTAAGCATGACATCGGCCCAGTGCACATCTGCTTATGACGTAGAGTGCTGCAAACCCATACTTATACATACCACAGGAATACAGGAGCATCTCTAAGAAAGCCATCCAGGCCGCAGCACACTGGGAAAATATAATATGATAGAAGAAGGAGCGCTCGAGTTTTTGAAGGATAAAATTCATTTAGAGATTATCCGACAAAAAACTAAAATGATCCAAATAGCTCGTTGAATAAGTGGAATAGTTATTGGTCCTGCGATAACCACATCGCGCCAATAACTATTGTAGCAAGGAAGTCTTTGCGTGTAGACAGCGTGTCTGAACGAACCGGTTGTGCTGATATCCTGAATAAGAATCACAGAATGGGGTGCTATACTAGGATGTATATTGGACCTTGGGCGCGGCCTATTACCAGCTGTGGATTACAATTACTCATGTGATACTTAGTAGAACACACATTATCTCTTCCTTAACGACACGCCAGTCCTGCACACGGCGTGACAATGAGCTGCTTGCGAACTAAACGTCCACAATTGAGATAGACCCATGGGGTCTTGAACGACCCCCGATTTAATTCCCGACTCCGGCTCGTGAGGCGGAACCCCAAGTCACAGACCACACGATGAATAAGTAATACTGCTGTTATGGTTAACAAGAGTAAACACAGACATTAAAATTTGAAAGATTGCGTCTACGTGTATTTGCATCATTTATTGTGAGTATGTAGATCAAGGCTTGTAGGTTTCTCAAGTCTGTGTACTTTTAACCTTAAAAGTAGAAACACGTTGAGACGTATGAGGCTATAATAAATATAAATATATGATTTTTTTGTTGGATTATTGTACCATTCATTTCATACAAATAGCATGAAAGTAGAGTGGTTATTATATTACCTACTACTGTTTTGGTACTTTGTGATTGCTGATCACTATTCAATATGTATTCAAACCAAATCCAAGACGATTAACGTCTTATTCTTCTTGTAATCACGACTGGCTGCTGAAAACTAGATGAAATCTTGAGAATAATTCTTTTACAAATAACCCAATTCTTGATGAAGATTCTAGGCTATGTAACAGCACGCAGTGGGTTCGTCCACTCTGATCATATGATCCGTTGCAAGTGGAAACAGATCAGGCATTTTAGTACTCTCCGATCGCGATGGCCCTTTAAAGAAGTAAAAAAAAATCTGTTATCTCGGCCTCCCCAGAGGAAGAAAGCCATGAGTGTATAGTTTCTAAAAACAGCTGTGCTCCTCGGTTTTACCGACGCTCGTACTCCGTTCCATTCCATCGCATCACCCGTCCATATATCTCTGCCCTGAAATATTCTCCTATTTTTTCTCTCCATCCTATGGTTACCTGTAAGAAATTGCCGCAGAGCTATAAGGCCGCCATCTATACGTACCACAAAACTTGAATCTCAAATGTTATTGGTGTATAATAAAGACGTTTATTATTATTATTAAAATGATTTAACTTGACAGCCGTTTTATCAAACAGTTTAATAAAAGAGAGTTCTCGTGCCAAAGTTTACACATGTTCAATCGAAATAAATCGTCTGTTGTCGTGTGTGTGACTTTGTGCACGTTTTTCTATTTTAGTTGCCGTACTCCTGGCACTTCTACCTCACACAATTCTTATAATAGCCCTTTTGAATTCTTCAATGGATGAACTTTAAATTATATGCTCATATGATTTTGATATCTTTTGTTAATAGTGTGTGGACTTTTGTCACTTCCGAAGCTGTTACTGCTTTAATTCTTTATCAGGTTCATTGCGAATTTAATCGTTCGTATCGGATCGTCTATAAACAACTCAATGGTCCGCGGCGCTATTTTTTATTTGTACACTAGCACCGTACGTCACGTTAGTGTGCATTTTCAGCAACATCAAATCATTAAAGGCAAGACGTACGACCAGTACGTCAAAAAAACAACAAAAGAATATGCACCTGTAATCGTAGGCTTTATGTAAATTCTGCTTCTGTGCATTCAATATGGTTCGATTAACAGGTAGTATACTTATACTACTTATAATTTTCCTGACATAATATATCTATTCAATAACTTTATTTGGCGGCACTGAACTGGCAACACAGCACTAATTCGTGCCGCCAAATCAATTCCAAAATCGAAATTCCTTGGGGCACAAACAAATCCATTAATGAGGTCAGTATTTCTGCTTGTCCTTATAATTTTATTGAATAGATATATATCTCAGGAAAATTATAGCTTTTCCAAAATCAACATTGATGTTAGTTTTGAAAAGAATAAACTTTTAGTCTGGTAACATCGTAACATGCTCGATAGAAGATTAAAAAATAAAAATAAACCTGACTGCTATCTAAAAGATTGAATAAGTTTGATAGCAGGTGGTACCCATTAGCCAGTCATAAACCGAGAGAAAATGAAGGGATACGGCCTGCGAACAAACTTATTTCGGTCTTTTATACAGCAGTCGGGATTTTTATTTTTTAATCTTCTATCGAGCAATGGTACCTTACATTTGAGACCCCATTCATCAAAATCCGTCCAGCCATTAGTCCTGTAGATGGGAACAAAGAAAACTACATACATATGCGTGTAACACATTACCCTCACTGGTGTTGTCGGGTAAAAATAAACTCGTGTCTAATATTGTTGAACAAAAAAATATCATTTTCTAAATGTAGGGCCAGAGATAGTCATCAATCTGGATATGACATCTTAAGATTTTATCATATATAACGTATAACTCTTATGTTTATCAAATTATATTTTATCGTTCATTCAATAGTTTGAGCGGAATCATCAAAAATCAATGTTTAAAAATGAACGCAACATATGATTCCGATAGTTCGTACGCATTTCGGTAGATTGCTCCCACAGTCGTCATAAGACGGGTATATGTATAGAAGAATTTGGATGGTTTCGAGCGAAGGTTCGGTGGCTTAGTGGTCAGAGCATTCCCCTTGTAAGGGAAAAATCACGGGTTCGAATCCTACCTGGACCGTTTAATTTTTTTCTCAATCAATCAATTAGCCCATCATAGTCCACTGCTGGACACATGCCTCTCCCAATGTTGGGAGGCTTTGGCCTACTGTTTCCACAATGGCCAGACGGGATGGTACAGGGTTTTCTTTCGAGTTTTCCTTCTCTCGCAGTGATATCGTCTGCTTATTTTTCCATCAGTCGCCTCTTGCGACACCCGTTGGATGAGATGGGGTGGTGATACTTGTATTCTTTCTCCGTCACCACACACAGATTTTTTCTATCTTAATCGATTTTGAATATATGAGTCAAAACAAAACTTAGCCACATTGAAAATGATATAATCTTAAATCATGAATGTCAATCCATAAAACCTAAGTCTATCAATGAATAGCATATTCTATGTATAGTTAAGGGGCATACAATAAAGTTCAATACTATAGACTACTTATAGAGTTCAGATCCCAGATCCAGAGACTAAATTCAAATACCAAAGAACTCCTCCTGGAATGATCTCCCTGCTGCGGTTTTTCCAAGCACCTACAATATGGGGTTCTTCAAGAGGGGCATCAGAAGGTTTCTTTCTGGTCGGCAGCGCGAGTGTAACATCCCTGGTGTTGCTTACGTTCATAGGCCACGGTAACCACTTCCCATCAGGTGGGCCATGTGCTTGTCTGCCACCTAAGTGGTATAAACAAAGAAGAACTAATAATAAGAAGTAGGCCTCTAACCGATTGCCCTATTTTTAGCGAATTGTATAGTTTTCGAATGCGAATTGCAAATTACTGTAAAGTTCAAATTGATGTTTAATTGAAATATTCCTTTAATTGCTTTGTTAGCGTATTATGTACCTAATATTGGTTATCATAAAAAGACGGGAGTGTTTTTGTAACTAGATAACTTTGTTTTGCTGTTTGTGTTGATTTCGCTATTGAAAAAACAGACGCTGACTTGTGTTCAAGGACAAGGATATATTCAGATACTGTTGTTGTTGAGATGTTTATTTTGTAATGACACAAGTGGCTAGTCGAAAAAAAAGACTCGTCTGTCCATCTGTAAAGAAAACGTAACGATATATTTTGTTGTGGATTCGTAATACAATTTATCTACCAAAGGAATGTAACCACTGCTACTATCCCTTCTGAGTTCTGAGTGTAGTTAACGCACAGACAGTACGTTTAGAAATATGTACATTAACCATCAGGACGAAAAAGTCTCAAAATTATCTTAATACCGAGGTATTGAATCAACTCTCACAACTGTCATCTAGAATACGATCCGTCAGCACTACTACACATTATTTCCATAATTTGTTTCATTTGTCGAAGGCATCATACCGCAGCCACAGATTACTTAATACTCCGCAGCCAAGTCGGAGCAATCGGCAAAGGAGCAAATGTTTTTATTGATTTAGATCGTATTATCGTCCGAACTAAAGGTTACCCAATATTAGAACAATCACTCAACAGGAGTACCAAGATTTAATACCATTTTCAGTACTTTTCAAGTCAAGATCAATCTGATGAAGAGTAATTTTAATTTTTACTTGAGACGTATGAGGTACAAATCAGTGAGCTATCATTTTAGCTTATATGAGGTAGGACACAGCGGTATTTCCGCCCAATGGAGCAGTCCGACTGGGGAAGTACTTCCACCCTACAGAATACCGCGGTTATAATAACTTCGTGTTGTGTCCCCAGCGGTGAGTAGGATAGCCAGAGCTCACTGGAGAATTTGTGCTGTCAGTGGGATGACTAAAGGCTTGTCCTGCTTTGTCCTCTACACTGACGGCACAGAAACTCTGTGCTTACAAGGTCGGCAGCGCGAGTGTGGCTTCTCTGGTGTTCCACATGTCCATAGGCCATGGTAACCACTTTCTATCAGGTGGGTCGTGCGCTTGTCTGCCACATAAGGGGTATAAAAAAAATCATTATCCTCCGTTCCCTATAAATGTTAGCATTTTCCTTGAGGTCAGCGGTAGGAGGTGATCAAAGTTTTAGAATCGCCAGTATCTGAAGTGAGGACTGTATCTTCTGGACTTTACCGTCAATCAATCAAGTCTAATACAGTCAACTGCTGAACAAAGGCCTTTCTCAATGTTGGGAGGCTCTGGCCTACTGTTCCCACACTGGTCAGACGGGTTGGTACAGAGTTTTATTTCAAGTATTTCTTCTCTCGCAGTGATATCGCCTGCTTATTTTCCGTTTGTAGCCTCTTACGACACCGTTCGAATGAGACGGACACGGCGGTATTTAGGCCCAATTCAGCAGTCCGACAGAGGAAGTACCTCCGCCCTACAGAATACCATGGTTATAATAACTTCGTGTTGTGTTCTCACGGTGAGTAGGGTAGCCAGAGCTCACTGGAGAAATTGTGTTGTCAGTGCGATGACTAAAGGCTTGTCTTGCTTTGTCCTCTACACTGACGGCACAGTGATGGTCGGCAAGAATTTCTATCTTCACTTGACTTTACCACAACTTCTTTCTATCTTTACTTGAGTTTACCATAACTCCTTTCTATCTTTACTTGACTTTACCACAACTTTTTTCTATCTTTACTTGACTTTACCATAACTCCTTTCTATCTTTACTTGACTTTGCCACATATCCTTTCTATCTTTATTTGACTTAACCACAACTCCTTTCTATCTTTGACTTTACCACAACTTCTTTCTCTCTTTACTTGGCTTTACCATAACTTCTTTCTGTCTTTACTTGTCATTACCACAACTTGTTTCTACCTTTACTTGATTTTACAACAACTCCTTTCTAACTTTACTTGACTGTACCACACCTTCTTTCTATCTTCACTTGACTTTACCACAACTTCTTTCTATCTTTACTTGACTTTACCATAACTTCTTTCTATACAATGACGGATTGTAATCAGTATTCGAACTGAATAAAAAAAAAACCTATTTTAACGTCAAATCAGTAACGTCTACGGAATGCCTCCTATCATATTGTGGTCTTGTTCGTATCGTATGCATCTATTCGCCGATCTTTTATTGGTAGATACTATAAAGTACTTATGAACGCAACCGTAAAGAAAAGTTAAGATAACGAAATAAGCAGAAAATATTTTATTCAATGCTTGTTTTTTTAACATAATAAATAAATAAAAAGCCTTATATTTCCAGTTTAACAAATTAACTTACAATTATGTTGTTTCTTACCTAAACTTAATTAACAAAAGAATGAGAAACCAATACCGATTTCACTTATAAAAAAAATGATATTATAAGTAGGTATATACATAGGCAGTAGCATTTTACTGTACTGGAACCCCCCTCAGGTAAAGGCCTCCTCCAAAGCTTTCCATTTCTCTCTGTCTTGGGCTATTTGTTGCCATTCTGGGCCAGCAATTTTTTTAATATCGTCGTCCCATCTAGTGAACGGTCTTCCTCTACGTCGTGTGCCCGGTGGGCCTTTCCATGACGTAACTTTTTTGGTCCATCTACTATCCTTAAGGCGAGCTACATGACCGGCCCATTTCCACTTCTACGTTTGGCTGTATTTGAGAGCATCTATTGCTTTTGTTTTTGACCGTATTTTATTGTGGTTTACTTTTTGTATTTTCTTGATACTTAACATACTGCGTTCCATTCCTCGCTGACATGTGTTTATTTTATTCTTTACTTTGTTAGTATACTTCCACGTTTGACATGCATATGTCAGACAAGGAATGAGACACGAGTCCATGATTTTTTTCTTCAATTTGATAGGCATTTTGCTTTTAAATATTTCCTTATAACTCCAATACTTTTTCCAAGTTTGTTGCACTCTTCTCTCTACTTCCAGTTCATTGCTTTCTCTGTGGAATCCAATTTGTTTTCCTAAATATATATACTGATCTACATAATCTAATGGTACATTTTCGATAGTTACTTTTAATTTTTTGAAGTTAGTCATGAGTTTGGTCTTTGCGATATTCATTTCTAATCCCACTTTGCAGCTCGCTGTATGTAGAGTATCTATCATATATTGCAACTGTAGGCTCGATTCAGATAATAAAACCAAGTCATCCGCAAATCGTAAATGGTTTAGGTATTTACCTTGGATATATAAACCACAATTTTCCCAGTCTAATTTGCTTATGATAGATTCCAATATCGCGATGAAAATTTTTGGGGATAAGGGATCTCCTTGCCTGACTCCTCTCTTGACTGGAAACTTTGGGCCAATGGTTTCCAGTTTGACTCTACTTGAGCAATTACTATATAGGTGTTTGAGTATTGTTATGTATTGTTGCTTTACATTTTGAGCTTTTAGCGTGTTCCATATACTTTCGTGTGAGATTGTGTCAAAGGCTTTCTGGTAATCAATGAATATGATATACAGCGGTCTCTGTTGTTCTTCGTATTTTTCAATTATCAGTTCCAAAGTGTGTATGTGGTCTATAGTGGAAAAATTTCTTCTAAATCCTGCTTGTTCAATAGGCTGATTTTCTTCCAGTGTTTTACTAATTCTTTGATTTATTATTGTGGCGAAAAGTTTATAAATACTAGGTAAAAGACTTATCGGTCGGTAGTTGCTGATGTCTTTTGGGTCTCCTTTCTTGTATAACAAGATAATATTAGATTCAGACCATTGAGAAGGTGTGACACCAGTTTCAAAAATCAAATTAAATAATTTGGTTAGTGGAGCAGCTAGTATCAAGCAGGCGATTTTTATGGCGTCGTTAGTGATGTTATCCGATCCTGGGCTTTTGTCTGGTTTAAGTCTATTTATTGTTTCAATTATTTCTGTACATTCTATTGATTCTATGTGGGATTGTGACTTTTCAGTGTCAATGTGATCATTTTCAGAGTGGTTCGTGTCTCTTGCTATGTCCGGTGCACTATATAGCTTTTTATAAAAATTTGTAGCGATGTTAATTATGTCTTTTCGGTTATAAGCAATGTCTCCCGACTCCTTCAAACAACCAATCCATGTTTTTTCTGTCCGCAGCTCTTTATATCCCTTTCTTAGACTTCCACTGATTTCTAAATGTTTTTGAAGCATATTAATTCTGTAGTTTTTATAATCGTTTCTTATATATTTGCTTAGCAACTTATAAAGTGCTTTGAGTTCATTTTTCATTTCTCGCGTTTTATTTTTAGTTCTTTGTAACTCTTGTCTTCGTTTTAAAAGTCTTCCTGTATTTTCTGTCAGTACACTGCGAACTTTTGTTGTATTTGACGTTCGTGCAACTTGCAAACTGTCTGTTATATTATTTATTATTTTGTCGTAGTAGTCCTGTACTGTCATATTGGTTTCGGTGTTGAGTAGCGATATTATTTTAGTTTGCAAGTTTTCCTTATAAATTTTTATTTCTTCATCGCTTTTGAGTGTACTGTTATGTCTATTTACAAACCTGGTTCGTATTTTCACAGGCTTAGTGAGTGATATTTTGGCTCTGAGTGGTCGGTGGTCAGATGTGAAGTTCATACTTAGTGTTTCAATGTTTTGAAATAAATTAGGACGATTTGACAGTATGAAATCTATTTCATTTTTATGACCATTCGGAGACTGCCATGTCCATTTTCTTTTATCTTTTTTCTTATAAAAGGTGTTGATGATAGTTAGCTTGTTTTCCATCGTAAACTCTATAAGTTTTTGACCTCGTTCGTTTCTTGTTCCATATCCATGCTGTTTCATAACTAAGTATTCATCCTGTTGTGGTTTACCAATTTTGGCATTAAAATCACCCATTAAAATAAAATCTTAGTATGCTTTATCCATTGCCTCATATATGGTTTCATAGAAAGTATTTACTTGTTCTTCGTCTGCTGCTTCTGTTGGGGCGTATACTTGTATGACGGTGAATTTATTTCCTGATATATTCAGATTTAGCAAGGCTACGCGTTCCGAGACCCCGATATAACTTTCTACATATTGTTTCAGATATTTTTTTATTATGAAGCCTACTCCATGTTTGCCCTGCGTTTGTCCTGTACTACAGAGAATAAATTCTTTGTATTCTTTTATGTTATTTCCAAGGCGTCTAACTTCTGATATACCTATTATGTCATATTTTATATGTGCTAATGCTTTTTCTAATTCTATTATTCGTTCGTGTGACAGCAGAGTTCTAACATTATATGTTGCTATGTACAGTTGTTCTTTGTTTCTTTTTGATTTTCCTTCATGTTCATTTTGTGATCTCTTTGGAGGGTTGTGGTCATACTCTTCCACGGTGACCAGCCGGCTTGGAAGATGAGATTTTTTTAACATAACATAACATAACATAAACTCACACCTATATCCCCGAAGGGGTAGGCAGAGGTGCTAGCACCCACATTTCGCCAGTTTATGTTTAGGTCCCAATGTAATAGGTGACGAGCCTATTGCCATTAACCGGGCTCGTATAAACCTGCGATAAATACACACATAACTTCGAAAAGCATCGAAAAGTCATTGGTGTGTGCCATGGTGAAACCTGGGATCGAACCCGAGACCACGTCTCAGCAGTCCTTTACCCATCCACTAGGCTACCACGGTTCATCTGTTTTTGTGTGTTTTTTTTTATTAGCTTGAAATATGTGTACTGTAAATATACAATAAAAATATAATAATAGTTAATTGAAAAGTACATTTTTACGTTTGTCAGAGAATTTTTTTTTTTTTTTCAATGGAGGTCAGTTCAAAGTTAAATCCAAGTTTGAATGGTTGTTTATTTACGGTAAAAATTGTAGTTGTTCTAGGGTTATCATTATTTTCTCAAAGTCTGATCCCGGCGGTTGTATGCGAGGCATTCACCACGGAGTCCGTTGTCCGCTTTCCGACTTTTTCTTCTCCACTTCTCACTGTTTAACTCAAACCATTGACACATATCATCCCTTTCAGATACGTCTATCAGTTGTCGAATTTTTGCCTTCCACCGAAACTAAGTGGAAGTGGCCTGGCATGGCATGGTTCTTTGTTTGTTCCTACAAATTTAATTTATTTATCCTTTCTGCTCAGGTTTTTCGATACCTGCTCTCTGCAACCCATATTACAAGCTATTTAGTTAGTTTGGTTCTAGATTGTGCAGTATAAAATGTCCTAGAACACCAATTATTCACGCATCCTTCCCATATAACCTTGTAACCGTTCGTTGCGAGATTAGGATATTTTTATCTGTGTCTAGTTGCAAGAAGTTCAAAATAAAAATTGACGTATACACTTATCAATCGGAAGTAGGCTTCATGCTTCAGTGGCACATCTAAACGCGATTACGTCTGAAGTGGATACTGAACAATTACGTAACAAATCAAGCTTATTGTCATTGAACCTCACTGATAAACCTCTGTAGAGGACGGTGTGACTTATCACATCACTCACTACGTTATGGTAGGTATATGGTTTCATTACAATCTAACCAGTTGTGTGTTGGCCTCTGTACCGTGCAGACGTGTGCGCAGTCGTATTTATTAGTGTTAATTTATCATTCATTAAAATCATGTAAGTAAGGTTTATTATCATTACTCGAATAAGGAACAAGGTATTTTTTATATTATCTGTTTAATAAAGAAATATTAACCGGCCTACTGAATATTATAAACGACCATTACTGATTAGTTGATTACGTTCAAAGTTATCTTAGAAAAGTCAGTAATTGCTCTTCTAATTAGACATTGTATGATTTCAAGTGCATGCTATTTAGATCATAATTATAACTGTATCTACGCAAACATAATTCAATTAAACTGAAGGTTGCTTGTTAAAACGTGTGTAATGTAATGAAATACTAACACGAGTTTTAGTGAACCTTTGACTTCAGGCATATCGTGTTGTTATCAGTGCTTGATTTCTAGCGTTGAGTAGTTAGCTTAGAGCAACTTAATAATAATTACGTATGGCAAGCCTATGGATTAAAAAAAATACTGGGGCAGAAAAAAAAAGAATAATGGTGTGTTATGTTCTGTTCTATATTCAAAATAATATAGTAGTAGTTTTTTATTATTTTCGTTTTAAAGTCAACCAGCGACGCGAGGTTTTGCGTTATAGTTCCTGTTTTTACCGTTTACCGTTATAAAACGAAAGTCTTTATGCTGTTAGGCCAACTTATAAATCCAAAATACAAATAATAATTTTGAAAGAGTATTTTAGTTTTTTTTTTAGAAACTATAAAAGGTGATCGCACTTCCTTGATCTTTGAAAAGTCTCAAGTTTTACATATAATTATACAAGCTCATTGGTCGATTCGCACTAAGTTTTACGCGAAACTGCAAACAACTATTTTGAAAATCAATATTTTTAGTGATCTATTCGTTGCTAGAACAGACACAATGCTCTCGTAGTGTTACGTGCCTAAAGATACTTTGTCGCTGATATCACAGCTGAACTACTATAGATAGGATAATTGAGGATAGAACTTGATGAAGGGTCTCTTCTCTGTACTGATTACCTATTAGATTTGGGACTAAGTATTTTTATACCATTTAGTAACTACATAAGTAGGCGAAAAGACTTCGCTGCGCGTCTTTTTTATTTTTTAGTTATTATTTTGAAACAAATACACATTTTGATTTAAATAGGTATGTTTTATTATACCTAACTGTTTTTTCATTTACTCGTTGTCTACTGGGATTAGAGGATTTGTTATCTTTATTTGATAATGTGCCCGCGCCCTCGTATGTATTATCTTGATGAGGTTCGCATATATACAACTGGTTCTTATACTATTACTTACCGGTTTTGAGAAATACAAGATTTCTTAACCGCCGAAATGAACGACATAAAATGCTTCACGTCCCAAGCTAGTTTTGACTTATTCTCGTCATCTTCAACGTTCTAACAATATAAGTGTTGAATAAACTCATACGTTTTTATTTTCTATACAAGCGTAAAACTTAAAAGAATATTTAGTCTGTCTTTGTTAAGTATCTTTTATTTCCTCGACTAATATACAAAAGTCCAATTAGTTAAGAGTCATTTACTACGTTCTTACAATAATTGTTTAACCAACGAGTTTCATAGGTTGGTACGTCTTCTTCGATTTCAATGTCTTGGTAAAAAGCCTTTATGATCAGCTAACCCCGTCATGAAGAAAGGAAGTTTATAAACTAACAACATGCCCAAAATTATTATTAAATTATATGTGTTAATCGCGATTGTCCCCATTCTCGTTTCCCCCCGAAAATTTTCTGTTTTAAGATTTTTATCCCATTATAATCAAGCTTAATTTTTCGATGGGGGATGGGGCAATCGAGAACGGAGGGAATCACGACTAAATCAATCATTTGGAATACCTACCTACATTTTCTTAAATGTTGTATCGAATACCTACTTCTGGCAACAACTGTGGTTTGTTATAATGCCTAGAAATCGCAAAAGAATAATTTTGTAAACAAAACAATTTATAGAACAGAAAAAATTGTAACAATTTTGATAAGGTCTACAATTTAGTATGCTTAAAAGCATTATGTTAACGACCTTTTAGAATCAGATACCTACATGTATCTAAATATATACAATAAAGACACTAATTAACATAAAAAATACGAATTATAATAATCTGATGGAATAACGTTGTCACTACAGAATTAATAAACAAATAAAAATTAGACAAGAAACTTGTTCTTAGTTCTCAGTTTGATGTCAACAGGGTTCAATAACCGACGTCGCACGCATGACCTTATCATTGTTGCCAAACAAGCACACGTTCCAACGAAACGTAAATCCTATATTCTACACACCATGCCAAGGAATTCACAACTAAGTACGAATGAAGATTGAATCGTTCAAGGCGATACAATTACTTGATAATATATAGTGTTTATTTTGTTAAGGACAATCGTACCTAAAAGTTATGTAATGTTATCAGTCAATTAGGCTACCTATTATCTCATAATATAAAAAAATCTAGATTTTTACTATGTAATAAGTATTGTCTTTCACCAACTGTATGAGTGACTTAAAAATGTACAAACAGACATGATATAATTACATCCATACCGTGCGTGTTAGTGTAAAAGACTAAAAAAGACAGATAGTAGTTCGTAAAAAAGACTGTTGGCAATTTTGTTTAATGTGATAATAATTATTCATATAATAGTAGTAAGATTAAACATATTAATGGTATTTAAAATAATTATTTATTTGCCTCATTTTCTTCCCGTTCCGACCCTGAAAAGAAACCTGTATAGGACCACTTCGTTGTGTCTGTCTGTGTGTTTATCTTGGTTTAGACACGTGCGAAGGAAGAAATATAACCTTGCGAACGCTGTCTTAAGAGACCTTGGACTTGGCTGTCTAGACTCATCGCTTATTGCAAGCTTGCTATCAGTATTTTTTTTACATAATAATATTCAGATTATATCAGCAGTGTCTTCATACCCGAAAAACAATGATAATGATCTTTTTTTTTGTAGCAAATTTTGTTGTTTTTATCATGCCTCCATTTGCTGAACTTAGTAGTAGATTAAATAATATTTTTGTTTACTTAAGCGACGCATTTCGATTGTATTGCACCGAATATCAATCCAAATCCAATTATCAGTTAGGTCTTACAACTATTAACGCCTGATATATCAGATTATTAACTGCATAACAACCGCTATTAGTGAATTAATTTTAAAGATTATCTCCCACTATATATGTTTAGTCAGACGTCCGGGTGTATGTATGTGGCCATGGGGGCACAGGTCAGGGGATGACATTTTGAGCCGCCTGTCACTCTAGCAGAAGTAGGCAGAGGATTCGGCGCGACTCGTGCCACCTTTTCGAGAGCATAATGAGAACAAGATGATTCCGTAACCGAACGAAGGAACCGGAGATGACCCTGAATCAGCCGAATATACTTTAGGTGTCCAACTTGTGCTTTAGATATATATAGTGTATATGTATATATAGCAGGTTAAAAGATAACTGTTTGGAAAAACATGCAAATACTTTAATTACCCACATATAACGGCACTAACAAACATATTTTTATCAGTTCGCTGGCTCTTGAATGTGAGAAACATTTAAGATTTTAATGAATCTAAAGATTTTAATGAATTCCGGGTTAATGTTTCATATTGTTCCGTTCTTGAGTTATACAATATACCTATTTAAGTATATTAATAAGGAATTACTTGTACGTACTAGGTAGGTACATATTAGGTATTATTTTTTCTGCGACGTACGTAACCCTTCATTCAACACAGTGTAATTCTTTTTTCACCCCATTCTACACAACGCTAACCATGGTAAGCATAGCTTAACTAGCTTGTTGCGCGCCCCCTGCATAGCACTCGAATGCTCTACCGCTACGCCACGGAGGTCGCTTGAAGGACATCATCTTCATCCCAGTTTCAATCACGATTGCACACAAAACTCGCACAACTCCATTATTTGGTTTACTTTAACATTTAAAAGAGCCACTGTTATCTGACCCGTGGGACCAACCCGTGAGAAAAACTGGTTGATTCGAATTTCACGAATTCGTTTACATCCGATTCAGAATTTAGTCCAGGGCCTCAATTCCGCTGAAGCAAAAACACTGTCATAACACAGACACGCCTAAAAATCCATTTAATTTTAAGCTTTAAATCAATGTTGTTAAAGTCTGAAATTATAAGGTTTTTTGCAGAGTGAATAAAAAGTATAACTCTTTTCATTACATTTTTTAATTTAGGCGTATAGATCAAAGTCTAAAATTTGATGACATTTTTTTAAATTGTGTCTGTGGTATGACAATGGTTTTGCTTCTTCCGGGGACGAGTTGGGAACTCTGTGGTCACCCGAGGAGAGGGCCAGATCGAGAGAGATGACTCTGGGTCGGCCGTGGTGCGAGGGATATGCCTGTCAACCTCACCTTCGGCAACCAAAAACGACCCACAGGCGGCGTGCGTTTTGGTCGGTTCGAGTCCGACATAACCTCTTCCACCGGCTCTGGTGGGGGTGTATCCGTGGGGATTCTGCGCACGTAAAAAAAACATCAAACAGATATATACAGGCCAGACTCAGCCACAGAAGCACGGCAATAGGCTCCCCCTATTACGTGGAACCGAAATAAATGATTGGTGAAATGTGGGTGTTAATTCACCTCTGCCTAACCCTTCGGGGATAAAGGCGTGATTATATGTATGTATGTATGTTGCAGAGTGAATGAAAAAGTGTAATATAACTCTTTCCATTTCATTTTGGAATTTAAGCGTATAGAATAAAGTCAAATTTAATGACGTTTTTTGGCAGTGCTTTTGGTTTAACAGTGGTTTTGCTTCAGCAGAATCCAGGGCCAGAAGGAAGAAAGTATCTTATAAATTAGACTAGATTATGTACTGAAATCACTAATTCAATTAGAATACTTTCTTTTTTGGCTTCGCGGCACTCTGGTATAAAGAAAATAGGTAGCTACAAGATATTTGATTATATAAGAATCCGAACTAAGAATACAATTGTATTGCTTCTGTAATCAAGACCGTAATGAATGAAACAATTATGGGAAACCTGAACAAAGGCAACGAGTATATACATTTTCTGTTTACATGTATATTTAATTAAACTGCTTACTTTACTGATATAACGGTTTTATTGACATTTTACGTACGCCTCTGAAATTAATGTAGTAGACAGGTATAAAATATCCATGGGTTTGGTATAATATTATACATATAACATATCCGTACGTGTATCAAAATCATAATATTATTATGATACACCCACGGAAAATTTACTGTCGCAATTGGTGCAATGTTATTGTAGTATTCCGAACCATCATCACCATCAATCAATAGCTTAACGGTAACGATAAGTGGGGGAAACTAGGAATGAAATTCCGTTTTGTTACCCCGTGGGGATTGTATGATCATTTTTTCAAATCAATTTCTAGTTAATGGGGGCAAAATCTGTGGGGAATAGTGGGAATAATCTGATTGGATGAGGATCTGGTGCAAGTTTCCCTCCAAGCTTTTCCCTAAGCCATGAATTGTAAAGCCGAACAGCCTCACAATAACTAGGGGCGTTTCCGCGAGCAGCAACTAGTTTATATTGTCTGAAGTAGCTACCTTTGGGTGATCATTACCTTAGTTATGCTATATGTATTGCAAATTTGCTTCCAATAGTTTAAAAATAATAATAATAATATAATGTAATATTGCAAAAGCATCCTTACATCATCCACGTGGGGACGGAGAAAGAATACAACTATCACCACCCCACCTCATCCGAAGGGTATCGTAAGAGGCGATCAACGAAAAAATACGCAGACGATATCACTGCGAGAGAAAGAAAACTCGAATAAAACCCTGTATCAATCCGTATGGCCAGCATGGAAACAGTAGGCCAAAGCCTCCCATTCCTCCCAACATTGGAAGAGGTATATGTCCAGCAGTGAAATGCGATAGGCTAATTGACTCATTGCAAAAGCATATAAAAACTATTTAAACATCTGTTTTCGAGTGGCTTTCGGCCATCTAGATTCAGTCTGTTAGGCTGACAAGGGCGTTGCATGTCGCCGTTATAGTGCGTCTAATTATAGTATCTTACGAGTACGACAAACAGACCTAAGTGCAGTTAGATGTAATATTTCTACTGATATAGGTAAGTAGATTCCTCATTTTGATAGAATAATTTACACTCGATACAGCAGCTGTATATATCAGAGGGTCGAAAACTTATTTGTAAGTACTGAGCAATCAATAAATTTATGTAGACTAGACGAGCTGAAAACTATGTCACGTATCCGAAGATAAGGGGGGAAGGAATTTTCTACGGGAGACAGGAACTAGATCATCATCATCATGTCAGCCACACATAGTCCACTGCTGAATATAGGCCTCTCCCACGGATTTCCAGAATGACCGATCTAAAAGCAGCCCGCATCCAGCGCTCCCGGCGACCTTGATGAGGTCGTCCTTCCACCTGGCCGTTGGGCGTCCTACGCTACGTTTGCCCGTACGCGGTCGCCATTCCAGAACTTTTTGCTCCACCTGCCATCTGTTCTGCGCGCTATGTGTCCCCCCCCATTGCCACTTCAACGAGCTAATCCGCTGGGCTACGTCGGTTACTTTTGTTCTCCTGTTTGTTCTGACGCGATCACTTAGGGAAATACCGAGCATAGCCCTCTCCATAGCTCGTTGAGACTGTGTGGCTTCCGGCATAGAATAGGATCACACCATCTCTTTTCGTGGATGTCGTAAGAGGCGACTAAGAGAACACCAAAGGATGGGCGGCGGCGTCCTTTGTGATATATCCTTACTTAATACCGCGCTCGCCAACCCGTTTGCCAAGCGTGGCGAGTATGGCAAAACCTCCAAATGGACAACAGGAACTAGATGACACTTATATTAATAAACAAAGCGCGCCTTTTTGTAATCCTCTGTAAGAAAAATACGCAATAAGTAGGAATTTAGTGATGACAGTTTGATAACCATTGCGATACTTACCATATTTTTAATCAGTAGGTACAGCCAGCCTGAAAGTTTACGTAGAAACACAGAACTAATAATTGTACTATACGTGTAGAAGTCATTTGTAAGAAGATGTAGTTTCTGTACAGATTTACGAAGCAAGAAAACCAAAGATTGCTAGATATTCTATGAATCCAAAGATACTGAACAAACGCGCATACTTGTAGGTATTAATTTACATAATTTATCTGCTTACTCAAATACAAATAAGTATGGAACACTTGTCGTCACTCGTCAGGTAGGCGAACGTGATTTTAATTCTATCTTTAGGACGATTATTTCAATTTTTTTCATGTCTTCGGTTATTGCCATCAAAAATATGCGATCGATTTCGACTCGAACTAAGATCTGTCTAATAAGGGCGCGCCGCCGTAGTAGCGGCGGTAAGACCCATCATGAGGGAGTGGCTAGAGAGGCCACACGGCAGCCTCTCGTACCGTCTGACGCAGATGATCACCGAGCACGGATGCTTCGGAAAGTATCTGCGTCGGATGGAGAAAGAGCCAACCTCCGAGTGCCATCAATGCGACGCGAGCGAGGACTCAGGTCCGCACTCTCTCACCGAGTGTCCGGCGTGGGAGATGCCGAGGCGGGAGCTTGTGGCGGCCCTGGGAGTGAGGGTTCTCACGCTCTCCGCCTTGCTCGCGGCAATGGTCCGCTGCGCGGATGCATGGGCGGCCGGCGGCGCCTCCTTCTGCGAGTAAGTAATGCTCGTGAAGGAGGAGGCAGGGCGGGAGCGGCAGCGGGAGCGACGACGGATCGCAAGCCAAGCTGCCCGCGTACGAAGGCAACTCGGGCGTCTGAGGTCGATGAACGACCTCCGCCCCCCATGAGCGCCGGCCTGGGGGCGACAGGTGGAGCCGCCTGTCACCCTAGCAGAAGCAGGCCGGGGCGGTAGCGCGCCTGGCGCGTCCCCGTTTACCGGGAACGAGTTGGGGACTCTGTAGTCCCCACACACCCGAGAAGAGGGCTAGATCGTGAGAGATGGCCCTGGGTCGGCCGGGGTGCGAGGGATATGCCTGTCAACCTCACCTTCGGCAACCATAACGACCCACAGGCGGCGTGCGTTTTAGTCGGTTCGAGTCCGACATAACCTCTCCCACCGGCTCCGGTGGGGAGGTATCCGTGGGGATTTTGCGCACGTAAAAAAAAAGAAAAAAAAAGATCTGTCTAATAAAAACAACCGCATAATAATCAGTTCAGTACACTTTATGTTCATTGCGAATAAATTCAATGAAAATTTTCAGAATCGTAACTTTTTATTACTCCAATGTTCTGTAGGTACATTGGAGTAAAAATAGTTACAGTTACAGACACAATTAATTTATAATTTTATTATATTGTAGATATGATAGAAACTCTTCAAAATATAAAGTTAAACATGTAATATAATGTGTAAACAATAATAAAAAGTACTTACTGTTCGTTTTGCGAAACGTTTTTATGGTGGCATTAACCCAGTCTGTGTTGATAAAGAATCAGTGTTGCCATGTTGCTTAAACACACAAAACAATGTTCTCTTGAAGGCCGTACGTTACCTGAACGGGCGTTAATTATTTTCTCGTCACGTTATGATGTCCATTATGTTTAGAAATAAATAACTAGTCTGCGTAAATTCCGGTTTAGATTTTAATTATTTTGTACGGAATCTTAATAACTTTTCTAAAATAAAAATGACTTAAGTTACATTTTTATATTTACAGTAAACATTCTGTCTAAATTGAACTTGAGCATTCCTTTTTATATACATGTATAGTATACGTCAATATGACTTCACCTCGCCTGATGGCAAGCTGAGCTTGACGGCCTCATCAGATGCCTTTTCACTCCTCCTCAAGGAAAGGTAGGAAAAAAAATTTTTGCGTTAGAAACAGACACTCGTAATTTTATTTCTTTGTAGAGATTATATTATGTAGGTACCTAGTTCTGGTTTTCTTAATGGTTGCAAAAATAATTTATGCGACTTTGATATTTTGCTTCTTGCTACACAGCGGAGTAAATTAACTGCATATAATTCCCGACAAAGTAGAATTTGAACCTCCACATCTCTTCCCATGCGGTGTCGTACAAGGCGACTAAGTGATAGGGCTGCTTAACATCAGATAGAGATATACAGCCCAGACTCAGCCTCAGATGCATGGCTTGAGTCAACAATAGTGCCCGGAAGACTGCAATAGGCTTATCTCCGTGAGACCTAATTCAATGGCTGGTGAAATGTGGGTGTTTATGTGCACACGGTCCACTTGATGGAAAGTGGTTACCGTGGCCTATGGACATGTGCAAAACCAATCGCGCTGCCTATCCTTTAAGCACAAGAGTTTCTGTGCCGTTCAGTGTAAAAAACAAAGCAGGACAAGCTTTTGGTCTCTTTTTAGTAATTGCTACTATAAACTAAAATAGGGTAGTAGGTACCAAGTACTAAGTCCTACTATCATTAAATCATTAGTGACACCATTAATTTAAGCAAATATCCATCCATGACCTTGAGTCTGGCTAAAGTCATCATCATTATTATTATTGAATCCCCATGACACCAGCGGTAATTTCAAGAGTATTATTCTATGTATGTACTCGTACATGAAACTACGTGCTACAAACAATTTTCAGTCAATTAACTCTTGTTGAACAATTGACATCCACAATGTGCCTAGTCAACTAGTAGGTAATGAATTTTAATATAGCCCTGAGCTAGACAAGGAATGATATTAATCACTCGTTCACACATTGAGTGGGTTTCAATCTGTATCAATAAGTCCTGCTACAAGGCAGCGCCGGCACGTGCGACGCTACACAATGCTACTTATGCTACACACGTGACGTTAGAAGTCTTGGTTTTTTTTATACCACTAAGGTGGCAGACAAGCACTCTGCCCACTTGATGGAAAGTGGTTACCGTGGCCTATGGACGTTTGTAACACCAGAGGAGTCACAGTCGCGCTGCCAACCCTGTAAGTAGAGAGTTTCTGTGCCGTCAGTGTAGAAGACAAAGCAGGACAG
This sequence comes from Eilema griseolum, assembly GCA_963662185.1. Lineage (NCBI taxonomy): Eukaryota > Metazoa > Arthropoda > Insecta > Lepidoptera > Erebidae > Eilema > Eilema griseolum. The sequence continues at coordinate 10,251,119 of OY759239.1, read as the reverse complement.
TCTTCCCACTGACAGCACAAATCCTCCAGCGAGCTCTGGCTACCCTACTCACCGCTGGGAACACAACACGAAGTTATTATATAGCCGCGGTATTCTGTAGGGCGGTGGTACTTCCCCAGTCTGACTGCTCAATTGGGCCGAAATACCGCCGTGTCCTACCTCCTAAAGACATTTTAGTACAGTCAGCATCAGATAGTTCTTGACTCGAAAAGTACTCAAAATGATCTTAATATATACCGTTGATGTTACTACATACGTATCAAAGTTCACACTAGGTACTCATTTCAAACCAGTTCTTAAAGAAAAGACACAGACAGGGTCGACAGCATGAGTGTGATTCCTCTGGTGTTACACACGTCTATAGGCCATGGTAACCACTTTACATCAGGTGTGACGTGTTCTTGTCTCCCACATAAGTGGTATTAAAAAGTAGGCACTATTCTACATTAAAAATCACACTGTGCAGAATATACGAGCAAGAACCAAGCGGTTCGGAGACTTTTCTTTGCCGCACCACCAAGACCTGGAATTCATTTCCAGCACACGTGTTTCCTTCTTCCTACAGTCCCGTAGCCTTTAAGCGGGTGTGAAAAAGCATCTAATGAGGCCGCCAAGCTGAGTGCCATTGTAACATTACTTAGTGTCTGTAATGGTGACCCTCTTGCCTGAGACTTTGCCTTTAGCTTACCATCAGGCGAGGTGAAGTCAAGTTGGCGTGTCCTAAATAAAAAAAATGAAAAAAAAAAACACATCGAAAAAATAAATATGTTGCTTGGTCCTTTAATTGGGATGTTGATTCAAGCGTCGTGTCTGAGTACCAATGATTGGCAAAGAACTCTGACTTATTACAGAAATGATCTAAGGTCCCCCGAGACGACAACGTGTGAATGTAAACCTATCGCCTGTACATTATTACCGATGCCCGATGTAACCTTCCTTATATGTCTATTGTTTCAGATTTGGAACCTGCGAACGCCGAAACCGCGAAACGAAATAGCTTTCTAGTCAAATAAATCACATATTTTATACAAAAAACATGAAATAATAAAATAAGAAAGTGTTATATCACAATATTTAGTTGGTAATAAATAGTAGTTAATTAAGCATAAACATGCAGATTTTGAAAGCACGTTACGCGTTGAGAGGGAGCGCATCACAGTTCCAAGCATGGAGCAACACGAAGTCAAGATCTGCAGCCACGGTGAGTTGCACATTCTCTACTTTCTTTACCCCTTTTTTATTTCAGCAGAAAGTTTCCGCGTACATTTCTGTATATTGTTACGTGCACGGGGTACAATTAAATGCCGTTTACTCAACGAAGAGATTTATTAGCTCATCACAACAATTAAATCACTAGTACACACAGTACTCTTCAACAGTTCCAGTCGCTCAGTAGTTCACAGTAGTCCACAGTCGTTGCTCAGGTCGCAGGTAGAATCTTCTTAGGTCGCTTAAGCTCGCTGTGTTCGTTATCGATCTCAAAGACAGAATGACCCGTGTCGCTGTGCGAGCGTGTTTTTATACCTCTCAATTAGGAGGGTCGAATCATCTAGAAAATTCGCGAGCCATAAATACCTATTCTCTTTTGAAGTTCGCCGCCGTCGCTGACCTTTCGAGTTCATTCTCGATATTTACCTATTGTTTGTTTTTTTATTCAAAAGAGTAGGTACTCGTAGGTAGGTTGTGACTTTGTGTTGACGATTCTAAATTTTTTTATGCCAATCGGTAGAGTACCTCGTCACTAACAATACGTTTTTATTTCTTGAAGATTCGATTATTAGTTTTCGAGATATCGACGTCTGTCGTAACAATATAAAACAGCCCCACAACCAACCAGTAGTACCCACTTACCGGTAGTATTTATGTAGTGACGGTGTACGGAACACCAACAAGATTTTAGAGACCCGGGCTGACGTATGAGGCTCAAGAGGCTTTCATTTTAGATTTCGGTGTTTCAAACAGTTTTCGCTCTCGTAATATCCTAAATGTCAAATAAAAATGGTGGTTCCCAGCAGATTAGAATTTGGACCACCCTATCTCTTCCCAGGCAGTGTCGTACAAGGCGACTGTTTATCAGACAGATATATACAGCCCAGACTCAGCCTCAGATGCATGGCTCGAGTAAAAAAATATGCCTCTACCGTTCCCATACAGGAGATGCTGAGACAACTCGACTCTTTGAATATCTGAGTCAGGCGGCAGATGATGCGCAGGAGCGATTTCCGAATGCCGAAATGGTATTTTTGGGGGATTTTAACGCCCACCACGAGATCTGGTTGGGCTCCTCCAAAACAGACCATGCGGGAAGAGCCGCCCACGCATTTGCTCTGGCGCACGGCCTGACCCAATTGGTGCACGAGGTCACTAGGATACCAAGAAGGTCGGGCCTAGTACCTTCTCTGCTAGACCTTCTGCTGACGAGTGATCCGGACCAGTACAGTGTATCGGTGCGAGCCGCTTTAGGCAACTCCGACCACTGCCTGGTCTGTTCCACAGTTCCTATTATAGCGCCCCCACGACCTATGCAGGGGAAGCGGCGTCTCTGGCACTACTCGTCAGCGGACTGGGATGGACTTCGTGACTATTTTGCGTCCATCCCGTGGGTTGAGCGCTGCTTTGAAGGTAAGAACCCATCGGATTGTGCTACTGCTGTCGCCGGTGAGATCGGTCTGGGTATGGAATACTATATCTCATACACCGATGTCACCGGTGACCGCGGGGTGCGCCCTTGGTTCGGGCGCGAGTGCGCGGAAGCTGTTGAACAAAAACAGTCTGCGTACCGCGCTTGGGTAAGGGCGCGCGCCACGCGCCATCCCAATCTGGGCCACTTCAAGGCGGCGTACAACAGAGCCACAAAGGTCTGTAGAAGGGCCTACGTCAGAGCGGATGCCCTGCGCATAGCGCGGCTTGGTCAAGAGCTAGTGATGCATCCCACGGGAAGCCGTGGCTACTGGCGACTGGCTAAAGCCGTGCAAGCCAACTTCTGTCAGCCTTCGCTGCCTCCGCTGCGTAACCCTGATGGATCCCTGGCCCATGAGCCGCAAGAGAAGGCAAATCTGCTGGCTAATCTCTTTGCGGCCAACTCCCGAATCGATTATTGTGGTACGCAGCCACCAACACTACCCGACAGTGACCACGCGATGCCTGATATCCATATCAGGCAACGCGATGTCCGTGCAGTGCTGCAATCACTCGATGTCCGGAAAGCCAGTGGTCCGGATGGTATTCCAGCGGTAGTTTTGAAAAAATGTGCGGCGGAGTTGTCTCCAATGCTTACGCGCCTGTACCGGCTATCCTACAGTTCGGGTACAGTGCCTTTGCCTTGGAAAGAGGCGAATGTTCAGCCGATTCCCAAGAAGGGGAATCGCTCGGAGCCAGCCAACTATCGACCCATAGCCGTCACCTCAGTGCTGTGCAAAGTGTTCGAGCACATAATTAACAAACAGCTCATGCGGCACCTAGAGGATCACTCCTTAATTAATGACCGGCAATATGGCTTCAGACCGAAACGGTCAACGGGTGATCTTCTAGCATACGTTACCCATCTTTGGGGTGAGGCTATGGACAAGCACGGCGAGTCACTGGCAATTAGTCTTGACATCGCCAAAGCTTTCGATAGAGTCTGGCACAAATCGCTTCTTTCCAAGCTACCTGCCTTTGGTCTGCCTTCTAGGCTGTGCAACTGGGTTGCTAGCTTCTTGCAGGGGCGCCGTATTCGCGTCCTTTGTGTCGGACGAGCTTCGGAGTTTCTGCAGGTTAATGCTGGCGTGCCCCAGGGGTCCGTCTTATCACCCACTCTCTTTCTTCTGCATATCAACGACATGCTGTCTACCGGCAATGTTCATTGTTATGCAGACGATAGCACATTACATGGGAGTTATCATGGACATCCTGCGGCCAAGCAGTCAGATATCGCAGAGAAAAGGCAGCTTCTTGTCACTGAGCTTGACGGGATCCTGAATCACATTTCTCAATGGGGCTCTGAGAACCTGGTTGAGTTCAATGCCAAGAAGACGCAGGCATGTGCGTTCACAGCAAAAATATCTTCTTTCCTTCCCCTCCCCACTCTTCAGAGCACGCCACTGCCACTGCAGGACAATCTCAATATCCTAGGTATGGATGTTCGCTGCAACCTGAATAACAAAAACTACATCGAAAGCATAATCAAAACAGCCTCACGAAAACTCGGAGTCCTGAACAGAGTGAGACGATTTTTCACGCCGGAGCAGCGGTGTCTTCTATACAAGACACAAATTCGCTCCTGTGTGGAGTACTGCTCGCATCTCTGGGATGGTTCAGCAAAGTACTTACTAGATGCTCTCGACAGGTTGCAGCGACGTGCGGTCCGCATCATTGGGAATCCCGAGATCACGAACACCCTAGAACCTTTACAGCTGCGTAGAGATGTTGCGTCCATGGCTGTATTTTACCGTCTGTACCATGGGGAGTGTTCTGATGAGCTCTTCCAATTAGTCCCACCCTCTCCTTTTCTACACAGGACAACGCGTGCAGGTCTTAGATGTCATCCGCACACGGTGCAAAACATCCGATCAAGAACCAAGCGGTTCGGAGACTCTTTCCTCTGTCGCACCATTAAGGCCTGGAATTCATTACCAGCTCACGTGTTTCCTTCTTCCTACAGTCCCGGGTCCTTTAAGCGAGGCGTGAAAAAGCATATGATAAGGCCGTCAAGCTGAGTGTCACCATTGTCACACGGTAAGTGTAAGTAATGGTGACCCTCTTTTCTGGGACTTTGCCTTCAGCTTACCATCAGGCAAGGCGAAGTCCAATTGACGTGTCCTATATAAAAAAAAAAAAAAAAAAAAAATATGCTCCGGGCACTATACGGCAATAGTGGGACCGAATTTAATGATTAGTGAAATGTAGGTGTTAATTCACCTCTGCCTAACCCTCCGGGGATAAAAGCGTGATTATATGTATGTATGTATGAATAGGAAAGCGGGCTCTAGAGATAACCAAGACAATGCTCGAATGAAGAGGAGAAAACTCAGACCCACTCGATATAGGTAAGACTGTTTCTGTTTGTGAAAGGTCTAGGACGTCGCGTCCTAGAAGATAAATCTTTTATCATGCGTTTGAAGGATAAATTGCACTGCAATCTGAAGTTTGCCTTTGACATGGAAAGGGACTGGGCTGTTCTGCTCATATCTGAGATCGTGCCTGCAGTTCTCTTCGACTTCTCTTCTTTCCCATTTTTCATAAAATAAGTCTAAATAACACAAAATGAATTGCGATAAGTTTAAAAACAAAAACCCGACTACTGAAAAATCACGCTCTAAAAAGTATTAAACAAGAAAATATCAAATATCCTATTTTATTTTCTTGTAAATATTAGTTTATATCGTTATATATTATTCTAACACTGTAGTTACATTACTATTGTAGCTTAAATAGAACTTTAATGTATTAAAAAAACATACATCTAAAAAGTATATAATTTAATACCTATACTAATTTTTAGAGCATGAATTTTCTGTAGTCGTGATTTCATTTGTCCAGTTCTAAGTAGTTCCAAGAGCTATGAGCGAATAGATGAAACTACATAGGTAGGTACATACATTATATAAATACCCTGTCAAAATCATAACCCTTCTTTGACTTCACTGTGGTCGGGTAATAAAATTATAAACAATTTTATTTCAATGTGTAAAATTTACGTAAACTTCCAACAATATCAAATGTGACTAAGTTTACCATACGCTATCACTGTTGATTATAAGTTCACAAAACCAGACGTTGTTAAGCAGTCTCCTAATATTACCTTTCCGTTGCAATATTTATAAACTTGAATCATCTTTGCCAACCTGTTTCACATTATGGCGTGTCGGTCGATAGTTTAAACCGCAGCGTAATTGCAGTAGTCTGGGTTTTTCTATGCACTTACCTATACCTATCTAAATATGTATGTATCTATGTAAATTAGGTTTTTTCTATATACATGACATATAGTAAGAGTGTTTATTCTTATATTAGAATACAACATTTCTATGCACTTACCTATGGCATATTTGGCTTCAAGCTCTTCTGTCATCTAACGTAGGGACTATGTTAGATGACACTACCTTCCGTATCGCGACGTGCCTTCGCTTAGGTGCGCCGTGTGTTTCTCCGCATTAATGCCGTGGTGGAGAAGCAGTTGACCGACTCGGACACCATGGCCTATCGTGCTGAAGGAGCGCTTCCACGTCACGTCAGCCTCAACGACATAATCCGCCGTGCTCTTGTCACCGCCCGCCGGTGTGCCGGCTGTGCTTGAACCATACGATGTGGCGCGCGACGATGGCAAGAGATCGGATGGTATGTCATTAATGCCATGGAGAATGGGTAGAATTCTGGTGTGGGACGCAAAATGCGTCGATATCATTGCCCCTACCCATATACCTGGCACGGCTGGCTGTGCCGGTGCTGCTGCAGCTTCTGCAGAGGCTCTTAAGTGGCGCAAGTATTCAAATGTCATTGGTGATTATGAATTTGTGCCATTTGGAGTAGAAACGTTTGGGCCGTGTGTTCTTCAGGGAGATTGCGAAGCGTATGGGCGACGCTTCTCGTGATCAGAGGGCTCGCCTCATCTTAGGTCAGAGAATGAGCATTGCCATACAACGTGGCAATGCTGCCAGTCTTCTAGGAACGCTACCACAAGAGGCATGCGATGCGGAGGAATTCCACGACGCATTTAACTTTTGTTTTAATTTAATTATTATTTTTTATTAATGTAAATATTAGCATAGATTTAAAATAGATTAAGTGTAAATAGGCAAAATACCCTATACCTACCTAAATATTATGTATGTATCTATGTAAATTATATTTATCTCTATGTACATGACTGTAGTAAGTGTTTATTGTTATATTAGAATACAACACAATCTTGCACAATCTCTGCAAAGTATCATGGTTTGTGCTCAGATGAATTGTTTGACATGATGCCCACAGCTACATTCTATCATCGCATCTCTCGCCATGGGCAGGGAATTCATCCCCACACATTGCGAACTGAGACGGTGCGTACTGTGCGGTATGAAGGAAACTGAGAAAGAGGATGATTAATACAAACGGTGATATCATGCGAGTAAAAACTAAAAACTCATTAAAAGTATACTTAGTCTGGCCATAAATACTGTTACAATTAAAATAAGAAAGATATTACATTTGAATTTGGAATCTGTCATTTTTATACGATTGTCCATTGTGTTTTCTAATTTTGGCGCCAATACATTGTACAATATTTTGCTATATTAAAATGGAGTGGGGTGATAAAGAAAACCGAATCGCTGTGATTGCATTACACAAAGTTGGTATGGAGCCGAATGTAATTTTTAAAACTCTCCATACGCTTGGTATTAGTCAAATGTTTGTGTACCGGGCTATTAATAGGTACAATGAGACCTCCTCTGTTTGTGACAGAAAAAGATCTGGCCGTCCATGTAGTGTTCGTACGAGAAAGGTGGTCAAAGCAGTAAGGGAAAAAATTCGAAGAAATCCTCTCCGAAAGCAAAAGATTTTATCTCGGGAGATGAAAATAGCACCCATTACCATGTCGCGCATTTTAAAAGATGACTTAGGACTTGCAGCCTATAAGAGACGCACTGGTCATTTTTTAACTGATAATTTAAAAAGAATAGGGTGGTAAAATCGAAGCAACTACTGAAGCGGTACGCAAAGGGAGGTCACAGAAAAATTTTGTTTACGGATGAGAAAATCTTTACAATTGAGCAACATTTTAACAAACAATATGACCGTATTTATGCTCAAAGCTCTAAGGAAGCTTCCCAATTAGTCGACAGAGTGCAACGTGGGCATTATCCGACTTCAGTGATGGTTTGGTGGGTGTTAGCTATGAAGGAGTGACAGCCATATTTTTGTGAAAAAGGTATCAAAACATCGGCACAAGTGTATCAAGATACCATTCTTGAGAAGGTAGTTAAACCCCTTAACAACACCATGTTCAATAACCAAGTATGGTCCTTTTATTTATGGTCAGTTTTAGAGAGTATTGCTTGCTTGCTCTAAACGCCATGATAATTTGGAGTCCCTAAAACAATCCATACGATTGGCAGTGAAGAATTTTCCCATGGAAAGAGTGCGTGCTTCTATTGATAACTGGCCTCAACGTTTAAAGGACTGTGTTGCAGCCAATGGAGACCACTTCGAATAAGCTTTTAATATTTTAAATTGTTTTATATTTATGTATTAAACTAACACACTGTAAAAGTAATAAATATTATTTGCAATAAAAAAAAATGTTTTTTCTTCGTAACAATATTTATGGCTAGACTAGGTATATACAATAAGAAAAGAACCTAGTAAGAACATATTATTCAATATTTATAAACCTCTTGACACGATTAACATACTGCATAACAAGATTACTGCTTATATGAACGTATCTTTATGATGTAACATAACTTTATTAGTCAGTTATTACAGCAGTTATTACGTTAGCTGTTGAGGTCAAATATTACCAGCAAAAGTAACTGTGATCAAGTTGAACCGAACTGCGTTATCTAGTTCGTATTACTTAAATCAATGTGCGCAACAACTTCGAGTGAACAAAATCAGTAAGGTGGTGCCAGCCATACGTAATTTCTTCTTATTCTGTCGTGTCGACGGCATTTTTTTTTAAATATAGAACTCATCAATTAGACTTCGCCTTGCCTGATGGTAAGCTGAAGGCAAAGTCTCAGAAAAGAGGGTCACCATTACTTACACAGGTCACAATGGTGACACTCAGCTTGACGGCCATCATATGCTTTTTCACGCCCGCTTAAAGGACCCGGGATAGGCATATCATTTGTAAGATTTTGTTTGTCAAATGAATGAATTGAAAAAAAAAATGTGCAGCCACCTTGATAACACCGAGCACTGAGTTCCTCCGGTGTACCTATGTGTGGGCAAGTACTCACAGTACCTACACGTTAACAGGTGGGTCATTCCATTAGTCTACATAATTTTATGATTTATGACTTTATGAGTCGTGTGAACTATTTGCATACATTTCAATGAGCGGAACAAGCTTGTATAGCAAGCCAATTTCAGACAATAAAACCATGCCCAATAATACCTCTCCGAAATAAAAAAGAGTGAAAATATTGATATTTTACTCTGGACATGTTTTATCAAAAAGTTTACTAATCCAGAATTACAATCTCCTAGATTCTTTGTGGATTATATTACTCGGAAACTTGAGAAAACCAAAACATTACCTGTTCTTTCCTTACATTGTGCACATTAACCGGAGGTAAACCACCACCCAGGTCCCAGAGAGTGATTCTGATCAGTTCTACTCCGATATAACCACTTTATCATACCCAGGGTGAAGTGGTACCTGGATATTTTCAAACGGGAAAATACGTCGAAGTCCCAAAAAATTACCCAAGAGAAGTAACTGATAAGTCAGCTAATCCGTATATTATTTGTTATATAACAATAGCTGACATTACTGAATCATGGTAGCAGAAATAGCGTAAGTTTCAATATTTCAATCAATCAATCATTCAATTAGCCCACTGCTGAACATAGGCCTATCCCAATGAGCGCCATTTTTTCCGATCCTTTGCCTTCCGCATCCAGTCTGTCCCAGCTACCTTTTTTAGGTCGTCAGTCCATCTGGCTAGGGGGCATCCTACCTTCCGTTTGCCTTCTCGCGGTCTCCACTCTAGGACTCGTTTGCTCCAACGTCCATCGCTCCTTCGACAATATTTAATCATAATTAATTATTGTTATTGTCAATAAAGTAATTATCTAATCGACGAATTCCACGGCTTATTCCAATAAAGATTATACTTTTGTTTTTATCCTTCAAGAATGCTGACTTTGATGGATCGTGGTCTTCTGTGAACTCTTAGGCCGACGAACTGATAGCTGGAACCGACTCCTGTAGCGTAAATGGGAGGCCTAGGTTCAATATTGAGTTGCGAAGGAGGATGACTGGATTGATAGGGTTTTTTGTAGTTAAGTAGGGATATAGAGGAGGTAGGACACGACGATATTTTCGTTCAGTTGAGCAGTCTACTGGGGAAGTACCTCCGTCCTACAGAATACCGCGGCCATAATAACCTCGTGTTGTTTTCCCGGTGGTGAATAGGGTAGCCAGAGCTCACTGGAGGGTTTTTGTGCTGTCAGTGGTAAGACCAAAAGTAATAATAATAATAAAAAAATTATCGACAGTAAGAATATACATTGTTAACTAATCTAGGTTCAACATATTTTAATACAGTGTATAATGAGCGTCCACACTCCACAGTATAGTTGGCGCCCACACTCCACAGTATAGTTGGCGCTGTTATAGGTGGTAGGTATATCATATCACATTAGGTAGTAACATAATTATATTAACAAAAATCAATGAACCCTGTCTCTTTAACTAGGATATCCTGTGTCTTAGGAGACAGTTTTCGGCTAAATTATTTATACAATATTCGTTTCCCAGTGAACAGTCAACAGTCGCCTGACCCTATTTATGTAAAGTCTTTTACACTGACGGCACAGAAACTCTCAATGCTTGCAGGATTGGCAGCGCGAGTGTGACTTTCTTGATTTTGCACACATCCATAGGCCACGATGACCACTTTCCATCAGGTGGGCCGTGTGCTTGTCTGCCAACCAAGTGGTATAAAAAATGTAAATATAGAACGCTGCGTATCAGTATGCCAATCGGAGTATGTGGGGACAATAACTAATTAATTGTAGGAATAAAAACAAAAAATAAAAATACGAAAAAAAATATATAAAAACCTACCCTATAAAAACCTATAAAAACCTTTATACGTCTTACTTTGACTTTAGTTTTTTATATGTTTGCGTAATTTGCTTTCGACTTAATATAATTTTCCTTATAGCAAAGACCTGTTGTAACATAAAACTGTAAAATAGTATGTATATGCAAATATTAACCTGTTTAAAATTAAAACAAAATAATGTTTTAGGTTTTGAATTTATTCAATTTGTAGGGTTCTTTTTTTTATACCACTTAGTTGTCAACCAAGCACACGGCCCACCTGATGGAAAGTGGTTACCGTGGCCTATGGACGTTTGTAACACCAGAGGAGTCACAGTCGCGCTGCCAACCCTGTAAGTACAGAGTTTCTGTGCCGTCAGTAGAAGACAAAGCAGGACAAGCCTATAGTCTTCCACTGACAGCACAAACTCTCCAGTGAGCTCTGGCTATCCTACTCACCGCTGGGGACACAACACGAAGTTATTATAGCCGCGGTATTCTGTAGGGCGGAGGTACTTCCCCAGTCGGACTGCTCAATTGGGCGGAAATACCGCCGCGTCCTACCTCCTTGTACTTGGTTCTGTACTTCAAGAGGAAAAAAACGGAACCCTTATAACGGATCACTTCGTTGTCCGTCTGTATGTCTGTCTGTTAAGACCTTTTTCTCAGGAACGCGTGGAGGTAGGTATCAAGTTGAAATTCATACGACATACTCAAGCTTATAACTATTATATTGGAACTATCCAAATATCAAACTTCTAAGTCAACGCATTCAAAATATATTACGGTTTATATAGCTTAAGTTACGGAACCCTCGGTGAGCGAATCCGACTCGCACTTGACCGGTATATTTTAATCAAGAATAAGCATAAGTGCTGTTGTATCCATTATTGAATACATCCAATAACGAACATTGCAAAGTTATTCTCAAAAACTTAATCAAGTTTATATCTACTATTGAAATTTAGTTGAATAATAAAGTTGGAGAACGGTATACTTATCCAGTCTCGACAGTAAACATCTTGAAACCACCTGGGATCAGGGCTTCTTCATCATGCCCGTGATAAAAATTTAAAATTGCTAGATGCGTACAGGGCCTAGGTTCTGGTAAAGCAAAACCTTTGTCATACCACACACACTCCTAAATAATACATTTAATTTTAAAGCAATAAGTTCAAAATTAAAAGGCTTTTGGGCAGAGTGAGTGACAATGTGTAATGAAACTCATTCCAATTAATTTTCGACTTTAACGTTATAGAAATAAAGTCTAAAATGTAATGCCGTTTTTTACAATGTCTATGGTATGACAATGGTTTTGCTTTAGTAGAGTCTAGCCCGCTCTAAACTCGGCGACATTAACCATACCCGCAGTCGCTTCATTCAGCCTTCCTAGACAAATGGCAATTCGTTGGCCAGCGGTCTTTAACGTATTTTTTTTTATACCTCTTTGGTGGCAGACAAGCTCACGGCCCACCTGATGGAAAGTAATTCCCGTGGCCTATGGACGTATACAACACCAGGGATGTTACACTTGCGCTGCCGACTATGAAGAAACCTTCTGATGCCCCTCTTGAAGAACCTCATATTGTAGGTGCTTGGGAAACCGCGGCAGGGAGGTCATTCCACATCTTAAGTGTGCGGGGGTTGAAGTTTCTTTCATACCGCACAGTGCGCACCTTCTCAGTTCGCAATGTGTGAGGATGAATTCCCTGCCTTTTTTTTTTTTTTTTTTTTTTATATAGGACACGCCAACTTGACCTCACCTCGCCTGATGGTAAGCTAAAGGCAAAGTCTCAGGAAAGAGGGTCACCATTACAGACACTAAGTGCTACAATGGTGGCACTCAGCTTGGCGGCCTCATCAGATGCTTTTTCACGCCCCGCTTAAAGGCCCCGGGACTGTAGGAAGAAGGAAACACGTGTGCTGGTAATGAATTCCAGGTCTTGGTGGTGCGGCAAAGAAAAGAGTCTCCGAACCGCTTGGTTCTTGCTCGTATATTCTGCACAGTGTGAGGGTGACATCTAAGGCCTGCACGTGTTGTCCTATGTAGGAAAGGAGATGGTGGGATTAGTTGGAAGAGCTCGTCAGAACACTCACCGTGGTAGAGACGGTAAAATACAGCCAAGGAAGCAATATCTCTACGCATCTGCAAAGGCTCGAGGGTGTTCGTGACCTCAGGGTTCCCAATAATTCGGACCGCGCGTCGCTGCAACCTGTCGAGAGCATCTAGTAGGTATTTCGCGGAGCCATCCCAGAGATGCGAGCAGTATTCCACACAGGAGCGAATTTGTGTCTTATAGAGAAGACACCGCTGCTCCGGCGTGAAAAAACGTCTCACTTTGTTTAGGAGACCGAGTTTCCGCGAGGCTGTTTTGATGATGCTCTCGATGTAATTTCTGTTATTCAGTTTGCAGCGAATATCCATGCCTAGGATATCTATATCCTATTGTCCTGCAGTGGAAGTGGCGTGCTCTGAAGAGTGGGAAGGGGAAGGAAAGAAGATACCTTTGCTGTGAACGCACAAGCCTGCGTCTTCTTGGCATTGAACTCGACCATGTTCTCGGAGCCCCATTGAGAAATGTGATTCAAGATCCGGTCCAGTTCAGTGACAGTGACAAGAAGCTGTCTTTTATGGCGAGAGATATCCTATGGCGAGAGGTGGAAAATTCGTATCAATCCCATACATTGATCAATGGTCGTCAATTTGGCAAAGGTAGTGATACAGCAGGCACTACAATAGTTGGTCTATCGACTGCAAAGGTGCTAGATGATATTTCTTTTTAAATATTTTTTTTAATAAAATATTAGCAACCGCAATCACTAATATTCCTTCTAACAATGGGTTCCCGTCGATAGTGTGACCACTAAGCTACCAACGTTACTTAAATAATGATGTATCTTTTAATCACATACAGTAACGATTGTAACGTGATGTAATTTTATGATGTTGACACTCATATTCGGTGCTAATGGGTCGTGCGCGGCGTGTGAACTGCAATATCTTGTTTAATGGACAGTTGACAATGACACAATCCATAACCGTAAAGAAATGGCTACTGTATTACTACTGTAACATAATTATGGTCAACAACAGCCTCATTTTTACCTAGAAATAGGGTTTCTAGCGCCCACCAGTTATTTTACCAAATTTCTGTTTTGCTGAAGTTTGAAAAAAGTAAGTTTGAAACTAAAACCCGATTACTGAAAAATCACGCTCTTTTAAGTATTAAACGAGAAAAATCTAGGATAGTCACAAAAGTCGCTAAAAGATTGTGTACAAAGTATGTTTATCAGCATTCTGAAATCCATAATACAAGCTATTTAAGCTATGCTTACAAAGGGTCTAGATAGCTTTGTGTAGAATTTATTTGTACCTATAATATATCTACTATGCTATACAATCTACTGTGTAAAGCAGTTCCGCACCCTCCTTAACCTAGTAAGTTCCCCTTCTCCTGAACGAAAGTACACTACACATATTTATCTAACCCTGATCAAACAACCAAAAGTGGATCAAAAAAATACTATAAGGGCCTTGAACTCAACTTCATCAAGATTGTAGATATATTATTACAGAATGTTTTGTTGTACTATATAATCACTCTTTATCATTTAAAGCCGCTGTCATTGCAATAAGTCACCCACTTATATTATTATCTACATACAAACATATATATAATCACGTCTTTATCCCTGGAGGGTAAGACAGAGGTGAATTAACACCCACATTTCACCATCATTGTATTCGGTCCCAAGTATTAGGGGGGTATTGCCGTTTTCAGGGCACTATTGTTACCTCGAGCCATGCATCTGAGGCTGAGTCTGGTCTGTATATTATCTGTCTGGTGTTAAACAGGCCTATCCCTTAGTCGCCTTGTACGACACCGCATGGGAAGAAATGGGGTGGGCCAAATTCTACTCTGCTGGAAACCACGCGGGCAAAGTTATTATCTAATGCGAGTACATTATATATACTTACGTAGGTATAACATACTCGTATTTGAACAGTGTGTAAGTATGTACTCACATACTCAAAAGTATATACTATAATAATAATGAGAATATAAGGAAGATTGAATGTGGAAACCAGAAAAAACCTACCGCATACGTAATACACAAGGATCTCGGCTCAATGTTAGTCGTTTTCCGTCTTAACTTAACAATAGTACAATACATTCATGCATTAGGTCTATGCATTCATCGTTTTTTCTTTTAACTTTGTGATATGTATAGAGAGAGTTGCAAGAAAGCTGACCCCTGACTCCGAGGTGAAGGCATCAAATACAATCGAGACACATAACATTGAGAAGCATACATACATACATATAATCACGCCTTTATCCCCGAATGGTTAGGCTGAGGTGAATTAACCCACATTTCACCATCATTGTATTCGGTCCCAAGTAATAGGGGGTGAGGCTATTGTCGTTTTCATGGCACTATTGTTGCCTCGAGCCATGCATCTGAGGCTGAGTCTGGTCTGAATATTATCTGTCTGGTGCTAAACAGCCTTATCCCTTAGTCGCCTTGTACGACACCGCATGGAAAGAGATGGGGTGGCCCAAATTCTACTCTGCCGGAAACCACGCTGAGAAGATGAGGACAGAAATGGGAGATAGAAAACTATAGAATCGCATACATAGGTGTTGAAAGGTTAACGGTGTAAGATAACTCTAAATCTCCCAAGATATGAGCACGTCTCAGTTTGGAGTTGGTGTGTCTTTAAAATGAGGGAGTTTCACCCGTGGGGCGCTGCGCTCGGGTTGTCCTGGCAGAATTGTCGTAATATATGCAAAGAACTCGATTGCGAGGAGCGCGGGGGTCCGCTCGGATCGGCCTGGTGTCGTGGCGGGGTGAAATTCGAAAAATTGTTTTTATGCCTCTGTACAACTCATAATATATTATTTTATGTCTTATTGCTTTGTACCTGTACTTATATGTGAATAAATAAATTATTAAATTATTATTATTATTATATCACTTAAGAAAGTGCTTAAAAATACTTCAAAAATGAATCAATCTGAATCTATATCGTATCTCAATGAATACCGGTTCACTATTAAGTACCATTAGCGGT
Source organism: Eilema griseolum (assembly GCA_963662185.1). Classification (NCBI taxonomy): domain Eukaryota; kingdom Metazoa; phylum Arthropoda; class Insecta; order Lepidoptera; family Erebidae; genus Eilema; species Eilema griseolum. The sequence goes on along the minus strand of OY759239.1, from coordinate 10,235,304 downwards.
GATTAGCGTGGCATATTATATTTCACTGCACTTGTTGATGTTTTATATCAGTAATTGATATATTTGAGGCTCGTAAAATTATAAGTATGTCTTAAACCACTGATATTATCCATTAGCAATTTGTCATGTTACATATTACAGTAATCAGATGCATGGCTCGAGTGAGCAATAGTGCTCGGAATACGACAATAGACTCACCCCCTATTACGTAGGGCCGAATACAATGATTGGTGAATTCTGGGTGTTAATTCATCTCTGCCTAACCCTACGGGGATAAAAGCGTGATTATATGTATGTATGTATTTTAGACACCTGGTTTGACCTTTTTTATTCACCGTAACTAAAGTTGAGTCATACCAAACTGGAACCGACTGAAACTACACAGTGTCTTACACATCAGCTATGTTCTTGAGGGACCAGGTGTCAAAAACGGAATCCTATAGCAAAAATAGCAAATGGAAACTTTCCCGTGATCTTTGTGACAACTACTAAATCGTAAAAATATTTACAAAACTATCCTCTCTAAGACTGAGTATGTCAGAATTTCGGCTATGTAGGTACTCTTACCTCTTAGATTCTCGACCTTATTTTAAGACTACTTCATAGATGAGGTCCAAACTTTGAGTGCAGGTACGTTCCCTGGTCAGAATTTTTTACCCATAAGAGTAAAGATATGGCGTTCTTCCGTCATCTAATAACAAATAATTTTCTTTTTTCAGTCGGAGAAGAAAGTAGAATACAAACCGATCAGGAGCGTCCTGGTGGCCAACAGAGGCGAGATCGCGATTAGAGTGTTCCGAGCATGCACGGAGCTGGGCATCAAGTCCGTCGCTATCTACAGCGAGCAGGACAAACTACAGATGCACAGGTGACTTTAACAATCAATTTACCATAATACATTGGGTATATGAAGTCCCACCAATACCTTCTGGGCTGCATACGCTGTTAAGTAACGGACGAGGCTCTGGTACATACTTGTTGCGGTTGGGAGGTATGCAGTAGTCTCTCCTTAAAAGCCAAAACGATGAGAAGGAGTAATCGGACTTATCTCGTCAAGAAAGTACGAAAGCCTCGAAACGGTAATGGCGCTTAGGTGAAGATAATACGTCCTCTTTAAACGTAGGACACCTCACCTCACTGATGAAGCTATTGAAGTCAAGCCCTATGTCGACTGCGACTGACTAAAACCGCCTTTCTTCACATCTCGCTATATTATTATCTATAGAGAAATTTGTTTACAGACAAAAAGCCGACGAGTCATACCTAGTCGGCAAAGGTCTTCCACCTGTGGCAGCATACCTCAACATTCCAGACATCATCAGGATAGCCAAGGAGAATGAAGTCGATGCCGTCCACCCTGGTTACGGTCTCCTATCTGAGAGGTAATATTTTTTTATATACCACTTAGGTGGCAGACAATCGCACGGTCCACCTGATGGAAAGTGGTGACGTGTGTAACGCTAGAGAAGCCACACTCGCGCTGCCGACCCTGTAAGCACAGAGTTTCTGTGCCGTCAGTGTAGAGGACAAAGCAGGACAAACCTTTATTCATCCCACAGACAGCATAAATTCTCCTTTCTCTGGCTACTCTTCTCACCGCTGGGAACACAACACGAAGTTATAACCGCGGTATTCTGTAGGACGGAGGTACTTCCCCAGTCGGACTGCTCAATTGGGCGGAAATACCACCGCCGTGTCCTACCTCCTAGAAATTCTTATCCGTATAGCAACAGTAAATACTTAGGTTAAGGTCCAAAATACGAACCTATATAGCCATACATATATACATGATGAATAATAATCAACTTAAGAATTGGTAGCGCAATGGTTAAAGAGTTGGTTAACCTAACCATTACCCCTCGTTTACACCTAAGTATAAAACATGTATTTAACAAGTTGCAATATGACACAGTTACAGTGTGAACGCAAATGTGTTTTATACTTGTTTACAACTTGTTGGCTATACATCCTATGTGAACGAAAAAGTATCTGAGATACACGTATAAAACAAGTATTGTGTTTTGATTAGTCTTCTACAAGTTATCGACAAGTTTTTTATAAACAAGTTAACAACTTGTTTCGTCGTGTAAACGAGGGGTTACACTACCGACGTCAATCCACTCCTAGGACAAGTAATAGGCTATTTGACAAGGTCGTACGATTCTTCCCAATACTGCTTAATATGTTTATTTTGTTATCATAAAATATTCTTTGCAAAATAAGATATATCCTAAGCCAACTGCAACTATGAGTTTTCATTATTTTAAATTCCCAAAGTAAGTCAAAATATAAACAAATTCAGTTCCAAATTATAACTTTTTAGATACCTACCTCATTAAGTTACAAATTACTTTTATTATGAACTATATATGTGTAAACGCAACGTAGACTGATAAAAATGTGAAATTCTCTTGCACTCCATATATTTGCACTACTTGCGACTGGCGTGTGACGTCACTCACAAGTACGATTTAGTATGAAGCGTTTTCGAGCGACGCACAAAATTGAATTTTCAAAATCAAATATCTTTAAAACTATTTGTCGTAAGAATATTTCACTTTAGCAAATCATTGTATTATTATACGAGAAGTCATTTTTCAATAATAAAAAAAAATTGACAATAGATTACATACACCTAGTAGGTGTTCCTGTTAACCCCTCGTTAACAGGAAAACCTAGTAAGTTTCTAATACTAGTGAGCACTCATTTATAAAAAAAAGTTTGCACATTCCCTAAGTAGGGATGCTACAGTCAGCGCAAGTTCTTGATGTTTGATGAAAGAACAATTAATGTATACAGACTCGGACGTGGATCATTTTGAAGGTAATTTTTCTCTCTCTTGAGGTCACTTATCATTTTTCCTCTTAGGTTCTGCCTACCCGTGTTATGTTATCGTTTTTGACTCGTGATCTCTATCACAATACATCGTCATCATAGCAGACTCGATCTGAACTTATGATAACACTTATGAATAAATCTACTGTGCTCTATTCAGCTGGTTAGATCTACGCGTTTATTGAACTTGTGTAGTACATTCACGGACAAATGGAGCTTAACAAGTACTAACTAAACTAACATTCTATTTTTTTAAATAACAAAACATAAATAATACTAACATTGTGAGAGGCCTAGTCCAGCAGTGGACTGCATTGGGCTAATTGATTATCCCTCGCACCCCGGCTGACTCAGGGCCATCTCTTTCGAGCTGGCCCTCTACAGGTGTGGGAACCGCGGAGTCCCCCCTTTAGTCCCGTGTATGGGGAGACTTACTTCTGCTAGTGTGTTCCCCGTCACCTGGCGGTAACACGTGAGGCCCCAGGTTATTCTGTGACCGCCAACGCCCGAGTAGCTTCCACTCCTTGCGGGCTGCGCGGTTGTTATGGTATGGTAAAAGACCTATAATTAAAAGTGTCAAAATTCATTATCTCTTTTATTTAGTTTCTGCGTTTCGTTCCAAATTCAAATTTAATTCCCGCCAACTGTGACACAATTTTTGTTCTAAACAGCTTATTTAGTTATATACTCACACGTAACAATTAACGCTCTCTATGGCTTTTCCAGGGCTGACTTCGCTCAAGCTGTCATTGACGCTGGCCTACGGTTCATTGGTCCTTCTCCGGCAGTGGTACAACAGATGGGTGACAAAGTAGCTGCTAGAAAAGCTGCCATTGAAGCCCGTAAGTTAATTTATTCCGTTTCAGAAAAAATTGTACTGACCAGTTATTTTCCCGTTCCATTCGATGTAATCGAACTAACAAATATAGCGAAATAGACCTTTGGTTCATTTTGATTGATATAGGTATAAGTGATTTGACAAATTAATGATAAATGAATATTCTTCGTTATTTTATTTTATTGTTACGTGCACGGGGTACAATTAAATGCCGTTTACTCAACGAAAAGATTTATTAGCTCGCCACAAACTAGACAATTAAATCACTAGTACACACAGTACTCTTCAACAGTTCCAGTCGCTCAGTAGTTCACAGTAGTCCACAGTCGTTGCTCAGGTCGCAGGTAGAATCTTCTTCGGTCGCTTAAGCTCGCTGTGTTCGTTATCGATCTCAAAGTCAGAATCAATCGTATAGCTATGCGAGCGTGTTTTTATACCTCTCAATTAGGAGGGTCGAATCATCTAGAAAATTCGCGAGCGATAAATACTTACTGTCTTTTGAAGTTTACCGCCGTCGCTGACCTTTCGAGTTCATTCTCGATATTTACCTATTGTTTGTTTTTATTCAATAAGAGTGTATGTACTCGTTGGTAGGTTGTGACTTTGTGTTGACGTTTCTAGATTTTTCTATACCAATCGGTAGAGTACCTCGTCACTAACAATGCGTTTTTATTTCTTGAAGATTCGATTATTAGTTTTCGAGATATCGACGTCTGTCGTAACATTATTATATATTTTTGTTCATGTTTGGTATTGTGTAGAATCTACACTGTAGATGAGGGGTGTAAGAAATTGTGAAACTACCACTTTCACTATGGAATTCTAATGTTCTGAAAAAGAAGTTTTGAATTTTTGAAGTTACAATAAATTTGAAATGGATTGGATTAGATTGATTGGATTGGATAGGATTGGATAGGATTGGATAGGATTGGATAGGATTGGATAGGATTGGATAGGATTGGATAGGATTGGATAGGATTGGATAGGATTGGATAGGATTGGATAGGATTGGATAGGATTGGATTGGATTGGATCGAACCGTACGGATCGGATGGGATCGGATCGGATCGGATCGGAACGGATCGGAACGGATAGAATCGATCCAAATAAAATGAAATGAATTGATTTTTTATATGAACTTCAATATCGCCAATTGGTTGTGGAGGTCATGTGGCAGTCGCGTCTAACCTGGAAAGCCGATCTGAACTGATGTGGGGAAAGGCTCAGACTATCCCAAATATTGCACCGTATGAGGGTGACTTCTCAATCCTGCACTTTATAACTTGTACCTGTGTGTCTGTTTATTAGATAACAAATGAGATCATCACATGAATGAATTTCCGTTTAACTATTGTAGGTGCTTATGTGTAATCGTATCTGTCACTTAAAAATTCATATAGGTACTTACGTTCTACTGTGATTGATTATGTTGATAAAAAAAGATACAGACTGGCAAGTATAGATGTTTATTTGATTTCGAGTTAATACAAGTGAGTTTCTAAATATGTGTATTTTCCACCAAGTGCCATCAATGAACAGTATAAATAGTCTATACAAATAAATGTTTAGGGCAGTTTAATTCAGTCGGAAAAATTCTCGAGCTGTTTTTAAGTGTTAAATAAACTTCAACCTTATTCCATTAAGACAATTTCCATTAAAAAGTAAGCAACAATTTTTTTTCTTCTTGCATAAGATTTATAACTGCATACTATTTTCAGCCTTGTATAAATGTAATAAAGTTGATATTTATTTAAAACTGAAGCTGCTCGAGCAGTAAGCCTGTAAATTTTGACCGTAACTCATCATCTTAGCTTTGATTCCGAAACTTTCATTCTCACGTCCACTTACTCCTCCTTTTGATTAAGAATTATCATCATTATGATGTTTCTTTTTTAATTCACAGAGGTACCAATCGTCCCGGGTACTGACGGTCCAGTGACCACGAAAGAAGAAGCTTTGGAGTTCTGCAAAAGTCATGGTCTTCCAGTTATTTTTAAGGTAAACATTATAACTGACTGTCTGGTGTGATGCTTAACCATAATTAGTTATTTTAATAATTAGATTGCTGATTAATTAGACTGCTGAAGACGAGGTCTCGGGTTAGATCCCGGGTTTTAACATGGCACACACCAATGACTTTTCGAAGTTATGTGTGTATTTATCGCGTGTTTATGGGTGCCCGGTTAATGGCAATAGGTTCGCCACCTATTACTTTGGGACCTAAACATAAACTGGCGAAATGTTGGTGCTAGCACCTCTGCCTACCCCTTCGGGGATATAGGCGTGAGTTTATAAAAAAAATGATTTAGAGTACAATAAGGTATTCCGTTATTTTTAAATCGCTCGATTGCAGGTCTTGGGGTACGCTCATTAGTAGTGATATCGTAACCACTACCCATAGGATTATTAGGACAATTCGTGATTATGATTTATCCTGTGCCCAATTTTATCCAGAGTTACTCAGGAATTGAGGAACATATATCCATTCATAGCTTCAGTATTTCTCTTTTCTTTAAAGAAATTACAGCAGACCTTTCCAATCTATGATGTCCTCAGGCCGCCTACGGGGGCGGAGGTCGAGGCATGCGCGTGGTGCGCGAGATGTCCGAGGTGGAGTCTTCGTTCGAGCGCGCCTCGTCCGAAGCCCTGGGCGCCTTCGGCAACGGCTCCATGTTCATCGAACGGTTTATCGAGAGGCCTCGCCACATTGAAGTGCAACTTTTGGGTAAGTTGACATAATATTATTTTTGAGACTATTTTGTTATAGGATAAAAATTTGGATCTCTTCATCTCTTCCCATGCGGTGTCGTTCAAGGCGACTAAGTAGGGCTGGTTAACACCAGATAGATATATACAGCCCAGACTCAGCCCCAGATGCATGACTCGAGTCAAAAATAGTGCCCGGAAATCGGTAATATCTACTCCTATTACGTGGGGTCGAATTCATTGGTTGGTGAAATGTGGGTGTTAATTCACCTCTGCCTAACCCTGATGGTGATTTTATGTATGTATGTAAACATATAGCATTTTTTTTAATTTATTGTTCAAATTATTACATAAATACATTCATTAAACTTAAACCACTCGCTTAAACCAGGATGGTTAAAGTTTAAGCTATAGAGCGTAAAGTAACGAGAGCTTCAACGTCGCGCAATGCGGTGCTCGGTACCCCCCTTATACCACGTCCCCCATATTTTAGCACGTCCACAAACCGTCATAGTAGCTACTAGAACATACATGTACTTACGCTTTTATCCCTCTGGGTAGAAACCGACTACAGCCTGCCATCTCTTTCTCTCTTTACACACTTCGCTAGCTTCCTCTGCTGTCATTAAACTTTTCATGTACTCATTACGTTGTATTACGTAAGTATTACGCAAGCAGATTTATTACAATTTATAACCCCCCCACTTGTCAGCAAAAGTAAGCAAACCCCCCACCATGCTTACGTAAACATAGGTAGGTATAACATATTTCTTTTCATTCCTATATGCATATTTCTTTTCATGTTTGTTTTTAGGGTAATGTATGGGTAATGCATGCTATATTATGTGTGAACAAGTAAATAACTACTGTTTACATATTCATTATCTAGACCTCCCCCCTCCAACCTCATGTCATCAAAAATAAGCAACGCAAGACCCTTAAGTGCTTCCGTAATACTTAAACGGCCCCTAAGCCAGCGAGTTACGAGATCTTTTAACCTGTTAAAATCATCGCCTTACCAACTAGTATATTCACATAAATACTCCTTATTTTTTCCAGGTGACAAGGCCGGCAATGTTGTCCATTTGTACGAGCGAGACTGTTCAGTGCAGAGGAGGCATCAAAAAGTCGTAGAAATTGCACCGGCACCACACTTAAATCCTGAGGTAATTATATACAAAATACATTACGTGTCATCATGAAGCTGCCCCACGTTGGGCACCATTGTAAACTTCAATACTAATACAGCACAGCCGATCCTGCGTCGCGCAATATATAATAGGTCGTATATATGAAATTGACATTTTTTTTTTAATATATTGGAGGAAACCCATTTTTCATAACTAACATTTTTAGATTTTTTTAGGAATGACAAATCCAAATATTATGAATTTTTTTGTGTATGTATGAGACAACATCAAGCTAACAAATACTTTTATTACATTTTTTAAAAGTGACAGCTGTGAAAAAGTAATACGAAATTCATCATCAAAATGGATAGTCTTTAAGGAAGTACTGTTTTTGAAGATCGAATTTAATTTATCAAGCGGCCAATAAAAACAAAATTTAATACAGAGTTGTAAAATCTTGAAATCAAATTTCAAACAAAATCTAAATAATGGAAATAGCTTTTAAATTACAGGAATAACGAACTCATGGATCTGTAAGAAAATTTCGGCAATTCTATAGGTAAAGACCTAATATATATAGCGAACTGTAGCGCCCTGGCTCCCCTCGCGTGATCACCTTATCTGGTCGGAGAGATCCACCCCTAGTATCAGAGAAACTTATTACACCCCGTTTTTTCACATTTTAATGGCAGTTTCATTATAATCCTGCTAGGGGCAGCGTAGATCTCGCGAGTAGACCACGACTTTGGTATACTTTCAGCCTTCGTATACATACTTCCTACGGGGTTGCCTGCGGTTGGCTGGGTTATCTGCTCTTCTGTGTAGATTTCAAATTCCCCGTGTTCATAATATAACAAATTTGTTTTAATTTATTCGCAGACAAGACAAAAGATGGTGGATTGTGCAACCCATTTAGCGAGACACGTGGGCTACGAGAATGCTGGCACCGTCGAGTTCCTGCTTGACGACAAAGGCAACTTCTACTTCATCGAAGTTAACGCTAGGTATGTATTATCAATGGCTACATTTTATCGTAAAACATAAAGAGGAAGAGGGCAACACAAGGGCAACAAAGGGAACAACAAGTATGAAGTTTTTCAAGAAGGGCTTTTTTTTTTTTTTTTTTTTTTTTTTTATATACGACACGCCAACTTGACCTCACCTCGCCTGATGGTAAGCTAAAGGCAAAGTCTCAGGAAAGAGGGTCACCATTACAGACACTAAGTGCTACAATGGTGGCACTCAGCTTGGCGGCCTCATCAGATGCTTTTTCACGCCCCGCTTAAAGGCCCCGGGACTGTAGGAAGAAGGAAACACGTGTGCTGGTAATGAATTCCAGGTCTTGGTGGTGCGGCAAAGAAAAGAGTCTCCGAACCGCTTGGTTCTTGCTCGTATATTCTGCACAGTGTGAGGGTGACATCTAAGGCCTGCACGTGTTGTCCTATGTAGGAAAGGAGATGGTGGGATTAGTTGGAAGAGCTCGTCAGAACACTCACCGTGGTAGAGACGAAGGCTAATAGAAGATCGTACAGAGTCGGCAGCACGATTATGATGCCCCTGGCGTTGCACGCGTCCATCGACCACGGTAACTACTTCCCATCAGGTGGGCTATACCTGATGGGATGCTTTAAAATTTCATTCTATACACTAGTCGGACTTTTTAGGACTCTAACGAATCGTAAAGACTTTTATAGAAATGTATGCGTTTATTACTCTCTAAATGTACCCAAGGAGAGGGCCAGATCGAGAGAGATGGCCCTCTGTCGGCCGGGGTGCGAGGGATATGCCTGTTAACCTCACCTTCGGCAACCAAAAACGCCCCATAGGCGTCCTGCGTTAAGGTCGGTTTGAGTCCGACATAACCTTTCCCACCGGCTCCGGTAGCACGTAAAATAAACTCTAAATGTAAATTACTTTTATCTCAGGTTACAAGTAGAACACACGATCACAGAAGAAGTGACAGGCATCGACTTGGTACAATCACAGCTGAGGGTGGCAGAGGGCATGACCCTACCTGAATTGGGTCTGACGCAAGACCAGATCCATGTGCAGGGGTACGCGATACAGTGCCGAGTGACTACTGAGGACCCGGCGAATAACTTCCAGCCTAGTACTGGCAGGATTGAAGTGTTTAGGTAATGTGAACTCTATTGTTATTCAGAAATAAGGTTTATTATAGGTAAAAGTTGAATGGTTATCTCCCATGTGAGATGACTTTTTTGGTAGGTACTAGCTGTAGCCTGCCTGCAGCTGGGGTGCGAGAGAAATACCTGGCCACCTTATACCGCGGCATTCGAGGACGAAAGCGGTTTTGGTCGGTTCGAATGCGACATAAAAGCCCCGAATTTTTGCAGAAAAAGACATACATCCTGCTGTTTTAAACGTGTCATATATTTTCTCTCGGATCCATAGGAACCTTGAAGCGTTGGTAGCTTAGTGGTTAAGAAGTCTGTCTTAGGATCGAGAGATCCCGGGTTCAAAACCTGACCATTACACTACCGACGTGAACTCACTCCTAACACAAACAATTTAGCTTAGCTAGAGGGCTTGAGGGAATATTAGTAATTTCTGTTCTAGTATTCTTTTATTTAAAAAAATACATATTCCCAATTAATATAAGTTAAAATCTTAGTAGGGAGTATAGTTGCCGGAAACCGGTAGAGTAGAATTAGGGCCACCCTATCTCTTCCCATGCGATGTCGTACAAGGCGACTAGGGGATAGGGCTGTTTAACATCACACAGATATATACCGTCCAGACTCAGCCTCAGATGCATGGCTCGAGTCAACAATAGTGCCCGGAATAAGTGCCGGCAATATGGCCCATTACGTGGGACCGAATACAATTATTGGTGAAATGTGGGTGTTAATTCACCTCTGCCTAACCCTCCAGGGATAAAGGCGTGATTATATGTATGTAGTATAGTTAGAATAGGGTTGACATTCAATTTTAGATTCATTGAATAAATGTTTTTCTTGTCTTCTTTCTTTCTTCTTCATTGTAGTTAGTAGCCAAATGATATTGAAGGTCGATCAAAAGTGAGGTGATGAAAAAAAGATAGATAAGTATATTATTATAACTGCAATGCAGGGGGTGCGGGTTCGATTCCCGCTCAGTGCAAATATTTGTATGCATGAATATGTATATTTGCATTGGTCAGGGTGTTCCTATATATGATATGTATGTATTTACAAAAAAAAGTAACTCTCATCTCTCATAAACTCACGCCTATATCCCCGAAGGGGTAGGCAGAGGTGCTAGCACCCACATTTCGCCAGTTTATGTTTAGGTCCCAATGTAATAGGTGGCGAGCCTATTGCCATTAACCGGGCACTTATAAACCTGCGATAAATACACACATAACTTCGAAAAGCATCGAAAAGTCATTGGTGTGTGCCATGGTGAAACCTGGGATCGAACCCGAGACCTCGTCTCAGCAGTCCATTACCCAAACCACTAGGCTAACAAAGTATGTTTATCCGCATTCTAGATCCCATAACACCAGCTAGTTAAGCTATGCACACCATGGGTCTAGATAGCGTTGTGTAGAATGTCGTGGAATATTTATTATTAATATTATTAGATAATTTTCAACACTTGGACGAAAAGCTTGGACTCAGTTTGAAACTGTTACTTTCAGGTCGGGTGAGGGTATGGGCATTCGTCTGGACTCCGCTTCCACATACGCAGGCGCCGTCATCTCTCCCTACTACGACTCGCTTCTTGTTAAGGCAAGTATTTGTAAATTCCATTGGCCTCATCTTATAAACCTATACTATTATTATAGAGCTGTAGAGATTCTTTATTTGTTTGAACGCGCTAATCTCAGTAACTATCGGTTCGAATTGAAAAAATCTTTTTGTATATATAGAAAAAATTGCATCGGTTCAGGTGGGATTCGAACCCGCGATCTTTCCAGGGGCACAGCCACAGAACCTTCGTCCGAAACCATCTCATCAAATTCTTCTAAACATATATCCGTCTTACGACGACGACGGTGTGCCTAGTTCTAAGATTGTAATATTAATTTCTGAGACAATAAAACATTTATTATTTACTAGCTGACCCACCCCAGCTTCGCCCGGGGTATATTTTGAAGCTTCATATCCCTTTGAGCCCGTATGTTTTAGTCTTCAAAATATGTATGAAAAATTGCCGGATTTGTTAACATTTATTATCAATGCTCCGCTCCTTTAAGTAGTAGCGTGATGATATATAGCCTAAAACCTTCCTCGATAAATGAACTACCCAACACTGAAAGAATCATTCAAATCGTACCAGTAGTTCCAGAGATTAGCGCGTTCAAACAAACAAACAAACAAACTCTGCAGCTTTATAATATTAATACTAACATTATAAAGCTGCAGAGTTTCTCAATATGTGTAATCTATACAGATTACACATATTGAGAAACTCACTTGTACTTTTCCACATTATTTTTAATATATATTAGACCTGACCGGTTTCGCCTTACGGTATCCTGGAGAATTTGTGCTGTCAGTGGGAAGACTAAAGGCTTGTCCTGCTTTGTCTTCTGCTGACGGCACAGAAACTCTGTACTTACAGGGTTGGCAGCGCGACTGTGACTCCTCTGGTGTTACAGACGTCCATAGGTCACAGTAACCACTTTCCATCAGGTGGGCCGTGTGCTTGTCTGCCAACTAAGTGGTATAAAAATAAATAAAAAAAAAAGGTTTAAAAAAAATTATTATAGATTTTTTGAATATACAGGTAATCTCCCACGCCCATGACCTGCCGTCATCCGCCGCTAAGATGAACCGCGCTCTTCGTGAGTTCCGTATACGCGGTGTGAAGACCAACATTCCATTCCTACTGAACGTGTTGGAGAACCAGAAGTTCCTCAATGGTAAGTTTAACTAATAATAGTACCTCAGTGTACCATCAGGCGCCGTTAAATTGCACTCCTATTGGGTATTTGACTGATTAGTCAAATTCGGTTTAAAGATTTTTCTCAGAGAACTTACATTGTTCACTTAAAAGAGAAACTTATTACATTAATTATAGTTAAGAAAATGCTCGAATACGGCATTCAACTATAACTATAGGATAGAACTAATGTTAGTAGATAAGTATTATAGCTACTTTCGCGAGTAGGTAGGTACATATCTGAGACCATCATCACCCATTTTAACAAATAAAAAAAAAACTCGATTCCAAATGACACAATAAATAGGTTAGTTAAATTTATGTTATCCCTAGTATATGAGTTCATAATATATTCGTAATAAATTAGTTACTTGTACTAAAAGTCTAAACGGTAACTTTTAAATTACCTCCTTCTCACTCTTAACGTTAATCCCAGTCGTATCCCAAGCTTTTACCTCGAAGTCTGGGGTTCGCTTTACCAGTCTAACTACGATTTTTTTCCGTGAAGCGACTGCCATCTGACTTCCACAACCCAAAGGCGTTATCGAAGACTTTAGGAATTCAACCACCCGTAACAACTGCCATAGGTGGATGGTATGGCAACCGGGACCTCTCCGAAGCACGACCAGACCAATGCAAATAAATTCATGCATACAAATATTAACACTGAGCGAGGATCGAACCCACGCACGCCTCCTGAGTACTGGCGGCGTCCACTACCGCCACGCCACGGAGGCTGAGCTAAATTACCTTATATCTTCCAATTAGTCCCACCCTCCCCTTTCCTACACAGGACAACACGTGCAGGTCTTAGATGTCATCCGCACACGGTGCAGAACATCCGATCAAGAACCAAGCGGTTCGGAGACTCTTTCCTCTGTCGCACCATTAAGGCCTGGAATTCATTACCAGCTCACGTGTTTCCATCTTCCTACAGTCCCGGGTCCTTTAAGCGGGGCGTGAAAAAGCATATGATGAGGCCGTCAAGCTGAGTGTCACCATTGTCACACGGTATGTGTAAGTAATGGTGACCCTCTTTTCTGGGACTTTGCCTTCAGCTTACCATCAGGCAAGGCGAAGTCCAATTGACGTGTCCTATATAAAAAGAAAATGTAATATTACTTCCTTTATGTTATCTTTCTCCAGGTTCCGTGGACACATACTTCATCGACGAGCACCCTGAACTGTTCATGTTCAAGGCATCCCAAAATCGTGCTCAGAAGCTCCTCAACTATCTAGGACAGGTGCTGGTCAACGGTCCTGCGACGCCTTTGGGTACTAGTATACCGCCTTCGGATGTAAAGCCTTACATCCCCGATGTACCACTGGGTAAGTTGTATGAAAAATATATGGTACACATGAGTTCCCATTATATATTATCTTAAACCTCGTAAGGTAGCACTGATATAATTATATCTTTGTATCACTTTTTCATTAGTTTTTGTCCTGTGAGTCTATCAATGTTTAAAAACCCATTCAGTGCAAATATTTAGGCCTCTTATACATACATAACTACATCCTGTAATCACGCTTGTAAATCCACGAATTTTTTTATACCACTTATGTGGCAGACAAGCGCACGGCCCACCTGATGGAAAGTGTTTACCGTGGCCTATGGATGTGTGTAACACCAGAGAAGCCACACTCGCGCTGCCGACCCTGTAAGCACAGAGTTTCTGTGCCGTCAGTGTAGAGGACAAGCCTTTAGTCATCCCACTGACAGCACAAATTCTCCAGTGAGCTCTGGCTACCCTACTCACCGCTGGGAACACGAAGTTATTGTAACCGCGGTATTCTGTAGGGCGGAGGTACTTCCCCAGTCGGACTGCTCAATTGGGCGGAAATAACGCCGTGTCCTACCTCCTATAAATGGGTACACGGGTGTAATCTAAAGGTAATATTGATTATCGATTCCATGGAATTTCATGCAAGCTTTTGTTAATTTGATATTTAATATAAAACAACTTCGAGGTCTCTAATTAAGTGTTTTAAAGGTAAATGCTTATATGATAAAGAGTTGTATGAATAAAAATATGAAATTCAAATTTTTATCAGTACTACATTACGTGGTTTATGAGAAATATGTAGCGATCACCTTGTAAAGTAACTTCATTTATTTTTAAATCCTCATCTCATTTGAATAAAATTGAATCATTAAGTGACCTTTAGAATGAGTAGTTTAGAAATGTCTGCTCCTTTAACGCTACATGAATTTTGCATGAATTTGTGTGTCCAATTCGCAAGTAAAATTTCTGACAGGTATTAATTTCGGCTGGTAACATTACACTAAAAGAAATAAAAACTAGAATTCTAATTTTGAAAATAACGCAATGAAGGATGAAATATGATGTTTATGATCTGTGTAATAAAGTCGTTTTTAATTTATTTTTACAGTAGAACGTCGTGGGTATGGTAGGTTCTTATGAGTATTTTAGTTAATTTGCAAATTTATATATATTGCCTATATATATATTATTCTGCTAAACTATACGGCAATGTTTTTTTATTATTTAATAATTTAGCTTAAATATTAAGAAAATAAATTTTTTGTAACTTGAATTGACATAAAAATTAAGTTGATTTAAGTAAAGTCCAAAACTACGTATAACAAATTTAAAATAAAAATAGGAATCTGTCAAAGTCACACCATTATTTACCTAATTTACATCTGTGTCTGATGTTTCACAGAAAATTATATTTACGCCTGATGTTTCACCAAGTTGATTGATGCCTAATTTAGGTGAAACTCCCAGACTGTATGTCTCGGCAAATCAAAATGAAAGAAATAACAGATTTTGTGTTAAACTATTTAACCGCATATAAAAAGCAAAAAACTATATTTTCTGTGCATTTATATGAATAACCTCGCTATTCACCGCTATAACTTTGTGTTAAAAATAAATGTTTAATATTTGCTATTTATGTTAAATTTTGTTTTTACTTTGAGTTGTTCAATATATTCAGCAGCTAATTGCATCACGATGTTATTGTATTACTCACATTATAATGTAGATAAATGAACCTACACGAAAGCAAAAATACAGCTAAGCCTCTATTCATTTATCAGCATATAAATGTATTTGTAGATGAAGAATATCAAATAAAATGCGGTTGCCTTCATGCGAAAATCCACTCGGATGTCCCCCGCCAAGGCCAGCGGGCTGTTTATGTCGGGCTCGAACCGACTAAAACCACTCGGTGGTCTTAGTGCGCATCTTCCTAAAGGGAAATACTAACGGCACGTCTTATGATTCGTAATGTGATGATACACGCAATAGTCAGCTATGTCGTATCAAAAACGAGCAGTAGGTACTTGGTATTTTAGCATCGCGCAAGACACTCGACGGGGTAAAAAAGGACGCTACGTAACAAAACGTGGGGTAAATGAAGGACGTTGCGTAACCAAACGCGGGGTGGGTGAATGGAGGACACTGCGTAATAAAACATGGGGTAAATTAAGGATACTCATTATACTGCGTAACAAAACGCAGGAAAATTACGCTGCGTTACAAAATGCGGGGTAAAAAGATAAAGCCATGCGATATGCAACTACGTAACATCATCGTGTCGAGTTACATTCGTAACAAATGCAGGATTCCCCGTTAGAGCTTTCTGCTATAATGTATTCTTAACATTCTAGAGAATTTCATGGTAATCAATTGTAATACGGGAACACAACTCATGCTATTATTTGAGCACGGGATTAGTAGCTAAGGTTTATGTTGGTAACATTATATTATACAACATAACTAAAATTTCATACGTCATCCGCAAAATTGTGTGGTAATATACCATTGATCCTGAATATACAAGCAGGAGTATTATAAAAATGCAAATGGGATTTTAAGTTCTGGCAATACTTACGTGTAATCAGCGTCAAAAGTGAATTATAATTTTCAGACTTTAAAAATTGGTTTTCGGTCAAAGTAGTATTAGTTTTTAGTGAATATGCACTTTAACTATTAAGTGTGATAAATTAATTTAATAATTTTTAAATTCTGATCGTATTTTGATCAGAATTTAAAAATTTTTAAATTCATGATCATATTTTGATCAGAATTTAAAAATTATATAAGTAATTTAATATTTTTTTAAATTTCATTTCATTTAATATTTAGACACAAAGATCATATCCCTACTTTGGACACTGACTCTGCCTGTGATTTATTTCAAATACCTTGTACCTTATACTAAATTAGTAAAAAGTTTTATCACGTTGTTGAATGGTTGCCAAGACTAAAAATTCAAACTACCAAAATTGATGTTGTTCCTTGTATTTGGAAATCATGCCATTTTATTTATTTTTTAATTGCACGTCATACATTCCCGCACTTCATTTTCACTTAACAAATTTTTCAGACCTTTCCCCAGAGGCTATTAAAAGACAAGAACTAACAGGGGAAAATACAGGTGAGAGATATTTTGTTTTATTTATATTGAGCTTACATTAGATTTTTTATACCAATTAGGTGGCAGGCAAATTGTGCTAATCTCTCAAATATATTTTAAGGTGTCAGGGTACCTACCTAAAATATTTATAATATAGATAATTCTTAGTTTCTTAGATATAGGTATTTTGAAAACATTGTGATATTAAGCGTTTTTCTATCAAAGTGGGTAATTCAGTTTAGTAAGTGAAAAGCTCCGATATGGACAGTTCTGTTGCTGTTAAAAGCGTAGTTCTATTTCAATTTTTATATAGCTACCTATTCCCCATATTCGTTTCATAATCTACCTTCAGTTGAGTTCTTAACATTAGTTAGTTTTACCATTAAATTATAGATAAGGTTTTTACCATAAAATACACTTTGGGTAATTTATTGTTTAATAATATTGTGATGTCTTTCTAACGAATTTGGGTTTTAGAAAATAATTCGTTAACATTGGTTAATAGTATTAGGTACTAAAGGTAAGTTCCCTATATATATTTAATTATTATTCCCTATATATATTTGACACACTTTTGAAGCTCGAAAGATTCGACCCAGTGAAAAAAAAACTTTTTATGTGGTCGGGCATGCGTTGTAAACTTGTCAGCACATACTGATTCCATTCTTTAGTTCATATTTTAAGGTCTATATTATACTGTAATTTATAAGAGAGTTAATTTGCACACACACACAAACACACACCCTATATTTACATATACACGTATACACCTACATTCATATGAGCTTGCTTGACTGAACAAAAATGTACTAGTATATTAATTTATGCTTATTATGCTTTAATTTTGCAATTATAAATTTTGTTAAGTTGAGCAAATATGCTTGTAAGGCCACACTGCTTTAAGTACTTAAGTTGATTACTCAATTCAGAACAGTGGGTACTTCTAAATAGGAAAAATTTAAAATTTATGGGAATTTCGAAAACCGCGTTTTCTTTGGAACAATTAGTGCTATAAGATTAGCAAATTTAGAAAACGGTATCGGTTTATTCAACATTTTCCTAACCTACCTATTTTTTATAATACCTGTACCTACTAATCGAGTTGAACAGAACTATATTATGTCGCACAGCGTCTCTGATTTTTAGATCCCGGGGTGTAATGTACTAAATAAAAAATAACAGTAATTTTACTGAGTACCAACTTTAACCTAACATTATTGTGCCCTCTTTCCCAACTGTACCATTGATAAGTACCAGTAATACACTGGGAATCTTTGTCCCACTAGTACCATTAATGGTACTACTGGGAATATGGTTTTCCCACTAGTACCATTAATGTTACTACTGGGAATCTTTGTCCCACTTGTGCCATTAATGGTACTACAGGGAATATTTTTCCCACTAATACCATTATTGGTACTAATGGGAGTTTTTATCTAACGAGTATCATTAGTGGTACTGCTGGGAACTTTTGTCTAACTAGTACTTGGAATATTTTTGTCCCAGTAGAACCATTAATGGTACTTATCAATGGTACAGTTGGGCAAGAGGGTTATTGTCAGCTATACCAAAACCAATATTACCCACAGTTGACATACCTAACGTAGATATAACTTTAATACTACTACAACTACAAAAAAACTACAATACTTAACTAAAATTAGAACAAATCACCAAGCAATCTCCACTTCAACTAACCAAAACCCTTTGCAGCCGTACAGCCACCGAAAGGATACAAGCAGATTCTGAACGAGGGTGGTCCCGAAGCTTTCGCTAAGGCAGTCAGACAACACAAAGGACTACTCCTCATGGACACCACGTACAGAGATGCCCATCAGTCCCTACTGGCGACTAGGGTCAGGACGTATGACTTGTTGGGTGTGAGCCCGTATGTGGCACACAACTTCAGTAATTTGTATTCGTTGGAAAACTGGGGTGGAGCTACGTTTGATGTAGCTTTGAGGTGAGAAATGTACTTAGTATTTGTATATTTTAATTAGCTGTGCATGCTACTTCGTCGATCTGGCCTTTTTTTTGGACGAAATCCCAATTATTATTCTAAAATTAAGGAAGTTACGCCTTATAATAAATAAATAAAAGTTCCCTCTATAGACTCGCCCCCTACGGTTACGTGGGACCGAATACAATTATTGGAGAAATGTGGGTGTTAATTCAACACCATTCCCATGGAATAGGGGGTGAGCCTATTGCCGTATTCCTGGCACTATTGTTAACTCGAGCCATGCATCGAAGGCGGAGTGCCGTAAAGCTTTATGTCAAAATCGTATTTCAAAACTTGCTTCTTAACTTAAGTCATAGATATAAAAAAAGTGAGCCTGCCTTAAGTTAGTCGTAATTGTCACCAATAATATTTTTTCTTATAAACGAAACTATCAATTACACTAATTGATAGTTCCGTTTATAAGAATAGCGTATGTGTTTTTTTTTATTTTTTTATTCAATATGAACGAGATCGAATGTTTGTTAGGAGAAATCCGTTTTACATTTCTTAAAAATTGAGCCCGAGAATTGTTCGAGCAGTTGCTGCTGTAGTTTCGGATATTGCCATCCATTCCTTGACCACTTATTCTCCTTGTATATCAAACCTATTGTAACATGGCAGGTTCCTCCACGAGTGTCCGTGGGAGCGTCTCCGAGACATGCGCGCCAAGATCCCGAACATTCCATTCCAGATGTTGCTGCGAGGCGCCAACGCCGTGGGGTACACTAACTACCCTGACAATGCTGTGTTCAAGTTCTGTGATATGGCTGTGAGTTACATTCTTATTACTTCTTCTCGGGGATCATGACTTAAATTGTGTATCACCTACCTGTACCGCCGTAGCCTAGTGGTATGGGTAATGGACTGTTGAGAAGAGGTCTCGGGTTCGATCCCAGGTTTTACCATGGCACACACCAATGACTTTTCGATGCTTTTCGAAGTTATGTGTGTATTTCTCGCAGGTTTATAAGTGCCCGAATAATGGCAATATGCTCGCTACCTATGACATTGGGACCTAAACATTAATTGACGAAATGTGGGTGCTAGCACCTCTGCCTACCCCTTCGGGGATATAGGCGTGAGTGAGAGTTCATGTTATGTTTAATTTACTATGTACTATATGGTTTTTCCATAAAAGTGGAGCGTATCTAAATATGTATTAGTAGAATTACTCCATGATTGGCTATCGTTTGATAAACTAAATAAGTGAGTTGATAAATGACAAAATCATTTTGAAAATACACCTGCTTGATATAAATAAATATAAATATTCCACAACATTCCACACAACGCTATCTAGACCCATGGTAAGTATAGCTTAACTAACTTGTGTTATGGAATCTAGAATACGGATAAACATACCTAGATAATTTTTTTTTGTAAATACATACATATCATACATAGAAACACCCAGACTAATGCAAATATACATATTCATGCATACAAATATTTGCACTGAGCGGGAATCGAACCCGCGCCTCCTGCGTAGAAGTGGAACGTTCTACCGCTGCGCCACAGAGGCCAATGGTAGAATGAAATAGAAGAGATATTTTCATGTTTGGACTTAAACCACGGAACACGTAACGCGCACGGATATAGCTGGATTAACTGGATTTGACCTACGTGCGTCCAATTGGCTATCGGTCGGACGCTATTGGCCAAAACTAGTCAAAATTGGCAGGCCCTTCGTTTTTGAGACTTTCGACGTAGGAAGTTGGTTGGATCCTCCTGCCATATTAATGCCTTTATATGGTTTAACCTTAACTCCGTTTTGTCAAGATTTAGTTTGATATTTAATTCTGTTTGCTATAAGCACAAACATATTATATGTTTCTCTATCTCCAGGTACAAGCGGGTATGGATATCTTCCGAGTCTTCGACTCCCTCAATTACCTCCCTAATTTGATCCTGGGAATGGAAGCCGCAGGTAAAGCCGGAGGCGTGGTGGAAGCCGCTATTTCTTACACTGGAGACGTATCGGACCCCAACAAGAAAAAATATGATTTGAAATACTACACTCAGCTGGCTGATGAATTAGTCAAGGCTGGGACTCATGTGCTGTGTATTAAGGATATGGCTGGATTACTGAAGCCTCAGGCTGCTAAGTGAGTATCATTTTGTGGAATTCCTACTGAGGAATTAATTTCTTTGGTTTCCGTCTGTGATACGCAGATAACCATGACGGACAACCATGTAGTTTTAATGGGTTCGATTCTGATATAGCCTCTTCATCGCTAGACAGGGAGAGAAAGGTACCCATGGGAGACGCCGCACTAAAAAAAAGATGTTCCTTTGATTATTTTATCTATTTTTGGCTTATGGTTAATTTCCTCGTTTAGTTGTTTCTTTAAAGAGTCTATTTCACTGTTCATTGATGGCACTTGATGGAATTTGCCGTTACACATATTGAGAACTCACTTGCACTTTCTACTTTTTTTTTATACTACTTAGGTGGAAGACAAGCACACGGCCCACCTGATGGAAAGTGGTAACCGTGGCCTATGGACGTTTGTAACACCAGAGAAGCCACACTCGCGCTGCCGACCTTGTAAGCACAGAGCTTCTGTGCCGTCAGTGTAGAGGACAAAGCAGGACAAGCCTTTAGTCATCCCACTGACAGCACAAATTCTCCAGTGAGCTCTGGCTACCCTACTCACCGCCGGGAACACAACACGAAGTTATTATAACCGCGGTATTCTGTAGGGCGGAGGTACTTCCCCAGTCGGACTGCTCAATTGGGCGGAAATACCGCCGTGTTCTACCTCCTTACCATCCTCAAAGGTTGTTGTAAACCTTCTCATAACGAGTTCTCATTATGTCTTTAAAGTGTGCCAACTGAGATTACCTACTAGTATAAATTTAGTTTGAATTGGTACTCAAGACGGGAATTGAACTTGCGACCAGTTTCTTACAGAGGGAAGTCTCTTGCCAACTGAACTACATGACGCTTGAGCATTCGAAATTCTTATAATAACCATCTTGAGATCCGTAAGCCCCATTCTCCATCCAGATGAGTTGAGTCATATTCGAAGTCTAAAGGATACACTACATTTCGAATAATTTTCTTAACTTACAATAATGCATCGAATGAAATGATCAACAATTGGGTATTTGACTGACTAGTCAAATTAGTTACTTTTTACTAAACGTCAAAGCGGTACGTTATAAGGAAATTTGTATGAAATAATTTATTGTGACGTCATAATATATGTATAAGAGTCAAAATCATTTACTATTATAGGTTGGGTGGATGATTTATAATAAATAAAAACGATAAATTGAGAACCGACGTAACTTATACCGCTCTTTTACCGTTCTTAATTTAAAAACCTCAGTTAAATAATTTATTTTAATTACAGGAAAATACCCAATTACCCTGATTCCACTAATTAAAGGTTGATCAGTGGAATTGGGGTCATTACATTTCGGGTTCGGATGGTAGACCCGAAATTATCTAAACTTTTGAACATCTTTCCAGGCTTCTAATCTCGGCAATTCGCGACAAGCACCCGGACGTTCCTATCCATGTCCACACACACGACACTTCCGGCGCGGGCGTGGCGGCCATGTTGGCGTGCGCCGAGGCGGGGGCGGACGTGGTCGACGTGGCTGTGGACTCCATGTCGGGGCTCACGTCACAGCCCAGTATGGGCGCTGTCGTTGCTTCATTGCAGGGAACTAAACTGGATACCAGTGAGTGTGTTTTGGATAAAAAAGATTTCACTTCAAAGAGGTGTCACATGTCAGCTGTCACAATTTATCAAATAGGTACTACTGGCTATATAGAATTTTTTTTATTTTTTATTATTTAACTTTGTGAATGTTTTGTAGCCTCGGTAGCCTAGTGATATGGGTAATGGACTGCAGAGACGAGGTCTCGGGTTCGATCCCAGGTTTTTCCATGGCACGCACCAATCACTTTTCGATGCTTTTCGAATTTATGTGTGTATTTATCGCAGGTTTATAAGTGCCCGGTTAATGGCAATAGGCTCGCCTCCTATTACATTGGGACCTAAACATAAACTGGTGAAATGTGGGTGCTAGCACCTCTGCCTACCCCTACGGGGATATAGGCGTGAGTTTATGAGTTTATTTCAATGTTCTGAATTGTATCGCTGCTGGTAATTTATGGGTGCTAAAGTGCAGGACGTTGACGTTGACGGGAGTTCCATGATTTCAGTTAACCCAAAAAAAAATCGATGAAAATTGGCCCAATGCGTCTAAAGAATTATTCATTTCCAAAATGCTGTTTTGTTTATATTTATTAGTCACAAACTGGAACAATCTTCCTCCACAGACATACCCCTTCAGACAGTATCTGAGTACTCAGCTTACTGGGAGCAGGCACGTACCCTATACGGGCCGTTCGAGGCCACTGCTACGATGAAGTCTGGTAACGCTGATGTATACCTCAACGAGATTCCTGGAGGACAGTACACCAATCTGCAGTTCCAGGCCTTCTCGCTCGGACTTGGTAGCCAGTTTGAGGAGGTTAAAAAAGCTTACAGGTAGGTTATACTTATAAAATGATATTTGGTTAAGATGCAATTGGCTATCCTTCGTTCTTTGATTTAAAAAAAATGTGTTATTTTGTGCAAATTGTGCAATTTTCCGAATTTCGTGCAGATTGTGTTGTCCGATTTCATGTAAATCATTTCATGAGAAAGATACATAGAAATTACACGAAGTCAGCAACACATCGGCTGCGACAGTGTAAAGGAACGGTCGTTTTTATGGAATTTTGCTAGAAATAAATGTTTGTTTCTTGAATAAGAAAAATCATAATAAATTCAGGGAACTACCCTATTACCAATAAGTTACTCTTAAATAATGTTTCTTTATCTTTCTAGGGAAGCCAACATGATCTTAGGCGACATAATCAAAGTAACTCCATCGTCTAAAGTAGTTGGAGACCTGG
The DNA here is from genome assembly GCA_963662185.1 of Eilema griseolum. Taxonomy (NCBI): domain Eukaryota; kingdom Metazoa; phylum Arthropoda; class Insecta; order Lepidoptera; family Erebidae; genus Eilema; species Eilema griseolum. The sequence goes on along the minus strand of OY759239.1, from coordinate 10,211,599 downwards.
CGCAGTTCATGGTACAGAACAAGCTGACAGCGAAAGACATAGAAACCCGCGCCGAAGAACTATCCTTCCCCAAGTCGGTGGTGGAGTACCTGCAAGGCGCCATCGGTATTCCTTATGGAGGGTTCCCTGAACCACTAAGGTAGATAAAGTCGAACTATACAGCTAAATTAAGGTTTTTTTTATCTAGGACCTCGCCTGATGATAAGCTAAAGGCAAAGTCTCAGGTATGAGGGTCACCATTACAGACAATAAATAATGTTACAATGGTGGCACTCGGCTTGGCGGCCTCATCAGATCACGCCCCGCTTAAAGGATCCGGGACTTTAGGATGATGGAAACACGTGAGCTGGTAATGAATTCCAGGTCTTAGTGGTGCGGCAAAAAAAAGACTCCGAACAGCTTGGTTCTTGCTCGTATGCTCTGCACAGTGTGAGGGTGACATCAAAGCCCTGCACGTGTTGTCCTGTGTAGGAAAGGAGAGGGTGGGATTAGTTGGAAGAGCTCGTCAGAACAGTCACCGTGGTAGAGACGGTGAAATACAGCCAAGGAAGCAACATCTTCACGCATCTGCAAAGGCTCGAGGGTGTTCGTGACCTCAGGATTCCCAATAATGCGGACCGCGCTTCGCTGCAACCTGTGGAGAGCATCTAGTAGGTATTTCGCGGAGCCATCCCAGAGATGCGAGCAATATTCCACGCAGGAGCGAATTTGTGTCTTATAGAGAAGACTGAAAAAACGTCTGACTAGGTTGAACAAAATACCAATTTTAAGTTAATGGACACCTGAAGGCCAGTTCTTGTTTTCTTATAAACCATCAGATATTGAAGTGATTGAATTATGAATTGACTGAAAATATAAAATTTGCCCAATATAATCCCGTATTGGTATGGTTGGAGTTTAATCTCAATATAATCTCAGTTCGTGACGCTCGCATAAAAATGTCTTTATATATAACTTTGCTGTGCCCCAACAGGGCTTCATGTTGATACAATAATATTATATATATTGTAAGATCTGTACAACACATGAACGCAATAAAGACTTTGAACTTCGAACTTTGTCAATGAATATGTCGATGCATTATTCAACTTTCGGTTACAATTCGGTATACATAATTCAATACCATCAATATTGGACGTTACGAGAATACTTTTTATGACATTTGTTAGTTCAAGCACAGATTAATAAATAGTTAGTTCAAGTCGGAACTAAATATGAAAACTTGAATTCTGATTTGGTTTTTTCGGCTGAATAGACGTTATTGGGCCTGTAAATAACCGTAATTAATACGACGATTGTATTTTACAGGTCTAAAGTGCTTAAGGACATGCCAAGAATCGAGGATAGGCCAGGCAAACAGCTACCTCCACTAGACTTCGAAAAATTGAAGAAGGACCTCATTGAATCGTACCCAGAGGTAGGCCTAACGCATGTTTTATAAGGTGGGGGCTACCATGAAACTAGTGAAGTACCGGATATCTCTATCTGTGAATAATCTGAGGTAGAAGATAGATCCGGGTTCGTTACTTTCTATTTTTAAACGATTTTGTACCTTATCCATTTTCAATATACAGGCTTTTTTTACGTACGAAAAATCCCCACGGATACCCCCCACTACCGGAGTCGGTGGGTGAGGTTATGTCGGACTCGAACCGACCAAAACGCACGACGCCTGTGGGGCGTTTTTGGTTGCCGAAAGTGAGGTTATATCCCTCGCACCCCGACCGAATATACAGGCTGCACATTGCCAGGATTCGAAACTGGGACGACTAAATTACTGACGCCGTAAGTTAATTGTGTTATAAGAACTGATAATTTTGTTGTATAACTTAGGTGTCAGACGAGGACGTGATGTCGGCAGCTATGTACCCCCAGGTTGCAAACGACTTCTTCCGGATCCGCGACAAGTATGGACCGGTCAAACATTTCGATACCAAGACTTTCCTGGTTGGACCTGCTGTAAGTATCCATGAAATACCAAGCTTTTTTCAAACCACTTAAGTGGCAGACAAGCACACGGCCCACCTGATAGGAATTGGTTACCGTTGCTTATGGACGTTAGCAACACCAGGGGAGTCACACTCGTGCTGCCGTACAGGGTCGGCAGCATGAACTTTCTTATTCGCCTCATGTAGTACCCCATTTCTTTATTATACCACTTGGTTGGCAGACAAGCTCACGGCCCACCTGATGGAAAGCGGTTACCGTGGCCTATTGACGTGCACAACGCCAAGGGAGTCACACTCGCACTGCCAACCCTGTAATCACAAGAGTTTTTGTGCCGTCAGTGTGAAAGACAAAGTAGGACAAGCTTTTGGTCTTCCCACTGACAGTACAAAATCTCTTCAGTGAGCTCTGGCTACCCTACTCACTGCCGGAAACACAATACGAGGTTATTATGGCCGCGGTATTCTGTAGGGCGGAGATACATCCCCAGTCGGACTTCTCAATTGGACGGAAATACCGCCGTGTCCTACCTCTCCATATTGTAGTTGCTTCGAAAACTCACAGTATAGAGTTCTTCCCACAGCTTCAGCGTACGTGGGATAAAGTTTCTTTCAAATATTGATAAAAAAGAACAAATTACGATGTACAGGTGGGAGGCACAATCGACGTGAACATCGAACGCGGGAAAACCCTTCACATCAAGACTGTAGCTGTCTCCGAGGAGATGACAGCGGCGGGAGAGCGCGAGGTGTTCTTTGAGCTCAATGGACAGCTGCGGTCTGTCTTCATTCGAGATGTTAAGGCCAGCAAGGTGAGGATAATACTCTTATTAATATTCACCCGACTGCCAAGGAAAACATACAAACCCGATTGCTGCTGAAAATATCGAAAAAAAGTTTGATAGCGATCCCCTGCTATCACATTGGTTTCGATCTTTTCAGCAACAGTCGTTTTTATTTTTAATAATTTATTACACCCATGGGTTCGCCGCCGCGTGATTCCCGGCAGAGTAGAATTTGGACCACCCTATCTCTTCCCCATGCGGTGTCGTACAAGGCGACTAAGGAATAGGGCTTGGTGGCGCGATTCTCATGCCACCTGAGCTAGTGGACTGTATTTTTCGGGGGGTGAAGCTAATTGTTTCATATGACACTTTACACAACAAACAAGATAGGTGATCGGGTTGCCGCGGAGGTGGTTTAGGCATTGAATGCAACCCGAGAAATTAGGAGAGGATGCACTAACCTTTACTACGCCACGTGCTGGCTGGGCCGGTGCACCGGTCTTCTCTTCCTGGCTCAGGAGCTGCTGCCCACATCACTAAATCACTTGAGGGACACACGAGAGGCACAATCCGATCGGTAAAGGTCTATGAAAGCGGTTAAAATCCAACAAACATTATTAATTTCTGAGAGTCGCGCGCGCCGCTGCCATTGTTGCTTGCTAGTTCAAAGCGGAAATGAATGCGGCTATTTTGACAATTGAGCGGTGCGAAAACTATTGCTATCTCACTTTAAAGGTAGTGCGGGAGGGAGATGGGTATAGGGAGCGTGTGTTCAGTGTCATCAATTTGAATTACTACTATTGAGCGAAAAAAATACAAATTCTACTATCGGCGCAACCAGGGCTGTTTAACATTAGACAGATATATACAGCCCAAACTCAACCTCAGATGCATGGCTTGAGTGCCCGGAAGAGGACAATATTACATGGGACCGAATTTAATGATTGGTGAAATGTGGGTGTTAATCATCTCTGCCTAACTCTCCGGGGATATAGGCGTGATTATATGTATGTATGTATTTGGTCCCATCAAGACCTACGGGCCCTAGTAAATCTCAATTGCAAGGTGAAATCATTAGTTTTGTGTATGTCTGATTTATTTCAATCCCTTGCAGTTAGTATAATGGCCTTACTCTTGTAATATTTCTACAGGAAATGACAATTCATCCTAAAGCTGTGAAAGGTGATAAGAACCAAATCGGAGCTCCCATGCCTGGAACTGTGCTCAGTAAGTACCAGAGTCTTAATTTTATTCTGTAACACAGTTTTAACAACTCTATAAAGATCTCAAACAGCCAGCACGATAGATAGAGAAAGCACTACAATATAGAAGCAAGCTCATCTTAATCATACTCTTCGCACTTTTCCCAACGACGTACCGGAACCTATTTACAAAGCCTAACAAGTTGATATTGTTGAAGCGTCCGTGACCAGGAGGACTCGCCGTTTGATAAACGATCAGTGGTTAAGCTACTTAGACGCTGTTAACATTTGGATCGGTGACCACTTAGAAATCTATACTAATATTATAAAGCTGCAGAGTTTGTTTGTTTGTTTGTTTGTTTGAACGCGCTAATCTCTGGAACTACTGGTCCGATTTAAATGATTCTTTCACTGTTGGGTAGTCCATTTATCGAGGAAGGTTTTTGGCTATATATCATCACGCTAATACTTAAGGGAACGGAGCATTGATAATAAATGCTAACAAATCCGGAAATTTTCATACATCGCACCCCCATTCAAACAAAGAAATAACTCAAATTTACTAATTTGTGGGAAAACGCAAATAAAATTTGACACCTTCGCGCAGTATACTTCAATATTTAATTAAAAATAAACTAAATGAGATCAGTACGTTTTAAAAATAGAAATGGATAATTTGATAAAGATAGCAATAAATTGTTATAGAAAATACCTTTATTCATAAAAATAGGTTACTTATTTAAATTATTTAAAAAAAAGTTCGTACTTAATTCTGTTTATGATAAAATATTTTTCAGTACATTCGAAATTGGTACCATGTAAATCAAAATAATGCAGTATTATTTTAAAATTATTTATAAGTTTTTGATGTGTTTACTTTTATTTCAGTTTTTAATTAAATATATACGAATTATCAGAGAACTATTTAGCAATAATTCAATATAGTAATAGTGCCAATGAATTTTATTAAAAAATAAAACGGATTAATCAGTCTCTATCGTTTATTTTCAGTCGCAAAATTACCTAAATGTATGGTTAGGTATCTAAACAAAACACAGAACATAAAAATGTATTTAGATAGGTGAGTAGGTACCCACCTAAACACAGTAGCAAAAAAAACTTTCTATAATTCTTAATAAAAATATTATGTTCATAAAATCAACCAAATTATTATTAACAAACTAATAATACTTTCTGTTTATTACAATCTTAGGTACCTAGTAGCTAGTATGAAATATGAATTATGGCACAAAATAGTATGCTTAAACAATATTAATTTAATACTTTTCCAAATAATAAGTAATATTATTGGATCTGTAAAATAAAATTTAAATTATAGTATTATAAAAATCAGCGTAATAGGTGGGAATTAAAGATTTCGAGAGAAGCTCTTTCAAATCTTTTTTTTTATTTTCACTTAATTCTTGTTTTGCTGTGTAAGCTGCTTTAAGTGTCACTTCTGACATGGGTTTCATCTTCTTTCTCTTATTTCGTGTATCTACTTCCTTGTAACTTTCTTCTTTATAAGACTTTTTATAAAAAAAAGAGGTCGATTTGTCTTTCTCCATTTTTAAAACTTTGATATCATTCCAATTCACGTTTTGGCCATCCGTATCTGTTGAAAAATTATATCCCCAATCTTCTTGCAAGCATTTCAAGTCGAAAAATGCTGTGAAGTTTAATTCATGCACATTCAAAGCAGGTTTAGATTTTTTGGCATTCTTTATTAATGCAATATACTGATCAGGCGTGTATATTGGACCTGACTTTAAGTTTCTTTTTACCTCTTTCTCGATCAGGCTGTGAACACTGTCTGCTTCGTTTTGGGTATGACCCCTGATCAAAAATTTGTGCGTAATACTCTTAATATTTAAATTTTGGACGGCAAACAAATATGAGCAAGCTATATATTTATTTTTGTTCTGACCGGTACAGTTGTCGGAGTAAAAAATAATGTCTTTTTCATCATCGTCCTGTTCGCTTAGAGCTTTTAAGTACTTATATATACAGGAGCCAATGTCATTTGCACCGCGTTTTGCGTCACATTCAGACCAAAAAATAGCAATGTACATTTTCATAGCCCAACTTGGTATCTTTATTTGCCAATTCTGTTATGGTCAAATTATAACAATTTAACTTAGATTTATAATAAAATGCTGAAGTGTCACCTTTTGGACATTGTAGTACAGCCTCTAGATCATACACAACAACTCTGACATTTTTGTTTACTTTCTGGCGATCGTTAAGCTTTTCCTGTCTGCTATAATCCTTCTCTTCTATATGTGTTTTATAATTATCTTCCAAAACAGATTTTTGTTCAGCGTTTGCATTATGGTAAGAAGTGCAAAGATCGCACTGATCTTTTTTAGGCGCAAAAAATCCAAGGTTAAATTCAGTTGTAAATATTTTATAGTATGTTGTGTATATTCCGGCTTCTTCATTTTTCTGTCGTTATTCTAATTGAAAATCACGATATAAATCTTTTATGGTTTTGCTGCCTTCTATGAATTGTCTTGAGGTAGACGCTCGCAAATAATGTGATTCTATCCTGGGAATAGAATTAATGTGTGTCTTGATGGCAGATCGTAATGCAGGGTCTATTTTTCTATGGCTGTTATGTTTTCCTCTTAAATCATCTAACGTAATGCCATTTTCATTGACTTTAGTTTGAATTGTGAATATCATTCGGTCAGTTATATCTAAAGTAGACTTAAAAAATGTTTTGCAAACTCTGATTTTAGTACCGTTAAGAACAAAACTATATGCTTTATTATTATGCCTAGGTTGCGCGGCGTTTGTGTATCTGTATTTAGGTTCAATGTCAATCATACACGATTTTACGTAGGCTCTTTGCTTCACTAAGTCTCCTAAATCCCAGAAATTGCAAAATAACGTAAATCTGTCATCGGTATTAATTTTTTCAACGCATTTAAGTCTACATTTACCCGTGTAAGGTTCTTTGAGGTACCGGGCTGGAATTTTCTTCTGTGATTTTGACACATACGATTTACCGTTATTACGCAAACGTTTAGTTTTGTTTTGTTTCCATTTTGCAGGGTTCCTTGTGCGCTTGCGCCCTATATTAGAAGTTTCAGGCGTGCTGCATTCAGATGAGCTGTTAGAGGAATATTCATTAAATAGATAGTTTTTTTTTCTTATAGGCCCCGTGATAAAGAAAGTTGGATCAGTGTCACTCAGGTCGACATCACTTTCGTCCGTATACACTGGAGTTATATGATAATTTGGAGTCTCTTGCCTTCTACAAATGCGTGAATCCTGAAATAAAAAAAAAGATTTTTTTTCCTTATTTGAGTGATAAATATAACAAATAAAAAAGTAGAAATAGTTTTACAATACCTGTGATCCTTTCATGACCTGGTCCTCTGGAGGGATATTTTCATAATTTTCATGACCTATGTCATTGTTATCAACTTCGTTGGTAGAATGCGGATGAGTTTCATACTCCGAATCCGAACTTGATGATGAGCTGGATGATGAGGACGAATCGGACGAGTCAGACGATGAACTCGAAGAGGATGAGATCTTATACTGAGGTTGAGGCACTGTCTCATCTATTTCATTAGTTTTAATATCGTTTATTGAAGTGTCGTCATCCTTGGAGCACATACTAATGTCACTATCATTATCATAAGGTACCAGGCTATTTGCATTATTATAGCATTGTCTGTTGATCATAATATCCAATTCCTATAAATAAACATAGCAATTAAAGCTTTTTGTTAGGTAAAGTACATAACATAAAAATAATTTAAGAAATTAATTGAACTAAAACCACTTTTATTTATTATGATGCGCGAGGCTATTGAAATTCGTCGCGTGGGACGGCCTAAAATAAATAATAACAAATAAATCGCTATAGAATCTGTTAAAAAGTGATTTTATTTCAATGAATGAGACTCGCGTAAGCTTCAGGCAGCATCATTATCCAATTAAAATAATTCATAGCAAAAAAATGCTATTTGAAATAATAACGAACTTACTTTACAATCGGCTTTCTTGTTGTCGTTACAACATTCATCGTTTTTTGAATGATCATCAGGTAATGTGTTTTGCTTGACTAAACCTAAAATTTTCCGCGTCCTTGATGATGACGCCATGCTAAATGGAGATGAAAAATACCATTACTAAGAACCGTATTCTAATTTAAGGGCATTAATAAAATAGGTACTTACTTAACGTTACTCAAAAGCTATGACTTTTTGTTAGTAGATAAATGAATTAATTTAAAGTAATAAAAAATGTTCGTCGCGAAATTAATAATAAACAGAATCAACTAAAAAATCTACGACGATTACCGTGGAATTACAGTGAAAAAGTGAAACAAGTCTTATTAATATTCAACACATTATAAAAAGTTTAAAAGAAAACTGCACTAAGTTGGAACAGGAATTTACAAAACTCACATTGTTTCGTATGAAACTGAATTAAGTCGAAAACTTTACGTATAAATTATAACATTTTTACTCATAAAGCGAAATAAGTCATTATTAATGCACTTTTAGATTAAATAATAAACAATATTATAGTTACCTGCCAGCAATACACCGAATTATTTTGTTTTAATTCACTTTTATTCCCACTAGCAGCGATCCGACCTCATACGGAGCCGGCGCATCAATGAATCGTTCACTTTACCGGTACCAACTTGTCCGCGCGCGTTAGTGAGAAAGAGACGGACGATGTTTTATCTCGCTCAATTTGATCGTATTGCAATGGCTGTTCGGGTGAAACCATTCTCCTAGTAAAGTTATTACAGTTTTTGATGAAATCTCAAAACACATGAATTTTGAGTTATTTCTTTGTTTGAATAGGGGTGCGACATATTTTGCAGACTAAAACATACGGGCTCAAAGGGATATGAAGCTTCAAAATATACCCCGGGCGAAGCAGGGGTGGGTCAGCTAGTATTTCATATGAGCGCTTCCGTTCCGAAGGGCACGTTAAAAGTTGATCCCGGCTGTCAATACTCGTTTCTGCTGTTTAATATCGATTTGAATATTTAGCATACTAAATGCTTTAATATTCCATTCAATAGTATGAGCGGAGTAACCAAAACCAATGTTTAAAAATGATTGCAAAATCATAAATTGGTTCCAATAGTTCGTACGAGTATCGGTAGATGGCTTCCATAATCGCCGCAAGACGGATATATATAGGAAGACTAACTGACCCACCCCAGCTTCGCCCGGGGTATATTTTGAGGCTTCATATCCGTTTGAGCCCGTATGTTTTAGTCTTCAAAATATGTACGAAAAATTGCCGGATTTGTTAACATTTATTATCAATGCTCCGCTCCCTTAAGTAGTAGCGTGATGATATATAGCCTAAAACCTTCCTCAATAAATGGACTACCCTAACACTGAAAGAATCATTCAAATCGGACCAGTAGTTCCAGAGATTAGCGCGTTCAAACAAACAAACTCTGCAGCTTTATAATATCAGTATAGATTTGGATAGATTGGTTCAGTAGCTCAGTCGTCAGAGCATTCCCTCTGTAAGGTAACGATCGCAAGTTCGACTCCCGCCTAAATAGATTCAAACATTTTCCTATCTTAATCAATTTGAATAGTTAGCATACTAAATGCTTTAAAATTTCATTCAATAGGTGGCGAGCCTATTGCCATTAACCGGGCACTTATAAACCTGCGATAGATACACACATGACTTCGAAAAGCATTGAAAGGTCATTGGTCATTAAATACATAATTATCAGCTATTTCGATACCGCCGTCCCCCATGACGGTGGACCTGGGGGTGACGGATGGAGACGCCTGTCACCCAAGCAGAAGTAAGCTGCGGCGGCGCGCGATAGGACGAGATGGGGACTGCTCGAAGAAAGCCAGCTCGAAAGAGATGGCTCCGGGTCAGCCGGGGTGCGGGGGTTATACCTCCGGTAACTTCGCCTCCAGCAACCTATGACCCTTAGACGGCATGCATTCATTCAAGAGACATATATGGGCGACCTGAACAACTCTGTCAGTGATTGTCCACTAACCACAACACAAGCTAGGAGATCAGATGATAGTCGCTTTTAGTATAGCCGAAAAAAAGTCAAGCCACATCATATTTAAGCGGACTTGAGTACCGTAGCCTAGTGGTACGGGTAATGGACTGCTGAAACGAGGTCTTTCGATCATAGGTTTTACCATGGCACACACCAATCACTTTTCGATGCTTTTCAAAGTTATGTGTGTATTTATCGCAGGTTTATAAGTGCCCGGTTAATGGCAATAGGCTCGCCACCTATTACATTGGGACCTATGCATAAACTGGCGAAATGTGGGTGCTAGCACCTCTGCCTACCCCTTCGGGGATATAGGCGTGAGTTTTATGTTTAGACTCCGAGGTGAAGCTCTCGGATGCGGCTAAGACAAAATAATGATGACAACTAACTTCTGTCCTTTTTTTACAGCAATCAAAGTAAAGGAAGGCGATAAAGTAGATAAAGGCCAGCCAATCGCGGTGCTTTCAGCTATGAAGATGGAAATGATAGTCCAAGCGCCAAAGGCAGGCGTCATCGTGTCAGTGGCGATCACCAACGGACAGAAATTAGAAGGGGACGACCTAATCTGCACCCTCGAATAAGATATTGGTTGAATAGGGAATAATGTTGCAATGATTTGGCGCAAGAGTGCAGCACTAGCGTAACGTTTTTTGACAGGTGAAAATCGCCGCCATTTTTGATAATGTCAAATAAATGACAGATAACACCTCCAGCGTGCTACATGTCTTTTGGCCTTTTTTGTCTGTTATATATCTTCTCTTGTACATTAACATATACTTTTTATCTGTTGTTATAACAACTCACATTCCCCCAAGTCGAAACTTTAAATTAAATTCCGTGCAAAGTCGTTGGCAGAAACATCGGAATCGCCAGAAGAGTTAAAAAGTTTGTCCACTCATTTTCCGTTGCGCTAGTGGCGCGATCTGAGCCTACTTTTGCGTAATATCCCCTATTTTAAAAGGTTAAACAAGTAAGTCTTATCACCGATATTATATTGTACAAAGAATGTTCTAATGATTTTTTTTTAAATTTTATAGAGGCAGATGTGTAGATAGAAGTTATTGGAATATCTTCAAAATTTGAACGGATAGGGCACAACAGTAGTATGTACTAATATTAACATAAAATTATATATTTCGGTATTTATAGTACTTGACCTTTATCCAGTGTTGTAGAATGAAAAAAAGAAATAAATTTAAAAGTTATAATGCTAAAATAGTACCTAATTATGAGATAAATTGTTGTCTATGAATGTTACTCAATTCTATATTTAAAATTGGAGGTATTCATAACATTAGACATCAATTTTATTTGGTGTTACGATGTAATAATCAATATTGTCATTTTTCAATGGTGGATTTTTCTTATCATCTTGATACAAGCACTTGCAGTATAAAATTTTTCACGGTCCAAGTGCATGCCATATAGAGCACCAATTTTCCATCGCACCAAAATTGTTACACTCAGCTATGGAATAATTTTGGTCCGATTTGAATTGGTGCTATTTAAATTGGTGCTCTCAATGGCAAAACCTATTATTTTATTATTTGTGGTATTATAAATTGGACTGTCGTTATAAAATATTTACAGTAAGTAGAAGTTGCATGATTCCCTGACCATAGACTTATTTGTTTTTTTTTACAACCAGAATCTAGCAAAATAAGACTTACATAATCGGCACAAAAGTGGAAATACCTTCATTTTTTTATAATTATTTTTATAAGTTGAAGTGTGATTATACGAATGTTGTTATTGTATTAATTGAATTTTTATTAAAGACATTTTATAAATGTACGATTTCGATAAATGAATTGTGAATAATGTGATAATGCTATATGATAGTGGCTACTTATGGTGACTTACTCATCACAGTACAAAAGTGACTGGAAATTAAAATTTAGCATAATATGGACACTGTCAACCGAGTTGCTATATTTGTAATATTAGGCATGAAAAAATGTATTGTAACTTGTAAAATGAGTGCGTTATCAGGGTCTAATGATAGGAGCCTCTCAGACTAAGTTTTTATAAACTCTTCGAATTCTTTACAGCGTAAAGTTACTTAAAAAATATATTAAAAGTACCTACTTATCCTGCAAATTGTATTCAAATGAATTCCTAAATAAAATATTGTCGTAACATGAGTAGTTAATCCTAATCCCAGGGTTTCAATTAAAGCATGTCAAGCCCTTGTTTAAAAAAAAGTTGACAACATGCAATAACTAACATCTATTTGGTCTGACTTGAACTGAAAATTATTTAGTCTGGGAGGCAAATAAAAGGTGGTTATAAAGTGGTATGTTTTGCCAGACTTATTCTGCGTCCCTCCACTATAAAAAAATGTGTAACCGTGGATTACTTAAGCGATTCATTGCTACTTTCATTTTACTACAACTACACAAAGATTTTTTGATGACGCACCACACCACGCAGACACAGAAGTGCGTCACCGGTCTGGCTGAATTTTTTTGACGAATATTTACGTCTGGCCATGAATCGGTTAAGAAACTCACTTTACATACATGTTTTAAGTGAGGATTTTATGTTTTAACTTATTGTTTTTATATTTGATTATCGTAAAACGAATCGTCTGAATGGTGCTCATTTGTTATTCATTTAATATTATGCAGGTTGACAGCACCACTTTGTTTTTTATTGAATAAAATCATTTTTACGTCTAATTAAATTTGTTTATTTTTATCCTGTACTCGAAAACTATTAACCAGGGTGTATGGGGACGCACAGATATCCTCGAGCTGGTACACTTATTTACCAGCTTTCCATGCGCAATAGGAGGCAGCATTATCTTAAAACTAGCACTATTTTTTTTTTAATATTTATACTTCATGCACACATGTACACAGGCGGACTAAATGCCTCAGGCATTCTCTACCTGTCTCTTTTTCCTGTTATCGCAGTACCCTACCCTACCCTAACATTTTCAAAATCTGTATTCAATTTGACCCATTTCACCCTTCAATCGCACATGGGTTTATTATCCATTGTCACTACAAGTTCCAGTTCGATGCACCTTTACTGTTTCGTTGGACTCATTGATTGGATCCTTCCATATCACGGTAGACCTCTTTGCTGCGAGCAATGGATATAATTTTGAGTTGATCATTACCGAGTGCCAAAACCACTAGCCGAGTGCCGATTGCTTGTCAGCCACCTAAGTGGTATAAAACAAATTGGTTAAGAGAAATGAATAGTCGTACTGTAAGTATAGTGATTTATTCCAATATAAAAGGTCACGTACATCTTCTAAACCCCGTACCAGCGGGTTAAAATTTAGGAATTGCCGCATACAAATGAAAAGCCCTTTCAAGAACAAACTTGTTTACAACAGGAATCGTGCGTGCCACTATTTGACTGCAACGATAACTTGAACTTCTCTAAGCTTTGCTTTGAAATAAAATTATACCCTCATAACAACAAGAAAATATTCTGCATCACTAATACTGTTTCACATAAAAATTACATATACTATCCACCTCACACCTCGACGGGTGTGGGGAGGGGGGCACTCTCCAAAGCAGGAAGCATAGTGCTTCTTGACAAAATGAATTTGAGGGCCCTACTAAAAGACCAGCGACTTTTAGAGACAAAATATAAAAAACCATTTTGAATCTCATTTATGGTAGAAAAAGGCCATAGTCATTTGAAGGCAAGTCGCAGCGCGTCGAGATATTGCGCAGCTGCGCGAGCCTTGTCGCAATCATTATTTTCTAAACTCTAAATCTGTAACAAATTCTGGCAGCCGCTTGCCGCTGCTCTTTCAGTGGGGATGGTCAATTTGCTGTGAGCTTGCTGCTTTCTGTTTTGGTGTTTAGCCCCCCTTACTCGAATAAAGACTTATGTACAATATGATTATACCACTTGCGTCTTTGTTCGTGCACGTCGACATAAAAATATTTAACACTAGTTAGAATAAATTACTTTTGAAATTAAGTGTTTTTTGCAAATAATTTATATACATAGTTGAACCGACTGGTGAGATCCATCCTTAGTACAAATGATATAGTAATTCGTTACGAATAGAATTTTTTTAAAACCCACTTTCGTTTTTAGCCAATCGATGGAATAAAGAGTGTTATCACAGAAAAAATATGCTCTCGATATAATTAGGATTATTTTTGTGTAGGAAATAAAATAATTCGACATAATTATTGTGCATATCATATAGGACTGTGAATTTCAAATGTGTTTTTAAAAAATAAAACCCTGCTCAACATTTGTATTCAAAGTTACAGTCAGCTACAAAAGTAGCTGAACATATTTGATAAAATCACCACGAATAAAACAATAAATAAAACACGAAAATATATACATCTTGTCTTTTGAGGATTACTTATTGATTCTTCGTTACTTTGTAAATTTCTAAGCGTTCACCAACTTTTGTAGCTGACCATATGAAATCCTGTTGAGTTAAAATAAAGTACCTACTATGAATATCTTTTAAAATGTTTACAAAAATACAGAAAAATTAATTACATACGGCAAAATAATTAGGTACAGACTTTACTACTCATAACTTTAAATTACTTACACAATATTGATCAGTTGCAAAAATATTAAATATAAAAAAAACTTGTTTCAAATACCGCCCTGCCTTGACCACAAACGACTTCACGTCGTATATTTCTGTTCTGACGAAATTATGAGCAGGAATGAATAAAATAAAACATTCAACTTGTTCAAACAGTGGAGTTTATTTATAAGGACTGATGACTTGACTTGGGAAATGTATTTTTGGTACGATGACACCAATATTTTCTTCAATTACAACGCAACTTTTCATATTTTTATATGGAGCACCGCGACACTGCTCCATATCAAAAGAGAGCGGAATGTACCTCAATGAAACCATCCAAGGCAAGTAAGCCGGTAGTGTAAATTTGCTCCTCCCAAAATTATATTAACATAATATAGGTATTTAAACTATCATGGTCATTCACATTAGTATTACAGTTCCTCCATGATGCTTGCAACAGCTTCCAAATATCAGTAACTTGAAATAATACAACATGGTAAATATCCCGATAGCTCTCCCTACCATAATCTCATTTTGGGAGGTAATAAAATAATATATCACAGGATGCCCCCTTCAAATGCGAACAGATAACGTATACTTCCGTAATTGGGGGACGTAACTAGGATTTAGAAAATCCTATGGTTCTATCCGCCTAATCCTAGAATTAGTCCCTTGCTGAACCCAAAGTTTGGGGTCCAGATTTTCTATTTTTACAGACCCTAATGAATGTTAAATATTTGATAGTCATTCTTGACATTATAATTAAAATCCACTGCACACAATACACTTTTAATATGACAACGAATCGTATTTAATGTACACCGCACCACACTTTGTCCTTAGCAATAACCGTAAGTCCAACACTTAAACCATCAACTCCATATTTACGCCGATTGACTTCGTTGCATTATGCACTGACTACTGACCTTTAATAACATCTGTTGCCTTATGCGTATCACGCCTATTTCGTGCAAATATTGTGAGAATTTCGTGCAATAATTTCGTACAATTCACTATTTTAGCACGAAATTAGTACAAAATTATTATTTTTTGCACGATACAAATTTTTGCATGCTTTTATATGCATAAGGCAATTGTCGACCAGCTCAATCAATTTCGCCTGGATCTAATAATGACTTGTCGACCAGCGCCTGCGAAAAATTGTCGACCAAATCCTGTGGAGTCATATCACATCTCCTTTCAGGTACATCTTGGGACTCGTCGTCATTGATCGAGTTCACGGAGTTCTGGTCGCTCAGTGAGAGGCTAGTATCTGTGTCATCGCCATAGCAACGGCGCTTGTGGTCCGATGGGAAGTTATGGTAGGAATGTTCTACGCGGATTGCTTGCATTGTGTTGCTGGAAAGAGAAATGTTAACTTATAAGTATATTGGCTGTTGTAACCTGGTTTCGCTTATGTGGAAACCCTTTATCACGGATTTTTTTGTTTTCCGAAATAATAACTGTCTAATTTCTATGACATTTATAGAGTTCCATTCCTAAAAGGAAAAAGTGGACCCTTTATAGAATCACTACGTTATCCGTCTGTCTGTCAAGACCTTTTTATCAAGAAGCCGTAGAGGCAACAAGTTGAAATTCATGACCACATACTCATGTCAGTAACATCTTTAAACTATGCAAAATTCAAACTTGGAAGTCATACATACGTACAATCACGCCTTTATCCCCGAAGATATTAAGCAGAGGTGAATTACCACCCACATTTCACGAATTTCACCAATCATTGTTTCTGGTCCCACATAATAAGCTTCGAAGTCAACGCAATCAAAATATATTACAGTTTATTTTGCTTAAGTTTGTCATGAATCCAATTTTGTACGGAACCCTGGGTGCGCGAGACCGACTCGCGCTTGGATAGGTTTTTCTAAAAATACAATTCAGGAACAGTATTACAATACTTTGATATCGAGTTGTGGAGATCATATGTGGTAGTCGCTTCGCAGTAAAAGTAACGGACTCCAGACTCCGGGGCGAAGGCCTCAAATACGAACGGGATAAACGAAAGGAAGATGTGCATAGCATCTACCAGTGACATGTGCATATATCTATATTGTTCTCTCTTCACTCATTCATACTTCGTCATTCTGTTTATCGAACTATTCGTTTTCTTCAATACCTACATTACGCACTACCTCGCAATGCTTAAAAGACTACGTGATATTTACTTTGACACGGAAAATTGAGTCTGTGAAACCCCAATGATTCACATAACAGTAATTTATCCAAACTAGGTAATGCCCGTGGTTTTACCCGCGTGTAATTCTATGCCTGTTCCCGTTCGACCGTGTGGAAATCTGTTTTCGTTCCTGTGGCCTATGGGAGCTTTTAGGTTTTGCCTTCAATTATACCCACCCATATAGTAAAAATACAATACCACAGGAAACATAAGTCTTTAAGCTTACACTTTGGAGCGCGGTGAAGTAAAAACCTACATACATAATCACGCCTTTATCCCCGGAGGGTTAGGCAGAGGTGAATTAACACCCACGTTTCACCAATCATTGAATACGGTCCCACGTAATAGAAGTATAGTAAAAAGTGTGGTCAAATTTGAGTTTTAGATTCATTTTTTAAACTGGTATTTTTTATGATGGTTGGATCCTCACGGATACCCAAACCCTGCCGGAACCGTTGGAGAAGATTATGTCGTACTCGAACCGACTAAAACGCACTCCATTTATGGGTATTTGGCGGTTGCCAGGGATGAGGTTGGCAGGCACATCCCTTGCAAACCGGACCGAGACTAGCTATTGCCCGCAACCTGTTCCCAGGACTTACTTATAGGAACCTATGCCCGGGTAAATAATAGCCCAATTGCTATTTCAAACTTTTTTTTATTAAAGAATATTAGAACCAAAATTACTAATATTCCCTCTTACCCCTCCAGCTAAGCTAAATTGCTTGTGTTAGGAGTGGGTTTATGTCGATAGTGTAATGGTCAGGATTCGAAACCGGGACCTTTCAATCGTAATGCCGACTGCTTAAGCTACCGACGCTCTTTAACTATTTCCCTATGACAAATTTCTTTAAATACTTTTATTTACTCTTCCATTCAAACTTTTCGTACTAAGTAAAGTGAAGTTAATGAAAGCGTGTTAGTTACACATACCTATTGCTAACAAAATGGGTATAATCACCTGGTTTTCCTCAAAACAGGTCGACCCATTTCCACTTGGAGTTCCAATGAATAAAGTTTCGCTAACGACTCCAATTTCTCCTTCTCTTCCGGATCGTGAAAACTTGGCAACTTCAATTCAGTCTGGCAAGAATCTTGGAGGAATTTCGACAGCTGCTCGTTCGCAGCGCTCAGGATCAAAAACCCCGGTCTTTCGTCTCGTATCCTCCTACACCCTGCACGTATTTCTCTCACTTCTGTAACAACAGCATTCCCCATTGAATGCTCGCTGTAGTAATGATCGCTTTGCGGCGATTTTTCGCTCAAATTCAAGTCGCTCGACGAAGTTTTCTGCAGCGAAAAATTTGTTCGCGGCGTCTGGTTAAAAGATTCATCCTGTTGAGCCGATTTCTCCTGGAACGCCTGAAAGGACTGAAAAAACGATTCATTCGCATTTTGTCCAGACACTCCAGCGTTCTTTATATCGCTAAAACTACTGAACGAGGAATGTGGCTGAAGTATATCTCGATTCTCTTTAGAAACTAACTCCTCTTCCAAATCGACGACTGTTTTCGAATCTGACATCATTGCGTCATCATCATTCCCTGAATCAACCTTAGGGCGTTTCTTTTTGAACCTGTTCTTGCAACTGGCCCACCCACTTTTGACAAGCATTTTTTCCTTCTTCAAACGTTTCGGTGGTGGCATGTTGCTATTAGATTTCGGGGAATTATTGTTCACGGATTTTGAAGTTTTGAAAGTGAGGCTCTTGTTGAAAACTTTTAACTCTTCGATACCAGGCCAGTCTGTCAGTTCGTCGTCTCCTTCTCTATCGCTGTCATTTGTTACTACGCCTTCTGAATCACTACTGCTTAGCGAGCTAGACTCGTTGCCAGCACAGTCCATCCCGCTATTAGAATCGTCGAATTGCAAAGGGTTTCTTAAAGAGTTTTGTGGATGGGTTTTATTCAGTATTTTGTATTTTCTGTGATACTTTCCATCGAAGTTGAGTTTGCCCGTACTTGTACTCGGACTGAAAAACGGTGGGAGATCTGTTGCTATTTTGTATCCTGTCATTTTTGACAGTATTGGAGTACCGTTTTTGGACATATTCTTGTACACGAAATTAAAGCTTGAACTGCCAGGTAAAGATGGAGTGTTTGGTAGAGCCAAAGGTTTCGTACCTTCAGCATTCTGGGATTTGAAAACGATTTTTCCTGGTTGTAGTACTGGTTCCTTTTTAGGTAGTTCCGTATCATACTTTCGCGATTTGAAATCGTTTCTGGAGAAGTATGCGGATTTTGAGGAACATCCGCCGCTGAAAGATCTCTCTCTCATTTCGCAGCTATCCCCCTTGTCTCTGTGTGACCATTTTCTTTTCCCGCAAAACGCGTTCCTGAAAAAACAACTAAAAAGCATATTCTGTATTAATACATAATTAAGAAATAAATAGAAGTAAGGGACTCTCTTACTGTATATGCAAGTCCAATTGAGTATTTGACTGACTAATTAAATTAGTTACTTTTTACTAAACATCAAAACGGTAAGTTATAAGGAAACTTATATAAAATTAATTAATATGACGTCATAATGTTTAATAGTCAAGTAATATACTATTATAGGTAGGGTGTATGATTAAAAATAAATATAAACAATAAAAAAAAACCCATGCAGCTATTAGCGCCTTTCACCATTCTTAATTTAATAAGCTCAGTTTAATAATTTACTAAGCACTTTAACACACTTTAATAAGCACAAAAAAATACTCAATTGTTGATCATATTATATTCAAATTAGGGTTGTAACGGAGGCCTTCTTAACGGAGGCGGAGGCGGATGCGAAGGCGATGAGTTTCACTTCCGCGGATGCGGAGGTTAACGGAGGCGGAGGCGAAGGTGAAAGTGGATGTAAATAAAATAGTAATTTAAGGTTCAAAAGTTTTCATATTAAATACTTAACACTAAAGTAAACATTTGAAACATAAAGTAAAAATTTTAAGTTAACTTTTTTGTAATCAAAATTAGTAATCAAAATTAAGGAGAGGTAAATTAAATTTGACAAACAATAGTTTTGCGGCTTTATCACCTTTCAAACAATTTCTAAGGGATTCATAAATTAATCCAGCTGAACTAAATAATTGTTCACTTGGCACTGAACTTGGCGGCGCCGATAAGTACGTGCGAACGATGGGAGAAAAAGCTTTATATTTATTGTTATTTCTCCACCACAATAATGGATCATCGTCTAATTTGAGTCTGTTTTCTTTATTATATTCATTAATTAAAAATTTCCATATCATGAGGTTACTATTGCTGTCGTCATTTTCAGTTTCCTCTTCACTGTCACTGTGATTTGTCAACATGTCTGCCAGATTCGAATGCACGCTTTGTGTTGGTGAAAAGGTATTGCTATATGATTACGTAAATAAAACTCCGTTACAACTACGCAAAAATTGTGCGGAGGCGGAAGCGGAGGCGAAGGTACGATTTCTTGCGGAACTTCCGCAGTAACGGAGGCGGAGGCGAAGTTCCGTTACAACCCTAATTCAAATACATATTAAATAGTTGCAGTATATTGAAGAATGGCCCGCTTTGCATCATTACACAATGTATGTAGTTAACTGATTTGATTTCATTTGAACTAATAAAGTAGAGTGTCTTGAGCTTAAACATAATTGTTCTAATTTGAAATATATTATTATTAACAATATTTTATCTTAATAATTTTATTACATGATCAAACAATACCAACCTTTCAGGCTTTGCATGCGTTTTATGCTTGTTTCCATGAACCATGGGTGACAATCCTTGATTCTGAAGAATAATTGATGCCGGTAATGCATTCGGCTGTAAAAAAACTTTACATATATCAATACAATCATTGTGTTGAATGTGCATACTGTTAATGATGGTTGCATACTGTCCGTTGTTGTTGCCAAACAACAGCAACATATATATAACATATAAAATATATATACAAATTGTATATATATTTTACATTCATGCAAAATATATATACAATTTGTATGAAACTTTACACATTGTGATGCCTGCACTCTTAGGTTAATTTTTTGTTAGGAATTTCGTAATATGGTTTTTAAAATACTTAGAAATTTAGGATATTGCTTTGTTCTAATTCTAATATATATAATTTTAAGTTAAGAATATCAAAAATAAAGTAAGAAAGGATTGGCAGAACTATGAAGACTAGAAATATATCAATATAATCAATATTTGTTGTAATGATTACATTTATAACGTTTTATCTAGCCCAAAGGTCGCTTTATTTATGTCAGAGATATATTAAAACATTTAAAGATTATCACAACAACTGCTTTTGTTTTCAGAAAGAACATTGACATTGTGATAATTTTCACTGATACTTACAAAAATTATATTCTTGTAACACAATTTTCAAGAAAGAACACATTGTGATAATTTTTGACATTCGGGAGACTGAAATTAGATTGTAATTGGAACTGAGCAAAGTATGTTTTGTTATACACAAAAAAAATTACCTCTGTACTCTGTACACTCAGTATTTCTATCGGTGGTGACCTCTTCCCATCAGCATACTCTACAGGCATCTTTTTATATTTTCGTTTCCTCCGAGCATTAGCTGGTCTGGTCGGTGAGAAATTCTCATTGAAAGAGTCAGACTCAAAGTTTCCAATCTGACAGTAATGCCTGGATTTAAGGCTAGATTTGTGCAGATTGAGATGGGGGTCGTCCGAGTCTGATAATGGTTGTGTGATGAGCGGAGCCTGTGGTGGACTACTGGAACTGCCATCTTCAACCAGGCTTACTGTTACTGCAGCTGCTGTAAACAGTTTTAGGATCTCAGGACTGAGTTACAGCAAATGATAGTAGAGGATTCATTCATATAGAGCGGCAATATGGTTTGACGTTAGTGAACGCAGTGGCTACACAAGAGACGCGCGTTCAATCCCCGCTGAGTGCAAATACTTGCATGCCTGAACAAATTTGCAATGGTCAGGTTGTGCCTTGGAGAAATGTTAAGCCAGTCCCTGTTGCCATACCAACATCTATAGCAGTTGTTAGGGGTAGTTGGAGCCCTAAAAACCCCAACAACTAACTGCAATGCCTAGATATCAGGAAGCTTCAGATGTGACTGGGATTAACAATAGGATGAAAAAGTGACAACATAAAGACCTCGGAAAAATTTATGTGGGTGTGTATGAACAAAATACTATTACTACTATGATTAGGCCATTAGCCATTAGTGTTGAGACCGCTGTCTATAGAGGTTTAATAAGAATTTAATTAATAGGACTCTTCTCATCATCATGCCTGTTAAATATTATTAGAATTTTAGAGGTGATTTGAAAAGTAAAAGCCAATTATTAAATAAATCTCAGTAATTTTTTTGCCTTTTTTATTTTTTTTCATTCTTTACTGTACACTTTCAAGGCATTTATACAAATGAGTGAAATATTATGTACAAAGGTGAGCTTAACTCAAGGTTGCATTCTCTTCCAGCCAACACGGCTGTACACAGTGCCTTCATATTATTATAATTTATATGTTTACGTAGTAATTATCTACGTTAGAATTTCATTACGCTGCAGTCCTCAAGCTGAAAGACAATTTAAAAATAGAAATATTCCAATAAATGTTGGTGTTTAATACAAATCTTGAATAACATTGTCATAATCAAAGATTTTTCTTTCAAATTGGTGATTAAAGTTGATACTGATTATTTTCACTTAGATGAAAAAATTAATTGAATTTTTTTTATAAAATGTTTTATACCTTGAGGACAAAACTATGAATATCTGTGTTATGATGACTTGATTATCCGGACTTCAATTATACAGCGAGGTATCAGAGAGTAATTAACTATAATCAAATAAATTTCTATTTGTGTATTATGGATCATGTAATAGAACAAATGTGATAACTTGCAATTCGAAATGTTTAAAAAATCAAGTTAAAAGAATATCAAGCTTGTTTTTAGTCTTTAATTTGAGTTTCTAAACAGAAAAATATGAATATCATTTTATTAATATTTTTTTGTTTAGAAACTCAAATTATATAAAGTATATTAAAAAGACACATTAAAATTGTTTATGTTGGTCATATTGTCTTAAAAGTAATAATTGTTTACAGTAAACAAAATAATACAAATATGAGTACAATATTTTTGGTGTAATATTTTGTTATTCTGATTATTTATTACTGTTCTACAGCAAATAAACTACAAAATTTGTAATACTGTATGTACATAGGTGTAATATTATTGTTTATTTATAACACTAACGCAGATTCCCGGCAGACCTGGTCCGCCTGCGGAGTCCCAGCTTCCTTCGCTCCTGCCGGCCACAGTTACTTTCTTCCAGAGCCAGATTTAAATCATGGGACAACCTCTCCATGATAATTAATGCCCCTCCTTAATACCCATCATTTTCGCAAAGATCTAGAACATACGATGCACCGGCACACTTAAGTTTACGCCACTTATTTGACCTACTTCTCATCGCCCTTTCACAAATGCAACGAAACGAATAATTAGTCACACTGCACATTCATAACACGGAATAACTTAATACAAAATAAATAGCAAACTTGTTTCACAGAACAATATCTACTTTACGATTTTACATTTTATTTTATCGGAATGTTTATATTCTTTATTACAGAATGCGTTTGTTTATAACAAAACTTTCAATATTCTTATATGTAGGAACGTTATATTAATTAAATAATAGGTAAATGTTTAACTTTCTATATTGAATTTTTAGCTATACGTGATTTATTTTGACAAAAAAAAATTCGACATTCACTGACTGAAAATTGTAATGAGCGAACTAAAGAATGATATCCAAATCAAAGGGATATAAGAGATACTCTTTGTATAAGAGCAACAGATGTTTAGCCCTTTCATTCTTTATCGTTCATGCTTCGAAACAAATTTTACGAATCAAATCCGATCGTCTATTTTTTTTATCGAGCAGTGGTGGACTTATTAATGGAGGGCGAAAAAGCCAAAAAGTGAAAACAATTTCCAAGGCAGAGGGCCAGAATATTTTTTTGACAAAAGGTGTTTAGAGGGGTTCTGCCTCCACACCCCTACCCCTGGACGGCGGTGGTGGTTATGTCGGACTCAAACCAACGTAAACGC
This sequence comes from Eilema griseolum, assembly GCA_963662185.1. Classification (NCBI taxonomy): domain Eukaryota; kingdom Metazoa; phylum Arthropoda; class Insecta; order Lepidoptera; family Erebidae; genus Eilema; species Eilema griseolum. Next base: position 10,187,830 of record OY759239.1, on the reverse strand, counting down.
ACATCATCTGTGAGCCGTAGGTTGCCAGAGGTAAGATTGACAGAGACATATCTCCCGCACTTCAGCCGTCCTAGCGCCATATCTTACGAGCTAACCATCTTTGGGTGTGGGGACCACGGAGTCTCCATCTAGCTTCAGCTGCGCTGGAGGGGCGCTCAATGCACTGCCACCACGGCCTGCTTCTGCTAGGATAACAGGTAGCTCCATCCGTCACCCCTAGGCCGGAACATTATACTGTTACGTGCACGGGGTACAATTAAATGCCGTTTACTCAACGAAGAGATTTATTAGCTCACCACAAACTAGACAATTAAATCACTAGTACACACAGTACTCTTCAACAGTTCCAGTCGCTTAGTAGTGCACAGTCGTTGCTCAGGTCGTAGGTAGAATCTTCTTCGGTCACTTAAGTTTGCTGTGTTCGTTATCGATCTCAAAGACAGAATGAATCGTGTCGCTATGCGAGCGTGTTTTTAAACCTCTCAATTAGGAGGGTCGAATCATCTAGAAAGTTCGCGAGCGATAAATACCTATTCTTTGAAGTTCGCCGCCGTCGCTGACCTTTCGAGTACATTCTCGATATTTACCTATTGTTTGTTTTTAATCAAAAGAGTGTGTAGGTACTCGTAGGTAGGTTGTGACTTTGTGTTGACGATTCTAGATTTTTCTATGCCATTCGGTAGAGTACCTCGTCACTAACAATGCGTTTTTATTTCTTGAAGATTCGATTATTAGTTTTCGAGATATCGGCGTCTGTCGTAACATTACCCCCCTTTTAGTCATGCTCGTCCCGAGCATCATTTGTTCCACGATGACGCGTCAACCTATCCACATGGACTACCTTTGGTTTTCCCCTAACCCCCATCCTAATGCGGTAGGTAATGTCATTGACTCTCGTAATAACCGTATAGGGCCCTTCCCAGCGAGCTTGGAGTTTTGGAGATTTCCCCTTCTTGCGTAGTGGATTATGAAACCATACCAATGTTCCTTCTTCAAAACCGTTGGTGTTTGCATTTCTATCGTACCGGGTTTTCATTCTTTCACCTGTCTTCAGGTTGTTTTCCCGTACTATCCTGTGCACCTCGTCCAGTCGGTTTGGAAGTTCACTCACGTAATCCGTCACGGGCTTAGGACTATCAGGTGGCGTACCGGTTATTGCATCCACTGGTAGCCTAATCTCTCGACCAAAGTTCACTTTCGCTGGGGCGTGTCCCATACTGTCATGTACCGCAGATCGATAGGACATCAAGAACAGTGGGATGTACTGGTCCCAATCTCTTTGGTGTTCATCGACAACTTTAGCCAAGTGATTTTTCAACGTCTGGTTAAACCTCTGGACCATTCCGTCTGACTGCGGATGCGCTGGAGTCGTACGGGTCTTGTTCATTCCAAGGAGTTTGCACATTTCTTGAAATAGAGCAGACTCGAAGTTCCGTCCTTGGTCAGAGTGGATCTCCATAGGTGCGCCGTATCGGCAGACCACTTCCTGATCCAGTTTCCTTGTCACAGTGACTGCTTCCTGGTTGGGTGTCGCAAATATTTCCGGCCATTTAGTGAAGTAATCTTGCACTACTATGATGTATTTGTTACCTTCTTCAGTCGTTGGGAAAGGTCCAGCAACATCAATGGCGATACGTTCCCATGGTGCTCCGATGCTATACAGTTTCAATTTTCCTTTGCTTCTTGTCGGTGGTCCTTTAACTGAAGCACATACAGTGCATTTACGACACCAATCCTCGACATCTTCCCGATAATGAAGCCAGTAAAACCGCTGTCGTACTTTAACTAGGGTTTTCTTGACTCCGAGATGCCCGCCAGAGACACCATCTTGGCTGTGCCGTAAGAGTGTAGCCACCTTGCTTCGTGGTACCACTACTTGTAGGGTCACCTCTTTGCCGTCGTTGGATTCCTATACAGCACGTCGTCTATCAGAGTTAAGCTGTCCCACTGGGCCCAATAACTTTTGGTAGTGGAACTGTAAGCAGATATATTACTCCATTGAGGTTTGCTTCCAAGCTGCTTCCAGTGCAGTATAGGCTGTAGATCATCATCATATTCTTGCGCCTGCTTCATACTGCTTCCGGTCCATTCATCGTCAAGTCCATTCACCTTTATGACTTTAGTCTTTTCGCGGGCTTTGTTCTTCTGACAATGCTTGTAATCTTCGGCACACGGCCTTCGTGACAAAGCATCAGCTTTGTCGTGCCCTTTTCTACTTCGGTGTTCCATTCGGTTTCGGTGTTCTTCGGAGTTCGGTGTCCCGGAGTCCGTGACCCTCTTCCGTTTTCTCGAAGGACACTCTAATTATTGAATAAGGCCCTTTCCTCTACAGGAATAACACGTTGGGACATACCGTGGCTTCTTCTCCTCCGCAACCGCCTCCTTGACCTCCCTGACCTTATCTTGAGCAATAGGGATGGTTGGGGCCTCATATCGACCAGCCAGCGCCCGCCCCGCGGCCCTGGCGACATTTAACTGTAACGGAACCTCTTGATCTACTTGGGTCCCGGAGTTCGTGACCCTCTTCCGTTTTCTCGAAGGACGCTCTAATTGAATATGGCCCCTTCCTCTGCAGGAATAACACGTTGGGACATACCGTGGCTTCCTCTCTTCTGCAACCACCTCTTTGAGGTCAGGCCTTACTTATTCCGACATTCTGCCGTACAGTTTCCACCTCGAGAGCATAAGCCAGAGCTTCTTAGAAGGTCTGATGGTGACGCAACCGTACACTAGTTTTCACTTCTGCGTCTCGTATACCGTTTAGGAAGGCCTCCAGCAAAGTGGTCTCGATCGTAATGGGTGTCGATGAGTAGGCTCGACGAACTAGTCTTTCAACTTCTACAGCCCATTCCTGGAGGCTTTGACTAGATTTTTGTTTCTTCTCCCGAAGCTGCGCTCGGTAGGCATTCTCCAGGTGCTTGTCGCCGTAACGTGTGTCTAGAGCTTCCATCAAAGACCCCAGAGTCCTTCTTTCAGGCGGCAGGTTTTCCAGTATTATTAAGGCATCTCCTCGTAATGCAAGTGTCAAGGCCATAAATGACTCCTCGTTGCTCCAGGCTTTAGTTTTTGCCAATATCTCGAATTGGTACTTGAAGACTGTCCACGAGGAAGTTCCATCAAAGTGTGCTAGGTCGAACTTTGCTGATGATGGTGAGGTCACGGTAACAGGTCCGCAGGTTTCCAGCCTGACGATCTTCTTTTCGAGAACTTGCAAGCGGTCGTCCATGGTCCCAGACTTCAAAGCCACTTCATTACTAAGCATTTGCAAGCCATCTTCGAGGTTCCTCACTTTATCTCCCAGTGCATGGATGCCTGCATCGATTTTACCCATGACAGCTTCCTGGTTGACCTGCATCTCTTGCCTGATCATCTGCTGCATAGAAGCCTGCATATCTTGCCTGGAGGCCTGGATCTCTTGCCTGGAGGCCTGCATCTCTTGCCTGGAGGCCTGCATCATCTGCTGCATAGAAGCCAGCAGCGTCATCATGTTGGTATCTGACAAGGTTCCATCTGGTGCGGAGACAGCAGCATCGGCCTGACGCCCTTCCTCTTCGAGGCTCCGTTGACGTCCGGCATCCATTTCCACTTCATGTCTGGTCCGTGGAGTACGCCCTTCGTCTTCACGTGGTAAAAACGGCATTCCGCTTCTGACACCAATTGTTACGTGCACGGGGTACAATTAAATGCCGTTTACTCAACGAAGAGATTTATTAGCTCGCCACAAACTAGACAATTAAATCACTAGTACACACAGTACTCTTCAACAGTTCCAGTCGCTCAGTAGTTCACAATAGTCCACAGTCTTTGCTCAGGTCGTAGGTAGAATCTTCTTCGGTCACTTAAGTTCGCTGTGTTCGTTATCGATCTCAAAGACAGAATGAATCGTGTCGCTATGCGAGTGTTTTTATACCTCTCAATTAGGAGGGTCGAATCATCTAGAAAGTTCTCGAGCGATAAATACCTATTCTTTGAAGTTTACCGCCGTCGCTGACCTTTCGAGTACATTCTCGATATTTACCTATTGTTTGTTTTTATTCAAAAGAGTGTGTGGTACTCGTAGGTAGGGTGTGACTTTGTGTTGACGATTCTAGATTTTTCTATGCCATTCGGTAGAGTACCTCGTCACTAACAATGCGTTTTTATTTCTTGATGATTCGATGATTAGTTTTCGAGATATCGGCGTCTGTCGTAACAATACACTTAATAGCCCTAAGTCTCATCAAGAAATTGGTTCTCTCTTTGCAATTTTTCATTTAATTTGTTGTAGTGTTCGAGCGAATCAATAATAAATGCGGTAGGTTAATCTTTGTCCCTCAATCACTTTAGCACGCTTCTTTGCGCTGTGCTACGAGGCTGGTCTAGTTTTTTCTTTACCTATGCGGCTATTAAAGTATTATTGAAATAAGTAGAATCCACTTTTCTGCTTAGAGGTTCATGGGCTCGAATGGCAAACTATAAAAGCGTCCATTCATGCTCGAGATTCATACGTGTGGAGAAGACAGGTATCTGGAACTCAACTTTGGCCGTTGACCGTCGCGCCCAAAGAGTAGTCGCGCCATAGTGTGTTTATTATAAGTGATTATAAGTCTATGGCCGTTGTTGATACAGCTTTGCTTTATAATTTTATAATCTGTTGTGGCAGTTGTCAATTTTTGCGCCAATTTCGTTGTTATATTTATTTTCTAATAAGCTCGCTTTCTTTGGTTTCCACACCGAATTCTATCCAGAAATATTACAGAAACCATTGATATACAGGTATTATTCCCTTAATTCGAATTAATTTTATTTCCAGTTCTAAATCACATAGCATTTTAAAAGGTACGGTAGCGGATCTTCAGGTTTCCAAAAATATAAAAAATCCTTTACAAATAATCATTAGATGTATAAATACATTAAGCTTAGTATCCAATTACGTACCTATTCATGTACGTATTCTGCTGGGGTCAAATATTTAACCGTCACACAATATCCAAGCATCTGTTAAACACCGAAGACATTGTTTACCGCCGTTTATTTGTTTACTTTACACGTCGGTATTATTATACACGGCGGTATTTGTTTACTATACATGGGCGCTACCAGACCTATATTATCAATATTCAAAATTAATTCACGGTTCCAGCCCTAATGGAGGGCGCGGTGACTCCTGATGGTGGGCGGCGTACCCGCGCAGCGCTCGCTGAAATTCCAGTGCGTTTGGACCGTCTTCGCGTGACCCCACTGCAACCTGTCACAAACTTGAGAGAGAGGTCTCCAGCACTGCCGGCTGGGTACTTAAGCCCTGCGCCTTCACCTGACGAACTGCTCATTCAGCAGAGAGGTATGTCCTGGTTTAAAATGAACTAAAGGTGATTTAATATTTTGAACCTCTAAACACAACCACGTATTTTAATTACTTTTACTATAAGTTTCACTATTGTTATTAGGGAGCCTCTATGGAGTCCGGTAGTGCTTTCGACTGCCATGTAGGGGTTGCAGGTTCAATTCCTGCTCAGGACAAAATACATGTTTGGGTGTTACCATGCCTTGGAGAGTGTCTTAAGTTGTTGATCCCTATTGTCATAGGAACATCTATAACATATACAAGGAAATGGGTGAAATAACTCACTGAACTGGCATCATCATCATCCATCTTGTCAACAGCCTCTCTATTGGCAGTAGTTATAGTTCACTATTGTTGAGCATATTTTTGACTCAAAGGCCTGTGTTTATTTATTTGTGAACGCAATACTTACAGGTAATACAGTTGAATAAAAACATCTGGAAGCCAATTACAAGATTTTGGATGGTTAATTCCTATGATAACTTTGGTAATTGGTAAACTTATCCAAAGTAAGCTGTTCATTATCTATCTTAGTATCATTATTTATTCATTCATATTAGAGTCGTCGGGATATTTAGCCTGTGATGTTATGCATGTCCAATTTTACATTAAAATCCCTTAGATAAGGCTTAAATTACTGAGAGGAGAGTCATGTAAAAAAAATTGCCACAAAAAAATTGTTTTTAAGAAGATTTGTCTGAAGTAGAGAAGTTGTGCGCTCCACTACCATACCAAAGTGCTCATGTCATGTATTCCACTGTATAAAATGCTATTTTATATACTTATGTTTTTATAAAAATCATCAAAACTCCTTTTTTAGGTCGTAAAAGACTTCCAGTGACATGGTCACCGGACATTGAACTAAAACGGAACTCTTCATTCCACTCCACCATCCGTACTCCGCCAAAGGACAACTCACCTATAAAACTAGGAGTCACCTTGCGTTCTACTCCTCGAAAGCGTCTTTTACTCGATCCGGAACGCATACCGCTGACTCCTGAAAAGATAGATTTCAGTGACATAAGTACTCCACAAAAATTCAAAATCACGAGTCCTTTAAAGAGTACTCCTTCTATCAAAAGGTGTAAAATTGAGAGAACCTTGAATACTGAGTACAAAGGTCCCATTGATACAGCTTTAAAAGGATTAAGCACTACCCAACTAATCAACATTATCAAGACAATTACATACAAGCATCCTGAGGTGGAACAAGAACTCAGGAATGAAATGCCTGTGCCTGATCTGACTCCCATTGAGGAAAGGTTGAGTTACCTCAAAAGCAATATCTTTAAAAGCTTGCCTACATCTCGCCTCACTTCTAAAACTGATTCGCCAGCATATTCAAGGGTTTCTACACATTTAGCAGCATTCAAGAAGTGTGTGATTGAGCAAGGTAAGCTCTTAGTTGAATCTCAACACTGGGAATCTGTGATTCAGTACGTTTGTCTTGGTTGGAATTATGTCAAGGCCACACCTGTGTGGGACAACCAACCCCATAATGTCCATCGGAAACAGTGTTTTAAAGCTTTGACAAATTTTTGTCTAACGGCTTTAAAAAAGGGAAATTTATCAAAAGATGTGTTGGTTGACGTGCAAGATAAGTTGCACGGAATGGTAGCTGACAGCGAAGAAATACAATCTTGTTTGAAATATATTCAGGGTCAGTTACAAGGATATTTTTAACTCTTCTATCATTGTGCTATGTTACATTATAGATTCTATAATTGTTAATAATAAGACTGATGAATAATACACACTTACACAAAACTGATAAACACAATGACAAACAATGTTTTATATCTTGTATGATGGAAGTCCTTACTGTACGTCCAAATGTCTGCTATTGAATTGCGAAAAAAAGAAATTATAGAATTTATTATTTTTCGTTACCTTGGCCTACTACATGACTAATGAATTATATATGCAAATGGCATAAGTCCTTTCAATATATTCCATCTGAGGGATATACATACTATTTATTACCGGTTGCTTTTTATAATCAATGAGTATCTTATGTATATTTCAATGTTTTTTTATCTTCCATTGCTTGCATGTATGAGTAGATATTACATTTATATCATTATCTCATCAACCTCCAATACAATTTCTGGTCTAAACTACTAGTAGTATACAGAGTATACATACATGGAATTTCATTAGTATACATGAAAGTCCAGTAGCATACATGAAAGTGTAGAATTATACACTCTAAGGTCTTGCAGTATACATTTCAGTCTTTGTCTGCATTTAAATATTTCTATATATTTAGATGTAATAAAAGCTCAAGATGCTCTAGATAATAGATAGGCTTTAGATATTTCTTTTTTAATTCCATTATGAAGTGTATAAATCTTAAATTAATGAAATAAATTGAGCATTTATTGTTTTTACTTTGCATTTAATATATCATCAGTTATGGAATCTAATGATTTTTAGTTAATACTTACCTAATACCTCATTTAGGTTGTAATTTTCAATATTATCATTTTATTTTATTTGCAATTTTCAATTAAATTTAATTCATTTACACTAAAGGGGTTATGAAAATTATTTAGTTCAGTAATTTATACATATTTCAATTGATCTAAGTGTCTGCATTAAAGAAATCGTAAGTATGTATAAAAATATTCATATTTTCTCTTAGTATTTAATTAGTTCATACAGCATGGTTTGTTACAATGATTTTATATTAAAAAGACATAGATATGACACTGGCACTTGTCAATATTCGCTCAAATCTAACCAGTAAGTGCGAGCGAGAACAACATATAACTTCTGTTATACAATATCGTCTTTTAATACCGTGTGGCTCTAGAGATATAACTTGTTTATACTGAATAGACTCGCCCCATCACATTCACTTCATAATTGTAAAAACGTCGATTGTTTCGTGAACTATGACATGTATGCGAACCTTGCGATTGGACCAGTCGTGTGATAAATCCAAGAACGCTCAGTGTATAGAGACCTAACGCTGACATATTGTATAGAACAAGACATCCGCTCGCCGCGCGCTCTGTCAAGTTATGACTAATTGATCAACAAATCCGGAAACAATATTCGTGAATTTACTTGTGTGCATAACCCCTCGTTTACTGGTGTAAGTTGTAAACTCGTTTATAAAAAAACTTGTAGAAGGCTAATCAAAATACAATACTTGTCTTATACATGTTGTTTATAAAAAACTTGTCGAAGACTTGTAGAAGACTAATCAAAACACAATACTTGTTTTATACATGTATATTAGATTCTTTTTCGTTCACATAGGATGTATAGCCAACAAGTTGTAAACAAGTATAAAACACATTTGCGTTCACACTGTAACTGTGACATATTGCAACTTGTCAAATACATGTTTTAAACTTAGGTTAAGGAAGTGATGGAGAACGTCATTTGGGCCTGTACAAGTTGAACATATCTTGCTCATTTTAATATAAGGTCATTGGTATGTCATTTCACTTTGGTTGAGTTGAAAAGAATCAAGTTATTTAAGTGAATGAATATGTATTAGAATATTGTCTTCCATAATTTTATGGAAATTCGTAGCATTGATTCTTTTCACTGTATAGTTGTGGAAATACCAAAGTTTAAGTTCTTATTATAAGCATATTTTATAAGACTTTGAATTAAGTGCTAAGAATATTGTTTTCAGTATGACCACTGTTAATCATCTTTCTCGTAGTTTTAAAAACAATATCTGATAAATTCTATATTATATTTGTAATGAATAATAATATGCCAGTATCTGCCTATGACGAAAATGCCATTCTTTAAATGAATTCCACCAAACAGGGAACTGTGATCAAATCGAATTAAATTGCGTTATCAAGTTTAAGTTAAGCGTGAAAACGCAGTTTAGCTTACGGATTTTCATTGGGGATACATACATACCTACATATAATCACGCCCGGAGGGTCACAGATGATTTAATATCTACATTTCACAAATCATTGAATTCGGTTCCACGTAAGGGGCTGAGCCTATTGCCGTCTTCCGGGCCACTATTGTTAAACTCAAGAATTGCATCTGAGGCTGAGTCTGGGCTGTATATAATATCTGTCTGATGTTAAACAGCCCTATCCCTTAGTCGTCTTGTACGACACCGCATTGGAAGAGATGGGGCCAAATTTTACTCTGCCGGGCACCACTTAATTTTTTTATCCTTTGTCCATTGGTGATATTCAAACTTTCTTCTGTATCTATCCCATTCCATAACAATTTTGTACTTACATATTCTTGTGCCTTATAAGGGACATTAACATTAAAATAACGAAAGGAAAAAATGCAAATATGTGTAGTTATCTGGTTGTATCACGATTTTGACTAGCGTTTGTAATGGCTAGTGCCATCTATGTGCCTTAGCAGTCGCTGGTGATGACGAAATATCACTTGATATAGTTAATTTGTTTATAAGTATTTTAAAGTTGAATAAATGCATTTTGTAATATTACCCGCTTTTCATTTTTGTGTATTATCCTATTCTACTTCCTACTAAGGTTTTTTCATACATACATAAACTCAAACTCACGCCTATATCCCTGATGCTAGCACCCACATTTCGCCAGTTTTTATGTTTAGGTTCCAATGGTGGCAAGCCTATTGCCATTAACCGGGCACTTATAAACTTGCTATAAATACACACATAACTTCGAAAAGCATCGAAAAGTCATTGGTGTGTGTCATGGTAAACCTGGGATCGAACCCGAGGCCTTGTCTCAGCAGTCCATTACCCATACCACTGGGCTACCGCGGTTCCCTAAGGTTTTTAATGTGAAAATATATGGGGATGACTCGATAGATTACACTTTGGTTTGGATTAGACTGGAGAGTTTTGTGCTGTCAGTGGGAAGACCATAAGGCTTGTCCTGATTGTGTCTTCTGCACTGATGGTACAGAAATTGTTCTTACAGGGTCGGTAGCACGGGTGTGACTCCCCTGCTGTTGCACATGTTCATAGGTCACGGTAACCACTTCCCATCAGGTGGACCGTGTGCTTATCTGCCACCTAAGTTGTATAAAAAACCATACCTTGACCTGGACCGATCACGACATTGGACGGTAAGATATTTTTTAATAGGGACATGTCAATTTGTCTTCACCTCGTCTGATGGTAAGCCTTGACGGCCTCATCAGATGTTTTTTCACGCCGCGCTTAAAGGACCCGGAACTGTAGGAAGAAGGAAACGTGAGATGGTAATTAATTCCAGGCCTTAATGGTGTAAAGAAAGAGACACCGAACAGCTAGTTTGATTACCATCTAATCACCACCTTTCACGCTAAAATGACTACTGTACCCAAATTTTACTTGGCCCTGCAAGAAGTGTCGAAATTAATTTAGCTGCGTGAATGTAGGGCCACATTCTGAGTGCTTGCTGCTTTGGTGTGTGTTGCTTTGGCATGGTGATTTTGTTTTGAAAATCACTTTGATTCAATAGTTATACGTGAAGCGATTGAAATCAAAAAGCATAAAAGTTTCAATCGGAAAGATGGATTTAAATTACCTAAAATCATCTACAACGAGAAAACCAGTGCTGCAAAATATGCAATCTCGCTTTTCTGCGTGATCGGACTTCGGACAGATATCGGACAGTTAGCTTACAGAATACGGTCACTAGCGTTTGGTATTTGACGGTACATGGAGAAAAGAAAATATCGAAAATATCAAGAATGTGCGGGTAGATGAGTACCCGCACATTCTTGATATTTTTATGACATGAAGACCAGTAACATTGTTGTATATCACGGAGCGTCAGTGTTCAAAAATTAGTATTGCAAACCGCTACGGGTCAGAAATTGCTAAACAAGTACGTTAGCTAGAATTTATTCGTTAATAACTTGCGCGAGTGGAAACATCGCTAATATTTCATTTGAAGTGTTGCTAACCGAGCGAGCGAAGTGAGCGAGTCTCCGTTTCGACAAGGTGGACGATTTTGCTTTTATTCGTATCTATGTCAGTTTCGGTCTAGACTCTTGAGGGTGCATTTCTAATTGGTAGGAGGAAAAATGATCGAGGAATTGGAGGAATTTGGCTGTTCTGTTATTTTGGAACGAATCTTGAAGATTTTTGATTGAAAAATCAAGGACTGATGTTCCTCACAGGTTGTTGTAAAAAAATCATGTCTCGTACAGGTGAAATTTCGTTATATAAAAAAGCATGAGAAAAAATGGGTGACGTTTTCTGTGGCGTTTTTAAGAACGGAGCGTCAATATTTTTTGGTGAAACATCCAGGGCTGTTTAAAATAAGAATATCTACGTACCTACTTTTTTTTTTTAAGAATACCAGATTTGATCAAGGGTACAAGAAAAATGTGGTAAAGAGTGCTCGCCAGGTACAGGAACAGTAGTTCACAGAATGACCGAGCGAGCGAAGCAAGCGAGTCTCCTTTTCAACAAAATGGCAGATTTTGCTTTTGTCCGTATCTATGTCTGTATGTTTGTCAGTTCCGGTCTAAAGGGTGCATTATTTCTTAACAAATTTTCACCAAATTTTAAAATATATTCTTTGATTTAAAACACAACTTTTGTCGATAGCTTTTTTGATAGGAGGGAAAATAGTGAAGAAAAGGGGGAAGTTTGGTGTCGCATTGTTCATGTACCTACGGATCTCGATTTTGGCTGAAACATCAAAGACATGAATATTCACGGGTTGTTGTGAAAAAAAATATGCCTCGTAAAACTGAACTTCGTTATAAAAAAAACTCATAACAAAAAAGGGAGAAGTTTGCTGTAGCGTGTTCTTAAGAACGGATCGTCATTATTTTTTGGTTAAACATCCAGGACTGTTTAAGAAGATACGTCTCGTTTTTTTAAATTTAATCTCTGTTTAAGGATACATGATTTGATTAAGGGTAGGTACCTACCAGAAAATCGTGGCAAAGGGTGCTCGCAAGGACTACTGTTCACAGAACCAGTTCTAAGATACAAATCAACTTTAAAACATGAATAATATAATATAGTACATTAAATATTATATAATATATGTTAATTATAATATATAATCATGGGTAGGTAATCATAGTATGGTTATCGACGCAGTCGAGTCGAAACGGCTAGTACCTACCTACTTTTATAATAACTTTTACGTAATAATAAACTAATTACTAAAAAGTAACTGTAGGTCTATATTTGAAAAGTGCTGTCTATTCTAATGTAATTATAAATGACTATTTGTTTCTTAATAAATAAATATAAAATATATTATTAGGAGGTAGGACACGGCGGTATTCCCGCCCGATTGAGCAGTCCGACTGGGGAAGTACCTCCGCCCTATAGAATACCGCGTTTATATTAACTTCGTGTTGGGTTCCCAGCGGTGAGTAGGGTAGCCAGAGCTCACTGGAGAATTTGTGCTGTCAGTGGGAAGACTAAAGGCTTGTCCTGATTTGTCTTCTACTGACGGCACAGAAACTCTGTACTTACAGGGTTGGCAGCGCGACTGTGACTCCTCTGGTGTTACAGACGTCCATAAGCCACGGTAACTACTTTCCATCAGGTGGGCCGTGTGCTTGTCTGCCAACTGAGTGGTATAAAAAAAAAAAAACTAAGTTAAACTAAATAGGAAAACTAATTTTATCTGAAAATATATCTGTATCATTTAAATATTTGAGATGGCTATGCAAGGTAAACGAATAGGTAATTATTTTTGACCTAGAACAATTATATTTATTCTAAGATACAAATCAACTTTTAAGCATTTCTTTCCTATCTGAGATGTCTATACTATCAGTTATCAATTTAGCCCATCGCAGTCCACTGCTGGACACAGGTCACCCCAATGTTGGGAGATTTTGGCCTACTTGTTCCACGTTGGCCAAATTTTTTTTTTTTTTCCTTCTCTCGTAGTGATATCGTCTGTGTATTTTCTCGCTAGTCGCCTCTTACGACACCCGTTGGATGAGATGGGGTGATGATACTTGTATTTTTTCGCCGTCATCACACGCATGTCTACACTTCATGACTAATAATAATATCTATTAGGGTGAGTGGGGGTGAGAGTGACCGGGTTTTTGATGAGATGAGTAAGTAGTCTTGAATTTGAACCTTTGTAGAACAATAAATATTTTGACACAAGCTAAAACTGCTGTGAGTGAAGAGCAAAGAGTAGTTATATATTTCTACGGTATTGATAAACTCCTGCTAAGACAGTCCCAAAAAATATCTAAGATGTTGGTGAGAACATCTCACCTATAGTATGGCCTTTGTAATGGTGTAACATGGAAACTTTCATATGTTTATATTATTACCCCATCAAAATTTACCCCTTTAAATTTTGATGGGTTAAGACAGAAAGTATGACTAAATTTTAAACTACGAACGATAGCTATTATATATATAGGTGTAATGAAATTTCTAAGAATTAATAATAATAACTAGATATTCCAATAAAACACTCGTACCTACCTTTTTATGAAAGTTACTAAAACCCGGATATTGCAAAAATATCGTGTCGTGTCGCCAAAACCTCTCCCTCCTACCGACAAATGTTGACTGAGGTGAGGGACTGAGGGAAGTTAGGATATGGCGGCCATAGCAGTGTCACGTGCACCACAAAAGCCATGCTGAAACACGTGTGCGATTGTTTATCGTTTTTGTTCTTCGCCCCCATGTACCTACCCTAATTGAAATATAACCACTTTTTAATTAATTCTATCGTAATTTATTTGGTATTTTTAGGAGCAACTTGACAAGCTCGAGAGTCTTCAGATTTTTTGTGTGAAATTTATATTTGGCATAAGTACGCAAATATGATCACGTGTCCGATTTCCGTAACAAACTCAAGTGGCTCACGATTCGCCTTCGTCGGAATACTCATATACTTTCTTTATTATACAGCGTACTGTTCAATCTTTGCACTCCCCATTATCTCAAAAGAACGGTTCAAGTTCCTTGGTGAGGGTGACACATGCAGGATTTCTGAGATCATCGGAGAATTTGAAACTAGCAATGCCACTGCACTGTACTAGTTTCTACGATGAATTTTTCACTATACAGGCAGTCCGCTTATGGAATGCACTGCTATTACTGTATATAAAAGGAGCACAATCACTGGAGTATTTAAGTATTTATTTATTTAATTTAAGTTAAAAGAACTTCCCTTGACTATTCTTTGTAATTATGTTTTTACATAAAAGGTTGTATAGTACCAATTTAATTTAGATACTGAGTAGTATATATTGTAAAAGTTATACTATATTGACATACTATGTAGTATATGAATATATTTCAAACTTGACTGATATTATACTTATTTATAATAACTAACTTGTCTGAGTCTCTTCTTTACAAAAAATAATTGTGCGATATCCTGTCATTGCTTCTATTCATCCAAAGGTTGCCTGGAAGAAATCTCTGTTAGCGATAAGGCCGCCCATTGTGCAATATATATATAAATAAATTGTTATTTTGTAATACTTCTATGGTGTACAATAAAGAATATTTTATCTTATCAGATAAGATAAGACTTACCTTATTTACACTTAATCTATTTTTTTACATAATAATTTCTAAGTATAAATAATACAAACAATTAAAAAATTAAAACTTAACCTAGATAAAGTAAATTTATTTTATGTAGGTGCACTTAAATTATTTCTCCAAAGAATAAAAAAACTACAAACAATACAAAACAAGAATATAATTATTATATAAATATATACGACACGACAAATATAACTTCAATCGAAATAAATTTACCTGTTTATATTGACATGATTGTAAAATTTTGATGTTCCTAAACAGAATTTATGCTGGTTAATTAAAAAAAATAAAAAGGTAAATACAAAAATGAGATAAAAGCAGGTGGTATGGTATGGTGCTTCCTAAAATTCTGCTCTCTTCGTTCAAATCGAACTTGATTCTTTTGCTTGGAAGAATAATTGCTTTTCTCCTACTTCTAAGTCTTGGGTTTTGATGTTGTGGAACTTTGATAACTCGGCAGGAAGAAACGGCCACTTTTGTAATGTATGTAAAAATAAATTATTATCAATTGCCTCAAATAAAATTTAAAATATTTTTGCAATTGTATAAAAAAATTAATTTTCAAGACATGTTCAAGATTTTACTCAAATCTAAATACTAATAATAAAAATTAAAATCTAAATACTATAAATTGCCTGTTTTTTTTAAAAAAAAAGCTATACCATTACTGCAGTCATGTTGGACGTTTCATTTTTTTCCGGAGATTCTGCAGCATTCATTTCTGTATTAGGTGAAAAGGGCCTCATTTTGTACGACTTTATTTCTATATCTGAAAGGAAAATAATTAAACATGATGTAGTACAAATATATATGATACGATACATATAATTTTAATCGGAATAAATTTACCTATTTAAAAAAAAAAACTACCTACCTTCACTGCAGTCCATATTGTGTGTCTCGTCTATTTCTGACGATTCTGCAGCATTCTCTTCTCCAGTTAGTGAAAAAAGCGATTCTATAATGAGCTCAGTATCGGGTGAAAATGGTCTCATTATCACGTACGGTGGTATTTCTACGTCTGTAAAAAAAATAATTAAACTTGATATAGTACGACATATATAGAACGACATTAAAATAAAATATTTGTTCGAAAGATTGTCAAAATAATCTATTGATTTTAAAGTGATGATTTTATTTTTTTATTTTACTCAACACAAAATGAATTGCCCAGCTGTCAGAAAATACTGTACCTTCACTGCAGCCATCTATAAACGTTCCTTCTTGTTCCATGGGTTCTGCTTCATCAATTTGTATTCTTCTGTCGTCAGGAGTATAAGTCTCCTTTCTTACATATAATGTTTTTATATCTGTAAAAATAGTTTCAATTACACATAATATATCTAGTCCAATAATCTAAATAATAAATTTTCATTTACAGACAGAACACAAGTACTGTTATATTTAATTTACTACTGAGTATCTACCTCCATATGCGTTCACCATTTGTGTCACAGAGTTTACTACCTCAACGGAGTCAGTAATATCGGAGTTATGATTATTGTTGTACATTTTGTTAATAAAATATAATAGATATATTATTTGAATGATAAGAGAGGTCTAAATCTACAGGCACTTCGACTTACACGTTAGGGATAACCCGAACTTACTGAAGGCAGTACATAGCCTGGGTCCTATTTATACTCCTGTCAAAATTACCTCTAAATTAATTTGCAAATCAGTCATTAGTAAGTATTTAGGTAATTACTACTTAAGTTTGTGTACCGGTTCCCATGACTGCCAAGCATGTACAAGAATCAGTATGTTACTTGTATTCTGTGCACCCTGTGTTGATTGTGTAAACATGAATTCAGCTCGCGCAGTTATAAACCTTTCGATCAAGGACCTGGTTCAAATGGCATGAAATGGTTGCAGCAGGCGTATAGTAGTATGCTATTTTTTAAAAGCTGCAGTTCCATGGTTTTGTACAATGATAGTCCATATATTCCATATAGTCCATATAGTCCATATAAGTAGTTCATATAGTCTAGTTGACGTGTTCTATATAAAAAAAAAAGTTCGAGCGGGAGCCACTTTTATTTACGACAGTGAACCAAGGAGTCTATTCTTTTTTACAAGCTTCGCTTCAACTATGGATTGCACCAGGACATATCTATCTGTTACCTCCGGGTATTGTGAGGTTCGGGTCCCAAATAATCAAAGTCAAAGTCAACAATCATTTATTCTGCATAGACCATTAAATCGAAACTTAAAGAACGTCAATACAAAAGGAAATATGAAAACTAGATTAGCAAATGGACCGATGGTTCGAAACGCGGCCTCGACCTGAGAAGACTCAGGCAAGAAAATCAGCGGGCATTTTTTTGGTCTATATTCAATCATACACTTAGTCTTCTTAATTTAAATACAATAATTTACTTGAGTAGCATGAGCTGATTTGCGCGAACAGCTCATTTCCAAGCTTGTTTATCATCCAAATATTCTTGTATTCCTTGCCTTTTGCCTTCTTTGCCTTTCTGTCACAATTTACTTTTACTTTTAGCTACATTTTTATCCGTCTTCCATTTAAAGTAATGTTTAAATTCAGAAGAAGTTAGTTGTCTTTATTGGGTTTTCTTAGTTGCGAACTGTGTGGTTATTTACAACCTCTCACTATATATAAATTTAAAGCCCATGGGTTGCTGCCGGGTTCTAGAAACTGCACTGAGTGGAGATGTTACAGTTAACGTTATGCCGCCGGCACCACAGAGGTCGTTATAATCTAATATTAGTTATTACATATGCTCACGCCTTTTTCTCTCCAGAGTTGGTAGAGACAACAGCGCGCCACTTACTTCTATCATTACATACTTCTCTATCATTTGCATGCATTACATACAAGCCCGCCGGTTTCAAGTTTTGATCTACCATCAGGTAATGCGAAGTCTAATTGACGTGTCCTATATAAAAAAATAGTTTATTTTTCATAAGCAACACTATTGATTGATGTAGTAATGCACCTATAGATTTTTTTGCAAAATTAACGCGTTCGTTTCGGGACGCACAATGAGTCTTTTTTTTAAATCACTTAAGTGGCAGAAGAAGTTTGTCGTCTTTATTGGGATTTCTTAGTTGTGAACTGCACGTTTTGGTTATCCACACCTATTCATTATATATAAATTTAAAGTCTAAGAGACTATCAGAGCTTTCAAATTGATGTATAAATATAGTTTTAATTTCCATGAAAATCGGATCCGAGAGTCTTAAGTACTTTTTGTAAGTGGTGCATTTGGGCATCCACGCCCTCTTGAAAGCAAAATCATTAGGAATATTATGCAAATAGAGGAGATACAATAGCGGACCCAAGACACCTTATTTAGTCAACTCCCATTGAATTTGCTAGTTTAGATTTCATAGATTTCTAATTATTTGTTTTTTGGTTTAATCGTTATGATATTCACTATCGATTTGTACTATTGATGTTATTGTTCTTGACATGTTTCTGTTTAGAAGAGTACCTACTTGTAGTACTTTGTACTTTCAGTATTTAAATAACTTTTCTTACAAATAGGGTTAAAACTTTCCACCCTATATTTATGTTGTCACCCTGAATTATTATATTCGACATTTTTTTTATAACATTGTCTACATTTTTGTAAAGTCAAAGTGACAGTCTAATCTATTAACCCGCCCCTCATCGTACCTGGTGCAAAGGTACCCATGACGCTGGCGGCATTGCCCCGTTGAACAGCTATGGCCAACTGTTGCCCCAGGTACGAGCCGGAGCGGGAGGTTTTGTCCCTCAACCTGCGCCCTAATTCGCTCACCAGATTCTTGGCATCGGTACCCCGACTACCCTTTGTCTCGACCGCAAAGGGAGCGAACATATATTGCTCTTTTTCTTCGATTTAATTTTATTGAATACGATAGGACATACCTAACTGTCAGATGGCTATGAATAGATCAACTTTAAAATATATTTAATCTATTTGAAATAAATAAATAAATAATAACAATATGTGTTTATTATTATGTTATGTTAAACTAAGTAAACTAGAATTATTTGAATTAAAAATATTTGTTAAAGTGTCATTAAAAATGTTAGAGTCGGTGATAAACTGAGTAATTATTCTAAAATACAAATAAACTATAAAACTGGTCTAACCTAGATAAGATATCTAATAAGAATATTAATAATAAATATTGTAGGACATTCTGCGTCAAAGTAAGCATGGTTTAACTATCTTGCGTTATAGAATCTAGCATGTGGATAAACATTACTAATAATAATAACTTTTTAATTAATTGAAACTATTTATTTAATTTATTGATAATAAATAATATACAATTTAGTCAACCCACCCCGTATCGTTCCCGGCGCAAAGGTGCCCATGATGCTGGCCGCGTAGCCTCGCTGAATTGCGAAGGCCATCCTTTGCCCCAGGAACGAGTGATTAATTGAAATAAGTTTAATTTAAATTACTTATTGGCCTCAAGGTCTAGAACTATCGATTATAAGTAGTAGGTATTCCCGGAGACTAGACCAACTCTCCAAACCACCACCTCCCCCCTGTCATTCCCTCCCCCGCCATGCCCTGTCTCTCGGCTTCAGGGTGGACGTCACGGTCGACCCTTGATAACGACCAGCCGTCGTCGCTCAATGTTATCTCGGGTCTGTTGTCTTTTTTGTCAATGTCTGCGTCATAGCCAATGATGACTAAACCTATGATGTAAAACGGGTATGTATTTGATTTAAAAAAAAGTCCTTTCGCAATACTAATGTTCTTTATTATTTTCAAAACAATATTTGAATAACTTACTTAATATGATATCGTTATACAGCGTATTGTTAGTGAACAGGTGCTGGAAATCGGCTAATGACATACCATAATGTTTATAGTATAAATACATTAAATAATATTCGCCACATACTGGAGTGTAATCGTTTTGGATTCGATTAGTGTTGTAATTCCATACTCTGCAATTTCGATCTAAAAACGTACGATGGAAACCTGTGGGTGCTCTACCATAGGAATCAAAGTACTGACCAACTCCATTCGCGTCTATGTGTATAGCAACCCAGTGAGAACCAGGCTTATTGTCGTTATCTAAGTTGCTTATGATATATGTAGGCATATCTACATGAATCGGCAAGCGATTTGCGGCATAAACATTACATTCACTTTTTGAATCCACTTGTCTCAAGTATCTCCGTATTTCTAATGTATTCATGATCGCGTTACGATGTTATCAGGCTCGTAGATTATAAGCAAATAATGAGATCAACAATAATTTAACATATTATAGGGTCTACAAAAACTTTTGTTTTAACTGTAACATGACGTACGAGCTCCCTTTGCTCGCTCCCGCGCATAATAATTTCACTCATAATGAACATTGACCAAATTGGTCTGGTCTATGACAGAGTATCTTAACATACACTGCATTTCGAACATTCACGGTAACATAATATATACAAACACATTGTTAATAAAACAAAGAAATACTTTGTATGAATATATTTTATTGAAAGGATCAATATACAATAATGCAGACTTATTTCTAAAACATATTTAATTCTAATACGCGCTTAATTCTAATACACACTTAATTTTAAAACATTTAAGTTTACTTAACTACTATAGTCAACAGAAATGTTACGGTTTTTATCGATTTCTATAACATTATCAAATTCTGCATAGACAATACAATTAATAGTTTGTGTTAAAGCCGTATCAAAGCGAACTTCTATTCTTACGCTACCATGTTTTATAAGGTTCCAGTGATTAGAAGCATTCGCTGATAAGTCAGGTGTTAAATCGAACGCTAGCAGACAAAACCCTTTGGAATATTGATCTCTAGATATCCCGTTGCCTTCATTAAGGAAATGTATACCTGTACCCGAGAACAACGTATGATAACTAGAAGTAAAAATATTATTCCCAAATGATGGTTGTAAAGCTTTTGAAGGTATTTGTTGTCCGTCTATGTATAAACAAAATGTACTAATATCAAAATTTTCAAAGTTAAATGGGTTTTTAGAGAGATTTCCATTGAATGCTGCATTATTCACAAAACCAACTATACACCGTTTAGGTACTTGACCAAGGAATATGTTATCAAGAGATTTACCCTGAACACCTGATGGTATCGTTAAAACTTTAACTTCAGCTCGTGTGATAGGATATTTAGCTGTCGTAGATGATAACACTTTTTGATGTGCAAGTAACACAGTTGGATTAATTCGTGCTCTACGAACAATCAGGGTTGCATCTGTAATAGTAACTTTAAATTTAAGGTCATGCGAAGAAGCCATTAGATTAAAATTTTCCCTAGAGCGAACTAATTTTACACACATATCAACACCATTAATCAAAAATTTTTCTTGATTAAATATATCACCATGAAGATGACCAATCATTTCTATTTCTCTACTTTCACTAGCCATTTGTTGTCTCTTTGTAAATCCCTCATTTTTATCATCCATCTCGTCCATTTTCCCAGCTACGTCTTCATACCAAAGACTGCATGATAGATGCGAGTTTTTAGCTGCAGGTGCATAGTTCAATAGTGTTTCTATGTAAGCTCGATAAGCATATGTATTATTTGGAGGTGATACAAGTTTTTGGTTTAAGTACACATCGAGTTGACTAAAAAGCGAATGTAACCAATTGTTAACTGGAGCAACTACTGCACTAGTAGCAAGTTTTGTATTATCCTGGGTTAATATTTTCGCTTTTAGTTGAAGTAAAGTATGAGATAAATCAACGTAGTCGTCGCCTGCTCCGGGTATTTGAAATTCAATAGGTCCATCGTCAGCAAGGGACGAAATGGGCTTATAGTGTATCCATATTCCACTTTCAATACTAGTTTGAGTTGTTGGTAATGCAAATAAATCTAGTTCAGACTTAACACATTCACAAGATTGACTATGTAAAAAAGACATAGTTAATTCGAAAATATGTATATCTTTAATATGATCACTTTTCAATTTTTTTGCGGCTTTCACTCTCGCTGTTATCGAAGGAATGAATGTAGAAAGACGTTTCCGTTTCGTTATATATCCTGATCCAGACATGTTGATGCTATTTATTTTCTTATCAGCTCTGCGTTTCAAATTGGTACCGACCTCTTTGAGTCGGGATTTAATTGATTCCTCCATAGGACGTGCACTGACCATATCCGACAACAGACCAACGCCAGCATTTAAGGCTTCTTTACCAATTGCTTTAGCTCCACTAGATAGTAATGGAAAAACAGATCGAAATAATCCCCCAAGAAAACTTCCAATACCATGTCCTTTTTGATATGGTGCTCCCCTATAGATCACTCCTATACCTGATCCAGCTTGATGGGAATAATAGTGTTGGTAAGGACATGAGATATTATCATGTTGAGAATACATTATAATTTTTGAAAGTGAAGTTTAATGCACACTGTCCCAAATTGGAATGGTATCTTTTGACCAGTGGTTGATCTTATATCTATTTCAATGGTATCAAATTCTCTACGCATAACAGGCAAATAATGGGGTGGAGAAAAAACATGCATTTTATTAGCACCATAAATGTATTTCGAGGGATCTAATGGTATAATTCGCAGAAGTGGAGTCATCACATCCCCAACAATTTGTGGTTCAACTATATCACAATAAACAAATATTTGCGATGGTAAGCCTAAGTGTAAATTAGCCGGACATTTTCCTATATTTTTTTCTACTAAGTTTCTATTTGGTTCAAAACCTAATTGAAGGGCTAATCTGGATGATAATGTTATGGATTTTATATTTTCATCTGATACACTAACCACAACAAACTTTGATATCTCATCATAACGAAATCTTATTTTTTCTCGAACATTATTCATTGCCTTTAAAATGTGATTAATATTGTCATAATTCGTTGCTGGAATGTGTATTTTGTAATATATTAGAGATTCTTTTTTTTCATTAGGCATTTGTGCTAATTTTGCAATGTATATAACATTTTCATGTTCTTGAACCGTAAACATGGTGCATGGATACTGGAATTCCACAACGCCAACCTTCCATTCTCCTTCTAGTATTATTGGTTTCGGTAATTTTGTGGAAAAAATTGATGTTTTGTTATCTGGAAAGTATTCCATGGAACTATTACTTAGTAAAGTTAGATAAAAGCTTTGTTTGTTCATATTTCTTTCAAATTAGTAGCCAAGACCCAGCTATTAAATTTGTCTGGATAACCTCTCCACTTGACTAACACTTCTTTTCTAACACCAGAATATCGAGAACGTATTATTTTATCTACTTTAAAATTGGCAGTGGGGTCAAAGATGATTTTCTGTAACTCTTTTTCATAGAAAGTTCCTATTATCTCTTCGCCCTCTAGGTCTTTAAGAGTGTATACTAACCATGGAGACCGGCGAATTACGGAAGATATTATGAATATTTCATCACTCCAGTTAGATTCATAACCTTTTTGAAAAATATGTTTATGTTTCGTTATTCTGACAAACTCACCAACGCGAAACTTCGATAAAGCGATGTTAGAAGGTTTGTCTTTTCCTTTCTTGTAATATAAATTTTCCCATACAGTAATGATATTATCACGATTAACTTCAGATGGACACATTTTGATACTAGAATGATAACTATGATTATACGAGTACAGCAAATCTTGTAAAACATCAATATATTTATGCGTGTTCTTATGTGTGAAATACCGCCACATTTTCATCTTTAGAGTTCTCTGGAATCTTTCTACAATGCTTGCTTTAATATCAGGATTATTAGTAGTATAATAATTAATATTTTTTGAAGTAAAGTATTTTCGTACGTCTTTGGATACGAATTCTGTCCCTTTGTCAGATTGTATATGTGTAGGTGTAACTTTAGCTTCCATGAATATACTCTCGAAACATGCTTTGATTGTTTCAGAGTTTTTCTTTTTCATTGGTCTCGGCATATTTACTAAACACGTCAATAACACAAAGAATATAGTTGAACCCATCATTATAATTTGAGTAAGTTCTCATATCACTCAAGTCAGCCTGCCATAGTTCGTTAATATTAGGTAAAATATATTTATTTCTTGAAAAGTTTCTTTGTACAGGTTTATGTAATGTATATGTTTCTTGTGACTTTAACCAGTTCTTCACATCATCTCTTTTCAATTTACCTTTCATTGCTTTGGTTAATTTGCTAAGGCTACTGTACCCTGCAGGATGTGAAGAATCATAATAAATCTTATTTAATTCTAATATGGGGTCCATTTTTCCCAATCTATTTTTCTTTTTATCTTTGTACGAAATTTACTTTCAGTTATTGGTGTAGAAAATAATTCATCTGCTGGGATTGAATCTTGATGCTCTTGTGATTGTAGCTTTTTAATATATTCAGATCTTTTTGTGTTACCAATATATATAAGCGGTACTTTGATTTCCTTTAAAGCTGTAGCGAATTTTTGCCATCCAGTAGGTTCACTATTTTTAAGTGTCCTCAATGAATCATTTACCAAATCAACAATATTACTTTCAGGAACTTTTTGACCATCTATAACCACAGTGCCTGTCTCATCCCAATTAATCTTATATTTATTCAAAGAGAGTAAGTTCAACAGTGATTCCCCCCTTTTTATATAGGATTTTGGTATAAGTTTTAAAATGTAATTAGATGTGTATGGTCCTTCATTAGTTTCTTGCAAACTTACTTCCTTTACTGATGTGTTAGAATGGACTGTAGATATATTATCTTCATCATCAGTAATATACTTCACCGATCTTTTCGAGTCTTGATTTATTATTGGTATTTCATAGGGCTGTCGCTCCTCTTTAGTGAAGTTTAAATATCTTTGTAGAGTTTGTAAATATAAAATACACTTCTTTCGATCATCCATATCGCTATTTAAAATGTTTTGCATATCTGTGTCTAAACGAGATAATGGAGTATCAACCGCGTTAGGTTGTTTTAACTTTTCTAATAGAGATGGATCGATGAGTAACATTTTTTTAGCATTATCCATTTTTCTTAGACAAGTGTACTAACCAAGGCACTTAGAACAGAACCCAATATTAGTGGTAGAAATGCACCACCTTTTTGTATTATTAAATGTTTTCTAATTTTGTGTGATCCCTTCCGTACTATTTTTCGTAGAATATTTTTGTATTTTTTCAATTTTGATCTTTCTTTTTCTTTCAATTCTATTTTTCCTTGTAAAACGTTATGAATACATTCACAAATACAATTTATTTCTTCTTCATCGCAGGCTTTTAAAAGAGCTTTTTGATATTTTGGTTTAAGTGTAATCAGAGCGCTTAATAGGCCTTTATGCGTCTTTGTGCTTCCATGCATTGTTAGTAACTAATGGATATCTGTTGATTTCTACTATATTTAAACCCTTTTTATGGTATGTAAACAGTGCAATATCCATCACATGGAAATATCTTTGTTTTAATACGACACATGTCATTTGTTTCTTGTTTTAAATCAATCATAAGATATCCATGTGCATTGTTAGTTGCGTCTTTGTAAGAATCTTCCAAGTATTTTGGATTTTCTGGAAATACTTGTCGTGCCAAGTATCGTATTTGTGTTTTATCTCTTGGATTTTTAAAATAAATTATATAACTTGAATTCAGAGATATGTCTCGTTGACCTTTTCCCTGATGAAATAAATTTTGTGATATGTAAAACACACTTAAATTTCTATGATGACTTCCTTTTGTGAATATATCAACAATACGTCCATCAGACTCTCTCATTAAGTCATCAATTATTAGGAGTTGAGGATCCTTTCCACTAAACATAGTTAGATCTGGTATGCCTTGGATGTAATTAACATTTCGTATATTGTATAAAGGTTGCATTTCATCAAAACACCATGTTATTTGATCAAAATTTGTGTTACAAACATCTTTAACAAATTTTATAAAATTTGTTACAAAGACTGACTTTCCACATCCACTTGGACCAGCAACTATCGCAGTAAATGGATGATTGAAGTGGATCATTTTGAAAAACGTCTAAGTAAGTTACGATTTAGACAAAGAATGAAACAATTTGTTAAGAAAATAAGCATTTATATATTTTATTTAAAAAAATTATTACTTAAACAGACTTATAATGATAAACATTTATAACACAATCATATAAACAAATTTACTATATTTTATACATTTATTATACAATCTTATAATAGACAGACTTATAATGATAAAAATTTATGGCACAATATTATAAACAAATTTGTTAAATTTTATTTTATATAATTATTACACAATCTTATAATAGAGAGACCTATAAGGACAAACATTTATAGCAATCTTAAAAACATATTTATATTACAATTAAAGCACGAAGCAAGCGTGTTGCGGCAGTAGATTGTAGAATATTTATTATTTATATTTACAACATACATAAAAAGTTAAATGTTCTTAATTTTATAGTGCCCCCAAGCTAGGGTATTGATAGCGTCTTCCAATATGTATCGTTTAGTGTCATTGTGCGTCTTCCAATATGTATCGTTTAGTGTCATTGTGCGAAAGAGATATTTTATTAACTTTTTGTGTGTATATAGTATGTTTTATTGACTTAAATCTTAACATTTCACTATAATGTATTTTTTCTTCTAACAAACAGCTTTTATAATCATTTAAAGTAAATTTTTTTGTAACACATTTATTAACACCCTTTGCTTTAGCTATAAATTTATTTTGTACGTCCATAGCATACATTTTTGCTCGAGGTCCTACAAACTCTTTAAGAATTTTGCCATTGTTTTCGTCTTTAAAAAATCCTAATCGCTTTTTATTTATTAGAGGTAAACCATATATATTGTCAGGAGGATAATCGGATGTATCAAAGTAATTTTCTAAATTTTCTTTAATATCATGATAAAAATTATTGGTAAATATCTGGTATACTAAACTATCAGTATCTGTATATAATAGTTTAATATTTTCCATATATTTTTCTTTCATAAAATCATAATGAAAGTCATACATTAAAGTTTTTGAAATATCTAAAATACAAAATCCAAGGTAAATCGGTTTGTTGTATAAAACTTGTGTTTTGTTTAATTGTACAGCGATTAAGTCTTCTGAAAATACAGATAAACTATGAAATTCAGGTCTTGCTATTAAAGTTTCAGCTCCCTGAGTTTTCCCACAATTTGTCCAACGGTTCACTAATTTTACATTTACTCGTTTTAAAACATTTTCCATTGTTTTACCAAAAACAGAGTTATTCATTAATTTAAAGAAACCTTTTTCAAAATCTGAAGTTGCCAATGAACGCATGCGAGTGTTCAAATCTATATAAACTTTTAACCACGCTGATTGATTGAACTTAAGAATTTTGTGAATTTTAAGCAAACGAAGTCCTCTTTTCAAACATTGTTTAAGATTCCTATAATGAATGACATAGTTCTTTTTATCATTTAAATTTGGAATCAATTTTTTGTCTTTACTACCACCATAACATATATTTTCAGGACATAACGGCAGATCCGAATGTAAGTCGTGTAAATGTTTTGGATATTCTAAGTCCACTTCCAAAATGAAACCATAATCAGCATCGTCAGGAACATGAAAGTTAGTATTAACATCAACCCATTCAAATTTTCCAGTAGGGAGACATTGAGACATAGCCCAACCGTAAAGGTTATTTGCATCCAGATACATTAGAAAAGAAGATGGTACAGAAGGATCATATTCTGACATATAAGAATTATTTGCTTTAGCATGTCTGTTACTACATTGAGATATACCACCGCGAATATTTTTTGCAATAAA
The DNA here is from genome assembly GCA_963662185.1 of Eilema griseolum. Taxonomy (NCBI): domain Eukaryota; kingdom Metazoa; phylum Arthropoda; class Insecta; order Lepidoptera; family Erebidae; genus Eilema; species Eilema griseolum. The sequence continues at coordinate 10,160,321 of OY759239.1, read as the reverse complement.
AGTAATTTTGTTTATATCAGTTAACAACTCTAAATTTATTTTAGTATGTACTAACATGGCATCCCAACTCAAACCCGGTGCTGTATAATAATGGGCTGGGTCTAATTCATATGTTTTAAGACACACATCTCTAAAATTTTCAAATATATCGGCCAACAATAAAACATCTGTTTTTAAATATAAATCAGAGTATTCTTTCATATTTTTACAATGGAAATGATGCCATACATCTTGAGCATGCTGGTAATCATTTTCAGTAACATGCATATCAGTTAACGAACTATAAAATTTGTCAGGAGTAGGCAGACATGTTAAGTTTAAACATTCGAATGAAGTCATATATTCATAAGGATAAATACCTTTACGTATTAAGCGCCGAAAGTCTTCCTCACATGGAAAATTTAATTTGAGTTCTTTGAATTGTTCCAATAATAAATTTTGAGCCAATTTTTCTAGACTACTAGACATGAATTTAAAAGAATCAAGAAATCTTAATTTCATAACACGGTTATTAATATTTAATATTTTTGAAAAAGAAATGTACTTTTCTTTATTCTCAGGAATGATTTCTATATTACCATCTTCAAAATTGAGACCATGATGTGTGTAACAACAAATTCCACCAAGTGCCATCAATCTACAGTATAAATAGTTACCCAAGTTATGTAGAAATATGGGTACGAAGTTTGGTACTCTATACTTTTTAGAACAATGTGTATGTCCAACTCTTTCATATAAACCAGTAAACCAATTATAACAAATCTCAAAATTTTCATTTAAACTATGATTACAAATATAACAGACTTTAGTTTGATTAGACATATTAATATTTTCTTCCGTTAATGGTAACGGACTTTTAACAAATGTATTTTTTTTACAGATATTAACTAAATCATCTTTTATCATTTTCATAAACATAAGTGCACAATCTTTACCAGTATGTGACCTATACTTTGAAAGCCTATCATCATATGAACATTTAATGTAATAGCCAAAGCTATACGTTTCATGTTTTTGGATGTTTTCGGTTGATGAATTATTTGGGTTATTAGAACATCCGTTAATAGGATTCAAAAAAGCTTCAAAGTCAGCGTATATTACGAAGGGTACTCTTAATTTTCGTTCATAATTGTTAAATGATATTTGGTTCGAAGGTGTTAACTCATTAAACCAATTACTTTTTTTATTAGATTCCGATGGTAGTTTTGTTGAAATGTGGAAACAATCTTTTTCTTGATGTTGTTTTAAATTATTATGCGATGTAAAGTTTAACAAACAACCATCACAAATATGAACTGCACATTTACTTGATGAAATTTGTTGAGCTACTAACCTTGAAATATTTTTTATATAACAATAATGACCTCTGTTAGCCTGAGTTATGTATAATAAGTTTAAATGGATGTTTTTTTTTTCTTTTGTATAATATAACGGGCCAACCACAATATTTTTCTTTTTTCTAGAATCGTAATCTAAACCAAAAACATTTATACTAATATCATTAAGTTTTTCAAATTTATTAATGTCTTTCAATTTTACAGGAAATGAAATATTACCAAATTTTAATTTATTTTTATAAGGAATATAACATGTTACCCTGTCAACATGGGTTTTAGCTGGATATAATGCTGATAAAACTGCCCATCGAAAACATTCGTTATCCCTATTTTGTACATTTATTACTGCTTTTTTAACTTTTATGTCTAATGGTAGGTCTATGTAGAAGGAGCCCCGCAATGGGTTAAATTTATTAACATTCATATCCATGTAATTTATTTTTATTAAACTCCAACCACTATCTTTTTTTTCAAAATTTGAAATTTTAGTACTTATTTCAGAAGTTATTAAAGAAAAAATCATATCTTTATCATCACCACGACTGAAAACGTAATTAGTTATTTGGAAGTCGAATGTGTTACGTAAGTTTTTAGTTAGCTGTATAAAGTCTGCATTGAGGATAAAATTTACTTTTACAATAAAAAGATCTATGATACATCGTTCAAGTAAAGTAAATACGACATCTTTGATTTCTTTTAAAAATAATTCAGGTGTTTGAAAAGGTTGTGGATTGTTGTCAATAATGATATCAGATTTAATTCTATACGTAATAACTCTATTTCCGAAAGCACTTTCAACTATTTTAACATTTCTTAACTCTGAATCATTCTTTAAAGAATTATTTTTATGTGTATTACTTTTCAAATGGTTACTCAAAAATTTTTTTTTTATCGACACATTGCACTGTGAACATTTAATTGTATCATAACTTTCTGTACTCACAGTTTGAAAAAACACTGATGATGTGGATGGTGCTTCAAGATGTATTCTTTTTGCAGTTGAGTCTTCTTCTGTTGTTGTCACAGATTCTGATTTTCTTTTTCCTTTTCCAGTTTGTGATATATGAAATTCCTGGTTGAATTCAGATGACATAAAATCTAACGACACTTTCTCAGCAAGCACCACGAGTTCCGAATTATATAAGTCACAGTTTAATGTATCCATGGTGTATCACTATTAATCTTTATATTTAACACAAGGATTCTTGAATACGCACTGTTTTACTAGATAGATTGTACTACACAATAGTTCATACACTATCAAAACTAAATTAAGGTAGAAGTCTCTGTGTATCTTCACTACTTCAATTATTCATGAAGTATTTAGCACAATCTTCGGTAGCAGCGAGCTGTTTAGTTATATCGTATATGATATCACGTACATTGTTTAGATTCTTGTCCCCATCGTTTGCTGTATAATATTTTACACGCAGCTCGGCATGTTTCCATAGCTCCGTCGGTGCAATTTCTTTAGTCTTCTTCAGATCGTAAATTTCAATTTTTATGAGGTGGGATGCATTATCTCCATCGTCATTGTTTGTAGAGATATATGCTGTACCCCCGTTTGATAAGCGTCCAACAGTAGATGACTTTTTGGAGGCCTTCTTCTTCTTCTTCGATTTCTCAAAGAATTCCTCTATGTCTTTCTTCCTTTTTAGTAGAATGGCGTTCTTTACTTTGTACTCCAGAGTACCTTCTTCGTCACTGCGCTCATCCTCTTCCCCTGGATAGTAAAACTGTTTATATGTATTATCTAGAAACTGAAACAATATAAAATATCTTTTTGAAAAATTTGACATGGACACACGAATAAAAAAGTATAAATGTAATTAAGAACACTATTTGAAATATGATAATACTTACAGCCATAGTAACCACAACGTATGAACAGTACACTGTAATGTATGAAGAATACTATGATATTCAGTTATCAAACTTGTACTTTGGTCTTTTTATTATAGTGTACTAACTTATCCACTGTTGACTACTACGTTTTAACTGAGTTTAGTGAGAGAGAGGGCTCTCTTTTATACACAGCGCATATCTCGTTGCTTTTAGAAACGTAGTAATGATATCCTCAGATAATTTACCTTCAGATAGCGAACCAATTTGTTTGAATTGTAAGCTAAATACCTCAGATAACTGAACTTTTTTGTTGTATTCGATAACCACAAATCCCTACCTACTTAGTCATATTCCCAGATAACAGAAATTTTGCTTATAACGAGTGGTCATTACTTTAGATGACACATACATTTTTGTTTTTTTTTGTTTTAGATAGCGACTGACTCGTTCTAATTGTTTGCTGACAACCTTAAATTTAAAGTTACTATTACAGATGCAACCCTGATTGTTCGTAGAGCACGAATTAATCCAACTGTGTTACTTGCACATCAAAAAGTGTTATCATCTACGACAGCTAAATATCCTATCACACGAGCTGAAGTTAAAGTTTTAACGATACCATCAGGTGTTCAGGGTAAAACTCTTGATAACATATTCCTTGGTCAAGTACCTAAACGGTGTATAGTTGGTTTTGTGAATAATGCAGCATTCAATGGAAATCTCTCTAAAAACCCATTTAACTTTGAAAATTTTGATATTAGTACATTTTGTTTATACATAGACGGACAACAAATACCTTCAAAAGCTTTACAACCATCATTTGGGAATAATATTTTTACTTCTAGTTATCATACGTTGTTCTCGGGTACAGGTATACATTTCCTTAATGAAGGCAACGGGATATCTAGAGATCAATATTCCAAAGGGTTTTGTCTGCTAGCGTTCGATTTAACACCTGACTTATCAGCGAATGCTTCTAATCACTGGAACCTTATAAAACATGGTAGCGTAAGAATAGAAGTTCGCTTTGATACGGCTTTAACACAAACTATTAATTGTATTGTCTATGCAGAATTTGATAATGTTATAGAAATCGATAAAAACCGTAACATTTCTGTTGACTATAGTAGTTAAGTAAACTTAAATGTTTTAAAATTAAGTGTGTATTAGAATTAAACGCGTATTAGAATTAAATATGTTTTAGAAATAAGTCTGCATTATTGTATATTGATCCTTTCAATAAAATATATTCATACAAAGTATTTCTTTGTTTTATTAACAATGTGTTTGTATATATTATGTTACCGTGAATGTTCGAAATGCAGTGTATGTTAAGATACTCTGTCATAGACCAGACCAATTTGGTCAATGTTCATTATGAGTGAAATTATTATGCGCGGGAGCGAGCAAAGGGAGCTCGTACGTCATGTTACAGTTAAAACAAAAGTTTTTGTAGACCCTATAATATGTTAAATTATTGTTGATCTCATTATTTACTTATAATCTACGAGCCTGATAACATCGTAACGCGATCATGAATACATTAGAAATACGGAGATACTTGAGACAAGTGGATTCAAAAAGTGAATGTAATGTTTATGCCGCAAATCGCTTGCCGATTCATGTAGATATGCCTACATATATCATAAGCAACTTAGATAACGACAATAAGCCTGGTTCTCACTGGGTTGCTATACACATAGACGCGAATGGAGTTGGTCAGTACTTTGATTCCTATGGTAGAGCACCCACAGGTTTCCATCGTACGTTTTTAGATCGAAATTGCAGAGTATGGAATTACAACACTAATCGAATCCAAAACGATTACACTCCAGTATGTGGCGAATATTGTTTAATGTATTTATACTATAAACATTATGGTATGTCATTAGCCGATTTCCAGCACCTGTTCACTAACAATACGCTGTATAACGATATCATATTAAGTAAGTTATTCAAATATTGTTTTGAAAATAATAAAGAACATTAGTATTGCGAAAGGACTTTTTTTTAAATCAAATACATACCCGTTTTACATCATCGGTTTAGTCATCATTGGCTATGACGCAGACATTGACAAAAAAGACAACAGACCCGAGATAACATTGAGCGACGACGGCTGGTCGTTATCAAGGGTCGGCCGTTATCAATTGTTCGTCAATTACCTCAGATTACGTTTCTGTAACTTTGTAACGGTGCGTCGTACGCGAAAACGGATTAGCGCAATCGACTCGACATGGCCGAAAACCCCCGAATAGACACCAAATTTTTTTTTTTTTTTTTTAAATTTTTTTTTTAGCCGTGACGTCCACCCTGAAGCCGAGAGACAGGGCATGGCGGGGGAGGGAATGACAGGGGGGAGGTGGTGGTTTGGAGAGTTGGTCTAGTCTCCGGGAATACCTACTACTATTATAATTGTGGGTAAAAAATTGTTACAAGATTCAAAATTCAAATTCTTTATTTCTCAAAATAGTGCAACGTAATTATACCTTTTTGACGTCATTGTCTGCTTAAAACTAAGGTTACCACCGCTTCCTAAGAAATGGTGCCACAAAGTCCAGCGGCGTTTCGAGACGTCTCAGCTTATAAATGTATATACATATGTACTAGTGATTTCTTAAGACTAAATATGGACGAATGTAAATTTTGTCTCGTGTCAAGATAATTAAAAGTATATAATAAGAAAACTTTACAATAAAATAATTAAATTAAGTTAACAATTGTAGAAAGTTAAAATATGGAAAAAAATGTTCGCGTGTCTATTATAATATTGTGCCATAGTTATAGCATTTTAGGAGCGGCCTGCGCCATGCTCAAGCCAAGCCAGTTCATGATAATGGCAGAGGATCGGATGAAATGGCGCATATTGGGAGAGGCCTATATCCAGCAGTGACTGCGGTAGGCTAATTGATTGATTGATCATAATGTAACAAAGAAATAGATAAAACCACTTTTTTACGGATTCTATCGTGATTTATTTGATATTATTTTGTTATTTACACTTACTTAGCCTTAATAATTTAAATTTATTTGAATGATTAAATAATTTCCATGAACAATAAAACAGTTAAAAAAGTACAATAAACTTAACCTAAGCAAATAAAATTTATTCTACATAAACTTAAATGATTTCTACAAACAATACACAACCTAGGTAAACTAAATTGATTCTTCATTGATCTACAAACAATAAAAAGATTAAAACAATAAGCTTAACCTAAGCAAACTCAATTTATCCTACATAAATTTAAATGATTTCTACAAACAATACAAACAATAAAAAGATAAAAATAATAAATTTAACGTAATTAAACTCAATTTAGTTACCTATACTCTATAAACTTAAATGATTTCTACAAGCAATACAAACTATACTTAACCTAGGTAAACTAAATTGATTTCTACAAACAATACAAACAGATAAAAGATAAAAACAATAAACTTAACCTAAGCAAAGTCAATTTTAGCATACTGTATAAACTTAAATGATTTCTACAAACAATAACAATAAAAACAATAAAAAGACTAAACAAATAAACTTAACATAAACTTAAATGATATCTATAAACAATACAAACGAATATAATAAACGTAACCTAAGCAAACAATATTTATTCTATATAAACTTAATTTATTACAACACCAAACACAAACATTTAACAACACAAAAGAAACAGGTAAGTTGTAAAAGATACAGAGTTAAGACACAGATGAAGAGATATATGGATAGAAATATAAACAATAAAAAGATAACGATATATCACATCAAAAATTACAAAATTTTCTATATTTCAATCGCTATCTTCGCTCAAGTCAAAGTTGATTCGTCTGACGGGCAGCGTAATTTGTTTATTTCTACTTCTAAGTTTAGGAGTAGCATGCAGTGGTATGAAGGGTGTCTTTTCTTCTGCTGTATTAATTCCTTCACAAGAATATTCTATTTCCACTGTGTATGGAGAGACAGGCACAATTCTCATAGGAGATGTTTGTGTTACATCTGTAAGAAAAAGATATCGTTATTAATTGCCTTAAATATAAATGGTAATGCAAATGTAGGTACTTATATCAAAATGATTAATAATATTATATATTATTATACAGCAGTATTGAATCGAAAAGGTAAGTCTAAATATATTTCTACATCTAAAAAGAAAAGAATACATGATATATTAGAAATATATATACGAAACGACAAAAATAAATTTAATTAAGTATTTGTGTAAAAGAATATCACAGTAGTCGATTGATTTTTAAGCTAAGGTTAAGTTATGCTATACAAATATTATTTCTTTCTAAACAACACGAATTTGCTCAGCATTCAGGAAATACAGTAGGTACCTTCACTGCAGCCTTTAGTATACGCTCCATCTTCCTTTATAGGTTCTACGTCCATTACTTCTACTTTAGGAGATTCGACATTCTCTGTGTCTGGACTATCAGGAGTTATAGGTTCCACTTTTGCATGTGGTGTATATTTTATATCTGTAAGAAGAGATTAAATTATGTATCCAGTCCAATAACCATAATATTTTTTTTAATTTAAAGACTGAACATGCTGTCCCATTTACTATTGAAAACTTACCTCGACAGGCGTTCTCCATTTTGCCGTTCGTAGAATTAACGACCTCATTGGAGTTAGCAATGTCAAAATATTGAATATCTTCCATTTTGTTAATAAAAATAGCAATTAAATCTTTGAAGGTTACAAGAGGTTTCTTAATCGACACTTAGGCACAACGAATTACTCGTAAGGGATAACACAAAGTTACTGAATGAAAGTCATAGCCTGGGCTCTATTTATACCCCTGTGGTAATTAGGTAATTAAGATTATTAACTAATTTGCGAAATCAGTCATTAGTAGGTACTTACGTAATTACCTACAATTAAGGTACGTACTTTTGAGTACCTGTGTTCCCGGGACTGTCAAGTCTAGGTATAGGTACGAGCATGTGTATGTTACTTGTAGGATATAAAAACACTTATTAATTAGGTATTAAGTGTTTATATTTAATTATCGTGATTTTTCTATTTTTTTGATTAGTTACTTCAATTGTTTGTGATTCACATATCACAAACAATTGAAGTAACATAGGATAGACATCACATAGGACATCAAGCCAGCTTAGTGCTTTGTTTATTATTCCATTAAAAGTTTTAGAGGTTCGTACTAGAATATTGCTTCTTTTAGTTGTTTAATATGCATTGAATGCGATATTTCCTTGCATACAATTTACTGTTACTTCAAGCTGTGACTTCACTGTTTTGCACGATTTTGAGTGGAACATTTTTGGGTGGCCTAACAAACAAAGCTAATGTTTATTAATAGTCATTAACTAATCGGATAGGGTCATAATTAAACTATTCTAGATAAAATAGGTGCTTATGCGTAATGATAATTAGCAATAAATTTTGCATTTTGTTAATGAGCCATTTTGTGTCTCATTCTCATTAGGTACTTACTTCCCAGAATTTGTTCTTAAACTATTCATTGGTGTAATAATAGAGCTTGTGTTTTTTTTACAAAATCCATGGGTCTGATACATTGCTTATATTTTTTTTATAGATGTAGTTCAAATTGGTATCAAAATGGATTAATCAATTATCTTTTGAGTACTTTTCGCTATTCTTCATGACCTCTCATTTGTCCATCCACGCCCAATTGTAAACAAAATCTTGTCGTTCAAATAGAGGAGACACAATAATGGACCTAATATACCTACTTCCCTACGACTAAATCATTTTTAGTCTAGTCGCATATTTGTTTTACAAATTTACAAAATTCTTAATGAATTATTTGTATCATTCGAGAGGATAAGATTATTACGATAAGCTAGTAAATAATAAAGTGTAAAGCTTATTTAAAAACCACATTTATTATAATTTTGTCAATTGCAATAATATATTTACAAAGACGTTAGAACCGGTTATGTAAAGTCGACTAATATTAATGAATACAATAAAGTGTCTCTTCTTCTGAAAGTGTTCGTATTTTTACTTTAGAACTCAATATCCATTTTGTATCGAGAAACAGGTACTATATTCATGTCAGATGTTGTTTTTACACCGAAAAAGAAACCATTATCAATTGCCTTAGATAAAATTCTTTTGCAATGAATGCAATGTTTTATGTTTTTTTATCAAAGTGATTAAGTTATTTTCGAGACATGCTTAGTTATAAAAATAAACGCGATGTTACACAAATCGAAATCCAATTTTCACTGCAGTTCAAATTGTGTGTCTCATGTATTTTTGAAGAATGAAGCATTCGCTTGTCCATTTAGAGAAAATAGCGATTGGATAATGAGCTCAGTATCGAGTGAAAATCGCCTCATAATTACGAAGGGTGGTATTCTTTTTATTTTAATCAGAATTACTAATCCCTGTGATCCCTCCAGCTAAGCTAAATTGCTTGTGTTAGGAGTGGGTTCACGTAGGTAGAGTAATGGCCGAGAACAAATAAAATAAAGTTATAATATTGAACAATACATTATTCAGTATGAAAAAACAAAAAACATGAATTATTAGTTAACATTGATAATTATAAAATTATTAGTTCGTTTACTAGAGTTTCTGCTATAAGAGGTGGATCACTCATTTTAATTAATGACAAATTAAAATCCAAAGAGAGAAAAGATATAGTAGCACTCTCGAGTTAGCAAAATATTGAACTTTCATGTGCAGAGCTTGAGCAACATATTGTTATTAGCGTCTATAGACCTCCTTCTGGAGATTACCACCTTTTTGAGTCTATTATGGAAGAAACCTTTAAAAAAGTATGTAAATGTAAGAAGACGGGAGTTGTATGTGGCGATTTTAATATTGATATTCTCGATAACTCCCAGAACGCATTAAGGTTCCTCAGTCTTTTCAAATCTTATAATTTTCAAAATCTGTTTTGTGAACCAACTCGCTTCTTTTTCTGATAGCAATGTTAATGAGAAATCTTTAATTAATTTTATAAAGTCAGATCATACAGGTCAGTTAGCTAGATTTGAGCACCAACATGTTTCATTAACAAAAAATATTGTATGTACCAGTCACAACTTATCGATTAGAGAACTTTAAAGAAAATATCAACAACAAAATACCTCTTTTGGAATTAAATAATGATGAAAACCCGTATGATCTTTACAGAGATTTGTTCGAAATAATTAATTACGAATTTAATAACATTTTCACTAAAAAAACAATAAACACTAATCAATTCAAAATTAAATTTAGTGATTGGGCTACACCTGGAATCTATAAAAGTAGAAAAAAGTTGTATGAATTACATGAGACAAAGGCAAATGAGCCACAAGTAATCGAACATATTAAAAAAATACTTGAAACTGCATACGTCCTTAGGCCACGGTAACCACTTCCCATCAGGTGGGCCGTGTGCTTGTCTGCCAACTTAGTGGTATAAAAAAAAAACTGTTTAAAAAAGTCTGTTCAATAGCCAAATCTAATTATATTCGGGCTAAAATAGAAAAACAAATAATAAAATTAAGGCAACATGGAATGTTATTAACAAAGAAACCTGTAAGACAAGGTCACGTGATCGTTCCTTCGAGTTAGAAATAGATGGTAAACACATTAATACGGATGCTGCAGTGGCTAATGCATATGAATCTTTTTTCACAAATATTCCAATTCCACTACAAATACATTAAATTCTTCAAAAAATATAGCTGCTTTTCTTCTTAAATCTAGTGCTGATAAATGTAGTACTAACTTTGATTTTTAGTATATTGATTTTATAGCTATACTTAAAACTTTTAAGCAACTAAATGTAAAAAAGACTGAAGATCTTTGGTGCATTTCAATCAATAAAATACAATCAATAAAGCCCGCTATCGCGCCTTACCTGGCATTCATTTTCAATAAATGTATAGATGAAAACCAATTTCCTAACCTTTTTTTTTTTTTTTTTACGTGCGCAAAATCCCCACGGATACCTCCCCACCGGAGCCGGTGGAGGAGGTTATGTCGGACACGAACCGACTAAAACGCACGCCGCCTGTGGGTCGTTTTGGTTGCCGAAGGTGAGGTTGACAGGCATATCCCTCGCACCCCGGCCGACCCAGGGCCATCTCTCACGATCTGGCCCTCTTCTCGGGTGTGGGGACTACAGAGTCCCCAACTCGTCCCCGGAAACGGGGAGGCGCGCCACGCGCGCCACCGCCGCGGCCTGCTTCTGCCAGGGTGACAGGCGGCTTCACCTGTCACCCCCAGGCCGGCGCTCATGGGGGGCGGAGGTCGTTCATCGACCTCCGACGCCCGAGTTGCCTTCGTACGCGGGCAGCTTGTCTTGCGAAATTTCCTAACCTTATGAAGTACAGTACAATCATTCCGTTATTCAAAGCAGGGGACAAAAGTGATCCTTTAAATTTTAGACCTTCTCGACTTCTTCGAACTCCATATTTCTAGCTCTAAGTAAAATTTTTGAAAAAATAATATTTAATCAACTGCTTTCACATTTTACAGAAAATAATTTACTTCATGATAAACAGTTTGGTTTCACTTGTCAAACATATATTTGATTCATGGGAGAATCAAGATGCCATTGGTATTTTTTGTGATCTTGCTTTTGATTGTGTTGATCATGACGTAACAACGTTGTTACTAAAATTAGAATATTATGGTGTTTCAAGCGGCTCACTTAGATTACTTACGTCTTACCTCTCTGACAGAATTCAAAAAGTTAACGTTAATGGCACTGACTCTTCTGGTTCCAGGGCTCGATATTAGGACCCCTTCTATTCTTGATATAACCTAATGATCTTCCTTACTTTGCTACAAATCTTTGTGAAATTGTATTATTTGCTGATGACACATCATTAATTTTTTAGACTGATAGACATAAAGTGGTACTTGACGATGTAAATAATACCCTTTCTGAAATATTGCATTGGTTTACAAGTAACACCTTGCTGATCAATGCGAAGAAAACTAAATGTGTAAAGTTTGCTATGCCTAATGTAAGACAGGCAGATATGAAAATGAATAATGAATCTGTCCAAATAAAAAAAAAAATCTAATTCTAATATAGTTCGCTGAGTTTCTTCTTGGTATCTTCTCAGTAGAACTAACGTACCGAACCAGCGAAAGAATAATTTTCCAATGGTTTATTTTAACATTATTTAATATTTTTATATTATTTCTTGACATACCTAATTGTAAAATTTTGACGTTCATATGTGCTCTTTGTGTGCCTAAACTGAATAAATGAAATTGATTCTTTGATTCTATGATGTCAAGAATTAATTGATAAAATAATTATATTGCAACAAAAAAATAAAGAAATTGCAGAAGTGAACATGTCAAAAGTAGTTATTTATTATTTATTTATTTATTCATTAACAAGGCCAATAAAAAAATATGTTAGTAAAACTTGACAATGACGACCTCAGTCACGTAGCGTAGCCGTAGTCACCGTAGTACGTTCTACTGAGCTCTACGGCTGCAGCGGTTATAAAGTGAACACACAGTGTTTAGTTCGTGTGTAATTGCTATTTTGGTGAAATCCACTCGAAGTTTGGTGTCTTTGAAAATAGAATTTACAGGCTTTTTTTTCATAACTATTGAGAGAACATTGACAGAGATCATAAAGAGAAAAAATCTAAGCACTCAATTAAAACATTCAAAGTCTTGTGAATGTGCTTATAGTAAATATTCTGTTTTTGGTAAAACTTCTGTCAAAAGAATTAAAGCTGTCAGTGAATTTGCATAAAATTCACCCTCATACTCATAGCGAATTACACAAGTTACGTAAGTACGAGTTCACAATCCTCGAGTTCAGAGTCCATTTTATCTGTTATTGGTAATTCTACTTTAAGGTGAATGTATGGATGGATAATGAAAGCCATTTTAGCTTTACGTTACTTTATTTTTCGTCATTTTTACATACTTACAATTACAAGAACATTACAAATAAAATGAATAGTAGAATTACATCTTAAACATAATTTAAATAAGCAAGTCTTAACTAAAATAATTTATCAGTCTGTCTATATTAATATCTACTACTACTACATATATTATTATCTACATAAACATAGAGTCTATTACGCATCCAACTCATCACTCAAGTTCCTTTCCACTTTGGCTCTTTTGACGGGAGATGCACTCTTTGAAGGGCTCGTTATTTTAAATTTATCTGGTGTGCTGATGCTGATGACTTTGAAGTCTATATTCTCGGGAGTCAGCGGGAAGAGACGCTTTCGATAAGCCGATCGCTGAGTGACAGCAACTTTGATGGGTAAGCTATCTTTTGGCGGAGAACGAACTTTCGAGTGAGAGATCAGTTTTAGGTCCAAGTCCGGTGACTATGTCACTAGTAACTAAATTAGTAAAGTGTTATTAAATAAACATGATCAGAAGTGGATAGATAAAGGTCAAGACAGAAGTCTGAACTTATCATGTGCTCATGTTTTTGGTGACTAACTACTCATATTGTTTGAGTTGCCATGGAGTTAATTTTTTCTAGCAAGATCCTATATAATTTCACAGGAAGTACCTAACCATGTGCTGCTATAAAATCACCTCTACATGTATTTATTCGAATACATTATCGAAATAATTATTTTTTGAGGTTTCACCATTTCTAAAAGAAACTTGGAAGCTTTTGTTTTGATTCTAGGAATGAGCTATATGACATTACTCATTTTACTTTAAGTTGGTATAATTTTAAACACAATTTCAACTTTAATTAATTAAGTTTATTTACATAACTAACATAGGCCTATGTCCAGCGGTGGACTGTGGTGGGCTAATTGATTGCTTTACATAACACAAATAAAAGAAACCACAATGTAACTTAAACATAATGCATAATAATAATAATGTAGTACAGTGTTTATGCATCCAACTTTTCGGCAGAAGGTTCACTCTTTAAAGTGTTTTTAATTTTAAACTTCTCTAGGGTACTGACATCGTTGAGCTCTATCTTTTCTGGAGTCAGCGGAAAGAGGCGCTTATGAGGAGCATAGCGCTGCGTGACTGGAAGTTTGGTTGGTGAACTGTCCTTTGACGGAGTGCGAATCTTTAATTTTAAATTATTTAATCATAATTTATTACGACAATGATGACATATGATATAATTCTGATGAATTAAAATTCAATAGGTCCAAGATATATAACTCCGACATATGGATTAACTAAAGCGAAGTGTTGATTTCTTTCATTTACTAATATACGAGGGCGACAGACAGTGTCAATTTCTTAGATTTTGAAATGTATTATGAATTGATAAATTCATTTCCCTAACAAATAAATTAAATATGTTTGGAAATCTTGACAATGACGACCTCAGTCACGTAGCGTAGCAGTAGTCACCGTAGTGGTTCTACTGAGCTCTACGGCTGCAGCGGCTATAAAGTGATGACGCAGTGTTTAGTTCGTGTGTCATTCCTATTTTGGCGAAATCCACTCGAAGTTTGCTGGCTTTGAAATTGGAATTTTTCGGGATATTTTTTCATAACTATTGAGAGAAGATTGACAGAGATCATAAACAGAAAAAATCTAAGCACTCAATTGTGTAGCGTTATGTTTCCTGTGACCATGTTAATGGCAGTCTTTTACGAACTGTAAAGTGTAAATGGAAAGGATTACTTCAAGTCAATTTACTGTATTATTCAATGAATATGACCAGAAGTGGATATAGGTCAAGTCAGCGGTCTAAACTTAACATTATCATGTGCTCATGTTTTTGGTGAATACCTATCTCACATTGTTTTTAGTTGCCGTGGAGTTATATTTTACAACCAAAATCCTATTAATTGTCACTGGGAGTCCTTAAAAATGTGCAGCAATAAAATCACCTCTACATGCATTTAGTTGAATACATTGTCGAATTAATTATTTTATGAGGATTCACGTTTTCTAAAAAAACTTGGAAGCTTTGGTTTTGATTCTAAAAATGGGAAATCTAAATGATATTTTATAAATCTTGAACAACTGTTGAAGCAATACCTTGCCGTGGTCCACACTGTAATGACCTTCGTCGTTTATCAGATATTTTTGCGTAGCAATGTTGTTGTTTCAATTCTAGACGAGATATTAAAAGTGCACCAAGTTGTGTGATAGAAGTTATATTTTGTGCACGTGCTGTCGCGCTCGTACAGTCATGGTGATATAATATACTCATTTTGCTTAAAGTTGGTATAATATTGTTACGTGCACGGGGTACAATTAAATGCCGTTTACTCAACGAAGAGATTTATTAGCTCACCACAAACTAGACAATTAGATCACTAGTACACACAGTACTTCTTCAACAGTTCCAGTCGCTCAGTAGTTCACAATAGTCCACAGTCGTTGCTCAGGTCGCAGGTAGAATCTTCTTCGGTCGCTTAAGTTCGCTGTGTTCAGTTTCGATCTCAAAGACTGAATGAATCGTGTTGCTATGCGAGCATGTTTTTATACCTCTCAATTAGGAGGATCGAATTATCTGGAAAGTTCGCGAGCGATAAAAACCTATTCCTTTGATCTTGCCGCCGCCGCTGACCTTCGAGTACATTCTCGATATTTACCTATTGTTTATTTTTATTCAACAAATTGTGTAGGTACTCGTAGGTATGTTGTGACTTTTTGTTGACGATTCCAGATTTTTCTATGCCAGTCGGTAGAGTACCTCGTCACTAACAATGCGTTTTATTTTCTTGAAGATTCGATTATTAGTTTTCGAGATATCGACGGCGGTCGTAACATTACCCCCCTCTTAGTCATGCTCGTCCCGAGCATCATTTGTTCCATGATGACGCGTCAACCTATCCACATGGACTACCTTTGGTTTTCCCCTAACCCCCTTCCTAATGCGGTAGGTAATGTCATTGATTCTCGTGATAACCGTATAGGGCCCTTCCCAGCGAGCTTGGAGTTTCGGAGATTTCCCCTTCTTGCGTAGCGGATTATGAAACCATACCAGTGTTCCTTCTTCGAAACCGTGGGTGTTTGCATTTCTATCGTACCGGGTTTTCATCCTTTCACCTGCCTTCAAATTGTTCTCCCGTACTATTCTGTGCACCTCGTCCAGTCGGTTTCGAAGTTCACTCACGTAATCCGTCACGGGCTTAGGACTATTAGGTGGCGTACCGGTTATTGCGTCCACTGGTAGCCTAATCTCTCGACCAAAGTTCACTTTCGCTGGGGTGTGTCCCATACTGTCATGTACCGCAGATCGATAGGACATCAGGAATAGTGGGATGTACTGGTCCCAATCTCTTTGGTGTTCATCGACAGCTTTAGCCAAGTGATTTTCCAACGTCTGGTTAAACCTCTCGACCATTCCGTCTGACTGCGGATGCGCTGGAGTCGTACGGGTCTTGTTCATTCCAAGGAGCTTGCACATCTCTTGAAATAGAGCAGACTCGAAGTTCCGTCCTTGGTCAGAGTGAATCTCCATAGGTGCGCCGTACCGGCAGACCACTTCCTGAACCAGTTTCCTTGCCACAGTGACTGCTTCCTGGTTGGGTGTCGCAAATACTTCCGGCCACTTAGTGAAGTAATCTTGCACTACTATAATGTATTTGTTACCTTCTTCCGTCGTTGGAAAAGGTCCAGCAACATCAATGGCGATACGTTCCCATGGTGCTCCGACGTTATACAGTTTCAATTTTCCTTTGCTTCTTGTCGGCGGTCCTTTAACTGAAGCACATGCAGTGCATTTACGGCACCAATCCTCGACATCTTCCCGACAATGAAGCCAGTAAAACCGCTGTCGTACTTTAACTAGGGTTTTCTTGACTCCGAGATGCCCGCCAGAGACACCATCGTGACTGTGCCGCAAGAGTGTAGCCACCTTGCTTCGTGGTACCACTACTTGTAGAGTCACCTCTTTGCCGTCGTTGGATTCCCATTTCCTATACAGCACGTCATCTATCAGAGTTAAGCTGTCCCACTGGGCCCAATAACTTTTGGTAGTGGAACTGTAAGCAGATATATCACTCCATTGGGGTTTGTTTCCAAGCTGCTTCCAGTGCAGTATAGGCTGTAGATCATCATCATCCTCTTGCGCCTGCTTCATACTGCTTCCGGTCCATTCGTCGTCAAGTCCATTCACCTTTATGACTTTAATATTTTCACGGGCTTCGTTCTTCTGACAATGCTTGCAATCTTCGGCACACGGCCTACGAGACAAAGCATCGGCATTGCCGTGCCCTTTTCCACTTCGGTGTTCTATCACAAAGGGAAATTCCTGTAGTTGCTCAATCCACCTTGCTACTTGACCTTCCGGATTCTTGAATTGTAGCAACCATTGTAGTGCAGCATGATCTGTCCTTAGTGTAAACTCTCGTCCTATAAGGTACTTATTAAAATGCTGTAAGGACTTCACCACAGCGAGAAGTTCACGACGAGTGACACAGTAATTTTTTTCCGGCTTGGATAGTGATTTACTGAAGTATGCTATTACAACATGGCGATCTCCTTGCACTTGTGACAACACTCCACCTATGCCGGTATTGCTGGCATCCGTATCCACAATGAATCTTCCTTCCCTGGTAGGATAACCCAATATAGGAGCTTCGCACAACCGTTGTTTAAGTGTACTAAAAGCTTGCTCGCAATCTAAGTCCCAAACGAAGTCTCGTTTATCTTCCGTTAGTCTGTGTAGTGGTTTGGCAATATCCGAGAAATGCTTAATAAAGCGTCTGTAATACGCGCATAGTCCCAGAAACGCGCGAATCTCCGTTTTGTTCTTTGGAACAGGCCATTCCTGAACAGCTCTTATCTTCTCGGGGTCGGTTTTAACTCCTTCTGTGGAGATCACATGTCCAAGATAGCTGACCTCCCTTTTAAATAAAGCGCATTTCTTTGGACTCAGTTTAAGGTTAGCCTCACGGATTCGAGTAAAAACTTTTTCCAGGTTCTTCAGATTTTCTTTGAAGCTGCGTCCCATAACTATGACATCGTCCAGGTAAACGAGGCAGACGTCTCCGAGTAGACCCACCATTACTCTTTCCATGAGGCGTTCAAACGTGGCCGGGGCCTATTTCCATTGCAAACTTGAGTTATAGTGATGGTTGGGGCCTCATGTCGACCAGCCAGCGCCCGCCCCGCGGCCCTGGCGGCATTTAGTTTAACGGAACCTCTTGATCCACTTGGGTCCCGGAGTCCGTGACCCTCCTCCGTTTTCTCGAAGGACACTCTGATTGAATATGGCCCCTTCCTCTACAGGAATAACATGTTGGGACATATCGTGGCTTCCTTTCCTCTGCAGCCACCTCTTTGATCTCCCTGACCTTACTTATTCCGGCATTCTGCCGTACAGTTTCCACCTCGAGGGCATAAGCCAGTGCTTCTTTCAAGGTCTGATGATGACGCAATTGTACACTAGCTTTCACTTCTGCGTCTCGTATACCGTTTAGGAAGGCCTCCAGCAGAGTGGTCTCGATCATTATGGGTGTCGATGAGTAGGCCCGACGAACGAGCCTTTCAACCTCTACAGCCCATTCCTGGAGGCTTTGACTAGATTTTTGTTTCTTCTCCCGGAGCTGCGCTCGGTAGACATTCTCCAGGTGCTTATCACCGTAACGTGTGTCTAAAGCTTCCATCAAAGACCCCAGAGTCCTTCCTTCAGGCGGCAGGTTTTCCAGTATTATTAAGGCATCTCCTCGTAATGCAAGTGTCAAGGCCATAAATGACTCCTCGTTGCTCCAGGCTTTAGTTTTTGCCAATATCTCGAATTGGTACTTGAAGGCTGTCCATGAGGAAGTTCCATCAAAGTGTGGTAGATCGAACTTTGCTGATGATGGTGAGGTCACGGTAACAGGTCCGCAGGTTTCCAGCCTGACGATCTTCTTTTCTAGAACTTGCAAGCGGTCATCCATGGTCCCAGTCTTTAAGGCCATTTCATTGCTCAGCATTTGCAAGCCGTCTTCGAGGTTCCTCACCTTGTCTCCCAGTGCATGGATGCCTGCATCGATTTTACCCATGACAGCTTCCTGGTTGGCCTGCATCATCTGCTGCATAGAAGCCAGCAGCATCATTATGTTGGCATCTGACGAGCTTCCATCTGGTGCTGCCGTAGTTCCCGCTGAGACAACAGCATCGGCCTGACGCCCTTCGTTTTCCAGGCTCCGTTGACGTGTAGCATCCATTTCCACTTGACGTCTGGTCCGTGGAGTACGCCCGTCGTCTTCACGTGGTAATAACGGCATTCCGCTTCTGACACCAATTGTTACGTGCACGGGGTACAATTAAATGCCGTTTACTCAACGAAGAGATTTATTAGCTCACCACAAACTAGACAATTAGATCACTAGTACACACAGTACTTCATCAACAGTTCCAGTCGCTCAGTAGTTCACAATAGTCCACAGTCGTTGCTCAGGTCGCAGGTAGAATCTTCTTCATTCGCTTAAGTTCGCTGTGTTCAGTTTCGATCTCAAAGACTGAATGAATCGTGTTGCTATGCGAGCATGTTTTTATACCTCTCAATTAGGAGGATCGAATTATCTGGAAAGTTCGCGAGCGATAAAAACCTATTCCTTTGATCTTGCCGCCGCCGCTGACCTTCGAGTACATTCTCGATATTTACCTATTGTTTATTTTTATTCAACAAATTGTGTAGGTACTCGTAGGTATGTTGTGACTTTTTGTTGACGATTCCAGATTTTTCTATGCCAGTCGGTAGAGTACCTCGTCACTAACAATGCGTTTTATTTTCTTGAAGATTCGATTATTAGTTTTCGAGATATCGACGGCGGTCGTAACAATATTGAAAACAATTTTAGCTTTACTTGATTAAGTTTTATTCACATAACTCAGGCCTATGTCCAGAAGTGGACTGGGGTGGGCTAATTGATTGCTTTACATAACACAAATAAAAGTAACCACAATTTTACAACTTAAACATAACTTAGGTAAACTAAATTGATTTCTACAAACAATACAAATAATAAAAAGACTAAAGAAATAAACTTAACCTAAGTAAGCTAAATTAATTTAAAATAAACTTAAATGATATCTATAAACAATACAAGGAAATATAATAAACTTAACCTAAGCAAACAATATTTATTCTATATAAACTTAATTTATTTCTACAAACAACACGAAAGAAACAGGTAAGTTGTAAAAGATACTGAGTTAAGACACAGATGAAGAGATAGATGGATAGAAATATAAACAATAAAAAAGATAACGATATATCACATAAAATTACAAATTTTTCAATATTTCATTCGCTATCTTCGCTCAAGTCAAAGTTGATTCGTCTGACGGGCAGCGTAATTTGTTTCATTCTACTCCTGAGTTTAGGAGTAGCATGCAATGGTATGAAGTGTGTCTCTTCTTCTGCTGTATTAACTTCTTTACAAGGATATTCTATTTCCACTTTGTATGGAGATACAGGCACTATTCTCATGGGAGATGTTTGTGTTGCATCTGTGAGAAAATTTATTGCCATATAAAAATGTTATTGCAAATATAGGTATATATATCTTTTACATGATTTTACGTAAAGTGAAAGTGAAAGTGAAATTAAATTGGAGTGAAATCGTATTATTTATAGAAGATGAAATAAATACCTTTGCTTCAATCCATGGGCGTCTCATCAATTTCCAGAGATTCATTATTAGCAGCAGTATTGAATGGAAAAGGTATATCTATATATAATTCTACACCTGAAAAGAAAAGAATACATGATATATTAGAAATATACACGAAACGACACAAATAAATTTAATTAAGTAAACACCTCAACAAAGTCTAGGGAACAAGATGACCCCAACTTTATTTTTCTTGTAAATCTTGTTTTGCAAATAACTTGCAGCAAATACATAAAAATAGAATAAAGTAGATTACAGAGTTGTTCGAAATTTAAAAATAAATTTTAATAAGTACTGATTTTCGAATATGGAGGGAAAACTTTTAAAAGTGTTTGATTGTGCAGTTTCTCTGAGGCAAAATAAAAATTATTTTCTTTGATTGTAAATAACGTTTATTATCAATAATACGTCTTTTACGTATGGTTTGTGCATTTTTGTGACTGTAGTCATCATGTCACGTCGTAATTTAAGTCGCGAAGAGATGTTAAGGGCTGTTGGTATGCTGCAAGCTGGACGAACTCAACGCGACGTAGCGGATGCTGTCAACACCCAACCAAGCGTAATTTGCAGATTATGAGCACGCTACAGGTCTACAGGGGATATTGCCGAACGTCACAGGAGACGAAATAGGGTTACTACCCCGCGACAAGATCGTTTCTTGCAAAATTCCGCAACCCGCAGGCCTCCAGTCTCAGCATCAAGTGGTTATTAGCGATCAAACTGTCAGGAGAAGACTACATGAAGCCAATCTTTACGCTCGCAGACCGCTTAGGGTTCCAGCTCTTCGACGTGGAAATCGAGGTCGTCGCTTATTGTGGGCTATCGTACATTTACAGTGGACCGACCATCAATGGGCACGGGTTCTGTTTTCCGACGAATCTCGCTTCGGTTTTCATCCTGATTCGAGAAGAGTGCGTATATGGCGAGTTCCTGGACGTTGGAGTCGTCTCCAGAATCCGCAAGAAGTTCATCCTTACCAAGGTGGAACAATCATGGTATGGGCTGGAATTCGCCTTGGTGGAAGGACCGACCACGTTTGGATACGGGGCAATTTAAATGCAAACCAAAACATTCAGGAGGTTATACATACCCATGGTAATCCCTCATCGACAGCAGTTCGGTCAAGATTTTATGTTCATGCAAGATAATGCACGGTCACACACCGCACGAGTAGTGGTCAATGCGTTAAGCGAGCACAATATTGCGACGTTGGAATGGCCTGCTCAGTCTGCCGACCTCAATCCCATGGAGCATGCCTGGGAATTGCTTGGGAGAAGAGCTTTCAGTGATTCTTTGGAAAATCTGAACACTGAAGAACAACTTTTTTTACACCTTCGCAGTGTATGGAGCCATATTCCACAGACGATGTTTGACAATCTCATACTAAGTATGCCACGCCGTTGTCGAGCTGTTGCTAATGCTTTAGGAGGTCCTACAGATTATTAAAAACGTTTAAAGTACGGTTAATTACTGTATTTCTTACTACCTCGTTATTTTTGTGCCTAATCATAGAAGGTTGTAATACTCAACATTGGCACTATTCAATTCTTTCTTTAAAAAAAAAATTGATATGAGAATGTTTTTATTAAAATTAAAATTAAAAACGGTATAAAAATACCCTTCTATTGATATAAAACACTCACTATTACAAGAAAGGGTTTTTAAATAAAAACAAGAAATGTCCTTGTTCCCTAGACTTTGTTGATGTGTGTATTTGTGTAAAAGCATATCAAAGTAATCGATTGATCTTTAAGTTAAGGTTAAGTTATGCTATACAAATATTCTTTCTCTCTAAACAACACGAATTTGCTCAGCATTCAAGAAATACAGTAGGTACCTTCACTGAAGCCTTCAGTATACGCTCCATCTTCCTCTATATCGTCTGTCTGTATACGTCATTTAGTTCTACTTTAGGAGATTCGACATCCTCTGTGTCTGGACTATCAGGAGTAATAGGTTCCATTTTTGCATATGGTGTATATTTTATATCTGTAAGAAAAGATTTAATTATTATCCAGTCCAATAACCATAATATTTATTTCAATTTAAAGACGAAACATGCTGTTCCATTTACTATTGAAAACTTTCCTCGACAGGCGTTCACCATTAAGCCGTTCGTAGAATTAACGACCTCATTGGAGTTAGCAAAATACTGAATATCTGCCATTTTCAAAGTAATGAGAGGTCTCTTATTCGACACTTAGGCACAACGACTTGCTCGTAAGTGATAACACAAAGTTACTACTGTTACTAGATCCTGTATCGTGATTTTTCATTTCTTTTATTACTTACTTCAATTGTTCGTTATTGGGGTAATCACATAAAACACCATGCCCGCTTAGTGCTTTGTCTATTATTACTTTTAAAGCTTTTAGAGCTTCGTTACAGTATATTGTTTGTTTTAGTTTTTTTAAATTGTATTGAATGCGATATTATCTTGCATTTTACTATTACCTTAAGTGGTGATTTCACTGTTTTGTACGATTTTAAGAGGAACATTTTTGGGTGGCCTAATAAATGGAATTTTCAAAATCATATCACTTTATTTACAAAATCCATGGGTCTGATACATGGCTTACATACATTTCCCTAACAATAAATATGTTTGTAGAACTTGACAATGACGACCTCAGTTGCGTAGCGTAGCCGTAGTCACCGTAGTGCGTTCTACTGAGCTCTACGGCTGCAGCGGTTATAAAGTGAACACACAGTGTTTAGTTCGTGTGTGATTGCTATTTTGGCGAAATCCACTCGAAGGTTGGTGCCTTTGAAAATGGAATTTACAGGATATTTTTTCATAACTATTGAGAGAACATTGACAGAGATCATAAAGAGAAAAAAATCTAAGCTCTCAATTAAAACATTCAAAGTCTTGTGAATGTGCTTATAGTAAATATTCTGTTTTTGGTAAAACTTCTGTCAAAAGAATTAAAGTCGTCAGTGAAAATTCACCATCATAGTCATAGCGAATTACACAAGTTTACATTTTCGAATTCAGAGTCCGCTTTATCTGTGATTGGTAATTCTACATTGAGGTGAATGTATGGATGGATAATGAAAACCATTTTAGCTTTACATTACTTTATTTTTCGTCATTTTTACATTCTTACAATTACAAAAACATTACAAATAAAATGAATAGTAGAATTACATCTTAAACATAATTTAAATAAGCAAGTCTTAACTAAAATAATTTATCAGTCTGTCTATATTAATATCTACTACTACTACATATATTAATATCTACATATACATAGAGTCTATTACGCATCCAACTCATCACTCAAGTTCCTTTCTTTCTTTTACGAGGAGCATAGCGCTGCGTGACTGGAAGTTTGGTTGGTTAACTGTCCTTTGACGGAGTACGAATCTTTAATCATAATTTATTACGACAATGACGACATAATGCAATTCTGATGAATTAAAATTCAATAGGTCCAAGATATATAACTCCGACATATGGATTAACTAAAGCGAAGTGTTGATTTTTTTCATTTACTAATATACGAGGGCGACAGATAGTGTAAATTTCTTAGATTTTGAAATGTATTATGAATTGATAAATTCATTTCCCTAACAAAAAAATATATTAGTAAAACTTGACAATGACGACCTCAGTCACGTAGCGTAGCGGTAGTCACCGTAGTGCGTTCTACTGAGCTCTACGGCTGCAGCGGTTATAAAGTGAACACACAGTGTTTAGTTCGTGTGTGATTGCTATTTTGGCGAAATCCACTCGAAGGTTGGTGCCTTTGAAAATGGAATTTACAGGATATTTTTTCATAACTATTGAGAGAACATTGACAGAGATCATAAAGAGAAAAAAATCTAAGCTCTCAATTAAAACATTCAAAGTCTTGTGAATGTGCTTATAGTAAATATTCTGTTTTTGGTAAAACTTCTGTCAAAAGAATTAAAGTCGTCAGTGAAAATTCACCATCATAGTCATAGCGAATTATACAAGTTTACATTTTCGAATTCAGAGTCCGCTTTATCTGTGATTGGTAATTCTACATTGAGGTGAATGTATGGATGGATAATGAAAACCATTTTAGCTTTACATTACTTTATTTTTCGTCATTTTTACATTCTTACAATTACAAAAACATTACAAATAAAATGAATAGTAGAATTACATCTTAAACATAATTTAAATAAGCAAGTCTTAACTAAAATAATTTATCAGTCTGTCTATATTAATATCTACTACTACTACATATATTAATATCTACATATACATAGAGTCTATTACGCATCCAACTCATCACTCAAGTTCCTTTCTTTCTTTTACGAGGAGCATAGCGCTGCGTGACTGGAAGTTTGGTTGGTTAACTGTCCTTTGACGGAGTACGAATCTTTAATCATAATTTATTACGACAATGATGACATAATGCAATTCTGATGAATTAAAATTCAATAGGTCCAAGATATATAACTCCGACATATGGATTAACTAAAGCGAAGTGTTGATTTTTTTCATTTACTAATATACGAGGGCGACAGATAGTGTAAATTTCTTAGATTTTGAAATGTATTATGAATTGATAAATTCATTTCCCTAACAAAAAAATATATTAGTAAAACTTGACAATGACGACCTCAGTCACGTAGCGTAGCGGTAGTCACCGTAGTGCGTTCTACTGAGCTCTACGGCTGCAGCGGCTATAAAGTGATGACGCAGTGTTTAGTTCGTGTGTCATTCCTATTTTGGCGAAATCCACTCGAAGTTTGCTGGCTTTGAAATTGGAATTTTTCGGGATATTTTTTCATAACTATTGATTGACAGTACACACATCAGACAGAGATCATAAACAGAAAAAAATCTAAGCCCTCAATTGTGTAGCGTTATGTTTAAGTTGTAATTCTATTATTTAAAAAAATAATAGAATTACAACTTAACAAGTCCTGTGACCATGTTAATGGCAGTCTTTTACGACCTGTAAAATGTAAATGGAAAGGATTATTTTAAGTAAATTGGTAAAGTATTATTCAATGAATATGATCAGAAGTGGATATAGGTCAAGTCAGAGGCCTAAACTTAACATTATCATGTGCTCATGTTTTTGGTGAATACCTATCTCACATTGTTTTGAGTTGCCATGGAGTTATATTTTACAACCAAAATCCTATTTATTGTCACTCGGAGTCCTTAAAAATGTGCAGCAATGAAATCACCTCTACATGCATTTAGTCGAATACATTGTCGAATTAATTATTTTATGAGGATTCACACTTTCTAAAAAATCTTGGAAGCTTTGGTTTTGATTCTAAAAATGGGAAATCTAAATGATATTTTATAAATCTTGAACAACTGTTGAAGCAATACCTTGCCGTGGTCCATACTGTAATTACCTTCCTCCTTTATCAGATATTTTTGCGTAGCAATGTTGTTGTTTCAATTCTAGACGAGATATTAAAAGTGCACCAAGTTGTGTGATAGAAGTTATATTTTGTGCACGTGCTGTCGCGCTCGTACAGTCATGGTGATATAATATACTCATTTTGCTTTAAGTTGGTATAATATTGAAAACAATTTTAGCTTTAATTAATTAAGTTTATTTACATAACTCAGGCCTATGTCCAATAGTGGACTGGGGTGGGCTAATTGATTGGTTTACATAACACAAATAAAAGTAACCACAATTTTACAACTTAAACATAACCTAGGTAAACTAAATTGATTTCTACAAACAATACAAATAATAAAAAGACTAAAGAAATAAACTTAACCTAAGTAAGCTAAATTAATTTAAAATAAACTTAAATGATATCTATAAACAATACAAGGAAATATAATAAACTTAACCTAAGCAAACAATATTTATTCTATATAAACTTAATTTATTTCTACAAACAACACACTGTTACTACTTGTACTAGTAACCGAAATAAACAATTTTTAATTTTTTTAACACAAAAGAAACAGGTAAGTTGTAAAAGATACTTAGTTAAGACACAGATGAAGAGATAGATGGATAGAAATATAAACAATATTGATACGTGCACGGGGTACAATTAAATGCCGTTTACTCAACGAAGAGATTTATTAGCTCACGACAATCTAGACAATTTAATCACTAGTACACACAGTACTCTTCAACAGTTCCAGTCGCTCAGTAGTTCACAGTAGTCCACAGTCGTTGCTCAGGTCGCAGGTAGAATCTTCTTCGGTCACTTAAGTTCGCTGTGTTCGTTATCGATCTCAAAGACAGAATCAATCGTGTCGCTATGCGAGCATGTTTTCATACCTCTCAATTAGGAGGATCGAATTATGCAGAAAGTTCGCGAGCGATAAATACCCATTCTTTTGATCTTGCCGTCGCTGACCTTCGAGTACATTCTCGATATTTACCTATTGTTTGATTTTATTCAAAAGAGTGTGTAGGTACTCGTAGGTAGGTTGTGACTTTTTGTTGACGATTCTAGATTTTTCTATGCCATTCGGTAGAGTACCTCGTCACTAACAATGCGTTTTTATTTCTTGAAGATTCGATTATTAGTTTTCGAGATATCGACGGCTGTCGTAACAATAAAAAATATAACTATATATCACATAAAATTACAAAGTTTTCAATATTTCATTCGCTATCTTCGCTCAAGTCAAAGTTGAATCGTCTGACGGGCAGCGTAATTTGTTTCATTCTACTCCTGAGTTTAGGAGTAGCATGCAATGGTATGAAGTGTGTCCGTTTTCTGCTGTACTAACTTCTTCACATGGATATTCTATTTCCACTTTGAATGGAGATACAGACACTATTCTCATGGGATATGTTTGTGTTGCATCTGTAAGAAAATTTATTGCCTTAAATAAAAATGTTAATGCAAATATAGGTATTTATATCTTAATGATTAATTTATTATCAAGGAATGCTCTGATATAAAAAAATACATGATTACGTAAAGTGATATTAAATTTGAGTTGAATCAAATCAAATCAAATCAAATCAAATTCATTTATTCGCTAGAACATGGTGTATAGAGGTGTTATGATAACATAGTGTAGTTCGCTCATAATCTGCCACGTGATGGCGTGCAAATTTAGTACTATCTTATTAGTACTATAATCGTATTATTTTTAGAAGATGAAAAAAATACCGTTGCTACAATCCATGGGCGTCTCATCAATTTCCAGAGATTCATTATTAGCAGCAGTATTGAATGGAAAAGGTATATCTATATGTAATTCTACATCTGAAAAGAAAATAATACGTAATATATTAGAAATATACACGAAACGACACAAATAAATTTAATTAAGTATTTATTTGTGTAAAAGCATATCAAAGTAATCAATTGATTTTTAAGTTAAGGTTAAGTTATGCTATACAAATATTATTTCTCTCTAAACAACACGAATTTGCTCAGCATTCAAGAAATACAGTAGGTACCTTCACTGCAGCCTTCAGTATACGCTCCATCTTCCTCTATAGGTTCTACGTCATTTAGTTCTACTTTAGGAGATTTGACATCCTCTGTGTCTGGACTATCAAGAGTAATAGGTTCCATTTTTGCATATGGTGTATATTTTATATCTGTAAGAAAAGATTCAATTATTATCCAGTCCAATAACCATAATATTTATTTCAATTTAAAGACGAAACATGCTGTTCCATTTACTATTGAAAACTTACCTCGACAGGCATTCACCATTAAGCCGTTCGTAGAATTAACGACCTCATTGGAGTTAGCAAAATACTGAATATCTTCCATTTTCAAAGTAATGAGAGGTCTCTTATTCGACACTTAGGCACAACGACTTGCTCGTAAGTGATAACACAAAGTTACTACTGTTACTAGATCCTGTATCGTGATTTTTCATTTCTTTTATTAGTTACTTCAATTGTTCGTTATTATGGTAATCACATACAACACCATGCCTGCTTAGTGCTTTGTCTATTATTCATTTTAAAGCTTTTAGAGCTTCGTTACAGTATATTGTTTGTTTTAGTTTTTTT
Source organism: Eilema griseolum (assembly GCA_963662185.1). NCBI lineage: Eukaryota > Metazoa > Arthropoda > Insecta > Lepidoptera > Erebidae > Eilema > Eilema griseolum. Next base: position 10,131,649 of record OY759239.1, on the reverse strand, counting down.
AAATTGTATTGAATGCGATATTATCTTGCAATTTACTGTTACCTTAAGTGGTGATTTCACTGTTTTGTACGATTTTAAGAGGAACATTTTTGGGTGGCCTAATAAATGGAATTTTCAAAATCATATCACTTTATTTACAAAATCCATGGGTCTGATACATGGCTTACATACATTTCCCTAACAATAAATATGTTTGTAGAACTTGACAATGACGACCTCAGTTGCGTAGCGTAGCCGTAGTCACCGTAGTGCGTTCTACTGAGCTCTACGGCTGCAGCGGTTCTAAAGTGAACACACAGTGTTTAGTTCGTGTGTGATTGCTATTTTGGCGAATTGCTAATGTAATTGCTAGGTTGGTGCCTTTGAAAATGGAATTTACAGGAAATTGTTTTCATAACTATTGAGAGAACATTGACAGAGATCATAAAGAGAAAAAAAATCTAAGCTCTCAACTGAAATATTCAAAGTGTTGTAAATGTGCTTATAGTATAAATTCTGTTTTTGGTAAAACTTCTGTCAAAATAATTAAAGTCGTCAGTGAAAATTCACCATCATAGTCATAGCGAATTACACAAGTTTACACTTCCAAGTTCAGAACCCTCGAGTTCAGAGTCCGCTTTATCTGTGATTTAGCTTTACATTACTTTATTTTTCGTCATTTTTACATACTTACAATTACAAGAACATTACAAATAGAATGAATAGTAGAATTACCTCTTAAACATAATTTAAATAAGCAAGTCTTAACTAAAATAATTTATCAGTGTGTCTATATTAATATCTACTACTACTACATATATTAATATCTACATATACATAGAGTCTATTACGCATTCAACTCATCACTCAAGTTCCTTTCCACTTTGGCCCTTTTGACGGGAGATGCACTCTTGAAGGGCTCGTTATTTTAAATTTATCTGGTGTGCTGATACTGATGCCTTTGAAGTCTATATTCTCGGGAGTCAGCGGGAAGAGACGCTTTCGATAAGCCGATCGCTGAGTGACAGCAACTTTGATGGGTAAGCTGTCTTTTGGCGGAGAACGAACTTTCGAGTAAGAGATCAGTTTTAGGTCCAAGTCCGGTGACTATGTCACCAGCGGTCTTTTACGACTTGTAAATGGAAAGGATTACTTTAACTAAATTAGTAAAGTATTATTAAATAAACATGATCAGAAGTGGATAAAGGTCAAGACAGAAGTCTGAACTTATCATGTGCTTATGTTTTGGTGACTAACTACTCATATTGTTTGAGTTGCCATGGAGTTAATTTTTTCTAGCAAGATGCTATATAACTTCACAGGGAGTACCTAACCATGTGCTGCTATAAAATCACCTCTACGTTCGAATACATTATCGAAATAATTATTTTTTGAGGTTTCACCATTTCTAAAAGAAACTTGGAAGCTTGGGTTTTGATTCTAGGAATGAGCTATATGATATTACTCATTTTACTTTAAGTTGGTTTAATATTAAACACAATTTCAACTTTAATTAATTAAGTTTATTTACATAACTAACATAGGCCTATGTCCAGCGGTGGACTGTTGTGGGCTAATTGATTGCTTTACATAACACAAATAAAAGAAACCACAATGTAACTTAAACATAATGCATAATAATAATAATAATAATAATAATGTACTAAGTAAGTCTTAACTAAAATAATTTATCAGTTTATCTATCTATATTAACAATTACAGTGTTTATGCATCCAACTTTTCGGCAGAAGGTTCACTCTTTAAAGTGTTTTTAATTTTAAACTTCTCTAGGGTACTGACATCGTTGAGCTCAATCTTTTCTGGAGTCAGCGGAAAGAGGCGCTTACGAGGAGCATAGCGCTGCGTGACTGGAAGTTTGGTTGGTGAACTGTCCTTTGGCGGAGTACGAATCTTTAATCTTAAATTATTTAATCATAATTTATTACGACAATGATATCATATGATATAATTCTCATGAATTATAATTCAATAGGTCAAAGATATATAATTCTAACAAACCGGTTAACTAAAATAGCGAAGGGTTTATGTTTTTCATTTACTATTGTATGATGGCGACAGGCAGTGTCGATTTCTTAGAATTTGAAATGTATTATGAATGAATTAACAAAAAAATATGTTAGTAAAACTTGACAATGACGACCTCAGTCACGTAGCGTAGCAGTAGTCACCGTACTGCGTTCAACTGAGCTCTACGGCTGCAGCGGCTATAAAGTGATGACGCAGTGTTTGGTTCGTGTGTCATTCCTATTTTGGCGATATCCACTCGAAGTTTGCTGGCTTTGAAATTGGAATTTTTCGGGATGTTTTTTCATAACTATTGAGAGAGGATTGACAGAGACAAGAACATAAACAGAAAAAAATCTAAGCCCTCAATTGTGTAGCGTTATGTTTAAGTTGTAATTCTACGATCTGTAAAATGTAAATGGAAAGGATTACTTTAAGTAAATTGGTAAAGTATTGTTCAATGAATATTCATGATCATTCATGATCATTCATTCATGATCAGAAGTGGATATAGGTCAAGTCAGAGGTCTAAACTTAACATTATCATGTGCTCATGTTTTTGGTGAATACCTATCTCACATTGTTTTTAGTTGCCATGGAGTTATATTTTACAACCAAAATCCTATTTTTGTCACTGGGAGTCCTTAAAAATGTGCAGCAATGAAATCACCTCTACATGCATTTAGTTGAATACATTGTCGAATTAATTATTTTATGAGGATTCACGTTTTCTAAAAAAACTTGGAAGCTTTGGTTTTGATTCTAAAAATGGGAAATCTAAATGATATTTTATGAATCTTGAACAACTGTTGAAGCAATACCTTGCCGTGGTCCATACTGTAATGACCTTCCTCCTTTATGATGATTGATGATTCATTTTTGCGTAGCAATGTTGTTGTTTCAATTCTAGACGAGATATTAAAAGTGCACCAAGTTGTGTGATAGAAGTTATATTTTTTGCACGTGCTGTCGCGCTCGTACAGTCATGGTGATATAATATACTCATTTTGCTTTAATTTGGTATAATATTGAAAACAATTTTAGCTTTCATTGATTAATTTTATTTACATAACTCAGGCCTATGTCCAATAGTGGACTGGGGTGGGCTAATTGATTGTATACATAACACAAATAAAGTAATCACAATTTTACAACCTAAACATAACCTAGGTAAACTAAATTGATTTCTTCAAACAATACAAACAATAAAAAGACTAAAGAAATAAACTTAACTTAAGTAAGCTAAATTAATTGAAAATAAACTTAAATGATATCTATAAACAATACAAGGAAATATAATAAACTTAACCTAAGCAAACAATATTTATTCTATATAAACTTAATTTATTTCTACAAACAACACAAAAGAAACAGGTAAGTTGTAAAAGATACAGAGTTAAGACACAGATGAAGAGATAGATGGATAGAAATATAAACAATAAAAAAGATAACGATATATCACATAAAATTACAAATTTTTCAATATTTCATTCGCTATCTTCGCTCAAGTCAAAGTTGATTCGTCGGACGGGCAGCGTAATTTGTTTCATTCTACTCCTGAGTTTAGGAGTAGCATGCAATGGAATGAAGTGTGTCTTTTCTTCTGCTGTATTAACTTCTTCACAAAGATATTCTATTTCCACTTTGTATGAAGATACAGGCACTATTCTCATGGGAGATGCTTGTGTTGCATCTGTAAGAAAATTTATTGCCTTAAATAAAAATGTTATTGCAAATATAGGTATATGTATCTTTTACATGATTTTACGTAAAGTGAAAGTGAAAGTGAAATTAAATTGGAGTGAAATCGTATTATTTATAGAAGATGAAATAAATACCTTTGCTTCAATCCATGGGCGTCTCATCAATTTCCAGAGATTCATTATTAGCAGCAGTATTGAATGGAAAAGGTATATCTATACCTATATAATTCTACACCTGAAAAGAAAAGAATACATGATATATTAGAAATATACACGAAACGACACAAATAAATTTAATTAAGTAAACACCTCAACAAAGTCTAGGGAACAAGATGACCCCAACTTTATTTTTCTTGTAAATCTTGTTTTGCAAATAACTTGCAGCAAATACATAAAAATAGAATAAAGTAGATTACAGAGTTGTTCGAAATTTAAAAATAAATTTTAATAAGTACTGATTTTCGAATATGGAGGGAAAACTTTTAAAAGTGTTTGATTGTGCAGTTTCTCTGAGGCAAAATAAAAATTATTTTCTTTGATTGTAAATAACGTTTATTATCAATAATACGTCTTTTACGTATGGTTTGTGCATTTTTGTGACTGTAGTCATCATGTCACGTCGTAATTTAAGTCGCGAAGAGATGTTAAGGGCTGTTGGTATGCTGCAAGCTGGACGAACTCAACGCGACGTAGCGGATGCTGTCAACACCCAACCAAGCGTAATTTGCAGATTATGAGCACGCTACAGGTCTACAGGGGATATTGCCGAACGTCACAGGAGACGAAATAGGGTTACTACCCCGCGACAAGATCGTTTCTTGCAAAATTCCGCAAGGCGGCAACCCACGATTACTGCTCGTCGGTTAGTCGCAGGCCTCCAGTCTCAGCATCAAGTGGTTATTAGCGATCAAACTGTCAGGAGAAGACTACATGAAGCCAATCTTTACGCTCGCAGACCGCTTAGAGTTCCAGCTCTTCGACGTGGAAATCGAGGTCGTCGCTTATTGTGGGCTATTGTACATTTACAGTGGACCGACCATCAATGGGCACGGGTTCTGTTTTCCGACGAATCTCGCTTCGGTTTTCATCCTGATTCGAGAAGAGTGCGTATATGGCGAGTTCCTGGACGTTGGAGTCGTCTCCAGAATCCGCAAGAAGTTCATCCTTACCAAGGTGGAACAATCATGGTATGGGCTGGAATTCGCCTTGGTGGAAGGACCGACCACGTTTGGATACGGGGCAATTTAAATGCAAGCCAAAACATTCAGGAGGTTATACATACCCATGGTAATCCCTCATCGACAGCAGTTCGGTCAAGATTTTATGTTCATGCAAGATAATGCACGGTCACACACCGCACGGGTAGTGGTCAATGCGTTAAGCGAGCACAATATTGCGACGTTGGAATGGCCTGCTCAGTCTGCCGACCTCAATCCCATAGAGCATGCCTGGGAATTGCTTGGGAGAAGAGCTTTCAGTGATTCTTTGGAAAATCTGAACACTGAAGAACAACTTTTTTTACACCTTCGCAGTGTATGGAGCCATATTCCACAGACGATGTTTGACAATCTCATACTAAGTATGCCACGCCGTTGTCGAGCTGTTGCTAATGCTTTAGGAGGTCCTACAGATTATTAAAAACGTTTAAAGTACGGTTAATTACTGTATTTCTTACTACCTCGTTATTTTTGTGCCTAATCATAGAAGGTTGTAATACTCAATATTGGCACTATTCAATTCTTTCTTTAAAAAAAAAAAATTGATATGAGAATGTTTTTATTAAAATTAAAATTAAAAACGGTATAAAAATACCCTTCTATTGATATAAAACACTCACTATTACAAGAAAGGGTTTTTAAATAAAAACTAGAAATGTCCTTGTTCCCTAGACTTTGTTGATGTGTGTATTTGTGTAAAAGCATATCAAAGTAATCGATTGATCTTTAAGTTAAGGTTAAGTTATGCTATACAAATATTCTTTCTCTCTAAACAACACGAATTTGCTCAGCATTCAAGAAATACAGTAGGTACCTTCACTGAAGCCTTCAGTATACGCTCCATCTTCCTCTATATCGTCTGTCTGTATACGTCATTTAGTTCTACTTTAGGAGATTCGACATCCTCTGTGTCTGGACTATCAGGAGTAATAGGTTCCATTTTTGCATATGGTGTATATTTTATATCTGTAAGAAAAGATTTAATTATTATCCAGTCCAATAACCATAATATTTATTTCAATTTAAAGACGAAACATGCTGTTCCATTTACTATTGAAAACTTTCCTCGACAGGCGTTCACCATTAAGCCGTTCGTAGAATTAACGACCTCATTGGAGTTAACAAAATACTGAATATCTGCCATTTTCAAAGTAATGAGAGGTCTCTTATTCGACACTTAGGCACAACGACTTGCTCGTAAGTGATAACACAAAGTTACTACTGTTACTAGATCCTGTATCGCGATTTTTCATTTCTTTTATTACTTACTTCAATTGTTCGTTATTGGGGTAATCACATAAAACACCATGCCCGCTTAGTGCTTTGTCTATTATTACTTTTAAAGCTTTTAGAGCTTCGTTACAGTATATTGTTTGTTTTAGTTTTTTTAAATTGTATTGAATGCGATATTATCTTGCATTTTACTATTACCTTAAGTGGTGATTTCACTGTTTTGTACGATTTTAAGAGGAACATTTTTGGGTGGCCTAATAAATGGAATTTTCAAAATCATATCACTTTATTTACAAAATCCATGGGTCTGATACATGGCTTACATACATTTCCCTAACAATAAATATGTTTGTAGAACTTGACAATGACGACCTCAGTTGCGTAGCGTAGCCGTAGTCACCGTAGTGCGTTCTACTGAGCTCTACGGCTGCAGCGGTTATAAAGTGAACACACAGTGTTTAGTTCATGTGTGATTGCTATTTTGGCGAAATCCACTCGAAGGTTGGTGCCTTTGAAAATGGAATTTACAGGATATTTTTTCATAACTATTGAGAGAACATTGACAGAGATCATAAAGAGAAAAAAATCTAAGCTCTCAATTAAAACATTCAAAGTCTTATGAATGTGCTTATAGTAAATATTCTGTTTTTGGTAAAACTTCTGTCAAAAGAATTAAAGTCGTCAGTGAAAATTCACCATCATAGTCATAGCGAATTACACAAGTTTACATTTTCGAATTCAGAGTCCGCTTTATCTGTGATTGGTAATTCTACATTGAGGTGAATGTATGGATGGATAATGAAAACCATTTTAGCTTTACATTACTTTATTTTTCGTCATTTTTACATTCTTACAATTACAAAAACATTACAAATAAAATGAATAGTAGAATTACATCTTAAACATAATTTAAATAAGCAAGTCTTAACTAAAATAATTTATCAGTCTGTCTATATTAATATCTACTACTACTACATATATTAATATCTACATATACATAGAGTCTATTACGCATCCAACTCATCACTCAAGTTCCTTTCTTTCTTTTACGAGGAGCATAGCGCTGCGTGACTGGAAGTTTGGTTGGTTAACTGTCCTTTGACGGAGTACGAATCTTTAATCATAATTTATTACGACAATGATGACATAATGCAATTCTGATGAATTAAAATTCAATAGGTCCAAGATATATAACTCCGACATATGGATTAACTAAAGCGAAGTGTTGATTTTTTTCATTTACTAATATACGAGGGCGACAGATAGTGTAAATTTCTTAGATTTTGAAATGTATTATGAATTGATAAATTCATTTCCCTAACAAAAAAATATATTAGTAAAACTTGACAATGACGACCTCAGTCACGTAGCGTAGCGGTAGTCACCGTAGTGCGTTCTACTGAGCTCTACGGCTGCAGCGGCTATAAAGTGATGACGCAGTGTTTAGTTCGTGTGTCATTCCTATTTTGGCGAAATCCACTCGAAGTTTGCTGGCTTTGAAATTGGAATTTTTCGGGATATTTTTTCATAACTATTGATTGACAGTACACACATCAGACAGAGATCATAAACAGAAAAAAATCTAAGCCCTCAATTGTGTAGCGTTATGTTTAAGTTGTAATTCTATTATTTAAAAAAATAATAGAATTACAACTTAACAAGTCCTGTGACCATGTTAATGGCAGTCTTTTACGACCTGTAAAATGTAAATGGAAAGGATTATTTTAAGTAAATTGGTAAAGTATTATTCAATGAATATGATCAGAAGTGGATATAGGTCAAGTCAGAGGCCTAAACTTAACATTATCATGTGCTCATGTTTTTGGTGAATACCTATCTCACATTGTTTTGAGTTGCCATGGAGTTATATTTTACAACCAAAATCCTATTTATTGTCACTCGGAGTCCTTAAAAATGTGCAGCAATGAAATCACCTCTACATGCATTTAGTCGAATACATTGTCGAATTAATTATTTTAAGAGGATTCACATTTTCTAAAAAATCTTGGAAGCTTTGGTTTTGATTCTAAAAATGGGAAATCTAAATGATATTTTATAAATCTTGAACAACTGTTGAAGCAATACCTTGCCGTGGTCCATACTGTAATTACCTTCCTCCTTTATCAGATATTTTTGCGTAGCAATGTTGTTGTTTCAATTCTAGACGAGATATTAAAAGTGCACCAAGTTGTGTGATAGAAGTTATATTTTGTGCACGTGCTGTCGCGCTCGTACAGTCATGGTGATATAATATACTCATTTTGCTTTAAGTTGGTATAATATTGAAAACAATTTTAGCTTTAATTAATTAAGTTTATTTACATAACTCAGGCCTATGTCCAATAGTGGACTGGGGTGGGCTAATTGATTGGTTTACATAACACAAATAAAAGTAACCACAATTTTACAACTTAAACATAACCTAGGTAAACTAAATTGATTTCTACAAACAATACAAATAATAAAAAGACTAAAGAAATAAACTTAACCTAAGTAAGCTAAATTAATTTAAAATAAACTTAAATGATATCTATAAACAATACAAGGAAATATAATAAACTTAACCTAAGCAAACAATATTTATTCTATATAAACTTAATTTATTTCTACAAACAACACACTGTTACTACTTGTTGTACTAGTAACCGAAATAAACAATTTTTAATTTTTTTAACACAAAAGAAACAGGTAAGTTGTAAAAGATACTTAGTTAAGACACAGATGAAGAGATAGATGGATAGAAATATAAACAATATTGATACGTGCACGGGGTACAATTAAATGCCGTTTACTCAACGAAGAGATTTATTAGCTCACGACAATCTAGACAATTTAATCACTAGTACACACAGTACTCTTCAACAGTTCCAGTCGCTCAGTAGTTCACAGTAGTCCACAGTCGTTGCTCAGGTCGCAGGTAGAATCTTCTTCGGTCACTTAAGTTCGCTGTGTTCGTTATCGATCTCAAAGACAGAATCAATCGTGTCGCTATGCGAGCATGTTTTTATACCTCTCAATTAGGAGGATCGAATTATGCAGAAAGTTCGCGAGCGATAAATACCCATTCTTTTGATCTTGCCGTCGCTGACCTTCGAGTACATTCTCGACATTTACCTATTGTTTGATTTTATTCAAAAGAGTGTATAGGTATTCGTAGGTAGGTTGTGACTTTTTGTTGACGATTCTAGATTTTTCTATGCCATTCGGTAGAGTACCTCGTCACTAACAATGCGTTTTTATTTCTTGAAGATTCGATTATTAGTTTTCGAGATATCGACGGCTGTCGTAACAATAAAAAAGATAACAATATATCACATAAAATTACAAAGTTTTCAATATTTCATTCGCTATCTTCGCTCAAGTCAAAGTTGAATCGTCTGACGGGCAGCGTAATTTGTTTCATTCTACTCCTGAGTTTAGGAGTAGCATGCAATGGTATGAAGTGTGTCCGTTTTCTGCTGTACTAACTTCTTCACATGGATATTCTATTTCCACTTTGAATGGAGATACAGACACTATTCTCATGGGAGATGTTTGTGTTGCATCTGTAAGAAAATTTATTGCCTTAAATAAAAATGTTATTGCAAATATAGGTATTTATATCTTAATGATTAATTTATTATCAAGGAATGCTCTGATATAAAAAAATACATGATTACGTAAAGTGATATTAAATTTGAGTTGAATCAAATCAAATCAAATCAAATCAAATTCATTTATTCGCTAGAACATGGTGTATAGAGGTGTTATGATAACATAGTGTAGTTCGCTCATAATCTGCCATGTGATGGCGTGCAAATTTAGTACTATCTTATTAGTACTATAATCGTATTATTTTTAGAAGATGAAAAAAATACCGTTGCTACAATCCATGGGCGTCTCATCAATTTCCAGAGATTCATTATTAGCAGCAGTATTGAATGGAAAAGGTATATCTATATGTAATTCTACATCTGAAAAGAAAATAATACGTAATATATTAGAAATATACACGAAACGACACAAATAAATTTAATTAAGTATTTATTTGTGTAAAAGCATATCAAAGTAATCAATTGATTTTTAAGTTAAGGTTAAGTTATGCTATACAAATATTATTTCTCTCTAAACAACACGAATTTGCTCAGCATTCAAGAAATACAGTAGGTACCTTCACTGCAGCCTTCAGTATACGCTCCATCTTCCTCTATAGGTTCTACGTCATTTAGTTCTACTTTAGGAGATTTGACATCCTCTGTGTCTGGACTATCAAGAGTAATAGGTTCCATTTTTGCATATGGTGTATATTTTATATCTGTAAGAAAAGATTCAATTATTATCCAGTCCAATAACCATAATATTTATTTCAATTTAAAGACGAAACATGCTGTTCCATTTACTATTGAAAACTTACCTCGACAGGCATTCACCATTAAGCCGTTCGTAGAATTAACGACCTCATTGGAGTTAGCAAAATACTGAATATCTTCCATTTTCAAAGTAATGAGAGGTCTCTTATTCGACACTTAGGCACAACGACTTGCTCGTAAGTGATAACACAAAGTTACTACTGTTACTAGATCCTGTATCGTGATTTTTCATTTCTTTTATTACTTACTTCAATTGTTCGTTATTATGGTAATCACATACAACACCATGCCTGCTTAGTGCTTTGTCAATTATTCATTTTAAAGCTTTTAGAGCTTCGTTACAGTATATTGTTTGTTTTAGTTTTTTTAAATTGTATTGAATGCGATATTATCTTGCAATTTACTGTTACCTTAAGTGGTGATTTCACTGTTTTGTACGATTTTAAGAGGAACATTTTTGGGTGGCCTAATAAATGGAATTTTCAAAATCATATCACTTTATTTACAAAATCCATGGGTCTGATACATGGCTTACATACATTTCCCTAACAATAAATATGTTTGTAGAACTTGACAATGACGACCTCAGTTGCGTAGCGTAGCCGTAGTCACCGTAGTGCGTTCTACTGAGCTCTACGGCTGCAGCGGTTATAAAGTGAACACACAGTGTTTAGTTCATGTGTGATTGCTATTTTGGCGAATTGCTAATGTAATTGCTAGGTTGGTGCCTTTGAAAATGGAATTTACAGGATATTTTTTTCATAACTATTGAGAGAACATTGACAGAGATAATAAAGAGAAAAAAAATTTAAGCTCTCAACTGAAATATTCAAAGTGTTGTAAATGTGCTTATAGTATAATTTCTGTTTTTGGTAAAACTTCTGTCAAAATAATTAAAGTCGTCAGTGAAAATTCACCATCATAGTCATAGCGAATTACACAAGTTTACACTTCCGAGTTCAGAACCCTCGAGTTCAGAGTCCGCTTTATCTGTGATTTAGCTTTACATTACTTTATTTTTCGTAATTTTTACATACTTACAATTACAAGAACATTACAAATAAAATGAATAGTAGAATTACCTCTTAAACATAATTTAAATAAGCAAGTCTTAACTAAAATAATTTATCAGTCTGTCTATATTAATATCTACTACTACTACATATATTAATATCTACATATACATAGAGTCTATTACGCATCCAACTCATCACTCAAGTTCCTTTCCACTTTGGCCCTTTTGACGGGAGATGCACTCTTGAAGGGCTCGTTATTTTAAATTTATCTGGTGTGCTGATACTGATGCCTTTGAAGTCTATATTCTCGGGAGTCAGCGGGAAGAGACGCTTTCGATAAGCCGATCGCTGAGCGACAGCAACTTTGATGGGTAAGCTGTCTTTTGGCGGAGAACGAACTTTCGAGTAAGAGATCAGTTTTAGGTCCAAGTCCGGTGACTATGTCACTAGCGGTCTTTTACGACTTGTAAATGGAAAGGATTACTTTAACTAAATTAGTAAAGTATTATTAAATAAACATGATCAGAAGTGAATAAAGGTCAAGACAGAAGTCTGAACTTATCATGTGCTCATGGTTTTGGTGACTAACTATCTCATATTGTTCGAGTTGCCATGGAGTTAATTTTTTCTAGCAAGATCCTATATAATTTCACAGGGAGTACCTAACCATGTGCGGCTATAAAATCACCTCTACATGTATTTATTCGAATACATTATCGAAATAATTATTTTTGAGGTTTCACCATTTCTAAAAGAAACTTGGAAGCTTGGGTTTTGATTCTAGGAATGAGCTATATGACATTACTCATTTTACTTTAAGTTGGTATAATTTTAAACAAAATTTCAACTTTAATTAATTAAATTTATTTACATAACTCAGGCCTATGTCCAGCAGTGGACTGTTGTGGGCTAATTGATTGCTTTACATAACACAAATAAAAGAAACCACAATGTAAGTTAAACATAATGCATAATAATAATAATAATAATAATGTACTAAGTAAGTCTTAACAAAAATAATTAATCAGTCTATCTATCTATATTAACAATTAGTGTTTATGCACTTAATTCGTCACTCAAATTCCTTTCGATTTTTAGTTTTTTGCCAGGTGGTTCACACTTTAAAGTGCTCTTAATTCGAAACTTTTCCGGGGTAGTTATATTGCTGAACTCTGTATTCTCTGGAGTCAGTGGGAAGAGGCGCTTTCGAGAAGCGGAGTGCTGCGTGGCTGGAATTTTTATTGGTGAACTGTCTTTCGGCGGAGTGCGAATCTTTGAGATCCGCTTTAGGTCCAAGTCCGGTGACCATGTTACTGGCAGTCTTTTACGACCTGTAAATGGAAAGGATTACTTTCAATAAATTGGTAAAGCTTTATGTAGTTAAATTATTTGGTTACTGACAGAGTCATTCTGTACCTCATATTATTTTCGAGTCCCCATGGATATAATTGCTACAAGCAAGATCCTATTGAATGTCACTGGGAGTGTCTAAAAGTGACGCTATAAAATCACCTCTGTAATTTAAAAAATATTTACCTCTCTGTTGGATCACCAGTTCGTCAGGGATTACCGGAGCATGTAAGAACCTAGCCGGTGGTGGTGGAAATCCAACTCTTAAGCCTGTAACAGCCTGGACCTGAATTTGTACAAGCGGTGTACGGGGACGATCGAAGCTGTCTAGCCACAGCTCGATCTCTCTCATCTGGATGTCCTCCATTGGTGCTGAAACCAAGAATTTTTATTTAATGATGATACATTTAAACAGTGATTAGTAAACAAACAAATAAACAGCTAAATATAGTCTTAACCATTTACTCTACTGTATGACCTGACAACAATTGACTGTGGTACATTTCAGCTTAATGCGTATAAGTAGCCTTAATACTTCTGTGCAAGCCTTGAAACTGGCTTTGATCAAGACTTCTTCAATTAATGCGTAAGTACAAAAGCTCTTCACGAACTCTACCCAAATACTATATAAAATAAAAATAAAATAGATCAGTATTTATTTAACATTAATATATGACCGTGCACTCACCTTGCATGATGTGACTTTCCTGAGGCGGTATTAAACCAGAAAAATGTACTATAGGGGATGTGGATGCGTTGAAAATAACACTCAAACTGCGTGATATCAACCTTAACCGGTGCTACTTATATTGCCAATTAAATGCAAGTTGTGGCCGTGCTAAAGAGCTACATTAACTAATGGGCCAATCATAGCTGACTAGAAACTCATGCGCACAGACTCGTTAAAGCACAGCCTATGTGCTTTTTTAGGCTTAGTCATCAAAATGTTCGAACCAGACAGACATCCTTGTAATCCGTACAAATTTTCACATTTTTTTAAGATATATTATTAAATGTAAGGTAGTGAATTTTACAACATGCAGTTATTTAACTTTAAAATATTACCAATCTCCATAAAATATGTTATGGACCTTTTTTTTTGTTAATAAAAGTGTTAGGTTAGCATTAGTGGCTTAAGTATCGGTGGCGCAAACAAAAACGTTAAGCACATACATTAATTTATAAACCCAAAAATTCTTCCCTGTAGGACATCAAATTTATTTAACATGTGAATTGTGATCCGAAATATACATTTAACAACCTATTTGTCATTTTCTGACTTTTGTTCTGCATGAATGATCCAAAAAATTAAAATACCCTGATATAAACGAGTGTAGCGGTAGGATAAGTATAAATAGTTAACCTTAAACGAGATTTTGAAGAGTGCGAAGTCGGTTGGTAACACGAAATAGGGATTTTGTGGTACCTAAAATCATAGTTGTCGAAATATAGGCATTGATACACCTCTGCCTACCCCTTTGAAGATTAACAGGGGTCGAAATGAATATTTAAGTATGAAAACGAGATCATTAACACCATTAGTAATTAGTAAATGACAATCAGTAGACATTAGCTTTGTGCGTTAATTACGAACTTTAGCTCTAAATCCTTTCACAAAATAATAAACAATGCATACTTAAACGTCAATGATTTATTCATCTAATGACGATATATGATAAAATGAGAATGATAATGATGAAATGTATTCCAATAGGTATTTATTATATAGTTAAATTAGTTTTTGGACAGGCACCTACCACGCGATTTTTTTCGATTAGCTAAATATAGAGAATAATTAATGTTTTTCGTTTAGTAATATAAGATTAACTAATAGTCGATTTCTTAGATATTGAAATATATTTATATAAATATGTTTGTAAGACTTGACAATGACGACCTCAGTGGCGTAGCAGTAGCCGTGGTCAGCATAGTACTTTCTACTAAACCGAGCATTATCACGTTTATTATTATTATATATTATCACGATCGTGATAATGCAGTTTAGTTCATGTTGGTCGCTGCATTCCTGTTTATGTTGAACTACACTCGATGAATAGAGCTATTTTCACCTATTTATTAATCATCACAAACTTGGCACTTCAGAGCGGGGGCTTCTTTGCTAGGTATATCGACTTTTCTGGGAGCGCGTCAGCCGCTAACCAGCCTACCCTGAGAAGGTGTGGTTAGCAGGTGAGGTTATCTTGAGCCTCAAGGTGATAAGGTCTTCTACACCACGAATTTCTATAAAATTATGAATGATAAAATATTCTAATACTAACTAGTAGACACGATATTAAAAGTGTATCATAAAATATGTCAATTTGTATGCTAGAAGATATACTTTGTTCTCGCTCGCACTCATTGATTCTCTCTCACTCGCACTCGAAGAATCGTGGCGAAAATATTTACGTCATTTTATTTTAATATAATTTTAATATGAATGGATTAATAGAAATATGTATAGGTACACAGCGGAATAAAATTGAAAACATTTCTTGTCTTAAAATTTCACATACTTACTATTACATTGAATCTATCATCATAGCTTATCCAACTCGTCTTTCAAGTTCCTTTCAACTTTGGCTCTTCTGAAAGTATTCTTTAAGGGGCTCTTAATTTTCAATTTCTCGGGTGTACCGACATCGCTGAACTTTATCTTCTCAGGAGTATGTCAGAATAAACACTTTCGAGGAGCGATGCGCTGCGTGACTGATCGTTTAGTTGGTGTACTGTCCTCTGGCGTAGTAAGAATCTTTGAAATCCATTTTAGGTCCAAGTCCGGTGACCATGTCAAAGGCAGTCTTTTACGACCTCCAAATGGAACGGTTTGTGTCCTTCAATGAACAAAGGTCAAGTCAGAAGTCTATTTCTTTAGATTTTGAGTCTTTAGGCAGGAGGTTAACTTTTTAAAGTGCTCTTAATTTTAAACTTATCTAGGGTACTGACATCACTGAACTCTATTTTGCTCTGGAGTCAGCGGAAAGTGACGCTTTCGAAGTGCGGAGCAATGTGTGGCTGGAAGTTTGGTTGGTGAGCTGTCCTTTGACGTAGTGCGAATCTTTGAGATTCGCTTCAGGTCCAAGTCCGGTGACCATGTCATTGACAGTCTTTTATGACCTGCAAGTGGAACGGTTTGCATGAAGTAAATTGAAAAAGTGTTATTCAATGAACATAGGTCTAAACTTAACATTATTATGTGCTCATGTTTTCAGTTAATTACTATCTCATATAAAACAATATTTTTAAACAAAGCCCTGAACCTTAGTGAAAAGTGATTGTATGACCAATTTTAAAAGTTATCATGAATGTATGACAAGCAAGATTCTATTGAATGTCACTGGGAGTTTCCATTGCTATAAAATCACCACTAATTAATTGTATAAATAGGTCATACCTTTCTCTTGGATCACCCGCTCGTCAGGGATTGCCGGAGTATGCAGGAACCTAGCTGGTGGTGGTGGAAACTCCACTCTTAAGCCTGTAACAACATGGACCTGGATTTGTATAAGCGGTGTGCGTGGTCGATCCAAGATATCTAGCCACAATTCAATCTCCCTCATCTCGACGTCCCCCATTGGTGCTGCAACCAAGATATCTTATTTAATGTTGATAAATTTAAACAGTTTATAGTAAATATATTGCTAGACATTGTCTTAACCATTTACTTTACTTATGTTAAAATTACCTGTCGATTTCTTAGATTTTTAAATGTATTATGAATTAATAATTAAATTTCATTATAAATAAATATATTTGTAAAACTTGACAATGACGACCTCAGTGGCGTAGCGGTAACCGTGGTTACCGTAGTACGTTCTAGAGCTCTACGGCTGTAGTGGATATACGTGACCACGCAGATTAATTAGTTCGTTTTCATCGCAGTTCCTGCTTTTGACGAAATACACTTGAGGAGCTGCGTCATTTTCGTACATGTTAAGTACCTATTTATAGTTAATCATTTTAAGTATGAATACACACTTATACGAAATACATTCTACATGCATTCAGTTGAATATATTTACGAACTATTTTTGAGATTTCACATTTTCTAAAAAATCTTGAAAGCTTGGTTTTTGATTTCAAAAATGGGAACCTTAAATGATATTTGACTATTTCAAAAATCTTCTAGAACAACTTTTTAGTTGAAGCAATAGCTTGCCGTGGTCCGTAATGTAATGGCCTTTCTACTTTATCAGATATTTTTTCCTAGCTATGTTGTTGTTTCAATTCTAGACGAGATATTAAAAGTGCATTAATTTATATGACAGAAGTTATACTTTGTGCATGTGCTGTCGCACTCGTAGCGATATAGTATACGTTGTTACAATATTGAAAACAATTTTAACTTTAATTAATTAAGTTTATTTACATAACACAGGCTTATTTCCAGCAGTGGACTGCGGTGGGCTAATTGATTGCTTTAATAATAATAATAACCCCGCAGGGGCAGCTTGTGGCTAGCTGTTGGTGCGTGGCGACACCACGTACCCCGATTCTCCCGAAAATTAGGATTTATTCCCCCTCACCTTTTGTGCTTGCCTTAATTGGCCGGCCATGAGTGGAGTTACATGTTGAGAGCTAATGAAAATTAGTGGTGTAGAGCACTTTATCACCTTGAACCTCAAAACTCCTCCACTTTGAAGTGCCAAGTTTGGATGCTAGGAATTTGCCATGAGGATAATGATTAGTTTTATAGAAAATCTTTTCACTGTAGCTCTGCCAAAAATAAAATTTTAGTTGCAAGATTGAATATTGGAATTAAGTACCAACTAAGAATATTTTTTCAATGATGATCACTGTCTCAATAACTATAAAATATATCTGAAGTATTCCATAATTGTGATGAATTAATCCATTTTGCACTATGCATGCCATTTTCACCTAAGATTCATCAATCTTAGGTGAAAATGGCACTATTCATCAAAAAATGGAATTCAGCAATCAACACTAACTAAACTTCGTTATCACATTATATCCGCTACAGCCGTAGAGCTAAGTAGAATGTACTACGGTTACCGCTATCGCACTAAGGGTCGTCATTGTCAAGTTTTTCAAACATATTTATTAATTAATAAACATTATTTATTAATTCATAGAAAAATATTTCAAAATCTAAGAAATCGACAGGCTGTACATCGTATTTACTAAACATAAAACATTAACGCTTCGCTATATTTAGCTAATCGTTATATTAGGGACTCCTAATGACATTCAATAGGATCTTGCTCGTTATACTTCCATGGTAACTTTTAAAATTGGTAAATACAACCACGTTTCACTAAGGTCCTGGGCTTTGTTGTATATGTGATAGTAATTAACTGAAAACATGAGCACATAATAAACATTATTAAGTTCTGACTTGACCTATTTCCACATGGTCAGACCATGTTCATTAAACAAAATTTTATCAATTTGCATAGTAACAAGGTCACCGGACTTGTACCTAAAAGGGATCTCAAAGATTGGTACTCCGTCAAAGGACAGTCACCAACTAAACTTCCAGCCACGCATCGCTCCGCTCCTCGAAAACGTCTCTTTCCGTTGACTCCAGGGAAGACAGAGTTCAGCTATGTCCGTACCCCAGAGAAGTTTGAAATAAGGAGCACGTAAAAGAATGAACCTCCTACCAAGAGGCCCAAAATCGAAAGAAATTTAAGTGATGAGTTAAATGCATAAACAATGTTATTGTTAATATAGATAGATAGACTGATAAATTATTTTAGTTAAGACTCATAATAATAATCTTTATTGGAGCAAAAGAAACACAATACAGACAATTACATTACAAGAGTTGCTGGACAAAGGTGAGCTAAAGCTATTGGTATACAATAAGACTAATTGTTTGCAGCATTGGAAATAGGTAACTCTGTTCCTTAAACTAGGTATAAAACCTGTACTATAAGGGACAGTGTTCGGCACGAGATTTTATTTATGAACACTATCTTTTGTGAGTGAATGTTTGGGTCGCTCGACCGTTTAGGTAAGGTTGCTTGGATGTACTTATGTTACCTGTGTGTGCGAAGTAAAAGTGAGAGGATGCGCGCAAGTGAGCACACGAGTATATGTAAATATATGATAAAAATGGTGATAAAATGAATGATGATGAGGTATGTAAATTATATGATTGTGTGTGTATGTGTGTGGGTGTGTGTGTGTGTGGGTGTGTGTGTGTGGGGGTGTGCGTGTGGGTGTTTGTGCGTGTGTGTGTGTGTGTTTTTATTACTCACTAAGTAAATTATGTTCTAGTAGATCTAGTTTTGATTAAGTTTTAAGAATATGTATTTTTTTTAATTAAATTTAATTTGTTCCATTAAATTATGATTTTGATAAGCACTTCTACTTGTTGGTAGTCCTGGTTTCAATAGCCACTCCGACACTATGGATTTTAGGTCATAACTGTTTAGGTCTATTATATTTAGTTTTTTGTGGACTTGTTTGTAAATGTATGTACCCAGTACATAGTATTGCTGTTCCGCAAAGGTGGTTCTGTGTCTTATGCTGTTTGGGTAATTTTTTCGTTTGTTTGGGTTGGAAGGGGGGACACCGGAGTGTTTTCTGACAGTGGTCTGCAGCACATAAAGCTGACGGACCGTTAGAACCTTACAATCCTTGTATAATTGAGTAGTCGGGCATCGGTAAGGTTTCCGGGTCATAATTTTCAGTATAGCTTTCTGCGCTCTCTCCACTCCCAGAAACAAGGTTTTTGGTGTCCCTCCCCAAACCGAAATACAGTAAGTTATTACTGATTGGCACAATGTAGTATAGACCATCTTTAGAGTATCTGGGTTTGCTGAGCTTCTAAGAGTTTTAAACACATGGACGAGAGTATTCTGGTGGTGAGGGTTTCCAAGTGCTTATCCCAGCGCAGGCCTGAGTCAATTTGCACTCCCAGGTACATCACGTGTTCTTTTCTTGTGAGGTTCGAGCATAGACATGGAGCCGTTAATTGAGAACATGTATGCGCTGTGAGAGAGAAGGTTGGATCTGGAGAAGTATTTGTACGGATGGAAAAAGGAATATAGGAAGTTTTTTGAAGGTTAAGGGTCAGAAGGTTTGTGTTAAGCCACTTTATGACCTTTGCTAATCCCACCATACCTTACTTACATAGTATATCATTATTCCTTATATTTAAGTTGTAATATTGTAATTTATTTTATTTGTGTTATGTAATTCAATCAATTGCTGGACATAGGCCTGTGTTATGTAAATAAACTTAGTTAATTAATGCTGAAATTGTTTATAATATTATACCAACTTATACGTGCTCCTTATTTCAAACTTCTCTAAATTGACAAAATGTTGTTTAATGAACATGGTCTGACCATGTGGACATAGGTCAAGTCAGAACTTAACATTATTATGTGCTCATGTTTTAGTTAATTACTATCTCATATAAAACAAAACCCAGGACCTTAGTGAAACGTGGTTGTATTTACCAATTTAAAAAGTTACCATGGAAGTATAACGAGCAAGATCCTATTGAATGTCATTGGGAGTCCCTAATACATCGATTAGCTAAATATAGCGAAGCGTTAATGTTTTATGTTTAGTAAATACGATGTACAGCCTGTCGATTTCTTAGATTTTGAAATATTTTTCTATGAATTAATAAATAATGTTTATTAATTAATAAATATGTTTGAAAAACTTGACAATGACGACCCTTAGTGCGATAGCGGTAACCGTAGTGCGTTCTACTTAGCTCTACGGCTGTAGCGGATATAATGTGATAACGAAGTTTAGTTAGTGTTGATTGCTGAATTCCAGTTTTTGATGAATAGTGCCATTTTCACTTAAGATTAATGAATCTTAGTTGAAAATGGCATGCATAGGGCAGAATGGATTAATTCATCACAATTATGGAATTCTTCAGATATATTTTATAGTTATTGAGACAGTGATCATCATTGAAAAAATATTCTTAGTTGGTACTTAATTCCAATATTCAATCTTGCAACTAAAATTTTATTATTGGCAGAGCTACAGTGAAAAGATTTTCCATAAAACTAATCATTATCCTCATGGCAAATTCATAGCATCCAAACTTGGCACTTCACAGTGGAGGAGTTATGAGGTTCAATGTGATAAAATGCTCTACACCACTAATTTTCATAAAATTATGAATGATAAAATAGACTAATAATAGCAATACTAGACGCAAATCAATTTGTATGGCAGAAGTTTTACTGTGCTCTCTCATGCACTCATTGTCTCGCCATATTTTTCTTTAGCTCTGCGTCTAACAGTGCGTTGTCCAATATTGACTAATCGACACTTCCCGTGACCATAGAGTTGGCCTTTACCTCGCTCAAAGAATTGGCATCGCCATTCAGCGTGGTAATGCCGCCAGTCTTTTGGGCGCGGAACCAATAAAATTCCTCCCCATCGATGAAAGAATTTTTGAATGCCTAAAGTTGTAGTCTCCCTCTTTTTCTCTATTAAATTTTTGTATGTTTTGTATAGTTAGCGTAGTTTTGTATAAATTTTATAAGTAATTGCATATATTTTTTCTGTTTATTATAATAGCATATTATGTGGATGGATGGATCAATGGAAATATTTATATTATTAAAAATAATTTTAACTTTAAATTGCTTTATTTTCAATATTTTTATATACCTACAAAAGTCATTACAAATAAAATGATTAATAAAATTACAACTTGAACATGAAATTAAGAAAAAAAAATAAACTAACTTATCAGTCTATCTACATGAAATCTACTAATACTGCATATATTATTATGTACATAAACATTACGCATCCAACTCATCACTCAAGTTCCTTTCCATTTTGGCTCTTTTGACGGGAGATGCACTCTTTGAAGTGCTCGTATTTTTTAATTTTTCTGGTGTGCTGATAGTGATGCCTTTGAAGTCCATCTTCTCTGGAGTCAGCGGGAAGAGACGCATTCGAGGAGCCGATCGCTGAATGATAGCAACTTTGATGGTCGAGCTGTCTTTTGGCGGAGAATGAACTTTCGAGTGAGAGATCTGCTTTAGGTCCAACCTTTTACGACCAGTAAATGGAAAGGATTACTTTACTATACTATAGTAAAGTGTTATTCAATGAACATGATCAGAAGTGGATACATAAGTCATCACAAAAGTGTAAACTTAACATTATTGTGCTCATGTTTTTGGTGACTGACTGTCTCATATTGTTTTCGAGTCACCATGGAGATAATTGTTACAAACAAAATAATATTGAATGTCACTGGGAGTCCCTAAAAATGTGTTGCTATAAAATCATCTCTAATTTAAAAAATATGCCCTCTCTGTTGGATCACCAGTTCGTCAGGCATTATCGGAGCATGTAGGAACCTAGCCGGTGGTGGCGGAAACCCAACTCTTAAGCCTGTAACAGCCTGGACCTGAATTTGTACAAGCGGTGTGCGGGGATGATCTAAGCTGCCTAGTCACAACTCGATCTCCCTCATCTCGATTTCCTTCATTTGTTCAGAAACCAAGACAGTTCTTATTGAATGTTGTTAAATTTAAACAGTGTACAGTAAACAAATTACAGCTGTATGACTGAATATAAAGTGACGATTGAATCTTTGATCAGTTTTCGAAGGTACACTTCTGACTAATGCGTATAAATACTTATATGCATAAGTACCCTTGATTTGAACCAGGCTTTTTCAATCAATGCATAAGTACGTGCACAAACGCTCTTCACTTAAACTCTACACAAATACTGAATAAAATAAAAATAAAATGGAACGGTATTAGTTTATGAGTTATTGAACACGAACTTATATGAACATGAACTCACCTTGCATGATGTGACTTTGCTAAGGCGGTAATAAACTGAAAACTAAAAAATATCGGATGTGAATGCGTTGAAAATAAAACTCAATCTGTGCGACATCTACCTTAACCGGTGCTACTTATATTGCAAATTGTGACCGTGCTAAAGAGCAACATATTTTTTTTTATACCACTTAGGTGGCAGACAAGCGCACGGCCCACCTGATGGAAAGTGGTTACCGTGGTCTATGGACGTGTGTAACACCAGAGAAGCCACACTGAGCACACACATTGAGCCGATTATAGCTGAATACAAACTTATGACGCACTGACTCGTTAAGGGTGGCATGTACTTTTCTAGACATTAGAATGTTCAGATGTTTTTGAGTAAATGAATAAGTATATAAACAGGCAAACATCCTTGCATTCCTTACAAATTTTCTCATTTTTCAAAGGTAAACGACTAAAATGAAAGGCGACGAATATTACGATTCCAAAAATTAAGAAACTAAATGATATATGTATTCTTTCCCGTTGTTAATAAAACGATAGGTTAACATCATTGGTCTAGTATTGATGGCGCTAAAATTACCATACATTTGCAAACAAAATTATTAAGCATAATTAATCATTCAAATAAAGCTGCAAATTGTTGCTGAACATTCTAATGTCAAACAAATATGGTGTCCAACAGGGAAGTACTTTGGGTTCCACTATTGAGTGGAACCCAAAGTACTTCCCTGTTGGACACCATATTTGTTTGACATGTGAATAGTGATCCGAAACGTACATTCAACAACTACTATTTGTCATATTTTTTAGCTGTTGTTCTGTACGAACGATCCACGAAATCAAATGCTCTGATTTATAGACGTATACCGCTATAATATATATAGTCAAATAACAGTGGCTCAGAAGGCAGCGAAGGCCTAATTTTTTCGGTTTATGCGGCTTACTTTAAATAGTTTCTCCATCTTTTTCCGTGGGTGTTTCAGAAGGGATAGGACTGCTCTATATCTGATTTACTGTCGTATATAGACCATGACAAAATGCTCTCATGACTGCCCGAGGTTCGCTTTCTTATTACGAGGGGCCTCTGCCTACCCCTTCAATCGATTGTCTCATAAGAGGGATGTAAGAGAAAACGGAATCATTAACACTTTCTGTAATTTATAAATGACAATCAATAAATATTTGCTTTGTATGTATTAACTTGTACTCTTTCATAAAACAATAAACAGTATATACTAAGCATCAATGATTTGCTCATCTAATGATGATATAATGATGACAAATGACGATATAGGAATGACAATGATGATAAATATTTCAATAGATCAAATAAGCAGAAATTAGTTTTTGTTTTTAGGCAGTCATCTCCTTCTAATATATCTTTTATTTATTTATTTATTTATTTAATTCTTTATTGCACACACAGTACATAAATCATACACAAAACACATCAAAGAAGATGTACAAAGGCGAGCTTAACTCAAAATGAGTTCTCTCCCAGCAAACCTTTAAGTAGCAGAGGAGCATAAAATAATGAAAGGGGATTTGAAGTGTACATTACAACAAAAAAAAAAAAAGAAACAAAAAGAAAAGATAAACAAAGAAAGAAAACAAAATAAAAATAAAAAAGATAATAAGCGTACCTACCTGAACAGGTAGGTACATGTATTTACACAAACATAGCATACTACGTATTATATTAATACGTGGGGCGCACTATAAGTTTCCGGAATGAATATGAAAAAATACTATTAAAGGTACAAAATTAATTTATTATTTTTCAAAATAATCTCCCTTGGCGTCTATGCACTTTTTCATTCGATCAAACCAGTTTTGAAAACTTTTGTGCCACTCCTCTGTGGTGACCTCTGAAACGTGTTTTTCATACTCCTCGACAGCCTCTTCTGGTGATGAAAATCGTTGGCCGCGTAATTGGTTCTTAATTTTTGGGAACAGATAAAAGTCACAAGGTGCCAGGTCGGGACTGTATGCAGGATGACTCATGAGTTCTACATTTTTCGCCTTCAAAAAGTCGTTTGTCTGTCTGGCCGTGTGAGAACTAGCATTGTCGTGGTGCAGGATGATACGGCGTTTACGGTTATTTTTACGGAGTTCGTCAATAACTTCCGGCAAACAAATGGTCGTGTACCAGTCACTATTCACAGTACGACGATTTTCTAAAGCAACAGTAGCCACGTGTCCAGTTTTATTAAAAAAAGAAGCAATCATCCGCTTAGATGCACTTTTCACGCGCGCCACTTTGGTTGGTTTCGGCTCATCTTGAAAGACCCATACGCTCGATTGCTGCTTTGTTTTGGGATCGTAGCAATAAATCCATGTTTCGTCACCTGTTACTATGTCCCACACCAAATTTGACGCACCTTCGTTGAATCTGGTAAGCATGGCACTGCACCAAGTGACGCGGTCCGTTTTTTGATCCTCAGTCAAGTTATGTGGTATCCACCGCGAGCACAGCTTTCTCACACCCAAATGTTTGTGTAGGATTGATTGTATTTGACTCATGCCTATTTCTAAGGATGCGCGAATTTCATGGTAGGTCACATGCCTGTCTGTTTCAATCATACGGCGCATAGCATCGATGTTTTTGTTGGTCACAGCGGTGGACGGCCGACCATCGCGAGATTCGTCACTGAGATTGATACGACCACGCTTGAATTCTGAAAACCAGCTATAAACAGTCGTCTTGCATGGAGCTTCATCGCCAAAAGCTGTTTCAAGCCGAGCGATGCTTTGTTGAGCCGTCAAATTACACTTAAAATCGTAGAAAATCATACTACGAAAATTTTCCCGAGTTAAATCCATGTTGATGCAGACACACATTTTTTTAAATGGCGCCACAAGGTAAAAACAAAAGACAGTCAGATGAAACAAACTGTATTCTACAGCCAAAGAGTTCTATTTTCAAATGTTGTAATAAATTTTTAAATATTGTTTATGTAAGTGGCCAGTTCCGGAAACTTTTAGTGTAACCTATGTACATACTTACACCTACACATAATACATAATATACCTACATACATATACATATATACATAAATATATATACATATATAATATAAATATATATAAATATACAAAGCATAAATAGATAAATATACAGACTTCATTATTGTGAGAGAAAATGTTCCCTTGTTCTTCTTCTGAAAATGTCCAGAGGTGTGCGAAGCAGAAGAGAGGAAGAAAGACGACAGGGCTGGCCCCTAGGCACAAGATAATTGAAGCGTTCCCGCAAATAAGTTGGAGCATTAGGATTGTGAAGAATAGTATAGAGAAGAGTTAGAATGTGTAGGTCACGGCACTGTCGAATAGGGAGCCAGTTCAATCTTTTACGATATTCCGTGACATGGTCATATTTACGAAGGCCAAACACAAATCGGATTCCCAGATTTTGCAAGCGTTCTAGTTTGTTCAGCAGTTCCTCCGATGCATCGAGATAACAGACATCAGCATAGTCTAGTAGAGAGAGTAAGAGAGATTGTGCAAGAGTAACTTTAGTCTGAAGAGGTAGGAGTTTCTGGAGACGTTTGAGGGATTGAAATGAACAGTATACCCTTCTACTTACCTCCGCGATGTGAACATCCCAGGCAAGCATAGAGTCGATGTGCACGCCTAAATTTTTACACTTTTGGAATAACCAATTACTACAGAATCATATGTTACTGGAGGCAGAGAATCATGATCCAGGAGGCGGAGCATGTATCTACCACCAACAATAATTTATCTAAATATAGCGAAGGGTTTGTGATGTAAGATGAACAGCCTGTCGATTTCTTAGCTTTAGAAATATTTAATTATTAATTAACAAATAAATTTTATTAATGAGTAAATATGTTTGTAAAACTTGACAATGACAACGTCAGTGTCAGGGGCGTAGCGGCAGCCGTTGTGCTTTCTACAGAGCTCTACGGTTGTAGCGATATGACGCTGCAACGCTAAAGCAGTTTAGTTTGTGTTGATCACTGAATGCCTGTTTTTGATTAAATCTACTCGATAAGTGTTTTCACCTATTTATTAATAAATCATAGTCTGGAATTTAATAGATTTTTTTTCATAGTTACAGAGAGATTATTGCAAAAATATTGTCAGTAGGTACTCAATTGTTGTTGTAGGAGTTCCTGTTTCAATTGAGTAGTCCGACTGGGGAAGTACCACTGCCATACAGGATATCGCGGACTTAATACCCTCGTCCTGTGTTCCCGGCGGTGAGTAGTTTTTGAGCTATCAGTGGGACGACCAAAGGCTTGTCCTGCTTTGTCTTCTGCACTGACGGCACAAAAACTCTCTGTTCTTACAGGGACGGCAGCACTAGTGTGACTCCCCTGAAGTTGCATACCGCCATAAGCCACGGTAACCACTGAAGTAGTTTTACAAAATACCAATATTCAAAGTATTCTAACTCAAACTTTGTTATTTTCCCAGGTACAACGAAACTAATCAAAGCTATAAATTTCCATAAAATTCATCATCATCCTCATAGCAAAGTCTTAGTTGCGTCCAAACTTGGCACTTCAGAGCGGGGGCTCTTGTATTGGTACTGCTTTTCTGGGAGGGCAGCAGCCGTTGACCTTCCTACCCTGAGAAGTAGGTGCGATTAGCACTATCACAAAGTTTTCTATACCATAAATTTCCATAAAATCATGAATATATATGATAAAATACTCAAAACTAGACACCATATTGAAAGTATATCAATGTGTATGGCAGAAATGGCAGAAGTAATTTCCTGTTTTCGCTCGCATTTTATTTTAGTCGTAGCGATTTTTTTATGCGATTTTACTTTAAGGATATTGGAAACCATTTCTATACATCACTTTATTTATTTTTTCACATTTTTGCTTACTTACAATTACAATAACACTACTAATAAATAAATAAACAAATTACAACTTAAATATAATTATAAAATAAATAAGGTAAGTTTTAACTAAATTAATTGAAATCTATAATTAAAAATAACACACACATATACATAGAAATTATTACTAATTATATAACTTATCTTTCAAGTTCCTTTCAATTTTGGCAGTAGTAATCTTTTGACAGTAGGATCCTGAATAGCTCTTTTAAGCGGTCCTTATTTTTGAATGTCTTTGGAGTACTGAAATTGCTAAACTATATCTTCTCAGGAGTCAGTGGGAATTGACGCTTTCATGGTTGAGCTGCTCTCCTTTGGCGGAGTACGAATCTGTGAGTGAGAGATCTGCTTTAGGTCCAAGTCCGGTGACCACGTCACTTAAGTATTTTTCAATGAACATGATTAGGAGTGAACAAGTCAGAAATCTAAATTTAACATTATTGTGCTCATGTTTTAGGTGAATGACTGTCTCATATTGTTTTCGAGTCACCATGGAGATAATTATTACAAGCAAGATTATATTAAATGTCACTGAGAGTTCCTAAAATGTGCTGCTATAAAATCATCGCCAGTTCATTTTAAAAATAAACCTTCTCTGTTGGATTACCAGTTCGTCAGGGATTACCGGAGCATGTAGGAACCTAGCCGGTGGTGGTGGAAACCCAATTCTTAATCCTGTAACAGCTTGGGCCTGGATTTGTATTAAAAGTGTGTGGTGACGATCCAAGCTGTCTAGCCACAACTCAATCTCCCTCATCTCGACGTCCTCCATTGGTGCTAAAACCAATGATTCTTATGCATGTTGATAAATTTAAACAATTTAAACAGTGTATAGTAAACAAATAAACAGCTAATCTGTGTCTTAACCATTTACTATACTGTTTGACTATACAGTCATCAAGTGTCGGTTAAATGGAAAGTGGTTACCTTGGCCTATGGACACCAAGGGTATCACAGTCTCGTTGCTGATTCTGTTGAAACTTTCTAATGCCCTTGTAAAATTCTTGTAGAATACATCATTTTGATATTATATTTTATGCAATTTTAAATATTTATGTTTTTGTTCTGTTATGTAATTGTATTCTCACTTCTGATATTGCGTTCTTAAAAAAATGTATTTTTCCTTTATTGGATTTTATTTTAGGATTGTTTTTATGATTGTAAAGAAATATACCTTATGTTGGGCGTCAGATCTATTTCATGAGATTCTGCACCATTTACTTTCAGCAAATGCACCATTCTCAGTATCCGGTGAAAAGGGTCTCATTATTGTGTTTTGCTGTATTTCTATCTCTGAAGGAAAAGACAATCAAAATTTATACAAAAGAATATCAAAATTATCGATGTCGATCTACAAATATTCTTCTACTCAAAACTAAGAATTGCCCATTGCCTTCTGGAAATACTGTACCTCCATTGCAGCCCTCTGTAAAGTCCCGTCTTGTAGACTGTCAGGAGTAAAAGACTCCATTCTTACATAGAATGCTATTGTTATATCTGTAAAAACAGTTTCAATTGTGTATCTAGGCCAATAATCCAAATAATAATAATTTTAATTTGAAGATAAAACACAGTACTGTTACATTTAATTTACTACTGAGTATCTACTTACTTCCATACACATGCATTCACTATTTGCATTATGCAGAAATTACTACCTCGATGGAGTCAGAAATTTCAGAATATTAAATATCTTCCGTTTGTTAAGTAAAATATTAGATTAGCATTATTTGCCTAAGTATTTTTGGCGCTAAATTGCAGTGCATCTACAAAAAAAAAACCCATTAAGTATATTATTAATATAAAGCTGAAACAATAGTGGTTTACTAATTACAGATTACTTTAAATACTAACTGGTTTCCTGTTTGTTATATTTTCTAAATAATCAGGCATAAATTATTCAGGCAAAACCAAAAACAATCTTGATGAGTCTCTTTAAAATATTTTATTTGAAAAACTCAGTTTATTAATATTTTTCTGTTTCGAAATTCGTTTTAAAAACCTAAATTGAACTACTAGTTAATTAGCTGTTTATTAGTTTAATAAGTGTCTTTATAAAAAGACGCTACAAGATTGTTAAGCACTTAACCGAATGAAGTATAAGATTTTCATGCAAGTGGCAACTCTAAAATTTGACAGCTGTCACCTCTGTTTATTCCGATTATTAAAAATGGAGCGCTTTTCGAAAGAACAATACGTTATGATTGTGAAAACTCATTACATAAATGGGGCTTTACCCATTTATTCACTCGCTCACAAATTTCGGCCAATTTTTAATTTGCTCCGATGAAGCACATTTCCATACATTTCCATACATTCGTGAATACATAGAATAAAATTGTCGAATTTGGGACTCAGAAAATCCTCATGCAATCCATGAGAAACAAATGCACTCACAACGAGTAACTGTCAGGTGCGGATTTTGGTCAGGTGGCGTGATTAGACCTTACTTTTTAAAAAATGAGGCCGAAATTGTAGTGACTGTGAACGGTATTCGTTACAGGAATATGAAAAGGGACAGCATGTGGTTTCAGCAGGACGGCGCAACCTGCCACACCGCACATGAAACAATCGACTTATTGTAGCAATGATTTCTAGAACACATTATCTCACGAAATTCTAATGTCAACTGGCCACCAAGATCGTGTGATTTACCGCCGTGCAATTTTTTACTTTGGGGTTTTGTGAAATTGCGGGTTTATGCAAATAAACCCGAAACAATTCCTGAGCTCAAATCGGAAATCCAACGCGTCATCGGCGAGATGCAGCCACATCTTTGTGCAAAAGTCATGGAAAATTTCATGAAAAGAGTAATGGCCTGTCATCGGAGCCGTAGGGGTCATTTGCCGCATATTTTATTCCATACTTAATCAGAATTTGTCTTCTTTACAATACAATAAAAATATCACAGCTCTGTCATAAAATACTTGATTTTATTTTAAAATGAAAAAATGCACTCTTACTGAGATATAGTTAATCTTGAATTAACTTTTGAAGAGTGGGAAATCGGTTGAATCAACAACACCTACGCTGAGTACACGTACCACTTTTCATTTATTGTTAACTTATCATCAAGCATCTATTTTGGTGTGATGTTGATTCCCGGTGGAGTAGAATTCAGCCCATTTCTTTTCGTAGGTGTCTTAGATGCACGTACATAACATACAGTCGACCATGACAAAGTGCAGCTCCTCTTTTGACGGCAAGGGGTTCGTTTCTATTACTTGGGACTGAAAATCATAGTTGGCGAAATGTGGGTATTGATACATATCTGCCTACCCCCTCGGAGATTTACAGGTGTGGAAATGAGTAACTATGTGAACGGGATCATTAAAATGCTCTGTATGACAATCAACAAATATTAGCTTTGTGTGTTAATTATATATTTTAAACGTGCTCTAAACCCTTTCTCTATATAATAAACAACTTATGAATCAATGGAAAATTCAATGATAATTTTTGTTATTTATTTAATGATGATAATGTTGACACATGATGATCATTAAGTTTGTTATTTTATATTGTATTACTGTACAGAGGCGAATATATTTATTCGGATTACACCAGTGGGACCAACCGTGATTAGGCTAAACCGAGCAGGATTCACAAGATCCTATTATATGAGTGAATTAGATAAATTAGGAGGTATTGCCTCCTAATTTATCTAATTAGGAGGCAATAGACCCAGTCAAGCAAGATCCGAGCGCGGTTTCTCTCACTGGCATTGATGATTGACAGTGCTCATCACTGATAAAATATTTTAAGTAGGTACCTACTTATAAGTATATCAATGTATATGTATAAAGTTAAAGTTTGTTCTCACTCTCACTCATTGACTGTTATATTTATTATAATAGTCAATGAGTCAATTACTATTATATACATTGACAAGTGTAAAGTAGTAAATTTCGAACCGTGGAACCCAAAGTACTTCCCTGCAGGACACCATATTTGGTTATGCGAATTGTGATCCGAAACGTACATTCAACAACTTATTTGTTATTTTCTAGCTGTAGTAGTATTCTGTATAAATGAACCACAAAATGAAATTTATACGCATATTGCGCTGGTATAATATATAATATATAGTTCATCTTAAATGAGCTTATGGATAGCGGGAAATGGTTTGGGTCATTGTTTTTCGTAAATAAGTGCAAAATTTTCATTAAATACATACCTAGGTTAAATACCTATAATGGGGACACCTTAATACGTTTTTCAGCATCTATTTTGGTACCGTATTGATTCTTTGTGGAGTAGAATCCACCCCATCACTTTCTGTGAGTATTTTATTTATAAGTGACTAAGGGTTAGGGCTGCTCTCTTTGCGACTTATTGTCGGATACAGACCATGACGAAGTAAAAATGCCCTCATGACGGCAAAGTGCTCGCTTTCTCCATCCATCGAGATTGATAGGATATCTTAAT
The DNA here is from genome assembly GCA_963662185.1 of Eilema griseolum. Lineage (NCBI taxonomy): Eukaryota > Metazoa > Arthropoda > Insecta > Lepidoptera > Erebidae > Eilema > Eilema griseolum. Next base: position 10,099,709 of record OY759239.1, on the reverse strand, counting down.
AAATTTGGATTGATCTAAAAGAGCAAAATGGCTTTCAGAGGGGAAAATTAACTACACTTGCAGCATTTGATTTGGTTCACAATGTGTTAGAAAATATTGACTGTAAAAGCCTACAATGGTTATATTTGTTGATATGGCAAAGGCTTTTGATTTCGTGCCCTATAAGTCACTTTTAGAAAAACTAGACGATCATGGAATTCGTGGCCCAGCACATTCTTGAATTACTAGCTATCTTAAAAACCGAGAACATTGCGTAGACATATTAAAAAATCAAAATAACTCAATTAGTAGTAGAAAGAGATCGACATTTCTAATAAATGAGTGTGGTGTACCTCAGAGGAGTGTTCTAGGCCCACTGTTATTCTTAATTTATATTAATGATCTTCCTGACATAACTAATCATAAATGTATATTATTTGCTGTAGATATTTCTCTTATAATGATATCTAATAAAACATCAAATTTTGATATTGACATTAATAACACAATCATATCATATCTATAATTGAATGGTTAGATAATAATAATTTAAAAGCTAATCTTTCAAAAACCAATTATATACAAATCCAAACACAGGGCACAAAGCTCAAACCCAAGGATATAAAATATGAGGATACTACTAATAAAGAAACTGATTGTGTGAAGTTCTTGGGTATTACATTGGATCAGTATTGCAACTGGAAAGCACAGTTCGAGTCTGTTTGTAAAAGAGCTAATAATTTCGTTAACGTGCTTAACCAACTGAGAAAAATTTAATTTCAACCCAACAGACAGTACTTCTCGCGTACCACGGTCACGTTAGCTCTGTATTAAGATACGATTTGTCGTTATGGGGAAACTCGACAAATGCTATTCGAGCATTTTTAAATTAAATAAAGTTTATTTCGGAACAAGTGCATAGATGGTTAGTACGTACATTTTTCACTCATATACTATTGTTAGTAAGGTACATATATTTTTATGGTTGTATTTTTTACGGTGTGAACCACCATCCACCTTTTAAATAGGGGGGAGTCCCACCGGTTTGATAACGCCAGGATGCGCAGAAGAGATGCATCCGGGCTATGGCAGGAATCCCTCTCTATCAATCGTGTAAACTATATTTTAGAAAATTTAAAATATTGACACTCTTTGAAATCTGTATATTTGTTAAAAGTAACCCTAATCTAACGGCCAAGGATATGTATCCACGTAGCACTCGTGACAGTGAAAGATTGGTTCTAGATTTTGCACCTAGTACTGCATTATTTCATAAAAATTGTTACACCATGTGCATCAAATTTTTTAAATAAGGTGCTTCATCTATAAGAGAATTGCCGACAGCTAAATTTAAAAAACGGTTGAAATTATGGTACCTATTACAACCGCGGTAGCCTAGTGGTATGGGTAATGGACTGCTGAGACGAGGTCTCGGGTTCGATGCCAGGTTTTACCATGGCACGCACCAATGACTTTTCGATGCTTTTCGAAGTTATGTGTGTATTTATCGCAGGTTTATAAGCGCCCGGTTAATGGCAATAGGCTCGCCTCGCCACCTATTACATTCGGACCTAAACATAAACTGGCGAAATGTAGCTGCTAGCACCTCTGCGTACCCCTTCGGGGATATAGGCGTGAGTTTATGTTACGTTATGAAATTATGGTTATTAGATCAAATGTTCTATTCGTTGAATGATTATTTAAGTGTGCGACATTGTTGATTTTATTCGCATAATTTTCAATTATTATTTATTTTGAATTCAATATTGGTGGCTTTGAATTTTTAAATTTTATTTATTTATTTGACTGTGATTAATTTATGACATAATACCATGTTTTATTCTGTGTTTAATTGATTATTGTTTATTTTGTTCTGAGTTCAATGTTATTAATTCTGAATCAATTAATTAATTTAATTTGACAATAATTTATGAAGACATTTGACAGGTCGACTTAATTCAAATTATTCAATTTAGCATTATTTTAGCAATACTATATTTTGCATGTGTTCAACATTGACTGACGAGAAATGCGATTCTCACACTCATGTTTAAAATCCTGTACCTACCATATTTCTGCAAATAAATATATTTCATTTTTATTTCATTTTTCTTATTACGTGGGACCGTAAATCACGGTTGATGATACCTCTGCCTACTCCTTCGATCGATTGTGTTATAAGAAGGAGGCAAAGCAAAACACGGTTATTAACACTCTCTGTTTATTTTATTAGTAAAAGACACTCAATAAACATTAGCTTTGTGTGTTAATTACGTATTTTAGCTCTAAACCCTATCACGAAATATTGAACAAAACATACTTACGCATCAATGATTTATTTATTTTTCTTAAATATCATTTTATAATGACGAAATTTCAATAGGTCCCAGATAAATAAACTACTTTTTAAGCAATCACCTACCTCCAACATACTGATAAACGAAGGGTTATCAGTATGTTTTTCATTTAGTAATATAAGATGAACTCCCTTTCGATTTGTTAGATTTTGAAATATATTATGAATTAATTAATACATTTCTACTAATAAATATGTTTGTAAAGTTGATAATGACGACCTCAGTGGCGTGGAAGTGAAATAGTCACCGTAGTGCGATCTACTGAGCACTACGGCTGTAGCAGATAATATTTCGTGATAACGTTATATCGGTTAGTTCGTCATTTTTTTTTTGTTATACCTCTTAGGTGGCAGACAAGCGCACGGCCCACCTGACGGAAAGTGGTTACCGTGGCCTATGAACGTGTGTAACACCAGAGAAGTCATACTCGCGCTGCCGACCCTGTAACAGAATTTCTGTGCCGTCAGTGTAGAGGACCAAGCAGGACAAACCTTTAGTCATCCCACTGACAGCACAAATTCTCCAGTCAGCTCTGGCTACCCTATTCACCGCTGAGAACATAATACGAAGTTATTATAACCGCGGTATTCCGTAGGGCGGCGGTACTTCGCCAGTCGGACTGCTCATCATGACATTTCTTGTTTTTGACGAAATGCACTCGAATTAATTAAAAATATTTATTAATTATCACAAGTATGGAATTTATCAGATAATTTATTAGTAGTAATTATAGTATAAAATAATAGATGCGATATTAAAAGTGTATCTACCAAATTGTATGATAGAAGTTATACCTTGTATATGTGTTTGTAGTACACGACTGCAAAGTCGTGACGATATTTATGTCATTTGAATTTAAGGTGGAAGGATTTGCGAGGGATATGCCTGTCAGCGAGGAATATGCCTGTCTGCGAGGGATATGCCTGTCAACCTCACCTTCGGCAACCAAAGCGACCCACAGGCGGCGTGCGTTTTAGCCGGTTCTAGTCCGACATAACCTCCTCCACCGGCTCCGGTGGGGAGGTATCTGTGGGGATTTTGCGCACGTAAAAAAAAAAGGTGAAAGAATTTATAGTTGGGTACATATATTTAAAATCGTATTCACTTTAAATTACTTACTTTTTTATTTTTTTACATACTTACAATTACAAAAACATTGCAAATAAAATTAGTAATAAAATTGCAACTTAAACATAATTATAAAGATAAATAAAATAAGTACATATAATACTTATTTATTTTAAAGAGACTGTTTACACTTAATGTATTTTAAGTCTATGCTAATATTTACATTAATAAAAAATTATAACTAAATAAAAAAATAATGAAATTGCGTCGTGGAATTCCTCCGCATTGCATGCCTTTTGTACATATTAACTAAAATATTTATATTGTATCTAAGTCATCATACAAATTTCTTTCTATTTTTGGTCTTTGGTCAGGAGAAACACACTTTGAAGGGTAGTAATTTTAAATTTCTCTGGAGTACCGAAATTAGAGCATTGAACATAAATTGTTATATATGTATAGTTAAACCTACATTTGCAACAATATTTTGAATTTTATTTAACGGTATATTTTTCTTACGGATGTAAAACCAATATCATACATGAAAATAGTGCCATTCTCGCCATACACAGATGACATCGCGTTTCCATGTGTAGAAACGAACACACTAGAAGAAGAGACACCATTTAGAGATTTACCACTACACGCTACTCCAAAACTTAGAAGTAGAAGGAAAACAATTATGAGATTTGTGTCTAACTCTCCATTGGTCATCGAATTTCCATGTGAAGAAACGAACGCACTGGAAGAAGAAACACCATTTAGAGGTATACCACTACATGCTACTTCAAAACTTAGAAGTAGAAGGAAAACAATTATGAGATTAGTGTCTAACTCTCCATTGGTCATAGATTTTCAATGTGAAGAAACGAACGCAGTAGAAGATGAGACACTATTTACGCCAATAGGGGTGGTTTATTTCTTGCGCAAAGGATTGATATTGCTATTCAACGTGGCAATGCCGCCAGCCTTCTGGCCACCCTCCCGGTTGACGTCAATGGGGAGGAATTTTTTGATGCCTGAACCTTCAGGATTGTTTAGGTATATTCTGTATTATTGTTTTACACCACTGTATTACAAATTATATTGAATATTATGTAAGCACTAAAAAGAGTAATGTTTAAATAACATTCAATTTTCTTTCTTTCAGATATAGAAACACCTGGCGGTCACAAAATAATGATGCCCTTTACGCCCGATACTAAGGTTATTATCAAATCTAAGAGTATGATTGATGTAAAATTTTATTTGGGTAAAATCATGTTTTTTATGTATTAGACTAGCCTTTTGATAAACCTTTCAAAAGTATTTAGAATATACATTTTACAACTTAAAACGTTATGTTTACGCAATTGAAAATTATATTTTTTATTGTTTATTATTCGGTTGTACTGAGTATTTTTTTCTTACAGATATAAAAGCAACGCCATAACAGACACACCATACATACTACTGCACCGTACTCCAAAATGTGGAATCAGAAAAAAGTTATTGTTCTTCCAAGCACAAAAAATAACATTTACGAACATAATAATCTACATAATTTGTAAGAATGAGACTCTTTCCACCCTGAGGAGGATACCAAATCTCCAAGAATACAAATGAATGAAAAAGAACTTACGGAACTAACGTTTACAGAGGACTTTCGTAAAGGTTGTGAAATTTTCATTGATTAGAGGAAAAGAGTATTTTATAGCAGACCTTGTTTCTAAAATCAATTTCTATTCTATAAACCAATTAATAAAAGAGTATTCAATCTATCATGGTCACTCAAATCAGTATTAAAATCAATCGATTACTTTCAAACTGTTCGATTATTTTCCTTTCAGATATGGAAAAGGCTTTTTCCTATTCACTTAAAAATTATATGCATTTACTAAAATTTTACTTCAATTTGAGAAAATCATATTTTCTTTTGTAGCTGTTCACCTACATTTGCAACCATATTTTCAATTTTATTTAACGATATCTTTTTCTTAAAGACATAAAAAGAATATCATTTATGAGAATAGTGCCTGTCTCATCACATGGAGTGGACCTTGAATTCCATGTGAAGAAGCGACCGCAGCAGATGAAGATACACCATCTATACTACTGTATGTTACTCCAAAACTTTGAAAATAATTATACTTCCAAGCAGACTGAAGAATCAATATTGACTTGAGCGAAGACAGTGATTAACATTTAGAGTATTAAGTAATTTTATGTTTTATAACTTGAAATTGTATTCCGTTTATATTTTGATCAAAATTTGTTTGAAATTTTAAAACATTTAGTATGCTAATCGATTAAGATGAGAAAAAACTAATTAGCACAGGTGGGACTCCAATCTGCGATCATTCTCTTACAGGGCGAATGCTCTGACTACTGAGCCATCGACTCATGCCTGAAGCTATCCAAATTTTCCCTTTCATCCGCCTTAGAGCGACGGTGGGCTTTTTCCTTTACTTTTTACCTTTACTGCTTTAAGGAGGTAGGACACGGCGGTATTTCCGCCCGATTGAGCAGTCCGACTGGGGTAGTACCTCCGCCCTACAGAATACCGCGGTTATAATAACTTCGTGTTGTGTTCCCAGCGGTGAGTAGGGTAGCCAGAGCTCACTGGAGAATTTGTGCTGTCAGTGGGAAGACTAAAGGCTTGTCCTGCTTTGTCTTCTGCTGACGGCACAGAAACTCTGTACTTGCAGGGTAGGCAGCGCGACTGTGACTCCTCTGGTGTTACAGACGTCCATAGGTCACGATAACCACTTTCCATCAGGTGGGCCGTGTGCTTGTCTGCCAACTAAGTGGTATAAAAAAAAAAAAATAATATTCAATTTTCTTTCTTCCAGATTTAAGAAACACTGCCACTCATAATGGCCCTCAAGCCTAATGCTGAGATAATTATAAAATCTATTATTATTTTTAAACTTTCGCGGTGTGAATTCATAATTATACAAGGTATCGGGACTTCTCGCGAATTTTATCTTGGAACTTACTTTTTCTGCCGACGTTTCGGATGCGTTGCAGCACCCGTGGTCACTACTTGACTGATATCAAGTTATGATAAATCTATTATTGTTTTGGAAAAAGATGGAACGCTTAATATGCATTGAAGTCAAGCCTTAATTTGGGTTGACAGTAGCAGACTGTTGTTAAAAAAATATTTATTATGATACAGATTTAATTGAAATTTCAATGTGTTATCGACATGCATTATTCAGTTGAACTAAGTTATCTATACAGATATAAAAGCAACACCACATGTAAGAATAGTGCCTGTTACTTCAAATCAGTGCAGTAGACCAGACAAACATCATTCATAACACTGCATGATACTCCAAAACTTGGAAGCAGAAAAAAGTAATTGTTCTTCCGAGCAGAAAATTAACTTCAATTTATATGAAGAATGTGATTAATGAAATTTTTATTTTTACAGACATAAACATCTCCATAATGTGTAAGAAGTGTGAGTGTTATGGACTCCACCGATAGCACATCTTCAAGTGCAGGAGCGAATGCTGCAAAACCTGAGGAGATAGATGAAACACCGAAAACGGGCCGCATTAAAGTAAATTTTGTTGTTAAAGGCTCCTGCCTTCTCCTGAATTAATTTCGATTTGCGTGAAGTTATGCAATAAATTGTGATCAGTTTACATGGTTATAACTTTATTATATTACCTTATGATAGACTTCTTTTTTTAATAATTATGTTTATAATTTCATAATTCACTATTTGTATTATTTGACATATTTGTATAAAAACTGTTGGTTATTATTTATGTTCTGTTCTGTTAATTATTTATATTTTGCTTCTGTTATTTACTATAAGAATATGCCATTTGTATTACGTAGTAGACACTAGTATTTTTTTTTTAATGTTGTATTGTTGTTAAATGTAAGAGTATAGAGATATAATTTCAGAGAAGATGGTGTCCTTTATACAATCCATAACTGTGATGGTGAAGAATTATATTTTACCATGGAGAATGAATTTCAAATAAAAACTGACTGAGATTCATATTTTAATCCCATTAGTCATATAATGTATTAACTAATGCACGCTAATGTAATAACTGTTTCATGAAGAAAAAAATCTTTTTAACAATATTAATGGCTAAACTGGAGACTTATACTTCTGACTACTGTTTATTAACATTAGGTACATAAATTTAGTTTCAAGACATGATAATCATTAACTAATGAGTTGACTCTGCTTTCCATATTTAGATGGGTGTGATTAGTCATTACCTACCTGATATACAACAATAACATAGTCGTGTCTCCTATAACTATATACAACACAGGTAATTAGTTAAATACTAACACGTTTCTGGGTATTGACTACATTTCAGATTTTACTGTAAATCTGAAATGTGTGACAATTAGGTAGCATGTGTAACTTCATGGTATCCACAAAATGCAAGTCGCAGTGTCTGTCAATTTTTAAGACACCTGGAAAAAGTACTCAATATATTCATTAACAAAAGCAATAGGAGTTCAATATTCTGTTTCTGATGAGCTCGACGAAGCGGAGAAAAAATATCGCAAGTCCAGGTAAGTTGAAGTAATCTAGTTGCCGTTATTATTTTGAAAATAAGATTTTCAGAAGACTTCATTCATAGCCTTGTAGTTACTTTATATTATAGAATCCATTCCCAGTATTCATCTCACAACTTAAGTCGTTCTCAATTGAGACTCCATATAACTAATATTCAATTTTCTTTTTATCAGATATAAAAGCAATGCCCTACGTTGGAAAGAAACAAAAGGTGCCCTTATTGACTCCCTATACTGAGGCTACCTCATATTCAAGTGTAGGAGCTAATGCTGCAAAGCCTGCGAAGCTAGATGAAACACCTAAAACGAACCGCACTATTGAAGAAAAAAGACTTAGAAGCAGGCGAATTAATTTTATTTTGTCTTAAGATGATTATTTATTTATTAAGGTATATCAACAGTATACATATTAAACAATAGTTATTTATTTATAATTAATGTATTTAAACATATTTATCTATTTACACTTAATGTATTTTAAAGTTATGCTAATATTGCTAAGTTAAAATGCGTCGTGGAATTCCTTCGCATAGCATGCATTTTGTGGTAGCGTTCTCAGAAGACTGGCAGCATTGCCACGTTGTATGGCAATGTTGTGGTCTTAAGATTATGAAGAAAATATTAATAAATAGCTTTTGCCCGCAGCTCCATCCACCTGGATGTCGGTGCCCGGCAATTATTCGAATTTTCGTCATCTTTTAAACCTTTCCTAGACCTCCACGAACATTTCAAGACCAAGATAAGATAAATCCGTTCAGCCGTTCTCGAGTTTTAGCGAGACTAACGAACAGCAATTGATTTTTATTTATATATGATTATAAACGTTTACTTGGTTGCATTTTTATTTCGTGGTCTTTGCGTGGTCTCTTGGATTATTGTAACACACATATTATCGTACCTCATAGATATGTGATCTGTTATATTATGGCACCTACCTACAATTGTTTTGTATAAATAACAGTAGTCTGTATTTTAATAAAATGAAAACTGTTATTGTCATTTTGATTATAATTTTATATTTCCTTTTTATTTTACCTGTTATAGTTGTATAAAATATCATATTATGTTCTGTTCAGTTCTGTTAATTCTTAATATCTATTTTGTTTTTGTTATTCAGTATGGGATTATGCAATTTGTATTATTAGATACCTAGTAGTTATAATTTGGTAATTTTTTAAATTAGGTTTCATAGTAAATTAGTATTGTATTACAATTCTATACTGTTAAAGTGTTTTTAATTGTTTTATTTTGACTCAATTATAATAAATATCTTATTAAATTTTAAAAAGCATTTTATATGATTATATATACCCCGGTACATGAGAATCGGTACTCATTTTCATTTTTGTTTTTCAATGATCAGAATTAGTCTCATCAGGACTGAAAGAGTAATTAAGTAGTTCGGAAATTTAGGACTCCTTTAATCTCAGCGAATGACCGTTGGGATCTGACCGATCATATAGCTTCCGTTCAAAAACGTGATAAAACCATCAAGGAAAGTAATTATTCGAGGAAATCCACTCTGAAAGAAAAAATACCTAGCTCGAGAAAATAGTTGTCTCACATTTCGACCGTACACCACACCAGCAGATTCATGATCGAGACTTTGGCATAAGCTTTTCTCTCTAGACGATGAACGGTCCCACAGCAATGAATAAAACATAAAACCATTGTGGTGGAGTAACAGGACTCCGGATTCCACAGCTGGCATCTACATCCGGAATGACATTCAAATAAAATCACAAAATATAAAAATAGAATATTAATAATTCACAATACATACAATTATATAATATACTAACAGATACATAAGTAACACAACAACGTACTATACTAATAATAAGTATTATTAACTTTAAGCGCCTATTTTATATCACAATAGGCAGGTTTGGCGCTATATGTTTGGCAAGTAACAGGCCTCGCATTCATTATCTAAGTTCAGTGTTATTCTCAACAAAAAAAAAAAGAAATTGACAGGTCTCCCTTTTAATTAATTACTATCAATAATATTATTCACCTACTTGTAAATATTATTACTGGTTTGTAGGTATTACCTAGATAATGTAGGTAATTATTTTATAATCACAGAAAAACCTGCTGTGTTATTAGTATTACTCTATGGTACATATACTCTTTAAAGAGGTTCAACTTGAAGTTGATTTCTTATACATCCCTGAAAAAAAAACCAGTTAGCATTTTAATTCTTTTTTTAAACGAAAGCAATATGGAAGGTTTAGGAAGGTGTTTAAAACATAATTATTAATTCGATCACATTAACCTTTTTTAAACTACTGTGAATTACAATAAAATAAATACACTCCGTGCTAAGATAATTTTGATTACTTAGGTAATCATTTTTGCAATTGCATTTGCAAAGCCCATTTCGAATAAAAATTGGCTAATTTTTTTATTTTTATTTTAGTTGTGTTCGACTACTGCCACAGAATAAAAGTAGTTAATGTTACTTTTCATTTTAATTTCAGTTTATTTTCCTGTTCTGTAAAGGCGCGAAAATTTATTTTAACCAGTATTTATCATAACATTGATTCGTAATTTGTGCAAAGTGATACGAGATTATTTGAAATACTAAGAAGCACCTAACTAGCAATTTGATTGAGGTAAGTCCAAATAAATTTATAAGAACGATTAATTCATTTTCAAACTGACGATTTTTGGGTTATTTTACTTCATTTTGTTGTGTTATGTCAGGATGTATTGTGATCAGCAAACGTGATGAACCCTGTAGAAAGTACTTTTCTCTACTTTTTTAGTGGAAAGCGCGGGATGCGAAGGGTGGAAACTTATATGGTGGTATTAAGTAATCACAGATTAGGTTTAGGTTATTTAGGATTAGGTAAGATTGTAAACTAATCCCTCGTACGTACATGACTTCGCGTCATGGACATTTTTTAGTTCTTTGGTTGGACAGTTAATGCATATTTTGTTCCAATTCCAATAAATCTATAAAATGGTTAAAACCATAGATGCGGTGGTGACTGTCCAAAGCGTAGGTACTGTTTTATTGCAAATAAAAATAAATCTAGCAACATTTAGAAACGGAACGGTGGCGCCCTCTTCAGTTCACAGATCATTTGGTACGATTATAACTAAGTATATAATATACTATTGAGTTTCTGTATATAATTAAATGGGTACCTATTATTTTAACTTGTAATCACCATAATCTTCTTAGCGTTGTTCTGTAGCTTCCAACTTAAAGCTTGTGGTCCACTTATTTGTTGATTTTGTTTATACGGTTTTTATGGGAGCGATTATTTGACCCCTAATCTTAAAGGAAAAACTTTGCGTGCGTCAATCAGTAGGTAACGGCTTACAGGTGAGGCTGGTTTATGCCAGATGGGCCCCATATCTACTGTGAGTTGATAAATGTGCCTACATCATTCTCAATCTTTTTCTTTCAGACTTAAAGCAACATCATAAGTACGAGGAAATGGAGTCTGAAATGCCTGATTCTAAGGTCGTAGAAACTTCGAGCAATCCAGTGGATAAAGTTCAATTTGTAGGTGTCAATTTTATACACAGTACACCGAAAATCGGCCGTAGAAAGGGTGTTGATTTTCCTAGAAGCAGGATAATTGACTTTGATCTGATTGAGGAACGCGAAGAAGAATTTAAGAAGTCTAAGAAGCAAAAGAATTAAATGATTGTCAATGTCTATTACTCGTAAATCTACTACCTACTAGAGAGCAGAACAAAAATATATTGCTATCAACCATAAACAATGTAAAATTCCTTGTAGTTTTCATATCGATTGATAACCCAACCAAAAGGTACGCTATACAAATAATATATTGTGTGGATGGGTGTTTAGCGACTCATTTTTTTTTTAATCTACGCTCTGTTCCAAATTCAAAATTATAAATTTACTCGCGCCTTTTTTGTTCTAACTTACTTTTCTGGTAGTAGAAAAGCATTATGAGTATGGAAGTTATTGAAAGATTACTGACTTACTTTTACGTCATAGTATTGAAGAGGAGGCATTAATTAATTTGTTTTGTTATTTACTAGCTGACCCCCCAGCATCGCCCATGGCATTTTTTAAAACCTCATATCGTCTACTTGAGCCCGCATTTCTTCAGTTTTCAAATAATGTATGGGAATTTGCCGGATTTGTACACATTTATGATATATAGCCTCAAACCTTGGTCGATAAACGGACTATACTTTATTTTCTACTTAGTTGGCAGACAAGCACACGGCCCACCTGATGGGAAGCGGTTACCGTGGCCTATGGACGTATGCAACACCAGGGGTATCACACTCGGGCTGCCGACCATGAAGAAACCTTGTGATGCCCCTCTTGAAGAACCCCATATTGTAGGCGCTTGGGAAAACAGCAGCAGCACAAAAATATTTTTTCTATTCGTGCTAGTACTTTCTGCGATTAGCGCGTTCAAACAAACTAACAAACTCTTCACCTCTATAACATTAGTATAGATTAATACGATACGGGACGTAGCGTTTGCTGTAGTGTATTTAGTATCAGCATTGCACCCGTGCGAAGCCGTGGCGGGTCGCTAGTATATATATCTACATTGAATCAAAGAGCATTGCTGATTAATGTTTATATGATGGTATGAGCAATGTATGGAGAAGCAAGGTGCTGGTTTTTGTGACGGGACGCCACAGACGCCGCTCCCAAGGCAACGGGCTCCTTGGCAACCAGCTGCCACAAAAGTCAAACATTTTCTTTTGATTTTCTTTTCAGTGCTATTTTATTGTGAGAGTTGGTTTTAATTTATAAAGTGTTTTTGTATATATAGTGTTTACGGAACTATGTCTTAGTTTTAAGTATTTTAAGTGCTCCATTTTCAGTCATCTTATTACACATATGTTGCACGATAGTGATGCGGAGGTAAGTCAACCTACTGCTTCGCTATTGAATGTGATACGATGCCCTCACTGCTCCCAAGCCCGTATTTTTAAGAGTGAGCGAGGTTTGAAGATACATATCGGCAAAGTACACAAACCCCGACATGTATCTCCGAACCCTCCTCTGGTTATTCAACCCTCTACCAGTACAGTTTCGGAAAACATTATTGAAATTCCCTTTTGGCAAAGACTATCTCACTTAAAAAATTCTGTTTCGATCTTAAAGAGAATTCCTCGCGGTGCAAGACCAATTGTTGCGAAAAGTTTGTCAAACTGCATAGGTCTTGTACTTCGAGAAAATACTACAGCGGCTTGGGAGCAACTGCTCATCTTCCCATACAAAATTTTACATATTAGAACAGACAAGACAGACCGGACAGCCCACCGAACAACAACAAATTCATTGACGTCTCAAATTAGAAATAATTGTAGCGTCATAACGGAAAATTTAAACCCAACATACTCTTCTTTTCGGAAAAGCAATATTTTTAACTTGGTTGAATCAAAATTAAGGGATGGTGACATAAGTGGGGCATCGAGATTGCTTTTTAGTAGCGATGTAGTGGCGCCCTGCTCTCCGGAGACCCTTACTGGTCTGCGGAGCAAGCATCCAGCGCCTGCGGGTGGCCTTTCTTTTCCTGAGGCACCTGTCCCCGACCCTGATTGCCTGTGCGTAACGGCCAAGGAAGTGTTGGCAGCCGTTGTCTCCTTTCGAAGTGGTTCTGCCGGAGGTCTTGACGCATTAACCCCACAACATTTGAAAGATCTTTTAGGGCCAAGCGCCGGGGAGGCTGGTGAGGCACTTCTGAAGGAGCTAACGGCTCTTATGAATTTGATGCTCTCCGGTAGTGTGGATGATGCCATCACAGACATTTTGTATGGGGCTAATTTGTGTGCCCTACGCAAGGGAGATGGTGGCATTCGTCCCATTGCCGTGGGATGTACGTACCGACGTATGGCAGCCAAACTCTGTTGTAGATATTACAAAACCGAGTTAGCTTTGAAGTTACAGCCCCTCCAAATTGGTTTTGGTTCAAAGGGGGGCTGTGAGGCTGCCATACATGCTTTATCAACCTACCTTGGCTCCAGTAAAGGTGAGGTCATTCTCAAGGTTGATGTGAAGAATGCTTTCAACTCGGTGAACAGGGACACCTTGTTGAACCAAGCTAAATTAGAAACACCCAAAATTTATAATTTTCTTTGGCAATGTTACAGATACCCCTCCAAACTATTATACAAGGACAACCTTTTGAAATCAGCTGTTGGATGTCAACAAGGAGACCCTCTTGGACCGGTAATTTTCAGTTTAGCCATTCAGCCCATTATTCGGCGGTTAAATTCTAAATTTAATGTATGGTACCTAGACGATGGGACTCTAGGAGGAGATGTGGAGACAGTTTTACAAGATTTGGTATTTATTAAAAATGAATTTAGATTAATTGGTTTAGAACTAAATGACAGCAAATGCGAGATTTTTTTAAACGACGTTTCGGACAAAATTTCTACTATTTCTAAATTCAATTCCGTAGCTCCCACCATCAAAATTTTAGAAAAAGACTCTTTACGTCTCCTCGGGTCCCCAATCCTAGAAGATGCCTACACCTCATTTATAGAGGAAAAAGTTCAAAATTTTAGTGACATTTCGGATCGGCTACTCAAAATAAATATACACTCGGCTTTCACTATTCTTCGGTATTGCCTATTCGTTCCAAAATTCACCCATGCCTTACGATCGACGCCATTTTTTAAACATATTACAATTTTGAAAAAAATGGACGAAATTATAGAAAATACCCTCACCAAAATTTTAAATGTGGCCTTGGATGACCGAGCTTTACTACAAGCGACTCTACCGATTCGCTTGGGTGGGCTCGGTATTCGCAAAATTTCAGATGTCAGCTTACCAGCGTTCCTGTCTTCAGTCCACAGTACGGAAGAATTAACTAGGAAAATCCTTGCACCTACACTAGTTAATTCTGAAGTATTGTGTAAGACTGATGCAGTGAACGCTTGGAAAATTGCATGTCCAAACACCGATTTCCCAAGGAACCTTTTCTCACAGCGTCAGTGGGACGGGCCGCTCTGCAGCTTAGTTGGAAAAAAATTACTAAATACATGTTCCAATGCTGCTGAGCGTGCCCGTTTACTGGCGGTTGGAGTGTGGGAATCGGGTCTTTGGCTACAAGCTCTTCCGTCATCTAACGTAGGGACTATGTTAGATGACACTACCTTCCGCATCGCAACTTGTCTCCGTTTAGGTGCGCCGTGTGTTTCTCCGCATCAATGCCGTTGTGGAGAAGCCGTTGACAGACTCGGACACCATGGTCTGTCGTGCTGCAGGAGCGCTGGGCGAATTCCACGGCACGCCAGCCTCAACGACATAGTCCGCCGTGCTCTTGTCACCGCCGGTGTACCAGCTGTACTAGAACCAAACGGTTTGGCGCGTGACGATGGCAAGAGACCGGATGGTATGTCGTTAATGCCATGGAAGATGGGTAGGACTCTGGTGTGGGACGCCACATGCGTTGATACCATGGCTCCTACCCATATAACTAGCACGGCTGGCTGTGCTGGTGCTGCTGCTGCTTCTGCAGAGGCTCTCAAGCGGCGCAAATACTCCAATCTCATCGGAGATTATGAATTTGTGCCGTTTGGAGTCGAGACTTTGGGGTCATGGGGTCCGAGCGCTCGCAACCTCTTCCGTGAGATTGCGAAGCGAATGGTCGACGCTTCTCGTGACCAGAAGGCTGGCCTCTTTTTAGGACAGAGAATAAGCATTGCCATACAACGTGGCAATGCTGCCAGTCTTCTGGGAACGCTACCACAAGAGGCATGCGATGCGGAGGAATTCTACGACGCATTTTAATTGTTCTTAGCTATAAGTTGTATAATAGTTATTTTATTTTTATTGTATTTAATATTTATAAATTATTTCTTGATTTGTTTATTAAACTTAGTACATTATATTAGAAAATAGATATGTAAAAGTAAATACGATATTATTATGTTACAGTGAAATGTAAACATGGTTTTTCCCTTCAATATTTTCAATATAGGTTACCTCTTAATACTTACACAATAAATATTTAACTAAAAGTATACAGTAGAGAAGATTGAAAGTTCTATTAACGTCTTAAAAGGAACTCTTCTGGCTTAACATTCAATGCCTTCAATATGCGTTCAGTATCGTACGGTACAGCTGAAAAATAAAGGCATTTTATGAACCAAAATATAAGCCACTACGAGTACAATAGGAGATCCGACATTAGATTCGACACTTCATCGCGGCGTCGGAGCTGAGTTGTTGATCGGTAGATGCACAAAAAATATCCATCGAAATGAGAACCTAATCTTTTTTGATGTCGGTTAAAGAATAACAGACAGAACTCCTAGAACTAGCGTGTGAAACCGCCAATAGTAATACCTACTCAAGTAGTACCATACCATATCCCTCGCACGAGTGCGTGCACACTAAAGGTTTCGTCTACAGCTCATTTATTTCCGCAACATTTTCACTAAAAACACGCAACAAAACATAATATCTATATTAGTTTAAAAAATATATGATGTTTGGCACTTGTTCTTAAAGTTTGACCCCTTAGAGGAAGTATTCTTTCTCTAAAGTACCGAACATCAACATTTTTTTTGAAAAATCATAGAGTTGTAAATCTCTAACCAAAGAATAAAACCACTCATTGATATCCGATCGGAACAACTAGTTGGTGAGTGTTGAACACGCGGTTTTGTTGTGAAACATTTGAGCTGTAGGCGCTCCTTAAGATTGTGAGAAAATGATACTACTAGGTATATTGTTTTTTTTAATATAAGATACGCCAATTTGACTTCACCTCGCCTGATGGTAAGTTAAAGGCAAAGTCTCAGGCAACTTATGATACCTGTTTACTTTATAGGGCTTCAAACACTAGTTCTATGCATTCTATCCATGTTATTATTTTAGTCTGAGATTCCAATTCTGGAGAAGTTTGACTGGGCTCCAAAAAGTTTAAAGGTTAAAGTACGACGACTAGACTAAGACAAAAGATAACCCATCTTTTGTCTTAGTCTAAATGTTTTGAACAAGTATTCAGCTACTACAAGTATTCAGTACCGCGGTAGCCTAGAGGTTATGGTAATGGACTGCTGAGACGAGGTCTCGGGTTCGATCCTAGGTTTTACCATGGCACACACCAATGACTTTTCAATGCTTTTCGAAGTTATATGTGTATTTATCGCAGGTTTATAAGTGCCCGGTTAATGGCAATAGACTTGCCACCTATTACATTGGAACCTAAACATAAACTGGCGAAATGTGGGTGCTAGCTCCTCTGCCTACCCCTTCGGGGATATAGGAGTGAGTTTATGTTATGTTATTCAGCTACTTACGTATATCTAGCCACTGTTTGGGGTCATACCCGGAGTCTTTTCTTGACTCCATGATACACATTCTTAAAGCATGGTTAATGCTGTGCGCCAAACATATACCCATCTCACCGCAAGCTAGAAAATGAATTAAATGATTAATATGTTGAACAAAAGTTAGTTTGAGAGAAAAACGATATAGAAAAAGCCGTTCAAGTGCGAGTCGGACCCGCACTCCGAGGGTTCCGTACAAAATTCAGGGACGAATTACAGCTACATAAACCGCAATAATATTTGCCTGCGCTGACTTAGAAGATTGATTTTTGCACAGTTATAAGTGTTTATAGACTTGATGTGGTATGAATTTCAACTTGAAACTTCCACGCATTCCTGAGAAAAAGGTATTGACAGACAGACAGATGTACGAACAACGACGTGATCCTATAAGGGTGCCGATTATTTCCTTTTGAGGTATGGAACCCTAAGAATCAACCTCGAATCTTGCCATCTTCTCCGATTGGGAAAAGATTCGGGGGAGAGATAAAGATGAAATAAAAGAGATTGACGAACACTCACTCTTAGATCCTAACACTCCTCTAGTGTTTTTAGAATTATATCTCAGTTTCACATTGAACTCGATAGGTATATCAAGTCCCAGTGGTACGTGATACGTCAAAGATCTATTCGTCAGTAGTCTGCCTGTACGCTCGTTATACACTAACTTCTCACAAGTATGGTAACCAAGACCTTGCACGAAAGCGCCTTCCACCTTGAAATGAATGAGACATTCATTAATAACATATAGACTATAAGGAGTTCATCTTAATTGGAATAAAAGTTTGATAGTAAACTCACTTGACCAACATCCAATTTAGGATTACCACTAATGCCTACATCCTCCAAGATATCTGATCTTGTAATCTGAAATCTTCCAGTTAAAACATCTAGTTTGGTTTCGATGATTACAACCCCAAACGCACTATACGCTTGCAGCGCTGGATCTGTGTCCCTCATCATGAAATGGGCACACAAATTAATTTGTTCATCACCAGCTCTACTGATAATATCTTTCCAAGAACTATTTGGCATGCTTGCTTTTATTGGAGCCAATCTTTCCTTTAGTATCTCGCAAGCCCTAATAATAGCATAGGATACACTTTCTGTCGTTATACTGGAGCCCGAAAAAACGTTGTTCGCAGCAATGAATGAATAGTGAGGAATAATCTTCACAAACTCTAGGGGAATTTCCAATTCATAAGCGCAAACTTGGGCAGCTTTTGTGTTTATGCCTTGACCCATCTCAATTCCGCCAGTACTTACTGTAACTGTGCCGTCTCCTCGATAAATGCTCACAAAAGCTGAATAGTTTCCATAATAAATGACGGGAAACAGCATAACATTGACAGATATAGCTTTCTTCACCCATCTATTTGCTTTGTTGAAATTTTGAATATCTGTTACTCGTTTCTCATAGTCGGTATGCGATTTCAAGGTAGTTATGAGCTCGGGTAGATCATTATCTTCTGTTCGCATGTTTATTTTGCGTACTTCAGTTGGATCTTTATCGACGGCGAAGGCGATATGTTGCATTATATGTTCTATACTGCTGATACCTTCGCTAGTGCCTAAAAGATAATTGTTAGTACTTAAAACGAATTGCCATTTCAGGAATACACGTTTTTTGGAATAGAAATGATTGAAAGAAAAGGGATAAAAGGCCCATGTACACCTAATAATACCACTAATATTTTCTCTCTTTTTTTATACCACTAAGGTGGCAGACAGGCACACGGCTCACCTGATGGAATGTGGTCACCGTGGCCTATGGCCAAGAGAGTCACACTGGCGCTGCCAACCCTGCAAGCATTGAGAGTTTCTGTGCCGTCAGAGTAAAATACAAAGCAGGACAAGCTTTTGGTTTTTCCACTGACAGCATAAAACCCTCCAGTGAGCTCTGGCTACCCTACTCACTGCTGGGCACACAACACGAAGTTCTTCGAACTGCTCAATTGGACGAAATACCGTCGTGTCCTATCTCCTCTCTTGTAAAAACTAACTTCACCTGGAAGCTGATACACCTGCTAATTGATAAAAACTTTGCGTAGGATGTAGGGTAGGGAGGTTAAACGACACACAAGCAAGCCCTATAAGCCATACCAAAAGGTGGGTCCCGGGCTTCAGAAGTAACCAGGTACAACAGTAAGATGATAAGTGAGATTTGCTTAACAAGTTACCCTTTCAATAAGTATTTGGGAATCTTACCAGGTGCTCTAGCAAAAGTATTGCATGGTGTATCAGTTAAAACGTTGGCAGTCTTTAAAGTCCAGGTATCGGTATTGTAACAGTGGGCGAATCCTGGAACTGTGAAACCTAAAACATTGTCGTTCTCCGCACAACCTTTGTCTTCTATGATTGTGGCGTTGAGATATTGAATTTTGCCGTTTTCATCCACACCCACCTAAAATGGAGATTTAAATGGTTTTATTTTCAGTTGTATTGTAGAAAATGAAATAAAATAATAAATAAATATTTTATAACATTCTACACAACGCTATCTAGACCCAAGGTAAGCTAGCTTGTGTTATGGAATCTAGAATGCTAATAAACATACTTAAATACTTTTTTTTTGTGAATACATACATATTATACATAGAAACACCCGGACCAATGCAAATACCAATATTCATACGTATAAATATTTACAGTGAGCGGGGATCGAACCCGTAGCGGTTGCGTTCACTACCGCCACGCCACATAGGCTGGCTGAAATAACATATTCTGTAGGTACCATGGAATATATTATATCTACTGGACATTGGCTAAATTTGATACTGTTAATAATGGCTCTTCAAAGGTTGTATACCTTTGAATCTAAATTGATCATATAAATACATTCCAGTATTTTAATAGTACGTTCTGATGTATTGTGAACCAATAGTTTTAAACAGCCAGTCTACTAGTATACCTAGGCAGCCGAAGGGTCAACATACATATAAGTAATTTTTAATAATCTATGACATTCTACACAACACTATCCAAACCAAAAGTAAGCTAGTTAAAGCTTGTATTAGGGGATCTAGAATGCGGATAAACATACTGCTTATAAAGTTTACAATCTAGTGATTCAGAATGCTTATTACCTCATAGTCGCATTGAACTGGTAGTCTTCTGCCTGTGAATGTTACGTTAGTTTGCATTGGCAGTATGAATCGGCATGGGACGTCAAGTTTCTTTGCGACGAGTGCGCACGCGGTTGTTGCTTGCACATGGCGGCTGAGTTTCCCGCCAAACGCGCCGCCAACACGACGGACTTTAATTATAATTCTATAAAAAATAGACATAAGAATTAATTACTATGAGAGAGAGAGAGTATTAAAATAAAAACATAACAAAAAAAGGATACGGCAAAATAATATTTGAAAGAATCTATAAGGCACCTGCCTGAAGATGATGAATATTTGGGATTGACACTTATTTTGACATTTAAGATAAATACATAGATCAATCAATCCTAGTCTACAAACCTATTTGCCACTAGTCTAGAGACAGACAGACTTAAGTTAACTGCAGGTATAAAATATAGCACAACATTTTTCTTATACCACTTGGTTGGCATACACGTGTGCCCACCTGATGGAAAGTGGTTACCGTGGCCAATGGACGTGTACAACACCAAGGGAGTCACACTCGCGCTGCCAACCCTGTAAGCACAAGAGTTTCTGTGCCGTCATTGTAAAAGACAAAGCAGGGCAAGCTTTTGGTCTTCCCACTTGCAGTACAAAAACTCTCCAGTGAGCTCTGGCTACCCTACTCACCGCCGGGAACACAACACGAGGTTATTATGGCCGCGGTATTCTGTAGGATGGAGGTACTTCCCTAGTCGGACTGCTCAATTTGACGGAAATACCGTCATGTCCTACCTCTTCTATACATTGTACAGTCATAAACCTGCACACAGTCCACCGCTGATAAACGTGATAACATTAACCAAAATTCAAAAGGAAATACCAAAACTCACTCGCTCTCAGGAATCGCTAAACTTCGTGCAACAGCAATTTGTGCTGCGTCAATCCACTGCGAAGAATCATGAATTTCCAACCGATCATCCACTGGTATAACCACACAAGTCATGGGCTCTAAGTAATAATGATACTGAGCTCCTTGCTCGTATACGCCTTTGATTACTTTCTTCACATCAGTCCCACGTCTTTTAGGGTCTATTCTTTCTTCACTAGCAAGATATCTGTTACTATCTTTCTTAGCAGCGTCTATAGTTAAGACAGGAGCTGCGTTGCTCACATTTTTATAAGTTACTTTAACTTTTTTAGCTACGTCTGCAGCTAATCTCTCTGTTTTTGCTACAACAACGGCTATGGGTTGACCGTAGAATTTTATTTTTGTGGCCAGAATTTCTTCATCAACTGTTTGTAACTGTATTCCTGGGGCAGTGAATGAGTTCACACCAGGAATGTCTTTCGGTGTTAATAAGGCTACAACACCTTCAATTGACTAAAAAATAGAAAATTTTATTCTTTAATTGATGTGGAATATTTATGATTATAATAGGATAATATATTAATAGTATGTCATGTAAAACGTCGAGTTGGTTCCCAGTGGAGTAGAATAGGGTAAGGATGTGCTATTCTCCATTCGACAGAAAATATATCGCCCATGGCAAAGTGCCCGTTTGCTGGCAATAGATTAATTTCCTATTTCGTGGGAATCATAATTGATGAAAATTCTGTCTACCGTGAATATATGTAAGTATGCTATTAATATTCTTTACATACTTGTCACTTACCATAAGATGATCCATATCAAAAGCATCAACTTCCCCAATATGTACAGTCGACAGTACAAACGCTGCAAATACCTCTCTTGGCAGTGGAGGTATGTCATTTGAGTAGGTTGCTTCTCCCGCAGACTGGATTTGAGCTTCCAACTTCACTATAGGCTTGTTCAAAGGGTACAAGTTAGGAAAGGTTTGGTAATCAGGTGTTCCTTTAGAGACCGGTCGGCAGAGTAGTTCTCCTCCAGATTTGTATTTGCTTAAAACTGTTCCAGGTGGAGCGATATTGAGGATATACTGTGGAAATATAGATCATAAGCAAATGATTTTACGCATTTATAAAAGGTCATCGAAGTTATGTGTCTCATTCCATTATGGTATGTAAGTATGTCAGTGGGTTTTATGGTCAAAGTTGGTTCGGTGGTTCGGTGGTCAAACTGATAGATGGACAGATAGACAGACTAACAGATAGGCAGACAGACAGTCTTTGAGGAGGTAGGGCACGGCCGTATTTCCGCCCAATTGAGCAGTCCGACTGGGGAAGTACCTCCGCCCTACAGAATACCGTGGTTAAAATAACTTCATGTTGTGTTCCCAGCGGTGAGTAGGGTAGCCAGAGCTCAATGGAGAATTTCTGCTGTCAATGGGATGACTAAAGGCTTGTCCTGATTTGTCCTCTACACTGACGGCACAGAAACTGTGCTTACAGGGTCGGCAGCGCGAGTGTGGCTTCTCTGGTGTTACACACGTCCATAGGCCACGGTAACCACTTTCCATCAGGTGGGCCGTGCGCTTGTCTGCCACCTAAGTGGTATAAAAAAAACAGACACAGTTAATCTTGTATTTAAAATATTAATATGGCATAAAAAAATATTACCTTATAAAACAATCCGAGACCCAACTTCTTCCTAGTTTCTTTGGATGGTTCACCAGGTATTTTTGCAGGAATCAACTCAGAACTTAGTACTCTAATAGCTTGTTGCAGAACATCATCAGAAAAGATGTTTTTTCCAATCAAGAATTTCTCAGTCTCAGTCGCGTGTACAAACCTAGGATCTATATTTCCATAGACAATGCTGGCACTCTTTATCTCATGACCATATCCTTGAATTTCGAGTAAAAAAGCGGCGTTCACTATGGCCAGGGCGTTTTGATTACGGGGCATTACCTGAAATTAAATGATAAATAAAAAATGGTCTAGTATACATAAAAATCCGAAGCACCATCATCCTAATGCATCGTTAGATCCCGACTGTATAGAAGGTTTGAACTTGGGAGCTCAGAGTCCGCTCTACGCGATGTTAACTTTTGCCCAGGAGATCCGAGTGCGGATTTTGACACTACACCTAATGCCAACTTTATCATAAGGGCACACAAAGCACGTGCCCGGGACACCATCCTCAGAACCCGAAAGATTGACATTTCTCTCATAAAACCTCCCAAAATAATAATTTTATTGGTCGCACTGTGTCAATTAATAATTTGATAGCTTTTTGATAGCATTTTCTATACAATAATGAATTATTGTATAGAAAAATGTATGTCTGTGTGTGTGGAGGTAGGACACGGCGGTATTTCCGCCCAATTGAGCAGTCCGACTGGGGAAGTACCTCCGCCCTACAGAATACCACGGTTATAATAACTTCGAGTTGTGTTCCCGGCGGTGAGTAGGGTAGCCAGAGCTCACTGGAGAGTTTTTGTGCTGTCAGTGGGACGACCAAAGTTTTGTCCTGCTTTGTCCTCTACACTGACGGCACAAAATCTCTGTTCTTACAGGGTCTCCACTGGTGTTACACACGTTCATAGGTCATGGTAACCACTTTCCATCAGGTGGGCCGTGTGCTTGTCTGCCACCAAGTTGTATAAAAAAAAAATGTCTCTAATTCTTGTGTGCCCAGAGTACCTTGCATAGGTTTGCCCTAATGAGAACTCTCTTGTACTTTTCCACAGTATTTTTTATTTGTTATTAGACCTGACCGGTTTCGCCTTACGGCGTTCTTAAAGTTTTACACCCAATCATATTTCATTGTATTATCGTTGGTAGAAAGACAAATATTAGTACTAGTTACCTTGTAACTCCTGTAAATATGTGAGTAACTCAAAGGTGGTAGTTCAATGTTCACCATCAGCATACCTCTCATATCATAGAGGAGGAATTCTGTGAGTCTTAATGTCGTCTTTACTCCTTTGGAATCCCCTTTAGATTAGAAAATTAAATTTATTAAGTGTCGCATACACAAGTAGTGGTAAAAGCCGATGACACTACAAACATTTCAAAAATGGAAAGTTAAATAATTCTTCGATTTAGGGACATTATTCTGTGTCACATCGAGGTTCGAGCGCAGTCGTGGAGCCTCAGTGTACAATGGAATTGTTTGACATGATGCTCATGGCTGCATTCTATCATCGCACCTCTCACCACAGGCAGGGAATCCACCCCCACACATTGCGACTTGAAACAGTACGCACAGTTAGGTATGATAGGAACTTCATCCCCCGCACGCTTAAGCTGTGGAATGAACTCCCTGCCGTGATTTTCCCAATCGACTACAATATGGGGTTCTTCAAGAAGGGCATTAGAAGGTTCTTACAGGGTCGGCGGCGGCGCGAGTGTGACGCCCTGGTGTTGCACACATCCATAGACCCCATAAGTGTTATAAAAAAATTCGTAAAGAACACGGTGGACTACAATTGATTAACATAGAAGAGAAAACTGGCGTAAAACTAGACCAACTTAAATGTAACTTGTATCTTTTACGAACGTGCGTAGTTATGAGACACTTTGTACATACATAGGTAAGCACCATATGATTTATTGGTAAGTGGTTGTGTTAAGAAAACGTTCTTACGGATTGTAATGTAGGCTCCAACGCACTCGAACATGACAAAGAGGTCGGATTGGTAAGTAGGCACTGCTCGCTTGTACATTAGATTACCAGCTATTGAACCGATCTGTAAACAAACAGTAATATAAGGTGCCGATAGTTCGTAGGAGTATCGGTAGATCACTGCCATCTTGGCCTGGGCGTGACGGGTGGAGCCGTCTGTCACCCTAGCAGAAGCGTTGCGCGTCTCCCCGTTTTCGGGGACCAGTTGGGTACCCTGCGGTCCCCTCACCCGAGGAGGGCCAGATCGAGAGGGATGGCCCTTCTTGGGTGATCAGCCAGGGTGCTAGGTATATGCTGTCAACTTCAGCTTCGGCAACAAACAATGACCCACAGGTGCCGTCTGGTTTAGTCGGTTCGAGTCCGACATAACCTCTCCCACCAGCTCCGGCAGGGAGGATTCCGTGGGGACATTTCGCACATTTAAAAAAAAGAAAGAACCGTCACCGTAAGACGAATATATATAGGAAGGTTTGGATGACTTCAGGCGGTGAGTCAGTGGTCAAAGCATTCCCCTGTAAGGGAAAGATCGCGGGTTCTAATTCCGCCTGAGCTGATTCAAATTTTTCCTATCTTAATCGATTTGAATAGTTCAACAGTAATACTGGGTGGCGCAAAAGTACTGGCACCAAAGAAAATACCTTTATTTTTTTTATATGACATTTTCTGTACTTCTGTTGTTGAAAATTGTGTAGTGAACAAATGTAAAATACACTAAAAATAAACATGGACCGTTTTACTCCCCAAGAACGTGGAATAATTGTGTCAATGTTCTTAGTGGACGCTTTTCCAGGCCGAGTTATCTCTCGTTTTGGCGATTTGCCTTGGCCTGCAAGATCACCCGATCTGACCAGTCCAGACTTCTTTCTTTGGGGTTTTTTGAAATCTCGGGTGTATGTGAACAAGCCACAGACTCTCGCAGCTCTAAAAGAAAACATTCGTCAAGAAATAACGAACATATCGCAGGAAGTGTCACGGCAAGTTATGCAAAATGTCATAAATAGGGCTCAAATGTGTATCACTCTGGAGGTCACCATTTAAAAGACATCATCTTTAAATCCTAATGGTACGAAATTTAATGGTACAAATATACATTTAAAAAAACCTAAATCTAGTTTTCTAATTTAGAAAAAATGTTATAGCCGAACCAAATAGGGTCTTTACTTTTGCGCCACCCAGTATAAGAAGGTACTCTAGCTAGAACGCGCGATTTCATTAAGTATACAGGACGGGACTTGAAACCGTGATCTGTCCAATTCAATGGAAACACTCAGATCAATTGGACTAGCCGTGGATGGCTGAAATTCGCATCTACTTATTTAGGGCAACAGAACTAATAGGTCCTCATTATATTAATAGGTTCCTACAAGAGTCTATACTCAATGAAAGTGCAGCGACCAGCTGCACAGCGGTGTCCTGCTCTTCCTCTACAACAGTCAAATGACTATAAACTTTTTGTTCATGTAGATAAAGTTCAAAACTATTTAAAAATATTTGGCCTCAAAATGACACTGCTGGCAGCTGCTTTTTCAGTGATGATTAACCATAAATCCTACCCAATTTACCTTTCTAACAGGAATGTGAGCTACCAGCTCGAAGTGCTTCACAAATTCTGCCAAGTAGGCAAACTCTGCCCTAGCTTTCGAAGTTTCCTTGAAGATTTTGATGGCATCTTCCAGGGATACATTGGCACCCAGCACCAGATTTTGATCAAAGTTATAACCCTTGAGCGATGCCACCGCACTTATATCGATCAGAACTCTGGGGTACTCGAAGGTTTCAACGATACCTGAAAATGATTTTAAAAGGTTATTATTAATTAGGAGTCATAATCGTTGGTCCAGACTCTTGTATAAAGCGTACATACAGTAGGTCACACATTTTTCATTTGTACTAGGGTCTACATGTTTCAGTTTACTACGATTCTGCAATTAATCTTTCGATTCTGCAACTTTTTTATATTTTTATACGTATCTGCTCTTGACCTGGCCTTTCCTCAAAAAGTCCTAGATTTTATTGACATCAATCGATAAGCCTATCGCGGTCCACTGCTGGAGATAGGCCTCTCCCAATGTTGGGAGGATTTGGCCTACCGTTTCCACACTGACCAGACACCCGTACAGGGTTTTATTTCGAATTTTCCTTTACTGCTTCCATGTCCATTCACCCTCACCTCTTAAATCTGTTTTGTCAATCTGCTTTCATCCATCCTCGAAATAAATCAAGATATAACTACAAGTGCAAAGATATCAAAACATACGTACCTTTACCAGTATTTCCGTCTACAAACATATAAGAATCCGTCCCTTGCTTCTTCAAAATATCAAATATATCATTCTCATCGAAGACCTTGAAAAATTTACAGTTTCCAAAGTCCAAAGCGATTGTATTATTAGGTTTATCTTCCTCTAGCAAACTCCAATCACTACATACACTACTAGTTGAACATATTGTATCACAATCTGACCCAGATTTCTCGCAAATACTGAGTTCTTCAATGTCTTTCACTCTTTGACATAATGTGGGAGAAGGATCGATGGCGAATGATTGGATAGTATCATAGATAGGTCTGAAGCCTGTACACCTGCAAGTGTTGCTGCCGAAAGATTTTTCTAGTTCTGCCATCGTGAGGTTTTTGTCTATCAAACTGTAAAGAGTAAAAACTAATACATATGTCTATCCTACAGTAACACTTCATTCCTGCGCCAGCGACTCTTATTCAAGTCTCCTTCTTGATTCTTTTTTCTGTCTAACGTCTGAACTCCGAGGGAAAAGACTGCACTAGGACAAGCCATAGTCGCTTGCTTTGGCTTGGCTTTGATATACGAGCTAATTGATGAATCAGTAGGTATATCATCAACTTGCAGATAGCTTGTACCCCGAATATCTTGGTGGGAATTGGGATCCAATGCACCTAATATTTATATGTTAAACAAAAATATTTTTAGTTGCAGCTGTCTTGATAACTTTTTATAAATGACGGTAGTTCAATGTTCTTATAGTAGTTTAAGTGAACTGTGGTACCCATCCACGTTATGTATACCTACAGTTAGAATTAGTTAGCAGAATTAATGAAATGTATTATGATGTTAATAATAATTTATATAACTGTATCTGTTCTAATATAAAATTGTAAAGTAGTCATGTTTGTACATTAATGTACTATATGTAATCAATTTCAGAATTTTGTTTTGTGCATCCGAAACGTCGGCAGAAATAGTTAGTAACATAACATAAACTCACGCCTATATCCCCGAAGGGGTAGGCAGAGGTGCTAGCACCCACATTTCGCCAGTTTATGTTTAGGTACCAATGTAATAGGTGGCGAGCCTATTGCCATTAACCGGCCACTTATAAAACCTGCGACAAATATACACATAACTGCGAAAAGCATCGAAAAGTCATTGGTGTGTGCCATGGTAAACCTGGAATCAAACCCGAGACCTCGTCTCAGCAGTCTGAATAGTAAGTTTCATGATTTAATCGCGTAAAGTGCCGATGCTTTGCATAATTATTAACATTTTGTTTTATTTCTTTTTTATTTTTTGTGATGGACTCAAAACTACTTGGTAAAAAAAAAGGTCTTAGTAAAATCCTACGTATGCTTGATCGCAATTGGTTGAGTAGAACCGGAGATATAATGACCAAAAGTCGCAATACATAACCGATATCCACGCGAGAGAAGCCGCGGATATCAAGTAAAGTAATATAGATTTCACTTACATTGGCCCATTATTGGCCTACCGTGTACTAGAATCAAAATTAAATAGTAAATTAGTTTTTTGTAATTGAACAGTTACTAGTGACTGTCATGTTTTTTAAACACGAGTGCAGAGTCATGTTTAAAATTATCAGTAACTAGTTCATTGAATATTCGAAAGTAGATTAGAGTATTTATTGCTTAAAGAAATACCTTTACTTTTTTAATACTGTTATAAAAAAGTAAAGTAGTTTTAACTGGAAGTTGACCCCAATTGAGTTGGGTATGTGTGTTTGTTTTACCACCTATAGAATGACTTTGTTCTAATGAATGGTTTGATATTATGTCCACAGCTACATTTTAACGGAGCGCACTGTGCGGTATAAAAAGAACTTCATCTCACACACGCTCAAGATATGGAATGAACTTCCCCCCGCTGTGGTTTATAACTACAATATATGGTTGTACAAGAAGGGCATAATTAGGTTCTTACAGGGTTGGCAGCACGAGTGTAACTCCCCTGATGTTACAATGTCAATAGGCCACCGTAACTACGAAAAACAAAATGGTAGTTTGAATATGAAAATACCGTACCTGGTTAGGTGCATGACCCACCCCGGAGTGCAGTACCCGCACTGAGAGCCATTGAATGCCGCTATACGCTTCTGTACTTCACTGTACCCATCCTTCCGATTGCCTAAGTATTCCACCGTCGTGATGTCCCAACCGTGGCACGAGAAGACCAGTACGAGACACTAAATAATGAAAGAACTGGCAATTAGAACATTAGATGTCTCCAGCTGATCCTGTTTTTGCTACTTATGGGTTTTCTATTTCAGGGATTCAGGGATATAAGTAATATAATGTAGGTATTATTGTTTCTGACCCGTGATTACCGGATATTCCACATTTGCCTAAGGAGAAGATATGGGAATTACTGAAAGTCTCGTATAGAAGGGTAGACCAATCCTGGTCGACGGTGTCCCCTCTGGAATAAGTAAGTAAGATCCCTAGCTAATTTGATTCTTTGGTTGGCACTCTCAATTTTGGAACCAAAAATGTTCTATGAAAAGTGAGTGCTGATGAGGTGAGGGTATGTGATGCGACCGGGAGTAACACAAAGATGATTGACATTTCAAGTCCCTACCGTTGGTCTACAATGGTAAGTCAGATTGAAAATATACCCACCGAGTTTACCGAGAATGTTTCAATTTTGCCGCTGGTGGGCCGCTTGGCGCGCACCATCACTATGCAGGACCCACAGCCACCTTCATGACACATAGCTTTGGTACCTGGCAGTGCCAAAGTGTACCGGATGTACGCATTGAGGCTCGTGTACCGGGGAAGACATTCGTCCACTAAATAAACAAAAATTAAATCTGTTAATACAAAAAGAAATCAAAATAA
The DNA here is from genome assembly GCA_963662185.1 of Eilema griseolum. Lineage (NCBI taxonomy): Eukaryota > Metazoa > Arthropoda > Insecta > Lepidoptera > Erebidae > Eilema > Eilema griseolum. Next base: position 10,069,733 of record OY759239.1, on the reverse strand, counting down.
ATAAATAAATTTATACCACTTGGTTAGCAGGCCCATCTGATGGAAAGTGGTTAAAGTAGCCTATGGACGTGTCACAATCGCGCTGCCAACCCTGTAAAAGACAAAGCAGGACTAGCTTTTGGTCTTCCCACTAACAGAGCAAAAACTCTCCAATATTCCTGGATATCAATCAATTAGCTTATTGCAGTCCACTGCTGGACATAGGCCTCTCCCAATTGCGGCCATTGCTGCCGATCCTTCGTCTTCCACATTCAGTAAATAGCAGTAACCTTTTCAAGGTTGACAGTCTTTTTGGCTAGGGGAGATTATAGGATATATATATTTTGATATATTCTACAGCGCCATCTAGATCCTAACTAAGCTTAGACCTATATTGGTTTCCAACTGCAGATTGACGGTAAACGCAATAGCGTAATTTGTCTCTCGAAGTCAAAGGGTCGAACGGTTGAGAAGGCCAGATCGCGAGAGATGGCCCTGAGTCGGCCGGGGTGCGAGGGATATGCCTGTCAATCTCACCTTCGGCAAGCAAAACGACCCACAGGCGGCGTGCGTTTTAGTCGGTTCGAGTCCGACATAACCTCTCCCTCCGGCTCCGGCGGGGAGGTATCGGTGGGGATTTTGCGCACGTAAAAAAAAAAGGGTCTAACGGCGTCACTCCCGTAAAAGCAAGATAAAACGAAATCCAAATTCAATAATGTTTTTGAAAACTTATAGAGAAAATAAAATGAAAATCTACGGAATGGTTTTCAGTTTATTTTCTGAACAAGTGGAATTCTATTCTGTGTACAAGATGAACTCATTGAATTACCTATGTTTAACTACACTTACCAAGTTAGAGTGCAGTTACTTATTACCATAAGCGATTTCACGCTAACTCACGCGTCCTCTGATGGGTAATTACCATAATATGATATTCCGCGACGGAGCCCCAGGTATTATACTTTGCTACCTATTATGCTAAGCATACGTACAGCCAGCAGAGAAACATTATAAACGGTGAAAGTACCTTATAATATGATATAAGGTACTTTCACCGTATACACTTATAGGGTATTTAGACAACTGTTCTGTCAACATTTCATGACACCTTCCTCTGTAGACCTTCACGCGCTGCACTCTGGGTTATGGAGACGGAGCGTACCTCTCCCGCAGGGGAGATGCTGCCGCTTTCGGTCAATTTTTAGATGACAGTCATCTAAAAATTGACCGAAAGCGGCAGCATTGGAGGATTTAAAAATGTGGGTTTTGCGCTGCAGTTTCTTTGGTAATTAAAACAGTATTCAGTACCTATAATATCGGAATTGAACGATACGCAAGTTTGTGGTTGTTATCATGTCAATTAAATTTGTTTGATGTCTACATTTTTCACTGCAATTAGTTTTTGTGGTGAAGGCGCACGATGTGCGGAACTGAAAGTGCTGATAAGGAAGGAGACCAATCGCATGGGGTTCCTATAGTTGGTCACCAGCCAGGTCGGGTCGAGGGACTGTTTCCTTCTCACAGTACATTGTGGATAACCTGCGGCAACATTTCTCTTCCTGTGAGGGTGAGACCTGAACCATGGTTTGCCACGAGGTAGCAAATCTTTATAAGAATCACTCCAGTCCCTCTTTCTGATGTCCAGTATTAGAATGAATGAATCTTGCAGCTGAATGGAACTTAAAAATTATGACGAACCCGTCAGATTTGGGGTAGCAGTTGGCCTCTGATATGTGCACAGGAGCTCATTGTGACATCAGAATGTGACGTCACAAGATCAAAGACGAACAAGATCTTTTTGTTGTCCCAGCTGTGGATCAGCTTCAGCTGGGACAAGAGTGGCTTTAACTCCCACCAGTCCCTGATGAGAGGACGGAATCCCAGTTCTCCTACAGTCGGTCAAACGGTGCAACCATGAAGCATAATTTGATGGGTCCCAGTTTTTTTTCTTCATCATGTTTTTTGTTCCTTCACTACATTTAATATTTGTACACTCTTGCTTACCCATCTTATGCCATGTCTTCCGTCTTATTTAGTATCCTTGTAGCATCGCGACAGCATAATTAATAGTTAAATAAAATTTAAAAACATTTTTATTCATTCATTATCTAAAATAGTACATGGGTTATTTTATTTGATGTTACCTTTTAAGCAAACATGCTTGTGATAGATAACCTCGCTATTAGTATGCTAACTGATTTCAATCGATTAAGTTAGGAAAAAAATTAAATGCCTTCAGGCGTGATTCAAACCCGCTATCTTTCCCTTACAGGGGGAATGTTCTGACCACTAAGCCACCGGTGATTTGAATAATTATAATATATATAGTATAATATATGTATAATATTTTTATTCTTAGTATGTATTATATGTATTTTTTCTGCTGTTGTACACTTGGTTTTTCTTTTATCATTTTTTTTTGCACTTTAAATCCCCAAAGGTTTGCTGGGAGAAAACTCAATATTGAGTTAAGCTCGCCATTGTACACCAAGATGTATTTGTGATTACCTGTTGATGTATTATTTTCTTGTGTACAATAAAGAATTAAAGAAGAATTAATAGTTTCGCCTATTTGATTCGCATTTATGTATGGTAATTTTTTTTTATTGCATAGGCACTGCACTAACTCACACAAATAACTTTTAGATAATATTATCAATAGTGCTGTTTCCTCTCTAATGTTAACAAAGTAGGTACAGTACCTTCCTAGTGCTACCTATGTTAAACGTACTCCTTATATTGTCTTTCATTGTTACACAAAATAGGTAGTGCCGGTGGTAGTTGGTGACACGTATCTTGACCCAAATAACGTCACAAAAATACACGACGGTATTGCCGTCCAATTGAACAGTCTGACTGGGGAAGTACCTCCGCCCTACAGGATACCGCGGCCATAATAACTTCGTGTTGTGCTCACAGCGGTGAGTAGGGTAGCCAGAGCTCACTGAAAAGTTTGTGCTGTCAGTGGGAAGACTAAGGCTTGTTGTGCTTTGTCTACACTGTTCTACACTGATGACACAGAAACTCTATGCTGGGTCAGCAGCGCGAGTGTGACTCCTCTGGTGTTACACACGTCCATAGACCACGGTAACCACTTTCCATCAGGTGGGCCGTCTGATGATCTGCTACCTAAGTAGTATAAATGTATCTTTTGAGGATAGCACGAGGTGCTACGGGGTATGGCGTAGGTGATAATAAAAGAGTCATATTATCTTAATACATACATACAAACATATAATCACGCCTTTATCCCCGGAGGGTTAGGCAGAGGTGAATTATCACCCACATTTCACCAATAATTGTATTCGGTCCCACGTAATAGGTGGTGAGTCTATTGCCGTATTTCGGGCACCTTTTTTGACTCGAGCCATGCATATGAGGCTGAGTCTGGGCTGTATATATCTGTCCGATGTTAAACAGCCCTATCGCTTAGTCGCCTTGTACGACACCACATGGGGTGGTCCAAATTATACTCTGCCGGGAACCACATCTTAATAATGTAGCTAAATGCGAATACTGAATCATAGAAATAAAGAAAAGAAACGATAAATAAAACGTTTATGCGACTGTTGTGCTTGATTTTTAAAAAACAATTTGGCGGAAGCGGAAATCAGCGCAAAATGTAAAAACATAATATTATTTTAAGGATTCTTGTAGCTATCCCTAATTTCTATTGCACTCGTACATAGGTACCTTGTATATGTATATTTGAGTAAAACTTTATTTAAAAAAATTTAAGATGATTGAGGAAATTTCTGTGCAGCCGTATTATTTTTAATTTATTATTGTATAAAACCATTTATTTTTGAATTGAATTTAAATAACATGTAAACTAAAGTAATAAGATTTAGACTAATATTTACAAGAATAAGTCACACTCGCGCTGCTGACCCAGCACAGAGTTTCTGTGCCATCAGTGTAGAAGACAAAGCAGGACAAGCCTTTAGTCTTCCTAGAAAGTTTTTAAATTGCATTCTTGCATATTGTTTTTTTTTTCGTTTGTACATATATATTATAACTGAACTTGTTAAATAAAATTTTGTATGTAAAATGTCAATTTGTAAATAACTAAAATTATTCACTTACATTTAATGCAAACCTTAAAAAACGTTTCAACGATATCCTACCTTGACATTTTTTGCCGTTGACAGTAAATTCAATTTTATATGGCATATCGGCATATCATACACAGCACTCACTACCAATGAACTTACAATTATTAGAAGAACGCTTCACGATCGCACGCTTTATATAAGCATTGGTACTGTCGCGAGCACAACTATATTGCTCTCGGAAAATCGGCAGTTTAGTAGAAGACCCGACTTCTGTAATAACCTAATATGATTGTAACGATTTAGGTCATATTAAGTCATAAAACGGGATTTTCAGCAAAACGATAAGTTTTATCATATAAATGTCTTAGACAAAGTTAAAGATCATGCTATTTTCTATTAAAATTGGTCAAGTGGAATTCGGGCTCGTGCACTAAGAGTTCCGTACGTAACTTAATTGAGGTACGAACAAGTGCTACGTAAACGGTAATTTACGGGTACTTCCCGTTGAACTATAATCCAGTTAAAATAGAATTGAGTACTTGTATAAATAGAGTTGAAAATCGGTGGAGGTCTTAAATACACCATAATACAAAAAAATATCAAAAGTTCCCATTGATTGTACTTGTGCATTTTTTTTATTCAAGGTCAAAGGTCAAAATTGCATTCTCGCTTTTTTCTCGTAAACAGCAAGTGCTATCGCAAAAATACGCTGGACATAGTTGTAGATCACGTAATTACCTACGAAATTGGTCTTGCACTTTTTCTTGTACAGATCACTATTTCGGAGATATCACGCAGTAGAGACTGCCAAAATTTAAAGTTTATAGGACCAGCGGTTTAGACCCTGCGTTGATGAATGATGAATGATTTGGCCGCCTTGTCTCCAACTACTCTCCTCTAATTTAGATAAAAGATGCCTTTCGCAAGCCTATTCTCCATCATGGGTGATACGTACGATACACCACCGAAATTGCAATATCTTAATTACAAACCCAATTGTATAGTTGATACGCCATCGCCGCTCTAGTTAAAATAAAAGTGTTTGTAATAATTAATTTTGAATATTATTTCGGTAAACAGGAACTTGAATGTTATACGAATCAGTTTTTTATCAGTTAATTAAATTTACATAAACATGTAGTGACTTTAAATTATCAAGTACTTTATTTACAGAAAAGATTTACCATCAACAAAAACCGCTGTTTTTGTGTAATATTTAAACTCCAAGAGCATTTTATGTTTGCGTTATCTTTTAACTATGTAACTAAAAGTATATCATGTTGATAAATGAATTTGCTTTGAAAACATGTAATCTAATATGTTTATAATTTTTTTATAGCTATTACAAAAGTTTTACGAGACACTCTTAATTCTTTTTTGTTGAACGTAGGCTAATATACTTAATGGAGTACTATTTTTTTTGTGTTTAATACTCGGCCAATTTTAATATCAGAATGTATAAATTATATTAGTAATTTCTCAAAAAATCTAAGTCTAAAATTTTGTTGTAAAAAGCATCCTTGGTGGGTACTCTCCGCTTCTCTCGTTTTAAAATTAGTTACATATTAATTTAATCGCATTGTTTTTATTATCTTATATACTATACTAACTAAACACCTCAACAAAGTCTAGGGAACAAGATGACCACAATTTTTTTTTTTCGTGTAAATCTTGTTTTGCAAATAACTGGCAGCAAATAAATAAAAATAGAATAAAGTAGAGTACAGAGTTGTTCGAAATTTAAAAATAAATTTAAATAAGTAATGATTTTCGAATATGGAGGGAAAACTTTTAAAAGTATTTAATTGTGCAGTTTCTCTGAGGCAAAATATTTTTTTTTATTTTTATTGTAAGTAACGTTTATTATCAATAATACGTCTTTTACGTATGGTTTGTGCATTTTTGTGACTGTAGTCATCATGTCACGTCGTCATTTAAGTCGCGAAGAGATGTTAAGGGCTGTTGGTATGCTGCAAGCTGGACGAACTCAACGCGACGTAGCGGATGCTGTCAACACCCAACCAAGCGTAATTTGCAGATTATGGGCACGCTACAGGTCTACAGGGGATGTTGCCGAACGTCACAGGGGACGAAATAGGGTTACTACCCCGTGACAAGATCGTTTCTTGCAAAATTCCGCAAGGCGGCAACCCACGATTACTGCTCGTCAGTTGGTCGCAGGCCTCCAGTCTCAGCATCAAGTGGTTATTAGCGATCACACTGTCAGAAGAAGACTACACGAAGCCAATCTTTATGCTCGCAGACCGCTTAGGGTTCCAGCTCTTCGACGTGGAAATCGAGGTCGTCGCTTATTGTGGGCTAACGCACATTTACAGTGGACCGACCATCAATGGGCACGGGTTCTGTTTTCCGACGAATCTTGCTTCGGTTTTCATCCTGATTCGAGAAGAGTGCGTATATGGCGAGTTCCTGGACGTCGGAGTCGTCTCCAGAATCCGCAAGAAGTTCATCCTTACCAAGGTGGAACAATCATGGTATGGGCTGGAATTCGCCTTGGTGGAAGGACCGACCTCGTTTGGATACGGGGCAATTTGAATGCAAACCAATACATTCAGGAAGTTATACACGCCATGGTAATCCCTCATCGACAGCAGTTCGGTCAAGATTTTATGTTCATGCAAGATAATGCACGGTCACACACCGCGAGGGTAGTTGGCAATGCGTTAAGCGAGCACAATATGACGACGTTGGAATGGCCTGCTCAGTCTGCCGACCTCAATCCCATAGAGCATGCCTGGGATTTGCTTGGGAGAAGAGCTTTCAGTGATTCTTTGGAAAATCTGAACACTGAAGAACAACTTTTTTTACACCTTCGCAGTGTATGGAGCCATATTCCACAGACGATGATTGACAATCTCATACTAAGTATGCCACGCCGTTGTCGAGCTGTTGCTAATGCTTTAGGAGGTCCTACAGATTATTAAAAACGTTTAAAGTACGGTTAATTACTGTATTTCTTACTACCTCGTTATTTTTGTGCCTAATCATAGAAGGTTGTAATACTCAATATTGGCACTATTCAATTCTTTCTTAAAAAAAAAAAATTGGTATGAAAATGTTTTTATTAAAATTAAAATTAAAAACGGTATAAAAATACCCTTCTATTGATATAAAACACTCACTATTACAAGAAAGGGTTTTTAAATAAAAACTAGAAATGTCCTTGTTCCCTAGACTTTGTTGATGTGTGTAGTAGTACCTACCTATTGAGTACCAAAATTGATATTACTGAACGAACCAGTTTCCTAAACTAAGGTGGTTATCTTTTCGGCACTGTTGATAAACAGAAATTTATTGGTAATTGAAGTTTTTATTAGGCTGCTGGGCTTGATATTTTTATTTAACTAACTAGGTAGGAGCTGATGCCCTTGGCTCTTCTCCCGGGAAATTTTAATCCCGTTTCCACTACTCATGGGTATCTATTCCCGGGATAAAAATTAGAATATGTATTATTCCAAACTATGATAGTACTTCCTATACCAAATTTCAGTCAAATCCATTTAGCCGTTAGAGAGTTTTATAATATAACTAGCGGACGCCCGCTGCTTCACCTGATTCCCGCGGGAAAAAATTCTGGGATAACCTATGTTATACCTTGTTACATCAGCTATCCGCCAGTAAAAGCCATGTTATAATCGGTCCAACTATTCCAGATATTGGCCTGAACAAACAGAGATACAGACAAACAAAAATTGAAAAATAAAAATTTTGATGTACCGTATATATATTCATATGCATGTTTTTTTTTTTTTTTTTTTTTATATAGGACACGTCAATTGGCCTTCGCCTTGCCTGATGGTAAGCTGAAGGCAAAGTCCCAGAAAAGAGGGTCACCATTACCTACACATACCGTGTGACAATGGTGACACAGCTTGACGGCCTCATCATATGCTTTTTCACGCCCCGCTTAAAGGACCCGGGACTGTAGGAAGAAGGAAACACGTGAGCTGGTAATGAATTCCAGGCCTTAATGGTGCGACAGAGGAAAGAGTCTCCGAATCGCTTGGTTCTTGATCGGATGTTTTGCACCGTGTGCGGATGACATCTAAGACCTGCACGCGTTGTCCTGTGTAGGAAAGGGGAGGGTGGGACTAATTGGAAGAGCTCATTTGAACACTCCTCATGGTACAGACGGTAAAATACAGCCATGGACGCAACATCTCTACGCAGCTGTAAAGGTTCTAGGGTGTTCGTGATCTCGGGATTCCCAATGATGCGGACCGCACGTCGCTGCAACCTGTCGAGAGCATCTAGTAAGTACTTTGCTGAACCATCCCAGAGATGCGAGCAGTACTCCACACAGGAGCGAATTTGTGTCTTGTATAGAAGACACCGCTGCTCCGGCGTGAAAAATCGTCTCACTCTGTTCAGGACTCCGAGTTTTCGTGAGGCTGTTTTGATGATACTTTCGATGTAGTTTTTGTTATTCAGGTTACAGCGAACATCCATACCTAGGATATTGAGATTGTCCTGCAGTGGCAGTGGCGTGCTCTGAAGAGTGGGGAGGGGAAGGAAAGAAGATACTTTTGCTAAACGCACGTGCCTGCGTCTTCTTGGCATTGAACTCAACCAGGTTCACAGAGCCCCATCGAGAAATGTGATTCAGGATCCCGTCAAGCTCAGTGACAAGAAGCTGCCTTTTCTCCGCGATATCTGACTGCTTGGCCGCAGGATGTCCATGATAACTCCCATGTAAAGTGCTATCGTCTGCATAACAATGAACATTGCCGGTAGACAGCATGTCATTGATATGCAGAAGAAAGAGAGTGGGTGATAAGACGGACCCCTGGGGCACGCCAGCATTAACCTGCAGAAACTCCGAAGCTCGTCCGTCACAAAGGACGCGAATACGGCGCCCCTGCAGGAAGCTAGCAACCCAATTGCACAGCCTAGAAGGCAGACCAAAGGCAGGTAGCTTGGAAAGAAGCGATTTGTGCCAGACTCTATCGAAAGCTTTGGCGATGTCAAGACTAATTGCCAGTGACTCGCCGTGCTTGTCCATAGCCTCACCCCAAAGATGGGTAACGTATGCTAGAAGATCACCCGATGACCGTTTCGGTCTGAAGCCATATTACCGGTCATTAATTAAGGAGTGATCCTCTAGGTGCCGCATGAGCTGTTTGTTAATTATGCGCTCGAACACTTTGCACAGCACTGAGGTGACGGCTATGGGTTGATAGTTGGCTGGCTCCGAGCGATCCCCCTTCTTGGGAATCGGCTGAACATTCGCCTCTTTCCAAGGCAAAGGCACTTTTTTTTTTTTTTTTTTTTTTACGTGCGCAAAATCCCCACGGATACCTCCCCACCGGAGCCGGCGAAGGAGGTGATGTCGGACTCGAACCGACTAAAACGCACGCCGCCTGTGGGTCGCTTTGGTTGCCGAAGGTGAGGTTGACAGGCATATCCCTCGCACCCCGGCCGACCCAGGGCCATCTCTCACGATCTGGCCCTCTTCTCGGGTGTGGGGACTACAGAGTCCCCAACTCGTCCCCGGAAACGGGGAGGCGCGCCACGCGCGCCACCGCCGCGGCCTGCTTCTGCCAGGGTGACAGGCGGCTCCACCTGTCACCCCCAGGCCGGCGCTCATGGGGAGCGGAGGTCGTTCATCGACCTCCGACGCCCGAGTTGCCTTCGTGCGCGGGCAGCTTGGCTTGCGATCCTTCGTCGCTCCCGCTGCCGCTCCCGCCCCGCCTCCTCCTTCACGAGCATTACTTGCTCGCAGAAGGAGGCGCCGGCCGCCCACGCAAAGGCAAAGGCACTGTACCCGAACTGTAGGATAGCCGGTACAGGCGCGTAAGCATTGGAGACAACTCCGCTGCACATTTTTTCAAAACTACCGCTGGAATACCATCCGGACCACTGGCTTTCCGGACATCGAGTGATTGCAGCACTGCACGGACATCGCGTTGCCTGATATGGATATCAGGCATCGCGTGGTCACTGTCGGGTAGTGTTGGTGGCTGCGTACCACAATCATCGATTCGGGAGTTGGCCGCAAAGAGATTAGCCAGCAGATTTGCCTTCTCTTGCGGCTCATGGGCCAGGGATCCATCAGGGTTACGCAGCGGAGGCAGCGAAGGCTGACAGAAGTTGGCTTGCACTGTAGTAAAAAGCGGTCAGTTCAATATTACAAACAGATACTCCAATTTTATTTATAAATACATACATACGTATAATCACGCCTTTATCCCTGGAGGGTTAGGCAGAGGTGAATTAACACCCACATTTTACCAATAATTGTATTCGGTCCCACGTAATAGGGGGTGAGCATATTGCCGAATACTGGGCACTATTGTTGACTCGCGCCATGCATCTGAGGCTGAGTCTGGGCTATATATATCTGTCTTATGTTAAACAGCCCTATCCCTTAGCCGCCTTGTACGACACCACTTGGGAAGATATGGGGTGGCATCTATTCAGGCAGTTCTACTACTACGCGATAATTATTTTTTTAATCCATGAATATGCTTTAGAAGTTTGCCACTACGCACTAGGTCAGAAATGGACGCAACTCATAACCGGGACCCATCTCTTCTAATTTTGTGAGGAAGCCTGTACTCGACGGCCATATACGGTTTATCGAGCACGTAAACGAATCTTATTGATTCTTATAGAACGCATGCGCGGACACAGACCATCTGATTCTGATTGCTCCATCTTACATGACAGCGCGATTTCTGATTTGTCGCATGCGCGAAAATACCGTTCAGAGTGTCGACCGCCTGTCAAAATCAACAGTCGCCAAGGGATATGCTCTAGGCAAAGTTACACCCCGGCTGAAGATACGAGACGGCGTGCGGTTTTAGCCGGTGCGAGTTCCATATAACCACCCCTGATGGCCGACCGGAGTGGTATCCGAGGGGACGGCCGCATTAAGATAAGATAAGATTCATTTATTTGTAAGAATATTGTATAAAAGTTGTTACAGAGTTGGTTGTACATAATATTCTGCTGTCTCCAGCGTACAAATATTGAAAGGGAGTAATACAAATTTAAATAATATCAGCATACAATTAATAATAATTCCTCGTTTAAATGATATAGTCATAATAGAAGTTATATAATTACAAAATGTCAAATCATAAGTTATACAAGTCAAGGTTCACAGAATAAGTCAATTTTAGACTCAAAACGTTCGCTTAGGAAGTCTTTCGTGGAATAATAACATTTAGACAGGAGAAATTGGAATAGTTTATATTTATTTATCGGAATTCCACGTGGTCCGAGCCGCGGGCAACAGCTGTGTATACCTAATCACATTTTGTTCAAAAAAAACTGTAAGTAAAGGCTAGACAGCGGCAAAACCTTTTCACTGGTCTTGATTCATTGGAATTTGAAAGATTAAGTTCCACAATGCTGCCCTGCAGTTTTACATGTACGCAGACATTGCAATGTGCCATGTTTGAACAGCGTGTGCATTAATTCTTATACTCCATTCGGTTACGTATTTACTAGTAAATAAACGTCTTGATGTGTCTTTTTAATATTGTTTATTTACTAGTATATAAACGTAAACACTTGTCTTGACGTGTCTTTTTAATATTGTTTATTTGAAAACTCAGTTAATAAATAATTTTCTGTTTAGAAACTTATTTTGAAGACTCAAAACCGGAATTCAACCACTAGTTAGTCAGTTAATTCAGCCTAGTTTATCGGTTTAAAACTTGTTTTTATAAAAATTCGCTAATAAATAGTTTACTTTAAGTTAAGTATCTACGTAACCGAATGAAGTAGATATATATATGTATTTGCATAAAACGATTTTAATACGAACATAATTACATCATTATTTTTAATCGCATTACAAAGGAAACTTCTTTAATGATCCGTACATGCGTGATAAATTAAACATGTTATAAGTTGTTTATTTCAACACGCATGTACGAAATAGTAATATATCATCATTATCTGTGCATTTGACTGGTCTAACAGTCTAAGTTCGATATTTAACGTGAAGCGACTGTCATCTGACCTCCACAACCGCGATATCGAAGTTTTGTAGTTAGACTAATCTATCATTTTAGGAATCTAACTACCAGTAACGACCAGGAGCAACCGGGACCGACGTGATATGATAATCCTATCCTATAAGGAAGCCGCGTGGTTCCCGGCAGAGTAGATTTTGGACCAGCCCATCTCTTCCCATGAGGTGTCGTACAAGGCGACTAAGGGATAGGGCTGTTTAACATCACACAGATATATACAGCCCAGACTCAGCCTCAGATGCATAGCTTGAGTCAACGATAGTACCCAGAAGACGTGATTTTATGTATGTATGTATGTGTATGTATAAGGACTTTCTAGCAAGTATACTTAGGTACTGTATGTTTGTAGTTTGGTGTATTTCAACTTAAATAATAAATAATTCAAAATTATTAACTTAAGGGGCTCCTATACATCCTGTAGATATGGTTGTAGACTTTGTCTTTGGGATGTCAGATGGTAGTCCCATATCTAAAGGCCACACACAATTACGACCTTGGGTTTCAATTCTTTTAAGATAAGTTTATTATCCCCATGGAGTGGGAACTACGTACACACATATAATCACGCCTTTATCCCCGGAGGTTTAGGCAGAGATGAATTAAAACCCACATTTCACAAATCATTGAATTCAGTCCTATGTATTAGGGGGTGAGCCTATTGCCGTCTTCCGGGCACTATTGTTGGCTCAAGTCATGCATCTGAGGCTGAGTCTGGGCTACATATATCTATTTAATGTTAAACAGCCCTATCCCTTAGTCGCCATGTACGACACTGCATGGGAAGAGGTTGTATGCTCCAAATTCCACTCTGCCGGGAACCAATCGACTATGCCGGAACCCACGCGCCTTCAATTTAAATTACCCATTGAAATAAAACCATTTTATAACAGATTCTCTCGTGATTTATTTGACAGCAGCCACGGTCGTGGAGTCATGCAAACGCCACTAAATTCCTTCCCCATTTAATGTGGAAGTAAAATATTCACTAAGTGTTGTTAGAATTACTATTATTTACTCTGTGTAGTACCATTATATATTCTGTGCTAGGAGTGACAAATATTAGGTATTTACCTATGAAATTGCCGAAATTTTCTTACAGATTCATGAGTTCGTTATTCCTGTAATTTAATAGCTATTTCCATTATTTATATTTTGTTTGAAAGTTGATTTCAAGATTTTACAACTCTGTATTAAATTTTGTTTTTATTGGCTGCTTGATAAATTTAATTCGATCTTCAAAAACAGTACTTCCTAAATGCATTTTGATGATAAATTTCGTATTACTTTTTTACAGCTGTCACTTTTCAAAAATGTAATAAAAGTGTTTATTAGCTTAATGTTGGCTCATTCATTTGGAATTGTCATTCCTATAAAAATGCAAAAATGTTCGTATGTAACGACCTATTACAGTATTTAAACACGAAGGCGGTCGCTGATAGTTGATTCCAAGGTAATTTGTCTTATGGATGACGCTAGGTCACTTTAGTACCCATTTTATTTAAAAGTCTAGATTGGAGTTTAATATAACTATAAAAGACATTTTATTGACGATGATAATAGCTGCAATTCTATTGTCTAAGAATAATTTAACTCCGTTACTACACGACAGGTCCTAGGCCCAGTCCTGCGGGTGACAGGTAAGGCCGTCAGTCACCGTTTTCGGAGAATAATGGTCACGCTTGGGCTCTAAAGGGCAAACTTTGGATGTGATTAACTAATTTTCTACGATTTTTACTTAATCCATAAAATTTTGTTGAATCCATTTTTACATGTTTTACTAGGTAATACATATTATGTATTTAGAAGAGGGCCACATCGAGAGAGATGGCCCTGGGTCGGCTGGGGTGCGAGGGATATGCCTGTCAACCTCACCATCGGCAACCAAAGCGGGGTCGCTTTGGGGTCGCCTGTGGGTACAGGCGGCGTGCGTTTTAGTCGGTTCGAGTCCGACATAACCTCCTCCACCGGCTCCGGTGGGGAGGTATCCGTGGGGATTTTGCGCACGTAAAAAAAAAAAGTACATAATTATGTATATGAGTATGGTCCACAGGAAAAGTAGCTGACTGAAAATTGAATGTCAAATATTCTTTTTTTATATAGATATAGGACACGTCTATTAGACTTCACCTCGCCTGATGGTAATCTGAAGGCAAAGTCTCAGGCAAGAGGGTCATCATTATATACACAACCATGTTACAATGGTGGTCGCCTAAAGTACCCACCTATTTTTTAAACTACTTAAGTGGCAGATAAGTTGCTCTCTGAGGGAATTCACAGATACCGCTTTAACAATTATATGCTATAAGTAAAGATGTAATTAAATTGCCTACTCTGTTGTATTAGGGTAACCTGTAAAAATAGATGTAGATGAGAGAATAAATAAATAAATAAATAAATAAATAAGCACCCGGCCCACCTGATGGAAAGCGGTTACCGAGGCCTATGGACTTGTACAAGACCAGGTTAGTCACACTCGCGCTGCCGACCCTGTAAGCACAGAGAGTTTGTGTGCCGTCAGTGTAGAAGACGAAGCTTTTGGTCTTCCCACTGGCAGTAAGAAAACTCTCCAATGAGCTCTGGTTGCCCTACTCACCGCCGGGTACATAACACGAGGTTATAATGGCCGCGGTATTCTATAGGGGGGAGGTACTTCCCCAGTCGGACTACTCAGTTGGACGTAAATACCGTCTTGATATACCTGCCTAACCTAAATTGCCTAATTGACCGCTGATTTGGCTGATGGTAAGGCTTTATGATCTAAAAATTTATTATATGAATATTTATCATATTTTATATATGTATAGGTATGTGTATTTATATAAATGTAATATAATTTTTCAGGACATTTGTACACCTCTTAACTGCCCATGCATGATTCCAATGCACAAACTCCATTGCCACATGTTTTTTTTTTAATCTTAATTTTAATTAGGGATTTTTATCCATAAAGGATATGCCAATCCCATCGTACCTTTCGATATTATACAGGACAACAATAATTTATTAAAGTGGGTAAACACATAAGATGCATCAATTCACTGCTGAACCACCAGAGCCAAACGACATAATTTCATAGCCTCTTCAGATTTAGGTCTTGCTAAGATCGTTTGAATGAGACCTATATCCTGTCTATTTAGATTTAGTTCGGTCAGCAGTGAATCGCGTTCGTCCATATTCCGAACACATTCCATCAGCAAATGTTGTATATCTTCAATTGTATTGCAAACAAAACAATTGGGTGAATTTTTTTTTTTATTAGGTATGCGAACTTTGCCGATGGGAGATGTCCAGATCTGATCCTTAGTGCTATCTTTACATAATTTCTAGGTAATCTAGAATCATCGAACCAGGGTGTACGAGGTAGCTTACTCTGTATGGTCTTATACCATATGCCCTAATGCACAGATTTAATCTCAAAAATCTTATCCCATTCATCATAGCATAGTTTTTTATATTTAGGTTCTAATTCCCAGTAATCAGGTGAATAGTTTATCAAATTGCCATCTGTTGCTGCCAGTTTAGCAATACGGTCAGCTTCCTCATTTCCCTTAGGCCAATATGTCCTGGAACCCACTGCAATACTTTTAACAAAAGTGCAAGGATTGCCACATGTTGTCTGTAAGAAATCGCGCCTAGCGATAAGACCGCTGTTTGTACTACCTCATAATTTGTAAATTGTAATGTCATCATCATCATAAACTCACGCCTATATCCCCGAAGGGGTAGGCAGAGGTGCTATATAGCTAGCACCCATATTTTCGCTACATAAAATATAATAAATTGCACAAGGTGTTGGTTTGCGTTCACTTTGGGCAAATAACAGCATCTTGTCTTTACCTTTGTCGGAAGACACTAAAGTTCTGTACAAAATTGTTAACATAGGTTTAAAATATAGAAATGATTAGTTTTAAATGATTATCGTAATTAGTAGTTCCACATGGGGGTGACATGGTCACTGCGTGATTAAGCCCTCACCACACAAATTAATGTTTTTGTATATATTGTTTACAAAGAATATTGTATTGTTCTAGTTGCACCAAAATTCAGGCTTTTTTTTTTACGTGCGCAAAATCCCCACGGATACCTCCCCACCCGAGCCGGTGGAGGAGGTTGTGTCGGACTCGAACCGACTAAAACGCACGCCGCCTGTGGGTCGTTTTGGTTGCCGAAGGTGAGGTTGACAGGCATATCCCTCGCACCCCGGCCGACACAGGGCCATCTCTCACGATCTGGCCCTCTTCTCGGGTGTGGGGACTGCAGAGTCCCCAACTCGTCCCCGGAAACGAGGAGGCGCGCCAGATGCGCCACCGCCGCGGTCTGCTTCTGCCAGGGTGACAGGCGTCTCCACCTGTCACCCCCAGGCCGGCGCTCATGGGGGGCGGAGGTCGTTCATCGACCTCCGATGCCCGAGTTGCCTTCGTACGCGGGCAGCTTGGCTTGCGATCCTTCGTCGCTCCCGCTGCCGCTCCCGCCCCGCCTCCTCCTTCACGAGCATTACTTACTCGCAGAAGGAGGCGCCGGCCGCCCACGCATCCGCGCAGCGGACCATCGCCGCGAGCAAGGTGGAGAGCGTGAGAACTCTCACTCCCAGGGCCGCCACAAGTTCCCGTCTCGGCGTTTCCCACGCCGGACACTCGGTGAGCGTGTGCGGCCCTGAGTCCTCGCTTGCGTCGCAGTGATGGCACTCGGACGTTGGCTCTTTCTCCATCCGACGCAGATACTTCCCGAAGCACCCGTGCTCGGTGATCATCTGCGTCAGACGGTACGAGAGGCTGCCGTGTGGCCTCTCTAGCCACTCCTCCATGATGGGTCTTACCGCCGATACTACGGCGCGCCCTGCGCCTGGTCGCCCAAGTCGTAGCTCCCATTCCGCCACCATTTCCCTGTGGAGCCGGGATCTCACAGCCCGAATTTCTTCGGGCTCGGGATCGTGACCCCGCTCCCGCGCCGCCTTTCGGAACCGGACCAAAATTCAGGCTTCACAAAGGTGGTGATTCGTTTGTAAGCAGCTGTATAAAAATATTAAATAAAATTCCTCACGATTTGATTAACATGCCATTAAATAAATTTAAAACAGAAGTGAAAATTTTTTTTTAAGGAATAATGGTTACTATGAAGTAGATGAGTATCTTGATGATGTAAATGCGTGGTCAACATAAGTCTCTTGATTGCTCGTACAAAATAAAGATAATCTAGTTCTAATATAGTTCTCTGAGTTTAGTATCTCCTCAGTAGTACTAACCTACCGAACCAGCGAAATAATCATTTTCCAATGGTCTATTTTTACATTATTTAATATTATAATTTTTATATTAATTCTTGACATACCTAGGTTATTGTAAAATTTTTATGTTCATATGTGCTCTTTGTGTGCCATAGCTGAATAAATGAAATTGATTCTTTGATTGATTGTTTGATAGTATTGTAAAACTTTGTCAAAAGTATCAGATAGTGTTTGAAATCATGAATTGATGATTATTAAGTGTACTGACAGATCGATGAAATTTTGTTTTATTTTTTGTCTTGAATACCGTCCCTTTCACGTCTTGTATGACGTCATTGATATGTATTTTGTTTTAGAATTCTACATTTCACGGAATCTACTAATCTGTAGACTGTACCTATTAACTATTTTCTGTTTATTTACCTATTTTATTTTGTTATATTTTTCGTCTATCTTGTCAAATGTTTGATATCTATGTAAATTAAACAAATTTCCGAATGTAATTAAGATACTAATACCTAAAAACAAAATAAAAGTTTCAAACTTTTTAATTTACCTACTTTGTGTTACTTAAATGTTATTTACCTGGCAATAATTGTGTTTACGCAACCGAGACACTAGATTGATATTTGAATCTGTTGCATATATGAATACTGAATTAATTTAATAGATACGAATGTACACGTCACTATTAATTGCACTGCTCTGCATTCGTACCGAATAGAAAGGAGGTGAATAGAGACAAAATGGTCGCTAGAATTTTTAATTAATTTCTTTTAAAAAATTACCACCTGCCCCGATTCTGCAAATTTTATGTCATATTATAATAAGTTTATTTTTAACACAATACTTTATGACCGCTAGAGAGCGCAACATTACATTTAGTGACACGTCATATAGATTATAACCAGCGGACAACCAAGACACTTCTAACGATCCCTCATTTGTCCAGTTCTAATATATTATATAATAATTCATATTACATACCACTGACACTGCAAACAATGCCATTTAGTTAATTAATTTTAGACCTTACTGCTATGTAGTTAGAGTCCTAAATTAAATGGCATCTTGTAGAGCGAATGAAAAGATGTTTCATTTAATTTTGAACTTTAAGTCTATAAAAAAAAGTATACAATTTTGTGAGTAGGTATTAGAGCGGATATTTGCGTACAAAAAACTAAGGTTAGTGACATAAAACAGGCACAGGAGGTTCTAATACCTACTCACGTATAAACATGGTAATACCCATGCACCAATATCTATAAAAAAATAAACAATTTTGATAGTGAACGTCAAATGGGTTATTAACTGTGTCGTAATTGATGTGTAACGTGACTTAGAAGTAAGAAACCTACTTCAGTAATATTTAAAATCATTAAAACACAAAGGGTCTTCTACTATTTAGATTTAGAAAAAACATACCGAGCAAAAAACAAATCTGCGCTCTCAATGACACCCGGGAACCTTGCTATAAGTATGCCATTGGTTAGTATTGACGCGCTATTAAAAAAAAAGAAGATTAAATCTATATAGGTACCACCTTCTACCAAATATTAGATTAAACATACCAATATCACAATAATACTTTATGTAGGTAAACACTAAACTTATAGATAATGAGTAAGTAACAAATTAGATGAATTTATTTATGTGGTTGAAATCTTTCTATAAATTAAGCTTTTAACTAAACACGAGAAAATTAAGTAGGTTAATGAACACATAATTAACGATTTTAATAATACTTAGAGACAATAACAAAAAATATTATCAAAAAATATAAATTAATTTAAAATTCAAATATCATAACTGCCGAAGGTATCTATCGTTAATCAAAATTATGTGAGAACAGTTTATGTACTAAGTATATTAAAAAACAACAATGGGAAATAATAATATTAATAATCTACCTACCTCGGCATATATTTCCGTTGACGGTAAACTCAATTACTGACATGTTTCGCACGGCACTGTCAACGTAAAACAAGCCTATGACCATCTTTAATATCTAGTAGCCGGCATCTACCACTCGTTGAGTCGCTACACATCTTAAGCCGTCTGTACACATTGGTTCAACATGTTGGGACAAGGTATAATCGACAACTTGAGATATGAAGTTGTATGAACCTTTTGATCAAATGTTGGGAGCAGATACCGATAAATTTTTGGCGTTTAGATGAGACAACATATACTGTCATAGCGTCGATGAGAGCCGGTAGTAGGATGAATATAGGTAGTTGGGTGGGATCCTACTAAATGGGTACGTTTATACTTTGAATCTAGGCATATCCAGGTACTTCCAGAGTTGCTCATGGCAAGGTAGTAACCGAGGAGGTTAATTAGCACATTATCTTGATGGGTGACAATTCTCAAGACATTGAAGAACCTCCACGCCTCGAGTTTGCTGGAAGAGAACTCAACTTTGAGTTACGGTCGCCTTTGTACATTACTTCTCATCTTTTTGTATAAATGTAATATATGTGTATAATAACTAAACTAAAATAAACAAATAAATAAACACGTTTAGCTGTAGTTCCCAGTTGCCATACGAATATCTACTTCGTTATGGATAGTTGAAGCCCTAAAAAGTTCGATAACTGGTCTAATTACAGAACTTCGTTATCGCCGAGCTTGATGAGCTTGTGACGTTCAGACAGAAAATTTCAAAGTTCATGCGCGTCGTAATTAAAACTGGAAAAAGCAAACTCAGAGATGCGACCGAGACTAACGCTAGAATAATGATGAATGTGGCATATCTACTTAAAATATTATCAGAATATTGAACTACCAACATGTGCATAACTTTTCTGTAGACAGAAATTGACAGAATAAATAATAGTACTACGTATTATGTATGTGGTATTGATGTAAATGTTAAGCCATTGTGTACAGCCGGCTTTTAAGAAACTGGGTTGCGTTGCGAAAAAGATTTGAAGTAAGTTTTGTATTATAATAATATAATTATTTAGGTATTATATGTTAGGCCAATGTAAGCAGCCGGCTTTTAAGAAACTGCGTATGATTTGAAGTGAGTTTTGTGCCGAGATATACCTACATAGGTACACTGGGCATACCGTACGGGTATGTCCAGTGTAGGCGCTGTACGGTGTCTCCGTGTGATTCCGCTCGCGTGAATGTCGGCTATTGCGACTTTTAGCCATATCTCCGGTTCTACTCAACCAATGTTGATCAAACAAACGTAATATTTTAAGTCTAACCAAAACCTTTCAAACTAATAAAACTGCATCAATATCTGTTCAGTAGTTTGCAGGCCATGGAGAAAAAACGGGTATTTTTTTAAAAAATTTGGAACTTAATACATTCCGTTCTATTTTTAAACATGTATGCATATAAAATGTATGAACACAGCTAAATTATAATTTTATAATAATACTAGCTGATATCTGCTGCTCCGCGAAACTGGTTGACCTGGAAATCCTCGAAAATGATACCCAAATTGATTTTAATGAAAGTTTTGAATACACCATCTTTGTTCACTAAATTATTGACATCATATTCGTAATCAGCAACCCAGAAAACCTCAAAAACGATACCCATATTAATATTTCAAAATATTGAGTAGGTATCTTTGATATCTAAATAAATAACATATTTCTAATCAACAGCCCAGAAAACTTCGAAAACGATACCCATGTACCTATTGATTTTATGAAAATTTTGTGTCTGCCGTCTTTAATCGCTAAATATGTAGGTAATATATTCGTAATCAGCAACCCCGAAACCCCGAAAACGATATCCATATTAACTTAATTTTAAAATTTGAGTACACCATCTTTTGTCTTTTACACTGACGGCACAGAAACTCTCTGTGCTTACACTGTGTAAAAGACAAAAGTGACAAGTGTGACTCTCTTGGTTTTACACACTGCCATAGGCCACGATAACCACTTACCATCAGGTGCACCATGTGCTTGTCTGCCAACTAAGTGGATAATGCACTCGTAATCGAAATCGTAAAAAGAAACAATTTTAGCAAAAAAACAAAACGAGTCATTAAAAAATATTATGAAATAAAAAAGTGTGATTATAAATGAGACAGTCCTGAATCGTTAGTACCGAGTAAAATATATGACGACTACCTCATTCCCCGCCATCCCGCGCACCCCACGCGATTTCTCTGTCTAGACGGCTTCGTCGACAGACTGTATGAAGGATGACTCGTTAGTGGTTAAATTAAACTGTGGTATTACTATAATGGTGTGTAGGTACCGTAATATAAGTAAAGTAGGTAGCCGTAACGTAAGCGCTGATGTATATATGGCCTTGTAGTTATTCAATTACATGTCTATATTTTATTACATCATAAAATTATGTGGTAAACTATTAGACACGATTTAGAGAACTACAGTCTGCGGTGAACATAGTTAAGTGATAGGTAGGTACTTATATAAACAAACATTATCTACAAAAAATCGTTCAGTAGTTCCACAAGACAAAGCAGACAGACTGAAAAAAATAATCTAAAAATTAATTACGATTGGCCCCACCTGTCCCGTTTGGTGTGGAGTTTTTGAGTCGCCCTTCCCATCCCCCCCTTCCCTCTTATTTTTTTACGTGCACATAATCCCCACGGATACTCCCCCACCGGAGCCGGTGGAAGAGGTTATGTTGAATTCGAACCGACAAAAACGCACGCCGCCTGTGGGTCGTTTTGGTTGCCGAAGGTGAGGTTGACAAGCATATCCCTCGCACCCCGGCCAAATCAGGGCCATCTCTTACGATCTGGCCCTCTTCTCGGGTATGGCGACTACAGAGTCCCCAACTCGAAAACGGGGAGATGTCGAGATAACCCTTTCTAATCTCATGTGAGATCTTTCAAAATCTCTATTCTTTGAATAAGCGGTAGCAGTAGATCTGCTAAGTCAGAGGTCGCGTGTTCGATTTCCGCTTACCTACTGCAAATATTTGCAGGTATTATTATGTTTATCCCCAGTCTACAACCTATACCTATCACACACACAAGCTAGTTAAGCTATGCTATGCTATGAATTGAAATATATTTTAGAATTGAGCAATCCAATTGGGCAGTCCGACTGGGGAAATACCTCCGCACTACATAATTTCGTAGTCATAAGAACCTCGTGTTGTGTTTCCGACTGTGAGTAGGGTAGCCAGAGCTCACTGGAGAGTTTTTGTGCTCTCAGTGGGAAAACCAAAGGCACAGAAACTAATTGTGCTCACAAGGTCGGCAGCGCTAACGTGAGTGCTTTGGTGTTGCACATGTCCATAGGGCACGGTAACCACTTTCTGGGCCGTGTGCTTGTCTGCACGTGTTATAAAAAAATTCTGTTTCAAATCCTAGATCTACCTAACATGCTGGCAAGTTTTAAATATTTTTCGGAGAAAGACATTTAATAGCTGACTTCCCCTTCTCAAGGTTTTATAGAGCATGTCGGTATTGACATGTATGTTCACCTGACCGAACGAGTAAATCTAGGGTCGGCTACGTCACTGACCGAAATGTGCCTCGAGCACGAAAAATGATAGAATTTATAATGTAAGGCTGTTTTTACTATCGTACGGATTTCATCACGCATGCGGGGCAAACCCGCACATGTCGTTTTCATACAAGTATTAATTGTAATGCGTGAAATGCGCACACATGACGCGGGTAGTAATTCCTGGGCAGCAGCCCGCGCGGGGACCCACGTGCTTCGTTAAACGTTCCAGCAAGAATCCTCCTTTCAAATCAAAGGCCATACTGCGATCTTGTTTTCTTATGCCATCTTTTGTAAATGAAGTAAATGATTAACAACTTTCTGAGTTTGTCGTCCATTGTGCAACTACAACGCATAGCAGTCCGCATAAAACTAGATTGTAGGCTATCGGGTTTTACGCTGGGTGAAATTTTCTGCATGCGGCGCAATCCCGCACGCGTGATCATATCCGCACGATATTAAAAACACCCTATCAACACTTATATCGAGAACGTGGAGCATTGAGATTGGCTTCACACACACATACACAGGTTTACAGTACTCATAGCACGAAAAATTATCGTAGTCGTATCGTAAGCAGATTGACAGGTATCAGCAGTCTGTCGCAACTACGTACAAAAAAAACGTACTATGAAACGGGGCAGAATTTTAATGGCTACTATATTTGTCTCACTCAACTTCCTAATCCGTCTCGCTCGTTCCTTAATTAAATGTCATCTGTCTGACATGTATTGTATCTGTCACTTTGTATGTTGAATATCCAATGATATTATATACAAGATATGTTACGTTCATAGTAACTGACTCGTCAAATCTGATCCAGCAGACTAAACATACCTATACAGTGCACAACAGTTGACAATTAGCGTTAAAGTAGTGCGAAAGATGGGATAAGCACGTGAGTAAAAAAGATAGCTATAACTCGGACGATTGCGCTTCTAGTATAGCTTCAAAGCATAGATTAGTTTTGTTGAACAGAAGGGGTATTTCGTTGGTAGGTAAGAAATAAAATTCGATGAAAAAAATATACGTATTTATTCATTTCGGAAAATGATAATATAAAATTCAAAATGATAATTAAGAAACAAAACGATAATTAAGAAAAAATTAAACGCCTTCGAATAAATTTAATTTATTTCTTTTCTGCCTCTTAGAAAGTTTTTTTATTTCGGGATTATTTTTATGAGCAGAATGAAGCCGAACAGCAGTATATTTGTCAATTAATGTTTTAATTAAATTTATGCGATGATTAAAAGACGGTGCTTGTTGCTTTGAATGGTCTAAAAGTGAGTGAAATATGTTGGAGCTTAAAAACTTTTTTAAAATTCGATACTTTAACTTATCAACATCTTCATTATTTACAAAATGAACTCCTTTTTCATTCAAATGAGATTTAATAACACTTTCTGACTGTTAGCAAACGGAAAACAAATCTTCTGATGAATAGCATAAACCTCCCATATCTCTAATTGTAATTAATTTGTGGAACCACAATTTTTCATTAGTGTACAAGGTATCAACACAGGTTTCACATTTTAAAGTTTTTGCTAATTTTCATGCAATCCAACCAGAAATATTTGTTTAGCCGATTCTGAAGAACTTTCGTTACTAAGCATTCCAGCAAGAATATTAGTATTGTTTTCCGAATTTTTATCACTGGATGTAAGGACATCTACAATATTATCAGTTTCGTGTAAGTAAAACAGGAAGTCGTGACGACGAATTAATATTTATGATTCCTGATGATGAGGAATACAATTGCCACTAAAAGCACTACGTAACTCTAAATGATTGATTTTTTTTGTACAATCCTTTAAATTGAATGGTGTTCGGATTGTTGTTGTAACCACCTTGGCGTCGAATGATACCAAAAATAATTTCAATATGGTCCTGACTTAATCGATATGTCGCGATATACCTTAATACTGGTGATGGTGATTAATACTGGTGATTACAAACTTTTAAATAACAAATGAAACTGAACAGCAGGTCAATTATTACTTTAGTAGGCAGTAAAGTGAAAATGTCCCATCTGTACTGATAATCTATGCGTGCAGTGTTATTGTGTCCTTGTCGTACTCATGTCAAAAAGATTTTTGTCTCGTTTTTCTGCCGCCATTATTTTAAGAATATTATTAAACTAATTTTATTAGAAAACACTAGTAATCGGTAATATTTTATGTATTTACATGTGATAGGAGATCCCTTGTGTTTTATTAATCTTAGTGTCGTAATTTGTACATTTTTTAAAAGCACACGATGGCATTTTATTGCAATTTTATTAAGCGCTTACATACGTGACAACTCGGCGTTGGCAAGACATGCACTGAATGCGATACGTCCCAATTGGGACGTTTTCACGTCTTCACTAGGCGCGCTCTAGTAACATATCTGCCTCTTTTTTATGTAATATCATTGTGAATATCTAATCGTTATTTTCAAAGTTTTTCTTTAAATGTTATTAGTGAAATAATTGTGACAATAACTAAATTTTATTATAAATTCTTTAAGGACGTTCTCTAGAAAAGACTGTTTTATACATTGTTTAATAAAATGAAGTATAGAAAGTGTGAAATATGTGGTTTAAAATCTGAAAGAAAGGACGGCAAAAAACGATTTTTCATGGCCAGATTTCCTATGGATGAGCTTCGGTGAATAGTATGTTATTCAAATTATCAATGGTTTGTAGATTTTATGGGATAAAAACAATGAAAATTATAATTGTAAACAATAACCTGTAGGAAAATAGTGTGGTAAAAGTATTTTCATAATTGTATATCGATGTTTTATTTTTAGTGATTAAAGACGAAGGCAATAATGAAGCAAGCGTCCTGATATTAAAAAGGGTCATAATGCACTACTACGAGCTGCAGAATTGGTTGAAGAAGAAATGCGGCGCAGAAATTACAAATTATCGTCATCACTATAACAGAAGGTTAGTGTCAATTCAGAAATCATTGCTATCTATAACCCGTATAACAAAAATTAATGACAAAAACAAGTTCATTAATTATGTCCTTATTTTTGTTTCAGCTAATTGCCATGTGTACAAGGTACAAAAGTGATTAAAGACGAAGGCAATAATGAAGCAAGCGTCCTGATATTAAAAAGGGTCATAATGCACTACTACGAGCTGCAGAATTGGTTGAAGAAGAAATGCGGCGCAGAAATTACAAATTATCGTCATCACTATAACAGAAGGTTAGTGTCAATTCAGAAATCATTGCTATCTATAACCCGTATAACAAAAATTAATGACAAAAACAAGTTCATTAATTATGTCCTTATTTTTGTTTCAGCTAATTGCCATGTGTACAAGGTACAAAAGTGATTAAAGACGAAGGCAATAATGAAGCAAGCGTCCTGATATTAAAAAGGGTCATAATGCACTACTACGAGCTGCAGAATTGGTTGAAGAAGAAATGCGGCGGGGAAATTACAAATATTTTTAAAATAATGTTTTTCAATAAATAAATAATTTTATGAACTTATCATTTTAAAAGCCCAACTGAGCCTATATTCTGTTTTTGTAATTAAAAGTACTGCCTCCGCGAATTTAAACGCTTATTCATTTTCAACATATAACTTGTATGACGCAGTACTTTAGTTCAAAAATGGAGTATAGCGTCTGTGAAAATATAAAATTATATTATAAAAATCAGAGACCACTATTTATCGATATCGATAAATGTAGTCGATATCGATAAATCAAATAAAATTAAGGGCACATCTCTATTTTTCCCTTATGTTGGCAACTCTGTACCTATGTGTTACAGTTGTTAGGTTGGCTGCGTTCAGTTAGCCCTGATTTGACATTTCGTAAGATTATTTTGCACTATGGAAGTCCCGTCTCTTCTTACGTAGTATTGTATTCTCTTTGGGTATCAGGTTCGCAATTGACAGGTGTCAGGTTCGCAATGCTCCATTCTCTCGATACGATTACGATGCCATTACGAAAATTTTACGTGCTCGGGACACTGATCTAGGAGGAGGTACACGACGGTATTTCCGTCCAACTGTGGAGGTACCTACAGAATACTGAGGACATAATAACCTCGTGTTGTGTTCCCGTAGGTGAGTAGGGTAGCTAGTGCTCACTAAAGAGTTTTTCTGCTGTCAGTGGGAAGCTTGTCCTGCTTTGTCTTTTATACTGACGGCACAGAAACTCTTGTGCTTACAGGGTTAGCAGCGAGAGTGTAACTACCTTGGTGTTGCACACGTCCATAGGCCACGGTAATCACTTTCCATCAGGTGGATCGTGTGCTTGAATGCCAACTAAGTGGTATAAAAAATTAATAAAAAAAATTTCGAAATGTGTGATAACCGACTTGTATTGGAGGTAGGAGGTAGATACGTCCTACGGTTGTGCATCAGTCTGAGCGTTCACAGCCCGAGCCAACCATTTATAAAAACGTATCATTGGAAACTTAATGGAATATGATTGATTAAAAATTATTTCATCCGGTAGGTAATTATTACTGTAAAAAAAACCTGAAGGATTGTTTTTATGTACAATTGCAAAAAATCCTAATCCATCGTTATTCATAACACATAATTGCATTAATACCGCACGATGTTTTATTCAACGACGTATAATTTTATAGACACGGTATGCAGAAATATCGCAGCTCTAAAAAGCGACGCATATCTACCACTACACCTATTTGGTAAAAATATATCTACTTACTCTGGTGAACAAAATTTAAAGAAAATATTACCTATATGAAACCCGACGGGTTACCTGCCCGTCTATACAAGTGACAATTACATAGGCTGCTACTTATGTATGCGGAATCTGGGATTCCAATAATTTTAAACGCAATGTCTGACCTCCATGCACATATTCGTTCTTTTTTTAAATACTGGCCGCTAATATTTTTTTTCTTATATACTTTAGTGTTTTGTTTATGTTGGGTTTAAAATGTCATATCGCTGAAAAAATGGAACTCACTAGTGAAAATATTCGTGCTATGATTTATTACGATAACGACGTGGTTTAACGCAACAACAGTGCGTAGATCAATTAACTTCGACTTTTGGTGGTGAAGCTCCATCAAAAACGACTGTGTATCACTGGTTTAGTGAGTTTAATCGCGGGCGGAGTAAGCTCACGGACGAAGTTAAAGAAGGTCGCCCGAAATCGGTTGTTGTGCCACAAAATATTGAAGCTGTGCGAAAACTAATAATGCAAGACCGCCATGTTACGTATCGCGAGATAGAGGCCATTCTGGGCATATGTATGACGAGCATTCATAGGATATTACATGAACATTTGTCTGTAAAAAAAATTTGTTCGCGTTGGATCCCGCACAACTTAACTGAGGATCAAAAAGATGCTCGCGTCGAATGGTGCAAGAAAACCTTGAAAAAATTCAACGGAGGCGACTCAAAATCTGTTTATAATATCTACACAGGTGACGAATCCTGGATCTACGCGTAGGTACGATCCCGAAACTAACCAACAATCAACAGTTTGGGTGTTTCAAAATGAGCCCAATCCTACGAAAGTGGTTCGTGCAAAAAGCACTGTAAAGCAAATGGTGGCCTGCTTTTTTGGTATTAATGGCCATGTGGCTACAATACCACTGGAGAATCGCAGAACGGTTAATTCAGAGTGGTAGACGACCATTTGTTTGCCAGAAGTATTTGAAGAAATACGCAAAAACAACCAGCGACGCAGAATCATACTTCACCATGACAATGCCAGCTGTCATACATCTCAGGAAACAACTACATTTTTGGATGGTCAAAAAATAGAATTAATAGGTCATCCACCGTACAGCCCTGATTTGGCTCCCAATGATTTCTATTTATTCCCAAATGTAAAGAATAAAATACGTGGTCAACGATTTTCGACCCGTTAAGATGCCGTAGACGCGTTCAAACAGCTCGTTTTGGAGATACCTCAATCAGAGTGGAAAAAGTGTTTTAAAAATTGGTTTTATTGAATCAAAAGTGCATCGATCATAGTGGAGTATACTTTGAAAAACAATAAAAGCATATTGAGCCATATACATTTGTTTATTTTTTCTATTCCGCATACATAAGTAGCCTCGTAGTTGGCCGGCAGTCGTCAACGTACCTGTCATAAACGTCAACGTCAAATCTCATTCATTCATCATTCTATTCTAGAATACGTCAACCCACGAATTGTCACTTGTCCTATCCTAAGACTCTTTAATTGTTTATTGTACACAAGAAAATAATACATCAACAGGTAATCACAAATACATCTTGGTGTACAAAGGCGAGTTTAACTCAATATTGAGTTTTCTCCCAGCAAACCAAAGACTCCTTAGTTATGTTATTGGTATTCTGTGGACAACGCATCTATACTTAGTCTGGCCATAAATACTGTTACAATTAAAATAAAAAAGATATTACATTTGAATTTGGAATCTGTCATTTTTATACGATTGTTCATTGTGTTTTCTAATTTTGGCGCCAATACATTGTACAATATTTTGCTATATTAAAATGGAGGGGGTGATAAAGAAAACCGAATCGCTGTGATTGCATTACACAAAGTCGGTATGGAGCCGAATGTAATTTTTAAAACTCTCCATACGCTTGGTATTAGTCAAATGTTTGTGTACCGGGCTATTAATAGGTACAATGAGACCTCCTCTGTTTGTGACAGAAAAAGATCTGGCCGTCCACGTAGTGTTCGTACGAAAAAGATGGTCAAAGCAGTAAGGGAAAGAATTCGAAGAAATCCTGTCCGAAAGCAAAAGATTTTATCTCGGGAGATGAAGATAGCACCCAGAACCATGTCGCGCATTTTAAAAGATGACTTAGGACTTGCAGCCTATAAGAGACGCACTGGTAATTTTTTAACTGATAATTTAAAAAAGAATAGGATGGTAAAATCGAAGCAACTACTGAAGGGTACGCAAAGGGAGATCACAGAAAATTTTTGTTTACGGATGAGAAAATCTTTACAATTGAGCAACATTTTAACAAACAAAATGACCGTATTTATGCTCAAAGGAAACTTCCCAATTAGTCAACAGAGTGCAACGTGGGCATTATCCGACTTCAGTGATGGTTTGGTGGGGTGTTAGCTATGAAGTAGTGACTGAGCCATATTTTTGTGAAAAAGGTATCAAAACATCGTTACAAGTGTATCAAGATACCGTTCTTGAGAAGGTAGTTAAACTCCTTAACAACCAAGCCTTAACAAACCAAAAACCAACCTTATTTCAATAACCAAGTATGGTCCTTCCAACAAGACTCAGCGCCGGGTCATAAAGCTCGGTCCACACAGTCTTGGTTGGAAGTGAACGTTTCGGACTTCATCAGAGCTGAAGACTGACCGTCGTCTAGTCCCGATCTTAATCCGCTGGATTATGATTTATGGTCAGTTTTAGAGAGTATGGCTTGCTCTAAACGCCATGATAATTTGGAGTCCCTGAAACAATCCATACGATTGGCAGTGAAGAATTTTCCCATGTAAAGAGTGCGTGCTTCTATTGATAACTGACTTCAACGTTTAAAGGACTGTGTTGCAGCCAATGGAGACCACTTCGAATAAGCTTTTTATATTTTAAATTGTTTTATATTTATGTATTAAACTAACACACTGTAAAATAATAAATATTATTTGCAATAAAAAAAATGTTTTTTCTTCGTAACAATATTTATGGCTAGACTAGGTATATTATAAACTAGACGTCTGCTTCTACGTTGAACGACGTAGGGTCGTTTTCTGCTCTGTGCAAATATTTTATATTTATTAGCTGAGAGCGATGAGACAGCCCAATGATATGAAATACCTAGTATTTCATATCATTGGGTTTTTTAACATTTACCTTTGATTCCGGGGATTGATGTACACACTAGATATCCTTAAGACTTCAGCTTGTTTCACTGCCCCCTAAAACATTCTGCTAGAATATGAAGCAGTGCATCAACGGAACACCCCGGTAGTGCTGACTCTCAGGGGTTGGCATTAGCAGGTATGCCTCGTGAATACCTGGATCAGGCAGAGCTTGGATTTTTCGCACGTTTCAGAGCTCACTCTAGCTATCTTTCTAGCGAGACTAGCACATCAGCGCAAGGCTCTTACTTCCAGCTGTGCAATTCTCTATAACGTCGACCACAGCGCTGCAACCGACTTTGATACATTGTCATTGGTCGATCTCCAGTGAAATCACCCAGGCCGACCAATGGCAATTTCTATCAAGGTCGGTCGCAGGTCGCAGCGATGTGCTCGACACTATAACTTAGCTAAATGTACAGCAGGTCTTATAAGAGAATTGTTTCAATATTTTTTATAATTATATTAGGTCTTTACCTAAGACATTGCCGAAATTTTCTTACAGATTCATGAGTTCATTATTCCTGTAGTTTAATAGCTATTCCCACTATTTATATTTTATTTGAAAGTTGATTTCAAAATTTTACAACTCTATTAAATTTTGTTTTTATTGGCCGCTTGATAAATTAAATTCGATATTCAAAAACAGTACTTCCTAAATGCTATCCATTTTGATGATAAATTTCGTATTACTTTTTCACAACTGTCACTTTTCAAAAATGTAATAAAAGTGTTTGTTAGCTTAATGTTGTCTCATTCATACACAAAAAAAAACATCAAATTTAGACTTGTCATTCCTAAAAAAATACAAAAATGTTTGTACTGAAAATTGGGTTTCCTCCAATTTCTTCAATAAAACGGCAATTTCATATGCAACGACCTATTATTTCTAGTCAAAGTGGGTGAACGGGGAAGCTGAAATTACCGAGCAGTGGGTAACCGGGACATGTCCAAATCAAAAAAATATTTTGTAATACAAGTTTATTCTCGCATCATCAAACAAAATCTCGTTTACATACAAAATATATGATACACAGATAATCCAATTTAGGCCTGAAATTCTTAGTTTGGATTAGGCCACAATAACAAAAATGGACTCGTCAAAAATAAATCGAAAAAAAAAAAATAAACAACCAATTCTAATTATACAAATAAATAATTAAAAAATAAATTAAATTCTTAATTATAAAACTAAAATAGTCTTATTAATGTAAAATATACATTATATTAATAGTCTATATATATTTATGTCAACAGGTATGTGTAATGCAAAAAGTGCAATTGAAATGTTCGCTTATTTGATATAGTATAGGACTACTAAATAGCTGTCTACACGCGACACGCGATTTTAGACCTCATTTAAAACAAGTGTTAAGCATTTTAATTTCTATTCCATTTATAAATAAGGGCTACAATCGCGTTTACCAGTCAATGTCTTAGAAATCAAGTCATGCACATCAAATTTAAACTGTGTAATTACAGAATATAATTTTAGATGTGAATTTTGTCAATACATGAATATTATTATTCTATGGTCTGGATGGTACTATCCAGGTCATGTCGGCTCGGATGGATGGGCCACAGAAGCGGATTGGTCAAAATTATATTTTTACCCTTTTGTATTACCTTAAACTGTTTTTAAATCTATGATTTACAAAACTACCTCTATTTACAGTTCCCATGTATAGATTTAGCATGTTGATAAAAAGAGTAAAAGTCACAGTTTCGTTAGCGTTATCTGTATCGCACAGTTCTATATATTTTAAGAGTAGTTGAAACCGAATTTAAAGTTTAAATATTAAAACTTATATTAATAAAAATGGTTTTAACTACTCTATAAATTTATCAAAGTTGCAGTTCAACGTACGATACCGGAGAAAGGTGATATATCTAGACTCTTCTTTCCAACGTGCTATATCAAGCTACGGATTATACTCAATGTTATATGTAGCTGATGTACAATTAGCCCGTCATGAACAAATGTATAGTCGAAAAGGAGATACGGTGGGCATCTCCTTTTCGAATGTACGAACATGTGAACCTACAAAGCTGGCAATGAAATCTTTGAATGATCTATCTGTACCAGAGAAGAAAAAGAAGAAGCTTCACTGTTAGCGGAAAATAATACAGAAAATTAGACGAAGTCGCGAGTATAGTAAATACGATATTTAAATGTCCACAATATCTACACGATCCCATTAGACCAGTGGTGAGCAAACTTTTTTAATGAGGGCCACAAAGTTAAAAGAATTTCCGAGAGCCAGAATTATAGGGTAAATGCATTTTATTATACCCCCGGCGGCGGTGGCGGTTATGTCGGACTCGAACCGACTAAAACACACACCATCTGTAGGTCGTAAATTGACAGGGGTGAGTTTGGCAGAGACATATCTCTGGCACTCCGGGTATTCTAGGGCCATCTCAGTCGAGCTGGCCTTTTTCGGGTGTGAAGACCACAGAGTCCCCAATCTATGCTTTCGCAAGCCGTACTTTGTCCATCACTGCTCTAGACAAATGCCTCAATAGTCAGGAGAATAATATATGATTGATTCTTGATGAATGGCTCTGTGCATTAAGTATCAATTCCACCAATGTCTCGTAGTAGTAGGGGATAAAGTGGACCAGAACGTGGCCGTTTGACTGGAGTTTCTAGTTACTTCCCTCGCGGATATTTTGATAGTCGTAAGCATGTTGATCCCATACATTATTGAATTCTACTAACGAATTGGCAGTGGTCTTAGGGGATAGCACTGATAGAACCGTAAGTCTTTATAATATTACAACTGTCAAAAGGGCATCGTATACAGAAAATAGTAATTTAATGTATCTCAAAGTACCCGATTATGATTTAACTTACATTATATTTTAATTCTATGCCTGCTTTTAGGGATTCGAATATTGTAATTTTGGATAATCGATGTTAAGATATATTGGGTAATATTATGCGCATATTGATCGCTTTTCGGGCTAAATCATGATAAAATATATTTAAATGCAATAATACCCAACCTTACAAAGGAACGGGGATTTGAAGAGTGTTTCCTTCTTGGATTGATTTGCTTCGGTTATGTAAAACGTCCGCAAAGCATGTATAAAGCTTGATATCTATATAGAGTAATTCAAGCTGAACCTACAGTTTCATTTTTATATAAAGTTGTATCTACTCTATAAATATATCAAGTTGTCAGTCTAATGTAAGATAGAGAGAATGTTCTACAAAACCGAAGCAAACGACCGTTTAAAAGCAAAAAACGGGACTGTATGTTGGATTCAAAAAACCTTTATCGCAAATGATTTTTCCAGGATTATCCATTCCAATGTCTCGTCACTAATATTATTATGAATATTCTACCATTGACAGTGTAACAATGTATAATTAGCACGATGTATAGAACACATTGTTATTAGATCAATAATAACAGCACGCTGTAAAATACTTATTTATAATTTGTAAAGTACCTATCTATACGTAAGACACATTTAAAAAAATCTTAGGTTATGTTTATTAACGATTTCGAATATTATTTTTTTTTCGAATTCTAGTCTGTTTGAACGCGACGAAAAAAACTACTAAACGGATTTTGGTGCCGTTTTTGGTCAGACTTAAAATCTTGCATTTGGAATTGGGTATGTATGATTAGTCAAATTAGTTACTTTTTACTAAACCTGAAAACGGTAACATATAAGGAAACTTGAAATAAATTATTGTGACGTCATTATATATAATAGCCAAATCATTTACTATTTTAGGTTGGGTGGATGATTAAAAATAAATAAAAAATATAAATACAATAAATCAATGCAACTTTTACCGCTCTTTTACCATTCTTAATTTAATGAGCTCAGAGTTAAATAATTTATTTGAACCACAGGAAAAAAGACCTTTAGTATTGACCAAAAGTCGCGAAAATCAACATCCTCGCAGACAGAGCCGTGGACATAGGCTAGTTATTAATAATAATGAATAAATTACAGCGTACTGTCACTCAAGAGTGAATGTGTTTAGATTCGTTGACGATCTTAAATATAATTCAGTCCATTGGTATATCACCCTTAAAGACATTCAGAGCTACCGATTCACAAATATTTTCCTTTACTAAGTGAAATACACCTCTGGTTACCCCTTTGGAGATATACAGGAGTGTATATTTATGTGGTGATTTTAAAAATGGATATATGCAGAACATTAGCACTATAAACAACTAAAGAAATTCTTTCTATACTGCTAAAGAAGCTTTTGAGAATCGAGAATTAAAAAAAAAATAAGTTGAACTGTTCACATTTGTTATTACTATACTATAGTGAGATTCATATTTTAACGTTAAAGTGTCACATTAAAATTTTGAGATGAAATTACACTTGCGTAGATATAAGAAGATTCGTATTGAGATTCAAGATTGAAATCATTTCTGCGGGTCTAAAATGGCTCTGCTAAAAAACTTAATGAATTTCCAGTAGATCTAATAGATTCCTATAAAATTCGTTAAATGGTCACTCATATGAGCCGAATCAGGATAATTTATGGTACTAAGCAGATTCTAATTTCGTACAAATATCGCTGCAAGATAAAATATTATCCTAATACGATTCCAGTAAAGTGACCTTTTTAGACCTGCTGATATTGTTCTACTAGGATTTAAATTAAATTTTAAATAAGAAATGGTGGATTTAACAGCTGCGATGTAACGTAAATATTACAAAATATTTCGTAAGTCATATTTATAAATATTTCTTATAATAGAGTATTTTACTTGGATATAATAAAATTTGTTTTTAAATTTGAACAAAAAATTTAATCATGAGACTACGGCGCCATTTAAAGTTTGTTATCATTCTCTTAATAGAGCCCGGGCCCGCTCGTACTAGCTGACCTCCCCAACCCCGAGCGAAAAACCTACGACAGAGCTTCGTTGTTTAGCAGGTGCACTAAAGTAGGTACCTACACAAAAAAGTACGGTTACGGCTCAAATCAACTTTTTTATTAATGGTCATAGGTATGTTTTTTTAAAGTTTGGTTTGTATTTCTTAGCAGAGGGCGCTAGCGATTCGATCACACGTCGAATAGCTAGCGCGACAAATCAGGACGTTTCTACATCGGTAAGCTATATTAAAAACTAGCTGACCCGCCCCAGCTTCGCTTGTAGTGTATTTTAAAACCTCATAATACCCCTTTGAGTCCGTATTTTGTTATAAATAATGTATGGAAATGTGCCGGATCTGATCGTAAGTGTCAACAAACACTTATGAACACTGCTCCGCTCCCTTAAGTATGTTACATGATGATGTATAGCTTAAAACCTTCGTCGATAAACGGACCACTCAATACAAAAATATTTTTTCAAATCGAACCAGTAGTTTTTGAGATAAGCGCGTACAAACAAACAAAGAAACTCTTCAGCTTTATAAAATTAGATAAACGCAAGTGTAATCATAGCTCAATGTCAGTCGTTTGTGAGACAGATCTACCCGCACTAGAATAAGTATAAAACATCAGAATTATCAATGCATTCACCCGTCGTATAATGCTAAATGGACTTTTATCTAAGTATGTACAGGGTGAGATAAATGTATGCAAATTATTATAGCTTAAAATACTGCTTTGTTGGTCCCACGGTGATTGTTAGTTCTTAATTTAGACACCAGGTTGGGATTGTTAAGAATTTTCGTGACCAAAATCTGTATAGTGCTTTTAAGTTACGTTACATGAATAAAAATTATATTTGTCAACCTCTCGTTTTCACCGAAGTATAAAACACGTATTTGACAACGCAAATGTGTTTTAAACATGTTTATAACTTGTTGACAATACATACTATGTGAACGAAATAGTATCTGAGGCAGTCTCAATACATGTAAAAAACAAATATTGTGTTTTGACTAGTCTTCTACAAGTCTTTTACAAGTTTTGTATTAAACATGTTTACAACTTGTTTCTTGGGGAAAACGAGGGATTATGATGCTGCACGTTTAATTACTTAAAAGGAAAATGTTTCCACAAAATAATTAAATAGACGTATGACAGTGTCATTAAAAAAATATTAAGATTTAATAAGACTTGTAGAATACAAACAAGTAAACAATACATACCCGAACTAAGCAATTGTATACAGTTTACAATACATTTGTCACACCCTGTACATTATACACATATCTACATGTATAAAATTGGCATATAGACCGCGCACAAACATCAATACATCCATACAAATCACACATAATTGTATACACTTTTAAGCCATAAACTTACTAAATATAGCCACCATAAAAAAAATATTACGCTGAAAATATAAATCATAAACTATTTCTTTAAAATCTATTCTTAAAAAAGCCAATAAAATTATACTCCATTTGGTTAGTTAGTTAACTAAGGCTAAAGAATCTCCCGAGGAGAGGGCCAGATTGTGAGGGATGGCCCTGGGTCGGCCGGGGTGCGACGGATATGCCTGTCAACCTCACCTTCGGCAACCAAAACGACCCACAGGCGGCGTGCGCTTTAGTCGGTTCGAGTCCGACATAACCTCTTCCACCGGCTCCGGTGGGGAGGTATCCGTGGGGATTGTGCGCACGTAAAAAAAAAGGCTAAAGAATCTTGCAGTGGCTTTTTACAGAGAAATAAACTAGGCTAACTAACTGACTAACTAGTAGTTCAATTGAGGTTTTTAATCTTTAAAAAAAATATTTAAAAAATTCTATATTGTTTATGTTTAGTTAAGTACCTAACCGAATGGAGTATAGGCTGAATCGTTCGCTACAAAATATGAGGTATATTATTATTTCGTTATGTCTCGTCGTTTTATATTTGGTGGAATGCTATCACTGTAATAAACGGAGTAATTTTTTTCTATCCACAAGCAGCTGGCGACCGTTTTGAAATTTAAAAAGAATATTCGAAAATAGAACATAATTCAAAATTTTCAAGATATGTATTAAAACTATTTAGTATGCGTTTCAACTAACAATAAGATCGCATTTGTGACAAATTCAATAAAAAAGGTTGTGTAAGATGTCGTCACAAAAAATTAATATTATTATTATTTATATTTCGTCTTTTTCTTAAGATTGTAATACGACTGTTAGTGTCGTTATAAAATGTGAAATTTGGAATGACCACTACTTAAATATATTTTGATCGTTGAGAAGAACAGATTCGGTGGTAACACCATTGTACTAGCTTTCTCATATTGCTTAATTGATAGAAATATATTGTATACAAAATTTTGGTGTACAATAAATAGCTCTTAAACAATACATGTTTTGCACACCCTACTTAAAGATCTTGTATGAGACACTTTTCCTTCTATTTTTTACTTGGCAACTTAACAACCCGTTGGACATAAAAAAGGTATCTGACAGTCCTATTCTTAATTGAAACACATAGTACAAAAATAAAGAACACTCAAATAACATCTTAATTAATTATTAAAATAGAACTAAACTGTGACGACATTAATAAAGTAAAAAATAAACAAAACTATTGCTATAAGTAATCTCGAGTAACTCCAAAACAGCCGCACAAGTACTTCAAACCACTTTTTTCCACTAAATCCATACTAATAGTTTTTATAACACATTTACAATCACGCAACACCACTGTCTTGCGTGTGACTTCTTTTCTTCTCACTTCTGTGATGATCAGGCGTCGATTTTAAAATATCTGGCTGTCCGTGAGACAGAACCCTGGCTTCAACGTGTTGGTTGAAAGTTGAAGTATGAGAGCTGAGCGTTAGGGTTGCGTTTCTATCTGACCCCAAAGTCATTGTGGTTGCGTGTGAGTTTAGCGTGTTGTGTCCAGTTGTGTGGTGTGTGTGATGGGATTGTGAGAGTTGGTGTGTGTGTGGTAGCGTTGAAGGGCTAGAGTGCGGGAGGGTGGAGGTAGGCTTGCGAATTGAGCGGTGACTTCCGTTTCTCGTGAGGGAGTTCATTTGTGGAGTGCCTGTGCCTCCGGGGCGGAGGAGAGCGTTCTTGTAGTCTGCTATTAGATGGGTTAGCTCGGCCATCTGGAATAGAAAATGGGGTTTAGTATTAAGTGGCGAAGCGGTAGAGTGTTCAAGTGTTAAGTCGGAGGTCACAGGTTCGATTACACACTAGCATCTATTGAGCTCATGTGTGTGTGTGTGTGTGTGTGTGTTTGTGTCCTGTGATCTTAAGATTTTGTCAAGTGTGTTTTTAAAAATATTCACATTGGATGCCAAAACGACGTCTTTTGGTAGTCTGTTCCACTATTGTAATGTTTATGTAAATAAATATGGTTTAGGTGTTTCTTTGTTCGTCCGGTTTAATAGTGAATGGTAAATTTCTGAGTGGAATTCTAACTTTATTTGTTTTTTTATAGGAATTTTAAGTGATAATAGGAATTTTCTCTAATAAAAATCAAGAATATTGTTAAAAAAAGAATGCGGATTGCAACCATTTACAATATGCAAGTAGATTGTGAGTCTCAAATGTATGTTAGTTCATTATGGCTTATATTATTGGTCTTGGTTTATATTACTTACTTTTGGCTTATTGAGACTGATCAACATCTTGTGAACCGGACTCGCTGCGTCCTCCGCATCGATCAACATCATCAGATCATCCTAAAAAACACAGTCACTTATTTATTCTTACTGCAAAAATAATAGTTATACTTATGGAATTCCTAATTAAATGTTGTAATTTTTTTTTTTACTAAATTACCCAAAAAGGATTTGTGACTGATATCTCTATCTTCCCGGTTGAAAATAAAAATAAAAACAGTCACTTCCATGTTAATGTTTTTTCGTAATAGTGTTTGGTCTTTATTGGTTGATGATTGGAGTAAAATTAGAAAAAGTGAACGTTTAAGACAGGAAACCGCGCACAGTCCATTACAGGGGGATTACTCTGATCAATTGGGTATTTGACTAACTAGTTTAATTAGTGACTTTTTACTAAACGTCAAAACTGTAAATTACAACGAAACTTGTATGAAATAATTTAAGGTGATGTAATAAGATTTCATAGTCAAATCATTTACTTTTATAGGTTGGGTGGATGATAAAAAATAAATAAAAAATATAAAATAATAACCGACGCAGCTTTAACCGCTCAAATAAATTATTTTACTAAGCTCATTAAATTAAATGAGCTTAGTAAAATAATTTATTTTAACTATAGGAAAATACCCAAATCAGCTACATAAAAACGTCTTGGACAAAATTCGAAATACGGTTAAGATAAAAAAAATTGAATCGTACCGGGATTCGAATTCGCAATCTTTCCCTTACAGGGAGAATGCTCTCATATATGGAACTGTTAATTCGATAGGAATATTTCGCATTGCTTTAAAAAATATATTCAATTTACACATCACTAGTTTAGTTTTATTTAGCGGTAGCCTAGTGGTATGGGTAATGAACTGCTGAGACGAGGTCTCTGGTTCGATCCCAGGTTTTACCATGGCACACACCAATGACTTTTCAAAGTTATGTGTGTATTTATCGCAGGTTTATAAGTGCCCGGTTAATGGCAATAGGCTCGCCACCTATTACATTGGGACCTAAATATAAACTGACGAAATGTGGGTGCTAGCACCTCTGCCTACCCCTTCGGGGATATAGGCGTGAGTTTACGTTATGTTTATGTTACTGGTTTTCATACTGACGAGGACTGATGCAGAGATAATATGTGTATAGAAGAATTTGGATGGTTTCGGGCGAAGGTTCTGTGGCTTAGTGATTAGAGCGTTCCCCCTGTAAAGAAAAGATTGCGAGTTCGAATCCCACCTGAGTCGATCAAATTTTTTCTATATCTTAATCGATTTAAAAAAGGTTTTTTGTATATCTTACCTGCAATCCCCCGAACAGTCCTATGGAGTTAAGCGCGTACCGTCCTATCACAGCCATGGAAGCGAGTTCCAACACCGTGACGCCCTCTTCTGAAACTGCCAGCCACACCATCGAAAGGTCTGGCTGCTTTATCTGGAATATTAACAATGTATTAGCTAAAATTAAAGGATAAATAACTCATTTATATATTAAGGAACACATACAAGGCAAGGTATGCAAAACAATTTTAGTTTATGATACTGTTGTATAATAAAGGTCGCGTGGTTCCCGGCGGAGTAGAATTTGGGCCACCCCATCTTCTTCCCATGCGGTGTCGTACAAGGCGACTAAGGGATAGGCCTGTTTAACACCAGACATATATATACAGTCCAGCATCAGCCTTAGATGTATGGCTCGAGTCCACAATAGTGCCCGGAAGACGGCAATAGGCTCACCTTCTATTATGTGGGACCGAATTCAATGATTGTTGAAATGTGGGTGTTAATTCACCTCTGCCTAACCAAATGTATAATATGTTCGTTTGTTTTAAAACTAAATTATGTGTAGTTCCATACAATATTTCATCTAGTCTCATGAAGTAATTAATATAATTTGCGTAACATGACCGAAATGATGAGCGCCAAAATCAATGCGCATACGTGAAGCGCCGCGTCCACAGACTATGTAGACAACATCCAACTGAAGTTTTATTGTAATATCCACTCAGAGTTGATAGGTCAAACATAAGTAGTTCTCATAAAAACCGTATAAGCGAAACCAGGCAAAAGAGTAAGCTAAACCTGGGCTTATAAGATAAAAGCTTTAGTTTTTTTTACCCCCTCACCGGAGCCGGTGGAAGAGGTTATGTCGGACTCAAACCGACTAAAACGCACGCCGCCCGTGGGTCGCTTTGGTTGCCGAAGGTGAGGTTGACAGGCATATCCCTCGCAAAAGCTTTAGTTGATGATGATGATATACGAGAGCACTGAAAACATTACGCTACTTTTTTGTGTACTAGAGTAAAAAGTATTGTGCGTAGTCTTACCCTAGCCTGGAACAATGTAGCACCAAAGAAAGGCCATTTCCTTGTACAGTTGAGGTATATGCGCACGCAGTCCGCCGTACTGCGGCCCTTTAGAGCCACCCATTTTGATCGCAGCTTTTCTTCCACGTCCCTTGTAAAAAAATGTTAAATATGTTTAATCTATTTTAAATTATTTCATTTCAATATTTTGTACGCCATTAGCGGAACATAGCTTGTACTATTATTTTTATAATATCTATATTAAACATAATAAATAAGAAGATAAATTTGAAATTATTAAGCTTAATAATTGAGGAGACGGCCATCGAGAGGTCCCGGATTGGAGTACTGGCCATTACACTACTGTTGGGAACCCACTTCTAACACAAGCAATTTAGCTTAGGTGGAGGGGTTATAGCGAATTTTTGTAATTTTAGAACATTCTTTAAAAAAGAGTTTGTTTGAACATGCTAATAGTGTAATAGCTTTAATCTTCACGCTTAGTAGTAGTAGAATTTGGACCACCCCATCTCTTCCCGTGCGGTGCCGTACAAGGCGACTAAGGGACAGGGCTGCTTAACATCAGACAGATATATACAGCCCAGACTCAGCCTCAGATGAATGGCTCGAGTCAACAATGAACGCAACTATTAGTCCGCATGCGTTGTTACTAGATAGTAATGTTCTGTTTTCTAATATTTTGCTATTC
Source organism: Eilema griseolum (assembly GCA_963662185.1). Lineage (NCBI taxonomy): Eukaryota > Metazoa > Arthropoda > Insecta > Lepidoptera > Erebidae > Eilema > Eilema griseolum. Next base: position 10,027,673 of record OY759239.1, on the reverse strand, counting down.
AAAATGAACTTATCAAAAATAAAAAATACACTAAACGTATTATTGAATATTATAACAATAAAACTATAAATATTCCAATCTATGTTGATTCTGCAATAATTGTAAAAGTTATAGACAAAATGTGTCATGCAGCTAGATGGCGGTTTCCTAAAATAGCAATGTTTCTTTCCATCACGGTAATATAATATCTTACCTAAGTTCCTCATTACTAAGCCCCGCCCTATACCGGTAGGGGTAGAACCTGTGCGCCAGGGGTTGGTTGTGTTGCGTGTTCGAGGGGGAGTAGTCCCCCATGTCCAGTTGGGCCATCAGGGCTCCCAGCTCGGCTGCTAGTTCCCGGGTCACTGGGAAACGGCCCGCTACCACTGGAAAATAGAAGAACAATTCAGTATTTAAATTACGGAATATAGAGCTCACTGGAGAGTTTTTGTGCTGTCAGTGGGATGACCAAAGGCTTGTCCTGCTTTGTCCTCTACACTGACGGCACAAAATCTCTGTTCTTACAGGGTCGGCAGCACGGATGTGACTCCACTGGTGTTACACACGTACATAGGTCATGGTAACCACTTTCCATCAGGTGGGCCGTGTGCTTGTCTGCCACTTAAGTTGTATAAAAAATATTTAAAAAAAACAAGAAGAAGTTCTAGTGTTTATACCACAGATTTCTCTTTTAAGGCACTAGTTGCACTTAATTATGAACAAAAAAAAATGTGGGAAATTTCACATTGTTGAGAATTTTCTTTTAGGACAATAAATTGAATATTCTACAAATATTAAATGTGGAGAGGTTTCTTACTCCAGCGTTCTCAAAGGGCTGAATGAATTCGGCTGAAATAGTAGTAGCAGACAATAATAGCTGCCATGGAATTTTAGCGCCAACACGAAAAAGAGCGAATTGCGGTATTATTTTATTTTTTAGGTGTGAATTCAAGCTTTTATGTATAAAAATGGCATATTACAGTGAATTGTGACTTTTCATAACATAACATACATAATATAAACTCAGGTCTATATCCCTGAAGGGGTAGGCAGAGGTGCTAGCATCTACATTTTTTAAGCTATTGCATAGCTTTTATCGCGGGCCTTGAGCGTGGGGACCGAATCCAGAAATTCCGTAACGAAAAAAACCTAACACCCCCCACTCCGAGCTCGCACGAATCGAGCCGAGCTGCTCCGAAGTAGCTCCGCTTAACGTAAGTAATTATAATTGCATAAGTTGTTAGTTTTCAAATTCAAATTCAGACTCAGACTCAGACTCAGATTCAGACTCAGACTCAGACTCAGACTCAGATTCAGACTCAGATTCAAATTCAAATTCAAATTCAAATTCAAATTCAAATTATATTATTATTTATTATAATTGCATAAGTTCATAAAAAATGCTATGCAATAGCTTTACCGCGGCAGTCCCCGAGTGCCACACGTCTTTTTTTATACCACTAAGTAGCAGACAAGCACACGGCTCACCTGGTAGGAAGCGGTTCCCGTGGCCTATGGACGTATGCAACACCAGGGGTGTCACACTCGCGCTGCCGACCATGAAGAAACCTTCTGATGCCCCTCTTGAAGAACCCCATATTGTAGGCGCTTGGGAAAACCGCAGCAGGGATGTCATTCCACAGCTTGAGTGTGCACATTTCGCCAGTTCATGTTTAGGTCCTAGGTGGCGAGCCTATTGCCATTAACCGGGCACTTATAAACCTGTTATAAATACACACATAACTTCGAAAAGCATCGAAAAGTCATTGGTGTGTGCCATGGTAAAACCTGCGATCGAACCCGAGACCTCGTCTCAGCAGTTCATTACCCATAACACTGGGTTACCGCGGTCAAACTCACTTATCACGGACTTTTCATGTTGGTTCGAAATCTCCCTAGGGTGCTTCTAGTAAATTCCCTACAACTTTACTGCGACAGAAACCATCTCATTGATCTTCATCATCATCGTCATCAACAATAACATCATCAACTCATCACCATCGCCATCATCAATAATCATTCTAAGTAATATAATACAAAATAAGACTTAATTTATCCAACTTAATACTAGCTAGAACCCTGTTGAGTTTATATGTTAACCATCCAAAATAAAGAAGAATAATCGCTGCCATGGGAGATAAACGAAGCCTCGGGTAATACCGGGAGCAACTTTAAGATCATAATGTTGACAGATTTATTTTTTATCTAGGACACGTCAACTTGATTTCACCTCGCCTGATAGTAAGCTTAAGGCAAAGCTCAGGAAAGAGGGTCACCATTACAGACACTAAGTAATGTTATAATGGTCGCACTCAGCTTGGCGACCTCATCAGATGCTTTTTCACGACCCCCTTAAAGGACCCGGGACTGTAGGAAGAAGGAAACACGTGTGGTGGTAGATCAACATAACAAGTGATCAGATACATACCTTGTTGGTTAACTTGGTAGCATAGAAGTAATCTTTCCTTATCAGTCTCAGATCTTATAGAGTTCTTGAAGTAAAGTCTGTTCCTGTATGTGAGGCGAATTACTCGCGAGTTCTCGAACTTGCCAGAGCCTTTCTCTCTGAGTGCCGTCTCCCATTTTGATATCACATCGCATAACTGGAATTAAACATACATTTTAGTGTTTTAGTTCGATTAAGTGCACATCTATATATATAAAAGAAAGTCGTGTTAGTTACACTACCTATAACTCAAGAACGGCTGTACGGATTCAGTTGAAAATCGGTGGGGATGTAGCTTAGGACTAGGAGACGGACATAGAATACTTTTCATACCGTTCGACCTTCATCCTGTTGGACCGCGTTCCCGTATGACGTGATATAAAACCTCAAAGAGGTAAAATAAAAAATACAAGTCACAATTTTGTCTATGGTGAAGTTTAGTTACATAAATATTTGACAATTATAAATTTTGTCTGAAATCAATAATATGTAATAATCAGTATTAGTCGGTCACTCGAAAAAAACTTTCTCCATATATAAATATACTAAAATAGGTATAACATATATTAAGATTGAATTATAGAAGTAAACATTTCTTAATATATTTTGAACGTAACGCGGACGAAGTCGCGGGAAGAAGCTAGTTTAAGATAAATATTGGTGTGTGATAAATTTTGGTTATAAATAATGAATGTCTAAAATGCCGACATGGATTCAGTATTATAAATGTATATTATAAACTAGACGTCTGCTTCTACGTTGAACGACGTAGGGTCGATTTCAGCTCAGTGCAAATATTTTATATTTATTAGCTGAGAGCGACTGTGATGAGACAGCCCTCTCTGCTTTTGCTCTTTCTATCTATTTTTTTATCTAGTCTCAAGTTAAGCTAGGCTTACTTTGAGTCTAGATAGCATAGTGTAGATTGTTATAGACATCAAGTCTGCTCAAAAGTGGGCTCAGCTCAAATAAAGAAAAATCGGTATACCTTCTTGTCAGGTTTAATGTTCAGTTCCAGGTCCTTTTCGATGGGGTCGTCGCTGAACAGAGCGAATCCTGAAGCGGCTGACTCGCGGCACCCCAACTCAGTGCTCAATGTTGAGAGGAACTCTTCCACGGTTGTTGAGCCGTCGAAGCTTATCACCTAAAAAGTTCAAAAATATTTATTTTATTTATTGTTTTAATTCATTTTTTTTTACCACTTAGGTGGCAGACAAGCACACGGCCCACCTGATGGAAAGTGGTTACCGTGGCCTATGGACGTTTGTAACACCAGAGGAGTCACAGTCGCGCTGCCAACCCTGTAAGTACAGAGTTTCTGTGACGTCAATGTAGAAGACAAAGCAGGACAAGCCTTTAGTCTTCCCACTGACAGCACAAATTCTCCAGTGAGTTCTGGCTACCCTACTCACCGCTGGGAACACAACACGAAGTTATTATAGCCGCGGTATTCGGTAGGGCGGAGGTACTTCCCCAGTCGGACTGCTCAATTGGGCGGAAATTCTCAACGGCACCGTTTATCCGTATCGTTGTTTAACAAGTAATATATGCGAAGGGGCGATACATCATACAACCATTACGACCTATAGAAATAAAAGAAAATCAGTACCGCAATACGCTCATTTGACTAAAACTATACATTTTCATTTTTTTTTCACATACATTACTTGTTAGACTTGAATACGGATAAAGGGAGCCATTGAGAAGCCGCAATGAATTAAAATAATAAACATAATTATTATATTGAAGTCTATTTCACGGTACGCTCTGCATCTGCTGATGTGCAACGCTGCTGTGTGCTTCAGAGTTTGGAATCATACCTTTAAGGTGGAGAGTGCTGTTTACACGATACAGCAGTGCAGCCGAGCGATATAGTTAGGTAAGCTGATAAAACATGTTAATAAAATGTTTACCTGATAAGTATTATTGAGCATATGGACAGGTATCGCGTGCGGCAGACAGTGGTGATAGGGATTCTTCAGCAATATCGACAGCACTTCCATCCGAGAAGGTTTGTCTTCGCGACCACCGTTACGTATCGTCCTTTCTAACGCCCGCGAACAGTATGCCGCGTATTTACCGCACTCCGTTCTGAAATTGATTTATAATTTTAAAAAATAATTATGACACAATTTATTATAGTTTAAATATATTGTTTAACTGAGTTTAATAATAATAATATATATCTTTATTGCATGTACACAAAGAAGGGATACAGAAAAAATACAATAGGTAAATCTTTGTGGCATTACAACTGGCGGCCTTATTGCATTATATTATTATATTATATTAACTTACGAAATACTAAAATAGTGATGTAAAGTACATCTATTTATTTTAATTGGTTTTTTGTTTTAATTTCCCGCACTCAATGACTAACGCTAACAGTAAATTACTTGACAATGTTCGATAATATATTCCCTTATACCTTTCCTCTCGAAGGCCAGACGGAAACTTTGCAAACTTTAATGATTGGTTAGTTCCCTAACGTGTGATGCGCGGCTCCATACCCAGGAACTAAATGGGGACTCCGTGGTTGCCACACTCGAAGGGGGCCAGCTCAAAAGAGATGGTCTTGGGTCGGGCGGGGAGCAAGAGGTATACCTCCGGCAACTTCATCTCAAGACAACCTACGACCCTCAGACGGCGTACATTTTAATCGGTTCATGTTCGAAATAACTTCCACCACCGGTTCTGGCAGGAGGAGGGAGAGGAGCGGCGGTATCCGTAGGCATTTTGCACATTGTGATTGGTATGTAATCATGTACATAACAAATAGAAAAATAACACTCACTTGGAATCCGCATGCCTGCTCAAATGAAGCTTCAAATACCACAGCAGTCTATTGTTCCTTGGCACAAAGAGGCTCACAGCTAACGCTAGCAGCTGCCATCCTTGTACGAAGCTGTACGTCGGGGGGTTGCTCTTGCAGTCCACGGATAACAGAGGAGCCTGAAAACATTGCTGTCATGGTAGAAAAAAAAACAATATGTTGCTAGAACTTCCTTTGAAATATGCTATATATGATATACCTTATCATCATCTCTTGATAGTAATATTATTTCAATCATACCTTACTTTCATAGTGTATTTTGTAAGACAAGTGTAATCTATACAAATATTATAGAAAAGAGTTTGTTTGTTTGGATGCTCTAATCTCAGGAACTACCGTTTCGATATTATTATAGTTCGAAATGAAAAAATATATTTGTGTTAAATAGCCCGTTTATATGCAAAAGTTTTAGGCTATATATCATCACGCTACTACGTTAGGGAGCGGAGTAATAGTCATAAATGTCAACAAATTCGGCAGATTTCTATACATTATTTGAAAACTACAGAAACATGTGTTCAAATAGATGATAATATATGAATGAGATTGCAAAATATGCCACCGGCAAATCTAGGTCGGGTCAGCTAGTTTCTAATACATTAAACGAATAAAATATATACACTACAGTAAGAGATACTGTGATACATTGGTATCCAGACGAACACACTATGAAAGTGACAAAGTAAGATAAAAATAATACTGCTAGAAATGGTAGCAGCCCCCCAGTTTCTACGTACTATTGTCACATTATTACAATAACATTCTGTTGCTTTTCTCATATTAGTCTACAGTATAATATTGTGTAAATTATAACTGGCTTCAATATGTTAACTACTGCAGACATTACTTTAATGGAGTTAAAGATGGCGACTACTCAAAACTGGTATTGTGGATTGCTAAATAAGTTCTACAATAGTAATCGCTCTGTAACGCATGTTGACGAGAAGTTCAGGTATCCAGGTCTCAGATTATGCTAATTTTAACAATTACTGTCATAGCAACACTAAAAAAATTGCCATTAATTTTCGCTTCACTGTTTACGCTTCACTGTCCTGCTGTTAAAGTTTAAAATTAAACAGCATCTTGCAGAGTGAATGAAAATATGTAATGAAGTCTTTCTCATTTAATTTTGGACTCAAAGTCTATACTGATGAAGTTTGAAATTCTGTTGAATTTTTTTGTAGTGTTAGTGGTTTCACAATGGTTGACAATTAGCAGACTTTATTACTCCTGTAAAGAGACTGTCCCAGGTGCACTTGAACCTGGGACAGTCTCTTATATATCTCGTCCTAGATATTAACTTTTTTAGTTATAATGTACAGGAAAAATAGCATATTTATTGCATTAAAATCGTCAATATCACCACGAAGCTATTTTATTTACCCAATTATTTTTAAAATAGTTGAACCATTTATGATTAATGTGGGTAAAATTACTTCAAATTTTGCATTCAAAGAAAGTATTTAAAAAGAAAAATCTCCCCTATCATTGTATTTGTTAAGTTTTACTATATTTAACACTGCTTCATCGATTTGATTCCAACATAATTACAATAAGAACCATTGTAGTACACAAATGTCACAATACATTGGTCACTTCACTGAGACGTGTCGTCTTAGTGAAGTTCAAGTATACTTCATAGGGGATGCAATGACATCGCGTATAGACGCAGCAAGAACTTACAAATGCTTATTAATGCAGTCTTTTACAGCTGGCTTCTGGAGGAATACCTATTCAATCAATCAATTAGCCTATCGCAAACCATTGCTGAACATAGGCCTCCCCCAAGGGAACTTAGGGCTACTGTTTCCACGCTGGCCAGACGGGTTGGTACAGGCTTTTATTTCGAGTTTTGCTTCGCAGTGATATCGTCTGTGTATTTTTCTCTTACCACACTTCGGATGAGACGGGGTGGTGATACTTGTCACCCCACGGACCTATATAGTGTGTATCATCTACTGGTGTTTGGCTCTGTGCATAACAATTACCTGTATCGAGCTAGGCGAGCCGGCGGCGTTAGGTTGCACGTCACCGCTCTTGTTGTCGCCGCCGACAGACGACGCGCCGGTGTCACAAGTGAAGAGCGACTGAGTCGCGCACAGTAGGAGTTGCTGTACAAATGAAATGTTGGTAGGGGATGCGATCGCTACTGGTCGTGTTGGGGACGTGTGGTAGGGGTGTTATATTTAGCGATATTTTGAGTTGTTTTTTTGAGAGGTTGTATTGATGTCAAATTTTTTTTTTTGTGTATACTGTATATACTTGATAATATTTATTATGATATTGTGTAATTCAATAAATATTTAAATAACAAATACTTACATTTATTTTATTGATTTAGTATTAAGAGTATAATATAATTATATGTATAGATATTATGTAATAATGTATGTTTTTGGTTGTGTGACCAGTGTAAAAATATATGATTATTTTATACCTAAAATTCAAAGGTACATACTAAATGATAATGAATTTAGAAATACACAAATATTAGATAATACACAATTAAATATTAACTTCATGACTATGAACTAATATCATAATTGCACACAATTGTATACGGATTACACAAAACTTGTGCAAAAAAGTTGTATACAGCATGTTTTCTTTCTAAATATTTGCAGCTTTTATACAACCAGTCCGCGTGACCCGCACCCATTAAAGCATTAGGTACTGTAAGATACACAGGTACATTCAAATACCCTACAAGATAAGTTTTTAATAACGAATGGCTGATTTTTATCTTTTTATAATCATAATACGCTGGAGGCATCGAACGGCGACTTAACTGGTGTACTGTATGTGAAATAGAGTGATGGGGCCTCCCATACACACATGGTAGTGATGCTTGCTCACTAAGATCTTGGAGGCTCTGGCCAACAGCTAGAAACGTAAAATTCTATGCATGATTGATATTACGAATAAGTTATTGAAGAAATAAGCTGGATAATTGTTACTGACCTTAGTCAAATCTTGGAGTACATTTTAGATGGGCCTTCGAAAACTTAGTCGAGTTTAATTTCTGCCAAGATATTTCATAGTTTGTCCCAATGTAGAAATAGGTACCTTACCTACATACACTGGGGTAGAATAAAATAGAAGTACTATTAATTTGATGGACCATCAATGAATAAGTAGTTACTGCACTAATAGGAAAATTTATTTGTTCATTATTGTATGTAGAACTACATTTATTAACGTAGGTTTCCCATCAAAAAAAAACATATAACTTGAGATTTTTATAAAAATTCAGCCGTTCTAATAGCTCGTGAGTGTTTTTCTTCGAATGAAGTTCAACAAATTCTACAAAATAAATAGTATTTTCCTTTCCTACGCAGGGCAACATGTGCAGGCCTTAAATGTCACTCGAATACGGCGCGAAATAATTCTACCAAGAACGAAGTGATTTGGCAACTCTTTCTTTTGTCGCACTATTAAGACCTGGAATTTTTTTTTCTTACCAGTTCACGTGTTTCCTTCTTCCTACTGCCCCGGGTCCTTAAAGCGGGGTGTGAAAAAGCATCTTATGAGGTCGTCAAAGCTAAGTGCTAACCATTATAATTTATATTATAACATGGTCTGTAATGGTGTCTCTCTATCCTGAGACTTTTCCTTTAGCTTAACATTAGGCGAATTTAAGTCCAATTGACGTGTCTTATATAAAAAAGGCAGTGGTTTCCGTTGCCCTATACTAGATCCTAGAGGAAGGGCACAGTGAATAAGGACCGGGATCGAATATAGTCCCATTCTGTCACATTTTTCTAACAGCCACCACATGAGGTCCGCAAACGATTTAATGACCAACAAGTTTGCTACTTGTTCATTGGTCATTGTAAATACTTTTCCACATACTTTATTACAATTATAAGGAAGATATCACAGCCATTAGTTTTCGTATATTAATCCAGAGAAAACTCGTTAGTGCTAGTGCAAAATGTTCATGTGTAAGTGCTATTGTTTTATATCCCATTACACAGTGTTGTACCCATGTCTATTTATACAATATAATTACATTACATACATATACAGTGATGTGATTAAATGTACAGTGTTGGTGTTTAAATATTGATGAACTGCTTAACATGTCGTTTTTATATATATTTAAAGACCCCTAGGTATCTGATCTTGATTAACAATTGCTAAAGAGATTTTGCACTTCGATTAAGATAAAGGTCAGAAGTACCAAAATCGTAAAAATTATTAAAAAAATCCATCAAAATATATGGGTCTTCGAAAAAGTAATAAGCAATTCTCTGACGTACAGAGATTCACTTTTTTATTTAATTACAAAAGTTGATTCATAATTAGTATAGTAATTTGTTTTCGACAGGTTATGCAGTATCACCAGATCTTAATCCTAATTATGCCTACATACTTACCACTTACAAAAATGTGAATTCTATATATATTGATATACATATATGGGTAAATAACAGTCTAAAAACTTGCAACATCAACCTTTCAATACAAAGGAGATCAACAGTGCGAAGGAACTAGCTATGATAGATATGAATGACAGATAAACGAAATTAAGATTTCATTCCCTAAGTCTATGGGATTGGGAACAAACATTCTCGGAATAAAAAAAAAAGGGGGAAAAAAATTTACACCAACATTCCATTTGAAATTTTGCAACATAACAACTTTTTTAGGTGTGGCAACATTATAACAATTTCAAAAATAGAACGCATATGCATTTTCACTGCCATATGTATGTTGCCAACACTAAACGGATCAAATTGGAATAAAAAAAAACTATTCCTTTTATTCCACGTTTTAGAAAATTTCGTCGAAAATTATGATATGCTCTCGCATATATTTTATTCGCATATATTCCAATGAAGCCAATATAATTGTATCCACAATACGCAATTCCAAATTGATCGAACACGACAAAAAGCCTTCTTACAGCGACACACAAAGCTTGTACTATAACCGCAATGGTTTGTTAGTGTATATTTACATATCTGACGCAAATAAATGTTACAGCTTATAAGCTATGTTATATATAATGTGCCCTTTTCAAAATACATAAAACCAGTAAAGTCTGTTAGATGTGTAATGTGCATTTTTCGATATTGATTGGTAATATTATTTTAGTTCAATAAAAAGTTAAATAATGATAATGTGATGTGATGTGGTTATTAAACCGTCTAGAATACAAATCGCAATAATTTAGACTATACTGTGGATTGATGGGACTTGGTGGAATTTATTGTTACACATATTGAAATACACTTGTACTTTTTCTATTTTATTTTATTTTATCATTAATTTGACATAATTTATTTTATAATATAATTATTTCTTTGAAATTGTGTTTTAAATACATAATACTAATAATTTTTATATTTAAAATCTTTAGTACCATTTAAATATTTTTGCCTCAAAAATTGGGGATTTTTTTTGTACTGTTATACCTACATGATTTTACAACCACCCACATATGAATAATAACGGCTAAATTCAAATAAAAATATTTTAGAAGTCTTGTAGTTTAGTGTGAGATGTATGGTAGAATCGACATCACATTTTACCTCCCAATGCTATATTATATATATTATAATATATTTAAATTTTAGAGGGTTAAAGAAATTCACCAATCAAGTATCGACATAAAACAGCTGAATAACCAACTAAAACCAAACGCTTTGTGTATACGTTTTTAAACCTTTACACTATACAATTAGAGCACAATATTCTAACACTACAAAATCTAATGCAAGATGAAATAAATATCAATTATATGATTCGATGAGTTAAAAATAATGACATATATGAGAAAAGCATCGAAGCGATCGCCCGTAAGCTTTGCCTTGCGAATATAAAGCTCATTTACACGATTATAGTTATAATACATTATGATATACACACCTTTTAGGTAAATAGGCATTGTGAGAGTGTTACCCAATACATATAATTTCAATCAAAGAATGATTATTTGTTAGGTACAGTTAGTAAAACAATAGTTTAATAAAATAATTATAAAATCGACGAGCGAAATTAAAAGCTGAGAACTCTCGTCGTATCAAAAGAATTTTGAGAAATAATTCAAAAGAAAAACTGTACTATATCTATATATATGTATGTCAAAATGTACTATAACAAACAATGCTTTATATTCATTAGACGGCTTTTAAATAACGTCGCGATTTTTATTTCGCCATCGTCCCATCTAAAGCCATGCTATAATTTTCAGTATAATTAAAAATTACTTGCCATTATAATAGCAGAATGCATTATTTATAATAGCAAACAAAAAATAATTATGATGTACTTTTATACATTACATTTTACAATACATTACATTACATTACATTATATACAAATGTTACAGAAAGTACATCATCATAATTACCTAAATGCGAATAACAATTGTATATTCTTTTTTTTTTAGTATTAGAAGACTTAATTATACAAAGAAGATCCAATCAACAAGTGCCAGTTTGAGACAAGTATACATTTCTTTTCAAAAAGGCACCATTTAAAGTTCTAAATGCTCTGACAATTTAGCTGAATGTTATGTCTTGTTAGATCATTTTGGTCTCCATACAGTCGATAGAAGGTGCATTTTTTAAAGCTTTTATATACCTAACTCGATCCTGGTATGTCTCTGGATTGGTTTCCGCTAGTATAATCATTTTTAGCATTTATTAAGATTGTTACGAATTAGACAATTGTTATTCTCAGGATTTCAGTGAATTCATATAGGCAGATATTAGACAGTCAATATGTATAGCTATCCCCGTGATCCTGTCAATATATAATGAAATGCAAACGCGACTCGTACCTATATTTACACCGGATCATGATATTGGATCGCTATACTTATTGACTGTCGTATCTCTGCCATAAGTATTTACACATTTTGTGAAGAAGTATTCACTTAAATCCATAATTTGGTCTGCGGCTTGGGTAACATTTTAATAAAGTATTTTGATCTAGAAATTGAACTCATAAGACATTTATAGATAATTAAGGTGACCTTGAAACGAGTATTCCTAATATAACATCAATTTTGATGGTACTAAGGTGAATTCTGTCAATTCTAATTAGACCTATACTAATAGTGAAGCTGAAAAGTGTTTGTTTGAAGGCGGAGATCTTTAGTACCCTAACTACCAGTGCAACTTAAAAAAAATCTATTTAATTAGAAATATCATAGGCTATTTAACATCATCCTACAACTCTTAGTAGCTGTACAATAGAAAACTACGCAAAATTGTGGATAGCCACGAATAGGAGCAAATACGGGTGAAACCGCTGGGCACAGTCATTATGTTTTTATTTCGTCTTTTGCGTTCATAACACTTGATTATAATATATTGATTACAGCGATATTGTAATTCATGACAAAAAAGTAAATACTGCCGATAAATATCACTTCAATATAACTTAAGGTTGTCTTTTAGCGATAAGGCCGCTCATTGTTTACTTATTAGCGATTTATTAATAACCGAAATTACTAATATTACCTCGATAGTAATTTCGGTTAAACTAAATTGCCTGTTTTAGGACTGGGTTTAGGTCAGTAATGTAATGACTAGGATTCGAACTCGGAACCTTGCGATCGTAAGGCTGACTCTTTAACCATTAAGCTACACTGACGGCACATTAACACTCTGTGCTTACAAGGTTGGCAGCGCGAGTGTGACTCCCTTGGTCTTTCGCACACGTCCATAGGTCACAGTAACCACTTTTCATCAGGTGTGACGTGTGCTTGTCTACCACCTAAGTGTTATAAAAAAAATATCAACGCTTGCGATTTACCTTTTTGCTCAATAAAGAGCAATCCATATATCTATGGTATAAATTCGTAATCTACTGGTTTGACATTGACATTGACGGAATGTCACAACTCAATGTCACTTTTGACAGTCAAGAACGAATCAAACTACCTTCCACATGACTATACATTAATAGTTCAGCCTTCTGAAAATCAATACGAGTTATTAAAGGTCAAATTTCAATGTCGGCCTCGAAGTCGCGACCATGTCCTCTAAATTTAACCTTGCCTTGAAAAATTCGGCCTTAGAAGCGAGGACAAATCCTTGAGTCGCTTTTGCATTGAACTCTGAAAAGGTCGGGATATGTGACCTTGGTTATGGCGGCCGTTTCGATAAATTTTGTGTTGGATATATTTAGCGTACGCGGAAGGAAAAATATTGAGCGCCATTTTGTTGTTTAACATAATACATATGTTAGTCACGTTTGTTATCTCAATAGAGTTTTTATTTTATTTATGATTAATTTTGAAGGTTGGCGTTGTAGTTGATTTTACAAATGGGATTAATTTACTGTGTATAGTTGTATACCATATAGGTATTTGCTGTGATAAAAAAATCAAGTATTTTTTTATTTTGTTATTATTTATAGATTTTTATTTGAATAGATATGGTAGTTATTTTTACATAACTGTATAAAAATGAGTATTTTTAGGGTTAATGTATTAAAGTTAGTATTTTATACGATTGATGTGTAATTTCAGAACAGATTTGAGTGTACAGGGTATCGTTGGAATATTTAAATCATCGTCTTATTTTTTATATACTAGCTGTTACACGCAGCTTCACCCGCGCGTCATATTAAAGTAGTTTTTTCTGAAATTTCTAACTCTGCGCTACTTTTTTATGTTCTCTTTCCGTAAAAATTGTCCATAAAGTATTAGAAAACCTAAAAAAAAAGCACGATTTCACGTGTAGTATCAAATGGCATCGTTTTACCACCTTTTCTTGCATAAAATAAACTGATTGCTGATAAACTTAGGTCACACATAGTTATCATTAAATAACGTAAGACCCCTTGACAAGTAGTAAAATCCTTAGTAGAATAGAATATTAAATGTATGGGGATGACACAAATTTTGACGTTTCAATCCCGTACATTGACTATACTCCATTTAAGGTAATTAACTAAACGTAAAGAATCCTGATGTCATCCTAGGAGAGGGCCAGATCGACATAGATGGTTCAAGGTCGGCCGGGGTGCGAGGGATATGCCTGTTAACCTCACCTTTGACAGTCAAAAACGACCCACAGGCATCGTGCGTTTTAGTCCGACATGACCTCTCCCATCGGCTCCGGTGAGATTACTTACACGTAAAAAAGAAATCTTGGTGTGTCATTTTAATTCTGTTTTATTTAAAAACTCAGTCAATTAATATTTTAAAGACTAAAAATAGAAATTGAACCACTAGTTTGTTAGTTAGTTGGCCTTTTTTTTTTACGTGCGCAAAATCCCCATGGATAGAATAGCCGGTGGAGGAGATTATGTCGGACTCGAACCGACTAAAACGCACGCCGCCTGTGGGACGCTTTGGTTGCCGAAGGTGAGGTTGACAGGCATATCCCTCGCACCCCGGCCGACCCAGGGCCATCTCTCACGATCTGGCCCTCTTCTCGGGTGTGGGTACTACAGAGTCTCCAACTCGTCCCCGGAAACGGGGAGGCGCGCCACGCGCGCCACCGCTGCAGCCTGCTTCTGCCAGGGTGACAGGCGGCTCCACTAGTTAGTTGGCCTAGTTATGTGTTTTTATAAAAAGTCGCTACAATATAGTTTACCTTCAGTTAAGTACCTAACCCAATGGAGCATAGTCGATTCTGTTCTAATAACGAACTGCCACTTGTTTAGGGGGACCTAGTAACAAATACCTAGGCCTACCCTTAGGCCACCCAAACCGCAAACTTGAGACACAAACAAATAAGAGCCGTAATAAACTTACATTCTTAAGCTTGGCGGCCTTAACGTTTAGCTTAGCGTGTCGTGCGGGCGGCGTGGGCGGCGCGTTTACCTGCACGCCGTGCTTGGAGTGCGTGTGCGGGGACACCTGCTTCACCAGCGCCGACGCCAGCTCGTCCTGCAGCTCGCCCACGTCCAGGCACTGCGCCAGCGCGTTCTGCGCCAGCACCACGTGGTAGTCGATGCCGGCCTGCTCCACCGCCACCGACATGAACAGCTGCACGCACTGAGGACAATATACAACCTCATATTATATAACCGCTAGGATACCCTAGTGGTATGGGTAATGGACTGCTGAGACGAGGTCTCGGGTTCGATCCCAGGTTTTACCATGGCACACACCAATGACTTTCCGATGCTTTTCGAAGTTATGTGTGTATTTATCGCAGGTTTGTTAAGTGCCCGGTTAATGGCAATAGGCTCGCCACCTATTAAATTGGGACCTAAACATAAACTGGCGAAATGTGGGTGCTAGCATCTCTGCATACCTCTTCTGGGATATAGGCGTGAGTTTATGTTATGTTATATTATATCAACTATAAGTAGCGGTACGCTATCATGGCCGTTTAGACATGATCAAGTGTTTCCTTCTTCCTACAGTCCCGGGTCTTTAAGCGGGGCGTGAAAATGCATCTGATGGAACGCCAAGCTGTGTACCACCATTGTAACATTACTTAGTGTCTGTAATAGTTACCCTCTTTCCTGAGACTTTGCCTTTAACTTACTATCAGGCGAGGTGAAGTCAAGTTGGCATGTCCTAGATAAAAAAAGACTGCTTTTACAGCCGCGTGGTTTCCGGCTGAGTAGAATTTAGATCACCTCTTTCCATGCGGTTTCCTACAAGGCGACTCAGTGATAGGGCTATTTAACATGAGTCAGATATATACAGCCCACACTCCGCCTCAGATCCATGGCTCGAGTCAACAATAGTGCGGCAAACGGCAATAGGCTGAGCCCCTATTACGTGGGACCGAATACAATGATGGAATATGGGTGTTAATTCACCTCTGCCTTAACTGCCGGGGATAAAGGTGTGATTGTTTATATATATAAGTTTATTTTTCACTGTACCAGTCTAGTCATTTTTTCTTTAGTTATTCGTCTAACAGTTTGTAGTCCAATATTAAGCGCACGAAAAAAGAGAAAACAAGCAAAACCAGTCGTGTCAAAACGGCCTTCATAGCGTGCTTCAACGCGAGCACCCTTTGCCACATATTTTATTGGTATTAAAAAAAGAAACGTATCTGATTATTTTAAACAGCCCTGGATGTTTCGCCAGTCAATAATGACGATCCGTTCTTAAAAAACGCTACAGCAAGCCAAGCTCCCCCCTTTTTTTGTCGTCTGTTTTTTTTACCAGAGTTCACATAAAAGTTTTTTTTCCAACTTATGAGAAATTATGCCCTTGATGTTTTAGTCAAAAATCATCAAGATCCATTCAAAAATAACGCGACAGCAAACTTTCCCCTTTTCTCCTCCATTTTCCCTGCCATCAAAATAAGCTCCCGACAAAAGTTGTGTTTTAAATCAAAGAACACGTGTGACAAGTTTGGTGATAATCGGTTAAGAAAACATCTAGACCGGAACTGACAAACAAACAGACATACGGACACAACAAAATCGGTCACCTTGTCGAAACGGAGACTCACTCGCTTAGCTCACTCGGTTTATTAGGGATTGAAGAGGGGCGGACATGTAGACGCATGTTTAGTGTAAAGTACATACGATCTGTATAAAGCAGTCTGCATTTACACAGATAGGGCAAGATCTCAAGCCAATCATGCAATGGCCAATGCATTTGAATATTTTTCACAAATATTCTAATTACCACTGCAAATGCATTAAATTCTGCAAAAAAACATAGCTGCTTTTCTTCTTAAGTCTAGTGTAGATAAATGTAGTACTAACTTTGATTTACAGTATATTGATTTTATAACTATACTTAAAACTTTTAAGCAACTGAATGTAAAAAAAAACTGAGGATCTTTCGAGCATTTCAACCAATATAATAAAATCAATAATGCCCGTTATCGCGCCTTACAATTTTCAATTAATGAATAGATAAAAACAGTTCCCTAACCTTATGAAGTACAGCAAAATTATTCCGTTATTCAAAGCAGGGGACAAAAGTGATCCATCAAATTTTCAATCCATCTTCATACATCCAGCTCTCAGTAAAATTTGTGAATAAATAATATTTAATCAACTGCTTTCAATAGGTTACTATACGCAATAGGTTACTTCATGATAAACAGTTTGGTTTCACTAAAGGTAGAAATACGACAGATGCAGGAGTTGCACTTGTTAAATATTTATTTGATGTATGGGAGTAGAAGCATGATGCTATTGGTATTTTATGTGATGTTAATCTATGTGATATTAATTTTTAGGACTGAAAGACATAAAGTAGTACTTGACGATGTGAATAATACCCTTTCTGAAATATTGCATTGGCTTACAAGTAACAACTTGCTGCTCAATGCAAAGAAAACAAAATGTGTAAAGTTTACTATGCCTAATGTAAGACAGATATAATATTAAAATGAATAATGAATTTGTCCAAATAGTCAATACCACAGTTTTTCTTGGAATAACTCTAGATAGTAAACTGCAATGGGTTTCTCATATCACAGCCTTGGCTGGAAGACTCAGCTCAGCTACCTATGCGGAAAGATAAGGTCACTGACTGATGAGGCAACTGCACGATTAGTTTATTTTAGCTACTTTCATAGCGTTATGTCAAACAGTCTGATGCTGTGGGGCTCATTGCCGATATTGAGACTATATTTGTACTACAGAAACGAGCGATACGAGCGATCTATAGCCTCAGACCCCGTGACTCGCTGAAAGAATTATTCAAAGAAATTAATATTTTAACAGTTGCTTCTCAGTACATTTACGATAATATCTTATATTTACAAAAGAACCTAAATCTTTTCGAAAAAAAAGTCTGACGTACATAACTTTAATATGAGAAACAAGAATAAATTAGTTGTACCAAAACTCAGGCTTCACAAAGTGGGTTTAGTAAAAAGTAGGCGTTTGTAGGCAGCTGTATAAAATATTTAATAACATTCCTCAGGATTTGATAAACATGCCACTAAATAAATTTAAAATAGAAGTGAAAATAACTTTAATGAATAAAGGTTACTATAAAGTAGATGAGTATCTTGATGATGTAAATGCATGGTCGACATAAGTCTCATGCTTGCTCGCACAAAATAATTTTAAACTAAAGCAAATTTAAAAAAGAAAGATAATCTCGTTCTAATATAGTTCTCTGAGTTTCTTGCTGGTATCTTCTTAGTAGAACCTACCAAACCAGCAAAAGAATCATTTTCCAATGGTTTATTTTCACATTATTTAATATTTTATGTCCTGACAAAATTGTATTGTTCAATAACTGAACAATACACACAACGGGCACTGTACAAATAATTTATTTGTTCGATGTCCGTTTAGTATACATATTTGTATGCATGAATATGTCTATTTGCATTTCTGTAATTCTTCATCCATCCATCCATATTTTAAACATACCTACTATTTATCATTTCTTAAAATAACATAAACTCACGCCTATATCCCCGAAGGGGTAGGCAGAGGTGCTAGCACCCACATTTCGCCAGTTTATGTTAAGGTCCCAATGTAATAGGTGGCGAGCCTATTGCCATTAAACGGGCACTTATAAACCTGCGATAAATACACACATACTTCGAAAAGCATCGAATAGTCATTGGTGTGTGTCATCATTTCTTGATTAACTATATGTACTCGTATATATTTTTTCGTCAATAATTCTTACCTTAAAAAGTTTTAGTGCTTCAGCTTGTAAAGCCTCTGAGTTAAGTGATGTGAGAGGTGACGTCAGATTTTCTTTAGAATACAAAAGCGTTGGGTGCCTCCACAGAACACAATCTGGAACAGAAAAAAAATCATCAATATCTTCAAATACGAGTAATAATTCACCCCCGAGCCTTTTCCCAACTGAGTTGAGGTTAACTATGAAACGGTCAACTGCCATCTAACCTCTAAAACCTATTAATTCCAAAGTTCTGCAGTTAGATAACTTATCAGACTTAGGGTTACAACCAACTAGCAGGTGTGGGCATCAGAAGGTTTCTTCAGGGTCGGCAGCGCGAGTGTAACGCCCCTGGTGTCGCACATGTCTATAGGACACGGTAACCACTTCCCATCAGGTGGGCCGTATGCTTGTCTGGCATCTAAGTGGTATAAAAAAGTCATATTGATGTCCTACATAAAAAAAGCATTGATGTACTTACTGGGATCTCCATCGGTCTCCATAAGCTTCTGCACGAGCTGTTCGAAGTGCGTGCCCTGGCTCAACCCTCCGCCGCTCACGACCGTCAGGTGGTACAGCCACGAGTCTTTGTCAGCCTTGCTCTCGAAGAGCAAGTACGTAGGACCCTGGAAGTTGGAGTTTTTGACATCAATATTGTGAAATTTTAGTACAATAATTGGTGCTTTAGTAGTATGGTGTTTGGGTATCTACCAAAATTTTGGTGGCCAAAGCCAAACTCACCTGCAAGCTGGTATCCCTGCTGGTTAACCGACCAGACTCTGGCGACTCTGGGTTAGAGCCAATTTGGTGTTGCGGCTAGTAAGGTTGACTTAGGCTTCATATAGGGTATATGAAGCCCATCTCACAAGTACCAATTTCTATATACCTACTGCGCACAATTATACCAAGTGGTATTACAGCCTTTACGGAGCGTAAGACTTTGGGCATAGTTTCGATAGCAGAATCGCCTGGGAGTATTATTTAGCGATTTTTTTAATGTATAGGAATAATGTACATTCGACAAAGGAGATACGGTTGCACTTTTTAGGGTTCCGTACCTGAAGAGAGAGAAAAACGGAACCCTTATCACTTCGTTTTCCGTCTGTCTGTCTATCTGTCTGTCAGTCAAGACCTTTTTCTCAGGAATGCGTGGAGGTATCAAGTTGAAATTTATACCTCATATTCATGTCTATAACGTCTCCAAACTGTGCAAAAATCCAACTTCTAAGTCATCGTATTTAAAATATATTACGGTTTATGTAGCTTAAGTTACAGAACCCTTGGTACGCGAGTCCGATTGACACTTGTCCGGCTTTATTCATATAAAGTTGTATGAAAAGGCACAACCGTATCTCTTTTGTCGATTGTACAGGTGAACAGTATAATGTATGGTTGTTATGATTTTACTACCGAAACTGCGACCAAAATTTTACGCTACGAAACAACTATAAAAAATAATTGATGTAGAATGGAACCATACAATTCCATTTTGCATACTTGGTGGTTCCTTTCTGCATAAATACGGATTATAAACATAACATAAACTCACGCCTATATCCCCGAAGGGGTAGGCAGAGGTGCTAGCACCCACGTTTCACCAGTTTATGTTTAGTTTCCAATGTAATAGGTGGCGAGCCTATTGCCATTAACCGAGCACTTATTAACCTGCGATAAATACACACATAACTTCGAAAAGCATCGAAAAGTCATTGGTGTGTGCCATGGTAAAACCTGGAATCGAACCCGAGACCTCGTCTCAGCAGTCCATTACCCATACCACTAGGCTACCGCGGTGTGACGATTCGACCAGGCGGTCTAAAATGGTCATGGAATCTTTTATGGAAAATATTTTGTATTGCGACGATATTTATACGAAATTAGAACCTGTTTAGTAACTGAATTGTTTTAATTCTGCTCGTATGAGTGACCATTTAATTAATTATATAAGAATCTATTGAAATCTACTGTAAATTCATGAAGATGCTAGTTTTTAGCAGAATCGCTCAATGTGACCTTTTTAAACCCACCGGCGGTTAACCTGGTCGAATCTTCAGACAAATCCAAGGGATGCATGTAACTATAAGATAATCCCGTTAATTCCCGTAAACATTATTGTATATAAGGGTGTTATTTCATGCTTCTAGAAGGGTCTCCTAGTGATATTCATGCTTATTCTATTTCTATACTAACAAGTACAATCACGCTCACAAGACATACAACTGTATTTATAAATATGTTGATATTCACTGACCCCAGTTACCTGGTGTTGCGGATAGATGGCGACGGTGAGGTGGTTCCTTGTGTCGTCATTCTTCTCCTCGGAGTCCGAATCGGACACGTGTTCGACGTCTTCCACTCGAGCGTCGCGCATGTTTATTTGGCCGGTTGGGTTCTGGAAGAAAATAAAATTATAGAAATTAATATGTTGGAAGTTTAGTTGGCGAACCTATGAATACCCGGGGAATTAAAGGCGTGGTTATATGTGAAATGAAATGAAATAAAATTTATTTACGGAAAACAAGTACTGTTACAATAATTTTTCTTCTGCCAAACTGTATAACAGTTTGTTGGCAGAGAGTGTGTGTAAAACGGGGTAAGTGGAAATTAAAGTGTGACTAGACAGGTTCAGTTCAAGCGTCGGTAGCTTGGGGGGTCAGGTGTAAGGTCAAGAGGTAACGGGTTGGAATTGTGGCCGTTACAATGCCGACGTGAGCCTACTACTAATAGAAACGATTTAGCTGGTGGGGTTAAGAGAGGCCTAGAAATTTCAGTTACTACATTTGGTTTAAAAAATCACGAGGTATACAAATAATTATAGGTATAAAAATTTGAAATCATATCCTTTGCAAAATATCATGTTATGAAGAAGATATTTTACTGTTCTGGCGATAAAGTAACAATTAGAAAATTTAATCACTCTAATTAAAGCTCACTTTGCTTACTTTAATGAGTCCCATACAACTTTGTTACCAGGTTTTATTATTGTAATCTTACATTTAATCATAAATGTTGATCTATACATACATACATATAATCACGCCTTTATCATATTTCACCAATCATTGAATTTGGTCCCACGTAATGCTTATTGCCGTCTTTCGAGCACTATTGTTGACTCAAGTCATGCATCTGAGACCGAGTTTGGGCTGTATATATCTGTCTGATGTTAAACTGCCCTATCCCTTAGTCGCAGTCTGCGATACCGCATGGGAAGAGATGGGGTGGCCTAAATTCTACTCTGTCAGGAACGGGTTATATATATATAATATATTACCTGGTCTCCAGGCGACTTGAAGTACAGAAACATTTTGCCAATAAGCACACACCAGCTCTTCTTGGCGTGGCCGTTCTTAACCTTGGTGAGCCAGCCCTGGATAGTGGGCTTATTGTCTTCTTTGCTTAGCAGTAGTTTTGTTGCGTTACGTCTTTGTACATTCTGGAAACAAACATAAATATATAACACAAGAATGTATTTTACAACTTTTTTATTCGACTATGGTGAAGCCAAAGGAGGGTTATTCACTTACGAGGAAGAAAGTAGAAAGTGGTGCTCGTAGATAAGTATTCAAGCAACATATTACATTATTAACAGGTATTGATATTACAGGTATTAAGTAATGATAACCAGGCCAGTCTATGAGTCAGCCTTAATAATGTAATTTTTTGTTATGATCTGATTTCTGAATATATTTATTTATGGGTAAGTATATTTCTAATCATACAAGATATCGGGACTTCTCGCGAATTAAGTCATGGAACGCGAGATGTCCCGATACCTTGTATAATTATGAATTCACACCGCGATAGTTTAAAAATATATTTCTAATTTCATTATGAAGATTGTTATATATTACTAGCTGACCCGGCGAACGTTGTTTTGCCATAGTTGATCGGTTATCAACCGGCGAAGGCGGAAGATCAAGTTGAATTGAGAAAATAATGATATTAGAAGGAATATATAAATAAAAAAAATTCGCGATGGAAAAATAAGGGTTGATCGTAGAGGGTTGTATATATTTTCTAATGCTGTATCATAAAAAAATCTAATAATTAAAAAAAAATAAGGATGATGAAAAATAGATGTCCGATTCTCAGACCTAACCCAATATGTACACAAAATTTCACGAGAATCGGTCAAGCCGTTTCGGAAGAGTTTAACTACAAACACCGCGACACGAGAATTTTACATATTAGTTTAGTTCAGAATTATGCAATGGCTGATGGGTGGTAAGTGTTGCCGTCACAAAAATAAAGTATAATTAATTTTGTTGCATATTTTATATGTAAGTATTGTTAGTAGTCAAATGTTATGCGCTGCTTTAAGTAGAAATTAACATTTTCTTTTTCATAGATGTGTATACAACTACCCTGAAATTATTCCCAGTTATATTTCAATCTTACACTTTAGAGCCTGGGGTCCACTATCCTATACTTCATCCCCCTGATGTGGTGATTCCTTGACTTTTACGAGATTGCCTGGCTACTCCAGTATGACCTTCCAACGGTCGTACTAACCTCCATAAAAGAAACACTGTATACCTGTAAAACTCTGATCCAGTCCTCCATTGTAGCGATACTGTCTGCCGTCAGGTAGTAAGTCCTACTGCCAGTGAAGATCTCGAAGGTGGCTGCCCCCTCGTTCCTTGATATCTTGCACGCTTCGCCTAGTCCGATCTGTCCTTGAGGCTTACGGTTCACCTCAGACTGAGACTTCCAGTACGAAAGAGTACCGTTTTTGAGGACGAACCTGTGAATTGAAAATTTTATTTATTTATTTATTCTTTATGCACGATGTACATTGGCGGACTTAATGCCGTAGGCATCTATCAGTCTACCATTGGGTGGTGCTGAGCTAGTACGTGGTATGCGCATATTAATGAGGGATAAGTTAGGTTCAATAACAATAAAATTAAAGAGTGATAAAATTAAAAAAAAAAATGGTTATTTCTAGACTCAATGAAAATACAAGAAGACCTTTGTTTGCCTTATGTTATTGACATTGTAACAACAATCCTTCCAAAAAGCATTTATGGGGCAACACGTTTTGTTGTTTTTTTTTATTTAAATAAAAGCGTTACTAATATTCTCGTTCTCACTAACTTCTGCAACTAACTGGCTGAGAAACGAACCCGTAACTCCCAATCACAAATCCTATAATATCTTTAGATCTTTAGATAAATTATCTTAATCCTAAATGATTAGGATTATAAATCCTAAACAAAACCTTTATAGGATCACTTCGTTGACCATCTGTCTGTCTGTCTGTCCGTCGGTCAAGACCTTTCCTCAGGAAATTTGTAACGTTTTGAAACCGTGCAAAATTCAAACTTCTAAGTCAACGCAATCAAAATATATCGCGGTTTATTTAGGATTAGTCCAATTCCGGGATCCAATTTTGTAATAAACCTTCGTTGCGAGAGACCAACTCGCACTTGGTCAGTATTTTTTTAAATTTGGCTAAATATAAAAATTTCTTCTAAAGCTCTAGTTTCTAAGTCAGTACCAGCTGTATCTTACCATCTTTTCCTCCAAGTTTTAAGCTTGCCCCCAAGCTTGGCCAGATGTCCGCTTTTCTCTAACGCGTCGTGTCTCCGTGGTGAGTCAGTTGTGGGTGGAGCGCGACACAGCGACGCGAGTGAAGGAGACGCAGTGCTGTCACAGGACACTGCATCCGGTGGGATGGCGTAGTCGTCTGACATTCCAGACTCGAAGGATGTGTCTGTGGAGGAACATAAACAATAGCATAACAAGAGGCCAGACGGGTTGGTACAGGGTTTTATTTCTAGTTTTCCTTCTCTCGCAGTGATATCGTCTGCATATTTTTCATTATTCGCCTCTTGCGACACCCTTGCCTTCGGATGAGATTTGGTCATCAGCACACGAATAATTAAGACCAGACATAAAAAAAGACTAAATTATTACCAGATTGTAGAGATTTTTCAAAAAAAAAATGTCAAAAATCAGTGTCCACGCGTGTACATAGTAGAAAACGAAAGATTATGATATAACAAAACATTACAGTGGTCTAACATTTTTCCGACGGTATGTCTCCGATGGGTGGGGTGGACTGAAATTATCAAGGCCCTGGATGAACGTTATTAATACCTAAATTAAGCCAGTTGTTGTCAACTCCTACGTGAAGCGGACAACAGTTAGCAACAAGGCGAGCCTAAAGTAAAGTTTGTTTCGTACTCAAACTACAGGTCAGGGTCACCCTGTAATGTCCTTGGAAGCTAGACCAAATATTATATTTTATACTAAGTACTAGCTTTAAGTGCTACTAAATATTAGCTTTTGGGGTTATTACTACGTAATTATAGCGTATTGTAGCAAATAGATACTAATAATTAATATGAGAGACAATATAGCACCTATACAATAAGTATAAAAGCCTGGAAATATTTTATGGCTTCCTATAATACTTCGTATTTTGAAGCAGACGGTTCACAGCACAAAAGGTTTTATTCACAAACTATCAATATGAGTTTCTTCAACAAAGTCGTTATAGTAACTGGGGCAAGCTCTGGAATAGGAGCTGCGACTGCGAAACTATTCTGTCAAGAAGGGGCAAAAGTAATTCTCGTTGGAAGAAACGAGACAAAACTGAACCAAGTTGCTTCTGAATGCAATAACTCACTAGTGATTAAAATCGACATAACTGACGATAAAGCTGCAGAGCATATCATCGATGAAACTATTAAAACATTTGGAAAGTTAGACGTTTTAGTCAACAACGCGGGCATTGTAAGGTACGAAAGCATATTCGATGAGAACGTTCTAGAAGTATTAGATGAACAGATGAATACAAATCTACGTGCCTTGTTTAATATGACACGTTTAGCTGCTCGCCATCTTATCAAGACTAAAGGAAACATAGTTAATATATCCAGCATTGCTGGGCGAAAAGTACTTGCTACTAAATTAGCAGCGTACGGTATCACAAAAGCTGGTGTGGATAACTTTACTAAAGGTTCAGCTCTAGAGTTGGCAGAATATGGAGTAAGAGTTAACAGTATAAGCCCTGGGCCAGTGAAAACTGATGTATTGATAAATGCTGGAGATGAAACTCCTTGGGAATGCTTCAATTCAGCAGCTCCGTTGGGTAAAGTGGCTGAACCAGAGGATGTAGGGGAACTGGTTTTGTTCTTGGCTAGCGACAAGGCACGTAGTATAACGGGAGTTAATTATGTTATTGATAATGGTGTGCTTTTGACATAGGTTTCAGAGTTGATGATGACTGCACGTCTTGTTTTTGAATAGTGGTCGTGAATTGGTTATAAGAACAAATCACTTATCATTACGAGTTCACATGTGTATCCACTGTTATTTTAAGAAATAGCTCACTTGTAGACTCTCTTAGTAGTGCTTAGTTAAAGAACAAATGTGTATTTTATAAACTAAATTTGCAACAGAATGTTAAATTGTAGTTTAGCTGAAGAAATGATTAAATTTGCAATGTATTTCCCGTGTAGTTTGATTATTTTCTGATATTGAGAACTGAGTTTATGAATTAGTTTTGTGGCGTTATTTATGAGTCGCATTTAATTTCTACATTAGAGAAGCTGAATTTCACATAGAGTATAAGACTTTTTTATTTTCAAATTTGGAATATAGGAGAGACTTTTTAAAATATAGTATACACGATGGAAAAATAAGTCAGGCTCTGGACGGAAACTGCCTTAAATCCTTAATTTGGCCAATTTTAGAAGGAGACATTCCTTTATTTTAAAAAGAAACAAAACTACAGTCGCTTGGTTCACCCGGAACTCGAACCAACTAAAATCCGAAAAAATAACATTCTTTATTTTTATGGCATCAATCGATACGGTAAATCATAAGGACCAAATCTCTTTAACAAACATAGTAAATTACAACGTGCAACGAGCACAAGTCACGATTATTTTTCATCTTCAAGTTCAGATTAACTGCTAAGGAATGATTCATAGTTTTTTATAACTACCTGGTCCTTTCAAATTGTACTGTCATCAATATTTGATATCAAATGAATTAGATGTTTTGTGTTACTATGTTAGTCTTCTTCAACATAGAGTAAAACAGAACAAAGATACAGTTGCATTCATACAGCCGAAGCTAATACAACCGTGTAAAAAATAATAAAGGAGGAAACGAAAGGCGTGGACAGCCTCTGTGGCGTGGCGGTAGTGAACGCGCTCGACACTTAGGAGGTGCGGGTTTGATCCCCGCTCTGTGCAAATATTTGTATGCATGAATATTGATATTTGTATTGGCCTGGTCAGTCCTGGTTGCTATACCAACATCTATGGCAGTCATTACGGGTAATTGGAGCCCTAAAAAGTCCAACAACAGGTTTAGCTGCAATGTTTCGATATCACCATTTCTTTTTTTATATCACTTAGGTAGCAGATAAGTACACGGCCCACCAGATGGAAAGTGGTTACCGTGGCCTATGGACGTGTGCAAGACCAAGGGAGTCAAACTTCCCCGTTTCCGGGGACGAGTTGGGGACTCTGTAGTCCCCACACCCGAGAAGAGGGCCAGATCGGGAGAGATGGCCCTGGGTCGGCCGGGGTGCGAGGGATATGCCTGTCAACCTCACCTTCGGCAACCAAAGCGACCCACAGGCGACGTGCGTTTTAGTCGGTTCGAGTCCGACATAATCTCCTCCACCGGCTCCGGTGGGGAGGTATCCGTGGGGATATTGCGCACGTAAAAAAAAAAAGGGAGTCAAACTCGCGCTGCCAACCCTGTAAGTACAGAGTTTCTGCGCCGTCAGTGTAAAAGACGAAGCCGAACTAACTTTTAGTCTTCTCACTGACAGCACAAAAAGTCTCCAGTGAGCTCTAGCTATAGGGTAGCTAGAGCTCACTGGAGACCACTCACCGCTGGGAAAACAACTATCGCAAATACCGTCGTGTCCTACCTCGTCAAAATTGAATTGTGGAGGTCAGATGGCAGTCGCATCACGGAAGATATTTTTTTATGCCACTTAGGTGGCAAACAAGCACACGGCCCACCTGATAGAAAGTGGTTACCGTGGCCTATGAACGTGTGTAACACCAGAGAACCCACACTCGCGCGACCGACCCTGTAAGCACAGAGTCTCTGTGCCGTCAGTGTAGATGACAAAGCAGGTTAAGCCTTCAGTCATTGCACTGACAGCACAAATTCTCCAGTGAACTCTGGCTACCCTACTCACCGCTGGGAACACAACATATATCGAGGTTTAGTTTTGATTGGTAACGCGAATCCCAGACTGCGAGGTGAATGCTTCAGATGCGACTGGAATTAACGCTAAGATGATGAAGAAGGAAATGAAAGGCGTATGCCAGGATTGTACCAACTGGAAAAAACACTGTTTCTGCTTACTCCAATGAGAAACTGGCGTGACTTAATGTATGTATGAAAATAAATTACCCATTATTACAGACTACAAAATCGTACCTCTAGTTTTGCTCTGCTTACTCGGAGACCCACTACTGGACCTCTTGGCCGGAGACAGGCTCGAGCTGGTCTTCACACTCTTCGACGGACTGCTGGCACTGAGACTGGTGTCTGAGGAGCTGCACTGTCCGTTCGCACTGTTGGTTAGTACCAGGCCGTTGGATGTCTGTTGGATGGCGGCTGGGAGGACGCTGGTTAGGTTGACGTTGTTGATTGGGATCTGGTTCGAGGTATGGCCACCTGGGGAGAAGGTTATTAGTATTAGTATATACATGAAAAAGCTGGCAAAGGTAGGGAGTATTAGGATTTTTTTCAAAAAATAGTCCCTATTATTTATTTAAAATTTAAATAAGTGCACCTGTTGGAAAGTGAAGTGTGCCTGGGTCTTAAAGACTTGTAATACAGAGTAGTTCGTCTAATATAAAAATAGTTCTTGAAATAGTGGATGTAGCAGAACATAACATAACATAAACTCACGCCTATATCTCCGAAGGGGTAGGCAGAGGTGCTAGCACCCACATTTCACCAGTTTATGTTTAGGGCACTTATAAAACTGCGATAAATACACACATAATTTTGAAAAGTATCGAAAGGTCATTGGTGTGTGCCATAGTAAAACTTGGGATCGAATCCGAGACCTCTTCTCACCAGTCATTACCCATACCACTAGGCTACCGCGTAGCAGAAACGCAGAGAATATCCAACCATTTAAATTTATTTTTTAGAAGGTATATTTGGCCAATGATATTTACTGATAATTTTCCTTCATAGTTGTGTAAACTATATTTTTCGTTACTAATAAATGTTTTAAAGTCTTGTAAACGACCATTTTGTGATCCACGTGTGAATAAATAATTTATAATATTTTAATAATATTTCTTTTACACACAATTTTATTTATTAGTATAGATATAAATTTATATAAAAATAACGTGACTAAATGTGATAAATCAATTTAATTTATTCAGTTTAGACACACAAAGAGCACACATGAAAGTCAAAATTTTACTATTATATCAAGAAATGTTATAAAAATAATAAGTAATATAAATAAACCATTGTAAAGTGATTCTTTCACTGGTTCGGTAGGTTAGTTCTACTGATATTACCAGTTGAAATTGATTTAATCGCCAAATCGTCAAAACATTACAGACAGAAACTACAATTTTATTAATTAATACATACATACACATACATACATATAATCACGCCTCTATCCCCGGAGGGTTAGGCAGAGGTAAATTAACACCCACATTTCAACAATCATTGTATTTGGTCCTACGTAATAGGGGGTGAGCCTATTGCCGTATTCCGGGCACTATTGTTGACTCAAGCCATGCATCTGAGGTTGAGTCTGGGCTGTATATATCTGTCTGATGTAAAACAACCTTATACCTTAGTAGCTTTGTACGACACCGTATGGGAAGAGATGGGGTGGACCAAATTCTAACCTGCCGGGAACCATACGGTTTAGTGTAGATATTAAACAAGATAAGTACCGAATACAGGGTTGACATTGACAAGCTGGTGGTGGGGCGTGTTGTGAACCGTCACTCCCATGGACTCCTCTCCATCCGAGGAGTCGTCTGACGAGTCACCGGTGAAAGGCATCGATCTTATCTGACTAGCACGCTGCAACAAACAAACATCATAAATAAATAAGGTCACTTTATATGCATTAGGTAAGTTTAACTCGTGCGCATTAACATGGCACCTGGATTCCCAAACGTAACAATAAAAAATCTGGACGAAAAATCGAAGGACGAGAGCGGGGATGCGAGAGGAGGGTTGTTGTCGAAACAGGTGCCATATTAATTCGCACGGGTAGAGTACTTGATTGTCTAACTTTTGAGCAATTTTTTTTAATACCACTTAGGTAGCAGAAAAGCACACGGCCCATCGGATGGAAAGTGGTTACCGTGGCCTGTGGACGTATGCAAAACCAAGGGAGTCACACTCGCGCTGCTGACCCTGTAAGCATAGAGAGTTTCTGTACCGTCAGCGTAAAAGACAAAGCAGGACAAGCTTTTGGTCTTCCCATAGACAGCACAAAAACTCTCCAGCGAGCTCTGGATACCCTACTCATCACAATACGAGGTTATAATGACCGCGGTATTCTGTAAGGCGGAGGTACTTCCCCAGTCGGACTGCACAATTAGACAGAAAGACCGTCGCGTCCTACCTCCTTATTATCCTCCTATATACCTCCAGGCATTAGCCTAGTTTGGGTATCAGTACTCACCATTTCAGAAATTATAACCACCTCATTGATGTCAAAGTGATTGTAACTGTAAACTTTTTGTATGAAAAAAATTTTTTTTTTTAAATATGATATACAATAATGTTTACAGGAATTAACGCATCATAGTATCGTACCTATATACCTTTGATTAGCCTGATGTTTCGACCAGGTGACACCGGTCGTGGTCACAAGCCGACTAATTCCCGTAAACATTATTGTACATACTTGATTGTCTCCCGGAGTACGAGAAAAATGAGTTATTGGGACACTTTACACACATAAAGACCCGAGATGTACCTGCGCGCTACAGCATACCGCGGCCATAATAACCTCGTGTTGTGTTCCCAGCGGTCGTGTTGACGTTCATAATAGGTCACGGTAACCACTTTCCATCAGGTGGGCCGTTTGCTTGTCAAAAAAAAAAAGATCGCGTGCGGTTTTAGTCGGCTCAAGCCTGGTAAAACCATACCTTGCCGGCCAGGGGGGAGGAGTGACGATGCTTTAATAAATGTTTGAGTTCACTCAGCGTATTTCAATGCTTGAAACAGAAATCCACATTACACGAAGTAATGATGAATGATAACTTACCCCTTTGACAGTGGCGTAAACTGGGACGGATATATCCTGGTAGCTGGTGGACTCGTGCATTGGCCTAGGGCAAGGCGGTGGACTTAGTTCCTCTTCTACTGATTGCTGGAGACCATCGTCTGCGACCTATAATCATAGAAACGACGTTAAGCTAAATTATATAAACAGCAATCCCTGGGCTCTCGAGGCTACATAACATAACATAAACTCATGCCTATGTCCCAGAAAGGGTAGGCAGAGGTGCTAGCAGTTTTCGCCATTATTTATGTTTAGGTCCCAATTGCCATTAACCGGGCACTTATGAACCTGCGATAAATACACACATAACTTCGAAAAGCATCAGAAAGTTATTGGTGTGTGCCATGGTAAAACCTGGGATCGAACCCGAGACCTCGTCTCAGCAGTCCATTGCCCATATAGGCTACCACTGTCACACAACAGACACTGCATAAAAGACATTAAATTTTGGACTTTATTTCTATACAATTAAAGTCAAAAATTTAATGAATAGAGTTTGATTATACCTTTTTGTTCACTCTGCAAAAAACCTTTTGATAATGGACTTAAACTATATTACGTTAAAGTCTAAAATTAACTCGATTTTTTAGATGAGTTTAGGAGAATCAAAGCCCTGGTAGGATGTTTTTAGGGCCCAACCAAGATATTAGAGACTGGTATGCCTGCTGATTGAGGGACGAAGCCCTGGTGCAGGCTGTTCTCTTAGAGTTGGAAGGTCAGACAACAGTTACTCCTATGAAAGACGAATACACCAAATCAAAGAAGGAGTAAGCCGACCCGGGTTTCCGTGATGAAAGCCTCGGATGCAACAGCGATAGATATAGCGTTGAAGATAGATTAAGTATGCTTCTGCTTTATAAAGTGTTAAATATAAGTGCATTTTACAAGATAGGATCTTTTAAGAGTTGTTGAAACCGAAGTTATGATTTTAAGTTTTACAAACACATCCATAAAATCACGCCTCTATCGCATTGGGGTTGGCGGAAACAATATCTTTCCGATCTTTGCATACGGTAAGCGTATTTTCAACTTTTGACTTCATATACAAACGAACGGTTTCAACTACTCTATTGAAGGTGAAAAACTATCTACAAAAAGTTAGTTAGCTTAGTACGATACCAAATATTTTGTTATACCAGTACAATCAATACAGTAGTATACATATAAGCCATTGTACATACCTGGTAAATCTTGGCCTCCCAGCTTGGGAACCTGTGCAGCGGCGGAGTGGGCGGCCGGGGTTGTTCTGACGTGGAGCTGTCCCCGGTGGAGGAGCCACCGCGGCTGTTGCCCTGGACTATCACGTTGACTGGTCCTTGCCACGCAGGAGTGCGTTCTAGAAAGCGAGAAAAGGTTTTACTGGATATTGCAGTACGTATTACGTTTTGTACGTTGTTACGTTTGATAGTGAATAAGCATTTGTATATTTTACTCCGAAATAAAGCAGGTTTATTATATAATCGGACAAGATATCTGTTTGCCTTAACAAACTGTCAGATAAAAACTACTTTAATGTTGTAGATATTTGATTTATTGTTGTTAAATTACTTGGAAGGATGAAAGGACTATCGGATGAATGAATACAGGACTAAAAATAACCCTTTTTTACATTTTGGTGCATTTTTTTCTGAAAGGTATAATTATAGATTACTGTCATTGCATAACAGGAAACATTTGAAGACAGTTACATATTAAGTCTAGAGTTTAGACCAGTAATGGGCAAAGTACAGCCTGCAGGCCAGCTTCGGCCCGCAGGCCAACGACGGTCCTTTGACATGTATGTATAGTATATGGCCCGCGATACTTGTATTTTGGCAGTTCAGAAGCATAAAGTAGATTATAAATATAGAATACACAACGAGAAAAAGTGAGAATACATGACAATTGGGAGTGTCTTAAAATGAGAAGTCCTCTCACCAAAAGTAGCGAATACATCCCCACACATTGCGATTTGAAACAGTACGCACAGTGAGGTATGATAGGAACTTCATCCCCCGCACGCTTAAGCTGTGAAATGAACTCCTTGCCGTGGTTCTCCAAAGCGACTACTATATGGGGTTCTTCAAGAATGGCATTAGAAGGTTGTTACAGGGTCGGCAGCACGAGTGTGGCGCCCCTGGTGTTGCACAAGTCCATAGGCCACGGTAACCACTTTGAATCAGGTGGGCCGTATGCTTGTCTACCACATAAGTAGTATAAAAACAGTAATTTGCAATAATAGGCCACACTAATATTTTTTTACTAAATTTGAAAGAAAAATAGTAAGAAGCAGGTTTTAGATGTCACCCGCACACAGTACAGAATGTCCGATCAAGAACCAAGCGGTTCGGTGACTCTTTCCTTCGTCGCACCATTAAGAGCTGGAATTAATTACCAGCTCACGTGTTTCCTTCTTCCTACAGTCCCGAGACCTTTAAGCGGGGCGTGAAAAAGCATATAATGAGGCCGTCAAGCTGAGTGTCACTATTGTCATATGGTATGTGTAAGTAATGGTGACCCTCTTTTCTGAGACTTTCTAATTGACGTCTCCTATCAGTCAATTAGCCGACCGCAATCCACTGCTGGACATAGGCCTCTCCCAATGTGCGCCATTTTTCCGATCCTTTAGCTCCAACGGCCATCGGTCCTTCGACAAACGTGGCCAGCCCACTGCCACTTCAGCGTGCTTATTCTGTGACCTATGTCGGTATCTTTAGTTCTCTGTCGGATAACCTCATTCCGAATTGTATCCTTCAGAGAAACTCCAAGCATAGCTCGCTCCATAGCCCACTGCGCGACTTTTAACCTATGGACCAGCCCCACTGTAAGTGTCCACGTTTCGGCACCCTAAGTCATAACAGGCAGGACGCACTGTTCAAAGACCTTTGTTTGACGTTTCCTAAACATTTAAAAAAAACAAGATCTGGCATTAAAGTCCTCCCCCTAATATATATATTGAGTGATCTACCAACAGAGCCCAGCTCAAACTAATTTTATTTGACAATATCAGTCAATTAGCCTATCACAGTTCACTGCTGGACATAAGTCTCTCCCAATGTGCGCCATTGCTCCCGATTTTAAAGCGTAATAGTATATGGGCGGCCGGCGCCTCCTTCTGCGAGCAAGTTATGCTCGTGAAGGAGGAGGCGGGGCAGCGGGAGCGACGAAGGATCGCAAGTCCAGCTGCCCGCGTACGAAGGCAACTCGGGCGTCCGAGGTCGATGAACGACCTCCGCCCCCCATGAGCGCCGGCCTGGGGGTGACAGGTGGAGCCGCCTGTCACCCTGGCAGAAGCAGGCCGCAGCGGTGGCGCGCTTGGCGCGCCTCCCCGTTTCCGGGGACGAGTTGGGGACTCTGTAGTCCCCACACCCGAGAAGAGGGCCAGATCGTGAGAGATGGCCTTGGGTCGGCCGGGGTGCGAGGGTTATGCCTGTCAACCTCACCTTCGGCAACCAAAACGACCCACAGGCGGCGTGCGTTTTAGTCGGTTCAAGTCCGACATAACCTCTTCCACCGTCTCCGGTGAGGAGGTATCCGTGGGGATTTAGCGCACGTAATAAAAAAAAAAGTGTAATAGTATATAGAATTACCTCTGCTTGGCGTATAAATTTCGGCGTAATCATGTGTCGTATCCCCGTCAGTAGAGGTGTTTGGCGTCGTTGGTAGTACCACTAGGTTTTCTACTGCAGCCTGGAAGAGAATTAAGATCGTTAAGATAACTTGGTTTCCTGATTTCTTCAGCTTTTCAATAAATATAGCATCATCATTATCATAGCAATGAACGCGGTTGCTTCAGGTGCTTTCATCTTGGAGCCTAAAATCCATGTAGAGATATATTTTCGTAATTGGATCCGAGTTTGAGGTAAACTCGGAGTTCAGGGTTTACTTTCCAGCCTTCGCAAGAGGCCATCCATGTTGAGAAAATCTTGCTCTTGATTTGATGCATCGACTTGCTGAATCGACTGTCGTATAACCTCCCAACCCCGTGAGAAAAACCTGCGTCAAAGCTTCTTTCGTCAATCAGCAGACCCTTAAAATCTTGTTGGGTCCACACAATTTGCTACTTACAGCTAAATCGTCTGCTAACAAGCTGGCCGTAGTCCTCTCATCCATGGTCCTGTTCATCGTGTTGAGCACCGGTGGGTTAGTAGCATTGACGTTGTTCGCTATGTTGGTAGTGCCGATGGACAGGTTCCGTCTGTGTCTTACTGGAGTACTGTAGTGTGGTTCCGATGAGTTTATTGGTAGCTGTGGGTAAGAAACAAACTATAAAGTAAAATTTGCTAGCTCTGCTATAATTATATTGCTTATTATTTCATTGCGGCCTCTCAATGATGCTGTTTATCCATATCGAATTTAAAACAAGGAATGTATGTGAAAAAATGTGGATGTGTAGTTATAGAGAAATGAGTGGATTGTGGGACTGATTTTCTCTTATGTCTATGGACCATATATGCGGCCGGGTTACGTGTCGTTTCTTCGCATACTATACCATTGAGAAGTCACAATGAATGAATATAATAAACGATATTATCAAATTCAATTCTATATCACGATACGCTGGATCAGGTGCTGCGGTCTGCGGTCAGCTAAGAACTCATTCATTTATCCTGCATAGAGACACTACTTAATAGCCGGGCTGCCAAAATAGGATTATGCCTTATAAGATTTTCCGAGATGGAGTGCTGTTTTAGACGGTTCAAATCAGTAAAAGGTATTATGTAAAAAATAGAACATAATATACTTTAATGAAACTGGTATCTAAAACAGCAAACTAGCCCTATAAGTGAAAAATGTTTAAGCTTATAAAGCGTAAAATTGTGCTTTCATAAGTTAAAGAAAGCTTACATTAAAAATCTTGGTGGTGAAGAAAGAAAAGATTGTGCTGCTAAAAGCAAAAATAAGTAATGGAAGTCTGCCATTAAATATGCAATAATCCTAGGTAATTAAGAAAAAGCTGTTAGTATTAAATAGCAAAATAATATTATTATGTTGTATATATCAAGAGAACTTTAAATATTGATTTAAAGCTTTTATCACCATATATGATGTAATTCTATTTTTTATTTTTAAACCAAACTGAAACATACAAATTTAACATAAATTATTTTAATCTCTTTTGAGTAGAATTTGATATAAGAGTTTTTAGATCAAGGTTTTATTGACTAAAATTTTATAGAAAATGTATATTATTACTACCAAGTGAGTAAAGTTATTTCAGTGGACTCTCAAGTAGTGCACTGTTATTTTTTTTCTATAAGTTATGCAGTGAGCAACAGTAGTAGGTAGTTAGCAGTTATATACAAATTACCAAAGAAATGTTACAAAATCAAGTGCATGGAATAGTCGCATTGAATTATTTAAAGCTTAACTTAAACTTGTGCTTTTAGTACTAAACTATACATTCACTTTGACTTCCTATGCCCTAACGGCAACAGTCACAATGACTACCTGAGGCCCTTCAAGGCTTTCTGATCGTCGTCGGTTGCTAGCCAAGAGACTGGATGTGGCTCGGGGAGAGCCGTCATCCGTCCTCACTTCTAGTGAGAGGCTCGCTCGAGTTGGCAGAAACTGGGAAGGCAATTGGATAAAGTAAATTGTGCTGCTGGAGATGGTAATTGTAGGTATATATGGGACGTTAAAAGTAAAATTTTGCAGGCTGTTATTCAATTACACACATGTAGAAGAAAAATATTGGTTTTGAAAATTGCATACTGCACATATTATATCTTGCAGATTAGAGATTGCAGCTAACAAATAATACTCTAATAAGATGCTGTTTTAATGTATTATTTCTATTAATATTTATTTTTCATTTATGGTGTACGAAAATTTGTATTTGCAATTAATTCAAATATTTATATGCACTTGGACTTACACATTTTTTATATCCCATGGTTTTATGTTATGAAAAGCATAAATTATTGTCTTAGCATTAAATCTAAGGCATCAAAGTCCTCTATTTTTATGTGAACGTCAATTACAATATGTATGAGACAATAGAACTAATGCCATATTAGTACCAGAAAATAGTAAAAGTTAGTACATACCGTGCAATTCCTGCTACCCTGAGTAGCGATATGGTTGCGTAACAATTCCAGCTGTTGATTGCACCGGTCGTTTTGTTCTCGCAGCAACTGGTTCTGCTGCTCCAGCTCCTTAAGCTTGTTTGTCACCCACTCTTTGATACGGGCCGCCTTTGCTTCCACCTGTTTCGCGTCCTGGAGTCTTAACTGCTTCTGTCAGAAAGGTTATCAGTCAGCGTTTGTCTTGTAACTTAATCAACGTTATGAACTATTTATATCACGACCAGAGACATGTCTTGATAGATGGGCCTTCTGAAGTTAGAATAATTTATTTTTTATTTAAGTATTATCTTTTTGAACATTGCTAAGGTCCTTATTTTAATTTATACTGGCTTTTATTGTCCACTTAAACGCAATGTTCTCATTAAAATCAACAGGAGTCAAAATAAATATGTTCTATGAATTTATTAAATAAGCAGGTCATCTAACGCTATATAGGGCTTTCAAATCGGATATTGTCAAGTAAAATTAGTTTCCTTAACGCCTTGAATCATGAAAATATTACAATTTTATTAATAGTATAGATATTTATGCACCAATTATGAGGTAGGCTACACTTTATTTCTATTAAATATTTATTAATTACAAAACTTCTCATACCTGCATATTGTACACTTATTTTATATCGTAACTCATAATTCAACACTAATTTCCAAACGTTTTATTATTAACGTATATGAATATAATATGAAACACTATTAAAAGATCATCTTTTCATTCAGTATCGTGATTATATTACATAAAAACAATTTTGTTTACATACAACTTTCCTACGTCATAATTGACATTCCAACTTCACTACATTTCAATTTCAAGCTCAAAAGGTAAGTTCAGAAACCGGTTATGACGACATTAAAAAAGATGCGTTCGTATACGTTTACTTATATTGATTCTTGCGACCCTGTCTGTGTACATTTTAGAATGAAAGGGAATATTTGAATTTGTGAAATTTAATATAATAATAATAAAGTAGGTAGTTGATTCAAAGGCTTAATTCAACGACTTGAGGCGGAGGAATTGATTTCACTCTTTTGAGTCAGATATATCGGTAGCTGCATATTAGAAGTTATATTCAATATGGACCTTTTTAGTTTAGTATGCCCCGGAATATTAGTATTAATAGCTATAATCATGTCACAGTTTAAACAGAAAATAGTATATAATATAATACATTACCTGTTCTTCAATTTGGCCCTCTAGCCGTGTGATAGCTTTGGGTGCACCGTCAGTGCCCGCTGGCCATTCGCACAGCCGCTGCTCCATGGCGCGGACCTATAACAAAACATACAATAACATTTAAACACTTTGGAATAACATCTCTATTACTATTATAACGAGGTTTTGATTACCGGAGTCACCCAAGAACAAATTTTTCCAATACCTACAATATTTTTCAAAATTGTCAGACAATATAAACCTTATCTTGACATTATTCTCTTCATTGAAGCGCCAATTTCGATTGCATTAAAAGTTTGTAAAGTTAACTCTTATGTGGGCAACTGCCGTCTGGCACCAGACTATAGGGCTGCATTTGTCTCGACATTACGGACACACTAAATTAGTGGAGTAGTTCTCAAGTGCCGGGCTTTGAACTAAATTTAGCGATAGCGTTTCTATTGAATAACCTAATAAACATCCCATCATACAAATATTAAAAAGCTTTTAAGTAGGAAAGGAAATACTGTAAAAGCTAGTTATGCGAATATTGAACCTAAACCCTAAACCTTGTAAAAATTCACGTCTGATAATAGTAATAAAATCCACTTTAATGTGCCGCAAGACACGCAACTGTCGCAACTAGGTAAGTAACCTACACAGTTGGTTGACAAACCACGAAATTTAAAACCTGTCTGAGCATACTGCAACCGTGTTTCAATAGTGTGTGGTATTTTTTATTATTAATTGTGGTAACAACCTTCATAGCGCCACTAACCGCAGCATGTCAGATACCCTCGCATTGTCCACTTGGCATGGTATCTTATTCCATAATAGAATTTAAGCAAATGTAAGTAAAGATATATTATATGGAATAGGCCCTTATGACACAGATCATTCTCCAAAAGCACATTTCTTGTCTCATGATACCACCACTTCATTTAAAAGTGTTTATTAATTAATTATGTTGTTCTGCTCTATACTTATAAAGTTCAGGCAAACCTGCAGTTAGATTGGAAAAAGCGGACCCTAGACTCCAAGGTGAAAACTTTGGATGCTATTGAAATTAATGCAGAACGTTAGGACGAAGAATAATAATAAATAACATTTAATCTTTGGTATTAGGTATCTTGAAATTAGCGCTAACAAAGAAACTCTTCAACCTTGGTAAGTATTATTAGTACATAGAAGTTGGGATAAAACAAGTAGGTAGGCAGTAACTATAAATCCTGATTCCATTAAAGTAGTCGTTAAAACAAATTAATTATGGAAACCGACGTTAATATTAATTAATCTAAATGAAGAAGAGTAGCGCACACAGGCGGCTCTCTCTTGGGACTGCATCGGGTTAAATACACAATTGTAATGATAATAATTTAACTAAAATGCTGTGTGTAGGTATATTATGAAATTTTAAGGTTGGGTCCCAAATATCGAATAACCTTCCATGCTGGCTAGCTGGTGCACTTGCCGATCAACATACAAGTCTTCGGCGCAGGCCTTCCTCTCGTATTCAAACGGCAATTGCTTAGGTTTGCTATAAAGAGCCACACGAATATGGAAAGCTAACTCCAGGAATTGAGGTGAAAGCCTCGGATATAACCGGAAAGTAAACTAAAATAATAAATCTCTAATCTAAAGTCATTTTTACGATGAAATACAAATGTTATATGTATATACAGAATCAAACAACTTTCAAACCCAAACATGCAAACGTGTCCAATTTCAGTGCACGCAGTAATCCAATCACGAAATAGGGATTAACT
Source organism: Eilema griseolum (assembly GCA_963662185.1). Lineage (NCBI taxonomy): Eukaryota > Metazoa > Arthropoda > Insecta > Lepidoptera > Erebidae > Eilema > Eilema griseolum. The sequence continues at coordinate 9,987,618 of OY759239.1, read as the reverse complement.
GGGATTAAGTGTTATTGAAGCAACATTTATATGACACGGGCAGGATTATTTACACCTAACACCAGCTTACGATATTGAGAAGGACTAAAATATTATATTATTAATTTAGGGGAGACCTAGGAGAGTTGTGGCAGTTTTTAGTTTTAGGGGAATATCTCGCTCCAGAAATATACCATAGTTACGACCTATGTGAATAAATGTAGCACCAGTCCTTCCCTTTCCAAAACATTTATCAAAATTAAGGAAAGTATTACAGTTTTCGAGATAATCAACAAAAAGAACGATTACTCCCTTTGTCACAACTCCCCTATCACCGAGGTAAGATGTGACAGGTACCGAGGAGAGTTGTGACAGCTATTTATTTATACTGTTTAATAATTAAAAAATACCATTTACACATATTATAAACTAATTAAACATGTTTTTTTTTATATAAGTAGTTTAATAATCTTTTAGCACATCAAGTACCAACAAATACAATGTATTCATAACAAGTAATTATATCTTATACTGATAGGCAATTATGGCAAACGTTCAGCTCGCCTCCAGTACAATCTGCGTGTGACCAAGCTATTCTAGTCTAGGCATTGCACCCACTCCTTATTTGATCTGCTGTTTAAATAGGCTTCAAAGCAAACCACCCAAAAACAGTTATTTTCTGCCTCTTCTTTGTCATCACCTGTTCTCTTCTTCTTATTAGTCTTCTTGGCTGTTTTAGGTTTCTTTTTATCTTCGCTTAAGACACACTTTTTCACATTCTTCGCCTTTCTATTGGCTTCTATAGCAGCTATTTCGTCCTTAGTAGGTGTTGCAGTAAGCATAGAAGATTTGATTTTGCGTCTGTTCGGTTGACTGTTTTTTCTTGGCGGAGCTTTTGGAAACGGCCTAATTGATCCTGGCGAGAACACATTAGAAACAGTGGCAAGAGGACTATGGACTGTAGACATGGAGGCAGCAGGTTCATTGGAATTAGGTTCACAGCGAATGAATTTCTATATGGCATATTCTATAGATGAGCTTGGAGTAATGGCTTTTGCTTCAACGTTATCTACTGTGCTGGTGTTGAGATTTGGAGCCCGTCGTTGCATGATTAGCTTGAGCCACACTTCTCCTGTCTGTTCATTCTCCTCCCATGACTTTGGAATTTTTTTATTATATTTTTTGACTAACTTATATGCAATGACCCTCGTTTCTTTTTTTGTTAGATGATGCACATGTTAGCAAATAATCACTTAATATTTTCTCCTCCTCTTCTGTAAATGTCGTTGGACGTGCATAACCCATAGATGGTGCCTCGCCTACTGGGTTTGCTTGATAAGCCACTATCTTCTTAATATATCTCGACAAAGACATAGTTAAGATTATAAGACGACGCGGCATCTCTTAAACTTTTGCCTCTCAATCTTACCTCTTCAAAGGTCAGTTCATATAATTCAACACTAGCAGTGCCTTTATCGGGTTTTCATTTGTTGTTATTAGGCATTCTGAAACAAAAAGTAGTCATCCAGCATGCATAATTTGCACCACCACACCACAACCATCGCATTATTTCTTATCGGAAATTACTTTTTTGACACATGCTTTTATTGTGGATTGTACTTGCAATATTTTGCCTTAATATTCTAATGTACAAACACACATACAGACATTGCAAATGAATAAAAAAGTGTCGAAATAACCCAGCAGAAAAATGAACTCAAATAGGAGAGTTGTGACAGGCTGTCACAACTCTCCTAGGTGCTCAAAATTACACTTTGCACCGAATAATAATTTAAATTTTCTAAACAAGATGCAAACATAAAAAAATGATGATACCTTTTGAGACTTAAATAACTATACAACTTAAGAAAAAATAACACAACAACGCACATGTAATATGATATGGTATAAATTCAATCAAAATTTTGACGAAAAACTTACTTTTCGACTTTTTTTGCACACCGATGTTATAACTACGAAACCTCTTCGCGTGCGCCGCCGGCGGGTACTAAGTCACCTAGTGTGTCGTTAAAACGTCAATTGACCGTTGTTGCCAGCTCGCTCACCTTCGTAGGTAAGGAGAAATAGCGTCTGTCACAACTCACCTCTGTCACTAATCTCCTAGGTTTCCCCTACTTTTTGTGGTTCGTGTTTTGAAATAAAAACCAGTTAATTGAATGAAATTTTTAAGCATTTAGTATGCTAACAATTCAAAATCGATTTAGATAGAAAAAATTAAAACGGTCCAGTCGGGTTTCGAACCCGCGATCTTTCTCTCACAGCGGGAGCACTCTGACCGTTAAGCCACCGAACCTTCGTCTAGGCAATGTCAGCTTTATAAATAGTTGAGAGTTTATTCATAAAACAGTACAAAATCTCAAGTTGCTTTACGGTTAGATATTGATGTTCTAAATAAATCCTGCTGAACTTAATTTATAACAAACTCGTTCCAAGGCATATCAAATGAGCAAAGCTATTGCATTAAAAATCGATCAAACGTGTAGTAGGAACCTACTGTGTTAGTAAACAGTATTCCAATGGCTTCACTCGCCTCACGTCTCAGTATTTCGACGCTGAATCATCGAGCGGCTAAAGTTTACAGTTCATAATCCATATTACATACGCCACCGTAGGTAAACCGTTTCCGCTGTTATAAAAACGTGTGAGAAGCTTTTTACAGCCTAGTAAATTAGTTCGTTAACTCTGATTTTTAGACCGAAATTTTATGTTTCCCCTAAAATTTATAACACAACTTAGGTCGTATCTATAAAGTTAAAAGCATTTTCTATTTTCGCTGTTTCTATAGCCACTTTATCGGTAAGAAAGTTTACACATCGACAGTAATTTCTGCTTACTTTTACAATGGGCATTTTGAAAAACAAAGAAAGGTAACGTCCGATGAAGAATACGGCCAGGAATAGCTCGCATTAATCACAAACGCTATAATTTGCCTGACTCACGACAAGAGGGGACGCTACGAGTATCGGGAACTTTCTATATCGGGGCAACACTCAGAAGTCAGAATGCGAGAACGATGAAAAATAAGCAATAAGCAGAAAAGTAAGATAGGTAAGTACAAGTTTATTCAGTAAGTACAAGTTTATTTTTATTGGAAGATTTCTGTATTACTTATTGAAGAACTTTTGTACTGCTGCTTTACAAACTACGATTTAATCGCAATTGGTGTAGGTGTGTACTTTTTAAAGTTTCATACATATTCATAACTCGGTTAGATATTTTGTGTCTGTGTTACCCCTTAGCCCTCATTCATACAAACTCAACAATACAACAAAACACACAAAATACAAAATCATATGATGTCAAAGTTACATAACAGTCACATTTATAAAAAAAAAGTTGATAAATTAATCAACAGATTGTTAGTGATTTGTTAATCATCACGTGACTACATTTGCGGCTAACTGTGAGCATCCGCAGAATACAAGTAAACATACAACTCGTTGATTACTTCGCTCTGTCTAATTAAAGTTAGCGGCAATGCACTCCACAGTAACTAGTTCCTTGTTTATAGTCTCACTACTAGTTAATTTCGTAACGACTTTGTTAGGAAATATGTAATTGAGGCGAGGTGTTGAATTAGCGTTAATTACTGTCCGTTTGCGGGCAATACTCGTTGATATAAATCTATCAACGCATACATAATTAAGCAATGCGCCATTATTAATTAAGAAAATAATTAACACCAGAACTTTTCTGTCGTTTATCAATAATTAGTTTCTTTGTTCAGGTATATATTTTTTTTTATAAACTCACGCCCCTTATCCCCGAAGGGGTAAGCAGAGGTGCTAGCACCCACATTTCGACAGTTTATGTTTAAGTCCCAATGTAATAGGTGGCGAGTCTATAGCCATTAACCGGGCACTTATAAACCTGCGATAAATACACACATAACTTATAAAAGCATCAAAAAATCATTGGTGTGTACCATGGTAAAACTTGGGATCGAACCCGAGATCTCGTCTCAGCAGTCCATTACCCATACCACTAGGCTACCGCAGTAGACAGGTGTATTTCTATACTTAATTAATAATCTATTAGGTATGCTCAATGATTTGCTTTTCCTCTCAAGCTTGGTCAAAGTACTAAATAAAGCACAGGAGAAAATCATCCGGCAATTCAAAGGTAATATAACTATACCCTGGTTGTGTTACTTCTCAATAATATTCTCTTCTTCTTCTTAGCGTTAATCCCAGTCGCATCCGAAGAATTCACCTCGGAGTCTGGGGTGCGTTTTATTAGTCTAACTGCGGATTTGGCTAAAGTTCGATATTATTTCCACATACGTTACATTCCACTAAGATTATTGTACTTATATCATTAAATACGAAAGTTGAAAAGTTAGAAAGAAATCATGCATACCACAATCTGCGACTAAACGTTATTGATTTAATTACAAATATCTTAAGATCCTATTTTGTTAACGTTCTTAAACAAAAAAGCAACTTTACAAACGTATAATCATTAGAGTCGTGTTATATCTTTGGTTATATTATCATTCTGTATTGTCCATCCGGACGGTTTTATACGCCTCGTGGACACAAGGAGTGTCACCGAAAAAAGGGCGTCCACCTATTTCAGTTTATTGTAATTCTATATATTATTCTACTTTATGATTCACACTTTAACTAAAAGCCCTAAGAGCTATTAGTTAAAGTGTGAATCATAAAGTGACTGTAATATAGTTATATCTGACTTTACTGTTAAAATTAGTCAAGTGTCGCCGACCTGTGATTTATGATTTGAAAATAACTCGTAACTAAACGCATCGGTAAGCGCCACCGGATGTGTCTCGATCGTTTTCTTTATCTTTTAATGGTGAATTGGATTTCTGAACGAATTTACATAGGTACTTATTCTAATAACAAAAAAATATTAATTAGGTGCAAGTAATTAATATTCCAAAAGGTTATTCTTTGAGCAAAATAATACAAAATGTGCCTGAGCTCAGCGCACAATTTCTTTACTCACGAGTTAATTACCTAAAAGCAAAACCAGACGAGCAAAATAAATTCAATTTACACTAAGTATTTAATTTACAGCTGGCACCTGCGAAAACAATCCTATTACCTAGGCATGCCTGACATGGACGAAAGAAGACTGAAGAAACTAATTTAAGAAGCGAGGGAAAATGGATAATCCTATAGGGGTCGAGGTGGACTTACCTACGTTGATTAATCATATTACAGGCATTTTAAAGAAAAGACATATCAAATTTATCGAAACCGGCGAGTATGTATGAAAACAATTATGAAAGTAGAAGAAGCGAAAGATGTAGGCAGGTATGCCAGGATCGTGGCAAGTGGAAAACTGTAGTCAGCGCCTACCCCACTGGGAAGTAGACGTGACTATGTACCTATGCACCTAACATATTTCAGTAGTAGGTAGGTAGTACTAGTAGGTACGTGTACCTATAAGCTCATGTACCTACCTACCTAGGCAGATAAATTCATAAGCCGCTGATAAAAAGGCGTTACCTACTTAATGAAACTGCTTCCACGCGATTGAAGCCGTGGATATAGAAAATAATACAAGTTTTTTGCCGTGGACTACAACTTATATATAAAGTTAGTAGGAGTATGGACTACAGAGCAAATATATTTATGCAGTTTATCTACTAATTTAGTAATTAATACTAAGGCTAAAAGAATAGCAGCTATTCTTTAAGTCTGAGCTGTAAGCTGTGTAACTATGAATGGCTAACAGTTACGCTATAATTAGGTATTTTATTGTATTTAAAATAAATTATTTAACTAAGCTTATTACATTAAAAATGGTAAAAGAGCATTATTTTATATATTTTATTTATTTTTAATCATCCACCCAATGCATAGGATCAATTAGGATAGGATCCAAGGATTTGACTATTAAATATTATGACGTCACAATAAATTGTTTCATACAAGTTTCCTTATAACTTACAGTTTTGACGTTAACTAAAAAGTCACTTATTTGACTAGTTAGTCAAAAAGCAAATTGAATAAAATCATTGCAAAAGCTGTTGACAAGCTGATCTAGTCCAGGCACTCCTTTTAAGTTGCAGCTGACGACTGTAATCACTATTTGTTAGTGTGCCAGCCTCGTAATCAATCGTTCTTGACGCAATCCATTTGCCGCCAAGAATAGATCAAAAGTCACTTCGTGGCCATAATATCGCGATTGGTTAGTTTTGTGACTCGGATGCGAGATATTAGACATCCGGAGTTCACAGAATTTGGGAGATTTTTGGAACTACTTATTTTGAATTTGGAACTAAGTGGGTGGTTCGTTTAGAAATAAAAGTTTTTATTGGTTTTCTTGTAAACGTTACATATTCTACTAGCTGATGGCCATGGCTCCGCCAGCTGAGAGCACTTTAACATGTTAACAAATTGCGATCAAACAAACGTAATTTCTTATGTCCAACTCAGATTTTTCTAACAAATAAACTACATCAAAACTATTCAGTAATGCTTTTTGCCTTCATTGCGAACAATCTGCCTAACAGACAAGAATCTTGTACGGCCTATACTATTGTAGGTAATCTTGTATAATAACCTTTATTGTCTAAAATGTGCAGACACATCTACTGTACAATTATAATAATAGTATAAATTCGCCGCGTGGATCCCGGCAGAGTAGAATTTGGGCCACCCCATCTCTTTCCATACGGTGTCGTACAAGGCAATTAAGGGATAGGGCTGTTTAACAAAAGACAGATATATACAGCCCAGACTCATATTCATTTATACGGAAGTAGGACACGACGGTATTTCCGCCCAATTGAGCAGTCCGACTAGGGAAGTACCTCCACCCTACAGAATACCGCGGCTATAATAACTTCGTGTTGTGTTCCCAGCGGCGAGTAGGGTACACCAGAGCTCACTGGAGAATTTGTACTGTCAGTGGGAAGACCAAAGGCTTATATCCTGATTTTGTGTTCTGCACTGACGGCACAGAAAATCTCTGTTCTTACAGGGTCGGCAGCACGGGTGTGACACACGTTCATAGGTCACGGTAACCACTTTCTATCAGGTGGGCTGTGTGCTTGTCTGCCACCTAAGTTGTATAAAAAAAACAGTCAACAGTAGTGTTCGGAATACGGCAATAGACAGTCAGTCTATTGCCGTATTCCGAACACTTATTTAAATTTAACTTATTTGCTATTATTGTTATTACCCGCATGGTTTCCGGCAGAGTAGAATTAGGGCCACCCCATCTCTTCCCCATGCGGTTTCGTACAAGGCGACTAAAGGATATGACTGTTTAACGTCATACAGATATATACAGCCCAGTCTCAGCCTCAGATGCATCGCTCGAGTTAACAATAGTGCCCGGAATACGGCAATAGGCTCATATTACGTGGGACCGAATATAATTATTAATGAAATGTGGGTGTTAATTCGTCTCTGCCTAACCCTCTGGGGATGAAGGCGTGATTGTGTAGATTCAGAATCCATATTCAAATCGAGGGTACTTTCAGGAGAGGCCAGCTGTGCAATTTTCTAAGCACACAGCGCTGCGATAGCCTTATTAGAGAAAGTCATTGGTCGATCTCCAGTGACGTCACTCAGTCCGACCAATGAGGATTACCTATTATGGCCGTCGCAGCGCTGTTCTCTACGCTGTGTGCTTAGAGAATTGCATAGCAGATCATGCAAGAGTTACCTATCCATGAAGGGCATTTTTTTTATTCCACTTAGGTGGCTGACAAGCACACGGCCCACCTGATGGAAAGTGGTTACCGTGGCCTATGGACGTTTGTAACACCAGAGGAGTCACAGTCGCGCTGCCAACCCTGTAAGTACAGATTGTCTGTGCCGTCAGTGTAGAAGACAAAGCCGGACAAGTTTTTAGCCTTCCCACTGACAGTACAAAATCTCCAGTGAGCTCTGGTGTACCCTACTCACCGCTACTAACTTGTATCACTTATTCTAGTGTAATGTGTAATTGGTGTACAATAAAGATGTCATTATTATATACTACATATATTATTATTATTATAGCCGCAGTATTCTGTAGGGCGGAGGTACTTTCCCAGACGGACTGCTCAATTGGGCAAAAATACCGCCGTGTCCTACCTCCTTACATTATTTTATTTCTGAAAGTAGAAGGCGTACGTACCTACGCTAGGATCGTAGCAAGAGTAAAGATGTGTTCTTTGCTAGCCCAATGAGAAAAAGACGTGACTATTGTAGATATATTTGTAGGTGTGTATGTTAGCAAGACTGTTACACAAAACCGTATTTGTATATCTTATTTCCAAGGGAACGTCCGCGTTGCCGTTCATATTGATTGCATATTAAGACCTGTCAAGCGTGAAAGTGGTTTCAGCCCTCTTCAATCACTTGTTCAAGCTGTCTCTCTCTGAACACCTTTTAGGCGTAAGAAGACATTAGATTTATTATTAGATCTGTTTGTTATCGACCTGTTCGAGAATGTATTTACGAGATAAAATTGAAGCAAATGAAATGATATCCTGAAGATATCTGGATGGGTTAAAATTTATTCCAAATGGTAGGTACTGTTATATTTTTCTATACCACTTAAGAGGCAGATGAGCGCACGATCCACCTGATGGAAAGTGGTTAACCACTAAGCCACCGACAGACGGAATCTGTTTAAAAAGTTTTATTTAAAAACTCTTTTTTTTTCTGTTTAGAAACCCACAAAATTGTTTAACTTTAGTTAAATACCTAAGCGAAAGGAGTACCTACATGTGCTTTTTATTCCTTTTTTAACAGAAGTATTTGCATCAGTTCGTATATTTCATTCTATTAAATTAGATAGCCTCATGATTCCCGGCAGAGTAGAATTTGGACCACCCCATATCTTCTCATGCGGTGTCGTACAAGGCGACTAAGGTATAAGGCTGTTTTACATCAGACAGATATATACAGCCCAGACTCAACCTCAGATGCATGGCTTGAGTCAACAAGTCGGAAGACAGCAATAAGTTCACCTTCTATTACGTGGGACCGAATTCAATGATTGGTGAAATGTGGGTATTTATTCACCTCTGCCCAACCCTCCGGGGATAAAGGCGTGATTATATGTATGTATATGTATGTTAAATTAGGAAGTTCAAGAATTTATAGATTTTAAGTTGTATACGGTCTTCAGCAGCTCACTGTACATTTATGTCCAGCATTCTCAAACTTTTACTTATAATACCAACGCCAAACTTCACTTTCAAACTGCACTTCCAAGTCAAAAGTTCTCATTTAGAATTCACCAAATACCAGTCATAATAATTATCCTCGTATATAAACGTAGGATGTGTGTATCTGTATGTGTGTGTGTGTGTGTGTGTGTCGGTTGTATGCACCACCGCAGTGCAGGCTAATAATAAGTTATTAGCTTGGAGCCACTGTAAATCTTTCGCCATGACAAGCTTTTTGCATTAGAAATTTCAGCTGAAGACAATATTAAGTAAGTATCTAGTTTTCTTTTAATATAGAACACGTCAATTAGACTGCGCCTTGCCTGATGGTAAGCTGAAGGCAAAGTCTCAGAAAAGTTAGCTCGGGAAATATATCTTGGACCTAGAATGTGCTCAAAATGTGTTCTATACTCGTAGTACACATTTGTTGGGTGCGTTTTGAGGATACCACGGCATGCAACTGCGGTGCGCGAGCTTCGTTTGTCAGGGCTTCGTTTCTCTTGCAATTTAGGTCCAAAATACGAGTCCTGAGGTACACACAGGGTAACTAGTAGAAATTATCTATTAAGATAGAAAAAATTGAAACGGTCCAGGCGGGATTCGAACCCGCGATCTTTCCCTTAACGAACGGTCTGACCATTAAGCCACCGAACCTTCGCCTGAAACCATTCAATTATTCTTCTTAACGTATATCCGTCTTACGGTGACGGTCTTTTTTTTCCTTCAATTTCATAGAAATTATTCCGTTTAGTATAAGCAAGCCAAATCCTTAGTTCTGGGATTAGGACATTTTAGAATTGGGCATTTTGGGACTAGGAAATTATGGTATTAGTATTGTTTACTTAGACTTTTTGAGATTTGGATTATGTTGATACCAAAATATCCAAATCTATTATGTAAGTACTGTACATTCTGGGATACGGACATTTTGGTATATGGACATTCTGGGATATATATTGAAATCTCGGGAAATTTTCGTATAAAATGTTCTATAACAGTGTCCGTTGACCCGCAAGACTAAGGTGAAGATGCTTTATTGACCTCTCACATCACAGAAGTGTCTTAAAGTGTATAAATTAATTTTTAGTTCTCAATGAGGAACAGTGCGATAAACTGATAAAGGAACGTTGTGCTATGTTTGAAGATGTCGTGACCAAGATGGAGAAAGGAATGCTTAGATGATACGGAATGTCGGAAAGAAAATGAACGAAACAGATATTTTTATAAATATTTAAATATGATATTGCTATATAACCAACAACCATACGAGAAATAGGTACTTAAAATGATTTTTAAATTTGACTAGGTAATTAATTCAAATCATCTGTAACTTAACCAACACCGAAAACACAGCCCAAAGAACGTATATAAAAAGACAATTGGTTTGGTATTCCGGTACGCTACAAAAATAGAGGTGTTCCCTGCATTAAACTTGTCGACTGCATCCAATTTAGAGGGGATAATTGCGTCAACATCGCGGTTAAGGTTCAATTCAGGCCAGGCGGAAAAATGATCGAACTCTTGTTTAATATCAACCGTACTCCATTTAGATAAGGTTGAAAATATATTAATATATTTATCAAGGAATAAATTTTCTTGTACTATGATAGCATACATCATTAAATCTGCGGTAGCCTAGTGGTATGGGTAATGGACTGCTGAGACGAGGTCTCGGGTTCGATCCCAGGTTTTACCATGGCACACACCAATGAGTTTTCGATGCTTTTCGAAGTTGTGTGTATTTATCGCAGGTTTAAAAGTGCCCGGTTAATGGCAATAGGCTCGCCACCTATTACAATGGGACCTAAACATAAACTGGCGATGGGTGCTAGCACTTCTGCCTACCTCTTCAGGGTTATAGGCGAGGGTTTATGTTATATATATGTATTAAATCTTATCCGATAAGAGTTGTTGCTTAGGTAGGTACTATTTTAAGATTTGTCATAATGGGATAAGGTTGATATTTAATTACCACTTAAAAATTGCTCGATCAGTTTGCCGGTTGGTCTAGAATGACCCCTAGTCGTGGGAGGGGTACTCTAATGTTTGATAGGATGGTTAATAGATAATATCAACCTACACACTAGTGAGTTATAGCGAGTAATAAATACTGATGAGTTATTTCCCTTGTCCACAAGAAAATACTCAAGTAACAGCTTGTAAATAAAGATATCGATGTCAGTCAATAAAATCGATAGATAGACAAACCAAGGAGGTAGGACACGAGGGTCCATAATACAATACAACATCAATCGTTTTATACGATAAGTTTATTTTTTGCATTCCTAAATTCACATAACTTTAATCTTTACCATGTGGGTGGGCGATGTGATGTCTATCGGTTATTTTTCAGAATTCGAGTTGCAATCGATAATCTCGATAACCCCAATCAAAAAATCTCAATAAAATTTGCCTATCCGGGAAATCAAATCTTTACGGACAATAGTCGCTACCGCTGCTCTTTCAGGAAATAAATTAAAAGACTAAATACATTACTTACTGAAAAACTTGACTCAAGTATTTTTAACTTATCTTGGAAACTTAACGTAAATGTAGGTTAAAATATAAATAATATACTGAATAATAGAAACAGGGATAATATAGAGTACACAGTAAATTTCTTTAAATAAATCAGTTTTGTGATCAAATTTAAAAAAAAAGATGCATACACCTCTTGATCGCTGTCAAATGTGACACGATACAATCGGTACTTAGGTATCAAAATAACTAAATTAAACTACCCACCTAGAGCCATGATGAGTTTGAAACGTAACATTACAAAAAAAATCATATTAAAAAAAAACACTGACAATATTTAAAAATTGCACGCACACACACAAACACGCACAACACAATATTATATTAACGCATCAATATGGCGAGTTCACACTATACGGAGTAATTCCCAAAGGAATGCTCATTTACGGTTTATTTTATAATTGGAATGTGAGCGCGACGTGTGCGCCCGATGCGGCGCGGAAGCGAACTAACTGACTAACTGTGGCGAGGATATCCTACAGGACGTGCCGCGTTAACGTTATGAGATCGATATTTACATAGAGCTTTTAAAATTCAAATTACTTTGTTACTTGTATACTAATTAGTATACAAGTACTAAGTATCCGGAGTGATGTGATGTTAATTGTTACGAATGCCAGTTACATAATATTATTTGCATTTTAAAAAAAGAACGTAGTACATGCATGAGGGTTCTTTTTTTAAAAGTAGGACTGTTTCTGTGTGTATATTTATTGTATATTTTTTGGGTTTGTTTGTGATATCGTATAAAAGCTGATTCGTGAACTGAGGTTTCATTGACTAAACCTCAGTTAACCGAACGAATTTGAATTTCAGTTTCTAGATACAAGTAGCTGAAAATATTTCACAAATTACCTACATACTTTAATCCATAATTAATTATTTTAAAAGAAAATCAGTAGTGTCGTCAGTGATTATGCAAATAGTTATTCTATACAAAAAAAAAACGTACTTGACATTAAATCACTGTGTTTACCATGAATCTTATTATTCTTGCCATCAAGATTTAAGAAAATATGCCTGAATGAGTTGTTATTTTAAGTCACTCTTTTGTTTACTTGATCCCTACTGTCGGATATGTCCCTTGAATGCAAGTTTATTTTTACCAAACGATAAAATTATCAACCAGCCACCAGTGGATCAAGTGTAGGATGCGTTACCTTGTCAAAGAACTCCAAACTTAGAGAGCAGAGCGCTCGCAACTCACATACCAATCGGTTACAAACGAGGTCTGTAATCTATGCTCCATCTATGCTCTATGAAATTCTAATTTCAAATAATGTTCCATGTTTGAATATATCGCACCGAGATACACACAAGTTGTACGTGACAACGTGATTTTCAATTCTATACTTACTTTCCTTTGTCATAAAGATGATATTTACATATTCAGGAAGAAAATAATCATTCATGGAGCGTGCATTTTTCTTAAATTCTTTGAACAAAACTTGGGAAAACATTGAAGGTACAAAGATGAATAAAATATTACTTAAATTACATTAGGTATCTACTTTTTTAATAAAATTGCTAATCTATGGTTAATAGGTTCATCCCATATTATGACGTCGGCCTCATAAAAACGGCTAACGAAGATGATAAGACAACTCTGAGGACACAAAAAAACCGATTAGGTACTGTATCAAGTAATTGGATGACTTTCAAACAATGAATGAAATTGGATTGGTTAAATTGATCAATTGGGTTCAAATGTTACCTATCGATGAGACTTCAATTGCAGATTGTTAAGACACTTTCTTCACATTTATAAGATGAAACGATATAGTTTTAGGTGCAGAGAGTCTTACCAGCATCCTTCAAGTCGGCAGAGTTGGGCAAATTTTAATTGCAATTAAAAAAATATTAAACAATAAAAATCCCGATTTGCTGCCTAAAAGATCGAAATAAATAAACCAGACTTTCCTACTAGCAAAAAACCCGACTGCTGTTTAAAATATTGAATAAGTTTGACAGCAAGCAGTACCCTATTGCCAATCACAAACCGAAAGAAAAATTACCTATCGGCTGCTTTCAAATTTGTATCGAACTTTTACACAGCAGTCGGATTAATTGCATGTTTGATTGCAATTAATATTTGCCCTACACTGCCTGCTAGCACAGATTAATAAAAAGTTGCGCCATAGCCTCCTCGATTTTAGCAAGTGTACTAGCTATGGCGCAGGTTTTCTATTGAGAGTTAGAGAAGGTACAGAATACCGGGTGAAAATACACGTAAGTAATTTTGACACATATCTTTTTAATTACAAAAATCTCTGGGTGTTACACAGTATTAAAAAAATACAGATATTTTTTATTCACACTCTAGTTTCTTCATTATAGTGTGGGTATAAATGGCGGTAATATTATACTAATAATACCACAGAATAGATAATAATGTTATACTATGTAGTAGTACAGTGAGTACTAAAATCCTATCCTAATATATTTATTTATATTTGTATGTAAATAACACAGAATTTGATATTCTGTGTTATTTACATATGACTTCTAACAAGGCGTTTATTAATCATCGTTAATGACGTCATAAATTATAAAGTGGAAGCAATTTCGCAGACATACCCCTCGTTTGCCTTAATATCTAATTACGTATGTAAAGTTGTGCTTAAGCTACGAGTATTTTCACTCGTAAGTGTAATCGACCTCAAAAAATGGAGAAGTCTGAATGTCATCGGGATATATTCTGGTCATATTTTTGAACGTGGACACATACAGTGGCGCTGGTCCATAGCTTAAAAGTCACGCATCGGGTTATGGAGCGACCTATGCTTGGAGTTTCTCTGAAGGATAGAATTCGGAACGAGGTTATTCGACAGAGAACTAAAGTTACCAACATAGGTCACAGAATAAGCAAGTTGAAGTGGCAGTGGGCTGGCCACGTTTGTTGAAGGACCGATGGCCGTTGGAGCAAACGAGTCCTAGAGCGGAGACCGCGAGAAGGTAAACGAAAGGTAGGACGCCCCCTAGCCAGATGGACGGACGACCTGAAAAAGGTGGCTGGGACAGATTGGATGCGGAAGGCGGAGGATCGGAGAAAATGGCGCACAGTGGGAGAGGCCTAAGTCCAGCAGTGGACTGCGGTGGGCTAATTGATTGATATTTTTGACCAGATACATTATCGAACTACAAGTAAATTTTTACATACATACATATATTCACGCCTTTATCCCCGGACGTTTAGGCAGAGATGAATTAACACCCACATTTCACCAATCACTGAATTCGGTCCCACGTAATAGGGGGTGAGAATATTGCCGTTTTCCGGGCACTATTGATGACTCAAAGCCATGCATTTGAGACTGAGTCTGGGCTGTATATATCTGTCTGATGTTAAACAGCCCTATCCCTTAGTCGCCTTGTACGACACCGCTTGGGAAGAGATGGGGTGGTCCAAATTCTACTTTGCCGGGAACTACGCGGCTTTGCTGGAATTCCTAGAACAGCTGTATATGGCAACGATTCAACATAGACTTGGTATATGTGTGTATCTTTGTCATCATCATTGCCTTAGCGTTGATGCATCCGAGACTTTCACCTCGGAGCCTAAGGTCCGTTTCCTCCTTCTCCGCCTTTAGATTGAGCTGATGCGGTTTTATTGGAGCGACAGCCGCCTGACTTCCCAAACCCCAGAGTCTGTCAATCAGCAGGTATACCGGAGAGGTTGGATTGGCTTCCTAGGTTTATGTAGATATGTACATATTTTTTGGTTTATTTATTATTTACTAGCTATAAGTATGTTTTCTACATCTATAAAACCTAAAAGACACTAAGATTTATGTTTTAGAATGCATACATACATATATTCACGCTTGTAAAACCCCGAGGGGTAGTCAGAGGTGTATTAACACCCACATATCGCCAACTATGATTTTCGGTTCCTAGCATTAATAGTGGGCGAGCCTATTGCCATCAAGCATGCACTTAGTCATGGGCTGTACGTTTAGAAACCCACAGGAAGAGATGGAGTAGCCCTATTCTACTTCATCGGGAATCAACCAACTTTTAAAACTGCACAACTAACTGTCATGGCCGCCATTCGCCATAAAGCGCTGCCCAATAAACGTCCTAATACGAGCATAAATCAAACAATATTAAAAAGGAGGACATAAGAAAGGCCACTACAAAAGTTAAGCTACAGTTTTATTGCAGTGCGTCGCGACGCCTTACACAGATATAATAATAACACACGCCGATAAAATACTTAGTATGATACTAGGTATGTACACGCTAGGAAAAGTCTTGGAAGTGATCCAGGAACAAGACAAGACTTCAAGGCCCTGAAAACAATAAGATTTTGTGCCAAACATGGAATTGGGAAACAGAAAGGCAAGTTAGAAGAAATGATTGTAATCTTTTTCAAAGATATAGTCGAGTAATCTACTGTAGTGCGACGATTATCATTTAAAAAGAAATTTCACTCTTCAATAATTAATATGACCAATATTGGATACACCGCGGTAGCCTAGTGGTTTGGATAATAGACTGCTGAGACGAGGTCTCGGGTTCGATCCCAGGTTTTACCATGATGACTTTTCGATGCTTTTCGAAGTTATGTGTGTATATATCGCAGGTTTATAAGAGCCGGTTAAAGGCAATAGGCTCGCCGGCTATTACATTGGGACCAAAACATAAACTGTCGAAATGTGGGTGCTAGCACCTCTGCCTACCCCTTCGAGGATATGGACGTGAGTTTATGTTATGTTATGTTTATTATAATACTAAAGTACCATGTTGACACATACATATATTAAGTTAAAATATATTGATTGATCCAACAGCAAAGCTGTGAAAGCTACTTTCTTTTTCGCAGTATAACACCTATTAATTAGGATTACCACATACTTGACTACATTTTTCGATACCGTACTTACGAATACAATAATACCAAACTCCACTTTCAAAGTACATAATAAATGTAACGCATTCCTCATTTGAAGTGCTTGGATTATGTAAAGTAATGTACGTACGATATATCAGTCGATAAGGTATCAATTTCATATGTTGGAAAGTCTCCAGAACGGATAATCCAGTAGGGGACGTCCTCAATATGACAGTGTTCTCCGATGCATCTAGAATGTTCCTAGCATACTTTATTTTGCATCCGTAATAGTTTGCGGAAATTCTTTTGGTATGTAAATGTTCCTTTAGTAAGGTTGAATTGGACGTAGAAGCTTCTAAACTTTGCCGTTTATTCTCCAGCGAATATCTTAGGATTGCGGTTTTGAAATATAATAATTATTTCTGGGCTTTTTAGTTATTTACATACATACATATAATCACGCCTTTTTCCCCGGAGGTTAGATAGAGGTGATTTTCATCAATCATTGTACTCGGTTCCATGTAATAGAGAGTGAGCCTATTGCCGTTTTCCGGACAATATTTGACTATAGTTGACTGAGATTATGGGCTGTATATACCTATCTATCTAAAGTTAAACAGCCCTATCCCATAGTTGCCTTGGCTTGTTGTCACGTGAGGGGGGTTCAAATTCGGCAGAGTAGAATTTGGACCACCCTCACGCTAGGGGGCACGGGATCTAGCTATTTAAATAACACAAATCGGTACTCTATATTCAAGCTAGCACTTTAAAAATTAAAACTACTACTTCATTCAGCAAGACTGTCCTACTAAATGCAGTTAAGTACTAGTTATTTTACTTCTTCGAGGTAATGCCTAGTAATTTGTGCTGTCAGTGGGATGATTAGAGGCTTGTCCTGCTTTGTCCACTACACTGACGGCACAGAAACTCTATGCTTACAGGGTCGGCAG
This sequence comes from Eilema griseolum, assembly GCA_963662185.1. Lineage (NCBI taxonomy): Eukaryota > Metazoa > Arthropoda > Insecta > Lepidoptera > Erebidae > Eilema > Eilema griseolum. The sequence continues at coordinate 9,970,157 of OY759239.1, read as the reverse complement.
CGCGAGTGTGGCTTCTCTGGTGTTACACACGTCCATAGGCCACGGTAACCACTTTCTATCAGGTGGGCCGTGCGCCTGTCTGCCACCTAAATGGTATAAAAAAAAATCTGATACAGTGGCTAGCTTTTTTTAATTTGTTGCGTCATAACTTGGATACAGCTACAGCGTTCTCAGTTGCTCTACAAAAAGTCCTCTGGAAAGGAGGGGCACAGTTAGTAACACTCAATTGCTATCAATTCTCATTTCGAATCGATACTCACAAAAAGGGTTACAGGGAATAGAATCTAGAGGTATTAGTACGATTGAATGGGCACTGTGCAATGTGCATGTACCTACTCAATGGACTGGGGTGTAATGGACACTGTTAAAAATCCATTTAATTTTCAACTTTAAGGTAATGTGTTAAAGTTCATAAATAAAAGGCCTTTTGAAGAGTGATGAATTAATTCTATGACAATAAGGTCTAATATTCAATGCCAGTTTTTGCAGAGACTGTAGTATGACTAAAGGATGACAGTGATTTTGCCTTAGTAGAATCGAAGAGAAGAATCAAAGAGTGCAAAAACGTTTTAGCTGAATCCCGGACTCCGAGGTGACAGCCTCGGAGGCGAACGAGACTGATGTGAAGATAATGGTGAACACATATCTAATGCTTACATTGCGGATCCAGAATATTGGTACTCTACGTACCGCACAGTGGCGGTAGTGTGTCGCTGGTTCGATGCTCGCTTAGTGCAATCTTTTTTAAACCGCTTTGATGGCGGACATGCATACGGCCCACCTGATGGAAAGTGGCTACCGTGGCCTATCGACATATGTAACATCAGGGGCATTACACTCGTGCTGTCGATCTTCAAGAATTTTTTTAATTCCCTTCTAGAATTTAAATTAGATAAAAGCTAAATGTAGTTGGGTTTAAATGGTGTTTTTAGCAAAGAATCAAAGAATCAATTTCATTTATTCAGTTTAGGCACATAAAGAGCACATATGAACGTCAAAATTTTACAATTAGGTATATCAAGAAATAGTATAAAAATATTAAATAATGTGAAAATAAACCATTGGAAAATGATTCTTCCGCTGGTTCGGTAGGTTCTACTGAGAAGATACCAGCAAGAAACTCAGCGAACTAGATTATTTTTCTTTTTTAAATTTGCTTTAATTTACAATTTTAGTGCGAGCAAGCTAGAGACTTATGTTAACCACGCATTTACATTAGTAAGATACTCATCTATTTAGTTATTTTCCAACAAAATATTCCTTTGTTTGTATGGGACACGATTATGAATATAAATGCCATTCTCGTGGACATTTTAACGTCGGGAGAGACCCATTATCAACGCTAGAGCGAACTGAAGCTTTGGTCCACTGAATAAAAACATTTCAAAGAAACGTTATCCGATGAACGAATTGGACTTTATTTGTGCATACATACATACATATAATCATGCCTTTATCCCTGGAGGGTTAGGCAGAGGTGAATTAACACTCACATTTCACCAATTATTGTATTCGGTCCCATGTAATATGGGGTGAGCCTATTGCCGTTTTCCGAGCACTAATTGTTGACTCGAGCCATGCATCGGAGGCGGAGTCTGGGTTGTGTCTGATGTTAAACAGCCCTATTCGCACACATACAATTAAAAACTGACAATTCCATTATAGTAGATTGGGTTCCCGTTTTGACTATTTTTATTTTTTTATGTCCAGGACACGCCAATTTGACTTCACCTCGCCTGATGGTAAGCTAAAGGCAAAGTCTCAGCAAAGAGGGTCACCATTACAGACACTAAGTAATGTTACAAAGGTGGCACTCAGCTTGGCGGCCTCATTAGACGCTTTTTTACTCCCCGCTTAAAAGACCCGGGACTTTAGGAAGAATGAAACATGTGAGCTGGTAATGAATTCCAGGTCTTAGTGGTGCGGCAAAGATAAGAGTCTCCGAACTGCTTGGTTCTTGCTCGTATAACCTGCACAGTGTGAGGGTGACATCTAAGCCGATTAATTTAAGAAATCTAAGATTATTTAAACGATCTTTATACATCATTCGCATCTCAATAAACATACTGAAGGTTTTGGAGTGCTGAAATACGGTCTTAAAAACTTTATGTACCATAGATCAAGGGATGTGTCTCAGATAATTTCACCTCCGCAACATGCGGCCCACACAGTCGGCGTGCGTTTTAGTAGGTTCAAGTCTAACATAACCTTCCCCGCCGACTCCGGTGGTTTTATTTTTTTTATATACACACGTCACGACACGTCAATTGGACTTCGCCTTGCCTGATGGTAAGCTGAAGGCAAAGTCCCAGAAAAGAGGGTCACCGTACACCGTGGTGGGGTATCCGTGGGTATTTTGCGCAAAATAATAAAAATAAAGATATAACATTAAATGATCCTATATGTATGACCGGCTCCGGAACTCCTAGTAGGTACATTACTGAGTTCCTATTATTCAAAACTCACGTTGTTTGCCAAGAAATCTTAAAAGGTCAAGGTCACTCTGGACGTTATCCAAAAACATTGTACTGAACTAGTTTTTCCCATAAAAATTCAATTCATTATAATATGTCGGCCAAAATATTGATTAGTGAGTCAAAGTCAACCCTTAAAAGTAGGGTAAAGTTTGCGGCACCCTTGCAACCCTGCTACGCTGACTCATATTAAGGGGTCTTACTTTGTTACACTGTAATTTTGAATTTATGCGATATTCAACCTTATGGCATTTTAATAAGAGTATGGGTATAACGTGCATGTATCGCGAATGTATTCTCTTTCATTATAGGTAGATGCAAGGTGATCAAATATTTGGCCATTAGTTTGATGAAATTAAATATTGCAAACATTTTGATTGTGTTGTTTTGCTCAGCACTTAATTTGTATACATACTAATACTCCAAATTCGTTCTCCTCCAGAATTCGTTAATATTTTCACAGTTCTTCACAGTCACTCCTAATATAACTTTACCTATGTATATACCTGGTCAGGTTACACATAGCTACATTTTCAGTTCAAAGCTTGAGGACGGTCTTCCCTTGAGAAATTTAATTAAAACTACCTTCCAGCAGGTTCGCGAGCATCGGGTATAATCTTCTAGTGAGAACGCTAATAAAACGCTAGATAAATTCCAGTTCAAGAATTACTTATGTAATTGAAAGCTGAAGAATGCTTGCTTTTAGAAAGGTACCTAATAATGTGATAACAAGATAATTGTTCAAAGAAGAGATTTCATAGTTTTAAAGTGTTGACAATATCACTCAACACACAAAATTTGCCTGAAAGTCGCTGAAAATATCACTCTCACTATCAGCTTTTGATATTTTATTGCGTGTTGAAAATATCATTCTCACTATCAGCTTTTGATATTTTAATGCGTGTTTTTATTTAATGCTTTTTTTACCCTCTCTTCATCTCTGTAATGTGCCTGTAGGAGTAGTTTTTCACTTCTTACCATTACATATAGTAATGTTATAAAGATGAAGAATATGTTAGTTTGTTTGAAGGTGCTAATATCAGAAACTACTGGTTCGAATTGAAAAAATATTTTGTATTGAATAGTCCGTTTATCGACGAAGATTTCCGGATATATAATATCATTACGCTACTACTTAAGAGAGCGGTCCGGCCGCACACCAGGGTATGCGAAGCGCCACTTTTCAGATGGCGCCTGAAAATCATGATTTTTTAAACCTCTATTAAACCTGTACCACAAGATAATATTATTAATAGTGTGCTTGTACTTTTTACCAACAAAACTATAATGATATTTCAATACATCGGGAAAAGTTTTACGTCACATAATTTGAGGAAATTACATACAAAAAGTAAGTATTACAACTCTAGACTAAATTTATGCGTGTGTATAGAAAATTTTCCTGGGAACCGGTCGCGTGTTAATAAAATATGTATGAGAAGGCGCCCAACTTGAGAATATGTTACAATATGGGATATTTCCTTCCAATATGGAGAAGCGACACACATTATGTATAATGTTGCCAGATACAACTACGCATAAAGGTGCTATACTAGTGGATAGGTAAAGAAATATATTTTTTAATATATAGGTACACGTCACGCTTCTTTCTCATTGGGATACGTAGACACGATATCTTTCTACTTGCGTAACAAGTTCCATCCTGCATTTCGCTATGTTTCAAAAAATATGATGGACACACAAGATGACTATCTGACATAGGGATAATCAATTCAATCTTTACTTCAAAGTTAAAAAAGCCGTACCCTGACAATCTGCCGTTAGTGATGTCACCCGACGAATGACTTGAATAGGGCTGTCACAATTGTCACTTACGTCTAGTTGGATTCGAGATAAGTGGATTCAAATCCCCTAAAATCCAACCAAACGTCTTGATCGACCACGTGAATCTCGTGGGGGCTGGACACACGGAAACTAATTTACTGGCGTAGCTTGCAATAAATGAATTTGAATGAATAGCTCTGGTAGAATTTCTCGATAAACTTGACTGACTTGACTTGATAAAATTATTAATGACGAGACGCCAATGTCTCGTCATTAATAATTTTATAGACATTAATTTGACAATGACAAATTGCGGCGATTTGCTGCAGAAGCCACCAAAAAGAAGGACAAGAAGACATAACATTAGGTCGAAGCTTAATATTGAAAATTTTCATTTCGGGAGATTGAGATTAAATTTCAAACGGCTAAAAATTACCGAGAAATTTTACTTTCTGGTTCTGATGTTCTTTGAGCCACAACCCTAATCTCACGCATGAGTAACGTTTGCGAAGATAGAGCCGGGCCCTTCACCCACGTGACACCCACAGTGGCGCCACCTAGACGAACACGCTTTTAATATTAGAACCAAAGCTGTCACGCTGTTCACTTCAAGCTCAATTACACCGTTTCACAATCATGGCGTAACCGTCAGTTGCAAAACGGGCGTAGGTTTATTGACGACATCGTATCTCACTTACTGCGATAAACTTATATTAGTTACGTACACTCACTGGCCACTGGTGACTTGTAGTTTAACTTTAGAGTACCTAATTGAGTGACCGAGCGTCACTCTGAATTTTTAGGTTTTCCAAGATAGATGTATAGATATAAAAATTTTGAAAACAAGCCGTTTCCGACACTGTTGAGTACATACAGTACATACAGACATAATAAAATCGTCGGTATATATATAATATGTATATATATATATAAGTGGTAACGATAAGAGTTAGTGATATTAGGATCTTAATTTATCTAATGATTATCAGTTTATTTTTGGGTCTATTGGGTCTTGGCGTAGTCTAGTGGGGATGGCGCGGGGCGATGCGCCGAACAGGGAGACCTGTAGAAACGGTGGTGCCGCTGGCCGCCCGCGGTATAGTACAGGGGCCCAACTGGGGTTAACCACCTTGGGAGGCTGCCTCATGCAACCTGCCATGTTTTTTCTAACGGAGACGCAAATACACCGCCCTGACGACACGACCTACTTGCTCTACCCTGGCTATGTTCTTGAGGAAAGTTTTCGTGCAAAAGCCGGGGTGTGCGTGTTTGTTAGGGCGGATGTTTGCTGTCGCCGTTTGCGCTGCCTAGAGGACCCATCCTTCTCCGTCCTTTGGGTACACGTAGACCATGGCCCTACGAGTCAGATCTATGTGTGCCTCTACCGTTCCCATACAGGAGATGCTGAGACAACTCGACTCTTTGAATATCTGAGTCAGGCGGCAGATGATGCGCAGGAGCGATTTCCGAATGCCGAAATGGTATTTTTGGGGGATTTTAACGCCCACCACGAGATCTGGTTGGGCTCCTCCAAAACAGACCATGCGGGAAGAGCCGCCCACGCATTTGCTCTGGCGCACGGCCTGACCCAATTGGTACACGAGGTCACTAGGATACCAAGAAAGTCGGGCCTAGCACCTTCTCTGCTAGACCTTCTGCTGACGAGTGATCCGGACCAGTACAGTGTATCGGTGCGAGCCGCTTTAGGCAACTCCGACCACTGCCTGGTCTGTTCCACAGTGCCTATTATAGCGCCCCCACGACCCGTGCAGGGGAAGCGGCGTCTCTGGCACTACTCGCCAGCGGACTGGGATGGACTTCGTGACTATTTTGCGTCCATCCCGTGGGTTGAGCGCTGCTTTGAAGGTAAGAACCCATCGGATTGTGCTACTGCTGTCGCCGGTGAGATCGGTCTGGGTATGGAATACTATATCTCATACACCGATGTCACCGGTGACCGCGGGGTGCGCCCTTGGTTCGGGCGCAAGTGCGCGGAAGCTGTTGAACAAAAACAGTCTGCGTACCGCGCTTGGGTAAGGGCGCGCGCCACGCGCCATCCCAATCTGGGCCACTTCAAGGCGGCGTACAACAGAGCCACAAAAGTCTGTAGAAGGGCCTACGTCAGAGCGGATGCCCTGCGCATAGCGCGGCTTGGTCAAGAGCTAGTGATGCATCCCACGGGAAGCCGTGGCTACTGGCGACTGGCTAAAGCCGTGCAAGCCAACTTCTGTCAGCCTTCGCTGCCTCCGCTGCGTAACCCTGATGGATCCCTGGCCCATGAGCCGCAAGAGAAGGCAAATCTGCTGGCTAATCTCTTTGCGGCCAACTCCCGAATCGATGATTGTGGTACGCAGCCACCAACACTACCCGACAGTGACCACGCGATGCCTGATATCCATATCAGGCAACGCGATGTCCGTGCAGTGCTGCAATCACTTGATGTCCGGAAGGCCAGTGGTCCGGATGGTATTCCAGCGGTAGTTTTGTAAAAATGTGCAGCGGAGTTGTCTCCAATGCTTACGCGCCTGTACCGGCTATCCTACAGTTCGGGTACAGTGCCTTTGCCTTGGAAAGAGGCGAATGTTCAGCCGATTCCCAAGAAGGGGGATCGCTCGGAGCCAGCCAACTATCGACCCATAGCCGTCACCTCAGTGCTGTGCAAAGTGTTCGAGCACATAATTAACAAACAGCTCATGCGGTACCTAGAGGATCACTACTTAATTAATGACCGGCAATATGGCTTCAGACCGAAACGGTCAACGGGTGATCGGAGCAGCGGTGTCTTCTATACAAGACACAAATTCGCTCCTGTGTAGAGTACTGCTCGCATCTCTGGGATGGTTCAGCAAAGTACTTACTAGATGCTCTCGACAGGTTGCAGCGACGTGCGGTCCGTATCATTGGGAATCCCGAGATCACGAACACCCTAGAACCTTTACAGCTGCGTAGAGATGTTGCGTCCATGGCTGTATTTTACCGTCTGTACCATGGGGAGTGTTCTGATGAGCTCTTCCAATTAGTCCCACCCTCTCCTTTCCTACACAGGACAACGCGTGCAGGTCTTAGATGTCATCCGCACACGGTGCAAAACATCCGATCAAGAATCACGTGTTTCCTTCTTCCTACAGTCCCGGGTCCTATAAGCGAGGCGTGAAAAAGCATATGATAAGGCCGTCAAGCTGAGTGTCACCATTGTCACACGGTAAGTGTAAGTAATGGTGACCCTTTTATCTGGGACTTTGCCTTCAGCTTACCATCAGGCAAGGCGAAGTCCAATTGACGTGTCCTATATAAAAAAAAAAAAAAAAAGACCTCACGAGACGCTATACTAGATACTATTCTTTTCAACACTCACACACACATTTTATAAGTTTATTGCTTAACTTAACATTGTATTGTGGTAAATGTTACAATCTATCCAATGGAGAAGCGGAGGCTCCTAGCACCGGCATTTGTTGCTTAAAGTCTTTCGTTAAAAAAATGTCTCCGTAAACCATATTTTTGACACAATAAAATCTTTTTAATTTTATCTTTTGAATACTGCAATTTGCCTGTGGCGTATGGGATTAACGAGAAAATCTTCCTTAGTAATTGGTCGATAAATTATGTGATTTAATACAATTAGAGATATGAGACTTACCCCATCTTTAATCTCAACTGAGTCAAATACGACAGCCAGTTACAACAAGATACAATTCATACAATGTTATGTTATTCGCTTTTGTACACTGAAGAACAACATAAAACGTTAGTTCCCAGCTCGTTTAAGTTGAAACAAGTAATAAACATCTCTAAATACTGCCCACGATATTACTCATATTCCTTTGAGCATTTATTTATTTGATTAGCTCAAAGTAAAGCATGAAACACGTGCTAATACTAAGTATTGCTATCCAACCGACTGCCGGATATAAATTATTGTAAATTGAAGTTCCGCAGAGAGATTGCAGTTCCGACTTTACAGATATAGGTCGTCTGTTTATCTTTGTGCTTTTGACTATGTAGTGAATTTTTCAAATAGTAAGATTCATTTGTAAAAACATGTGTACAGATGATGTAACAAAGTATATTACAATGCATTGCGAGTTTAAAACGTTCTGTCAATGTAGACGTATAAATATGAGTATTCGTGGACTTCATGTATGAGCACGATAAATATAATATGCAATAATGATCCTTTATTAATTACATAATTTTTAGTTATTTGACAATCATAGGTTACTCAATTCTTAACAAGGTTAACAAGGTAATTCAGTAGTATATTGTTAAAAGAGAAGTCTATCGCGTTTAAAAACATTCAGTTAAGTTTGTTGCACCGCTTCTTTTCCATTAGCGCATAGGAACTAGGAAGCGATGGTAAACTTACGATAAGTTGTATCTAGTAGGTAAGCCTCAACCTATTTGTAACATCTAATCGAGGTCTTAGTTTAGTATAAATACTCTTTGATATTATTTATTGCATCTATATTATCTATGGTTTATTTTTGCCGCCAGAAAAAATATACACGGCCACTTTTTCTCGCGTTGAGTAAATATATTATTATTAATATTATATAATTGTCATTTTTGACAAAGGTTCAAGTCCACTTCTTTGTTTACAATATTGTTTTATAATAAATAATATTTATTTATGTAGGTACAACATGTTAAACAGAATTCATATAAGTAAGATTACCAGACATGGTCCAACAGCTCGTTAACAGGATATAACGAGAGCAATTAACACCGGTGAGAAATAAAATAACTACGAGTATAAACATTAGTCAACTTGTATGTGACAACGTAACTTAGAAAACAGGAGAGGAAGTCGGGCTAACGACCGTTATAAACATTTTTATTTACTTTTCTATTTTGGGATCGGCTCGATTAATCTATCTTGAAACAAATTATAATACAAAGAAACTCTGTATCTGAGTTATAATAAATATTCTACAACATTCTACACAACGCTATCTAAATCCATGGTAAGTATAGCTTAACTAGCGTGTGTTATGGCATCTAGAATGCGGATAATCGTACTTTGATACTTTTTTTTTGTATATACATACATATTATACATATAAACACCCAGATCAATGCAAATATACATATTCGTGCATACAAATATTTACACTGAGCAGGAACGGATTTTTAACAAGTTGACTAAGGTATCTAATGTTGCCAATATGCCATTAATACTAATATTTTCGAGTTCTAGTGTTACACAAAAGAACGTTGCTCGATTTTATAAATTCAACATGGAATGTTGGGATTTGAAGTTTATAACACGCATTGACGACTGTCACTGAGCATGTACCGCTAAAATCCATAGGTCATGGTAACCACTTTACATCAGGTGGGCCGTGTATTTGCCAGCCGCCTAAGTGGTATTAAAAAAATGTTTGTTCCACCTTATTCTCTTGGGTGAATACATTTGAATTTGAAGTCTTGCTAACCTTGTAACAATTTCACCTAAGTGATCACCTGTTTCATCACTCATGAGACAGATGGTTTACTGACGTTGGCATAGGGATTGCTTCGTTATGACCAAAGTTGGCACATTGGAACTCGAGGTTTGCTTGTTCTTTTTGATTGGTATGTCGATTTTTTTGATGGTTTTGATTGGATTAGTATCTATGGTATGTCATGTGGTTCCCAGCAGAGTAGAATTTGGGCCACCCCATCTCTTCCCATGCGGTGCTGTACAAGGCGACTAAGAGATAGGGTTGTTTAATGTCAGACAGATATTTACAGCTCAGACTCAGAGTCAACTCAAGTCAATAGTAACCGAAAGACGGCAATAGGCTAACTTCCTTAAATTTCGTGAGAACGAAAACAATGATTGGTCAAATGTAGGTGTTAATTCATCTCTGCCTAACCTTTCAGGAATTAGGAAAAGGCGTGATTATGTGTATGATGTATATATGTCGGCTTTTCCAAGAGCGATTACGAACTTTCCAACACTGAGAGTAAAACCTCCGTCAGAAACTCGTCCGTTGTGCTCTATAGTATATTTACTCTGTGGCCTAGTGATATGCGTAATGGACTGCTGAGACGAGGTCTCGGGTTCGATCCCAGGTTTTACCATGGCACACACCAATGACTTTTCGATGCCTTTCGAAGTTATGCGTATATTTATTGCAAGTTTACAAGTGCCCGGTTAATGGCAATAGACTCGCCACCTATTACATTGGGACCTAAATATAAACTGGCGAAATGTGGGTGCTAGCACCTCTGCCTACCCCTTCGGGGATATAGGCGTGAGTTTATGTTTATGATGTATAAAATTTCAGCCGTAGTAGTTTATTCAAATCCGCGTGGAAATATCTCCCTATGTCAGAGTGTAAATAAGCTGTATTTGGACACTCGCCAGACCGTGAGTCCGTTGATTTTTTGTCCGTTTTACTCTCGTACACACACCGTTCGTTTTATTCCAATTTAGATGCATATGTGACAACCCTTGTTTGTGTATTCTGATTTCACTTATTATGTGCAAATTCGTAGGTATGGAAGAGGGTGAAAATAAATTGAACGATTCTATTACATTTCTACTTACTTTCAGATTGATTGTAATCATAGGGACGTTCTCGATCCGATTCAATGCTGATGTGGATAGATGTGGATGATTGAATACTGATGTGGATATATGTGGATGATTGAATACTGATGTGGATAGATGTGGATGATTGAATACTGATGTGGAAAGATGTGGATGATTGAATATGGATTCGTGGGAATATTGTATAATGGTTATTTCAATCCGTTAGTGCTGCCGCCCTTGTAAGAACAGAGTTTCTGTGCCGTCAGTGCAGAAGACAAAACAAGACAACCCTTTTATTTTCTCACTGCCAGCACAAAAACTCTCCAGTGAGAGTTTTTGTTTTTGTGAGAGTGTCCCTACTCACCGCCGGGAATGCAACACGAGGGTATTATGGCTGTGGTATTCTGTAGGGCGGAGGTACTTTCCCAGTCAGACTGCTCAATTAGGACGGGAATATTGACGTGTCCTACCTCTTTAATAACACTTAATGAAACACTACAATACATTTCTTTCTCTTCTTCTAACTGTGTAATAGGTAGGTCCTCTGTCGCACCATTAAGGCCTGGAATTCATTACCAGCTCACGTGTTTCCTTCTTCCTACAGTCCCGGGTCCTTTAAGCGGGGCGTGAAAAAGCATATGATAAGGCCGTCAAGCTGAGTGTCACCATTGTCACACGGTATGTGTAAGTAATGGTGACCCTCTTTTCGGGGACTTTGCCTTCAGCTTACCATCAGGCAAGGCGAAGTCCAATTGACGTGTCCTATATAAAAAACAAAAAAAGGTTTTTTAGTTTTGTTAACGTCATCCATTTGTTATTTTTGTTAAGTTGGACTTAACTGCTCAAAGCATTGAAGATCTTAAGTTATATACAGACTTCTGCAATCCACTGTGCCTACCTAATAAGTGTCTGTAAAGCACTATACTTTATTAGTTGCAGCTGTACTGCAACATCTTATGAACTTGCACAACAAGTCTAAACACAAACATCAAAACTTTATTATTAAAAAAGATTGGATGTGTGTTTTTATTGTCTTGTTCTTTTCTTATAAGCTTCTGCTATTTTGGCTAACTTCTGACATTGCTGTTGTTACTTTGTAGCGAATGGATTATCTTCACACTAAAAGGCTTGAAAAATTTCTAGTTTTATAGAGCATTTTAATTTTATAGAGAATTATATCATTATTGAGGTAGATATTTCTAAGAATTAGGTCATGCGTATTTAATTGGACAGATTATCTAATTCTTCAGTTTCCTTTCACCAGTTTCAGACCAGTAACCAATATGATACCTACATGAGTTATATTTTAAACTACCAAATAAAAAACACAATTTATGAACGTGTGCGTATGATCTAATTTGCTATAAACTCCTTCACACTGAAACGACTGGACGGATATTTTTTTTTATACCACTAAGGTGGCAGACAAGCACACGGCCCACCTGATGGAAAGTGGTTACCGTGGCCTATGGACGTTTGTAACACCAGAGGAGGCACAGTCGCGCTGCCAACCCTGTAAGTACAGAGTTTCTACAGGTCAGTATAGAATTATAGTATAGGATTACAGTAAAAATGCGAATTGAAGAGGCTCATGTCTTGTATTGGACAAATTAGCATTCATATGCTAAAATTTCTTAAAAAATGCAGATTCGACGGTCAAAAATAGAGCAAGACAGGCAAAAAACTAAATAACCACAGGTTTAACAGGGGAATTTCTTTTTGTTTTTTATACTACTTAGCTGGCGGCAGACAAGCACTCGGCCCACCTGATGGAAAGTGGTTATCATTTCCGATAGATGTATGCAACACCAGGGGTGTTGCGCTCATAGCGCACATCTGGGTTAACAATAGTTTATCCTACCTCTAAACACAAAACTCACCTGATTCTTGAAGCATAGCGCAATCTGTAAACTATTGTAAATCATTTTAAAAACACAACACAACGACTGCAAACTCAAAATAATTTCATTATGACTGTATATAATAGTTTTCTTCAGCACATCAGTGATTGTCTTCATCGAGATAAATGTCAAAGATGAATGAGCAAACTGCGCAAGAGTTGATAGATCATAAGACAATAGATTTGTTTATTGATAAACCGCCATTTTACTATTGTTTGGAAAACTGCAGTAGGTTGAAAGCTGTTTGTTGTGATATTATAGGTTATAAACAAATTCTAGAACATTCCTTTTGTTGTTAAATATCATAGTAGGCATTGGGCGGTTATTTTTATTATATTTGTATTATAATTATGAGTTCAGGAAAGGTTACTACGGATAAAATGATCAGTGGAAGTCAATAAAAGTAATTTTAGTAATTCACAAACGCTTTTTCTAGAAGGGTGTAGAGTTTGCTTATCGCACAAAACGGGCATTCTATCAAAATGATAATAAGAATATCCCTTAGTGTTCAACCTTCAAGTTCCCATATGTCGGCGAAGGCATGTGATTTCTAGGATATCGCATTCATATATGGTGGTAATTTATTCGAGACTTGAAGATCGACAGGTTATAACTTTCTGGCAACAGTTTCAGGCAGGGACTTCACTCACTCACATACTTCTTTAAGTACTCTCATTTCTCTTGAGCTAATTCTCATTACCATCACTTCTATCTTCAGTATTAATAAAATGTGGAAGGTACTCTGTCTGTTACGCTTCCACGCTTAAACTACTGAACCGATCTTGACGAAATTTAATATAGAGATGGATTAGACCTTGGGAAAGGATTAAGGCTATGTTTGGTTGCGATAACGGACATTCTCGCGAGTGGAGCCAAAGGTAACAGCAAGTAAAAAATAAATAACAAAGCTTCGAATAAAAATCCAAATAAGTATTTGTCAAACAAACCAATTTAAAGCGAGACAAAGTAGTACAGTTCAAATGAATTAAACGGGGCTTTTCATTTACTGTCAAACTCTCATCTAGCTGACAAATGAGATGCTTAAGCCCCTCCGATATTACTCTGTGTCGAATGTAAGAAAGGATTACATGAACGTGGAAGGGATTACACGGTTAAGTAATGTTGCCATGACAAATATTGGAATGGGTAACCATTTGTTAAAATAAAGCCTGAAATCGCTTCTCTCTCATTGATATCTTCTCATAATAATTTACGTGAGGCGCACTATAAGTTTCCGGAATGAATATGAAAAAATACTATTAAAGGTACAAAATTAATTTATTGTTTTTCAATATAATCTCCCTTGGCGTCTATGCACTTTTTCATTCGATCAAACCAGTTTTGAAAACTTTTGTGCCACTCCTCTGTGGTGACCTCTGAAACGTGTTTTTCATACTCCTCGACAGCCTCTTCTGGTGATGAAAATCGTTGGCCGCGTAATTGGTTCTTAATTTTTGGGAACAGATAAAAGTCACAAGGTGCCAGGTCGGGACTGTATGCAGGATGACTCATGAGTTCTACATTTTTCGCCTTCAAAAAGTCGTTTGTCTGTCTGGCCGTGTGAGAACTAGCATTGTCGTGGTGCAGGATGATACGGCGTTTACGGTTATTTTTACGGAGTTCGTCAATAACTTCCGGCAAACAAATGGTCGTGTACCAGTCACTATTCACAGTACGACGATTTTCTAAAGCAACAGTAGCCACGTGTCCAGTTTTATTAAAAAAAGAAGCAATCATCCGCTTAGATGCACTTTTCACGCGCGCCACTTTGGTTGGTTTCGGCTCATCTTGAAAGACCCATACGCTCGATTGCTGCTTTGTTTTGGGATCGTAGCAATAAATCCATGTTTCGTCACCTGTTACTATGTCCCACACCAAATTTGACGCACCTTCGTTGAATCTGGTAAGCATGGCACTGCACCAAGTGACGCGGTCCGTTTTTTGATCCTCGGTCAAGTTATGTGGGATCCACCGCGAGCACAGCTTTCTCACACCCAAATGTTTGTGTAGGATTGATTGTATTTGACTCATGCCTATTTCTAAGGATGCGCGAATTTCATGGTAGGTCACAACATGCCTGTCTGTTTCAATCATACGGCGCACAGCATCGATGTTTTTGTTGGTCACAGCGGTGGACGGCCGACCATCGCGAGACCAGCTATAAACAGTCGTCTTGCATGGAGCTTCATCGCCAAAAGCTGTTTCAAGCCGAGCGATGCTCTGTAGAGCCGTCAAATTACACTTAAAATCGTAGAAAATCATACTACTAAAATTTTCCCGAGTTAAATCCAAGCCACGTCCATTTAAGTAGACAACGGACTCGCAAGGACTCTGAAGTGAAGGTCTTGAAGGCGACCGGATTGGTGCAGGGATATTATTTTTATACAACTTAGGTGGCAGACAAGCACACGGCCCACCTGATGGAAAGTGGTTGCGTGACCTATGAACGTGTGCAACACCAGTGAAGACACACCCGTGCTACCGACCCTGTAAGAACAGAGATTTTCTGTGCCTACAGTGCAAAACACATACTCAGGACAAGCCTTTGGTCTTCCCACTGACAGCACAAAAACTCTCCAGTGAGCTCTTGAGCTCTCTCAGTGAGAACACCCTACTCACCGCCGGGAACACAACACGAGGTTATTATAGCCGTGGTATTCAGTAGGGTGCAGGTACTTTCCCAGTCGAACTGCTCAATTGGGACGGAAATACCGTCGTGTCCTACCTACCTCCTAACAACAATGAGTAATATATGGCCACACTATGAGTTTTCAACATTCAATAGTGCAACTTTCAAACTCACTTAGTCCATATATTCCATTCCTTCAACGTACTTATATTAAGAGAAGATAGAGATGGATAGAGGGAGGATTAGATAGAGAGAGAGTAGTCAGTGACTAATCTCATCACACCAAACACCAACTCTAATATCCGGATCTCCGCTATACGCATTCGTCTTTCATTTGCCGCGTTCAAGTCAAACATGTCGATCCTTACAAGAGGGCTAAACGTGCGCCCCCTTCTACGAGCAAGTAATGCTCGTGAAGGAGGAGGCGGGAGCTGCAGCGGGAGCGACGAAGGATCGCAAGCCAAGCTGCCCGCGTACGAAGGCAACTCGGGCGTCGGAGGTCGTTGAACGACCTCCGCCCCCTATGAGCGCAGGCCTGGGGATGACTGGTGGAACCGCCTCGCGCGCCTCCCCGTTTCCGGGGGACGAGTTCCCGAGAAGAGGGCTAGATCGTAAGAGATGGCGGTGCGAGAAATATGCCTGTCAACCTCACCTTCGGCAACCAAAAACGACCCACAGGCGGCGTGTGTTTTGGTTGGTTCGAGTCCGACATAACCTCTTCCACCGGCTCCGGTGCAGGGTATACGTAAGGATGTTGCGCACGTAAAAAAAGGAGGGCTAAACGTTCTCTAGGTACGCTGTAGAAAATAGTTTTACCTACTATGAACAATGCTCTGTTTAGACACAGCGACTAGTTGTCTATTACTTTGAGGGACGAGCCGAGAATACAAATGATATGATGGGACTATAAAGGAAACGATACGATACATATCCTCGGATGTTTTTGGACGTGATTTCCTGTGTTGAATAATGTTTTACTATAGGATGGCCAAATTTAATATAAATACAATTGTATTAATATTGAAATCTGTTTTTAACCAACTTAATGAGGAGGGTTATCATTCGGTTTATTCCATATTGTGTACATTTGTTGTAAAAAGTGGAATTGGAAGTACATCTAAAATCTAAAATCACATTGCGATCACTTCAACTACAGTAATCAAATGCGCTTCTAGGAAGTCGTTTTTCAATTCAATTTTCCCGACCAAAAGATTGGAAACGTAGCAATTTTCTCGGTGCTTACGTGATTTGTTGACTGTAGTGTAATAAACTTCAAATATACAATCTCTTAAGAGTTATATACAGTGTGATGACTTCACGAAAACGTAATAAGGTTTCGATTTTTATTTATGATCGAATCGAAACAGCTTATTGAGGACGGGGTGTTACTGATTCAGGCTCCTAACTCTATCATAAAACCGTCATTAATTATCAGATTGGTTCATTAATAATCCAGTCCCTAATTTATTTTCTGCTGGCAATAACCATTTTTTCATCTGTATAAAACAAAAATAGGTATCAGACATGTAAGTTACCATCACTGCTAAGTACGTGCTGAAATCTAGCAACACTCCTGTTACTTCCAAGCAACATAACATCAATTCCCAAGGCATTTTCAGCATCATCTAAAATGATTTAGAGCTATTTGATGCTAAAACTACTTTGAGTGAGAGCGAAATCTATAAAAAATGTATTAGAGCGGCAGCTGTGTTCGATGGCCGATGTTTGGAAATATATGTAAATGCGCAATGCGTCATACGATGCGCACACTCATGAATTATGGAGATATCCGATACAGGGTTGGCACTGATCATATTATACCCAGAGGCGGAATTCCTACAAGCATGGCTAGATCCGGGCCAGAGCGGCCAGGCATTAGGGATGCCGAAAGTCGCTAAATTTTGCAAATGATTAAAGCCTTTGAAGCATTGAAGCCAAGATTGAAAAAGTCAAGATCCAAATTCATCTGCAAGCCAGAACACCTGCTGATTGATGGGTCAGGCTCTGGTTAAGACTTTACTCTCGGAGTTGAAAGGTCAGACAGCAGTCGTTAAGATAATGAACTGCTGAACTGAAGATGTTAGCTTGGTGGAGGAGGCACTGGCCCGGGACAAGAAGGGTCTGGTTGTGTCTCTTGTCTGTATCAGAGATGCGCTAGTTTATCACTTAGTGCCGGTAGTTAGAATTCATGAGATATATTATATATGAGGTAACCCTAGACGCTAGACGATATAACAGACGCCTTTGTGCTCGCTACTGATAGCTTTGGGGTAAATTATTATTTTCCCAGTTTTATGTACAGAGTAAAATATCCATATAATATCACGTCTTTATTCTATTGTAAGATGTTTGATGTCTGTTCTGAATTTGATTAAAATGATTCCAAATGTGTATTGATAAATTTAAATTGAATTCTGAATCCAATGGTGGCATCGAGATGGCGGTCAAAAGTTAGGCTTTGAGCTTTGGCTGGGTTGTTCACTGTGCTCAGTATCCAGTTTAAGTACTTAAATAAAATGTAGTTATTTCCAAATATTCGATGCTTTATTTAAGGAATAAATTGTGTATGTAGAAGACGTATCACGTAACATTACAAAAGTCAGGAAGCTTAAGTGGTATTTTTAATTTAATTCAGCGTGCGGACGTTTGTCGATGGACTGATGGCAGTTGAAGCAAACGAGTCCTAGAGTGGAGACCGTGAGAAGGTAAACGGAAGGTAGGATACCCCTTAGTCAAATGGACGGATGACCTGAAAAAGGTGGCTGGGACAGACTGGATGCGGAAGGCAGAGGATCGGATAAAATGGCGCACATTGGGAGAGGCCTATGTCCAGCAGTGGACTGCAGTGGGCTAATTGATTGATATAAAGATCAAAGGATGTAGATACATATTAACTTGATTTCTCAAGTCTACTATGGTGGATGTTCTGATGAGTTCTTTCGACACTGATCCCATCCTCTCCCTTCTTATCCAGAACAACACGTGCTGCACTAAGGGGTCATCCTCATACAATACCGTCCCGAACCGAACGGTTCTACATTTCCATTTGTTGCACGATTATGAACTGGAATGTTCTAGCCGTACACGCCTTTCCTTCGTATTACAAGGATTCTCAAGTACAAACTTCATTGAAAAGTCCCAGGACTTTTAAGAGACGCGTTCGCGTCAAAAAAAGTAAAAGTATCATCGCTAACAACAGTTCAAAGTTTAAGGAATTAACCTGATCAGATACCTATAGTAGATATTTATTAAGACAACTGGTGTTAAAAATGTGAAGAATACATCTTTGATTTTCATGTTTTGGTGTATAAGAAGTTTAGTGTATTTTTTTATACAACTTAGGTGGCAGAAAACCACACGGCCCACCTATTGGAAAGTTAACCTATGAACGTTTGCAACAGCAGGGGAGTCACAACACAACGAACAGAGAGTTTCTGAGCCGTCAGTACAGAAGACACAATCTAATCAAGCCTTTGGTCTTCCCACTGACGATGCAAAAACTCTCCAGCAAGCTCTGGCTGCCCTATTCACCGCCAGGAACACAATAGGTTATTATAACCGTGTTATTCTGTAGGGTGGAGATACTTCCCCAGTCGGACTGCTCATTTGGCCATCGTGTCCTACCTCCTGTACACCAACTTGTATCAATATCAGCTACAAGTTCTCTTGACCAACAGTATCTACATAATATTAGGTCCACAGAGAATTCAGGCTGAATATTTATGCAAGCTGCAAAGCGGTACGAATAATGGCTACCTCTTGAGAATATATACCAGTAGTAGAGTAGCGCTTGAAGATTAATGCAAAAAACTGACTTTATACATTGCAAAACAGGTAAATAGCTACAAGAAATAATGACAGCCTCTGTAGTGTAGCGGTAGCGAATGAGGTCGCTACGCAAGAGGCGCGGGTTCCTTCCCCGCTCAGTGCAAATATTTGTATGAATATGAGTATTTGCATTGGTCTAGTCGTGCCTTAGAGAACACGTTAAGCCGTTATCAGTCCCGATTGCCATTTGAACATTTATGGCAGTAGTTGAAGCTTTTTTTTTTTTTACGTGCGCATAAACCCCACGGATACCTCCCCACCGGAGCCGGTGGAGGAGGTTATGTCGGACTCGAACCGACTAAAACGCACGCCGCCTGTGGGTCGCTTTGGTTGTCGAAGGTGAGGTTGACAGGCATATCCCTCGCACGGATAGTTGGAGCTCTAAAAAGTCCAACAAGTGGTCTAACTGCAATGTTTCGATATCGTCTTTGGGTTGTTGAAGTCAATGGCAGTCGAAATCATCAGCATTCGAAGCTTTCATCTCAAAGTCTGGGGTCCGCTTTACCAGTCTAACTGCGGAATTGACTGAACTTCGATCTATACCTTGAAACGACTGCCATATGACGTTCACAACCACAGAGGCTGTTTGCTCCAGAATCTCAGCTGTCGTTTAGTAAGTGTAACGGCAACTGTATACCAGCCGGTGAGGTTACTAATGGCTTGGGGTCTTAAAAATCTTAGTCAGACCCCATAAACCATTCATCTGTTAGTTTTGTTTTTATTTGAAAAGTATATGATCGAATGATTATCTGAGTTTGGTTTAAGATCTGTTTAGAACTCTTAAAATTGTTAAAATGATTTTGGATATTCTAAATAAAATGCGAGAGGAACCACATATCTGAGCTACTTGAATCACGAAGGAAAATATGAATTAATTAAAGGTTGTTGCATATTTTTAGCACAGAAAATTTTCTACCCACCACTAAAGTTACACAATTTAACAGAAATAAAATAAACTTCAAGTTGTATAGAAACAAATCCCAAATCCAATTGCTCCAGTTGAACTAATTTAAACAAAACAAACTCTTAAGGGAGGTTTCAAACCACAGAACAAATTCAACTTTAACTTTGTCTTCAGCTAAATTCGAACATTTTCTTTTTCTTACATTAGCACAAATAAATCGTTTAAACCACTATAATTCCAAGACTCCAATAAGTATTGTGAGTAAAATAGAACAACTTCGAGTCTTTCTTTGAGCTGGAAATCTGCAGACTAATCTACCAACTGATCCGCAATACCATCCGTCTGGACGAGGTTATTGCACTCGGTGACTCACAGCCATTTGGTGCTACTACAGTTTGTAGAATAGTATGTCGCGTATGTGAATTACTTGCGAGTTTACGAGGTAAGTTGTCTAGCGTGTGCCACAGATGTCATGCTTTATATGCAGGTACCAAAACTTGTGCATATGCAAATCTAATCCGATACTATTAAACGAGGAATCCTTGTACATTTATTTTATGCGTTAATACCTCGTAAATTGCTCTGCAGATTTGAATACAATTTTTTTTTATCTTTAATGTTATTTCTTTTCAAGATTATCTAAGCTGTGGTAAAATGTGTGGTTACTGAAAAAGACGACTTTATGTAAAACTAGCGGACGCCCGTGGCTTCTCCTGCGTGAAAATGTTTTATGCTTCCAGATTCCCAATCACCTATTCGCCAGTGAAAGTCTCGTTAAAATCAGTCCAGACGATCCAGAGATTAGAACAGACAACAGACAGACGAAATTTGTAAAAAATGTTATTTTGGTGTATGTAGTAAAAAGCGGTTATTTTAATACATAGGCTGCTACTTATGTATGCGGAATCTGGGATTCCAATAATTTTAAACGCAATGTCTGACCTCCATGCACATATTCGTTCTTTTTTTTAAATACTGGCCGCTAATATTTTTTTTCTTATATACGTTAGTGTTTTGTTTTTGTTGGGTTTAAAATGTCATATCGCTGAAGAAATGGAACTCACTCGTGAAAATATTCGTGCTATGATTTATTACGATTTTCGACGTGGTTTAACGCAACAACAGTGCGTAGATCAATTAACTTCGACTTTTGGTGGTGAAGCTCCATCAAAAACGACTGTGTGTCAATGGTTTAGTGAGTTTAATCGCGGGCGGAGTAAGCTCAAGGACGAAGTTAAAGAAGGTCGCCCGAAATAGGTGGTTGTGCCACAAAATATTGAAGCTGTGCGAAAACTAATAATGCAAGACCGCCATGTTACGTATCGCGAGATAGAGGCCATTCTGGGCATATGTATGACGAGCATTCATAGGATATTACATGAACATTTGTCTGTAACAAAAATTTGTTCGCGTTGGATCCCGCACAACTTAACTGAGGATCAAAAAGATGCTCGCGTCGAATGGTGCAAGAAAACCTTGAAAAAATGCAACGGAGGCGACTCAAAATCTGTTTATAATATCTACACAGGTGACGAATCCTGGATCTACGTGTACGATCCCGAAACTAAACAACAATCAACAGTTTGGGTGTTTCAAAATGAGCCAAACCCTACAAAAGTGGCTCGTGCAAAAAGCACTGTAAAGCAAATGGTGGCCTGCTTTTTTGGTATTAATGGCCATGTGGCTACAATACCACTGGAGAATCGCAGAACGGTTAATTCGGAGTGGTACACGAGCATTTGTTTGCCAGAAGTATTTGAAGAAATACGCAAAAACAACCAGCGACGCAGAATCATACTTCACCATGACAATGCCAGCTGTCATACATCTCAGGAAACAACTACATTTTTGGATGGTCAAAAAATAGAATTAATGGGAGCCAAATCAGGGCTGTACCCCTGATTTGGCTCCCAATGATTTCTATTTATTCCCAAATGTAAAGAATAAATTACGTGGTCAACGATTTTCGACCCGTGAAGATGCCGTAGACGCGTTCAAACAGCACGTTTTGGAGATACCTCAATCAGAGTGGAAAAAGTGTTTTAAAAATTGGTTTTATCGAATGCAAAAGTGCATCGATCATAGTGGAGAATACTTTGAAAAACAATAAAAGCTTATTGAGCCATATACATTTGTTTATTTTTTCTATTCCGCATACATAAGTAGCAGCCCTCGTATTACAAACAGGCATTCCAATTTTATTTATGTGGATAGATAATCCTATTTTATTGTATAACGGCATCTTATACGTTTGAAGTAGGTACATTGACGGCGTGCATAGTAAAAATTATGTATATGCAAAGCTCTGCAAGGTGATGGTAACACCGTAAAACCCAAAAACTGGTACGAAGCTCTGTCACCCATGTTCATCAGTTCATGACTATCGAGTTTCCTTTCAGGAATCTTCTTTTTCTTATTTTTTACCTAACTAAGTTTAAAGTACGTAAAAGTTGTACTGCGGGCTATGGAGAGAGCTATGCTTGGAGTTTCTCTGAAGTATAGAATTCGGAACGAGGTTATTCGACAGAGAACTAAAGTTACCGACATTGGTAGCAGAATAAGCACGCTAAAGTGGCAGTGGGCTGGCCACGTTTGTCGAAGGGCCGATGGCCATTAGAGCAAACGAGTCCTAGAGTGAAGACCGCGAAACGGTAAACGGAAGGAAATACGCCCCTAGCCAGATGGATTGGATGCGGAAGACAGAGAATCGGATAAAATGGCACACATTGGGAGAGGCCTATGTCCAGCAGTGGACTGGGGTGGGTTAATTGATTTATTGATTAATTGATTAAAGCTACGTTCAAAGTTAAAAGAGATGATAAGAAAAACATTTTATTTGCAAAACTAAAAACATATATACATAGGTAGGATGCGATTGAGCAGTCCGACTGGGGTAATACCTCCATCCTACAGAATACCGCGGCCATAATAACCTCGTGTTGTGAGAGGGTAGCCAGAGCTCACTGGACTCTCCAGTGAGCTCTGTGTGCTGTCAGTGGAAAGACCAAAAGCTTATCCTGCGTTGTCTTTTACACTGACGGCACAGAAACTCTTGTGCTTACAGGGATGGCAGCACGATTGTGACTCCGTTGGTGTTGCGCACGTCCATAGGCCACGGTAACCACTTTGGGGTCACATCAGGTGGGCCGTATGCTTTTCTGTCAACCAAGTGGTATAAAAAAAGTAAATTATAATACGGATCTAAGTCGTATATAGAAACTTAATTGAAGATAGATTGGAAAGGTACTAGGCTTTGTTTACTCAATACACCGAGCAAATAACCACACAATATTACGTGGGAACTGCACCAGCCGTGCCGTCACTACGTGTGTGTCGGCAGGGGTCAGAACATGAATGGGGTTATGATTATATGAAATTGTGTACACTAATATCAGAGAACAGAGAAGCGTTTGTAGATTGGTGGTTAAGGAGTCGGCCTTATGATCGACAGGTCCCAGGTTCGAAATTTTGGTTTTACACTACCGAGGTGATCCCAATCCTTAAAGCCCAACACAGCAATTTATTTTAGCTAGACTTTCTGCTGGAATTTTGATTACTAATATTCTTAAAAAAATACTAATCTGATGGTTTTATATGCTCTTGTTGTGTAGGGAAAATAGAAAAAGGCTGATCCAAGTTCTGCTCAAGATCTCCAAGCTGATCAAAATCTTCCCATGAAATCTTCTGTAAACTATTTTGTGATGTTATTCTACGTAAATAATAACACTAACAATTCAACAAACTCCTTAACACAAGCTAGCTGTAGCCTATATAGGAAAGCAGCTGGTCCCTCCCTGTATCACTGATCTGAATAAAAGAAATTGAAAATCAAGTTTGGGTAAATTTCAAACTATGAGATAACTACTATCATTCTTTAATGTCCCCGTGACCATAGGTGATGAAAAGTAACCAAGATACCTCCATTGCAGATACGGTCGATTCTGAAACGGTGGTCTCTACTCTAAGGGCCTCAATGGTACGTTTGCACATCCTGCTTAAGGAACTCGGAATTCTAAGGAGGTAGCATGAGTTCCTTATCAAACGACAAAGATTTTATTAAAAGAGGATGGTATAAAACCAAATTTACAATTTCAATGCTTTTATGTTTTAATTAAAATTCATAGTAAGGGTTTGTTTTCAATCTCGAGTTATTAGTAGTAATTAGAAAATTCTTAACTATCCTTTCTAATTACTTTACACTCTAAGGCTACCCAGTAGAGGAAAAATAATATCCCTCACCTACCACGAAAAAGTATTGAAGTCGACCATATTTTTCAACATAAGTATTGAACTTCTTTTTTAATACTTAAGTACTACGTAAAACTGTAAACACTTCCGGATTTTTTGAGTCATGTGGCATTGCACGATAACACTTCGCGTGTTTTAACAATTAATTAGCATAGGTATACCCTCTGTTTAAACTAGGTTATCGTACAAATTATTGTGATTATCGTGGTTAAAGAAAACATAAAAATAATAAAACGTATAAAAATTATCCTGCAGCACTTTGGGGTCGGTGTTGATAATTACTTAATTTACTTTTTAAATTAATTAGGTAAGTCAAACACTAAAAGAGACCGTTTATGAAAAATAAGTTAATAGGTAGCTATCGCGTATAACAAAACAAAAAAGGTTTTTATTGTGTAGTGGATAGTGAAGTTAAATTTAGATATCCCCGTTTCCGGGGTCGAGTTGGGGACTCTGTAGTCCCCACACCCGAGAAGAGGGCCAGATCGTGAGAGATGGCCCTGGGTTGGCCGGGGTGCGAGGGATATGCCTGTCAACCTCACCTTCGGCAACCAAAACGACCCACAGGCGGCGTGCGTTTTAGTCGGTTCGAGTCCGACATAACCTCCTCCACCGGCTCCGGTGGGGAGGTATCCGTGGGGATTTTGCGCACGTAAAAAAAAAAAAAAAGGTATAAGAATAGTAGCTTATACGAGTAAATATTGATCATACCACATAGGTGGCACACAGCGCACCTGATGGAAACTTAATTGTTAATTTAAGTTCATTATGATAATATCTAATAACACTTATTGAATAAAAAAAAGAAGCAGAAGTTGCTCTGTAGCTGAAGTTGAATCAGAAACGTCTGGAACTTGTATCTTTTTTAGTTGAAATTCGAAATAATAGGGCAACAGAGCATCATATTTATTCTAATAAGTGCGTTTCTATAACATTATTAATTACGATACGGAGATACGTCTCCGTATCGTAATTCCCACGAAAGCCGGAACATTTGTTATTAGAAATTCCATAAGCAGCATTTTAGGGCAAAGTTCAAAGATGGCGGGAAATGAATGGCGCATGCGTACCTGGCCGAACAGCTGAGTGGCGTCCATATTGGTTCGTGGACTCATGTGCTACTATTACAACCTTTTTATTTATTTTAAAGATATGAATGATCTACTCTAATCTACTACTACAGCGTTTCTAGAAGAATGCTGACAGTAAAATCTTTCATATTGATGTTCCAATTAAAAGGCATATAAGTACCTACCTCAATAAGTCAAAACGTGATTATATACCACTATTATGTGCATCTTATAAATAAAATTCTACGCAATTAACAGTAGTTGCGCAGAACTAAATCTATTTTGTACGTATTTAACCTAATTTACCAAAGATCGGGAAACCCAAATGTAGCTAAACCTTCCTCATTATAAATTAAAGGAGAATCGATATCCTATTCCTAATTTGTCTAAGTGGTTAATCTACCTTGCAAGCAAAGCTCCTTTGATTATTAGGTATAATAGGCCGTTATTGAGATATACAACCTCGTGCAACAGTTCAATATTCGAAATTCGAAATTCGATTTTATAATAGCTAGCACAGATAACAAATAATTGTAATCTGTCAGATTGTTTTTTAATTTACCTAATTAATGACTGGCAATGACATCACGATATTTAAAAAGACTAACAGATTTCATTTGCTGTGAATAAAAACGGTTTTACGATCGATAAAAGTGACAATAATATGCAGTACTTACGGGTGGTTGCTATGAATTAGATGGATCTGTTTTCTTCATTGACTGTAAACGTTTCTCAGCGAACTCTGCACTCAGTCTGTGTGCCTTCAACGTGTTAGGTTTCGACATATTTACACTATCACTAACTCGCAAAACACCGAGTATTAAAATTGACGAATCGAATTAAGAAATAAACACTGTTATTTCATAAAATACACACGTAAAGCTTCACTAAAGATACGTTCGTTGTAACACTTAGGCTTAGATACGCGTTTTATCACAAGGAATACGACACACCGGAACACATTTTAGCGGTGAAAAGCGATGCTTTTTTTATCTAGAACACAAATAAATTAATAAAGAGCTCCTATTGATCAAAAGTATTTTCTATATAGGCAACCGTAACGTAAACGCGCGCGTTGCTGTGCCGTTGAGTTCTGTTCAATAATCACAAAGTGAACTTGTAAGTCGCGATAAAAGACGGATTAATCTTACGTTTAGAATATTATTAGTGTTAAAATAATAAGAAGAAATTGTTATGTATATACAGGTATCGGGACGAAGTTGTGGAGTACCGTGGCTTGGAGTATTGTAGTGAAGTTGGCCGTCGTAAAGGGCGCATGCGCGATAGGGTCGCCATTGAAGACTTTTCTATTGTTGCCATAGCCCGAGTTTTAATATAAAAAAGTTGTATGGAGCTGCTGTGTGTGTTTTATATCAATATGCATTTTATTGCAACGGTATAAAGTTTATTATTATTTGATAATAAAACAGAGAATGTTATTGGGGTGCGTACCACATGGGGTAGATATTGGTAGGGTTATTATGTCATAGCTTTTTTTTTGTGTAGCACAGAGATTTGTATCGTATACATTTGATAATGCTACCGATAAGCTTTTGATGGATCGACCGTTAAAAATTGCACAATTCAAATTCTTCTATGGAATATTTGGACGTTCGTAAAATCACGGTAGTTCACTATTACCTGCAATAATTTCGTGTGATTTTATCGCGCGACTAAAGTAAGTCGACCTCAATTATAGCTATTTAGACCAATGTTAAATTTACTTTTGTTACCTAAGTATTGTAGCTGTCTGAAGTAAGCAGCACAGAAGGGACCATTCTACAACCCAGGGTTGAGATTAGCGTAAAAGATGAACATAAGTTTGACTCCTGGCCACTACGTAGCCGACGTGAACCCACTCCTAACACAAGCAAAATTTAGCTCAGCTGGAGGGGTTTGAGGAAATATTAGTAATTTCGGTTTATAATATTCTTTAAAAAAAGACTAATAAATATGGTTAGGGTAAGTAGCTAGAAAGAGTGGCAAAGTTTAGATAGGTACAACTTATGAATAAAATACCTTTTTATAATTTACTAGCACCGCGCCGCGGTTTCACCCGCGTAAATCCTGATCCCATGGGAATATCGGGATAAAAAGTAGCCAATGTTATTCACGAAGAATGTAGCTTTCTAATGAAAAAAGAATTATTAAAATCGGTCCAGTGCTTTTGAGTTTATTCGTTACATACAAAAATACAAATCTTTCCTCTTTATAATATTAGTATAGATAATACCGCGGTTTATAGGAGCCCTATTAGGACTTTTAGAGTCCAGTACCAACTGCTGATTGATGGATGACGCTGGTGGTCCCTCTGGGATTTGCATGGTCCGACCGACGGTAAACGCTCCCGTTAAAGCAAAGCTACACTAGTTCAAAAAGATAGAAAAAGTAAAAGAGTGGACCCCAGACTGTAACTATTGGCACTACAGCATTAATAAACGCAGTAATCATATTAGGTTAAACCATTGTGGCGTGGCGGTAGTCAACGCGTCGCGGATTCAATCCCAGATCGGTGCAAATATTTGTCTACATGAATATTGGTAATGCATTGGTCTGGGCGTGACTCGGAGAGCCGTCAGCCCCGGTTGCCATAAGTACATCTATGGCAGTAGTTCCTGGTAGTTGGAGCCCTCAAAAGTCCGCCTACTCCAACTACTAAACTTCACAATCGCCTTTGGGTTGTTATGGTTAGATGGCAGTTGCATCACGGAAAATATCGAAGTGGCTGGTGGTAACTTCGATATTTTCCGTGAAACGACTGCATTGTCAGAAAGGGAAAAAGGCTCAGAGAATAATGATAATGATGATGTTAAACTGTATATCATTTGACATGGGCGAAATAGCGGCGATATTGCTGCAGAAGCTATTCATAAAGAGATGAAGAAGAAGTTATTTATTGTTTTACACGTGTTTCCTTCTTCCTACAGTCCCGGGTCCCTTAAGCGGAGCGTGAAACATCAACTGATGGGGTCGCCAAGCTGAGTGCCACCATTGTAACATTACTTAGTGTCTGTAATGGTGACCCTCTTTTCTGAGACTTTGTCTTTAGCTTACCATCAGGCGAAGTGAAGTCAAATTGGCGCGTCTTAGATAAAAAAAGTACCCTGTGTACTATTTCAAGTAATGACAAAAATCTACGATAGACAATAAATACCGAAAAATTTAAAATAGAGGTTCAAAAAATTGACTATAATGGTGACCCTCTTTCCTGAGACTTTGCCTTCAGCTTACTATCAGGCGAAATGAAGCCAAATTGGCATGACCTAGGTTAAAAAAAAAGTACTCAGTGTACTAATTCAACTAACGACAAAAATCTACGATAGACAATAAATAGAAATTCAAAAATCGAATGCCTTATTACGAAACATTTGAAATTTATAACTGCCATAAAAAAAATTAAAACAATATCTACAAAGAATCGGCACAATAAAATGAATGCGCGTCGTTGTCGCCTACAATACAAACGAGGGCAATAAAATGTTACATCATAGTGGAACTGTTTGAAGTCAGACAACCAGGCTGTCGTGTCAGTACTCCCCTGAGAGTCGTCAGTCAAAAAACTGGTTTGAATTGTTGTCACGTTCTGGTGATAGTAAACATGATATTGTGACCACTTTGGAAACTGATTTTATAGATACTACCCATACACTGATACATATATTCTGGGCTTTGTATAAGAATCAAGAGGTTCGGAGACTTTGTTTCCTTTGTCGCATCATTATTTATTTATTTATTACCATTTCACAAATAATGAATGAATGAATGAATGAATGAATATAACTTTATTGTACACCGATAATCAACACAAAATAAATATCAACAAAGTTCATAGTAGTAGGTACAAATGGGCGGTCTTATCGCGGACTGCGATCTCTTCCAGACAACCTTTAGATGGACTGGTATCTTTGGAATAGCAGGCTAGAAATGGTGTACTTACTACATTAAAATATGTATGCACTTAAAATACATTCAGCCAATGTTACACGCTATATCCACTCCTTTACAAAAAATGTCTATACTAAACAAACAACAATATTACTTATTGAAATAAGTCAAAGAACTTAAATACATAAAAAGAAAGCAAACTATAAGCCACTTGATGATGTAAATGCGTGGTCAACATAAGTCTCCTGCTTGCTCGCACACTATAAATTGTAAAAAACTAAGTAAAGCCAATTTAAAAAAGAAAGGTAACCTAGTTCTAATATAGCTCTCTGAGTTTCTTGCTGGTATCTTCGCAGTAGAACTAACCTACCGAACCAGCGAAAGAATAATTTTATAATGGTTTATTTTTACATTATTTTGTATTATTTCTTGACATAATTGTAAAATTTTGATGTTCATAATATGTGCTCTTTATGTGCATAAACTGAATAAATGAAATTAATTCATTGATTCTTTGTTAAGGACTAAATAGCAAGTTATGGACAGATGTGAATACGAAAAGCTTAAAGATCGAGAATTGAAAAGAGGGCCAAGTTTTCCTATAAATTTCAAAACTGTATTCATCACGTATCTCACCTATAAAGAGAATCTTCACAAACACAAACATAAATCTACTAACCTACCCTGTTTACCAACTTCTTGCCAAACTTAATCCAAAATTGATGAAAACATATCTATGAACGTAATAAGTTGCATCGTATAAATTAATTACAAACAAGGTTCACGAGTGAGTCATAATCGCGAAAATCAATAGTGGGCATCCCCACTTCGATCTATACACACTTGTGTACTTTTGTGTACAGTGTATTGTGTACTCTACAGCTCTCACAATGCAGTACGGTTGGGAAAAGAGCCAGAATTATTAAATGCATTGCGGGTAAAATATGTTTCACGTATATTTTGTTTGTTATTTTGTTGCATTTGGGAATTAAGAGCGGTTAGTTTATATAGAAATACTAAAGAAATACAGTAAATATTACAATATTCGGAGTAATAAGCAAGTAGGTAACTATCTAAATAAAATAAATTATAGTGAAAGAAACTTTGTCTCTCTATATCTGTCTGTTTGTCCGTCTGTCTTTCTATCTGTTACGGTTTCACGTCAAATCCACTGGACCGATTTTGAAGAAATTTGGTACAGAGATAGATAGACTTAGGTTTTGTTTGGTCGCGATAACCAACATCCAGACAAGCGGAGCCGCGGGCAACAGCTAGTCAGATAGAAGAAGTACCTATATTTACGTCTAGATAACTTTAAAACCCATGTTTCAAGCAATATTATAACCATAGCCATGGTAAGTTTTCCCAAAATAAAAGATCGCTCAATAAAACAATGTCACACATTTACCATCAAATAAAACCATTAACTAAAGTGTTATGTTCTGCTCACAGTACCAACTCGTTCCCTAACGTAATCCCGCGCCCCGTATTTCTCTGTCAGCAGTTGTCAGGGTGTATTCCAACAAATGCCTCGGTAGACCCCCCAATTTTATGACGTGGCCGCTAAATGACCCCATTTAAGCATTTCATATGTGCCTCGGGGAAGTAGAAATGTGGTACGAAAATACTTCACAAATAAATGGTGAAAAACATATTAAGTAAATGCTTGTTCGAGAGATTATTATTGCATCAAAATTTAAATAACTGTATCTACATTACAGATTATTTTAAAATCTCTAGTCGAAGTCAAAAATTTTATTTTCAATTCAATTATATTGGCTATGTGCAAAATTGCCCATTGCTATATAAAAGACTAGTTAACTCGCCACAGATTCGCTCGTGGAATATTTTTTATTTACTTTCATCCCTTTGAGTCCATATTTTTTAGTCTTCAAATAATTCAATTTCAAAAATTCAACAATTTGCATAAATTCCGCCTAATTGAGCAGTCCGACTGGAGAAGTACCTCCGTCCTAAAGAATACCGCGGTTATAATAACTTCGTGTTGTGTTCCCAGCGGTGAGTAGGGTAGCCAGAGCTCACTGGAGAATTTGTGCTGTCAGTGGGAAGACTAAAGGCTCGTCCTGCTTTGTCCTCTACACCGACGGTACAGAAAATCTGTACTTACAGGGTTGGCAGCGCGACTGTGACTCCTCTGGTGTTACAAACGTCTATAGGCCACGGTAACCACTTTCCATCAGTTGGGCCGTGTGCTTGTCTGCCACCTAAGTGGTATAAAAAAAAACACTGCTCTGCTCCCTTAAGTAGTAGCGTGATGATATATAGCCTAAAACCTTCGTTGATAATCGGTCTTCAATTCGAACCAGCAATTCCTGAGATGAGCTCGTGAAACAAAAAACTCTTCAGCTTTATTAGTAAAGGATTGTTTCCAGTTAAGACTTCAAAATAGACAAGATTTAAAAAAAAAACTATGCCACTTAGGTGGCAGTCAAGCACACGGCCCACCTGATGGGAAGTGGTTACTGTGGCTTACGGACTTGTGCAACACTAGGGGCGTCACACTCGCGCTGCCGACCCTGAACAAACCTCCTAATGCCCCTTTTGAAGAACCCCATATTGTAGGCGCATGGGAAGACCACAACAGGGAGTTCATTCCACAACTTGAGTGTGAGTGTTAGTTACGTACAATATTAGTAATTTAAATAAAAAAAATAAAAGATTTTAATAAATAAAAAATCGATATTAAAGTCGTGATTTTATATAATTATTTTAGAATAAATTACACAGTACTTGCTATCCAACCCTAGCATAACTTGTACTTGGGTTTTAGAAAGCGGATAAGTCGTATTATTAAAAAATAAAAACGCTAAACCGCGCTATGACGTGGAGTTGAGGATTATTGTTATTATTTTTTATACAACCTAGGGCAGACAAGCACACGGCCCACCTGATCGAAAGTGGTTACCATGACCTATGAACGTGTGTAACACCAGTGGAGTAACATCCGTGCTGCCGACACTGTAAGAACAGAGATTGCCGTCAGTGTAGAGGATAAAGCAGGACAAGCCTTTGGTCGTCCCACAGACAGAACAAAACTCTCCAGTGAGCTCTGGCTACCCTACTCACTGCTGGGAACACAACACGAAGTTATTATAGGGAGGAGGTACTTCCCCAGTCGGACTGCTCAATTGGGCGGAAATACCGCCGTGTCCTACCTCCTCAAACCAGCCCATGATACCATGATGATATTATTATAGGTACCTTAGATATTTTAACTGCTTTACTAATAAACACCCAGACCAATGCAAATTCATAAAATAATTATTCATACACACAAAAATCCGTACTGAGGTACATAATTAAATTCTATTATAATTAAATACTGAAAATGGCCATTTTAATAGGTTTTGGTGATCACAACAATAATTATGTTCACATGGTACGTACCGATGTTAATTAATTTATTGAGCACTGTTGTACTAATAGGCAGGGTCGGACTCGCAACAGAGTTGACGGCATGTGCCTGCCAGGCCCTAGTCTGAGCAGTCTCTGAGGCCCCAAACAAAATCTTCCGGCTGATTGTGAAACCTTATTTTTTACACCATTTGGTTGTCAGACAAGCTCACGGCCCAACTGATGGAAAATGGTTACCGTGGCCTATGGAAGTGTGCAACAACAAGGGAGTCACAATCGCGCTGTCAACCCTGTAAGCACAAGAGTTTCTGTGCAGTCAGTATAAAAGATAAAGCAGGACAACATAGTCTTAGGAAGAAATAAAAGGTAACATGTTTAAAATGAGTGTTGGCTTCAGCCATCTCTGAAGCATCTTGCAATGTCCGGGCTTAAAGCGCTCAAAGATATTTCTGCCCAATATCTCTTTGAAAACTAACAATTTGCATACTACTTTGCATTCCCTGCTATTGCTTTTGGCTTCTATGTGTTCAATTAATTTATTTTCAAGGTTGAATTTCATCCAGATCTGTTAAATTTTTCTCACATAACTGAATATAAACATCCATCTAAACTTTCGCACTTTTATTATTAGCATGCGCGTCGTATCATTTACCTTTATCCCTTAGAGCCTTTCAGATTGCTCCGCTCAAATTTGTCAGGTAGTTGTCAGTGTGTATGTAATTAAATAAATTAAAACGTATGAAAGACCACGTACAGTCAACATTTAATTATTTCTTCTAAACTTTCACGCTTACTATATTAGCACATGCGTCTTATCATTTACCCTTCCAGGCTTGGGGCCTCTCAGACCATGCGATTGAAGTCTGACCCTGGTCTACGTACGAAGGACCACGCAAAAGCGACATTTGATATATTCCTCTAAACTTTTGCATTTACAATATTAGAACAAGCGTCTTATTATCTACCCTCATCTCAGGCTTGGGGCCTCTCAGACCGTGTAAGTGAAGTCCGGCCCTGCTCCACGTACGAAGGACCACGCAAAGGCGACATTTGATATATTCTTCTAAACTTTTGCATTTACAATATTAGAACAAGTGTCTTATTATCTACCCTTATCCCAGGCTTGGGGCCTCTCAGACCGTGCCAGTGAAGTCCGGCCCTGGTCAAATGTACGAAGGACCACGTACAGGCGACATTTAATTAATTCTTCCACTGACACGGTACTATTTGGGTGTGCAGCTGAGCACAAGTATTGTAATTGTATTATACCGCGGTTGACATTTTAATCAAACGTGAAACTGGTTTCTTTTGTGTTGTACAGATTTATGGGCAATGTTAGGTTAGTATGAATATACGTATCATTAGGTACAAATTCGTAAGATCAATATTATGCGTAAAAATAATTTCACGAGCTTTTATTACTTAGTTTAAACTGAAGCCTAGAAAGGATTTCATCGATGATCATCAGAATATGAGCGTCAGTCCCGGTTGCATCATTTTTAGGGTCCCATACCTCTAGAGGAAAAAATTGGAAGCCTTATACGCGTCTGTCTGTCTTTCAATACCTTTTTCTCAGGAATGCGTGGAAGCGTCAAGTTGAAATTCATACCACATACTCAGGTCTGTAACGACTTGAAACTGTGAAATAAATCAAACTTCTAAGTCAACGCAATCAAAATATATTGCGATTTATGTAGCATAAGTTCGTCCCTGAATATAATTATGTATGGAACCCTATGAGTGACAGTCCAACTTGCACTTGACCGGCTAATTTTTATATAGGACATGTCAATTTGACTTCACCTCATCTGATAGTTAGGTGAAGACAAAGTCTCACGAAAGAGGGTCAACATTACAGACCTACTCTTCACCTGATTAGTTTTTCTAAGTTTATCGTGATTTTACTGATGTAACTACTATCTGACCTCTCACACTTACGTCCAAATGGATGTCAACGTTATAAACACCTCAACAAAGTCTAGGGAACAAGATGACCCCAATTATTTTTTTTCGTGTAAATCTTGTTTTGCAAATAACTGGCAGCAAATAAATAAAAATAGAATAAAGTAGATTACAGAGTTGTTCGAAATTTAAAAATAAATTTAAATAAGTAATGATTTTCGAACACGGAGGGAAAACTTTTAAAAGTGTTTGATTGTGCAGTTTCTCTGAGGCAAAATAAAAATTATTTTTTTTTATTGTAAATAACGTTTATTATCAATAATACGTCTTTTACGTATGGTTTGTGCATTTTTGTGACTGTAGTCATCATGTCACGTCGTCATTTAAGTCGCGAAGAGATGTTAAGGGCTGTTGGTATATGCTGCAAGCTGGACGAACTCAACGCGACGTAGCGGATGCTGTCAACACCCAACCAAGCGTAATTTGCAGATTATGGGCACGCTACAGGTCTACAGGGGATGTTGCCGAACGTCACAGGGGACGAAATAGGGTTACTACCCCGCGACAAGATCGTTTCTTGCAAAATTCCGCAAGGCGGCAACCCACGATTACTGTTCGTCAGTTGGTCGCAGGCCTCCAGTCTCAGCATCAAGTGGTTATTAGCGATCAAACTGTCAGAACAAGACTACACGAAGCCAATCTTTATGCTCGCAGACCGCTTAGGGTTCCAGCTCTTCGACGTGGAAATCGAGGTCGTCGCTTATTGTGGGCTAACGCACATTTACAGTGGACCGACCCTCAATGGGCACGGGTTCTGTTTTCCGACGAATCTTGCTTCGGTTTTCATCCTGATTCGAGAAGAGTGCGTATATGGCGAGTTCCTGGACGTCGGAGTCGTCTCCAGAATCCGCAAGAAGTTCATCCTTACCAAGGTGGAACAATCATGGTATGGGCTGGAATTCGCCTTGGTGGAAGGACCGACCTCGTTTGGATACGGGGCAATTTGAATGCAAACCAATACATTCTGGAGGTTATACACCCCATGGTAATCCCTCATCAACAGCAGTTCGGTCAAGATTTTATGTTCATGCAAGATAATGCACGGTCACACACCGCGAGGGTAGTGGTCAATGCGTTAAGCGAGCACAATATGACGACGTTGGAATGGCCTGCTCAGTCTGCCGACCTCAATCCC
The DNA here is from genome assembly GCA_963662185.1 of Eilema griseolum. NCBI lineage: Eukaryota > Metazoa > Arthropoda > Insecta > Lepidoptera > Erebidae > Eilema > Eilema griseolum. Next base: position 9,934,441 of record OY759239.1, on the reverse strand, counting down.
ATAGAGCATGCCTGGGATTTGCTTGGGAGAAGAGCTTTCAGTGATTCTTTGGAAAATCTGAACACTGAAGAACAACTTTTTTTACACCTTCGCAGTGTATGGAGCCATATTCCACAGACGATGATTGACAATCTCATACTAAGTATGCCACGCCGTTGTCGAGCTGTTGCTAATGCTTTAGGAGGTCCTACAGATTATTAAAAACGTTTAAAGTACGGTTAATTACTGTATTTCTTACTACCTCGTTATTTTTGTGCCTAATCATAGAAGGTTGTAATACTCAATATTGGCACTATTCAATTCTTTCTTAAAAAAAATAAAATTTGGTATGAAAATGTTTTTATTAAAATTAAAATTAAAAACGGTATAAAAATACCCTTCTATTGATATAAAACACTCACTATTACAAGAAAGGGTTTTTAAATAAAAACTAGAAATGTCCTTGTTCCCTAGACTTTGTTGATGTGTGTATAATCCTAGCAAATATTCTATGAGCGAAACTCGTCATTATTGTGTAGTCAGCAATAAAAGTTTTACTAATGTACTTCATTTCTGACAGGCTCTCTATATTAAAATCAATTATGTATTAAATACAGATTTTTGTTATTTTCACATAATACCTAATGATGTGATAATAAAGAAGGATAATACGTGGGGAAAACACGGCCAGCAGCAAAATAATCCATTTATCTAACTAAAATAACACTTCTCTATCTTCTCTCTATAAAGCCTGTTATCCATACACAATGACGAAGGTCTCAAACACAAGCTGCCAACAAAACAGGGGCAAAATTAATGGAACTTTCTTGCTGACTGTACTGACTTGCACATCTGATGTGGGGGAGAATCTATTTGTGAGTGAAAAATCCGTTTTTATTGGAAAACTAAGAGCCGTGTCTGAAAGGATTGTGTCAGGATTTTCTATTTGTACGTGATTGAATCAGGCTGCATTGTGAATGATATAAATTCTTCTTGTGATGGCGATATACTATTTTTTATAGCAGATTCATGTGGTGACGGAGAAAGAATACAAGTATCACCACCCCATCTCATCCGAAGAAGCGACTAACGGAAAAATACGCAGACGATATCACTGCAAGAGAAGGAAAACTCGAAATAAAACCCTGTACCAACCCGTCTTTTCAACGTCGAAACAGTAGATTAAAGCCTCTTAACATTGGGAGAGGTCTACGTCCAGCAGAAGACTGCGATAGGCTAATTAATTGATTGATTAAGTTGGTAGATAGGCCAGGCCACCGTATGGAAAGTGGCCGTGGCCTATGGACGCTGTGCAACAAGAGGGGCGTCAAACTCGCGCTGCCGACCCAGTAGAAATCTATCTCTCTTGAAGAACTCCAATGGAATTGAATTTCAGCTGGTCCTAACGTTCACCTATTGGTTTGACTTATGGGTATTTTAGAGTTATGGACGGCTCACGAGGGAAATGCCTTATTGGACTACCTTAAGCCTCGGTATTTTAGATCCAAGACGGTGTCAGGTGTTAGTTCATTTGAGACTAAACCGTTCTGAGGGACGATGATGGCATACGTGTGGGTTTCAGCACGAAAAGCAGCAACTGTATTCCACCAAACATTCCCGGCCTCTGTGGCGTGGCAGTAATGAACGCGACCGCTAAGCAGGAGGTGCGGTTTCGATCCCTGCTCAGTTCAAATATTTGTATGCATGAATATGGGTATTTGCATTGGTTTGGTATTGCCTCAGAGTGCACGTTAAGCCCTCGGACCCGGTTGTCAAACAAACATCTGTGGCATTTGTTACGAGTAGTTGGAGCACTCAAAAATCCGCCCTCTCTAACTACAGAACTAGATATATATATATATATATACACACATCAACAAAGTCTAGGGAACAAGGACATTTCTAGTTTTTATTTAAAAACCCTTTCTTGTAATAGTGCGTGTTTTATATCAATAGAAGGGTATTTTTATACCGATTTTAATTTTAATTTTAATAAAAACATTTTCATACCAAATTTTTTTTTTTTAAGAAAGAATTGAATAGTGCCAATATTGAGTATTACAACCTTCTATGATTAGGCACAAAAATAACGAGGTAGTAAGAAATACAGTAATTAACCGTACTTTAAACGTTTTTAATAATCTGTAGGACCTCCTGAAGCATTAGCAACAGCTCGACAACGGCGTGGCATACTTAGTATGAGATTGTCAATCATCGTCTGTGGAATATGGCTCCATACACTGCGAAGGTGTAAAAAAAGTTGTTCTTCAGTGTTCAGATTTTCCAAAGAATCACTGAAAGCTCTTCTCCCAAGCAAATCCCAGGCATGCTCTATGGGATTGAGGTCGGCAGACTGAGCAGGCCATTCCAACGTCGTCATATTGTGCTCGCTTAACGCATTGACCACTACCCTCGCGGTGTGTGACCGTGCATTATCTTGCATGAACATAAAATCTTGACCGAACTGCTGTCGATGACGGATTACCATGGGGTGTATAACCTCCTGAATGTATTGGTTTGCATTCAAATTGCCCCGTATCCAAACGAGGTCAGTCCTTCCACCAAGGCGAATTCCAGCCCATACCATGATTGTTCCACCTTGGTAAGGATGAACTTCTTGCGGATTCTGGAGACGACTCCGACGTCCAGGAACTCGCCATATACGCACTCTTCTCGAATCAGGATGAAAACCGAAGCAAGATTCGTCGGAAAACAGAACCCGTGCCCATTGATGGTCGGTCCACTGTAAATGTGCGTTAGCCCACAATAAGCGACGACCTCGATTTCCACGTCGAAGAGCTGGAACCCTAAGCGGTCTGCGAGCATAAAGATTGGCTTCGTGTAGTCTTGTTCTGACAGTTTGATCGCTAATAACCACTTGATGCTGAGACTGGAGGCCTGCGACCAACTGACGAGCAGTAATCGTGGGTTGCCGCCTTGCGGAATTTTGCAAGAAACGATCTTGTCGCGGGGTAGTAACCCTATTTCGTCCCCTGTGACGTTCGGCAACATCCCCTGTAGACCTGTAGCGTGCCCATAATCTGCAAATTACGCTTGGTTGGGTGTTGACAGCATCCGCTACGTCGCGTTGAGTTCGTCCAGCTTGCAGCATACCAACAGCCCTTAACATCTCTTCGCGACTTAAATGACGACGTGACATGATGACTACAGTCACAAAAATGCACAAACCATACGTAAAAGACGTATTATTGATAATAAACGTTATTTAAAATCAAAAAAAAAAATTTTTATTTTGCCTCAGAGAAACTGCACAATCAAACACTTTTAAAAGTTTTCCCTCCATATTCGAAAATCATTACTTATTTAAATTTATTTTTAAATTTCGAACAACTCTGTAATCTACTTTATTCTATTTTTATTTATTTGCTGCCAGTTATTTGCAAAACAAGATTTACACGAAAAAAAAATAATTGGGGTCATCTTGTTCCCTAGACTTTGTTGAGGTGTTTATAACCAGCTGAACAGTGTTAGCAGTAGGGTTAAATCGGTAATTGAATGGTTAGGACCTCCCGATCCTAAAGCTGTCTCCTTAACCAATAATCTATCGACGCTTTATATTATTTATATGTAAGTGATTTAACCATTTCCCGTGCCCTACCTGAGGGTTTACTACCAAGAATCACTTGTTACACTTACCTATCGTTATTTCGTGCTTATCGAGAGGTATAGATTTCGAATCCTGGTCATTGCACTCCCGATTGCAACAGAAGCCTAGCAGGAGTTATTAGGGGGGAATAAATAGTCTAGCAGTCTTACTTTATATGCCATTTAGGTGGTGGACAAGCTCACGGCCCACTTGATAGAAAGTGGTCACAATGGCCTGTATTGTTGTGTGTGTGTGTTGCCGACCCTAAGAAAGTAAAGTCTTTGTAAAAATAAAAGTAATAAAATAAATATAATTTACCTTATCTTCGGCTTCCTCTGCTCTCCCTTCAGCCTCCAGGACCCTCTGCTCCAGCTCCGAGAGCTGAAACAATTGAAAACAATTATTGTAATATAATATTTACAGAATTCGTCCACTGGTCGAAATTCGACCATAATCATACAATTACAATTAAAAAGGCGCATAAAAATATGAGATTCTTTAAAAGACACTGATAGCTCTGTAGTACTTGATGTACATATCTTGAGTTGGGATTAAACATATTTTGTAAGTTAATTTTAAGGTAATAATAATTTCATATTTCTCTTACATAAGTATACAAATATAAATAAATGGTATAAATGCATTTTATTACAAAAAACTAAACCTAAAAAATATTTTCCCAATTTTGTTGCTATAAAGCTTTTGCTAACTTTCTGTTTTTCGATGTGGAATGCATGATCCACGTAGAAGGAGAGAAAGTTTTCAACTTTCTATATAAATTGGCTGAAATACATCAAGACGGCTTAAAAAAATTAATCGGTTGACCAAACTATTCACAAATGCCCGAATTCATCCAAATCGCTCCAAACGATACTCCTAGCGCCATCTAACGTCACACATCACGAAACATAACCGTTCGTTGTCACAGGATAGCTTCACTGAAACTGAACAGTTTACAAAACCTCACTCACTACGTAGTACTGGAACCACCTACTAGATGGCGCTGTACAACAAAGCCTAGTTTATTGAACCACGTGGTGTAGGTTACGAAATATAACTTGTCCTTATATCCACCTATTTATCAAGGAGGTTGTAGAAATGGCATTATTGTTATGTAAGAGCGAGTATTCGTGTGGTTTGTGAGGCGCGGGGCGGTGAATCGTCTCGCAAAAGGGTGTATGCCACTTGCAAAATGTTATAGCAGTGATATATGTTCGTAAGACGCGATTTGGATTGTATTTGAAAGGTTTATTTTACTGCGACTATGAAACAGACTATCCCTCTTTAGGATGCTCTCAATACTCACATTTTATGTTATTGTAGATATGGCTGTAGAAATAAAATCCTATTGTAATTTTTTTATCCGATTTGGAATATAATATTTTGTCTCTTTGCTTAGGGGCAATGGATGAAAAAAAATGGAAATTTAAAGCTATTTACGAATCCAATTTTTTTATAGTATAAATATTTAAAGGCTTAAGCACCTTTATTATGTTTATTTTCTCATCATCATAACGTAAGTATATTTATAATTGGTTATTTTCCTGTAATTAAAATAAATTATTTAACTGTGCTTATTACATTAAGAATGGTCAAAGAATAGTAGCAGTCGGGTCTTATTTTATCGTTTTTATTCATTTTTAATCATCCACCTAGCCAATAATAGTAAATGATTTGACATTTGAATATTATGACGTCACAATTAATTTATTTCATACAAGTTTCCTTATAACTTACCATTTTGACGTTTAGTAAAAAGTCACTAATTTGACTAGTCAGTCAAATACCCAATTAATAATTTGAATGCAGATTTTTAATTTTGGAAATTCATCATCTGGTAAGTAAGTAGGTACCTACTTTGAAACTGACTTCGTATTGAAGTACGTTACATGTTATCATTTAAATGTGGAACACATTTTTATGTGCCTTACTCGGCCACATACAACGAAATTGAGAAATATTTGGGCGAATACAGCCTAGCTACATGTATTACAAATAACATTTAACAAATTGTGGATCCGCTTTAAGAGACTAAACATAACATAAACTCACGCCTATATCCCCGAAGGGGTAGGCAGAGGTGCTAGCACCCACATTTTGCCAGTTTATATTTAGGTCTCAATGCAATAGGTGAGCCTATTGCCATTAACCGGGCACTTGTAAACCTGCGATAAATACACACTTATCTTCGAAAAGCATGGAAAAATCATTGCTGTGTGCCATGGTAAAACAGTACACATAATTTATTTAAACAACTTCAAATCTGACTCAAATAACCCTTATTTCTTTATATAAATACAATTTTTCTGTAACGAGGAGACAAATAAAAGTGTTCGCAGCGGGATTGCAAACACGACAGTCAAAGGAAGAGACGAGAGTATGCAATAAATCAAATTCGAACCAACATTTTAGCTCTCCAAAGGAAATTCTTCAGAACTGCGTTATTCTTGCATTTTAAATCTTTTTACTCGACTGCCGAGAAGGGTTATGTTTTTATGTAACAACTCTTTGATTATACTTATAAATAGTAACATAAACAGACATAAACAGTTAAAATTATTCGAAGTGTATAGGAACAGAATAGATAGGTATAAAAAAAAAAGATATGCTGAGCTGAACATGTAATTTAGGTACGGTTTTTAAGATTCGTATACATAATTGAGAATATGATGTTTTGAGATTATTTTGTTTGCAAAAATCGGGCTTTTTTAATCTAGGACATGCCAATTTGACTACACCTCGCCTGATGGTAAAGGCAAAGTCTTAGGAAAGAGGGTCACCATTACAAACACTAAGTAATGTTACAATGGTGGCACTCAGCTTGGCTGCCTCATCAGATGCTTTTTCACGCCCCGCTTAAAGGACCTGGGTCTGTAGGAAGAAGTGAGCTAGTAATGAATTTCAGGTCTTGGTGGTGCGGCTAAGACAAGAGTCTCCGAACCGCTTGGTTCTTGCTAATATAGTGTTTTGCGAATGTGAATTATGAGAATAAGATATTCATTGATGGAGTGAAGTACCTACATAAATAATAAATACTCTAGGATATAGTAATACACTGTGATATATATCTAAACTAAACTTGTAGGTACCAATCACATTTTTTTTTAAATTTATATCTTATTTGACATTGCGCGTAATCAACGGTATATTAAATTTCTTTTTAACTAGTTCTGTTATTTTTTATTCAAGTCTCCGCGTGAATTCGAACATCAAGGGTATTTTGTACTTATCACCTACTTTTGAAACTCTGTCTCAATATTTACTTTTGACACGGTCTTATTACCAACTTTTGACGCTGACTGTCATACGTGAATGAATGATATTATTGTGCGTGATTGAATGTAGGGCACCTAAGTAATTCGATTACCGAGGTAGACCTAGATTTTATTGAGAATATGTAATTGCATATTGACAATTAATGCACCGCACAAAATTGGGTGTTTCTAATTTAGGTGTTTCTAATTTTTTTTTTTTTTTTTTTTTTTATTTAAATGACAAGTGCAGAATTAGACCGCTCACCACAAGCAGAGAATTTCATCCTCATACGCTGCTACCAGAAACGGTGTGCACAGTGAGGTAGAAAGGAATTTCATTCCGAGAATGCTCAGATTCTGGAGTGATCTCTCTGCTGTGGAAAATAATATGAGGTTTGTCAATGGTATTAGAAAGTTCTTACAAGGTCGGCAGCACGAGAATGCCGCTCCTCCATAGGCTACGGGGAACCGCTTCCCATCAGCATATTTTCTCATTAGCATATTTTTTTTTCTACTTTAGTATTAAAGGTAACGGGATATTTGCAATGTTGTATTGTTCTGAGTTGCCGATATTTCAGCGATGTTTAAAGGACCATGATCACGGAGGAACTGGATACAGTAAGCATTGTGGGTCATGAACGTGATCGAGATCGGGTTGGAGTTTGTAGTGAGAGTGAAACCAGTGGTAGTGCAGATACGCGTAGTAAAAGAACTCGAAAGAGGGATATATTAACTCCTAAAAAACTTTTTGACCGTCAACTTTTTCAATACTTCAGTTCCTCCATGATCATGGTGATTGTAACAGCACCGAAATATCGGAAACTCAGAACAATACAACATGCCACATATTAAATATCCCGATAACTTGAATACTATTGTGAGCGACCATGATAGTTTAAATACCTATGCCATCACTAAGCATATAGTCTGTGAGAATACTAGTGTGATTATATTTTGAAGATGGTCTAAGGGGGTCTTAAATTGTATGGGTCTTCTTGTTATAGAGTTCAAACTAGGAGATCGAAAGCCTTAATACATCTTACCAATGTCAAAACGCGTGTGAGTATTTTAATGTTTTGCTCAAAATTCTCGCCCAACAACACTTACTGCTGCGTGGTTCCCGGCAGAGTACAATTTGGGCCACCCCATCTCTTCCCATGCGGTATCGTACAAAGCAACTAAGTAATAGGGCTGATTATCAGACATATACAGCCCAGACTCAGCCTTAGGTGCATGTCTCGAGTCAACAATAGTGCTCGACAATACGGCAATAGGCTCACCCCTTATTACGTGGGACCGAAAACAATGATTGGTGAAATGTGGGTGTTAGTTCACCTCTGCCTAACCGTCCAGGGATAAAGGCGTGATTATATGTATGTATGTAATAACACTTAAATACCAAAGTTTAGATGTAAATATAACAGAATCAATTAGTCACTCTCATTTATCCACAATATTATGTATTTGAAGACATCTCCACGCCATTTTAAGTCGTACCCAGAAGTCTAAACTCATATAAACACTCTATTAAGCGCTGATATGAAGCATACTTCAATAAAATTGACATTACTCTTGAGGAGAACTTGTCAGAAGCACTGACCCGAATGTCTTATATAATTGAGCTATAACATAGTATGACCAATACAGACAGACCTCTGATATTCTAACAGATGAAGGTACATAGGTCAAAATAGAAGAGCTCATGTGGAGTGGTCGTATGTAAGCTTTGCGCACATTACATCGATTTAGTGGTGATATGTGACCCCGGGCGATGTCACGTACTATGCTTGTATAGTTAGAAGTCATAAACATTGGGCTGATGGAAAAGGGTCGTATTGACACCGTTTGTATTGCAACCTTTGTGAATTGTAATCTTTATATTAAAAATGAAAATAAAAACATTCTAAGTACAAGCTTTTAAAATGCCTTTGCATTCTACTAGAATCGCTGTAAGGTGCTCTAAGGCTATACAGCCACCTATAGCCACACCAAAAATGTCATGAACTGATGGATGCTGCCACTGCCCCTTCAATATTGTCATTAGTTGCGATTTGAGCCATTTCACGGAATCGCAGGTTCATCAATAGGTGCTAAATTCAATAACCCATTTATTAAGCTCTGCGTTCCTTAGCAAAAATATACCTAGGTAATAGCAAAAGTGTACATCAACTACAGACAGTTTTAGGTGGCAGACAAGCACACGGCCTACCTGTTTACCGTGTTACCGTGGCCTATGAACTTAACATCACAGGGGTCACACTCGCGTTGCCAACCCTGTAAGCACAGAGAGTTTCTGTGCTTACAGGACAAGCTTTTAGTCTTCCCACTGACAACACAAACTCTCCAGTTATTATGGCTGCAATTATTTTTAAAGAATTATAGAACCAAAATTACTAATATTCACTCTAACCCCTCCAGCTAAGCTAAATTGCTTGTATCAGGAGTGGAGTCACGTCGGTAGTGGCCCGGATTCGAACACGGGACCTCTCGATCGTAAGGCCAACTCCTTAACCACTAAGCTACCGATGCTTCAATTTCTGTAGAGAGGGGAGGTACTTTCCAAGTCGGACTGCTCTATTGGACGGAAATACCGTCGTGTTCCTCTTCTTACAAACTTTTTTTTTTATATAGGACACGTCAATTGGACTTCGCCTTGCCTGATGGTAAGCTGAAGGCAAAGTCCCAGAAAAGAGGGTCACCATTACTTACACATACCGTGTGACAATGGTGAAATTCTAAACTACAATATATAACAGCCATACGAAACTAATCATTGAACCCTAACAACCAAAAACGGATCATATTCCTATTTCATACACTACTAAACAAAATATCGGTTCATATCCTTCAATTTCTTGCTTCGAAGCCTTCAAAAGGAAAACCGTCTACAAACTTCCGAGCTCAGACATCAAACACCAAGTCGAGGTCATTGATGCATCAAATCAAAGCGATGTTTCGGAGGGAATTATGAGGAAGAGTATTAAATTTCTAATCATTAGGGAGGTTAGGAACATATTTGTTGAGGATATATTGACATTGTCAATGTTGACTGAGGTCTAAAGATGAGTATGTACTTTTGCCGTGCGGAATTCCCCACGGATATTACCCCAGTCGACCATTGGTGTACCGAGGTAGGCAGATGAGTACCTACCTACTGTTCAGTGTAATGGGATGTTTATCTATCTAAGTACGTTTATCCATATTTTAGTATCCATAATGATTGAGATTTATCAAATGAATGTCAACAAAGCTGGTCGATTTTTATGCATTATTTGAAAACAAAAGAAATACGGGATCGATTAGGTGATTCCGAGCAGAGTAGAATTTGGACCATCGCATCTCTTCCTTTGTGGTGTCGTACAAGGCTTTTAATTTTCAAATAATGCATGGAAATCTACCAGTTTTGTTGACATTTATGATCACTGCTCCGCTGCCTTATTCAGTAGCGTGATGATATATAGCCTAAAACCTTCGTCGATAAACAGACTATTCAATACAGAAAGAATTTTTCAATTTGAACTAGCATTTGTTTGTTTGCTTGTTAGTTCAAACAAACAAACAAACAAACTCTTCAAATGGACGCGGAAGGTGGAGGATCAGAGAAAATGGCGCACATTGGGAGAGGCCTATGTCCAGCAGTGGACTGCGGTCGGCTGATTGATTGATTGACAGTCTAACAGATATTTCATAGGATTACGTCAGAAGGATACCCCTCTATTACCAGGGACCAAAAATCATAGTTAGCGGAACGTGAGTGGTTATGTACCTCTGCCAACCCATTCTTCCGAATGTGCAAGCATGTATAAGTTTTGATAAGAAATTTGATATTTTATAAAAAAAAAACCACTGAATTAACTTAATAATCAACTACCCTATAGTCCAGCCCTGCGGGTGGGAGGCCGCCGTGGCGAAGGGTAGGGTTGTTCTTAAACTATCAACTCCAAAACGTAATGCAGTTTCCGTGTAGCCGCACCGCTTCAAAGCACCAAGTCCGGTGGAAAATTTAACGATTCACAGTTGAAATCTTTACCAAGTGATGCGATGCAGAAAATTGCTACATAGGTACCCAACGGGCGGCGATTTTACTAAACGGAGGAGTTCGAATGGAAAAGAGTAAGGCCGAGCCCTCAACTGCAGCGGGAGCGGGAGCAGAGCGTAACGAATTGATTTTGAAACGAGGCATTGTCTTACCATCTGATACATTCTAATTAATCACAGATACAAGATCCCAACTTAGTAAAAAGATTTACACCTGTTACATAAAGCCTGGTAAGTTCCTTATTGAAGATGGTTGCGCTCCTCGATTCTCATTCAGGCTAGGCTTAGGCTATCGTAAAATTGCTGGACATAGCGCTCAAACCTCTTCATATAACATAACATATAACATAAACTCACGCCTATATACCCGAAGGGGTGGGCAGAGGTGCTAGCACCCACATTTCGCCAGTTTATGTTTAGGTCCCAATGTAATAGGTGGCGAGGCAGTAGCCATTAAACGGGCACTTATAAACTTATAAGTACACACATAACTTCGAAAAGCATCGAAAAGTCCTTGGTGTGTGCCATGGTAAAACCTGGGATCGAACCCGAGACCTCGTTTCAGCAGTCCATAACCTATACCACTAGGCTACCGCAGTGATATTTTTTACTGCTGTGCAGATTTCTTTTATCACAGATACAAGATCCAAACTGAGCAAAAAGATCAACACCTGTTACAAAAAGCCTAGAAAGTTCCATATCTGAAGATGGTTCCGCTCCTCCATTCTCATTCAGATGCTCGTAAGCGATCGTAAAATCCGCATCTAGTCTATCCCAGGAAACTTCTCCAGAAAACGGTGCAAGCATTTTCCAGCAGCTTATTAAATTTCAATAGTTCAAACCAGCTATATGCATTACATATAGGCAGACAGGTCGAAATTCACGTAAATGCAAATCACAGAGCTCCCAAGAGAGACCAGCCATTAACTATTTATTAATCTGATCAGGTGAATTCCCAGCTATCATACTACTGCAAGCCGGTGATAAAGTAATTATCGCCTGTATAATTACGACCGTATCCATCAATCATAGTAGCCAAGACGTATAATTAGCGCCTTGATCTATAGGGCGGTTGCTATGAATTGACAAATGCATTCATGACCTGCTTATGTTACGCAAAGTCAATAGAAACGACTTCACATAGTATATAATAACATGAATTGATAATGCAATGTTTTATTAATACATGCATTAACGTCTTTTTTATACCAATAAGGTGGCAGACGAGTACACTGCTCAAAATTTCGGACGGCTGCGGAGTTTTGCGCTTATTTGGCACGAGAGGCGCAAAGCTCATGCGGTCTCTAACGGCAACAAAGCCTGTTAGTGTGGCATGATGCCTCAGAAAGGGGAGAGAGCGAAATTGGTAGGGCACCTAAGATAATTTGTAGGGAGTCAAGAAATCCGCGTCCGAAAGAGAGCAGACGCCAGAAGGGAGTGTATCTCCCAAGATTCAGCTCGTTATAACCAAGATGGTTTGGAAGGAGGTGGGGATAGGTGTAGTCGCTTGAGAAAACCACAGCAATTAGTCCATTCCACAGTGTGAGCGTGCGTGCACCTCTTTTTCATTGTGATAGGCAGAGCCAATACATTTCAATTTGCTATTTTTAGACAGAGCTCTAAATTATTCCTAAATACAATTTTCACATTCAATTGAAGAAGTTGGGATTTCATAAATCGATACTACTCCAGTCACAATTACCCCAATCAACAATTTAAACGCAATATCTTATTTTCACCGCAATAAACGTTTGGGAGCACCGCAAGACGTCCGCCCGACACGATGGCCGAACAATAAATGATCCCAGCGGTGCAACACGACACGTTCGCACTCAAATATTAACAAACTACCCGCTTTATGGTGATTCGAATGTACACGTTTATTGCAACAGTCGTAAGATTCTACAAATCATGGCTACTATTTTTGTGCTCCTTGTAGCAATATTATTATTTTGTGTTGTCCGTACGGATAGACAGTTATTTGATTAAACTACCTACGTAAACCTGTTCAACTAACAGACGGTATCTGCCTAATTCGTGCTGGTAGCGGCAGAGACCCTGGGGAGCTGGGGCAAGGATGTTAAAAGCCTTATTAAAGAAATTGGACCTCGGCCCGGTGACCGGTCACCTCGATGAGAGAGGTTCATCGAGGAGCGATTCTCGATCCGGATCGAACCTGGTACAAAGCTGGACCCCTGGAAACGCAGCAAGAGTGATGGACAGTTTTGTCCCAGGAGCAATTTGGGGCAAGTTTTATTAGTACATGATAACTTGTTTCATATTTATTTGTTTTATTTTGATATGGATATAATTAAAGAAAAAAAATACCATACGCCTATAAATTGTACATCTGTAGTTTTTACTATGATCCGTTTCAGATCATGATTGATGATCTAAAAACTTGTGGCTCATTGGTCAGAGTATTTCTCCTATAAGAGAAAAATCGCGAGTTCGAGTCCCACGTAAGCTGAGTCACCAATTGTACAGTTAACTTTAACATACATATAATCACGCTTTTATCCCTGGAGGGTTAGGCAGAGGTGAATTAACACCCACATTTCACCAATAATTGTATTCGGTCCCATGTAATAGGGGGTGAGCCTAGTGCCGTATTCCGGGCCCTCTTGTTGACCCAAGCCATGCATCTGAGGCTGAGTCTGGGCTGTATATATCTGTCTGATGTTCAACAGCTCCATCCCTTAGTCGCCTTATACGACACCGCATGGGAAGAGATGGGGTGGCCCTAATTGTACTCTGCCGGAAACCACGCGGCAAAATTTTTTGGGCGTGCTTTATAATTTCATTTAATTTGTTGGGCGGAGTAATCAAAATTCAATGTTTAAAACCGAATTGTACGATCATTCATTGGAGCCGATAATTGCTACATTGGCCCAATTCGGATGTATAGGAAAAACGTAGATGTTCGGGCGGTTGCTCAGTGGTCAGAGTAGTAAGGGCAAGATCGCGGAGTCCCGCCGGGTTGATTCGTTTTTTCCTCTCTTATTCAATCTAAAAACTATCCAAGTTTGATTACTTATTTGTCTCTAAAAGTGTGTAGTGTGGTTTTCACCAAATTAACTTAAAGTGAATTTTCAACTAACACAAACTTTACATTTTTAAAGTTCATCCAAATCCTTTGGGTGAAAAGTTTTTATGACCACAGACTCCCTGAAAGTTGGTAGTTGTGTAGCCATCTTCAATAGCCATTATGAGGGTATAAAAGCTATAGCGTGTCATGAAGTGCATTCAGTTTGGGCAATTATTGAGTTTCAAAATGTTACTCATAGAAAACTTGGGGAGTTTATTTTTATTTTATTTTATTATATTTGGAAAACTTACAGCTAGTGTACAGTTTATAGTCTTAAATAATTAATAGCTGAAGGCCATTAACAAGTTTCCACGAATAACAATAACGTTTATATAAATAAGGGGAAAAACAGTAGGTAAACAAAACTGAACATCTGTCTTTCGAATAAAACCACTACAGATTATTATCAGGATTAACTCTCACTAAAGAACCTATTCGCTAGAACGTGCTTTAAACGGGAAGCATTCGTATTGTTTGTTCGTATTGTAGTACCACAAAATGCAAAGTTTCAAGCAATATCACTGTTTATTACCTAGTGCATGAAAAGGGATATTAATACCTACTTTATGGTAAGTGTTTACGATTTCAATCTGTTACAAGAACTATTCCTACCAGTCTACAGTGCAACGGCACATTACCTTACCTTTTGGTGTTTGTTGCAGATATAGTAAGACCCCACAGCCAGGTTGTATCTATTTAATATATTAGGTAATCATTGTATTCGGTCCCACGTAATAGGGGGTGAACCTATTGTTGTCTTCCGGGCACTATTGACTCAAGCCATTCATCTGAGGATGTATAAGTAAATTTGTCTGATGTTATAAAGTCCTTTACCTTAATCGCCTTGTATGACACCGCATGGGAAGAGATGGGGTGGTCCAAATTCTACTCTACCGGGATAAATAAAAGAAATCATGGGTTTGGGTTAAAATACAATTATTATTGTATATATACAATATGTAAAATGAAACCACCAATATAAGTCGAAAAGTAATATGAAAACTTTGCACCAAATGAAACTAAATCCAAATGTCTGCAGATCTTTTAGATCTCAAAATTAGATTTCGAGATTTACCCGAACTTATTTACTTGCTACTTTCGAAGGCTAAGTCTTTTTAGGGTTCCGTACCCAACATCACTGTATTACTGAGTAATTTGCTGTATTTTCCTTTATTAACGGGTTCTATCTCCTCAATAGTTGGCAGTATCTATTACTGCAGTCTCATAAAGCCTCGTATCCTTTACGGACTATTTAACACACAAGCGTAAGTCAACAAGTGACGTTAACAAGTTCGGAAACGTTGCACAACACGCTCCATGTTGCTAGCTGTTGACATTGACATGTTTAAAAAGAATTTAAAGGACATGCTATATGATAAATGTTATTATAATTTAGACGATTTTTTAAATGTTACAATCTTATTAAACACTGACATTTTAATTTTAAAATTGTACCTATTCCATGTGTTGATAATTAACGATAAATAATGAAACTAATAAATGTAATGAATATGAGATCTGAACATTATGTACCTAAATACCATTTTGTGCCATATTCAACGATTAAAGACTTTGACTTTGACTTTGACGATTACAATACGTGGTGAGACAAACATTACCTAATACGCGTTTTTGTATACGTTGCACAACAATGTTGCGAAGTAAGATAGTAAATGTCCTGGGCCACGATTCTACTAAAGCAAAATCACTGTGATGCCATGGATACTGCTAAAAATGAATTTAGTTTTAGACGTTAAATGAAATGCTGTTCAAGCTTAAAATTAAAATGCTTTTTACAGTGTATGAAAAAGTATAATTAAACTCTTTTCATTTCATTTTGGACTTTAAGATTATAGAAATAAAGCGTAAAATTAAATGCCATCTGTGGTATGACAATGGTTTTGATTATGAAAATCGAGGGCCTGGACCCGATTCTACTAAGATTATCATAACGAAATCACGGTCAAACCACTGACACTGCAAAAAGTGCCATAAAATTTTAGACTTTACGTATTTAGGGTTAAAGTTCAAAATTAAATGAAAAAGCAAATGCTTAATTTTTCATTCACAAGATCCCATTGGCATCTTTAGACGTTCCTTCATGTTGTTAAAGTCTCAAATTAGACTTTAAAAACATGAAGGAACGTCTAAAGTCAAATGTCAGTTTTTGCAGTGTCTGTAGCATTGACAGTGGTGTTGCCAATATTACGAGTGTATGGGTCAAGCCATCATTTTCACGGGGGCCAACTTCACCTGCAAGCTGGTACACAAGTGTTTGTTAACGAACGAGGCTATACCATCAGTTTCCCTCTCAGGGTTAGAGAGACAGACTGCAGTCACTTCAGTAAAAGTTGATAAGATAAGCCTAATTAAAAGAGAGCGTACCTCAGGTTCGATTGCTTAAGTCCTGGATGCAACTGGAAGTAACCCGTTTATGAGTGTTATATAGCGATGGTATGGAATACTTCGTATGCGAGTCCAACTCACACTTGATCAATTTTTTAAAGTCTGGTATTTAAACAATAGTCCAGGGAAGAAACTTTTTTATACGGTGTCTCCAAAGCGTTTTTATTTTTTATTTTACGCGCACTGAGAGCAAGTTCTGCGGAGTTTTTGAAGTTGGCAAACTTCTTTGTGATTAAGTTACAAAAGAAATGGATCTATTCCGTAAGTTTGGAATTTCGAGAGGTTTTCTTGGATTTATGATTATATTACACGGCTTTTGATGAAGAATTGAATAAATATGTTGGGTAATCAAACGTAGTTAAAAAAGCAGATGCGTCATTTCGTAAGAATTTTTAACGGACAGAAATGACGAATTACTTTGGAATTTTAAACAAGAATAAAGTAAAATGTTCCCTTTCTGTAAGGTATATAGGGCCCTTCATTACGTCAATAATGACGTCTAATGGTGAAGACCGATGAGGCTCCCTTGAAATTAAACTTCTCTTAACTTGTTTACACTGAGCCCGAGGTTTTGGTTGCTTTTCAGCAGATAGGTATGGTTATAGCGTAACATAAGGAAAGGCCGCGTGGTTCCCGGCAGAGTAGAATTTGGGCCACCCCATCACTTACCATGTGGTATCGTACAAGACGACTAAGGGATACGGCTGTTTAACATCAAACAGATATATACAGCCCAGAGTCAGCCTCAGATGCATGGCTCGCGTCAACAATAGTGCCCGGAATACGGCAATAAGCTTACCCCTTATTACGTGGGACCGAATACAATGATTGGTGAAATGTGGGTGTATATCACCTCTGCCTAACCCTCCGAGAAGAAGGGGGGATTATATGTATGTATGTATGTGAGACTATTACAATAAAATGTTCCAATAGTGGCTGTCAGCTTGACGGTCTCATCAGACATATTTTCCCGCCTCGCTCTAAGAAAAAAACAAAAAACAAGATATTATTAAGTTTCATTTTACAGTCAGCGCCCGATTTATTTCTGTTATATGTCTTAAATGCCACCTGCAATTCCATCTGACCGTTGCAATTTTCTCTCAGACATTTCTTCAAAATGACTCAAATTCACTATCAGCTGTACGAAGACTACCAGGAGAAATAAAGCAGTTGTTTGTCGAGTCATATTTTGCTGTAATTGGACGTAAAAAACCTTCACAATTTACTTATTTACACCCCTGAATAAAGGTTCCTTTATAACTAAGAAATTAATAAGTAGGTATTTTGAGATATTTTACATTGTGAAGTCTGATGGCCCTCGACCTCTAGGATATCGACCACAACGATATTTCCGTCCGATTTAGCAGTCCGACTGGGGAAGTACCTCCACCCTATAGAATACCGCGGCTATAATAACCATGTGTTGTGTTCCTGGCGGTGATTACAGTAGCCAGGGCTCACTGGAGAGTTTTTGTGCTGTCAGTGGGAAGACCGAAAGCTTGTCCTGCTTTGTCTTTTACACTGACGGCACAGAAACTCTCTTTGTTTATAGGTTTGGCAGCGCGAGTGTAACTCCCTTGGTTTTGCACACGTCTATAGGCCACGGTAACGACTTTCCATCAGGTGGACCGTGTGCTAGTCTACCACCTAAGTGGTATAAAAAAATATATTTTTATGTCATCATCATCCTCATCATCCTACTGCCCTTATCCCAAGTTTATTTGGGGTTGGCATTCTTTTTCCATTCATCTCTAGTTGCAGTCATCTCAACATTCACTCCCTTCTTAACCATATCTTCTTTCACACAGTCCATCCACCTCATTTTAGGTCTCCGTCTCACCTTGTAGCCATCCACTTCAATAGTTAGTGTCTTCTTTACGACATTACTTACATCCATACGCATTACATATCCGAACCAGGACAAACCTACATCTTTTTATGTGAATTCTAGATTGTGAAGATTTTTTAAAGCCGCATGCACACTAAGGAGTGGTGTAAATTAAATAGCAAGCGGCAAACACGATAGCAAGCGGGATTCTTTATCCTTATGACACGATCCTGCCATCGTTTGGTGTGCACGGAAAGTTACAGAAACTCAATATCCATATTTCCCAGTCCCTCAATATCTATAACATAACTTTTCTCCTTTTCACCTTTTCTCCTTTTCATCATGGCAGCGCATTTAAGAGTATTGGGCAACACAGCGGCTCTACAGACTCCCACAAGCTCGCTATTTGAGGTGGAGTCCACTAACATCTGTGGACTCCATGCGAACCTCAACGCCGTCCACCAACACCTTGAGACGGCGAAACCAGATATGCTCTTTCTCACGGAGACACAAATAGGCCGCCCTGATGACACGACCTACTTGCTTTACCCCGGCTATGTTATCGAGGAAAATTTCCGTGCAAAAGCCGGGGTGTGCGTGTTTGTTAGGGCGGATGTTTGTTGTCGCCGTTTGCGCTGCCTTGAGGACCCATCCTTTTCAACCCTATGGGTACACGTAGACCATGGCTCTACGAGTCAGATCTATGTGTGCCTCTACCGTTCCCATACAGGAGATGCTGAGACAACTCGACTCTTTGAATATCTGAGTCAGGCGGCAGATGATGCGCAGGAACGGTTTCCGAACGCCGAAGTGGTATTTTTGGGGGACTTTAACGCCCACCACGAAACCTGGTTGGGCTCCTCCAAAACAGACCATGCGGGAAGAGCCGCCCATGCATTTGCTCTGGCGCATGGCCTGACCCAATTGGTACACGAGGTCACTAGAATACCAAGAAGGTCGGGCCTAGCACCCTCTCTGCTAGACCTTCTGCTGACGAGTCACCCAGACCTGTACAGTGTTTCGGTACAAGCCGCTTTAGGCAATTCCGACCACTGTCTGGTCTGCTCCAAGGTGCCAATTATAGCGCCTTCACGACCCGTGCAGGGGAAGCGGCGTCTCTGGCACTACTCGTCAGCAGATTGGGATGGGCTGCGCAACTATTTTGCGTCCATCCCGTGGGTTGAACGCTGCTTTGAAGGTAAGAAACCCTCGGATTGTGCTACTGCTGTTGCCGGTGAGATCGGTCTGGGTATGGAATACTATATTCCGTACACTGATGTCACCGGTGCCCGAGGAGTGCGCCCTTGGTTCGGGCGCGAGTGTGCGGGGGCTGTTGATCAAAAGCAGTCCGCGTATCGCGCTTGGGTAAGGGCGCGTGCCACGCACGATCCCAATGTGAGCCACTTCAAGGCGGCGTACAACAGAGCCACAAAGGTCTGCAAGAGGGCTTACGTCAAAGCGGATGCCCTGCGCATTGCGCGGCTTGGTCAAGAGCTAGTGGCACATCCCACGGGCAGCCGTGGATACTGGCGACTGGCCAAAGCCGTGCAGGCCAACTTCTGTCAGCCTTCGCTGCCACCGCTGCGCTACCCTGATGGATCCCTGGCCCATGGACCGCAAGAGAAAGCCAATATGCTAGTAAATCTCTTTGCGGCCAATTCCCGAGTCGATGATTGCGGTATACAGCCGCCGACACTACCCAATGGTGACCACGTAATGCCTGAAATACGTATCAGGCAATGCGATGTTCGTGCGGTGCTTCAATCACTCGATGTCCGGAAAGCCAGTGGCCCGGATGGTATTCCAGCGGTGGTCTTACAAAAATGTGCAGCGGAGTTGTCTCCGATGCTTACGCGGCTGTACCGACTGTCCTACAGCTCGGGTACAGTGCCTTCGGCTTGGAAAGAGGCGAATGTACAGCCGATCCCCAAGAAGGGGGATCGCTCAGAGCCAGCCAACTATCGACCCATAGCCGTCACCTCAGTGCTGTGCAAGGTCTTCGAGCACATCATTAACAAACAGCTCATGCGTCACCTAGAGGATCACTCCTTAATTAATGACCGGCAATATGGCTTCAGGCCGAAACGGTCAACGGGTGATCTTCTAGCATACGTTACCCATCTTTGGGGTGAGGCTATGGACAAGCACGGCGAGTCACTGGCAATTAGTCTTGATATCGCCAAAGCTTTCGATAGAGTCTGGCACAAATCGCTTCTCTCCAAGCTACCAGCCTTTGGTCTGCCTCCTAGACTGTGCAACTGGATTGCTAGTTTCCTGCAGGAGCGCCGTATCCGCGTCCTCTGTGATGGACGGGCTTCGGAGTTCTTGCAAATAAATGCTGGCGTACCGCAGGGGTCTGTATTATCTCCCACTCTCTTTCTTCTGCATATCAACGACATGCTGTCCACCGGCAGCATACATTGCTATGCAGACGATAGCACCGTACACGGGAGTTATCACGGACAACCTGCGGCCAAACAGTCTGATATCGTGGAAAAAAGACAGCTTCTTGTCACTGAACTGGACCGGATCTTGAATCACATTTCTCAATGGGGC
The DNA here is from genome assembly GCA_963662185.1 of Eilema griseolum. NCBI lineage: Eukaryota > Metazoa > Arthropoda > Insecta > Lepidoptera > Erebidae > Eilema > Eilema griseolum. The sequence goes on along the minus strand of OY759239.1, from coordinate 9,913,685 downwards.
TCCGAGAACATGGTCGAGTTCAATGCCAAGAAGACGCAGGCTTGTGCGTTCACAGCAAAGGTATCTTCTTTCCTTCCCCTTCCCACTCTTCAGAGCACGCCACTTCCACTGCAGGACAATCTCTATATCCTAGGCATGGATATTCGCTGCAAACTGAATAACAGAAATTACATCGAGAGCATCATCAAAACAGCCTCGCGGAAACTCGGACTCCTAAACAAAGTGAGACGTTTTTTCACGCCGGAGCAGCGGTGTCTTCTCTATAAGACACAAATTCGCTCCTGCGTGGAATACTGCTCGCATCTCTGGGATGGCTCCGCGAAATACCTACTAGATGCTCTCGACAGGTTGCAGCGACGCGCGGTCCGAATTATTGGGAACCCTGAGGTCACGAACACCCTCGAGCCTTTGCAGATGCGTAGAGATATTGCTTCCTTGGCTGTATTTTACCGTCTCTACCACGGTGAGTGTTCTGACGAGCTCTTCCAACTAATCCCACCATCTCCTTTCCTACATAGGACAACACGTGCAGGCCTTAGATGTCACCCTCACACTGTGCAGAATATACGAGCAAGAACCAAGCGGTTCGGAGACTCTTTTCTTTGCCGCACCACCAAGACCTGGAATTCATTACCAGCACACGTGTTTCCTTCTTCCTACAGTCCCGGGGCCTTTAAGCGGGGCGTGAAAAAGCATCTGATGAGGCCGCCAAGCTGAGTGCCACCATTGTAGCACTTAGTGTCTGTAATGGTGACCCTCTTTCCTGAGACTTTGCCTTTAGCTTACCATCAGGCGAGGTGAGGTCAAGTTGGCGTGTCGTATATAAAAAAAAAAAAAAAAAAAAAACAAAATGGAATTAATTCAACACACTTAGTTCAAAGCTTTTAGCACCAAACGAACTCCTAATTTCACTATTCCTGTACCTGACATTCTATTTACGCTTAACTTCCAAAACTTGCATGAAAGTACGGCGTGTACCTGACATAACCCGGCTAAGTTCGCGTCACCCGAGGAAATACCAGGCACTATTAACGGTGGTGCCTCCACAACTTGTCAGGGTAAACTTTATAAAATCACTTTAGTTACCTTTTACACCTGTGCAGAGGTAACGATTGTTTGAACTAACTTTAGTTCGTGCTAAGGATGACTGTACGCCTGTATTATGTTATGGAAGTAAGGTACCATCCTGTAACTTTCAATAGCGCCATATATAATAATTTATGCTAACTGGGGCGTGGTTGAAGAGTTTTCAAGCACTAGGAACAGGTGTAGCGGGTTCGTTTCAGCTTATTGCGGAAATTTGTATGCATTCTATAGTCTTTACAGCGGTCTGTCACAAATAGTTATTTCGTATCACACCTCTTAATAAAAGAACTTAATAAAAGTTAGAATATAATTGAAAACCTTTGTGTTGGTCCAGCGAATTTTCAACGCCATCTAGTACCTAATAGCAAACTAAATTGCTTCGACCATTTAATTCTGTATCGCACGTTGAATATTGTCACACTAAGCCTGGACAGGGAATTGTTACTTTATGAAAAACCCTGTACGCCTATAATATCTGCATTGGTTATTATTATTTCATTTATTCATTTTACATACTTACAAATTAAATGTAATATAAATAGTTAAAAAAACGTTGCAAATATAAAAAGCAATATCCCCGGACATCGACTACAGGAATCAAGCTACCGGTGGTTAGGGCTCCAGAGAAAGGAATCTCCTCACAATACGTGCCGTGTCGAGGAGTACCGCCTTCTGTATCAAAATCATTGAATTCGGCCCCACGTAATAGGGGGTGAGCCTATTGTTGACTCAAGCTATGCATCTGAGGCTGAGTCTGAACTGACAGCCCTTAGTCGCCTTCTACGACACCGCATAGGAAGAGATGGGGTGGTCCAAATTCTACTCTGTCGGCAACAATAATATGTTTATAGAAAGGAATTGAATGAACTATTAAAAAGTACTGATTTCAAACCCATAAAGAAGGAAAACGGTAAATTTTTGTATTAAACATGAAAAACATTTTATTCAGTGACACACGAAACTAGAAATTATATCAAAATATTATGTTTACGAAATGGATACACCATTTCATAAACATTTACAAACATTCACTACATATATTTATCCTCATATCCCTGACATACATATGTCAGGCATCGTTGCTCAAGGCCATTGAAAATATGAGATATGTTTCCCGTAGTTGAGGGGAGCTAACTCGATTTTCCAAATTCATTGAATATAATATGTAGTCAATTCGCTTCCTCACGGTACAATGTTCATTATTTACTGTGTATTGTATAAATTTGGGAACGGGAACGGACTGTATCGTTAGCTTTGTAAATAAAGTGGGATTTCTTTGGCTAGTTTTGTTGCCAATTTAATTTTAGAGGATTTTTTTATTTATTTTTTATACCACTTAGTTGGCAGACAAGCACACGGCCCACCTGATGGAAAGTAATTACCGTGGCCTATGGACGTCTGTAACACCAGAGGAGTCACAGTCGCGCTGCCAACCCTGTAAGTACAGAGTTTCTGTGCCGTCAGTAGAAGACAAATCAGGACAAGCCTTTAGTCTTCCCACTGACGGCACAAATTCTCCAGTGAGCTCTGGCTACCCTACTCACCGCTGGGAACACAACACGAAGTTATTATAACCGCGGTATTCTGTAGGGCGGAGGTACTTCCCCAGTCGGACTGCTCAATCGGGCGGATATACCGCCGTGTCCTACCTCCTTAACAAGAATTTCTTCTTGACTATCTATTCAGTGATTATGTACTATAGTTGAACAAGTAAGAGTGGTGCATCTTGAAAGAACAGCCAACGTTAAAAACAATTCAGTGTAGAAAGGAAAACATGTATTGCAGGAAATGAGAAATATTTTGCATTTTCCTATCGAAATTTTCTAACATTATAAGCAAAGTTGGCCTCATAGCACATTTGAACGCTTGTTTTCGTACGATTCTAAAGTATTAGGTTTGTATCTTTGGTCGAGAAGTATGTGTTAGGGTTAACAATAAAGAATTTCTCGACCACAATCTCAGTTAAAACGTTGGATTTTTATACCACTTGGTGGGAAGACGAGCACACGGCCCACCTGATGGATAGTGGTTACCGTGGCCGATGGATGTGTGCAACACCAAGGGAGTCACACTCGCGCTGCCAACAGGTAAGCACAACAGTTTCTGTGCCGTCAATGTAAAAGACAAAGCAGGATAGCTTTTGGGCTTCCCACTGACAGTACAAAAACTCTCCAGTGAGCTCTGGATTCTTCTAATTCTTACACAACACGTTACAGATCTGTACATAGTACGTTGTAAAGACCTATATATCTCCTTCACACCATAATATTCTTAAGGCAGTTTCAATTCGTATTTGCCAAACATAGGTCAATCTAAAACCACTCTCATTAAGATCAAAATACTTTCATTAATCGTAGTCATTAATGTATCCATTACATTAATGTTTTTAATAAAAATACATTAATTACGATATATTAACCATAATGGATAGATAATAGAAATAATGAATGTAACATGTATTAGTATAAATGCTATAAACTATTATGTAATAGGCGCGTGTCGCCACAACAGCTGACATCTTTTTATGATTGATGTTCTGTGACACACCGTCGTGATAGGGCTGTCCAATATTAATTTGACATAACATAACATAAACTCACACCTATATCCCCGAAGAGGTGCTAGCCACCCTCATTTCGCCAGTTTATGTTTAGGTTCTAATGTAATAGATGGCGAGCCTATTGTCATTAACCGGGCACTTATAAACCTGCGATAAATACACACATAACTTCGAAAAGTATCGAAAAGTCATTAGTGTGTGCCATGGTAGAACCTGGGATCGAACCTGAGACCTCGTCTCAGCAGTCATCCATAACACTAGGCTACCACGTTTACTGTTGTGTGTAATTTGATATAGAAATAAAATATAAATTGATTTATAAAAGCACTACATTTTATGTGACTACTAAAGTCAGACATTCCTTCTATCAACAAAGAGCCTGCTCAAACAGGGAAGTGATATCATCACGTTTTATGTCGTATGCAGTATGCTGCAGTTTAAGCCGCAATAATAATAAACTGCATTTTGTATGGATTTTGAAGGAACCGGAGGCATCACCTCCCTTTCTGTATGGGTCAGTAGTCAAAACTAGTGTAGAAATAAATTTATTTACACCTTTTAGCAATTATATTATGCACTTATCGAATAATAATGCTGCTGCTTACTTGCTAATCGCAGTGATGGTTCCACTGGTTGCTGGACGACCGACAAATATGTATGTATGAGTACTAGATATTAAAGATAATAATATCCTGTACCTCATACTCTAGAATTGAAGGTACATTTGAAGAAATTGCATTGTTTACATTCTTATTTTTCCTAAATTACTTTGTCTTCTTTTTTATTATTGAGCGTGAGTAACATTAATCTTTTATATACAATAAAATATCTTAACACCCTTCTTTATGGATATTAAATGTAACTTCCATAAATAAAGTAAAAATGCTGACATAAATTCCTCAACAAAATACGAAAACCAACACATAACAATCAAAGTAAATACACGTCCATATTTCTCTTGAGTGCCACCCCTACGGGCCGGCGCTCAACAAAAGCACCAACGGGCTTTTAATAAATTATTCTACGGAACCCAGTGCAGCTTTCAGAGCGAGTTTGAGCGAATTTAGCTCCATATTCATTTATTACTGTACCCTTTTGAGATTCATCCAACGCAACTGATTTTTGACGGAAATTCGAAAATGAAGTCGATGGGTTTGATGGTGCCGTTCAGAAATGATTAAACGTAATTGTTGATTGATTATTCGTTTTTGATCGCTTCAACTCGATTTGAGTTAAACATTTATAATTTTTTATGTAAATTATGATTTTTGGATTCATGTGGCTATTGGTTATTGTTACCACATATAGCCTATGTCTACTTAAGCCCTAATTTGTCTCTGTACAAAATTTTAAAAGATTATTTAAAAAATACGAATTTTCATACAAATTTTCTTTCCCTATTAGGACTTCTTCATCACCATAAAAATAAACTAATGTCCTTTCCTTAGCTCTAATCTATCTTAGTACCAAATTTCATCCAAATCGGTTCAGTGGTTTAGTCTTGAAAGCGTGACAGACAGACTTACTTTCTTATTTATATCATTAGTATGGATTCATTTCCCATTAACAAATCCTGCTAAAATTGCTTTTATTCAGAGTAGAGTCACATACATATATATATATATAATCACGCCTTTGTCCCTGGAGGGTTAGGCAGAGTTGAATTAACAACCACATTTCAGCAATCATTGTATTCGGTTCCACATAATAGGGGTGAGACTATTGCCGTTTTTCTGGCATTATTGTTGACTCGAGTCATGCATCTGAGGCTGTGTTTGGGCTTTATATATCTGTCTGATGTTAAACAGCCCTATCCCTTAGGCGCCTTGTATGACACCGCATGGGAAAAGATGGGGAGGTCCAAATTCTACTCTGCCGGAAACCACGCGGCTATTTACACCGTTAGTATAATCGCCGGGATTCGTACCCAAGTCTTCTCGATCGTAGTAGGCTTTAATCACTAGACTACTTCCTAGGCGTACTTCCTTCTCGGATTTACTCATCGTATTAACAATTACAGGCTGTTGAAATAAAATATACAGGATGAATTTTTCAAAAGAGCTTGGATGGCCAAATTCGAATATATAAGGATTCGCTATTCCTTTTTTACTTGTTTGTTTTACTTACCCATCAAAAATTATGTGTATTATTATGTATATTTTGTATTTATTTTTGTTATTTCGTATTATGTATTTGTGTGTGTGTGTGTGTGAGTGTGTGAGTACGTGAATGTGTGTGTAGAATAAAGGCATTTTCTTTCTTTACTTTCTGTCTTTTAGTTTCGAATTTGACCATTCAACCCCTTTTGAAAAATCCATCCTGTATAGGCAACTCAATTCATTTAGGTCACAAAGTAAGGCTCCTTAACATAAAGATTTATTGCATCTTATATTTACAGTTAGATTCGCAAGACAATGTAGGTAGGCCTTTGAGAGCAGGATCTGGCAATAAAAACTCGAGTTAATTAAGTAAAGCTATATAAATGTACATAAATGAGTCTTACAATAAAGATAGAACACTTTTTGTTAAAATTTCATTGTTTATTGATCGCCATTTGTGCAGATTCTATTGTTACAAATCTCTGTAAATGAGATTAAAAGTAGCTTTTTTTTTTAACTACATGCATTTGGCAACCGCGGTAGCCCAGCGCTATGGGTAATGGACTGCTGAAACGAGGTCTCGGTTTCGATCCCAGGTTTTACCATGGCACACACCAATGACTTTTCGATGGTGTTCGAAGTTATGTGTGTATTTATCGCAGGTTTATAAGTGCCCGGTTAATGGCAATAGGCTCACCACCTATTACATTGGGACCTAAACATATTTATTTATTCAGGCAACTATAGTCCACACAGATATACACTCGTGTATATGTGTGTGTGGTACAAGTTCGTACTTGTACACTCTCGTTCATAAATTGTAACAAAAATCAATAGTAAAGCGAAAATACGGTGGGTACTGACTTTGAAAATACAGGAGAAGGCCTAGTTTAGAACTCAGGGTTTAACATATTAGCAATATTCCCTAATCCAACTTTACAATGTAACTGTGTACATTTTTTGAGCAATCAAAGATTTTATTTTATTTATTCATTTAAATCAATTACAATACAAATGTCCAATCATTATCTGCAATCATAGATTATGTCAATTGTTATGTCAAATCAAAAAACCCGCCCCGTATCGTTCCCGGCGCAAAGGTGCCCATGACACTAGCAGCGTTGCCTGGCTGGCGCGATGGCCATCCTCTGCCCCAGAAACGAGCCGGAGCGGGAGTCACCGCCTTGTTCGCGGATACGGCGGCCTATCTCAGCGATTAAGCCCGTCGCCTCCGACCCCCAACTGCCCATAGTCTCCACAGCAATGGGCACAAAATAATACTGTGGCTCCATTGCGGCGTATTTCATTCTTTTTCTGCTCGCCGCGTCCTCAGCCGCCGACGCAGGAGCCCTGACAGAGCGACTCAGGTGCGTAGCCGCGACAGTGCTGACGCAAGTGGCATCCCACAACAAGCACCTGCCGTTTTTCTACGGCACCAAAGTTACATATTTATTCCTTTTAAGTCTTCTCTCACAATATGTCCTAAGTACTTGAATTTACTCACCCTTACCAATGGCGAACCACTGACTGTAATGGTGGTACTATAAAATGAAAAAATGTCTTGTTTATCATACAGCAATAGAACAATGTTTTACCTCTATGTCAGGTTAGATAAAATGTAGTTTTTGTTTAGGTCTGCCACCGGTACAATTTAGTCCCTCCCGACCCGTGGTCCAACTGTGATGAACAACTGGTTGTTCTACTGGGAAGTAAAGTTACCCATGGTCCAACCATTTTTTTTGTATTTTTGATTATGACCCGTGGTACAACGGTGAAATTATGTCCAACTGGTTAGACCACGGGGATAAGATGATCGTGTCCCTAAAACAAATGAAATTCTACAAAACAAATGACTATCGTTAAGTGATCAGATAACGTGGGTTTAAGAGATTTGTGCAAACAAGATGTTAACGAAAAAAGAAACATTTATTCATTAATAATATTTTTTGAGGAAATAACAATCATCGCATATCAGGCAACGCGATGTCCGTGCAGTGCTGCAATCACTCGATGTCCGGAAAGCCAGTGGTCCGGATGGTATTCCAGCGGTAGTTTTGAAAAAATGTGCAGCGGAGTTGTCTCCAATGCTTACGCGCCTGTACCGGCTATCCTACAGTTCGGGTACAGTGCCTTTGCCTTGGAAAGAGGCGAATGTTCAGCCGATTCCCAAGAAGGGGGATCGCTCGGAGCCAGCCAACTATCGACCCATAGCCGTCACCTCAGTGCTGTGCAAAGTGTTTGAGCACATAATTAACAAACAGCTCATGCGGCACCTAGAGGATCACTCCTTAATTAATGACCGGCAATATGGCTTCAGACCGAAACGGTCAACGGGTGATCTTCTAGCATACGTTACCCATCTTTGGGGTGAGGCTATGGACAAGCACGGCGAGTCACTGGCAATTAGTCTTGACATCGCCAAAGCTTTCGATAGAGTCTGGCACAAATCGCTTCTTTCTAAGCTACCTGCCTTTGGTCTGCCTTCTAGGCTGTGCAACTGGGTTGCTAGCTTCCTGCAGGGGCGCCGTATTCGCGTCCTTTGTGACGGACGAGCTTCAGAGTTTCTGCAGGTTAATGCTGGCGTGCCCCAGGGGTCCGTCTTATCACCCACTCTCTTTCTTCTGCATATCAACGACATGCTGTCTACCGGCAATGTTCATTGTTATGCAGACGATAGCACTTTACATGGGAGTTATCATGGACATCCAGCGGCCAAGCAGTCAGATATCGCAGAGAAAAGGCAGCTTCTTGTCACTGAGCTTGACGGGGTCCTGAATCACATTTCTCAATGGGGCTCTGAGAACCTGGTTGAGTTCAATGCCAAGAAGAGGCAGGCATGTGCGTTTACAGCAAAAGTATCTTCTTTCCTTCCCCTCCCCACTCTTCAGAGCACGCCACTGCCGCTGCAGGACAATCTCAATATCCTAGGTATGGATGTTCGCTGCAACCTGAATAACAAAAACTACATCGAAAGCATCATCAAAACAGCCTCACGAAAACTCGGAGTCCTGAACAGAGTGAGACGATTTTTCACGCCGGAGCAGCGGTGTCTTCTATACAAGACACAAATTCGCTCCTGTGTGGAGTACTGCTCGCATCTCTGGGATGGTTCAGCAAAGTACTTACTAGATGCTCTCGACAGGTTGCAGCGACGTGCGATCCGCATCATTGGGAATCCCGAGATCACGAACACCCTAGAACCTTTACAGCTGCGTAGAGATGTTGCGTCCATGGCTGTATTTTACCGTCTGTACCATGGGGAGTGTTCTGATGAGCTCTTCCAATTAGTCCCACCCTCCCCTTTCCTACACAGGACAACGCGTGCAGGTCTTAGATGTCATCCGCACACGGTGCAAAACATCCGATCAAGAACCAAGCGGTTCGGAGACTCTTTCCTCTGTCGCACCATTAAGGCCTGGAATTCATTACCAGCTCACGTGTTTCCTTCTTCCTACAGTCCCGGGTCCTTTAAGCGGGGCGTGAAAAAGCATATGATAAGGCCGTCAAGCTGAGTGTCACCATTGTCACACGGTATGTGTAAGTAATGGTGACCCTCTTTTCTGGGATTTTGCCTTCAGCTTACCATCAGGCAAGGCGAAGTCCAATTGACGTGTCCTATATAAAAAAAAAAAAAAAAACAAAAAATCGCAGTTTCGCAGTTTGGCAGAAATTGTGTAAAGAAAAAAAAAGTGTATTTTATGTTGAATAAACGTATAAAAAAAAAAAACATTTTAATAGCCTCTGCCTAACGCAATTTGTCAATTGCATGCCCAATAGTTATCTGTCCATCCAGTAACTGCAGTTGTACATGTCTTACATAATCATCGTTCAGTATATATTGTGCCCTTCTTTTATTACCGACTTTACGCTTCTTTGGCATAGGTCCCTTGGATAAGTTACCTTTTTCACGAAGTGCATTTAACAACCTAATTAAATTTACATTATTCTTGTTAACTGCCTTGTTTAAGTCGCCATGGAAGGACTCGGCCACATTATTCGTCCTATGACGTTCTCCAAAGACAGTTATGTACCTTTTAATTTTTTTATTTAACCAAACGCGGCTTATGTACTTCAAGAATTTACCCATTTTCAGAAATCCCAATGATTTTACTTCGTTCTTTATATATGTCCATGCCTCATTGATTATCCTGACTGGTAGTAAGGGTAATATGGGACACATTCCGACTACTCTTTTCTCAGGTTTGGACTTTGAATGTCCCAATACCTTTGCCTTCTTCCAAATATTTTTAGTAAAATGCATGTAACAGCCTTTTATCTCTACACGTGGGAATACTTCCAACATTGCGTTGATTGCGGCAGTTTCGTAGTCGCAATGGTATTTTTTAGGCTCCCATTTTGGCAATTGCGCTTTGATAATACGAAGCATTGTGACGTATGTCTCTTTTTTTTTGTCCAAGAGTAGGGCATAAATTAGTGGAACAACATTAGTAACTTTGTTATCACTCCCAATATCACCGTGCAGAGTAAACAGCTGTACGTACGGGTGCGGGCTACATTTGAAAGTGCCATCTCCAAAAAATTCGTCAATGTCATTAATAATTTTTCTTGCTTGGGAGGTACAGAATATAAGGACTTTTTTTTCTGTGTCGCAACCCAGCATAAAATCAAGAAACTGGTCAGGCACTTCAACTTCGTCCACTGTTGAAAAAGTTGTTCTCGATACTCCCGCTGATTTATGCCTCGCGTTATAAAGGGCATGCTTCAGATTATCGAAACTCGGTATACTGTCTATTAGATCGTAAACTCTATCTCTCAAATTTGCCTCGTGTCTCTTGTATAATTGTGGCATCGGGACATCTGTACTTGCTGCCTGATTTTTTAAACATACAACTGTTTCGGCTATTTCGTTCTTACCGTAGTTAGGTTGGCAAGAGTGCTGTTTTTCTTTAATTATTTGCATGTCCTGATTAAAAATAATACAAACATTGATATTCATAAGAATAGTATCAACAGTAAAGTAAAGCATACTTCAATAATGTCAGTAAATACTTATAAGGGTGAGTTTCTACTGACGTGAAGCTGGGGGAAGTATTTTCATTAACTAATTCTCATGTAAAAAGTCGTACCGGTCGTACCTTAACTGTAACAGATCCACAACATTTGAGTTTTTTGTACATAGAACACCGCCAATATGCGCCACGTGACTCATCTTTGAAAGCTTTCACTTTATAAAATTGTCGACCTTTTGATAATAAAACATTTCCGCCTTTTCTTTCAATTATTGTAATTTCACAATTTTCCGACATTTTAATTTGGTATTGTGAGAAAATGACAAATTTCCACCCGTCAATATCAATGTTTTAATCATCAATAGACAATTAATCAAAAGAGGTAGTAATTGCATTGCACTTCAGCGTTGATAGATAAAACTTTTCCTGTTTATTACGTTCTATTCCCAGTAGTACAACTAGTTAGACCAAGGATAGAACAACTTACTCGAGTTGAACCATTGGTAAAGATATTTCCCCATAGAACAACCGGTTAAACCATGGGTAACTTTACTTCCCAGTAGAACAACCAGTTGTTCATCACAGTTGGACCACGGGTCGGGTTCGAATTTAGTCGACTCTCCCCTACATTGTGATCAATTCTAGTTTTACGCCGAATTTTACCTCCTTTTTTTGTAGTCGGTTAAAAAGTATAGCAAAGTACTTACACCAAAATCAATATCTGATGTTGAGAACCAATACGGTTGCATCATCACCTTGTCTAAATTAAATAGTGTCGGCGCAACATGTCATTCTACTAAATTCAATCCTGTAAGGCATCAACTCTCCTGTTACTGGGTATTTTTTATTTATTTATTATATACTTTATTGTACACCATTAATACATATCATTACTAAAGTCTACATAACAAGGGATCAGTACAATGGGCGGCCTTATCGCTCTAAGCGATTTCTACCAGGCAACCTTTGGATGATGATTAAAGTTTTCTTGTCATCTCCCATTTTCATTATCACCTCGAGAAGAAAGCTTCCTCCGTCAAACAGCAGATATCGGCTTGCCGCGAAAGTGTAAATGGAGCACTCAACACCTATTAGTGCTAAATGATTGAAAATGTATTACACTTAGGTAATGGTAGTCTCATTTAGATGGATCCGTCTTTCTACAATCCAGGGTCATTTAATAATAATGGACAGCTCGCTCAAGGGCTTGATGCAGAAGGCAGTTCTGCTAGGCATGGCACGCATAGTGAGGAAGTTCCTCTCCCTGGAGCCCTAACCATCAGTAGCTTGGTCCGTGTACCTGATGCCGGTGAGGCACTGCTTTTTATTTTTTTTATTGTTTTTAAAAATGTAATATATGGGCACTTAATTAATAAAGGAAATATTAATAATAAATATTTTTCAACATTCTACACAACGCTATCTAGACTCATACAAAACACAGCTTAACCAGCTTGTGTTATGTGATCTAGAATGCGGATAAACATACTTAGATCCTTTTTGTTTGTAAATACATACATATTATACATATGAACACCCAGAAGCAAAAATACATATTCTTCCATACAAATATTTGTACTAAGCGGGCACCCATGCCCTCTGTGTAGCAGTCGAATGGTCTTCCGCTGCGCCACATACATATTTATATTTAAAATAATAAAACAAACTAACGTTTTTCCATATTTTCAATTCCCATAAAACCACAGGCCAGATGTATTTGAAATTCCATTTCGGCGTCTGGTTCGCAGTAAAAAAATTCCCGAACGACAATCTATATCACGTTCGGAATTCATCAAACCGTGCAGTTCTCGTAATTTGAAAGCTTTCCGCTTTTTTTTAATTAGGTATAAAGTGTTGCTCTAGTGTGGTAGATAGAAAAATCACTTACTTAATTTCACCTTCTAAGGTTTGAATGAGAGGCGATTCCTAAACATTCCTAATTTTTTCTTCCTTAGTTCTGTATTTATTTATTTATTGGAAACTTAACAATTATTTTATATAAACCATGGGTTAACTTAAGAATCACATAAGTTTCTAAGCCAATAATAAAGTTTCCTATCAAGACCTGGCAGTAACGGTAATAGTAATCCACCAGTTTATTCGTTAAGAAATTCTTAGTTGTATCCACTCGACGACGAGTGACACTTTCTTAGTACTTAGAACTAATCATAGTTGACCAAACTCAGATTTTAACAGCAACTTAGAGTCACGAAATAAAAAAAAATGCCTTGTTGACGACTTTAGTTTCGCTCCCAATTACGTGTCATGTTAACGTAATTTAGGTATAAGAACACCTCTGCCTACCTTTTGAAGATAAAATAAAAACGTACATATAATCACAGTCGTGAAATGCCCGCCAATTTTTCCCGCGCAAACCTTAACAAACGATACAGGTAACATGACGGGAACACGATGCAATATTTCCTTGTGAATGATTAATGAACCTTTTCAACTGTACCGTAGCAATGTTACGAACAGGTAATACGTCCAATAAAAAAGGCGTTGTTAACTGCGGTATAGGGTTTGTAGGTACTTTATTTATGATAAATAAATATATTAGAATGAACAGGTATTTAGCGCCATCTTTTTTTTTATACCACTTAGGTGGCAGATAAGCGCTCGGCCCACCTGATGAAAAATGGTTACCGTGGCCTATGGACGTGTGTAACACCAGAAAAGCCACACTCACGCTGCTGACCCTGTAACACCACAGAGTATCTGTGCCGTCAGTGTAGAGGACAAAGCAGGACAAGCCTTTAGTCATCCCACTGACCGCACAAATTCTCCAGTGAGCTCTGACAACCCTACTCAGGGCTGGAAACACAACACGAAGTTATTATAACTGCGGTATTCTGTAGGGCGGAGGTAATTCCCCAGTCGGACTGCTCAGTTGGGCGGAAATACAGCCGTGTCCTACCTCTAAGTAACAAGTGAGTTTCTATTAGGTGGTACTTAAGAAGTTCTATTTTTACTATGGTGAAGCCAAAGGAGGGTTATGTTTTTGACAGGCTATTTAGGTATGTATGTATGTAGGTTCATCTGTTCCCTCATACCTCCTGAACTACTTATTAGAACTGGACAAGTGAGATATCATTAGAAGCGTCTTGGTTGTCCGCTGGTTATAGGCTATATGACGTATCACTGAATCTAATGTCACGCCCTCTAGCGTTATTTTCTAAGTTTATTTTTTCGTTCGGAAGGGGAAGACCTAGGCGCACATACCTGGACCAAATCGGGGACGTTTTAGAAAAGGGGCAGGTCAGGAGTGCTCGAAACCGACGAGCATGCATGAAGAATGTAATGAGAGTGAATGAAGCGAGAGTAGTATGTCAGGATCGTAGCAAATGGAGATCCGTGATCTCTGCCTACCCCTATGGGAGACAGGCGTGATTTTATGTATGTATGTATGTATTTTTTAACACATTACTTTATGTACTGTGTTATAAAATAAACTTGAGATGAGAGAGAAACGTGAGATGAGATGCTTGAGATAAATATACCGTGTTTCGTAAAATCTGAAAGGGCTTAATTATTAGCACATTACAATTATGTATTCCCAGCGGTGAGTAGGGTAGCCAGAGCTCACTGGAGAATTTGTGCTGTCAGTGGAATGACTAAAGGCTTGTCCTACTTTGTCCTCTACACTGACGGCACAGAATCTCTGTGCTTACAGGGTCAGCAGCGCAAGTGTGGCTTCTCTGGTGTTCCACACGTCCATAGGCCACGGTAACCACTTTCCATCAGGTGGGCAGTGCGCTTGTGTGGCAGACAAGAAAATATGAAGGATAGCCTTGGTCGTATGGCACCTAATAATAATAATACATTCTAGGAAAAAGTGGCATACGACCACGGCTATCCCTGATATTATTTTTAAACTTTCGCGGTGTGACCTTGTATAATTATGTATCCCTGATATTTTCATGATTAATACTTTTTAAAGCGTGATTTATCAATAGTCGGGTTTTAGATTTATTAGTGTAAAATAGTTGTAAAATCGTAGGTATGCAACTATTTGTGTTTTCTAAATATTAAAAACCGGCTTGCATTTATTTTTATGACAGTAGAGGGACCTCGTGAAGTATATAAGAATAGAAGCAAATGGTGGGCTGTGGTCTCTGCTAACCCCGTAGGGTAATAGACGTGAGCACAATGTGTGTATGTTTTATTGTCTTATCTTTTATCCAAACAGGTGGAGTGTGCAGACAAGTTGACGGATCCAACATAAAAATTATCCAAGTCAATTATGCAAAGTTAATAATTTTTGTTTAGGGCTTTTATTAGTAGGGCCTTACATTAAAAACATTTTTATATGTTCATACATACACATAATCACGCCTTTAGCCTCAGAGGGTTAGGCAGAGGTGAATTAACACCAACATTTCACCAATAATTGTATTCCGTCCCACGTAATAGGGGGTGAGTCTATTGCCGTATTCCGGGCATTATTGTTGACTCCAGCCATTCATCTGAGGCTGAGTAGTAGGTGTATATGTCTGATGTTAAACAGCCCTATCCCTTAGTCGCCTTATACGACACCGCATGGGAAGAGATGAGGCGGTCCAAATTTTTTTATTTTTATACCACTTAATTGGCAGACAATCACACGGCCCACCTAATGGGAAGCGGTTACCGTGGCCTATGGACGTATGCAACACCAGGGGTGTCACACTCGCGCTGCCGACCATGAAGAAACCTTCTGATGCCCCTCTTGAAGAACCCCATATTGTAGGTGCTTGAGAAAACCGCAGCAGGGAGATCATTCCACAGCTTGAGTGTGCGTGAAATTCTACTCTGCCGGGAACCACGTGGCGAATCTATACTAATATATAATTGTTCAGTGGAAATGTCTGCACATTTTAGACAGTGTACGTTATACAAGATTACAACAGTATAGGCCGTACAAGGTTCTTGTCCGTTTGTCAGTTTGTTCGCGATAGAGGCAAAAAGTACTACTGAATTTATTTTAGTCGCCTTGTACGACATCGCATGGGAAGAGATGGGGTGGTCCAAATTCTACTCTGCCGGGAACCACGTGGCTATATATGTAATGTATATATATGTATATAAACAACAATAATATCTGTCTATCACGTCATCAAGCCAGAACCGGCCTAATTCTAACGACCAATTAACAGCCCATTCATCCCAACAAACAAACCCTTGATAAACGTCTCACATAATACATTACAGTCCAACTATCTTTGCAGAAACAAGACCAATTCAAGTCACTTTAAAATTCTTCTGTAACCAAGATAGCCATATATCGCCTGTCCCATGGGGGCAGTGTCTTCAAGAAATACTGATATCTGAGGTTTAATCTTGAAACTTAAACGATTTAAACGTATGAGGGAGGAAGAGGACTCATTCCGAAGATGTACGTTGGTGTAATGACGCTTGAAGTTGAATATGAAGCTGTAGTTTTAACGGTAGCTGATTTTTGGTTCGGTGAAATCTACTTGATTGTCAAAAGTCTGGTATGAAATGGCTTTAGTGGTTAGAATATTTTGTGAAAATAACTATTCTGATGGTCCTTCTTCTTTTAAAAATAATTGTACGATACCCTATCTTTTCTTTTGCTTCTATCCATCCAAAAGTTGCCTGGAAGAAATCGCTGTTAGCGATAAGGACATCCGTTGCATTCTTATCTTATACTATTTTTACAGTGTTATTTTTAAACGATCGCGGTGTGAATTCATAATTATACAGCGTTTCGGGACTTTTCGCAATTAAATCATGGAACTTACTAGTTCTGCCGACGTTATTATGTATACTTTTACAGTTTACAATAAAGAATATTTTATCGTACCTTATTATATTTTAATGAAGAGAATTAGAACATTCTAAACTGCATTCGAGAACGACATCTTACGTATCTATTTCCTTGTTAAGTATAACTGTGTAAAAAGTTAAAGACAATTTACTTTATCTTACAATATCATCTGCCGGAACTTGCTTAGCTCAATTATTTGGCATGTTATTCTCCTTTCTAGCTGTTACTTAATCCTTTATGCATCTATAGTGCTTTAAGCGGGGCGTGAAAAAGCATATGATGAGGCCGTCAAGCTGAGTGTCACCATTGTCACACGGTATGTGTAAGTAATGGTGGTTGCGCCGATGGTAGAATTTGTATTTTTTTGCTCAATAGTAGTAATTCAAGTCATTGACACTGAAACACACGCTTCCTGTACCCATCTCCCTCCCGCGCTACCTTTAAAGTGAGATAGCAATAGTTTTCGCCCCGCTCAATTGTCAAAATAGACGCATATTCACTTCCGCTTTTGAACTAATAAACAATGGCCGGCGGCGCGCGCGACTCTCAGAAATTAATAATGTTTGTTGGATTTAAACCGCTTTCATAGACCTTTACCGATCGGATTGTGCCTCTCGTGTGTCCCTCAAGTGATTTAGTGATGTGGGCAGCAGCTCCTGAGCCAGGAAGAGAAGACCGGTGCATCGGCCCAGCCAGCACGTGGCGTAGTAAAGGTTAGTGCATCCTCTCCTATTTTCTCGGGTTTCATTCAATGCCTAAACCACCTCCGCGGCAACCCGATCACCTATCTTGTTTGTTGTGTAAAGTGTCATATGAAACAGTTAGCTTCACCCCCCGCGAAATACAGTCCACTAGCTCAGGTGGCATGAGAACCGCGCCACCAAATGGTGACCCTCTTTTTTGGGACTTTGCCTTCAGCTTACCATCAGGCAAGGCGAAGTCTAATTGACGTGTTTTATATATTAAAAAAAAATATGACTGAAATCTGTCTGTAGAAACACAAGTTAAGTATCTAATAATACAATGTTTTACCTTCACCAAAATTACCAAACAATAGTACTTATAGGTGCACCAAAAAGTGTGTGCTTTAGTCACATTATTAAAAAAAAAAAACATTCAAGAGTTAAAAGGTAGAATAAATATTTAAAAGTAGAATTTAAATAAAAATGGAACATGACAAGAATGCGTGTAAAATTCGTAATTTGGCGCGAAGAATGGTGCTTAAATGCTGGACGCTTTTGCGCTTATTTTAATCTGCCGTGCTATGGTGCCGATTCTGATGCTCATCTCACTAAATTAAACTATATTTAAATTGAATTCAACTCAATTCAAAATTTTAGTGACATTTCGGATCGCCTACTCAAAATAAATATACACTCGGCTTTCACTATTCTTCGGTATTGCCTATTCGTTCCAAAATTCACCCATGCCCTACGATCGACGCCATTTTTTAAACATATAACAATTTTGAAAAAAATGGATGAAATTATAGAAAATACCCTCACCAAAATTTTAAATGTGGCCTTGGATGACCGAGCTTTACTACAAGCGACTCTACCGATACGCTTGGGTGGGCTCGGTATTCGCAAAATTTCAGATGTCAGCTTACCAGCGTTCCTGTCTTCAGTCCACAGTACGGAAGAATTAACTAGGAAAATCCTTGCACCTACACTAGTTAATTCTGAAGTATTGTGTAAGACTGATGCAGTGAACGCTTGGAAAATTGCATGTCCAAACACCGATCTCCCAAGGAACCTTTTCTCACAGCGTCAGTGGGACGGGCCGTTCTGCAGCTTAGTTGGAAAAAAATTACTAAATACATGTTCCAATGCTGCTGAGCGTGCCCGTTTACTGGCGGTAGGAGTGTGGGAATCGGGTCTTTGGCTACAAGCTCTTCCGTCATCTAACGTAGGGACTATGTTAGATGACACTACCTTCCGCATTGCAACTTGTCTCCGTTTAGGTGCGCCGTGTGTTTCTCCGCATCAATGCCGTTGTGGAGAAGCCGTTGACAGACTCGGACACCATGGTCTGTCGTGCTGCAGGAGCGCTGGGCGAATTCCACGGCACGCCAGCCTCAACGACATAGTCCGCCGTGCTCTTGTCACCGCCGGTGTACCAGCTGTACTAGAACCAAACGGTTTGGCGCATGACGATGGCAAGAGACCGGATGGCATGTCGTTAATGCCATGGAAGATGGGTAGGACTCTAGTGTGGGACGCCACATGCGTTGATACCATGGCTCCTACCCATATAACTAGCACGGCTGGCTGTGCTGGTGCTGCTGCTGCTTCTGCAGAGGCTCTCAAGCGGCGCAAATACTCCAATCTCATCGGAGATTATGAATTTGTGCCGTTTGGAGTCGAGACTTTGGGGTCATGGGGTCCGAGCGCTCGCAACCTCTTCCGTGAGATTGCGAAGCGAATGGTCGACGCTTCTCGTGACCAGAAGGCTGGCCTCTTTTTAGGACAGAGAATAAGCATTGCCATACAACGTGGCAATGCTGCCAGTCTTCTGGGAACGCTACCACAAGAGGCATGCGATGCGGAGGAATTCTACGACGCATTTTAATTGTTCTTAGCTATAAGTTGTATAATAGTTATTTTATTTTTATTGTATTTAATATTTATTTTATAAAATCGTTAAAATATTTAAAAAAAAAAAAAAAAATTGAATATAAAATAAAGATGATATTTTAACTAGTGGCCGATTGGATAACCAATTGTAAAATATTTATTAAAAATAATCGTATGAAAAATCGTGTAACATATTTCATAATATTGTATTACAAATGAAGAAATCTTTTGGCAAAAAGTATGTCATCTATGGTTATTTGCTTACTTTAAAGTCACATCACGTCAGCCCCCAAATTGTCATTAATTTGTTTCAGTATGACACTACAATCGTAATGAATAATTGTATATTTTTATTTGTTATATTTGTAACTGATATTCTATATAATTTGATTTCTGCACCTTCATGGCAGATAAACTATATGATTTACAGTGGTAAATCTCACTCTCGCATGTGTCTCTCAATCACCGCATTTTGACCGGATTAAAAACTTGTGACAAACTTTAGTCTAGTTTATAGAGTTTTTAGACAGCAGAATCGGCACCATTTCTAGCTTAAATAGTAGGGTGGGGTACTTACTAGTGGGCAAATACCGAATTTTAACGCAGAAATTCAGTGGAGCATGTATTTTGTCGGGCGGGGTATGGCACATGTTATCTCGGCAGTGTATTATGGAGTGGGAAGTGTGTTGTATTTTAGGATCGTATATTCCGTAACGGAATATAGTGGGTACGTGTTTTGATTTACATTGAGCACCGCATTTTATAGATGCTTAATACCTTAACGACTGTTTAAAAAAGGAGTGTAATGTTTTCAGTGTTCATCATTTATGTACTTACTTACGTTTTTTTATTCTAGCATAGCTTTTCAATGAAGGTTTGGGACACTGGCTATATTTTTTCTTTTTCCGAGATGCCATGTTGGGAAAGAGTTATTGCATAAGAATATTCTAAATAGCTGCACTGAAACTGAAAAAAATTGTACAGAATAGGACCCTATTACGTGCTACTGAAAACATAGTTGACGGAATGTAGATAATAATCCACCTCGGTCTCTTTGGAGGTACACAGATGTATTTGTACAGATATATTAAAATAAAGAAATGCCGTGTTGGTTCCTGGTGAAATAGAATAGGGCCATTCCATCTCTTCCTGTGGGTGTCACAGTAGGTGACTCAGGAATGTACATGTTCTCCATCTGACAGTAAACTTACAGCCGATGACTAGGTGCTCGCTTGACGGCAACAGGCTCGCCCTTATTAAGTGGGACCGAAAATTCCATTGGCGAAATGTGTGTGTTAATACACCTCTGCTTAACATTTCGGGAATTTACAGGCGTAAGTGTATGTATGTATGAAAAAAAAACAATACATTAACAGTTTCCGACTTACAATTTTATTACACATGTGCCGCCAACTACATCACTTTAAAAAGCCTACACGATTAAAAAAAATTGTCAACGCAAACAATCCATCCCGCGCAAAATTTAAAATTCCGTTTTTTAATCTGTACACAAATGGGTTTTTAACCAGCCAGTGTGCAAGCACCAGACAATAGCTTACGTTATATGAACGAATGTTTTTGAATTTCGAATGCCATTTTTGTGCCGGACTCATGTGTGGTACGACCGCGAGTTTTTTTCTCTCCTTCGCCTCGACAATTTATTCACTGAGACGTATCTTGTACCTTTGCCGGGTTTTTGCCCTAAAGCTGTGTTTAAATAATCGTTTGTCCGCCTTTGTTTTTTCTGAGTATTTGTCAGAGCTGATCGCGTGTCGTTTTTCAGATGTCCGTAGTTTCAAAACTGTCAGTGTTTTTACAAAAACATTTATTATATCAATGACTTCTATGTATACTACTAAATAGAACTATGTGCATATTTTGTGTATAATAAGCATAGGTTAGGTATAGAACAAAAAATGTGTCACGGTTCCTGTGTGAGGCGAGAACAAATTTAGAATTTCGAATTTGGAATGACACGAATTGATTTTATCACAAGATGTCGTATATCTTTTTTTTTTATTTGATGACTCCTGCAACGAATAGTCGCAATTTTATCAATGTCTATAAAATTATTAATGACGAGACGCTAATTCAAGAAAAGCTTTTCAAGAAATTCTACCTTAGCCATGTTAGCCACGCCAGTAAATTTGTTTCCGTATGTCCGTGCTTCACGGGATTAAGTGGCCGACCAGAACATGTGGTAGGGTTTCAAGTAGCCACCTATTATGAATAAGCTGACATTTTATTGCTGTCATTCCAGATGACATTACTATAGGACAATGTAATTTATTTATCAGCAATAAAAAGATGCGTATTGTTAGTAGCCCCCATTCATGAAAATGATTATGAAAATAGAAAAAACGAAAGGCGTATGTTGTTATTTTCCCAAGCTTAACTGAATATATGAATTATAATTTTCTTCCTATAAAAATAAAAATGTGATATAACCAGGTTAAGAGTCACCATCTTGTCTTTTTCTGTTACATAATAAGATCAAAGTGGAGTGCTGAATATTTAAGAGGGTGCACATGAAAGAAAATGTAGGCGAGAGCCAGGTGCTTGTCATCCCACACAATTTGTAATACCGGGTACACACCAAGCGAATGAATGCTTATAAAGTAAGGCGAATGAACCAATGTCTGTAGCCGTCACGACGAAAACTAGCGAGGTGGAATAAGTTGGTGTGAAGTCATACATAAACATAAAATCATAAACTCACGCCTATATCCCCGAAGGGGTAGGCAGAGGTGCTAGCACCCACAATTCGCCAGTTTATGTTTAGGTCTCAATGTAATAGGTGGCGAGCCTATTGCCATTAACCGTCCACTTATAAACCTGGGATAAATACACACATAACTTCGAAAAGCATCGAAAAGTCATTGGTGTGTGCCATGGTAAAACCTGGGACCAAACCCGAGACCTCGTCTCAGCAGTCCATTACCCATACCACTAGGCTACCGCGGTTTCAGCATTAGAATAAATATTGTTATGGCTATAGTTAAATACCTAGTAAAATGATTAGCTAGGAAATAGATCATTAATATGACTCATTTACTTAATAAGATTCACTCACTTTTGCCGCCATAAACGATCAGGTAATTTGATCAAACTGACAGTTTCAAACAGTTCCAATATGATCAAATTTATATTTCCTCAATACATTTGATTCTTATTCTAATACAAACACACGTATACATAGCAATTTGATCAAACTGTTTTGAAACTGCCAATTTGATCAAATTATCTGATCGTATATGGTGGCCATAAGATAAGAGCCTATGTTTTTGTAAAGACATTTTTTTTTTATTTCCATACACAACCAAATTCAACCCTGTACATGCTGCATGGCTTAAACACTTTATATTTCGGCAAAGTTGTCTACGGTTGAATTAGTTGAAAAGTGGGTCAAAGTGCGTCGCTTCAGTCCCTGTCAACCACCTGCGTATTTTTGTCGTAACGCAATTTTTATCTCAAGTTTGACGGCGATATTAAGTTGTTTACGTCATAATCTTGTTTTTTACTTTAGATATTAACAGCTTATTTATATTTATGGAATTTTATTTTCATATTAAGTGCCTAAAAGATAATGATGTGATTTTTGAGTGAAATGATAAGGCAGAATATAAATTGAGTTTGGTGAGGTGCTCATTATTAGAAAAATACTAACTGTGTTCTTTCTTTAATTCTTTATTGCACAAAATCAGTATAGAGGTCATACACAAAAAAATATATATCAGAAATATGTACAAAGGCGAGCTTAACTCAATATGAGTTATCTCCCAGCAAACCTTTGGGTAGCAGAGAAGCAGTTAAAGTAAGAAGGGGATGTGAAGTGTACAATAAATTGTGTACGATGGTTTTGCTGACCGTTTATTTTTAGCAATACGAAATGTAAAATCATTTTCCCTTAAAAACGAGTCATGGGCAAATTACGGCCCGCGGACCAACTCCAGCCCGCAAAAGCATTTAATCCGGCCCGCCAACGGTCCTTTAAAATGAATAGTATATGGCGCGATAATTATATGTTGCTAGTTCAGAAGTATAAATTAGATTCTATATTATTATAATAATAGACGAATAGGTAAAGAAACCAGTTGCAAGCTGCGTAGTTCATGATTGCGGTCCCGGGGCTCAAAGAATCGTGGTGAAAGGACAAAGATTGACATACCGATTTTGTATTTTTTTACCTCGTTACTCGAACACTCCTCTAAAATTTCTAGCGCTTTCTGGCTCCCCATAAAAAAAGTTTGCCTACCACTACCTTAAACCGTCGCCTCGTTAGAATAAAAAAGGTTAATGCCAGTGTAGGTTCTATAGCAGAAATTATTATCTTGTGATTTCGTTTCATATCCATTATATTATGAGCTTAAATCTGGTAATTAACCGCGTAGTTCCCGGCATAGCCGCGTGGCTCCCGGCAGAGTAGAATTTGGACCACCCTATCTCTTCCCATGCGGTGTCATACAAGTCGACTAAGGGATAGGGCTGAATTTTTATCTTGTGATTTCGTTTCATATCCATTATATTATGAGCTTAAATCCAGTAATTAGTCGCGTAGTTCCCGGCATAGCCACGTGGTTCCCGGCAGAGTAGAATTTGGACCACCCCATCTCTTCCCATGCGGTCTCGTACCAGGCAACTAAGGGATAGGGCTGTTTAACATCAGACAGATATATACAGCCGAGACTCAGCCTCAGATGCATGGCTCGAATCAACAATAGTGCTCGGAAGACGGCAATAGAATCACCCCCTATTACGTGTGACCGAATTTAATGTTTGATGAAATGTGGGTGTTAATTCACCTCTACATAACGCTCCGAGGATAAAGGCGTGATTATATGTTTGTATGTATGTATGTAAATCCGGTAATTAAGTAGGTTTTTTAATATGAAGCAGTAATACATCAGTCAGAACTTACTTAGTATCACAATTTCATGATTATATAATAATATTCCTGTTTCCTTTGTATCAGGGTAAAAGGTTGTGCTTTTGTGAATAGACGTGGGTATATAAGTAATGTTACAAATTGTAATAATTATACTTGCACCCACGCCATATCCGCTAATACGTAGGCAGAGGAATTTTAAGCGCCTATTCTTCATTTATGAGCCTATGTTGTAGAAGACGAACCTTTGATAATCAACTAGGTATATTGGAAATTAAATTTTGACAAATAATTAAAAAGGAAGATTTTCAATTAATTAAAAATATTGAAAGGGAAATGAAAAGAAATATTACTTAACAAAGAGATTTAAGGTTGTTAAGATTCGATACAGTAATAATCCTGTAAAAAAATCAGGCCAATAATACATCAAACGATTTCTTAGAACAGATTTTAATATTATTAGAACCGAGATCAAATGAAATCAATAAACTGCTTTATTACGTTTATTTCGTTACTTAACATTAGTGAAATGAGCTATTAGCAAAACGTGAATACTCATATTAGTTAGAAGAGGTGTTATTTAAACAGATTTTCGCTTTTTGAATTCCGCCTTATACCCAAAATCGTTCCAACTGCCCGTAAAATTAAAAAAAAAACGAAATTCGGCTGAGCGCCGTCTAATCCTCGAGAAGTGCGAACACTGCAGAGGCGTGGCACTCGCCGTGATAAATGGTCAGTCGGGATGATGGTATTGACTGTAATGGCACGCCTAATGTCGCGGAGGGAGGTTACGCGACCATCGGAGGGTTAAAACTGGGCAATGTTGGTATATTGTAATCGGTTGAATTTGTGCTAGTGTTTGTAGCTTTTTTAGTGTTTTTTTTTTCTTATACCACTTAGGTGGCAGACAAGCGCACGGCCCACCTGATGGAAAGTAGTTACCGTGGCCTATGGACGTGTGTAACACCAGAAAAGCCACACTCGCGCTACCGACCCTGTAAGCACAGAGTTTCTGTGCCGTCAGTGTAGAGGACAAAAGCAGGACAAGCCTTTAGTCATCCCACTGACAGCACAAATTCTCCAGTGAGCTCTGGGTACCCTACTCACCGCTGGGAACACAACACGAAGTTATTATAACCGCGGTATTCTGTAGGGCCGAGGTACTTCCTCAGTCGGACTGCTCAATTGGGTGGAAATACCGCCGTGTTTGTAGTAATTATGTTTAAAAGTGGCAGATAAAGAGCCGGCCAAGTACGCGACGGAGTTGCCGCACGAAGGGATTCTTACATTATTTGTTTTTTTTTTAGTATTTGATGTTATAGGGGTAAGAAAAATATATCATCTGTGTATTGTTATCACGGATCACGGGATACAGCCTGGACACAGTAAGACAGGCAGACAGATAGCAAAGTCTCAGTACTAGGTTACCTGCAACCTGACGGACAACCTCTGTGGCATAGGGGTAGAACGTTCTACTGATACGCAAGAGGCGTGAGTTCGATTCCCGCTCAGTGCAAATATTTGTAGCATGAATATGTATATTCTTACCTTATTTGCATTAGTCTGGATGTTTCTATGTATAATATATACGTATTTACAAAAAATGTATCCAAGTATGTTTATTCGCATTCTAGATATAGAAATAGGCAGCACGGATGTGACTCCACTGGTGTTACACACGTTCATAGGTCATGGTAACCACTTTCCATCAGGTGGTCCGTGTGCTTGTCTGCCACCTAAGTTGTATAAAAAAAATATTTCTTACAACAAGCTAGTTAAGCTATGCTTACCATGGGTCTAGATACCGTTGTGTAGAATGTTGTAGAATATAATAATAACATTACCTAATTCCGGTATTTACTATAGGTAAAGGTAAGTATATAATAATAATGAGTACATTTTTCTACAAGTCCAGCTCTTGATAAGTACGACCATTCAGTAGATTACCTACTTGTCAACTGGTTTCAGAGCGATAAGGTCGCCCATTGTACATTGAACTGTATACATGCTACCTTCTTCCCCGGACCGCTGCAAAGTGTGGACGTGCAGAGACTGTGTTGTCAGTGAACGGAATAAACTCAAATTCGACAAAGTTAATTCAATCGAAATAATAGGAGAACATAAGCTGCGAAGACCGCATCTGTACTGGCTGGCTGAATGTGCACCTATCCGCAAAACCTCTATGCTGGTTATTATATCCTGGTACTTTCAAGCCGACACAATAAGGTACTGTGATTCCTTTATCTCAATACAAGCGAATCAGCGCCTGCGCATCCGACGCCATTGTCAGGCTCAGGACGATACTCCACCTACCTGCCCCTGATTGGCAGTTCAAGCTCCGCCCACCCCGCCCATTCAAGGACAAATAGGCCTGGCCTATTTTGCACTAACGACTAACCCCACCACTTTATAATCTCCTGGTACTTTTGCCACAAACATAAACAACGTTCGCTTTGAAGAAGAAGCTTTGGCTAAAATTATTACACGCACTTCCTCCTGGGACAGTTTCGACCTGCTTGCTCACTGTACGTTTCCTGTTCCTACTTCAAATGGAAGATACCATCGGGAAATCAATCTCTGAATCTAAGATTACAGAGCAAACAGAGCAAGTAACACCGCTTAATTACATATATCAGCGTGCAAAACGAGCTAGAGGGGATCACGATCGCGAAGTAGAACTATCAGACTTCGTGGAGGAGGTTAAAAGCTTGATCTCCACTTTCATGACTGATCAAAAAGAGGAAATCAACAAAATCTCCAATTCACTTACGGAAATTAAAAACACGAATAACAACATCGAGCAATCTATAACCTTTCTGTCGACTCAATGTGAAACACTGACTAAGAAGATTCAGCAACTTGAACTGAAATCTAGGAAGGATAGTGATTACATCGCCTTATTGGAGGATAGAATTGAGGACCTACAGCGTGCGAACCGTAAAGGTGACCTCGAGCTCAAAAATGTGCCTAAAATAGGTAAGGAAACCACGGATGAACTGATAAAAATGGCTATAAGCTTATCACAAGTAATCAAATATCCCATCCAAAAAAATGACATCAGCGACATCTACCGTGTACCAAACAAGCGAGGTAGCGATAAAAGCGGCCCGATCGTCCTGGAGTTCCAGTCAACTAGCACAAAGACAAACTATTTAAAAGCGTCGCGATCCTACAACAGGAAGAATAAGGATAAGCTACAAGCTCAACACCTCGGACTCACTACCAATGAATATGCCCCAATCTATGTATCTGAACGCTTGACCATTAAAGGGGCCCGTCTATTCTTTCTGGCACGAGACCTGATGCGGTCTAAAAATTATAAATACTGTTGGACCGCATTTGGCCGTATTTATATCAAGAAAGAAGATAACTCACCAACTATATTAATTACGAACGAACCGCAAGTCAACAAATTAATGCAAGAATGACTAGAATGCTCTGTTTTTACTCATCTTATTTTGTATTATTACCCTTGTAACGCATTACATAACAAGTTACTAAATAACCCACTGTACCTACAATGTACGGAATTTAACCTGAATCTATATGTTGCGCGCGCTCACCTTTTCTTCTACCTTCACACATTAATACTCACTCACCCTACCTTACTCACCTGCACATTCATCACATGCACACACCCATACATTACACAAGCCATTGTAACACTTACACTAAATTTCAGACAATCGCCACATCTAGCCGCTCCATACTTAATTCCTTCAAAACATTATTATTCCTTACAATATATTAAGCACTCCATCCCTCATAGCTCTCTAGTCATCTTCAAGAATATAATCACAATAATCAACACAAAAAGCTCGCAAATAACAGTAATGCATTTAGCCGCCAAAACATTTGTTTGTACAACATGGTATCTAAAAGTGAAGATGGTACTTGCATATATTAGCTATTAATTACACAACAATGACTAGCTCACTTTTAACTATAACTGAATTGGATAACTTGGCCATAGCACAGGCTGATCAGCAACCAATTGAAAATTTCTCTAAACATATCCAGATACGCAACTCAGACCTCACCATTTTGTCTCAAAATATCAGAAGCATTTATAAAAATATAAATGCCCTACAAATTCAATTGAGCGAACTCAAGTTTGAGCTGGATGTAATAATTCTCAGTGAATGTCAACTTAATGCAAACAAAAACATACCTCAACTTGCAAATTATCAATCCTACTTCACTACTGAACAGGTAAACAAATGTGATGGTACGGTTGCTTACATAAAGAACGCGCGTGTGGCTAGTGTAAGAGAAATAGTTCTGACCCATGCATCATGCCTACAAATAAGGATGCAAGACATTGTTATTCTAGGTATTTATAGATCCCCCTCTAACACACATGCGAACATGTTCATACGAGCCCTCGATAATCACTTGTCCACTTTAAAGAATTGTAGAAATATTATAATAACGGGTGACATTAATATCAATACTATTTACCATGAAGAGGAGTTATCCCACGAACAAGAAAATAGGTTAAATTACTTAAACATGATGGCTTCTCATGGCCTATTACCAGGTCACTCGTACCCTACGAGACTGGGTAAGTGCTTGGATCATTTCATGATTAATATCAAAAGAAGTGTTAGTGCCTCAATTTCCGTGTTTGATGCCACAATCACGGACCATTCTCTGATTTTCTTAAGATTATCCAATACAAATAACCTATATAAGTGCCAGAAAACTACTCAAGTTGTTGACTATGAGAAGGCCCTAACTTGTCTCAAAGAAACCAACTGTGAAAACCTACACTTGATTGAAAACGCAAACACATTAGCTACTCAATTGATCAAAATAATTCAGCACTGCCTGATAAACAGCACCACCTTAAAAACAGTTTCAAAAAATTACCGTCCTATTAAACCTTGGATCACTGCAGGTATACTCAGATGTATTAGAAATAGAAATAATATCCAACGGGAACTACGCTTAAATCCAAATAACGAAATACTTAAAATAACCTACAAAAGATACCGGAACCATTGCAACAACTTAATTAAAAAACAAAAAAGGAAATATGACCAGGACCTAATTATTAAAAATCGTAATAACCCAAAGAATTTATGGAAAACTATTAACATAATCACAAATAGGAAACCCCGAGATACTAAAAACTTAGAACTGTTAGACTCTCATAAATCTCCCCTGGAAGCAGTTAATTATGTAAATAATTATTTTTCAAATATCGGCCAATCGCTAGCCCAAAGTATCGTTGCTGAAAATACATTAATCTCTCTTAGTAGGAACACCAAATGTAACTTAATGGTTTCCTCTTTTGTGCTCTTAGAAACTGACCCACAGGAAGTCTATAGCATAATCATGACTCTTAAATCGAGTAGCGCACCGGGATGGGATAACATAACTACACAGTTCCTAAAAACCTCCTACGGAATAGTCGTACCGATCATTACCCGGCTGGCCAATCTCTGCTTTGGACAGGGCGTCTTCCCTGTTCCTCTAAAACAAGCTCTAATTACGCCAATTTACAAGGGTGGGATGATGTATCCAACTATAGACCAATTTCCGTGTTGCCTGCTATTTCAAAAATCATTGAGAAATTGATTAATAAACGTCTAATAAATTATCTGCGTAAGTTTGAAATCCTTTCATGCTCCCAATTTGGCTTTCGGCAGGGTATCTCCACAGAGGACGCAGTCTTAGCCCTAACCTCCCACATAGTAGATAACGTAGGGATGGGAGTAAAATGTATAACTGTCTTCCTAGACCTGAAAAAAGCATTCGATACAGTCTCCGTTCCCATCCTCGTCGGTGAGTTGGAGAGTATAGGAGTTAGGGGTACGCCATTGGCCCTCCTAAAGGATTACTTAAGCGGTCGAACACAGAGAGTGAAAATCGGTGACCATTTGAGTGATGAGGCCGCTATAACTTTTGGCACTCCCCAAGGCAGTGTACTATCTCCTACACTGTTCTTGATATACATAAATAATCTATGTAAAATGAATCTGGAGCAGGGACGTATTTTTTCGTATGCCGATGATACCGCCATCGTCTTTACTGGTAAAACATGGGACTCTGTTCGCCTATCAGCGGAGAAAGGCTTGGCTAAGGTTGCGGACTGGTTGAACTCTCATCTCTTATCACTGAACACTGCGAAGACTAACTACATCGCATTCACAATATATTCCCCTGCCCAACCTAAGCCAGATTTTCAAATAAGAATACACAGATGTAACATCCCACTGAATACCAAATGTACTTGTAGTACAATCAATAAAGTTAAGGAGACGAAATATCTGGGGGTTATGCTTGACCAGCGTCTAACTTGGCAGGCACATACTGAAATGGTCATGAATCGGACACGCAGGCTGATCTGGCTATTCAAGACCTTAAGACACGTAACTACAAAAACCCTCGTAACTCAGATATATATATCTTTAGGCCAATCAGTCATTACATATTGTATACCTGTATGGGGTGGGGCGGGCAAGACGTTGATTCTTGATCTTGAGAGAGCCCAAAGATCCCTGCTCAAGGTCATGTATTTTAAACCTTTCAGATATCCTACCGAAAGCCTATACGCTACCTGTAATCTTTTAACTATCAGGAAACTATTTATCCTGAAGGCAACGCTTAAAGTGCATGTGAAATTACCTTATGACCCTCATATCTTAAAGAAAAGACGCAAGCATAAAGTATCGTATGTCAAAGGAGTCACGACTACATATGCTCAAAGGCAATATACCTGGCTGTCATCTTTCATATATAACCAAATAAATAAGCTTCTAAATATCTATAAACTAAATGACCGTGATTGCAAAAAGACGTTAACGTCCTGGCTCCTAGACAGTAACTACGAAGAGTTGGAATCGCTCTTGATTCCCCTTTCCTAAGACTTTTTAGGGTAATCACTTCATCACAGGCACAGAGGCCTGTGCCAGCTACAGCCGGCATACCAATCCCAGGTGCGGGTTACGTAGGATTGTAGCTTGCTGTTCTATATGGGTTAAATCTATTCCTCTCTCCTTGTCTTCTCTCTCACTCACAAACACACACACACACACACACACACACACACACACACACACACACACATTCTCACACACTCAACCCGTTAATAACTAACCTTAATTTAGTTTGTATTGTCTTTATTCTGTTTATTGCCTGTTTCTCTGTTGAATTGTTTAATTTATTGTAATTATGTAGAAGCGAGGTCTCCTGGCACAAGTATCCTTTGCTACTTAAAAGGAGACCTCAGAAATTGTATTAATTTTGTAAATTTATGAAGAATAAAGATTATTATTATTATTATTACCAACTTGTCCTACTGCAAATCTGTTGGTGTACAATAAAGAATTATCTATCCGTCTATCTATCTATATTGGTAACTTTTCTTACCAATTTCTAACAGCAATAAATGCTCTCAAATATCTTCCACCTCGCTGGACACCACAAGATAATATCCAATAAATAAAAGAAAGTTCTCCTCGAGTGGAGTCAGCAGTTTCCCGCCTTTTCCGAGACCCAACAAACAAAACTTTTCCCTTGATAATAATAGCGTTATTAAGGCACCGCCATTTTTAATTTATCGACAAGAAACTTGAGACAAGTTGGGAAACATCAGCGTAGCTTACAATAAAGTGTTTAATCATAAATATCCAAGTTAATCTACCTAAGAAAAGAGGCAAGGAGGTCAATTTGTCGCAGTTTTTCTTAGGCTCGGCGCTCACTGGATGAATGTCATTTGTCATACTGAGGGTAGGTATTTCGCAGTGTTTTAAGACATACCTAATAATACGGTTACTATCAGTGATCCGATTGGTTGCACCAAAGGGTTATTTTCGACAAAAAAATCTTTCGACAAACCAGCTAGACTGCTTCAGTATGAGGACGAAGAATAAAATATGAATCACATGTAAGAAAGCGAGAGAGATTTATAAATACATACAAAATATCTAAAAAACCAAAAAAGCATGTTCATTAATATACCTTCACCATAGAGAATACCTATTAGTGTCTTCCTATCATTTTTATTTTCTTTTTCTTTGTGATGTTTTAGTTCTTAATATTTCTTATTTTTATTTTTTAGTTTTAATAATGTCTAAATTGTTTATTTAATAGTTTTATTAAATATGTTTAGCACTTAAGTATCTTCCATTAATTTGTTGCATGATGTGTTTACCTTTAAGTAGTTGTTACATTGTTTGAAGTATTTTTTCTGATAATTTTATGTATGTCGTGTATTAATGGAAACAAATGTTGGTAGACCTAATAAATAAATAAATAAAAAATATAATATATTAAAAAATAAAATATAATTAAAAAATATAATATATAATATATATAATATTAACATTTGTTACCTAAACACTTGCCAAATATCAGCGCTGTCCCGTTTGTGCGCGCAGTGCCTTAATTTCATATTCAACACCTGTGTAACTCTAGAGTTGCTTTTTTTAGTTTATGGACTAAATTCGATTTTCAAAATTTGGACTGAAGAAACAGAACTTTCTTTTTTTTTAATTTTGTATGAGATACCATGTTTTATTGTGCCAGTGTTAAGTGAAAACAAGGCACCTGGCCGTATACAGTAATGACACATGGCATGAAAAGTACCTTAATTATTGTAGATGGGGAATTTTACTGAAAGATTTTATTTTAATTTAAAAAACATTTGAACTGCTTTCATAAATTTTTAATAATTGTCTCGTTGAACTGGGAATCGAACTCGGAGAAAAAAAAATCGGTTTGTAGTTTTATGACACCGATCGGAAGGCATCATCGTAAGGGTTATTTTTTACGAAATAAATTAGTATCAGAAAGAAAGGGTTCTTCAAGACGGGAATTACAAGGTTTCTTCATGGTTCGGCAGCGCGAGTGTAACACCCCTGGTGACGCATACGTCCATAGGCCACAGTAAACACTTCCCACCAGGTGGATGGTTAAAAAAAACTCAAAGGTATGTTTGTACCTGTACCATGACTGCGTTAATTCTCGTAAACATTATTATAGACTTAAAATCATTTTCAGTATTTCGTTCGTCAATTTCGATCTGACGCTGACTGTACCATGAAGGTATCTCGACTCAAAGTTTAATTTTATAACAGCATAAAATCATTTCCTCGGAGAAAGGATGAGATAAATATTTAACAGAATTGATTTCCTGGAGGCAGGAGTCACCCTCTAGCATGATTGGGTTTATTTTGGTGGATCATAAGAAAAATATGTTTTTCAAAGAGAGTGCAGAGGGGTGGCCTTTATTTTGTCGAGGGTTGTATTAAGTGGCTTCAGGTAGGACATTTTTCTTGTATATAAATTGTTGAGAAGAACAATGTTGATAAATTATTGTTTATAGTCATATTTATATTAATGATTGATAGAACACACGCCAGTACTTTTTCATTTATTATTTTTCACAATTATAAATAATAAAAATACTGTGGATAAAGTACAAGGGTATTTATGTGCATTGTTTATAGAATAATGATAATAATCGCATTTTTGATATTCTTGTGCTGTCAATAGGAAGACCAAAGGCTTGTTCTGCTTTCTCATTTGCACTGACGGCACAGAAACTCTCTGTTCTTACAGGATCGGCAGTACGAATATGATTCTCCTGCTGCTGCATACGTTCACAGGCCATGGGAACTACTTTTAATCAGTTGTCAGCCACCTACGTGGTGTAAAATAATCGTAAATATATGATCATAGTGGTTTAGATCTCATGAGGTGTGTATGCATGTATCAATGGCGAAGTGTGAACATTTTTGGTAGGGAAGCCAGTGGGTTAATAAACTTGTCTCGACCTAGTTGGGCAGACAGCTAGAATCGTGTTACGGAGAACCCTCACTGAGGGAGAACTGGTGCGTGTATCGGGTTGGTAAAAATTCTGACGCAAATTATATTTAATTTTGGGAATAAGGCTGCCTGTCCACTGAAACGGAGAAGAGAGGAGTGCAGCTGTATAAAATCTCCGCTCCGCTTCAGCATCTACAAACTAGTTTTAAAACACATACATTTTTAAAATGCGGAGTAGGGAAGTGGAGCGGGGAAACGTAGCGGGGAAGCGGAGCGAGGACAAGCACAGTTCGCAACACCGCTCCGTATAACTTTCTGGATCCGCTCCGCTTCCTAGCTCCGTGCCAATTTTCGGAACGAAAGTTTCCGAACAAAAGAATTACGAGAACATCTACACCTACTACTTTTTAAACGATTGATTTTTATGTTTGATTGTATTTATATGTCCATATAAATATTATTATGAACTATTTATTTTTATTTTTATACAATTTATGTGGCAGACAAGCAAGCCTGATGGAAAGTGGTTGCCGTGACCTATGAACGTGTATAACAAACACCAGGGGAGTAACAACTGTGCCGCCGACCCTGTAAGAACAGAGATTTTCTGTGCCTTCAGTGCAGAACACAAGACTTACCTTGTGAATTAGCATATACGCACAAAATGGTGACTTTACACAAATATTAATTTCAGTTCATCGTAACTGCATCAATTAAAATGAAAACGCTTGATAAATCAGCTCTATTGAATAACGCGCTGCGATACGGAAATACAAACTTAATTATATGCAACGCTACTTCTAATTAATTAGTGAAACTTAATATCGGTACTCAATAACTTGTTACTTAGTAAAAACGGTAAAGACCTATATGATAATGTAAGAATGTAAACAGGTATATTGACAGCCTCTGTGTCGTGGCGTTTGTGTTGTGTTTGTGTCGTCAGTGTAAAAGACGAAGCAGGACAAGCTTTTGGTCTTTCCACTGACAGCACAAAAACTCTTCAGTGAGCTCTGGCTACCCTACTCACCGCCGGGAACACAACACGAGGTTATTATAGCCGTGGTATTCTGTAGTGCGGAGGTACTTCCCCAGTCGGACTGCTCAATTGGACGAAAATACCGTTGTCTCCTACCTCCTCGAAAACCTGTGAAGCCTTTAGTCTCCTTGAAACGTGTATACATCTATATTTCGAAAATTAATTATGATTTTCAGTCCTACGTAACAGAGGCCACCGTTATTCCAGATTGCTATCCAGTGAGTACATTGTCATGCGCTATGCAGATGCATTAAAAAAAAGAGATCATCATCATCACCCGATAGCCTCGGTTGCATTCAAAGCTTAAACGTTGTAGTCCGGCTCCGTTCTCTTATTCTCTTTCTCTCTGATTTTGTATATCCGGAAGCAACTGCCGTATGATCTTCCGGCCCCGGAAAAGTCTCGTCTATCAATAAGCAGGTGTTTACGCTGGCAGGGGAGGTTGGCTTTGGCCCCGAAGATCTTAATCGAGGTCATACACTCCAATCATAATATAACATACACTCACACCTATATCCCCGAAGGGGTAGGCAGAGGTGCTAGCACCCACTTTTCGCCAGTTTATGTTTAGGTTCCAATGTAATAGGTGGCAAGCCTATTACCATTAACCGGGCACTTATAAACACTCCAATCACGTCCCATAAACCCCCTAAATATCCTATAAATTACAACCAATCAATTTTTACAGAATACACTTTGCATCAGATTAAACTCGAATTGGAGCCCGATTTAAAACGTATCTGACATCCCGATCTGTACGTTTTAATTGGAGCTTATGGTGTACCGTATGGCTTTTCAGACGATTTCCATATACATTTGCATGGAACCCCTTAATCCAATAGAATTGATTAATCAAACTTTATGGGACTGTTAAGCGCGTGGTCAGATGCGCTCACTGTTCTGTAAACAATCAGTGTGTTAAGCTACCTAGGTGCGGTTACCATTTAGATGGATGATCGTTTTTTGGTGTTTCATTTGAGCGCTTTCGTGAATACCCCGGATGTGACCCGGTCTAACGAAAGGATGTTGTTGATAACGAAACATGAGTGTGGGAACGGTGATAGAGTTATATGAAACAGATTAATGCTTGGAATATGTAAATTCTTCTATAAAATTAGATTGACTGCACGGAAAAACCAAGTAAAAGTCGCTCCCGCAACAGCTAAGATAAGCAAAATCAAGAATAAGGGTAAGTAATAGAAGAACAAACAATAGAATACAAAGTACCTTTTTGGAAAACATAGTTTTTGATAAACAAAGAAGGGACAAAGAAAAACTAAACATAAACCTTACTATATTTTTAAAAAGTATAAAACAAAACACACACAAAACGTTGCATCATTTGTTCCATTTTCGTAACAAAGGTGAACATTTTAACCCGTTGGCTGCCGCGGAACAAAGAAGATATATTATATTTCGCATAAAACGAGGTAGACACGTTCACCTATTTCTCTATTCGCCTAATTTGCGTCGTAACAAATTTTATGTTGGAAATTATGGTTGATTCATTTTAGAGAACGTAGGTACATAGTCTTTTTAGATGGTAGAGAGGGTTTTATAGCAGACGTTTTCTATTTAACAAACAAGCTAATAAGTTACAACACCCGAGAAGAGGGCCAGATCGTGATAGATGGCCCTGAGTCGGCCGGGGTGCGAGGGATATGCCTGTCAACCTCACCTTCGGCAACCAAAGCGACCCACAGGCGGCGAGCGTTTTAGTCGGTTCGAGTCCGACATAACCTCCTCCACCGGCTCCGGTGGGGAGGTATCCGTGGGGATTTCGCGCACGTAAAAAAAAAAAAGTTACAAACGACAAATGAATTGAATAGTGAAGTGACAACGTATCTTTACGTAAATTTATGATTGGAAATGCAATTTAATGAAGTTTTGAAGCCGGCTAACTTTGTGATTGACGGGCGAGGCTCTGACACAGGCTTTTCTATCAGGGTTATTGACTGAGACAGCTTTTACTCCGCACCTAGATAAGACAATAATGAAGAGATAGGACACCGAACTCCGGGTTCCAAAATATGATTGATACTCGATTGATAATGATTTCAAAAACCGACGCAAAAGAGACGGGGTGTTAAAATTTGACGTGTCTGTATGTGTGTGTGTGTCTGTCTGTGGCATTGTAGCTCCTAAACGGATGAATCAATTTGGATTTAGTTTTTTTTATTTGAAAGATATATTAGTCAGGAGTGTTCTTAGCTATGATTGAAAAAAATCGGTCCAAGATGGCCGCCGCTACAAAATGACGGAGTACATATTTTTTCTCAACTTCCTCAATATGGGTATCAAATGAAAGGGTTTGACTAGGATAATACCTTACAATACAAATTTCAAATCCAAGATGGCCACCACCACAAAATGGCGAATTATATTTTTATTTCACAACTATTTCACAATATGGGTATCAAATCAAAGAGCTTGACGAAGAAATCAATTTAAAAAGTGTGAAATAAAAATTAAATTAAAAAATTAAAAACAACCCCCAAAAATTCGAAAATAGGTTGTGTTAGTTAGCCCATTCACTTCGATATACCTAGTAATACATATTTTTGGGGGTTGTTTTTTGTGATTTTAAAAAAACATCGTCAAATTGTGGCAACGCAAATTCATTAAACCTTCATTGGTATAAACGAAGTCGTACACGACACCAATTTATATGTGAATCGTGATCTTGAACAGTGGAAGTAGAACGGGATATGCATTTTAATAACGTCTCAGCTATCGCCTTTTATTGCGAGCATATTTTAATACATAGGTATCGCGTGACATAGCGAGGAAGTAATAGCATATGAGATTATGAGAAGGAATATTTATTCGAAGTTGTCTTGAAGTTTTATTGTGGCTATACAACAGCTACTACGCAATTTACTACGCAATTCAATACGCAATTCTTGTCTTGTTCAACGAGAGAGTACATTAATCTAATTTTTTATTTG
This sequence comes from Eilema griseolum, assembly GCA_963662185.1. Taxonomy (NCBI): domain Eukaryota; kingdom Metazoa; phylum Arthropoda; class Insecta; order Lepidoptera; family Erebidae; genus Eilema; species Eilema griseolum. Next base: position 9,875,975 of record OY759239.1, on the reverse strand, counting down.
TTTAGGTCAAAACTAGTGATATCAATATCTGAATATAGATTAGGTATGCGTAGCAAATTACCATGTTACTATGCCAAAAAAAAGTATCGAATAAATACTTGGAATAATATCTATTTGAAAACCGACGGCATCCGACGTGTTAAAATAGTCAATCTGCATAATGCGCTATTGTGTTATCGAAATTTAGTTAATTCTTATTCATACTACGTATGTTTATTCTTGTAATATTATTTATAGCGTGTAATGGATTGCGTGCGTGTTCACCGCTATCCGCTGCGTGAGCGCATGTACAGTCGACAAAGGAAATACGGTAGCACATTTACATATAACTTTATATGAAATAGTACGACTGTACCTCCTTTATGTTAGTCGCGAAGGATTACTCATCAGAGTAACTGCAACTCAGGGTATCAATCGATGTAGTCGGTTCTATTAGGATAGTTGCCGGTCTGATTTACCTGAAAAAAATATCTTATTGTCCTGCTCCTATAGCTCCTGGCAGCATTTAGCCTTCCCCAAGAAAAGGGTCTCTTTGGAGCTCAAAATACCCACGGATACTACCAACGGAGCCGGTGGGGGAGATTATGTCGACATTGAACCGACTAAAACGCACGCCGACTTTGTGGGCCGCAGGTTTCCGGAGATGAGTTTATTTGAGACATATACCTCGCACCCCAACCGGTTCAGGACCGTCAAGAAACGGGCTATCAAATGCAAATATTTTTTTAAATCGCACATTTACTTACCTAGTTCCAGAGATTAGCGATTTCAAACAAACAAACTTTACTGTTTTATTATTGGTATAAGTACCTACTAATTACAAAGTTTAAAAAAATATGTTCTATTTATTTATTGTGACGTTTAAACAAAAGTTCAATCAATCAATTAGCCCACCTCAGTTCGATCCTCCGCCTTCCGCATCCAGTCTGTCCCAGCCACCATTTTCAGGTCGTTCGGCCACCTGGCTAGGGAGCGTCCTACCTTTCGTTTACTTTCTCGCGGTCTCCACTCTAGGACTCGTTTGCTCTAACGGTCATCGGTCCCTCGACAAAAGAGGCCAGCCCACTGCTACTTCAGCTCGCTTATTCTGCGACTTGTATCGGTAACTTTAGTTCTCTACCTGGTTCCTAATTTTCGAACCGATTTCCGAAGATATAAATATTATGTTTAAAGGTGAATATGAGAAGAGATGGGGAGGGGGGGGATAGATACGATAGTGCAAACATGTTCTTATTCTTTTTCTTCATCCTAGCGTTAATCCCAGTCGCATTCAAAGCATTTACTTCGGATGCTGGGGTCCGCTTTTACCACTCTTTTTTTATATACCACTTAGGTGGCAGACAAGCGCACGACCCACCTGATGGAAAGTGGTTGCCGTGGTGGTGGTGGACGTGTGTAACACCAGAGAAGCCACACTCAGAGTTTCTGTGCCGTCAGTGTAGAGGACAAAGCAGAACAAGCCTTTAGTCATGCCATTGACAGCACAAATTCTCCAGTGAGCTCTGGCTACCCTACTCACCGTTGGGCACACAACACGAAGTTATTATAACCGCGGTATTCTGTAGGGCGGAGGTACTTCCTCAGTTGGACTGCTCAATTGGGCGGAAATACCGCCGTGTCCTACCTCCTATAGAGACTCTAACTGCAGATTAGGCTGAACTTCGATATTTTCTGTGAATCAACTGCCATCTTCTGGCCTTCATAACCCACTGGCAATTTTGAAGCATTGCATAGCATTGCTATATAGGTATATAAAAATGAGAAATAAAAAACACAACAGTACATTTTAATGCTGAAAGCTGAAAACAAACAGTGAAATCTGTGTAGCGGATAGATGAAATCCATAGAGAATTTACATTCGAACTAGATTGGATACTACTATTGTAATGTTCGCGAGTACGAACACAGATAACAAAAATAAAATGAAATGGTGAATTATTTCGAACGTCCTTATATTTAATAATGACGTTTAAATACATAAGGAAAAAATGACAAATATAAAAAATTACCGCCAGATAAAGTCAGCATCGGACAAAATGTCCGCGCCTGCATACTGTTCAGCGAACAGTGGAAAGTTCAGTTTTCGCTGAACAGTGGACAGTAGAATTTCTGCTAATTATCAACTATTATCAACTTCGTGTTGTGTTCCCGACGGTGAGTAGGGTAGCCAGAGCTCACTGGAGAGTTTTTGTGCTGTCAGTGGGATGACCAAAGGCTTGTCCTGCTTTGTCCTCTACACTGACGGCACAAAATCTCTGTTCTTACAGGGTCGGCAGCACGGATGTGACTCCACTGGTGTTACACACGTTCATAGGTCATGGTAACCACTTTCCATCAGGTGGGCCGTGTGCTTGTCTGCCACCTAAGTTGTATAAAAAAAAAGCTACAATCGTACCACAGATATTGCCAGAAATGCTATTAAAGTTTAGACTATACTGCTTTGCTTTTAAAGTATATAATTAAATGACATCATTTAGAGTGAATGAAAAAATTTATTGAACTCTTTTTTTATTTAATTTTCGACTTAAACTTCATATAAATAAAGTCTAAATTTTAATAGTATGTTTGTAGTATCGCAGGTATAACAGTAATTGAAAATTGGTAGAACCGGGTTCCATCCCCCCTAGACCAGTGGCAATTCTTTGGCCGGTATGTTGTAGAATAGAATGACAAATTATGGGGTTGACACGTATTTTGGTGTTTATGACATACGATGATGACAATCAACGGGGTTGATTTGTACTGCGACAACTAACGTCCAATACATAATCGGATAAGAAGTCCTCCAACAAAACGATTTTCACCTCTATATGTGTTCAAACAAGTTGTTTACCCATAGTAGGGGCGAAAGGAAGATTATTCACCTATGAATTTTTCATCGTTACTCTGCCGAGCCACATGTAAATCTTTTATATACATTTCCTTTTGAAATAGGCTTATAAAAAACCCCTTTGCGATATATTCTAATGTATATATTAATAGAGGGTTAACATATTATATTATATTATGGTACGAGTGAGTACAGTTGGTGGTTACCGCTGAGGCGCTATCGGGACCAGAGTCGACAGGCAAGGGTCTTAAGAGAGCCGAAGACGATAATCATCAATACACACGTGTGTCATACGACATTTTTCAACACACTTGCGAATAAAATAATACTAAAAAAATATTTTATCTACTCTCATATTGAATTGTAAATATTAAAAATTAAAAACGACTTTAACGACTTTTTTTTTTACATTGTTTAATGACATTGTAAAAATTACATTAAACTCTTTTTATTTTTTCTACATAGTCTGTGATGAATGCAGGCAACACATATGTGCAATCAGCAAATAGATTTTGGCGCTAAAATATCTTTGTAATTTTACGCAAATTATGTTAACTATTTCATGAGATTAGATAAAATAGTGTATGAATTGGATTAAGATGCAACAGTTTTATTATCTACTATTGTGTAGTACCTACTTAGATAAAAAGTTTATTTAGAGAAACAATTAGTGAATGCAGTTGATAAAATTACAACTGTTTTAATGCCATAGTTTTGTTTATTAAACACGTACAAGTTGAAATTATCTATTTAAATACGAAGTTTCATAAAATGAGTAAGCAGCGGGTATATTAATTTATTTGTACTATTGAACGTGATCTTTTTGTACCGAAACTTTTTCTAAAACAAAGCAACTCAACCAATAAAATAAAAAAAAACTATAACTCATTCGTGAATTATAGCAAGGAATAAGTCACAGTTTGATTATTGGTGCCATTATGTACCTAATTGCGGTGAAATTAGAGCCACTTTACGAGCAAGTTAGGTAAGGTTAGTGGGTCCGATGGCAGTCCTTTCCGTAGAAACTAAAATAAACCAAATCATGGAAAGGAAAAGTAGCAGAATGGACCTCGGGATGAAGCAATATGTATACAAACACCTCAATCAATACAATAGATAATTATATTACACAAAAATATTTACAATGAGTAAGTAGTTTTTAGGAGGTAGGACACGGCGGTTTTCCCGCCCAATTGAGCAGTCCGACTGGGGAAGTACCTCCGCCTTACAGAAAACCGCGGCTATAATAACTTCGTGTTGTGTTCCCAGCGGTGAGTAGGGTAGCCAGAGCTCACTGGAGAATTTGTGCTGTCAGTGGGAAGACTAAAGGCTTGTCCTGCTTTGTCTTCTACACTGACGGCACAGAAACTCTGTATTTACAGGGTTGGCAGCGCGACTGTGACTCCTCTGGTGTTACAAACGTCCATAGGCCACGGTAACCACTTTCCATCAGGTGGGCCGTGTGCTTGTCTGTCACCTAAGTGGTATAAAAAAAAAAGTAGTAATCAAACCCATGAACTCTGACGAAACAGTTGGACTTCACCACTACACGCCATAATTCGTAATAATAGAATTAAAAGTTTAACAAAGCTAACAAAAATTCAAGAAAAAATCACCTCTAGGATAACCCATAAGTGTGGTAACACACGCGATATGAAAGGTTTTACTCGTTTTATACATTTTACTGCACTTTTTACTATCGCCCGTTTATTATAAACTTTATGACGTCATAAAGCATAAAATAATGGCGTATTTTTATAACCAGGTGCAGTAAAACACCTTTTATGTAGGCGATAACATCGGTATTGAGCATTCGGCATGGGTATTACATTAGTGCATGGATTAAACGGTTAGTTAGATCGGGGTTTTAATTCTAATGATTCCGTTCGTTTGGGTTCGTGTGTACGGGGTTTTATAGTTTGTTGTGGTTATAAAATGTGAGGTTTATTTTATACACATACGTTTCTTGTAGTTTTAAGTTAACTGTAGATAAGGATATAGTTTTTTTGTGTGTTTTATGCTGTTGTTTTTTATGTATATTTTTATGTTACTGAAACATTTACAGTTTTAAATGCTTTTTTAAATAGGTTATCAAACATTTAATTAATTAAAATAGGTATAAGAAACGCAAGGTGACTAACGCTTAAGATATATAGAAACGACGACATAGATGTGGCACGGATAAGGCGCAGACGTAATTAAAATTATAGCTTGTTTTTGAGTACATGTAACATGAAATGTTAAAAAAATTGAATAAAACAATCATCGCCCTAAACGTTGAAATAAAACCTAAACTTCAACAGTTTTAAAAAGCCAAAGGATTCAACTTCCCCAATAAACAAACCCAGGTCCATTGTGGATTCAGGGCACACGCGGGCCGCTGGGGAATTTTCACCTATTTTCTACAAAATAGATTTTCAGTAGAGCTCTGAGAAACAATGTTAGGCTACTAGTTTCAGGTGTTTGAGATTTTAGTTCTAAACGAAAATTAGTAGAGGTGATTTAGTGAGTGCTTGACGTGTGTCAAATAAAATAACCTGTGAATACAATAAAATTACTATGTGATTATGAATTAGGTCAGTTTTTCCGTAATATTATTCATACTTATGAATGCTTTGAATGTGGAAGGTGGAGAAAAAAGTTACAGTAGGTTCTTTGTTGGACAGACTTCAAATTGTTGATTTATAAAGTACCTATTGATTTTGCAGAAGTCTCTTTATTCAATGGATAGGTGTCGATAACTGACAATAAGTAGTTTATTTACTGTTAAAAACAGATTCATTATTACAATTTCATTAATCTGTTAATTTATTATTGTTAATGTGTTACATTTAAATTGCTTATTATTATGATATTGCATGCCGTAAGGCTAAATACAGTGTTACCTAAATTTAAGAACATGACATCCTGTATCTACCTATATTTGGAATTTCTGACTGAAAATAAATAAATAAAGATTCATGACACACATGTATATGATATTCACGCTTGTAAATCCCCAAAATTGCAGACAGACGTGTAGTATTTGACCCACATTTTGCGAACTATAACATTCAAATTCTACGGAATTTTTAGACAATATCTTACAAAAGGGTTGCAGAAACAGAATTCCGCGCGGTCACAACCGGTGGCATCAGAAGACAGCCAGAGCCGGTGGACCGACTAAAACACACACCGTCTGAGGGTCGTAGATTGCCGAAGGTGAAGTTGTCGGGAGATATTCGTCGCATTTCGTTCGAATAAGGGCCATCTCTCCCGAGCTGTCCCCCTTCAGGTATGGAGACCACGGAGTCATTTTTTTATACAATTTAGGTGGCAGACAAGCCACCATTCTTTCTTTTCCATAAAATGGGCCGTGTCCACCTGATGGAAAGTGGTTATCGTGACCTACAAAAGTGTGCAACATCAGGGGAGTTACACCCGTTCTACCGACCCTGTAAGAACAGAGAGTTTCTGTGTCAGTGTAGAAGAAACAATCAGGACAAGGTCTTCCCACTAACAGAAAAAGAACTCTCCAGTGAGCTCTGGCTACCCTACTTCCTACCGGTAACAAAACACGAGGTTATTATAGCCGTGGTATTCTGTAGGGCGGAGGTACTTCCATAGACGGACTGCTCAATTGAGGCGGGAAAGCAGCTCCACCTGTGACCCCCAGCCCCGTGCTCATGGGGGACGGAGTAGCCTCCGCTCGTCGCGGGCTGCTGGGGAAGTCTCCTACGTTCCTTCACAATGCGAGCCCTAGAGAATATTACAATTAGGATGGACTCAGACACTGCATTAATATATAATAGCCCGCTAATGAAGCGGACTAATGCGTCTAGCTCTTAGCGAAACAAGACCGCGACATTATGGCGTGCAGTCGCTAAGCAAAAACGTACTACGCTAAGATTAAGACTGTAAGGGCATTGACCTTATTTATATGAATATAACAAGCTGTGTCCATTACATTATTACCATTTGCGCCACCGCCTCTCTACCAGACTCTAGTGTCAGTGGTTTTGCTATGACGAGAGCCTGTTGAACTCGGTCTGGACCAAGATTATAGGCCAATGCTTCGAGATATAAGCCAACAGTATAGGAATATATATCGGAAATAAAAACAGAAATACAAACAGACAACCAAATTGTATGATTTTTTTTTTTAAAGTGAACATCCAAGAAGGTTATCGAACCCGCGAACAGAAAATCTATAGTAAAGATAACAAACTAAAACTCTTTAGAAAATTCATTAAACATTTTTTTATTGGTTCCGTTCCTCAAAAGTAAATTTGAACCCGTTTAGGATCACTTCGCTGTTAGTCTGTCCGTCTTCTTGTCTGTCAAGACCTTTTTCTCAGGAACGCGTTGAGGTTTCAAGTTGAAATTCATACCAGATATTCAGGTTTATATCGTCTTGAAACTTTGCAAAAAAATCAACGTCTAAGTCAATGCAATCATTATATTTTACGGTTTATGTAGCTTAAGTTACGGAACCATCGGTCCGCGAGTCCGAATCGCACTTGACCGACTTTTTTATTCGTATGTACGCAAACGGGCCAAAGTACGACAGTATCTCTTAATACCAGAGAAAAAGAAGTGCGATTTCCTATTAAAGAATACATAATACTATTTCACAGTACATAACCACATACTTTCCGAAAACCCCAATTCCCATCAACACTAATGGATGCTTTCATTGCGAATCCTCTAAAAATCCAAAACCCTCGTTTTCCCCTTATAAAGCAAAAATAATCCTATGAAAAGCTTCAGGAAATGACGTCAGAGGGACCAATAGAGACACTCAAGAACGTGTGTGGGACAATTTAATAATAAGTCCATACTTTACTTTTCTTTCAAGGGAAAATTGTCTTTAAAGTGTCCTTAATTAAATAACGGAATGGAGTGATAATGATATTAGGGTTGGCGCGAATGGGATTAGTGAGTGCAATAAATGTTTTTTAGAGTAGAATTGCTTATTGAAAGAGAATTTCCTTTTTGTGTTATTACTTCGTATATTGTTTTCTTGTGTCGAGATCTTACCAATTTCTTTGCAAGCTGAATATCCATGATCGTACCTGTAAATAAACAAAAAACATATTAGAATTAATTAAATTATAATAACATTTTCGCGTTAGAGGATGCCAAAAGTAAATCTGTTTTCATGCAAATGATATAAAAAGGATCTCGTACTTCGAAGCAAAGGTCACGGATGAAATCTATATCATTGCAAAGATGGTGATAATTCGTCTAGAAACAATACCTCTCGAATACATTTACTTCAAAATATCAATGCTAAAAGAAAAATACTCCAGAAATATATTTTGTCTGTTATTCAAACGCAGTTCCAATAGGATTGGCTAAGCTTTGAACTTTACATTGACAGCCCTATAATTGAATGTGCCCTGATTGGCTAGTTCATATCACGTTCGATGACGCCATATCCGGTCGCGTCACGTGACCAATTTCCGTTCCAATATCCTCTATGTTTCATTTGAAATACGGCCTCCGACCGGATCGTACGCCTTACTTAAATCTAATTTATTAATGGAATTTAATTTAATTATGCAATGAAATGTAAGCTAATTTATGATGTGTGATTTGTGGGTTTTATAGTTCGCTTTATGTTCAGTTATATTTTTATATGCAACCGGAATCGTGTTAAAATGTTTCAACTATCACAAAACTTTGTCTGTGCATGACCTTTATGTTATAATATAAAATTCATGTATTTGGAAAAAAAATTAAGTATCTTTTTTTGTAAATGATAAGTGTGTTCTTCGTGCGTTCAAATCAAATCAAATCAAATCAAATCATTTTTATTCGCATAAGACAGGTACATAGGGTTGGTCAGTAGTTTATATAATATGTGCAGTGCTCTGCTTATTACCTTTGATAGGTGTGCAAATTTTAAAAAGCTAAATTACCATACAATATTAGAATGTCAAAAAGATATTAAATATTACAGTAAAACAATAATAAGTATAGCATAATTAATAATGTCAAGTATAACAATTAATGTCAAAATATATGATTAATATGTATGTCAACAATTAATACCTACGAATAAATATTATTAATTTGACTAAAAAAACTATTACATTTCGCTACATTTATCCTCTAAATATTCATGCAATGAATAATAGCATTTATGGACCAGGAACAGCTGCAACCTTCTTTTAAAGAGATCGTGTTCTAACAGCAAAAAAGGATAACCAGATCACCCGAGGAGGGGCAGATCCAGAGAGATGGCAATGTTTATACAGGTAGTAAGTCCTTGACTGTGTATACATACATAGAAGAAAAGCTACGAGGAAATCGTTTGTCCTGGTTCGGGCATGTAATGCGTAGGGATGAAAGTAATGTCTTAAGGAAGACACTAACTATGGAAGTGGATGGCTACAAGGGGAGAGGGAGGCCTAAAATGAGGTGGATGGACTGTGTGAAAGATGACATGGTTAAGAAGGGAGTGAATGCTGAAATGACTGCAACTAGAGATGAATGGAAAAAGGACACATGTTGCGCCGACCCAAAATAATCTTGGGATAAGGGCAGGAGGATGATGATGACGATGATGTATACATACATACATGTACATATAATCACGTCTTTATCCCTGGAGGCTTAGGCAGAGGTGAATTAACACCCACATTTCACCAATAATTGTATTCGGTCCCACGTAATAGGGGGTGAGCCTATTGCCGTATTCCGGGCACTGTTGTTGACTCGAGCCATGCATCTGAGGCTGAGTCTGGGCTGTATATATCTGTCTGATGTTAAACAGCCCTATCCCTTAGTTGCCTTGTACGACACTGCATGGGAAGAGATGGGGTGGCCCTAATTCTACTCTGCCGGAAACCATGCGGCAACTTGACTGTGTATGACATATGAATTTTACGAACTAAATGTAGGATTCACGAATGAGAACATAGGTACGCCCGTGAACAACCGACAATTCAACTTGAAACAACTCATGCACTGTACTCTTACTAATAAAAGTGACCAGTGAAATTACAGTTGAATTTGGCAAAAGAGCTATGTAAAGTGAAGTTATGTAACTTCTTCCATAACTCAGCAGTTATAGGAGGTAGAACATGATGGTATTCCCGTCCCAATTGAACAATGCGACTGGGGAAGTACCTCCGCCCTACAGAATACCGCGGCCATAATAATATAGTGTTGTGTTCCCGGCGGTGAGTAGGGTAGCCAGAGCTCATTGGAGAGTTGTTATACTGTTCTGTTTGTTTTCTGCACTGACGGCACCGAAACTCTCTGTTCTTATAGGGTCGGCAGCACGAGTGTGACTTCCTTGAAATTGCACACGTCCTAAGGCCACGGTAGTCACATTCCATCAGATGTAAAAAAAACATGTTCTATCATATCTATAGAGAATTCTGGAATCTCTAGTACAAAGCTCCGAATTAAATCACCCATTGTGACAGGGAACCATTAAAAACTTTATTAAGGCCCTCTTATTCGTTGGGTGTCGATAAATTAATTGAATTTCCATCGCCCAACTTTCTTGTTAAGCTGAAGTTTGATAACTTGAACGTAAGTCAAGGAATCTTTTGAATTGAAACGAATTGATTTCTATTGTTGTTTCGTTGGGAATTTGTTCCCTGGGAAGGCCTAATGAGACGTAAGTCCAGATTATATTTGATTATGAATATTTTATGGGAAGAACTTGTTGAATATGAGATCAAAGAATTAATTATTGGGACTTAGACTGGGATATAGACAAGTCTGAATATTTTATACGTATTTTGGAGAAATTTGTTGAATACCTGAGAAGTACCGCGGTAACCTAGTGGTATGGGTAATGGACAGCACAAATATTCATACAGACATACATAACTACATACATACTATCTAAATATATAGACATATACATACAACTACAAACACATACATACATGTTATGTCTGCTAGTACATGGTCATATACAGGGTTCTACTCAATCAAAGAGTACAGCACCTGTTCAGTAGCTTTTGCGTCCATTGGTAAGAAAGAGAGAAGAATTAAAAAAAGCTATGTTGGGTTCAGTAGCTAATAACATAACCAACCGCAAAAAAATAAACACAAAAAAATGCGTATTAGCCGCGTGGTTTCCGGCAGAGTAGAATTTGGACTACCCATCTCTTCCTATGCGGTGTCGCACAAGGCGATTAAGGGATAGGGTTGTTTAACATCAGACAGATATATACAGCCCAGACTCAGTCTCAGATGCATGGCTTGAGTGAACAAGACCCTATTATATTATTCAATGATTGGTGAAACGTGGGTGTTAATTTATCTCTGCCTAACCCTCCGAGGATAAAGGCGTGATTATATGTATTTATCTACAAAAAAACGTCGAAACCTTTCAATTAAGCTTAATAACAACGAAACGAAACCGAAAAAATAATAAAATCGTGATAAATTCATGAATAGAACCCCGGCTAATTATTAGTGTATATAATAATCTTGCCAATTAGCCTGGCAATCGCGTGATAGCGCTAATATTGCAGGCTTATTGTCGCAGTTTATGGCCCACTTAGATAATATTGGCGGCGATTTGCAACGGCCTAGGGAGCAGTGGAAATATTCTACGTATCTATGGAGTATTGGAACTTAATTCGGAATGTTTATTTATATTACTCACTAGCTGTTGCTCGCGGCTCCGCCCGTGTATTAGTCGGTTATCACAATAAAATATAGCTTATGTCCGTTCTAAAAGTCTAATTTACCTCTATACCAAAATATTTAATATATAAAATTCTCGTGTCCCGGTGTTTGTGGTTAAACTCCTCCGAAACGGCTTGACCGATTCTCACGAAATGTTATGTGCATATTGCGTAGGTCTGAGAATCGGACAACATTTTTTCATCCCCCTAAAGGTTAAGGATAGTCTACCCCTAATTTAGATACAATTTTATTTTTGTATGATACAGCATCAGAAAATACATACAACCCTGAATTTTCAATCCTCTACGATCAAGCCCTATTTTTCCATTGCGATTTTTATTTTCCTTCAATTATGATTTTTTTTTCAATAATATACATGGCAAAACAACGGTTGCTGGGTCAGCTAGTAATTTATATAATTCAATATATAATAAAATTCTAAACAATATCAAAATATAATTTTATTTTACTTAAACATTTCTCTCTTTCTTTTGTTTTTAATACACTATCTATTTAAGTTTAGTCAGTAACTACACCATATCTTTTGTTTTATTAACATTACTGTCCATTCCAAGGTTGCCTGGAAGAAATCGCTTCGGCGATAAGGCCGCCCATTGTACATTGAACTATCTACCTACTTGTCCTACTGTAAATCTGTTGGTGTACAAAAAATAATTATCTATCATCTATCTATCATCAAAATCGGTTCAGCGGTTTAGGACTGAAAGCGTAACATACAGACAGACAGAGTTACTTTCGCATGTTTAATATTAGTATGAGTACACGATATTTTACACTGATATTTGGAGCAATTTAGTCCTAGAAAGGAGACCCTGAGAATGCAAATGGAAGGCTGGACGCCCCCTAGCCTGATGGACTGACGACCTGAAAAAGGTGACTGGGATAGGACTGACCGCGGAAGATGGAAGATCGGCAGAAATGGCGCACATTGGAAGAGGCCTATGTCCGGCAAGGGACTTCGATAGGCTAATTGCTTAACACAGCGTTATCTAAACAGTAAAAAGCTTACTATATAGCTTCTTGAGTGTGGATAAACATACATAGATACATTTTTGATAATACTTCTTCTTCTTCATTCTAGTCGGATCAAAAGCTTTCACCTCAATCCGCTTTACCTGTCAATTTGGCTGTATTTCGATATTTGGGTGAAGCAACTGCCGTCTGACCTCCTTAACCCAAAGGCGATATCGAAGCATTGTAGTTACGTAATTTTTAGGGTTCTGTACCTCAAAAGGAACAAACGGAGTCCTTATAGAATCTGTCCATCTGTCTGTCTATCTGTCAAAACCTTTTTTGAATAATGCGTATATGCGTGTATCTATATATATATATAACTCAAAGGCGACTGACTGACTAACTGACTGCTAACTGACCAAACCACTGGACGCATCGAGCTGAAATTTGGCATGCAGGTAGATGTTATGACGTAGGCATCCGCTAAGAAAGGATTTTCAATAATTTTACCCCCAAGGGGATAAAATAGGGGATGAAAAATTTATATGAAACTTTGTCAATTTTAAGCCGATCGGGCTGAGACTTTGCATGCATGAAGCTACTATGACGTAGGCATCCCCTAAGAAAGGATTTTGAGATGCAGGCTAGATAAGATTAGTAACTTTTCAGTTTAAAATATACGAAATTCTGTATGCTAGCGCCATCTAAATTGTTTTATTTTAGTTTTTTTTTATGCTCAATAGCATTGACTCAGCACTAAGCGGTAACCGATATCCACTGACACCGACAGCCTCTGCGGCGTAGGCCTCCCCTAGCCCTTTCCACGCTTCTCTGTCGCGAGTCATTTGCATCCATCTGAATCCACATTTTTGGGTGAATATGTCTCTCCATCTTTTATATGGTCTACTTCTTTTTCTCTTTCTGTCCCTCGGTAGCTATTCTGTTAGGCGTTTAGTCCAGCGATTACTGTTCATTCGACATATGTGTCCTGCCCAGCAGCATTTAAGCACTCTGGTTCTCTTCCGTGCGTCTGTTAGTTTTGTTCTGTTTCTTATACTGCTGTTGCTAACCCTGTCTGAAAGTTTTATCCCTAACATACTTCTCTCCATCCTACGTTGGCAGACAGTAATTCTTTCCTCTTCCGTAATTTTCAGAGATCACGTCTGGCAGCCGTATGTTAAGTATGGTAATACTGCAACTTCTTATACTGTTTTCTTTATATGTATATTAATGTTACTATTTTTCAATTCATTTATCATTCAAAACAATACAACATGTTAAATATTCCGCCGCATACTGTGATAATTTTTTTTTTTAATTTTTTTTCCCACTTGGTTGGCAGACAAGCTCACGGCCCACCTGATGGGAAATGGTTACCGTGGCCTATGGACGTGTGCAACACCAAGGTAATCACAATCGCACTGCCAGCCCTGTAAGCACAAAAGTTTCTGTGCCGTCAGTGTAAAAGATATGTGAGTGACCATGATAGTTTAAATATCTATATTGCGACCTCTGATGCTACGCCACATAAGCATCAATTAACCAACTCTCATAGTTATTAGATTAACCCTAAAACATTTAAGCAACGATCAACTGCAGTAGTTCTTAAATTATTTAGTATCGAGAAATAATTAAGTTTGAAACAACACAGCACCGCTGTATCATCGTCAGCCATCTGTGTCCGATGATTTATCATCTTAATGTAATTACTAGTGCTATATTTAATTTAGTTCGGATGAACAATAATATAATTAAGACAAATAATGGTTTATCAGTAGCAGCAATCACGCACACGACTTAAGAACTGGGAAATATAGTATCAGGACAAATGGTAGTAAGTACACGGGGAAGTACCAAACCTTTTTTTTTATAGAAAACTAGCTGACCCGTCAAACGTTGTTTTGCCATATAATGTTAAGGGTGGACAACCCTTATCATTTAGGGGGATGAAAAATAGATGTTGGCCGATTCTCAGACCTACTCAATATGCTCACAAAATTTCATGAGAATCGGTCAAGCCGTTTCGGAAGAGTTTAAAAACGAACACCGCGACACGAGAATTTTATATATAAGATTTTGTGGGTGAACTAAAGTCAAAGAACTCGCGTCATCGCCACACTACGTCACGGTACGTCCGATAGACGTAATTCGATGGGATATAGAAGTCCATTTGCCTTCTTTAATACAAAGATGCAATGATATAGCTTTTAAATTCTATACGGCCAGTAATACCTATTTCACAAATGTGATGTGAATGGTCACATCAAAATGACATCACATCCTCTGATGGTAAGACATAGGTGAAGTCTTCAGAATCGGCTTCAAGTAGCCGTTTGTGAGAATATTGCAGTCCATAGTCAATTAAGCCCCCCAGAGGGGCCTAGAGAGCCTTAGAGGCCTAGTCCAGCGGTGGACTGCGATGGGCTAGTTAATAAAAAAAATGAAAATAAAAAAATGTTTATTTCTCACCACAAGCCAATAAATGCAAAATATCACACAAAAGGATTACTGTATGCACATTGGGTTGTGGATCGCTGGTGCCTGTGGTAGGTAATAAAAACCTGAATTACAGGTCACCAGATCAGAGTTGATTGATTGATAATCAATTTACCCCATTCTGCTCTTCCATTATTTACTCCTTGGTTGAAGAAGAACAATTTTTGCTGTTACCTTGAAGTTCATTCCATTACTTTGTGTCCTAATAGATTTAGAATGAAATTTGTGACATTCCAGAACCTTGACTTTTTGTCCTAGTGAACCCGCTCTAGCAGGAAAGTAGTACCCTCTCATTTAACGATAGCAACGCCTCAGGCGTTGCA
The DNA here is from genome assembly GCA_963662185.1 of Eilema griseolum. Classification (NCBI taxonomy): domain Eukaryota; kingdom Metazoa; phylum Arthropoda; class Insecta; order Lepidoptera; family Erebidae; genus Eilema; species Eilema griseolum. Next base: position 9,860,711 of record OY759239.1, on the reverse strand, counting down.
ACAAGGCCAGGGTAAGTGCCGTAAAATGGACCTACTTAGGTACAGTAAGATAAACTGTCCTCGGACATTTCAAGTGTGTTGAGTGCCGTAAAATGGGCCTACTTAGGTACAGTAAGATAAACTGTCCTCGGACATTTCAAGTGTGTTGAGTGCCGTAAAATGGGCCTACTTAGGTACAGTAAGATAAACTGTCCTCGGACATTTCAAGTGTGTTGAGTGCCGTAAAATGGGCCTACTTAGGTACAGTAAGATAAACTGTCCTCGGACCTTTCAAGTGTGTTGAGAACTTAATCACCTTGTGTTGTGCCTTAGTGAGGAGTATTACTGAATACTGAGCTTCTGTTTGGGCTCCAATATATGCAGTACATATTAATAAGATTGGAGCAATCCAATAAGGCTTCGTTAGGGCTCTGTGTATAATATATGAAGACAAGCTTAAAACCTTTGAGATTATGAGTTTGGAGGAGAGGAGGAGGATGGGCGCTCCATAGAATGTGTAGTCTAGATAATACGGTTTGTACTCAACTACGGTACACAACAATTGAGCAGTCCGACTGGGGAAGTACCTCTGCCCTACAGAGTACCGCGGCCATAATAACCTCGTGTTGTGTTCCGGGCGGTGAGTAGGGCCGTCAGAGTTCACTGGAAAGTTTTTGTGCTGTCAGTGGGAAGACCAAAAGATTGCCCTACTTTCTTTTGCACTGACGGCACAGAAACTCTGTGCTTACAGGGTTGGCAGCGGGAGTGCGACTCCCTTGGCCCATAGGCCGTGTGCTTGTCTGTCAAACAAGTGGTATATAAAAAAAAACTGGACATCTTCTTTGATAGCTTCAGTACTTTTAAAAAAACATCTTTAATGTAATATTTTGTTTTGTTTATTATTTTTTTCTGTTGAAGATTTAAATATGTCAATGTACCAACCTACAATTTGTATGTTTGCATAATGTATACTGTCTTAACGAAGCTGTTTAACATTTTGAACGTTGTGTACAGATATGATTGGATTTCAGATTTAAAAAGTGTTTTTGAAGATGTTATATTATTTGCATCTGTTATCTGTTTCTGTAACTAATAAAAAAAAGTGTTCGTGAGCTTAATCGTGTAAACAAACTGAACAGCACTGTCGCCTTGTATTATATACAAACTCTATTGTAGTAAAAGCAATAGATATGTGCTGTACACGTAAGAAGTACCGTAGGGTTGCCACCTTTCTAATAGCATCAAACGTTTTATTTATGTACTAGCTGTTGTCCGCGGCTCCACCCAAGCGTGTGTCGGTTATTATTATTGTATTCTGTCAAAATGCATACTTATCAAATTTTCAACTATACTTAACCATAGACAATATTACGTCTAGCTGTCGTTGCAGATGTGTTTTAGTTGTACCACGTTTTATAGTGATTTGTATTATTTTTTTTAGGTTATGTCACGTCATACGTGTACGTGGTCGAACGGGGTGAAAAGATCCTATGCCCATCTCCTGGCTCTAAGCTACATCCCCACCTATTTTCAGCCAAATCGGTACAACCATTCTTGTGTTATAAATACTGTAACTAAGATGACTTTCTTTTATTTATACGAGTTTATAGAGATTAGTCATAGAGGTAGAGGTAAAGAGTTTTATAATTCTCCTATTCATTTAATTCAAATCTATTATGTTTACATCATATATAGACATGTATCTCGTAAGTATTTTTTTATACCACTTAGTTGTCAGCCAAGCACACGGTCCACCTGATGGGAAGCGGTTACTGTGGCCTATGGACGTGTGCAAAACCAGGGGTGTCACACTCGCGCTGCCGACCATGAAGAAACCTTCAGATGCCTTTTGAAGAACCCCATATTGTAGGCGCTTGGGAAAACCGCAGCAGGGAGGTCATAAAAGGTAGGTTGGTTTACCGAATAGGAACTGGTTCAACATGTACCTGAGTAGTAACTCATGCTGATTTTGAATCAGGCGTTTTGTAGCTAACAGACGAAAATATCTTAAAATTTGAGGATAAATCTTAACATTACACAACAGGTCTGCTCATTCTTTGTCTAGAGTAGATGAAGCAGTTTGCATGTGTTGATGAATATTCTATGTCAAAAGTCAAAGTCAAAGTCAAAAATCATTAAGTGCCGATACACTTACAAAACTTCAACAAAAAAGTCACATGAATATCAGTTTAGTAAATGGACCACCGGTTCGAAACGCAGCCCCGACCTGAGAAGACTCCGGCAAAAAACTCAGCGGAAAGAAACTCCGGAAAAAAACATCTGATGTGGAGGATGATACTTCACTGTTCGCATGGACTGGCCATTCATATTATCCAAAGAATACTCTACCAGTAAAAATACCAGCTTAGCAGAAAATAATCCTAGTTCCATGTAGGTAGCAACCCTACAATGACTCCGAAAGCTGATTACATACATGTAGCGAGATTCATTTGAGTAAAGGATTAATTAAATGAAAAGTTCCGTATAAATTACGTATCCGAGTTTATCCTGCAACGATTTCGTGTTAAATTGGTATTTTAATTTGGTCCTTCGAATGGTATACGAAGGACCAAAATTAAAAAGTATACTCATACTACTTTTGATAAGGATTGTGAAGCTGAAATGGTATTGGTATTTGAGGTTTTCCTTACGGACCCGGGGTCTTCTTACTTCACATCTTGGTTTGGTTTATATAACAACATAGGTACATACATACATGCATATAATCACGCTTTTATCCTGGAAGGGATAAGCAGAGGTGAATTAGCAGCCACATTTCACCAATTATTGTATTCGGTCCCATGTAATAGGGGATAAGCCTATTGCCGTGTTCCGGGCACTATTGTTGCTACCAGCCATGCGTCTGAGGCGGAGTCTAGGCTGTATACATCCGTCTGATGTTAAACAATCATAGTGGCTTAATTAGCTTAGACCCTTAGTCGTCTTCTATGACACCGCATGGGAAGAGTTGGGGTGGTTCAAATTCTACTCTGCCGGCAGCCACGCAGCTATATCAACCCCAAGAGAAAACCCTGAGCCAAAGACACGTTAATCAGAAGGTTTACTGCCATGCTTTGAGGTTAGGTCCAAAGATCTTGGTGAGTTTCAACACACTGGAGCATGTAAGGTGATCTATACTAGAACTAGAAGTTCCACGACACGAAACGACCACGAAATTTCCCCTGTAAGGGACTGGTCCCAGGACCAAGTCTCGTCTTGAGCACTCACTTTAGCCGCTGTAACATTTCGTACCTGTAGCGGTGTAGCTGGGAGCTGGGGCAAAGAGGCCAATAGCTTTGTTAGGGCGATTAGACAGATGCTCAAAGAAGTTACTGGTAACTATCGTTCCGGATCGTTCCTGGTACAGAGGCTAGCCTTCGTAATCCTGTGTGGAAATGCAGAAAGTATGACGGACACGTTTGCGCTGGGCGCGATCAGGGGCCGGTTATTCGATTAATATTAATATTGACTTATTATTTAATTAGCACTAAGCCGACATGGACTAAGTTAGTATATTAATTGCTTTACTATTTCATTTAACTATTTAAGCATGGTAATCGGGTCTACTGTCTTGTTAAGGAAAATAAACTTGAACTAAATCTCAAAGCTCCAGTCGTTTTAAATATTAACGTAATAGAAATATGCACCGTTTTCATATTATACTAATTCCAAGATCAAAGAAATTCGGAGCGTCGGAAATTTGGCCCCTTTCAGGCGAGAACTTGCTCGTTTTTTTTTAAACTTCGTTATACTTTATTCCATTTGCGATCAAAGGCAAAAGAATTGCAGGAAATTGTATATTTCAGATTTATATTTTTTTTTGATCCACTTTGTAACCGGTTCAATTTCGTTATAACAAGTTATAACTTACTTTAGATAAACCGGTCAGAAGCTTTTTTTTTATACAACTTAGTTGGCAGACAAGCACACGGCTCACCTGATGGGAAGCGGTTACCGTGGCCTATGGACGTATGCAACACCAGGGGTTTCACATTCGCGCTGCCGACCATGAAGAAACCTTCTGATGCCCCTCTTGAAGAACCCCATATTGTAGGCGCTTGGGAAAACCGCAGCAGGGAGGTCATTCCACAGCTTGAGTGTGCGTAAGATGAAGTTTCTTTCATACAGCACAGTGCGCAGTCTCAGGTCGCAATGTGTGAGGACGAATGCCCTGGCTATGGCGAGAGGTGCGATGATAGAATATAGCTACGGGCATCATGTCAAACAATTCATCAAGTTTATTGTATTTTAAATATTTTGGTTAATTAATTTTATTTTTCGGTTGATTTCTTGTGTTTGTAATACAAAACTTGCTGTTTATGAAAAAAATGTCGCGGTTTCGAGGGATAGGCGATAGGTACGGGTCTCAAAGACTAGTTACGTGAGATAATGAGGTAATTAGCTCACCTATATATACTATCTTTATAGACACAATACGCAATTGTAAAAATTTGCACGTGAGTAATGGTTGGTTAAAAATGAGATTTTTTTTTTTGTGTTCCATACAGTTAGTCTAGTAGTAGTATGTGGATTAATACTAACGGATTAACCCAAATAACATTATCCAACATAAAAACAACAAATAGGTGGGTGAATTTCCGATTTATTTTTATCAGTGACGCGTTGTGACCCAGTTGTGTCAAGTCAGTTTTATCATTGGAGGAAGGACATGACGGTATCTCCCGTCCAAAATTGAGCAGTCCGTCTGGGTAAGTACCTCCGCCCTACAGAATACCCCGGTTATAATAACCTTGTGTTGTGTTCCCGGCGGTGAGTAGGGTAGCCAGAGCTCACTGGAGAGGTTCTGTGCTGTCAGTAGGAAGACCAAAGGCTTAAATTGACCCCACTGACTGGTGGGGGCGTGAAATGTTGGCGTGGTGGTCAGGGAGACCCGGTGAAACGGTTATCCGCTGGCCGCCCGCAGGCTGTACGGTTCCCGAACCTGGGGATTACTTAATCTCCGCCCCAGGAGGCTGAACCAGCAGCCTGTGTAAAGTTCCCGGTGCTGTAGCCATGCCGGAGGAGGAGACCGGAGTGGACCTGGCTTCAGTATCTGGGAGGGGACCGGGGGCCCTTCCGCCCATCGCGCCAGCCAGTCACACAACCCCAACTTGTCTGTGGGGTAGGACGCCTTGCTTTGTCTTCTACACTGGAGGCACAGAATCTCTTTTTACCTTCTCCCCCCCCTCCCCCCATCTCAAACATGAAAACCAGAAAAGGCAAGAGAACCGTTACCACAGCGGCACCATCATCCACAGTGAATGTGGATTTCTGCAACATCAGGGGCCTACACTCCAACCTTAACGCGGTCCATCTCCACTTGGAGACCGCGCAGCCTACCTTGCTTTTTCTGACGGAGACGCAAATATCATGCCCGGCCGATACAGCCTACCTAATGTACCCCGGGTACAAACTCGAGCATAGCTTTATGAGTCGCGCCGGGGTATGCTTGTACGTCCGGGATGATATTTGCTGCCGCCGTCTCCATGGTCTTGAGGATAGGGACCTGTCAACTTTATGGGTACGCATAGATCACGGTGGCCACACCCGTATCTATGCGTGCCTTTACAGGTCCCATAGCGGTGACCTGGGCACGGCTCAATTGTTTCAGCATCTGCAGCGGTCAGCGGACAGCGTAATTGAGCAGTACCCCACTGCGGAATTAGTATTCTTGGGGGACTTCAACGCCCACCACGTGGAGTGGCTGGGGTCTCCTAGGACTGATTTTGCGGGAAGGGCTGCTCACGACTTCGCTCTAACTTATGGGCTCTCTCAACTGGTGCATTCTATCACTAGAACACCAGAAATTGAGACCCACAGAAGCTCTATACTGGACCTTCTGCTGACTACGCGCCCGGATGAATACTCCATAAGGGTGGAAGCACCTCTCGGTAATTCGGACCACAGCCTCGTCCGGGCGCAAGTGACACTCGCGCGGCCTGAACCACCGCGGCCACCTCAGTGGCGGCATGTGTGGCACTACAAGTCGGCAGACTGGGATGGACTGCGAGAATTCTTCGCGTCGTACCCGTGGAGGCAGCTTTGCTTCTCTTCTGATGATCCAAGCTCCTGTGCAACAGCAGTCGCTGACGCGATTCTAGTGGGTATGGAATGTTACATCCCCAACCGCTGGGTCGCGACAGGAGCGAGCAAACGCCCGTGGTTTAATAGGCCCTGCAGGGAAGCTAGAGACCGCAAGCAATCTGCATACAGGGCTTGGACCACGGCTCTTGCCAATAAGGATCCGAACATCGCTGAAGTGAAGCGGAAGTTGAATGCTGCCTCAAGGTCCAGTAAAAAGGCAACGTCTAGTGCGAAGTTTGAGTTCATCGGCAGAATTGGCGAGCGGCTTGCGCGCTACCCATCTGGCAGTCGTGCATTTTGGTCGCTTGCTAAAGCTGCTGAGGGAAACTTCTGCCAGTCTTGCCTTCCGCCGCTGCAAAAATCCGACGGTAGTCTGGCCCATGGCGCTAAGGAGAAGGCCAATCTTTTGGGTAATCTCTTTGCGTCAAACTCGACTATGAACGACGGGAACGCCGAACCACCCATCATCCCCAGCTGTGGTGCTTCGATGACCGAAATTAAAATCACACAACGGGTGGTCCGGCGCGAGCTTAAGTCCCTAGATGTTCGGAAGTCGAGTGGGCCGGACGGTATACCGGCGATGGTGCTTAAGCACTGTGCCCCCGAGCTGTGCCCTGTACTTACACGCCTTTTCGCACTCTCATACTCCGCGAGGCAGGTCCCGGCCTCGTGGAAGACTGCGTTCGTGCACCCTGTACCTAAGAAAGGTGACAGGACAGATCCGACCAATTACAGGCCTATCGCTATAACCTCCCTTCTCTCGAAGGTTATGGAGCGTGTTATTAATACACAGCTCCTGAGGTACCTTGAAGGAAACGATCTACTGAGCGACCGACAGTACGGTTTTCGCCACCGTCGCTCTACCGGTGACCTTCTTGTGTATCTCACAAACCGGTGGGCGCAAGCCATCGAGAGTCGCGGTGAGGCACTAGCGGTCAGCCTCGATGTAGCGAAGGCCTTCGATCGGGTCTGGCACAAAGGTCTTCTTACGAAGTTGCCATATTATGGACTCCCCGAGGGATTGTGCGAATGGATCTCCAGCTTTTTGTCCAACAGAAGCATCCAAGCCGTCGTCGACGGCAGCTGCTCGGACCGCATGAACATAAACGCTGGTGTCCCACAAGGCTCCGTGTTGTCTCCGACGCTGTTTCTGCTGCATATCAATGACATGCTGTCTGATGGCTCCATTCATTGTTATGCGGACGACAGTACCGGGGACACGTGTTACACGGGCCGTGCAAACATCCCTCAGTCCGAGGTGGAGAAGAGTCGCGAACAACTTGTGTCTGAAATCGAGACTACTCTCTCTGGAGTGTCCGATTGGGGACGACTAAACCTGGTCCAATTCAACCCCACTAAGACACAAGTATGTGTATTCACCGCTAAGAAAACCCCATTCATTGTAGCGCCGCAATTCCTGGGCACACCGCTTACCATCTCCCCGAGTATCGGGATCCTTGGTGTCGATATCTCCAGTGACGTCCAATACCGAAGTCATTTGCAGGACAAGGTTAAGTTGGCATCAAGAAAGCTCGGAGTGCTCAACAGGGCAAAGCGGTATTTCACTGCGGGGCAGCAACTCCTTCTTTATAAAGCACAGGTCCGGCCTCACATGGAGTACTGCTGTCACCTTTTTGCTGGAGCGCCTGCATACCAGCTTGACCCCTTCGACTCGTTGCAGAGACGGGCATTGAGGCTGGTTGACAATCCCATACTCACAGGTAGAGTGGAACCTCTTAGCCTTAGGAGGGATTTTGCCTCACTGTGTGTGTTCTACCGCCTATACAATGGTTTGTGCTCAGATGAATTGTTTGACATGATGCCCGTAGCTACATTCTATCATCGCACCTCTCGCCATAGGCAGGGAATTCATCCCCACACATTGCGACCTGAGACGGTACGCACTGTGCGGTATGAAAGAAACTTCATCCCACGCACACTCAAGCTGTGGAATGACCTCCCTGCTGCGGTTTTCCCAAGCGCCTACAATATGGGGTTCTTCAAGAGGGGCATCAGAAGGTTTCTTCATGGTCGGCAGCGCGAGTGTGACACCCCTGGTGTTGCATACGTCCATAGGCCACGGTAACCGCTTCCCATCAGGTGGGCCGTGTGCTTGTCTGCCAACTAAGTGGTATAAAAAAAAAAAAAAAAAAAAAAGTCAGCTTATGCGTGGCAATGCGACAGACGAATAATAGGACAGTAAAAATTAATGTACCTGTTAAAAACGTGAGATTCATTCGTGTACGAAGAATAGAGTACTTTATGCTGTTTAATTACCGACTACGAGCTGACGTATTTTTCTCTTTATTACACATTTTACGTAACTATGATATTTGGATATAAATATCATATTTGGAAGGTTTCTATTTAGTATGTGTAGTTTTCTAAATGTACGAATAATTTATAATTTGACTGTGAACCCAAATGTCACTGAATAACTATTAACTTATATTATATAAAAAGGTCATTTTAGCTTCAGTTTAACATCAGACAGATTATACAGCCCAGACTCAGCCTCAGATGCATGGCTTGAGTCAACAATAGTGCCCGTAATATGACCGAATTCAATGATTGGGTCACCATGTAGATGTTAATTTACCTCTGCCTAACCCTCCGGGGATATAGCGTGATTATAATATGTAAGTATGAATGTCAATTCAGCTGAAAATGTCATGTAGATACCTAAGGACAGTCTCGCTCAGAATTTGCTAAATACTAATTTATAAGAGATTTCATTTCATTATTTCAAAAATCCAAAAAAATAGACTATGAAAACTTATCAAACTTTTTACAGCTTGTTAATAAAATTGGTAAGAAATTCTTTTCATTTCTGAAGTACATAACAAACTTTTGTATTTTAATAAGTAGTTCCAGTAACCAAAATTACTAGAAAATATACATAAGCCCTCCAGCTAAGTTAAATTACTTGTATTAGAATTGGCTTCACGTCGCCATTGGTAGTAGGTATTCAAGTTTCGATAACACAAAAAAATAAATTCACAAAACGATACGCACACCTTATCATAAAATCCGGATAAAACATCAAACGCAAGATGCAAAGCTTAACCGGTAACCGGGTAAGCCGGGCAAGTCGAACCGGGTCGTCGGCGTGCCTCGCATAACATTAGCGATACAAGGATTAAAGCCTTAGTGAAGGCTCCGCGGCATTGTTCGTGCTATATTATTTGTCAGCGGGAACGTTACCGTGTGTTTCTGAGCCGGAATTATTCGAATCAGCGTTGGGGGGTTAAGGGTAATAATGATAATGGTTTTGAGGTTAAATGAGTTTTGTGGGAATGAGGGGTTAAATAAGAATTGATAAATAAAATTATATAGGCAGGTATTTTATTATTATGTCGTAAGTCATAATTCGAATTACTGTTACACTGTTCTTCTTCTTTTTAGCGTTTATCACAGTCGCATCCGGCTGACCTCCACAACCCAGAACGATAGCTCAAATTAATGTATTTCAATTGTGAAGCCGGTGCTTTGTTAGTTTCATTTACGTCATACTAGTGACCCACTAGTATAACAAAAACCAAATCAACATTAACGTATCACTGCGCTTGTAAACACTAACGGGACTACACAAAATATTTCGAAAGTCACTACTGATTGACAACAGAGATAAATGCTCTGCCGCTAATACGAGCTAAACGCTAATAAATCAATACCGTCGAGCGGGTCATTACGGATCCGGATCAAAGCCCGGATATACCGCGTTCGTGCTCCGCGGATCGAACGTTGATAAAACGTGAAATTACGCGGCAAATTTTCAGCTATTGGAGCGGATATTTTTTCTGCGGTTTAAGGTAACTTTGATATGAGGCGGTAGAAGAAAAAAGTAACACTCATAACGGGAATTAAATCAATGTATTTATTAATTTAACACTTATGTACGTCAAATACTTCATTCTACAATTGCAGGTCCTATTAAACAGTGTATAAAAAGCATCTGACGAGGCAGGAGCAAGATTATTGTGTAATTGTAGGCTTTTATTATAGTATTATAGTTGAGACTTTTGGCTGGCCATCAAGCGATGTGAAATCATATTTGAGTGCCATTAAAAAAAAGGTAATATGATTAGAGTTTCGGTATGAAAGAATTTGTAATAACACTCCAAATACCGCGGTAGCCTAGTGGTATGGGTAATGGACTGCTGAGACGAGGTCTCGGGTTCGATCCCAGGTTTTACCATGGCACACACCAATGACTTTTCGATGCTTTTCGAAGTTATGTGTGTATGTATCGCAGGTTTATAAGTGCCCGGTTAATGGCAATAGGCTCGCCACCTATTACATTGGGACTTAAACATAAACTGGCGAAATGTGGGTGCTAGCACCTCTGCCTACCTCGTCGGGGATATAGGCGTGAGTTTATGTTATGTTATGTTATGTTAGTTATGTATCTTATTACGTCTGAATCTTTTCAGCAGAGTATGTCCGGCGTGACGTACCTATTCTGCTTAATACTAAACATAATGTAGGTAAGTAATACAGTACAGCGTATAGTTTTAGAAGTACAACGAAGGTACTGACCTATACAAATTATCTCTGCGTGGAGAAAAAGGACGCATGTATAGCAAGACTGTTGCGTAAACGTAAAAAATCTAATTCAAGCCCGCAGACCATAACCGAACGTACTGACCGTGAAAATGAGACTAGTTTCGTATTACTTTTTACGGACACAGCTGAAATATACGCAAGTAAATAAAGGCGAAAATCGCGTACCAAACTTTGGAGTCATATTATCTTAATATATGTTGTGTTTTATCTCTTGTATTGCGGTTAGTGTTTCAGGAAGTGTTTGTGACGTACAGACACTTTATCATCACACTAGGTGCATTGACAGAGATTAAACCTCAAGCCTTTTTACCGTAGTTTCTTCTTATATATAGGACTTTTTTTTATACAACTTAGGTGGCAGACAAGCACACGGCCCACCTGATGGAAAGTGGTTACCATGACCTATGAACGTTTGTAACACCAGTGGAGTCACATCCGTGCTGCCGACCCTGTAAGAACAGAGATTTTGTGCCGTCAGTGTAGAGGACAAGCCTTTGGTTATCCCACTGACAGCACAAAAACTCTCCAGTGAACTCTCGCTACCCTACTCACCGCCGGGAACACAACACGAAGTTATTATAACCGCGGTATTCTGTAGGGCGGAGGTAGTTAACCAGTCGGACTGCTCAATTGGGTGGAAATACCGCCGTGTCCTACCTCCTCAAAAACCTTATCCTTAACCTCGCCTGCTTGTAATATGAAAGCAGTTCCAAGAAAGAGGGTCACCATTACGCCCACTAAGAATATAAATATATATAATGGGGTTCTCAGCTTGACGACCTCATCAGATAGATGCCTTTTCATACAGTACTTAATGGATCCGCGTATGTTGGAGAGATGGATACACGTATGCTGGTATAAAAATACACATAAACATAACATAAACTCACGCCTTTATCCCCGAAGGGGTTTATGTTTAGGTCCCAATGTAATAGGTGGCAAGCCTATTGCCATTAACCGGGCACTTATAAACCTGCGATAAATACACACATAACTTCGAAAAGCATCGAAAAGTCATTGGTGTGTGACATGGTAAAACCTGGGATCGAACTCGAGACCTCGTCTCAGCAGTCCATTACCCATACCACTAACAATAACAGGGTGCACCATATAGTAGACATAAGTTTTCAAGCACACATCCTTCCCATCCAACCTTTCCATGGTTAGATTATATTTAGGTATATACGGAAACGACTGCCGTCTGACTCAACCATCAAATGAAAACCTCTACCTGAGCCACGACAGTCAGTGAGTACTGACTTGCAGGTAAACTGCTATATTCTATCATCGCACCTCTCGCCATAGGCGGGGAATTCATCCTCACACATTACGACCTGAGACGGTGCGCGTTGTGCGGTATGAAAGAAACTAAATCCCACGCACACTCAACGTATGGAATGACTTCTCTGCTGCGGTTTTCCCAAGCACCTATAATATGGGGTTCTTCAAGAGGGGCTCAGAAGATTTCTTCATGGTCGAAGGCGCGAGTGTAACACCCCTGGTGTTGCATATGTCCATAGGCCACGGAAACCACTTCCTATCTGGTGGGCCGTGTGCTTGTATGCCACCTAAGTGGTATAAATAATAATAATAATAATTTCTTTATTCACATATAAGTACAGGTACAAAGCAATAAGACATAAAATAATATATTATGAGTTGTACAGAGGCATAAAAACAATTTTTCGAATTTCACCCATGGCACCAACCACGACCAGGCCGATCCGAGCGGACCCTCGCGCTCCTCACAATCGAGTTCTTTGCATCTAGTACGATAATTCGCCATTTTAAGGACAGACCAACCCCAAAATGAGTCACGCTCGTATCTTGGGAGTTGGTGGCTCACCGTTCTAAAAGTCATTTGTAAAAAAAACTAGGCGGAGTCCCTAAAACCTCGCTGGGACCCGGACCAGGCTTGGTTGAAGAATAAGTTTGTGTAAGTTTACTTTTCTTTTATCTTTCGATTACTCACTATACACACGAAGCATACATATTATTAATCCCATCAAAAATATCTTTTACAAACATATGAAAGGGCCTTAATTGCGATATGTAAATGTTATACATAATAACGCAAGGCGGGCCGCCACTCGGTGGAAAGTAGGCCAAACTGAGGCCAAAGTCCTGGGTTCGGTTCGCTGTTTGGTTATCTTTGGGGCTCAACATGTATCAATCAATGTTGTGCCCTGAGGGATCCGTTGAGGTTTCTCAGAAATAAGATAATGCTTATTTTGTTTATGCTATGGTAAAAAGTGATTTTTTATTTCAGTGAAGAGAGAAATACGTATAGGACGCTTGGATTGTCGTTTTAAAAATTGGTGTATGGAATCACAGTAACAGAGCTATCCTTTGCAAAAGGACTCTACTCAAAGCCTCTGAAGCTAAATTCTTTACGCTTTCCTACACAGGACAACACGTGCAGGTCTTAGATGTCACCCGCACACGGTGCAGAACATCCGATCAAGAACCAAGCGGTTCGGTGACTCTTTCCTCTGTCGCACCATTAAGGCCTGAAATTCATTACCAGCTCACGTGTTTCCTTCTTCCTACAGTCCCGGGTCCAATAAGCGGGGCGTGAAAAAGCATATGATGAGGCCGTCAAGCTGAGTGTCACCATTGTCACACGGTATGTGTCAGTAATGGTGACCCTCTTTTCTGAGACTTTGCCTTCAGCTTACCATCAGGCAAGGTGAAGTCTAATTGACGTGTTCTATATATAAAAAAATATAAGGAGGAGAAGCAAGTTGACCCCGGGACCCGGGTCCTGAAGACTTTAGTGAGCCCTAAAACACCCAGTTTGGGTTTAGAATTCTAGATAGTGCTGTGTAAAAATGTACTAGAATATTTCATTAAATATATTTACATATATTTTTTTTATTCTATTTTCATTCCTAAAGAAATAATGTTAATATTCGACATTAATTCAAAATATCAAATTAATTAAGCACCCAAGTGCGACAAGGTTATCAAACATCTCTGTATCCGGTCAAAATGGCGGATCAAAATAAGCGCGTCACGTTCTAATTTATTAAACAAATGATTAATAGTACCAATTAATTAACATCTTGAATTATATCAGAATAATTCATCATAATTTAAAGGGTGGAAGAATTGAGATTAACCCTATATCTTCACCTTGCCCGGATTTAACCGGGTGCGGATCGACGTGCGACGAATACATTAGCGGCTGTTTCCGTTTCCGGGGCGCGTTTTATCCGGATATCCGCGCACATGATTATCCGCGTTTTCTGGTTACTCCGTAATTTGATCGCGTAAGGATTTTAATCTGTGTGATTGATCAATGGCTTCGATTCGCTTTTATACAGATGTTATTTTGGAGAATACGTTTTCATTGTTTGTTTTTGTGTGAATTTTTAACTCAATATATACAAAATGAAACTTAGTCTTCTATGTGTATTAAAGCCACTCAAAGCTCACAGTCCCGGGTCCTTTAAACGAGGTGTGAAAAAGCATCTGATGTGGCCGTCAAGCTAAAGCCCACCCAATGGTGTTGCTTGCTTCAAAATAAAAAATTAAGTGTAAAACTAAAACCCGACTACTGAAAAAACTGGTTCGAAAAAGTATTAAACAAGAAATATATCAAGAAGAGCTGTGGTCGTATGCCACTTTTCTCTAGATATTATTCTTAATTAATACTTTATTAAAAAAGATTATACATATTAAGTATACAGAACAATATATGCACAAAACTAGGCCACAATGATTAGAAAAGTAAATAGCAGCTATGTTTTCGTTTCACGCTCGTCTCCCTGAGGGGTAGGCCTTACATGCCTCGCGACCTTCTACTGTAAATAGAATATGCAAACTAGTCAAGTCTCTCAACGTAAACTATGCCGGAATGTTATTTCTGAACAAGAGAAGTACCTGCGCACTTACGAGAAAATGGCTTTAAAATTCCAGTTGCGAAGATTGTTTTTAAGTTAATATCTGCTTTATGCAATCCAGTGATTAAAACATACCGCAGAGACGGCAGTCATCTGACCCTTCAACCAGGAGAGCCCGTTTCATTGAATTTCTCAATGGGGCTCTGAGAACATGGTCGAGTTCAATGCCAAGAAGACGCAGGCTTGTGCGTTCACAGCAAAGGTATCTTCTTTCCTTCCCCTTCCCACGCTTCAGAGCACGCCACTTCCACTGCAGGACAATCTCAATATCCTAGGCATGGATATTCGCTGCAAACTGAATAACAGAAATTACATCGAGAGCATCATCAAAACAGCCTCGCGGAAACTCGGACTCCTAAACAAAGTGAGACGTTTTTTCACGCCGGAGCAGCGGTGTCTTCTCTATAAGACACAAATTCGCTCCTGCGTGGAATACTGCTCGCATCTCTGGGATGGCTCCGCGAAATACCTACTAGATGCTCTCGACAGGTTGCAGCGACGCGCGGTCCGAATTATTGGGAACCCTGAGGTCACGAACACCCTCGAGCCTTTGCAGATGCGTAGAGATATTGCTTCCTTGGCTGTATTTTACCGTCTCTACCACGGTGAGTGTTCTGACGAGCTCTTCCAACTAATCCCACCATCTCCTTTCCTACATAGGACAACACGTGCAGGCCTTAGATGTCACCCTCACACTGTGCAGAATATACGAGCAAGAACCAAGCGGTTCGGAGACTCTTTTCTTTGCCGCACCACCAAGACCTGGAATTCATTACCAGCACACGTGTTTCCTTCTTCCTACAGTCCCGGGGCCTTCAAGCGGGGCGTGAAAATGCATCTGATGAGGCCGCCAAGCTGAGTACCACCATTGTAGCACTTAGTGTCTGTAATGGTGACCCTCTTTCCTGAGACTTTGCCTTTAGCTTACCATCAGGCGAGGTGAGGTCAAATTGGCGTGTCCTATATAAAAAAAAAAAATATCATAATTGCATTAGTCCCGGTCATTTCCAAGGCTATCGCTTCGAAATTCGAGAACGGCTAAAAATTATGACGCGGCTTGCTTTTTCGGATATATTGGGAGCAACAGCCGTCTGCTCTTCCAGGCTGAGTTATTGTTAGTGGTCACTGATAAAGTTGGTTAGGTCGTTCATATAAACCTTTAGTTCTAACGACTATTGTCAGTCGATACCAACTTTTAACGTGCCCGGTAGCGCTCTGATCAAACACCACGAAGCAGTCACCACATCACACACTAAGCGGGAATCGAACCGCCGATCTCTGACATAGCAATCGAACATTGCTGCTACACCATTCACTGTATATTAGTATGTTTACATTTTATTAACAGGATTGGCAGCAAAAGTTTTCACTTATTGTTATACTCTTTAGCTTAGCTTAGCGGTTAAGGAGCCGACTCCTTGCGATCGAGAGATACCGAGTTCAAATCCTGGCCATTACACTGCCGACGTGAACCCACTCCTAACACAAGCAATGTAGCTTAGCTGGAGGGGTTAGAGGGAATATTAGTAATTACGGTTCCAATATTCTTAAAAAAAAGGCTGTTTCGAAGGAACTTGTACTTATAATACGAGTTTTGATTGATGTACAGAAATAATGGTCATAACTTTACAGTTTCGGTGGTAACATTAAGACTTTTACATAAAGAGTAGGGAAGCGGACCCCAGACTACAAAGTGTAAGCTTGGATTTAACCCGGCCTATCATTATGTCTGTCTGTTTAACTCAACTAATATCTGAAATGGCTCCGTCGACTTTGACGAGAGTTTCATTGACAGATAGCTGACTTTATTTTATTTTATTTTAAATATATGCTTCCACGCCATAAACTTCACATCCAGACCAAGTTACAAACTACCTGTCCGAAATATATTCATAAAAGAAGTATCAAAATTAGTTGTCAGTATAACTTTGTCAAATAATAAACCCACAGATTAACATTACAGACGGGCCACTCGGCTTGATTTGCATCTGGGCCGCATTCGACCACGCTCTGTCATTTGCGGGTAGACCTCTTAGACCGTGAAGCGGACCGTAAAGCCCTGCACGTTAGTTGCTGCAATTTTGGATGCTCTGCTATTTAATATACATGTATACGTTTGAGTTGAATAGTAATTGCAGTATTATTATTCTAGGACATTTTACAAAGAAGATGGCCCTGGGTCGAGATATATGCCACCCACTCTGGCTCCGTCTGGGGGCTACTGAGGGGATTGCCGCACTATAACAAAGGATATTTCAAATATTCGAAAAGCAGGCCTCGAAACCTCAGATACAACGAGCGACTCAACACTAGATTAATGTGCAGTCCACTTAGAGCACCCATCCGAATAGCATCTAGACTAGTCCACGTAGGACACCTATAAAAAAATTTGGTAGGTGTTATACATACATAGAAATGTTTTCAAATCGATTAAGATATAGAAAAAATGGAATTGGTTCAGGCGAGATTCAAACCCGCGATATTTCTCCTTACAGGGGGATCACTATGACCACTAAGCCACAGAACCTTCGCCCGAAACCATCCAAATTCTTCTAAACATATATCCGTCTTACGGGGACGGTTAAGAGCCATCTACCGACATTTGTACGAATTATCGGAATTAATAGATAATAAAAGGAATGATGTAGCATCATTTATAAACATTTATTTTTGATGACTCCGCTCAAAGTATTGAATGAAGTTTTAAAGTATTTTGTATATCCGTTTAACGGCGATGTCAGATTGTCAACGAAGAACACCTACGGTCAGAGGGTAAGTGAAAGAAAGAAAAAGAAAAAGAAAGAAAAAGCATTTATTTAAGAACACACAACGTACAGAGAGTCAGACAAATATATAAACATAATAAGGTAACATAATAAGGATACACTCACTGCACATCGTGCGCACTCAAATGGGCCACCATCTCAGCATGAATGCCTCGCACACCTGGGTTTGAAATACGCTGGTTTTCAGATGGCGCCGCTAGTGGCAAAACGGGTCAAAAATGGCGTCACAAAAAAGAAAGAAAGAAATGTTGACGTTCGTCCTAATTACCACAACCATAATACCAAAAATTTCGCAACAAACCAAGTGCTGGCTATTTAAGAACTAACATATATGTTGTAAGTAATGTCTGAATTTAGAATCACGTTATTTGGTTGCGGTAATATGGAAAGCTTCATATAATCTCGTCCTTTTTTCATTAGAATGTGCAGATACTACGCGATGATTTTCGCTTCAACTTTCATGATTGATTTCGTACATGCTCGCCGATTAAAGGTATTTTTCAACAGGCCTTAGAAGGCTCGGCCTAATTGACCTACGTGTACTATACTAGGTCGTCACTTAAAGAGTTGCTCCTACACTCTCAAAATGTAATACACAAAGATGTAGTATATTCCAAACGATAATAATATAAGCCCCAACACTCACTTCAGTCAACAATTTCTAAATGAACGCTGTACACGTCTGTACCGTAATACCTATTCATAATTCTCTATCAATATCCATATTCTATAGACACCCTCGAGCACATTCCCATGCGAAATCAGCGTATAAGCACAAACACAAGTGCTCTCACTGTCAATACAGTCACGTACAGTCTGCGTTACGCGTGTTATCGGAGTATCGGCAAATACATAATATATGTTATGAGGTGCTATTTTACTTAGTATGTATTTACGTGTATTTTCAAATTTAGATCGAAGGTCGCAGGTAAGAACGGCGTGTTTACGAAATATGATGCTTATTTTCCCCTATGGTTAGAGTGTATTTGGGCGCTTTAAGGGTGTATAGGGCCCCACTTGGTATTTTTTTTATTCTGCTTAGGTGGCAGACAAGCTCACGGCCCACCTGAGGCAGTAGTAACCGTGGTCTATGGACGTGTGCAAAACCAAGGGAGTCACACTCGCGCTGCCAACCTTGTGAGTATAGAGTTTCGGTGCCGTCAGCATGAAAGACAAAGCCGGACAAGCTTTTGGTCTTAACACTGACAGCACAAAAACTCTCCAGTGAGCTCTGGCTACCTTACTCACCGACGGGAACACAATATGAGGTTATTATGGCGGCGGTATTCTGTATTTCGGAGTCTAGGTCAATTTCGCCTGCAATGTTGGTCGACGAATGAGACTCTGCTGCAAACTTTTCTCAAAAGTTTTAAGTCAAAGCCAAAAACTAACCCAAGTAATGGAGTTGTATTAGAATGGATACCTGGTTCCAAAAATGCAAAAGAGAAAAAGTACATATTTTTATGTATTTTCTTATTTCTTATTTCTTATTTATTTATTCAGTAACAATTTACACTGTGTTTGAACATACATAATATTATTATAATAATTCATTTCAAGTCTATCAAAAATTTACAATAATTGTTTAATTATTGTAAATTTTTGATAGACATAGATAAGGAACTATAAAAAAGACAAAATCAATTAACTTGGTAAGTAATTATAAAAATAAATTAGTACACAAAGTCAGATTTATACAATACATGTCAATTTTTATTCACGTCAAGTCATACATTACTCATGTCAATAATATAAATTTCAGAAGCCAAGTCCAAATACCAAATAATATACCAAAATTAAATCAAAATAAAATAAAACAAAATGTCAAATATAATAAAATTGACAAAAAAATAAAAAATTACCTACAATTCCTCGATTGAATAGTAGCACCCTTTCAATAGGAACACTTTTAACTCCCTATGGAACTCTTTTTCATATAGAAGACCTTTCAACTCTAATGGTAGCTTATTAAACAACCTGGTAGAATTGTACATCGTGCTATGTTTGACGATGTTCAAATGAGGACGAACTATACTTTGGAAATCCATCCTGCGCGTGCTCTCTCTGATCTTTCTTTCTTCTTCGGTTCTTGAGCTATCATTATAAATTCTGTGTTAAATCAGAAACTAAAGATACATACATAATCACGCCTTTATCCCTGGAGGGTTAGGCAGAGGTGAATTAACACCCACATTTCATCAATCATTTGAATTCGGTCCCACGTAATAGGGGGTGAGCCTATAGCCGTCTTCCAGGCACTATTGTTGACTCAAGCCATGCATCTGAGGCTGAGTCTGGACTGTATGTATCTGTCTGATATTTGATATATTGCTAATATTTGAAACCGCTGGTAGACTATATTTTATGTTTTAAATTAAAAAACGACCAATGCATTTTTTTAAGTTTAGAACGTATTCCACTAGTCTGTTTGATGTTAAACAGCGTTATTCCACTCTGCTTCTTGTACGACACCGCATGGGAAGAGTCCAAATTCTACTTTGCCGGGAACCACGCAGCTCACTAAACTAAAGACATGAAGCGGCAAACTAAAGATACGAAGCCATAAAACTATTAAATAGGAATATTGTAATTTTATACACAGATTGTCTCTCTCTCACTAGCAATCTAGTGAGGAAATGATTCTAACAAAACCCTAAACCAAACATCCGCAAGGGAGACTTAAGTATCTGAGCACTAAGTAACTAGCGACCTTAACGGCAAGATAGACATGACAAGGGAATGTCACGAGTCACGAGTCTTGTTGGAGGTCTGATGTAATGTCAGCACGCAGATAAACGTAAGGAGCAAGTTAAAATAACGCTTTTCGCAACTAGAATTTGTGATCTAAAGTTAGTTAAGCCTTTTCAACGGCTAAGTTTAGCTTGCTGAGCTAATAGAATAAGTAGCTCAGCACTCCTATTTCGGGAGTTCAGCATTAAGCGGAACGTGATAAAATATCTTTCATACATATTCTATGTTCTGCATCCCAGTTTGGCATCAGCATCAGGCGGAGTACAGTATATTTGATGACCTAAAACGGGTGTTGCATATCCGAGATCATGTATCGATATATCAGATAGGTATTCGATGAATATATAAACATGATAATTATCCAGTTACTAAGTGTTAATATGATAATAACAGTTCCAATAATTTTAACATAACATAACATAACGTAACGTAACGTAACGTAACGTAACGTAACGTAACGTAACGTAACATAACATAACAGAACATAAACTCACGCCTATATCCCCAAAGGGGTAGGTAGAGGTGCTAGCACCCACATTTCGCCAGTTTATGTTTTTAGGTCCCAATGTAAAACAAATAGATGGCGAGCCTATTGCCATTAACCGGGCACTTGTAAACCTGCGATAAATACACACATCACTTCGAAAAGCATCGAAAGGTCATTGGTGTCAGCAGTCCATTACCCATATCACTAGGCTAATTTTAAGACCTGTAAATATATTGAATGAAATTTTAAAGCATTTAGTATGCTAACTATTCAAATCGATTATGATAAAGAAAAAATTGGATCGGTTCAGGCGGGATTCGAACCCGAAATCTTTCCCTTACAGGGGGAACGCTCTGACCACTAAGCCACAGAACCTTCGCCCGAGACCATCGAAATTCTTCTATACATATATATATATCCGTCTAACAGCGACAGTGGGAGCCATCTACCGATATTCGTACGAACTATCCCGCCTGAACCGTTCCAATTTTTTAATATCTTAATCGTCCTGTACATATATCCTATAAAATATATCCTCTCAGTGATTTACTTAAAAACCTACATCCTTTACGTTCGAAAGTTATAGCGACCCCCAAGGTGCGCTTTTCAGCGAATGGCGAAGCAGTGGCTAGAGCTCCTAACTCAACCGATTTATTGTGTTCTGGCGCATCATTCTACTTGACAATGAGTTTCAAACGCAGTCGTAACGATATTAGACGGTGAATTTCCATTGGTTAAATCATTAAATCGCGTAAAATTAAACCAACTTAAATACGTCAATTAAAGGTTATTTCTAATCAGGCATGAAAGACCTGCCACCTGGATTCCAAATCCAGTAGCCAACTTGGAATTCTTTAAACCGTCTGCGGACCCAAGTTGGTCGCTGCAGAGAAAATATGGCAAAATGGGGCTTTATCGACCGGTCGCAAGAGTCCTGCGACTGCGGGGCCCAGTCTCAGTCCATGTTGCATTTGCTTTCCTGCTCGGTGTGCCCCTTCACTTGCACTACCAACGACCTATGTAGAGCAACGGAGATCGCTGTTGCTGTGGCCAAGTTCTGGGTCAATAAAATTTTAATACCAGATCATTATATGTCAGACCTAGCCATTTATTCGAAGATGAAGAAGAAAATGAAAATACTCAATCAGTTTTTAAGTAGTATTTTAATGTCAACCCTATTCCATTACAACAAAGCTTAAAATAAAATAAATAGTATGCAAAAATGCGCTATAGTAATATCGTACTGCTCCATACTATCTTCAGGCTTATATAAATGGAATAAGGTTTATATTTGGGACAGACAGGATGGGGAAGGCAGAGGATGAGATAAAATGGCGCACATTGGTAGAGGCATATTTTCAGCAGTGGATTGTGGTGGGTTAATGAATTGATTGATATTTAAGTACCACTTAAAAAGTTCGATCATTTTTCACATGGTCTGAAATGACCCTCATGCGAACGCGTGTGGTAATGTTACGTTTGGTCAAGCCCAACAAGTACCCTGAACGTTTAAAACTACAATATTTAACTCGGAAACATTTTACTGCCCCATTGGAGGTAGGTAAAAGAGTTTCGTATGGTAAATAAGATGGTGCAAAGGGATTGCAGCAAAAGTGAAGTTGGTGAGAATTGAATGGGATTTACTGTTTGAGTTATTTTGGTAGGTTTCAGCTGAACTGCCCATCTAGATAAGTGGCAATACGTTTGGAGATTAAATAGATTAATTAATGTATAATATACACGGAAATTATAGAAATAAAAAAATATATATATAAAAAAGAATATATATCTAAATAATCCTGCAGGTTCAGGCGTCAAAGAATTCCTCGCCATCGATGTCAACCGGGAAGGTGGCCAGAAGGCTAGCGGCATTGCCACGTTGAATGGCAATACCAATTCTTTGCGCAAAGAATAAACCAGCCCTCTGATCACGGGTAGCGTCAATTAAACGTTTAGAAATGTCTCTAAACAAAAGACGGGCACTTGGACCCCATGATCCCAACGTCTCGACCCCGAACGGCTCAAAATTATTATGTAAATAATTGTTTATGAATAAATGATATAGTTGTGTATGCATGAATATGTATATTAAAATATGCATTAATGTATGGGATTGACTATTTATATTGTTGATTGATGGCACTTAGTGGAATTTGATGTTTTTTTTTTCATATCAATAGAGTTAACATAAACATTGTCTTATGATTAGTAATGGCAAGATATTATTAGGTATAAAAGCTTTTTATTAATTTATTTAGTATTATAAATAAATAGTAAAGTTTGTTTAAAAGGTTGACGACCGCTGCTTTATAGTATCGTGAGTATCAAGACTAGGATTGGACTAGAATAGGATTGACATACATTGAGGACTGTCAAACGTCAAAATACGTGTTAGTTCCATAAAGTCATCATTTTATTCTACAATACGACGGGAAACGAATTTTTACTTTTTATGCGACTGACCAGAAACGTGGTGTAATATTTTCTTGGGCCCCCACCTGGGACCTGGGGCTAATCCAACATCTACTATATATACCTATGTAAGAAGGGGCATGCAGAGGTATATTAACACCCACATTATACCAATCGTGGTCATCGGTGAAGTTACAGAGTTTTATTCCTCAAACTGTGGTAAATCTCAACTCAATATAAGATTAAAGGACAAAAAATGTATTTAAGTATGTTTAACCGCAGTCTAGAACCCATTACATTAGCTAGTTAAGTTATGCTTATTTTGGATCAAGATAGCTTTGTGTTAAATTATATAGTATTATTAATAAATAGTAAAGCTTGTTAAAAAGGTTGACGACCGCTGCCTTATAGTATCGAGAGTATCAAGACTAGTTGGTCGGTGTACCCAGCGTATTTATTATAGCAATCTGTGGGAGAGCCCAACGTGCTATAGTGGACGTTTATGGGCTATTGACAATTTATTGACAGACTGTCGCGTTCACAGCGACGCATTAATTCAACGCCTATATTTTAATCATCACGTTATTCACCTTTAATTTTGTATAGTATATACAACAACATAACAACATAAAGTCACGCCTATATCCCCGAAGAGGTAGGCAGAGGTGCTAGCACCCACATTGAGCCCGTTTATGTTTAGGTCCCAATGTAATAGGTGACGAGCCTATTTCCACTAACTTCGAAAAACATCGAGAAGTCATTGGTGTGTGTCATGGTAAAACCTGGGATCGAACCCGTATAGTATATAAGTAAGTATAAAGGATAGGAAAAAATTGCAGCATTTCTTACCAATCGGAGATGTAGGAAGAAATATTCCCGCTTCTCTTACCAATCGGAATTATGATTGGAGGTCTGGGAATAACCCAAAATATTTGTCTCAATGAACTTTTGTTGATGCAGGCACTTCAAAAGAAATATTCCAATTTGAAATTCAAACATGTATTACACTCACAGATTTTCGAATTACACTATTTCATAGCAGCCAACAGTTGGCACAGATAACAGAGATTGGTACCGATTCTGCTGCTGTGAAACTCACAAAACTAGACCCTCCTGGTCTTCTCAAAACGACGTAAAGTACTAAGAATTAGCACATTAAAATTCACTGCTAATATTCATGAACGTCGCAAGACAGCCTCTGTAGCGTGGCGGTAGTGAATGCGGCCGCTACGCAGGAGGCGCGGGTTCGATCCCCGCTCAATGCAAATATTTGTATTTGCATGAATATGGGTATTTGTATTATTCTGGGGGTCCTTTGGAGTCCACGTTAAGCCATACGAATGTCTATGGCAGTTGTTGCGAGTAGTTGAAGCCCTCAAAAACTTCCGACTAGTGTCTACAGAATTTCGATACCGCCAATTAGTTGTGGATGTCAGACGGCAGTCGCTTCATTAAAAATATCGAAGTTCAAACGCATCTTGGTTAGATTAGAAAGGCGACTTCAACTGAGTTGGGAAAGGCTCAGAGAATTATGATGATGAATTAGACACAATTAGACTGGTAAAAGAAGCGGACTCGACTCCGAGATAAATGTCTCAGGTGTGACTAGGACTCATAAGATTTCGGGATTTCTCGCGATTAATCATGTCGCCAGCCTTAACATTCATTCGATGAACGACCTCCGCCCCCCATGAGCGCCGGCCTGGGGGTGACAGGTGGAGCCGCCTGTCACCCTGGCAGAAGCAGGCCGCGGCAGTAGCGCACCTGGCGCCCCTCCCCGTTTCCGGGGACGAGTTGGGGACTCTGTAGTCCCCACACCCGAGAAGAGGGCCAGATCGTTAGAGATGGCCCTGGGTCGGCCGGGGTGCGAGGGATATGCCTGTCAACCTCACCTTCGGCAACCAAAACGACCCACAGGCGGCGTGCGTTTTAGTCGGTTCGAGTCCGACATAACCTCCTCCACCGGCTCCGTGGGGATTTTGATTGACATGAATTCACACCGCGATAGTTTAAAGATAATGACTAGGACTAAAGATGATGGGTTTAGTAATTCCTGCTAGTATGTTGGCAGAAGTATTCAAATGACGATCAGTTAGCATGACATAAACACTAGTTATCAATGCGTTTAAATTGTCGCTATCAAATACTCGGTTTGGATGCTATCCAAATTGTAAACGGGAACATAAATGCTGTAAAGCTACGAATATATAGTACTGACATTATTAGGATGTAGTCCAATTGGAAAATATATATTGCTAGTAGTTTATACTTAAAAATAACATAGCATAAACTCACGCCTATATCCCCGAAGGGGTAGGCAGAGGTGCTAGCATCCACATTTCGCCAGTTTATGTTTAGGTCCCAATGTAAAAGGTGGCGAGCCTATTGCCATTAACCGGGCACTTATAAACCTGCGATAAACACACACATAACTTCGGAAAGCATCGAAAAGTCATTGATGTGTGCCATGGTAAAACCTGGGATCGAACCCGAGACCTCGTCTCAGCAATCCATTACCCATATTACTAGGCTACCGCGGTTATTCAAAAATAATTATAATCAAAGTTTGTATTGAATTAGACACTTTATACTTTTCAACTGTATTTTATTTTTCACCTGACCGGTTTCGCCTCACGTCATTCTCAAAGGTTTGTATTAACGGTTAATAAAATACTTAGTGAATAAAATACAGTCGAAAAGTACAAAGTGTCTTATTCAATATGGGTAGTAGGTTCCATCAAACAGTATTAAATTTAAGTGTGTTTTTGTTGTTTGTATGTACAGTAAAAAATTTATTTGATACCATATTGGACTATTCAAAGCTTAAAGTGATGAGGGGTGCCTGTAATCAAATTCCTGTCAGCTTTCCAATGGCTCGCATGGTGATGCGATGATAAACTGACATGATATCGTGACAAAGTATATCAAGGGAAGTTATTTACATCAGATTCTCTTTTAAAAGAATTTTATTTTCGTCATTAGAAGCATGGAAATCAAATATAGTTAATTTTATGTGTCATTCAATGACTCAAGAAGTCTAGAATTCTTCTTTCCTGATAGATTAACCGCAGAAATATAAGAATACCTTAAACAAAATAACCTATCCGAAGTCTCTTCAATAACTTAAACAAACAAAACTTAATATCCAAGCTAGCCAGTCTTCCCCACTTTCAGTGGACAAATGCATTCTTGACCCAACCCACCACGCAAATAGGGAAACTTCCCAACTACGTAACTATTTAATAAGAACGGAACATTTCGAGTTGTGCCAGTAGTTTGGTTCATATATTTTTTCCCTTATAACTGCAATCTCGCGTGCTCTGCTCACATTAATCGGGTTTAACGCCAACCGCGCATTTTGACTCGATTTATACATCCCCTCAAAGAACTGCATTGCAGGGCGGTATATTATACAATTTTAGTACGCCCGGAAGCCGGTAGTATCTAAATACACACCGAAAATGAGCACTAAACACAATGCTGTAATGTTAACCAACTAGTATTAACATAAGTCACTTGACTTATGTTAATACTAGTTGGTTAACATTACCACAGGCCCGATTCGGTAAGTCACATAAGTCTTTAGTAAGCCTTCAAGAGGGGCGTTAACGCCCTTGGTTTGCATACGTTCATAGTCCACGGTAACCACTTCTCATCAGGTGGGCCACTTGCTTGTCTACCACCTAAGTGTTATAAAAAAAACGTCACGTTTTCAGGAGGCGTGTTTTGTATTCGTGTGGAAAGAAATACGTAAAAATCAAAAACAAAATTAAATCTTCAGAATTACTAATAACTCGATACGGTTTTAATTAGTTTTGTTTACAATTTGAGATTTTGTACACACAAAATAAATATAACATACTAGCTGACCCACCCCAGCTTCGCCCGGTGTATATTTTGAAGCTTCATATCCCTTTGTATGTTTTAGTCTTCAAAATATGTATGAAAAATTACCGGATTTGTTAACATTTATTATCAATGCTCCGCTCCCTTAAGTAGTAGCGTGATGATATATAGCCTAAAACCTTCCTCGATAAATGGACTACTCAACCCTTGAAAGAATCATTCAAATCGGACCAGTAGTTCCAGAGATTAGCGTGTTCAAACAAACAAACAAACAAACAAACTCTGCAGCTTTATAATATTAAGTATAGATATTGGACTTGGAAAATTGTAAAATTGATACTGCTTATTTGTATAAAGAAATTTCTCCCAGCAGACCGGCGAGAGGAGATTGTGAAGAACAAGAAAGATGTGTAAATATGTGTATGATAACGGGAGAGAACGGGAGAGAGACTCTTTTCTTTGCCGCACCACCAAGACCTGGAATTCATTACCAGCACACGTGTTTCCTTCTTCCTACAGTCCCGGGGCCTTTAAGCGGGGCGTGAAAAAGCATCTGATGAGGCTGGCGGCCTCATCAGATGCTTTTTCACGCCCCGCTCTTTTCTGAGACTTTGCTTTTAGCTTACCATCAGGCGAGGTGAGGTCAAGTTGGTGAGTCCTATATATAAAAAAAAACTTTTTGAATAAAATGTTATAAGTTTTCGTTAGTTTTTAAATGCTTCTTTTTATAAACGTAATTTTAAAGAATCGCGCCCCAGAATAGATAAACATCTTAGATAATGTTTCATTGAAGGTTTCATGAGTCGTTTATTTTTACATTCCATTTTTGTTGCCTGTTAATGAAATTTTGAAGCAATTTGTATGCGAACTATTTCTACATAATACATTTTGAAAGAGGTGAAATTCAAGACCGAAATAAATATTATAGAGCAGTATATTTTTTCTTTTAATAAGTTATGCGTTGTGTTCCCGGCGGTGATTAGGGTGGCCAGAGCTCACTGGAGAGTTTTTGTGCTATCAGTGGGAAGACCAAAAGCTTGTCCTGCTTTGTCTTTTACACTGACGGCACAGAAAATCTTGAGCTTACAGGGTTGGCAGCGCGATTGTGATTCCCTTGGTGTTGCACACGTCCATAGGCCACAGTAACCATTTTCCATCAGGTGGGCCGTGTGCTTGTCTACCAAGCAAGTTGTAAAAAAAAGTATTATAATCATTACCAGTATCCCCGTTAATATTTTGAGCAAAGCTAAATTGCCTGAATTAAGAGTGTGACAAAGTCTGTACCGTAATGGCCAAAAATCGATCCCAGAAACCCTTCTTCTTAATCAAATTAATAAAGATATTATCCAGAACAAATTGGCAGGTAATGGAGTATTGAATGGGATTGTCATAGGTTGAAGTAGCTTGAGCCTGTGTCAGTTATATGCCTGGAGTCTCTACTAACTCATTTGATGTAGAATTAAAACCATGAATTGGTATTGCTATGCTACGAAACTATGAAATAAACATATGAGATTATATATTTAAAAAGCGCCTGGTAGGTGCTATCTGTATTTCTGACTAACAAAGTAGTATTAAGTGAAAACTATTCTCACAATTAACAACTCGTAATGGCCATTTACCGAGTCCTTTCAAACAAAATCTATGACGCAACTAAGCAAAGTAAATAATGTTTAATACTACACTCAACTTCAGCACGAAGCTTAACTTCAAGTTTCAAAGTGGCTCTGAAGCGTTGTCTTAAGTTTTTACAACCTTCGAGTTTAAAGCCTTCGTTAGTCTTTAAATAAAAATGGGTTTAAGGCCGCTTTCCACTAGAGATGTCTTGTGTAGCTATGTTGAGAGGTGTGAAAGTGATGCTACTAAACTATGTGACCATTTCTTTCAATGTTTCGTGTGTAGGCTCTGGATTGTCTGGTTGCAAGGAACAAAAAATACCCGATCATTTAGACCATATACTTTATAGATACAGCCTTTCTATAAAAAGGCATCGCAAAAAACCGGCGTGAGTAAGCTAATGTCAATTTTTATCTTTAAACTGTCAATGTATGCGTATGTCATTGAATGTAGATTTTTTTTATACCACTTAGTTGGCAGACAAGCACACGGCCCACCTGATGGGGAGCGGTGACCGTGGCCTATAGACGTATGCAACACCAGGGGTGTCACACTCGCGCTGCCGACCATGAAGAAACCTTCTGATGCCCCTCTTGAAGAACCCCATATTGTAGGCGCTTGGGAAAACCGCAGCAGGGAGGTCATTCCACAGCTTGAGTGTGCGTGGGATGAAGTTTCTTTCGTACCGCACAGTGCGCACTGTCTCAGGTCGCAATGTGTGAGGATGAATTCCCTGCCTATAGCGAGAGGTGCGATGGTAGAATGTAGCTACGGGCATCATGTCAAACAATTCACCTGAGCACAAACCATTGTATAGGCGGTAGAACACACACAGTGAGGCAAAATCCCTCCTAAGGCTAAGAGGTTATCCACACTACCTGTGAGTATAGGATTGTCAACCAGCCTTTCACTGAGTCGAAGAGATCAAGCTGGTATGCAGGTGCTCCAGCAAAAAGGTGATAGCAGTACTGATAAGTATATATCAACTTGTACAGAAGTAGTTGCTATTTTTTTCGCTGCGTTCTAAGGACACTTGCAGCGTCTAGGTATATAATTTTTTATATAAATAGCCTAAGCCCAATCACTAATTTTAGTAGCCTTTTATAGTTGTCATACCAATGATAGGTACTGCAAAAATACGCTCTATACCTATACAAATAGGTGTCTATATTAATTAGCACATTGATCTAGTTTCGGTGTTCCATTCCAAATTAATTCCCACCTATTACAGGTACCATGACACAATTTTTGTTCTCAGTTTGTCTAGACCTTGACGGTGAAAACTTGTCAGTAGAAAGTAATGACTACCACGTAGTATACACGGAACTCATTGGTACGATGAAACCTATCGGAACTGGATATTCGACTGCCCACGTTTGATCTCTCGCCTCTTGTCTGAGTATATTATTGGTGGATACCAAACTCATCCATAGCAACGTAGCATAGTGTACATCTTTAGTGGACAAGCAGCCTAATTTCACCCGCTCCGCGTCCACGTCAAAGTCTCTTTAACAATTAAAAAGTTATTTTATGACAGTTTGCAACAAAATTGATTACGTGATTATGTTTCGTTGGTAGAGTGACGTACACGCGGCTTGCTTATAAAAGACTTTAGGCTTTGGCAAGTTGTCATCACTCAAAAATTCTATTATCAATTCGGGCAGTTGAGATGGGTTCAATGAATGGCTGTAAAATTAATTTCTAAGCCTCAGAGAAAAGGGCAGGCATAAAAAACATGTATTATTACTAATATCCAATACTTATGTTATAAATGTGAAAGTTTTAGAAGAGGAATATCAAATTCTTTTACTAAAGAGTTTTTGTGCTGTCAGTAGGAAGATCAAAGGCTTGCCTTGATTTTGTGTTCTGCACTGAGGGCACATTAAATCTCTGTTCTTACAGGGTCGGCAGCACGGATGTGACTCCACTGGTGTTACACAAGCTCATAGGTCACGGTAACCACTTTCTATCAGGCGGGTCGTGTGCTTGTCTGC
This sequence comes from Eilema griseolum, assembly GCA_963662185.1. Classification (NCBI taxonomy): domain Eukaryota; kingdom Metazoa; phylum Arthropoda; class Insecta; order Lepidoptera; family Erebidae; genus Eilema; species Eilema griseolum. The sequence goes on along the minus strand of OY759239.1, from coordinate 9,830,284 downwards.
CACCTAAGTTGTTTAATTTTTATATAGAACACGTCAATTAGTCTTCGCCTTGCCTGATGGTAGGGTGAAGGCAAAGTCTCAGAAAAGAGGGTCACCATTACTTACACATACCATGTGACAATGGTGACACTCTGCTTGACGGCCTCATCATATGCTTTTTCACGCCCCGCTTAAAAGACGCGGGACTGTAGGAAGAAGGAAACACGTGAGCTGGTAATGAATTCCAGGCCTTAATGGTGCGACAGAGGAAAGAGTCACCGAACCGCTTGGTTCTTGATCGGATGTTCTGCACCGTGTGCGGGTGACATCTAAGACCTGCACGTGTTGTCCTGTGTAGGAAAGGAGAGGATGGAACTAATTGGAAGAGGTCATCAGAACACTCACCATGGTACAGACATGGTATCTTCTTCTTATGACTAGTTTTTTTCCTGGTATAAGTTCCCTGTAGGTTGCAGATATGACATATTAATATCAGACAGGTGTAGCCGCGAGCAACGGCTAGCCGAGCTTGTCTATTTTATCTAGAATATTTTTACTTTATACAACCTAATTTATGCAGACATATTTAAGGACAGAATCATATTAAGAATCATAACTGGCCGTTGTCTGCCTACCCACAAGGAAGAAAATATATGTACAAATAGACCGTTTCAAAAGTTTAAATTTAAATATTTAACTCTTATTGACAACATAAAAACAGATTGGTCCCATCCATCAAAAATAAACATCGTTACATCAGTATTCTTTAAAAATTCACCCCACAACCGTAAAATGCGCCAGGTGACGTTTGAAATAACAGCCGTTTCACAAACAAATGAATAAATAAAGGACTTTTCGAATTGAGGCCAAATCTTTGGCGTAACGAGTTGAGAAAACAAATAAGGGCCTGTTTCATGAACTCATTATGTTAGTGATAAATAATAAGCGGGTACAATCACGTTCAGAAGTCGTCGTACTCCGCCTGTTGTAAAAACTTATTATGGTTACCGATAAATAATAAAGCGGGTTGGTTTGGTACAATCGCTCTCAGGTCTATTGAAATGCAGACTCGATTCTTGATCTAAACAATACTCAAATGTCAAAATGATTACGAATTCAATATAAAGAGGGTTCTCGTAGGTAATTTTTTTTTCAACATTAATCTTCGATCTAATGTTAAAAACGATCGCGATGTCATTTATTCTTGAAAATTGTGTTTCGAAAAAGCAGTTTTTGATATCAATTGTCATTTATTTTGAGATAGAAAAATAGATTTCTATTAGGTGAATTGGTCTTCAGAAATCAGCCATCTTTAACGATATTCCGCCTATTGCAAAAAAATATTAGGCACGCATGTTAACGACTCGCGACGAACGAAGGCCGCTCGGGCGTCAGAGGTCGCAGAATGACCTCCGTCCCCCATAAGCGCGGGCCTGGGGGTGACGGGTGGAACCCCATGACATCCTCAAGCAAGCCGCTGCAGAGGCGCGCATCGCGCGCCACCCATACCTGGCGACTAGATGGAGACTCCGTGGCCCACACACATGAAGAGGGTCACTCGAAAGGGGTAGACACTGCTCAGGGTGCGAGGGATATCCCTCCGACAACTTCACCTTCGGCACGTAAACAATCCGTCTGAAGGTCATACCTCAGACGGCGTGCGTTTTAGTCGGTGTCAGTTTTATATAACCTTCCCCACAGGCTCCTGCGAGGGAGGTATGTGTGGGTTTTTTCGCACAATAAAAGAAGGTATGTTACCAATAAATAACAAAGCGGGTTGGTGTACAGTCACCGTCAAAAGTCATCATTCGGGAGCCTTTTCTCGACTCACATGAGATCGGCTGAGTCTCAACTACGAAACGACCGAACTTTGATAGTTTTTGTCAATCATCATTCCGTATCAAGATTTGGATCTCAGACCCTTAAGTGAAAACTTTGGGCGCAACCTGGAAATCACTATGAGTGTGATAATGATGACATTACACAGTGTAACGTTAATCAATAAGCACCTTTAAAAGTTACACAAATTTATATACTGAACACGAAACATTTCACAACAAACCAATACAAATATTGTAGATAGCGGGAATCGGACCGGTGACCTCTGATACAACAGTCGTATGCTCTATCGCTACGCCACGGAACCAATGTTTTTCAGGTTTCAATTATTTTTCACTACAATTTCTCGCGAAAAGAAGTACGATTTACAAAAAAAAATAATTAATCATATCAACGCGGTAACGAGTACTCAATTGCACAATATTAATTATTAATTCATAAAGTAGTAATAGCTTTTGTGAATTAATATTTTAATTGAATATTTCAAATTGAAAACGTTGAAAAGCTGATAACGTTCAATATTTATGTTAATATCATAAATTTTGAATGGATTCAGTTGGATTACAATTAGTTTTTTTTATATAGGACACGCCAACTTGACTTCACCTCGCCTCATTGTACCTAAGCTAAAGGCAAAGTCTCAGGAAAGAGGGTCACCATTACAGACACTAAGTAATGTTACAGTGGTGGCACTCAGCTTGGCGGCCTCATCAGATTCTTTTTCACGCCCCGCTTAAAGGACCCGGGACTTGAGAGTCAATTCTGTAGGGGGTAATGCATAATAGTTTGAATGATTTCACACCTACTTGATGGTAAATACTGGTATCTATAAAAACTCTTCACTCAATGTGCCAAGGCATAATATTATGTTCATTATTTTATGTTCCGCGATCAAAACACACATAATTGAAAAGTAACATACTGCTGAGTTCACAGTCTTTTCATCATTGTCATCTGAAAATTTATGCAAAATTTCCCGCCTTTTCATACAGTTACGTTACAGTACTGCTATTAATTTTTAATTTCTCTTTTATGACTCTTTTTAATGGCGTCCGCATTTTATTTTAATTTTTATGAAATCCGGATCTTGTTTGTTATAATTTTGGGATAAAAGTTGAGAGGGCAAATGGATCCTGGGCTGTAAAAGTGCTTCCGAAAAATGTACTTTTAATGACGTGGGTCATACATTTAAAGATGTTGAGAAGGTGTTTATTATCCTAGTATAATCTGTTATTATAAAATGGTAGATACAGAACTACTATGATTTGAAATTCGAATATAGGAATACGAGCATTAGTGTCACAGAAAATAAAGCTGTAAGTATATATATAAGTGTCAGCTTGTCCATCTTCAATTTATCGCAGTCCACTGCTGGATATAGCCCTCTCCCAATGTTGAGAGGCGTTGGTCTACTGTTGCGTGATGCACGCTGGCCAGACGGGTTAGTACAGGGTTTTATTTCGAGTTTTTCTTCTCTCACCGTGTTATCGTGAATGTATTTTTCCATTAGTCGCCTCTTACGACACCCTTCAGATGAGATAGGGTCTGCTTATATCGTTACGATAACAGCTTTTTAATGAATGCATATTTATGAATGTATAGGTACATATAACAATTTTTGTTATAGTTATCATGTCTGTGTTGCTATCTGTTTGCATTCGATAATATTCGAAGTGCCTAGTCGGATTTTGATGAGGTGAGGGTTCCACGAAAAGACTACTTATTTCAATGTAAAATTGTGGACAACATCGTTGTTAACCTACATGTACGTTACCTATAAATAAATTTCACTTAATTCTATTCAAACCTAATATTGAACAAAACTAAAGTTTAAATTGTTTAACTCTAACAAATATTTCTATACAGGGTGTTTGTAACGTTGAATGCGAGCTAACGCGTCGGGTATATTAAACGGGGGATAGTTATACTGCAAGCATAGAAGATAGCTCTTTTATTAAAAACTAAACAATTCATTGAAATATTTTTGTTAATTAATTTTCTAAGTAAGGTAAATAAATGTTATGAAAACTTTAAATAAGGTAACATTATTTTTTTATGTAGGACACGTCAACTTGACTTCACCTCGCCTGATGGTAAGCTAAAGGCAAAGTCTCAGGAAAGAGGGTCACTATTACAGACACTAAATAATGTTATAATGGTGGCCTCAACTTGGCGACCTCATCAGATGCTTTTTCACGCTCCGCTTAACGGACCCCTGACAGTAGAAAGAAGGAATGAATAAATGAATATTGCACACAGCAATCAACACAAATAAAATTTCAAGTTCACAATAGTAAAACGGGCGGTCTTATCGCGGACTGCGATCTTTATCAGACAACCTTAAATGTTCAAACTAAAGAAAAAAAATACATACACTCGAATTGCGACTGCCCTTGAGACAATTTGTATAAAATACCACTATTCAAAATCGCTATTTTATAACTGTACTTCAAAAACGGTGAATACACCAGACAGAAGACAGACGCTACGAATCTATAAAAAAAAACCTAGCCTTCAGCACTTTTCGACACTGTGATATTTTTTATCCTTTTTCATATGTGCGAACGTTTTATAGTTTCGATGCACAAGGCTTGGAAATGAAGGATTTATCAGTAAAAAGTGGATTGCTCAGATTTTTGCACAACAATATTTCGTCGCACCACTGTCAATATTAAATAAATAATTTAAAAAGTAACAACTAGTGGATACACGTTCGAAACTTAAAAATAATTATGCATTAGTTGTTTTTTTTTAAATTTAATACATAAAATATATTCAGCCAGCTGTTTCAAATATTAGCAATATGACAAACATCAGACAGATATTTACAGCCCAGACTCAGCCTCATTTGCATGACTCGAGTTAACAATAGTGCCCGGAAGACGTCAATAGGCTCACCGCCTATTACGTGGGACCGAATTCAATGATTGGTGAAATATGGATGTTAATTCACCTCTGCCTAACCCTCCGGGAATGAGGGTGTGATTATATGTATGTATGTCAAACAGCAAAGTGAAATATTGAGCAAGTCAAATAGTTTTCTTGATTTAAATTGTATTATTGTCCGAACTAAAGATGTGTATATAAAATGAGAGTAACCAGTCAACAGAAAAATCAATTTGAGTACTTTGTTCGTCAAGATTGTTCTGATGCTGACTGTACTTACTGTACCTGTACTACCAATAAAGTACTATTTAAATATTACAAACTGGCATTTATTTTTTTAACAAACGAATTCGAAAAGTCTGTAGTATACAATAAAAATAAAATTAAAGTTGTACAAACTTTAATTTACAAAACACATAAATGATCATAACATTTATTTATATTTATAAGATTGTTATGTTTTGTACTGAAGAGAGAATCGCATGTGTCGCACACAAGCTCCAGTAGCTTTAGAGGCACATTAAGTCTATTTTTTTTTTGTTAAATATGTATTCCGATAGTAAAATAAAAAAAAATAAAAAAAATAGTAAACAACAACATTGCTACACCAATAAAACCTACAACTATAGCAAAAACAATACAGTTTTACTACAATTTAGAGCATCGAACATAGCTACTGTTGTTTATAGAATGTAAGTTGGCGTGTTCTATCAACCTCGGCTCCAGATCTAAGCAACTTAAGGCTAAGTTAAACACAAACAAGGTCTGCGCTCGCGTAATTAATAAACGCGTAATTTATCCACCGTTTAATTAATTCAGCGTAGTTAGCCCGTCACTACAGAGAGATGGTTAATTTTGACTAACGGTTTACGTAAGACTAGATGTTTAATTGTAGTATTTGTCTACAAATAATATAATTAAGTACGTACATTAAATTCATCATTCATAGCGCTGTATTGATTTATTGATTTTCTAAAACTATTAATTAAAACAATAAATACTATAGTATAAAAATACTAATCTCATTACTAGCTGCAAAGTAAATATGGGATTTGTTCAAATAAACAAAACAGCAAACTAAAAGTGCATGCTTTTAAAAGTACTATCGTCTACATTCTGGTCAATGAGTAGTTCCGAGCAATGGTGTCAAAATTAATGTATTGTCATCTTGATTGGTGTTGACATAAAGACGTAAATTCTTGAAGGGGTAGGCAGAGGTCTATCACACCCACATTGTTGCTGTTGAGGAGATTAAAAGTAACCAAAACGTAGCATCGGGAACCAACTCGAGAACCCAAACGGGAAGAGCATGGTTGCTGAATAGTAACAGAAATACAAAATAAAACCCATAAAACATATCACGATACAATCTGTTAATACATATTTATTTAATTTCAACACGTAATATTCGTGTAAACTTTCAACAAAATCATGCAAAAATGGTAGCGTAAAATGTTTTCAACTTTTTATAAATCACAATTTAGCACATAAAACTTTCCCGCAAACGTTCACCGAAAAACATGCGAGTATAAGTATAATATTTAAATGTGCTGAAACAAAAAACAACCTGAAAACGTGCACTTGACATAAGTTTCCTTACCTTACGAAGCATTTCTTCGAGCGAATCCATGTCGACGGAGGCAGGCTCGCCGCCCGCGCTACCGCTTACTCCGTTATTATTATTCGTCATAGGTGAGCCGCACCCCACCGTACTACAACACGGGACATGTGAATTACACTTAGGTAGACCGCCACTTTATAGTCGATATTTCGTTTTCACTTTTTAAAATTCGCAGCATATAGTCCGCACTTTTTTTAATTTATATTTGAGTAAATAAGATTACACTAGGATTGAATCACACTGGTTTCAAGACTAGAATATGTTTTGGGAAGACAGTATTTTTCTGCAAAAAAAATATTTTGTTGATATAAGCAGAAGATACTACTAATATTCTATGGCTGATAAACCGCGGTAGCCTAGTGGTATGGGTAATGGATGGCTGAGACTAGGTCTTGGGTTCGATCCTAGGTTTTACCATTGCACACACCAATGACTTTTCGATGCTTTTCGAAGTTATGTGTGTATTTATCGTAGGTTTAAAAGTGCCCGGTTAATGGCAATAGGCTCGCCACCTATTACATTGGGATCTAAACATAAACTGGCGAAATGTGGCTGCTAGTACATCTGCCTACCCCTTCGGGGATATAGGCATGAGTTTATGTTGTTATTAGTATGTTAGCATGTACTAAGTACATAGTATATATGTGGATTATGTGCCAAACTTAATAACTTCTCTGAAATAGGCTTTTCAATATAATTTCTCATTATGATCTTTCACATATCTCGAATATGACATATGCGTGTAAATGTTCCTGATATAAGTAGGTCTAACACTTTACAAATTTTTTTTTATAAACTCACGCCTATATCCCCGAAGGGGTTGGCAGAGGTGCTAGCACCCATATTTCGCCAGTTTAGGTTTAGGTACAAATGTAATAGGTGGCGAGCCTATTGCCATTAACCGGGCACTTTATAAACGCGTATATAAAAATAACAAATACAATTGTAATATAAATGCTCTCTCTATACCGCATGGAATCGAAAGACATAGTTAAATATTAATCTTAATTCATACACTTCTGTCTATCCCCTCAAGTGTAATAACAATTAACTTTAATTCCTCAAATTAAAAACAAACATTATTCAATCAATTAATCACGTCTAACAGACTCCAAAATCTCATCATCTTTCACAATGCGCACATTTGATAACGCATTCATGGTCCTTCGAGCCAAAAAACGGGAGTTTAATTCCGGCCCTGTATAAACAGTGATAGCAAGGGAGACAAGGGAGACAACGCCAGGGGACATACAATATGTGACTACGCATACGCTTAACATTGGAGTCACCCTCCAGAGGTTCTCGTAGTGAAAATTAAATAATAATTAGACTCAGATAGGGGATTTAGAATTTAGTTTTGATGTGAAGTTAGCAGTAATAGAGAATTAATTCGATTTTCAAACTCGACTTTTTTTATTTGATGATATTATTATTTTTATTTTACGAACTTCGTGGTGGTAGAGCGTTTTACTGATAGGTACATTAGAGGTCGCGATTTCATTGCCCGCACAGTACAAATATTTGTATTCATGAGTATGCAGTATGAGATCTGAGTGATATATTTTTTTTTATACAACTTAGGTAGTAGACAAGCACACGGCCCACCTGATGGAAAGCGGTTACCGTGACCTATGAACGTGTGTAACACCAGTGGAGTCACATCCGTGCTGCCGACCCTGTAAGAACAGAGATTTTATGTGCCTTCAGTGCAGAACACAAAATCAGGACAAGCCTTTGCCTTTCGGTCTTCTCGCTCTCTTATTAATACTCTTATTATTACCTCATCAATGCAAAAATAAAAGACTTCAGATCAATATAAATATATGCAATGACTATCTATTGATGCAATTGATGCTATTTCATTTATAAAAGTACCTCAAGTGTAATTGAATTCAATGTGATCTCAAATGATGATGATCTCAAATCTTGGCTAGTAAAACTAGTTCAACGACCCTGTCGCACTCGATATGTGTGGACTTTGTATATATTTAATAGTAAACTTTTGACATCGCAGTAGCGCAATTTTAGAGCAGGTAGGACACGACGGTGTTTCCGTCCAAATGATCAGTCGGACTGGGGAAGTACAGAATACCGCGGCCATAATAACCTCGTGTTGTGTTCCCGGCGGTGAGTAGAGTAGCGAGAACTCACTGTAGTGTTTTTGTGCTGTCAGTGGGAAGATCAAAAGCTTGTCTTTTACACTGACGGCACAGAAACTCTTCTGTTAACAGGGTTGGGAGCGCGAGTGTGGCACTTCCTTGGTGTTGCACACCTCCATTGGTCACGGTTACTACTTTACATCAGGTGGGCCGTGTGCTTGTCTGTCAACCAAATGTGACCTATGGACGTGTGTAACACCAGAGAAGCCACACTCGCGCTGCCGACCCTGTAAGCACAGAGTTTCTGTGCCGTCAGTGTAGAGGACAAAACAGGACAAGCCTTTAGTCATCCTTTAGTGCTCAAATATTAATAATCATCTATCTTGTTTCAATATCGGAGTATTGTTGTGTATTAAATTTTCCAGTAACCTGGTAGATGTAAGATTGAGATTCCATATTACACTTATACGAGTACATATAGACAGAGAGAAATGAAATAATCAAATCGTCTGTGAATAGACTCTGAGTCGCGGTGGGTTTTAATTAAATTTCAGAAGCGACCCGCCAAGGTAAACATGGCGGCTTGCAGCACAAACAAAGATTGATAGATGGGGAAGCGGATGTTAGGCTCGGCGTACACGGATAACTAGCTTTATATTAGTAGAGTCATGAGACCGAAGCCAGTATCACAAGAACCCTCCCCATCTAGTCAAGCAACGTAATCATTAGAAGAATAGAATTGAATTGTATGAATTCTTTTAATAGTAATAATATTCTACAACATTCTACACAACGCTATCTAGACCCATGGTAAGCATAGTTTAACTAGCTTGTGTTATGGAATCTAGAATACGGATAAACATACTTAAATACTTTTTTTTTTGTAAATATATACAAATCATATATAGAAACACCCAGACCAATGCGAATACCCATAGTCATAGTCATGCATACAAATATTTGCACTGAGCGGGGATCGAATCCGCACCTCCTGCGTAGCAGTCGCGTTCACTACCACCACGCCACAGAGGCTGTCAAGACTAATCAACGTATGAAATTCAAATATCACCTATTACGCTTATGACAGACCTAGACACTCCAGTTCTCTATTAAAGATAGATACAATTTTTTTTTAAATATTTTTTATACCACTTAGGATGATGGAAGGAATGATGGAAAGTGGTGGCCTATGGACGTTTGCAACACCAGAGAAGCCACACTCGCGCTGCCGACCCTGTAAGCACAGAGTTTCTGTGCCGTCAGTGTAGAAGACAAAGCAGGACAAACCTTTAATCATCCCACTGACAGCACAAATTCTCCAGTGAGCTCTGGCTACCCTACACACCGCTGGGAACACAACATGAAGTTAGTATAACCGTGGTATTTAGTAGGGCGGAGGTACTTTCCCAGTCGGACTGCGCAATTGGGCGGGAATACCGCCGAGTCCTACCTCCTCCACAAATGTAGGGAATTGGATATTTGACTGACTAATCAATATAGTTACTTTTTATAAAACCTCAAAACTGGAAGTTATAAGGAAACTGGTATGAAATAAATTATTGTGACGTCATAATAATATTGAATAGTCAAATCATTCACTATTTTATGTTGGGTGGGTGATTAGAAATAAATATAAAAACCTAAAATACAAAAAATGTTATGTAAAATAAGAACAGACGCAAATTTTACCGCTCTTTTACCATTCTTAATTTAATAAGCTCAGTTTTTTTTAACAAAAGAAAAATACTCAATTCCATAAGCAGGCCATGTTCAATCATTTACTCATTTAGTTATGTTTGATTCTCGTACTTCATTTTCATGTAAAACCTTGAACATTATTTCATGACTCTTTGGCAAAATTGGTCCTATTACAAGTGATCAACAATATTATTAACCGAAATTACTAACCTAACCCTTCCAGCTAAACTCAATAGCTAAAATTAGAATTAGGTTTAATTTACACCTTACTGGATCATTTTACTGTCACATAAAAGTAAACCTGAAAAGTAACACAATATTTATAGAAAATTATAGACAGTTTGGTCTTCTAGTAAGCACTTCATATGTTAAGAAGTTTTCTGTTGGTAAATAGTATCTTATTCTCAAGCAACTTTACTCCACGATCGTGTGCACCAACCTTAAATATAACCTCCAGACATTTTAATAATGAAATTCACATTCAAACTTTTCAATAGAGGCATTACATTTTATTAAATTGATATTCCGAGGTTTATGATCTGGCAAACAATTTTCTGTAGACAGAAGAAGAAAAATTTAATTTAAGAAGTAATTACGTATTCGAAGTTTTTCAAATGCTGTATTTTTTAATATTAGTTTTCTGCCTTTGTTTCATGATCAAACGAAAAGAACAAAAAATATTCAAAAGACAAGGTGTTTTCATCACGTTAACATTAATTATTATGCCCCATTCACTTGAAGAACGGGCAAGAATCATGGCACATCTGGAACTAGGCGGTGTTGCGTATGTAGTGAGGAAAATGGTGGCCATGACATTAAGAAAGATCTTCAAGGTGAAACAAAGGTACGAAAAAACGGAAATCATCTCAGAAGCTCATGTAATGGCCGTCCCAGATGCACTACAGGACTACTAGGGAAGACCAATATATTGCCAGTACTTTTTTGAGAAATCGTCACCTCAATGCAGTTCAGATCCAACACCAGCTTTGCCTGATGAGGGATGATTACATTAGCGAAGATACGGTTAGAAGAAGACTTGTTGAGGTAAACCTGAAGCTCTGCTGGCCAGCAAATGGTCCCAAACTCGAGGCAGGGCATCGGGTTAACAGATTGAGGTATGCTCATTACCATGTACTATGTAGTGGGGTGAAGAAGAATGGGTAAAGTCATAATATGTACGGATGAGTTCCCTTTCTCATTATTCACTCATGACGCAAGGCGAAAAGTCTACAGGGAGTCTGGAGAGCGATTCGCTCAAATCTGCTTTGCAGAAAGAGTCCAACACGGCGGGGGCTTTGTACATGTATGGGATAGAAAATGCCACTCTGACCGGGGTGACACATGTTTTATAAGTTTACAGACTTGGAAACCCATGTTCTATTAAGATATTCGAAACCCAAGCTAAACTGATATGCAAGCTGCCACCACACTAGCTGATAGTAAGACGAGGCTCTGGCTTTGCTTTGCTTTCAGTTCAGACGTCAGTCGCACCCACAAAAGCCAAATCAGGGCGGAGAAGAAATAAATGGACCAAGAGCATCGAGGTAAAAGCCTCCGTTGCAATCGGGAACAACATTGCGAGACGATAAAGGTCTGTGTGGCCGTCACTTTGTGCAAAAACTCCCCATAATTCTTTTAATAATACCCAACACAGCCCAGATTGCGTACTGCGCTCCAGCGTAACCTCTAGCCTATTCCCAGAATATATCCCGGGCACCTAATGAAGTAAGCTAAGTTAAAAGCCGGCTAATTGCCAGTGTAAATAAGCTGTTAACTTAAGTGAGCCCAGCTTAGTCTGAATTATGGCTAAAGATTTATCTGGGGCTAGTTTGTAGCAAATTTTTTGTGGACCGCTGGAATTGACTTAAGTATTTGAAATAATATAAATAGTACCTAAATATTTTTTGGTGATTCGCTAGAGTTATAGTATGATATCTTGTTTCTTTTATTGCGCTGAAATAATATTCGTATAAGTACCCTCTGAAATAGACAGAGAGAACAATCTGCGATTTGCTTCGGTTCTTAAGATATGAATCCGAACTCTGTAGCCCGCAGCATTGCTGCACGACAGTGTTGCATAGCAGTGTAGCACAGTAATGCTGCACAGCATTGTTGCACAGCAGTGTTGCGCTGTTCGTGGTGATGTTCTGTTGTTTATTTATTCATTTTGCATGCAATGGTGTTGTGCAACACTACTGAGATATTATATTGGGAAAGGTATAGAGTCATATCTATATATTTTATAGCTTCCTTAATTATCATCAAACTTATCATGTTAGCGGTTTCGAGTGCATTAAACCAAACCTTTTGACAAGATAGCATTAATCCGATTTTTTATACAACTTAGGTGGCACACAAGGACACGGTCCATCTGATGGAAAGTAGTTCCCGTGACCTTTGAACGTGTGTAACATCAGTGGAGTTACAGCAATGCTGCCGACCCTGTAAGAACAGAGAGATTCTGTGCCATCAGTTCAGAACACAAAATTAGGACAAGCCTATGATCTTCCCAGTGACAGCACAAAAACTCTCCAGTGAACTCATCGCCGGAAACATAACACGAGGTTATTATAGCCGTGGTACTCTGTAGGGTAGAGGAACTTCCCCAGTCGGACTGCTCAATTCGGATGGAAATACCGTTGTGTTCTATCTCCTACATCTGCCTGCCCACTTATATATGCCGTATTGTATGTTATATGCCGTACATACCCTGTCTTCCTTTTTGGTATGTCATTTGCTCAGTACTCGTTCTACGTGTCCATATACATTAATCTGGCCAGAATCCATATACCCTAAAAAAGGCCAGGACCTCATCGTCAATTTCTCTTAACCTGGCTAGGGTCTTGAAGATCTCACTGGTTTTCTACACACCTTTGTATGTAATTCCAAGGTGTAACCTTCAGATGCGACTGGCATTAACGCTAACATGAAGAAGAAAACCTGCAGGGTCCCTTCAATATTCCGTTACATAGATGTGTCTATGTAACTATTGAGCGCGCTCCGGTCTGTTAGGTTAAACAAACACAATTATCTCGGAGAACACCTGAGATTCGCCGAGGTGGAGACGGTGTTTGATATTGTGCTTGCACAAATTTATATACTTTGATATAATAACTTTTCTTCTGTGTATTGTTTACTTGAAGACAGAATTCGTTTGGAAAAAGCTATGTTTTTCCAGAACAAATGTCCCGGAGCCTGGTCGAGAGAGAAGAAACCATTGTTCAGAACAGGTGAGATTTTATATTATAGAGTACGTGCAGAATGCATGGCGTCTATTGCTAACAACCCGGCAATTGCTAGACTGTCGGATGGACAACATTACTATAACCTCAAATATTAGTGAATACAAGCGTAGTCTATTTAACTTTCTAGTTGACAAAACTTATTACTCAATTAATGATTTTTTTTTAAATGATAAAATTTGACATCTGCTATTTTGATTTGTATACCATATTTCCATAATATTATATTTTGACATTTGATTGGATTGCACATTTTTGGCGACTATGGACTTAGCACATAACATCTCAATTTTCACTGACATTGCTTATTTTATTTTTATTTTAATTATCTAACTTTATTAACTAATAATGTATTATTTCGTATGTCTTTAGGCGAAACATTGAAGAGCATTATATTTTTTATTGTAACACCTTTTTTCCTATGTTTGACGAATTCAATTTATTATTATTATTATTATTACCCTTCTTTTTCAGAAATCCCCTCGTATGCCCTATATAATTTATGGCGACCCGAACCGACTAAAACTGCACGCCGTCTCGGATCTTCCGATGCCAGGGTGAAATGTCCATAAAGTATTTCCCTCGCACCCCGGCTAACCCAGGGCCATATTTGGCCCCATAGATATCCTATACCTCTAAGCATTGGACGAACCTATATAAAATAACTGCAATTAAATTCTTAAAAAATCGAATAATATTCGAAATATATTTATTTAAATATCAAACTTTTTTTTAGAACGGTCGCTAGTGACGTAATTTGAGTAATTAATTGCAAAGGCAACACTAGTAACGGTCTAACAATGTAGTTTGTACGGTTATAAAACGTACTTGTATACTTAGTTCAGTGGGAGTCCCGCTGGGCTGCAATCTAGGGCCAGTGCCAAGTGTCAACGACCCCGCACTATTCGTACGTAGATTGTACTATCGTACCGTACGCTAATATCTAAGCGAGCATGTGAATATTAGTTTCATAATAATGGTATTATTATGTGAATAATGTGTTACATAAAGTATAGCTTGATAAATATATTGATTACGATTTTATCATTATGATATAACCACTGTTCTCATTGAACAGTGATTTAAGATGATGCGTTTACTTACCTGAGATATAAAATTAATGTTTATTTGTATTACTTGCTCGCAGTTTAAAGGCATAATATAAGACAGGGCTGGGTAGGTGTCAGTACAATATGGTTTTAAGTACAAATAGGTATTTTTTGCTATCAACCGGACAAATCTGGTCTTATAAATAAAGAAATGGGAATATTTATGTTGTGAGCGAAAGGTAAAAGAATACACTAAGCCTATCTCTGGTCAAGCCATTCTATTGTTACAAGAATGGTGTAACAAACAAACAACAAAAAAGTCGGTGAACAAGGTCGCTTCGCCCACGTTTCTCTCAAGTTCCTGTCAAACGAGCACTTAACGAGGAAATATGGCGTTTTTAACTAACTATTGTGTAACAGTGTTACAGCACAGTTCAGAGAACAACGTTGCACGTATGTGTATTGTGCGGTATGTGTAAATTGTGTAACTACAGACAAAGTTTGTGAACTAGGTTTTGTTACATACAACTTTTTATGACGCTAAATGCAGGCTGGTAAATGAGCAAAATGCAGATAATGTAACAAAAAAAAATCGAATTTCGAACAGAATGCAGAAAAAGAATAAATGACTTAAGCATATTATGAACTTTAACAACACCATCTGTATTACCATAGAATTTACTGAGCGCCTTTTTTACCCGACTGCTAAGAAGGGTTATGTTTTACCCACGTATTTTTGTATGTATGTGTGTATGTATGTTTGTAATATTATTATAACTTCCAAACTACGGGACGGACTTCTTTAAATAACATTATCGTTAGATTCGTCTCGGTAATCCAAGTGTCTTAGATAGGTGGCGCGAAAAAAGACTAACATGACCAACTCCTCCGCCTTCCGCATCAAGCCTGTCCCAGACATATTTTCAGGTCAGAACTAAATAGTGCTGTATGAAAAATCCTAGATCGTAGATAATAGTAACAGTTTGCTTTATCTTAGCATCAATCCCAAATTTTACCAATCTAACTGCAGATTTGGCTGAACTTCGATATTTTCCGTGAAGCGACTGCCATCTGACCTCCACAGCCCAAAGGCGATATCGAAGCATTGCAGTTAGACCACTTGTTGGACTTTTTAGGGCTCCAACTAGCCGTAATGACTGCTATATTGACTATTGCCGTTTTCCGGGCACTATTGTTGCCTCGAGCCATGCATCTCTGGCTGAGTCTGGGCTGTATATATGTCTGATGTTAAACAGTCTTATCCCTTAGTCGCCTAGTACGACACCGCATGCGTAGAGATGGGGTGGTCCAAATTCTACTCTGCCGCAAACCATGCGGCTTAAAGGCGTGATTATATGTATGTATATATTGTTTTTATTATCTACAATTCCAGCCACTAATCGACCGCTAACACAAAACAATCTAGTAGGCCAAGGATTCCTACCACGCATTATGTGAACATTATAAGTGCAAGACCGGTCGTCTGGCATCCATTCATAAGCCTTTGCACCCATTCAATAACACCTACACGCATTAATTATGTGTTCCAACCGAAGCTTAGCGATATATAATGAATGAAATTTTAAAGCATTTCGTATGCGTTTTTTTTTACGTGCGCAAAATCCCCACGGATACCTCCCCACTGGAGCCGGTGGGAAAGGTTATGTCGGACTCGAACCGACTAAAACGCACGCCGCCTGTGGGTCGTTTTGGTTGCCGAAGGTGAGGTTGACAGGCATATCCCTCGCACCCCGGCCGACCTAGGGCCATCTCTCATGATCTGGCCCTCTCCTCGGGTGTGTGGGGACTACAGAGTCCCCAACTCGTTGCTAAGTATTCAAATCGATTAATATCGGTTGAAAATTAAATTGAAGCGGCACATGTCGGTAAATGGCTCCCACTGTCGCCTGCAGACGGATATATAGGAGAATTTGGATAGCTTCAGGCGTGGTTGTGTGGATCAGTAGTCAGAGCAATCCCCTTGTAAGGGGAAGATTGCGGGTTGGAATCTCGCCTGAACCGATTCAATTTTTCAGATCTTAATCGAGGATGTATGTAGACTGATCACTTCGAAGTGACATTGAAGGAAAAACGTGATTCCCGGAGAATTATCGGATTGTTTCTAGTCCTCCGATCAGAAATCCGATTTGTATGAGGAGCGGGTATCATCGTGAAGATGATACAGAAAGGAAAATTAGACAAGTTAGCTTATAATAGAAATTGTTTAAAGCGATTAAATCATGGGTTTACTATTTCTGCCGATATAATTATGAATTCACACCGCGATAGTTTTAAAATAACATTGTTTAAATGTATGTTAAATGATTTGCGGTTGGTATAGGTTATTTTTAACGTTATTTTTTGAAAAATAAATGTATTTTTTTAAGGATGCCAGTGATTTAATCAAGTAGAAAAAAAATATATGTAAGTATACTAGATATTTTCAGAAGAATTAATGAAGAAATGGTTGTAAAACTACATTATGCTTGTCGTGTCGTGTTAAATGAGCTGAATAACTAAACGCGTTTACTGCAGTCATCGTACGGTTTATGACTTTTGAAATATGACATAACTCGCAACGGCACAGATACTAAATCGAAAACGGATCAAGTGCAAGCCGGATTCACACACGAAGGGTTCCGTATCATTGTACACCAGTCTTCATTACAGTGTTAGTCCCGGTTGCTCTTTACAACCGGGGAACGTTCTCGTACTCTTTCTCTTGAATTGACTTATCTTTGCTTCTAGGGAGAGGAAAGCCTTCGCCAGAACTATGGCAGTTAAAGAGCTGGTGTACCGACTTGGGCCCAAAGATATCGTATACGTCTAATTCTGATTGAAGGAAAAATACGGAACCGTTATAGGATCACTTCTTTGTCCATCTGTCTGTCTGTCTGTCGCTTTGTCTATCAAAAACCTTTTCTCGGGAATGTGTGAAGGTATCATGTTGAAATTTATATCACATACTCAGGTCTATAAATATCAATCTTCTGAGTCAACGTATTCAAAATATGTTTACGATTTATGTATATACATATAGTACGGAATGTACCTATATATACATACCTAGTCTAGCCATAAATATTGTTACGAAGAAAAAACATATTTTTTTATTGCAAATAATATTTATTACTTTTACAGTGTGTTAGTTTAATACATAAATATAAAACAATTTAAAATATAAAAAGCTTATTCGAAGTGGTCTCCATTGGCTGCAACACAGTCCTTTAAACGTTGAGGCCAGTTATCAATAGAAGCACGCACTCTTTCCATGGGAAAATTCTTCACTGCCAATCGTATGAATTGTTTTAGGGACTCCAAATTATGATGGCGTTTAGAGCAAGCCATACTCTCTAAAACTGACCATAAATCATAATCCAGCGGATTAAGATCGCTACTAGACGTCGGCCAGTCTTCAGCTCTGATGAAGTCCGAAACGTTCACTTCCAACCAAGACTGCGTGGACCGAGCTTTATGACCCGGCGCTGAGTCTTGTTGGAAGGACCATACTTGGTTATTGAACATGGTGTTGTTAAGGGGTTTAACTACCTTCTTAAGAATGGTATCTTGATACACTTGTGCCGATGTTTTGATACCTTTTTCACAAAAATATGGCTCAGTCACTCCTTCATAGCTAACACCCCACCAAACCATCACTGAAGTCGGATAATGCCCACGTTGCACTCTGTCGACTAATTGGGCAGCTTCCTTAGAGCTTTGAGCATAAATACGGTCATTTTGTTTGTTAAAATGTTGCTCAATTGTAAAGATTTTCTCATCCGTAAACAAATTTTTTCTGTGACCTCCCTTTGCGTACCGCTTCAGCAGTTGCTTCGATTTTACCACCCTATTCTTTTTTAAATTATCAGTTAAAAAATGACCAGTGCGTCTCTTATAGGCTGCAAGTCCTAAGTCATCTTTTAAAATGCGCGACATGGTTCTAGGTGCTATCTTCATCTCCCGAGATAAAATCTTTTGCTTTCGGACAGGATTTCTTCGAATTCTTTCCCTTACTGCTTTGACCACCTTTTTCGTAGGAACACTACGTGGACGGCCAGATCTTTTTCTGTCACAAACAGAGGAGGTCTCATTGTACCTATTAATAGCCCGGTACACAAACATTAGACTAATACCAAGCGTATTAAAATGGAGAGTTTTAAAATTTACATTCGGCTCCATACCAACTTTGTATAATGCAATCACAGCGATTCGGTTTTCTTTATCACCCCACTCCATTTTAATAAAGCAAAATATTGTACAATGTATTGGCGCCAAAATTAGAAAACACAATGAACAATCGTATAAAAATGACAGATTCCAAATTCAAATGTAATATCTTTCTTATTTTAATTGTAACAGTATTTATGGCCAGACTAAGTATAGTTACGGTACACTCAGTGCGCGAGTTCGACTCACATTTGACCGGCTTTTTTCTGCCCAGACCAACTTCTTTAATTCCGTTTTGGAGTACGTAGATACTTCATTAGTTGATATACATTTTTCGAAGGAGGTAGGACACGACGGTATTTCCGTCCAATTGAGCAGTCCGTCTGGGGAAGTACCTCCGCCCTACAGAATACCGCGGCCATAATAACTTCGTGTTGTGTTCCCGGCGGTGAGCAGAGTAGCCAGAGCTCACTGGAGAGTATTTGTGCTGTCGGTGGGAAGACCAAAAGCTTGTCCTGCTTTGTGTTTTACACTGACGGCACAGAAACTCTCAATGAATGCAGGATTGGCAACACAAGTGTGACTCTCTTGGTTTTGCACGCGTCCATAGGTCATGTGACCACTTTCCATCAGGTAGGCCTTGTGCTTGTCTGCCACCTAAGTGGTATAAAAAAAACCTAATACATCTTCATTGTATAATAAAATACACTAATCTTTTTTGTTATGGACATCGAAAAACGGAATTTCTGTATGGTCAAAACATCTCAAAAAGTTCAAACATGATTTTGGGTACTGCTTCACTGCAACTGCGTGCACAGTGGTCAAAGTTGACAGACAGACATTGCGGTCAAACTTTTCAACAGCTATACATTAGTTTAGCTATTACTGGAGTCTCACCACTATGTGTGGAGGCCGTCAGGCGTCGAACGCTTTCTATTTGCCATTCCTCAGCCGTATTAAACGTCTGCTAGTATTAAGTAATCATGTATTATTTATGTTTCGGAGACGGAGATTCGACTGGACATGTGAGACAGAGTGCAGAATTACTCGTTGGTACCATTATTCGGCCGAGGAACTATCAGAATATATGAATCAATCTTATTTTATTTAACTGATTTCAAAAAGGAGGTTAATAATTTGGTTGCAGTTTGTTTATTTGTAGAATTCGGCTATTAATGAACCGATTTAGAGGGTATGAGGAATTATTATGATCTTTGGGTTTAAGCCAATGTCAACTGCTAATCAGAAACCCTTTATCATTGACATTTATTAAGGCGAAAGCCCCGTGGTTCCCGGCAGAGTAGAATTTGGACTACCCCATCTCTTCCCATGCGGTGTCGTACAAGGTGACCAAGGGATAGAGCTGTTTAACATCAGACAAATACATACAGCCCAAACTCAGCCCCAGATGAATGGTTCGAGTCAACAATAGTACCCGGAAGACGGGAATGGGTGGTTATTACGTGGGACCGAATTTATTGATTGGTGAAATGTGGGTGTTAATTCACCTCTGACTAACCGTCCGGGGATAAAGGCGTGATTATATGTATGTATAATATGGCGAAAGAGCCTCTTTCATCAATCAGAAGTGACTACCGTCGCAAGGGACTGAGAACCACACTGATGGGGATAAACGGCAGTCGATCCAAAATTAACCAATCATCCAAACAGTAAAAGAGCGGTTCCGGGGGTAAACCAAAAGATGGGAAGACTACTTCAAAACGATAGCTGGTCCGATATGGACCTACCCGTCTAACAAGAGACAGGAATACGCGGAAATCTTTAGAGGCATGTAAAGATGTTATGCATGAAAATTAAAGAAACAGCAGTAAAACCTTTGTCGACAGACAAGTTATTTTATATAAACATCCAGTAGCCGATCATTGAAATTCGAGCTAGAATTGATTAATATATTAAGTATTCGTTTTTAATAAGTAGGCATGTGAAGATGTAATGCATGTAGAAATTAAAGAAACAGCAATAAAGGTTATTTTATATTTAATTTATTACCGGGATTCCAAAATGTAAGCTTTGAATATATACAACTGGGATTTAAATTTTGTATTTTTATACCTTTTTGGATGGTAGACAAGCACACGTCTCAACCTGTGGGAAGTGGGTACCGTGGCCTATAGACGTGGGCAACGCCAGGAGGTCATTTTTTTCTTATACCACTTAGTTGGCAGACAAGCACACGGCCCACCTGATGGAAAGTAGTTACCGTGGCCTATGGACGTCTGTAACACAAGAGGAGTCACAGTCGCGCTGCCAACCCTGTAAGTACAGAGTTTCTGTGCCGTCAGTACAAGACAAATAGGACAAGCCTTTAGTCTTCCCACTGACGGCACAAATTCTCCAGTGAGCTCTGGCTACCCTACTCACCGCTGGGAACACAACACGAAGTTATTATAACCGCGGTATTCTGTAGGGCGGAGGTACTTCCCCAGTCGTCATACTCGTGTTGCTGACCCGTAATACCCACAACAGGCAACCGATCAGTTTGAACTGTAAGTAATTTAAAAGACAGTGGCCACGTGTAGAACGCACATTGAATATAAAGCATTCGGTCGTAAGCACCTATTGTTTAGTAGTTTGTGTACTCGACATTGAAAAGCCATATCCGGTGCAAGACAACTGATAAACACACCAAGAATTTAAGTACAGCTGATTTTTTCATATTAATAAACTTGCAATTAATTGTGCTTTAATAAATGATACTAGATTTTTTTTATGCAACATAGGTGGCAGACAAGCACACGGGCCACCTGATGGCAAATGGTTACCATGACTTATGAACGTGTGCAACACCAGGGGAGTCACACCCGTGCTACTGACCCTGTAAGAACAGAGAGTTACTGTGCCATCATTACAGAAGAAACAATCTTTCCACTGACAGCAGAAAAACTCTCCAGTGACCTCTGGCTACCCTACTCACCGCCGGGAACACAACACGAGGTTATTATAGCCGTGGCATTCTGTAGAGTGGAGGTACTTCCCCAGGCTGACTCCTCAATTGGAACGGGAATACCGTCGTGTCCTACCTCCTGCATTTACATTTAAAGTACTATTTAAAACCTAAATTGGATATTTAATTGTAATTAAAATACACTAGTTAACTAAGCTCATAAATTACGAACAGGTAAAAGAGCGGCAAAAGTTCCATCTGTTCTTTTTCTACCGTTTTAATGATTTTTTAATCATCCACTCAGTCTATATTACTAAATTACTTGACTGCAAAAATTATGACGTCAAATTGTTTGTTTCAACGTTAAACGTCAAGATGTTAATTTACCGTTTAATCGTTTAGTAAAAAGTAACTTGAGGCGGGAAGGAATAACAAAATTCGAAACCGGAACGGAATGCAGAAACTAGATAAATGAATTTTGATACCTATTCGTACAGGTGTACCGCGCTTTTTAGAATGTCATCTGTACACTCAAAGCCACAAAAGTTGGTAGTCAGGTTGTGTTCATTCGCTACCATTTTTTTTCCATATAGTAGAAAAGTCTTCGATGTAAAAATCTATACTAATATTATAAAGCTGTAGAGTTTGTTTGTTTGTTTGAACGCGCTAATCTCTGGAAATACTGGTCCGATTTGAATGATTCTTTCAGTGTTGGGTAGTCCATTTAACGAGGAAGGTTTTAGGCTATATATCATCACGCTACTACTTAAGGGAGCGGAGCATTGATAATAAATGTTACAAATCCGGCAATTTTTCATACATATTTTGAAGACTAAAACATACGGGCTCAAAGGGATATGAAGCTTCAAAATATACCCCGGGCGAAGCTGGGGTGGGTCAGCTAGTCGTTTATAAATTTCTTAGTAGGAACTCATCAACTTTTGCCACTGACTGTATTTTATTTAAACTCCCATTTACACCAACTTTGCAGTCGGTAGTTACTTATCACAAAATTTAACCGAACAATGAAAACTGTACAACTCGAAAACTAAAACATTTTACGAAACAAAACGGTGTGAAAATCAGATTCGCTATAAATAAGTACCTACAGTTCGCTGTAAAATGCAAGCGAGCCCAAACTTGGTGCAATTAATGTATACGAAGGAGGAAGTTTCTCGGAGAGGTACAGTCAGCCTCATAACACAGAACACTTACAAATACAAATTTACAAGCGATCTTAACATTGACTTTTTTTTTACGTATATCGACTTCGCTTGATGGAAAACTGAAGGTGAAGTCTTAGGAAGGGTAGACATTAGTACAGATACCAAAAGATGCTTTTTAACGCCCCTCTTAAAATAAAATATGTACGATAAAGTCGGTCAAGTGCGAGTCGGAATCGCGCACCGAAGGTTCCGTAACTTAAGCTGCATAAACCGTAATATATTTGAAATACGTTGAATAAAAGTTTGATTTTCGCACAGTTTCATTTGTTTCGTTTGTGGTATGAACTTCAACTTGATACCTCCACTCATTCCTAAGAAAAAGGTCTTGACAGACAGACGGACAACGAAGTGATTCTAAAAGGGTTCTATATTTTTTCCTTTTGAGGTACGTAACCCAAAAAAAAACAACAAATAAATTAATAATTATACAACGGTTCGGGACTTTACGCGATTAAATAATGGCCCGTTCATAATAAAAGTAATGGTGGGTAGACGCACAAAAAATGTTCCCCCGCATACGCCTCTCGACGCCCGCTAGCTAGTCAAGTCGTGGCCACGGGTGTTGCAACACATCCGAAACGTCGGTAGAAGTAGTAAGTGCCATGATTTCATTGCGAAAAGTCCCGTTGTGTAATAATTATGAATTAAGACGGCGATAGTTTAAAAATATATTAATATCTAATGATTTTAATCAGACCAGATATGAAAGGTGGTACATCGAAAGCAATGGCGCATATTGAGAGACGCTTATATCCAGAAGTGGATTGTAATAGGTTAATTGATGGATTGACTTTAATCCTGGTCATCACACTACTAAAGTAAAACTACTTCTAACACATACCATTTGGCTTAGCTGAAGATATTAGAGGAGACATTAATAATAACGATCTTTTATTGAAAAAAAAAAAGTAATTTCAGAGCACAATAATAACATTTTTAATTATTTTTTTTATTAATTAAATTTTTTATTTTCATATTACAGAAATTGAGAAGACAAGGCCAGTACAAAGGGCGGCCTTATCGCTTTACACAATTTCTTCCAGGCAACCTTTGGATGGAAATGTATGTTGGTTGGAGTATTTTGGAGTTGTTGGCGTTTAATAACAAAAAAATTAATAATTTATACATACTTATATAAGTGCATATAATAAATATATACATACTTAAAATACTTAATAATTATATAAATACAATAAACTACATACAATATAATACTACAATATAATATATAATTATACACATATACATATACATACATACATACACATATACATATACATATCTAAACATATATGATGATATATATGTATATGTATATATGTTAAGTTTTAGAGCTAAAGTAGTATCACGGAATATGTTAAGCAAATATTGACGTCGACTGTACCTACCTGCTACTCGCGAACAAAATAATAATTGTACTGGTACATTAGTGAACACATAATTACTGGAGGGGCAGGCAGAAAACAATGAAGCTAATACGAAAGAGTTGTTACATAAGTAAGTATGTATGTTTGTTTGTAGCTGTGGGTTAGAGTTAGTGAGTTTTGGCGAGGTTGTTTAGATGAGGAGGAGTGTGTGTATGACTCAGCGAGGGGTTCATATGATATGACCCCTACTGGATTCCCCTTCTGAATTACAATAACCCTACTAATTTATAAATGTGAAAGTTTGTTAAGATGTTTCGTTTCGAAAGTTGTTGGTTGTTACGCTCAAACGGCTGAACAGATTTTGCTGAAATTGAGCACAGCGATAGATTATTATATTCCGTAATAAAATAACTTAGACTAATCTTTGCAACCTAATAATAGGTTACTATGTGTTGCGGGCATGGGAGGATTTCCAACGAATATTTAAGGTGAAAGTTACTATACAGTTTACTTGTATATTATAGGGTACTCAATGTTATCAATGACGTCAGCGACAAAAGAAGGTTAGCAACTTCCAATCTAAGGATTATTAAGTTCTACTTTTCATAAAATAATGAACAAAACGGATTAGTTTTCGATTCGTATATGGTGTTACAATTTTTATTTTGTGACTATTTTATTTATTCAGTTTTCTCCAGCTTTATAACATTATAAATAAATATTCCACAACATTCTATATAACGCTATCTAGACCCATGGTGAGCATAACTTAACTAGCTTGTGTTATGGAATCTAGAATGCGGATAAACATATTTAGATTTTTTTTGTAAATACATACATAGAAAAGTACAGACCAATGCAAATATACATATTCGTGTATACAAATATTTCCACTGAGCAGGAATCGAACCCGCGCCTCCTGCGTAGCAGTCGACCGCTCTACCACTACGCCACAAGGACCGTCAACATTTTAAACGTTTATTTTCTTAAAAAAATGTTTTATGTTTAGATAGTTCCAACGTCAATCAACAATTTCCAAACATCGAAAAAGACACAAATATCTTTTCTCTATTAAGTAAGACATAACATTAAAAAGAAATAATTTGCCTACGCTCGATGTTACCAGTAATTTCGTCGTTATCTTCAATATCTTGGTACATTTGATACTCATTTGAATCCATTACAACGCTCCATTTCACGGCGAATTCCCACCGAAACCATTTCAGTTTCGACCAATTTATTTCGCACACAAACTCACTTAATTGTGTACAGATTATTTCGAATATTTACTCCTGAATATCTCTATTTAAAAGATTTCGAAATCAGCGAAACAATGGCCTTATGACAATGGTCGCCCTGGTCGCGATTCACAAAACTCCGACCTGAAATCGCCAAACGAAAATGTGGGTATTTCAAAGAAATTATGAACAATGCTGCGGTTTGAATGGAAGCTACCACAGGTTCGATAAAATCGTTCTATTTTATATCGAACGCTTTTATGTCATTGTGATATTTGAAAAGGCATACCCATACACTAAAATGGTTAGGGCTTTTAGAATGAACGAGGACTGAGTGAATGATACACCAAGTAAGGTAAGTGGACAAGCAAACCAAGATCGACACGGCAAACGTAAACTAATTATTATGGTGAACTAATTATTATGAGAACATCTTCTGTACCTATGATTTGATTTGAAACTCTGTGATACATTGAAAGTATTGAAACGATCAGGTAGTAATAACTTTTAAACTATCGCATTCCATGATATATAATAATATTAACGGAAATTAACGCGATCGTATTATATGTACATACATACCTGTGACTACAGCCGGTGTAACCCGGTCGAAACGTCAGGCATATCAAAGGTATGTATGTACTTATAATACGATCGCGTTAATTTCCGTTAACATAACTGCACTGTCATTAATCTTTTCGTGCAGAAATAATGATAACAGAGGGAACCCGTGCATTGTTTAAGGACAAATACAGATAGTGAGTTTATGACAATGTCTATGTCAAAGTGAAAATAGCATGACTATAGTTATGTTAGTGTCGATAAACGTTTGTGAGGACATTGGTAGCCGCCAACAGAGAGAAATGTTTGAATTGAAACGGGGAAGTGTTTTTGTAGTATATTTTTGTCTGTCTGATGCATCGATCTCAAAAGAACACGAGAGACGTAAAAAGTAAAAATATTTTGTAATAATAAAAAAAAACGGCTTTAAGAAACGACTTATTGAATACGGTTAATTTTTTTAAATACTTTCTTCCGAGGTAGACAGAGACATACATACTTGACAATTTTTCTCTACTTTCATTACACCTTTCCTGCAAGCGGTGCAAGCCGGTGGGCTTTGTCAGCTTCTCATCTGAGCATTTTTCAATATTTTAATAATTTGATCAGTATGTGTATCGCGAGATCGTCTCCGGCTGCCCGCACATTCACCTGTGCCTTTAAAACTTGATATATCATTCACTCTGTACTCATTCACTCTGTACTCATTCACTCTACGTGCCCTTTTCAATTCCCGTTACAAAGTTGTTTAACGAGCTTCGTAGAGCAAATTCTTTTAATTACACATAAAAACAAAGTGAAAGTCAAAAATCATTTATTCTGCATAGACCATTGAATCAGAAT
Source organism: Eilema griseolum (assembly GCA_963662185.1). Classification (NCBI taxonomy): domain Eukaryota; kingdom Metazoa; phylum Arthropoda; class Insecta; order Lepidoptera; family Erebidae; genus Eilema; species Eilema griseolum. The sequence continues at coordinate 9,803,564 of OY759239.1, read as the reverse complement.
TTACAAAACGTCAATAATCGGAACTTACAAAACGTCAATAACAATTTTATTGGTTCGCGGTGGAGTAGAATGGGGCCACCCCATCTCTTCCTGTGGGTGTTGCAGAAGGCGAAAAAAGGATAGGGTTCTCCATCCGATAGTAAGAATACGGCCCATAAGTAACATGACTAAGAGCATTGACAGCAATATAAGACTATTGCTGTCAATCTCTGCACTGTTACGTGGGACCAAAAATCATAGTTAGCGAAATGTTGGTGTTAATGGACATCTGCCTACACCTACGGGGATTTACAGGCGTGAGTATATCTATGTACGTATGTACCAATTTCGCCTGGGTTTAAAATCAAAGGTTAACCCGTCATGTAAATGAGCCTAGGCCGTAATTCAGACCAGAGCACGCATCGATTGGCAGCAGTTTCGTGCGAGTGACACACATGAACCACACAGCTCGGCAAGGCTCCATTGTGTGACGCCTGGGGCTACGTCAAAGGCACAAGGATTTAGTAAGGCTTTGGATTACTGGCAGATTTTGCATACGAAAGCTTAGAGAATATAGAATTTTAGCATTTGAGGGTTAATCTCTTGCTTATGTCAAAAAGGATGTTCTATTCTCAATGACGTATTATTACAAGACACGCCATACAGGAATATGGCGTCTTTCAAAAATGGCGCAGTTCTTTTGTAATTTTTTTTGTTTTTAAATTTTTTTCATGTGATAAGCGTGAGAAAGGGGAAGTGTGCCAAATTAAACTTGCAATATTTGGTTGCAGACAACCGGACGGACTTTGGGTTGTGGAGGTCAAGATGGGAGTCGTTTTACGGAAAATATCGAAGTTTAGCCAAAATTCGCAGTTAGTCTGGTAAAGCGGACACCAGACGCCGAGGAGAAAACTTTGGTTGTAACTGGGATTAAGACTAAGATGATGAAGAAGAACCGAATAAATGAAACTAGATGGAAGCTTGAAAACAGGCAAAAGAAATGAGAGACCGGCTCCGAGTGTTGTCAGTTATGTAGGGTATCTTGTTGGGGCTTTATACACCTCCCCACACATGATGAGTATCACGCATAATATACACGTTCTAGCTTGGTGGCAGATGTGGAAGGCAGAGGATCGGATAAAATGGAGCACATTGGGAGAGGCCTATGTCCAGCAGTGGATTGCAGTGGGCTAATTAATTGGTTGATTGAAATTTAGGTCAAAGATTATAGAAATTTGCAGAGGTGTCTGCAAAAACATCTATGTAGTATCCGAGCATCGAGGTGACATTCTATCATGGATACTTTAACTTGTATCAGATTACAACTTCACTAATAACGTATTGTATGAAAAAATATTTTAATCAATTTGTTGACTTTAATATACAATTTCTAGCTATTAAATCAAACCGGTGGGACTCCCCCCTATTTAAAAGGTGGATGGTGGTTCACACCGCTAAAAACACAACCATAAAAATATATATACCTTACTAACAATAGTATATAAGTGAAAAATGTACGTACTAACCATCTATGGGCTTGTTCCGAAATAAACTTTATTTAATTTAATTTAAATTTAGGTCAAAGATTATTGAAGTTTGAAGACCTGTCTGCTAAAACTGTAATGTATCAAAATGGAGTTCAAGTATTTGGATTTTGTGTAGTATCTGAAAATCAACGAGATATTAATATGTATTTTTTTATCAGATCAAAACTAGTGGGTTATTGTTTAAAAAATATTTTATTGAATTTGTTATTATTTAGTTTCTGACAGAGTGCGAAAAGTATAAAGGCTTTCTCTTCCTGGTTTCCAAGGAGGTAGATTCCAACCGATTGTAATAATATTCGCCCCAATTATACGCGACCGAAAAATATCATGACCAAATAATATATTACTGTGATATATATGCACGATATATGAGCTAAGTATGCATGTATTTCCACTACAACTGCATTTACAGTTTAATTATATGTACACAAAAATATCTGGAAACCAAAACAATACATCAATAACCATAAAGTGACATGGTTCTAGTGCTTTAAACGATGAACACTAAGATAATATTACTAACAACATTAAATCTTGAAACAGTAACAAAAAATTTCACGCGATTGAAAAAGTACCGACTTGGGGATCGAAACTAAAACCTCACAATCATACTTAGACATAAACGCCTACATTGACAACAAGAAAATAACAGTAAATAATATATATGGACACATACAAGGTTCATATAACGTAGGGGTGCTAACTGAAACCACGCATACTATGCACTACTTCAAGGCTGTACAAAAAAACAGACAATAACTTAACTAAAAAAATATATTTTCTCGTTTTTTGCTAAGTTTAAGCAGGTATTTTATTATTATGATAATTATCTAGAAAGTGATTTTCATCGTGTTCTGATTCCTTTGTTCCTTTAAAGACCATATTTTCACGATAATCCTTACCTTAGCACTCGCAAAATAACGTGATTTTATTTTCTCGATATTACTCTATATTGGGGATGAATATAGAATTCTTTGTGTTCATAATCTTTTTTGATAAAATGTTACCAATTTTCACTAACCTAAAGAATAATACTCCATAGTTATATAAATACTTTGTTAAGTACATATTTGTGAAAAATCTTTGTTGATGTACAATAAAGTATATATATTTTACTGTGTTCAATATTTCAGTATTCAATATTGTGAAATATAATAATTATTTGCATAATTATTAATTTACTCGTGCACCCCTATTTTAATTGAAAATTGGACAAAGACCTTATGAAATTGATTGAATCTTCCTTCATCAAGCTTCTTCTTTGATTTGAAATACGATTATAATTTTCATAAAAGATTGAAATAAAAATTATTTACTCTACTCTCGACATTCATGTTGTGTTTTAGCAGCCTTTGTTACAATAACCTAATTAAAGGCATTGTTTCAATGCAGAAAAATCTCGTAAACTTTAAAAACATTAAATTTATAATACTAACATTACTCGTTATTATTTAATAATAGTATTTAATTACCAAATCAAGATACTAGAGAAGTTTAATTTGTGACAACTTAAGTTTATTATCAGCCATACAATATTAATAGTAACCATTAATAAATTCACAAGTCTAACTCATGCTAATTCTAAAGATTTACGAGAGCCTCGCAAACAAATCTGTATCCCTATCCTAACATAATATTTGCATAGCCTTAACGACATCTATATTTCATACATAACTCTACAGTTACGTACCGTCACATCACACAGAAACACTAACATTTACACAACGCACGACATAAACAGTCCAAAAAAATTCACACCACTCAGAAATTCACGTCACAAGAATCACCCAGACCAAATTCAAACTCGGCACCATTAATTAAAAACACCTTTGAATTTCGAGATAAAAGGGGAAAAATCTCGTGAGAAAATTTGTATTGCACCCCCGTGAGTGAGATTGGGGTTCGTAGCACGCGGCGCGCGTCTACGCGGTCGGCGGCCGAGGCGCTGACTGATCGGACGTTACTATAGCAGCCGCCGGCTACGAGCCGCGCGGCCGTAGCTAGGCGTTACGCCGTAGCTAAGGCTATATGATTGCGATGCAGACGTGAAAGTCATGTTTCGTATACATATGGTTCTGTGGTTAAAAGTTAATTGTTGCAGATACATTCGCTACCAATTGCAATGGCGGCTTTACTGTCGGTGATCAACTTTGATCATTGCAAGCAAATGACGGCATCTAAATATTTTCTTGGTAACGATACTCTCGTGAATTTCACTAGATAATTTTATAAACAGTTTTTAAGCACGTCGAAGAGCGAAAATTCATGAAATGGCCTCGAAATATAAATAAATTAATAATTTTAAAACCCAACTGTAAAAAATATTGGTAAACCGTCCTACCCTTTTTGAGTCAGTTATTTAACCCGTTGCCTACGTTAATACAATGTTACTTAACCCCCAGAAATTAATTAGCATAGAACTTACAAATTAAGCGCAACTCCGCTAATTTATTAGCTTGTGGGTGCAGTGTAGGAGTTATTGTGATCATTTACATTTAAATGAAGGCAGTGTAGCAACTGTGTCACTGTTTAACGATATAGCTGCATTACTTTCGAAATTCAAATTAAAAATGAATAATTCCTTATTTCTTTTTATTACCCGTTTTAAAAAACGAATATTATTTTGGTACTGGTATAAAGGTGCGTATAGACTGGTTACAAGGTGTAACGTAACATTCGCAGCGAGCATGTCGTTACGTCATAATAAAAGCCGCATCAATCTATCTATTATAATATATATTATTCTATATATGGTGGAGTATATTCTGGACTATGCGCTTGACTGTAATAAGCTCACTTATAAAATACATATAGAAACGTTGAGATTCATTAAATTACTAGTAGATTAATAAATAAACATAGGTATTTTTATACCATTTGGTTGGCAACAAGCACACGACCCACATGGAAAGTGGTTACCGTGGCCTATGGACGTGTGCAGCACCAAGGAAGTCACACTCGCTCTGCTGTGTAAAAGACAGTGAGCAGGACTAATTTTTAGTCTTCCCACTGATAGTACAAAAACTCTCCAGTGAGCTCTGGCTACCCTACTCACCGCCAGGAACACAACACGAGATTATTATGCCGCGGTCTTCTATAAGGTGGAGGTACTTCCCTAATTGGACTGCTCAATTGGACGGAAATACCGTCGTGTCCTACTTATAAACCTACTTATAAATAAATAATAATAATAAAAAATAATAATATCGCAATAGTGGATTGCACTGAACATATGCCTCTTCCAGTTTACTATAGGTAATTCGATTCAGTAAAAAACTCTTGAACCTCACCTACAGACCGGCTTTATTATTTTGAGGGGCGGAACAAAATAAAAGGATCATCCCACTAATAGCTAACGAAAATGATGATTCCTCCGTGATCATGATGCTTGCAACAGCACTGAAATATCAGAAACTCAGAACAACACAACATGATAAATATCCTGATACCTTTAATACTAATGTGAGTGACCATGATAGTTTAAACAATAAAATAGCAGTATTCACTCAGAACGATTTTCATGTTACGAAATTCAAATCTGTTCAGGCATTTAAAAGTTATGCATGCTGTATAAAATTTAAGCGAATATCACTCGCACCATCACACATGTAGATGTGTGATGGTGCGAGTGAAATAAAAAAAAAACGTAAGAACCAGTTTCATAAACTCACAAACATACAACAATACTGAATTATTCCTTTATAGGCAGATATGTAAAAATAAATATACAACATTCTTCGTACACTTCATAAATATTATACAACCTACAAAAAGTATACAGAATATTAACACCGTACTTATCAAACCCAGAATATAATATAAACATCAAACTAGCAATACACAAATCAGCCAGAAAACCTCCAATCGTGAGGGTCACACCCAGATGTAGTGACAAATTGACACTGCATTAACCATGAGACCGTATGCCAAGTAGAAAACAGTAGTACAACTTTTCGATGTCTTCGTAATATAGACGTATATTTAATATTAATAACAAGCATGGCGATTGACATCGAAATTACTAGAGTAACATGGAGTACGGGATAAAGTGTATAAAACGATTAAAGAACATGTTAAAAAATATATTGGTTAATGTTATACTATTATAACAAGCTGTTCAGAATTAAAACTGTAGTCACAGTGCGGGAGTGAGGTGGGAGCGGTAAAAAATGCAGTGACTAGGTAACTAGTTACTGAATTTTGACACTTATTTGTATGACCATAGCATGTCTTTTTGTAGTGATCTCTGCATGACAGATATTTATAGTGGCATGTTTGTTGATGGCAGTGGTGAACATTTTATTTTGCTCCATACAGACATTCTAGTAGGAGCAGTAGGTAAACATAGAAATTATTGATTTGAATTCGATTTTAATATTTTTATATAGAACAATAAATAACTATAAAATATCATTATGATATTTATCATATATTGATACTGCAGTTCTACAACCTACGTTATTGGTATAATCGGTAGAAACCTACGTTCCCGCTAGTATTGACTTCGTTATAGTGTGGATTCCGGATATTGAAATATATTGTTAAATCTTACCAAGGCAATGTTGTTGCAGTAAATGATGAAGATGAATCTTACCTGAAACATAAAAAGGAATAACATAAATGGTGAATATTTAATAATGGCCGGAAAGGCTAATTTCCTTATTGAGATAATATCTTAACAGTTCTGGTTTAATTTAATCATCATTATCATTTCTCACTTTTCACACATCTTAGAAACGTAATACGTTTTTCCGTTAGTGCAATAGGCCAATTAATTGACACTAAAGGTATAAACTTTAGTGTCAATCAATTGGCCTATTGCACTAACGTAAATTAATGTCTTCCAAACATGTGTCATGGCATCCAGTTCTCTACTTTTCAGCAGGCTGGTTTATTCCAGCTACCACTTTGAGGTCGTTTGTCCATCTGACTGAGCGGCGTCCACAAATATATAGTATATAATTTGTTTGAAATTACTTTATATACAATATATTAACTGTTTCTATTTTCCTATTAAATCCTCAACATGTAGTCTAATAGGATTACACAAAATCGTATATATTTAAAAAAAAAACTATTAAAACTCAATAAATAAGAATTTGTTGTAACAAATTTACTACATATTTCAACTTCTGAACCTTACCTGTTCTATGTATTTAAACCCTAATACGCAGCCATCCGTAATACTCGTAATCCTAACCGCTCATCATACACAGTAATGACATTCAAGACCAATAAGAGGACAGATTTACTAAGAAATTCATTAGCAACTGAAGGGTTGGACGGATTAAATGAAGGATTCGGAGCCAATGTGGGATTTGTGGCCAATGTTGGACAGATAAAATGAATGAGGTCGAAGTCTGTTGGCCTTAACATTGGTCGTTAGATATTTATCAAACGTTACTAATGAGAGGCCTGTTTCATTTCTCGGTCGGCGCCCCGTCGCATAGTGGTTGATTTTCATAATTTAGGGAGACATTTTGTCGAAAGCATTAGGAATGTTGACGTGAAATTGCTCCTTAGTGAATATAATAACTGGATATGCAATCCAGTTATTATATTCACTAAGAAGTATATACTTCGTGATACACCAAGTAGTGTGCCTTCATCTCTATTTTACGCCCCCATAGAGACGCCATCGAAAAACACACACAGACACCCAGCGTGGCTGTAGTGAAATCGGCCGCTACCCAGGAGGCGAGAGTTCGATCCCCGCTCAGAGCAAATATTTGTATTTATGGTACTCATATTGATATGGGTACCTATATTTATGTTATATAAACACCTCAACAAAGTCTAGGGAACAAGATGACCCCAATTTTTTTTTTCGTGTAAATCTTGTTTTGCAAATAACTGACAGCAAATAAATAAAAATAGAATAAAGTAGATTACAGAGTTGTTCGAAATTTAGAAATAAATTTTAATAAGTACTGATTTTCGAATATGGAGGGAAAACTTTTAAAAGTGTTTGATTGTGCAGTTTCTCTGAGGCAAAATAAAAATTATTTTCTTTGATTGTAAATAACGTTTATTATCAATAATACGTCTTTTACGTATGGTTTGTGCATTTTTGTGACTGTAGTCATCATGTCACGTCGTAATTTAAGTCGCGAAGAGATGTTAAGGGCTGTTGGTATGCTGCAAGCTGGACGAACTCAACGCGATGTAGCGGATGCTGTCAACACCCAACCAAGTGTAATTTGCAGATTATGAGCACGCTACAGGTCTACAGGAGATATTGCCGAACGTCCCAGGAGACGAAATAGGGTTACTACCCCGCGACAAGATCGTTTCTTGCAAAATTCCGCAAGGCGGCAACCCACGATTACTGCTCGTCGGTTAGTCGCAGGCCTCTAGTCTCAGCATCAAGTGGTTATTAGCGATCAAACTGTCAGGAGAAGACTACATGAAGCCAATCTTCACGCTCGCAGACCGCTTAGGGCTCCAGCTCTTCGACGTGGAAATCGAGGTCGTCGCTTATTGTGGGCTATCGTACATTTACAGTGGACCGACCATCAATGGGCACCGGTTGTTTTCCGACGAATCTCGCTTCGGTTTTCATCCTGATTCGAGAAGAGTGCGTATATGGCGAGTTCCTGGAGTTTGGAGTCGTCTCCAGAATCCGCAAGAAGTTCATCCTTATCAAGGTGGAACAATCATGGTATGGGCTGGAATTCACCTTGGTGGAAGGACCGACCTCGTTTGGATACGGGGCAATTTAAATGCAAACCAATACATTCAGGAGGTTATACACCCCATGGTAATCCCTCATCGACAGCAGTTCGGTCAAGATTTTATGTTCATGCAAGATAATGCACGGTCACACACCGCACGGGTAGTGGTCAATGCGTTAAGTGAGCATAATATTGCGACGTTGGAATGGCCTGCTCAGTCTGCCGACCTCAATCCCATAGAGCATGCCTGGGAATTGCTTGGGACAAGAGCTTTCAGTGATTCTTTGGAAAATCTGAACACTGAAGAACAACTTTTTCTACACCTTCGCAGTGTATGGAGCCATATTCCACAGACGATGTTTGACAATCTCATACTAAGTATGCCACGCCGTTGTCGAGTTGTTTCTAATGCTTTAGGAGGTCCTACAGATTATTAAAAACGTTTAAAGTACGGTTAATTACTGTATTTCTTACTACCTCGTTATTTTTGTGCCTAATCATAGAAGGTTGTAATACTCTAAATTGGCACTATTCAATTCTTTATTAAAAAAAAAAATTGAAATGAGAATGTTTTTATTAAAATTAAAATTAAAATCGGTATAAAAATACCCTTCTATTGATATAAAACACGCACTATTACAAGAAAGGGTTTTTAAATAAAAACTAGAAATGTCTTTGTTCCCTAGACTTTGTTGATGTGTGTATTTATGTTTTACTAGCTGACCCACCCCAGCTTCGCCCGGGGTATATTTTGAAGCTTCATATCCCTTTGAGCCCGTATGTTTTAGTCTTCAAAATATGTATGAAAAATTGCCGAATTTGTTAACATTTATTATCAATGCTCCGCTCCTTTAAGTAGTAGCGTGATGATATATAGCCTAAAACCTTCCTCGATAAATGAACTACCCAACACTGAAAGAATCATTCAAATCGGACCAGTAGTTCCAGAGATTAGCGCGTTCAAACAAACAAACAAACAAACTCAGCAGCTTTATAATATTAAATAACAAGTATAGATATGTGATTATATTTTATGTATATGTATAACTATTCTGATTTATTTTAAATATGAAAAGTAGGTATATGTACTGTTTATGTTTCAGAAACTACCTATATATAATTAATCTATAGTCCTCATAGAACCAAACGCATCTTTCGTTAATATGCGCCTACCTCGTACTAGCTCTGCACCACCCTATGGTAGACTGGCAGAGAATGCCTACGACATTAAGTCCGCCAATGTACATCGTGCATAAAGAATAAATACATAGATAACATAAACTCACCGCCTATATCCCCGAAGGGGTAGGCAGAGGTGCTAGCACCCACATTTCGCCAGTTTATGTTTAGGTCCCAATGTAATAGGTGGCGAGCCTATTACCATTAACCGGGCACTTATAAACCTGCGATAAATACACACATAACTTCGAAAAGCATCGAAAAGTCATTGGTGTGCACCATGGTTAAACCTGGGATCGAACCCGAGACCTCGTCTCAGCAGTCCATTACCCATACCACTAGGCTACCGCGGTTATCCAATAAATGAATAAATATAGGTATTGCATTGGTCTGGTCGTATGTCGAAGAGTGCGTTAAGCCATTGATTCTGGTGACCTAACCAATATTTATGGCATTCGTTACTGGTAGTTGGGGTTCGATATCGCCTTTGGGTCGAGAAGGTTATATAGCAGTCGCTTCACAGAAAATATTGAAGTTTAACCAAATCTGCAGTTATACTGGTAAAGCAGACCCCAGACTCCGAGGTGAAGGCTTCGGATTCGACTGGTATTAACACTAAGAGGAAGAAAAAGAGATAACATCGAAAAAGATGGTGTTTTTATTTCAAACCAGAAGCATGTAATTATAATAAAACACTTCATATTTGAAAAATGATGAGCTTCCATATAACCGATCATCCCTTATTTAAATCTCTTAGGGGTGAAATTTCCAAACATCATTCTTTAAATACATTAACATTAAGTTTGTAGCAACATTGGTTTAAACTCGCCGTTGATGAATCTGCTATTTAATTAGGATAATTTCTTAATGTACAGATATTAAATGAAACCGCGGTAGCCTAGTAACACACCAATGACTTTTCGATGCTTTTCGAAGTTATGTGTGTATTTATCGCAGGTTTATAAGTGCCCGGTTAATGGCAAAAACCTCGCCACCTATTATATTGAAACCTAAACTGGCGAAATGTGGGTGCTAGCACCTCTGCCTACCCCTTCGGGGATATAGGCGTGATTTTATGTTATGTTATGTTATTATTTTGCCCTGAGCAGAAAATTTTTAAGTTCCCATAGAGTTCAGGGTTATCATTTAAACTGAGTCATAGTATGCCAGTTTATATCGCCGACGAAACTATTATTCAATAACCGCACTAACACATTAACCTCATAACCACATATACAAAAGAAATTATACTTTATGACAAAAGACCTAAAGTTGAAGTTACAACACTCATTTGGTAAAATGAGACTATTAACCTCTAAATGAAAAAAACGTGAATGCTATCTTAACACTACGTAAATAAAGTTGAAATCACCTTGACAGTGAATATGTAATCTATGAATGAACGTTCACGTGCGCCTACGCAGGTTTTTAGTGAAGGCCTTGAGTAACTACATTACACACTTCACAACGCAATAATTATGAGGAATATTTCTGAGACCGGTGAGTAATAAAACTAGATAATGCATTTTATCTCCTATCAGGTGGACGCTACTATCTCACCTGTATCGGTATAGTAATATGATAGATAGATAGATTCTTTATTGTACACCAACAGATTCACAGTAGGACAAGTAGGTAGCACGTAGACAGTTCAATGCACAATGGGCGGCTTTATCGCTAAAGCGATTTCTTCCAGGCAACCTTGGGATGGACAGTTAATGTTATGAAATTAAAAATATGGTGTAGCTATCGGCTAAACTGAAATAGATAGTGTATTAAAAACAAAAGAAAGAAAGAGAAGTATATGTAAAATAAAATTAATATACGGCTTCACACAAAGTATTATCAACATATACTGATATGCATATACTATATACTTATATACGAGTATATGGTAATGACGAGGCAACGAACCAAACTGAGAGAAAAGCCTGCTTCAGACCCTTATCCGTTAAACAGCAGATGTACCAGCTAGTAGGTGACACAATTTGTGTTGCACACGTCCATAGGCCACAATAACCACTTTCCATCTGGTGGGCCTTGTGCTTGTCTGCCAACCAAGTGTTGGCAGACAAGCACAAGGCATGTAAAAAAAAATTCTTATCACATACATTCATACATATAATCACGCCTAAATCCCCAGAGGGTTAGAAGAGGTGAATTAAGAGTGTTAGTTAAGTTATTTCACCAATCATTGAATTATGTCCCACGTAATAGGGGGTGAGCCTATTGCCGTCCTCCGGGCACTATTGTTGACTCAAACCATGCATCTGACGCTGAGTCTGAGCTGTATATATCTGTCTGATGTTAAACAGCCCTATCCCTTAGTCGCCTTGTACGACACCGCACGGGAAGAGATGGGATGGTCCAAATTCTACTCTGCCGGGAACCACGCGCTTCATTTATTATTATTTCATTTCTTTCATTATGATATTTATCCATGAAAGAAACTCTAAAAAATCAAGCAAGTCGTTACATAACACCGTTGCGCGACTTTTAATGTGGACTAGCCCCCACGTTTCTGTATCTCAGTTGCCTCGCTCTGTGTGTTTTATAGCCTATACGGTGGTATGTGTTCAGAACAATTGTTAACATTGTACTCACAGCTACTTTCTATTATTGCACCACTCGCCATAGGCTGGGAATTCATCCTCCTACATTACGACCGAAAAAGGGGCAGTGTGCACCGTGTGGTATGGAACTTCATCCCACGCACACTCAAGCTGTGGAATGACCTCCCTGCTGTATGTTATTTTTAACTATCGCGGTGTGAATTCATAATTATACAAGGGTTGGAAATTTTTCGTGATTTAATCATGGAAGATACTATTTCTGCCGACGTTTCGAATGCGTTGCTGCACCCGTGGTCACGACTTGACTACCTTTCGAGTGTCGAGAGGTATGCGTAAAACTGTTTTTGTGCGCCTACCCACCATTACTTTTATTATGAACGGTTAGACTGTCGACACACTGAACTCACTATGTCAGTTTTTAACGGCACTGTGTTTTTTGGTTTTAGTATATTATCGTTCAAGTATTACGTAATCACTAAAGGGGGAGGGGGGTATCTGCATTCCTTAGTTTTGATGACATTGGATGAGGGGGCTAGATAATGACTACGTAAGCAGTTGTTATTTACTTTTTCACACGTAATATCGCATACATTACCCGAAGCAAACCAGCATGAAAAGAAATATTCATATGGGGGAGGTGAGGGGGGTAACAGGTTTGTTACTTTTGCTGACAATGACGAGGGGGGGGGGGGGATTAAATTATTGTAATAAATCTGCTTACGTAATACTTGAACGCCCCCTTATCCCTGCTGTAGTTTTTCTAAGTGACTATAATATGGTGTTCTTCAAGAAGGGTTACAAGGTATCTAAATGTTCGGCAGCACGAGTGTAACATTACTGGTGTTGCACACGCATCTAGTGGGTCGTGGATTTGCCTGGCATCTAAGTGGCATAAAAATAACAGGTAAGAGGCACTGATTACAGTCAAGCGTTGCAAAAGCAAACTCGACGTAATTGGTCAAATGTGTTTTTCTCTTTTTGGTTGTTCTCTATACATTCCTATATGATTCTTCTAATTACGAAAGTTGTTGTACACATGTCCGCTTTCGTAGTATAAAAAATAGCAGTGAACAAGCACCGCTACACATGCCAGACATTAGCTAGTTGCCATTAAAGTAATGGCTCTCCTGCGTGCTAATGAAATTACTTTTTATTTCGGAAAGTTCAGTTTAGCGCCAGTTAAAATGCAAATTCCGTTGAACCGCTAAAAAACTCTGCCAAGTTATTCCGCATTACTTTTATCATAAATAGTTTTAATAAGGTATTTTTTTATGTAAAAGTAAACAGTTCGTAAAAAAGCATCACAATTTCTGTATGGTAAGTATGGTGCACTGCAGGCAACCGATATGATAACGATTTTCTTTTACAAGCGGTTTTTTTGCGACAATTTTGCTGCCTTTCAGAAATGACAAGACAATCTGTGTGAAATAAAATTAGTGCTTCGGTTTGAAATGAAAATGAATTTTGAATTTGGAACGAGAAAAACTAAGCAAAACAAGAATATGCTTTTGATCTCTAACTGTACCTTTACTGTGTGACAACTACAAAAAATCGTGCATTGTTGCTGATAAAGCAGTCTTTTGCGATACCAAAATTTACGACTCTTAATTTACTATTGCGTCATACTCCCGACGAAGACTTCTCGAGACCTAAAACTACTTTTAAACTAAGAACTTGTCATTTAATTTGCCAACTTACAAACCAAATAAGTACATCCCACTTTATCTTCTCATTTTAATAATATACCAATTTGGAAAAATATTTTGTGGATAGAAACCGGGCGGTCCTTTACGCCCCACTTCACGCTGTTGCCTAGCAACGGCACGATCAACCGAATTTTCTAATTCTACCCCCTTAATAAGGGTTCGTTTAAAGAGGTGACAAATATGCTATCTAACTAGCGGTTGTTTATTTATCATTAATTCATTTTCGAGAGTTTTTATCCAAATTGGAATATGAAAAAAAATGTGTTTGTACCTATTTAGATCTTTGCGTCTAAACCAACTTCACCTGCAAGACGATACACCTGTTCATTGACAGACAAAACAGACAGCAGACGCTCAAGTAAAAGTAGACCAATCAAAAAAATCCTTGTCAAAAAAGACTTTGTCCTCCAAATTGTAAACTTGCATCTACAACGGGGAAATTGTACCGAGTGGAGTGGCGAGACAGTGCACTCGGCCGATGCTCGGTTCGGGTAAACATAGTGCCGAGTATTGTATACGTATACTTCGCACTCGGCCGAAACGACTGTCTCAAGACTCCATTCGGCTCGTGTGATCAAGAAATACATACATACATACATACATACATAAAGTCACGCCTTTATCCCCGGAGGGTTAGGCAGAGGTGAATTAACACCCACATTTCACCAATAACGGTATTCGGTCCCACGTAATAGGTGGTGAGCCTATTACTGTATATCGGACATTATAGTAGACTCGAGCCCCGCATCTGAGGCTGAGTCTGGGCTGTATATATCTGTCTGTTGTTAAACAGCCCTATGCCTTAGTCGCCTTGTACGACACCGCATGGGAAGAGATGGGGTGGCCCAAATTCTACTCTGCCGGGAACCACGCCGGGAATAAGACTACTATATTACATAAAATATAGACTAAGTATTAATTATAAGTCATCATGCGAAGCGTCTATCTGTCTCGTTTGCTCTCATAGTTCTTATGGTTGATGGACCAATTAAAGCGTTTCACATTATCCGATCCGATATCTGTCTTTGTTGTTAGTATCTGTCTGTAGTTGGTTAACAATGTTTAGTCAGTTGGCTTAAAACATTTAGCCATTTGATTGAAAACGTTTAGCCAGCAGGTACATATACGTAAGGCATAATAATAATAGATACATACATATAATCACGCCTTTATCCCCGGAGAGCACTATTGTTGACATTGCATTTGAGGCTGAGTCTGGCCTGATTATATATGTCTGATGATAAACAGCCCTATCCCTTGGGAAGAGATGGGGCCCAAATTCTACTCTACCGGAGAACAGAACATCCGAATTGAGAACCTACTCCTTTCTAGAACTCGGTTAAAAATCGTACGTATCGACGCGATCACCGAATCAAATCGTGTCCATATCGTACGAACATGCCTCACGCGTAACACCTCTTGCCTTTTCTTTTTTTTTCAATTTTTTTTTTTAAATTAAAACAGAATTTTAGAACCGAAATTACTAATATTCTCTCTAACCCTAAAGCTAAGCTAAATTGCTCGTGTTAGGAGTTGATGGAACCAGCCGGTAATATGCTAGTTGCTCATGACAGTTTGCGCTTAACCTCATAATGGATACATACGTTGCGCCATACAGCGGAATTATGCATAAGTTAGCAGATTAAGCTAATTCTGGAGCGAAGGCTGAGATTGTACGATGTCTACTTCGTGGCATCTGTGTCAGGGTAATAGATAGAACAGTTCTGGATAAATTTTACCCGACTGCGGTGAAAGCAAAATGAAGGTTATTTATTTTGTTGTATCTATGCACTAGCATATGCCCACGGGACCGCCCGCGTGGATGTCGGTTATCGCAACTTTTTCTTTTTCATACCACTTGGGTGGCAGACAAGCACACGGCCCACCTGATGGTAAGTGGTAGCCGTGGCCTATGGACGTGTGCAATACTAAGGTAGCTTAGTGGTTAAGGGTTCGGTTTAACGATCGAAAGGTCCCGGATTTGAACCCTGGTCATTACATAACAGACGTGATTCCACTCCTAACACAAGCATTTTAGTTTAGCTTGAGGGGTTAGAGGAAATATTAGTAATATCGTTTTTAAACTTTCGCGTTACATACAATAATGTTTATGGGAATTAAGGCGATAATGGTATAGGTACATACATCATACATACCTTTGGTTTGCATGAGGTTTCGAACATGTTACACATGCAAATCAAAGATATGTACTTACCTATACCTACCAGGTTCGCGTTTGATCCCGTTAACATTATTGAATATTAGTTACTTCGGTTAAGAATAATAAAAAACGCGATCAATCAAACGTAAAATTTTAAGATTGACAAATACTTTTCTAACAAAAATCGGCTTTGTAACTTTTGCGTCCTTCGCAAAAGTAAAAAATTCTAAAAAAATAATACCAGAATCGTTAATATAACTTAACCCAAGTAATTTTTAAATAAATATGTCCTATGTACAGACTACTTACTTTAAAATTATATAACGGTTGAAATATATATAGGTGTAAAGAAGAGATAAGAAGACATGACGTCAAATCTTACTAGATTAGCATAATTCTGTTTGCACCAAGTTATGTTTCCCTGCTCACCGACGTAGTAATATTTCAAAGTTTGTGTGTACAAACTATACAGCCAATTAGCTAGGAGCTGGAGAGCTGGAATATCTATTAAACACTAAGCGCTTTACGCTATATTTTCTGTAGACAGATTAAAACACTGTGATCGTGTTTTAATTGGCCCAACTTTTCTTGTTAGTGAGCTGATTCGATATTATGCGGGAAATATGGCTCGTCTAGATTAGAACGGTAATGTTATTTCGACCGAGACATAGGTACCTACTGTATAACACTATCTAGATTGAAAGTAAGTGTCTATGGTTTTATAATGAGTTCTAGAATGTAGGTAGGCATGCTTGGGTACTTATTGTTGCGTCCATGGCTGTATTTTACCGTCTGTACCATGGGGAGTGTTCTGATGAGCTCTTCCAATTAGTCCCACCCTCCCCTTTCCTACACAGGACAACACGTGCAGGTCTTAGATGTCATCCGCACACGGTGCAGAACATACGATCAAGAACCAAGCGGTTCGGAGACTCTTTCCTCTGTCGCACCATTAAGGCCTGGAATTCATTACCAGCTCACGTGTTTCCTTCTTCCTACAGTCCCGGGTCCTTTAAGCGGGGCGTGAAAAAGCACATGATGAGGCCGTCAAGCTGAGTGTCACCATTGTCACACGGTATGTGTAAGTAATGGTGACCCTCTTTTCTGGGACTTTGCCTTCAGCTTACCATCAGGCAAGGCGAAGTCCAATTGACGTGTCCTATATAAAAAAAAAAAAATCCTAGTTTTTATGGGCTATGCACACAATTTTATTTAGTAACTAGCTTTTGCCTGTTATGTAATTAGAATTAATGAAAAATAATAAATACCAATTTTGATGAAATGAAATCATTTTTATTTATAACATAAACTCTTTATGCCCGAAGGGGTAGGCAGGGGTGCTAACACCCACATTTCGCCAGTTTATGTTTAGGTCCCAATGTAATAGGTGGCGAGCCTATTGCCATTAACCGGGCACTTATAAACCTGCGATAAATACACACATAACTTTGAAAA
The DNA here is from genome assembly GCA_963662185.1 of Eilema griseolum. Classification (NCBI taxonomy): domain Eukaryota; kingdom Metazoa; phylum Arthropoda; class Insecta; order Lepidoptera; family Erebidae; genus Eilema; species Eilema griseolum. The sequence goes on along the minus strand of OY759239.1, from coordinate 9,786,290 downwards.
GCATCGAAAAGTCATTGGTGTGTGCCATGGTAAAATCTGGGATCGAACCCGAGACCTCGTCTCAGCAGTCCATTACATTATATAGCATATAAAGTCGGTTAAAAATGCAACCTACACACAACAAAGAATAGGCAAAAAATATTTTATTTTTATTGTTAATTGTATATTTCATACATTTAATATAATCAATAATATTGGATTGTCAATTATTAAAAAACATATTATTTAGTAGAGAGGCTTAATCAGAACGTAAAACACTACATTTGTATGTGTTAGGTACCCATACAAAAGTAAAAGATTAGAAAAAAAACAAATAAAGAAATACTAAAAATATGTATATTAAATAAAACTATCATATAGTTCGTCTCTTAATAAACCATACGACATTTTAAAAGAAAATATTGAAATAAAAATTACAAAAAGTGTTTCTAGCAGAGCGTGGTTTCGATCCACGGACCTCTGGGTTATGGGCCCAGCACGCTTCCACTGCGCCACTCTGCTCTTGTTAGGAATGGCGAAATAACCGTTTGCTTATTGCTAGTAATAACTCGAGTGCGCATGCGGGTGACGTCACGTCGCTGCGTGGTACTTTATCAATACACCGTTAGATGATAATGAACTTTGTGTTTCATACGTTTAAGGTTTATTTTTAGAATGTCTTATTATGAACTGTCTTGCATTTAATTATGTAATGCAATTCATTACATAAAGTCATATGGTGCCTAAACGTGGTATAGTAGTAATTTCCTCAAAGTATAATGTATTAGAATTATTATACTTATTGTTTATCACGTTAGTACCTACGATTACGATTAAAACTCATCGTCAAGTAGAATAATTCCCCAGATGTAGTTTAATACATTATTATACACACTACACACATAGACACATTAACAACGAGGGCGAGAGAGAACTAGATTTATTGATGGAAATCAATACCGGCAAACTCTTTTCAACATTCTAAAATACATAATATATATGTACTCGTATTCCTTTCGAACAAAAAAGTACTTACTAATACACTTTCTCTAACATATTAGTAGGTACACTATATGTATAGGGTGGGTAGTGGTGGAATTATTGAATTGAATATATATTATTGAACCCAACCTGGAGTTCAATAATTCTACTTTGTGTAAGACGGAATTATGCGGAGCGGAGTCATTTTACTATAATTGACCATTAACTTATTTACATTTATTATGTAGTTCTTAGAAGATGTAGTTCAACCCTTCAATCTAGGACACTCCAATTTGACTTCACGTCGCCTGATGGTAAGCTAAAGGCAAAGGGCTCACTGGAGAGATTTTATTTTATTTATTTATTTATACTTTATGCACGATGTACATTGGCGGACTTAATGCCGTAGGCATTCTCTGCCAGTCTACCATAGGGTGGTGCAGAGCTAGTACGAGGTAGGCGCATATTAACAAGAGATAACAAGAGATTTTGTACTGTCAGTGGGAAGACCAAAAGCTTGTCCTGCTTTGTCTTTTACAGTGGCGGCACAGAAACTCTTGTTTTCAGGGTTGGCAGCGCGAGTGTGACTCCCTTCGCGTAGCACACGTCCATAGGCCACGGTAATCGCTTTCCATCAGGTGGGCCGTGTGATTGTCTGCCAACCAAGTGGTATAAAAAAAAAGAAAAAAGGGTCCTGAAAGAGGGTCAACATTACAGACACTAAGTAATGTTACAATGGTGGCACTCGGCTTATCGGCCTCATCATTATATGCTTATGTATATGTAAAATATTATATTTTAATATAGTAAGTAGTTTAATTTAGTAACATACATATATGTTACAAACGTCCATAGGCCACGGTAACCACTTTCCATCAGGTGGGCCGTGTGCTTGTCTGCCAACGTATGGGTATAAAACAAGAATGAGGGTTGAGTAGTAAGCGTGATATGTGGTTTCGTTACCGGACCGTCATTTTTAACGGCTTAGACCTCTTCATACTAAATGGAACCAAGAATATTAATTATTAGTGCACGTATTTTTAAGCTTTCAAACAATGTATGAGAATTTGCCGGATTTGATGACATTTATGCTTACTGCTCCGCTCCCACAAGTAATAGCGATTACATTAATGATTACTACAATATCGGGTTCTTCAAGAGAGGCATCAGAAGGTTACTTCGTGGTCGGCAGAGCGAGTGTAATACCCCTGGTGTTGCATACGTCCATAGGCCACGGTAACTATTTCAATCATCAGGTGGGCCGTGTGCTTGTCTGCCACCTAAGTAGTATAAAAAAAAAATTACCGCGAGGCGTGTGAAACCACACCCACATTAAAATATATCGAATATACACACCCAGGTAGGTATATTCCCACTAGTTTATTTTTAATCTATTCTCGGATGACTGCCATCTAACACCCAAATCGTTCGCGGATTGGTGTGGCAAACCTAAGACAGAAAATATTTGCAACAATGCTTCAGCTATGTGAACACTACTGGATGCGTTTAAGGGCACAGCTTGTGCAAATTTAGAAAAATTATCTATTATTGTCAGAAATGTTGCGCCCCCTGTGAAATATAGATCCATCAGATTGTTTTGCAGATTTATTTAGAATTCCGTGTTCCGTTCCTCAAAAGGAAAAATGGGAATCATTATAGGATCACTGCGTTGTTCGTCTGTCTGTCTGTCTGTCAAGACTCTTTTCTCAGGAATGCGTGGATATATCAAATGGAAATTCATACCACATACTTAAGTCTATAACATCTTCAAACTGAGCAAAAAACATACTTCTAAGTCAACACATTCAAAATATATTGCGGTTTGTGTAGCTCAAGTTATAGAACTCTGAACTTGCACTTGACCGGCTTTTTTATACAACTTAGATCTGCTTTGAAAACTTAGGTGTGTGTGGCTCCATATACGCGTTCGAGGGAACTTTTAATACTAAATATTAATATTTGAAATACTAAGTCACCGATAAAAAGTCAAACACTTTTTAAATACTACATGAAGTCCAAAAAACATACTTGCTTATTTTTCTAAGAGGTAGGACACGACGGTATTTCCGTCCAATTGAGCAGTCCAACTGGGGAAGTACCTCCACCCTACAGAATACCGCGGCCATAATAACCTCGTGTTGTGTTCTCAGCGGTGAGTAGGGTAGTCAAAGCTCACTGAAGAGATTTTGTACTATCAATGAGAAGACCAAAAGCTTGTCCTGCTTTGTATTTTACACTGACGGCATAGAAACTCTTGTGTTTACAGGGTTGGCAGTGTAAGTGTGACTCCCTTGGCGTTGCACACGTCCATAGGTCACGGTAACCACTTTCCACCAGGTGGGCCGTGTGCTTGTCTGCCAACCAAGTGGTATAAAAAAAGTGAATAGTATTATTATATTAGTGAATATTATTAAGAATCAAATATGCGTGGTTACCTAACTAATACCGTCATCATCACCCCAGGATACATGTATTAAAATAATGAAGCCAAAATTAAAGTAGCCAGTGTTGCCAGTGTGTAGCCACCCAATTTCCGGGGTAAAAATACCAACACCTGACCTGTTCGCCACAACGTGTAATGGGGTAAAGATTTATCTTACGTTACACGGAATTTTAATGTTGGTTTTACTCAGTGTAGGATGCGAAGAAAAATGTGACAATAATGGCTTTTAGGTGTCCGTTTAATGACTCTCCGAAAAAAGGTAATAAAAGTTATTTGTGTTGTTTAGGTTGGTAACATTTTAGTGTCGATTACAAATTCTAAGTTATAGCGTTTGGAAGGGTGTACGAGTGTACAGAAAGATCTTCATGTCCAAACCATTTTAACACAGCCATGACTCGAGTCAACAATAGTGCCTGGAATACGGCAATAGGCTCACCCCCAATAGGTAATAACCTAGGATCGAATAAAATTATTGGTGAAATGTGGGTGTTGGTTCACTTATGCCTAACCCTTCGGGGACAAATGTATACATATTAGAAAACCGGTTTAAAAATAAATACGTAGCTGTCATCAATAATTTTGATGGGAGTGCCCGGGTCCATAAAAATGAACAACCTCATTAGTGACACTTAAAAGATTAAAATATAGTTTATGGTGTGTCTATGATATAATATACCTGTCAAATGAAACATATGTCATGTTGACAGTTGACAAATAACCTAAAAGGGGATCTAAATAGATGTCATTTAAAAGAAAGCCACGTCTTCCTATTTTTTTGTATCACTTTAGTAATAGTTGTGGATCACTCTTAACGGTATGTTAGAATTATTTATTAATAGGTTCTCCTTTAAATCGAGGAAGTTTTAGAGAAGGGGCAGGTCAGGAGTACCCTAAACCAACGAGCATGCATGAAGAATGTAATGACAGCGAATGAAGCGAGAGTAGTATGTCAGGATCGTAGCAAATGGAGATCCGTGATCTCTACCTACCCCTATGGGAGACAGGCGTGATTTTATGTATGTATGTATGTAGGTTCTCCTTTATCTATGTCCATGAATGTTATCCGTATATTTTATTTCTAATAAACTTTATTTGTTTACTGACGCAAACTTAAAACAAAAGCCGGTCAAGTGCGAGACAGACTCGCGCACCGAGGGTTCCGTAACTTAAGCTACATAATCCATAATATATTTTGAATGTATTGACTTAGAAGTTTGATTCTTGTACAGTTTCAAGATCTTATAGACTTGAGTATTTGGTATGAATTTCAACTTCATACCTCTCTGCATTATTGAGAAAAAGGTCTTAACAAACAGGCGGACAGACGGACAATGCAGTGATCCTATAAGGGTTCCATATTTTCCTTTTAAGGCACGGAACCCTAAAAACAAACATAATAAGTGTGAAATGATCTACGGATGATCTATCCAAGAGTGAGATTCATTCCTAACTTGTTCTCATGCGACATTATTATTATCAGTTAATCCGTTTAGTAGTTACGAGCGAACATAGCGCCATATATGGTACATTTACAGGTCAAAATGAAATAGGTAATCCGCCTTTGTTGTATAATAGTGAGTTCTTATGGTTCTTAGTAATTTTACACACAGTAATTCATTACCAGCTCACGTGTTTCCTTCTTCCTACAGTCCCGGGGCCTTTTAGCGGGGCGTGAAAAAGCATCTGATGAGGCCGCCAAGCTGAATGCCACCATTGTAACACTTAGTGTCTGTAATGGTGACCCTCTTTCCTGAGACTTTGCATTTAGCTTACCGTCAGGCGAGGTGAAGTAAAACTGGTGAGTCCTTTACAAAAAAAAAAACTTAAGACAACGCTTATAATAATGATTACTTAGGCATTACTCGATACGTTATATTAACGTGGATCGTTTAAGGTAGGTCCTTACAGTTGGTTTCTTTTCCAACGGGTAGCGAAGATACAATTCAGAATAATATCCTCTTTTTAAACGATAGGTACCTACTTAAAATTGCAGTATTTCCATACACAAATCAATACTTTTCAATCTTATAAGTGGGAACACTATTCAGCGATTCAAATTGTAAGTAACTATCATCGCAGTAGGGTGAATATAATTTTCTTTCCTGCTTTCTCTTTCTCCCTGTCCCCCTTTAACTTCTACTGGTGGCAACGCGTGATTGACACCTGCCTATGGTATTGCAAGTTTTGCAACTACCCATAATACCTATCCACTAACGGCCATGCCAAAAAAAACAAATAATAGTAGTAATGTTAGAATATAAAATAGGGACAAATGGAAAAAAAATTACGTGGCTCTGGCAGAATTTCTTATAAATTTGACATTAGCGTCTTACCATTAATATTTTTTATAATGATTTTGAATGAGTACACAAAATATCGGAAACTCAAAACACTGAAACATGGTAAATATCCCGTTTATTCTGATACTGATGAGTACACAAAGTTTTAAGTTTGACAAGTAAGATGTTTGCAACACAATATAGTTTGCACATTAATAAATGATTAAAAGGAGTTTTGGCGCCAACTTGAAGAATGGCGCATCGCGGTATTTTATTATTTTCCAAAATTGGTGTGAATTCGAGATTTTATTTATAAAAATGGTGGATTTTTAGATATAATAACTTTGACAACGCACACAAGTGAGGAAAGTGGCAAATTACAGTGAATTGTAACTTTTCGTGTTGGTTCCAAACCTCCCTAGGAGCCTCTAATAAAGTCCCCACAACTTTACTGAGGACCGTATCTTGAAAAACTCGACTTTGGCTTCTCGCCATTAATAATTCTAAAGACATTATATATATATATATATATATACTTATATTACTACTACTATGTTACTTGACATTGGCATATATCAATTACTTGCCAAAAAGCAGAAAAAAAAAGATTAAAAATAGTTTAAAAAGTCAAGTAGGCCGCGTTACCTTGAAGATATCGGTATCATGAAGATAAAAAAAAAATATTTTTGAAATTAAAACTTTTTACACATTCGCCACAGAGTTTTGGCGCCAGCGCAAAGAAAGGCGCATCGCGGTATTATTTTATTTTCTGAAATTGGTATGAATTTGAGTTCTCGTGTTTGAAAATGGTGGATTTTTAGACTTAACGTCTTTGACAACGCACACGATTGTAGGAAACTGGCTTATTACACTGAATTGTGACTTCCCGTGTTGGTTCTAAATCTCCCTAGAAAACCTGTAGTAAAGTCCACACAACTTTACTTGCATTAGGCAGCAATCATCATTCATCGTCATCATCATCAACAATCATCCCAACTAAGAAATAAATTACCTGATGACATGGCAGCATGGTCATAGTACCTTAGCCGGTTAGGTGAGGAACAAATAAAAAAAACATTCACCTCATTTTGATTTTATTTTAGTTGTCCCTGTCATCAATTGTGTTTACCTTAACTTCATTGTATTGTTTGTACTATTTTAGACATGTTTGTATAAGGGATATGGCATCAATAAAGTTATTATTATTATTAATAACAGCGCGAAATTGAACAAATTCCTATTTTATAAAATTTACTCATAATTGGTGCAAAAACGAGTCAAAAGTGTTGTACAATTTATAACCCGTATTGGAGGCTTGATTGAGACATCCCATTTCGAGTATTTTTCTATTCATCTACTTTTATCAATGATGCTGTGATTTATGATCAAAACTCATGCATATTCTGTTCTCCGTGTCAAAATTAATCTCCGTCGCATCTGAAGTTTTTCTCTCGGAGTCTGGGGCCCGCTTTTCCCAATCTAGTTGCGGATTTGGCTGAAGTTCGATATTCAAATTCGATCAAACTTGCTTGTCTATACAGTGTGGCATATATTTTGATCTTGAGTACCTACCTGAGTACAATCGTATATACCTACCAAAATTTTTTATTCGCACTAGCGCGCAGTTAGGTGTTGCAGAAATATTCAGATATTAATAGTAATTTTTGCAATTCTAATGCAACTTATATGTGTGTGTCATGAAACAACAATAACTGAACGCCTTTCAGTGCGAATCTAACCAATATTTTATGTAAATATTATCACTGGAATAGCATTATTGTTGCAGAAAATTTAATTAAGCTGACTGCCACATACATTGTCAGCCATTATGTCTGTATTGGATATTAAATGTACTTAACGAACCAATACAAAATGCTTACAGAATATGACCATTGCCGATGGACGCACCGTCCCATCAATTCCACTTCATTTCTCATGTCATTCCCAGCCATACACCATAACCAACCTTAACAGACCCTCCATAATACTTAACGCTACCTAGATTCTCCTTCAATAAGCTGCTTATAAAGGACCGTGATAGGTCTATAAATATTGGATAGTTAAAAATACTAGCCAGATTAATTTGAACTCTAAGTAAGTTCAAGTTCTATGGTAATAATAAAGATCTAAATTGCTTCGGAGGTCTAATTAAATTGGTGTTCGTAGCCAGCGGTTCGGAAACTCGCGATAATGTAGTTGAATTATGGATTCCGACTCCAACATTAATTTCTTCTAGCCTGATATTTCAAGCTATTATAGTTTTATACTAGCTGTAATCGAGTATAAAAGTTTCTTTTTAATTAAAAAAAAACGTAGGTAAAGAATTTTGTTTTTATTTAAATACATCTTTAAAATTGATCTTTTTTAAAATTGATGACGAAATTTCCAAACTGATAAATAAATTATTAAATTTGATAGAGACACGTAGTCGTGGAACATCTAGTAGACCAGTCTAGGTATTCCACGGTTACTTTGAATCTGGATACTCGATCGATGTAATACTCAATATCAAAATGTGGCCTTGGATGACCGAGCTTTACTACAAGCGACTCTACCGATTCGCTTGTGTGGGTTCGGTATTCGCAAAATTTCAGATGTCAGCTTACCAGCGTTCCTGTCTTCAGTCCACAGTACGGAAGAATTAACTAGGAAAATCCTTACACCTACACTAGTTAATTCTGAAGTATTATGTAAGACTGATGCAGTCAACGCTTGGAAAATTGCATGTCCAAACACCGATCTCCCAAGGAACCTTTTCTCACAGCGTCAGTGGGACGGGCCGCTCTGCGGCTTAGTTGGAAAAAAATTACTAAATACATGTTCCAATGCTGCTGAGCGTGCCCGTTTACTGGCGGTTGGAGTGTGGGAATCGGGTCTTTGGCTACAAGCTCTTCCGTCATCTAACGTTAGATGACACTACCTTCCGCATCGCAACTTGTCTCCGTTTAGGTGCGCCGTGTGTTTCTTCGCATCAATGCCGATGTGGAGAAGCCGTTGACAGACTCGGACACCATGGTCTGTCGAGCTGCAGGAGCGCTGGGCGAATTCCACGGCACGCCAGCCTCAACGACATAATCCGCCGTGCTCTTGTCACCGCCGGTGTACCAGCTGTACTAGAACCAAACGGTTTGGCGCGTGACGATGGCAAGAGATCGGATGGCATGTCGTTAATGCCATGGAAGATGGGTAGGACTCTGGTGTGGGACGCCACATGCGTTGATATCATGGCTCTTACACATATAACTAGCACAGCTGGCTGTGCTGGTGCTGCTGCTGCTTCTGCAGAGGCTCTCAAGCGGCGCCAATACTTCAATCTCATCGGAGATTATGAATTTGTGCTGTTTGGAGTCGAGACTTTGGGGTCATGGGGTCCGAGCGCTCGCAACCTCTTCCGTGAGATTGCGAAACGTATGGTCGACGCTTCTCGTGACCAGAAGGCTGGCCTCTTTTTAGGTCAGAGAATAAGCATTGCCATACAACTTGGCAATGCTGCCAGTCTTCTGGGAACGCTACCACAAGAGGCATGCGATGCGGAGGAATCCTTCGACGCATTTTAATTGTTCTTAGCTATAAGTTGTATAATAGTTTTTTTTATTTTTATTGTATTTAATATTTATAAATTATTTCTTGATTTGTTCATTAATAAAAACTAGTAGATATAGTAAAACAGGTATAGAATAAATGAATGTTATTATATAATATATCAAAATAGAAAAAGATCTGTAGTAAGGGAAACTTGTACAATAGGGATAATGACTTTTTTTTACTCTAGAAAAATGACCAGTTAATAATAATACATTGAACTGCTAAAGTGAAATTCGGATACAGCAAATAGTTTTAAAATATTTGATTTTGAAAATTTTATTTCCGTGACGTCACGCTCAAGTCATATTTCAATATTGCATTTATTTCGGTCTGCGTTGCCTTTACGCGTAGGTATATAGATTTTAATAAGACTCATTGGAAATTGAATAAGGAATCTAAAAAGTTTAAAAATTGGACTCAATTGGTTTTTTTTTTGACCTACCTACTTTGGGAATTAAAAATATTAAAAAGTCAGTTTCAGTTTAGTTAGCATTATTTTATTTTGCAAGGCATATATTTTGAAGCAAAAGCTAATATATTAAGCAGTATTAAATATAATCGGACGACTTGTCATCACCCGTATTACGCCAATTTTTTTGCACGTCATTACGATACCTAATTCTTTGTAATACCGCCTAAATCCACATTTCCGCCTACCCCATATGTTATTTCCCTTCCACAAAATACAAAATCCTGAAATTCCGCACAAACAGGCTGGCCGAGCCGCATTTACATAACTCTCAATTACATTTGGATTTAAAATGGCCGCCACGTGCGTGAAATAGAAAAAAAAAAATATTGGCGCGATGCGTGCACGGAACGACCACAGGTAATAAAGTTTTATGACTTCTGTGCATTCCTATAACGCAGTTAGCTGTACTATGGAATGAACGGTGGTCACTGATGATACATTTTGTAACCGAACTTTATGGTTCAGTTTGAATGATTGAATGAACAATTTTTCTTTGTGGAAATAACAAAGTTTTGAAGCGTTTCATTCAAATTAGTGTGAATTTTTTGTATTATTTTTGTTCCAAATATAGTTAGGGCTCTACAAAGACGTCTGGGTTTGAGCCAACCTTACCTGTAAGATGGTGCCTGCTGACTATGTGACGATTTTCCGCTCCACGCCTTTGTCAGGTCAGAAGGCATTTGCTCCCAGTTAAAGCATGAGCAGCAAGATTTACATACCAATAACAAGTCTGTATAACTAACACCTTGATTAATCAGCTCATTTTGATAAGATAAAATTAATTACACCAAACATAGGACACATACAAAGGATGCGTACATGAAGTTCTTTTTTGTGATTGACATGGTCATTCACATTAATAGTGTAAAATATCCCGGCGGTATTTAGGTACATTATTAATGACGAGAGTTTTACAATGGGTACAATTGGTGTTATCACAGTCTGTGACCTCCTCCAGACCACCAATAAATAATGATGATTGGTTAGATTTTGAATAATGACCGGCTTCTATAACCCTCCAATCCCTCTTGTGTAAAACAGTTATAACGCAATGACTTACATCATTACACAATAGTGAAAGAAACGTTAGAAAACTCCAACATTTCCCCCACTATATCATTTTTTATTTTGAGTCAACCCTGCACGGGTCGAACATTTACAAATAACGTGGACCACTCAATAGTGAACGGGCCAACGTAGCTGTGATTAATCCACTCGCGCACTATGAGTCTTTTATACATGACGGTTTGCCGAGCATGACGCTTTTTTTTTCTTTTTTAATATTACTAACCGAATTTATTAGTATTCGTAACCCCTGCAGAAAAGCTAAATTGCTTGTGTTAGGAGTGAGTTCACGTGGACAGCATTGATAGCAAGGATTCCAACGCAGTACCTTTAGAATTCATAATACAAGTACTATCGGATTTCACGAGAGAAAATCTATTTAACTAAATACGTTTGTTTTTAGTGAAATTCGTTCGGTAAAACTCTCTTAGAACTTTCGAAAACTTCTTCCATAGTATAAAAAGAAGGAGATGAAGTTCTCTATTATACTGAGCTGCATCTTTTTCTTTCATATTTCATTATTATATAACTGGCGAAGGTACCTAGATATTATTTACTGTAGCTATAACTGAGATTTAGTGTAGGAAAAACACTCAGCTTTTGAACTGTCTTTCTTTAATACATGAGAAGTTATCTTGAAATAAAACCACCCGGCAAGTTAGAGCTATATTCACACATACGTCACTGTGGCCTATGGACGTGTGCAACACCAGGGGCGTAACACTCGCGCTGCCGACCCAGCAGAAACGTTCTAATGCCCCTCTTGAAGAACCCCATAGTGAAGGCGCTTGGGAAAACCGCAGCAGAAAGTTCATTCCAAGTTTGAATGTGCGGGGGGTGAAGTTTCTTTCATATTGCATAGTGCGCACCGTCTCAGGTCAGAGTAGCAGTTTTTGTGCCGTCAGTGTAGAAGACGAAGCAGGACAAGCCATTGAACTATCTATTCTATTATTCGATAGATAATATCTGCAGCGGAGGAGAGCCAGGTCGAGAGAGATAGCCCTGGTTCAGTCGGGGTGTGAGGGATATGTCTGTCAACCTCACCTTCGGCAATCAACAATGAACCACAGGCGCCGTGCGTTTTAGTCAGTTCGATTCAGACATAACCTCTCCCACCAGCTGAGGTGGGGAAGTATCCGTGGGGATTTTCACACGTAAATCAATAAAAAAAGATAGACATAAGTCTTCACTATTCAACATATTCAAATATATTGTATTACGACTAACTTATTTAATCAGGCAAACCGAATACACAATAAATCACTTCGAAAATACAAACGTTCGTGTGCTCAAATTTGTATGTAACATGGTACCCTAGGCACTTAGGGGTGGCTAACTGAATTAGCATATTGATTGTTTACAGACGTGGCCAGGCGTGTTGGTGGTGAGTTTGGCCTGTCCTCGGAGACTGGACAGCACCGAGCAATACAAATATGATCAATGCTTGAGATAATACGTTAGTATGTTATTTTAAAAACATGTCTATTAAAATATCACGCTCTAAAACATTAAACAAGTAAATATTAAGGATAACCTCGGGCGTCAGAGGTCGCAAAATAGTTTCCATACCCGAAGAGGGCCGTCTCAGAAGAGACAGATCTGGGCCAGTCAGGGTGCGAGGGATATGTCTTAGATAATCTTACTTCCGGTATCTTGCGGCCCTTACAGTTACTTAGGTGGCAGACAAGCACACGTATTCATGAAAAGTGGTTACCGTGGCCTATGGACGTGTGCAACACCAAGGGAGTCACACTTGCACTGCCAACTCTGTAAGCACAGAGAGTTTCTATGCTGTCAGTGTAAAAGACTAAGCAGGGTCTCCCCACTGACAGCACCAAAACTCTCCAGTGAGCTCTGGCTACATTACTCACCGCCGGAAACGCAAAACGAAGTTATTATGGCCACGCTATTCTGTAAAGTATAGAAATCTGACGGATTCGTTGACATTTATGATCACTGCTCCGCTTCCTTTAGTAGTAGCGCGATGATATTTAGCCTACTTTGAATATTGAATAGTCTATTTAATAAATAGACTATTCAATATTCAAAGAACTTTTGAATTTTAATCAGTAGTTCCTGAGATTAGCGCGTTCAAATAAAAAACACTTTCTTCAGCTTTATAGTAATTAGTACCTGTAGATTATATTATTAGTATTGTTTATTATTTTATTTACAATGGAGATCCAATCTATACTATGTAACTAACGAGTCTTCTGGGAACGCTACCACAAGAGGCATACGATGCAGAGGAATTCCACGACGCATTTTATCTTTTGTTTAATTATTATTTATTATTAATGTATAACAGATTTAACTAAACATCATATTTCTAACTAGTTAGTATTGTTCAACAAATAATAATCATCTACCTGTAGCCCCTACTTGTGGATCAATTTTGCCGTGGACAGACTTACAGTTGCCATTATCTTCTGCACTCAAAGTGCCATCTACAACAAAGTTGTCGTTAATGGACGTGTCATGTTCCTCCCTTCAATTATATCGCCGCACTTACTTTTGCTGTTTCAAGATAAGGAACAAATTCTTTTAATAAGTTTTTTTTTATACCTCTCAGTTGGCAGACAAGCACACGGCCCACCTGATGGAAAGTGGTTAATGTGGCCTATGGACGTTTGCAACACTAGGGGTGTTACACTTGTGTTACAACCTTCTGATGCCCCTCTTGAAGAACCCAATATCGTAGGTGCTTGGGAAAACCGCAGCAGGGTGGTCATTTCACAGCTTTAGTGTGCGCGAGATGAAGTTTCTTACATACCACACAGTGCGCACTGTCTCAGTTCGCAATGTGTGAGGATGAATTCCCTGCCTATGGCGAGAGGTGTGATGTTAGAATGTAGCTGTGGGCATCATTTCAAACAATTCATCTGAGCACAAACCATAGTATAGGCGGTAGAACACACATAGCGACGCAAAGTCCCTTCTAAGGTTAAGAGGTTCCACACTACCTGCGAGTATAGGATTGTCAACCAGCCTCAACGCCCGTCCCTGCACCGAATCGAAGGGGTCAAGCTGGTATGTTTTTTTTATACCACTTAGGTGGCAGGCAAGCACACGGCCCATCTGATGATAAGTGGTTACCGTGGCCTATGGACGTGTACAACACTAGATGAGTCACACTCGCGCTGGCGACCCTGTAAGCACAGAGTTTCTGTGCCGTCAGTGTAAAATACAAAACAGGGCAAGCCTTTACGTCTTCCCACTGACAGCACAAACTCTCCAGTGAGCTTTGACTACCCTACTTACCGCCTGGGAACACAACACGAAGTTATTATGGCCGCGACATTCTGTAGGGTGGAGGTACTTCCCTAGTCGGACTGCTCAGCTGGACGGAGCTACCGCTGTGGCCTATCTCCTTGCAAGTAATGCCTAGTTATCAATAGGTGTAGATTTATAATATAACTTTGTTGATTATTCTAGTCATAGATTTACGATAACTATTATCGATAATAATTTACGTAAATACAATAACATCTATAAATGTGAAAGTTCTAATGCATGGATGGAGCAATTACGTATAAACAAAGTGACCAATTGCGAATTGAATCTAATGCGAAAAGGCCAAATGCGAATTTGACCGAAAACTAAAAGTACTTGGTCCACTAGAAAAAATTCTAGTGGACCAAATACAAAAAAAGGAAGATATGCATCGAAATTAGATCTATTTATGTAACTCAATCACGTCAAGATATCTGAATGTATCTAGGTGAAATACGGCACAAAGATTATAACGTATTCTGACATTCCAAATGAAATAAAGTAATTTCTACAGAACATACATATATTCACGCCTTAATCCCTGGAGGGTTAGGCATTGAATTAATTAACACCCACATTTCACCAATCATTGAATTCAGTCCCACGTAATAGGGGGTAAGCCTATTGCCGTCTTCCGGGTACTATTGTTGACTCAAGCCAAGCATCGGAGGCTGAGTCTGGGCTGTATATATCTGTGTGATGTTAAACAGCCCTATCCCTTAGTCGCCTTGTACGACACCGCATGGGAAGTAATGGGGTGGTCCAAATTCTACTCTGCCGGGAGAGACATATATACAGATTATATATAACATTAAAATTTAATTAAATAGATTAAAAATCGGAACAACAGATTTCAAAGGTCAGTAGTTGAAATAGTAAAGAGTGAAATAGTTAATGTATGGGATTGATATATTATGGTGGTATAATAGCCATATTAACATAGCCATAGCCATATTAATATGGCTATTCCTATTTGCGTATTTGTCATATTTTACAAACAATTTACATGTGTTGACAGTGTATTTTACAAATATGACCAATGTACAATTGACAAGTTATTTAATTTATTTATTGTTTATAATCTATACTATATATAACAATATATAATATTATAAAGAGGAAAGATTTGTATTTTTGTATGTAACGAATAAACTCAAAAAGTACTGGACCGATTTTAATAATTCTTTTTTCATTAGAAAGCTACATTCTTCGTGACTAACATAGGCTACTTTTTATCCCGATATTCCCATGGGATCGGGATATACGCGGGTGAATGTGTCAGTATACACATACAAAATGTGACAACTCACATGTGACACCTCATAGTGAACACTTTTTTGTGAAAAAAATGTTATTTGTCTAAGGGATAGGGCTGTTTAAATTCAGACAGATATATACAGCCCAGACTCAGCATAAGATGAATGGCTCGAGTCAACGTCAATAATGCCCGAATGACAGCAATTGGCTCACCCCTATTACGTGTGACCGAATTTAATGATTGTGTGGGTGTTAATTCACCTCTGCCTAACCCTCCAGGGATAAAGGCGGGACCATATGTATGTACCTATACGTCAAATATTTTGCCAAATCAACAAACACCCAAAAACAAACACAAATAGATTGTCAAACCAATACTAATGATTCTATTAACAATAATATATAATAAACAATAATGATTCTATTAAGGTTTGTACTACTTGTCTAGGCCTGGCGACTGGCCCCAACAACAAGCTCAGATGCACAGGCCTTTGTAGAGGTAACCACTAAACCGCAAGGGGAGCGAATAGCTTGCCAATGACGTGTTCAATTATTTCTCATGTAGGTACAATATCGAGCTATTTTCGTACAACAAAACAACAATAGAATGAAAACAATAAACATAGGCAGGGAATTCATCCCCACACATGGCGACCTGAGACGGTGCGCACTGTGCGGTATGAAAGAAACTTCATCCCACGCACACTCAAGCTGTGGAATGACCTCCCTGCTGCGGTTTTCCCAAGCGCCTACAATATGGGGTTCTTCAAGAGGGGCATCAGAAGGTTTCTTCATGGTCGGCAGCACGAGTGTGACACCCCTGGTGTTGCATACGTCCATAGGCCACGGTAACCGCTTCCCATCAGGTGGGCCGTGTGCTTGTCTGCCAACTTAGTGGTATAAAAAAAAACATTAAACATAACTGTATGAGAATATTAAGATAGAAAAAATTTACTTGGTTCAGGCGAGATTCGAACTTGCGATTTTTCCCTTATAGGGAGAATGATCTGACCACTAAGCCATCGAACTTAACCCGAAGTCATCCAAATTTTATAACTAGCGACGTTTTTCAAAAGAATGGGTACAGTGGACGGATCAGACCACCCAGACTAACCACAAATAAACCCCGAAACTGCAAGGTGGAAAGACAGCCAGCCTTTTTACCCTACATCAAAGGAGTGACAGATAAGGTTGCTAACATCCTGAAGAAAGTTTCTGTCAAAACTATCTTCTGTAAGAGACAGAGTTTGAATATCTTAATAGTCTCCAACAGTTAAAATTAATTAACTAGGAAAAATACACGATATATAATATTAGCATAAAATATTAGACTGACAAGCACACGGCCCACCTAATGGAAAGTGGTTACCGTGGCCTATGGACGTTTGTAACACCAGAGGAGTCACAGTCGCGCTGCCAACCCTGTAAGTAATAATTTCTGTGCCGTCAGTGTAGAAGACAAAACAGGACAAGCCTTTAGTCTTCCCACTGACAGCACAAATTCTCCAGTGAACTCTAGCTACCCTACTCACCGCTGGGAACACAACACAAAGTTATTATAGCCGCGGTATTCGGTAGGGCGGAGGTATTTCCCCAGTCGGACTGCTCAATTGGACGGAAATACCGCGTGTCCTACTTCCTAAAAAAAGGTTCTGTATCTAACGGAGTCCTTTTAGGATCTGTCTGTCTGTCTGTCAAGACCTTTTTCTGGAGGTATCAAGTTGAAATTCATACTAAATACTTAAGTCTATAACGTCTTGAAACTGCAAGAATCAAACTTCTCACGAACACCCTCGAGCCTTTGCAGATGCGTAGAGATATTGCTTCCTTGGCTGTATTTTACCGTCTCTACCACGGTGAGTGTTCTGACGAGCTCTTCCAACTAATCCCACCATCTCCTTTCCTACATAGGACAACACGTGCAGGCCTTAGATGTCACCCTCACACTGTGCAGAATATACGAGCAAGAACCAAGCGGTTCGGAGACTCTTTTCTTTGCCGCACCACCAAGACCTGGAATTCATTACCAGCACACGTGTTTCCTTCTTCCTACAGTCCCGGGGCGTGAAAAAGCATCTGATGAGGCCGCCAAGCTGAGTGCCACCATTGTAGCACTTAGTGTCTGTAATGGTGACCCTCTTTCCTGAGACTTTGCCTTTAGCTTACCATCAGGCGAGGTGAGGTCAAGTTGGCGTGTCCTATATAAAATAAAAATAAAAAACTTCTAAGTCAACGCAATCAAAATATATTAAGTTAGAAAAACTTAATTCTTGATCACTTTAAATAAAGAACAGGAAAATACCGCGTAAAATTATTTCCGTTTTTATCTTTTCGTTTTTGTTAATATCATCATCTACGCAACCACTTATAGGTAATTATGTTTACAGCAGTACGGTATAACGATATTTGTACCTTATTATTACATGAGAGTTTGTACAGAAGTTATATAATAATACCCAATTATTTCTACTACTAGTACCTAGTACATGTGTACTACTGCATTGTGTGTACTACTGGACTTACACTTTACACTTGATCAGCAACATTGCGCGACTTTTGATTGCTGTCATACAGATGACATTACAAAAAAGTACTCTATATCTATACGAATAGGTGTCAATATTACTTAACTCATTTATCTTGCGTCCCATTCCACATTCGAAATTCAAAATTCACTTTCAACTCCCTCAAAATCGACACACTTTTTTTTAAACAGCCTTCTTTACTAGACATGTTTTGAACACACTGGTTTCAGACATAGGAGTATTTTTCAACACCCTTCTGTTTTGTTAGTTTCTCTTTGACGGTACACTAGTGTTGTATATACATACATATTCCCATTAACTGTGAATAAAACAAGGCCAAGTCTGGCAACTGCGCCTGGGCTTACCCACCGGTGGGCTATAACTCAGCCCTAGAAATGCAATTAGCGGGTCAGGTGATAACACCTCCCCCGTATATCATTTCGTGGATAAAATGTGTTTGTGTTTAATGAATGATTTATATTGTTAGGGCAAGCATTGTTGGGTTGCACTAAGGGTGTGCATATACCTGTTCGCAAATAGTTGATATGTAAATGTTTTGATTACTTTTTTTAAATAGCCAGACTACAGATAAAGAATCTACTATTATGTATCCATATACTTATTAAAATTAGTTATTAGTTATTAAAAGACTATCTGTCTGCATGTATGTTACGTTTTCACGCCTAAACAGCTGAACCGAGAAGATTGAGAATAGACATTGACTAAGTTTGGTTGCGATAACCGACATCCAATCGGGCGAAGCCGCGGGCCACAGCTAGTTGTAAATATAAAAAAGATGTATAGAAAAGTATGTGATTTTGGAGTCCGGATTCTACTAAATTCTAATCATGAACGGACGCTATACATACATACATATAATCACACCTTTATCTCGGAGGGTTAGGCAGAGATGAATTAACACCCACATTTCAATTATCATTAAATTCGGTCCCATGTAATAGGAGGTGAGCCTTTTACCGTCTTCTGGGCACTATTTGTTGACTCAAGCCATGCATCTGAGGCTGAGTCGGGGCTTTATATATTTGTCTGATGTTAAACAGCCCTATCCCTTAGTCGCCTTGTACGACATCGCATGGGAAGAGATGGAGTGGTCCAATTTCTACTCTGCCGCGAAACAACGCGCGGACGCCATAATGCGTCAAAACCAGTAAAAGGTGTTTTTTATAAAAATGATAATAGAACTAAAATTACAAATTTTCCCTCTAACCCCTCCAGCTAAGTTAAATTGTTTGTGTTCGGAGTGTGTTCACGTTGATAGTGCAATGACCAGGATTCGAACCCGGGACCTTTCGATCGTAAGGCCGACTCCTTAACTACCGACGCTTACGAGTATCCGACGGTTTACGATTATCCTTTCGACCTTCAATGGAATATTTTGAAATCTCAACTTAAAAATGTAAGTCAGGTAAGTTTTCTAATTCGTAGATTAATTACAATCAGATGAAATCTTAAAAGGTGAACTACGAGTTCCTACGATTACATACGCTATAAACTTTCCTTATTATTAAGTTTTATAAAAAAAAATCTAAAAGATAAAAATGTCAGCTGCTGTTCGTAATTTGCCTCCTCAAGGACGTCTGGAGGCTTTTCCAATGACAAAAAACACATTAAAAGCTCACAGTCAGATTCAAATTTTCTTTTTGAAATTATTCTTTCATAATTTTGACAGTAAAAATCTACCCTGTTTTCTTTTTATGTGTGGTGAATCCCTCGGGCTTCAACTCTTCAGGGGTATTTATATTATTATAAAAAAAATTAAAGTTGAATAGTGAGAATAGAAATCTTACTATTTCCATAAACCAAATTAAGACGAATCATATATTAGCAAATCATTGTACATGTAAAATTGATGTCAACGATTCCCGATTTATTTTCATGCAATTCAAAGATTATAGGTACTTTACGAGCGCACGTGTTTCCTTCTTCCTACAGTCCCGGGTTCTATAAGTGGGACGTCAATTAGCATCTAATAAAGCCCTTAAGTTGAGCGCCATCATTATTAAATCGTAGGTGTCTGTTTTGGTGACTCTCTTTCTTGTGACTTTGCCTACAGCTTACCATCAGTCGAAGTGAAGTCAAATCGACGTCTATTATATTTGAAAAAAACAACCTATACTATGATCGCATTAAACCTGAAACCGCTTACCAAATAAGATATATCCATAGTTCTTATAAAGTTGTATTAACCTTCTATAATTCACACTTAATAAAGAATACTGAAGTTTAAGAATTGAGCGTTAGTATGGCAATCGCTAGGATATATGTAAGATAAAATATTTCATGCCAACAAAATAGAAGTTACTGGGAAAATACGGTCAGCAGTGTCGTGACACCAGAATATATTTTAGCAATGAACTATTGAGAATATTCTAGAAATATACGACGACAGTGATAGTGAGTTTTGGAGTAGCGAATTGGTAGGCGAACTATTTTAGTTAAAAGAAATGGTACGAATATATTTTGGCAACATTTATAGGGCATGCAAACAGTTTGTCATAAATAAAGTGACAATGGTACAAAAGTCAAGAGTTTGCTTTCCGTATTTTAAACATTTGAATCATCCTTTCCAGCAAGTTATCACATAAATTTATTTATTGTTTATTATATTCTATATTGTACGTCAATTACAATATTCATGTTACAGAAATTTGAGAAGACAAGAGCAGTACAAAGGGCGGCCTTATCGCTTTACACATACAATTTCTTCCAGGCAACTTTCCATACTAATATTGTGAGAAAGTATCTCTGTCCGTGTGTCTGTCTGTTACGCTTTTACGCGTAAACCACTGAATCAGTTTTGATACGATTTGGTATAGAAATAGATTAGGAACGGATATACACTATATTTGGTCGCGATAACCGACTTCACAACCGCTACCGTGGCTACCGTGGCCTATGGGTGTGGCGACACCAGGGGCATTACACTCGCGCTGCTAACCTTGAAGAAACCTTCTAATGGCCATATTGTAGGCACTAGGGAAAACCGCAGCTGGGAGTTTATTCCACAACTTAAGTATGCTTGGGATGAAGTTTCTTCCGTACCGCACAGTGGGCACCGTCTCAGGTCGCAATGTGTGTGTGTGAATAAATATTCTGCGACATTATACATAACTCTATGCGTCACTTATGCAGGCAGGATCACAATGATAAGCATACAGTGTTGTCCTAGTGTTTTTTACGGTGGCTTTTTTATACCATTTAGATGGACAAGCTCACGGCACACCCGGTGGAAAGTGGTTACCGTGGCCTACGGTGGTGTGCAACTTGTGCTGGGGACTAAGGAATAGGACTTGTTCGAAACTTTTCGCAATTAAATCATGGAACTTACTATTTCTCACGACGTTTCGGATGGTCACGACTTGACTAGCTTGCGAGCGTCGAGAGGTATGCGGGGAACATTTTTGGTTTTATTTCCCCTTATTACATGGGACTAAAAATCATGGTTGGCGAAATGTGGGTATTAATACTCCTCTGTCTACTCCTTCGGGGATTTTGAGGCGCGATGTATTTTGTTTTTTATAAAAAAAATTATACCACTTAGGTGGTAGACTAGCACACGGCCCATTTGATGGAAAGTGGTTACCGTGGCCTATGGACGTGTGTAACACCAGAGGAGCAACACTCGCGCTTCCGACCCTGCAAGCACAGAGTTTCTGTACCGTCAGTGTAGAGGACAAAGTAGAACAAGCCTTTAGTCTTCCCACTAACAGCACAAATTCTCCAGTGAGCTGCAACCAATTGTTACTCTAAAAGTAAAAATTTTTTGCAATAACAGGTGAGGTGAAGTCAAATTGACAAGTCCTGTGTAAAAAAAAAAACAATTTTCAAACATTTTAAACGTACGTAATACCGACATTACAATTGCTGCAATACCCAGACAATAAATCCAAACAGGCAATTTCGCACCTATGCACTTCTCACACAACACATTACGCGCGCGATAAAAGTTGCACCCAAATTGCAATTTTATCGCCCGCCCTGATCAAATACATTTGGTACTGATGTATAGCACCGTTTGTCGACGACTGTACAATGTATATTCGCGACCGAAATTTGGTTTCCTATCGAACATACTTACCATTATTGAGTTTAGAAGTACAGTTGAGTATAAAAGTTGCTGTAGATAAATTTATAACCGAGATATCTTGTACACAATAATGTTGATACTCGTAAGTTTAATCTTAATTTGGGTACCAGATTTCATCATACTATGCTGTTAAACTATCATCAAATCGTGTTGTAATGTGTTCACTAGTTTGTAACTATGGATTAAATGAATTTTGAATTTTGAATTTTGAACTCAAAATATATTTGTATTCTCAGAGATCATAGTTATATTTACTGAATTCATAGTCAGTAATCATTTAGTAGGTTTATCATTTGAACGATACTTACAAAACGTCAAAGAAAAAAATAAATAAAAGGAAATAGACTAGTTAGTAATCTGACAGCAGACACCTTTTTAAACAAAATATTCTTAAAGTCTATTTCGAGATTATGCTGACTCGTACAGTCAGCAACAAATATTATCTTAACATGGAATATGTGATCAAACCAGTTTTGAAAACTTTTGTGCCACTCCTCTGTGGTGACCTCTGAAACGTGTTTTTCATACTCCTCGACAGCCTCTTCTGGTGATGAAAATCGTTGGCCGCGTAATTGGTTCTTAATTTTTGGGAACAGATAAAAGTCACAAGGTGCCAGGTCGGGACTGTATGCAGGATGACTCATGAGTTCTACATTTTTCGCCTTCAAAAAGTCGTTTGTCTGTCTGGCCGTGTGAGAACTAGCATTGTCGTGGTGCAGGATGATACGGCGTTTACGGTTATTTTTACGGAGTTCGTCAATAACTTCCGGCAAACAAATGGTCGTGTACCAGTCACTATTCACAGTACGACGATTTTCTAAAGCAACAGTAGCCACGTGTCCAGTTTTATTAAAAAAAGAAGCAATCATCCGCTTAGATGCACTTTTCACGCGCGCCACTTTGGTTGGTTTCGGCTCATCTTGAAAGACCCATACGCTCGATTGCTGCTTTGTTTTGGGATCGTAGCAATAAATCCATGTTTCGTCACCTGTTACTATGTCCCACACCAAATTTGACGCACCTTCGTTGAATCTGGTAAGCATGGCACTGCACCAAGTGACGCGGTCCGTTTTTTGATCCTCGGTCAAGTTATGTGGGATCCACCGCGAGCACAGCTTTCTCACACCCAAATGTTTGTGTAGGATTGATTGTATTTGACTCATGCCTATTTCTAAGGATGCGCGAATTTCATGGTAGGTCACATGCCTGTCTGTTTCAATCATACGGGCACAGCATCGATGTTTTTGTTGGTCACAGCGGTGGACGGCCGACCATCGCGAGATTCGTCACTGAGATTGATACGACCACGCTTGAATTCTGCAAACCAGCTATAAACAGTCGTCTTGCATGGAGCCTCATCGCCAAAAGCTGTTTCAAGCCGAGCGATGCTCTGTTGAGCCGTCAAATTACACTTAAAATCGTAGAAAATCATACTACGAAAATTTTCCCGAGTTAAATCCATGTTGATGCAGACACACAATTTTTTAAATGGCGCCACAAGGTAAAAACAAAAGACAGTCAGATGAAACAAACTGTATTCTACAGCCAAAGAGTTCTATTTTCAAATGTTGTAATAAATTTTTAAATATTGTTTATGTAAGTGGCCAGTTCCGGAAACTTTTAGTGTAACCTATGTATAATATGAGTGTAGAGCAAATTAAGCAAACAGCGATGCAAGAAAAAATCATGTCTAAAATAGTTTTTAACCATGACTACCTGGTACAATACCTAAGGGAAGACAGATATGCCTTTATATTTTACCGAGAACCACGTATGAGATGCATGAACGATTTCCTGTCTAAATTCAGCTACGCTTGGCGTAGAGCTCACCGTAGCGGTTTCGTAGCCCGTCGTAGCAGATACATGTTTATACATAGGTAAATGTATTTTTCATTTACATAAATTCTCATCATCATCACAGCATTCGTTCCGATTCCATACAATGCAAATACATTGGATACCGAGGCCCGCTCTCATGCTGTTTCCGATAGCCGGCACCATGTGCTATTTTCTCATATATCCGATAAAATCGGTCCGATATATCACGGATACGTTCATTTGCTTGATAGCACAGACTAAAAACAATGAACCATAAGCTCAAACACAGACTGCATAGAAATCTCTACCATTGGATATTACATGACATTTGTTTTCTTTTTATTATTTTGCTGTTGTGGTGGCTGATTGACATTGATATCCGATATCGGGCCAACACAGCGGTGTCGGCTCCGATATCGGGCCGGACAATGTGATAGACATACATATTTCATACGTTTTGCTTCCTGTCGGTTATCGGATGTCGGGTATCGGAGCTAATACCGATATCGGATTGGATAGTGAGAAAACGCTGACTGATAATTCAGCGCTGTTACAAACGCCATGATAGGAGCTAGTGTATTGTTTGACCCGTGTGTACATGTGTTGAAGGTCGAAACCGACCTCACTTGTAAGCTGATGCGCAGGGTAATCTCTAGGGATTGGGAGTCAAATGACAGTATTGCTCGTAAGCCATTGCAAAGCAGGGTTGCTAGTAATTTTTCTACATCCTGGCGTTAATCCCAGTCGCATCTGAAGCTTACACCTCAGAGTCTAGTATTTGCTTTTTCCAGTTTACATGAAGACTGTATTCTCTGAACTTAGTCTGTCGGGTTTGGCTAAACATCGATATTTTCTGTGAAGCGACTACAATCTGACCTCTACATTCTATTTGCAATATCGTCAGGAATACTAGTAATTATGGTTAGTATAATGGTTTATAATCATAAAAAAACGTGAGAAGGGTTGACTGGATTTTAGTATATTTTATCTTAAACACATAAAATTCATGCATTCACTCATCCAAATACATTGTTACAAGTTACAGGTTGTTTGTCGTGCGTAGCAATAAGACTACCGACATAGAAAAACCCAGACCAATGCAAATACCCATATTCATGCGTACAAATATTTACACTGAGCGAGGATCGAACCCGCGCCTCCTGCGTAGCGGTCGCCTTCACTACCAGCACGCCACAGAGGCTGTCAAGAGGCTGTCAATAGATGTATTAATATTACTATATCTCACCTTCGCAAATCTATTTCACGTATCAGACATTAACTTACGATCCTATCACTATGAACTATGATGTCATACAAACAAGCCTTCCATACAATATTCATACTTAACAAAACAATCATTAACCGATTTCTGCAATATAATAAACACATCAAGTATGGCCACACTGTACAATTAAAAACAAAACAGTAAACTAACGAAGCAAACAATATTGAAACTGGCAAGACAACCTCACATTCTACCTAAACATCGTAACTTTCAAACACACACATTCAAAATTCAACTCTCTACTACATGAATAAGATTTAATTTCTTATGAAAACAAAAACGATTATACTGGTAATGTATATTGTAGTAAAGGTTATTGAGAAGGAATCACGGATGGGTAGCATTCAATTGGTAGTATAGTTCGTGGTCTATGTCTATTGAGTTCGATGAACGTGCGCGGGAAATTCTCGTCTGTTCGGATACGGGGCTTTTGATCCGCCTTTTGTAATCAACTTGTAAGTTTTCTGCAGCTTAGTCTATTGTGAAACGGTTCATCTGTGCCGTATATTGTGAGTAGAGAGGATTAATATATGTTGGGAGGAGTACTTGCTGATTTAATATTGGTGTATTGGTGAGGTTTAATAAATGGATGGGTATGAAAGATTTTGTTCTAAATAAGTGGTTGTAGTAACAAATAACTGGCGATTAGAAAATAATGTTTGTTATTTTCAGTCTTTTATGTCAAATGAATATCAATTTGCACAATTTTCATTGCATGAAAAAACACGTAGATACATTTCGACCATTCCATACCGACCAAACCCTATCTTGATGATGAGAAATTTAAAAATACGTAATAAAAAAGCCGCGTGGTTCCCGGCAGAGTAGAATTAGGCCACCCCATCTCTTCTATGTGGTGTCGTACAAGGCGATTAAGGAATAGGGCTGTTTAACATCAGACAGATAATATACAACCCAGACTCAGTCTCAGATGCATGGCTCGTATCGACAATGGTGCCCAGAAGACGGCAATAGTCTCACCCCTTATTAAGTGGGACCGAATTCAACCATTAGTAAAATGTGAGTGTTATTTCACCTCTGCCTAATTTTCCGGAGATAAAGGCGTGATTGTATGTAGGTATGTATGTAATAATTTGTCTCTTCTTTTTGTAACATTTAACAGAATTACCACTTAGCAGACAAGCACGCGACTCAAAACTCAAAGTAGTTACAATGGCCTAAGGACAAACTCTGTGCAAAACCTCTAGATTCGTGATTTTTTAATTAACTTCAGCTTCAGAGATAAGGCCGCCCATTGTACATTGAACTGTATACATGCTACCTACTTGTCCTACTGTAAATCTGTTGGTGTACAATAAAGAATTATCTATCTATCTATCTATCTATCTAACTTGTTTACCTCTGTTTGTAGATACTTACAGCTCAACTGTTTATATAAGAAAAATAGCAATTGTTTTTATAATTATTTTTTTCTAAGGAGGTAGGACACGGCGGCATTTCCGCCTAATTGAGTAGTCCGACTGGGGAAGTACCTCCGCCCTACAGAATACCGCGGTTATAATAACTTCGTGTTGTGTTCTCAGCGGTGAGTAGGGTAGCCAGAGCTCACTGGAGAATTTGTGCTGTCAGTGGGATGACTAAAGGCTTGTCCTGCTTTGTCCTCTACACTGACGGCAAAGAGACTCTGTGCTTACAGGGTCGGCAGCGCGAGTGTGGCTTCTCTGGTGTTACACACGCCTATAAGCCACGGTAACCACTTTCCATTAGGTGGGCCGTGTGCTTGTCTGCCACCTAAGTGGTATAAAAAAATAAGACTGTTTGTATTACAAATATTTACATGAATAACAAAGAAAAATGCCGCATATCTTGCCTATTCACTGTGTGGAGCACATGCCTATCTAAGTACTTTTTCTACCAACACTAGAATATTTAAGTATCGTGAACTAGAATTTTTCCTATGCGGTACCTACCTTTTCCAATAAGCTTCGTTCAGCATTATCTTCCTACACCTCATTACCCTTCATCCGTATTAGGTCAAGAAGGTACACGCACCTGTTTCCGAACGCAGTCGTTTGCTGTTATGTCATCAAATAGTAGGTAACTACACTATCGGTACGCTATGATGGCCGTTTTGACACGACTGGTATTGCTCTTTTTCTCTTTTTGGTGCGCTTAATATTGGACAAGACGAATAACTAAAGAAAATATGGCGAGATTGGTACAGAAGAAAATAAACTTCACACACCAAAATAAAGAAAACGAGCAAAACCAGTCGCGTCAAAACGGCCAATATAGCGTGCCGCAACTATAGTCTCGTGCTAGTGACCATTCACTATGCTCAATACCTCGAGACTTGTAAATTTATATTTAGGTATCAATTCTTCTTCTTCGTGTCAAAGGCAATAATTTAATAAAAGCTAAATGCGCCCAGCCCGAAATTCGGCAACATTGATCGCACTTTCCGTCGCCTCATTCAAGTCAGCAATTGTGCAGGGACACAGTGGGCACGACAGGAGGTGATCCATCGACTGCAGAGGTGCACCACAGTCATAGTCTCAGGCCCCCGAGTCTAGGTACCAATTGAATTCGATCGATGTATTTTAAATTTTCGCGAGCCGTTAAAAACAAGCTTGTTTTTTTATACCACTTGTTAAAGTGGGGTGTGCAACACCAGGGGGGTAACCACATTTTTTCTATTACGATACAACTTCAGCAGATTTTTTTCTACATTTTCTGTGGATGCGGCGCAACACAGCTCGTGATCAGCAAATGAATTTTGGCGTTCAACGTTTCTGTAATTTTTACGTAAATTATATCATGGGAATAGATAAAGTAGTGTACTAAAAACAGTGTTAAAAAACTGCACATAATTTGGTCTAAAATACTCGTGATACTGAACCCTTACTATTCAACAGTTTCATAAACTATTATTTTAAATAAACCTGCTATTGATCCTTACAACAAAATTCGAATTTAATTTCTTTCATATATTTTGCACGCATTAAGTAGGATTTGCAATTTCTTCAATATAACATAAACTCACGTCTATATCCCCGAAGGGGTAGGCAGAGGTGCTAGCACCCACATTTCGCCAGTTTATGTTTAGGTCCCAATGTAATAGGTGGTGAGCCTATTGCCATTAACCGGGCACTTATAAACCTGCGATAAATACACACATATCTTCGAAAAGCATCGAAAAGTCATTGGTGTGTGCCATGGTAAAACCTGGGATCGAACCCTAGACCTCGTCTCGACAGTCCACTACCCATGCCACTAGGCTACCGCGGTTATTTTTGGAATTTCTTCAAACATCTATTTAATCATCCATTAAGTTTAGGGTCGGCAACCCTTACCCAACTTTCACTTTCAGAATAACAAAACTAAAATCACACGAGTCGTTTACCACACAATCCACCATTAAAAACTTTTCTCCAACCGTTATCAATAAGTAATCAGCTATTCAGCGCACAATACCCACATATTTAGATTCGAATCCGGGCTATACAATCAATCATACAGGATCTTCTGAGACTAGGCTAAATAAAGTATTAAAAAGACATTAGGGGCAAAAACTTGTGTGAACTCAAGAGTCCCCGTACTACGCATCCCGGATAGAAACTGCTCGTTTAATATCTGCGGGTAGAATGTGTTTTGTCATCAACATTCAACGAAAATGCGTACACAATCGGAATAGTTCAGTTTTAACGTAACACAATAGTTTCTGATAAATTTGATACTGTTTTTAAAAGAGATAAAGTTATCTAAGGAGATTAAGTTATATTTAAGAAATTATATTTAAATATTTCATGAAAATTTCAACAATCGGTACCACTGAATATTGACATTAAAACACTACTTTCGCTAGAATCCAGGCTACCAATACCAATAATACCAAATCAAATCAAATTTTGTCCAACGTAGAAATAAAACCCAGAATCTGATTTACAATAGTTATAAATTCGTTTTGATGATACGCAAACTTCTTATTTAAAAGAATAATATGCCTTAGCTTTTGGACTATAGCCACTCTTTCTGGGTACCTCATAAAAAACGAGATTTTTTTTATAAGGAATACCTTTCTAAGGCATGACCTAATACTCTGCATAAGTTCCCCGTACAGGGATTAGTCAGTTCGATTCTAACATACTATCTACCTTTATTATCTATGGGACTTCCTCACGCAAAAGAGCTACTGTCACTCTGAAATCACCTCCAACATTGGTGAACACACAATAACTACTGATTTTCAACATTACCTTATCACTATCTTCAAAAATATTGTGTTTTGTTTCAATGTTTCAGTTAAACATTGACAGGAAAACATGGGAAGACACGTTTCACGAACCTTTGAATAGAACTAACGATCCGTGTACCACAGTATTGAAAATTTATTCTAAGTACGCGAGGGCGTTTGATGGTAACTTATGGTACTGCTTTCAAGACAACACAACCAAAATACAGAGATACTTGGATTTCGTAAGAAATACACCTTTTAGTTCAAGAAGAGATTATAGAGAGGGGGGCGGGAGGTCTTGAAAAACCGGTTTAGTGTAGAGGTGGTGTCTCGAATAAATGTTGTACAAGATATGTTGTGTGTGGAACGTTATTTTTTGGATTGTAAATGGGAGTTTATTTTATGATGGTGTTAACATGAGATGTAAACGGAATTTTTGAATGTTCGTATGAATTGTATGGATATTATGCGCGCAATTCATTTTGGATGGAGCGGAAGAACGATGGGGCTGTAAAACGATTGGGTACAAGCTCTGCTTCTTTATGAGAATTATACTGAGATACGATACAGCTGATACGCGTAATTGCACACAAACGTACAATTAAATTTATTATTCATAAGCGTCGGTAGCTAAATGGGTAAGCAGTGAGCCTAAGATAGAGAAGTCCGGGGTTTCAATCGTGTCTATAAAACTGTTGATTTAAATTCAATTTTTTCATAATTAATCATGATAAACACCTCAACAAAGTCTAGGGAACAAGATGACCCCAATTTTTTTTTTCGTGAAAATCTTGTTTTGCAAATAACTGGCAGCAAATAAATAAAAATAGAATAAAGTAGATTACAGAGTTGTTCGAAATTTAAAAATAAATTTAAATAAGTAATGATTTTCGAATATGGAGGGAAAACTTTTTAAAGTGTTTGATTGTGCAGTTTCTCTGAAGCAAAATAAAAATTATTTTCTTTGATTGTAAATAACGTTTATTATCAATAATACGTCTTTTACGTATGGTTTGTGCATTTTTGTGACTGCAGTCATCATTTCACGTCGTCATTTAAGTCGCGAAGAGATGTTAAGGGCTGTTGGTATGCTGCAAGCTGGACGAAATCAACGCGACGTAGCGGATGCTGTCAACAACCAACCAAGCGTAATTTGCAGATTATGGGCACGCTACAGGTCTACAGGGGATATTGCCGAACGTCACAGGGGACGAAATAGGGTTACTACCCCGCGACAAGATCGTTTCTTGCAAAATTCCGCAAGGCGGCAACCCACGATTACTGCTCGTCAGTTGGTCGCAGGCCTCCAGTCTCAGCATCAAGTGGTTATTAGCGATCAAACTGTCAGGAGAAGACTACACAAAGCCAATCTTCATGCTCGCAGACCGCTTAGGGTTCCAGCTCTTCGACGTGGAAATCGAGGTCGTCGCTTATTGTGGGCTAACGCACATTTACAGTGGACCGACCATCAATGGGCACGGGTTCTGTTTTCCGACGAATCTCGCTTCGGTTTTCATCCTGATTCGAGAAGAGTGCGTATATGGCGAGTTCCTGGACGTCGCAGTCGTCTCCAGAATCCGCAACAAGTTCATCCTTACCAAGGTGGAACAATCATGGTATGGGCTGGAATTCGCCTTGGTGGAAGGACCGACCTCGTTTGGATACGGGGCAATTTGAATGCAAACCAATACATTCAGGAGGTTATACACCCCATGGTAATCCTTCATCGACAGCAGTTCGGTCAAGATTTTATATTCATGCAAGATAATGCACGGTCACACACCGCGAGGGTAGTGGTCAATGCGTTAAGCGAGCACAATATTACGACGTTGGAATGGCCTGCTCAGTCTGCCGACCTCAATCCCATAGAGCAGCGGAGTTGTCTCCGATGCTTACGCGGCTGTACCGACTGTCCTACAGCTCGGGTACAGTGCCTTCGGCTTGGAAAGAGGCGAATGTACAGCCGATCCCCAAGAAGGAGGATCGCTCAGAGCCAGCCAACTATCGACCCATAGCCGTCACCTCAGTGCTGTGCAAGGTCTTCGAGCACATCATTAACAAACAGCTCATGCGTCACCTAGAGGATCACTCCTTAATTAATGACCGGCAATATGGCTTCAGGCCGAAACGGTCAACGGGTGATCTTCTAGCATACGTTACCCATCTTTGGGGTGAGGCTATGGACAAGCACGGCGAGTCACTGGCAATTAGTCTTGATATCGCCAAAGCTTTCGATAGAGTCTGGCACAAATCGCTTCTCTCCAAGCTACCAGCCTTTGGTCTGCCTCCTAGACTGTGCAACTGGATTGCTAGTTTCCTGCGGGAGCGCCGTATCCGCGTCCTCTGTGATGGACGGGCTTCGGAGTTCTTGCAAATAAATGCTGGCGTACCGCAGGGGTCTGTATTATCTCCCGCTCTCTTTCTTCTGCATATCAACGACATGCTGTCCACCGGCAGCATACATTGCTATGCAGACGATAGCACCTTACACGGGAGTTATCACGGACAACCTGCGACCAAACAGTCTGATATCGTGGAAAAAAGACAGCTTCTTGTCACTGAACTGGACCGGATCTTGAATCACATTTCTCAATGGGGCTCTGAGAACATGGTCGAGTTCAATGCCAAGAAAACGCAGGCTTGTGCGTTCACAGCAAAGGTATCTTCTTTCCTTCCCCTTCCCACTCTTCAGAGCACGCCACTTCCACTGCAGGACAATCTCAATATCCTAGGCATGGATATTCGCTGCAAACTGAATAACAGAAATTACATCGAGAGCATCATCAAAACAGCCTCGCGGAAACTCGGACTCCTAAACAAAGTGAGACGTTTTTTCACGCCGGAGCAGCGGTGTCTTCTCTATAAGACACAAATTCGCTCCTGCGTGAAATACTGCTCGCATCTCTGGGATGGCTCCGCGAAATACCTACTAGATGCTCTCGACAGGTTGCAGCGACGCGCGGTCCGAATTATTGGGAACCCTGAGGTCACGAACACCCTCGAGCCTTTGCAGATGCGTAGAGATTTTGCTTCCTTGGCTGTATTTTACCGTCTCTACCACGGTGAGTGTTCTGACGAGCTCTTCCAACTAATCCCACCATCTCCTTTCCTACATAGGACAACACGTGCAGGCCTTAGATGTCACCCTCACACTGTGCAGAATATACGAGCAAGAACCAAGCGGTTCGGAGACTCTTTTCTTTGCCGCACCACCAAGACCTGGAATTCATTACCAGCACACGTGTTTCCTTCTTCCTACAGTCCCGGGGCCTTTAAGCGGGGCGTGAAAAAGCATCTGATGAGGCCGCCAAGCTGAGTGCCACCATTGTAGCACTTAGTGTCTGTAATGGTGACCCTCTTTCCTGAGACTTTGCCTTTAGCTTACCATCAGGCGAGGTGAGGTCAAGTTGGAGTGTCCTATATAAAAAAAAAAAAATGCCTGGGATTTGCTTAGGAGAAGAGTTTTCAGTGATTCTTTGGAAAATCTGAACACTGAAGAACAACTTTTTTTACACCTTCGCAGTGTATCGAGCCATATTCCACAGACGATGATTGACAATCTCATACTAAGTATGCCACGCCGTTGTCGAGCTGTTGCTAATGCTTTAGGAGTTCCTACAGATTATTAAAAACGTTTAAAGTACGGTTAATTACTGTATTTCTTACTACCTCGTTATTTTTGTGCCTAATCATAGAAGGTTGTAATACTCAATATTGGCACTATTCAATTCTTTCTTAAAAAAAAAAATTATGATATGAGAATGTTTTTATTAAAATTAAAATTAAAAACGGGATAAAAATACCCTTCTATTGATATAAAACACTCACTATTACAAGAAAGGGTTTTTAAATAAAAACTAGAAATGTCCTTGTTCCCTAGACTTTGTTGATGTGTGTATATCAAAAGTAATAAATCAAAAAGGTAAGTTATAAGGCAAAAACAAAAAAATGTGTTAAAAGCAATTTAACTTAAACCTGTTTCCACAGAACATCTCATCTAAACATATTTTGAAGTCATCAGTGATACACAAACGAACAGATCTACACGAATATTAACAAATCGAGATCCACATTAATGTTTTCCTCTAAGTATATCCCATCGGCCAAGAGGGTAGAAACATCCAATAATGTGAAATCTTTGCAAATACCTTTTCCCGAGTACTTATATTTCTATAGCTCATATTAATAAATTCCTGCCTCAGCCGGGTACGAATTTTTGTGAGAAATCAGATTGAAGATCATTGAGATGACTGCTTGTATTAGTGAAAAGATGCGAGTGGTACTTTTGTAGGTACTTGAGTAGGTACTACACGGTCGAATCTTTCATTTTCCAAATAGGCGTTTTTATAGGGATAGAGTTTAACTTTAGACCCGCTTTAATCCCTTAGGGGTGGAGTTTCGTAAAATCGGTTCTTAGCGGACGTTTACACCTTGTAAGGAACCTTCGTGCCAAATTTCAAGTTTGTAGGTGTTGTAGTTTCTGATATTTCGCTTTAATATATAGATTTTTCTTCTTTTTTATCCGATTGCCAACCCTGATTGCATCTATGTTTATTTATTTTTATTATACACATAAATTACATTTATACAATAATATGAGATGTGATATACAAAGGCGAGGTAACTCAAAGTTCAGTTTTTTTATATATTTTTTTTATTTTTGTTTGAATCAACTTCAAACAAAAATTTTGTTTAGTTCTACAATTCCATTGTTTTTGTATCTAGGACACGTCAATTTGACTTCACCTCGCCTGATGGTAACTAAAGGTAAAGTCTCGAGGAAGAGAGTCACCATTACAGACACGTAGTATGTTACAATGGTGGCACTCAGCTTGACGGCCTCATATGATAATTTTTCACGCCCCGATTTAAGGACTCGGGATTGTATGAAGAAGGAAACACTGCTGGTATGTGCTGTATGAGCTGGTAATGAAATCTAGGTCTTGGTGGTACGGCATTCTAGGTTTTGGTGTTACATACGTCCATACGGTAACCACTTCCCATCAGGTCTGCCAACTAAGTGGTATAAAAAAAAAGTTTTTTGGTTTATATAGGAACGATTCGGGAAAAGGGGAAGGAAGGAAAGGACGTCTCTAATAGCGTTTCGCGATATGATACAGTTGCAGGGTACATGGAAGTAACTGACTCTAAAATACGGACCTAGCGACTTGCGACACAATGTCTTGCAAGAATTCAACGGAATTTTGCAACACGTGCTATACGTACAATGCCCACAAGCCGGATTAAGTGTGGACCAGTGAACGCATTCTGCCAGTGATTTATGATGGATGCCGGCCCCCACCTTCGACATATTTTTCGCATTACTCGAGCGAAAGAAAAAGCGATGGTGCGATGCAGTGGCGAATGTTGATTTCCAGATTCTTTTTTGTTGGAAAATTGAGGGTAGAAATGTTTTTAACAATATTTCATACATATATATAATCACACCTTTATCAGCGGACGGTTAGGCTGAGGTGAATTAACACCCACATTAGTTTCCACGTATTAGTTGCATTAGCTATGATTTAGTATTTGCGCCATTTTTGACAGCCGCTATCTTGTATAATATGTCATTTGTTTGACCTAGCTGGTTTTACCAACGTACCCAGAAGGTACTTCTTAAAAAGAAAATGACAAAATAACCAAAACACTGGCACTAGTAATTAGATTTAATATCATTAACTACGTACGAAAAAAAATATAAATTTATTATTATCGCCTAGATTTCACACAGAAACGTTACATTTACGATAAACAATAGACAGAAAAGGAAAAAAAAATGATCTTTTAATCCCGTACTTTTGATTTTTTTTATCAATAACCTAATTAATAAAGAAAATAAAACCCCATCATATTTAATACTGCTATTTGATAGCTCAAAGCCTCATTGTTTGCCAACAAATAAATTTAATAAAGATTTTAGTTAATTTCAAAGCCAGCCTTTGAAATTAACTAAAATCTTTATTACAACCTATATAACCTATAACCTCAATTTATTTTCACCAATATACAAAAATTGCTGTCACCCCATAATAGTTAAATTGGAACATTTCACGGGGCGTTCGGAACAAAATTAGAAAACTTGAATTGCCATTTCCCGTGAATTCTTTACGTCCAAAACATCTGACGGATTTTTGTCATAATACTTTGTGCATAACTTTGTTCCGTCTAATTCTTGGCGGGATTCACGTCAAAAGTCGAAAACAAAGTTAAAAGGATTTAAATTGCAGTAAAATGATGTCTTTCATAGTCAAATAGTTCAGTAAAGTTCGAATTCTTTAGAAGTTAATTGACAAATATTTTTCATAAAAAATTTTATATTAAGGTTTGCAAGACTGCGATCGATATTATATTATACTAGCTGATGCCCGCGGCGTCGCTCTCGTAGATGTTGAATATCGCTAGTTTTAATCATATTTCGAGGGCCACTCAGTCAATTGCGATCAAACATATGTAAGACTCTACATACATACATACATAGATACATATTTATAACGTCTTTATGCCCGGAGGGTTAGGCAGAGGGGTATTAAGACCCACATCTCAACAATCATTAAATTCAGTCCCTATTGTTGTCTTCCGGGCACTATTGTTGACACAAGCTATTCATCTGAGGCCGAGTCAGGGCTGTATATATCTGTCTGATGTTAAACAGCCCTAATCCTTAGTCACCTTATACGAAACCGCATTGGAAGAGATCTGGTCCAAATTCTACTTTGCCGGACTCTAAGTCTGACTAAGTACCGCAACCACAAACCGTAAACTGAAAAAATGCCGCATCAAATTCCGTTCCGTGTTTTTTGCGTCCATTGCCAACAAACAGAAAATGACAAGAATTAAAAAAAGAATCAATATTATTTATTAATAATATGGCTAATGATAAATATACATCTCATTAAAAAGTACTGTGTTAATGACAATAAAGTTAACCCCTTTTACATAGGACATAAGACAAAGTTTTCAACTAACATTAGTGAGTAAAATAATGTCTACTTATACCGCAGGCAAGCGACGTGTAAAATAATACCTTGAAAGGTGTCTCTAACATTTTGAGTGCACGAATTCTAGAAACTGCTGTGGAATACCAAATGTTTCACTTTATTGAATAACATGTAGATAGATAATTCTTTATTGTACACATCTTTTTTTTATAACACTTATGTGGCAGACAAGCACACGGCCCACCTAATGGAAAGTGGTCACCTTGGCCTATGGACGCGTGCAAAATCAAGACAGCCTTATTATTAAACACGGACAAACTCTAAAACCAGATTTATATCGCCTTTAGACCATGGTCTAAAGTAAATATTATTACGAAAAGCGTTTTAGTATTAAACCGATGACTATCTCTGGTCTAAAGATAAACCTCCGTGACACCTAGTTTATCGTTGGTCTAAAGTGTAAATCACAATAATAAAACGGCAAACTTGCCATTTTGAGGTTAGCCGGTTAGCGTCAGATAAATTCG
The DNA here is from genome assembly GCA_963662185.1 of Eilema griseolum. Classification (NCBI taxonomy): domain Eukaryota; kingdom Metazoa; phylum Arthropoda; class Insecta; order Lepidoptera; family Erebidae; genus Eilema; species Eilema griseolum. Next base: position 9,749,557 of record OY759239.1, on the reverse strand, counting down.
TTTACTTTCTTATATGCTCGTAATGGATATTGACGCAGTTGATCTGATGGATATCGCAGATATTAATATAGTAGAGTCATTGGACATACCGCGCTTACCTTACAGACATCGTATTCGAGTGAACCCCTTTATGAAACTATCTGAAGAAGCTTATTACTAAACGTTTTAAATAATAAATATACTAAACTAAATTTAAATAAATATACTAAACTAGATTTAAAAGTGGGTATAAAAATTGGCAGAAAAAAAGGCAAAATTTGACAGCATATGTCTAACTTTTATATTTAAGTTACAAAAAGTAGTTTTTTAAATATTAGTATAGATAATTTAATTTTTAATATTAATAAAATAATTTAAATCGTTAGGTCATATTTATTAGTTATATTACCAAATGAATCTTTATGAAAATAAGTAAACTCATCGGCTTAAGTGTGAAGGCCAAAGCAGCGGACGACGCGCGATGGCTTATTAACATTATGACCAACGAAGTGAGCAAGGGTCAGCTAGTATTGAATAAGACACTTTGTACTTTTCCACTATATTTTATTCTCAAAGGTTTGAGAATACTGCGAGGTGAAGCCGGTCAGGTGAAAAATAAAATACAGTGGTAAAGTACACAGTGTCTTATTCTATATGTAAAGCAGGTCACTCAACAATATCACTCCATCACTCAACAGTATTAACAGTGTAATATTTTTCTGTTTAGAAACTCATTTTAAAGACTTAAAAACCGAAATTGAATCACTAATCAGTCGCTCTGTTAATCTAGCTTAAAGAGTTGCTACAATATTGTTAACCTTTAGTTAAATACGTAATCGAAAGGGGGAGTTCCCTCCGGGGTAGGCAGAGTCCGTCACTTTCTTCTACCCTTACATACTTCACGAGTTTTCTTTTCTGATATTATACCCTTCATACAAACAGCCAGTATCGAGTGCTTTTTACCAGCCCTCTTTACAATAACATAAACATAACATAACATAAACTCACGCCTATATCCCCGAAGGGGTAGGCAGAGGTTCTAGCACCCACATTTCGCCAGTTTATGTTTGGGTTCCAATGTGGGCACTTATAAACCTGCGATAAATACACACATAACTTCGAAAAGCATAGAAAAGTCATTGGTGTGTGCCATGGTAAAACCTGGGATCGAACCAGAGACCTCGTCTCAGCAGTCCATTACCCATATCACTAGGCTACCGCGGTACAATAGCTTTTGCAAAAATTCATGAAAATCTGTCTTGTAATAATGAAGTTTGCTACTAACACCACAACTGCAATAGCGGGATGATAGTGCACAAAATTAGCAAACTATGCCAGGTACTGCAGTCGATTCTAGGACGGAATTATACACTATCACTATATACTCTAGCGTCAGACAGCGCTGTTGGGTTCAGTCAGAAAATTTTCAGGAAAACCTAAAAAGCTTCGTACTCATTATTAGTACAAACAAAACAATGTAGTTTGTATAACTCCAACCCCTGTGGGTATAAACCCGCGTGTAATAGTACATGTTGTTCTCATTCCAATATTAAAATAACGAAAATGTGCACACAGTAATTACAAAAGGAAAACATACAAAAAGAACTGCGCAACACAAAAATAGAAAAGCCGGGTAGCGTAACAAAAGTTCATGTTACCATCAGACCAACTCATATCGAACAATACATTACTGAAATGCCCCGATAGTAGCTTAATTTTGACTTTATAACGCTCTATTCCGTACTCAATTTTCAATCTTTCTACCAAGTAATACAGTTGAATTTCGATTGGAGTTTATACAATTTTAAGGTCGAATAAGCTAGTTATTTGAGATAGTTTACTTGCCTACGGTCAGTTTTGAATCGTTCATGTGTTGGTAGCGGGTAATGAAAGCAGGGTAGTTCAACATTTAATACCTGTTGCAATTCTTTATTGTGTTCAAATAAAATTGTTATCGTTTTAAATTGTTAGTATCAATTTTGGTAGCCATGATAATCTGTGTGAAAAGCGGACTATCACCGGACTAATAACGGACTATCAGTAGTACGCTCAGCTGAAGTACAATCGAGTCAGTAAAATGTCATTATCATCACCCTTTTATCCATTAGGTGTACCTCGGGGCACGTATCTTGAACCCAACTCGCGAAAGCAACGAGGCCCTAGCACGCACGGGTTGTTTGGTACATACTCTATATATTGAATGAGATTTTAAAGCATGGCAACTATTCAAATCGATTAAGACAAAATTTGAATCTCTTATGAACTCTATATATTTGGTGAATTTGAACTCGTCTACAGTAGTAAGTACCCCCGGACTATCTTGAAAAATACACCCAAGAATGTTCCGAGTCCCGAGTAATATTAATATTATTAATATTATTACCACAGACGTTTGGGCTTTTCGATTTTCAAATAATTTGACATGAAAATATTTGAAAATGGAACGCAATTGTGTCATATTATATTTTCGAATATAATAATACGAGTATGACGCAATTGCGTTCCATTTTCAAATTGCGAGCGAGCATTTTAAAACTAGATACATTATATTGAACTGCGTGCACACACATATATAACAACATTGTACTACTGCATGGTCTTTGCATACTTGCTTAGCTTAAGAAATGATTATAAATCTAGAAAATCACCGGCAAAGTATAATTTATTGAAACTGGTAGGTGTTAGCTATAACTGGATTATAGAATTTCTTTTTACGTCATTTTCTTTATCAAAGCAGACAATAAATAGCTAGTATATCCAATATAAAAGTTTATACAACTAAACCTTGTTATTTATCACCCGCATACAAGGATTACATACCAAAACCAACTCCTAACACCTTTACCGGCAAATTGGCAATCAGAAACAAGTAACACAAAAATAAACGGCCAAAAAGTAACAAAAAAGAAATAAATAGTTGAAACTTATAACAAGAAGGTAACGGGAAGCGGTAACCAGTCTCCAAACAAAACTTCCTAATGAGATATACCCTGAAGACAGGATTTACGGCCCACTGTTGTGGTAACTCCAGCAACTTGTTATCTTGGCTTTATATAGTAAGGGTCATTGATCAGAGATATGCAAAGACGTTTATAGTATGCTACTAGCTGACCTAGTGAACTTTGTCCTGGCATGTTAATTACTAGCTATTGCCTGCGGCTATGCACTTTATGGCGACCAAAGATAGCCTATGTAGTTCTCAAGTTCCAGTGTATCTCTGGTTTAGGTCTGACAGGCAGATAAACCAACAGACAGTGTTACTTTTGTATTTATAATTAATGATCAAAGATGCCAGAATAAAAATGCAAAATAAAAATTTAAAGTGATGCAACACTAATCATGTAACGGACTCCTATTAAAGTTCATTGCAAATTGCATTTTACAAATTCTCGTAAAAATATATATAATATATGTATTCCAACCCAATAAATACCACATTTTTAAACATTGGTAGCCAAACTGAAAGGATGATTAAAATATTGATCTTTTTGAAAACGACATTTTAAAGTTATTATAAAACAATCCGGAAAATAATTATTAGATTAAAGTATTAATAAATCAGATTTTGAATTAATAACATTTTGACATTACGTACAATCACCGACAAAAGTGACTTAATATAATTCCAATTTCATCATTTTCATCGGAGCACCAATCCCGTTTGCATCCAAACTTGCACTTGGGAACCCAGGCTCGTCCGTTCCTCCTTTACTTATGGATTGGGTCATCTTGGTTTTTAAGGCAGCGACTGTCGTCTAAACCCGTAAAAACTAAGCCAGCGCCAGAACCTTGGCCTCGTTTGTCAAGTCACAGGTGTAAACATTTTGCAGGTTGGCTAGGGCGTTAGGCCCATTGCATACTGTCGACTTGTAGCCGGCGTCTTGTCGACAGTGGCTCTAAATGGGACCCGTAATACAGTCAGCATCAGATCGATCTTGACTAACAAAGTACTCAAAATGATCTTAGGGTTGTATTCTAGAATGACACTCACTTGAATCTGTCAAATCTGTCAATTTGGTCGATACAATCTGACCTTAGATAAATCGAGACTCAAGTGAGGTCATTCTAGAATACGGACCTTAATGCTTTGATTGTTCTCCCTTCCTGTTGACTGATTGTTCTGATATTTGATACACACTTTAATTTCGGACAATAATACAATTTAAATCAATGCTTTGCTCGTAATACTTTGGTTTTATGATCATTTTGAGACTTTGTATTCAAGATAGTTCTGACGCTGAGTATACACGTCCATGTATGTTTGATAAATTATGTAGAAGAACTAGAATGAATAACAGCCCGACGTAAACGTCGGGGTTAAAAAAATATACGACAATATGAAGTAACTTTTGTCACTAAGCATACATTTAATCTGTTCAATACTGAAATAGGTAATAAATTTATATGGTGTACTAAAATATGAATTTGAAAGCTCATTTAGTTTTCAGCGCATAACCATAAACGTGGTAATTGAATTTTAAATGAACAATCTGCATTAATTTATATTATACCCAAAATAATGCAATTTATAGAATAATATAGGAATTTATCAACTTGGCATATTGAGCGTGGGTGTTTACAATAATTATAATCAACATCGAGTACCCTACGTTGTTTTTGACATTATAATAAAAGATTTAGACGTTCTGAAAACCTTCCTCCTCGTTCAAGCAATAGTTATAATAACATAATCAAAATAACAAACCTGGCAGATTGCCATACGATAGGTATTAGAAAGGTTCGCTGCGGCCGACGCCTCCTTCTGCGAGCAAGTAATGCTTGTGAAGAAGGAGGCGTGGGGAGCGGCAGCGGGAGCGAAGGAGGATCGCAAGCCACGCTACCCGCGTACTGAGGCAGCTTGAGCGTTGAAGGTCGATGAATGACCTCCGCCCCCCCATGAGCGCAGCCCTGGGGGTGACGGGTGGACCCGCCTATCACTCTAGCAGTTTCCCGGGAGTAGCTGTTGACTTCGTGGTCCCCACACCCGAGAATGGTCAGATCGAGAAATATGGCCCAGTGTCGGCTGGGGGCGAGGGATATGCCTGCCAACCTCACCTCCGACAACCACTAACGACACCCAGATGTCGTGCGTTTTAGTCGGTTCTAGTCCGACATAACCTCTCCCACTGACTGCTCCGGCGGGGAGGGGTATCCGTAGGGATCTTTCGCACGTAATAAAGGTATTTAAAATAAATAAATTGCAGGCTTAAAGGGTTTCTAATTCCGTCTAACACGATTCCGGCTGGCTTCCCATTAGGTAGCATGATAGGTACATAAATAATTAGAAGAAGAAGAGCATTTGAAGGTTTCTTCAAGGTCCGCAGCACGAGTCTAACGCCCCTGGTGTTGCATACGTCCATAAGCCGCGGTAACCACTTCCCATCAGGAGGGTCGTGAGCTTGTTTGCTAACTAAGTGGTATAAAAAATTTAAATCAAGGTATTTTTTTCTCACCGGCTTACCTTTTGAAAATTTTTACTCTACGCCACTGATACATAATTTTACGCTTATATGCTACATTAGTAGTTTAATCACTCGTTTCAAGTTTCGAAGAAAGAGCACCCCGTATTTACTCCCGGCATGAGGTAAATCTCCGTTGTGATTAAGTAGGTATTTCTCAAGATGCATTAGTGAGGGGAGCTACTAAGCTTCGAGTTTACTTATGTGGTCGTGTATTTGATGTAGGTGAGTGTACTGGCTGGACAATGGGTTTCTAAATCTTGCTTAACGGTACTTGCTAAATGTCGGTTGATTTTTAGGGTTTCGGACCAGAAGGGTCCAGAATCCTATTGTTAAGGCTTCGCTGAACAGACTTAGTGATAAGGTTCTATTAGTTGAGGGCAGTTAGCAGACTGTATATAATTTTGATACAGTGTTTATAATTATTTCTCAGATAACTATCTTCCGCACTAGACTGTGGATTAGACTGGTAAAGCGGATACCAGATTCCGAGGTACACGCTTCGGATGCAACTGGGATTAACGATAAGAAGAAGAACAATCTTTCGCACAACCACAAAACATTATGCTTGATATTAAAGGAGCAATCTGAATTAATTAAAATTATACATACATACATACTTATAATCACGCCTTTATCTCCGAAGTGTTAGGCAGCCACATTTCATCAATCATTGTTTTCGGCCTCACGTAATTGGAGGTGAGCCTATTGCCGTCTTCCGAGTAGTTGTATATGTGCCTGAGTCTGAGCTGTACATATCTGTCTGATGTTAAACAACCCTATATTGGGGGTGAACCTATTGCCGTCTTCCGAGCACTTTTTTATACCACTTAGGAGGCAGACAAGCACACGGCTCACCTGATGGAAAGTGGTTACCGTGGCCTATGGACGTTTGTAACACCAGAGGAGCCACAGTCGCGCTGCCAACCCTGTAAGTACAGAGGTTTTGTGCCGTCAGTGTAGAAGACAAAGCAGGACAAGCCTTTAGTCTTCCCACTGACAGCACAAATTCTCCAGTGAGCTCTGGCTACTCTACTTACCGCTGGGAACACAACACGAAGTTATTATAGCCGCGGTATTCTGTAGGGCAGAGGTACTTCCCCAGTCGGACTGCTCAATTGGGCGGAAATACCGCCGTGTCCTACCGCTTACCTACTTGTAAATGTGTCTGAGTCTGGGCTATATATATCTGTCTGATGTTAAACAGACTTATCCCTTCGTCGCCTTGTACGACACCGCTTGGGAAGAGAGTGGCCCAAATTCTACTCAGCTGGGAACCACACGGCTTATTATACCCAAAATAATATCTCAGTTGAGCTCACTGGAGAGTTTTTGTGTTGTCAGTGCAGTGGGAAGACCAAAGGCTTGTCCTGCTTTGTATTCTGCACTGACGGCACAGAAACTTTCTGTTTTTACATGGTTGGTAAAACGAGTGTGACTCCTCTGGTGTTGTCACGATAACCACTTTCCATCAGGTGGATCGCGTGCTTGTCTGTCACCTGAGTGATTTAAAAAAATAATAAGAGAAGCAAGGCGAAGCAAGTTATTGCCAATTACAATTAATGTTTGCACTTTGGAGTACGCGGTTCGCTCTCCAATTCATCCTTTTCATGTTTTGGTTTATCTTAGCTTTTATGACTATGACTATAACTATAATGACTGCTTTCTGATTCTCCCAAAAGGAATATCTTCTTATAGATGGGTTTGGTTTTACGACAGTATCATAACTAATAAACAAATGTTTTCGAGGCCTGTTCAAATCAGCTTAACGGTTTATCTATTCTAAACTAAGTAACTGTAACAACCTGACATAAATCTCCATTTATTGTGACTAGGCCAACTCCCATAAATCACTCCAGTTCCATCTTTGTGGAAGTGTCAAAACAAAACTTCATATTCATATCGCTGGAGATAACGCTAAAACGGTTCGACAATGATTAAGGTAATGCAGATTGGGACATTCATTCATCTGCTTTATTAATGTGAGTTAGTTGTTGGTAACCCTTTCGCAAGCATTGGCAAAATATTTAGCAAATATTTGTTTCGCTTTATACATTGTATTACATGACATTTGGAACAGAATGACAATATTTTGTGTAAAAATGCTGAATTGTTGATAATATTGCATTAAAAAGATCATAAAAAAAATTCTACAACATTATACACAACAGTATTTAGACCCATGGTAAGCATAGCTTAACTAGCTTGTGTTAAGGAATCTAGAATGTCGATAATCATACTTCGATACTTTTTAGTTGATACAAACATACATAAATATATACAGTTACGTCTGTTTCCCAGTGGGGTAGACAGAGGCTACAGTATTCCACTTGCCACAATCCTGGCATACCTCTTTCGCTTTCTTTTTTTTTGTTAATTAAAACATACATATGACAAATTAAAATAAAACATCTACTCCCTGTTTTATATTTTAATAATATAAGTTTATTTATTAGAATTTATTCATTGATACGTTGTGTGAACGCATAAATATATTTCTAGCACCCCAAAAATAGGTATCGCTAGTTTTGTACCTAATGTCGCGTCTGCAACTCTTTATGTACAGACAATGCCATTAGTATCCGTCGACCTCGCAGCACCAAGTTATTGATATTTCTGCCATGATAAATTGTGTTACAAACACGTGTTTATGCGGACACTGCTAAAATATCGACGATCATGGAAACTGTGCCGATATTTCACGAAATATCCGCGATATTTTTAAGTTAAAATATTACTTTTTTGTTGACACTTTGGTAACCTACGTTTCTCTATCACAGAAAGTAAGCAAGGCAGAATGATTGAAAAAGACAAACTATTTTTTTTGCATTTTTTAATTGACTACGGAGAAGACACTTACTTTAAACGTACTTATTTTAAATACTATGTACGTACTATGTCTATACCATGGCTATGACAGCCTTTAGATTTTCACCTTTTCATTCACTGGCGCAACTTTCAAACTTCCTCTAATATAATAGAAATAGTTTAATTCGTTTGGTATATGGTTTTATTCTTGCAACCTTGATTTTGTAAAAGAATAATGTTTCATTGCGGCCGGCGCCTCCTTCGCGGCCGGCGCCTCCTTCTGCGAGCAAGTAATGCTCGTGAAGGAGGAGGCGGGGCGGGAGCGGCAGCGGGAGCGACGACGGATCGCAAGCCAAGCTGCCCGCGTACGAAGGCAACTCGGGTGTCGGAGGTCGATGAACGACCTCCGCCCCCCATGAGCGCCGGCCTGGGGGTGACAGGTGGAGCCACCTGTCACCCTGGCAGAAGCTGGCCGCGGCGGTGGCGCGCCTCCCCGTTTCCGGGGTCGAGTTGGGGACTCTGTAGTCCCCACACCCGAGACGAGGGCCAGATCGCGAGAGATGGCCCTGGGTCGGCCGGGGTGCGAGGGATATGCCTGTCAACCTCACCTTCGGCAACCAAAACGACCCACAGGCGGCGTGCGTTTTAGTCGGTTCGAGTCCGACATAACCTCCTCCACCGGCTCCGGTGGAGAGGTATCCGTGGGGATTTTGCGCACGTAAAAAAAAAAATGTTTCATTTATGCAAATCTCTTGCGATAATGTACATTAAGTAGAATTAATTAATAAAGCAAGTACTCGGCGAATATGTCAACCGTCTGACATTTTGAGTAATTTATTTGAACTTTGATATGCACAATGATGGACAGAAGTTATGACGCAATGCGGTAAAAGAAAATAAAGACTAACCACCTACTGTTCTGCCCGCGTTATATAGAAATCCTGTCCTCGCAACCAACAGGAGTCTATTTCAATTTTCTTGTTCCACGAATGACACTAACAGCCAAAGACGAATGAGAGTCATTAGTTTATTCATTAACACAAAAAGCATTCTCTTTAATATTAACTTCTGTTCATAGCTTACTACTTTCTTAAATAGTATAATTTCTTAGCGACACTATAAAGTTACGTAAGAATATCTTGGAGTGGCACTTTACACTTTCACCTGGTAATTGGATATCCTCCTCACCCTTTGACAGGTTAAGCTGTTAATTATGTGCCGTTTTATGTAATGGCGTCTAGTCTGCCTCACAGAGGACGGTGTAATGAAGGCATTTAACTTGTAATTATTTATTATTTATATTTTCATATTTTGTATTCTATATGGTATGCTAAATTTGAAATGCTAACACCTACTGTATATTTTCGCAAAATTTATAATTTTAATTTTAATTATTTGTCTACTTTGCTTTATGGTACTAACAATATTTTGCCATCGATTCAACGAAGGGGAGATTTCGTAGATGGTGATTCAATAACACCCAGACAAATACAGGTTTACATATTTAAGCTAATTTGAGTGTTTGCTTAACTTTTGATATAAGACCCTGTGACCTCTCACTAGATAATTTATGTACCCTTCAGGACGTGAGTGCATAAAAAAGTTTCAAGTAATTTTCAAATAGACTAAAATAATCCATTGCGAAACCACAAACCCTATTCACAGTTGCGGTCGAAATGGCGAACTTTAAATGCAATTCCGAATAATATCTCTTGGTCATAACATGTTTACGTAATGCAATGTATTAAACTTGGCTCGTACTGTTTGTATTCTCAAATGGACTGAACAATATATACTGTCTAGTTATTTTGTTTGACAGTCTCAGTGGCGTGGCGGTAGTGAACGCGACCGCTACGCAGGAGGCGCGGGTTCAAACCCCGCTCAGAGAATTTTTGTATGCATGAATATAGGTATTTGCATTGGTCTGGTCGTGCTCATCTTGGTTTCCATACCAAGATCTATGGCAGTCGTTACGGGTAGTTATAGACTTAAAAACTCTAACAACTCATCTAGCTACAATATAAAGGTATTTTATAAGAAGACTAACGAAACAGGTGTATGAGGCGAGTGTGGATGGTACCGTCGGAAGGGGAAGACCTAGGCGGACATACCTGGACCAAATCGGGGAAGTTTTAGAAAAGGGGCAGGTCAGGAGTGCTCTAAACCGACGAGCATGCATGAAGAATGTAATGAGAGTGAATGAAGCGAGAGTAGTATGTCAGGATCGTAGCAAGTGGAGATCCGTGATCTCTGCCTACCCCTATGGGAAACAGGCGTGATTTTATGTATGTATGTATGTATGTATAAAGGTATTTTAGTAGGAGGTAGGACACGGCGATATTTTTGCCCAATTGAGCAGTATGACTGGGGAAGTACCTCCGTCCTACAGAATATCGCGGATATAATAACTTCGTGTTGTGTTCCCAGCGGTGAGTAGGGTAGCCAGAGCTCACTGAAGAATTTTTGCTGTCAGTGGGATGACTAAAAACTTGTCCTGCTTTGTCCTCTGCACTAACGGCACAAAAACTCTGTGCTTACAGGGTCGGCAGCGCGAGTGTGGCTTCTCTGGTGTTACACATGTCCATAGGCCACGGAAACCACTTTCCATCAGGTGGGCCGTGCGCTCGTCTGCCACCTAAGTGGTATATAAAAAAAAACTTCGATATCGTCTTTCGGTTGTGGAGAAAATAAGAAGAAAATATCGAAGTTTAGCCAAATCCGCAGTTAGACTGGTAAAGCAAACCTCAGGACTCTGAGGTAATAATAATAATAATAATAATAATAATAATAATAATAATAATAATAATAATAATAATAATAATAATAATAATAATAATAATAATAATAATGTATTCATCAAAAATAAAAAATGAAGAAGAAAAGAAATGAAGCTTCGGATGCGACTGGAACTAGACTGAACTGGGTCTGGACTGGCTCCTATTTTTTCTTGCGTTAACATAGGAAACCAGGTCGGGGCGCGCGGAGTCAGTGTCCACATTTTTGATGTGAATTCGATAGAAAAGGTTGTCTCCTTTTGTGTGATGTTTTAGATAGATAAATAATTCTTTATTGTACACCAACAGATTTACAGTAGGACAAGTAGGTAGCATGTATACAGTTCAATGTACAATGAGCGGCCTTATCGCTGAAGCGATTTCTTCCAGACAACCTTGGAATGGACAGTAATGTTATAAAATTAAAAAGAGGTGTAGTTATCGGCTAAACTAAAATTGATAATGTATTTAAACAAAAGAAAAAGAGAGAAGTACACACATCAACAAAGTCTAGGGAACAAGGACATTTCTAGTTTTTATTTAAAAACCCTTTCTTGTAATAGTGAGTGTTTTATATCAATAGAAGGGTATTTTTGTACCGTTTTTAATTTTAACTTTAATAAAAACATTCTCATATAATATTTTTTTTTTTAAGAAAGAATTGAATAGTGCCAATATTGAGTATTACAACCTTCTATGATTAGGCACAAAAATAACGAGGTAGTAAGAAATACAGTAATTAACCGTACTTTAAACGTTTTTAATAATCTGTAGGACCTCCTAAAGCATTAGCAACAGCTCGACAACGGCGTGGCATACTTAGTATGAGATTGTCAATCATCGTCTGTGGAATATGGCTCCATACACTGCGAAGGTGTAAAAAAAAGTTGTTCTTCAGTGTTCAGATTTTCCAAAGAATCACTGAAAGCTCTTCTCCCAAGCAAATCCCAGGCATGCTCTATGGGATTGAGGTCGGCAGACTGAGCAGGCCATTCCAACGTCGTCATATTGTGCTCGCTTAACGCATTGACCACTACCCTCGCGGTGTGTGACCGTGCATTATCTTGCATGAACATAAAATCTTGACCGAACTGCTGTCGATGAGGGATTACCATGGGGTGTATAACCTCCTGAATGTATTGGTTTGCATTCAAATTGCCCCGTATCCAAACGAGGTCGGTCCTTCCACCAAGGCGAATTCCAGCCCATACCATGATTGTTCCACCTTGGTAAGGATGAACTTCTTGCGGATTCTGGAGACGACTCCGACGTCCAGGAACTCGCCATATACGCACTCTTCTCGAATCAGGATGAAAACCGAAGCAAGATTCGTCGGAAAACAGAACCCGTGCCCATTGATGGTCGGTCCACTGTAAATGTCCGTTAGCCCACAATAAGCGACGATCTCGATTTCCACGTCGAAGAGCTGGAACCCTGAGCGGTCTGCGAGCATAAAGATTGGCTTTGTGTAGTCTTCTTCTGACAGTTTGATCGCTAATAACCACTTGATGCTGAGACTGGAGGCCTGCGACCAACTGACGAGCAGTAATCGTGGGTTGCCGCCTTGCGGAATTTTGCAAGAAACGATCTTGTCGCGGGGTAGTAACCCTATTTCGTCCCCTGGGACGTTCGGCAACATCCCCTGTAGACCTGTAGCGTGCCCATAATCTGCAAATTACGCTTGGTTGGGTGTTGACAGCATCCGCTACGTCGCGTTGAGTTCGTCCAGCTTGCAGCATACCAACAGTCCTTAACATCTCTTCGCGACTTAAATGACGACGTGACATGATGACTACAGTCACAAAAATGCACAAACCATACGTAAAAGACGTATTATTGATAATAAACGTTATTTACAATCAAAGAAAATAATTTTTATTTTGCCTCAGAGAAACTGCACAATCAAACACTTTTAAAAGTTTTCCCTCCATATTCGAAAATCATTATTCAATCATTATTTAAATTTATTTTTAAATTTCGAACAACTCTGTAATCTACTTTATTCTATTTTTATTTATTTGCTGCCAGTTATTTGCAAAACAAGATTTACACGAAAAAAATTAATTGGGGTCATCTTGTTCCCTAGACTTTGTTGAGGTGTTTATAAGTTAAATAAAATTAATATACGGGTTTACACAAAGTATTATCAACATATACTGATATACATATACTATAACACACAAATAGATATATAGAGTAGAAAATTCATACTGATACGAAGGGAAAATAGGGAGTGAGCACATAATTGTGACCTACCTACTGTGCACAACATGATAGGTAGTTTTTTAGTTTTTTTATAGGTCATGTTTTTATAGGTAACTGAATGCATACCATAAACATTAAACTAATTTATTAATTACTAGTAAACTAATTAATTTATAAAAAATAAAAAATGGAGTTACGTAGTGTGCTGAAACATTACACAGATGTGCATTTAAAAATATTCCTATTATCGACTATACCAATAAACTGATACTGTACAATGGTGGCACACGGAAAAAAATGAAGTTTGACCGACTGAAAGCCGACGACCTTGGGTGGGAAAAAGATTCGGAGTATGTTGATGATATATGTCTAATAGTCATAACCCTCCCTTCTACTATAGTCGGATAAAAGCCCAAGGCAATAAAGAGTTTATTACAAGTCGTTCCGCTACAATGCACCGGTGCAACAACGAGTATTAAATGTGTATTATAGGAGTTTCTCGCATCGAAACGACTTGCTTATTCCAGATACGGTATCGAAGTCGATCGATTTATCCCATAAAATGTTAAAGTACAGGTGAGTTAGATGACTTCGATCGTTATTTATATTAGAAAGTTTCGATTTGTACACATATTTGTATAAAAAATCGATTATTTTTAAGATAATTCTAATAAAATTATGTGCACATAATTTTTACAGTTCAAAAGAGCGAAAATTTTAACAATTAAAAACCCCGGCTTGCTGTCTAAAAGATCAAAACAAACCCGACTGCTGTCAAAAAGAAAGTTTGACAGCAAGCTGTACCCTACTGCCAATCATAAGCCGAAAGAAAAATTAAGAGGTAGTTTCGATCTTTCAGACTGCAGTCAGGTTAATTGCAATCAAAATGTGCCCAACACTGCTTTACGACTTAGGTCCAGACTGCAAGGAAAAAGTTCTGAACTTAACGTAGGTGAAAAAAAAGTATTAATATTCTATAATGTTCTTGTAAACTGAAAACAATTCAGCTTATACAAATAATTATACTTTTAACTTCCATATTTCAGTTCTAATAATATTTATGGACAAAGAACGAGGCGCCTAAATAAATCGTATACCGTTTTATTTTCGAGGTTTTAGCATTCCGTTGCACAATGTTCGCATGCAACACGCCGTTTCTACTATTAATTTAGTGTGCAGACTGTTCAGCATTATTTACATTCATAATATCTTAATGTATTATATCACAGGCCGCTAACATACATTTAAAATTGGTATGCAAGAAAGACTTTTGGATATTTTTTTTTCTTTAGTTTAGTTTAGTATTTGGAGCACTATGGTTCACTACCTATGGTTCATAGAGGAGTGCTCCCTACACTTATCTATGCTAGTAAATGTTGGGTATTGAAGAAGTATGAAAGTAAAGTGAATGCTGTGAAAATGAGAAGTCTGAGAAGTATAGCAGGGGTGAAATTAGCAGATCGAATGAGCAACGTGACTAAGATAGAGAAAGGGATGTTTAGATGGTTCGGACATGTGGAGAGGATGGACGAAAGAAGACTGATGAAACAAATTTACGAAGTGAGGGTGAATGGACTAGTTCGACCTCTACCGGGTAGTTAGGGGTCGAACTAGACATATGTATGTCAATCAAAGGACATGTCAAGAGTACCCAAAACCGGCGAGTATGTATGAAATCAATTATTATGAAAGTAGAAAACTGTAGTTTCTGCCTACTCCGCTGGGAAAAAGGCGTGACTGTATGTATGACTGTCTGTCGCACCATTAAGGCCTGGAATTCATTACCAGCTCACAGGTTTCCTTCTTCCTACAGTCCCGGGTCCTTTAAGAGAGGCGTGAAAAAGCATATGATGAGGCCGTCAAGCTGAATGTCACCATTGTCACATGGTATGTGTAAGTAATGGTGACCCTCTTTTCTGAGACTTTGCCTTCAGCTTACCATCAGGCAAGGCGAAGGCTAGTTGACGTGTTCTATGTAAAAAAAATGTATGTAGTATTTGGAAAGCGATTATTTAGAATTAGAGCTATCGGGATATTTAGCATGTTGTTTTTCGGCGCTGTTGCAATCACCATGATCATGGAGGAACTTCGTTTGTCAATGATTTCAAATGTCGATTGTTTCGTTCGAACGGAGTGACTTTGGAGGTCGTGAGATCAACTTTGTTAATGTATTGTATATTTGTATTGATTTAAGTATAAGACATATATGTAGGTACTCGTATTTAGAAAAGAAAATGTATCTAAGAATGTTTAGTCTATCAACTAATGCTATAAGGCATTCAGTGGATTACAGGAGGTACACATGGGATATTTTATTTTACACATTAAACCCATACACATTCGTTACCTCTCGTCGAATTACTGTGTCCAGTTCTCATTCCAAAATTCGTGTACCAAAATAGAGTGCGAAAGTTTTCGACTCTTTCTGTTCACGTAGCAATGAACGAGAGTCATTATTTTCTGTTGAAACCTTTGAAATGTCCAAAATGTCAAACCGCGGTGCCAAGTGCAAAAGTAGTCCCAAACTTCCCCTCTGCACGAGGCAATTATAACATATTCAATAGGAATTATTTACCTATTTGATATTTGAACGTTAATCATAGATAACTCTTACCGAACTCGTTAGCGAATGTTACAAAAATTGAAAAAGAATTCTCCTGTAAAGTTTACAAAAATATTTATACATCAATTAATTATTTACTGATTTATTTCACAGTAAATATAGGTATTTTTATTAGTGTTTATTTATGTATTTTATTTATTTATTATATACTTTATTGTACACCATTAATAAATATCATTACAAAGTTTTTATAACAAGGAATCAGTACAATGGGCGGCCTTATCGCTTTAAGCGATTTCTGCCAGGCAACCTTTGGATGGTGGTTAAACTTGTAGGAATGAGTGGTAGTTGTTTGGCGTACTTTTACAATAGAAATATAATAAGTAAGTACATAGATATATTAAATCTAATACACACATAAATATAACTGTATATGTACATACAGTACATAGTGTTTAGTACATTCTGAGAGCATAATTGTTAAAAAATCAAAAACCCGACTGCTGTTTATTAGATCGAAGCAAGTTTGATAGCAGGCAGTACCCATTTGATAATTTGCTAATCTAATAAACCGGAAGGAAATTTCTCCTTCGTGTCAATGGCAACAATTAAAAAAAAGGAAATTAATATTACATTACTTATGTACATACATACATACGCGTTAAACATTACTCACAACAGAAAACATACTACCCTCGCCGACGCAGTCGGGTAAAAATGCAAAAGATACGAAGCAATAAGAAAATAATCTTAGATTAATTAATATTACCAAGAACAGTGGCTTCCGCTACAATATTGAGGGTATCTTACACAGTCAAACCGCGGAGCGTAGCAGTTATAACAATGTCCCTTGGGAACGTTGGAATATAATAATATTCCTATATAATACAAGCGAGTCTGCAAATTTATCTACATTGGTTAAAAATATCTAGGTAATGTCGTATTAATGCGAGAATTTGTGAAGATGTTTATTCAGATATTTAATTTATTTCAATGTTTTCTGTAGATGAATGTACATCTATACTATATAATAATATTATAAAGAGGAAAGATTTGTATTTTTGTATGTAACGAATAAACTCAAAAAGTACTGGACCGATTTTAATAATTCTTTTTTCGTTAGAAAGCTACATTCTTCGTGAGTAACATAGGCTACTTTTTATCCCGATATTCCTATGGAGTCAGGATTTACGCGGGTGAAACCGCGGCGCGGTGCTAGTAAATAATATATCAGATTGATAAATCAGATTTTCACAACCATACGAGTTGATGACAAATAAATTATGTAAAACCGGACATGCACGCGCTAAGTTAAAAGGTAAAGAAGAAGCATTATTATCAATAGTGAAACTGATGAAATGTCGTGTGTGTATTTGTACTTGCGTAGCTCTGAATACTTTAAACTCACAATCTCCATAAAAATGATGTACAGGTAAAATAACACGAGTTCCACGTTCGCTAGTTGACAAAGATGCCAGTTTTTGTTACTCAATCACATTTAAACGGATCTGGATGAAATTTGGAACAGAGATAAATTATAGTCTGGTATAACGCATAGATTTTTGAATCTACCCTGGTTTCGATGGTTCGAGGCTTCAATGGTTGATGGGTTTCGGGAACGGGATTAGAATTCCAAGCACGCGGAGCCGCGGGTAGGTCAAAAAATAAGTCATTGCAGTACCGATACGTAAAGCGTATGATAACCCTGATATCTGACATGCTTTCAGAGTGTAGGTACACTAATATAATACCTAGTATACAAAAACAAAACCATCAGATTTGATAATTTAACCAGAAAAAACAGTAAGACTTATCAAATACTTGAAACGACCTTTACAAAAATATACAAAGTAATATTTACCAAAATTCTCAAATCTAGATTTACATCATCATAAGTCCTCAACATTCAACAGACCGAAAATATTCTATTTATCTTTAAAAAGCATAACAAAAAACTCCGTCTCCGGGCTATTCTAGCGAGACGGCAATAATTGGAGCATGATGTATATAATAACAAGCAAGACGGGCCTTTGTTGGACCAAATTAAAGGCTCGACTGCGTTGCCATGGCAACGGGACGGCACGGATGAATGTCTCCAGACGATGTTGTTTGAGAAGAAAACGCTCTGAGCACTTCGAAGTTGGCTTTTTGATAACTTGTTATGTACGCTAGATTTATCATATCTCGACTTCCACAACATTCCACAAACGAATACTAGTAACTATTATTATAATATTTCGATTGATGAATATAAGATTGATATAAATACATATATAAACTCACGCCTATATTCTCGAAGGAGTAGGCATTTCGCCAGTATAAGTTTAGGTCCCAATGTATTAGGTGGCGAGCCTATTGCCATTAACCGGGCACTTATAAACTTGCGATAAATACACACATAAGATATGAATATGAAGTATAATGAACATTTTGGAGAATGTTCAATTGTATGGTAGTACAATTCACATAGCACTTGTAACTATACTAATTACAAGGAGAGAAATTTTGTTACATTTTATTACCAATCATTGTCAAAGTGACATAAACTTTTTAGTCAGCATTTTCACTACAGTCTGAATTGTACAGTGAGGACCTGTAATTGGCTGTATGTAACTAATTTCAATTACTATACCTTCGTTATGGCTGTTGGTTTTCCAAATAAATAAAATAAATAAATTTGTGGAATGCATTGTTGCTTTTATATTTTGTTTAATAGCTTAGTTAGTGACTCTGCTAGGATGGAGTGGTTATGTTGGTTGTAAAAAAAACAAAACCAAACGGTATTCCTTTACAGGTGGTCTATTACTAATAGTCACCAAGAACTTGACAATCTATAAGCGCCACTGGCTTAGTGGGTATGGAGTCGGCCGTTCATTACGGTGTGTAGAGGAAAAACCAGGACAAGGCTTTAGTCATCCTATTGACAGCACAAATTCTCCAGTGAGCTCTGGCTACCCTACTCACCGCTGGGAACACAACACGAAATTATTATAACCGCGGTATTCTGTAGGGCGGAGGTACTTCCCCAGTCGGACTGCTCAATTGGGCGGAAATACCGCCGTGTCCTACCTTTTACCAATTTAGTTTAGCCGGAGCGGTTAGAGGGAATATTAGTAATTACAGTTGGCAATATTCTTTAAAAAAAATCTCTACAAAGACAAGGCTATTAATACTAAGTACTTACTCTATTAAACTCAGTCATTGGTTACATACTAGTCACATAGTAAGTACGAGTTTACCTGAAACAGATGAAAATATCATGTTAATGTAGTTTTTCTTTTTTACGTGCGAAAAATCGCCACGGATACCCACAACGCACGCCGCCTGTGGGTCGTTTTTGGTTGCCGAAGGTGAGATTGACAGGCGTATTCCTCGCACTCCGGCCGACCCAGGACCATCTCTCTCGATCTGGCCCTCTCCTTGGGTGTGACCATGGATTCCCCAACACGTCCCCGGAAACGGGGAGGTGCGAAAGGTGCACCGCCGCCGTGGCTTGCTTCTGTCAGGGTGACAGGCGGCTCCTGTTAGTTTGGATCATA
This sequence comes from Eilema griseolum, assembly GCA_963662185.1. Classification (NCBI taxonomy): domain Eukaryota; kingdom Metazoa; phylum Arthropoda; class Insecta; order Lepidoptera; family Erebidae; genus Eilema; species Eilema griseolum. The sequence goes on along the minus strand of OY759239.1, from coordinate 9,730,230 downwards.
GATATTCGATGATGATGTTGGGCAATAATTACATAAAATATTATACTAAGAATGGAAATGTTAAAAAAATGGTAATTGGGTTGGGAGTCGCTCTCGTAAAAGTGGGGACCGTGGAGCAGTTCTGTTGATGTAGTATGGAAGGTGACCATTGGCACTAAAAAAATAAAATACTGTTTATTGTGACAGCTGCTTAAAACAGTCGAACTACTGTGCGGTTTCTATTAGGTCTTTACCTATGAAATTGCAGAAATTTTCTTACAGATTCATAAGTTCGTTATTCCTGTAATTTAATAGCTATTCCCATTAATTATATTTTGTTTAAAAGTTGATTTCAAGATTTTACAACTCTGTATTAAATTTTGTTTTTATTGGCCCCACTTGGTAAATTATCTTGAAAAACAATACTTTCTAAATGCTATCCATTTTGATGATAAATTTTGTATTACTTTTTTACAGCTGTCACTTTTCAAAAATGTAATAAAATTGTTTGTTAGCTAAATGTTGTCTGATTCATACAAAAAAAATCATAAAATTTAAATTTGTCATTCCTAGAAAAATGTTAGTACTAAAAATTGGGTTTCCTCCAATTCTTTAAAAAAAAAGCGGCAATTCATATGTAACGACCTATTATATAGTAATACTGTGGCTCAAATGATGGTGATGTTATTATCTATCCATTGAAATAAAAACATGCAGTTATAGTCCTTTCATGATTAATACATAAAACACAACTTATATAATGTTCTATAACACCATCACGCACCATCACTTAAGAAAATCATATATTTACACCCACCTATTACTACACAATAGCTCCAACCTAATGGCCACCAACCGAAGAATTATGAGAACAAAACACGTAAAAACACAAAGCCACCAAAAATGATACAACGTACAAAAATCTCCCCAAAATGTAGGTATGTACCGATAGCGAGGAAAGTTCTCCCCTCAATAATTCTTAATTAAACCTACTATTGTTGCACCTTGCAAGCAATTCATAACAAATGTCAAGCGTTAATAGCAGAACTTGTGAAAGAACTGTTGGTCCAACTGAGGCGGGCTCCCCAGATAATTGGTTTTGCCGTCGATTAGAGAAGCGTGGATAGTCGTTCATGTTATGCTTATAAAAGTCGGTTTATGAAAAATATTGCCGATAATAATACTGCTGTCTGAAGCACCCCAAAAAGACCCAAAAAGACCGCGGTATGGGTAATGGCCTGCTGAGACGAGATCTCGGGTTCGATCCCAGGTTTTACCATGGCACAAACCAATGACTTTTTGATGTTTTTCGAAGTTATGTGTGCATTTATCGCAGGTTTATAAGTGCCCAGTTAATGGCAATAGGCTCGCCACCTATTCCATTGGGACCTGAATATAAACTGGCGAAATGTGGGTGCTAGCACCTTTGGCTACCCCTTCGGGGATATAGGCGTGAGTTTATGTTATGTTATGATGTCTGAAGAACAGATATTCATTTATCTAGTTCGGACACAGACGTTGCACTAACCGAAGTAACTCGCTGTATTTTATGTTACCCATTTTATGTCCTGGATATAGAATGGTGAATATTTAACATAGTAGTTATTCCCTTATTTAAATTAAATATTAAGTGTAATAAGTTGTTTTTTGATGTAATTTAATGCTCTGTATAAATTTTATTACTTGTACCACATAACTTGGAAATAAATAAATACACATACAAACAAAAAAAACAGTTCGCAATGCAATATCAGATAATTTGCAGTGGTCTGAATGTTACTGTTTAATGTGTAGGAAATTACAAAAAAAATATCTGAGTAAGTATGTATATCCTCATTTTAACCCATAGTACAAGCTAGTTAAGCTTACTTTGGGGCTAGATGGCGTAGGTAGTCTTTGGAAAGAAAGCTATAATATAATTTAGTAATTACGCATGGGCACCAAGGAGTATGATCTGACATGTCCTGCTGGAAGCGGGGGGTGAAAAAGCATATAACGAGGCCGTCAAGCTAAGTGTCACCATTGTAACGTGGTATATGTATGTTGACAATGTCTTTTCTCACTTTTATTTAAGGGCTCTTATACGAGGAGAAAAATTATTTGTCATATTTTTCACACTTTTGCCTAATTTACTGTACATACACAAGACCACAAACTTTTGCGAAAAAAAAAAAATTGATTTGAGATTTACATGGTCATTCACATTACTAGTGTAATACTCGCCGGGATATTTACCATACCAAGGAGTACACCGTGATCATGGTGCTTGTAACAGCGCCGAAATATCGGTTGCTCATCAAAAATAATAAACATGGTAAACATCCCTGCGAGCATTGCATTACACTAGTAAAATAACGATTGACGAATATTTATGAAATTTCCTAAGCTTCCTAACCTATACTTATAATAACTTCCAAATCTCTACTTCCTATCCAACGTCCTAGATTCCAAGTACATCTTCAGTCTTTTGAGGCACAAACATTAAACTTAATTGAATACATCGATGATGAGCTGGACCCTTGCACGTTGCACTTATTATTATTTTCACTTAGGTACGTGAAAATTATGGTAGTGCTGCTCACGCCAAAACTTGTGTAAGTTTTACTTTACTATTGAAATTTATTTTTACTGTTGATAAGAAATTATGCAACGTTTTCCACGCTAATATATCTTAAGATTTAAATTTTTACTGGAAACAAATAATAATTATGGAGATTAACTACAGAATTTTGATTATTTTACATACATCCTACATATATAATTGTAAATTTTCGAAGGGAGGTTTATGCACACAACACCCACATTTCATCATCTATGATTTTCAATTCTCCAAAATAGGGGGGGGGGGGGGGCATTCCTGTAATATTGACTATCGGATAGATAAGCTATATCTCTTAGGTCGCCTTCTTGTTGGAAGAGATGAAGTGGTCCTCTTATACAACTCCGGAATCAACACGGCAAAGTTTTCAACATACACTCTCATTGAAACGGTCAATTTTGTTAATGTCAACAGACTTGACGACTTAGTACTTTAATAGACTTGACGAATTGGAACAAATTGTGTGCTAGTAACGCGCTTGACGACTCGAAACAATCTTCAGGAATGTACCCTTCGTACTCTTAATCTATATTTCTTTCTGGTATGAAAACCAGTCTTTGTTATCTATTATGATCAACTTTTTAGTCACATTTGTAAGACAGTTACAAACGGTAGCGTTTGTTTGCTGCACTATATAGTATCATAGTTAGTAAATAATTTGTAAAGCAACAAAACAAAACGTATAACATACGCTGACTGCTATCAAAGTGGGTGATCAGCCGCTGGCGCTCACTTATTGTGGAACAAAGGACGCCACACAATCAAGTATCCACGTTACAAGATAGCGTTCATCTGTAGAAAGATTAGATCCTAACTAAAGCACGTTCGGTCGATGAAAATTACAAAAGTAGATTATAATTACACATATTTATCACTGGAGAGTTATTGTGCTGTCGGTGAGAAGACCAAAGGCTGGCCTGTTTTGTTTTCTGCGCTGACGGCACAAAAAATCTGTTCTGACAGGGTCGTAAGCATGTGTGTGATGCCCCTGGTGTTGCACACGTCTATAGGCAACCACTTTCCATCAGGTGGACCGCGTGTTTGTCTGCCACCTAAGTAGTACGAAATTTAAAGTAAAAAATTAATTGAAAAATACTATCAATCTTCAGAGCCTTTTTTTTTTTTTTTTTTACGTGCGCAAAATCCCCACGGATACCTCCCCACCGGAGCCGGTGGAGGAGGTTATGTCGGACTTGAACCGACTAAAACGCACGCCGCCTGTGGGTCGTTTCGGTTGCCGAAGGTGAGGTTGACAGGCATATCCCTGTCTGTCTATCACGATCTGGCCCTCTTCTCGGGTGTGGGGACCACAGAGTCCCCAACTCGTCCCCGGAAACGGGGAGGCGCGCCACGCGCGCCGCCGCCGCGGCCTGCTTCTGCCAGGGTGACAGGCGGCTTCACCTGTCACCCCCAGGCCGGCGCTCATGGGGGGCGGAGGTCGTTCATCGACCTCCGACGCCCGAGTTGCCTTCGTGCGCGGGCAGCTTGTCTAGCGATCCTTCGTCGCTCCCGCTGCCGCTCCCGCCCCGCCTCCTCCTTCACGAGCATTACTTGCTCGCAGAAGGAGGCGCCGGCCGCCCACGCATCCGCGCAGCGAACCATCGCCGCGAGCAAGGTGGAGAGCGTGAGAACCCTCACTCCCAGGGCCGCCACAAGCTCCCGCCTCGGCGTCTCCCACGCCGGACACTCGGTGAGCGTGTGCGGACCTGAGTCCTCGCTCGCGTCGCAGTGATGGCACTCGGACGTTGGCTCTTTCTGCATCCGACGCAGATACTTTCCGAAGCATCCGTGCTCGGTGATCATCTGCGTCAGACGGTACGAGAGGCTGCCGTGTGGCCTCTCTAGCCACTCCCCCATGATGGGTCTTACCGCCGTTACTACGGCGTGCCCTGCGCTTGGTTGCCCAAGTCATCTCTCCCATTCTGCCACCATTTCCCTGTGGAGCCGGGATCTCACGGCCCGAATTTCTTCGGGCTCGGGATCGTGACCCCGCTCCAGCGCCGCCCTTCGGAACCTGTATAGCGCCGAAAGGCATCTCGCTTCCAGGATCCATGGTGGCGATCCGGCGAGGAGACTCGCCGCGTTGAATGATATCGTGCGGTACCCCCTTATGATGCGGCACGCCAACTTCCGCTGCGGACGCTGCAGCAGAAGCATGTGCAGATCACTCAGGGTGTCTGCCCACACGGGACACCCGTACAGGGCCATGGACCGCACGACACCCGCGTAGAGTCTCCTGCAGGAGTCATCCGGGCCCCTCAGGTTGGGCAGTAGCCGCGCCAGAGCGTTGGCTGTGCCCGCCAGTTTGGGGCCCAGACTTCGGAAGTGCTTCCCGAAGTCCCACCGGCCGTCGAGCACGAGCCCCAGATATTTCATCTGGGGCTTGATGCCGATGAGAGTGCCTCCCACTGTGAGACTGGAACCAGGTGGTGGCGTGCGCCGAGGTCCATGAAAGAACATGGCCTCGGATTTATGCAAAGCCACCTCAAGGCCCAGCCGCCGGATCCGTTCCACGACTTGAGCAACCGCGGTCGTGGCCCTCAGGATCGCTTCGCGGTGTGTAGCTCCGCTCGTCGTCACTAGCGTGTCGTCCGCATAGCACGTGACGGCGGCGCCGTCCGCAAGCTCACCGCGAAGCACCCAGTCGTATCCAATGTTCCACAGTAGCGGCCCGAGAACCGATCCCTGTGGAACACCGCACGACATCTCACGCCGACCGACGCCGGTCGCACTTGGGTAGATGACGGCTCTCTCCGTCAGGTACGCCCCGACTATGCGGCGGAGGTAGAGAGGCACACCGTGGTACACGAGTGCCTCCCTGATGCAACTCCAGGGCAAGGTGTTGAACGCGTTGGAGATGTCCAAGGACACCGCCAACGTCACCTCACCCCGGGCAACTGCCTCCTCCGCCAAAGTCCTCACGCGCATGATGGCATCCACGGTGGACCGCCACTGGCGGAAGCCATATTGGGCATCCGCCAGGTCCGGCCCCCTACCAGAGAGGTGCTCGACGAGGCGCTTCGCAATAACTCTTTCAAAGAGCTTGCCCACCTCGTCGAGCAACACAATGGGCCGGTAGCCGGACGGTTCGTCCGCCGGGCGACCCTCCTTTCGGATGAGGACCAGTTTCCCCGTCTTCCACATCTTCGGAAACTGGCCCCGCTCCAAGCATGCGCTGAGGAACCCTCTCAGCCGGGGTTCGAGACCGTCTTCTCCCAGAGCTAGGACCCACGCGCGGCCTGGAATGCCGTCGGGTCCCGGGGCGGTGCTCTTCTTGGCTCTAAATCTTCAGAGCCTATTCAGTTGGGGTTGGTCTGTTTAACTGTGAATAGGCTGCACTTTGATTTTTATCCGAGAAGTAAAGTCTAACAAGTAGTTCAACAGTCCGGCAACCTGCGGCACACACAGTCAGCGTGCATTTTAGTTGGTTCAAGTCCGACATAACTGTATCCACGGGGACTTTGCGCACATTAAAAAAAAAAGTATTATTTAAAAGATTTCTTAAAATCTGTAAATCATTATTATCGATTGTTGACGCTGACTATACATTTACATACATACATAATAATCACGCCTTTATCCCCGGAGGGTTAGGCAGAGGTGAATTAATTTCACCAATCATTGAATTCGGTCCCACGTAATAGGGGGTGAGTCAATTGCCGTCTTCCGGGCACTATTGTTGACTCAAACCTGGGCTGAGTCTGGGCTGTATAAATCTGTCTGATGTTAAACAACCCTATCCCTTAGTCGCCTTGTTGATAAACGTATTGAGAGAACTATATAAATACTAGCTGTCCCAGAAAACGTTGTTTTGCCATGTTAAAAAAAATTAGGGTGGACTACCTTTAACATTTAGGGAGATGAAAAATAGATGTTGGCCGATTCTCAGACCTACTCAATATGCTCACAAAATTTCATGAGAATCGGTCAAGCCATTTCGGAGGAGTACAGGAACGAAATATAAGATATATCTCTATTATAGGATTAAAAAAATTAAGCCCTAAACACTAAAAATATCTCGTGAAAAGTAAAAATAAACCGACTTCAAAAACTAAAAACTATAAAATAACAATAAAGATAAGAGAAAAAATAATTAATTGATGAACAAATTTACCTAACCCGAGAGGCCATATTATTTCAATTGATTGCATCATAATAGTTTAGACACAACAGACCGCGTGGTTCCCGGCAGAGTAGAATTTGGACCACCCCATCTCTTCCCATGTGGTTTCGTACAAGGCGACTAAGGGATATGGCTGTTTAACATCGGACAGACATATACAGTCTCAGATGCATGGCTCGAGTCAACAATAGTGCCCGAAATACGGCAATAGGCTCACCCCCTATTACGTAGGACCGAATACAATTATTGGTGAAATGTGGGTGATAATTCACCTCTGCCTAACCCTCCGGGGATAAAGGCGTGATTATATGTATGTGTATGTATGTACAACAGACAAAAAGTCGAAGAACATTGTGAAGATGTCGATTAAAAATAAACATGTCAAAACACACCTAAATGTTTATAAAATTAAGACTACTGGTCAAAACTATATCAAATTTTATGGGACCAAATGGCAACTACTCTGCATCGAAATAAAAAAGAATCACGTAAATCGCAGAGTAATCGATGTATATACATTAAAAAAATATCAATCGAATTGTCAACCTTCTCCTTTTTGGAAGTCAAATAAAATAAGACGTGTTGGTTAATTAATTTTGATTAACCTAGCAATATATTTATCGTATCGGGGAACCCCCTTTTTAGTTGTCATATTGATACCGAATACTATTTCTCAACGTATCTAAATATACGTTACAATAAAGAAAATAATCTTTATTGAAAAGAAAATAATCTTTATTGTAAAGAAAATAATCTATATTCTATGAAAGTGAAGAAATAATAAGTGTTTATAATATGTTAGTCAATCGTGCAATTTCCTTCGCCACTTGCCGGTGGTGCGATCAAAAACTAGACACATTGCAACCTTTAGCAGGCAGGTAAATACTTTACGGCAACATTTTTATTTTTAAACAACACAACTACATGGTAAATGATGTAATTTCAGGGTTGACTAACAATATCGTGGATCTTGATATTCGGTAAACAAAGTTTTACAACCGAAAACTTTACCACTAAAATATATCGCTACATCGCGTGTTACGTCATGTAGTTGCACGTTAGCTGTTCAATAAAGTGTTTGACGGAAAAACAAACCTACCAAAACGTAAAGGCATAGTGAATACACGCACAATGTAGATTTTAGTAGTCTTCTTCTTCTAGTAGCCTAGTGGTATGAGTAATGGACTGCTGAGACGAGGTCTCGGATTCGATCCCAGGTTTTACCATGACACACCCTAATGACTTTTCGAGGCTTTTCGAAGTTATGTGCCCGATTATTGGCAATAGGCTCGCCACCTATTACATAGGGATCTAAACATAAGTTGGCGAAATGTAGGTGCTAGCACCTCTGCCTAACCCTTCGGGGATATAGGCGTGAGTTTATGTTATGCTATGTTCTTCTTCTTCATCATTGATAATTGCGCTCGGACTAAAACTCGGCGAAATTGATGCGCCCTCGGTCGCCTCATTCAACTGCTCTAGACGAGTGGCAATTCGTTGGCCGGCGTATTGTAGAATAGAATGTTGAATGTATGGGATTTGACGTTTATGACATGCGTTGACAACTGTCAAATACGTCAAATCCATTTGTCATTCTATTCTACAATACACCGGTCATCGAATTGCCATTTGTCTTGAGGGGCAGGTCGGTAATTGTGCAGGTTTAGAGGCACAATGGGTACTAGAGGAGTTGTAAACGGTATGCAAAGCTCCATAGCTAATCTTGTTAACTATTGCCCAAGGTTTCCTAATCGTCGATTTCTGATCTTGTTACCTCAACGGAATAATGGATAGAAAGTAGTCTATGTATGATTTTTCACTATAAATCTATCCCTGTGCCTAATTTCAACCGGATCCGCTCAACCATTTGAGCGTGATTATGAAACAAACATCTTTGCAACATCATAAAGTCTTGGATGTCTTTACCGGCACATGTGTTTCCTTCTAGTTTGGGGTCCTTTTTTTATAAAACATAGGTGGCGGACAAGCAACACGGCCCACCTGATGTAAAGTGGTTGCCATGACCTATGAATGTGTGCAACACCAGTGGCGTCACACCCATACTGCCGACCCTGTAAGAACCGAGAGTTTCCGTGCCATCAGTATAGTAGACACAATCAGGACAAGCCTTTGGTCTTCACACTGATGGCATAAAAACTCTCCAGTGAGCTATGGCTACCCTACTCACCGCTGGGAACAAATACGAGGTTATTATAGTAGCAGTATTCATTTAAGCGGGGCTTGAATAAACTCTATAATGCACCAACTGAGTCTTTCTCTGCACCACCTCTGGTTGACTGGTAGAGAATGCCTGTGGCATAAGTCCGCCTATGAACTTGTGAGTAAAGTTTTTTTTTTAAGTTTTTTGATGCCGTCAAGGTAGGGACCGTAATCTTAGAGACAGCATCTGTAATGGCAATCACCCCAGCATACTATCAAAAAAAAACATCTTCACAATATTAGTAGTGTTAAGTATTAATTTAATCCTTGCATACAAGCTGACATATGCAAGACAAGACAAGACGTCACCATGTCATGTTCTTCATTAAGCGCTATCTTGTTTCATTTGTCTCTGCAAATAATCTCATACATAGTTCATTACGGCATGCCATTCTTGTCATTACTGTACACAGTGTACACGTGTCATTACTGTACACGTGTCATCTCCCTTGAATTTGAATTAACCTGTGCTTTTTCATCACGGCTGTATGAGGCTGTTGAATATGTATGGTCTTTGTATTTCTTTTGATGTGTACATGAAAGTCGAGTAGATATACTGCTACCGGTGAGAATTAGAATAATGCTATGGTGGCACAGTGACATATGTGGTCCGAGATTAGAAAAACATACATATATATAAACACGCCTTTTTCCCTGGAGTGTTAGGCGGAGGTAAATTAACACCCATATTTCACCAACAATTGTATTCGGCTCCACGTAATAGGGGGTAAGCCTATTGCTGTATTCCGGGTACTATTGTTGACTCGAGCCATGCATCTGAGGCTGAGTCTGGGCTGTATATTCTGTCTGATGTTAAACAGCCCTATCCCTTAGTCGCCTTGTACGACACCGCATGGGAAGAGATGGGGTGGCCCTAATTCCACTCTGCCAGAAACCACGCGGCAGATTAGAAAAACTGTTATAGATATTCTGTTAGGAATTTTTAAGCACTTAACAGTTTAAATGCAGGCAAATGTTACTAATTGACAACATTTAGAAATCTAAAATCAATTGACTTGTGGGGCACTTACCCAGAGTATCCAATCGGGCAGTCTGGTTAATGTTCTACAATAAGCGAGGGACCCAGCACCACGGGCTTTACGATCCGTGGGTCCTTATAAGTGCCTGCTAGATTACCAAACCTGTGCAGATTATTTTTAAAAGCTTTTTTATTTTCCATCAGAAAATAAATAGCTAGAACATAGGCCCTTGTAAGAAGGCCGTTTTTGAAGATAGTAATTTAAAGCCTTAATCACTCAACTAGAACTGGCACCATAAAACAACGAAAAAAAACCTTGACACATATAGACATACCACCGCGATTGTTCTCAGCTCCGCATTCAAAGTAGAAGAAGCTGGCCCAGTTTGAGTGTTCTCAATATGGATACCGTATTCCACTTTTGAACGAAAACTCTAAAACATTGGGGGACGAACTAAAAAGCCGCATATATGTAACCGAAATCTCGACCACGAGCCCTTACCATATATTTCTGAAATAAATGAAAAAATTGTTACTGATTTCGAATCGATGCAAGCTCTAAAACTCGACGCCACGAAGAAACGAATTGGGGACTCTATGGTCCTCACACTTGAGGAAGGCCATATCAAGAGATATGGCCTGGGTCGACCGGGGTGGAAGGGAAGTCTCTGTCAAACCTCACCTTCAGCAACCAAAAACGACCCACAGGCACCGTACGTTTTAATTGGTTCGAGTCCGACATAACCTCTCCCACCGGCTCCGGCGGGGAGGTACCCGTAAGCATTTTTCGCACGTAAAAAAAGGAGTTCCACTCGACAAAAAGTGAATTTTCAATCTCGAAACATGATTCTTTTTCTACGTTTTATTATTTTTCGTTCAACTAAAACCAAGTGTGGTTTCGTTAGGCCTGTGTTGCCGACGGAAAGGATGTCAGTCGGGCTTGGCCGTTGACGTAGACAATCCTAACGTCTTGTTGAACAGTATATCTCAACGACGCGGTCTGTATGTCTGTAACGCGACTTGTATTAGAATTTTAATTCAAAACCTTGTGACCCATTTCACCCCACTCTACAAGTACTCAAAGTATATAAGATAACTCACCTCGATTCAAATCGAGAACCGATAGTAGTACCTACCTACATCTCTAAGCCTCGAACATATCCCAGAGTTTTATCTAGGTTACATTGGAACGTACTTTTAGTAATATGAGAACTTCGAATGTAACTAATACAGGGATTGAAGTCCTAATGATGGATCTTAGTTCATATTTTATATTTATTTTAACATTTATAGAACGTTCTAGATTTCGTGTCTAAAATGTTACACTATTTATGATATTTTATACGACCTAGGTGGCAGTCGAGTACCCCCCCACCAAGCAGTTTAAATAAAAAAATGATAGAGAATAATGACGGAGTTGATATTGAAATTGCTGATGACATCTAATATTTTTTGAATATATTTTAGTAATAATAATAATAATATTTCCATAAAAAGTACAGTGTATAAGCATAAAAGAACGTTACATAATGCTAATAAATCCAACATCATGACATAACTTATTAAACTTAAATATTGAGTTGTAGTTACAATTTGAGAAGACCCTGCCTCCTAAACTAGGGTTACCCCTGTATCATAAGAGGCATAAATAGTGTGTGTAATTTAATGAGCTGGAGGCGGAAAGTGGTGAATCAGGAGCAAAGGCGCATTTTGGTAGAGGCCCATAGAGTGTACGCTAGCAAACTGGGGTGGGTTAATAAATTGATGGATTAAGTGTGTTATTTTCGAAATTTCATAATTATAAGTTAAATAAACTGACGACCTGATAAAGGTGGTTGGAATAAACTGGGTGCGGAAGGCGGACGATCAGAAGAAATGACGCACATTTTTTTTTGTTATATTGGTACTGGAAATCGGTACAGGTATGCCGCGTGGTTTCCGACAGAATAGAATTTGGACCACCCCATCTCTTCCCATGTGGTGTCGTACAAGGCGACTAAGGGATAGGGCTGTTTAACATCGGACAGATATATACAGCCCAGACTCAGCCTCAGATGCATGGCTCAAGTCAACAATAGTAACTCACCCCCTGTTACGTGGGACTGAATACAAATATTGGTGAAATGTGGGTGATAATTCACCTCTGCCTAACCCTCCGGGGATAAAGGCGTGATTATCTGTATGTATGTGTATGATGGAAAATGGTTACCGTGACCTATGAACGTGTGTAACACCACTGGAGTGACACCTGAGCTGCCGACCCTGTAAGAGCAGAGATTTAGAGCATTAAGAAAGGCCTATGTCCAGCAATAGATTGCGGTAGGTTATTTGATTTAGGTTCTACTCCTATCACTGTCTGAGAAAGCACAGTTGATATAAGCGAGAATATCTAAGAACATTTCTTAAATAAGGTTTCTTTTTTCTTTCTTCTTTCTAGAATACCACAGTTTAGTATGCAAGCTTTGCATGAACTTAAATAATATTTACCGGCACATTCACCCAAATATTGCAACGGAAGCATTATCATTCAGGTCACAAAGCAAATCGGTATCGAAAATACATTTAGATAAATAGGTTAGCACTACAGATTCAGTTAGTGTATAAATGGTTGGCCATCTGGCGCGCGCGGCCGTACTAACTAGATTAAGTCGGTGACGGGTTCCGTTAGGAATATTTTAGTTGTTGGGTACTAGGGTACCCGTTATCCAGTACTGTTTAAATATCAGTGAGAGGAAATACTGTACATGGCCGCGTGGTTTCCGGCAGAGTAGAATTTCGGCCACCCCATCTCTTCCCTTGCGGTGTCGTACAAGGCGACTATGGCAAAGGGCTGATCCAAAGAGTGTACTCCGCTCACCCTATTTCTTGCTTTGGAGTATCTTGAAAAACCGTTATCGTTTCGTCTCAATTGGTCTTTATTATATTTCAATCGCGAGTGGATACACTAAGCATCGTTTGTCGTGAACGTGAATGAGATCGGGTTTGTAGTGAAAGTGGTACAAACCAGTGGTAGTGCAGATACGCGTTGTAAAAGAACTCGAAAGAGGGTAGATCGGTAAATTTACTCTTAAAAAATTTCACTGTTCACCGCCAACACTCTAGTTCCTCTGTGATCACGGTGTTACAAGCGCCGAAATATCGGCAACTCAGAAATACAACATGATAAATATCCCGATAAATTAAATATTAATGTGAGTGACCATGATAGTTTAAATTCATTTTTGACAATTTCATTTATGACATTTTTAAGTGCATTGAAAATCTTGGTTGTGCTTTCATACAATCCATACACCGAAGACGGTATTTTCAATTTAAAAAAGTTATATACATTTTATTTTAAATCGCACATTTTTAGCAATAAATATGTCACGTTTCATCAAAACTAACATTTATTCGAAAATAACAGTCAACGAAAGAAAACATTTTTCTTTTATGTTTAACGAATTGAGATGGAAATAGAAACATACCTTAATATATCATTACCATTTACTTGAGGAGCCTTGAGCTCTGCCACGTGTAACTTGAAGGATCATTTCGGCGAAGTATAAAAATATTCATTTTTGTTAACTTCGAGATTTTTCTGAGAAATTTAATGGATTTTTATTAAACTTTCGTATGTTTGTCGGTAAAAATATTTTTCATAACTTCGAGATTTTTCTGAGAAATAAATGTATTTTTTTAAACTTATATATTCGTCAGTAAAAATATATTTTGTAGTTACTTTCAAGCTAGACAAAACGTTGTTTATAGGGCTCCACAAAGATTTTCGAAGCTAAGCAATAGTTTTTTTTTATTGTGCGCAAAATGGAAGATTTGTCGGACTTGAGCCGAATAAAACGCACGCCGACTGTGTGGACCGCAGCTTGCCGGAGGTGACATATACCTCGCACCCCAGCTGGAGCTACAACGAGGCTCTGTGGTAGACTTTCGTAATGAGGTCTCTCCAACAAACGCACTTTTTAACAAACTGCAAAATTTGCTCTATAACGCAGTTTATAATGTCTTTCAAGGCATAATTCAATCTTAATCTTCATTAGGGGGTAGGACACGGCGGTATTTCCGCCCAATTGAGCAGTCCGACTGGGGAAGTACATCCGCCCTACAGAATACCGCGGCTATAATAACTACGTGTTGTGTTTCGTTCGGTGAGTAGGGTAGCCAGAGCTCACTGGAAAATTTGTGCTGTCAGTGGGAAGACTAAAGACTTGTCCTGCTTTGTCTTCTACACTGACGGCACAGAAAAAAACGTAATGACGAGAATTGGAATCTCTATAAGTCAGCGAGAAATCGCTGCAACCAGATGATACGTAACGCTAAGCGCCGACATATCCACGATAATATCTGTTCATCTTCACCTGCCAATATATGGAAGTTTCTTGGTACTCTGGGTATTGGCAAACAGCACGCAGATTATCAGTTGACAGTTGGCTTGGATGATCTGAATCAACATTTCTCTTCTACTACTCCCATTGATCACCAAACCAAATGTCATACATTAAATTACGTTGCGTGTCTTATAAGTCCTGATATAGACCCATTCAAGTTTTCTCCAGTTGCAACTGAGGACATCAAAAAGATAGCCCTCTCTATCAAATCTAATGCAGTTGGCTGTGATAAAATAAGCCGTCGTATGATTGTGCCAATAATTGACCATCTGCTTCCTGCCATTTCTCATATAATAATTTTTTGTCTCTACTCTAGAATGTTCCCCTACCTTTGGCGTAAAGCCTACTTGATCCCTTTACCTAAATTATCCAACGCTACACTTCCCAACCACTTCCGCCCCATTTCGATTCTCCCTTTTATGTCCAAGCTGCTGGAGGCCTGTACACTAAAACAACTCTCTTCGTTTATTCATCGGAATAACCTGTTAAGCCCGCTACAGTCAGGCTTTCGGCCTGGCCATAGCACTACTACTGCACTTCTAAAGGTTACAGGTGATATAAGGACTGGCATGGAGGCTACAAAGGTAACAGTACTTGTCTTGGTGGACTTCTCTAATGCATTTAATACAGTCAATCATGATATCTTGCTAGCTATACTTTCCCATCTAAAGATCTCAGCTGATGCACTGGAATTTTTCTCAAATTATCTTCGGGGGCGCCGGCAGTGTGTTTGCATCGAGGAATCCACTTCTAACTGGTGCGATCTCATTGCTGGTGTCCCTCAAGGCGGTATTCTCTCTCCCTTATTATTTTCTATTTTTATTAATCTTATTACTAACAATCTTCGATGTGCGTATCATCTGTATGCAGACGACCTGCAGTTATATGCCCAAGCACCTGCAGATGACATTTCTAGTGCTATACACGAGCTGAATGAGGATCTGGAGGCTTTGGGAAATTGGTCTACTAATTTTGGTTTAACCATAAACCCATCAAAGTGCCAGGCCATCATACTGGGCAGTGGTAGGTTGCTGAATGAAGTCAATACCACTACACCTCCACCAATTATCGACAACGGAACAATAATTCCATTCAGCTCATCAGTAAAGGAGCTGGGACTCTACCTCGATTCCAACCTCGACTGGCGCGTGCAGGTAATGAACTTGAGCCAGAAAATTACAGGTAGGCTTAGAGTTCTGTACCGCCTGAAGAACTTCCTCCCAGCAAGGACAAAAGCTATGTTGACTCAAAGTTTAATCCATCCTCTGATTGACTATGGTGATGTGTGCTATCTTGACCTGAATGCAGACCTTCTCAACAAACTTGACCGTCTTCTCAATAACTGCATTCGATTCATCTTCAATCTTCGTAAATATGACCACGTGTCTTCTTTCCGCTCGCAGCTTAATTGGTTAACTATTCGTCCTCGCCGTAAGTTACGCACACTTACTACTCTCTACAATATTCTCAACTCTCCCTCTATCCCTACTTACTTAACGTCTTATTTTCAACTATTATCTTCCAGGAATGACAGAAATCTTCGTTCTACAGACAATCGGCTCCTTGCATTCCCAACTCATAGAACTAACTTTTTAGGCTCTTCGTTCTTTGTTGAGGCCGTTCGTCTGTGGAATGCACTTCCTCAGGAGATCAGGAAGAGCACAAGCCGCGATGTGTTCAAGTCCAGGGTGCGGCAGTTGATCATCGCGGAATTGGCAGAGTTATCGGCTCAACAATGATGTTTTTACCACTCTTGTATATTTATATATATTTATTATATATTTATATTGTATTTATGTTATATTTGTATATTAATCAGATATGTATGATTTATGGTATGTAAATATATGTATGTAATTAATCTATAGTATCACCTATCGAACAATCAAATCCCTCATTAATATGCGCCTACCACGTACTAGCTCTACACCACCCAATGGTAGACTGGTAGAGAATGCCTACGGCATTAAGTCCGCCAATGTACATTGTGCATAAAGAATAAATAAATAAATAAACTCTGTACTAACAGGGTTGGCAGCGCGACTGTGACTCCTCTGGTGTTATAAACGTCCATAGGCCACGGTAACCACTTTCCATCAGGTGGGCCGTGTGCGTGTTTGCCACCTGAGTGGTATAAAGAAAGACTATTTGTCACTTGCATAGTTCTATCATCTTTCCTATCACCTATCTCTTTCAAACTAATACTAGCCGCTGTGTGTACAAACAACAAATAAATGCCAAAATCACATAGTGACCAGTTCACTACTGGCGGTTAGTATGTACATAGTTACACGGCTTAGGGCTCATAAGTATCCCGGGGCTATACTCAACACGTAGTTGAATTAAAATACCTTGCGACCCTTTTTCATTAATAAGAGATCTTTGGCCCACACTGAATATTTATGTAGAGGTTGTGGTCCAAGATTTCATGTGTGGTTCTCGTGAGTTGTTTTTAGGGATAACGAGTCTGTGGTGTTGTAAATGAGTAAATTTTTATGGTAATGATATAGTTTGTTATAGAGTGCTCGTATGATAAATATCTATTTAGCGACCTGGATGTTTTTGTGGTACCCTTTACTGAAAAATGATGACGCCTATGGATTGTAATTCAACTTCATATCTAGATGTGTTGTCTGTGAGAAGAAATAGTTTTATTTCGATTAAGATATAGAAAAATTGAATTGGTTCAGGCAGGATTCGAACCCGCGGTCTTTCCCTTACAGAAGAACGCTCTGACCACTGAGCCTCAGAACCTTCCCCCGAAACCATCCAAATTCTTCACCGTCTTACGACGACGGTTAAAAGTCACATTCGTACGAGTTATCGGCACCAATGAATGATGTTGTAATCATTTTTGAACACACGAAAGTTCTGTGGCTTCCCTGTAAGGGAAAGATCGCGGGTTCGAATCTCGCCTGAACCGATATTTTTTTTGTATATCGATTTGAATACTTAGAATACTAAATACTTTAAAATTTCATTCAATAGTTTTATTTCAATGTGTAATATTAACGTCAACTTCCGACAGTAAAATTCTTGTAAATTGTACCATACACCATCACAAGAGACTCAGGAGCGGTTACTTGATTTTTCTGATACATTTTCATGAGGTAGCCGACGTCACGAGTACGTCGGACCTCCACCGGTCGTGATTGGGCCCCTAAACTTATTAACTCTATCTCTGCTTGTGTCAATATTGTTCCCTTTTGTCTTTAAGGGTCATGGAAGCGAGTGACATGACAAGACTAAACAAAGATCATAAATAGAGAATAGATGGGGCTATAACTTTTGAATTTAGAGTGCACAGGGTTGATTTTTTTCTACTATTATGGTATCAATCTAGAAGAGACTCATGAATATTCGGAAAACAAGAGGGTTTTGGCACGCTGCGCAAGGTGGAATAAAATTGGAGTGTCTACTTGTAACCTTAATATAACAGATTTTTAATAAATGCATATGTATATGAGTATGTATGACATACATACACACATACATATAATCACGCCTTTATCCCCGGAGGGTTAGGCAAAGATGAATTAACACCCACATTTCACCAATCATTAAATTCAGTCCCAAGTAATAGGGGGTGAGCCTATTTCCGTCTTCCGGGCACTATTGTTGACTCGAGTAATGCATCTAAAGCTGAGTCTGGGCTGTATATATCTGTCTGGTGTTAAACAGCCCTATCCCTTAGTCGCCTTGTACGACACCGCATGGGAAGTGATGGGGTGGCCCAAATTCTACTCTGCCGGGAACCACGCGTATGTATGACACTTATTATAAAGGCTTATCTCTAAAACAGCTAAGCATATTTCGATGGTGTTTTCACTGGCAGTTAGTTGATGTTATAACGCGTATAAAACGAATAGGAAATACGAAATAAAACTTGATTTCCACGCAATAAGATATAAATAATGAGCAGATCTGACAAGACAAGGTGAAGTCAAGAATAATTATGTTTATTTACAGGAGGTAGGACACGACGGTATTCCCATTCCAATCGAGCAGTCCGACTGGGGAAGTGCCTACAGAATATCACGGCTATAATAACCTCGTGTTGTTCCCTACAGTGAGTAGAGTAGCCAGAGTTCATTGGGGAGTTTTTGTGCTATCAGTGGAAAGACCAATGGCTTGTCCTAAATTGTGTCTTCTGTACTGACGGCACAGAAATTCTCTGTTCTTACAGGGTCGGCAGCACAGGTGTGACTCCCCCGGTGCTGCACACGTTCATAAGTCGCAGTAACCACTTTCCATCAGGTGGGCTGTGTGCTTGTCTGCCACCTAAGTTGTATTTTTTTTTATACCACTTAGGTGGCAGACAAACGCACGGCCCACCTGATAGAAAGTAGTTAACGTAGCCTATGGATGTGTGTAACACCAGGGGAGTCACACTCGCGCTGCCGACCCTGTAAGCACAGAGTTTCTGTGCCGTCAGTGTAGAGGACAAACCAGGACAAGCCTTTAGTCATCCCACTGACAGCACAAATTCTCCAGTGAGCTCTGGCTACCCTACTCACCGCTGGAAACACAACACGAAATTATTATAACCGCGGTATTCTGTAGGGCGGAGGTACTTCCCCAGTCGGACTGCTCAAATGGGCGCAAACACCGCCGTGTCCTACCTCGTGTATAAAAAAATTGTATAAAAAATATACTACACCGTGCTATCTATATTTGATATCCCAAAGTAGAATACTAATGTAAAGCACAAAAGTCACAGACTATATAAACCAGAGGCTGTTTCGTATAATATTCGCATTATTTCCACGCGAAAGCTCGCGAATGATTAACAGCCAAAGAAAGGAGATCAGACATATATTTTGGACCGAGATTGTGGGGTTATCATTGCTTCAGAGACATTATATTTACATACAACAGTACTTTACAGTCCTCAGATATAATTATAGTACAAAGAAATATAATGAAAAGAAAAATAAATATGTTGATTTTTGCTTTGTTTAGATGTACGAGGAAAGAACGTGATATTTGTGGTGAAATATTTGGGGTGAAAGAATGCTATCTTTTGAGTAAAATACTATTACCAGAAATACAATTCCATGCGCAATAAATAAATAACCTTCACAATATAGAAACATAACATTAACATAACATAAACTCACGCTTATATCCCCGAAGGGGTAGGCAGAGGTGCTAGCACCCACATTTCGCCAGTTTATGTTTAGGTCCCAATGTAATAGGTGGCGAGCCTATTGCCATTAACCGGGCACTATAAACCTGCGATAAATACACACATAACTTCGAAAAGCATCGAAAAGTCATTGGTGTGTGCCATTGTAAAACCTGGAATCTAACCCAAGACCTCGTCTCAGCAGTCCATTACCCATACCACTAAAAAAAACCGCGGTAGCCTAGTGGTATGGGTAATGCCCATACCACTAGGCTACCGCGGTTTTTTTTAGAATATAGGGGTGAATATAGAGAATGGGAAAAAACCCTTTTCTGTGGTAAAAGCCTTGATTGTGACTGGAACTAACGCGAAGATAGTACGCAGATGCTTATAGGTGTTGCGTCCTTGGCAGCATTTTATCGTCTGTACCATGGTGAATGTTCTGATGAGTTCCTCCAATTATTCCCACCCTTTTCTTTCCTACACAGGACAACACGTGCAAGGTTTAGATGTCACCCGCATACGTAGCAGAATATCCAAGAACCAAGCGGTTAGGAGACTCTTTCCTATGCCGCACCATTAGGACCTATAATTTGTTACCAGCTCACATGTTTCCTTCTTCCTAAGGTCCCCGGTCCTTAAAGCGAGGCGTGATAAAGCATTTGATAAAGCCGTCAACCTGAGGGTCACCATTGTAACATGGTATGTGTATGTAAAGGCGACCTTCTTTCCTGAGACTTTGCCTTACAGCTTGCTATCAGGCGAGGTGAATTCTAACTGACGTGGCTTGAAAATTGACACAGATTGTTGGGTTCAGCATCAGATCTGTTAAGGTCGTCGAGGTAGGGAACACTATATTGAGTTTCTCATCATCTGCAAAAGTCTGACACACATCTGCAAAGACAACCTGCGACCACAGCCGGTGTAATGTGGTAGAAACGTCACGTCAGGCAAAGCAAAGTTATGTATGGTACTGATGAACTGTATATACTCTTAGGTATAAAAATTTGTTAACAACATTGCATTTTCCCCACAACATCCCTCTCGAACCAAATACAAAGCAATGAACAAAATTCAAACTCATCAACATTTAAGAACACAAAGAAGCCTTCAAGACGGTATTAAGTAGACGTAGCATCCGCAGTAGGTAATCTGCAGACAATTGTTGCGAAAACAATAAGCATGCTCTAAGCCCCTGATCCGATTACTACTAGAATGGGAATGGGACACAACGAGCCATTGTTATTTATGGCTGTATTTCAAGTTGGTGCAGTATTTCAGGACTGCATTTTCAGCGACTGGAGCATCGATTAGTTTTAATAGAGCAACAATTTAGTTGGTTATTTTAGTAGATATAACGCTATTTAGACTTAAAATCGTTTATCCTGGTTCGGACAAGTAAAGGGATGAAAGTAATATCGTAAGGAAGGCACTAACTATGGAAGTTGATTGCTACAAGGAGTAAGGGAGACCTAAAATGAGGTGGATGGACTGTGTGAAAGATGATATGGTTAAGAAGGGAGTGAATGTTGAGATTACTGCTACTAGAGATGAATGGAAAAAGAACACATGTTTATAAACTTAACATAAACTTGGGATAACGGCAGATGATGCTGATGATTAATACGACTTTTATTGTGCATCTTACTAACCCTACTTTATTATATCATAATTTTTAAATACTACTTATATTATAAATGAAGGTGTTATTATGGAGAATGTGAATTATAGATATTTGTGAAGCTGTTTCGATGTTTGTTATTCAATCACGCTCTAACTGAATGACTGAATGGATTTGTCTGAAATTTGGTGGTAGGTACAGGGATAGATTACGATCTAGAAGATCATATTCTTAAACTACTATTTCATCCCGGGAATGTTGTATGACAATCACAAAAGCCATGATACAGAAATGAAGAAAAAACAATGCTACAATAGACTGCCTTATTTGCTAAACTCAATTTCCGCCATTATATAAATATGTGATTTTTATACATGTGAATATGTATGTGTGTGGATAATGCTCTTTCATGCAAAAATGGCTGAACGTCTTTAGGGCTCCTGGTAGGTAACAGGAACGGTAACAGTATTTTCAATTATTTCTGCGAGACGTCCTTTTTTTTAACTTACGGAGGTCCCCCTTGTACCTGCCCGACCCGGTAGGGGTTTTTTTTATACCACTTAGGTGGCAGACAAGCACACGGCCCACCTGATGGAAAGTGGTTACCGTGGCCTATGGACGTTTGTAACACCAGAGGAGTCACAGTCGCGCTGCCCACCCTGTAAATATAGAGTTTCTGTGCCGTCAGTGTAGAAGACAAAACAGGACAAGCCTTTAGTCTGCCCACTGACAGCACAAATTCTCCAGTGAGCTCTGGCTACCCTACTCAACGCTGGGAACACAACACGAAGTTATTATAGCCGCGGTATTCTGTAGGGCAGAGGTACTTCCCCAGTCGGACTGCCCAATTGGGCGGAGAAACCGCCATGTCCTACCTCCAGGGGTGGTTATATAGGACTCGGACCGACTAAAATCGCACGGCTGCCTCAGACCATCAGTTGCCGGGGGTGAGGCCGCCTTTGGCATATCCCTGAACTGATGCATATGACTGAAAATAATTTCTGAGAGACCTCTTAAAAAAGATTGTAGCATTTGAATCGTTACAGTAGTAACGATTAATATGGAGCAGCCAAACTAGAGATCATAGCTCATCGATAACGATAAGGTTTAAAGAATTTACGCTCAAAAAGACATACACAGTCACTTTCATGAGAACATAACAATAAATAAGTACTTAAATAGGTCACCGACACGACAAGAGAGGGGTACTCATTTGGCGGTTCCGATCTCAAATGTGTGTTTGCCTGATTAGGTTTCAATTTAGTATGTAGGCTGACATTTGAGACTTAAAAGCGCGAAACGAGCTTACATTTTTTATTTCAGACAGGAGACCAATATATATTTGTGCTCCTTCATAGGTAATACTCTTTTTTGTGTAATTTGTACGTATTTTTGGCAAAACAAGCAAACTAGGCCAACGAAGACTGCGTTTACTCGTCATTGATTTCTTTATAAAAGTTATATTGGCGTGGATGGCTCCATCTATAATTCTTCTAATTAATATACAAGTGGTGTACATATATAGTTGCTTGATATTCATAAGCTTTGTTTACTTATACACTTTGTGAGTTGGTGTGATATACGGATAATGAAACAGTGTCTTTATAGCCCTATTCTGCATTCTTTGCAGCTCTTGAAGCCTTGTTTTGCTAGTGTTTCGGATCTCGATGAGATATAGTAATTGTGATTTGACAAGAGAATAGTAAATAATATAGCGTATTTTTTTGGGTGTACAGTGACTTATGTTGTGGAGTGATGCAGTAAGAGATGGTTATCTGAATCGATTAATCTCATTATCGATTTGCAGACACTCAACCCCATACTACGACTGTCAAATTGCACCTATTAAATTTACTATAGTGACGTTTACTCTCAGTGTGCCTCAATCATTATACAATACAGAACAGTTAACAACTATAGATGAGTAATCGGTATATTACTAAGCAGATTAGTGTATATAACAGAGTATTATCTTAATGCTGTGGTTTGAGTACCTACTTGCATTCTGTTTACAAGGGCTTATGTACTTAATGGTATTGTAAACAAGTGGACCGGTGAAATGGAATGAAAGTTACAGTAGACAAAGTCGAGGCAAAATTGGGTATAACGATATAAATTGGCAGATTGGAAGATATTAAAAAAAAAAATAAAGAAGATAATATGGATTTATGCGATTCGGGAACAGAGTTACTAGTGCGAGTAACTGGTGACGAGTAGACGGTGAATTGTAATCGCAAAAATGTTTCACAAGTTTGCCACCAGGTGGCGCTGAGTCAATGTCATACTAATCATCGCTTACTTGATGAGTAAGGTGTGATTTGATCACAGGTAAAGTGAGAAAACACTCGCCCTAGACACTCTGTTCCCGATTCGCATAAAACTTTTTTTAATATATTCCAATCAACCAATTTAGTTGGCAGATTTTTTGCGTAACAAAGCCTGCTGAAATGCAAAAAAGCGGTATAAATAACATTGAGATCAGTGTAAATAATAAAATAAATTGCAATGAATAAATACAGTTTTATTTCAACAAACAAGTATATTAATGTTAAAATACACGACACAACACAATGAATTGGGTAACAAAACCTCTGTTTATCTAATGACTTGAGATCCCAACGACTGACGGTCACCTAAATAATTCACTCACTAAGCCAACCTACAAGAAAATAGACTTCAAGCCATCCCCAGCAATTACTGGGGTTGAGTATAAGGTCCAAACACTGTGTTAAACGTCCTTAGGGATTCACTAGAGCTAAATTATCACCTAACATGTTTGACCTCTCTAAATAATGTAAACATACCCGTAACAGAACATTTTATGAGGCACACGAGATCAACTTATAATGGTTGTCTTGTACAAATCTTATGACCACGTTTAGTGTACTTTTAAGACGAGGTTAATCAATTGTGTATTTTGTTGTTGAACAATTAAGATTGGTTTTTGATTGTGGTGGAAGTTGGTTGTAAATCAGATAGAAAGGGATTAAATAAGGGCTTAGTGGAGGTATTAGTAGATACTGAGTTAGTGTCTGTGTAATAGGAATTATAAGGGGCGATAGTGAATGTTTTAAGCAGTTCTTTGAGGTCCACAAAGACATGCAGGGTCAAAGCAAAGTTTTTTTTTTTTACGTGCGCAAAATCCCCACTGGAGCCGGTGGAAGAGGTTATGTCGGACTCGGACCGACTAAAACGCACGCCGCTGTGGGTCGTTTTGGTTGCCGAAGGTGAGGTTGACAGGCATATCCCTTGCACCCCGGCCGACCCAGGGCCATCTCTCACGATCTGGCCCTCTTCTCGGGTGTGGGGACTACAGAGTCCCCAACTCATCTCCGGAAACGGGGAGGCGCGCGAGACGCACCGCCCGCCGCGGCCTGCTTCTGCCAGGGTGACAGGCAGCTCCACCTGTCACCCCCAGGCCTGCGCTCATGGGGGACGGAGGGTGTTCATCGACCTCTGACGTCCGAGTTGCCTTCGTACGCGGGCAGCTTGGCTTGCGATCCTTCGTCGCTCCCGCTACCGGGTGAAAGCAAAGTTGATGGACAGACGAGACCTGAGTGAGGTTTGCTTCTAAGGTTAGACGGTAGTCGCTCTCATTAAAGCCAACCCATGGAAAAGAAAATCATATTCTGTTCTCTGCGAGCCAACCAAACCAAATGATGAATAATAGCCTAATTAATGCTCGCAATAGATACCAATCGAGGTGCACCTAAATTTCCAAATATAGAGGGAAAGAGCTTGTAAGATAACCGTCATTTAGCTAGTAAATTTATATCCTTCGAACTTAGCTGGAATTCGTTTTGCCGTTTTCGTATGAAGCAGTAGAAACAAGTTACACACTAACTTCCCCATATAAAATTACAAACTTAAACACTTAATATCACATATATCCATATTTCATCCTTAGCAAAATAAAATACAAGTATATTCTCTTCAAATCTGAACTTCCTTCACCTTACCATTCATTCCAATCACAATTTACAATCGAAAGGCTCAAATCGGAATCACTATTACCTCTCAGATTTGAGACTGAAATGAGAAAGCCAATAATTCCGTTCGATTCCCTAAATATCATTTATTCCAAAATTAACCTCCTTGGCCCCGGATTTCCTCCGGTAAATTTAGTCCAAGACAATAATCCTTAGGATGCAACGTCAGCAATATGAACAATGAACCCGACCATTTTCTCTTAACCTCCAACAGCTTCTCGATATCAGGAACTTCAAACTTAATTTTGGCTTCGTAAAGATCAAGTTATGCTGGTCGTATCTGGATTCCAGATCGGCTATTAATATAGATTTTCGACTGGTCAATATGTAACGGCGTTTTGTGAATTCCGTTTTGATTTGTAAGATTCTTCAATTTTTATTTGCGGGGTATTAAGCATTTCCCAAGCGCCTACAATAACGGGTTCTTCAAGAGGGGCATCAGCAGGTTTCTTCAAGGTCAGCAGCGCGAATGTGACACCCCTGGTGTTGCATACATCCATAGGCCACGATAACCACTTCCCATCAGGTGGGCCGTGTGCTTGTCTGCCAACTAAGTGGTCAAAAAAATCGTAATGACGGATAATATAATCGATTCCTGACACTTCTGCCAACTATCCTGATTACAATCAAAGCTTTTTTGTTGATTATAATTGTAAAAAGGCACTAACATCATTTCTAAGTCGAACTTTGACGTCAGTATCTCATAAGAAACAGAAGTGTACCTAATATTAAATGGGAAATTTATTTATGTTAATGTACTGTCATTATTTGATGACAAAATATGCGATGAGAGCTTACTCAGAATGGTAAATTTGTCGCCAAATTGTATCGGCTATTATGTACAGAATTTAACACCGCGTGCCCAGACTTTTAGATATAATTTACATGGAAAAAAACACACCCACACCCCTAAATTTTATCATCACACCGCTCGCCATGGGCAGGGAATTCATCCTCACACATTGCGACCTGAGAGGTGCGTACTGTGCGGTATGAAAAGAGCTTCATCCCACGCACGCTCAAGATGTGGAACGAACTCCCTTCTGCGGTTTTCCTAATCGCCTACAATAAGGGGTTTTTTAAGAGCTGCATTAGAAGGTTTCTTCAGGGTCGGCAGCGCGAGTGTAACGCTCCTGGTGTTGCACACGTCCATAGGCCACGGTAACCACTTCCCATCATGTGGACCAACGCTTGTCTGCCACATAAGTGGTATAAAAATAACCAAAAATCCACGTATATTTGAATAAAAATCATAAAACTAAGACTCAAAAATAACCATATAACTTTAATCTTGAGGAAAGTTTTCGTGCAAAAGCCGGGGTGTGCGTGTTTGTTAGGGCGGATGTTTGCTGTCGCCGTTTGCGCTGCCTAGAGGACCCATCCTTCTCCACCCTTTGGGTACACGTAGACCATGGCCCTACGAGTCAGATCTATGTGTGCCTCTACCGTTCCCATACAGGAGATGCTGAGACAACTCGACTCTTTGAATATCTGAGTCAGGCGGCAGATGATGCGCAGGAGCGATTTCCGAATGCCGAAATGATGTTTTTGGGGGATTTTAACGCCCACCACGAGATCTGGTTGGGCTCCTCCAAAACAGACCATGCGGGAAGAGCCGCCCACGCGTTTGCTCTGGCGCACGGCCTGACCCAATTGGTGCACGAGGTCACTAGGATACCAAGAAGGTCGGGCCTAGCACCTTCTCTGCTAGACCTTCTGCTGACGAGTGATCCGGACCGGTACAGTGTATCGGTGCGAGCCGCTTTAGGCAACTCCGACCACTGTCTGGTCTGTTCCACGGTGCCCATTATAGCGCCCCCACGACCCGTGCAGGGGAAGCGGCGTCTCTGGCACTACTCGTCAGCGGACTGGGATGGACTTCGTGACTATTTTGCGTCCATCCCGTGGGTTGAGCGCTGCTTTGAAGGTAAGAACCCATCGGATTGTGCTACTGCTGTCGCCGGTGAGATCGGTCTGGGTATGGAATACTATATCTCATACACCGATGTCACCGGTGACCGCGGGGTGCGCCCTTGGTTCGGGCGCGAGTGTGCGGAAGCTGTTGAACAAAAACAGTCTGCGTACCGCGCTTGGGTAAGGGCGCGCGCCACGCGCCATCCCAATCTGGGCCACTTCAAGGCGGCGTACAACAGAGCCACAAAGGTCTGCAGAAGGGCCTACGTCAGAGCGGATGCCCTGCGCATAGCGCGGCTTGGTCAAGAGCTAGTGATGCATCCCACGGGAAGCCGTGGCTACTGGCGACTGGCTAAAGCCGTGCAAGCCAACTTCTGTCAGCCTTCGCTGCCTCCGCTGCGTAACCCTGATGGATCCCTGGCCCATGAGCCGCAAGAGAAGGCAAATCTGCTGGCTAATCTCTTTGCGGCCAACTCCCGAATCGATGATTGTGGTACGCAGCCACCAACACTACCCGACAGTGACCACGCGATGCCTGATATCCATATCAGGCAACGCGATGTCCGTGCAGTGCTGCAATCACTCGATGTCCGGAAAGCCAGTGGTCCGGATGGTATTCCAGCGGTAGTCTTGAAAAAATGTGCAGCGGAGTTGTCTCCAATGCTTACGCGCCTGTACCGGCTATCCTACAGTTCGGGTACAGTGCCTTTGCCTTGGAAAGAGGCGAATGTTCAGCCGATTCCCAAGAAGGGGGATCGCTCGGAGCCAGCCAACTATCGACCCATAGCCGTCACCTCAGTGCTGTGCAAAGTGTTCGAGCACATAATCAACAAACAGCTCATGCGGCACCTAGAGGATCACTCCTTAATTAATGACCGGCAATATGGCTTCAGACCGAAACGGTCAACGGGTGATCTTCTAGCATACGTTACCCATCTTTGGGGTGAGGCTATGGACAAGCACGGCGAGTCACTGGCAATTAGTCTTGACATCGCCAAAGCTTTCGATAGAGTCTGGCACAAATCGCTTCTTTCCAAGCTACCTGCCTTTGGTCTGCCTTCTAGGCTGTGCAACTGGGTTGCTAGCTTCCTGCAGGGGCGCCGTATTCGCGTCCTTTGTGACGGACGAGCTTCGGAGTTTCTGCAGGTTAATGCTGGCGTGCCCCAGGGGTCCGTCTTATCACCCACTCTCTTTCTTCTGCATATCAACGACATGCTGTCTACCGGCAATGTTCATTGTTATGCAGACGATAGCACTTTGCATGGGAGTTATCATGGACATCCTGCGGCCAAGCAGTCGGATATCGCGGAGAAAAGGCAGCTTCTTGTCACTGAGCTTGACGGGATCCTGAATCACATTTCTCAATGGGGCTCTGAGAACCTGGTTGAGTTCAATGCCAAGAAGACGCAGGCATGCGCGTTTACAGCAAAAGTATCTTCTTTCCTTCCCCTCCCCACTCTTCAGAGCACGCCACTGCCACTGCAGGACAATCTCAATATCCTAGGTATGGATGTTCGCTGCAACCTGAATAACAAAAACTACATCGAAAGCATCATCAAAACAGCCTCACGAAAACTCGGAGTCCTGAACAGAGTGAGACGATTTTTCACGCCGGAGCAGCGGTGTCTTCTATACAAGACACAAATTCGCTCCTGTGTGGAGTACTGCTCGCATCTCTGGGATGGTTCAGCAAAGTACTTACTAGATGCTCTCGACAGGTTGCAGCGACGTGCGGTCCGCATCATTGGGAATCCCGAGATCACGAACACCCTAGAACCTTTACAGCTGCGTAGAGATGTTGCGTCCATGGCTGTATTTTACCGTTTGTACCATGGGGAGTGTTCTGATGAGCTCTTCCAATTAGTCCCACCCTCCCCTTTCCTACACAGGACAACGCGTGCAGGTCTTAGATGTCATCCGCACACGGTGCAAAACATCCGATCAAGAACCAAGCGGTTCGGAGACTCTTTCCTCTGTCGCACCATTAAGGCCTGGAATTCATTACCAGCTCACGTGTTTCCTTCTTCCTACAGTCCCGGGTCCTTTAAGCGGGGCGTGAAAAAGCATATGATGAGGCCGTCAAGCTGAGTGTCACCATTGTCACACGGTATGTGTAAGTAATGGTGACCCTCTTTTCTGGGACTTTGCCTTCAGCTTACCATCAGGCAAGGCGAAGTCCAATTGACGTGTCCTATATAAAAAAAAAAAAAAAAAAAAAAAAAATATTTCTTTCAGCAGAGTTCAAGCAAAATGTTAAAACAAATCGGTTTAATTAAGGTGAATATCTCTTTGTGAAATTCGCAAACATCACATGAGTAAAGAAATCTACCTCTGACCATATATTTAAGCTCTCACTGAGCGGCAATAACAGTAAAGCGTCCTGAGGGAACGCTAAGTCTGGGCCGGATTAGAACACTTGAAATAATAAAATACTATTCCGACTCATACGACACTTGAAAATGATATTTATGGGGCAAGTTACTTTTGTGCTTTAAGAGATTTGCAAATACCTTCAGAGGTTTGAATACAATCAGATCGATCTTGACGCACAAAGTACTCAAAATGATCTTAATACCTTGGTTTCCCGCCTGACCCTGACTGATTGTTGTACACTCCTTTAGTTCGGACAATAGCATAATTTCAATCAATAAAACACTTTGATTCGCTCATAATAATTTGGTATTAAGATCATTTTGAGACATTAATAGTAAAATTTTCGCCGAGATATCAAGGTCGTTCTGACGCTGACTGTACTACATAATATACACATTATTACGATACGAGCCGCGTGGTTGCCTGCAGAGTAGAATTGGGACTAACCCATCTCTTCCCAAGCTGTGTCGTACAAGGCGACTAAGGGATAGGCAGTTTAACATCAGATAGATATATACAGCCTAGACTCAGCTGCAAATTCATGTCTTGAGTCATCAACAGTGCCCGGAAGACGGCAAAAGGCTCACCCCTATTACCTGGGACCGAATATGGATGTTCTTTCTTTTGTTTTATTTAATTATATTTTTTTATGAATGTAAATATTATTATAGTTTTTATTAAAATCATGATATATAAAAAGTTGTTAAGTTACTTACCCTATGTTATATATGTTTTGTTACTGTCCAATAAAATGACGTCATTCTTTAAAAAAAACTATTTCGAATTAAATAATAGGAAAGTCGTTTAAAAATAGAACATAGTTGCATTTTATAGATCTCACCAAATGCCTCCCTGTGCTCACTTCGGCCGAGATTTAAGAAGATAGGTATTACGTACGCTGGTACTCAGACTAGAGTGTCTCTCTTTATGGACACCTTAATGGCCTGATGGAGTAAATGCGAAATGTTAATGAAAAGTTCTAGTGGAGTGTTGCCAGCGATGAGGTGGAAAATTGGAAAGCCGTACGAGTAAGGAACTGCACATGTTAGTGGGTTTTATTTAGGTCAGGTGATACTAGGAGCCAGTTTATCTTAGGTCGTTTCAACGCTGTTCTTGTTGAATTGCTCTATGTTAGTTACATTTGTTTTAGGGATTTGTACGAAACATAAGAGTAGATTTCTGCCTCTATTATCAGTTCATTGATATTAGATTCCTTTTAGATACTCATCCTGGCTTATTGCTATTTCTGATTCGGGAAAACAACTTTAGAATTTCCATTAGAATTGAAGAATTTGCTGTAATCGTTCAGTTCGCTTTGACTTAATTTGACGAGAATGACTGCAATTATTTCCGCGTGGTTCCCGGCAGAGTAGAATTTGGACCACCCCATATCTTCCAATGCGGTGTCGTACAAGGCGACTAAGGAATATGGCTGTTTAACATCAGACAGAAATATACAGCCCAGACTCGGCCTCAGATGCATGATTTAAGTCAACACGATCATCCTCTATAACGGGGATGATCGTATTGCCGTGCCTTCGAATTTAATGATTGGTGAAATATGGATGTTAATTCACCTCTGCCAAATCCTCCGAGGATAAAGGCATGATTATATGTATGTGTGTATGTAATTTACATTAGGCAGCTACAACGGTCTCTTTTTATCGGTCTGTCAGTGATAGAATTTATCTTAAGGTTGCAATATGCAATGTGAGAACACTGGAGTATTATCTACCAGGTGCCTCGGCAATAAAATATAAAAAAATGCCTGACCGTCCAGTGACGTCAATCTATTAATCCATGTTACCTCATAAAACAAATGACTGAACACAGCTACAAGTGTCGCAGGTTCGGTTATAACGAGCCAATCGTATCGTTATCCTAAATATCGGTACCGTACCTATAGATATTTTGTATCAGCAAATTGAAACCACAATGTTCATCGTTATGATACATGTGGGAATCAAAATATGGACATTTGTTTTCACAGGTTCAATATAAATCGAAGGCTTTCGATTTCCTTGAGAAAAAAAACTCCATAACAATTTACGTGTGCGTGCTTGACTGGTTTGACTACCACGTTGGAAGTCATGGGGTCGATTCCCGCTCAGAGCAGAAATATTAAAATGTAAAGGTCTCTCTGGATATTTGTATTGAAAGAAAGAAAGAAAGAAAAATATTTTATTCAAGCCCCACACAGCGATGGGGGAGTGGCTAGAGAGGCCACACGGCAGCCTCTCGTACCGTCTGACGCAGATGATCACCGAGCACGGATGCTTCGGAAAGTATCTGCGTCGGATGCAGAAAGAGCCAACGTCCGAGTCCCATGACTGCGACGCGAGCGAGGACTCAGGTCCGCACACGCTCACCGAGTGTCCGGCGTGGGAGACGCCGAGGCGGGAGCTTGTGGCGGCCCTAGGAGTGAGGGTTCTCACGCTCTCCACCTTGCTCGCGGCGATGGTCCGCTGCGCGGATGCGTGGGCGGCCGGCGCCTCCTTCTGCGAGCAAGTAATGCTCGTGAAGGAGGAGGCGGGGCGGGAGCGGCAGCGGGAGCGACGAAGGATCGCAAGACAAGCTGCCCGCGTACGGAGGCAACTCGGGCGTCGGAGGTCGATGAACGACCTCCGCCCCCCATGAGCGCCGGCCTGGGGGTGACAGGTGGAGCCGCCTGTCACCCTGGCAGAAGCAGGCCGCGGCGGTGGCGCGCGTGGCGCGCCTCCCTGTTTCCGGGGACGAGTTGGGGACTCTGTAGTCCCCACACCCGAGAAGAGGGCCAGATCGTGAGAGATGGCCCTGGGTCGGCCGGGGTGCGAGGGATATGCCTGTCAACCTCACCTTCGGCAACCAAAGCGACCCACAGGCGGCGTGCGTTTTAGTCGGTTCGAGTTCAACATAACCTCAAAAAGCCCCACACAGCGGGCACAATTAGCACGTACAATCAAATCAAAACTACGGGTGCAACACTCCACACTATACGAACCTAAATAGGGCCCCATCTCAGCATTGATTGCGCTGGTTTTCAGATGGGGCCACTAGGCATATTGGTCTACGCAGTTAGTACTACGTATATATTTACAAAGAACGGTTTAAACATAAGTAGTAGTTACACCGGTAATAAAGTTTCCCTTTGGTAAAAATAGTTGGCTCAAGCAAAAAAAAAACGCGTGCTTTCCAGCAGAGAAGAATTTGGGCCACCCCATCTCTTCCTATGCGGTGTCGTACAAGGCAACTAAGGAATAGGGCTGTTTAACATCAGACAGATATATACAGCCCAGAGTCTCAGATGCATGACTTGATTCAAAATCCCCTGTTACGTGGCGTGGGACCGAATACAATTAGTGTGAAATGTGGGTGTTATTTCGCCTCTGCCTAACCCTCCGGGGACAAAGGCGTGATTATATGTATGTATGTAAGCAATTTGACCACGGGTAGTAAGTTCCTTCCCCAATTTTATAAACTCATTTTTTTGGAAAGATTATAGCAAGATTAATGAAAATTTAATATTCACGCTTACCAGTTGAACATTCTACAGATACCGTACAAAGCCTCAATAATTTTATATGTTTTAAAATAAAATAGCCGCCTGGTACTATGACTTCGTACCAATTACTCTAGTCAAACGGATCAGTTCGCTCGAGTGCTTTTCTCGATATTTATGCTTCTCTATAAGAAGCCCCTCGCTTCGGAGCCTCCGTCGCAAACTCAGCGTATTACAGGGTCCTCTACTAAGAAAATCTTTATTAATAGACGCAGACGACAACTGGAGATTTTCGGACCGGATTGAGTGACAGAGATAAAAGGTATAATGCTTGAGGAAAAAATATGTCTGAGGAGGTTTAGCGTCTGAGTAGGGTGGTAGACAAGGAGAAAGGATACTAGAT
The DNA here is from genome assembly GCA_963662185.1 of Eilema griseolum. NCBI lineage: Eukaryota > Metazoa > Arthropoda > Insecta > Lepidoptera > Erebidae > Eilema > Eilema griseolum. Next base: position 9,697,039 of record OY759239.1, on the reverse strand, counting down.
GGTGTTCTGTTCTTGGAAATGTATGTATACAGCATGAGTTTAATGAAGCATCTTTGTACTTGATGTCTCCATAATGATTAGTGTATTAATTGTAGTATGTTGCTTGTCAATACATTTGTTATATTTGCATCCGAATGGAGTATAAACAATTTACCTTACTTTAAACAATTTTTAAATAAAAAATAATGTATATAACTAATTTTAAGTGATGTAATTAAATGTTTCAATTTAAGTACATCGTACTTTAATCAATTGCTCGATATATTTATTCAAGCGTGACATTCTAAAATAAACTGTAGTCTCTGCTTACCCCACTGGGAAAAAGGTGTATGTATGTATATATCCTAAAATAAATTACGTTGTACCATATTTAATTTTTTAGTGTTACAACCCAATTACTGCAAAATTAATTAATTGACAAGAAAAATATAGCACCTATAGTAGATTTTCTCCATCTCCATATAAGAAGCCCTCCATATAAAGCCTTAAATATAAATTACATCGGCATCAAGTATAAACCTCGGCAGTATTGTCACGAGGCTTTAGTTCCCGGTAATAACAAATGTTCACCTAACAATGGTTCATCGGATTATGCTCCCATGTCAGCCTTATTTGTGACGTGTTCAGGTTTAAACCTTCTTCAAGGAAAATAGAAAGCGGTAGATACTTATTAGGAAAATCTATGTTATTGTTTTTACTACTTACAGAGGGTGTATGTTTCAAAGAGACCAAAGAGAGTGCCAAAGAGAGGTGGTTATAAGAATTTTATGGGACCGACTGCTAACTGACCCTTCAGTCGTGAAAATAACCTGCTCCAATGCCTCATTCGTTGATCATTACGTGTATCATCCATCTTCAAGAAGGGCACTAGAAGGTATCCACAGGGTCGGCAGCACGATTATAACGCCCCTAATGTTGCACACGGCCACAGGCCACGGTAACCACTTTCTATTAAGTGGTCTGTGTGCTTGTCTGCCACTTAAGTGGCTTAAAACATTGTATCAGTTTCCATAATTAATGTAAATTGAAGATTTTCCTGAGGTCACCCATAGTAATATAACGTGATAGTCATAATTAGGGGCAGTTCAAGTATTACGTAAGAAATAAGGGGGGTCGGGCGGGGGGTCCTTTGTATTACTTATTTTTGATGAGATGGTGATGGGGGGGGCGTCGAGTTCATGCATGGACATAATACACACATGATATGTGTGTATTATGTCCATGCATGCCTTACCTAAAACATTAACCTAAAAAAACAAGAATGTATGTTAGTTAAGCATGTGCGGGGGTGTAAGAGCTTTGCTTAATTTTGCTGATAAGGAAGAGGCGGGGGTTAAATTATTGTAATAAATCTGCTTACGTAATACTTAAACAGACCCTAAGAGCATTAGTACAGGAACATAACTTCACAGAACCTCCATCATTCTAATTAAGATTATACTGATAAACGTACATTTCTTCAGCCATGCGTGTATACGCCCTAATTACCGAAAAATGTAAGCAATAACCGCAGTAAAGTCGTCTAAATTGGACAACTTGTACCCACCGTGGCAAACCGAAAAATGACAAATAGTACTGAATCACACCACTGCATGTGACTACACAATAAATTGTACGAAAAAATTGCCGGAGGGTTGGAGAGGCAATATTATAAGTGTAACAAAAACTCGAGTAAGGCTTCCAAGTTTTTCCTCATTACTAAAATCAATGTGATAAAGGTAAATTTCGATTTGGTGAATAATTTGCTTGTATATTTGCACAACCAAGGTAGCCTAGTAGTATGAGTAATGGACTACTGAGACGAGGTCTTAGGTTCGATCCCAGGTTTTACCATGGCACACACCAATGACTTTTCGATGCTTTTATAATAATAATAATAATAATAATAATAATAATTTATTTCTAAGAATATGGTACATTGAGGTCTTTATGTTATTTCACTTGTTCAAACATATTCTACCATACCCTGGTGTAGAAATATTAAATTTTATAATAATAATATTTAAGATTTACAATAGTAATGTCAAATATGTCACTCATGCAATCAATTAATTATTTATTTCTATTACGTTTTACAATAATAATTTAAATTTTACGATAATAATATCAAATATATCACGCATGCAATCAATAATTATTTATTTTATTAGTCATTTATTTGTTTTACATCAGTCAAATGTGCTTAAAATTAAATTTGCTATCCATATATTCCCTCACTGAATAAAAACACTTATCTACTAAGAAATTAAATATGCTGAATTTAAATTTAGTCATAGGTAGCGCTCGCACACCAACTGGCAGTTTATTATATATTTTTATAGCCATACAATATGCATTTGAGGAATATAGATGTATTCTTTGCTGGGGCACTAAAATTTTATAAGGATCTCTACTATTTGTCTTTTTCAATATGTCATCATGTAGCGGAAACATTTGTGGATATTTCTTCACAAATAGGCACATTTCATAAATATAAAGGCAAGGAAATGGCAGAATTCTTAGTTTTTTGAAGATTGGTTTGCAGTGTTCTCGGTATCCGGCTCCATACAGAGCTCTAACACACTTTTTCTGTGCCAGAAGTATACTCTCTACTTCTACCGAGTTACCCCATACAACGATACCATATCGTAGCACTGATGAGATGTATCCATGATACGCTGACAGAGCTGTCTCTCTGGAAGCTATCTGTCTCAATTTCCTTAGAGCGAATACAAACTTGTCCACTTTTGCACATACATTTCCAACATGTTCTTTCCAATTTAAATACTTATCTATTGTTATTCCAAGAAACAGAGTTGAGTTGACAGGTTTAATAAATGTATTGTTAATATTGATATTTGGTGAAGCGCATTTAGAATAATATGTTTCAAACTTAATTATTTTAGTTTTATCGACATTAATCTGTAAGTTGTTGTTTTGTAACCATTGTATTGCCCTATTTAACTCCTGATTAGTTTCAGTTTCTATGTCAGATTTATTTTTACACTTAATCATAAGTGTCGTGTCATCAGCAAAGAGTATACAGTCATGCATAATATTCTTGCTGAAGTCATTTATGTAAATGAGGAACAGTAAGGGCCCCAATACACTCCCTTGAGGAACACCGCAACTATTTATTTTTAATGTTGATGTAAAAGTTACCTCTGTGTTTTTTACTATTTTTGTTATCATAGTGCACTGTTGACGATTTGAGAGATAACTTTCCAACCAAGTATAAGCGTTACCTCTTATTCCGTATCTCTCCAGTTTGTTTAGTAGGCGGTTGTGTGGGACGAAGTCAAATGCTTTGCTCATATCTAAAAAGGTAGATAGCACTGACATCTTCTTGTCTAGAGCTTCAGTGACTTGTTTTACAAGCGAAAAACAGGCTAATGCTGTAGAGCTGTTTTTTCTGAATCCAAATTGATTTTCTACTAGTATTTTATTCGTCGTCAAGAAATTATTAAGTTTTTGAAACATGGCTTTTTCAAAAATCTTTGAGAAAATGGGTATTAGGGTTATTGGCCTATAATTACTAATGATTGTGGGGTCTCCCTTTTTAAATAGTGGTTTTATGATTGATAATTTCAATTTAGTTGGAAAAATTCCATCTTCAAACGATTTATTAATTAGGTGGCTCATGGGCATGGCTATACTTTTTGCATTATGTTTAATTAATTTCGTAGTTATTTCGTCATATCCCGTAGCATTTGTGTCGTTTAGTGACCGTATTATTTTTATGACGTCGTCCTGACTTACCGGAGTTATGAACATACTTTGCAATTCATTACTTAAATTTATGTCATTTATTTTACTATAATTTGATTTATTAGTTAATTCTATATAATAATTATTAAAATATTCACAAATGTCACTAGGTTTATTAATTATTTTGTCATTTATTTTCAATTCTTTAATATCCTGATTACTATTATTTGTATTCATATTATTCTTGATAACAGTCCATGTCGCCTGGCATTTATTCTTAGCAGTACTTATAAATCTATTATTATTTATACTTTGAGATTTTTGAATGCATTTTTTCAATATTTTAGTGTAGGTTGTATATTTACTTTTTTGAAATGTCTTGTTTGTCGCTTCATTTTGATATTTGTAGTATAATAATCTCTTTTTTCTGCAAGATGTTTTGAGTCCTTTACTTATCCACGAGTTCTTAACTTTTTTATGACCTTTTTTATAACGAACCAAAGGAAAACATAGTTTGAACATAAGCGTGAACAAATCGTGAAAGATATTAAAAGATTGGTCACAGTCCCTTTCTTCATAAATTTCTGTGAATGATAATGCCGAAATACACTGTCTGAATTTATTCATATTATACCAACAGAAGTTTCGTCTTGTTTGATACCAACACGTGTGTTTAGAGTTCTTAATACTTGCATCTGTATAAAACATTAGAGATTGACCTGTATCGTGGTCTGATAGGTTTAGGGTATGCGTACCGGCCACTACATCTGCAACTAGAATATTCGAAGCTATTTGATCTATACTCGTAGCTTTTCTTGTGGGAGTATTGATATGTGTCAGTATGTTATAATTTCGTAAGATAGACAACAATTTTTTTGTGTCTGCATTTATGTTTAAAACATCGATATTCCAATCTCCACACAGTATAATATATTTCTTAATGTTATGCGTTATAATACTTAATAATTTTTCAAGCCTGGTAAAGAACACATCAATGTCTGAACCTGGGATTCTGTAGATACAAACGATTATAAGATTATAGTCAGTTACCTCAATGCCACAGCATTCGAATTCATTGGTAAGAGCTATTTGTCCAATTGATGGTAATGTTTTAAATTCTAGATCGCGTTTAATCAATATACATGAACCGCCTCTTTTTTTATCCCGTCTAGAATAATAAGCAACTAATTTATAATTTGATAATATAAGACTGTTTTCATGACCTGACTGTACAAATGTTTCAGTGAGACATATAAAGTCTATAGGGCCAATTTTATCGATTAGATTAGTGATCGTAACTTCAAATACCCCTAATTTATTGAGTATCCCTGCAATATTTTGATGAAATAGTGTTAACCTTTTCCTATTTTCTAATCTAATTTCGTCGCATGCCTCCTTATTCACGAAAAAAACCAATAGTAGATTCCGCTTGGTTATCAAGCATAGAGGATCGATTTAGTGTTGTTGTAATACTTTGCTCATTCTGATTTGCACTAATTTTATCCCTGTGCATTATAGGGAAATAGAATGGTATAGTACCTTTCTTTGCTACTCCCTTGATTCTCTTATTTGATTCAAGAGGTAACATGTTTTTTTTTGCTACCCTTACACTTTTAAGCACTTTTTCATTACAATAATTTATGTAGTTGATCCGATACTCAGTTCTCAGAATTTCTTTGAGTAATAATCTAGAATTAAGTAATGGATTAATCTTGTAGCCACTATCAACAAATTCTACATGTTTTAAATTACTGGAAATTAATTTTAGGATCTGGTTAATATTTCTTACATTCATATATCTATTAATGTGTACATTACCAAGTAAAACGTTCGTATGTGACATATTATATAAGGTATAGTACATAAAAGACTGCATCAAAAGTGGATTCTCGTCACAAGAGCCGGTTATTATAATTACAAAGTCATTTTCATTAAAATTTTTAGTCAATGATAAACAAGATTTTAATATTTCATTCGTAGGAGCATTAGGCTTAATAATTGTCAAAATTGAATACTTATTCCCTAAACTATTCTGTAGTATATTGCCTAGACCTCTTCCTTCTTCACCAGCAAGAATTAGTACGTTTTTCTTCACCATATTTTGTTGCAGTTGTTCGTTATATTTCAGGGTAGATTTCTTACTAGGACTGATAGAGGCAGATGACACAATGTTACTGTCTTCCACCTCGCACTTAGGTGTGCGGTTGTTATTAAAATGAGTAGATTGTTTTGGTGTACAATCCGTTTTTGTAGGGGTCTTATTTGTCTCAGTCACTTTAGTCAAATCATCAATAGTTTTTTTAAGACCTGTATTTTCTATACTCAAATTGTCAATTTTTAATTGTGCCGATTCCAATTGTAAATTTAGGTGTTTCATCTGTAATTTTAGTCGGTTTATTACTTCTTGACTATCCTCTTCGTCTGATATGTCGTGACAGCTATTGTCGTTAGTGTTGGGAGCTATCTCGTTATTATTCGATAAGTTTGAGTCATCGTCGTCACTTTTCGTTTCGGAATATTGTTTATGTCGTCGTTGTGTTATATTTCCGAAGAAATTCATCTTTTTATTTTTTATAATAATTATGTCTCACAAAGTTATTCGCACAAAAAGAGCAAACAAAGCGGGAATCGAACTGCCGTCCTCTTGTGCAAGAGGTAACGCACTCAGCCTCGAGACCAAACGATCATTAAGATAATTTCTTAAATTTGGTATTCGCTTAGTAAGGAGATATTTTTACTATCAATAGTTTCGTATTATCTCCGTTTTTAATAGGTACCTCCTTTGTACATAAAATAATCCAACAAAATGACTCACTGGTTGGTTCGGTTGCTTGAATGTTTACTTATAATTGAATTTCTTAATATATTTGGACATTTTTACACTATTGTCTGGTGTTTTGTATAACCTACGTCGTTTAATGTTTGTTATTGTTTATTTTATTTAACACAAGTAATTATATATTAACACAAGTTAGACATTTTCACGATTTCACTGGCACAATATTATAACAAGTTCTTTTTCACAATTGGATGGTTTATTTGTTCTGCAAATGATATCCCTTATAATTTGTATGTTTATGAATGTATATATTACTTCTTTTCGAACTTTTTGTTGTTATAACTATTTTTTTAAAACAAAATTACGCGGAGTCAATCTTATCGTGCGGACGGTGGCGCCCTCTTCGTCCTGGTGGGGGCGAAAACATAATAAACTTAATGTGGGATATAATTCGGAATTCCTCGCTGCCTACATTGTAAATAATTGAATTGAATTTAGTAATTTGTTCATTCAGTTATACACACATTCACAGAAGCGTAAACGTAAGGCTAATCCGTCTGAGGTATACCTATTCCAATCAGCGAAAGATAACATTTTCGAAGTTATGTGTGTATTTATCGCAGGTTTATAAGTGCCCGGTTAATAGCAATAGGCTCGCCACTTATTACATTGGAATCTAAACATAAACTGGCGAAATGTGGGTGCTAGCACCTCTGCCTACCCTTTTTTTATATAGGACACGTCAATGGACTTCGCCTTGCCTGATGGTAAGCTGAAGGCAAAGTCCCAGAAAAGAGGGTCACCATTACTTACACATACCGTGTGACAATGGTGACACTCAGCTTGACGGCCTCATCATATGCTTTTTCACGCCCCGCTTAAAGGACCCAGGACTGTAGGAAGAAGGAAACACGTGAGCTGGTAATGAATTCCAGGCCTTAATGGTGCGACAGAGGAAAGAGTCTCCGAACCGCTTGGTTCTTGATCGTATGTTCTGCACCGTGTGCGGATGACATCTAAGACCTGCACGTGTTGTCCTGTGTAAGAAAGGGGAGGATATAGACGTGACTTTATGTTAATGTTATGTTATGAATAATTTGCTTTGTTTGCACGATATAGAATGTAGTGTTTTACACGTTGGCAGGTCCTGAAAACTGTGTCTCATACGTGGCCGATCGTAAGTTAAGTCAATTGGTAAATTTAGAATTTTTGTCGGCACTACGATCTATAATCTCATTGGTGTAATTCATTTATCTTTCTAACTAAATACTTTATGATTTAAATAACATATGGAATATTCTATTAAGATATAGAAATAATTGAATTCAGGCGGGATTCGAATTCGCGACCTCCCACCGTCGCCCTAAGACGGATATATGTTTAGAAGAATTTGGATGGTTTCGAGCGAAGGTTCTGTGGCTTAGTGGTCACAGCGTTTCCCTATAAGAGAAAGATCGCGGGTTCAAAGCCTGAACCGATTCAATTTTTATTCTATATCTTCATAGATTTGAATAATTAGTTTACTAAATGCTTGAAAATTTCTTTCAAAATGGAATATTGTTATTTTCACAGTGTTTAGGTTTTTGTAGTTTAAGTTTTTTCACAATCAAATAGTTTTTTTTTTTATTTGTTTACTTTATTTGTATGATCATTCAAACAAGTCATATAACCTATAACTCCGATGTTAGTTCGCAAACTGTTAGTTACAAAGTCTTTGCCTACCGTGAACCTATACCAAACTGCGTAATTGTGCTAAAAGAAATATAGCATGGAGTCATAATAAAGAATTTATTAATAATTTGTAACAAATATTGTTAAACGATGCCATTCACGTAATAGTTTAGATCGTTGCTGCGTCTATTTATAGCATATTTTCATCCAAATTAGACCTGTAATATCTGTAGGATCTCGTATCTTACAAATATGACCAGCTGCTTTAATATTTTGTATTAACAACAGTAGTCATTATTTTATATATCTGAACATATAAATGAAATCGAACAGTCTGTTCATTGAATTAAAATAGTATCATGTGCGTTTATTAAAAATAAACGCATATGAAGGTAAGCTTTGGGTAGCCCCAACCCCGGAAAAGAAATCCTGCGCCAGAGACACTTATATCTAACAGCAAGTGAAGTTGGTTTCTGAAGATCAAGCGTTGGTAGCGTAGTGATTAATGAGTCGGCTTACAACCGGTTCGTTTCTAGTCATTACACTACCGACGTGCACCCACTCCTAACACAATTTGGCTTAGCTGGAGGGTATAGAGGGGCAGACAAGCACACGGTCCATCTGATGGAAAGTGGTTACCGTGACCTATAAATGTGTGTAACACCATGGGCGGCACACCGGTGCTGCCGACCCAGTATGAACAAAGATTTTTTGTGCCGTCAGTGCAGAACACAAAATTAGGACAAGCCTTTGATCTTTCCACTGACAGCACAAAAACTATCCAGTTAGCTCTGGCTACCCTAGTCACCGTCGGGAACATAACACGATTTACACTTTACTTAATATTATATATTTATAAAGTACTAAAAACAAAAAAAAATAGTACGGAACCCTTCGTGCGAATTGAACCACTGATTTTACGCTTGGAGGTAATTATTGTGACAAATTTCATGTCTATACGTGACGATTGTTTGCCTCATAAGACAAATACGCACACAACAATGACCAAATGTGGTGCCACTATGAAACTTACGCACGAATATCCCATAACACGAGATGGTGGCAGACGTCTAGACACCATGAAATCTAATTTTGTTTGTTTATTTACAAAATAATATTAGTTTTGAAACGACCACGTCGATTCAAGAATGCATAATATATCTAAATATTTTGTGTATGTATTTATTTATCTGTATATGTAGATAGGTATTTATTCCATGAAAAAATAATATAATCTCTTATTCTTCTTCACTTCTGTTTTCTAAATGCTACTAGATAGATTTAGGAGGCAGTTGGTGAAAGCCGTTTAAGTCAAATCGAAAGGTGGAATAGGTAAGTAGTAGCAACCGACAACAACGCTAAGAAAAAGGATAAGTATATTTTAGTTTTAGACTTGTACTTTGTTCGTACATGAAGTATTTTTGCCACGATATAAAAACGTAGAATTCTTAGACCCTGAGCTTTTTTTTATACCACTTAGTTGGCAGACAAGCACACGGCCCACCTGATGGAAAGTAGTTACCGTGGCCTATGCACGTCCCATCCAACTGAGGGTTATCATTGATAGATTTATCGGTAGGTATCTGCAATCCTGAGACTGTCCCTTTAGCTTATCTGCACGACAATCAAGAACTATTGACGACCTCTGTGGCGTAGTGGTAGAGCATTCGACTGCCATGCAGGGGGCGCGGGTTCGATTCCCGCTCAGTGCAAATATTTGCATGCATGAATATGTATATTTGCATTGGTCTGGGTGTTTCTATGTATAATATGTATGTATTTACAAAAAAAAAAGTATCTATGTATGTTTATCCGCATTCTAGATTCCATAACACAAGCTAGTTAAGCTATGCTTACCATGGGTCTAGATAGCGTTGTTGTAGAGTGTCGTGGAATATTTATTTATTTATTTATTTATTATGTATTCTTTAGCTGACCATTATTTTATCTGTGGTTGTACACACCAATCAGCATTATTTCCTCGCCATCGATAGATAAGAGCTCAAATACATAATGGCAGTTCTTCCGTTCAAAGGAAAGCTCGTAAACGTCTGCTGTCGAATTTGTGGCGCTATTCTCTGAGGTCTGGCATCCGCCGCAATGGATTGAATTGGATTTTAACAACTTGTTGTAGTACATGGTGGATGCTAGGTTTTTTTTTTGAGAGTAACTTGCTGATTCCTTAAGGAGTTTATTTCAAATAGAATAAAATCTGCTTAAAATAAAGAATTAGGTCTATCTAGGATAGTTGGTGATAATAAAACACGTAGGTATGTATTATTGTAAACCTTTGAGGATGCCGTAAGGCGAAACCGGTCAGGTGTAATAAGTAATAAAGTAATGTGGAAAAGTACAAGTGAGTTATCAATATGTGTAACAACAAATTCCAACAAGTGCCATTAATCAACAGTATAAATAGTATAATAAAACCTAATTAAGAAGTCTACCTTTTTTCTCTCTTTTTTAATTTATTATGGGAGCCATGATGGTCAACACAAGCTATGCCAGGGATATTTGATTTTAAAAAACTTTTACAGATCGCTCATTTGTATTTTTTACATATATATACATATAATCACGCCTTTATCCCCGGAGGATTAGGCAGAGGTGAAATCAACACCTACATTTCACCAATCATTAAATTCGGTCTCATGTAGTAGTTGTGAGCCTATTGCCGTCTTTCGGGCGCTAATGTTGACTAAAGCCATGAATCTGAGTCGGCTGTATATATCTGTCTGATGTTAAACAGCCCTATTCCTTAGACGCCTTGTACGACACCGCATGGGAAGAGATGGGTAGGTCCAAATTCAACTCTGCCGGGAACTACGGTTTCTTTAAAATGAAAACGCAAGATACAGAGGAACGTGAAATATAAGTATATGTAGTTTGGACATTGATGTGACGACCTCCACGATCCCAACAATTAAGCTGCATGCTTGTTTGCCACCTATTAAACCAAAAACGATACGAAACGATGATACCGGAACTATCATAATATTAGTATCACTTTTGCAACTATTTCAAATATTTACACAAGCAGCCTCTCACACAATTTTCACAAAATTACGTCTATAAACCATCACTCGCTGTATTGATACGTACGACGACGTCACTAGGCGTCACTGGCTACAAAAATCACTGCCTCTGTGACGGACGCGAGGGGGGGGGGGAGGAGGGGATTGAAACCGAACCCCCTATTAGCATAATGAACGTCCAATGCTATAAAACTGTGATCGGATCGGTGAATTAAATTTGTTGAAGTTATATTGTAAGGTGGTTATTTTTTATGGAGAAAGGTTTCTAATAGGGCTTTTAAAACTGTATTATACGGTTCAGTACTTACCTATTTAGGGGAGGGATACCTGAGACGATTTTATATTAATGGGTAGGTATATAGAGGGTCCAAAACACACCTGTTCCAAAAAGTCGTATAAGACAAACTTAAATTAGGAGAAGGATTAATGAATTCTCGGGCTCCAGGATAAAAACTTTGGATCCTAGCTGAAATAATACACACGCGTTTATCCCCAGAGGGTTAGGCAGAAGTGAATTAACACCCACATTTCATCAACCGCTGTAGCCTAGTGGTATGGGTAATGGACTGCTGCAAAGAGGTCTCGGGTTCGATCCCAGGTTTTACCATGGCACACACCAATGACTTTTCGATGCTTTTCGAAGTTATGTGTGTATTTACCGCAGGTTTATAAGTGTCAGGTTAATGGCAATAGGCTCGCCACCTATTACATTGGGACCTAAACATAAACTGGCGAAATGTGGGTGCTAGCACCTCTCTCACCTCTATCTATATATCTATCTATTGAAATCGGTCCCACGTAATAGGGCTTGAGCATTTTGCCGTCTTCCGGGCACTAATGTTAACTCAAGCCATGCATCTGAGTCTGAGTCTGAGTTGTATATATCTAATAGATATACGCAGCCTCAGATGCATGGCTCAAGTCAACAGCAGTGACCGGAATACGGCAATAGGCTCACCCCCTATTACGTGGGACCGACTACTATTATTGGTGAATGTGGGTGTTAAATCACCTCTGCCTAACCCTCCGGGAATAAAGGCATGATTATATGTATGTATTATTAAGGGTAGTATCTTAGCCAGCTAGAAGTAGCTTTGAAATTTTGCCAATGATCTGCTTGGTGGTAAGCTGGTTACATCCACAAATCACAAGTTTATTTCCTAGTTTTGTTCTTTTAATAATCTTTTTACCGCATCCATGTTTTATGACTGAATGGCATACATACAGCACATTGATTGCAGGTGATTTCAACAGACAACTTTGATCGCTACCAAATGGGGGTTTTAATGGCACCGTCTTAAAGTAGATCGGTAAATACCTTAAAAGAATCCTACAGAAAGTGCCTCTTACGTTAGAATTTCAATGAAGAATCATCTGGAGTCCTATAACAATTTGTTTTATACTTTTTTTACGATCTGACGGGACAAATATACAGTCGGTGGTAAAAGTCACATAAACATAACATAACATGAACCCAAGCCTATATTCCCGAAAGGACATGGCAAAGGTGCTAGCATCCACATTTCGCCAGTTTAGGTTTAGGTCCCAATGTAAGGTGGCGAGCCTATTGCCATTAACCGGGCACTTATAAACCTGCGATAAATACACACATAACTTCGAAAAGCATTCGACAAGTCATTGGTGTGTGCCATGGTAAAACCTGGGATCGAACCCGAGACCTCGTCTCAGCAGTTCATTACCCATACCACTAGGCTACCGCGGTTCATCACGGTAGTATCTTCACACTATCACCAAAAAGTAGGTTAGCGCTAAACACGAACTTTAAGTTTATGGCCTAATAAGATTTAAAACTTTTGAACCTCACATGTGAGCCGATATACAAACAAATTAAAGAAGAAGGAATCACAAGTCTTCTACTAAAGTTAGAGATAGGATGACAATCGCTTCCATAAAACATACATACATATAATCACGCCTTTATCCCCGGAGGGTTAGGCAGAGGTGAATTAACAACCACATTTCACCAATCATTGTATATGGTCCCACGTAATAGGGGGTGAGCCTATTGCCGTTATCCGGGCACTATTGTTGACTCGAGCCATTCATCTGAGGCTGAGCCTGGGCTGTATATATCAGTCTGATGTTAAACAACGCTATTCCTTAGTCGCCTTGTACGACACCGCATTCGAAGAGCTGAGGTGGTTCAAATTCTACTCTGCAGAGAACCACGCAGAAAAATCAAGTTAAACAACGTTAGTGCAAGAAATTTTTGGATAGAGGCTCCAGGAAGGAGAATGCAATCGGGATTAGCACTGACTTTTTTTTTTGTTTAAGGTCTTTACCGCTTTGCCACTACAACACTGAGATGATGACAATATTAAACGTTATCATTTACAAGATTACACGGTTGAGTCCCTCCATTCATTTTCAAATACGTGTCAACCATCCATCTGATTTAAACATTATACACATTTCTCTATGCTTACGTCAAAGACGACACAATACCTATTGTCCTTTATACCACCTTCTGATAACATACGCAATGACATTTCGGAATTTAACCGTCGTCAGTCGAGGCAAGGTAGTCCTGTCCCGCAACCGTCAGTAACTAGGTCACAATTGTCGGAATATCTATCAGAATAAATGCCAAGTTATTAAATCAATAACACGCCCGTTGCCTTGAGACGATGTGGAAAGATCCTAAACAGATCGAAAGGAGCAACTTGATTTTTGGACAAATAAGGACATGACGATAATAGAAAAGCGAATTAGGCAATCATTAGAGTTCTTAACCCCGTAAGTAGGGTAGCCAGAGTTCACTGGAGAGTTTTTGTACTATCAGTGGGAAGACCAAAAGCTTGTCCTACTTTGTCGTTTACACTGACGGCACAGAAACTTTTGTGCTTAAAGGGTTGGCAGCGCGAGTGTGACCCCATGGTGTTGCATACGTCCCTATGTCCTTTTTCAAGATCTAATCTACACATATACCAAATTTTATCAAAATTAAAATCATCATACAGTGGTTTACAAATCTTAACATACAGACAGAAAGAGTTACTTTCGCACGGGTTAGTTAGTTAAAAATGGATAAAGAAAAATACCTAAAAATTAATATCATATTCACCTATTTCCTTATAAAAATCACACATTTTAACCTTTACAATGCCACAAAAGAACCTTTTAAACCCAGTGTCATAATACCCGCATTTAATAGTCCACTATCTAGACAGTTAGGGTTGCTGAATAGGTTATCTGCAACTAACGAGCTCTCTGCTCTTTATGTGGCAACCGTCCTATTACAGAACCATTGGAGTGGATGCAGCTGGAATAACGTGGTGGGTAGATAAGGAAGTTAGTGAAGTATTAGTAGATAGTGTAATAATTGACTATTATTGACTGCTAATTAATCTTACTGCTAATTTTTAATAATAACAGTAAAAACTATCTATCTATCTATTTTTAGAGCGTAGCGGTAGCTTAGTGGTTAAGGAGCCTTACGATCGATCACATGAGATGATTATTCTTTGTATGATTAATATAATACACAATACTGTCTGTATCGTGTATTATATTATTAAAAGCCCATTCTTGCATTCTTGACCCTAAATATTGACATTAATAGACATTTTATTCATATTCTAATTTTACAATGCTTTTTTTTTTTACGTGCGCAAAATCCCCACGGATACCTCCCCACCGGAGCCGGTGGAGGAGGTTATGTCGGACTCGAACCGACTAAAACGCACGCCACCTGTGGGTCGTTTTGGTTGCCGAAGGTGAGGTTGACAGGCATATCCCTCGCACCCCGGCCGACCCAGGGCCATCTCTCGCGATCTGGCCCTCGTCTCAGGTAATTTTACAATACTACAATACCTAATTATCGAAGTATGTAACATTTTAAATTGATATGTTTGCATGCAGAGAAACTGCGAAACATGTCGGACCTTGTTTGTTTTTTTAACACCATTGTAACATACCGTGTTCAAGCAATAAATGATTTACTTAGTACAGATTTAGATTATATAAATAACCATGACATGAAATTAATAACCAAGACGGGAATTCAACCCTTGACTAGTGCCTTACGGGGGGAATGCTCAGATCAACTGAGCCACTTCGACATTTTTCGATCTAAATCCACAGAAAAGAAAATGAAAAGAATTATCATCAACAATCACTATGGAAGTGGGTAGCTACAAGGGGGAAAGAAGGTCCTAAAATGAGGTTTTTTTTTTACGTGCGCAAAATCCCCACGGATACCTCCCCACCGGAGCTGGTGGGAGAGGTTATGTCGGACTCAAACCGACTAAAACGCACGCCGCCTGCGGGTCGCTTTGGTTGCCGAAGGTGAGGTTGACAGGCATATCCCTCGCACCCCGGCCGAGTCCTAAAATGAGGTGGATGGAATGTGTGAAAGATGATATGCTTAAGAAGTTGAGATGACTGCAACTAGAGATGATTGGAAAAAGAACACATGTGGCGGCGACCCCAAATAAACTTGAGATAAGGGCAGGAGGATAATGATGATGATATCATCAACATAGCACATTTCATTCAAGGTTTTTACGGATGTTTGGGGAGAGGGAGGGGCACCAAGATCTCTGGAGCTTAAGTTAACTTCACCTGCAAGCGGGTACACGGGTGATCGATGAGAGGATCTGAAGCAGATTTTACTTCGGAGTTAAGATTAGAAGCCAGGTATTACCTCAAAAACCGATATCAACCAATTTATGGGAATGAAGAGTAAGGGAGGGTAGGTCTAGGGCTTCAAGATGCAGACTTAAAACCGGGCTCAAATGAAGAGTTAACGTAATCAGGTGGGCAGTGTGCATGTGTACCACCTAAGTGGTTCAATTTGTAATCATTTACCACGATCGTTACAGGAATTACCCCTGACAGAGATTAAAAAACAATTGTAAGACTTTTTGATGTACAAAATGTATTATCTTTTTTTTTTATCTAGGACACGCCAACTGGACTTCACCCCGCCTGATGGTAAGCTGAAGGTAAAGTCTCAGGAAAGAGGGTCACCATAACAGACACTAAGTAATGTTATAATGGTGGCACTCAGCTTGGCGACCTCATCAGATGCTTTTACATGCCCCGCTTAAAGGACCCGGGACTGTAGGAAGAAGGAAACTCAAGGAAACTGGTAATGAATTCCAGATCTTGGTAGTGCGGCAAAGAAGAGAGTCTCCTAACCGCTTGGTCGGTGGTGGAGCAAGAAGCTCGTATATTCTGCACAGTGTGAGGGTGACATCTAAGCCCTGCACGTGTCGTCTTATGTAGGAAAGGCGAGGGTGGGATTGGTTGGAATAGTTTTAGTACAAAACAATACCTGGATGATAAGAATACCAAAAAATTTAACATTATACCTAAAATTATAGTAATATTGAAATTTGCAATTAATTAATACATATAATAATTTATTGACATTAAAGTTTGCAGTTTTGGTCTACGGAGCAGAATATGCAGTTCCGCTAGTTGTAACCATATTCATTGCAAATAAAGATTTGAAATTGAATGAAACGTAACAATGTACAGAGTTATTGAAAGACTTTCAGCTACATTATTAGGATAATTTTTACTATTTGTTTTGTTCCTACTCGTTCACTTGAAACATTTTTTGAAAGGATTTTATATTTTTAGTACGAGTAAACCTTTGTTCATACTGAGCCAGTTGAACTGTAATCACCCCGTTGCACGGTAATTATTCAACAATAATCGTACTAACTTGGTTAAATTTTAACTTCACAAAGCAAGTTACGGGTTACAAGCTTGCTTATTCACTAATATACTATTAACTTGTCAACAATCGCGTGGTAAAAATAATTATTAAGTCTTGTCGACAGTTCAATGCCTTTTCTAATACTTGTGTTCAGTTAAGTATCTATCCTTACATTACAAATATTAATATTGAAACTTGGCGTTCGTTGAACTTTAAAAATGAATGTATTTTTTTATAAATTATGAGAGAAGAGCTTTTGGAACTGTGACGTTCATATATGTGCTCGTTGTGTGCCTAAACTGAATAAATGAAATTGATTTTTTGATTCTTTGAACACCTAGTTGAATTATTTAAGTGTTCAACGGGAACCTTTTCGAGCCCCTAGTTCACCTAAAAAGCAAATGCAATGGCTGGACATAGGGAAGGAAATGGTGGTCAGTGTTGCCGTCACAAAAAGAAATATAATTCGTTTTATGTTTTGTTGTATATTTTACATATAAGTACTGTTAATACTCAAATGTTATGTGCTGCAGTAAATTAAAATAAACACATTTCTATTTTTCTTTAAAACAAAATATGTCAAATTTGAAACCACTAATTTTTGCCAGTGCAATTTAAGCAAGTACATTGTGCCGCTAGTGTTGCCCTGTGACATGCATCAATTATGCCAATTCTGATTTTTCTATTCCACGCTATATTATAGAGTACCTAAGCATATTTAATTTTCTTGAATTTAATTTCTTTTTGTAATTTTTGTGATGCCATTGAATACAGTGTTGTAAATTCTTATATGTAAATCGTATTAGGCACCCACAGGACAGGCTTGCCTAATGTGGGGCCACTGGATATGAATTTGTTGTAAGTGTGTTATGAAAATAAATGACTTTTTTATATTTAATACCATCATAGAAATCAAACTAGGATTAACTCCCCCTAACCTTTCTAGCTAAGCAAAATTGCTTGTGTTAGAAGTGGATGCACGTTAGTAGTGTAATGACCAGTATTCGAGCCTAGAACCTATCAATCGCATGGATGACTCTTTAAACTCTAAGCTACCGACTTAATACAAAACATCGATCGAAGAAGATCGGAACAAGTTTGATGGCAGCCGTTAATATACCGAAAGGAATTTAATGGATACTGCGCATCAAACTTGTCACGCTCTTTTAGACAGCAGTCGGGTTTTTAATTTTTAATAATTAATTATATTATAGTTATGATATGACATGTAGATTTTTTTTATACAACTTTGGTGGCAGACTAGCACACGGCCCACCTGATGGAAAGTGGTTACCGTGACCTATGAACGTATGTAACACCAGTGGAGTCACATCCGTGCTGCCAACCCTGTAAGAACAGAGATTTTCTGTGCCTTCAGTGCAGAACACAAAATAAGGACAAGCCTTTGGTCTTCCCACTGACAGCATAAAAACTCTCCAGTGAGCTCTGGCTACCCTACTCACCGCTGGGAACACAACACGAGGTTATTATAGCCGTGGTATTCTGTAGGGTGGAGGTACTTCCCCAGTCGGACTGCTCAATTCGGACGGGAAAACCGTCGTGTCCTACCTCCTAACATATACCATATATTTTGATACCCTATTCGATAAGTTAAATGTTTCTTTTTTGATAACTCGCATTTTAGCACTAAAATCCATCGTATAGTTTTTATTGACATTTTATGTACCCTATAACACTCGGGAGATGAATACCTTACATTTAAGACCCTATTCATCGAAATCCGTTCAGCCGACATGGCTGTAGAGGGGAAGAAAGAAAAGTACATACATACATATAATAAGGCCTTTATCCCCGGAGGGTTAAGCAGAAGTGAAATAACAACCACATTTCACCAATTATTGTCTACAGTCCCGCGTAATAGGGGGTGAGCCTATTGTCGTTTTCCGGGCAATATTATTGACTCTAGCCATGCATTTGAGACTGAGTCTGGGCTGTATATATCTGTCTTAGCCAAGCCAAGCTGAGTACCACCATTGTAACATTACTTAGTGTCTGTAAAAGCGAGGTGAAGTCAAGTTGGCGTGTCCTATATAAAAAAATATGTTAAACAGCCCTATCCCATAGTTACCTTGTACATACATACATACATACATACACACATACATATACACATACATACATACATACATACATACATACATACATACATGTACATACATACATGTACATACATACATGTACATACATACATGTACATACATACATGTACATACATACATGTACATACATACAAACATACATACAAATATACACACAAACATACATACGTATCAGTATGAAAACAAACCGAACTCCATTCATCATAGCTACACAAAGTGATAGTTATTGCCATTTGTATGATTTATAACGAAATGTTAGTAAATAAGTCCCAAGTATCAGACAAGAATGTTCAGTCAAACGGCGTGTTGGCGCCACATTTGTCAAAGACAGACTTAGACTCCAGTCTGGCTAGAACAGACAAACAATTCTCATGCTTTGATGTAAAAGGTCATCCATTTTGGAATTAAACTCAGAATGTTACATCGCACTTGGAATAGTAATGGCCGGTTTCTGAGTTCTGAGGGACAATACTCGTAATTAAAGTATGTTCAAAACTCAGTCTGAATTAAATCTCAACCTCTTAACTGATAAAAACAGTTTTCTCGTATAACGTGTTTGACAGGTTTGGGAGGATGACATTTTATTAGAAGAATTGCTCTTCTAGATTACACACTAACTTCACTTTTTTACTATCAACAGGGTATAATACGTTAATGGGCTAAAAAGCTGAAAAATTTAACTTGACACTCTGGTGATGACAACGCCTACTGAAGCAGTCCTTAACGAAACCTCTTCATTAATTAATTAATCTTGCAGGAAGTAGGACACGGCGGTATTTCCGCCCAATTGAGCAGTCCGACTGGGGAAGTACCTCCGCCCTACAGAATACCGCGGTCATAATAACTTCGTGTTGTGTTCCCAGCGGTGAGTAGGGTAGCCAGAGCTCACTGGAGAATTTGTGCTGTCAGTAGGATGACTAAAGGTTTGTCCTGCTTTGTCCTCTACACTGACAGCACAAAATTTCTGTGCTTACAGGGTCGGCAGCGCGAGTGTGGCTTCTCTGGTGTTACACACGTCTATAGGCCATGGTAACCACTTTCCTACAGATGGGCCGTGCGCTTGTCTGCCACCTAAAGTGGTATAATTTTTTTAAATATAATTGGTAGATTTCAATAAAATTCGAATTCAACAGATTCTTCATGTAGCTATTGAGGTGTTCGAAATTATCTATTTTACTTACATACGTATATCAATTGAATAGTTGAAGATCCCATGCTTACATATAATATTGAATTTCGCAAGTACCTGAAACAAATAATACATTTTTTATCAATAACAGACATATTTTTTTGTAATTCGGAAAAGTCTTCATTTAAGTTGGAACTATGAGTATTTATCTCGCCAACCTTTTCTTCTCTAATCGCCAGAGCTCACTGAAGAGTTTTTGTACTGTCAGTGAGTAGACCAAAAGCTTGTCAGGGGAGGCAGCGCGAGTGTGACTCCCTAGGTATTGCACACGTCCATAGGCCACAGTAACCACTTTCCATCAGGTAGGCCGTGTGGTTGTCAGTCAACAAGGTGGTATAAAAAAAATTGCAAATCAAAAACAGTTAACGCTAAGACTGCGTTAGTGAGAACGATAAAATTACCTCAATCTGTTCATAAAAAGTCATACTCAAAGACACACACGCATAAAGAACTAGCAGTAGGTATAACCATAACTAAGTATAAGACCAAGTACACACCAACGAAAACTCTCCAACATCGCGTTTCCCCCACACCCCATTTCCACATCCGAAACACTCACATAATCAAAATAAAAGTATACGTAATGACATAACACTGTAATAGTGCATGTAAGGCGTAACTCCACTGGTTCCATAAAGTAGATTAAATTTAAATTGTCAATTCGGTTTTACGAGCGACAGCGGGCTCGGGCTGCCTCGGTAATTCCGCACTCGGTGTGAGGTATTCCGGGCATTTTCGGGCATTTGTCAAACTTGTGTGTATCTAACTTTAGGAATTTTCTGGTGGAATTGTCGTGTGAAACGATTAGGTAAGTAATGTGTTGTGTTTTACAATGATCGTAATGAACTTTTTATATGAGTGAAATTTAATCTTAGAGAAGAATTCTGTAGATAGAAATTTTATTACAATTTCGTGTGTCGTCACGTCATTTACTAATCGAAATAACAATCGAGGCTCTAGCTTAGACTTTTTCTGGAGATTGACTGGTCCTATAGCAGTAACTAAACAGAAAAATGAAAGAAAGGAAGGAGTGGGAAAACATAGGGACCCCTCGTTGCCTTAAGGCGCTGAATAAAAGGTGCTATACAAACACGTATGACATTAATTACGAATAAAAAGTTCGACAACCTGGATACCTGTTGTTGAAGTCTAATGCTTCAATGAAACTATCGAAGTTCAATCTTTTTACTTTTGTACGGAGAGCCGATCCCAACTCAGTTGGAAAAAGGCTCGAAGGACCACAATATACACTCACCTTTTCATTATTAACAATCGTTGCACGTTGCATAAAACCGTCCAATATTAGGGAGGGTGCACAATGGAGATTTCTTCATCGCCCCCGTTTATGTTCGAATTATTAGGGGTAATAATTCTGCGTCACTAAGTGAAATTTAGTAGGTATTTATATATCGGGCTCGTTGACAGTTTCAGGAAATATTGGAGCGGGTATATAGCTGTTTATTTCATTTAGTTAGGAATTTATTCCCGTTTCTTATTTCAATTGCTTTATATTCTCGAGTCTAACAAGTATAAATCAAAATTAACTTATTGTGAGGTTTATTTTATAAAACCTTTTAATATTACATATATGAATGTTTGTTACTGAATCACGCTAAAATGAACAGAGGGATAAATAAATAATATAATAATAAATAAATAAATATTCCACGACATTCTACACAATGCTATCTAGACCCATGGTAACCTTAGCTTAACTAGCTTGTGTTATGGCATCTAGAATGCGGATAAACATACTTAGATGCTTTTTTTTTTTGTAAATACATACATATTATATATAGAAACACCCAGACCAATGCAAATATACATATTCATGCATACAAATATTTGCACTGAGCGGGAATCGAACCCGCGCCCCCTGCATAGCAGTCGAATGCTCTACCGCTACGCCACGGAGGTCGTCAACTGGAATAACTTACTAGGCTTATTATTCCTGGAATATTTACCCATAGGTTTCAGGGCGGGATTGTAATTCAGAACATAATCTCAATAATAAAACGATGTTACTATAAGTAGGTATGTTACCTTAAGATTGTTCTATGAAAATAATCATTATTAATAGCGTGCATTGTGACAGGTTGCCAGTCCAGCAGTGGACTACGGTGGGCTAATTGATTGATTGATTAAAACTTTTAGTTGTATTAAGTTAAACTTTTTTTATATTTATTAAAGATTACTTAAATTATTAATATTCCCTCTAACCCCTCCAGCTAAGCTAAATTGCTTTATTTTTTTATACCACTTAGTTGGCAGACAAGCACACGGGTAACCTGATGGAAAGTGGTTACCGTGGCCTATGGACGTTTATAACACCAGAGGAGTCACTGTCACGCTGCTAACCCTATAAGTACAGAGTTTTTGTGCCGTCAGTAGAAGACAAAGCAAGACAAGCCTTTTGTCTTCCCACTGACAGCACAAATTCTCCAGTGAGCTCTGGCTACCCTTCTCACCGCTGAGAAAACAACACGAAATTATTATAACCGCGGTATTCTGTAGGGCGGAGGTACATCCCCAGTCTACTCAATTGGGCGAAAATACCGCCGTGTCCTACCTCCTTCAAGTTCAAGCTTGTGTTAGGAGTGGGTTCATGTCGGTAGTGTAATGGCCAGGATTCGTACCCGGCACCTTTCGATCGTAAGGCCGAGTCCTTAACCACAGGTCCTAATAATTATCAGTTGGTAAATGTTAAGCCACGTTTGAGTACGACTGTACAATCGTGGCTGAACATCCACCATTACCACTGCAATATTAATGAAACAAAATACAAACACACGTTGGAATTTACGGGACCCTTGAGAAAAGTTCTGTTGAAAAAGGCCATGTTATATCGTGCACTTACTAATTTCTACTAGCCACAGCGTCATTTGTCTTTTTACTTTTTAATTATTTGAGTTTAAATAAACGTTTTTTAAGTTCAGAAAATAGCTGTTGGTCGGTTGACGGTTTTTACTAAAATTGACCGCGGTAGCCTATTGGTATGGATAATGGACTGCTGAGACGAGGTCTCGGGTAAAACACATGGCACACACCAATGACTTTTCGGTGCTTTACGAAGTTATGTGTGTATTTATCGCAGGTTTATAAGTGCCCGGTTAATGGTAATAGGCTCACCACCTATTACATTGGGACCTAAACATAAACTGGCGAAATGTGGGTGCTAGCACCTTTGCCTACCTTCGGGGATATAGGCGTGAGTTATGTTTGTCCCTAAACCTTACAGCTAAGTTAAGTTGCATGTGTTAGGAGTGGGTTCAAATCGATAGTGATTGCAAATATGCAGGGTTTGATCCTGGGACCTCTCAATCGTAAGACTGTCGTTTTATTTGAATAACTGTATGGAAGTCCGTCATTTTCATATTTAGAATCACGAAATCGAATCAAATCAAATCATTCTATTGCTGAACATGTAATATATTAATTATACATCTAAGGTGTAATAATGATATAGAAGAAATACATGTTCTACCAAATTAGGCATGCAATACTAAGACAATTGAAACTAAAATATCATTTTTTTTTATACCACCCAGGTGGCAAACAAGCGCACGGCCCACCTGGTGGAAAGTGGTTACCGTGGCCTATGTACGTGTGTAACACCAGAGAAGCCACACTCGCGCTGCCGACCCTGTAAGCACAGAGTTTCTGTGCAGTCAGTCAATCATAACTATAGTGTCACAAAACTACCATATTAATCACAGAATATAAAAAATTCATACTAATATTATAATCGCGAAAATAACCCTGTCTGTATGGTAAGCTTTCACGCCTAAGCCACTGAACCGATTTTGATGAAATTTGGTTTTGGCGTAGATTAGACTTTTAAAAAGGACAAAGGCTTTGTTTTGTCACGATAACCGACGTAGGCATGGCCGTTGGTTTGCCTGAAATTCATCACCAGCTCACGTGTTTCCTTCTTCCTACAGTCCCGGTCCTTTAAACGAGGCGTGAAAAAGCATATAATGAGGCCGTCAAGTTGAGTGTCACAATTATAACATGGTATATATATGTAATGGTGACCCTCTTATAGAGACTTTATCATCAGCTTACCATAAGGCGAGGCGAAGTCTAATAGACGTGTCCTATATAAAAAAGTACACATGTATCGATTTCTTTCAAAATATACCCCTTCGGCAGCAAATAACTGGAATAAATGATAAGCAACTCTATGGAAGGGCATTATTATTTGAAAACTAGCTGACCCGGCAAACGTTATCTTGTCATGTATATTACTGACAAAAAAATCATAATTCAAGGAAGATAAAATTCGCGATGGAAAAATAGGGGTTGATCATAGAGGATTGAAAATTCAGGTTTGTATGTAGTTTCTGATGCTGTATCATAAAAAAATAAAATTGTATCTAAATTAGGGGTAGACTATCCTTAACATTTAGGAGGATGAAAAATAGATGTCCGATTCTCAGACCTACCCAATATGCAAACAACATTTCACGAGAATCGGTCAAGCCGCTTCGGAGGAATTTAACTACAAACACCGCGACACGAGAATTTTATATATTAGATTGTTTTACTTTAGATGTAACATGTCATTATATTACATACATACATATAATTACGCTTTTATCCCCGGAGGGTTAGGCAGAGGTGAATTAACACCCACATTTCACCAATCATTGAATCCAGTCTCACCTAATAGGGGATGAGCCTGTTGCCGTCTTCCGGGCACTTAAGTCCGGCCTTTATATATCTGTCTGATGTCAAACAGCCCTATCCCTTAGTCGTTTTGTACGACACCGCATGGGAAGATATGGGGTGGTCCAAATTCTGCTCTGCTCGGAACCACGTGGCACTTTAAATATCAGAAGCATGAAATACAGTATTAAAGCGTTTTTCTTGTTGACATTTTCAATTGAACCCGAAGGACTAGATTCCCTTACAAAACTGTCACAATGTTGAAAGAGAGTAGGCAGTTCTCCATGACGTCATTTCGTGCAAACGACATAGAATTATTACGTACAACACAATAGTATGACGTCACATTACATTACTTTTAATGTCATCTGTGGGCCGTATATTGTGAGTGACCGCTTCATATTTAATAACGCTAGCCTTTTTGTAACGGTGCATCTGGGACTTGGCACATTAGGTGGGTTATATAAAGGTGATGATTCATTGTGGCGTTCGCGTGTAATGTAAGAATACGTAATGTAATAGTACCAGTTCGAGGACCTGCGAAAATTTAGACGCCGTTATAGGATCTGGCTGGAGGAGGCAAAAAAGTAAAGTTCTAAAAAAATTAGACGCGTGGTTCCCGGTATAGTAGAATTTGGATCAGTCCATCTCTTCCCATGCGGTGTCGTATAATGCGACTTTGGGATAGGGTTGTTTAACATCAGACTGATATTATACAGCCCAATCTCAGCCTCAGATGCATGGCTTGAGTCAACCATAGTGCCCTGGAGACGGCAACAGCGAAAATAGTGAGTGAGCAGATTATTGTGAGCTACCTACAATTTTATACCTACCGTTATAATTACCTACCGTGTACAACCTGATAGATAGTGGTCCATTACTGTAAAAACGTGGGGTGATAGAAATTTGCTTGTAATTTTGTTTGTTAGTATAAACGACATTGAAGTTTTATCTCCAGGAGTTAAATGTTATTTCACTTTAGAAATGAAACATATATTAAGAACACTCATACTCATCCTCGTCCTCAGATGCATAGTTTGAGTTAACAATAGTGCCCAACAGACGGCAATAGGCTCACCCCCTATTACTTGGAACCGAATCAAATGATTGGTGAAATGTGGGTGTTAATTCACTTCTGCCTAACCCTCCGGGGATAAAGGCGTAATTATATGTATGTATGTATATACCAATTAATTTAACTTCCTATACTAATATTATAAATTTCGTGAAGTTGTTAGGATGTTTGTATTTCAACCACCCTATAGTGGCTAAGCGGATCTGGCTTAACTTTAGTACAGGGACAGATTATAGTCATCAGGAGGGCCGTGTTCTTGTCTGCGACCTAATTGGCATAAAAAAAGCTGGAATAACAGATAGAAGAAATTTTAATCCTAAAGCTAAGGATTCTCACGAGAACAGGAACAGTATTCCAAGGGTCGCGCCATCAGTCGTTGGCATCAGCTATTTAAAAATAAGTAAATCACTCTTTAGTTCCTATTTTAGTACATCATTCTTTAGTTCCTGGTCTGGGTTAGTTTAGTACATCATTTAGTACATCCAAAGCTTTTGCCTCGGAGCGCCGGGTCCGCTTACGTCATAAAATTGGCGCAATATTGTCACAAAACAGGAGCCCGTATGCGTGCGAAGTGCCTGAGCCCTGCCTGCCCGTAAGCGTCAGGCCGAAGGGTTCGTTCGTACGCTCCCAGTGAATTCTTACCTTTAAACTAATGACGTGATTCCGTTAATACGCGTGTTTAACAGACAGTTATTATATCCTTGAGTGTATATGAAATATAGTTAAACAAACTATTTCATTACAATTTCATTACATTTATGATAGTTTATGCCTTAATAGTTGGGCTAGTAGCTAAGTGTTTTCTAACTAGGTTAGTATATTAGCCAGTGGGCTACCCACCTAAAACTGACCATAACTGGGCCACGACGCCTATTTTTATCTTTTGAATCAAGCCCGGCAAAGTAGACTTTGGACCATCCCATCTCTTCCCATGCGGTGTCGTACCTACAAGGAGACTAAGGTATATAATAGGGCTGTTTAACATCAGACAGATATATACAGCCCAGACTCAGCCTCAGATGAATGGCTTGAGTTAACAATATAGTGCCCGGGAGACGGCATTAGGCTCACCCCCACTACATGAGACGTGGGACGACGAATTTAATGATTTGTGAAATGTGGGTGTTTATTTATTTATTTATTTATTAAATAAGTACAACCACATTACATGTAAGTATCACACAATTCACACAACATTCAATTATTGGTAAAGTCTTCGATGTTGTTAATTGATTTGTCCGATGGGTGTTATTTACCTCTGCCTAACCCTCCAGGGATAAAGGCTTAATTGTATGTATGTATTTATGAATCAAAGATTGGATCACATCAGAAGAACGACGCGTTTGTAGAACGCCGCTTATGTGCTTCAATTCTTCCTGTAAATGTTCCTCGTCACATAAACTATATGCGCGGTCAGTAAGCGACGTCACTACCGAATTCAGATGGCGCGGATGATGATGTGAGTCGGCATGCAGGTAGCGGTCAGTGTGAGTGGGTTTCCGATACACGGAGTGGCTACACGACCCATCCTCACGAACACCAATCCTCACGTCATGGAAGGCAAGGGTTCTTTCCTTTTCCATTTCGTATGTAAAGCTCATTTTTCCATGGATGTTGTTGAACTGGGCCACGTATTGTTGTACAACATTCTCACTCCCCTCCAGTATACAGAAAATGTCATCAACATACCGTTTCCAGATTTTGATGCTTGGGGCGGTGGGGATGGCTATGGCTTCGAAATGTTCCATCCACAAGTTTGCCACAACTGGAGCCACCGGACTGCCCATCGCTACTCCATCTATCTGTAGGTAGTACTCATTTCTGTATACGAAGTAGTTTGTGGTCACACAATGTTGCACAAGGTCGGCATATTCTTTAGCGACTCCGTTCTCTGCGATTTTTCGTCTTATGATCTCCAAGCAGTCTGTGATGGGAACATTTGTGAATAGGGACTCCAGAACGTTTCGAACAATCGAAATAGCTCGACAGATATCCACGGTGAGATTTCAATTTCTCATACTGTAAATTTGGTGAAGTCGAGCACAAGTCGATAGTGATGTATGTTTATGTGCTCGACAACGTGACGTCATCAAATTTACAGCATGGGAAATTGAAATCTTAAAGCGGATTCAGTTGTCGAGTTCATTTGATCGTTCGAAACATTCTTAGAGCATGCACCTGCTGTTACTGGGTTTTCGAACCAAAAAAAAACGATGTTATTTGCTGGCGTCTGTTCGACAACTTCACACTAAGGTATGTGCTTTAAAACGACATTCGATCCTGAATCTCTTATCTGAGGACAGATTGCACCTATGAACAGATTAATTCATTTGACAGATTATCTATAGGTATACAAGCTGTTCTCAGATAATTATTATTTATTAGTATTCACAAATAAGGCCAATAAGGCATATAAGTACATAAATGAGAAAAAGAAATCAGATTTAGAGCTGAGTATGAGTACCATTCTCGAAAACGGGTCTAAAATAATATAACATTTTCCCTCTGTGATAGACAAAACACACAAAATATCCCATTAGTGACACTGACGGGGTATCAAAAAATCCAGACATATTTTCCCACTTGTTCCCTCGAGTACAAGACTAAGGAATCCCGCTGCAGTTTCCCACAGAAGGTAAACATAACGTCCCTTATTGAAAGCAAACACCATTAAAATGGGTACCTCCAGGCGTTATTCTTTGGAGCCAACGTTTTTGTCTGGGGTCGCTAAAGAAGCGGGCAAAGAAAAAAAAAGATAATTAAAAAATGTTCAGTAGAGTTAAGATTGTTATCTTTAGATGAGGGAGTCGTCTATTATCATTCGTGTCTATGATCGGGATGTTTTTGTAGATAATTGCAGGAAAAGTTTCCGCATTTTTTGGTTTGAGTTTTTGTTGTCTTTACGTTGACAATGACTTTTTTGTGTGCGGAAATTTATGATACCACCCCTGACGACCATTGGGGAGGTTATATCGTCTAAAACCATAGACCGCTTCGGGTCTCCATTTATACCCGGTAATTTAAAGTTACCTACGAGTTCTATGCCTGACTTGTTAGTGGTGTTGATTTTCACACCTAATAGTTTTGCAAAATAGGTTGAAAAAAATCAACGCCCTTGTTTAGGTGAGGGCACAAACCTTATGTATGAGTACAAAATAATATTGTGAATCTGATTGAGGTCACATATTTCGTGGCCATACTGATAATATATGAAATATTGGTTTTGCATGTCGAATGTGACTTTTAGATAATATTATATTCCTTTGAAATTTGATGAAATAAGCAACAGATAAGATTTTTTTGGTTTCTATTTCTTTTTAGGACCGAGATTTAATACAATTTTATAAAACGCAATAGGTCGTTATGCAAGTAGGTAGGTATATAATAATTTTGATAAATTTAAAAAGAAAAATACTTGAAACTATTTCTGAAATTGTAGAATATCCTAATTTAAATATTATTCTTCAAACTAAGAATCGTCATTTGAAAGATTTTTAATGAATACTTCATTATATTAATGGGCCACAATTCCAGATACCAGTGATGCCCTCAACTCAACAGCCTCATCAGACACTTTTCACCGTTACCTTTTCTATTATTAGTAAACAACTTTAGTCAGCAATTTTCTTAGTATTTTTAAGGCCTTTCTTATTTACTTAGGACCTAAATTGTGTACCGAAGCTTGCAATCATAAGTAATGAACGTGACCTTTTAAAATTTCTTTGGTACTTAGACATTATCTTGACTTGTGTGTCGAGGGACTCAGAATACTTGAAGGCATTAGAGCAATATTTTAATACAAGAACAAAGAAATTCACCAGCATATTTTCTAATTAAAATATGTGCCTGTTGTAATTTCCTTGAATTTCCGTTCTCAACAAGATTTTCTTTCTAAGAATTTCATAACTAGATTTCTGAGAATGAAAATCTTGCGAAACCGTATATACCCTAGCATTTGCCCGCGGATTAGTTAGTTGGCAGACAAGCACACGGCCCACCTGATGGAAAGTAGTTACCGTGGCCTATGGACGTCTGTAACACCAGAGGAGTCACAGTCGCGCTGCCAACCCTGTAAGTACAGAGTTTCTGTGCCGTCAGTAGAAGACAAAGCAGGACAAGCCTTTAGTCTTCCCACTGACAGCACAAATTCTCCAGTGAGCTCTGGCTACCCTACTCACCGCTGGGAACACAACACGAAGTTATTATAACCGCGGTATTCTGTAGGGCGGAGGTACTTCCCCAGTCGGACTGCTCAATCGGGCGGAAATACCGCCGTGTCCTACCTCCTCGTATTTATTGGATTATTGGAATAGTAAGCATACTAAATGCTTTCAAAATTATCACGAAACAAAATTACTAAACATAAAACAACTATACATATACACGACCTGCATTTTAGTTATAATAATTATAAGTAATTCGATCCAAACTAATATACAGTTATCTAAGAGGGAATCAATTCACTTGCTAAGAAACAGAAACAATATTCAGTTAATTCGTCCACGTACTAACTACGGTAAAAAAACGATATTATTCGATGGAGCACAGCTTTATAATAAACTACCTAACAACATTAAAAATATTGATAATTTGAATGTGTATAAGGGTAAACTCAAAAACTATGTACAACAAATGTAATCATTTAAAGTAGGCAGAATAGAGGAAAACATTTATTGTAAATTTCAAAATTATTGTAAATCTCATTTTAAGTGAACTTTATGTTTTTATGAGAAATAAATGTCTTTAAACCTAAACCTAAATTTCATTCTATAATCTATTCCCATACCAAATTTCAGCCAAGTCTGTTTGGCGATTTCAGCGTTATTGATTAGCAAATGTTTTCATAAACTTTCACATTCATAGCATTAATAGGTTTTTTTATACCATTTTTAAGCGGGGCGTGAAAAAGCATCTGATGAGGCCGCCAAGCTGAGTGCCACCATTGTAGCACTTAGTGTCTGTAATGGTGACCCTCTTTCCTGAGACTTTGCCTTTAGCTTACCATCAGGCGAGGTGAGGTCAAGTTGGCGTGTACTATTAAAAAAAAAAACACTTGGTTGGCAGACAATTACACAGCCCACCTGATGGAAAGTGGTTACTGTAGCCTATGGACTTGTGCAACACCAAGGAAGAATTGAAATATTTATGACTGGTTGTTGCCCACGCCCTCGTGAATGTCGGTTATCGCGACCAAACAGTCCATGTCCTGTCTCAAAGTCTAATCTACCCCTATACCAAATTTTATCAAAATCGGTTCTGTAGTTTAGACATAAACATATATACAGAGTACTTTCGCATTTCAAATATTAGTATGGTAGTATGGATTGTATTACGTGAAAACAAACCTCTAACAGAAAGGCAATATCCATCCATATTAACAATTCAGTTCAAGCCCCGAAAGCAAATCTCAACAAATTTAATCTTGAACCAGTTGAACTTAAACTGAACAACTTCACTAATATAAGAAGATCAATTAATCAAGACTGGAATCACGCCGGGACGCAGAGTGAAACAAACATATTGCCGAGTTAGAATTATTAGCCGTTGCGGAGTTAAATCGAAATTGCCGAAGGGCGTAGTTATAGGGCCCTGAGGATTTGAGAATTTGCAGCCCGCGTTCCGCTGTTTATAGCGTTTAGGGCCCCACCTGTTTAAGTTTTGAGTGTAATTGTGACTAATGTGAGTTTGATGTTTTAGTTATGTAAATATTATCGTCCAATTGGTTGGATTTTGGTATCATATTGTGGGTTAGAGCGCTTAGAATAGAGAAATAACTGAGATAGAATTAAATTAAATTTTGAAACAGTATGCTAAGAAGATTTTTTTTATACCACTTAGGTGGCAGACAAGCACACGGCCCACCTGGTGAAAAGTGGTTACCGTGGCCTATGGATGTGTGTAACACCAGAGAAGCCACACTCGCGCTGCCGACCCTGTAAGCACAGAGTCTCTGTGCCGTCAGTGTAGAGGACAAAGCAGGACAAGCCATCCCACTGACAGCACAAATTCTCCAGTGAGCTCTGGCTACCCTACTCACAGCTGGGAACACAACACGAATTTATTATAACCGCGGTATTCCGTAGGCTGGAGGCTTTCCCCAGTCGGACTGCTCAATTGGGCGGAAATAATAATATAGATAACTCCCATATACAATATGCTAAATTTGCCTATAAATATCTAAACATCCAAGAAGGAAATTGACCTGTGATCAGCCCATTTTTAGAGACAGCGTCTTAAGGTGACGCTGGCGTCTTTTACTGCATTATCAGCAGAACAAAAAAAAACAAAAATAAACTGTATTCCAGGCCCTTGATTGTACTAAGGTAAAACCACTGTCATACCATAGACACAGCAAACATTGACATTAAATTATAGACTTAATTTCTATGTAGTTAAAATCCAAAATTAATCTGCGGTTATTGCCACAAGAAAAAAGAAGTAATTTCCCTTGTTTTTAATTAACTGAATAACAAAGTATATCCAAGACACACACAGCCATAAATAAGACATAATATCCTTCTCACACAATGGAAGTATTCAAATCAAAATTTTACATGCAATCTACTATGCAGAGCTTGAGAATGCATCTTCGTTGAATTTCCATAGCAAAAGCTTTTAAACTTGCAGTTATAATCAAGTTAGTGTTCTGGATGTGGTAAACTGAATTATCTTGGAAAATCTGTTTAATATTAGTTACATAAACCTTGTTAAATATGAAGAAGTTTCGTATGCGATAGTGGGTTCAGTTTCATCACTATCAACAAAATCTTTCAAAAATAGCGATTAACCCTTTTAATTCGAAGTTTTTTTTAGCCACGTAAATATTCCCTGCTAATCCCTGCTAATAAAAGGATGGGTAATCATTTGAATCTTAATATAACACTTATGATCAATGCAATTAACAATTATTTAGAACTAGTTAAGCTTCCCCAATGTCCCCCCCCTCCCCTTCCCACGAGACCCAGTTTTGCCCGTGGCATATTTTAAAACCTGATAGCATCTATTTGAGCCAGTATTTCTTTAGTTTTCAAATAATGTATGAGAATTTGCCGAATTTGTTGAAATTTACGATGACTGCTCCAATCTCTTAAGTAGTAGCGTGATGATATATAGCCTGAAACCTTTGCCGATAAACTGACTGTTTGATACAAAAAGAATTTTCCAGTTCATACCAGTAGTACCTGAGATTAGTACGTTCCAACAAACAAACTCTTTAGCTTTATAATAGTATATAGGTATAGATTAGCCCGCGTAGAATTCTGACCTAATTCCCACAATAAAAACGTAAGAATATGATTAAAAAGAAATATCACACGTATTTATTTAAAAAATTGTGTTGGATTGGAATAAACCATGGGAACCTATTCCAGCAATAAAGTAGTCTATGTTTAATTTCAGACTACAATAATTGATATCAATACCAAGTTGTTTTCACCACATCTACAATATTTTTAACAATGTTCAATTAATCAAGCTCTATATAAGGACACGGCGGTAATTCTGTCCAATTGAGCAGTCCGACTGGGGAAGTATCGCGGCCATAACAACCCCGTATTGTGTTCCCGGGCGGTTATTCACCGCCGGGTAACCAAAGCTCACAGGAGAGTTTTTGTACTGTCAGTGGGCAGACCAAAACCTTCTCCTGCTTTGTCTTTTACACTGACGGCACAGAAACTTTTGTGCTTACAGGGTTGACTCCCTTGGTGTTACACACGTCCGTAAGCCACGGTAACCACTTTCCATCAGGTGGGTCGTGCGCTTGTCAGCCAACCAAGTGGTATAAAAAAGAACTACAAACAAATAAAATCATTTACCTGTCCCTCCTTAAACGCACGTTCCTTCGTACATTCACGTCCTCCAACGTCGCTTCTTATAAAAAGACACTTTGAATGCTCTAAAGAACGTGTGATTGCAGCTTTATTGAAATTTCAAAGCATGCTGGTACCTGTCGCTCCTGGAGATAAACCTTTTGAAGGTTTCACAAAATTCAATTTGCGGTCTTTTGAGAATATGCCTTTTGAGAGCATACATTTTTGAAGGATATTGTTATAGCAAGACAAGAATAGCGTAAAGTTTTATAAAGAGATGTTACAAGGTTATTTAAAAGGGTTTTAAAATATTTTGTTCGTGTGAAACTATTAGTATTACGAATTCAAACGTTTTAATGACTATTACTCCAAAGCCACTTATTACAGTTCAAAATTAAGTTTCGAGATGAATTTGGTGGGATGTTTTCGAAACTTTATGATAATTACAAACAAAATTACTAATATTCCCTTTTTTTATAGATAAGCTAAATTGCTTGTGACAGGAGTGAGTTCGGTTAAAATCTAAGCTTCACTCCACTACCAGACTCCTAACAACGACCCATAGACGGCGTGCGTTTTAGTCGGTACAAGTCCGACATAACCTCCCTCCCCCTCCCCCCGGCTTCGGCAGGTAATATCCTGGGGGGTTTCTTCGCACAGTGAAAAAAAATAAGCAGGTACACCTACTAATAGACAGACGAGGCTGTGGTGCAGACTTCTCAGAGGTGGATTTGAGAGAGACGGCAATTGCCCAGAAAAAGAGCATTATCTATATTTGAAAAACGATAAGTAATAAGCAGACCCTGGGCTGTGGAACCGTGCCGAAAATGACGAATACAAAAGCTGAATAACGTTGAGAAATTAAAGATATAATCTGTACACTCCACAGATTCAGACGCTAAGATTTTCCTTCCTCCAAAATTCCAATGTTTCTAATGTTTTCCGTGGAGGAATCAGCTTGATAGCCTGTGACGTAAATGCGATTTGTCGAGATGGGAATGCGGGAAACGAACCGTGGGTAGTTAGACTAACTCCTGAGACCTGATATTATTGTGCACGTGAGGGTTAAGAACGAATGATACTGAGCTGTGGGAAGGCCTTTTGAGGAGAAATATAGATGTGAGATTGCTATTGTTGGGTTTGTGGAAAGTTTAATTTATTTAATGAAAATAAGGGTTAACATGTTAGACAAATATTTGTGCAAGATGAGGGAATGTGAACGACGCAACTGTTTTAGTTTTTTTTTAATTATTTTCTAGTACATGTTTACATATCGCCATTTAGACTTAAATAGCTTGTAAATAATTTTTCTACGGAACAGATAAATACAAATTATTATTTATTTTATTTATTCATTTATTACTTTTAGTAAGGCTTACAGAATAATTACAGAATAATATATGTATATCAGTATCAGAATAAACGGGATATTTACCATGTTTCATTATTTTGAGTTTCCGATATATTTCTTGTATCTGTCAAAACTATTTTCACTCCTTTTAAAAAGCTGTCGCAATGCCTGCGCTCACCCAAAGCTGGCTCCCCACTGGACAGACCGGGAGTGTACAAGATTGACTGTAGCTGTGGCAGTTCTTATATAGGACAAACAAAAAGAACTGTTACATGCCGAATCAAGGAGCACATCAGGGCAGTCAAAAACAATGAACCGCATAAATCTGCAATCGCTCAACATTTATTGGAGTCCGGTACGAACCACTGGATCGAGCTACATAACCCTCAGATGCTCTCGACAGAACGCCACTATATACCAAGAATGGTTAGGGAAGCAATAGAAATAAAAAAGTATAAAAATTTCAATCGTGAGGATGGGTTTCAACTGCCGAACGTCTGGCATCCAGTGGTCCATCTTTGCAAAAACAACTGGGAACAAGCTAAAACAAAATCGCGAGTGGATACAGTGAGCATCGTATGTCGTGAACGTGATCGAGATCGGGTTCGAGTTTGTGGTGAGAGTGAAACCAATAGTAGTGCAGATACGCGTAGTAAAAGAACTTGAAAGAGGGTAGATCGATATAATTACTCCTAGGAAAAAACTTTTTCTTTGTTCACCGCCACTACTCCAGTTCCTCCGTGATCATGGTGCTTGCAACAGCGCCGAAATATCGGAAACTCAAAATAATGAAACATGGTAAATATCCCGTTTATTCTGATACTGATGTCAGTGACCATGATAGTTTAAATACC
This sequence comes from Eilema griseolum, assembly GCA_963662185.1. Taxonomy (NCBI): domain Eukaryota; kingdom Metazoa; phylum Arthropoda; class Insecta; order Lepidoptera; family Erebidae; genus Eilema; species Eilema griseolum. The sequence continues at coordinate 9,661,113 of OY759239.1, read as the reverse complement.
TATAATATATGTATAGTTAGATATTATTATGTGTATGTATATTTTATTTATTTATTTATGTATATATGTACGTATTAATTTTATTTTTACCTAGTTACCTTTCATAATGCACTTACCTTGTTATTCTCTGCTCCACCTATGAAGTTGACTGGTAGAGAATGCCTGTGGCATTAAGTCCGCTTGTGTACATGTGTGCATGAAGTTTAAATAAATAAATAAATTGTTATTATTTATTTATTTATTATTATTATTTATATAATATAATGTAAAGATTACACTATGTTAGACATTTTGCTACTTACAAGCCTACGCATATAAATATTTATTTATTACGTTTACTTGTACAATAATATAGATAAACAAAATAATATATTGCAACAATGGGAAAGAATATAAAAGAAGAAGATACAAAAGCACAAGAATAGTCTGCAGTAAGCGTCACTACACTGACTGAGTTCTTTTAGATTTGAATATAGATTTTCGTTTCTTCTTCAAAGTACTCTTTTATCCTATTTCTCCTTCTCTCTCTATTCCAATGTCCAATACGTGTGTGAGTAGTTCAGTTGGTGATTACTAAAATTTCATTAAATAGATATTTAAACATTATATCCCGCCAGAGCTGAATTTGGACCACCCCATCTATTTCCATGCTGTGTCGTACAAGGCGACTAAGGGATAGGGCTGTTTAACATCATAGAGATATATACAGCCTAGACTCAGCCTCAGATGCAAGCCTCGAGTCAACAATAGTGCCTGGAATACGGCAATAAGCTCACCCCCTATTATGTGGGACCGAATACAATTATTGGTGAAATGTGGGTGTTAATCCACCTCTGCCTAACCCTCCAGGGATAAAGGCGTGATTTATATGTATGTATGTTAAACAATATAAGTACTAACCTACACGTTACACATTACATATAGAAACACACATATATTTAACGTAGGTACTTACGCTGAACGCGTACACAACTCGTCACAGTCAAAAGCTCTTCATGCCACACAGGTTATCAATTCAAGCTAGTACTCGTGTGATCAATGGCATAATGTGATCATATTAATACACCACAATGGTGCACAAAGCTTATCACATAAATTCCGTACGTCAGCTAATGGCCAATTAACCTAATTAGGGAATATGCGAGAGGAGCCACAAAGACGGCGAGTGGAGTCACAAAGACGTTGACGTCAAAGTATATAATTAAGTTAGGATCGTCTGGAGCAAATATGTGTATTAAGACTTTTTTTTGCAATTAATTGTTGTCTGGAAGGAATCTGCGAGAATTACTACATACCCTACTAAGTTATACTAATAGGAATAGACTGAACTATTTATGTATATGAATGTTTTTTATATGTAATGTGTATTATTTGGTTTAATACTTATAAAATATAATAACCTCATGTTAGGGGGCGTGAAAAAGCATATGATGAGGCCGTCAAGCTGAGTGTCATCATTGTCACACGGTATGTGTAAGTAATGGTAACCCTCTTTTCTGAGACTTTGCTGAGTAAGGGTAGCCAGAGCTCACTGTAGAGTTTTTGTGCTGTAAGTAGGAAGACCAAAGGCTTGTCCTGATTTTGTGTTCTGCACTGGGGGCACATAAAATCTCTGTTCTTACAGGACGGCAGCACGGATGTGACTCCACTGGTGTTACACATGTTCATAAGTCACGGTAACCACTTTCCATCAGGTGGGCCGTGAGCTTGTCTGCCACCTAAGTTGTATAAAAACATGTATTTAATGAAATTTTAATGCAATCACCAACTGAGCTACCCTCGTTTGGGACATTGGAATAGAGAGAGAAGGAGAAAAGAGGAGAAACGAATACTTAGAAGAAAAAATAAAATAAGGAACTCAGGTTCAAGAACTGTCGTGGGAGTAAGCTGTTTACGATTTAAATTGATATAAGGATTTGTGTGTATCTGTTAAGTAGAATAATTTATTTGTAAGCTATTTCAGTCTAAATGGCGATATATACAGATAATAAACATTGTTGACAAAAATAACCTTTTATTTCTAATCTATTTACACTGTTGATTGATGAATGATTGGTGGAATTTGTTATGGTGGAATTGGTGGAATTGGCATATTGAGAACACATTTGTAATTTTCCACAGTATTTTAATTGTCATTGTAAACCTTTGAGGTCGCCGTAAGTCGAAACCGTTATATCTAATATAATAATACTGTGGAAAAAGTACAAGTGCGTTCTCAATACATACATATAATCATTCTTTTATCACTGGAGGATTAGGCAGAGGTGAATTAACATCCACATTTCACCAATCATTAAACTCAGTCCCACGTAATAGTGGGTAGGTATTGCCGTCTTCCGGGCACTATTGTAGACTCATGCCATGTATTTAAGGATGAGGATGAGTGTTCTCAATATGGGTTTTATTACCAAAACGAAATAACATTTCAAGGGAGGTAGGACACGACGCTATTGCCGAAAAATTGAGCAGTCCGACTCGGGAAGTACGCCCTACAGAATACCGCGGCCATTATAACATTGTGTTGTGTTCCCGACGGTGAGTAGGGTAGCCAGAGCTCACTAGAGAGTATTTCCGCTATGAGTGGGCAGACCAAAAGTTTGTCCTGCTTTGTTTTATACACTGACGGCACAGAAACTCTGTGCTTACTGAGTTGGCAGCGCGAGTGTGACTTTCTTGGTTTTGCATAGACCACGGTAACCACCTGTCTGCCACCTACGTGGTATAAAAAAACATTTAACTAACATACAGATGTTATTTTTAAACTTTCGCGGTGTGAATTCATAATTACACTAGGTATCGGGACTTCTTTTTGTATTCGCGGGAGAATTCGAATCGGCAGTAGCAGAACATCTTGAGTCGGGTACCAATCACTGGATTGAGCTTCATCAACCCAAAGTCCTCTCCACTGATCGCCACTACTATTCACGGATTGTGCGTGAAGCCATTGAAATCAAAAAATATAAAAATTTCAATAGGGAAGATGGATTCAAGCTATCCGGAACGTGGAATCCAGTGATTAAGATACTAAAGCCAAAAAACACAGTGCCGTTAAAAATTGACATAGTGAGTGTGGTGTGACGCCAGCCTAACCGTTCATAATAAGTGTAATGGTGTAAATGTTCCCCGCATACATCTCGACGCTCGAAGACTATTCTAGTCGTGACCACGGGTGCTGCAACGCATCCGAAACGTCGACAGAAATAGTAAGTTCCAAGATATAATTCACGAGAAGTCCCGATACCTAGTATAATTATAACATACAGATTTTATTGATTACCTAGTTACCCTTCATAATGCACCTACCTTGTTATTCTCTGCACCACCTATAGGGTCGACTGGTAGAGAATGCCGGTGGCATTAAGTCCGTAGTGTGGACATGCACTAAATGCCATATTAATGTTTAAATAAATAAATAAATGAATTACAAGCAAATTTTTATCACCCCATTGAATAGTAGTAATTATACCCATATCCCGGTAATCTAGGATAAACATTCTCAAAAGAGCGTAATGCACCCTTCCACTTACGCCGCGCCCCGCTCCAACGCCCTTACTCCCTTACTCCACTGACATAATTACACCCTATCCCGGCACTTTCTCATCACTACGCCCAGCAATCTCAATGATTCGTCCCATCAACTATGTCAAAACACCTGCAGCCCTCATTCGAGCCGTTTTTCAAAGGCTCATGTGGTAGGTACAGTCAGCGTCAGAAGGACCTTGACAACATAGTTAAAAATGGGTATTGTGAGCAAATAGAATCTGTTTTATTAATTTTAATTATATTATTGACCGAACTAAAGGACCATTAAGAACCCACTCATAGCATAATTTAGCTTAGTTGGAGGGGTTAGAAGGAATATTAGTACTTACGGTTGGTAATACATAACATAAACTTACGCCTATATCCCCAAAGGGGTAGGCAGAACTGCTAGCACCCACATTTCGCCAGTTCATGTTTAGGTCCCAATGTAATAGGTGGCGAGACTATTGCCATTAACCGTGCACTTATAAATACACACATAACTTCGAAAAGCATCGAAAAGTCATTGGTATGTGCCATGGTGAAATCTGGGATCGAAACCGAGACCACGTCTCTGCAGTCCATTACCCGTACCACTAGGCTACTGCGGTTTTCCATTGTACCTAACATGTTTAGTATGTGTAATGGTGACCCCCTTTTCTGAAATTTTGCCTTTAGCTTACCATCAGGCGAAGTGAAATCAAATTGGCGTGCCCTGTATTAAAAAAACCCTAATATTAGAGCAATCAGTCAACAGGAAGAGGGACAACCAAGGCATTAAGAACATTTTGAGTACTTTGTTCGTCAAGTCAAGATAAATCTGAGGCTGACTGTACACGCTGTCATTATTGCGATGTCACTCACCTGTGTTGCGTGAAAGTATTTTTGTGTTAAACATGGGTTTCTAAACTTTCAGAGCGATGACGTACGTGTGGTATTTTGTACTGGTTTTGGGAATAAACTTGTTTGGATGATACTGTCGGAATTTTACGCGAATAACACTCATTGAAATAAAACCACTTTTAAACCGACTTCAAAAAAGGATGTTCTTAATTCGATCGGTATATTTTCAACGGATTCTATAGCGATAAATTTGATATTATTTATGAACGTGATTGAGTAACAAACATACAAACGTACAAATGTCCAAATGTCCAAACGTCCAAACGTCCAAACGTCCAAACATCCAAACATCCAAACGTCCAAACGTCCAAATGTCCAAATGTCCAAACGTCCAAACGTCCAAGCGTCCAAGCGTCCAAGCGTCCAAACGTCCAAGCGTCCAAACGTCCAACGGTACAAATCGTACAAAGCTCTAAAAGTCCAAACGTCCAAGCGCTCAAACGTCCAAACATTTTTACAAGTTTTCATACTTTTGACATTAGTAAGATATGCTAATTTTAGTGAAACAGAAGCAGTGGGTGAAACTGTCATAATGAGGTCTTGAGATCGAATCTTTACGTTCTATAGTTTTTACGAAATTCACAGTAGCAGTGTGAAATCAAACAAAAGTAGAAAAACATAACATAAACTCACGCCTATATTCCCCGAAGGGTTAGGCAGAGATGCTAGCACCCATATTTCGCCAGTTTATGTTTTAGGTCCCAATGTAATAGGTGGCGAGCCTATTGCCAGTAACCGGGCACTTATAAACCTGCGATAAATACACACATAACTTCGAAAAGCATCGAAAAGTCATTGATTTGTGCCATGATAAAACCTGGGATCGAACCCGAGACCTCGTCTTAGCAGTCCATTACCCATCATACCACTAGGCTACCATAGGCTAAAGTAGAAAAAACCTATAAAATACTTTTATTCTGCGGAAACGTGAGTTAAACATTCTTCTTACCTACATTACCTATGTCTCTCTTGATTGCATATATTTCGTGTCTACTCTATCTGTACGCAAAAAATCTTCACGGCCTCTATGGCGAAGCGGTAAAACGTTCGCCTGCTACGCAAGAGGCGCGGGTTCGATTCCCGCGCAGTGCAAATATTTGTTTGCCTGAATATGTATATTTGCATTGGTTTGAGTGTTTCTATATATGACTAACTTTTGCCCGCGGCTCCGCCGGCGTGGATGTCGGTTCCCAGGGTGGACAACCCTTATCACTAAGGGGTATGAAAAATATATGTTGGCCGATTCTCAGACCTACTCAATATGCTCACAAAATTTCATGAGAATCGGTCAAGCCGTTTCGGAGGAGTACGGGAACGAACATTGTGACACGAGAATTTTATATGTAAGATAAAAGAAAATTATCTAAGTATATTTATCCGCGTTCTAGATTCCATAACACAAGCTAGTTAAGCTATGCTTACCATTGGTCTAGATAGCGTTGTGTGGAATATTAAAAAAAAAACATCTAAACCTTTTTTATACAGTTTCATTTTTTAAACTCCAACGCTAACATCGCTTTTTTCCGGTATCACGCGTCGTACATCAACCGTGAACGATTTCACCCATCAGACGTTTAAGGTACCTGCATGCCGCCCTATATTGAGTCATATTTCATGGGCGCAAGATGCATGGGGCCATCATGGGGTGATTCTGGGGAAATTTGTGTCGAGTTTGAGTTTCAATATTGAACATTTTAATAGTCTGAGAGTTTAAGTTGCAAGTTGATATGAACCTTTTATGTTAAAGATATGCTTTCTGTGTATACGATGATTGTAAACTCTCAATTGGAGATATTAATAAAAATATTTCATTTTTTATTTACTTATTGTATACTTTATTGTACGCCAATTACAATATTTATGTTACAGAAATTGAGAAAAAAAGAGCAGTACAAAGAGCGGCCTTATCGCTTTACGCAATAACTTCCAGGTAACTAATATTTTATATTTGGGTTATGTTTATTTAATATAATTTTATTATTTATCACGTCCAACATTCATAAATTAGATACAATAAAACTAAAATAACTATTATACAACTTATAGCTTGAATTAATGTGTTATGTTAAATTTATGATTATAAATCTGAAAGTCGTGACCATAATTACAAAAATATATTTGGAATTGTGGTCGCGATGATTGCAAAAACTACTGAACAGATTTTGATGCAATTATTTATTAAGATATTGGTCAAAGTTATAAACCGTCAAATATTTAATTATAATTGGGTATTTGACTGACTAGTCAAATTAGTAAAGAAAAGTAGTAAAGTAAAAAAATATTTTGACTATAGGAATATACCCAATTGGTAACCGTATATATTATTATGAACGTAACTTGTGATAACCGACAACCGTGTCTGTGTAGTCTGCGTGGTGACGGAAAAAGAATACAAGTATCACCACCCCATCTTATCCCAAGGGTATCATAAGAGGCAACTAACGGAAAAATACGCAGACGATATCACTGCGAGAGAAGGAAAACTTGAAATAAAACCCTGCACCAACCCGTCTGGCTAGCGTGGAAACAGTAGGCTAAAGCCTCCCAACATTGGGAGAGGTCTATGTCCAGCAGTAGATCTTGATAGGGTAATTGATTGAGTGATTGAGTTGGCAGACAAGCACACGGTCACCTTATGGAAGCAGCGTTGTGATAGCCTTGATCGAAATTGTATTTGGTCAATTTTCAGTGACGTCACCCAGTTCGACAAATGGCAATCTGCTCGTCGCTGTAAGCTTAAGAGAATTGCACAGCAGTACTGGACTGCTGTGCAACACAGGCATCAGCAAGTCTTCAAAATATTTCAATTAGTCTCACCCTCCTCTTTCCTACACAGGACAACACGTGCAGGTCTTAGATGTCACCCGCACATGGTGCAGAACATCCGATCAAGAACCAAGCGGTTCGGTGACTTCTTTCCTTCGTCGCACCATTAAGGCCTGAAATTCACGTGTTTCCTTCTTCCTACAGTCCCGGGTCCTTTAAGCGGGGCGTGAAAAAGCATATGATGAGGCCGTCAAGCTGAGTATCACCATTGTCACATGGTATGTGTAAGTAACGGTGACCCTCTTTTCTGAGACTTTGTCTTCAGCTTACCATCAGGCAAGGCGAAGTCTAATTGACGTGTTCTATATACAGAGTGTATTTTTGAAACGGGGCAGTAAGGGCAAGTACCTTAACCATTGCAGTTACAGCAAAACGTTCTTAGAAGACCTTCCCTAACTTTTTGACATATTTTGAACTGCATTCACAGATTTTGTAAAAAACTTACAGTTGGCAAAAAAAATGCAAAAAGTCCAATAATTTTTTTTTTATGCCTATCGATTCTATTTCATGTGGGGATCAAAAAACTCTATGAGACCATTTTAGCTTTCAGTACTAGGAAAGACAGAAATCGCCAAAAACGTTTCCCATACATTTCGGCAACAGAAACAAATTTCTACGATGGTCTAACTTTTTGTTATGGCCAGGAAGTGGGTAGAATTGACTGTAAAGTAAATAAAAAGAATTTTTACCCTCAAATTTCGAATTTGATTCGAAAATCTGTGTGTTATATTTAGTTTCAGCTGAGAAACTTCGTATGAGTTATTAATTAAGGATTTTCGCTAAAATGTCTTCTAATCGTGAAAAAATTGACTTATTAGAAGCGTATTTTGTCAATAATCGAAATGCGGGAGCTGCATTAGTGTGGTACCGCAATAAGTATCCGTTGCGGCATGTGCCAACAAGAAAGGTTATTACAAATCTTTTGAAAAACCTGGAATTGCAGGGTTCTTTCAAAACATGGACACGGAGATTGCGGTTCTGACTTATGTCGAAGCATATCCAGAGCTAGTCCAGGCAAGTTGCCCTTGAAGTAGGTGTATCCCACTCCCTTGTGTTGTGATAAAGATATGGAAGAAATACGGCTACCAGTGCTATCGATATGGGCGCATAGTTCAAGTGTTACATCCGGGTGATGATGTTCGAAGGCTTACTTTTTGCAGATGGCTAAGAGAAAAAATAAGCAGAGATCATGAATTTTTAAATTACATACTGTGGTCAGACGAAACGAATTTTTCCAATAACGGTATGTACAACAGAAAAAATCACCACTATTGGTCCAAAGAAAATCCACTAAGAGTTACGGCAAGTCATAATCAGGTTCGCTTCTCATTCAACTGTTGGTGTGGTATAATGTCCAATCGAGTCATAATGGTGGAATTTTATGAAGGGAAACTGAATTCTGCCATGTATAATGAAGTCATTTTACACCATCTTGAAAACGAGATGGACGAATGGCCCCTGTCGGAATTGCGAAAAGTTCATTTTCAACAAAATGGTGCTCCGCCACATAACAGTCACCTTTCACGTTCCAATTTGAGCCGCCTATTCGGTACACAGTGGATAGGTACACATGGTCCAACACAGTGGCCACCTCGTAGCCCCGATCTAACACCACTTGATTTTTTTTTATGGGGCTTCGTGAAATACGAGGTGTATAAGACGACGTACGCCAGTGTTCAAGAGCTCAAGGATGCATTAATGACCATTTTACGTAATATTCATCCCAGAACATTATTAGCCGCCATTCGTTGAGTGCAAAAAAGGATAGACTATGTATTCGTGAAAATGGAAATCATTTTGAGCAATTTATTTCATAAACCAATTTCTTAAATGTTTAAATGATTTTTTTTATTTAAAAAAGTTCAAAATTTTACCTGACCTATGAGTTTCGAGTTGATTTATCATATTTCCGTACGAAATGTATGGGAAACGTTTTTGGCGATTTCTGTCTTTTCTAGTACTGAAAGCTAAAATGGTCCCATAGAGTTTTTTGATCCTCACATGAAACAGAATCGATTGGCATAAAAAAAAATTTTGAACTTTTTGCATTTTTTTTTGCTAACTGTAAGTTTTTTACAAAATCTGTGAATGCAGTTCAAAATGTTCCAAAAAGTTACGGAAGGTCTTTTAAGAACGTTTTGCTGTAACTGCAACGGTTAAGGTACTTGCCCTTACTGCCCCGTTTCAAAAATACACCCTGTATATAAATAAAATAAAATATTTTCACAGCATTTTGAAGGATTGCATTTTTGTTTTATTGTAACAACAAAAATGCAATCCTTCAATAACCATCCGATATTTTTAAAATATGATATTATTGTGTAAATCTTAAGTAGATTGCACACATTTGCACGGCTTCCCTCGATCCATCTTGCCGGTATTACCCATCATCTATCTCGGCACCCTCAACCCCATGCATACGAGTACATCGTCTGTGAACAATACATCAATGTTCCAGACAATTATTGGTACGATCAGTTTCTTACGTGTGTCTTGTAAATAAACAAAATGTGCTACCTTAGAGATCTAGTTTAGAATCAATGAATCAATTTCATTCATTCAGTTTAGGCACATAAAGAGCACATATGAACGTCAAAATTTAACAATTATGTCAAATAAAAAAAATTTAAAATAAATCATTGGAAAATGATTCTTTCGCTGGTCCAGTAGGTTAGTTCTACTGAGAAGATACCAGCAAAAAACTCAGAGAACTATATTAGGACTATATTATGTTTCTTTTTTAAATTTGCTTTAGTTTACAATATTTATTCTGTGCGAGCAAGCAAGAGACTTATGTTGACCACGCATTTACATCATCAAGATACTCATCTACTTTATAGTAACCCTTATTCCATGAAGCTTTTTTCACTTCTATTTTAAATTTATTTCGTGGATGATAATGAAATTCTGAGGAATTTTTACTTATCTCTTATAGGATCACTTGGTTGTGCGTCTGTTTGTCTATTCGGCTATCTGTTCATCTATATGTCCGTCTTTTTGTTCGTATGTATATCTGTCAAGATCTTTTTCGTACGAACACGTGGAGGGTATTACTAAGTTATCTTGCGGCTGTGAAACTTATAAATCAATGCAATCAAAAGGATATCAAATCCTATAGGGCTATTCTCGTTGATAATCGAATCACTTTTAACCAAGTGGCTGCCTACATCACAAAATAAATGATATTAAAAACTTATTTCCATCAATTCATTTTAGCCCATCGCATGAACGGGAGGCAGTAATAAGTTAAAATTAATAATAAATTAACGATTGACCAAACATACATACGGTACCATCGGATATACACTACTGTACGGAACATACACCGGATATTATACACGGCTGTGAATCTCCAAAGGGGTAGGCAGTGATTGCCAAACTCGTATAAATAGCTAATTCTAAAAAGAAACTGTGACCAAATACGACCACCACCCCTCCCTGTCTCCGTAAGTAACCAAACATCGGAACGCATTACTTTATTAGGTGCGCAAACGTCGGTACATCCGTCAAAGTCGTTGCAACAGGGAGCGTTACAACCCATTTTACCGCAATTTGCAGTTGTCCCCCTCTGGGTACGGCGTTAAACACAAGAGACAGCGATTTTTGCACAGGCTGTCATCAGAATTGAATTTGGTAAAAAAATATGATAAGGATAATGATATAAATACGGCATTCTGTAGCAGCGCTCCCATTCATAACATGTAAAAAAAAAAATATATGAAATAAAATAAACAATGTTAAATATTGTTGATTGATCGCGCTTGGTGGACCTGGTTACACATATTGAATAAGACACTTGTGCTTTTCCACTATATTTTATTTTTCACGGAATAAGACCTATTCCAAATAAACAATATTAAAGGAATACAAATAGTTAGACAATTCAATTTTATTAGGATGTTAAACATTAAAATTAATAGAAGATGGTTGAAATATCACTTATTTATTATGAGCACCGTAATCAACATCTGTACTCTTATTATGTCTGTACATTGGACCATTGCGGGTATCACCTAGTTAACATTAAAGTTAGATATGCTTTTTCACTCTAGGACTCGTTTACTCACACGGCTATCGGTTCTTCGACAAACGTGGCCAGCCCACTGCCACTTCAACTTGCTTATTCTTTAACCTATGTCGGTAACTTTAGTTCTCTGTTGGATAACCTCGACCGATGTCGTAGAGAGTGGAGACCGCAAGAAGGTAAACGAAAGGTAGGACGCCCCCTAGCCAGATGGACGGAAGACCTGGAAAAGGTGGTTGGGACAGGCTGGATGCGAAAGGCGGAAGATCGGAGAAAATGGCGAACATTGGGAGAGGCCTATGTCCAGCAGTGGACAGCGGGGGGCTAATTGATTTATTGATGCCTTTTTCAGAAGATCAAAAATGTGAAGTAAATTTTTGCAGTGCAATTTTAGATAACGTAGCATGATATAAAGTCTAAATAGTTTCTTGAAACTATTTCTCGTAATTACCCTCTCATCTCTTACAACTTGCACCTATATGCAGCAGGGCTCTCCCCAGAGCCTCGAACCGCAACTCAGTGCAGCGGCGTCGGCGATTTGTCTCTACCCTTAGACGATTAAGAAATTGTCCTGAGGTCTTACCCAGTAGACATGCATTAGAAGAATTAGATTGATGGTACAGTTTATTCGGTACGAGTAGAACGTGGTTTGCGTAGCTACACAGAGGTAGGTATACTCTGATACCAGAAGGAATTAAGTGATTTGATCAATTGGGCTATTCGTTTGCACTAATTTGAAATCATTGAGTAACTAGTTTACAGAATATGACATTTATAAGTATTTTAATTATGTCATTTTATTCTTATTTTTTATACCACTTAGGTGACAAACAAGCACATAGCCCACTTGATGGAAAGTGGTTACCGCGGCCTATGGACATGTGTAACACCAGAAGAGCCACATTCGCGCTGCCGACCCTGTAAGCTCAGAGTTTCTGTGCCGTCAGTGTTGAAGACAAAGCAGGACAAGCCTTTAGTCTTCCCACTGACAGCACGAATTCTCCAGTGAGCTCTGGCTACCCTACTCACCGCTGGGAACACAACAAAGTTATTATGGCCGCGGTCTATAAAATTATTAATGGCGAGACGCCAAAGACAAGTTTTTCAATAAATTCTACCAGAGCCACGTCAGCCGTCACGTAATTCGTTGCCGTGTGTCCACCTTCACAGTCTTCAGGTGGTCGATCAGGACGTGTAGTTGAATTTAAGGGGGCATTTAATTATGTCGTGTTAATGATATTCATTGTGACAGTTATTTTTTTGACAGTCAATGAAGAGTCTGTATTTTAAAAGGATAAGATTCTCTGTCATTGATAAAACTGACAAAGAACTACAAATCTATTCTGTGACTATAGCTGTTACTGTCGTACTTTATTGACGGCGCCCGCCAATACCAGTCGCTAGTTGTACCATAAAATCGATAAAATGGTGAATGGTGAATGTTCTGATGAGCTCTTCCAATTAGTTCCACCCTCCCCTTTCCTACACAGGACAACACGCGCAGGGTTTAGATGTCACCCGTACACTGTGCAGAATATCCGATCAAGAACCAAGCGGTTCGGTGACTCTTGCCTTTATCGCACCATTAAGGCCTGGAATTAATTTCGTGTTTCCTTTTTCCTACAGTCCCGGGTCCTTGAAGCGAGGCGTGAAAAAGCATACGATAAGGCCGTCAAGCTGATTGTCACCTTTTTAACATGGTACATGTAAGTAATGGTGACTCTCTTTTCTGAAACTTTGCCTTAAGCTTGCCATCGGGCGAAGCTAAGTCTAATTGACGTATCCTGTGTGCTTAGAGAAATTAATGGACTTCAAATAAAAAAGAGAGCTATACAACACGTATTTTTTTAACTACTAAATTCGTATAGTAGGGCAAGAAATATTTACCGGGAAGAAAATATAACCGGTAAAATGTTATAAATATAAATTAAATAAAATGAAAAAGATATACAGAATTTACTTTCTGTATATCTTTTTCATTTTATTTATATATACTTTTCTCCTTACAATATAAATAGATAAGTAACTAACTAAATCGAGTTATTCAGCAACTAAGGCAAAGTACTTTTAATGAAAATAATACTGTGATAGTCTGGCGTAAGTAATTTAAAACCAATTAAGGTACGATCCCAAGAAGCTAGACTTAATGAGCGGCTTGCCTGTAGCGAAGCTCTATTCGTCTACAAATAAATAGTTTTCATTAAACTCTGACTTCTATCAAAATCCCATTGGATATGGTTTTTCTATAAGGACACGTCAAATTGGACTTCGCCTTGTCCGATAGTAAGCTGAAGGCAAACTCTGAAAAGAGGGTCACCATTAATTACATATACTATGTGACAATTTTAACACTCAGATTGACGGCCTCATCATATGCTTTTTTACGCCCCGCTTAAAGGACGACTTAAAGTCCGGGAATAAATTTACAAAGTTATTGAATCACCACCACACAAATCAATCAATTTCTTAGTAACTCACAAAATACTTCAGAAAATGCATATTTTGAAAAAATATGTCTAAATAAGGGTAGGAAATAGCGTCCAGTTGTTATATCGAAACAAACAACTAGCCCATTGCTGTCCAGAGAGAGTAGATGATGGGCAATACTTGCAAGATGGATCGAGGGAAGCCGTGCAAATGTGTGCAATCTAAACACAGAAACTCCCCTGGTGTTGCACACATTCATAGACCACGTAAGCACTTTCTATCGAGTGGGCCATGTGCTTATCTGTCGCCTAATTTGTATTTAAAAAAAGGATTCTTAAATTCGTGGATCACATACACACATGGTGGGAACCAGGAAAGCTAGAAATTATATCAAAAACACCGAGCATATCATTTCACAATTTCCAGGCTTGTTACCTAAATGTATGTGTTAAGACAATAGTTCAATAATCAATAAGCTCAATGATAAACTTAATAAAGGAAGAAGTATAACTGCCTTGGAATCTACGATAATCTCAAGTAAGTTTTTTATTTTTTTATACCACTAAGTTGGCAGACAAGCACACGGCCCACCTGATGGGAGGCGGTTACCGTGGCCTATGGACGTATGCAACACCAGGGGTGTCACACTCGTGCTGCCGACCATGAAGAAACCTTCTGATGCCCCTCTTGAAGAACCCCATATTGTAGGCGCTTGGGAAAACCGCAGCAGGGAGGTCATTCCACAGCTTGAGTGTGCGTGGGATGAAGTTTCTTTCATACCGCACAGTGCGCACCGGCTCAGGTCGCAATGTGTGGGGATGAATTCCCTGCCTATGGCGAGAGGTGCGATGATAGAATGTAGCTACGGGCATCATGTCAAACAATTCATCTGAGCACAAACCATTGTATAGGCGGTAGAACACACAGTGAGGCAAAATCCCTCCTAAGGCTAAGAGGTTCCACTCTACCTGCGAGTATGGGATTGTCAACCAGCCTCAATGCCCGTCTTTGCAACGAGTCGAAGGGGTCAAGCTGGTATGCAGGTGCTCCAGCAAAAAGGTGACAGCAGTACTCCATGTGAGGCCGGACCTGTGCTTTATAAAGAAGGAGTTGCTGCCCCGCAGTGAAGTACTGCTTCGCCCTGTTGAGCACTCCGAGTTTTCTTGATGCCAACTTAACCTTGTCCTGCAAATGACTTCGGTATTGGACGTCGCTGGAGATATCGACACCAAGGATCCCGACACTCGAGGAGATGGTAAGCGGTGTGCCCAGGAATTGCGGCGCCACAACGAATGGGGTTTTCTTAGCGGTGAATACACATACTTGTGTCTTAGTGGGGTTGAATTGGACTAGGTTTAGTCGTCCCCAATCGGATACTCCAGAGAGAGTAGTCTCGATTTTAGACACAAGTTGTTCGCGACTCTTCTCCACCTCGGACTGAGGGATATTTGCACGGCCCGTGTAACACGTGTCCCCGGTACTGTCGTCCGCATAACAATGAATAGAGCCATCAGACAGCATGTCATTGATATGCAGCAGAAACAGCGTCGGAGACAACACGGAGCCTTGTGGGACACCAGCGTTTATGTTCATGCGGTCCGAGCAGCTGCCGTCGACGACGGCTTGGATGCTTCTGTTGGACAAAAAGCTGGCGATCCATTCGCAAAGTCCCTCGGGGAGTCTATAGTACGGCAACTTCGCAAGAAGACCTTTGTGCCAGACCCGATCGAAGGCCTTCGCTATATCGAGGCTGACCGCTAGTGCCTCACCCCGACTCTCGATGGCGCGCGACCACCGGTTTGTGAGATACACAAGAAGGTCACCGGTTGAGCGACGGTGGCGAAAGCCGTACTGTCGGTCGCTCAGTAGATCGTTTCCTTCAAGGTATCTCAGGAGCTGTGTATTAATGACACGCTCCATAACCTTCGAGAGTAGGGAGGTTATAGCGATAGGCCTGTAATTGGTCGGATCTGTCTTGTCACCTTTCTTAGGTACAGGGTGCACGAATGCGGTCTTCCACGAGGCTGGGACCTGCCGCGCGGAGTATGAGAGTGCGAAAAGGCGTGTAAGTACAGGGCACAGCTCGGGGGCACAGTGCTTAAGCACCATCGCCGGTATACCGTCCGGCCCACTCGACTTCCAAACATCTAGGGACTTAAGCTCGCGCCGGACCACCCGTTGCGTGATTTTAACTTCGGTCATGGAAGCACCACAGCTGGGGATGATGGGTGGTTCGGCGTTCCCGTCGTTCATAGTCGAGTTTGACGCAAAGAGATTACCCTAAAGATCGGCCTTCTCCTTAGCGCCATGGGCCAGACTACCGTCGGATTTTTGCAGCGGCGGAAGGCAAGACTGGCAGAAGTTTCCCTCGGCAGCTTTGGCGAGCGACCAAAATGCGCGACTGCCAGATGGGTAGCGCGCAAGCCGTTCGCCAATTCTGCCGATGAACTCAAACTTTGCCCTAGACGTTGCCTTTTTACTGGACCTCGAAGCAGCATTCAACTTCCGCTTCACTTCAGCGATGTTCGGATCCTTATTGGCAAGAGCCGTGGTCCAAGCCTTGTATGCAGATTGCTTGCGGTCTCTAGCTTCCCTGCAAGGCCTATTAAACCACGGGTGTTTGTCCGCTCCTGTCGCGACCCAGCGGTTAGGGATGTAGCATTCCATACCCACTAGAATCGCGTCAGCGACTGCTGTTGCACAGGAGCTTGGATCATCAGAAGTGAAGCAAAGCTGCCTCCACGGGTACGATGCGAAGAATTCTCGCAGTCCGTCCCAGTCTGCCGACTTGTAGTGCCACACGTGTCGCCACTGAGGTGACCGCGGTGGTTCAGGCCGCGCGAGTGTCACTTGCGCCCGGACGAGGCTGTGGTCCGAATTACCAAGAAGTGCTTCCACCCTTATGGAATATTCATCCGGGCGCGTAGTCAGCAGAAGGTCCAGTATAGAGCTTCTGTGGGTCTCAATTTCTGGTGTTCTAGAGATAGAATGTACCAGTTGAGAGAGCCCATAGGTCAGGGCAAAGTCGTGAGCAGCCCTTCCCGCGAAATCAGTCCTGGGAGACCCCAGCCACTCCACGTGGTGAGCGTTGAAGTCCCCCAAGAATACTAAATCCGCAGTGGGGTACTGCTCAATTACGCTGTCCGCCGACCGTTGCAGATGCTGAAACAGTTGAGCCGTGCCCAGGTCACCGCTATGAGACCTGTATAGGCACGCATAGATACGGGTGTGGCCACCGTGATCTATACGTACCCATATAGTTGACAGGTCTCTGTCCTCAAGACCATAGAGACGGCGGCAGCAAATATCATCCCGGACGTACAAGCATACCCCGGCGCGACTCATAAAGTTGTGCTCGAGTTTGTACCCGGGGTACATTAGGTAGGCTGTATCGGCCGGGCATGATATTTGCGTCTCCGTCAGAAAAAGCAAGGTAGGCTGCGCGGTCTCTAAGTGGAGATGGACCGCGTTAAGGTTGGAGTGTAGGCCCCTGATGTTGCAGAAATCCACATTAACTGTGGATGATGGAGCCGCTGTGGTAACGTTACTCTTGCCTTTTTTTAATTTCATGTTTGAGTTGGGGGGGGGAGGGGCGGGAGAAGGTAAGAAGAGATTCTGTGCCTCCAGTGTAGAAGACTAAGCAAGGCGTCCCACCCTCACAGACAAGTTGGGGTTGTGTGACTGGCTGGCGCGGTGGGCGGAAGGGCCCCCGGTCCCCTCCCAGATACTGAAGCCGAGTCCACTCCGGTTTCCTCCTCCGGCACGGCTACAGCACCGGGAACTTTACACAGGCTGCTGGTTCAGCCTCCTGGGGCGGAGATTAAGTAATCCCCAGGTTCGGGAACCGTACAGCCTGCGGGCGGCCAGCGGATAACCGTTTCACCGGGTCTCCCTGACCACCGCGCCAACATTTCACGCCCCCACCAGTCAGCGGGGTCCATTTAAGCCTTTGGTCTTCCCACTGACAGCACAAAACCTCTCCAGTGAGCTCTGGCTACCCTACTCACCGCCGGGAACACAACACAAGGTTATTATAGCCGAGGTATTCTGTAGGGCGGAGGTACTTACCCAGACGGACTGCTCAATTTTGGACGGGAGATACCGTCATGTCCTACCTTACACTACATTACAAGAAATGAGATAATATTGAAACCAATTGTGGTCTATCAGTGTTTTTTTGCAATATAGACATACATATAATCTTGCCTTTATCCCCAGAGGGTTAGGCAGAGGCGAATTAACACCCACATTTCACCAGTATTCGGTTTCGCGTAACAGCAGGTGAGCGTACTGTCGTATTCCGGGCACTATTGTTGACTCAAGCCATGCATTTGAAGCTGTCTAGCCTGTATTATATCTGTCTTATGTTTAACAGCCCTATCCCTTAGTCGCCTTGTACGACACCGCATGGGAAGAGATGGGGTGTTCCAAATTCTACTCAGCCGGGAACCATGCAATCCCTTCGTTTTTTTTACCGCACAGCCATATAAGTACTATACACAGAAGTTACAACATAGAATTATTTCTCTAGTATCCCTAGTATCCCATTTCAGGATATTGTGTTCAATAACTTAAAGGATACAACTCCAAATATTTACAGAGAATTGTACCTAAATGAAAGTTACGACTGTTTTCATTCAATTATTAAGAACAATATTTGGGTATCTCGACCCTCTGCTGAACTTTGTATACGCCTTTTTCGTGCAAACTGTAAATGAATAGATTACCCTCTCGTAATTATTTCCAACAAATTTGAACGTAATCAATTCGCAAGTTAATAAGTATATTTGAGTAAGAATACTTCATTTTGGGTATAACCTTTAGTTAAGAGGGGTTTAAAATTATTAGCAATTTATAAGAAGCTATGAAGCGAAAACCAAGAGTACCATGTACATAGAGTGAATAGGGAGGTTATAACTTTAGTTCCCTTTACTGAGATTGGGAGTTAAAAATAATAGTCAGATATTTTCAATTTATATTTGCTATTATTTGTTATAATTGTTATTATATATAACAAAAAATGTTACGATTTAGAAACCGTAACATATTTTTCTTTGTGGTCTTTCGTTATACCAAATTGTTGTTCCGTATAATCAGTTTTTTTTTATTGCGGAAGTACCCTCGGTTAACAGGACCAGCGGGTGAGGTTATCTCGGACTCGAATCCGACTAAAACCGCAGACAATCCGTGGTCATAAGTTGCCGGAAACGAAATTGCCACAGCACACAGTAAGGGTCCACTACTGTCAACCTCACTTTCAGCAACCACCGGCTCCGGTGGGGAGGTATCCGTGGGGATTTTGCGCACGTAAAAAAAAAAAAAAAGGTATGCATTCCCATTTACATTCCATTTCACCCCATTTTAACTAAATTCAGTGCCACAACACAATTCCTTTTCAATTTACTATTATGATTACTCCAAAAAGGTAGTGAATTTCAAACAATGGCCGGCAACCCCACGCGCCTGTACTAACAGAATGATATACTCATCGTACCAGATTTTTGTTTGTATTCAGAGGCTCGCACATTAAAATTACGTTTATAAGACATGTGATATTCAAAGTTATAGAATCCAAATTTCAAAATCTAATAATTTGAAAACGAACCAAACTACAAGAAGTGCTCCTGAAGTTTTAAGGGCCCATGTTTTAGATCGGAATCGGATTGGAAGATTTTTTTCAACGTGCGGAATTCTCCTCTGATACCACCCTGCCGAACCCGGTGGGGGAGGTTATGATGGACTATGACCGACTAAAACCGCATGGCCGTCTTAGGCCATCAGTCGCCGGGGGTGAAGTAGCCTTTGCTATATCCCTCGCACATCCCGATTGACCTGGGGTCATAGAAGGCCCTCTCGGTTGTGGGACTACGGCGTCCCCATCTTACTCCAGAAAAATTAGAGGCACATCGCGCCGCCGTCTTGGCCTGCTTCTGCTAGGGTAACAGGCGGCTCCACCAGTCACCCCAGGCAGCTACGAGGCGTCGACTAAAAAAAACTAAGGAGACCAGGTGGTAATTCTAAATATTAAATATAGATTATCAAGTAAGCCGTACTGCTGGGGTGGACGTATTATCGTACGAGGAACAGTGGAATTTTTATCTGTGTCAATAAATCCAAGTCAGTCACAAATTGCATCAGCCATCAATCTAAACGGTGTTATGTAGTTACGAACCCTACTGGAGGGATGTTCATGTGGTAGGGCGCCAGTGTAAGCGATATGCTGCAGATGTATAGACAAAAAAGTGGAACAATAAAGTAGTTGAGCCCACATATCAGTGCCCCGTGTATGGTCCCCAGCCCAGTAGAATTGAAGACTTAGAATAGGTTGTATATGGAAAGTGGAGAGTCAGGTTCTTTAGCGCACATTAAAAGAGACCTATTAATCTAGGTTTAGTAATTGACTGAAAAGTTTTTGTGTTCTCAAACAAAGAACGATCTAGCCTTAGCGATCTACCTAGCTTTTGTGGCCTATATCCAAAGTCCCGTCAGAGTAACTTATAAAATGTAGCCAAAATAGAGATTTAACAGTCAATAAATAATAATTGCACCAGATATAAAGTACGCTCCATAAAGTTATTTCTAGTATAAGCATTATTCCTTCAAACTGTGTTAAAATAATGGCGTATACGATGAAAGTACATAGTGAAACATGCCTACATGCCTCTTGTTTGAAAATCTTATCGCCTATATCGGGTATACAATCCTTACGGTACCGAAGTCAAACTTCTTAAGTAGGTACATGCCAAACTTCCCTGCAATAAATTATTCGAAAACAGACAATTGAAATGGAACTTTTAATAAGCCGTGTTGTTGTTTATTAATGTTACGTTTTAGTTACCAATTAATATTACGAAAATTGAGTTTAGAAGGTTTAGATTTCTAAGACTGTATTTTTATACTAAATCTCCCAGAATAACATGAGTCGTTGCCATAACCTATAAATTGAGTGGATGGGGCCCTATCCAACCATTTTAAATATAAGCTGACTTCACCAGTAAGCCTGTATACCTTCTGATTGACCCACGTAGACTTCTGTCCAAGCGACAATCGCGTCCGTATTTAACGAATTAATAATGAAGCTGCAGACGAGCGGAAGGGCTCCAAATCGCGTTCACTAGCACCCCACCCATCAGCCCCCAGGCTAAAGACACACAGTATTTACACAGTTATTTCTCTTCGTTAGATGACGATTTGTCATGAATACTTTACAGATATTGTTTTTAGATTGAGTGCTATCTAAGGGAGTGAGGGCTGAGGGCTGCGGTTTCACTGTTTCGAGGGAGAATTGATTGACGCAATTACCGTTATGGGCTTTTAAATATGTGATACGATAAGTATCATGTTTGAAGGGTTTTAAATTGAAGAGAAATAAAACGTACTAGAATATATCGTGGCGTTTTGATAACAATAATTGCTTTGATATTATTGTGAGGATGGCTGGCCAAATGCTACGAAATGTATGAAACATAAAAGTTTACAAAAACACCACGGATAGTTGTTCATTTAGGTTCGGAGACTCTTTCCTTTGCCACACGATTAAGACCTGGAATTCCTTACCAGCTCACACGTTTTTTTCTTCCTACAGTTCCGGGTCTTTTGAGCGGGTGTGAATAAGGTTAAAACTAAAACCCGACTACAGAAAAAACACGCTCTAAAAAGTGTTAATCACTCTATATTTACAGGGTTGGCAGCGCGACTGTCACTTCTCTGGTGTTACAAACGTCCATAGGCCATGGTTACCACTTTCCATCAGGTGGGCCGTATGCTTATCTGCCACCTAAGTGGTATAGAAAAAAAATCAAGTAAAAATCTAGGATAGTCGTGGTCGTGTGCCATGTTTCCCTAAAATGTCTTATTTTGTTACACAAAGTGGCATACAACAAAGTGTATCCTATTATTTACGTGCCAGAAAAATTCCCACCACCGGAGCCGGTGGGAGAGGTTATGTCATACTCGAACCGACTAGAACGCACTACGCCTGTGGGTATTTTTAGTTACCGAAGGTGAGGTTAACATGCAAATCCCTCGCACCCCGGCCCACGGTTATCCTAGATTTTTTCTTGTTTAATACTTTTTAGACCGTGATCTCTCAGTAGGCGGGTTTTAGTTTTAAACTTTTTTTTTTATGTGCGCAATATCTCCAAGGATACCCCACCCCATCTATGGATCGTTGGTTACCAGACTCTCGAAGACTCTAGCCGATTCAAAAGCTTACGAAGGCGACTCGGGCGTCGGAGGTCGATGAACGACCTCCGCACCCCATGAGCGCCGGCCTGGGGGTGACAGGTGGAGACGCCTATCACCAAGGCAGAAGCAGGCCGCGGCGGCGGCGCACCTGGCGCGCCTCCCCGTTTTCCGGAAACGAGTTGGGGACTCTGTAGTCCCCACACACCCGAGAAGAGGGCCAGATCGTGAGAGATGGCCCTGGGTCGGCCGGGGTGCGAGGGATATGTCTGTCAACCTCAACTTCGGCAACCAAAGCGACCCACAGGCGGCGTGCGTTTTAGTCGGTTCGAGTCCGACATGACCTCTCCCACCGGCTCCGGTGGGGAGGTATCCGTGGGGATTTTGCGCACGTAAAAAAAAAGCCGATTCAAAAGCTTGGTTTGCTTGAATGCCGAAGGAACCAAAGTTATACTCCCTATTTTCCTTTTTATTTCAAACTTATTATCTTTTCTAGTTACGTATACTAGCTGTCCAATATATTTTTCCGTAGCAGTCACCACCAGTGGTTATAACGTCGTTGCGTTATCGTACAATAATGTGCAGTAGGGAGTGTGGGGGTCTCGGCAGCCGGTGCATACCGCAGCAGGCGATCCGGGAATTCAATAAAGAAAGGATTATGGCCCAGCTGTACAGATAAGCCGTTTCGTTTTGTATTCCACGCCACGGTGTTGCTTAAACAATATTGTGTTGGTAGTTGTAAATTGGATGGTAAAGGGTGATAGTTTTTTATACGATGCAATTATAGCACCGTACCCATGAATTTTAATAAAAAAATTAACATAACATAAACTCACGCCTATATCCCCGAAGGGGTAGGCAGAGGTGCTAGCACCCACATTTCGCAGTTTATGTTTAGGTCCCAATGTAATAGGTTACACAGTACAACAATATAAACAAAATGATATTCCTCTAAAACTTTTTGATGGCCAAGGATATTACATACTTCACTAAAATACAAGGACAGGACAATTTTATTAGTAATTACACGGTGTGGTCATTTATTTGCGCAGAATCTCAACACCGACTTCTAATATTTAAGATCAGCACCATCTATCGAGTATTTATGAACTAATGTTTATACCAATCCTCTATAGTTTTCTACACACTTAACACAATTTTTTTTGTTTGAAGTGTGTAAATATGAAAATAATTACAACAGACCAGACCACTATAACATCATCAGCAACAATACACTACACTATGTAGTATTATGGCAATAAGACTATACTAGTAAAAACAGGGGAAGGCTCGTCGAAAAAAAAAATTAGACTCGCTTTCTTATTTTTCCAACTTACGTTTCGTTTTCATCTTTTCCTATAACATTTTCTGTAACATGGTATTGCAAGCGTTCATTCGATAAACCGCCCTGCTGCTGCTAAGAGAAGATGCTGACACAGATTATTTATGACTCTGAAAAATTTTGGCTATTTGCGTATCATGCACATGCAGGAGGTAGGACACGGCGGTATTTCCGCCCGATTGAGCAGTCCGACTGGGGTAGTACCTCCGCCCTTCAGAATACCGCGGCTATAATAACTTCGTGTTGTGTTCCCAGCGGTGAGTAGGGTAGCCAGAGCTCACTGGAGAATTTGTGCTGTCAGTGGGAAGACTAAAGGCTTGTCCTGCTTTGTCTTCTACTGACGGCACAGAAACTCTGTACTTAGTGTTGGCAGCGCGACTGTGACTCCTCTGGTGTTACAGACGTCCATAGGTCACGGTAACCACTTTCCATCAGGTGGGCCGTGTGCTTGTCTGTCAACTAAGTGGTATAAAAAAAAATATATATATATTTTGTTGCCATTGAGGTTAGCTGCTGTAGGGTCAACCGGATAAAATAGGGTTACCTAGAAGAGGTGGTGGTTGTGATTGTGGTGTGCCTCTGTAGTCGATGAACCACTACCTGCGCAATTGCTTACCTGAATTAAGCAAAGGAACGTGCGGTCAATGTCGCCGAGTTTTGAGCTGGGCGCATTTAGCTTTGATTGTTATTTGTTGCCATTGACACGAAGAACAAGAATTTAACTGTTAATTTAGAGAAACTAACTTAGAAATAAGAACTGACACTAAACTTTTTTTTATTTTTTCTTTTTTTTTTCCTTTTTGGCAAGTAATACAGTCCTCAGTAAAGTTGTGGGGCCATTTGGAAACAACACGAAAAGTCACAATTCACTGTAATTTGCCACTTTCCACACTTGTGTGCGTTGACAAAGTTATTATATCTAAAAATCCACCATTTTTATACATAAAATCTCGAATTCACACCAATTTTGGAAAATAAAAAAATACCGCGATGGCGCCTATCTTCATGTTGGCGCCAAAACTCCTGACACTAAACTTCCTATCGAAAGGTAAAAAGATTTTTCACAGAATGTCAAATTTGACCAAAAATGTATAGGTAATAGTTTTTATTTCCCGCAATAACTTTTTATTTTTCACAAAATTTGATGTTTTATATTCGAAATCTACGCTGACCTACTTCTAAGTTTAATAACAAAAGTTATTTACCTAATATTAAAATAGTTTCCGTAGAGTTAGTACCAACAATAATGTTTTGAACATTTGCGTATACAATTTTCACAAAATTCATTCGATTTCAAACACATATACAACTGCAACATCAGAAATCGCAGCAAGTGTCGGTAGCTTAGTGGTTATGGAGTCGGCTTTACGATCGAAAGGTCCCGGGTTCGAATCCTGGCGATTACACTACCGACGTGAACCCACTCCTAATACTAGCAATGTAGCTTAGCTGGAGGGATTAGAGGGAATATTAGTAATATATACAGCCTAGATTCGGCCTCAGATGCATGACTCTAGTGAACAGTAGTGCCCTGAATATGGCGATTAGCTCACCCCCTATACGTGGGACCGAATATAATTATTGGTGAAATGTGGGTGTTAATTCACCTCTGCCTAACTATCTGTTGATAAAGGCGTGAGAATATATTTGTATTTTTTTCAATTACATACGTAATTGAAAAAAATGTTTTTGCTATTTATTTCCCACAATAACTTTTTTTTACGAAACTTTTTGCCAAGTTACTTTTTTATGCGTAGAACAGTTACCATAGAGTATTTTTTAAAAACATAACATAACATAAACTCACGCCTATATCCCCGAAGGGGTAGGCAGAGATGTTAGCACCCACATAGTATTTTAACAAACATCTGCGAATACAATCCTCACAAAATTCACCCGTTCTAAGGCAACGTGATGAATAAATCAAGAAAACAACACACCCTGTAGTGTATTCGAACAATATATCTCAATAATTCCCTACTATAATCTAACCTGTACCAGTTTATAAAATCGGGCGTCCGTATTCCGTGCAATCGAAAGTTCCAGACGATTTACGTGTTACACGTTGACTGATGGCGTCTATTAACGCTATCCATCTCCCTACCCTGAATTATTTATTGCCAAAGATGCACCTAAGTGCACTGTATGGTATTGGCTTGGAGCTCGATACAGAATAGGGCTTTTTTGTACACAAACTGTGAATGAATGAAATTTATGCATACTTATGTTAACATTTTGTTTTTTTTTTTCAGTCTCTGTTACAATATCTGCTATAGTGATAGATATCCGAACAATGATGTTTTAATAAACTATACGACACGTCATCCAGGAACATAGCGGAATTCAAAAATGGCGCAGTTAAAAAAATATATAACTTATTTATAATTTTACATATATGTATGTAACTTACTCGCGTGAAGAAATGATACGTCACTATTATTAATTTCTATGAATAGTGAATTGTATTATCATTTATAAATTTATTATTTATGACGTAGGTACTTTTATATGCAGCGCACTGTCACGTCTCTGATTGGTGCGTAAAATGACGACTGTCGTCATCATTTTTTGTAGCCGTTTTAAAGTACAGAAAACATATCTATAGTTTATAATACATCATTGTTTCCATAATGAAAGCAACCTAAGTTACGCCCACAAAACATCAGCTATCTGATAGTGAAATATACGTCAATATCGATCTAGTCACTTTTCTTATTCAATTTCTGTGACAGACTAGCACACGGTCCACCTGATGGAAAGTGGTTACCGTGACCTATGAACGTGTGGAACTCCAGAGGAGACACACCCGTGTTGCCGACCCTGTAAGAACGCAGATTTTCTGCGCCGTCAGTGCAGGAGACACAATCAGAACAAGCCTTAGTCTTCCCACTGACAGAACAAAAACTCTCCAGTGAGCTCTGGCTACACAACTCACCGCCGGGAACACAACTCGAGGTTATTATAGCTGTGGTATTCTGTAGGGTGTAGGTACTTCCCTAATCAGACTGCTTGATTGGAATGGGAGATTATCCGTAACAAACAAGTAGAAAGTATTTAATTTATTAATTTTTCTACCGGCTGAAATCGGAATATGATTTTAGCTGTCAACTGGTGTTAGGCAATCTCTCGTGAACTCTTTACAAAATGAAGAAAGTATATCATATTCGAACTCTCATAACTCCCATTCTTCTTGACGACGCTACGCGACGTGCCAAATCAAAAGCAAGTGAAGTAAAGTAAATTTGTACTGGCAGAAACTTTTCAATTCGAAATTTGAATTCAAATCAAAACATGACATCTAAAACAAACGTCACATCTTAATTCAAATTTGAATTTCGAACTTTATTCATTTCAGTTGTTTATCAAACTTCAAACAAAGCCATCAATCATTAAGCAATTTATAATCTGACATAAGGGCGTGCACACACGCACCGCCATGCCCTCATTATGCGTGGTCACAGACAGGCGATTAAATATTACAACACGCGTGATGGCATTCAGAATTGTATATTGGTAATGAAATACCGAATTTGAGGTCATAACATACAATAAATACTTGGTTTGGGAGCATACTAATGTAATTTTATCGGCTATTCCTATAATTTAATAGACAATCATATATTGTGAAGCTTAAGCGAATAGATATTATATGAGATAAAGCTAGTTTAACGGATTATATCGCGATGTGTTTTAAAAATAGAAATCAATATTCCAAGACAATTTACACACCGTTATAACCAAAGGAAGCATAGCTTAATTAGCTAGTAATGTGGGATCGACAATGGAGATAAACATACTTTGTTTTTGTTGTTCATACATAATTATTATATTACACATAGAAACACCCAAACCAATGGAATTATTGTAATGTATACAAATATTTGCACAGAGCGAGAATCGAACCCGTGGCCTCTGACTTAGCAGTCGGACGCCATTCTACTGCTTATCATTGTCCTCCCACTCTTTTCCCTTCCTTTTTTCTCCTTGACAGGTGTTATCTCTCTCAGTGTGCATAGGCAAAGGTAACCGCTTACCATCAGAACGACCGTATTTTACTATCTTGATAGTATAAAACAAACCAATCCTCACAATTCATATTCACAAAAACTCAAATCATGCACAGCTGATACGTTTGTACATATTTCAAGACGCCTTCTTATTTCAGTGCGGAAATCGTAAATAACAAATATGAAATCCCGCCCTCATCCATACCAAACTGTTTGATAAATAACTGAATTTTTCAAACTTCATGACTTTCGCAACGGATCTCGAACGAGTTTAAAACGCAGGAAATGTTTGAAAGTTGAATTCCAAATCTGGAACATTTCTGAACGAACTTTATCGGAATGCACGTGTATTCATTGCATAATGATCGAAGTTTGCCCAGTGTAATATCAGCGAGTAAGGTAGGTGGATATTTCTACATCCTTAGATACTTTAGTCTTTACTTATTGAAGTACCTATTACATTTTGAGCAAACCTCAATAAAGAACATGTAATTGTGTTAAAAACCACTTGTTGTACAGATAAATCAAATCATATTAAATATTTTTATTCGTTTAGGTAAAAATGTCTTCAATAATGTCAAGATTATTGCGTCTATATTTACATCTATTGCCAAATACGCAAGGTTAGGTAAAGCCTGCGTGAAAATATACGATAACAACTCACAATCTCTAATTTCTAATTGAAATGTGGCAAACTACCGTCGCTTACTATATAATTGTATCTGTATTATAAGTACACATCACATACTTATATTAATTCAATCAAAAAACAATATTTTCTCATATTATAAGCAACATCTTATTATTCCGTGTAAGTTTCCACCACAAAATAAAATCTAAAACTTCACACCCTATACTCTAGAGGCGTTTAGCTTACAAAATTGAATTCCAAGCTACGTTCCTGGCATAAACTATCGCAGGCGGTTATGCAAAGATGGGTACCATAATGACACGTGCCATTTGAACATAATGAACGCCGCTTGTGTGTAACTGGCCTTAGTATTGTTATTGAACTGATGAAATTGTAACGTGTTGAAAATAATAACAGTGATAGTTATAGTGAAATATTTTGTAGTTTAGATAATGATATTTTAATAGTAATGTAGTAAACTAATGCTAGAATAGGTTCAGATAATAATCAGCTATCGATTGGCCTTTCTATTATCAAGCTAAAACAATGTATACTTTTTTAATGTTTATGTAACTGTATTCTATACACAAAGCTCGGTCCACACGGCAGCGCCTTAAAACGATTGTGACTCGCTGGGAACGTCAAAATTAGTGTGTCGATTGAATTTTAGCAGCGATTTAATGTCGCTGCTGATGAGGTGATTGAATAGTTAGGAACTTGTTAAATATCGTAATATGTTAAATATCGTAATCTGCTAAATATAATCAAAGGTTATGACCAAACATCGCAATAACCGTCATCCACGCTGGCGAGGCTCCCAATTCTTTCAATTTTATGTCGTAGCAACACCAGTGTTATACCACTAACACTGCAAAAATGACATTAAATATTAGACTTAATTGATATTATATTTTACACTAACGACACGGAAACTCTCAATGTATACAGGGTTGGCAGCGCAAATGTGACTCTGTTGGTATTGCACACGTTCATAGGCCACGGTAACCACTTTCCATCAGGTGGGTCGTGAGCTTGTCTGCCACCTAAACGGTATAAAAAAATATATTTGAGTTTAAATTACTACAAGTAATATAAAATATGACGTGATTCTACATATCTGCGAGATCTCGTAAGACAGTTACGTTTTTTATTCCTATTTTTTAATTTTAGTGTAATGTATTCAATAATATTTATACAATATATAAATAACGATTCTTAAAGGATATATGTTTCAAGTCCAAAATTAAATGAAAGAGAGAGAGAGACATCTTTTCATTCGATTTACAAGATGCCATTTAATTTTAATTCTTTTTATTTATCATCATTAATATAATAGAACATTAAATGAATGATATTAATATTAAAATAATGCCTTACCCTATCTTATAAACTACGTGTTTGTTTCAACATAATCACAATATAATGCGGCGGGCGCGGCGCACGGCGGCTAACTGTACAGAGATTCTATTATATTCTCATTTCCTTTTATACACATATAATAAATACGGCGAAGTATTCGGTGAAACTGTATTTAGGTAGTAGATTACATTAAATAAAATATGCTATTATAATATACAATTACTTACAAATTTATATAAAACTATGCTAACTATACAATATATACAAAAATGGGATAGAGAAAAAGAGGGAGACTGTAATTTTAGGCATCGAAAAATTCCTCCCCATCGATCTCTACTGGTACCGTGCCCAAGAGGCTGGCGGCATAACCACGCTGAATGGCGAAGGCAATTCTTTGAGCGAGGTAAAGGCCAGCCTTATGGTCACGGGAAGCGTCGATTAATCGCTTCCCATGACCATAATTAAATATGGAAGACAAAAGTAGAATAAGTTAGTAAGATGCCAGCAAATTTTTAGTATCCGTTGGTTCAATTACCCGGTACTTGATACAAGCAGGATGAATTCATTTTAGATTTACGCCATTTTGCAAGTTTTTTGCGTCTATTTATCGCAGGTCAGTTAAAAATACTATTACAATACAAGTCTACAAAAGGATATTCATATGACAGTAAATGTAAAATATACAAAAAAAAATCTGAACAGAATAGTTGACGGAATTTTTGGGCTGGTATACTTCTGTCACCTTTTTCGGGGTATATAGGCCCGACTAGGCACTCAGATGCAGCTAGGCTACAATAACTTTCTTGAATACAAAAAAAAATTGAATGTAAGCACTTAATTATTATAAATTAAACAGCAAAACGATAATTCTAAAGATATTACACATTCTTCGATATACAAACTTCTCTAATTAAATACAATTAAACGATAGCAACAGAGGGTCAATTCTCAGATTAAAAGATGTGCAAAATTCAGTCTCAATTTAACCTCAATCTCCCAAATGTCAAAAAAGGTAAACGCTGTTCTCGTAACACAAATTAGGTATTTGACTGACTATTTAAATTATTTACTTTGTACTAAATGTCAAAACGTTAATTTATAAGGAAATTTGTATGAAGCCTAGTGGTATGGGTGATGGACTGCTGAGACGAGGTCTCGGGTTCGATCCCAGGTTGTACCATGGCACACACCAATGACTTCTCGATGCTTTTCGAAGTTATGTGTGTATTTATCGCAGGTTTATAAGTGCCCGGTTAATGGCAATAGGCTCGCCACCTATTACATTGGGACTTAAACATAAAACTGGCGAAATGTAGGTGCTAGCACCTCTGCCTACCTCTTCGGGGATATAGGCGTGAGTTTATGTTATGTTATGTTATGTTATAATTTATAGTGACGTCATTATTTTCAATAGTCAAATCATTTACTATTTATAAGTTGGGTGAATAATTTATTTATTTAATTTATTAAATTTATTTTGAGACTATTTGATATCGCATTAAACTCTATTAGCATAACAGTAATGTCAAAAATTAAATGACATTGTTCGCAGTGTCAGTGGTATGACAATTTTATTATGACGATGAATTAGCAGAATCAGGATCCAAACATTCATCGCTACAAAGATTTCGTGCTCGCGTCACTACCTGGTGCAATATCTAGGCTTCTATTACTGGAAGCTCAATTCAGAAAATGAGAAAATGTTCAGGTTTCACTGCATCGAAATAGAATTATATATTGCGCTGGAATAGCTGTCGAGTTCGGTTCGTATTACAGAAGAACTCTTCTCTTTGATCTGGCGGATACACAAATGATGTGGTAATTCTATAGCCTTGCTGTTTAGTCAGATTCATTTGTGGTGAATAGCGATGGATGATACGAACACTTCTTGCTCGCAGTGAGAGGAAACACTTTGTAGTTGTACTTTTTTATACCACTTAGGTGACAGACAAGTACACGGCCCACCTGATGGAAAGTGGTTACCGTGGCCTAAGGACGTGTGTAACACCATAGGAGCTACACTCGCGCTGCCGACCCTGTAAACACAGAATTTCTGTGCCGTCAGTGTAGAGGACAAAGCAGGACAAACCTTTAGTCATCCCACTAACAGCACAAATTTTCCAGTGAGCTCTGGCTACCCTACTCACCGCTGGGAACACAACACAAAAATGTTATAACCGCGATATTCTGTAGGGCGGACGTAGTTCCCCAGTTGGACTGCTTAATTGGGGGGAAATAACGCCGTGTCCTACCTCCTTCTACTGCGAAAGGTAAAAGTCATTGAGTCAGTATGACCCATGCTAATATCACATAACATATAAATATTAAAAATGTGAAAGTAACTAGCTGTCTGTCTGTCTATCTGTCTGGCTGTCTGTCTTCTTGTTACTCATACATGCATAAACCACGGAATCGATTTTAATAAAATTTTGTAGGGGGGTAGAATGAATCATGGGAAAAGACATATAACATATGCTTAGTCGTGAAAACCGATATCCCCGCGAGCAACAGCTATTTGATAATAAAATACACAAATAAATAAAATTGAAGTGTCTGTTTGTAAGTAATGAAATTAAGCATTTAGTATGATAAATATTATAGATAAATAGGTTGAATAAAACAATAACGGAACTATATAGATGTCAAATAATATTATTTTTCTTTCGGTATATGCTTTGCTAATGAGTACCGTCTGTATTAATAATAGAAGCGGTTCAAGCGGAATTGGAACCTGCGAATTGAGCCTGTAAACCACGCCTGAATCCATTCAAATCTTCTAATACAGGCTACAGCGGGAGCCATCCCACCGACATTCGTATGAACTAACGGAACCAATGAATGATCATTTTAAATCATTTTAAAAATTGAATTGATTTGATTACTCCATTGCTTTTTCCTTTCTTAAACGGTCTGTTTGCAATGTTTAAAAGAACAAAAAAAAACAAAAGCAATTTTAAACATTTTTATCTATCTGTCTTTCTGTCTGTTTTTTCCGCATAACTTCCAAAGCTACAGGATAAGATAAGATATTCTTTATTGAACACCATAAACAGTTTTTTTTGTCGTATACCTACCACTTTTCGCTAAAGATATTGTTTTGGTAGACTAAGTGGCATACGAATACGGCTATCTTACATATTTTCTTGTTTAGTACTTTTAGAGCGTGATCTTTCTTTCAGTATTCAGATTTTAGTTTTAAACTTTTTTTTTATTACTTACCTATATTATTTAGAGGCAAGCAATAAGTATAAATTATACATTTTTGAAATGTGCTAATTAAGCTGATACCAAACACATATTTGTCTCAATTTATTTTTTAAAACAGTAGTTTATGACCGCTAGAGGGTGTCACATTAAATTCAGTGATACATTATACGGCCTATAACCAGCGAACGACTAAGACGCTTCTAACGGTACCTCATTTGTCCAGTTCTAATAAGTAGTTGAGGAGCTATGAGGGAACAGTTGAACCTACATACATACATACATAGCCTGTCAAAATCATATCCCTCCTTTCTCTTCGCCGTAGTCGGATAATAAAAAAACAAGTTACATATTAGTCAAAATTGACATGGGATGGGATTTTTACTGCAGATCAATGGAGTCGCAACTTACGCTACTCTCATTTAGAAAAGGCCTACGGGTTCTGTGTTAGATCTATGTCCACGCGAGATGGAAATCCATGACTAATCCACAAGCTAGATGATTAAAATGATTTTATTTGACAAAATATTATTAAAGGAATCCTCGGTTTACTGTACTAAACTCCATATTGAATACAATGTTCA
The DNA here is from genome assembly GCA_963662185.1 of Eilema griseolum. Classification (NCBI taxonomy): domain Eukaryota; kingdom Metazoa; phylum Arthropoda; class Insecta; order Lepidoptera; family Erebidae; genus Eilema; species Eilema griseolum. The sequence goes on along the minus strand of OY759239.1, from coordinate 9,628,100 downwards.
CTACCAATTTGTATTCCGCCGGAGAAGTGAAAACTCAGCTATAGCTGCATTTTGAATAGTAAAAGAATATTGCTTTTATTGTATTGGGGATAAGCTGCAAATGTATTAAAATGTGTATATTTCGTTATTGGTATATTGTGTCTATTCGATTAGGTACTTAACTAAAGATAAATAATTTTGTGGTGACTTTTTATAAAAGCACATATTAAACAAATAAACTAGGCTAACGAATTAGCGGTTCACTATCGATTTTACGTCTTTTAAATGAGCTTTTCTAAACAGTAAAACATTAATCAACTGAGTTTTGAAATAAAACACATTAAATAGACATATTAATCAAATAGTCATCCGTAGGGACTTTTCGCACTTAGAAAAAAATGCCAATTATTTAGAATCAAATATTTTTAGGGCTCCAACTACCCCAAATGTATGCCAAATAGATGCCAAATAGATGCCAAATAGATGCCAAATAGATGTTCGTGTGGCAAGATGGATCAAGTTGTTTAAAGTATCTTCGAGATACGCATATACGACTTTTGCTCAATCAGTACGCTTGAGCAGCTAGACATTACCTCCAAATCTACACGACAATTAAATTCAAAACCTATCTGTTCACAGGCACATCGTTTGATATTACAATCAACATGCATATATTCACAGACGTGTTCGAGTAATATTCACTAAACACTCATAATAAACACGTTCCAAGTAAAGGCCCACTTACACGATGCCATTTTCTAATATAGGTACTAGAGTAACAATTTTTTTTCATACCACTTAGGTAGCAGACAAGCACACGACCCATCTGATGGAAAGCGGTCAAAGTGGCCTATGGACGCGTGCAAAACCAAGAGGTCACACTCGCGCTGCCAACCCTGCAAGCATTGAGAGTTTCTGTGCCGTGAGTGTGAAAGACAAAGCAGGACAAGCTTTTGGTCTTTCCACAGACAGCACAAAAAGCCTCCAGTGAGCTCTGGCTACCCTACTCACCGCCGGGAACACAACACGAAGTAATTATGGCCACGGTATTCTGTAGGGCGGAGGTACTTTCCCAGTCGGACTGCTGAATTGGATGGATTATTTTTATACGAAACAAAACGAAGTGAGATCTACATTAAATAGAGGCTGTAACCAGACTAGCTAGAAACTGAAGAGTATCCATTGACAACAAACTTATATATTATTCAGTCATAAAACCCGTGTGGACTTATGGAATTCAATTGGGGGAACTACTCAAACAAAATCAAAATTCAAAGGACACAAAACTACATATTTTTTATAAAGAACGCCGAGGTACATGAACACCTGGGTATGCCCAGGTGTTCATGTAACTACTGTCAAAGAGTAAACAAAAGCATACGCTCAGAAGTATAAGACTAGGCTCATGGCTCATCCCAATTAGCTAGCTGTCCAAGTCACCCTACCGGACTATAATTATAAACCATCTCAAGAGACGAATAACCCTGACGCTCAGCAGCATTGACTGGGTATCATAACGGTAGATGTTTGTGATGAGGAATATTTCCACCCGTAAATGACTATACAACTCATCTGCTAATAGTCAGAAAACTGATTGCATGATTCGTGAAGACAAAAAGAAATGAAATAAAAATGAAACTTTGATTATATGCTGTATAGACCCAGTAAGCTAATGTGTGAGTAAACTACAGAATACCGCGGCCATAATAACCTCGTGTTTTGTTCCCAGCGGTGAGTAGGGTAGCCAGAGCTCACCGGAGAGTTTTTGTACTGTCAGTGGGAAGAACAAAAGTTTGTCCTGCTTTGTCTTTTACACTGACGACACAGAAACTCTGTGCTTACTGGGTTGGCAGCGCGAGTGCGACTCCCTTGGTTTTGCACACGTCCATAGGCCACTGTAACCACTTTCCATCAGGTGGGCCGTACGCTTCTGCCGTGAAATTCCATTCTGCCGTGAAATACGCGGTTCTGTTGTTTCTGTGTATTATATAGAAGGATTATCTATATCTTGTAAATTTACAAGCTAACACGTACTGGTTATTTAATCTTTCCCACGGTCCCATCAGTCTTAACAGTTTTTTTATTCGATGCTAGTAACTTATTGCTTAAATGTTATTGTATGTAGCAGACAAAAAAATTGCATCGTGTACATCAGCCTTAAAGCAGAATCTTGAGACACGTCATTTGTCACCGTAGAACACAGCCTGAGACACTCAGACGCGTGCGAATAACTAGACAAGATGTAGACATGGTACATGCACTTAGAATATTCCCAGATGTCAATATCTGTGAACAGGCTAGAATAAGAATATAACACGTAGCTCTTGTGAGTACTAAAATATTGATGTATATTCAAATACGTCTGTCACAGTCTAATAAAACGATCAATGACTTCTAGAATGGCTATACGACACAAAAATCGATCACTTAGTTGATTGAAGTTGACATCAATTAACCTGCAACGTTTTGTTGCTGTCATATATGGGCGCAAAAAATCATTGATTCCTTACTATGTCCAGAGTTTTTGTATTGAATGAAATTTTAAAGCCTTAAGTATACTAATTTATCAAATCGATTAAGATAGGAAAACATTTGAATCAGTTCAAGCGGGATTCAAACCCGCGATCTTTCTCTATTATTATTTAATATATACATATACAAATCAATACAATTCAATTGAAAATTAAAACTAAAACTATTATTAGATAGCTACTAAAATATTCACCACCCACGTCCGTCCCTAACGTTTCAACCCCAAACGGCTCAAAAACATAATCACCTGTCAGGTTACAGTATTTGCGCCGTTTGAGGTTTTCCGCAGATGCAGCAGCAGCACCGGCACACCCTGCTGTGCTTGAAAGATGTGAAGGCGCAAGAGTGTCGACGCACGTAGCGTCCCACACCAAAGGTCTACCCATCTTCCAAGGTAGCAACGACATACCATCCGGTCTCTTGCCATTGCTACGCACCAGCCCTTTAGGTTCACGAATGGCTGGCACGCCAGCGGTAGCTAGAGCACGGCGGATAATGTCGTTGATGCAGGCGCGTCGCGGTATACGCCCAGCGCTTCTGCTGCATGAAAGGCCATGGTGCCCAAGACTGTCGACAGCTTCACCGCAGTGGCAATGATGCGGAGAAACGCACGGCGCTCCTAAGCGAAGGCAAGTGGCAAGGTGGAAAGTAGTATCGTCCAACATAGTACCTATGTTGGGCGATGGAAGTGCCTGAATCCAGAGGCCTGACTCCCATTCCCCCACAGCCAGAAAGCTCTGACCACTAAACCACTCGGACCTTGCCTGAAATCATCCAAATCTTCCTATATATATCCATTCGTCTTCGGTGGGTTAAAGATCGCGGATTCGAACCCCACCTTAACTAGTACAGTTATTTTCCTATCTTGATCGACTTCTTTTATGTTTAGTGCTATAATATTATATCTAAAATATTGTGACACAGGAATCAACAGAATCAATTTCTCTCTACAACTACTGGTTCAAATTGATAAAATATTTGTGTTGAACAGTCCGTATATCGACGTAGGCTATGGGCTATATAACCTCACGCTAGTACTCATAGGGGAGGGCCAGCAATCTTAAATGTCAACAAATCCCGTAGATTCCTATACATTACTTGAAAATACAAAATTGCGGTCATGGATATGGTTTAAAAGGGCGATGACAAACGAGCTCAAGGGATAAAAATAGTTTAATAAGATTGAAACGAATTGCATTGTTAAAAAGCAATACATTTATTGTTATCACTTCAAACGAGGCAAAACCAAAAACAATCCAACAAAAATCTCAACCCTCTAAAAGCTACGTGCAAACAACGACAACTGTATATGTCAAAATGACGCAGCGAACAATCTCTAGTGCACGGTTCGTCTGTCAAGTTGACAGACGTAGCCCGAGGCAGTAAGATAACAGAAACTCCAGTCGCACTCGATACTAGCAGTAACTAGAGAGCAACCATTGCGATGCATTATAGAGAAATAATTGCAAGTTTAAATGCAGCTTTAAGCTTGCAATATCTGTAAAATGCTAAAAGTCTTGATAGAGAATAAACTTGTAGGAATTGATCAAGTTTTTGTACATTATTGAAGTGATGGGTACTTGTAGGTTTAGACTCAAGAGTATTTGATATCGTGTAATATCATATTAACGTCAAAGTTTTACTATTTCGTCAAAAAATAATATAAAAATATTAAATAAACTAAAAATAAACCATTGGAAAATGTTCTATGGCTGGTTCGGTAGGTTATTTCTATTGAGAAGATACCAGCAAAAAAATCCAGAGAACTATATTAGAACTAGATTATCTTTCTGTTTTAAATTTGCTTTCGTTTACAATTTATGGTGTGCGACCAAGCAAGAGACTTTTGTTGACCATGCATTTACATCATCAAGATACTCATCTACTTTATAGTAACCTTTATTCATTAAAGTTTTTTTCACTTCTATTTCAAATTTATTTAGTGGCATGTTAGTCACATTCTGAATTATATAAATATTTTTATACACCTGCCTGCAAATGAATCACCAACTATGTGAAGCCTGAGTAACCGGAAGCATAAGTAAAAGACCTCTTAGCGACGTAATTACTAAGGGGAACTTGTTACTCAAGAGATTACAGGTTCAAACACACCGTATATACCACCAACGAGAATCCACTTCTAACATAAGCAATACCCTTGCTGAAGAGGTCATATATTACAAGTATTCTTATTAACGTTACTCACAATAACTAAAGACACTCATACAGATCCCATAGACTTCCTTCCAAATTCAAGAAAAAAAAAAAAAAAAAGATAAAATAACTCTTCATTTTTAAAGGAGGGATCGAACCCGTGTTCTCCGTAGTCGTACTCTCTACCGCAGCAGCACAAAGGGAAACATTCTACACAAATAAGTAAGGAAACAGGACATTACAACAAGCAATTTATACACCTCAGTCTCATTCCTTAATCGACGATGCCTTGAAAACTTCGCACAGAAACTGCCGAAAAAATGTCCAATGCCAAAAAATAATATCTTGTCAAGATTGGCGCGAACTCGCAACTGCAATAGCATTAACTGGCACGTCCCCTCCCACTGTCCGCAGTTGGCAAATTGGTGGATTTTCCACGATTCTGGGGTAAAAATTGTTTTTGGGGAAAGGAAAATAAGTATCGTAATTTTAAATTCATAATTATAAATTTGGCTTAGAAATTGTGTGGTGCATGAACTTTCAAACATTTATTATGACAATATTTTTGATCAAAGATGGAAGTGTGATTAGCTGTAGATATAGTTTATTTGCAAGTTGAAATGGAAGTGGGCTAGCCATGTTTGTCAAAGGACCGATGGCCGTTGGAGCAAACCAGTCCGAGAGAGGACACCGCGAGAAGGCAAACGGAAGGAAGGACACTTCCTGGCCAACAAAACGGAAAAAGATGGCTGGAACAGACTGGTTGCGGAACGCAGATGATCAGATGAAATGGCGCACATTAGGAGAAACCAATGGACTGCGGTGGGTTAATTGATTTATAGATTGGTTATATATAAAATAGTGTTATTTTTAACTTATTCCAATGTTTAATTTGGTGTTTGAGAAATGAGGGAAAATGATGGCAAAATATTTTAAGGGAAAATTTTATGGAAATGGGGAAAATCTAGTATCTCAACCTAGCAACCCTGCGACCACCCAACACTTAGCAACGCTCGTGTCGGAATTTTTAATTCAATTATGATAGCGATCATGTTTAATGACCGTCTTCTTATAGCCAAGAACGTTTTTACCCCTCCATTCGAACGCACATTTCTTTTTTTCCCCACCTTAAATGAAAAAAATTGTGATTCCTCGTTTTAATGTCTCGGAAAGATTGATAAATTTTCATAATTGTTTACGTGGAGGCATTTTGTAAGACATTTTGTTGTCGTTCTAGCGTTTTAGTCTTTTTTTGTTATGAAGCTGAGCCTGCCTGTGCTCTGACTGGGACTCTGATCTACACTAACCTACTCCCCAGTTTCTCGTGCGTTCGTCAAACTCGTATTAAAATTATCACACCAAATACGTTAGACTTAGGTCCTTATTCCAGAGCAACACTCAATTATGAATCGACTCTCACAATGACATTAGATCTTTTCTTCTAGAATACAATCTGTACTCAGATTTAGTTATAAATTGAGAGGACAGAATGAATTACGCGTGGTTGCCGTCAGAGTAGAATTTGGACCATTCCATCTATTCCCATGGGGTGGCGTACAAGACGACTAAGGGATAGGGCTGTTTAACATCAGACAGATATTATATACAGCACAGACTCAGCCTCAGATGCATGGTTTGAGTTAACAATAGTGCCCGGGAGAAGGCCATAGGCTCACCCCCTATTACGTGGGACCGAATATGATTGGTGAAATGTGGGTGTTTATTCTAATCCTCCGGGGATAAAGGCGTGATTATATGTATGTATGTACTGAATATCGTTCTGTAATACAAGCTTACTTATTATAAAATGGGGGTAGGTCTACATCATCGGTGTAGTCGATTGGAATATACCTGGGACAATTCCAAGAGGTCGGACACCTCCTAGCCGGATGGACGGAAGACCTGAAAAAGGTGGCTCAGACCGACTGGATGCGGAAGGCAGAGGATCGGATAAAATGGCGCACATTGGGTGAGGCCTATGTCCAGCTGTGGACTGCAGTGGGCTAATTGATTGATTCATTGATTTCCAGGAGCGTGAATTTTTGAGTTAGGACCGCTGCAGCATCAAAACCCAATTAACAAAAAGTGGAGTGGAGTCATAATTTACCAAATTTTATACAGTCATATTTTGCAATGACAGGGACAAATATTACTAGATTTAGATTTAATGTAAGCACTATGAATAACACATTCATTTAATATGTAATGAAATGAACTGCAGTTAAGAAATGAACGCAGGAGTTAGGACACGGCGGTATTTCCGCCCGATTGAGCAGTCCGACTGGGGTAGTACCTCCGCCCTACAGAATACCGCGGTTATAATAACTTCGTGTTGTGTTCCCAGCGGTGAGTAGGGTAGCCAGAGCTCACTGGAGAATTTGTGCTGTCAGTGGGAAGACTAAAGGCTTGTCCTGCTTTGTCTTCTGCTGACGGTACAGAAACTTTGTACTTACAGGGTTGGCAGCGCGACTGTGACTCCTCTGGTGTTACAGACGTCCATAGGCCACGGTAACTACTTTCCATCAGGTGGGCCGTGTGCTTGTCTGACAACTAAGTGGTATAAAAAAAAAAACACACACCGCGGTTCTATCCCAGGTTTTACCATGGCACACACCAATTACTTTTCGATGCTTTTCGAAGTTATGTGTGTATTTATCGCAGGTTTATAAGTGCCCGGTTAATGGCAATAGGCTCGCCACCTATTACAATGGGACCTTAACATAAACTGGCGAAATGTGGGTGCTAGCACCTCTGCCTACCCTTTCGGGGACATAGGCGTGAGTTTATGTTATGTTATGTGTCTAACAACAATAAGCCATAAAATAATTACTAAGCTTAATCAACCTAAACTTCACACAAATTACAAACGTATATTATCCTTTTTTTTTCAAAGATTCAAAAAATATGTAACTATAAAAAAAAAGTTTTAACTATAGTTACTAAAAAGTTACAAACCAACATTACACAACGATAATAATCATCGCCCCAAATCTTAAAATAAAAAAGAAAATAACAGACACAAAAATATGAAACAAACCGAATCCGAATAATATAAAAACGTAATTTCAAAGTTTAACTTGGTTTTTTACGAGTCGGATAGCCACAAAAATCCTATGACGATAAATTTGTCAGGCGAGGCCCTGAAACTTTCATGTTAATTCAATCAAACGCCCTGCCCGCCTCAAATTTGATGAAGGAAAACCTTCTTAATGTGATGTTTTTTATTAATTTTCCAAAAGACGAAAGGTTTTGCTGGCGTATTAAATTGTTTTTAAATTCCCTTTGGTCCGGTGCGTTTTCAGGAAAAACGACAGCATATTCTGGTAATTAAGTCATCTATAGTTTGGTTTAGACTAGCAGCGCCATCTGAAAACCAGCACTTCGCATACCCTGGTGTGCGGGGCATTTATGCTGAGATGGTGGTCCTTTTGGGTGCGCACGATGTGCAGTGAGTGTAAACTTATTATGTTACCTTGTTATGTTTATATATTTGTCTGATTCTCTGTACGCTGTGTGTTCTTGGATAATTGCTTTTCTTTCTTTCTTTCTAAATTAATACTCAGTACAATTTAAAACATGTGCATTTAAGATACGATGTTTTATAATTTTCACAGGTACGTTTCAGAAAGTTCAAAAGTACCATTAATGTGTACGCTACCATCTGCAGGAGAGGAAAAAGGCATGCAACAATCAGACTTAGTAATTTTAGATTTAGAAACATATTTAACTATGTGTTATTCGTAATATAATATATCCTTGTATCCTTGTAGGTATCAAATTTCAAAACGCTGGTGAAAATGTATATGCTCGTGAAGAACCCGAGGAATAGCGAGTAGTTCATTTCGCTTCTGTTTCACTGAAATAAATTTAATTGTTTTTAATTAATTAAATTCTTTAATACCGATTGATTAAAGTGTGTTTAAAAGCGGTTTACATAAGTAAATAACTTTCTTTTTGTTCTAAACAGATCGTCTAGTCTAGTTTAACATTGTACAAAACGATTATTTTATTTTAAATAAAATAAATTACAAGCAATTTAAACAGAAAATTAATGCATTAGACACCATGATCATGCTTTAAGATCATGGTGAAAGAAAAATGCTGATTAACATGCATTGTATTCTTCCCTCCACGGCTTAAAGACTACGTAGGAGAAAAATTTCAATGGTTAATTCGCACGTTAAAAGTCAAAATGGCGGAAATTTTTGTTAAACAAATGAATGTTCTGGACAAAGGTTTTCAGTACGAGGGGTGTCTTCGTGATTCTTGTGTTTATTACGATTTACAGTACTTTCTAGAGGCTTTGCTGTTGTTGACTTAAAAGTATTTTTCCCAAGTCATAGAGAGTTAAATAGGTCGTTCAAGTTATATTGATGAATGGTTCTAAAATTACTATATTTGCTAGCAATAATTCTACTGCAGAACCATCCTAGTTTTTGAATTGGAGTGTCGCCGGGGAAGAAAATAAGATTCAGGTTTGCTTCAATTGTGTAAATTTCATATCGAACTGACAATTACGTACCTTTATAGAGTAGTTAAACCCGTTTAAAATAATAAAACAAAAATAAATTTAACTGATGGAGAGAACGCTCGACAAAACGAAGGCAAATTGATTTTTTGTTTTTTGGACAAAGGCGTAAAGCCAGGTAATTACTGTAAATAAATGTCATAAAAGTTGATATACTGTAAATAAACACGCTTCCTTTCATCATTAAATTTACACTAACCTATTAAAATACCACAAAGTAGTCAGAACAACATAATTTAGTAAGTCCAATAAATTATAACTAAAAAGTTAAACTAATAAGTACCACGCGACACATCTAAATGATTTATAAGTGGAAAGTAAAAGTTAGTACAATTAGTATTCAAGAGTCAAATACGATAAAATATGAAATGCCGCCATGTTGGAAATTCGTGCGGGCGTACACACGTGACATACAGTTGAGAAGAGCGCGCAACGAAAATAAAATTAATCAAGTCTGGTGGCAAAGGAACAGTCAACAGAGAAAGAGAGAAAATAACATGATTTCATTCTATTATTTTACATTCAAGTAAGCGTATTTATCACCTGTTTGCCTTTTGCTGCTGTATAATATTTTTTGCATTCTTTGTTCATGCATTACATAAATAATGTACTTACAATTATAGTTTTTTTCAATATTTTTTCCATTCAAACTTTCGAATCCTATCGAGGTTAATTTTTATGTTAATTCGATGTCGCGCGTGTAACGCACACGACCCACCTGATGGAAAGTGGTTATAGTGACTTATATACGTGTGCAACAAGGATATCATACCCGTGTTGACGACCCTGTAAGAACAGAGAGTTTCTGCGCCGTCAGTGCAAAAGACACAATGAGGACAAGTCAACACAATTTGGTCTTCCTACTCTCTCCGCCAGGAACACAACACGAGGTTATTGTAGACCGTGGTGTGTAGGGTGCAGGTGCTTCCCCAATCGGACTGCTCAATTGGGACGGGAATACCATCGCGTTCTACCGCCTGCAATAGTATTTTAATATGTAACCTATCTAAAACACCGAGTACAATCTCCACAGTATCCTCATTTCTTCATCAATCGCGTCTTTAAATCTACACAATCTACAATATTAGTCTGATAACTACAGAGACAGTTCACAAACACGCTATCAATATTCCCGAACGGTATGTATCACTCATGCAGCTAACGTGATTACATTACATGACATAGACACGACATAGCATGACGCGTCACTACGAGCTGCTGCTAGCACTACGGCGCGTCAGAAACTCGTATTTAAACGTACTAGCGTCTTATGTTTTTAAGTTGGTACCTGTTGTTTGGTATATTTTTTTTATATTTTTTTATATAGGACACATCAATTGGACTTCGCCTTGCCTGATGGTAAGCTGAAGGCAAAGTCCCAGAAAAGAGGGTCACCATTACCTACACATACCGTGTGACAATGGTGACACTCAGCTTGACGGCCTCATCATATGGTTTTTCACGCCCCGCTTAAAGGACCCGGGACTGTAGGAAGAAGGAAACACGTGAGCTGGTAATGAATTTCAGGCCTTAATGGTGCGACAGAGGAAAGAGTCTCCAAACCGTTTATTGGACGTCAGTTTCCGTAACCGGACGTTGGTATATAAATAATTTACATAAGCAAAACAAAAACAAAAAGAAGTCGATATGATTTCATTTTAACCTATACACACTGTCTAAAACTACACTGTTCTAAACGTAGTCATCCTATGCCCATTGATGGAGAAAAGCAAACAAAAAGTCGAGAGAACAAAAATTGGACAATAATATCGTTATCGATAAAATTTGCTAACAAAATATTATTTTCAGAAAATTACAATTTATTGTAAAAAATATTACAAATAGGGTCAAATAAATTTCAACAAAATAATATTTACGTAAATTTCCGACAACATCAAAGTTTTAAATTGTAATTCAACCGAAACTATTAAAAATTGACTATTTATTCTGTAAAAAATTGTTGTTACACAAATTAAGAACACACTTGTCCTTTTTGTTATTATGAACTACTGTTATTGTGAACCTTTGAGGATGCCTTAAGACGAAAACGGTAAGGTCTAATAAAAAAAACTGAGGAAAAAGTACAATTACGTTCTTAATACGTGTTAAAAATTGTTAAAAAACCACCTTTCATTTCTAATGTATTGGAAGTCAGTTTTGCTCCATACCAGATTTACAGTTATTTTGTTTCAGATAAAGGTAATATTGGCTTGCATACAAAGGCTTGTAGAATGCAGAATTTTGTTCGTGTGTTGAGTCTAGTTCGACTGCTACCTAATAGCTCTTGTAACGTCTAGCGCCTCTCAATGTGAAGCTAAGCCGATGACCTACTTCAGTATCACCTACCACAGTTCCAGTTTGAGGACCTTTGATTTGAGCAGAAGCTTCAGTTGCCTATAAAGGGGATCGATATACATCGTTAGACAACTGTGTGATGAAAAGGTTTCGATGGCAGAGCGAGGAAATCAAATAAATTCATTTACTTTTAGAATTAAACGGAGTCAACACACGTTGAGAATGGTTTTAATCTTTTTTTATGCTGCTACATGTAATCCAGCATATATCAAGGGTGACTTTATCCGCATCATAAGGGGGTACCGCACGATATCATTCAACGCGGCGAGTCTCCTCGCCGGATCGCCACCATGGATCCTGGAAGCGAGATGCCTTTCGGCGCTATACAGGTTCCGAAGGGCGGCGCGGGAGCGGGGTCACGATCCCGAGCCCGAAGAAATTCGGGCCGTGAGATCCCGGCTCCACAGGGAAATGGTGGCAGAATGGGAGAGACGACTTGGGCAACCAAGCGCAGGGCACGCCGTAGTAACGGCGGTAAGACCCATCATGGGGGAGTGGCTAGAGAGGCCACACGGCAGCCTCTCGTACCGTCTGACGCAGATGATCACCGAGCACGGATGCTTCGGAAAGTATCTGCGTCGGATGCAGAAAGAGCCAACGTCCGAGTGCCATCACTGCGACGCGAGCGAGGACTCAGGTCCGCACACGCTCACCGAGTGTCCGGCGTGGGAGACGCCGAGGCGGGAGCTTGTGGCGGCCCTGGGAGTGAGGGTTCTCACGCTCTCCACCTTGCTCGCGGCGATGGTTCGCTGCGCGGATGCGTGGGCGGCCGGCGCCTCCTTCTGCGAGCAAGTAATGCTCGTGAAGGAGGAGGCGGGGCGGGAGCGGCAGCGAGAGCGACGAAGGATCGCTAGACAAGCTGCCCGCGCACGAAGGCAACTCGGGCGTCCGAGGTCGATGAACGACCTCCGCCCCCCATGAGCGCCGGCCTGGGGGTGACAGGTGAAGCCGCCTGTCACCCTTGCAGAAGCAGGCCGCGGCGGTGGCGCGCGTGGCGCGCCTCCCCGTTTCCGGGGACGAGTTGGGGACTCTGTGGTCCCCACACCCGAGAAGAGGGCCAGATCGTGAGAGATGGCCCTGGGTCGGCCGGGGTGCGAGGGATATGCCTGTCAACCTCACCTTCGGCAACCGAAACGACCCACAGGCGGCGTGCGTTTTAGTCGGTTCGAGTCCGACATAACCTCCTCCACCGGCTCCGGTGGGGAGGTATCCGTGGGGATTTTGCGCACGTAAAAAAAAAAAAAAAAAAAAGGGTGACTTTATCAAAATGAGCATGGACGGCAAAATTCTTAATATGAGGAACAGCGAAAGTGCTCCGAAGGGACTAGAGTTAATTTTACATACATAATAATCACGCCTTTATCAACAGAGGGTTAGGCAGAGGTGAATTAACACCCAAATTTCACAGTATTTCAATTTCAGTTTTAGGGAGGCAATAGGCTCATTGCCGTTTTCTGAACACTATTGTTGACTCGAGCAATGCATCTGAGGCTGAGTCTGGGCTGTACACTCGTATATCTGTCGGATATTAAACAGCCCAATATCTTAGTCGCCTTGTACGACACCGCAAGGGAAGAGATGGTGTGGCCCAAATTCTACTCTGCCTAAAACCACGCGGCGGCGCAACCATGTTACTTTTGATAAAAACTAAAACAGCATTAATTATTTTTTTTTAATTGAACAATTGCAAGTCGAACTCGCGCACGAAGTATTCCGTACCTTTCTGTCTTCAGGATCTATTTGTTGTTATAGCGGCAAAAGAAATATATCATCTGTGATTCAGTTCAACTTCTACTGCTTAGCTAACACGGTGCATGAGATAAAGCCTGGTGACAGATTTTTACAGATGGACTATAAAGTCTTGGTAATAGGGTTATATTTAATTTACCCATCCGGATACAAAACTCAAAAAAATCAATATTCCGAGTCAAGAATCGATCTCCTAGAAAAATAAACCTACAACTATTTCTAAATGTTTGCATTTATGCTCGCTGTTTAATATTTTTAAGAATTGTAAAACGACACCTTTTTACGGAGCGAATTACGAATATTTACACAATATATACATACATATAATCACGCTTTTATCCCCGGAGGGTGAGGCAGAGGTGAATTAACACCCACATTTCACCATCATTGTATTCGGTTTTCCGGGTACTTTTGTTACCTCGAGCCATGAATCTGAGTCTGGGCTGTATATATCTGTCACACACACTGACACACACACAATATATTTATTTGGTCAATTTTTATTCATAGCTATATAGCATAATAACTGGCTATACAAGCAGTATATATTATTTTTATATTATTACAGTACAATACTTAAAAGTAATAACATAAACAAGGGTGGTCCTGCCCCCCGCAGCTAATATTATCAAGTTCCCGACATCGACAACATTGTAATGATAAGTTAAAAAATAATTAAACCTTTGACTATGCAATCTTAACTAAAACAAAACATTTTGTACAATATTGGCTACAATAAACAGGGCCCTTATTAAGCTTGACCAACCGCGACGTAATTACATGCGTTGGTATTTTTACGCCTGAAAATCAATTCTTCTAATAAAAATCTATTCCAAATTCAATTTCAAACTAATCTAAAACTACCAAATGTCAAAATTATCAAGGTGAAGCCTGAAAAGAGTTCAAATACTCGTAATTACATTCTTTCAAAATTAAGCCTCATCTAATGTTAAAAATTATTAAGATGTCAATTTTCTTTCTTGAAAATTGTATTACTATTAAATAATTTTTAAGTTTTCATTTGATTTTAACAGACGAGACTAAATTTTAAATACATATTTATTACAAGACATTCCCGGCAGTTATACATTTTATGTGAACTAATCTAAATCCACCATATACTTACGCCACGACTAAGTTTCAGAGGCGCGGGGTCCCCATAACCTGTTTCCTATGGTTTCCTAATGGATCGCATGGAGCATGACAAGCTCGATCAAAGCACGTCTATTCCCACCGACTTCACTTATGAAAATTTTCACCTTTCTTATTTTACACTTTCAGCTAATATAAGTACATTTATAGAAGTAAATAGTATGAGCAGGCCACTTAAAAGTTTTCACATGTAGACAAAACAATGAGTACTAAATATTAGTTAACAGCAACAGAAAATAAGTATATTCTTTTTTTTATACCACTAAGGTGGCAGACAAGCACACGGCCCACCTGATGGAAAGTGGTTATCGTGGCCTATGGACGTGTGTAACACCAGAGGAGCCACACTCGCGCTGCCGGCCTTGTAAGGACAGACTTTCTGTGCGGACAGTGTAGAAGACAAAGCAGGAGCCTTTAGTCTTCCCACTGATAGCATAAATTCTCCAGTGAGCTCTGTCTACCCTACTCACCGCTGGGAATACATTATATATTATAGTGAAAGTTATATAAAATACATTGATTATCGAGTTGAAGGCACATTGTGTCATATTTTTGTTTGTCCAGTGTGCAGGCACCCTGATAGCGTTCACCCTTTGCCACTGCTACGTATGAAACTCAATGCCAAGTAGAATAATAGCCCAGCTCAGAAATTTGCATAATAAAACAATCTAATCGTGGAGTTTATAATAACGCACAAGTGTACAACCTGATAGTGTAACATTCATTACAGAAATACCACTTATGAGTAAATTAACTTTATCGTAACATGCTGGCCATTTATTGTGGCCGACATTGTACGTAAATTATTTTGGTCATTCAAGTTCACTTTATTTTTTCATTGTTAATATTTCATCCAGTCTGTTCCAGCTATCTTTTTCAGGTCGTCAATCCATTTGGCTAGGACCGTCCCACCTTTTGTTTGACTTCTCAAACAGGATGCAGAAGGCGGAATTCGATCGGGAGTAAAGACCGCAAACCAAGGGAGGGCATGTCCAGCAGTGGACTTTTATAAACTGATTGATAACATTTAATTTCTTATCAGGATGAGTCTTAGGACAGTCAATTATGATTTGTTCTTCATCATCATTATTACTCCTGGTCGAATCCGAAACTATCACCTTGGAGTTCGAAAACCGGTTGACGTCAACAGTTTGAATATCCTACTATCCTATCCCTACTGCCTACTCCTACTATCACACTAATACTATCGTACTAAACATGAAAGTTTGTAAATATGTTTGGATGTGTGTTACTCAGTCACGGTAGAACGGGTTCAGATAATATATGGCATAGAAATGGATCATAATTTAGAGTATTAGCCTTATTAGCCATGGAGTTCAAAGTTCGGTTGACGTCAACACCTTGAATACCCTACTATCCTATCCCTACCTCCTACTATCACATTAACACTATCCTACTAAACATGAAAGATGTTTGATATGTGTTACTATATCACGCTTCATCGGTGGAACGTGTTCATA
Source organism: Eilema griseolum (assembly GCA_963662185.1). Classification (NCBI taxonomy): domain Eukaryota; kingdom Metazoa; phylum Arthropoda; class Insecta; order Lepidoptera; family Erebidae; genus Eilema; species Eilema griseolum. The sequence continues at coordinate 9,612,170 of OY759239.1, read as the reverse complement.
TGACATATGGCATAGAAATGGATCATAGTTTAGAGTAGCACTAGGAACTTTAATCTCCTGGTACCCTAAAAAATATTCATGTAGGTAGCAATAACAAGGAGGTAGGACACGGCGGTATTTCCGCCCAATTGAGCAGTCCGACTGGGGAAGTACCTCCGCCCTACAGAATACCGCGGCCATAATAACTTCATGTTGTATTCCCAGCGGTGAGTAGGGTAGCCAGAGCTCACTGAAGAATTCGTGCTGTCAGTGACTAAAGGCTTGTCCTTCCTGCTTTGTCTTCTACACTGTTGGCACAGAAACTCTGTGTTGTTAAAACCTCTGGTGTTACATACGTCCATAGGCCACGGTAACCACTTTCCATCAGGTGGGCCGTGTGCTTGTCTGCCACCAAAGTGGTATAAAAAAAAATAACAAGGTTAATATTTCACACGAGCAAAAGCGCGGGTAACAGCTAGTATTAACATCAACCCTACAACAACACAACCTACTTCTCTAATCACCAAAACACCGAATAACAGTCTTAACCCGTCGCTAGAAGACCTCCAATTACCCGTCGTAGTGGTGGGTAATCGAAAAGGCATTAGCCGTAGTAATTAAGAGAACATGCGCGCGAAGCGTATAAATTTGCATGGGCTGCGGTCAGCGAACATTCAGCAGCTGTAGCAGGCGCGTAAACCATAGGCGGAAGCGATTTATATTGCAGTACACTGCAATTAACCGGAGAGGCCCGTCAGATTTTACACCCGGGTCTTCAGATGACCCGGTGTGCAGTTTTAGTTAGTTTGAGTTTGACTTAACCGACTAGGCTGGGTATTGGAGGGTGGGGTATCCGAAGGGATTTCCAAAAAGAAAAAAGGTATCTACACTGCAATTATCTGAATATGGTTATAATATGATATTGATGGAGATTTACGCAAATATTTCATTGATCCTGTTGTCACAACTGCGGTGGGCTGGGTTAGATGGCAGTCAATCGCGTAAACTAATTAACTGTTCAAAAAAAAGTATAGAAGTGCCTCAGACTGTAAAATTCATGCTTTTGATGTAAAGCTCAGATGATGATGAACAGCAGACAAACTAATTTTTACATTACTAAATACTAATATTTAGGATTCGTTTTAGCAATACTAACGTTATACTTCATGACATTTAAAATGCCAATTATTATGCAGTACCGATGAATAAGCATATTACAGATTACAAAAAGCTGCACAGATTCTATAATTAAGAGAGCATGTGCAAACGTTCATTACATAAAACCTGCGGTCAGCGAACAGTCGGCTGCTTTCGCTATGGTACAAGCGAGAAGCGGTAGCGAGAAGCGATTTAATAAACTATGGGAGATGAAAAACATCGATCTAGCATTTCTGCTTAAGGTCACATATATCACTTATCTTCACCTCGCCTGATAGTAAGGTAAAGGCAAAGTCTCAGGAAAGAGGGTCACCATTACAGACACTAAGTAATGTTACAATGGTGGCACTCAACTTGGTGGCCTCATCAGATGTTTTTTCACGCCCCGCTTAAAGGACCCGGGACTGTATGAAGAGCATATAGTTCCCGAGTAACATAGGCAGATGTGAGTAGGTTTTAGTAGGTTCAACGCCAACATACAACCTCACCATTAGCTCCAGTGAGGTAATTCTCGTGGCGGGATTCAAGGAGTAAGAAAAAATAGAAGGGGTAAAGTCATTATAATCATTCTAGTTCCTTATTAATTTTGAGGTTTTCACTTCAGAGCCTGGAGTTTGCTTACTCCATTATGTTTGGTTTTCACGGCTTTATGAGAACGACTACCATCTGAGCTTCTAACCCCGAGAGGGAAATCCGAGCTAGAATCCTGTTGGTCAATCAGCAGGTGTACAGAGTCGCAGTTGAGGTATCCATACACTATATAATTAAAGTGTGAATGGTAAAATAAAATTCTTTCAGAAAAACGCAATTTCAGAATTTCTTTTCACACTTATTCCAGCTTCTATTGTGGATGAAGTACGACAAGATTACATACATTAAGAGGAGGTAGGACACGGCGGTATTTCCGCCCGATTGAGCAGTCCGACTGGGGTAGTACCTCCGCCCTACAGAATACCGCGGCTATAATAACTTCGTGTTGTGTTCCCAGCGGTGAGTAGGGTAGCCAGAGCTCACTGGAGAATTTGTGCTGTCAGTGGGAAGACTAAAGGCTTGTCCTGCTTTGTCTTCTACTGACGACACAGAAACTCTGTACTTACAGAGTTGGCAGCGCGACTGTGACTCCTCTGGTGTTACAGACGTCCATAGGTCACGGTAACCACTTTCCATCAGGTGGGCCGTGTGCTTGTCTGCTAACTAAGTGGTATAAAAAAAAAATATCTATTTTTTTCCTTATCGTACCTAAATAAACACGTTCAATTATTGTAATATTATAAAAAGTACACTGACCTATTTTATCGTCAAAATGACTTGAGAAAGAAAGCAGCTGTCTCTCTTTTCATCCGTAAGTTATTTTAACAGAAAGGTTGGGTATAGCGAATGAAAAGGAAAACGAAGCTGTGTATACTTTGTATCTATTAATTGTTTGTTTATAAAAGACTACGCAAGAACGATGTTGATGTATGACGGAAATTGATGTTAAAAAGTACGTTTTTGTTTTCTCTGTGACATGAAAAAGACATCAGACTCAATTGAATGTATTGCCACAGAATAAATAGTAGTGGAATAGCTTTCCTGGGTCTGCATTTCTAGAAAACTGTCATTTGGGAGTCTTCAAGTCTATAGTGAATTTGCGGACCCTGAGGAGGGCCAGTTTGAGAGAGATGGCCCTGGGTCAGCCAGAGTGCGAGGAATGTGCCTGTCAACCTCACCTTCGGCAACCAACAATGACCCACAGGCGTCGTGCGTTTTAGTCCGACCTAACCTCTCCCTTCGTCTCCGGTGGTGGGGAACCATGGGGGTTTTATGCACGTAAAAAAAGGTGTGTGTATGATGATAACGGGAGAGAACTAAACACTTAGGTACACAAACAAGCTTAACATTATAAAGTATACAATTAAATACTCCGCCTGTGTACATATGTGCATGAAGTTTAAATATATAAATAAATATACACATGCACATATTATATACATACACACATACATACATATACACATTCTAAATCTTCAGGATAACCTAAGTTATATACAGAAAAGAAAAAGCTTACTATATTTAAAGATCCTGAAAATTTCTACCAAAATTTCATACTTGCAAATACCACGTCAAACTAGTAGAGTAACATAATAATAAAGAGACAAAGTCATGTTCGGAACTTGGGGAATGCATAAAACCAGAGCACGGCCACTCCGGTAGTTCCGAACAAGCGACGCTGCACTTAAGTACCGAGTTATCGTCTGGTGTGAGCTGGTGAATGGGTGCTTAGACGGAACTGTATGTACCTCGACTGCAGAATAAAGTTAAATGTGATTATGAGCTGCAATCACTTTTTTGGTATTCTGCCGTCACTCACTGAGTGGCGATACAATGCTCTCGGTCAATGCTCGGTACGTATAATCATAGTCCCGAGCGCTTTCCACTTTCATCGCAATCGACCAAAAACACTGTCTTGCTACTCCTCTCGGTGCGTGTGATAAGGCATTAGGAAAGGAGACCGTAATTCCCTCGACGTTTATTCCAAGATTATTTAACATCATCATACATATTCCTCTGGAGTAGGCGGAGACAACAGGCCGCCACTTGCTTCTATCCTTTTATATATGAGGACCTTCTTCAACTGTTACTAAACTATTCATACATGTCCGCTGGTTTCGAGAGCTTTTTTAAGCTATTGCATAGCTTTTATCGCGGGCCTTGAGCGTGGGGACCGAATCCAGAAATTCCGTAACGAAAAAAACCTAACACCCCCAACTCCGAGCTCGCACGAATCGAGCCGAGGTGCTCCGAAGTAGCTCCGCTTAACGTAAGTAATTATAATTGCATAAGTTGTTAGTTTTCAAATTCAAATTCAAATTCAAATTCAGACTCAGACTCAGACTCAGACTCAGATTCAGACTCAGACTCAGACTCAGATTCAAATTCAAATTATATTATTATTTATTATAATTGCATAAGTTCATAAAAAATGCTATGCAATAGCTTTACCGCGGCAGTTCCCGAGTGCCACACGTCTTTTTTTATACCTATATATATGACACGCTAATTGGACTTCACCTCGTATTATAGTGAGCTAAAGGTAAAGTCTCAGGGAAGAGCGTCACCATTACAGACACGTAGCATGTTACGATGGTGGCACTCAGTTTGGCGGCCTTATCAGATACTTTTTCACGCCATGCTTAAAGGACCCGGGCCTGTAAGAAGTAGGTAAAGGCGACTAACGGCAAAATATTCAGAAGATATCACTGCGAGAGAAGGAAAACTCGAAATAAAACCCTGTACCAACCCGTTTGGCCAGTGTAACATTGGGAGAGACCTATGTCCAGCAGTGAACTGCTATAGGCTTATTGATTGAATGATTGACTGTAGGAAGAAGGAAACATGTGAGCTGGTAAAGAATTCCAGGTTTTAATGGTGCGGCAAAGGAAAGTCTCCGAACCACTTGGTTCTTGATCGGATATTCTACCATGTGTGGGTGACATCTAAAAGCTGCACGTGTTGTCCTATGTACGAGGAGTAAGGAAAGGGTGGGACTAATTGGAAGAACTGATAAATTCTGAGCACTTTTTTCTATACCTTACCTATTAGGCCAGTGTACTATGTCAACCTCGGCTGGTTCGCCTATACACCTCTGCTTTTGAAAAAGAATACATACATACATATAATCACGCCTTTATCCCCGGAGGGTTAGGCAGATGTGAATTAACATCCATATTTCACCAATCATCAGTAGTATTCGGTTCCACGTAATAGGGGGTGAGCCTATTACCGTTTTCTGGGCATTTTTGTTGACTCGAGTCATGAATCTGAGGCTGAGCCTGGGCTGTATATATCTGTCTGGTGTTAAACAGAACCCATCCCTTAGCCAACTTGTATGACACCGCATGGGAAGAGATGGAGTGGTCCAAATTCTACTCTGCCGGGAACCACGGCTAACTTTGAAAAAGAATACATAATATAATACGATATTCTAGGGCATTGCTACATGTTGCTATAGCCAAACCAAGCATAATAAAGGTATTTAAACTATCATGGTCACTCACATCAGTATCAGAATAAACGGGATATTTACCATGTTTCATTGTTTTAGTGTGTACACATTGTGTAGTGCAGATACGCGTAGTAAAAGAACTCGAAAGAGGGTAGATCGATATAATTACTCCTAGGAAAAAACTTTTTCTCTGTTCACCGCTACTATTCCAGTTCCTCCGTGATCATGGTGCTAGCACCAGCGCCGAAATATCGGAAACTCAAAACAATGAAACATGGTAAATATCCCGTTTATTCTGATACTGAAACCAAGCATAGCTGATAATGCACATTTATTTTTGCTATGCTTTGTGGGTAGGTAACTAGAAAATCCTGTAATATGTTCCGGTCTTACATTTTTTACAGACCTGCCAGTTCCCGGTTTTAAAAAATAGTAGAAAACATTTTTATGAAGCGGGTTTAAACGAATAACCCTATAAACGCGCGGTTTTTTTAATCAAGGCTTCCACATTTTTTTACGATTACTCGTTTATTTTGGTATATTTTGTATATTGTCATCGGTTATTATGTTTGTCTGTGTACCAAATATACAATTAACTGGCTGAGTTTAATTGAAATATTGCATTTGCTGTCATCCTGAATATTATGTAATCCTGCATACACCATGAAAATGCCCAAATTTTTTTGACCACAGTACTCTGACGAAATTAGGTGGCATCTAGTAATGTCAATGTTTTTGTCTCAATATTTGTTTTCCGTTGATCTAACTAATTTTTATCGTTTTACAGCTTTAGCGGAGCGAATGTGATTCTCTTGGTATTGCACTGCACACCTCCATAGGCAACGGTAACCACTTTCCATCAGGTGGGCCGTGTGCCTGTCTGGCACCTAAGTTGTATATAAAAAAAAACAAAACCAACTTACTTTGAAATGTAATAATATATCCTACGTAGTAACCCTTTTCCGTAATTAATTAGACGGCCTCTGTGGCGGTAGAACCTTCGACTGCTACGCAGGAGGCGTGGGATCGATTCCCGCTCAGTGTAAAAATTTGTATGCATGAATATGTATATTTGTAGTAATCTGGGTACTTCTGTGTATAATATGTATGTATTAACGAAAAAAAAAACTAAGTATGTTTATCCACATTCTAGGTTCCATAACACAAATTAGTTAAGCTATGCTTACCGTGGGTCTAGATAGCGTTGTGTAGAATGTTGTGGAATTTTATATATTTATTTAATGAAATTAATTTCACTACTGCGGTATGCACCTGTGGAAGTTTCTAGAGACTAACATTGTCTATATTACAATAAGGTAACAATAAAATCGGTTACTAGACGTCTGTGAGGGCAGTGCACGTTGCAACAACGTAGGCAATCTTAAAGAGACACCATGTTTTGTGCTTAGTGTGAGACTTTCATTTTGTAGAAAAATATTGAACTTGAATAATATATTCCTTTATATCAGGTCATCATAGACCTGATATAACATAACATAAACTCACGCCTATATCCCCGAAGGAGTAGGCAAAGGTGCTAGCACCCACATTCCGCCAGTTTATGCTTAGGTCTCAATGTGGCGAGCCTATTGCCATTAACCGGGCACTTATAAACCTGCGATAAATACACACATAACTACGAAAAGCATCGAAAAGTCATTGGTGTGTGCCATGGTAAAACCTGGGATCGAACCTGAGACCTCGTCTCAGCAGTTCATTACCCATACCACTAGGCTACCGCGGTTAAAGACCTGATATAATGGGAAATATTATTCAAGTTAAACATTTATCTACAAAATGTAGTCCAACTTTTAAATTAAAAATTATAATAATAAATGAAAATTCTACAACATTCTACACAACGCTATCTAGACCCATTGTAAGCAAATAAGCTTGTGTTATGGAATCTAGAATACAGATATACATACTTAGATACTTTTTTTTGTAATCACATACATATTATACATAGAAACGCCCAGATCAATGCAAATATTACATACAACATCCACATAGGAGCCAGTTGAAAACCAGCGTCAGGTACTTGTGCCTGGCACCATGCTGAACTGACTCCTTTTTTGGTGCAACGCGAAGAACATCCAGATGTGTCTGTAATTAACTTGTATGTGTGTGTTGGTATGTAATTATTTGTGTAATCGGTGTTGCACTAAAATAAATGGATTTCTTTCTTTCATATTCATGCATACAAATATTTTGCAGTGGGCGGGAATCGAATTCTACCGTTCATATAGCTCTTAGTGACAGTCTATTAAGAATTTTAATAAAATTATAACGTGGTCCGTACACTTCTACGTATGTACAATAGTTCAATGGTGTACAATAAAGAATCGTGTACATTTAAGTTTATCGCAATTTTGTTTGAATTTGTATCCACCCTGTTTCCAAATGTCACTTTTCTCTGTCTACCTGGTTGGACTGTACCAATAAAATATTTTTTCAGTCAGATGTGATCTTTTTAATTTTTTAAGTTTTTGCCCACATCGCTCCACTATATCCAGTCTACTGTCGTGTTTGTCGTCGTGGACGAAAGATTTTAATATCAGAGAGCCTACAGACGTAATCTATTTAGATTACGAAAAGGCCTTCGATAAAGTTCCGATTAGAAGACTTTTATATAAACTGGACTTTGTTGGAATTCGTGGAAAGTTGCTAGCCTGGATCAGTGCATTTCTACAACAAAGATCCTTCCGTGTGAGGGTGGGCGAAAGTCTATCAGACCAACGAATGATAACCAGTGGCGTGCCGCAAGGGTCCGTTTTAGGCCCGGTGCTGTATATTATTTACACTTTTGACCTACCCTACTCCTTGAGAAGTAATGTCAGTATCTTTGCCGATGATACCAAGCTCTTCGCAAATCCTTTGATCAATTATGAAGATGTCCAAGCAGATCTAGACAGAATAGCAAACTGGTCAAAGGAATGGCTCCTTAATCTGAATGCCTCGAAATGCACGGTGCTGCACATAGGAAATAGGAATCCTCATCACACTTACACAGTAAACGGCATACAACTTATGGATGTCAAAGTTCAGACAGATCTGGGTGTGATGATTACCGAAGACCTGAAGTGGGAGGCCCATATAACATCTGTTACCAAGAAGGCAAACAGCCTAATCTACCTCATCAGGAAAGCGTTTGGAACCTTAACTCCAGAAATGGTGCTGAAGATACATAAAACGTTTATAAGACCTATCTTGGAATACGCATTTCAAGTCTGCAGTCCCTACTTCGTTAAGGATATTGATCTCTTAGAGGGAGTGCAACGAAGATTTACTAAAGTACCTAGGAATCTCAAACAGCGGACATATGAGGAACGTTTGTCAATACTAAAACTCACAACACTGAAGGAACGGAGAAATCGTGGAGATTTAATAGAAACATTCAAAATTTTGAATGGATTCTACGATATAAAGAACTTTGATGCCCTCTTTATTCGTAACGAGAATGCACATTTAAGAGGACACCATCTGAAGTTGTGCACTAGCTTCTCCAACAACAATCCTCACAGACATTTCATCAGTAACAGAGTAGTCAGAACGTGGAACAAGCTCCCAGAAAATGTAGTCTCTGCTGACAGTATCAACCAGTTTAAAAACAGACTTGATACATTTTACCTCAAACTAAAGAAATAGAAAGAAAGAAAATGGAAACTGGATACAGGCATTATCAGTTGTCTACGACTGCCTGCCTGCTAACTAATAATAATAATAATAATAATAAAATTCAAGTTTCAATTAACATAGTTAAGATGACTTCACAATAAATGCAAAAAAAGACTTTCTAATTGCCAATAGTCTCAAGTATCCTCCGATAGCGCGGCGGTGCGAGATACGCGCTTTCGCATTCCCGGGGATATGATGGTTACTCCGTGGTCCCCACACCCGAAGAGGACCGTCTCATAAGAGGCATATGTCTCAGATAATCTCACCTCCGGCAACCTGCAGCCCAAACAATCAGCGTGCGTTTTAGTCGGTTCAAGTCCGACATAACATCCCTCACCGGCCCCGTTGGTGGGCGTATCCTTGGGGATTTTGGGCACCTCCCCCACCGGCTCGGTGATGGATCTGTGTGGATTTTGCGCAGATTACAAAAAAATTATCCTCCGATAGCAGTACAGTATGGTCACCCAAAAGACCTCAGAGACATTTTCAACCATACAGCCATTGCAACACGTACGGCTGGTCACATTACTTAGGTAGAACGCTATTGGACCGTTATCTATTCCATTTGCAGTATCGTAGGAAGCATAGATTTGATGTTCAGCTCCAATGTGGCGAGATTTGACTAAATAACGGAGGCACGGTTAAATGTGGTGAGGATTTTAGTATTTGCTGGTCAAAGTTTGGAGCTTTGAAGATATTAATGGACTATAATCGATACGAAAATGTTGTTACTTGTTTCCTCTAGAATTGTGATTCATTTTAATCTTTTGTATACCCACGAAATGGTTTCTTTTTAATGGAAAACTGATTGTGTGTGAGCGTTAGGGGCAAAATTTATTGGTTCTCAAACCCGGGTTACATGTAGAGCCTAGGTATAACGTGCCTTACGTGCTCTTCGAGGCACGACCAGACCAATGTAAATACTCACATTCATGCATGCCTATAAATATTTGCACTGAGAGGGGTATGAACTCGCGCCTCCTGCGTTGCGGCTGAATTCACTACCACCACGCCACAGAGGCTGTCGAGTATCTAAAGAAATATGCAACAAAATTAAGGACCTTATCTAAAGTTAGTTGGAAACTCGAAGATTTATTCGTACACATATTTATTCATGTCCATTGCAAATAAAAACGCCTACTTATCAATTCGTCCCGCGTTCAAATAAATCAAAAAACCAATACTCACGGCTATGGTCACCGCCTTCTACGTAAAATATGTGCTGTACACCAACAGCTAGGATCGATTGATTTATAGGATCTCGGGAGCTGTCGTGATGAATTACTCTATAGAGATTTGCATAGAGTTATTTACTATAGAGGTACTGTTCGTCTGTCGGTATTGGGTACTCAATGTTTTTAAATTAAAAAGAGGTAGATATGAAATGAGGCTAATTCGGATATCTCGAGTAACACTAATCAAAGAGTACGAATTTGAGCGCTTCTAAATTTAAATTTCAGTCCGGAAATTCCTCGTTTTGGCTTGTCTTCTACGATTTTATGGAAATGATGTCTTCTGACCTCCCAATCCTGAGAGCGAATCCTGGGCCAGAGCTTTATCCGTCAGTTAATAGGCTTACCAGCTGTCAGGTGACATTAGCTAAGGCCCCGTACTCTAATACTAGTTCATATTGTAGCAAATTAGGTTTGTTTTAACTTTTCCCATGCATTTAGCCAAGTTTTATTTTTATAAACAAAAACTATAGTAGGTAAAGTCTGTATGTTCTCACCATACGTAGGGTACATAATGTAAACGTCAATTAAATCGCTTAAACTAGGTTAAACTGTCTAATTTTTGTCCACCACTAAACTCTCCATAAAACTAAGTCGGCTATTCCAAAGTCAGAAAATTTCACAACTCGGAGCAAGTGGCTATGCAAGGATAAAGTATGCGCCAGGGAGATGCATAGCCTTTCTTGTAGCGAACACAGCCGGGATTTCACGCGAACTGCTGCTAAAGGATTTTACTCCAATATCAGATTAAACTGGAAGGATGGATCGCTGTACTGAGGTGCGAAGGAAACTTTGCACAAGTTTTTACATAGCTGTTTCTCGTAGCGTGTGCTATTTGTCACAAAACCGCGTTTTTCAAGTCGTTTTATTGCGATGCATTTTGTTAGCTGTGTATTTACAGTATATGGTAATTAGTAAGTATTTCTTGGTGGCAATTTGATTTTAAGCTAACATGATCAGGAAGGGTGTATACCTACCAATATGACTTTTTTTTACGTGCGCAAAATCCCCACGGATACCAACCGGAGCCGGTGGAAGAGGTTATGTCGGACTCGAACCGACTAAAACGCACGCTGCCTGTGGGTCGCTTTGGTTGCCGAAGGTGAGGTTGACAGGTATATCTCTCGCACCCCGGCCGACTCAGGGCCATCTCTCACGATCTGGCCCTCTCCTCGGGTGCGGGGACTACAGAGTTCCCAACTCGTCCCCGGAAACGGGGAGGCGCGCGAGGTGCAGCGAACGTGGTGTGTCACGGTTGCTAAATGAGGCGGGAAAAAATTTTGATTTTCGAATTTAGAAAGGAACGCAGTAACTAGATATGTAAATGCCTTGTTTTTTGACATCTATCTGTATAATCATAGGGTATCTTTTTGTAATGTCATCTGTATGACAGTTATAAAAAATAGCACTTTGTTTCTGGTCAAGTTATAGTCCAAATTCGAAATTCTAAATGCATTCTCACCTTCTTGACCTTTCAACCATAACATTATTTTTGTTTTAAATGTTAGGTATATATTTTATGTTTGGTCGGCCATTTTGAAGGGCCGCCATAACGATTTTTTCAACATTCCATTTCCAAATCGATCAGCGTCGACTTAAATCGGTTCCAGACTGTTCCCAGTTGTTGACAGTCGTTAAAACTTCACAAATTGCCTCAAACGACGTTTACGGAAATTTCCTTTACTTAATTAAAAGTTTCTACTCTCTCGTCCATAAGTTTACGATTCGCCCAACAAATTTGAATTGTTTGATTGTCATTTGGTTTGAAAATAATTGTTTGAACAGTCAAAGGGAACTAAACGTAAATTGGTTGTTTATCGCGAATATCAACGTTTGAAGAACAAAAAACATGGCCGCGGGTCTTAAATAATACCTCGTAGGTCAGTCCCAAGTCTCATTTATTTTGTAATTACTCGTTACGTTACGAGTGCTCTATAGCTGTTCGTAAGGACGTGCTCTCTAAGGGACGTGTCTAGTACTTATTTTTTACTTTCGCGTTTCATGATATACAATAATGGTAAAGGGAATTAACAGGCATTAAAGTCAGGCAGGGACCAGTTAGCCTGCGACCACGTAACGATCAAAAGTCAGGTAAATCAAAGATACCTATATTTGATCGCGTCAATTGTTATTGCTTAACCTTGCAATGTCTTCTTCTTATTTATACACTCTTGACAGAGCCGTCGTGATCATTATGTCTGATACTAAGATTGAAGATGATATTAAGATTAAAGGGCAGAAAACCTTGTAATGTACTAACCTGCAAAGTAACAACTTAATCACATGTACAGGTCTCTATGTACAGGTCGAGGCTGTACATAGAGTATTTAATGAAAGAGTAAATTGAGATCTAACTTTTGAAAGTTAGATCAAGGTATGTAACATAGTAGGTACAGATAATTTACTCGGACAGAAACCTACAAACAATATTTTTTTAATTGATTTGAGGTTAAAAAGCGCTGTTTTCTATCCCAGTATATTAATATATTAGGTTACTCCCCTATTAGCCAACAAAGTACCTGTAGAAACTCACGGCATCATTTCTGTTCGTCACAAAATCTTCAGCGAAAAAACTAAGGAGTTATTAGATAAATCCAGGGTATCGTTTCTTTTAGCCAGGTTTAGTGTGGCATATACCGGTGTATTATATTTGAGACGTATAAAATGGAATGGGTACCTATAATACGATAGCTTTCATTGACTAGTAGGGTAGACAGAGATTAACTTGTATTTTTAGGGTTACGTACTGTTATGGGGTCCCTTTGAATCGTCGTTTTAAAAAAGAAAGTTAAGTTTAAAACCTATTTATTTTACTTTAAAAATACAGACGTGGAAAGGAGACCCTTAGGCAACCGAATCGTGTCAGAGTTCAGAATAGACTGAGTGCCACTGCACTGGCCCTGCAAAGTGCTGACCAGTAGTTTTACATGATATGGCGGAGGGCATGTCATGTCAACAGTTTCACATGCAGTACACTATCATAACACCTCCCCCCTTAAAGTGAACTTCGGGGTGAATACCGAAGTTAACTCTAAAATGAGGTCCTTAATGTTGGAGGAGGAATCTCAGGGATTTCCTGAGTACTCTCCATCTCTATGGAATTTTCAATGGATTTGTTCGGTTCGCGTAAATTATGACTTTTGCGGTTGCAGCCAGGTTTACAAAAGGGCATTACAATTTTATAAAATAAGTAGCATAAGAGAATGAACATAGTAAAACTTAAGCCTATAGAGTAGTGTGTCCCATATTTAACAATGTGGGGAGTTTCTTGCATCTTCTCTACTTCTGTGAGAGTGTGGTGAGACAGTTTGTTGATTTCAATTAAACTACTCAGACTGATGTCTTCTAAATGAGTAAGGGTCAAATTCGTAGTTCCATTGCTTATTTTACAACATGTACTATTTAATAGGTTAAAGTCAGGTAACTTAATTGGTGAGGTTATGTTTACAAGGTTTCGGTATTTTGGTATTAGGGTAGTACCTTTACAGTAAGCTATACAGTTATTTGGTATCGAAAGAATACCCATGCCAATTATAGTCAATTCTTGTATTTGATTTGAGTTAGAGCAGTCTAAAGAGACTTGCATCTGTTCCGATTGTACATAGATAAATTTATTATTGTTTAGTGATTTGAAAATGTTAAGTTTTCCATGGATTAGTTGCGTATTGCATTGAGATGGGATATCCTTTATTGTTTCAGATAGTAATTCACTTTCGCAACATGGTTTAGAATTTGTTTTATAAACTAGTGGTATTTCACATAAATACTCTGATGGTTGTATTTCTTTACAGAATTCCAATGAACTCAACTTACAATAATTAGACTTATCTTTTGAGATAGCTATATATTCGCTGCTAGGTACAATGAAACCAAATGTGTTTGGTTGTTTTATATCGTGAGGTGTAGGCAATGCAATATTATTAAACAATGAATACTCTTGAATTGATACAAGTGGGACACGTAAAAGAAACACAAGTTTACCATTAAAATAATAACATAATAGAGTAGACAATTTTACCATAGTATGAATGGAGCTTATATCTAAAAACATAGGTAAGTCTAGATTACTAGGAATATGTCTGACGTTATCAGATAACTCCTGGTATAAGCTTGTGGGAGACATTACTGACGGATGCAGGATGTTTTGACTACAGAACATTAGCGAGTTGGAATGATAGGGTGACCATAGATGTTTCCAATGTATTCAGGACAAAATCTAAATTTATTCTCAATTGCATAACATTTGTAGTATCAGATATAGTTTGAACATTGGTCGAGAGTTTGTCCAAAGCTTTACTCAAATTAATTTCATTTTGTTTTATTTTTTTGTAAAGTATTATTATAGGTAGAAATAAGGGACTTGGTGATTAAAATGTTATTTTTGACTAATAATAAGATCTTGTCTTGATTACCTTGTATAGATTCAATTGCTTGGTCATATCTTACAGCATCATTTTCGTCCAAAGTGCCGAAAACTTGTTTCAAAACAGTACCGATACCACCAATCCAAGCACGTTTGGATTTATTATCAACTAAATGGGAAATAGCTTGAAATGATTTGGTTAATTTTCGTTGTTGAACCGCTAGTGGTTCCGTTGTGCTATGACATTCTGGATGTTCTATGAAACCGGTTTGTTTACATAAATGTACGACTTGTTCTATTGCAGCATTTAAGTTCTCTATGTGGGGTTTGAAGTGTGAAATTTCCATTGGCATAATGATATTTAGGATACCTGAGGTGATTTTTATCTTGCCTCTATAGTTAAAGTATATCCCAGGACTTGAGGTCATCGGTTGGACATACTCGTTGGGAGGTTGGAGCTCCGCAGAGACACTGTAAGTATATGTATCGTTTAATTAAGTACTCATAAATATAATATGTTATACTAAGTGGAATAGTATCCTACTAATAACTAATCTTACTTACTAATAAACGAATAGTTATTATTTTATTGATCTCGATTTACTTCTGCGAGTTTCACTTCGTCATAATGATGACGGACATGTCGCCGGTTTATTAACACTGATAGGGTATTATTACCGTGAATCTTAACCACCTTATATGGTCCCTTCCATATAGGCGATAGGGATTTTCGTAATCTGAGATGGTTCTTTAAATATACAAAATCTCCTACTTTGTATTGTATGGACCGTGAGCGTGAATCGTAATAAGTTTTTGACGTTGTCTTAGACCTCTGGATATTCGTTAAAGCTTTGTCGCGGGAGTGTTTTAAGCGACCTTGAAGCATACGTACATAGTCTGGGTACGTGACGTCTAAGTTTTCGTCGCATATGGAATTCGGGATGTATGGTTTGTTGCCAAACATTAGTTCAAATGGGGTGAAGTTTGTTGTTGAATGGACAGTTGTATTATATGTGAGCATAGCTGTGTACACGTAACGTGGCCAATCATTTTGATCCTCGTTGACAAATGATTTCAGGTACTCTTTAAGGGTCGAATGACTTCGTTCAAGACTGCCCTGTGTTTGCGGATGGTATGGGGTCGACCATAGCTGTTTTATCTTTAAGAAGTTGCACGTTTTCTTGAACAAATCTGCCGTAAAGTTGGTTCCTTGGTCAGTAAGAATTATTTTTGGGATCCCAAATATAGAAATGAAATGAAGCAGACATTCGCTCGTTTCTTCGGCGGTCGTGTTGCGTAGTGGATAAGCAGTCGAGAATTTTGAAAAGTCATCTTGTAATGTTAATATAAATTTTAGTTTTGCAGTACCGGACTCCGGGAGGGGACCTACGACGTCTAACGAAATGCGCTCACAAGGTTTTGTAGATGTACTAGTGATTTGCATAGGTGCACGGTTAACTCTACGTAGGGCTTTATTCTCTTGGCACAATTTACAATTCTTTACATAGGATTCGATATCGCTTCGCATGCCTTTCCAGTAATATAAATCTTTTACTCTATTATACATACGACTTATACCTAAATGGCCAGCTACTGGTATGTCGTGGTTGTCAGAGAGAATTTTCTTTATTTCCGATGGCGATGGATAAGTTACATTGTTGTGATAAACGTTCACCAGTATCTTTGTATTATGGAACAGATAATTTAAAATATTGTAAATCTTTGCGAAGCTATGCCTTTCAAATGGGTCTCGAAAATCGGAAACTCCGATTTGATCAGTCTGTTCGCTAATCATTAATTCATTCCGTACAGTTTTTATAGTCTCAAATATTTCTTGGTATGATGACCTGTCAAAGTGGTGTACTTTGGTGTATAAAAGGTAATAGGTTTTACTACGTAGGGTTACTTTCGTGAAAGAATGTGGTTGTTTTTCTTGGCTTAGGAGTTGATTTTGATTTTCTAAGTTGCCTAATATCTCCTGTATGTAGGGATTTGACTCATCAAGGTCTATTGAAGTGGGGATCAAAATTATCTTACAAGGGCTTTTTAAAAGGTTCTCGTTATGTTCTATGATTGTTGTTGTGAATGTTTTATTTTTATCAGCGATCTGTTTTAGGAAGGTTGGGTAGTCATTGGTAGTTAAATCAGGGTTGTTATTGGCGTGTGGAGTTAAACTATTTTGGTTTTCAGTTATTGGTTGCAAAGGTGAAGAGTGTAAGGGACTGTTGGACAGGTTGAGGTCAATTGAATCTAGGTTTACAAGGTCTCCAGTTGGACTTTGTGAGGTTATTAAGTCAATAGGTGGGCTGTCGATTCTCGAAGGTGACGGGAGTTGTAATTCGTCAGGTAAATCTGCATTTGCGTTTTCAGGTTGTTGTGTATTCAGAGGTAAGTTTTGATCAGGAGAGTTAATATCCAGGAGCTCCGGAGTAGGGCATTCTAGGAGGTAATCAGGATTAAGGTCATTGGATAGAAAGGGGGTAGGTGACGTTAATAAGTCGAATAAGTCTTCGTCTGAATTGTTAGTTCTTAGGAGGGATTGTTCTAATCGGTCTGGTGTTAAATCCGAATTATACGTTTGGGGACTTACTATCGGGGCCCGGTCGTCTATAGGTTGTATGGGATTAACCGGAAACCTGGACAAGGCGTCTGCATTTACATTCATTTTCCCTTTCTTGTACCGGATATCATATTCGAATTCTTCTAATTTCAATCTCCAACGTATGAGCCGAGAGCCTGGGTCTTTGCAGTTGAAGAGCCACTGTAAGGGTTTATGATCGGTTATTATGGTGAATTTACGACCATATAAATATGGTCGGAAGGTTTTGGTTCCAAATATAATGGCAAGGCATTCTTTTTCAGTTACGCTATAGTTACATTCGGCCTTATTTAAGGTCCGAGATGAGTAAGCTATAGGTCGATCTTGTCCGATTGGGCCTTGGGATAGAATAGCCGATATGGCAAAATTAGAAGCGTCACAGGTTAATAAGAAGGGTTGGTTAAAATCTGGATAGGCTAGAATAGGGGCTTCAATTAATTTAGATTTCAAAGTTTCGAAACTGAGTTGTTGTTCGTTAGACCAGTCAAACGGTATATCCTTTTTCAGAAGTGATGTGAGAGATTTGGCGAGTTTTGAAAAGTTCGGGATGAAACGTCTGTAGTATGATACGAGGCCTAGGAAGGATTTAATGTCCCTAGGGGATTTTGGTACTGGATATTGTGATACGGCTTTAACTTTATCGGGATTAGGTTTCACACCACTCTGTGTAATAATATGGCCTAAATAGGTTACTTCTTTTCGGAGGAACTCGCATTTTTCCGGCTGTAATTTTAGGATAAACTTACGGAGTCGGTCAAAGACATCCTTGAGGTTTTCAATAGCCGTTTTTAGGTCAAACGCGTACAGAACTATGTCGTCTAGATATACATAACAGCGTGATCCTTGTAACCCCACAAGGCAATTATTCATGAGCTTTTGAAACGTAGAAGGCGCGTTTTTAAGCCCGAACGGCATCCGATTAAACTGGAAATGACCTTGGGGAACTGAGAAGGCTGTTTTGGGTGCATCATCTGGGTCGACCAGTAACTGATGGAACCCGGATGAGAGGTCAAGTGTGGTGAAATACTGGCTTTTGCCGAGTTGATCTAGTATTTCATTAATTTGCGGTATCGGGTAGACTTCGCCAATCGTGACGTCGTTCAATTTCCTATAGTCAATCACTATACGCCATTTCTTTTCGCCAGAAGCGTCGGATTTCTTCGGCACTACCCATATAGGGGAGGACCAAGGAGATGATGAAGGAGTAATGATGTCTTATTGTAGCATTTTAGTTATTTGAGTTTCTACTTCCTTCTTATGGCATTCAGGAAATCGATAAGATTTTGTATGGATGGGGGTACTACAAGTGGTTTTGATTTCATGCTGAATAGCAGATGAAAACGTTAAGGTTTCATCAGGTAAGTGGAAAATGTCCGAGTAGTTTGAACATAAGTCGAAGAGAGCGTTGCGTTCTTCTTCGTTTAGATGGGATGTCCTTAATACGTTAAGCACTTGTTGAGTGCGTTCAGTTATGCTTTTATTGTTTGGAGGAAGTTGGATAGAGTAAATCTCGATTGGACTAAGCGTAAGCTTTAAATCTCGTTTAAGTTTAATTGGGTTATTAGAAATATTAATTACGGATATATTAACAGTTCTATTTTCCTTTACTCTAACCATGCAATTGGCTACGAGGAGAGCTTTAGAGAGATGTTGATCTAATATGACCCCTTCCTTTAATTCTGGATTGGCTACAGTGCATTCGATTACGGTCTCTGTACGTGGCGGTATAATATAACAAGGGTCATAGAAGTGGATTTTAATTTCTTTGTTAGCTACTTCTAAAATGTTACGGCTATAGTTTATGTTACAGCCGTTAGCTGTTAAAAAGTCGTTACCAATGATGCCATCATAGGGTAAGTTTATATCTTTAATGACATGGAATTTATGAGTGATAGATTTGTTGTTATCCACTTTGAACTTAAGGTTAAAATGACCTGTGGTTTGTGTGGTTTCTTCGCCTGGGTCGATACCCTTAATGGTTATGGGTTTGTGGATGAGTTTAGGTTTAGTGAGTAGACGTGATTCTTTTAATAGGCAGATTGCCGAACCTGAATCGACTAAAAGTGTTAACGGAACATCCGACACTTGTGAATCTACTACTATATGAGGCAATAACTTCTTTGATGTGTCAATATTAACCTCGTAAACCTTTTTAGGTTTTAGAGTTGCTGAAATTGATTCAGTGGGGTTAGCAGTATGGTTTCCGTTTTGGGACTGGTTACCCTGCTGTATAACCTGAATGCTAGAGGTGAGATTTCCGTTTTGGGGCTGGTTACCCGGTTGTATAATCTCGGCGAAAGGGTTGAGGTTTCCGTTATGGGGCTGGTTACCCGGTTGTATAACCTCGGCGAAAGGGTTGAGATTTCCTTTTTGGGGCTGGTTACCCGGTTGTATAATCTCGGCGAAAGGGTTGAGGTTTCCGTTATGGGGCTGGTTACCCGGTTGTATAACCTCGGCGAAAGGGTTGAGATTTCCTTTTTGGGGCTGGTTACCCGGTTGTATAATCTCGGCGAATGAGTTGAGGTTTCCGTTATGGGGCTGGTTACCCGGTTGTATAACCTCAGATTTAGTTTTGGATTTTATTGGATTTGTACCGGCTTTGTTTGCACGTCCTGTGCGGTACGCTTGCAGGACGTTTACAGGTTTAAATCTTCTTCCTCGTGGTTATCAACCTCGGATTCCTCGGACTCGTAGTCGTCTACGAAATTTACGTGAGGTACGTGAGGTGTCTTAGACCCAGAGGGTTTGTTGCCATCTCCTTGAGATTGAGAATTAAGGCGTTTTTGTCTCTTTAGACAATTATTAATATCATGACCCACTTCCTTGCAGTACCTGCATGTAAGGTTCGGGTCAGACTTTAGCAACTTCGCGGTTTGATTTGAAGTGCTGGCCTGAGGTACAGGCTTTTGAGAAGATTTAGTTTTATAAGCTTGGGTTTGAGCAGTAGGTTTTGGTTTAAACCGGTTTTGGTTTCCTTGCTTATCCTGTGTGTTGTGATTACTGCGTTTATATAGGGTTTCTTGGATTCGTTCCTCAGAGATAGCTAAGTTTATAGCTTCGTTAAATGTTTTTGGTGCCCTACACCTAACAATATTCGAGATTCGAGGACTTAATCCCATTAAGAAATGATGCATCGTAAGGTCTTGCATTGCTGCTGTACGACCAGGTATTTCCTTGATCTTGTGATTCGATAAAGAAATCTCCGTAAGGAGTTGAGAAAGGCAAGTTTCTAATCTGAGTGCAAATTGCCCTACGTTTTCTGACGGGTTCTGTCTACTCTCTTGGAGTTCAGTAAGTAAGTGGGCATAGTGTTTTCTTTCGGAAAATTGTGTTTTGAGGAATTCTTTTAACTGATCCCACGAAGAGAACTCTTTAATAGAGCATGCAGTCTCTGCCTTATCGGTAAGTTGACACAATATATATTTGAATAATATCGGCTTCTGTGACTCAGACGCTAAGTCGTAGGCGTTATCGCAATTAGTGATAAATGAGCTAAGTTTCTCCCTACTGCCATCGTATTGTTTTACAAACTTTAATAAAATATTGAGATCCATATTTGTGGATTGAGTTGTTTTGGGTGATATGGGTGGTTTAGAAGGAATCACTACGATTGGCAATTCAATTTGTAGTTTATCGCTTTCTGTTTTGGGCACTTCAGGCATAATATTTAAAACGTAAATTGATAATAGTTAATTACATGCAAAACAATAATTTTATAATGAACAGTAATATTATAACAGGCAGAGTCTAGATCAACACAGGAACTTACTGGAACACGTGGGCGAAGAATAGTATTAACGCTTGGCTTCCTTGCATAGTGACGCATAAACACTTTCACTAAACACTGATGCACTTGTATAATATAATTCACCAATTTTATGAAGTATTTTCTTTACGATGAGGCGAAGGGGCACGTGGAGGTGCCCACACGTAGGTTACCCGCAGGATGCACACAGGATGCACGCAGGATACACACAGGTTACGCACAGGATACACACAGGATCCACTCGGGTTGTATTCAGGTATTCACTTAACCCGTAGGTATACTTTGCGCGAACACACACGAACACAGGTAATTTGATATTTATATATTTTTTATATTGGGATACGGCGAGTCTATTCACTTTTAAATTTTCGCGAAACGGCACTGGGGAATTCCGTATCCCACCGCTGCCACCAAATGTTATGGGGTCCCTTTGAATCGTCGTTTCAAAAAAGAAAGTTAAGTTTAAAACCTATTTATTTTACTTTAAAAATACAGACGTGGAAAGGAGACCCTTAGGCAACCGAATCGTGTCAGAGTTCAGAATAGACTGAGTGCCACTGCACTGGCCCTGCAAAGTGCTGACCAGTAGTTTTACATGATATGGCGGAGGGCATGTCATGTCAACAGTTTCACATGCAGTACACTATCATAACAGTACCTTAAGAGGAAAATATCGGAACCTTTATAGGATCATGTTGACAGATAAACAGGCTGTCAGTTCGTCTGTCTGTCGAGCTGTCAAGATCTGTTTCTCAGGAATCCGTGAAGGTATCAAGTTGAAATTCATAATACATACACAGGTTCTTAACATTTTGAAACTGAGCCAAATCAAACTTCCAAGTCAACGCAATCAAAATATATTGTAATTAAGTATAAACTGTTTATTTAATATTTACATAATATACACGGAAATTATCTAAATTAAAATATATATTAAAAAAACCCGAATATATATCTAAATAATCCTGCAGGTTCAGGCGTCAAAGAATTCCTCTCCATCGATGTCAACCGGGAAGGTGGCCAGAAAGCTGGCGGCATTGCCACGTTGAATGGCAATACCAATCCTTTGCGCAAGGAATAAACCAGCCCTCTGGTCACGGGTAGCGTCAATTAAACGTTTAGAAATGTCTCTAATCAAAAGACGGGCACTTGGACCCCATGATACCAGCGTCTCGACCCCAAACGGCTCAAATATGTAGTTACCACTTATATTACTATACTTGCGCCGTTTGAGGGTCTCTGCCGACGCAGCAGCAACGCAGGCGCAGTTTGCAGTCCCTGGAAGGTGTGAAGGCGCAAGGGTGTCAGCACATGTTGCATCCCACACCTAATGCCTTCCCATCTTCCAAGGCACCAATGACATTCCATCTGGCCTCTTGCCATCGTCACGCGCCAAGTCAGTCGCGCTTGTAATTTATTTAGCATAAGCACCGTATATAATTTTGTACGTAACCCTCGGAGTATGAGTTCGACTCGCATGTGACCGGTTTTTTTATATACATACATATATATAATTCAGTATTTATTCATTAACAATTTTTACATTGTGTTTGAACATGGTTTGTACACATACATTGCATATACAAAAAAAAACATAAGTAAAACAACAATCAAAAGCAGTAGAAAATATCATGACACGTAAAAACTGGTACATATCAGTATAAAATCTATTTATTAAATATCTCATCAACTGAATAATAACACCCTTGTAACAGAAAAGGCTTCAATTTGTCTTGGAACTCTCTTTTGTAAATAATAGTTTTCAAATCTAGAGGCAGTTTGTTGAAGATTCTGATGGAGTTGTAGAGCGTACTATGCTTTACGACGTCCAGGCTAGGCACAATTTTGCTATGAAAATCGTTCCTGCGAGTGCTTTCTCTAACCCTTCTCTCATCATCAAATTCATAATCGTGTATATGCTTAGCAAAATTGCTTAGCAGTACCAAAATGTATAGGCTAGGAACCGTCAGTATGCCTAAATCTTGGAAGTGAGTCTTACACGACTCCTCCTGTCTTATGCGTACTATAGTACTTATGGCTCTTTTTTGTAAAATAAAAGCTCTTTTTATGTTGTATTCATAGCTACCACCCCAAAAAAGAATACTGTATCTCAGTCTTAACTCCACCAAAGTATAATATACCATCTTTAAACGCTCTAGATTGACTTCATTTCGAAGATAATCACGCCTTTATCCCTGGAGGGTTTGGCAGAGGTGAATTAGCACCCACATATCACCAATAATTGTATTCAGTCTCACGTAATAGAGGGTGAGCCTATTGACGTATTTCGGGCACTTTTGTTGACTCGATTCATGCATCTGAGGCTGAGTCTGGGCTCTATATATATATGTCTGATGTTAAACAGCCCTATCCTTTAGTCGCCTTGTACAACACCGCATGGAAAGAGATGGGGTGGCCCGAATTCTACTCTGCCGGAAACCAAGCGGCTTTTCTATATAGGACCTGTCAATATGACATTATCTGGTGGTAAGCTGAAGGCAAAGTCTCAGGAAACATTGTTACCATTTCCAACACCAACAATGTTAATGTCGTCCCTCAGTTTGACAGCCTCGTCAGATTCACGCCCCATTTAACGAACACAGGACTGTAGGAAGAATAAGCATATTCACTTCAGGGAACATATTATGCGTAGCAGTTGAATGCTAAAACACCTCTGCCAAAACTCTCTAAGACAAAAACAGGTGTGAATATACAAAAAGAAAGGAATTTACATGAACCGACTATTCTTTGATATAATAAAACCGGTCTATCTTAGTCGATTTTATTAGTTAGTGTATAAATGCTTTAACATTTCATTCAATAGTTTAGGCGGAGTCATCAAAAATCAATGTTTAAAAATGATTGTAATAAGCTGTGGAATGACCTCCCTGCTGCGGTTTTCCCAGGCGTCTACAATAGATAGATAGATAGATAGATAATTCTTTATTGTACACCAATAGATTACAGTAAAATTTGTAGTTAGCATGCAATATGGGGTTCTTCGAGAGGGGCATCAGGTTTCTTCATGGTCGGCAGTGCGAGTGTGACACCCCTGGTGTTGCATACGTCCATAGGCCACGGTAACCGCCTTTTAGGTGGGCCGTGTGCTTGTCTGCCAGCTAAGTGGTTTAAAAAAAAGAAATTCATTGGTGCCGATAGTTCGTAGGTATTAGTATCGGTAGATGGCTCCCACAGTCGCCATAAGACGGAGATATATAGCAAGACTAGCTGTTGCCCGCGGCTCCGCCCGCGTGGATGTTGGTTTTCGCTTAGTGTTGAGTCAACACTATTGAGCATAAAAAAATTCTAAAATAAAAGTAGCCTACGTTACTCTTTATTACATCAGTTTCGCCTTACGGCATCCTCAAAGGTTTACAATGACATTTTTTCACAAGTGAGTTATCAATATGTGTAACAACAAATTCCACCAAGTGCCATCAATGAATAGTATAAATATTCACTAATTAAGTAGTTTTTAATTCGGACAACGAAGTGATCCTTTCCATTTTTCAGTTCCGATTTTTGTTACTCTTGAGATATGGAACACTATAAATGATGTTCAATCACATTGTTCACCAATATACATACTCCTATCTAGAACGTGTTTTATACACAAGTGTGTTACAGCAAATACTCTTTGTTTCTCGTTCGTATCAGCTCTTATGGGCGACTGGTTTTACGATATTTCATAGAATGAACGCTGACGGATACAGGACTGTTTACACGTCACTGCTTCGATGTAAGCCTGAGGGGAAGGGAGATACGAGAACAACCTCCTTGTAGGTATTAAATAATATTGTATGTATAGGGAAGTTATAAGTATTAGGACATAGGAGTACATAGAATAACATCTACAAATAAGAACTTTTATTCTTTATTTTAATTTCTTTTTTAGAAACATTTTATTTTGGTTAGTATTAAAGGAATCATGCTGTATTGTACCGAGTTCCTCCGTGATCATGGTGATTGCAACAGCGCCGAAATACCGGAAAGTCAGAACCATGCAACATGGTAAATATCCTGATTACTTTAATACTAATGTGAGTGACCAAGATAGTTTAAATACGTATATTTTATTTTCGAACATAGGAATAATGTATACTAATATTATAAAACTGAAGAATTTGTTTGCTTGTTTGTTTGTGTATCTGATTATTTGTTTGGTTGAATGCACTAATCTCAGGACCTACTAAGTCGAATTGATACAATATTGTATTGTTTTTAATAGTTCGTTTATCGACGAAGGTTTAAGGCTATATATCATCTAGCTTATACTTAAGGAAGCGAAGCAGTGATCATAAATAAATGTCAACAAATCCGGCAGATTTCCATACATTTAAGAATGAATCAATCTAGATCATCATCAATAGATAAATCAATGAAGATTGAAATCAATTTAAATCAATTGACAGAAGTCAATCACTAGGACAAAATTCTTTTACTTTAAATTTTTTTTAAATTGCAGATGAGTTCGAGTGATTGGATTATTTGACATTGACCAAAAGAAAGAGAGTCGAGAGACCATAGTCTGCGGTAATAGATATGGCAAGAAAACGAAAAAACTTATCATAAAAGTGGAAAACTTGTAAACAAGCATGGTCTCTTTAACGAAAATATGATTATCACAAACATCACAGAGTCAAATCCAATACCCTCCAAAAAAAATCAAACGCTGTTTACATGAAAAACTACTACATATTTCATAACACAGAAAACAGTACCTTTCGAATCGATGAAAAATGTATCAGCCATCTATCATCGAAGTCCTTTCTTGGGAAGTCAGCTGAACAAAAAGTTCCCGGGTGAATAACGTTGTGCGAAATTAAATCCCGGGCTATAAAGAACAGATGACGTAGTGTCGGCACAGTCCCGGTTAAGTTTAGTGAGATGGCCCAGACTCGTTGCGCACTGAGTATTTTAGGGTTACATTTTTTTTATGATTACAGTACGGTGCTTTGTTAGGTTTTTAAATTTAGAACAATCTTTATGTATTTGTACAATCTTTGTGTTTTGTGCAAAAATTTAAAATAAATAAAAACTAAAAAAATAGAATTCGAATTATTTTTGTTTTAACATGCAAGTCATTGTTGCAAGTAGATTTCGCCGCGTATAATTGTCACTAAGCTAAGATTTTTTTATTTTCTTTTTTTTTCTTTGCGTGTGACGGTGTGAAACGTCTACACGATATTTAAAAAATTGAAAAAAGAAGGTTAGTGAAATTGACAGTCGTTCTCAAGTTACGGTGTGACCAAGGAAATTCGGAATTCGTATTTAAATCATTATCATTCTAATGTTGATTTTGATTTTTATATACAAATTATATTTTCTTTAATTATGGTTATATACAAATTTATAGAAAAATGCTGCGTGTTTAAGGAAATCTATAAATAGCTATATACAAATCTTAATACAAACCTAACATTACAAGCATTTGCAATTGATTGTGACTTGTCAAGTCAAAAGCATGTAACACTGATGACGTCACGTAATATCTGACGTCACTATCATTTATCTCCTTGTTAACCAGATATTAATTAATCCAAGTCTTGCCGTCAATAATTAGTGTATCGTGTGGAGCAATTTATGGCAGTATAATTATTGGTTTTGAGTGTTTAATAATTCGTATGGCCAAGTTAAAAGTATTAATTATTTTGTAATTTATTTGATATCTGCTTACATATGCTATTATTTCAGAATGCTATACTCATTAATCTTATTATAAGTAGCGTATTGTTATCGGTAAGTAAATATACAGACATACTTATAATCATGCCTTTTACGGGTTAGGCAGAGGTGAATTAACACCCACATTTCACCAATCATTGAATTCAGTCCTACGTAATAGGGGGTGAGCCTGTTGCCGTCTTTCGGGCACTTTTATTGACTCAAGCCATGCATCTGAGACTGAGTCTGGGCTATATATGTATATCTGTCTGATGTTAAAGAGCCCTATCACTTAGTCGCCTTGTACGACACTGCATGGGAAGAGAAGGGGTGGTCCAAATTCTACTCTGCCGGGCTGAATATATAAGTGAAAACAATACTGGCTTAATGCATGCCCGATGTGTTTGCAGGTCACTGCTGGGCTAAATACTATCCAACACGTGAAATTCACTTTAACGATGCAAGATCGTCAGTAAATTAATTAGAGTGAGTATCGTAGTACGGCATCACCTCAAATCAAATAGCATTAAAACTCCGTTGAACAATTACAAAAATAATACTGATTACCAGAAAAAAAACTATAAACAACATACCTTATCTCTAAGCATATCCCGGACCCTGGTCGCCTGATGTCTGCTCCTGTGCAGCTCGAGCTGCAGCTCCAAGCATCTCTCCTGCCAGTTGATGGAGCCTACCTCCGGTAGCTCGTATTCCAACGGGTCTAGCCGAGAGGTGTGCGCTATCGGCCTGGAAATAGAAATCATATTAGTGGTTCTATAACCTCAGAATGGCGGAAAAAAATCGGATCTTTTCGATAACTCTTCATCATCATTTTAGTGGTCTACCCGATGACATCATTTCACATTGGAGGTCGGATCTGAATCATCGGAATCAATCATTGGAACTTCTCCTAGTAGGACTTAGCAGATCCGACCTCCAATGTTCATGACTGAATATTCTAAACGTCTAATTAATACGATACGACTCGAAAAAAAAACGAAAAAAAAAACAATCCCTTACATCCTTATCAAGTCTTCAGAATTATAAGGCCATATTTAAAATTATTGTAAGGAGCTATATGCGTAAGACTTTGTAATAATTAGACGCAACCATCTCTGTGCTCTATATCTATAGGACAAACTAAGCCTTAAGACTGAACAAGGATCTTCATTACAAGGCCAATGACAATTATTTTGCGGTATATCTTGCAGCGCCTTAAAAGCTTTCAACATAATACCCTTGAATGAAAACTCGTTCCGTAACAATATTTTTTGACATAGCACAGAGCGAGAATCGAACTCGCGACCTCGGACATAGCTGTCGAATGCTGTACCACCGCGCCACACAGGGCTTTTAGATTGAGAATTCTAAAATATTTAACCCTACCACTGCACGCTGAGTATAATTTTACATATAGCATTTCCACGGGACCCAGCAAAACATAAATTCGGTCCACGTAACCAATCTTCGCCCAAAAATGTCCAAAATACTCATAAATATTTGAAGCGTTCATTAATTTAAATGCACAATATTCCGCTCCACTATAAGGGTGGTATTCCACTAAAGATATGCTAAGCTGAGGAGGCAAGCCCTCCTTCGAGTATTTTTTTCCAACTAGGTTGGGGTCGGCTTTACTACGGAATGATAAAACTTTTTTTTTTTACCACTTAGGTGGCAGACTAGCACACAACCCACCTGATGGGAAGTGGTTACCGTGGCCTATGGACTCGTGTAACACCAGGAGCGTCACACTCGCGCTGCCGACCCTGAAGAAACCTCCTAATGCCCCTTTTGAAGAACCCCATAATGTAGGCGCATGGGAAGACCACAGCAGGGAGTTCATTCCACAACTGAACCTGCTGCGTGGGATGAAGATTCTTTCTTACCGCACAGTGCGTACCGTCTCAGGTTGCAATGTGTGAGGATGAACTCCCTGCCTACGGCGAGCGGTGCGATGATAGAATGTTGCTGTGGGCATCATGTCAAACAATTCATCTGAGCACAAACCGTTGTACAGGCGGTAGAACACACACAGCGAAGAAAAGTCCCTCCTAAAGCGGCGAGATTCCACATCACCTGCGAGTATGGGATTGTCAACCAGCCTCAACGCCCAGCAAAAGCAGGCGCTCCAGAAAAAAGGTGACAGCAGTGCTCCATGAGGGGCCGGACCTGTGCTTTATAAAGAAGGAGTCTCTGCCCCGCAGTAAAGTACTGCCTCGCCCTGTTGAGCACACCAAGTTTCTTTGATGCCAACTTAACCTTATCCTCCAAATGACTGCGAAACTGGACATCGTTGGAGATATCGACACCAAGGATCCCGATACTCGAGGCAATGGTAAGCGGTGAGCCCAGGAATTGTGGCGCCACAATGAATGGGATTTTCTTAGCAGTGAATACACACACTTGTGTCTTAGAGGGGTTGAATTGGACTAGGTTTAGCCGTCCCCAATCGGATACTCCAGAGAGAGTAGTCTCGATTTCGTACACAAGTTGTTCGCGACACTCTAACACCTCGGACCGAGGGATATTTGCACGGCCCGTGTAACACGCGTCCCTGGTACTGTCGTCCGCATAACAATGAATGGAGCCATCAGACAGCATGTCATTGATATGCAGCAGAAACAGGGTCGGAGATAACACGGAGCCTTGTGGGACACCAGCGTTTATGTCCATGCGGTTCGAGCAGCTACCCTCGACGACGGCTTGGATACTTCTATTGGACAAAAAGCTGGCGATCCATTCGCATAGTCCCTCGGGGAGTCCATAGTATGACAATTTCGTAAGAAGACCTCTGTGCCAGACCCGATCCGACCTTCGCTATATCGAGGTTGACTGCTAGTGCCTCACCCTGACTCTCGATGGCTTGTGCCCAACGGTTTGTGAGATACACAAGAAGGTCACCGGTAGAGCGACGGTGGCGAAAGCCGTACTGTCGGTCGCTCAATAGATCGTTTCCTTCAAGGTATCTCAGGAGCTGTGTATTGATAACACGCTCCATCACCTTCGAGACAAGGGAGGTGATAGCAATAGGCCTGTAATTGGATACTCCGATATTTCGATAGTTCACGTGTTTCCTTTTTCCTAGTCTCAGGTCCTTTAAGCGGGGCGTGAAGAAGCATATTATGAAGCCGTCAAACTGAGTGTCACCAGAGCTCACTGGAGAGTTTTTGTGCTATCAGTGGGAAGACCAAAGGCTTGTCCTGATTTTGTGTTCTGCACTGAAGGCACTTAAAATCTCTGTTCTTACAGCACAGGTCGGCAGCACGGATGTGACTCCATTGGTGGTTACACACGTTCATAGGCCACGGTAACTACTTTCCATCAGGTGGGCCGTGTGCTTGTCTGCCACCTAAGTTGTATAAAAAAAAATATAAAAACCATTATAACATGGTATATGTATATATTGATGACCCTCTTTTCAGAGATTTTGCCTTCAACTTATCATCAGGCGAGACAGCCTAATTGACGAGATCTACATAAAAAAAAATATGCAAAGCGACTGTCAGCAGACCTCCGCAGCCAAGTAGTCCCACTTTTAAAGCTCTCACTACTCGTAACTCACTGTTCGTATCGCAACCGGGACTGATGGCTTAACATGCTCTATGAAGAACGTAAATCCCAATGGGTAAAGATCCCCCCCTGGTGATACGCACGTCCATAGGCCGCGGTAACCACTGTCCATCAGGTGGGCTTGTCTGCCACCTAAGTGGTATAAATAAACCTACTCGGTTACCACCTTTATTTTAACGTGCGGTGATTACCTCGGAGCCAGCGGGGGCGGTTATGTTGGATTCTGATCGACTAAAACCTTACGGTCATCTCGGGATATTAGTTGCCGAGGGGTGGTAGCTCTAGTATATCCCTAGCACACCCCAACTGCTCCAGGTGTGGGACTACGGCGTCCTCATATTTCCCCAGAAAAAGGGTGCTCGGTTTCCACCTAGCCACGAATCCTGGCAAGAAACTGTATATCAGTTTTTTTAAGAGAGAATATTAGAACCGAAATTACTAATATTCCATCTAACCCCTCCAACTAAGCTAAATTGCTTGTGCTTATGAGTGGGTTCACATCGGAAGTGAAATGGCCCGAATTCGAACCCGGGGCCTCTCGATCGTTAGGCCGACTCCTTATTTATTAATCTATCGACGCTTCCAAACTTGTCAAATCATCGTTTGATTTTCACAACCTAACTTAGATTTTATAGGAGGTAGGACACAGCGGTATTTCGCCCAATTGAGCAGTCCGACTGGGGAAGCACCTCCGCCCTACAGAATACCGTGGTAATAATAACTTCGTGTTGTGTTCCCGGCGGTGAGTAGGGTAGCCAGAGCTCATTGAAGAATTTGTGCTGTCAGTGGGATGACTAAAGGTTTGTCCTGCTTTGTCCTCTACACTGACAGCACAGAAACTCTGTGCTTACAGGATCGGCAGCACGAGTGTGGCTTCTCTGGTGTTACACACGTCCATAGACCACGGTAACCATTTTCCATCAGGTGGGCCGTGCGCTTGTCTGCCACCTAAGTGGTATAAAAAGAAAAAGGCATTTAGGCAGCTCCTCCTTCACGAGCATTACTTGCTCACAGAAGGAGGCACCGGCCGCCCACGCATCCAATCATCGCCTCGAGCAAGGAGGTGAGAGTGAAATCTCTCACTCCCAGGGCCGCCACCAGGTCCCGTCTCGGCGTCTCCCACACCAGACACTCGATAAGCGTGTGCAGCCCGGAATCCTCGCTCGCGTCAGTGTTAATACTCGGATGTTGGCTCTTTCTCCATCCAACCCAGATACTACCAGACGCACCCGTGCTCGGTAATCATCTGCGTCAGACAATACGAGAGACTGTGTGGACTCTCAAGTCACTCCCCCAACTTAAACTAGTTTTTAACGCACACGTTGTCGCAGAGTGTTGAATAAGGATGGGGTGGGAATGTGTGTCAAGGATGTCGGCTATAGAGAAGTGAGAGAAGTGTAGCCATGTGAAGTACGGAGCACTTAGCCGTAGCTTGCAGCACAAAATAATAGGTATACTGCACACTCTGTACAGTATTTATATCTATACTAATATTATAAATGTGAAAGTAACTCCATCAGTTTGTCTGTTACGCTTTCACGCCTAAACAATGGAACCGATATTGATGAAATTGGCTAAGCTCCGTAAATAAAGACTTAAAAAATTTGGTATAGGGGTAGATAAGATATTGGGAACTGACATTTCAGACATAGGCTATGCTTGGTCGCGATAACCGATATCCTCAGAGCTGAGCCGCAGGCAACAGCTAATTACTTGTGTTATATATGTTAAGAGCAAATTCGATGTCGAGTCTCCATTAAGGTGTTGAAATGAATAGTGCGATATAGCTCAATCTTTCTAGAGTAATTAAAACCTGATTATAGTGTTCATATTTCATAAACACAATTCTATAATCCTATTAAGTGGTAAGTTAAGTGATGTTTTCCAGGGACTTGCTATTGGTGCTAACAGTGCCATGTTGCCCAATCTTTTTGTTTAAACCCTAATTATACCTAAGTTTAATATTTCATAAACACAACTTCGTAATCTTACACTGACGGACTCATAAACTGCATCAAAGTAATAGACGACTTTGAAATAAATATTTTAACCAAGTATGCATACTTTCTATGCAGATTTAAATTGAAACCTCTAGATTGGTTCGTGAACTTTAAAACAGCGTAGGGTCATATCTTTAAGTTTAAGTTTATGTACTGGAAAGGACCTTAAGACTTTTATTGAAGAAAAAACAGAAATTTAAGAAAAATTGGTTTAATTAAAAAATTGGTTTTAACAATAGACACAAACTTTATGCAAGGGTTTATTTGTGTTTTAATAAGGTGTATTACCCCCACGTGCCCTTATTACGGATTCTAATCGGTTCCGCATAGATTTTATAAGGGTTTTTAAAAGATCTTGCGGAATATTGTCCCATTCTTCTGAAAGTGCTGTTCTTAGTGCTGCCACTGTCGTGGGCGAAGGGTTTCTCGCATATACAGCTCTTTTTAAATTGTCCCAAACATGCTCGATGGGATTAAGATCCGGGCTGCGTGCTGGCCAATTCATTGTACGTATCCCAACCTCTTCGCAATAATGTTGAACTTGTGCAGCTGCATGCGGCCGGGCATTATCCTGCATTAAAGTAAAATTTTCGCCTATGAATCCCATGTAAGGCACCACGTGATCTTCTAATATCTCTGTTATGTAGCGATGTGCTGTCAAACCCCCTCTATTACCGTTTTGACGGACCATGTCTATGAACACAAGTTCGGTTCGCCCGTTCATCGATATGCCACCCCAGACCATACATGAACCGCCTCCAAAAGGAACACGCTCCTCAATGCAACTTTGAGCATATCGCTCCCCACGTCGACGATAGACTCTTCTGCGACCATCTGCACCATATAAACATGTCCTACACTCGTCCGTGAACAATACAGAGGCCCACTGCTCTTCTGTCCAATTCAGGTGATGACGCGCAAATCTTAAGCGAGCTTGTCTGTGAGCTGTAGACAACTTTGGACCATTTGCTGGTCTAAAAGGGGTGATATCTTATTGTTCGTGCACACACGTTTACTCCACGCACTTCATTAAGCTCGGTTTTGATGTTAACTGACGTGAGGAAACGATTTCGCAGGGAAGTTATAACAATAAATCGGTCATCACGACCTGTGGTTGCTCGAGTTCTGCCTGTACCACGTCTCCTCCTGTAAGAACCTGTCTCTACAAACCTTCTGTATATTCTAGAAACCGTAGACTGGTTTAAATTTAAATTTCTACCAATCGTTCGTTGATCCAAGCCCTCCCGCACCAATGCTACAATTTGTGCCGCTTGTTCGGACGAAGTATCCATATTATGGTTCAAAAACTCTCGATGTGTTAAAAAACTAACCCAACAATTATGCTGGTAACAATAATTCAATTGACAAAACAAAAAAAATCAATGAGAATCAATTTAAAACTTTGCTATAAATAACACGCAAATCTGATACTACAAGTAAATTTTCTTTCCCGGCTATATTCATTTGTTTTACTGCAGTTCTATTTTTAAATTTAATTTTTTTTTAAGATTAAGAGCCAGTCTTTCCATATTTATATAATTTAATCTAAAAAGTTTGCATACTTATTATAAAAAATCCTTTTAGAGTAAACCTGAACTTTGATGCAGTTTATGAGTCCGTCAGTGTATGTGTTAAGTTATGTTTTTTGGAGGCTTGATATTGGCGCTAACAGTGCGATATAGCCTTATCTTCCTTTTTTTTTATACCACTAAGTTGGCAGACAAGCACACGGCCCACCTGATGGGAAGCGGTTACCGTGGCCTATGGACGTATGCAACACCAGGAGTGTCACACTCGCGCTGCCGACCATGAAGAAACCTTCTGATGCCCCTCTTGAAGAACCCCATATTGTAGGCGCTTGGGAAAACCGCAGCAGGGAGGTCATTCCACAGCTTGAGTGTGCGTGGGATGAAGTTTCTTTCATACCGCACAGTGCGCACCGTCTCAGGTCGCAATGTGTGGGGATGAATTCCCTGCCTATGGCGAGAGGTGCGATGATAGAATGTAGCTACGGGCATCATGTCAAATTCTAGAGTAATAAAAACTAAAAATAAGTTTATTATTTCATAAAAACAACTCTATAAATGTATCAAAGCATGATACAGGGTACGCTCTACAAAACCGAAACGAGCCGATCTTAGCCAAACTTCCAATATTTTTCCCGGTGAGCCAAAACAATACCAAGTAGCTCACCTATCTGTAGTGGAACACCAGCCTTAATGCCTGAACGGGGTTTAAACAGCCCAGTTGATAGCTTTCATAGGATTAATACGAACAAATGAGGTATTATTAATAATGAATGATTCATTTGCGAGGGAGACTAGTCGGATTATTTGATGAGGTCATCGAATTGATCAAATTTTGAACTGAATTTGTATTATAGTGAGTTAATGTAGCTACTGTAAATGATTTTGAATGTTTATGATCTATGCCTAATTTCATACTAATATAATAATGACGAAAGTAAGTTTGTGTGTCATATTCACTAAGCTATTTTACTAAGATTTGGCACAATACAATTTATTGTCAAGATTATATTCCTGGGTTATCACATATTGAGCGGTCTGCACGCGAAGACGACTCGGCCGTCGGAGGTCGAAAAATAACCTCCATCCCCCATCCGGTAGAGCCGCTATCACCCTAGCAGAAGCAGGCCATGGTGGTGCATGCCTCCTCATACTTGGGGACGAGATGGGGACTACGTGGTCCCCACAACGGAAGAGGGCCATCTTAAAAGAGACGGTCCTGGGCCAACCGGGGTGCGAGGGATATGGCAACATGCGGCCCACACAGTTGACGTGCGTTTTAGTCGGTTCAATTTCGACATAACCTCCCACACCGGCTCCGGTGATGGGGGTATCTAGCTTATGACTATGTGCCCACTTGAGGGCAATAGTCTCGCCCCCTTTACGTGTGATGGGTGTTAAATGTTAATACACCTTCGGCGTGAATCTCAGACGTACCAACGTAAATGTAAGTAAGAACTACACAACGAAGAGACTAGAAATATTCTGTTGAAAATTTACTACTTATTTAACTTTTGAAATCAATGTGACCAACTTCTGTTATAGTATCGTTTCTATTTAATAACCTACTAGCGTTCCGCCCGCGGCTCTGTCTGCGTGGATCTCTTGTCACCGGTTCTACTCTACTATATAAGATTTTAACTCCCACCAAGGTCTTTCTAACGAAAAAACCGCATCAAAATCCAGCCAGTAGTTTTTGCGTATCTCGCGTACAATCATTTCCAATTTACAATTATATAATAGCATAAGATGATTCATTATTTATATATATATTCAAACTATCATCTGTATTGCAAATGGAGGCAAAGACACTTAATCGCAAAGCACACACACACACACACATACACACAGACACACACACATACACACAGACACACACACGCACACACACATTTTTGACGTAGGTAATATTCTGTTTTTTTTTAATAATACTATTTTTCTGTACGGTTGAAATGATTCTTTTTGTACTTACTTTTGACCATATCCGCTTTTTGACATTAATATGCAACTATCCATAATTAATAAGGGAAATTACTGACTCCCGTAACACAGTTTTTTACAAAACTAGCTCGGGAGCCAGGGATTTATTCACATGTGTAAATGTATTTCTGTCAATAAACAATATTTTTTTTTTTTTTTAATTATTTAATTAACCATAACCTATGAATATAATATTAAGCAGCGATGATTATTTTATATTTAGCAATAATTTGTTCGCATGAAACACCTTAAAAAAAATTAAAAAGTAAAAGTGGTACAAACTATTTCTGTAATATTTTGTAATTCATAACAATATAATGCATATCTAATAAAATATTGCATTCTTACAAAACACAATTAACTTAATTTCTCAATGTCAACAGATTAAAACAATTCTAATTCAAAGAAAAATAATGTTAGTTATGCATACTACAAATATTAATAAAACAGAAATATCTGTTTGAAATACTAAAATACACAACACGGTACCTAAACCTCCCCACTTGCAAAGTGAAGTTGGCTTGGACCCTAATGACCTTGGAATGGCTAAGGGGCCCTTATTGTACCTGTTTTCTGTGACTTGATTTTTTTATATTTTTTGAGAACTCCCTAGTTTCGAATTTAACGACATTGAAAAGCACTATATAATGAATTTTGTTGCATGCATGAAAAACTTAAAGTTACAAAAAACTTACCTAGGTGGCGGTGGCGGCGGATCTCGCGACCTCCTCGGCAATAGTCGGGGACTATTCGGCGTACTAGCCGAATGCCCCGCCCCACTGTGGTCCGTAAACCGCGCGAGAGGGTCAAAGATCTGCGACAACCGCCGCGACCTCTCCTCAGACATTTTAAACACTCACAAACACAAAACACAACACTAAATAATTATATCATTTATATACTATCACATCACGGCTCCGCACTGTCACAGTTAAATCACCAATGACTATTTCGAACGGTCTGAATAAT
The DNA here is from genome assembly GCA_963662185.1 of Eilema griseolum. NCBI lineage: Eukaryota > Metazoa > Arthropoda > Insecta > Lepidoptera > Erebidae > Eilema > Eilema griseolum. The sequence continues at coordinate 9,575,701 of OY759239.1, read as the reverse complement.
TCAAGCTACGGAAGTGGTTATCGTACGCCGCTGACAGATGGCGTTCTCGGTGACGCAGGATTTGGCGCGCAATCCTAGCCGCCATCTTGGTGCGTGTGATCTTTTTCACAGTTTAATTTGCGTTTGCGCCGCCACTGCTGTATTTAGAACGCTGAAAAATAAATGATAAATATTAGTTGACGTATCGTCGTTAGCTGGTGAGGTGAAGAAGTGGCGTAGATAACGCAATTAGTTATAGATTTTCGTAGACATTTTGGATCAGCGTCAAAATAATGTCGGCAGTTTGTCGTTAAGTAAGCGACAGTTGTATTCGAATTACGTTTTAACAGTTAATATATTATGTTTCAAAATTTGTCTAATTAATTTGACACTGGCTTCAAAATATTTTTCATATTTTATTTTTTAATTCCACATCATACTTCATTCTTAAGGCTACATACAGCTCTAGACCCAGTACAATTAGGTATTTGTAACTTTTGAGTTCTAGACAGCGAAATGTTCCAATCAACTCCGCTAATGTACACAAAAAATATCTATTTCTTGTGAGATCTAAGTCAAAATGAGAGCCTCTTAGCCTTAGGCTCTTAAATTGAAATGAAACCACTTTTTAACGGATTCTATCGCTATTTGTTTGATATTGTTTTTAAATTTAGCCCGACGTTTCGTCTACTTTTCAGCATAGATAGAATCTGTTAATAAAGGGATTTTATTTCAATGAGTACAATCCGCGTAAACTTTCGACAGTATCATTATTTATAACATTACCTCGGGACTTCAAACTATTCAAATACAATGACTTATTTACTATCGTCATTAAAAACAAAGTTACATGTGACATTTACTAGCAATAAACACAACAAACATAAAAAATAAAATTAAAAAATAACCTTTAACTCATAGTTTTTTAGTTTAACGATAACTATAAAACTATTTTCGAGTGCATTAGCTTGGCATAAAACAGTTTCACATTATTTGTTTTACTACTTTTTATAAATTTTCAATGTGTAAATATGTCGTGTAATAAATTATCGCAGGTATGTTTTAAACGTGATGAGTTGTGTATTTTTTATATTGGTGCCTAACCAGTATTAATAGATTGAGTTCTCCCGTGATTTCCCCTGCTGAAGAGTAACTGAAACGTCGGGAATACTTAAAAATAAATTAAACCTTTGACAATACAACCAACTTTCTATCAGGTGGGCTCGTCTGCCACCTAAATGGTATGAAAGATACATCATTAACATAACCCTTAAACAAAAGAGAAAAGCCTGCGTCCGACAATATAGGTATTTAAACTATCATGGTCACTCACACCAGTATCAAAATAAACAGGATATTTACCATGTTTCATTGTTTTGAGTTTCCGATATTTCGATGCTTTTGCAAGCACCATGATCACGGAAGAACTCAGAAACTCAAAACAATGAAACATGGTAAATATCCCGTTTATTTTGATACTGATTGCTGCGTCCGACAGTTGCAAAATGTGACAAATTTCAAAAAAGAAGCCGGTAGAAAAAGTCTTTGCTCTAGTTTGCAATACACCTTGCTGCACATTGGTAAGCTAGCCAGAATCGGCTTATAAGGAACCTTGGCAACTGGCATCCGAGGTTGCTTGCAGCTTCTAGCTACGACTAAACAAAAGAGAAAAATACAGCATACCTAACTACGACTAATTTGAAAATTTAAACCGTCTAATTTCAAATACAAATTACGATATTAATCATCTAACACATACTAAAACTACACCAAAACAAAAAGAACACGACAGTGTAGTAAATTATATGAGAGACTATCACAAGTTGTTATGCAGCTAACACGACGATGTTACAAACTAACTTCCAATAAATAAACACGGATCTCTTTGATATTCAAAATTAGTGTTCGTCTCACCGATTTGAACCGGACAGTGGTTCTCAAAGAGTGAATTGGCTGAATATTTATTAATAAAATTTATGGCAATCAATAGCAACAGTTATGTTACACTTTTTATACCATCACTTCGATCGAGGAAATATAAGTAAATCGGTAGGTATAATTTTTTATACGAATTTAATTTGAAATACATCATAGCTTTGGCATTTTGTTATATGTGTCACAGTATACACTTAAATTTAGTTGTTCAATACAAACTCAGCTTATCTCATGATATTTTTTAAATTAGAAAATCTCACATTAAAACATTGATAGGAATCGGATAATAGTTTAATCAAGTCAAATACAACATAAACAAAGTATTATTGTCAAACTATTTAAAAATATCACTCGCTTATATTAATTTAATTACATAAAAAAGCGAGCGAATTACATATCTCAAAAAGTATACAAAATGCACTAAGCAACCAAATAAAATAACACATAAGTAAGCGTACTATTAGCATTCAAAGTGATAGCCACACAGAACTTTGCATACAAACAGATGTAAAGTAAAATTAAGCCACTAAAATAAGCGCTAAATATTCTGCATTCATTCATTCATTCATTCACTAAAACATTCGTAATTATTTTGAAGCGAAAACGCTTTCAAACTTGTAAAGAGCTATCTCATTCGTTTGAATGAAATGAATGCATACATGAAAATATTCCCATAATTACTTACTATTTATTACTTTTATCACTCGTTATCATTATTGCTTTAATCCTGATTACATCTAAGGCCTGGTTTTTCGGGGTTCACTTTTTCCTTGAAACATGTCCCCAACCCATTGGCGATTTCGAAGTATTACAGTTGGACCAGTTATCGGACTTTTTAGGGCTCTAACCACCTGTATATTTATATAACAACCGTTTTTGCCTTTAATTTGTTAAAATAAATTCAACTAGAATGTATAGACACTAACAATAAAGCTATAGAGTATGTTTGTACGTACCAATCTCTGGAACTACCTATGAGACAAGTCAAAATAGTATTAAAGTAATCGGGATATTTATCATGTCGTATTGTTCTGAGTTTCCGATATTTCGGCACTGTTGCAAGCACCATGATCACGGAGGAACTGGAGGATGAACAGTGAAAAAGTTCTTTAGGAGTAAATATATCGGTCTACCCTCTTCCGAGTTCTTTTACTACGCGTATCTGCACTACCACTAGTTTCACTCTCATTATAAACTCCGGGTACGATTACGTTCACGACACACGATGCTTACTGTATCCACTAGCGATTTTGTTTTGGCTTGTTCTCGGTTTTTTTTTGGAAAGACGGACCACTGGATGCCAGACGTTATCTCTATTACTTTAATACTAATGTGACCATGATAGACAAATCAGAATTCAAGAGGCCGTTACATATCAAAGCTACTATTGCTATTGTATGTACAGCAGAAGACAGTAGGTCTCTAAGTATATGTATGTGGCGATATTCAACACCAATACAAAAGATTTTTATTCATGCGCCGTAATGTGCCGTGAAAGCAGGGGTCCTTTCAGAGCTCATTTTATCCCTTTCTGCGTATGAATGAAGCACGTGAAATACTGAACCATAGAATTTTTGAATTGAATTTAGATAATACCGAGACTGTTAAATTTTTGTATAATAAGTCGGTTCTTTATTTGAGTAGGTATAGCTTTTTTATTGTAAGAACAATCCCCACGGATACATTGCACGCAGTGTTATTGACAACCCTATTTATTAGTCTTGTGTACACTCGACGTCTTAATCCAGTGTTAAATGCAAGCAAACATTTTCAAGTAACATGAAAAGAGCTCAATTTCTCATGTACGCTTCTTGCTACAAACAAACAAAAAGAAGTTGCTCTTCTAGAACGATTTATATCTGTGTATAATTTCAACTACACTTATAGTAGTGAAACTAGTCGACATATAGGTATTTAAACTACCATGGTCACTCACGTTATCATTGAAGTTATCAGGATATTTACCATGTTGTAGTTCTGAGTTTCCGATATCGGAAACTAAATCGAAATATCGGAAACTCAGAACAATACAACATGGTAAATATCCTGATAACTTTAATACTAAAGTCGACATACTAACTTATTTGCTGTCATCCTGAGTATTATTCGACACTAGAACATTTTGAAGATTACTCTTAGTATGAGTTTATATTAATAACTAGCAGTCAACCCCCGGTTCTGTCCAGGAATAAATTAGTGAAAGAATCCTATACGAACCTTTCATACAACCATTCGTTAGAAATTAGTAGTGAAATTACCAAAAATCCGTTGTTATTGGATGCTTGCAACATAAATACCATATTTAAATTATCATGGTCACTCACATTAGTATTAAATTTATCGGGATATTTACCATGTTCTATTGCTCTGAGTCCGATATTTCGGCGCTGTTGCAAGCACCATGATCAAAGGAACTGGAGTATTGGCGGTGAGCAGATCACCGGCAATACTCTTGTTCCTCCGTGCATCATCGTGCTTGTGACATCTACCATGTTGTATTAATTTACCAACATTTACCATGTTGTATTTTCTGATTTTATTATATTAAAAAGACTAAGAGCAACATCGCCGAAATATCGGAAACTCAAAACAATACAAAATGATAAATATCCCAATAACTTTAATACTAATAAATACCATAATTTCAAGTATATATAGTTCCAGTGGTTTGAGATCTCTATTGATGAATCAGTCAGTCGGGACAAGTAATTGTATGTGTATAGATTAAAAATCATTCCCAACAATTAATAACATTGAAATAGATTAAATACCTTTAATTTTGATCTGAAATTGAGCTGTCCGTAGTGTTGATTTACTCTTGTAATATAAACTGTAAATTTGAACGAGGTCTCATAGCCTCGTAATATAAATAAACTGAAATAACAACTTCAAATGAATCCAAAAGGGTCGAGAATTCACCAAAGTAAATATATATTTAAACAATCCTAACAATGTAACCCTATAGATAGACAGATAGTGGGAGAGAGAGAGAGAGAGAGAGAGAGTGGTCTAACTTTCAAATGGCTTCCAGAACAAAAACCGTTTTAAATTAAAACAAATATATTTGTAGATAAAAATTTCCGCGGATGGCCGAAATTTCTAAAAAAGGGTTTGCCCCAAAAAAGGGGCGCCCTTAGATAACTGGCCTGATAACATTAATCAGGGCATATAACTGTAGCTACGGGTTTGCCGTCCATTTTCTGGTCACTGCCCTCGTAATTTCTGTTTCCTTGGCAATTTTTCAGTTCAACTGTTATATAATAAACATTATGGGATTTGTTGGGGACGAAATATTCAGGTGGGATGTGGGGGAATAAATCGTATCGTGAGTTGTGTAGTTCGTAACGTTTCAATGTTACTTTATAACCAGATTGAAAGATGGGAAAGGTGCTTAATTTATGGAATTGAAGTGGTTATGCTAGGTAAATGTGGTATTCGTTACGTGTTTAAGGATCTCTTACTCATTAATTAGCCCATCGCAGTCTACTGCTGTATATAGGTTTCTCCCAATTATTAGTTATTGGGAGAGACCTTATAATAATAATAGTAATTTGCAGTTGCAGTCCCGGCCGGTAGAATTTGGACCACTCCATCTCTTCCCATACGGTGTCGTATAGGGCGACTAAGGTATATAGGGCTGTTTAACATCAGAACGATTTATACAGTCGAGAATCAGCATAAGATGCATCGCTTGAGTCAACAATAGTGTCCGAAAGGACGGCAATAGCCTCACCTCCTATTACGTGGAACCGAATTCAACGATTGGCGAAATGTGGATGTGTATTCACCTATGCCTAACCCTCCGGGGATAAAGGCGTGATTATATGTATATATGTAATATTCTTTTTAAAAAAGTTTACCAGCAGTAAAATTCACTAACTCTATAATATTCGCAAGCCCTAAACAATCCTATTATATCTTAGCTTAATCTTGGGCGAGTCTCGGCAGTTGCCAACGGGCGCCAAAAGCCGCGGGGTGCCATAGTTTATGGGCTTATAGCTGACACGAGATTTAGCATGTAAGTTAGCCGTTCACGTCTAAGATAGTATGTGTATATAATGGTGGTACTTCTCATGGCTATTTGTACTTGCACATGTGGCACAATCGACAAACAAGTCCAGGGTCTCTTGTCTTCGGCTTTTACGGTTTTTAAGACTGTCATCTGAACCCGAGAGGAATGCCTGCGCAATAACCTTATTCATCAATCAGTACGCTTGCAGATGTGGTTGGCAGGAATTTAATTTTCATTTTTCAGGCGTAACTTAAAAAACTTTTGCTTTAGAAAAAACTATTAGGGTTTCATACAAAAAAATAAACCCTAATCTAAGTCAAGCGGTCGAAGTCGCGCGCACTGCTAGTATACAATAAATAAAGAGAAAAGTGATTCCACGTCGATTTAAGTGTACGGAACCATAAAGTAAAGATCAGCTTGTGAGGATCGAATGTCGTAAAAAAGCGGCTGAGTGAAAAGTTAAGAGGTTCTTCTATACGTAAACGAAAGGGTAAGTTATTAAAATAGACTAAAGTGTAACAAAGAAAATAAATAAGTATGGACTTCTATGTATATGAAAGCGGTTACTGTGGCCTATGGACGGATGCAACCAGGAACTTCCTTCCTTTGTGATGGTTAAGATTCGGAGTTCCTGCAGTTAAATGCTGGCGTATTGCAGTCGTCCGCCTTATCACCCACACTCTTGCAGAAGAGAGTGGGTGGTAAGGTTGACGACTCATCAACCACATGCTGTCCACCGGCAGCATTCATTGTTATGTAGACGAAAGCACCTTACATGGGAGTTATCACAGACATCCTGCGGCCAAGCAATCAGATATCGCAGAAAAAGGGCAACTTCTTATCATTGAGCTTGACCGGATCCTGAACCACATTTTCCAATGAAAACCTGGTCGAGTTCAATACCAAGAAGATGTAGGCATGTGTATTCCTCTTCCCACTTTAGAGAGCATGACACTGCCACTGAAGGACAGTCTCAATAACCTAGCAGCGGTGCATATGATGAGGCTGTCAAGCTGAGTGTCACTATTGTAACATGGTATACTCGTATGTATGTAATGGTGACCCTCTTTTTTGAGACTTTGCCTTCAACTTACTATCAGGCGAGGCGAAGTCTTATTGACGTCTACTATAAAACAGAACCCGTAGTCGCTTGTGAACCACAACAGCCGCACATCAGTTCATTCTACAGATTGAGCATGCGTGGGATGAATTCCTTTCATACCGCACAGTACGCACTAAATAAAGTTAGTTAAACACCCGTGAGGTTCGGGGTAGGTACTTATTTCTTTGACAGTGACTTTCAACATGTATTTAATTTTTTCAAACAGTTTTATAGAGTTTTGCAAATGCTTTGGTCACTCTTTTCTAAAAACACAACAGAATCCATCGTCCAGAAAACTATAATAGAACTTTTCTACTTTTAAACCTGTTTTTCATACGAAGGTTGGCAATACGGAAAATTTGTTTATCCCAAGGTGATGCAAGCTTTGAATTGGGAATCGTAATATATTTTGGATATAAGTATTGTTTCAGAGACATACTGTATTTGGCAGAATTTTAAGTGGTAGAAATATTTACGCAAGTTTGCGATACATTATTGAGATTTCCTTCTTGGAAATTATATCATTTTTTCACGTCCGAAATACTAATGTTGCAAAAAATATATACATCGTCATAACAAAGACAGCTAAAATGTTGTCATAACAAAATATACCACACCCTGAACACAAATCCAGCAATCTAACCCAAAAGAGCCAAACAAAAGTTTGTAATGGCTTGCAATTATGACGGACAGCTACCAAGTGAGCTATAGGAACATAGAGTAGCTAGCTGTAGACATGTATTGTAGCCGTTTTTGTCGGGTAACAACCCTCATTAGCGTCGCACAATGTAGCTGTCATTACTACTCTTTGTTCAAAATGGCGGACAAGCGAATGGCGCCTTTTTATGCGATGTTACGGATGGATTGCTCAGGTGCTAAGGATTTCTGTCTGTTTTTCTAGCGCAAGTTTGTGCAGGTCTTTTTCCTTTTGGTTTTTATAGGTAATAAGTTTCGGTAGAAAGAATATTTTTGTGCAATATAACTGTAGTGTACCAAATATTTCCTACCAATAAAATATCTTCTGTATACGGGGGTATTTACAAAAATGTATTTACTTAGGTATGTTTATTTGCTGCCTATACATGTTTAGTTAGGATCTAGATAGTACTGTCTAGCTAGAATGTGTATACTTACTCTATTTTGAAACACATTTTCAAAATTATGTTTCAAAACGAATTTCAGAACAAATTGTGAACTGTCGCTATATACAATTTGATCGGCTGGTGCCATCGTGATCCACGCCAAATAGTCTATCTATTAAGAAAAGAAGGCAGTCATACCGATTCGTTCATAAGTTTTGACACGATGGGTACCGTCATGGGATCAAAACACTGGTCAGAAATGTATAGTTTGACCGTAATTGCTGTAATGCGCCTTGGGTACGTACGCGGCAAAACAAGATGAGTACACGTATCGACGCAATGTCAGATTTGGTCAGTCTACCGCTAACGCTCACGGCAGTATTTCACTCGCTGTCGACTGCTGCATGCTCTTTCCTTCTCTATCTTTACCTCGTGTCCCACCAACCCGCGTGTATCTATAATACTATTTTGATGAAAGCTCAGTATATGAGCTAAATTTTGCTTTCGTATTGTTCGCGTAGCCAAATTTCATTAAAACAACCAGCTATAAGACACATAAGACACAATTCTTCCTCTACTTAATAAGTACTTAGGACATACGAAGAATCAATTTGAGACGAAATGCTGGCGGCCAGCCAAAAATAGGCTAATTGAGGCAAAACAAACTTCAAGTTTAAAAATTTCCAAGCACTCATTCTCACCTGTTATACATATAGTATATGTAAATTTGAACGTGTTAGCATATTATATAGAATTGTCATACACAATAACTAAGTACTTATATACAATTCACGCCTTATGCCGTCATTAAACCTTTCATGCAAGTCCACCAGTATCAAAAGGTAAAAACGACTCGCACTTGACCGGCATTTTTCAATACAGCATTAATTTGATCAGTGTATATTTTGCGAGATCGACCTCGGCTAGCCTGTCCGTTTACATCTGCCTTACATAATAAGAAATTATTAATACTTCAATCAATTAATTAGCCAATCGCAGTTCATTGCTAGACAAATTAACCCTGAGCCTCACTAGAAGGCGTCCGCGTCTAACCTTCCGTTTGCCTTCTTCCCGACTCCACCTGATTTAAAAGTTCCAAAGATCATTGTAATAAGTACATCTACGCATTGATAGACCGTTGAAATTTCATATCCGAATAAAAGAACAAACAAACATACTGGAATCTTTCAGCATTTACACAAAGTCAAAGTCAAAAATCATTTATTCCACATAGACTGTTACATCGGCAATTTATTTATTTTGCTAACTATTCAAATCAACTAAGATCTGAAAAAATTTAATCAGTTCAGATGGGATTCGAACCCGTGATCTTTCCCTTACAGGGGTAATGCTCTGACCACTGAGCCATCGAACCCCACCTGAAATCATCCAAATCTTCCTAATTATATATATTCGTCTTAATCGACATTAAATCGGTACTTACAAAACATTCAGCACTCTTTTTTTATACAGTCAAATATCAGTCTAACCTATAAGCAATCTGTTTTCTAGCCAAAATAGAGCTGCCTGAATTGGATTTACCTCGTACCTAAAGAAACAAACTTATCACCCTACCCAGAGGTAAAAATAGTTCACCGGTTCTTCAATCAGTTTTCTCGAACCAGTTATTTATAAGGTCAATCGCGTTATCATGAACATGCGGAGGGTAAATGGGCCTCCGGAGTAAGTTCAAAATGGCCATGTAAAGGCGGAACACCATCGGCGGAACGATGCGATAAAAAAAAATTGTTGGCATTTTTGTGGATAAATTTTTGAATTTAAATGAGCATATGTAATGTAAATATTTTACAAATTATAGTTCAAAAAGTTTTGTAATTAGGTACAAGTTTAGTTTTATATTTAATTTAGTTTTTTTTTTTTTTTTTTTTTTTTTAGTATTATTTATATTTTATTGTACAAATTTCAAAATAATACTTGAAAAACTGTTAGGTATGTTAATATGATGTAACCGAACGTCTTTAATTCTTTATTGTACACAAGAAAATAATACATCAACAGATAATCACAAATACATCTTGATGTACAAAGGCGAGTTTAACTCAATATTGAGTTTTCTCCCAGCAAACCTTTGGAGGATTAAAAGTGCAAGAAAAAAAACGTCATTTATATCTATTACAATTTGAACTTTAAAGTTAAAAAGTAATTTAATTCAAGAGCAGGTCTGAAGCCCCGAAACAAGCGGTTACACTTCTCCATCTATTTTCAATTTATAAAGTGTATAAACCTACTAGCTGTTGCCCGCAGTTTCATCCACGCGAAATTTTAATCATGTTCTTGCAAACCATGGGAACCTTCCCTTCGGTAAAAAATAGCTTTGTTATTACAGACCTACCCCTGCACGGTTTTAACCAGAACCGTTCAGCCGTTATCAGCCGGATTGATTAACAAACATCTAAACATCCATACATTTATTTATTGGTGAGGATTTTTGGCACGTAAAAAGTGGTCGGCAGCACGACTGTAGCGCCAAAGACCACGATCTTGTCTAAGTGGTAAATATTAAAAAAATCATAAAATTTCGGATTTATAATAATTTTTTTTGTAACAAAAAATATAACAACTGAAGTCTGATTTATTATCGCATAGCATCGCTCCATCATCTATGTGACCTAACCCTAAATAGTCTAAACGTATCGCGAGATATTTAGGCTCCCCTAAAATTAGGGTAATCGATCCTTCACGGGGTAAATGAGGAACAGTATTAAGGGGGCTGATAGCTTTATCGGCCATTTTTTAAGCCGTTTCGAGCGGTTAATGGTGTTTCACCTTGATATTATTATGCGGGTGCTTCAAGATTTTGTTATGAGAGCCATGGAACAGATCGTTTATGAAATCTTAACTAATATTATTAAAAAGAAAGTTTAGTATTTGTTCAGCTGTTTGTTACTCAATCACGTATAGCAACGCAAACGACTGAACGGATTGTTATTGGTAGAGAGATAAACTGTATTCTGAAATGAAAAAAAAACATGATATATGGTGGCGCTTGGCAGCGTGCGGTAATGGACTGTATTGCGGGAAGTAGCTAACTGTTCTTGGTTGCGCCGAAGTGGAAACTGTATTTTTTGACACGGAAGCACACTCCTTTTATATCCGGCTCGAAGGACCACCGTGTCAAAAATACAGTTTCCACTTCGGCGCAACCATTCCCCCCGGCTTGAAGGGTTACCTTCGAAACGAAAAATGTGGAACAAAACTAATGTCTAATCTAAATCTAGGTTTGCGAAAATAACAACTAAAATATAAACATAGATTGGAACTCGTGCCTACTGCTGGCTAGGCAGAGGGCAGAGGCGAACAACCGGGCGCAGATACGATCCGGTTGCAGTTTTAACCCGTACAACACGAGTTATCCCGCGGGCATCGGGAAAAATTTCCTCTACTACTCCTAGAGGCCAATGTAAAGGAGGCGCATTCTCAGTCATAAGGACTACCACCGTACCTACAGTAATTGGGTTGGATGGAGTATTCCATTTTTGACGTGACTGCAGCGTGTGCAAATAATCGGTTCTCCAACGATTCCAAAACGATTGGACCATCTTATCTAAAAGAGCGTGACGAGTTAGGAGGTGTATTCTATCGTCATCAACATCTATTGCGGGCAAATATTTTAAAGGAGTCATATTTAAGAAGTGAGCTGGCGTCAGCGCTAACGGCTCTGACGGATCGCTAGATAGAGTCCGACACAGCGGACGCGTGTTCATCACCGCCTCTACTTGCGCGAGTACGGTACTCAACTCCTCGAACGAGAGAATCTGTTCGCCTATGACGCGAAACAGATGCGACTTAAGGCTTTTAATATTCGCTTCCCAATTACCACCAAAATGACTAGCTGCAGGCGTGTTAAAGTACCATTCAATGCGATTTTCGGCTAAGATGTGAGCGAATTCACTTTGGTAGTACTTAGACCGTAAGAATGTGTGCAATTCCGAAATACTACGTCGGGCCCCTACATAGTTTGTACCGTTGTCCGAATACATGCGCTTAACCGGACCCCGACGCGACAAAAAACGTTTAAAAGCGGACATAAAATTTGGCGTACTTAAATCACCGGTCAACTCTATATGAACCGCGCGAGTTGTCATACAAATGAACAAACAAACATAAGCTTTCGTGGAGCGAATGCCACGACCACGAGCAATGGTGACCTTGAAAGGCCCAGCAAAGTCTGTGCCGGTGTGTACGAAAGGTTTTGCGGATTGAACAACACGACAAGAGCGATGATCGGCCATTTCAGGCGCGATAAAACGCGGGCGGAGTTTAAAACAAGGTACACATCTGTGTACTCTAGCGCGAATCAAATTACGAGCGGAAATTATCCAGTATTTCTGTCTCAAAATAGACATTAACAAATCGGGACCAGCGTGACAATTCACCTTGTGATGATAATCTACTAACAAATCTAATACGTGGTCCTTACGCGGGAGAATTACTGGGTGCCTTTGTTCAAATCCTAAACCTGAATTTCTCAAACGACCACCTACTCGAATGAGTCCATCTTCCAAAAATGGTTTCAAGTGTCGGAAAGAACGACTACAAGGTTTGTTAAATTCTAAATTTTTAAATTCAGAAGCAAAATAACACTTCTGCAATTCGCGAAGTATGATCAATTCAGCCTTATCTAAATCAGCGGCGGTTATATGACCGCGTGTAGATAAAATTCTCAAAAATCGGCCTACATAAACAACACAACGCAACAGTCTCGACCAAGACGAGACGCGATTAGCCAACAACAAAACCAGGGACTCTTCACGCGGGACCGACACCACAAGCGAGTGCTTCTTTTCCTCGGGTGGTTCGGAAACCGTAGTGGGATTGAATTGACTAACTGGCCACTTATCTAACGCGGCATGAATCCAGGACGGTCCACTAAACCATAACGGGTGATCTAATATTTGCGAAGGAAGCAGTCCACGAGAGAGACAATCGGCTGGGTTGTCGGTGCCAGCAACGTGAAAGAGATTTTTTGGCGCTAATTCCGATTGAATTTTTGCCACTCTATTAGCGACGAAGGTGTCCCAACGATGGGGCGAAGAGTGGGCCCAACACAAAGCGACTGTTGAGTCCGAAAAAGCTAAAATTCTATTAATATTAATGCGACTACTACAAGCATTGGCGATAGAGGTGATCAATCTAACCAACAATAGTAAAGCGCATAGCTCGAGGCGTGCCAGAGAGACGACCTTACGGGGAGAGACCTTCGATTTCGCGCTTATAAGGCTAATTGAAACCTTACCTACATTCGAGACATGAAAATAGACTACTCCTCCATACGCCCTCTCACTAGCGTCCGCGAAGCCTACTACCGTAACAACACTATGTTGCGATATACCTACATGACGCGGAATTTGTACTTGGTCAAGCACAGAGAGTTCTTTTCTAAAGCGAGCCCACAACTTAGCAATGTTGTCGGGCGCGGTGTCGTCCCAATCACAATTCGAAAGCCAAAGCTCTTTTATAAGTAGTTTGGCGTACAGAACGACAGGAGCTACGAATCCCATTACGTCCCATATCCGTGCCACACACGACAGGATAATGCGTTTAGTACAAGTTTGCGGGGTCGAACTACTTTTCAAACTAAACGTATCAGATGCGGGCGACCAGCTTAAACCAAGCACCTTGTGCGTATCACTTTCATCGAACTCCTTAACCGAAGACAATCGGTGCGACGGTGGAATCGACTCTAACGCTGTTTGCGAGTTGCTCGTCCATTTCACGAGATCAAATTGACCCGCCTTCATGAGACTTATAACTTGAGCGGCCGTCTCGACAGCCTCGGCCTCGCTATCTACACTATACACGAAGTCGTCCATGTATAAGCCAGTCTCAATGGTGGCTCTCGCTTTAGGAAATGCATCGCCCTCGTCAGCGGCCAACTGCTTGACGGTGCGAAGTGCGTGAAAAGGGCTAGATTTAAGCCCGAAGCAAACACGATTAAACTCGTAAACCATTAAAGGTTCTTGCGGTGAAAATCTATACAAAAATCGTTGAAACCTACGATCGGGTTCGCGCACTTCAAGGCACAAAAACATTTGTCGAATATCTGCAGAGAGTGCCACAGCGAATAAACGAAAATTTACAATTATGTCAAATAAATTACCTTGAAGATTTTGACCACAATACAAAATGTCATTAAGCGACACGGAAGTGCTAGTCTTAGCACTGCCATCTAGAACTACGCGGAGTTTAGTAGTAAGCTTATCTTCTCTAATAACTCCGTGGTGCGGGATAACGTACGAAGGCTGGGTCTCGTCAGTGTCCGCAGGCGCAGGTGAGATGTAACCTTTATCTAAATATTCGTTGACAACCTCATCATAGGCTTGCTTTAACTTTGGAGACGCCTGCATCTTTCGTTCTAAACAAAGAAAGCGTCTTTCAGCGGATGCACGGGAGTCGCCGAGCGAAAAAATATCTCCCTTGAAAGGGAGCGCGACAACATAACGACCCTGCTCATCGCGAGTAGTCGTGCGACAATAAATCTCCTCAGCCATCTTGTCATCAGGGCTTAGGATTGGTGGGACATTGACCTCCTCAATCTCCCAAAACTTGCGGATGGTAGACTCCAGTGGCGGCTCGACGGTGCAACAGAACGAGGCAGTCGAGTGACTAAAACTATCCATAGAAGCGGGTGCAGAACCAATTATAACAAAACCCAGAACTGTTTCCAGGGCGTGCGGAGCGGGGTACGTCGGACCCCCTTGAACCTTACGTGATAACTGGAGGTGCGGGAGAATCGAAGCGCCGATCAATATATCGACGACTCCAGGAACAGCGTAAGTCTCATCAGCTAAAGGTAAGTCTTTAAATTTCGTTAATAAAGACGTGTCAACTGGGACGGTAGGCAACTGTTCAGTTATTTTATCCGTAACGAACGAATCCATGTCAAACCAAATTTTATTATTAAAACGAGATCCAAACCTCGTTTTAACTGTGCCATGAACAGCTGACCGTAAACCTCCAAAACCCGTCACCACTGAGTAGGTTGAACGCCTATCAACATTGAAACCAAGACGTTGACAACAATCTTGAGTAATAAAATTACTTTGCGAAGCGCCATCTAATAGCGCTCGAACAATGTGCGGTTTACCTAATGCATCAACAATAACCACGCGAGCGGTCGCAAGACAAACCGTAGTGAGGGCAGCACTAGCGGAGAACGAACACAAGGTGACGTCATTCGTAGCGGTCCCCGGGCAGGCCGGAGCGCGTGCGAGCTCGGGCTGCGGCTGCGGCGCAGGCTGCCGCGCGTCACCGCTCGACGAACCAACTGTGCTCACCTTGGATGCGGCATTACTATTTTCAAAATGAAGCAAAGTGTGGTGTCTCGCTTGACATTTGCGACAACCATTTCCACTATTACATAAACCCACGCGGTGTTTAGTACCGAGACAATTAAAACAAAGATTATTAGCGCGAACAAATTTATAACGATCACTAGGCGACAATTTTAGGAAACCAGGACACTTGTACAGTTGCGAGTGATGAGTACTACACAAAGAGCAAACAGGTGATTGTACACGTGCTGGTGCGGTATTAACATAAGTATGGGTTGACCTCAGTGACCTCGATGACGCATCTATTTTGCGCGCGGGACTAACAACTGTCTTCGCGCCTTCATGTTTCGATGAAGAGCGTTGTAATATTTTTATATGCTCGCGAACAAAACCTTCTAAGTCTTCGAACTTAGGAATTTTATTGCCGCGACGATCCGACTCAAACAAACGAATGGTTTCGGAATCTAATTTCCTTAAACCCATATACAAAAATACGAAGTCGCAGAGGTCATCAATCTTTAGGTTCTTTACAGCGCGAACAGCTGACGCGAAAGTGTCTAGAAATTTCTCTAAGTTTTGATCGTTACATGCCGTAATAGATTTCAAATCAAACATCTGATCTAAATAGGCGTTAGCTACCGATCTTTTATCCTCATACTTAGCTTTCAAAGTATTTAAAATTAAATTATAATTCCCGGCACTAAACGTAATTCCAGCGCAAACGGTTATAGCTTTACCAGTCAATTTTTCAACAAGATAATGCAATTTTTCGTGATCTGTCAACGAATCGTTCTTATCTATTGTATTCTCAAAACTATCTATAAATCGACACCAATTGCGAATGTTACCATCAAATTCGGGTATTTGAATTGGTGGCAACTTAGGTCGGTCGCGAGTGGGGTTGGGTCGGTCAGACGGCTTCTCCAAACTCCTCGCGACGCGCTTGATACGACAATACAAATCGTCAAACGACGACAAGGCTTGATAACTCACTGAGTAATCGGGATCCAAATTCAACTCTAAAACGTTGATGTCATGCACTAAGGTTTCGAAATCCGCGCGTAGACTATCTAAGTTTTCTATAGAACACAAGAACGAATCTCTGATGACCAAATCAGAGGTTTTAAGTGCATTATCATAGATCGATTGTACGCGAGAGTAAATCATTTCTTTTTTAGCGTATAAAAGTTTCAATTGAACCTTACCGGTCTTATCAACCTTTGGGGACATGTTTACAATTAAATCTCAAACTAAAGTGCGGTAAACAATAAATATGAAATGACTTAATCCTAGCGGTACAGAGCAGCGAGGCGGCGCGAGCGTTAACTATGTAGGTAGGTAGGTGCTTACAACTGTGAATGCACGCTTGAACAAACGCGCATAGCAACAAGGTCGTACCTACGCGATGGTCGCTGTCTAGATTCAACTATTATTTCCGAGATTAAGTATTGCGTAATATCTATTCAAATTAAAATACTTTCGTATGAATTGGGATGAGATGCGAGCGAGGTAGGCACAGCCACGTGTCTACCCACGCAGGTACTAGGCAAATACGACGTGAACCGAGAACAACGTAATTGAAAAAAACAAAACAAAGCCAAATGCGTTAGGTATTACACTGTGCCTATGCACTAGGGTGTCTGAGTATACCTAAGATCTAAGCCTAAATGTCTGGATGCGGGGTTTTCTACTAAAATAACCAGGCACTTAGGTGCGATGCGAAAATTGTGAACTACGATTAAGTGTTGATATGATACCTAACCTATTTATGTATTAGGTAGGTACAATGCGAGCCAGCGGCGAACGGACTACAAATTCTAAGCCTAAGTGTCTGGATGCGGGGTTTTCTACTAAAATAACCAGGCACTTAGGTGCGGTGCGCTCATTCCCATTAGAATAATAACAAAATACGAACTACGGCTAAGAATCCGGCTCGATCCGGACCAAAAATGGTGCCGCTTTGAACTAGCCAGCGTAAAGGCGATCGCGCGCGCGCGTCTCTCAGAAATGAATAATATTTGTTGTATTTTAACCGCCTCATAGACCTTTACCGATCGGATGGTGCCTCTCGTGTGTTCCTCAAGGGATCTAGTGACGCTGACGGCAGCTCCTGAGCAAGGAAGAGAAGATCCGTGTACCGGCTGCGATGAAAAACACGTGGGTCGTGAAGGTTAGTGCATCCTCTCCTAATTTCTCGGGCTGCATTCACTGCCTGGATCGAATCCGCGGCAGCCCGGCCACCTGTCTTGTTTTGTGTGTAAAGTGTCAATAGAACAGTTATCTGCTTCTCCGCAATACAGTCCATTACCGCTCCCAAGCGACACCAGTTCTATTGACGCTTTACACACAAAAGACAGGTGGCCGGGCTGCCGCGGATTCGATCCAGGCAGTGAATGCAGCCCGAGAAATTAGGAGAGGATGCACTAACCTTCACGACACACGTGTTTTCATCGCAGCCGGTACACGGATCTTCTCTTCCTTGCTCAGGAGCTGCCGTCAGCATCACTAGATCGCTTGAGGAACACACGAGAGGCACAATCCAATCGGTAAAGGTCTATGAAGCGGTAAAAATGTAACAAATATTATACATTTCTGAGAGACGCGAGCGCGGTCCGTCCGTCTTTACGCTGGCTAGTTCAAAGCGAGACTGAGTGTCTATATCACAAATGGCGGACGGAAGCTATCTAGTCCTATTCTATGGTTAGTGCGGGAGAGGAGACGGGTATAGAAAGAGTGTGTTTCCACGTCAAGAAATACAGCTTCTACCTCGGCGCAACCATTCCCCCCGGCTTGAAGGGTTACCTTCGAAACGACAAATGCGAAACAAATATAAAGTCTAATCTAAATCTAGGTTTGGGAAATAACAACTAAAATATAAACCTAGATTGGAGCTCGTGCCTACTGCTGGCTAGGCAGAGGGCAGAGGCGAACAAACAACACAACGCAACAGTCTCGACCAAGACGAGACGCGATTAGCCAACAACAAAATAAGGGTCTCTTCACGTGGGACCGATACAACAAGCGAGTGCTTCTTCTCCTCGGGTGGTTCGGAAACCGTAGTGGGATTGAATTGACTAACTGGCCACTTATCTAACGCGGCATGAATCCAGGACGGTCCACTAAACCATAACGGGTGATCTAAAATTTGCGAAGGAAGCAATCCACGAGAGAGACAATCGGCTGGGTTGTCGGTGCCAGCAACGTGAAAGAGATTATGTGGCGCCAATTCAGATTGAATTTTTGCCACTCTATTAGCGACGAATGTGTCCCAACGATGGGGCGAAGAGTGGGCCCAACACAAAGCGACTGTTGAGTCCTAAAAGCTAAAAATTACTAATATTAATGCGAAAATTTACAATTATGTCATTAAGCGACACGGAAGTGCTAGTCTTAGCACTGCCATCCAAAACTACACGGAGTTTTAGTAGTAAGCTTATCTTCTCTAATAACTCCGCGGTGCGGGATAATGTACGAAGGCTGGGTCCCGCCAGTGTCCGCAGGCGCAGGTGAGATGTAACCTTTATCTAAATATTCGTTAACAACCTCATCATAGGCCCGCTTCGACTTTGGGGACGCCTGCATCTTTCGTTCCAAACAAAGAAAGCGTTTTTCAGCGGATACACGGGAGCCACCGAGCGAAAACTTGCGGATGGTAGACTCCAGTGGCGGCTCGACGGTGCAACAGAACGAAGCAGTCGAGTGACTAAAACTATCCATAGAAGCGGGTGCGGAACCAATTATAACAAAACCAAGAACTGTTTCCAGTGCGTGCGGAGCGGGGTACGTCGGTCCCCCTTGAACCATACGTGATAACTGGAGGTGCGGGAGAATCGAAGCGCCGATCAATATATCGACGACTCCAGGAACAGCGTAAGTCTCATCTGCTAAAGGCAAGTCTTTAAATTTCGTTAATAAAGACGTGTCAACCGGGACGGTAGGCAACTGTTCAGCTATTCTATCTATAACGAGCGAATCCATGTCAAACCAAATATTATTATTAAAACGAGATCTAAACCTTGTTTTAACGGTGCCACGAACAGCTGACTGTAAGCTTCCAAAACCCTTCACCACTGAGCGGGTTGAACGCTTATCAACATTGAAACCAAGACGCCGACAACAATCTTGAGTAATGAAATTACTTTGCGAAGCGCCATCTAACAGCGCTCGAACAATGCGCGGCTTACCTAATGCATCAACAATAACAACGCGAGCGGTCGCAAGACACACAGTAGTGAGTGCAGCACTAGCGGAGAACGAACACAAGGTGACGTCATCCGCGGCGGTCACCGGGCGGGCCGGAGCGCGCGCGAGCGCGGGCTGCGGCTGCGGCGCAGGCCGCCGTGTGTCACCGCTCGACGAGCCAACCGTGCTCACATTGGATGCGGCATTACTATTCTCAAAATGAAGCAAAGTGTGGTGTCTCGCTTGACATTTGCGACAACTATTTCTACTATTACATAAAACAACGCGGTGTTTAGTACCGAGACAATTAAAACAAAAATTATTAGCGCGAACAAATTTATAACGATCACTAGGCGACAACTTTAGAAAACCAGGACACCTGTACAGTTGCGAATGATGAGTACTACACAAAGAGCAAACAGGTGATTGTACATGTGCTGGTGCGGTACTAACATAAGTATGAGTTGACCTCAGTGACTTCGATGACGCATCTACTTTGCGTGCAGAATCAACAACTATCTTCGCGCCTTCATGTTTCGATGAAGAGCGTTGCAATACCTTTATATGCTCGCGAACAAAACTTTCTAAGTCTTCGAACTTAGGAATTTTATTGCCGCGATGATCCGACTCAAACAAACGAATGGTTTCGGAATCTAATTTCCTTAAACCCATATACAAAAATACGAAGTCGCAGAGGTCATCGATCTTTAGGTTCTTTACGGCGCGAACAGCTGACGCGAAAGTATCTAGAAATTTCTCTAAGTTTTGATCGTTACATGCCGTAATAGATTTCAAATCAAACATCTGATCTAAATAGGCGTTAGCTACCGATCTTTTATCCTCATACCTAGCTTTCAAAGTATTTAAAATTAAATTATAATTCTCGGCACTAAACGTAATTCCAGCGCAAACGGTTATAGCTTTACCAGTCAATTTTTCAACGAGATAATGCAACTTTTCGTGATCTGTCAACGAATCGTTCTTATCTATTGTATTCTCAAAACTATCTATAAATAGACACCAATTGCGAATGTTACCATCAAACTCGGGTATTTGAATTGGTGGCAACTTAGGTCGGTCGCGAGTGGGGTTGGGTAGGTCAGCCGGCTTCTCCAAACTCCTAGCGACGCGTTTGATACGACAATACAAATCGTCAAACGACGACAAGGCTTGATAACTCACTGAGTAATCGGGATTCAAATTCAACTCTAAAACGTTGATGTCATGTACTAAGGTTTCGAAATCCGCGCGTAGACTATCTAAGTTTTCTATAGAACACAAGAACGAATCTCTGATGACCAAATCAGAGGTTTTAAGTGCATTATCATAAATCGATTGTACGCGAGAGTAAATCATTTCTTTTTTAGCGTATAAAAGTTTCAATTGAACCTTACCGGTCTTATCAACCTTTGGGGACATGTTTACAATTAAATCTCAAACTAAAGTGCGGTAAACAACAAATATGAAATGACTTAATCTTAGCGGTACAGAGCAGCGAGGCGGCGCGAGCGACACTCGGCAGATAGGTAGGTACCTACAACTGTGAATGCACGCTTGAACAAACGCGCATAGCAACAAGGTCGTACCTACGCGATGGTCGCTGTCTAGGTTCAACTATTATTTCCGAGATTAAGTATTGCGTAATATCTATTCAAATTAAAATACTTTCGTATGAATTGGGATGAGATGCGAGCGAGGTAGGTACAGCCACGTGTCTACCCACGCAGGTACTAGGCAAATACGACGCGAGCCGAGAACAACGTAATTGAAAAAAACAAAACAAAGCCAAATGCGTTAGGTATTACACTGTGCCTATGCACTAGGGTGTCTAGTATACCTAAGATCTAAGCCTAAATGTCTGGATGCGGGGTTTTCTACTAAAATAACCAGGCACTTAGGTGCGATGCGAAAATTGTGAACTACGATTAAGTGTTGATATGATACCTAACCTATTTATGTATTAGGTAGGTACAATGCGAGCCAGCGGCGAACGGACAACAAATCTAATCCTAAGTGTCTGGATGCGGGGTTTTCTACTAAAATAACCAGGCACTTAGGTGCGATGCGCCTATTCCCATTAGAATAATAACAAAATACGAACTACGGCTAAGAATCCGGCTCGATCCGGACCAAAAATGGTGGCGCTTGGCAGCGTGCGGTAATGGACTGTATTGCGGGAAGTAGCTAACTGTTCTATTGACGCTTTACACACAAAAGACAGGTGGCCGGGCTGCCGCGGATTCGATCCAGGCAGTGAATGCAGCCCGAGAAATTAGGAGAGGATGCACTAACCTTCACGACACACGTGTTTTCATCGCAGCCGGTACACGGATCTTCTCTTCCTTGCTCAGGAGCTGCCGTCAGCATCACTAGATCGCTTGAGGAACACACGAGAGGCACAATCCAATCGGTAAAGGTCTATGAAGCGGTAAAAATGTAACAAATATTATACATTTCTGAGAGACGCGAGCGCGGTCCGTCCGTCTTTACGCTGGCTAGTTCAAAGCGAGACTGAGTGTCTATATCACAAATGGCGGACGGAAGCTATCTAGTCCTATTCTATGGTTAGTGCGGGAGAGGAGACGGGTATAGAAAGAGTGTGTTTCCACGTCAAGAAATACAGCTTCTACCTCGGCGCAACCAATATATTTTTATCCTTGTAACACCTATTCCACACCCAAAGGAACCTTATATAGTTGTTGAAACCGGGATGGAATCAGAATACTGTGAGAGCGGAGTCATCTACAACAGCTAGTAACAATAAATTTTACTTAGAATTGGCAGAATTGCGGAGATACCTTTAATAAGGAGGTAGGACACGGCGGTATTTCCGCCCGATTGAGCAGACCGACTCGGGTAGTACCTCCGCCCTACAGAATACCGCGGCTATAATAACTTCGTGTTGTGTTCCCAGCGGTGAGTAGGGTAGCCAGAGCTCACTGGAGAATTTGTGCTGTCAGTGGGAAGACTAAAGGCTTGTCCTGCTTTGTCTTCTACTGACGGCACAGAAACTCTGTACTTACAGGGTTGGCAGCGCGACTGTGACTCCTCTGGTGTTACAGACGTCCATAGGTCACGGTAATCACTTTCCATCAGGTGGGCCGTGTGCTTGTCTGCCAACTAAGTGGTATAAAAAAATTACAGACGTCCATAGGCCACGGTAACTACTTTCCATCAGGTGGGCCGTGTGCTTGTCTGCCAACTAAGTGGTATAAAAAAAAAAACTAAGTGATTTAAAAAAAAAAAAAAAGATTCTGATACAGAATTTATTCATGAAAACAAAAGATTAGCTACATGCCTGTTCATTTCATTATCCAAAAAAAAAACATCTCACCGAAAACAATAAAATATACAATAATGCTAAGGGTTATTAACGCGATCATAGTATAGGTATACCACGGCCGGGGCACCTGGACGAAACATTCTTTTTTTTTTTTAAAAAAAACGATTCCGATACAGAATTTATTCATGAAAACAAAAGATTAGCTACACGCCTGTTCATTTCATTATCCAAAAAAAAAACATCTCACCGAAAACAATAAAATATACAATAATGCTAAGGGTTATTAACGCGATCATGGTATAGGTATACCACGGCCGGTGCACCTGGTCGAAACATTCTTTTTTTAAAAAAAAAGAAAAAAATACCTCAGGCAAACCAAAAATATGTATGTACTTACCTATACCATGATCGCGTTAATTCCTGTAAACATTATTGTTTATCAAGTAATGTGAAAGTTTAAAAGGAAAACAATAAAATAATAAAAATAATCGGTTAGATAAGAATAATATACCAAATGGTGTATATAAAAAGAGGAAATGAAAATACCGGAGCAAGATTGACGAGTTCCCGATGTCTGTAAGTGACATAAGCAATTTAAACGATTCCGAATCGGAACTGGCTATCATTCAAACAATAAACACCGAAAAATTCCGCATATTTTTTTTGTTTTGCTAACAAATTTTGTAGAAGAGCCTTGTTTGGTGTGTATATAAAAGAAGGACAAAAATACGGATTTTGAGTAGGATTTTTCAGTATACCAAGCTTGCATGCGTCATTGGACCTCTTTATTGAAGGAGAGATTTCTGAGGGTTTGATTTATTGAACGTACTTAGACTTCTTTTGCTAAGCAAGGGAAACATATACCCCCGCTTATCAAAGTTAGATCTAAGTGCGATTTACGTGCCTACAGTTCTAAGAGAAATTCAGACAGAACCACACACATCAGAAGAATAATGTCTGCCTAATCTAGACCTCTTCAGACATTTTCAATATTGTAATCATAGCAAAATCATCATTAGATTTTAGGAAAACGAAATCATTTGTCACGTTATATGCACACTATAATAACGTTTAAGGTTTTTTTACACTACTTAGGTAGCAGACAACACAGCACACGGCCCACTTGATGAAAAGTGGTTACCGCGACCTATGAACGTAGGCAACACCAGAGAGTCACACCCGTGCTTCCGACCCTGTGAGAACGGAGAGTTTCTGTGCAGTCAGTGCAGAAGACACAACGAGGACAATCATTTAGTCTTATGGCCTATAGACTTGTGTAACACCAGAGGAGTCATACTCGCGCAGAGTGTAAGCAGAGTTTCTGTGCCGTTAGTGTAGAAGACAAAGCAGGGCAAGCCTTTAGTCGTCCCACTAACAGCACAATAACTCTCCAGTGAATTCTGGCTACTCTACTCACCGCCGGGAACACAACACGAAGATATTATGGTTTAAACTCACAAGGTTTTATAATAATTTTGTTCCCATTTTTCATATATTTAAGTTCAACGTGCCATGGAAAATATTGGCAAGATTGCTAGCCACGGTGGAAGTAAGATGTCGATTTGGCACAGTGCCCGACTTGCCGTTCTTAGGTCATCTCGTTCGAGGCTGTGTTCGGTACCCGCTACTTCGTTCAAACGAGTATTAAGTTTTATGCTAGCATATTATAAAAACGTTAAACGACACCTATAAGACAGTCAGCACCGGATCGATCTTCACTACCAAAGTCTCAAAATGATCTACATATTGATAACTCACTTGTACTTTTCCACATTACTTTTAACATTTGTTAGAACTTGTAAACCTTTGAGGATGTCGTAAGGCGAAACCGGTCAGGTCTAACAAATATTATAAGTAACGTGCAAAAGTACAGTCAGTAGGCCGTGTGCTTGTCTGCCACCTTAGTGGTATAAAAAAAGGGAGTTATCAATATGTGTAACAACAAATTCCGCCAAGTGTCATCAATCAATAAGTATAAATAGTCTCAAAATGATCTTAATACAAAGTTATTAAGAGTGAGTCAAACTTTACTGTTTTAAATTGTATTTCGTCCGAACTGAAGGTGTGTACCAAATACCAGAACAATCAGTAGAAAGCGAAGGAAATATCAAGAATGACATTTCTAAGGCCAAACTAGTTCCCAGGCCTGGGGGTGACTGGTGGAGTCGCCTGTCACCCTGGCAGAAGCAGGCCGCGGCGGCGGCGCGCCAGGCGCGCCTCCCCGTTTTCCGGGGACGAGTTGGGGACTCTGTAGGCCCCACACACCCGAAGAGAGGACCAGATCGTGAGAGATGACCGTGGGTCGGCCAGGGTGCGAGGGATATGCTTGCCAACCTCACCTTCGGCAACCAAAACGACCCACAGGCGGCGTGCGTTTTAGTCGGTTCGAGTCCGACATAACCTCTTTCACCGGCTCCGGTGGGGGGGTATCCGCGGGGATTTTGCGCACGTAAAAAAAAGGCCTAACTAGTTCACTTTAAGGTTAATTCTAAAATTTCTTTTTCTTTAACATGTTCTTATATTTGGCTGAATTAACCACCTTGACTTGAAAGCTCTCTTTACAAACATAACAAAGTCGACGTCCAACAATTCATGTAACTTAATAATGTAGACACACAAATAGACACAACCTTCACAAGCGCACACAGTTATCGCATTCTAACCCTGCCGCTGCGCTCAAAACCCAAAAGGCAGATTTTAATTACCGCCTGTGCCGCGGGGTATGCCATTGTGCCTTTGTGTGAGCCGAGCCTATTTCTGTTTGTGAAACAACTGAAATACGTTTTAGACAACTGAATTTGTTAACCGTCTTTTGAATATAGTAGAGTGATATGAGGTTGCTGTTTGGAGAGCACGTTCATTTTGAATATACGTTCTATTTTCAATTTTATGGTTTCTTTTTCATTTTTATAGGAATAATAACTGTGGGTATTTAAAACCCCACCCAAGATTTTTCAAATCAAAGCAGTATAATCTGCTACTCGGTAGACTTTCTAATTAACGAATGAGACTGTGGCGTAGTTTCTCCCCTCGGGATTCGTGGTTTTATTCTCGTTTGTCATGCTAGCGTTTGCTGAAAGAAAATTTTACATTACTTAACTATTATTTCATATATACTACAAAATATGAACAT
Source organism: Eilema griseolum (assembly GCA_963662185.1). NCBI lineage: Eukaryota > Metazoa > Arthropoda > Insecta > Lepidoptera > Erebidae > Eilema > Eilema griseolum. The sequence goes on along the minus strand of OY759239.1, from coordinate 9,549,698 downwards.
ACATTAAAGAATACGAAAGATAAAGATTGCAGAGAACCTACACTTAAAAGGAAACAATTGCATAACATTGGCAGTGTAAGCAATTTCGTAAAATTAAAACACATTCCCACCTTGCAAATCTATTTGGGAGCGTGAATAAGGTGGTTATGCCTTTCTTTACGAAAAGGCTAATATTTTCATATGTAGGCTGTTACAACTGGTAAGTTTGGCTGTTTAACATTATTATCGTCGTGTTTGCATGGTTCCCGGTTGCATTCCAAGCTTTCATCACGGACCGAGAATATGCTTACTATTTCTCCACCATTTAGTTCTTCTTATGCGACTTTAATAAGATTAATTACCGTCTGACGTCCCAACCCAGAAAGCAAAGTCTAAGAAAGGATACAATATCAATTCCACAGAATTTTAAACCAAGTACTTTATGATGCAATCATATTGCCCTTAACGATAAAATTTCACCAAATATAGCTTTGTTCATCAGCTTTTATTTACATAGACACCTGATTAGTCGCTTAAAATTGGAAATTTGTAAATCCATGCCAATAATGATGGCTTGCAATCTGTATATATATATATATACAGATTGCATATACTTTAACATATATACTTTAACTGTGTATCGAATAATAGAGTACAAAATGGGGTGAGAGAGACCGCAGAGTATTGCAGGTTTAACAGAATTTATAGAAGCGCTAGTGACGAATGTACTGTAGGTATAGATCATGGTGAATACAGTGCGCGCCAAATTGTAATTCATTATGTTCATTTAGCCTATTGGTATGGGTAACGGACTGCTGAGACGAGGTCTCGGGTTCGATCCCAGGTTTTACCATGGCACACACCAATGACTTTTCGATGCTTTTCGAAGTTATGTGTGTATTTATCGCAGAATTATAAGTGCCCGGTTAATGGCAATAGGCTCGCCACCTATTACATTGGGACCTAAACATAAACTTCTTGTTGTGCTGTCAGTGGGATGACCAAAGGCATGTCCTGCTTTGTCCTCTACACTACAAAAATCTACTACACAAAATCTCTGTTCTTACAGGGTCGGCAGCACGTATGTGACTCCACTGGTGTTACAGACGTTCATAGATCATGGTAACCACTTTCCATCAGGTGGGCCGTGTGCTTGCCTACCACCTAAGTTGTATAAAAAAAAAAAGAAACTGGCGAAATGTGGGTGCTATCACCTCTGCCTACCCCTTCGAAGATATAGAGGTGAGTTTATGTTATGTAGTATTCGATCTGTTTTTTACCTTGAGTGTAATTTGAACAATGATTTTATGTTGAAACTAGTTGACAGCCGCGGCTTCGACCACGTAGATGTCGATTTCCTTCTATTTCGGTCAATTCTACTCAACTAATTGCGATATAATACGGTAAATTTCTAAATATGTTCAGTAAAAAATCTCTAAATCTGTTCAGTAGGTTTGCGTCCATCGCGAGCTAACATACAAAGATCCAAAATAAAATATTACAGAATTCAGAATCGTTAAATTAATTTTATTATTTGCGTTCCACAATCAAAATTCACCCAGAGCAGAACTATATTCCTAGGACAATTACGGGTAGTCTAGTCTAGCGATACGACATTTTAATTACGCCTGTATTTATCTTTCATTTGCACTCCGTACATCGAGGATCCATAGTCCTCCAGTGGCATAGATTCTCAAACTTTGTTGCGACCTCATCTTTTTACGAATAAACTTAAACTACTCATCATCTACATTCAATATTAGGCGCGAGCGAGGACTCAGGGCCGCACACGCTCACCGAGTGTCCGGCGTGGGAAACGCCGAGACGGGAGCTTATGGCGGCCCTGGGAGTGAGAGTTCTCACGCTCTCCACCTTGCTCGCGGCGATGGTCCGCTGCGCGGATGCGTGGGCGGCCGGCGCCTCCTTCTGCGAGCAAGTAATGCTCGTGAAGGAGGAGGCGGGGCGGGAGCGGCAGCGGGAGCGACGAAGGATCGCAAGTCAAGCTGCCCGCGTACGAAGGCAACTCGGGCGTCAGAGGCCGATGAAGCGCCGGCCTGGGGGTGACAGGTGGAGCCGCCTGTCACCCTGGCAGAAGCAGGCCGCGGCAGTGGCGCGACTGGCGCGCCTCCCCGTTTCCGGGGACGAGTTGGGGACTCTGTAGTCCCCACACCCAAGAAGAGGGCCAGATCGTTAGAGATGGCCCTGGGTCGGCCGGGGTGCGAGGGATATGCCTGTCAACCTCACCTTCGGCAACCAAAACGACCCACAGGCGGCGTGCGTTTTAGTCGGTTCGAGTCCGACATAACCCCCTCCACCGGCTCCGGTGGGGAGGTATCCGTGGGGATTTTGCGCACGTAAAAAAAAAAACATTCAATATTAGGTGGTCCCCGATGATGTAAAACATGAGGTCTACCCGATATTTTCCCGCTGTATCTTACAAGGCTACTAAGGATAGGGCTTTTTACAATGTGATAGTAAATCTCAGACCCATAACAAGTACCTAGTTGACAGCAAGAGATTCAGAGATATTCGACTAGTTTTTGAGTTCTTTGCTCGCGTATTGGTTTAATATAATCTATGATTAGTGACGCAAACCCACTATCCTCCGCCGTAGCACCACGTGCTTTCCTTGTGCCACGAACTGAATATTAGATGATGTGACGTGACATACATGCCGGTAACTGTATGGGTCACAGGCTCACAGGCTTTGTCACAGTGCAATCTTATTCAACTAAAGATATTGTTGTTCTAACACCCGAGGAGGGCCAGATCGAGAGAGGTAGTCCTGAGTCGCCGGGATGCAAGAACTATGCCTGTCGACCTCGCCTTTGGCGACCAAAAACAACCCACAGAGACCGTGCGTTTTAGTAGGTTCGAGTCCGACATAACCTCTCCCACCGGCTCCGGCGGTGCGGTATCAGTGGAGATTTTTCGCACGTAAGAAGAACCAAAGATATTATTAATGAAAGGAAAGTTCCATTTCACCCGTGTCATAAGAATATAAATGAATAATGCACGCAATGTTTCGTTAACTTTATGTTGGGAAACTCTGAGTAAATCAAACAGTGCTCAATATGAAACTACGGGTACGTTCCAGTTTGATTTACACTATTGATTTAATTGCGAGTCACCGATGGTGACCGGTGGTAGTGTGTACAACTAGGTGACCAGTGATAGTACCTACGTTTATTGTATGGTACGTGCAAATGTATGGTTGGCAAGAAAAGGTGACAGATTCAAATTTTATTATAGTTCCTGTTATTTAGCGAAAATATTACCGCGGTAGCCTAGTGGCATGGGTAATGTACTGCTCTCGCCACCTATTACATTGGGACCTAAACATAAACCGGCGAAATGTGGGGGCTAGCACCTCTGCCTACCCCTTCGGGGATATAGGCGTGAGTTTATGTTATATTATGTTATTTAACGAAAATATTACTAAGTTTTCACTAAATATTTTCAAAAGAATGCAAGATTCTAATATAATTTGAGTGAAACTATTAATATTTAGTACTTACTATTAATTGAGTATCTTTCACGAACATTGTATCAAAGCGTCTCAGGAATTGCTGTAACGATTTGAAAGAAATTTTTAATTTTAGATATCTGAATGCATAAGTGGATTAAAAAAAAGTAAGATTTCTGAACTAGGGTTTAACTTCAATGTGCGCAGCGAATGCGTAATTAAAAAAATATTTTGCTAAATAAATGGCGACGTATATTTCACGCAGTTTTATTATTCTTACGTGAAAAACCGATAAAACCGGTGAAGTAATTAGAGCAATATCGAATTTGCTCCAGTAAAAGTTAATTTGGCAGGCGAGTGGAATTAAGCACCGTTTACAATGTCCGCGGCGCCATGATTGATGAGGGTGTGTGACAGTTTGTGGCCACCAAATCACCGGATTAATATATGAATAAACGATGATCCAGCCTTTTTGTAACCCACTACGCAAAAAAGGAGTGTTATAAGTGTACGCTAAGGGTAGTTTGAGTCCTCAAAAGTCCAATTAACCTAACTATAGAACTGCGATAAGGCCAATTGGTTATTTTTTTTTTACCACTTAGGTGGAAGACAAGCACACGGCCCACCTTATTTAAAGTGGTTACCGTGGCCTATGGACGTGTGTAAAACCAAGAGAGTAACATTCGTGCTGCCAACCCTGTAAGCACGTGAGTTTCTGTGCCGTCAGTGTAAAAGACAAAGCAGGACAAGCTTTTGGTCTTCCCACTAACAGCAAAAAAATTCTCCAGTGAGCTCTGGCTGCCCTACACACCGCCGGGACCACAACACGGGGTAATTATGGCCGCGGTATTCTGTAGAGCGGAGGTACTTCCCCAGTCGGACTGCTCAATTGGACGAAAATACTTCTGCCTCCTATTGTGGTTCTATTGTGGTCTCTAATCTATTGTGGTATTCAGATGGCAGTCTACACAGAAAAATATCGAAGGTAAGTCACATCACAGTCAGACAGGAAAGTTGACCACATCTGAACTCGGAAAAAGCTCAGAGAATGTGAATATCTGAGTGGCTTTGTATGTCGTTTCGTAGTTCTTAAACGGGCCGATTATGGGGTGGTCTTTTTTTTATACCACTTAGGTGGCAGACAAGTACATGGCCCACCTGATGGGAAATGGTTACCGTGGCCTATGGACATGTGCAACACCAGGGGCGTCACACTCGCGCTGCCGACCCTGAAGAAACCTTCTAATGCGCCTTTCGAAGAACCCCATATTGTAGGCGCATGGGAAAACCGCAGCAGGGAGTTCATTCCACAGCTTGAGTGTACGTGGGATAAAGTTTCTTTCATACCGCACAGTGCGCACCGTTTCAGGTTGCATTGTGTGGGGATGAATTCCCTGCCTACGATGAGCGTACGGGGATATTTGGAAAATATTGTTACATACATACATATTATCACGCCTTTATCCCTGAAGGCTTAGGCAGAGGGGAGTTAGCACCCACATTTCACCAATCAATGAATTCAGTCCCACGGGGGTGAGCCTATTTAAGTCTTCTTTTTTATCATATATTGATTGTAGCCTAGTGGTTTGGGTAATGGACTGCTGAGACGAGGTCTCGGGTTCGATCCCAGGTTTCACCATGGCACACACCAATGACTTTTCGATGCTTTTCGAAGTTATGTGTGTATTTATCGCAGGTTTATAAGTGCCCGGTTAATGGCAATAGGCTCGCCACCTATTACATTGGGACCTAAACATAAACTGGCGAAATGTGGGTGCTAGCACCTCTGCCTACCCCTTCGGGGATATAGGCGTGAGTTTATGAATGAGATGATTGTTACTGTGTAAATCTGTTTTTTCTTTAAGCTAAGTAAAATAAAAAATGTTTTCTTTCCTTCTTTTCTTTTCTTTCTTCTGGGCACTAATTTATTTAATTTAATTTATGTACACATAAGAACAAATATAGAGATACATAGGAAGAAATAGTAGTACAGGCACTAATATTGACTGAAGCCATGCATCTGGGGCTGATTCTAGGCTGTATATATCTGTCTGATGTTAAACAGCCCTATTCCTTAATCGCCTTGTACGACACTGCATGGGAAGAGATGAGGTGGTTCAAATTCTACGCTGCCGGGCTTTTTACTGAATGTACAGACACATCAATTTTTATATATTTGTATGAGTAAAACAAACCTCAAAACTCGTTTATTACCAAATATAAACTCTTTATTGCCGTTGTATTTGTTCAGTCCCAACAAAAATAAATATTTGAATTATTGTTTTACACAACCATAGCATATAATCTTATGTTGACACAAAACAAACACGGCTGGTCAAATTGGGAACACTGTAGAGATTCCATTAATAATTTTAGTGTTATAAAACACCTGAGTATTTTTTATCCCTGAAATAGGTCACAATGAGCTGCGAGAGAGTGGAAAGAAGCAAGTGTTACTTAGTATACATATAATTTGTAAGCTCACAAAAGAATAAGTCTTCATACAATGATGACTTAGCTTCGGCTTTCTAGGATATTTTTCTATAAAAACTGGCTAAACAACAAACTCCTTAATCAAACATCATCGTGATTTAATATCCCAAGATTCACGCCGCTGTTTTCATGGCCCTCGGCTAAAACGAGCGATAAACGCTGACGTTAAAGTTTACGACACCCGAGTTTGACAGGCTGTCTGCCAGACGATACGATCAAAATTTCGCACATTTGATTGAATTCGCGTTATAGATAGGCGTTGTGTGTATGCCGCTTTATAGTGTTTGATAAGTCGTTTAATGTGGCCCGTCCACACTTTATTATGGTACAGTTTGGACATTGATGAATGTCCAAACTGTAATTATAAACAAAGTAACCTACAAATCGGTACATCTTATGACTGGTAAATGAGTTATTGGTACGGGCAAAAAAGTTTAGACATTGTTGAAAGAAGGAGTTTCGGAGAGGACCCTCGGCTATGTGCAAGCCTTGAATGTAACTGGACCTAACGAAGTGAAAATGATGATGAGTTTGGCAAATGAATCGTAATTAACCGACCATGCTAAATTTTAACACACTTCTTTATAGGATACGAAAAAAATAATTGGATCATTAGTAAACGTCCGAGGAGAGCTATGCATTTTAGATCGGTAGCTTCTTTATATGTCATGTCCTAGACTAGGTAGGTACATGATTTGGTAGCTATGCCACAGAATAAACAATAGTAATGCGTGCGATGCGTCAAATAGAAACATAAATTTTATGCATAATTTATTTCGCTAGTTGAGTGAAAGGTAACACTAGGGTCATTGAAAAAAAAAATAGTAAGTAGACGGTGCTATAGGCATACAGCCTCTGTGGTGTGGCGGTAGTGAACGCGACTGCTACACAGGAGTCGCGGGTTCGGTCCCCGCTCAGTATAAATATTTCTATGCATGAATATTGGCTATTAGATTTGGTCTGGTCGTGTCTGAGGGAGCATGCTAATCCGTCGAACAGCAGAACAGCAGCAGCCGTTATGAACACGCGGCGCCTAAAAAGTTCAACAACAGGTATAACTGCAAAAAAAAAAAAACTTTGATATCGCCAATGGGTTGTGATGGTCTTATGGTAGTCTGGTAAAATGACATACAGTTACCCACAAATAGACTGGAAAAAGCGGACCCCGGACTCCGAGGTAAAAGCATTGCAGCTACAGACGCATATGTCTGTTATGACCAAGGCACTTACCTACATAAGTTTTTGATGCAATTGGGATTGATTCGCGAATTTAGTAGAAATATAAAACAATTACTTAGTCTGGCCATAAATACTGTTACAATTAAAATAAGAAAGATATTACATTTGAATTTGGAATCTGTCATTTTTATACGATTGTTCATTGTGTTTTCTAATTTTGGCGCCAATACATTGTACAATATTTTGCTATATTAAAATGGAGTGGGGTGATAAAGAAAACCGAATCGCTGTGATTGCATTACACAAAGTTGGTATGGAGCCGAATGTAATTTTTAAAACTCTCCATACGCTTGGTATTAGTCAAATGTTTGTGTACCGGGCTATTAATAGGTACAATGAGACCTCCTCTGTTTGTGACAGAAAAAGATCTGGCCGTCCACGTAGTGTTCGTACGAAAAAGAATTCGAAGAAATCCTGTCCGAAAGCAAAAGATTTTATCTCAGGAGATGAAGATAGCACCCAGAACCATGTCGCGCATTTTAAAAGATGACTTAGGACTTGCAGCCTATAAGAGACACACTGGTCATTTTTAACTGATAATTTAAAAAGAATAGGGTGGTAAAATCGAAGCAACTACTGAAGCGGTACGCAAAGGGAGGTCACAGAAAAAAATTGTTTACGGATGAGAAAATCTTTACAATTGAGCAACATTTTAACAAACAAAATGACCGTATTTATGCTCAAAGCTCTAAGGAAGCTTCCCAATTAGTCGACAGAGTGCAACGTGGGCATTATCCGACTTCAGTGATGGTTTGGTGGGGTGTTAGCTATGAAGGAGTGACTGAGCCATATTTTTGTGAAAAAGGTATCAAAACATCGGCACAAGTGTATCAAGATACCATTCTTGAGAAGGTAGTTAAACCCCTTAACAACACCATGTTCAATAACCAAGTATGGTCCTTCCAACAAGACTCAGCGCCGGGTCATAAAGCTCGGTCCACGCAGTCTTGGTTGGAAGTGAACGTTTCGGACTTCATCAGAGCTGAAGACTGGCCGTCGTCTAGTCCCGATCTTAATCCGCTGGATTATGATTTATGGTCAGTTTTAGAGAGTATGGCTTGCTCTAAACGCCATGATAATTTGGAGTCCCAAAACAATCCATACGATTGGCAGTGAAGAATTTTCCCATGGAAAGAGCGCGTGCTTCTATTGATAACTGGCCTCAACGTTTAAAGGACTGTGTTGCAGCCAATGGAGACCACTTCGAATAAGCTTTTGTATTTTAAATTGTTTTATATTTATGTATTAAACTAACACACTGTAAAAGTAATAAATATTATTTGCCAAAAAAAAAAATGTTTTTTCTTCGTAACAATATTTATGGCTAGACTAGGTATAGTTGCGGCACGCTATTATGGCCGTTTTGAAACGACTGGTTTTGCTCGTTTTCTCTTTTTTGGTGCGCTTAATATTGGACAACGAACTTAAGAAAAATATGGCGAGACTGGTACAGAATAAAATAAAATTCACACACCAAAAGCGATCAATACCAGTCATGTCCAAACGGCCATTATAGCGTGCCGCAACTATGGTAACAAACCCAAATAGTTATTTAAAGCATTTTAAATTTAAACGTACTTAATATCAACAATATTGAAATAGAGTAATGATTAATGTTCTAATATTAAGAATCGGCTAATATTAGACGCGGACGTTTTTACCGGAAACATATCCAGGTTAGCTGACGGTCCACGAACGTAAACAGTGTTTTCGACGAACGACGTGTGGAGCTGATTGATCACTTTCTCTGCTGAAATTAGAAGAACAGACAGATAGACGAAGCTTTTTAGAAAAGAAAATTATAAGTATGTAAAGATTTTAATGGTTTATTTTTTAGGTTTCAGCATAAATTGCCCATAAATGGAGTAAAAATCCAAGGTCTGTAAGTACTGTAAAAATTGTGGTTAAAACTGTTTTCGGTGATTTGAGATCGTACAAAAAAAAATCATTTAAAAATTTATATTTATTTTCGAATGGTATCTTGTGGATTTTTATGTTTGTGTTACATATTTTGTTTTCATTAATATGAAAAGCTTACAAAACTAGGCTATATCCTAGAGTTTATAGTTTTTAGTTTCTTAAAAGTTTCACGTACCCCAAGCAAATTTAAAAGATGATCCTTTGTAGAATGGTTATAAAAAAGTGCCTGCAAAACCTAGAATGAATTAAATATACCTACAAAGGTATTTATAAAAAAAAAAAAAAAAATATACATACATACATATACATATAATCATGCCTTTGACTCTGGAGGGTTAGGCAGAGGTGAATTAACACGCACATTTCACCATTAATTTTCCGTCCCACGTAACAGGGGGTGAGCCTATTGCCGTATTCCGGGCACTATTGTGAAATCGCGCCATGCATCTGAGGCTGAGTCTATGCTGTATATATCTGTCTGCTGTTAAATAGCCCTATTCCTCAGTCGCCTTGTACGACACCGCATGGGAAGAGATAGGGTGGCCCTAATTCTACTCTCCGCCCGGAAACCACGCGGCAAAATATTGAATAGATAAATTGACTCTTTTAAGAATAGCCGATAATATCAGACTAACGGAATCTAAACGTTATATAGACTTAATAGTACTTGAATACAAAAGCTAGGAGAAGTGGAGAACAGATATTGACAATAAAAACGACGACGGCGATAAAAGCTCGTAAATAATAACAATAAACTAAGATAGGTGTTTTGAGAGTGCAACCACTTCTGAAGTATCTCATGGGCATAATAAACTCTAAGACGACAGTAAAGTATCATCTCAGCGGAAATTGCGGGCGGTTTTAAAGAATAAAATTTATGAGTTTGCCAAGACCAATGATCTGAGTTTATGAATAGACTCAATAGAATAATGACGAATAAATCTCTATGAAGGAAATCCGGGACATTAATATCTTGATATTGGATTACAAATAATTTAATAAAATATATATTATAGAAAATGGACGCGAATTTTAGATAGTGTGCCTGAAGTTTCAGTTGCTGTTTCAGCAGCCATTTTCGAAGTTACGTACGATTTAATTAACACAATATATACTAGAAGCTAGAAGGTACTTGAAAACTAATATCGGGTATTTGTGTCCGGCAAAATATTGAATTGAAGGTTAAAGTACGGTCGAAATTCAGATCTCGATTTAAATCTGTGTTTTTATAGAATAATATCTATTTTCATTTCAATCACTTTTCGCCCATGATAGTTTATCCTTCAGAGAGAAAAAATCTTCTGTTATAAGGCAGTAAGGGTACGGACAGTGTTACAAATTCTACATTCTATCAATCGCACCGCTCGTCATAGGCAGGGTATTCATCCTCACACATTGCGACCTGTGACGGTACGCACTGTGCGAAAGAAACTTCATCCCACGCACCTGCACCAGCACCTGAAGTGGAATGAACTCCCTGCTACTGTCATCCCAAGTGCCTACAATATGGAGTTCTTCAACAGGGGCATTAGAAGGTTTCGTAATGCCCCTGGTCCATAGGCCACGGTAACCACTTCCCATCAGTGAGCAGTGTGTTCGTCTGCCACCAAAGTGGTACAAAAAAAAATACAATTATTTCAAAATTTTCGCACTAAAACATGTATTTTTTCTTTCTTTCAAAACCACTTTACAAAACTGTCACAAGCTTCAATAACAAGTCTTACTAAATAAACGAAAACGCCGAACTTATCAACACCTTTCACAATGTTTGTAGGCATAAAAACAGACAACAAGGTAACAGGTATTATAAAATACGTCCAATCGACGGTTGACCGTGTTCATGTGTAAATTTAAACGGTCTTTCGACGGTCCATCGCCTGGGCTAAATCAATATTTTAAATGCCCTGCGGCACTCCTGCTTTTTTATAATTTTCTTTGCTCTGAAATTATTTTTTTTATGTTTGTGACCGGCCTTGTGCTGCATATTCAAATTTTATAGTGTAAATCGAATAAAAAATTTATCGGTTTAATTTGGAAGAGAATATTTTTGCATTTTTTATAGAGAATCGAGCGTAGCCTTAAATGTAATTTAATTAAAATTTCGTGTAGTGGGTATACAATTTTATTTTAGGGTATTTTAGGATATCAAAGAATACGTCGATATGCACAGTGTCGAGCATGGGCATAGCTTTGCACGATTATAGAGAACCTTGTGTGGATGGGGCTCCACCAAGACCTGCGGGACCAAGCCAATCAAAACCTGCTGATTGACGAGGCTCGGGACGTTTTCCTCACAAGGTTGGGAGGTCAGAGTATTGAGAAGTAAGCTAATCGCAGGTTCCGAGCTGAAAGACTCGGGTACCACCGTTTTTTTATTTATTTATTTATTATATTTGGGATAACAACAGTCGTTTACAAAAGTTTTTACCAGTAAATAATTACTAAACAATGACCAATTACAGCTATCCACATTATGTATAAGCTAAGCAGATCGATTGCAAACAACAACAAAAAAACAAACAAAACACACCGAAAATTAAAAACTAAAAATGATGGCAGTGGCAGCATAAATAAAAATAAAAAATATCGGGATTTGTAGTTTAGATAAGAACAATAAGCAGTATCGGCTCATGAGTAGGTAGTTCATTTCTATTATGTGACATCGGTGCGAAGTCAGAACCGGTTTACTGGTTGCGCATAAGTAAGTTACTGCCACCACCGACATTCCCTTACATTCTGTTTAAAGTAGCACACAATTTATTTCTTCACTTATGCAATGTGAACCATTATACGTTGGTATCGCACTCAAATATACACATTATGAATATATTTATATCTACCCTGTCGTTCAACACAAATAACTACGTAGATGCAAGTTACACAGAAAAAAATAAAAATAACAATTTGCAGTATAGGCATCAAACCAATTACACATCGAGCTCAACTGAGACATAATTCTCACAATGTATTACTGTGCGTTGGTTAAAACCTCCCTAATTCTACCCAAAAATGCATTTTTAGATGTAATAAATGGGTCCACACTACTAAATGTCGCATTATAGGATCGCACTATTCTAGTAGTCACAGCATTCTGCCCGTATGATGTAGGATGCGATGGTACGCACAGCATTTGTGTGTGCCGCGTACGATACATTGGTGTTTTAAATGTTATTCGAGCCAGTAAGTTAGGGCAATCTATTCGACCACGAAGTATATCAAAAAGTAGTGCCATGTCCATCACAGATCGCCTCTCTTCCAGTGTAAGCAAGTTATACATTCGGCAGTTATCAGTGTAATTACTTTCAGATTTATAGAACTTGAAGTTTAGATGACGTACGAATTTTTTTTGAATTTGTTCGATTCTTTTGATATGAACTGCGTAGTATGGTGACCAAATCTGACAAGTGTACTCCAGAATGCTTCTAACATATGCGAAATATATTATTTTTAAAGTGATTAGACTGTTGAAAGGTTGACAGGTGCGTATAACAAAACCAAGATTTTTATAAGCTTTATTTACTATATTATCAATATGAGTAATCATATTCATCTTTGAGTCAAAAGTTATTCCCAGATCTCGCACACTGTTGACTCTTTCTATGGCTACACCGTTAAAATTGTAATTATAAGAAATAATATTTCGCCCACGGCCGAAACTTATGCACTGACATTTAGATATATTTACTGATATTTTATTTTTTGTATAATAATTGTATAGACTATCCAAATCCTTTTGCAGATTAATGCAGTCAGTTACGCTGTTAATTTTAAGGAATATTTTTTTTTTACTCACTATAATTATCGGTTGATGAAGAGAAAACCACACCTAAAATAAGCAATGGTTTCTTAACATAAGTGATTTCTACTTCAAATTGAGTCGTGTGTCGACAGCCTAATGTGAGTTTAACTTATAAATGATTTATGCCCGATGTAGAATTCTATTCGAAGATCACTTTATTGAAAGTTAAACGCTTAAGAGCCTGTCTGAGCTTGACTTAAGACTTAAATGAAATTGAAACTTCAATTAGTTTGAGTTTTATTGAATTTCGCCGTAACTTCAGAAGAAGGGATGAGTCATTCTTAAACTTACGAGAATTAGTGTTCAATAAATAAAATTGGCATTTTAAAAATTCTAAGCTTTCTACCGAAATTAAAGTTATGTGGGTAACCAATAGCAATATAACTGCATACACTAATAACTTGATTGAATTTCTTTAAGAAAAAGTTACAGTCCTCACTGTTGGAGAAGTGTGTGAAATGTTTCTCTGTCTAAATGTAATGTTGTAGTTTAGTAGTACCTACATTTTTATTTTTATTTATTTTAATGTTATAGTGTTAATGTGTATTTCATTGATTGCGTGTATTTGTTAGTTTTAATTGACACTTCAATACAAACTATGTTCGTGTCCAATTGAGCAGTCCGACTGGGGAAGTACCTCAGCCCTTCAGAATACCGCAGCCATAGTAATCTCGCATTGTGTTCCTAACGGTGAGTAGGGTAGTCAGAGCTCACTGGAAAGTTTTTGTCCTATCAGTGGAAAGACTAAAAGCTTGTCCTGCTTTGTCTTTTACACTGACGGCACAGAAACTCTCTGTGCTTAGAGGGTTGGCAGAGCGAGTGTGACTCCCTTGGTTTCGCACACGTCCATAAGCTACGGTAACCACTTTCCATCAAATGGGCCGTATGCTTGTCTGCCACCTAAATGGTATAAAAAAATTACCACAACCTATTTCCATTCCCTCGGCTCATGAAAACCTTTTTCCCGAATGAAAAGTAGTCTGTGTTAATCCAGACTGTAATCTACACCTGAATAAAAATTCAACTAGATTCGTTCAGCCCTTAGAGCGTGATTAAGTAACAAATATACAAACATACAAATATCTTCACAGGCAGTAGGATAATAGGAAATGCATGCATGCATTTTAAACCCTGTTCACAAGTCCGGCTAAGCCGTGTATCATCAAAAAAAAGCTGAAATAAAACATTGTTGTTGAGCTAAAACGCCGTCGTAATCCCGTCTGAGTGGGGCTTAACAACCGGCTCCTGTAATTACTTAGCAGACATGTTGTTCTCCACTCACTCATCAATACTCGAACTTCGAATTGATGAGGGTTTTTCTTATTCAAGAGCGTGGGAAATAGGAAAATCTATTTCGAAGTATTTCTAGTTCAAAAAGGTTTTAAAATATGGATGCATTCTAATTGTATGCCAAATTCTGTATTGTTCGAGTAAAAAGTACGCTGTAGTCATTCTATAGGTATACATACATACATACATAAAATCACGCCTGTCTCCCATAGGGGTAGGCAGAGATCACGGATCTCCATTTGCTACGATCCTGACATATTACTCTCGCTTCATTCACTCTCATTACATTCTTCATGCATGCTCGTCGGTTTAGAGTACTCCTGACCTGCCCCTTTTCTAAAACTTCCCCGATTTGGTCCAGGTATGTGCGCCTAGGTCTTCCCCTTCCGACGGTACCATCCACACTCGCCTCATACACCTGTTTCGTTAGTCTTCTTTCATTCATTCTCTCAACATGACCAAACCATCTCAACATTCCTCTCTCAATTCTCATCACTACATCTTCTATCACTCCACATCGTTCTCTTATCACGCTATTTCTCACTCTATCTTTCAAGGTCAAGCCACACATACTTCGCAACGCACGCATTTCTACTGCATTTACTCTACTCTGATGCTTTTTCTGCCACACCCAACTTTCACTACCATACATAAGAGTCGGCACCAATACTCCTCCATGTACAGCCAGTCGTGCCTTTTCGGACACTTTCCGGCTGCTCATAAAGTTGTGTAGTGCCCCATTCACTCTATTTCCAGCCATCACTCTCCTTTCAACATCTTCTTCATGCTTTCCATCTCTCGTAAACAATGTTCCCAAATATATGAACTCATTCACTTGTTCCACTTTTTCTCCATCTATACAAATCCTACACTCTGTCACACATTCATCTCTTTCAAAAACCATAACTTTTGTCTTACTAACATTCACTTTCATTCCTTTCCTCTCAAAAGCTTCATGCATAGTTGTTACCATCTCCTGCAACTCATCTGCCGATGACGCCAGTAAAACCTGATCATCAGCATAAAGAAGACATTTGACGAGTAAATTCTTCATTCTTAAACCACATTCTTTATCTTTCAAATCTTGCAAACAACTGTCCATGAATAAGTTAAACAGCCATGGTGACGCTACACATCCCTGTCTAACCCCTTTTTGGATACTAAACCATTCAGTGTATGACCCATGTATCGTCACGCAAGCTCTGGAGTCCTCATAGAGAGACTTCACAGCTCGAATAAGGTTGCTGCTCACCCCATACATAGACAGTACCGACCAAAGTTCATTCCTCACCACTTTGTCATAGGCCTTTTCCAAATCCACAAATGCGCAATAGACCTTTTGACTCTTGGCCAAAAATTTCTCGGCTATGCTTCGCAATGAAAAGACCTGATCCGTACATCCCATTCCCTTTCTAAAACCCGCTTGTGCATCCCATATTTTCTCATCGGTTTCTTTCATAACTCTCTCAATCAACACTTTCGCATACAGTTTGCCGACGACGCTGAGTAGGCTAATGCCCCTGTAGTTTTTGCAGTCTTGATGCGAGCCCTTTCCTTTGTAAAGTGGAACTATAACGGCCTTACACCAATCACTTGGTACACGACCGCTAACCCAACATATGTTGAAAAGGCGGCACAACTGACTTGCTACAAGGCCCTGTCCAGCCTTCAGCATCTCGACTGTCACCTTATCATATCCCGCTGCTTTACCAGCTTTCATACTTCTTAATGCACTCACAACTTCATTCATACTAATACCACTTTTATCAGCATCAACATAGTCATCCATCACCGAGGTTAGTGCATGTACACCATCCTCTCTTTCAAACAAGCTTTCAAAATAGTCCTGCCATCTTTTTAACACACATTCCTCACCTTTTACAATACTTCCATTCTGGTCTCTAATAGCGTTCAGCTCGGAGCTCTGTGTTTCTCCTCTGGCTAAACGAATGGACTTCCAAAAGAACTTAATGTTCGTCTGGAAATCCTCAGATAACCTTTCATCAAACACGTCTTTTTGTTCCTTTTTCTTTCTAGCAATCACTCCTTTCACTATCCCTTTCAGTCTTCTATATTTATCTTTCGCTTCATCCACATTCTCAATTGTAGCTTGCTGCATTCTCTCATTAGCTCTGACTGAGAGCCAGTCAAGCCACGCTTTCTTTTTCTCACATACCAACTTTTGCACTTCTTTATCCCACCATGCATGCTTCACCTTTTGCACTTTACTTCTTTTACTTATACCACATACTTGACTTCGTTTATCTGATATAATCTTAATAATTGAGAAAAATATTATAATCTTTATACTAAATATTATGTGATACAGATTATGTTAAGCATAAAAGCAAATGCGAGATATTATTTAATTTAATAGGCTGAGCTACGTTCATTCTAAGCCATTTCAATAAAAATATTTTTCTATTACGTCTATCTTTTTGATTTTTCAATCAAATCAATAATCAAAAAATATATAGATCGTATTTTCTGATTACAAATATTCTTTTTTTTTTGTTACAAGGAGAGTAGGTACAGTATCCCCTTTGAATTTGATCAAGATCTGACGTTGGTATTCATGAGAATATCAAACTGTTAAAAAATCCATGACTTCAAGGCAAATTCATTCTTATTGAAAAGCTCTTAAAATTGGTTTTTTCTTTTACAAACAAAATGATTAGCTATGTTCTCAAAAATAACACTATTTTAGTTCTCAAAACTTACAATGTGTGTCTCGTGTTGTGACGTCAGTGCGAGCAGTTATAGGTAAAACCACTTACCGCCAAGTACCACAAAAATCTATTAGAATTCAATAAACGTACTAAAGTTACAAAATGTCAAAATAAAAAGTATAGAATTGGGTCAGGCACTAATGGACCCCCACTACTCGCCACTATCGGCGGGAATATGCAGTAAAATCTTTATTACCCAACACCGCAAATGGAGAAGTGGTATTTTTTACGTTATATTTCTATAATGACTATGAAAATCAACACTGTGGGGGAAAGAGATAAAAGTTCGTTTTCATCGTACCGTGACATATATTTTCGTTCGGTTTTGGGTGCCAAAGGCCTCAATCAATCAGCCCACTGCAGTTCACTGCTGGACATAGGCCTCTCCCAATGTGCGCCATTTTTTTCCGATTTCTGCCTTCCGTATCCAATCCAAGGGCCTACCAACACTAAAACATCCAATCTCACCTGTCCTTTTAGACAAGTGGTAATACTTTAGGGAGGTCAGATGGGAGTCGTTTCTGGAAAAGCTGCCAATCAAAATTAATTAGCGAAGCCTCTAAAACACAAATTGGGAAATCGCTATAAGGATGATAATAACGATCTAAAATGAATATTTAATATCGAAAACTCTTATTAAATGTCAGTAGTTTAGTGTTTAAGAAGTCGGCCTTGCGTTCGAGAGGTGCCGGGTTCGAGACCTGGCCATTACACTACCGACGTGAACCCACTCCTAGGACAAGCAATTTAGCTTAGTTGGTGGAGTTAGAGGGAATATAAGGAATTACATACATACAGTCACGCCTTTTTCCCAGTGGGGTAGGCAGAGACACTGTTTTTCACATGCCACGATCCTAGTATACATCTTTCGCTTCTTCTACTTTCATAATTGTTTTCGTACATACCCGCCGGTTTAGGGTACTCTTGACATGTCCTTTCTTCAAAATGCCTTCGATCTGATTGATATACGTATGTCCATTCACCCTTGCTTCATAAATTTGTTCCGTCAGTCTTCTTTCGTCTATCCTCTCCACATCTCCGAACCATCTAATCATGCCTTTCTCTATCTAAGTCACTACATCTTCAAATACACCACAACGTTACCTTATCACACTGTTTCTCACTCGATCTGTCAACTTCACCCCTGCTATATATTTATAAGGAATTGCGATTGCTAATATTCTTTAAAAATCATTACTTACAGTTCCGTATAAAATATATATTACTTTCTGTGATATTAATATAAACCATCTGTCGGGCCGTGTACCACCTGTACACAGAAAAACCTAACAACCCAAAAACTCTAAACTTATCTGAAATTTCGAACATAAATCATCCAGTAGGGCAGTCGTGACAAAGAAAAAATGCTATAACGAACAATAGAAATTAGCATGCCTATTTAGGGCTGTTTAATTTATTAGGGGTTCTCACCCCTAGGGGTGAGGGGGGTTTGCAAACAGACCTCGTAAAACCGGCTTTTAGGTGATATTACGAAAAGCTGGATGTAAATGTGTTGAAGAAAATCATTGTGGAAAATTATGTTACTATACGGATTTTGGGAAAAACTTTATAGAGAATCCTTCGCTAAAATGTAGTAAATTCAAAGCTGGCTTTTGGCAGAGCTAGATACCATTTTCAACAAGTGAAGCGTTAGGCATTGTACAATAACACAATAATACCGAAAAATTGCGAGGATTCAGAGAAATTCAGTCAGGATCAAGGAAAATTATACTAAAATCTAACTCGACTCAAGCTAATGCTTTAACTAAAAATCTAAAAATAGCACTAGCAGCAATATTGTAGCATATTTCAACGTTCATATGTTAATCAGATCGAGGACATTTGAAGAAAGGCAACAACAAAAATATTCGTAACCAGATAGCATGTTTGAAAACAATTATGAAAGTAGAAGCCATATCGTAAGCGAGGATTATAGCAAGTGGAATTTTATATTTTCTCTGTTTACTCCAATAGGAAAGAGGAGTCATGCCTTAATATGTGAATAATGTGTATCCCATTTACTTATTGTGAAAATTTTCAATCACATTATGCAAATATGTTTATTTTCAAGGCCGCAGTTGTCAAGATTTTGTTAAAAACAAACCCCCGACACAAAAACGACGGGGTTTAATAAGTTTGACGTGTCTGTGTGTGTGTGTGTGTGGGGACATTAACTAGTAAAGCACTCCGTCATACGATCGGAAGATCCAAGGTCCTCCGACATGGCAACGCTTGAATCAAATCAAAATAGGGCTAACCAACACAATTAATTTTCAACTTTTTGGAGGATGCTTTTCTGACGGAGGTTTTTTAAAGTTTTATTTTAATTTTTATGTTAAAATCTAGCATGAAGTACAAAGCGAGATCCCAACTCAAAGCCCGGCAAAGGACAGTTGCTAAGTTAAAACACGGTGAGGGACAACGACTTACTTTATTTTGGATCACTAATTACTTAATTAGGGTTAGCTACTTGCTAAGTTTTTCAATTAAGGACCCCAACCACAGATGTAGAATAAACTAGATACCGCAAGCCGTCTCAGTGTGTTAACACCGCCACCTAGTAACAATATTTGAATTGTTAACCAATTTCCAAAAAGGAGGTAGGACACTACGGTATTCCCGTCCCAATTGAGTAGTCCGACTGAGGAAATATGTCCGCCCTACAGAATAGTGTAATAGCCAGAGCTCACTGGAGAATTTCTGTGCTGTCAGTGGGAAGACCAAAGACTTGTGCTGATTGTGTCTTGTGACACTGACGGCACAGAAACTTTCTGTTTTTACAGGGTTGGCAGAACGAGTGTCTATAGGCCACGGTAACCACTTTCCACTAGGTGGGTAGTATACTTGTATGCCACCCAAGTTGTATAAAAAAAGAGGAGGTTCTCAATTCCATTAGTATTTTTCTATGTATGTTTTTTTGTATTGTATGCGGTGCCGTACTGCTCTCCAGATTTATGAAAAAGTCGGTAGAAGTAACTGCAATCCGGTAACAGGATGTTTAGAACGAAATTTTCCCATGCGAATCCGGGATGGGTAAGCCAATGATTTACAGCTAAGGTTATTTATTGACAGTTAGTGCTGTTAACACGAAATTACGATAATTAAGATACAGTAATAACATTGCAACGTACTTACGTTTAAATTATAGCTACTAAATCTTATTTACCACCATTTACTGTAATTCTTATAGGCTTAATTCTTATAGGTAGGACACGGCGGTATATCCGCCCGATTGAGCAGTCCGACTGGGGAAGTACCTCCGCCCTACAGAATACCGCGGTTATAATAACTTCGTGTTGTGTTCCCAGCGGTGAGTAGGGTAGCCAGAGCTCACTGGAGAATTTGTGCCGTCAGTGGGAAGACTAAAGGCTTGTGCTGATTTGTCTTCTACTGACGGCACAGAAACTCTGTACTTACAGGGTTGGCAGCGCGACTGTGACTCCTCTGGTGTTACAGACGTCCATAGGCCACGGTAACTACTTTTCATCAGGTGGGCCGTGTGCTTGTCTGCCAACTAAGTGGTATAAAAAAAAAAAAAAAAAGGCTTTTGGTTTGACTAGCTATCGTTCACCGCTTTGTCCATGAATAAGAACACAGTGATAAAAAGATTTTTTTGGAAAATTATAACAAAATTATTAACACTAACTTCAATCAAACAACAGTAGGGTCCAAGAATTTTAACATCTGGCCCATGAAGAGTTAAAAAGTTGAAGGAAAATCAGAATTCTTGGAATTCTCTTCCCAGATTTTATTCTCACAACTTTTTCCAGCTGCGTTGGGGGTTTAAGCTTTCAGTCTAACTTAATTC
The DNA here is from genome assembly GCA_963662185.1 of Eilema griseolum. NCBI lineage: Eukaryota > Metazoa > Arthropoda > Insecta > Lepidoptera > Erebidae > Eilema > Eilema griseolum. Next base: position 9,528,975 of record OY759239.1, on the reverse strand, counting down.
CATTGAGTAACTAGTGATAAGTAAGCTTTTTAACCTAGCAAAAACGAAAGCTGTTTTTGTCTTCGATTAAGATATAGAAAAAATCGGTTCAGGCAGGATCGCTATTCGAATCAGGCCTGAATTTTATACTGTATCTTAATAGATTTGAATAGTATGCTTTAAAATTTCATTCATTATAAAGCTGCTTTTGGTATCATTTGGAGAATACCTAAATTATTATCACGCTTTGACTTTAATCAAATTGTTTTCGTCACGTTTAATTATTATAATTTGATTTCTAAATTTGACCCCACATAAAAAACACAAAAAAACGTTTACATTAATTCTTATAAATAGTGAACTACGAAATTAATTTTCTACTCACATTTTATTACAAAGAGAATACTAAAGCTACATAGTATTTATGTTTATACACTAAGTTACAAAGAACAAAACAACACTAACAGAATCGAATAATGAGTCTGCAATAAAAGGTCTAAAGGGCTGTCTTTCCACCGGAGATGAGCTAAACAGCTATGCTACGAGGCTGTAAAAGCTAAGCTATGAAACCATGTGACCTTTTCCACTATGCTATGTAGCGTAGCGAGTAATATGTGCTATGAAACTTCCATGCAAATGTTCAAAATTCGAAATCTATTCTCCATCCCTAGCACAAAATATGCGGTATCTTTATACGAAAAAAAAAGCTTGGCTGTATCCCTTTCCACCAGTGCTATGCTATGTGGACCGACGAATAAGATTGGTGGATTTCAAACACATCCATAGCAACGTAGACGCATCTCTGGTGGAAAGGTATGAGCCAAATATGACACATTTATATGAAATAGTTTTTGAATTTTGAGGGAGTCAAAAGTGGTTCCAAATGTTTTGTGTAATATTACACACGGTGCTGCTCGCCTGTTCTGTAACTTGAACTTGGCTTGACACTCTCCCGCATGTCTAGATTCAGCTAAGCTATGTTTTTACACTAGTTTATTACGTTTAGAGGGCAAACAGATAAAATTGAGTGACATTTCATAATGGCTGCAATAAAATAAAAATTCGATAAAATAACAATGAATATAAAGGTTTTTTTTCGCAAAAGAAAATTTAGTAATTGAATAAATTGGTAAAAGTGAAAGTTCACGTTCAGACTAAATTGATGGGAATAGTTGGCATATTAATTGCTTTAAAATTTCACTGAGAATAAAATCAATAACATTGGCAGTATGGTTGATGACCTCTGTGGCGTAGCGGTTGAGCGTTCGACTGCAAAGTCAGAGGGTTCGATACCACTTAGAACTAAAATTTGTATGCATGATTACGTATGTAGTGAAGTATATTTAAGTATATGAATATTTAGAACAATCTAAGAATATTTGCTCGCATTCTAGTACGGTTCAGATTCTGAATCTCGATTTATCTGAGGACAGATTGTATAGGCAATCTATTACCGGCTGCTTCCAATCCACCAATCTAAGATTATTTTCAATCACGATTTTTGACAATCGATTGATTGATGCAGAATCCATATTACAATACATATACCTATCTCGCCACCAACGCCCGAAGTAAAAAGCTGTCACTTTGATACAAACCGCAATCTAAATGTTTCGATCAGTCCTCCCAAAGATAGATTCGAAAAAAAGATTCGGCATATCGATATAAAGATTGTTTATTGAAATAGTAAAATCAAGAAATGGTTTAGATTATTACTCTTGGACTACGAAATACGGATTGAGATTCCATATAGAAAGCGGCCGCAAGTCTGTCAATCTTTCCTCAGATAAATCAATTCAGGGCTAAGTGTTGTTCTAAAATACGAATCTAAGAACATTTGCTTCAATCCTAGAATCCACAACACAAACTAGTTTAGCTATGCTTACTTTGGGTAGAATGTCCTAAATATTTTTTTAAATCCGCGATTTTCCCGAGTAAAGCCAGGACGGCTCAACTAGTATTCAAATGGTAATTTGTACTTCAAAAGGTCGAAAAGTCGCTTGCCCATATTTCATGCCTATTGGTCTAGACGCACTAAATCTCGCCGATATAATTATGTTTTGTTACAAGCATTTAAATCACGCAATGTAACTGAACTTGGATTGTTCTTACAACTAAAATTGCTTACTAATAAATGACCTACTCGGTAATAAGACATTACTGACCTAGCTATTTTCACATTTATTAATTTTTCTGACATATTTGACATTTTATTTTACCATTTCTTACTTGATCCAGTTAAACTATATTTTGCTGTAGTTGTGTATATTTAGATCGGAAAAGTGAACAACAAAGACGGGACTCAAACCCGCGAGTACTACCTTTGTCAATAAACGGACTATTAATATATAATAACTATATATAATATATATATACTATTAATATATATAACCAATAGTTCCTGAAATTATTGCGATCAAACAAACAAACTCTTCAATTTTATAATATTAGTATAGAAAGTGAAAATCCTTTACTATTTGACAGTGATAATCCGTATACGTAGTTCCGATTTCAGCCACAAATTTGTTAGTACATCGTTACATATTTTATAGTACCCACAGTATGTATGTAGGTACATAATATTTTGTATACATGTTATTGTCAATGCTATTACGCCTGTACGGTTAATCTATGAAGCTCCACAAAGATCTTCAACTTCCAAGCCAATCTCACCTGCAGCCGGTAATTACTCTGTCTGTCACATCAAAAGATAGTTTCCAGGTTAATTAGACGATCAAAATAATTACTCAAGCCACATTAACATTTCAATCTCTTTAGTGATTAAAACCCATCGCGTTTGATCTATGAAAGGAAATTGAAGACATAATGGCTGACATTAAAGGTGACGTTAATGCAAGGAAATATAATTGTATGAAACTCTCCGGTTTATATATAGTGCTGCTGCCCGCGGCTTTGCCTGAGTGGAATACTGATCCCGTTCCCGCGTGTTAGCGTACCAGGGAATCGTAAAACCGCATACGGTGCAGAATATCCGATTAAGAACCAACCTTTTCCTATATAATAAGAAAAAAAAAGATGTTTTTATTAAGTAGATACACGCACACATAGGCAGTAAAGATATTTCAATCTAGTACTTTGATCTCCCCAGACACCATTTTGGTTGCGCGAGGGATTTGCTAAAGGCTACCTTACCCCCGGCAACTTATAGTCCGAGGCCGCCGTGCGGTTTTAGCCGATTCGAGTTCGGACTCAGATTATGTATGTCGGCATAACCACCCCGATTTCTAAAAGTTAAAAAAAAGGTTCATATGGGTTTTTACGAGATTGACAACCGCTTAAACCCCAAACGCCGATAAGAACACCTGCACCTGAGTCTCGTCGATCAGCGAGCCGGTTTATCAGCTTGAAGCACCCCTCCCGAAAATCTTGACGGAACTCATACATCCTCATGATCTTACAATTAATCAAAATCCATTATTTACTAGCGAACAACGGTAAAACTTTCCCCACAGAATGGTAAATACCTTCCCCATAGTTTTGTTCAGCAAACAATTCGGTTTCCCTTTTAAACGGCCAACTATCGGACGAACTGTTAAGACACCATAAATCGCTTCACGGGCCACTTAACGAATGAACTGAAAAACTTATCTGACTCTTACGGCCTATGTACAGTGACAGAGAAAAGTATTTACAGAGATAAAAAAAAGATAAATAAAGTAACATAGTCGTTACGGTGATGCGGTGTAAAGAGATTGAGCGTTTGAATTAGGAACGTAAATAATGTATGCTAAATGTCTAATGAGTGGGTGCAGGCATTAGTTAAAACTACTACTTACCTGGCGAGTCATGTGCCTTATAGGTCACTGTTACGTTGGTAGTAGAAAAACAAGATTTAACTTTTTTAAAGAAGAAATAATCCAATTAATATCAATGTATCAGAATATATTACTCTATTGTATAGTATTATAATCCCCTAACCGACTGACTGCACCCAATCCTAAATTGTTTCATCATGTCATAACTACATGTATATGGCATTGAACATATTATAGGATATAAATGCAATAGTGGTGGACAATTGAGTTCAATCACGATTTAACATCAAAACTATTATAATATACAGAAAAAACATATGCAATTACTTATAAAATTTATACAAAACTATGCTAACTATACAATATAGACCTCCGTAGCGTAGCGTTAGAGCATTCGACTGCTATGCACGGAGCGCGGGTTCGATTCCCGCTCAGTGTAAATATTTGTATGCATGAATATGTATATTTGCATTGGTCTGGGTGTTTCTATGTATAATATGTATGTATTTACAAAAAAAAAGTATCTAAATATGTTTATCCACATTCTAGATCCCATAACACAAGCTAGTTAAGCTATGCTTACCATGGGTCTAGATAGGAAGACTGTAACTTTAGGCATCGAAAAATTCCTCCCCATCGATCTCTACTGGTACCGTACTCAAAAGATTGGCGGCATTACCATACTGAATGACAATGCCAATTCTTTCTTGATTTATAATTGAAGTGCGAGTTCCTTAATCACGGAAAAAAAAGATTGACTAAAAATAAATTTTAACACTTTTATGCTCACGTGTACCCACGCCTGTTATAAAGAGGCATATCGATAGGGTTGGTTCCCCTAATGTCCGCATAAATAATCATGTCGAGATCTTATCACAGGAAAATACGACTCCAACCTCGGAAATAGTTTCCTTTAACCCCCTAACAACCCACTAGCCGTTAAGAGGCCAGAATTTTAATTAAAAAGCCTCATGTAAGAGAAAAATGCACTTCTATATTCAAACTCAATTATAACAAGAACTCCTTTGAACATAAAAGTAAGTACTGAATTTAGTGTAATTTAGGAACCTTTTGTGTGGATTCATTTACATTTAGAATGAGGGTTAGCTCATTTTAAATGTTCATTAAATGAGGAAAGTTATGTATGAAGATCAGTACATTTTAACGTCTATATGGAAATTTAGCTGGTAAAGGATTGACGGTCTTTTTCATTGCTTACATCTTACGAATTGTATTAAAGGTATTTCCATCCCAATTGAGCAGTGCCACTGGGGTAGTCCCTCAGCCCTACAGAATACCGCGACCATATTGACCTTGTGTTGTGTTCCTGGAGCCTTTGGTAAAAATTATCTGTTATTGCAAGGTTGGCAGCACAAGTTTGACTCCCCTGATGTTGTATACGTCTATAGACCACGGTAACCACTTTCCATCAGGTGGGCCGAGTGTTTGTCTGCCCCCTAACTAGTATAAAAAAGGTCTCTTGCCTTTTTTTTAATTCTCGCTTAATAGGTTAGCTCTTTGCACCAAACTGAATAACAGCTTGCAGGTGACATTACCGAGTCCCGAATACTTAGTTGGGGTCTGATATACCCACATAGCTGTACCATTTAACGCATTTATCAAAGAGGTTAAAGCAATCGAGGGTTGGTCGTACTCGTACCACAGTACGATATGAAAAATTACACAGCCAGCAGTGGCCATACATCGTGTTTCTCCGAGCTGCTTATTATGATCGGGCACAGAGTAATGGGTTAACAGAGAGAAATTAAATATTTGTTCGCATTTTTTTTTAATAATCACAAGAACGTATCTGGGTTACACTATGCAGCTTTAGCTAGGCCTAAATTAAGTATAGCTGATAACTAAAAGTTCTATAACAGGGAAAAACATAATATATTTAAATTTTTTTTTTGAAAATATGTGACAAAACTAAATGCAATTTTTACTAACACATTTTTACGTAAGTAGGTATAATGTAAGGTAACTACAAACAAGATCTAGATCACACCTGGTCGAAACGTCAGGCAAACCAAAGGTATGTATGTACCTTTACCATGTTCGCGTTAATTGCCGTTAACATAATTGTATATCACGGAACGCGATGGTTTAAAAGTTATTATAAATTTGTTTGTTTTCGAAAAAAAAATCATTATTTTCGCCACGCATTCTATTCTTATTTTTTTTCATTTTACATATTTTAACCAGTCTATAAATTTCATGATCGCACGGAAAAATGGTAGATAGTCAGATTGAACGTCATACCTGTGCGTGTATCGTTAATTTTAACCTATAACGCAGCCAAACAAATAAAATATACCAAGCCTTGGCTAGCAACACCGATGTTTGCTACCAATTAACCTGCATTCATGTTTAAACAACAGAACCGTACATTGCAGCAATATCGCAATTTCATCCCAAAATTCAAAGGCACTATACAATCTGTGTTCAAACTAACCTATATTCTAACACTATAATGTAGGTAGGCGGTCGGTTCGACCCGTGCAAATGAGCGCTGGAGCCCGTCTGACGAATGCACGACATTTGTTTGGTCTCGTTTGTTAACCCTCCAACGCGCATGGAATTACCAACATTACCGCTCGCGCGATCAACTCTATTAAATTGGTTATTACGACCCCCAAGAGTGTGAATTTTTTGACGAAATATTTTTTTAAGGTTCGACAATGTGAACAATTTTTTTACACACAACTATCAGGCAAAAAAGAAATAGGATTTGTCTGATGATAAGAAGTTAACGTATTCTGTACACGCTCAGTACACGAAAGGTATATGTAAACCATATAGGGAATGTAGCCAACACAACAGCTAAGTATTTAAAAGAATTTGTTGAATTATTTAAACAAATAAAATTTACATGTTATTTTGTAAAAAAATATTATTTATGAACGGTCAAATAAAGAACATTGTTCAATGCTGATAAACGACCTTTTCATGGTGATTCATAAATAGATATCAAGGTCTTCTATAATAAAACATACTACTAGAACAAACATTTTCCACGGTTCCTGTGTGAGACGGGAATTCATTTTAAATTTCGTGGATCTGTTTAAATAGTGTATGGGCTTAGTTCGCTTTTCATTATGTCACCTTCTTATATGAAAACTTTAAAACATTGTGCACACATGAGACATTAATAAATATATGTGTATGTGCTGCCATCACTATATTTTTCCTATTTTTCATAAATAAGGCTTTAGAGCTAATTACATAGGTATTTAAACTATCATGATCACTCACATCAGTATCAAAATAAACGGGAAACTCAAAATAATGAAACATGGTAAATATCCCGTTTATTTTGATACTGATTTAGAGCTAATGTTTTTTTTTTTACATTTGTCGTTGAGACAATGATATAAAAGTTCAACATAACTGACAGTGGGGCACTGTCAGATATGTTGAATTATTAATTGTCATTCTCTCGTCTCGTCAATAATTTCCTTTGGGAGATGAAACTTTAAGATGGTAGTCGACATCTGTTCTTTAATATTTTATTAAATCAACACATTCTTTGTTGAAAAGACGAATATATTTAAAAAAAGAAAAATTGGGATTTCCAAAAATAGTTTTACTGGTAACTCAATTACAAAGATTCTCGTTAACTCTTTTAGCTAAGCTATATTGCTTGAGGGCCAGACCGTGAGAGATGGCCCTGAGTCAGCCGGGGTGCGAGGGATATGCCTGTCAACATCACCTTCGGCAACCAAAAACGACCCACAGGCGGCGTGCGTTTTAGTCGGTTCGAGTCCGACATAACCTCTTACACCGGCTCCGGTGGGGGGGTATCCGTAGAGAATTTGCGCACGTAAAAAAAAAGCTATATTGCTTGTGTTAGAAGTAGGTTTCACACGTCAGTAGTACCTAATAGTCAGGATTCGAACCCCAGACTTCTCGATCGTAAGGTCTTCATAGCTGCACTGAGCGGTAATCGAAACCTCGACCACAATCGAACTCTCTACAGCCTTACCACAACCAGTCAGCCTAAAGAATCATTACTATACAGCATTAATTTACCGTTTCTTTTAGTAGGTACACAATGATTTGAAATTGAAGCAGAAATTGCCTGTAATACATGAAATGGAAAGAGCCAGGTGCAGAGAGAATTGCCGGCAATTTTCTAAGCGTTCCGAGAGAAAATTATTACATATTACGTTATGGATAAATTCGCTACACTAAGTAGTAAAGCAGCTGGCTATAGTTTATATGGAAAGCACTCACGGAACAGTGCAGTATGCTTTATGATAAGTACACTTAATTATACGAGACCTCGTAAGAAGCAAGAGGGTGAGACAGGGGATTTCGTAGAGGGAATTGTTATTTGCTGCTTTAGTTCTCTAGTTTTTTTTTTCATAGTTTTACCACATTACTTTGTTCCCTTTGACATCGAAGTATGTGGTCCACTAACTTCTGTACCTGTTGGTTTGATTTACTTATTCGGTTTTTTTAGGAACGACGGAACCCACTTCTAACACAAGTAATTTAACGAAGCTGAACGGGTTATCGGGAATACTAGTAATTACGGTTAGTATTATGGTTTATAAAAAATAACATAAAAAGACGTGAGAAGGGTTGACTGGATTTTAGTATACTTTATATTTAACACATAAAATTCATCCATTCACTCATCCAAATACATTGTTACAGGTTACAGGTTGTCTGTCGCGCGTAGCAATAAGACTACCGATTGTACTACCTCTTAATTTATAAAATGAAACTATTTGTGAATCTTGTTTATGATATAAGTATAATGAAAAATATCGTATTATCTATATGTATTAACGGTAGGAAACGCCGGTATTACCATCCAATTGAACAGTCCGACTGAGAAAGTATCTCCGCCCTACAGAATACCGCGGCCATAATGCAGCCAGAGCTCACTGGAGTTTGTGCTGTCAGTGGGAGGACTAAAGGCTTGCCCTACTTTGTCTTCTACACTAACGGCACAGAAACTCTGCTTACAGGGTTGGCAGCGCGAGTATGACTCCTCTGGTGTCACACGTCTATAGGCCACGGTAACCACTTTCTATCAGGCCGTGTGCTTGTCTGCCACCTAAGTTGTATAAAAAAGAATCCCCACCGGCTCACAAAAACGAACTCAACCCTAAACAACTGATTAACCTCATACAACAAAAATACCGCATAAACGATGTCATTTCTTAATACATTTGACATTACATTTAAATAATTCAGTTAACCCTCTCACTGTGAGTGGTACTTCAGCGAAGCGGTACTGTGCAAATCTCAAAATCGCGGTATGGCATTGTGTACGTTGATATTTCAATTCGTTCGTTCATTCGTTCCATCCCTCGAGCAATCTCGAATGCTCCTTTTGTTTCCTTTAAAGACTAGCAAAACAGATGGATGTGGTTCAAGATAATTAAAACGGATTTCTATTTATTGTGTTATCCGATTGGAGCTAACAAATGAAAGAAACATCTTTAGGATGTGGAAATAAAAGTACCATCTTCTTAATACCTATCTGGCTTTGTTCAACAGAAAAGTCTTACTCGTATTTTTGTATTTTAAATTCAATCTGTAAATCAGGTATTTCTCGTTTTACAGTGCTTGTTTTTGTTGTTTTTGAAATGAGTTTTATTCTTTTTATTAATTTCAACGGATTTTATTGAAATTTATTTTGTGTTACTTTTATATTTTCCCATACGGTGTCGTACAAGGCGACTAAGGGATATGGCTGTTTAACATCAGACAGATATATACAGCCCAGACTCAACCTCAGATGCATGGCTCGAGTCAACAATAGTGCCCGGAATACGGCAATAGGTTCACACCCTATTACGTGAGGCCGAATAATATGATTGGTGAAATATGGGTGTTAATTCACTTCTGCCTAACCGTCCGGGGATAAAGACGTGATTATATGTTTACAAATGTTATATTTCAAAGACAAAGAATTTGTAAATGTCTCTCTCGTCATTTTTTGTTATAAAGAGTACAAAAAACACCTCCAGCTAAGTTAAATTATACGTTAAGTGGTTTCACATCGGTAGTTCATCACACATTTCACATCATTTGGACCTTTCTATCGTAAAGCCAACTCCCTAACCACCAATTACTAATTATATATTGCCATATCCTTTCATTACTAGCTGATGTTTCTATAACGAAGCGCAGCGTGTGTCTGACTGGTGATTAGATACGCGAAATCGTAACGAATCTCTGATGCTCTGTCGGTTACAACGCTCTTGTTTTCATTCTGTCGTAATTGAATCCACTGTTGATTCTGTTTCAATTAATTATGCCTCTGTTTGCATTTACAGCCACTGGTTGTTCTGATTTCATCATCATCTACTTGGAGATGTATTTTTCTGATTGCATCCGAGGCCAAGGTGCCCTCGGAGCTCAGGGTTTGCCTATCGGCTCTTCCTATTCGATTTCGCATGATCTTTTTTTTTATGTGCTCAAAATCCCCACGGATCCCCCATCATCGGGGTCGGTGGAGGAGGTTATGTCGGACTTGAACCGACTAAAACGCACGCCGACTGTGTGGGCCGCTCGTTGCCAGAGGTGAGATTACCTGAGACACATCCCTCCCACCCCGGCCAGCCCAGGACGACTACGCACGATCTTGGGCGTTCATGGCAGTGAGACTGTTCGCACGCATATCACCCTCCACGACGTCAAGGCAAAACTGGGTCTGCCCTTTCCACCTGGACCCGGTGGGAACGCCATTGCTAGGTATTTGTTACCCACATAGCCTGGCGATTGCCGAAAGGAGGCCGTACAGATACACATATAGAGACACGTCAAAGTTATAACACCCCGTGGTTTTTTACGTTGGGGGTTAAAAAGGAGAAACATTGAGTACACAAACATGCAGACACTCAGACATTTCTCGCTCCAGGATATTGAACCCAATAAAACAATAGATTTTTTTTTATACAACTTAGGTGACAGACCAGCACATTGCCCACCTGATGGAAAGTGGTTACCGTGACCTATGAACGTGTGTGACAACATTGGAGTCACATCCGTCCTGACGACCCTGTAAGAACAGAGATTTTATGTGCCCTCAGTGCAGAACACAAAATCAGGACAAACATTTGGTTTTCCCACTGACAGCACAAAAACTCTCCAGTGAGCTCTGGCTACCCTACTCACGACCGGGAACACAACACGAGGTTATTATAACCGTGGTATTCTGTAGGGTGGAGGTACTTCCCCAGTCGAACTGCTCAATTCGGACAGGAATACCGTCATGTCCTACTTCTACAGAAAAATAATCCTACAGAAGAATAATTTTTATATAGGTATGTGCTTTGCGTTAGATTTTTTTGCATATAAAAGCATTCGTTCACTTACATTACAGATGCTCTTGTGTGCAAAAAATCTAATAATAAAGTTGTACATTAAACACCTCGTAGTACGGTACTGCAGTAAAATGTCCAAATATGAATAAGCCAAACAGTCTGATATCGTGGAAAAAAGACAGCTTCTTGTCACTGAACTGGACCGGATCTTGAATCATATTTCTCAATGGGGCTCCGAGAACATGGTCGAGTTCAATGCCAAGAAGACGCAGGCTTGTGCGTTCACAGCAAAGGTATCTTCTTTCCTTCCCCTTCCCACTCTTCAGAGTACGCCACTTCCACTGCAGGACAATCTCTATATCCTAGGCATGGATATTCGCTGCAAACTGAATAACAGAAATTACATCGAGAGCATCATCAAAACAGCCTCGCGGAAACTCGGACTCCTAAACAAAGTGAGACGTTTTTTCACGCCGGAGCAGCGGTGTCTTCTCTATAAGACACAAATTCGCTCCTGCGTGGAATACTGCTCGCATCTCTGGGATGGCTCCGCGAAATACCTACTAGATGCTCTCGACAGGTTGCAGCGACGCGCGGTCCGAATTATTGGGAACCCTGAGGTCACGAACACCCTCGAGCCTTTGCAGATGCGTAGAGATATTGCTTCCTTGGCTGTATTTTACCGTCTCTACCACGGTGAGTGTTCTGACGAGCTCGTCCAACTAATCCCACCATCTCCTTTCCTACATAGGACAACACGTGCAGGCCTTCGATGTCACCCTCACACTGTGCAGAATATACGAGCAAGAACCAAGCGGTTCGGAGACTCTTTTCTTTGCCGCACCACCAAGACCTGGAATTCATTACCAGCACACGTGTTTCCTTCTTCCTACAGTCCCGGGGCCTTTAAGCGGGGCGTGAAAAAGCATCTGATGAGGCCGCCAAGCTGAGTGCCACCATTGTAGCACTTAGTGTCTGTAATGGTGACCCTCTTTCCTGAGACTTTGCCTTTAGCTTACCATCAGGCGAGGTGAGGTCAAGTTGGCGTGTCCTATATAAAAAAAAAAAAAAAAAAAAAAAAAGCCGCGTGGTTCCCGGCAGAGTAGAATTTGGACCACTCCATCTCTTCCCATGCGGTGTCGTACATGGCGTCTAAGCGTAGGACTGTTGCCGCCTGTCACCCTGGCAGAAGCAGGTCGCGGCTGCGGCGCGCTTCCCCATTTCCGGGGACGAGTTGGGGACTCTGTGGTCTCCACACCCGAGGAGAGGGCCAGATCGAGAGAGATGGCCCTGGGTCGGCCGGGGTGCGAGGGATATACCTGTCAACCTTACCTTCGGCAACCAAAAACGACCCACAGGCGGCGAATATTTTGGTCGGTTCGAGTCCGTCAAAACCTCTTCCATCGCGGATTTTTTTTTGCATTTTTTTTTTGCTACCTGATAGCGTTTCGTCAAGATTTTGTCGAAGCATTGTAATAGCAACCCAGCTTGTGATACCTTTTTAGAAAGCTTATAAACCATAGATATTTTTAAACATATCTGCAGCATCACTATAGTAATTTTTTTTTCAGTATGTAAGGAACAATACAAATAATAGAAATTAATTTATTTTTTCAATCAAAATTCGTGTAGTACGACGAATGTGGTAGAATTACTAGTAATTTGAGTATTTCGATTAATAAATCTATTAAACTACTATACTAAAACAACAATAAGAACAACCAATTGCAAGCAAATGGCACAAAAAAAAAGATTAGTTAAAAAAAATTGATATTTTTTAAATAAATCTTTAAAGTCCAATAGCTAGAAAAGGGTTAAGTTTCGGGTGGGGTATTCCGTGGTGAAAAGTGTTAGAAATGATGAGAACTATGCCACCCCAAAGGATTCAGGTCGACTTAACCAGTATCCCTGTATATAAATAATATATAGAAAAATAAAAAATAATAATCAGTTGAATATACTTATGGTGTACATGTTAGTATATTCAGTCTGATATTAAATAGCCTTCCTTAGTCACTTTGTACGGCATGGGAAGAGATGGAGGGGTCCAAAGTCTACTCTGCCGGGAACCGCGCGGTTAGTACCATTATAAAATGATAAAACAATGAATACGAATACCAACAATTTATCTATCTACACAAAACCACCTTCAATAAAATAAAGCGGTCTATTCATGTCCTATTAAGGGCACGCTACACAGAAAAAAAAAATGTTTAATTATTCAAATGATCCGCCGCGGTCACAAATAACCGAAAATGTCCCAAATAACCTATAAAGTCGCGTTCATATCTAGATATTGCCCACAAATTTCTGTAATTGTTTTGTGTTAATAACATAGTGACATGCTATCGTAGTGTAGTACTATTGAATTATGTAATCAGCGAGGGGTTCCGTATGATTATAGGTCTAAATAAAGTAATTAAATATCAGTGATTGGTAACTAAGTAGTGATGTTTGTCAGTGACTTAATGGACTGTTATTATAACTCGGTTTCAATAAATGCTTAGGTTAAGTCACCCTTTAAACACTTAGTAAGTCTATTAATATTTTTAATTAACGCTCCAAGGTGGAACCTGCTACACATATTGAATAAGGAACTTTTTTGAAAAGTTCTTTCAGCGAGTCACGTGGTCTGAGGCTATAGATCGCTCGTATTGCTCGTTTCTGTAGTACAAATATAGTTTCAATATCGGCAGCTAAGCCCCACAGCAGCAGACCGTATGACATAACGCTATGAAAGTAGCTAAAATTAACTAGTCGTGCAGTTTCCTCATCAGTCAGTGACCTTATCTTTCTAACCACATAGGCAGCTGAGCTAAGTCTTCCTGCCAAGGCTGTGATATGAGAACCCCATTGCAGTTTACTATCTAGAGTTATTCCAAGAAAAACTGTGGTATTGACTATTTGGACAGATTCGTTATTCATTTTAATATTAATATCTGTCTGTCTTACATTTGGCATAGTAAACTTTACACATTTAGTTTTCTTCGCATTGAGCAGCAAGTTGTTACTTGTAAACCAATGTAATATATCAGAAAGGGTATTATTCACTTCGTCAAGTACTACTTCATGTCTATCAGTCTTAAAAATTAATGATGTGTCATCAGCAAATAATACAATTTCACAAAGATTTGTCGCGAAGTAAGGAAGATAAGTATACTTTACATATTGCTTATTGACCAAGAAAGGATTTTTGAAAATACATTATATTTTATTTTTCTATTTTGACTGGATTATTAGTTGTGAATCGATTCTAACAATGACTTTAAAATTTACTAGTGTAAAACTCGCCGGGATATTTACCATGATTATTATTTTTGTTGAGCAACCGATATGGTAAATATCTCGGTGAATATTACAATAGTGATGTGAATGACAAAGTCAATCTCAAATCAGACATTAGAACTGTCATTTAGAAAATAATATATCCTCAGATCTTGTTATAAATCGAGATTTTGGACTGAGTATCGTTTTGAAATACGAGTCATAATATCAGTACGGAGGGCGGCGCCCTTTCCCTTTAAAACGAGAATAACGCTTAAGTTATTAAACTGAAAACATTGAACTGTAGCGACAATAAATATTTGGGGAAGTCTTAGGAAGTAAAATATAGTCGACAATTAATTTGATTCAAGGAATGTTGCTGAGGCGGAACAGTCGCGTCACGCGAGTCCCCAGTGGGTACGTAGCGGTTCTGGAATACAAACTTGATACTCACGCTTATGTTGCGAAGAGTAGGCAGAGGTAAATAAACTGCTACACTTTCATCTACTATATAATTAGATACCACTTCAGACTACGGTATTATGTAGTAGATAACATATATTCATAGCGCAATAATATTGCGCACCATGTCTCTAATATTGTTTAAGATTGTAATCAAATTTTTTCTATATGTGTAAAATGTGTATGTATTTGCTTGAAATAAATAAATAATAATAAATAATAATAATAATAAAGTATGAATGTTCACACTTAGCCATACTATATATTAGTACTTTATTATAACTTGCCACGACATGCTATACTATATAGTGCAATCGTATAGAGTCGTCTGAAGCCACCTTAACAGAGTCGCCGTCTACAATTTTTTAAAGACTGTAAGGTAACTGTTTGTTTGTAATTATTTGTTCGCTTTAACGGAGAAATCATCTTCGAGACGTATTTACCAGATTGGGTTCGTGGCCGAGGAGAACTCGGAGTTCGCTTTACGGCTTTCCCTTGTACACTTCGCAAGGTCTAGAGCGTTCATGGTGAACATTCGCACGAATGTCGCTCTCTACGACATCAAAGAAGGGCTTCTTGGGCCTACTCCTCCTCCAAAAAGAGACATCTCTACTACAATCACAAGGAATCTTTTTAAATTTTTCGTTATATTAACTTTAAGAAATCTAATGCAAGTCATGAGATGGAAATTTAAGCGGTCCGCACTATTAAACTAAACACAAAGTTTTCATCTTTGTTCAAGAGTTTTAAGTTAAATCTTATTACACTTGTCCCTTTTCTCGAAAACTGTATTGCGCTGCATAAGCTTGAGGTCTATAAAACTTGGAGCGTATCCGAACTTGACCAAACTATTTGCCTAAATTGACTGAATTGAGATGTCGAAGGCCTCATCAAGATGATTGATGTCTGAACCAACCTAATCTGCAAATATATGTAATTGATGGACGACACTCTAGTGCTGGATTTCCTTCCGGGATAATAGGGTCAAGCAGCAGTTGCTCCCATAAAAACTGTTTAGGTAAGTTAAAACCAAAAAGATGAAAAGAAATAATTAGATCATAAGCTCTGATCTGATGCCACCAGGACCATTAATGCGGTACTTACAGAACGTTAAAAACTAAAAAATACTAAATACTCGTTTAGCAAACGAGGTCATCTGAGCCAGATGGACCGCGATAGCCTAGTGGTATGCGTAACGGACTGCTGAGACGACGTCTCGGGTTCGATCCCAGGATTTACCATGGCACACACCAATGACTTTTCGATGCTTTTCGAAGCTATGTGTGTATTTATCGCAGGTTTATAAGTGCCCGGTTAATGGCAATAGGCTAGCCACCTATTACATTTGGACCTAAACATGAACTGGCGAAATGTGGGTGCTAGCACCTCTGCCTACCCCTTAGGGTATATAGGCGTGAGTTTATGTTATATGTATGTATGTCATCTGACAGAGACCAGAAGTTACCGACATAGGTCGCAGAATAAACAAGCTGAAATGGCAGTGGACTGCCCACGTTTGTCGAAAGACCGATGGCTGTTTGAGTAAAAGAGTCCTAGAATGCAGACCGCGACAAGGCAAACGGAAGGTAGAACATCCCCAGGTCAGATGGACCTGAAAAAGATGGCTGGGATAGACTGAATGCTGAAGGCAGAGGATCGGATGAAATGGCGCACATTGTAAGAGGCCTACGTCCAGCAGTGGACTGCAGTGGGCTAATTGATGATAGCAAATGGAAACACGGCCCCAACCTAAGAAGGCTTCGGTAAGAAATGATGATGACTAGGGTAGAGTATTCTCATTAACCCTTTGTAGTAAACCAAATTCCTTGACTACACTAAGGATAATTCCGTATAAATAAACACGCTGTACAGTCACTTACAGTTGTCCCGTACACGTGACGGTAGATTACCCAGTGCATTAAACACTGATGTTCGGAGCACTAGACGACCTTTGTGCGTGATAATCTCTGTCTCGACTGTACAGCGTGATAATTACGGTGTGAGCTAGTCTTTAGTGTTACAGTTACTGATTTGGGAGGAGTGTATGGAAGGGAAAGGTTACTAATTAGTTGTGGGCCAACAAATGTATTGAAAAGGTCAATCTAGGACATTTTGAGCACGACCATAAAGGCAATTTCTCATAATAAAACTCTGATCAAAATTCAGTCTTGATCTCAATTTCCCAAATGTCATAGGGCAAGATGCCAACATTTGAATTTTAAAACTGTTTTACAAGAATACTATTTTCGACATTTGAGTAAGTGAGATTGAATCGAGATCGTTTTGAAAAGATTTTTACTAAAAGAATTAGCCTGAGAACAGTAAATGATAGGTGAATGAAATTTTAAAGCATTTAGTATACTAACTATTTAAATCGTTTAAAAAAAGAAGAAATATTTTGAATCTCGTCTGAACCGATTCCAAAATTTTCCTATCTTAGTCGAATAAAGAAACTACCTACAAGAAGCGTATACAATAATGAGATATAATTATTGTACGTCAGAATAGTAGCAAATGGAAACATCTGGTATGTACCTATCCCTATAAGTATGTAGCACGTACTACGTATGTCCAAGATATTATGTGTAATCTATATATATATAAATCAATTGCTGTTCGTTAGTCTCGCTAAAACTCTAGAACGGCTGAACGGATTTATCTTATCTTGAAATATTCGTGGAGGTCTAGGAAAAGTTTAAAAGGTGAGAAAAATTCGAATAATTGCCGGGAACCGACATCCACTCGGGCGGAGCCGCGGGCAAAAGCTAGTAATAAATAAATATTTCACAACATTCTACACAACGCTATCTAGATCTAGACCCATGGTAAGCATAGCTTAAATAGCTTGTATTATGGAATCTAGAATGCGGATAAACATCCTTAGATACTTTTTTTTTTCAAATACATACATATTATACAGAGAAATACCCAGACCAATGCAACAGAAACACCCAGAACAATGGAGGAGGTAGGACATGACGGTATCTCCCGTCCAAAATTGAGCAGTCCGTCTGGGTAAGTACCTCCGCCCTACAGAATACCCCGGCTATAATAACCTTGTGTTGTGTTCCCGGCGGTGAGTAGGGTAGCCAGAGCTCACTGGAGAGGTTTTGTGCTGTCAGTGGGAAGACCAAAGGCCTAAATTGACCCCGCTGACTGGTGGGGGCGTGAAATGTTGGCGCGGTGGTCAGGGAGACCCGGTGAAACGGTTATCCGCTGGCCGCCCGCAGGCTGTACGGTTCCCGAACCTGGGGATTACTTAATCTCCGCCCCAGGAGGCTGAACCAGCAGCCTGTGTAAAGTTCCCCGTGCTGTAGCCGTGCCGGAGGAGGAAACCGGAGTGGACTCGGCTTCAGTACCTGGGAGGGGACCGGGGGCCCTTCCGCCTACCGCGCCAGCCAGTCACACAACCCCAACTTGTCTGTGAGGGTGGGACGCCTTGCTTTGTCTTCTACACTGGAGGCACAGAATCTCTTCTTACCTTCTCCCCCCCCCTCCCCCCCAACTCAAACATGAAATTTAAAAAAGGCAAGAGTAACGTTACCACAGCGGCTCCATCATCCACAGTTAATGTGGATTTCTGCAACATCAGGGGCCTACACTCCAACCTTAACGCGGTCCATCTCCACTTAGAGACCGCGCAGCCTACCTTGCTTTTTCTGACGGAGACGCAAATATCATGCCCGGCCGATACAGCCTACCTAATGTACCCCGGATACAAACTCGAGCACAACTTTATGAGTCGCGCCGGGGTATGCTTGTACGTCCGGGATGATATTTGCTGCCGCCGTCTCCATGGTCTTGAGGACAGAGACCTGTCAACTATATGGGTACGTATAGATCACGGTGGCCACACCCGTATCTATGCGTGCCTATACAGGTCTCATAGCGGTGACCTGGGCACGGCTCAACTGTTTCAGCATCTGCAACGGTCGGCGGACAGCGTAATTGAGCAGTACCCCACTGCGGATTTAGTATTCTTGGGGGACTTCAACGCTCACCACGTGGAGTGGCTGGGGTCTCCCAGGACTGATTTCGCGGGAAGGGCTGCTCACGACTTTGCCCTGACCTATGGGCTCTCTCAACTGGTACATTCTATCACTAGAACACCAGAAATTGAGACCCACAGAAGCTCTATACTGGACCTTCTGCTGACTACGCGCCCGGATGAATATTCCATAAGGGTGGAAGCACCTCTTGGTAATTCGGACCACAGCCTCGTCCGGGCGCAAGTGACACTCGCGCGGCCTGAACCACCGCGGTCACCTCAGTGGCGACACGTGTGGCACTACAAGTCGGCAGACTGGGACGGACTGCGAGAATTCTTCGCATCGTACCCGTGGAGGCAGCTTTGCTTCACTTCTGATGATCCAAGCTCCTGTGCAACAGCAGTCGCTGACGCGATTCTAGTGGGTATGGAATGCTACATCCCTAACCGCTGGGTCGCGACAGGAGCGAACAAACGCCCGTGGTTTAATAGGCCTTGCAGGGAAGCTAGAGACCGCAAGCAATCTGCATACAAGGCTTGGACCACGGCTCTAGCCAATAAGGATCCGAACATCGCTGAAGTGAAGCGGAAGTTGAATGCTGCTTCGAGGTCCAGTAAAAAGGCAACGTCTAGGGCAAAGTTTGAGTTCATCGGCAGAATTGACGAACGGCTTGCGCGCTACCCATCTGGCAGTCGCGCATTTTGGTCGCTCGCCAAAGCTGCCGAGGGAAACTTCTGCCAGTCTTGCCTTCCGCCGCTGCAAAAATCCGACGGTAGTCTGGCCCATGGCGCCAAGGAGAATGATGGCGGCGATGGTGCTTAAGCACTGTGCCCCCGAGCTGTGCCCTGTACTTACACGCCTTTTCGCACTCTCATACTCCGCGCGGCAGGTCCCAGCCTCGTGGAAGACCGCATTCGTGCACCCTGTACCTAAGAAAGGTGACAGGACAGATCCGACCAATTACAGGCCTATCGCTATAACCTCCCTACTTTCGAAGGTTATGGAGCGTGTCATTAATACACAGCTCCTGAGATACCTTGAAGGAAACGATCTACTGAGCGACCGACAGTACGGCTTTCGCCACCGTCGCTCAACCGGTGACCTTCTTGTGTATCTCACAAACCGGTGGTCGCAAGCCATCGAGAGTCGGGGTGAGGCACTAGCGGTCAGCCTCGATATAGCGAAGGCCTTCGATCGGGTCTGGCACAAAGGTCTTCTTGCGAAGTTGCCGTACTATGGACTCCCCGAGGGACTTTGCGAATGGATCGCCAGCTTTTTGTCCAACAGAAGCATCCAAGCCGTCGTCGACGGCAGCTGCTCGGACCGCATGAACATAAACGCTGGTGTCCCACAAGGCTCCGTGTTGTCTCCGACGCTGTTTCTGCTGCATATCAATGACATGCTGTCTGATGGCTCCATTCATTGTTATGCGGACGACAGTACCGGGAACACGTGTTACACGGGCCGTGCAAATATCCCTCAGTCCGAGGTGGAGAAGAGTCGCGAACAACTTGTGTCTAAAATCGAGACTACTCTCTCTGGAGTATCCGATTGGGGACGACTAAACCTAGTCCAATTCAACCCCACTAAGACACAAGTATGTGTATTCACCGCTAAGAAAACCCCATTCAATGTGGCGCCGCAATTCCTGGGCACACCGCTTACCATCTCCTAGAGTATCGGGATCCTTGGTGTCGATATCTCCAGCGACGTCCAATACCGAAGTCATTTGCAGGACAAGGTTAAGTTGGCATCAAGAAAACTCGGAGTGCTCAACAGAGCGAAGCAGTACTTCACTGCGGGGCAGCAACTCCTTCTTTATAAAGCACAGGTCCGGCCTCACATGGAGTACTGCTGTCACCTTTTTGCTGGAGCACCTGCATACCAGCTTGACCCCTTCGACTCGTTGCAAAGACGGGCATTGAGGCTGGTTGACAATCCCATACTCGCAGGTAGAGTGGAACCTCTTAGCCTTAGGAGGGATTTTGCCTCACTGTGTGTGTTCTACCGCCTATACAATGGTTTGTGCTCAGATGAATTGTTTGACATGATGCCCGTAGCTACATTCTATCATCGCACCTCTCGCCATAGGCAGGGAATTCATCCCCACACATTGCGACCTGTGCCGGTGCGCACTGTGCGGTATGAAAGAAACTTCATCCCACGCACACTCAAGCTGTGGAATGACCTCCCTGCTGCGGTTTTCCCAAGCGCCTACAATATGGGGTTCTTCAAGAGGGGCATCAGAAGGTTTCTTCATGGTCGGCAGCGCGAGTGTGACACCCCTGGTGTTGCACACGTCCATAGGCCACGGTAACCGCTTCCCATCAGGTGGGCCGTGTGCTTGTCTGCCAACTTTGTGGTATAAAAAAAAAAAAAAAAAAAACAGGCAAGCAGGAATCGAACCCGCGTCTCCTGTGTAGCAGTCGAACTTACTACCGCTAAGCCACAGAGGCCGTCAAAAAAGTAATTTATACAGATACGGATAAGATAAGACTTATTAGTGATGCAACGACGGAAGAGGCAACTAAAAAACCATTGACTTTTCTAAGTAATTTAAAAGCGTTTTTGAACGTTTTTAAACGAAGACATCCGTGGCTCGCGTTAAACTCGTTGTAGGCTCGTCTTGTGTCTCCTAAATCATCAATCATTGAAATACAATACAATAACCTGAGTCGCCATTGCATATATTAGGTAAATACCTAGAGCTCCAGTTACTTTCGACATTTCTCACTTCTGTCTGTCTCATATTAGCTAGGTTTAACTTTACATTTCATAGCAAACAAGACAAATTTTACATAAAAACATGTCAAGAAAGAATATAAAAATATTAAATAATGTAAAAATAAACCATTGGAAGATTGAGAGTGAGTGGATATGTCAAGAAATAATATGAAAATATTAAATAATTTAAAATTGGATATATAACCTATAACCAACTGAGTTCTAATAAGTAGTTAAGAAGCTAAGAGGGAACAGATGAAAATACATACATAGCCTTTTAAAATCACAACCCTCCTTTTGCTTCGACATAGTCCGGTTAAAAGGGAAACACAGAGTTTCAAAGTACGCCACGGGTAAAGCTGGGGCAGGTCAGTCAGTATACTATGGACAACCGAGACTAGCGATTGCAGCTGAATGGCGCTGAGAACAGCGCAATGCAAACGCGAGGGCGTCGTGCTGGTTTGTGGCGTCGCGTCGTCACGTTGCCGTTGGCGTCGTCGGTCCTCGCGTTGCTAAGATGCGAAGGCGCAAGCGTGGCAGATTTGTGCAGATTTGTGTGAACTGTCAAATTTGTTTTACCTTTTAACCTTTTATTTTTAGTGTTTTTATAAAATAATAGTGTAAGTGAAATTGTGTTTGTGTTTATAATGCCTGAAAACTTTAATGGCAGTGACAATGTGGATGTGTGTTCAGGTCAACCCGTTTCTTTAAGTAATTTCGTGCGCTGCCCATATTGTTCCCAGTCCCGTTTTTTCAAAGGTGAGCGGGGCTTGAAAGTGCATATTGGCAGAATTCACAAAAGTCAAAATGTACCTCCAAGCTCCACGATCCCATCAGTAGATAGGGAAGTTTCACCCAACTCATTCCAAATTCCTTTTTGGCAATCTTTAAGTGAAATGAAAAATTCTGTCCCGGTTTTAAAGAGAATTCCCAGAGGCGCAAGGCCCTCTGTGGCTCAAAACTTAGCAAATTGTATAAAGCATGTTGTTAGTGTGAACTCCATATCGGCCTGGGAGCAATTGTTAACCTTCCCTTATAGAATATTGCACATAAAGAACAATAGTACACAAAGATCTTTGACAACCCAAATTAAAGAAAACTGTTCTAACAATATATATCATTTTGAATCAAAATTAACTTATTCCAACAGCTCTCAATGGAGTAAATACAAATTTGTAGAAAATAAAATAAGGGAAGGTGATATCAGGGGAGCGTCGAGGTTACTTTTTAGTAGCGATGTGGTGGCACCTTACTCTCCAGACACGCTCGCGGGTCTGCAGAGTAAGCATCCACCGGCATCAATTGATCTTTCTTTCCCAGAACCACCAAAAGCTGACACAGAATATCTCAGTATTTCTACCAAGGACGTTTTCACAGCCGTTTGCTCCTTCCGGAGTGGATCTGCTGGCAGTCTCGACGGCCTGACCCCCCAGCATCTTAAAGATTTAATGTGCCCGAGCGCTGGGGAGGCTGGTGGTGCCCTCCTGAATGAGTTAACGGCCTTAGTGAACCTAATGCTCTCCGGCAATGTGAACGAAAATATCATTAATATTTTATACGGGGCCAACCTATGTGCTCTGCGCAAGAAGGATGGTGGCATTCGTCCCATTGCCGTAGGAAGCACCTTACGACGTTTGGCAGCCAAAATATGCTGCAAGTACTATAGTACCGAACTTTCAACAAAATTCCAGCCCCTTCAACTCGGTTTCGGTTCGAAAGGGGGCTGTGAGGCTGCCATACACGCTCTTTCGACGTACCTTGGTAGTGGTGAAAGTGAGGTCATTTTGAAGGTTGACCTGAGGAATGCCTTCAATTCAGTGAATAGGGATACCTTGCTGAGCCAAGCAAAATTAGAAACCCCTCATATATATAAATTCCTTTGGCAATGTTATAGACACCCGACGAAATTAGTTTACAAGGATCATCTTTTGGAATCAGCAGTCGGTTGTCAGCAAGGTGACCCTTTGGGACCAGTGATCTTTAGTCTAGCAATACATCCCATCATACAGCAGATAAATTCAAAATTCAACATTTGGTACCTAGACGACGGAACCCTAGGGGGTGATGTGCAAACAGTTTTACAAGATTTAGAACTAATAAAAAATAAATTTCAATCCATCGGCTTACAACTTAACTCGGACAAATGTGAAATTTTCATCAGCGACACGACAGACAGACCCTCGACTATAGGAAAATTTAACCTCGTAGCTCCAAATATCAAAATTTTGGAGAAAGCTTCACTGCGCCTCCTAGGGTCCCCAGTTTTGGAAGATGGATTTCATACATTTATCGAGGAAAAAATTCAAAATTTTGAATACATCACTGATCATTTGCAAAAAATAAGTGTTCATTCCGCCTTTACTATACTTCGGTTTTGCCTTTTTGTCCCTAATTTTACCCATGCACTTCGGGCATCCCAGTTTTGGCAACATTTGACACTTTTGACAAAAATTGACAACATTCTGCAAAACACACTCAGTACAATTTTAAATGTGGCCTTGAATGACCGAGCCTGGCTCCAAGCGTCCTTTACCAGTTCGCTTGGGTGGTCTCGGCGTTCGCAATATTTCAGACGTTAGCCTTCCAGCATTTCTGTCGTCGGTGCACAGCACTGAGGAGTTAACCAGGAAAATTCTCATAAACACACAGGTTAACTCTGAGGTGTCATGTAAGTCCGATGCTATTAATGCTTGGAAGGCTGCTTGTCCCAACACTGAGTTGCCTGGTAACCCTTTCTCCCAGAGACAATGGGATGCGCCGCTCTGCAGGCTGGTAAGAGATACCTTAATACACACATCTTCCCATGTTACAGAACGTGCGCGCCTTCTGGCTGTGGGGGAATGGGAGTCAGGCCTCTGGATTCAGGCACTTCCATCGCCCAACATAGGTACTATGTTGGACGATACTACTTTCCGCCTTGCCACTTGCCTTCGCTTAGGAGCGCCGTGCATTTCTCCGCATCATTGCCACTGCGGTGAAGCTGTCGACAGTCTTGGGCACCATGGCCTTTCATGCAGCAGAAGCGCTGGGCGTATACCGCGACACGCCTGCATCAACGACATTATCCGCCGTGCTCTAGTTACCGCTGGCGTGCCAGCCATTCGTGAACCTAAAGGGCTGGTGCGTAGCGATGGCAAGAGACCGGATGGTATGTCGTTGCTACCTTGGAAGATGGGTAGACCTTTGGTGTGGGACGCTACGTGTGTCGACACTCTTGCGCCTTCACATCTTTCAAGCACAGCAGGGTGTGCCGGTGCTGCTGCTGCATCTGCGGAAAACCTCAAACGGCGCAAATACTGTAACCTGTCAGGTGATTATGTTTTTGAGCCGTTTGGGGTTGAAACGCTAGGGACATGGGGTCCAAGTGCTCGGTCTCTATATAAAGACTTGGCAAAGCAGCTGATCGACGCTACGCGTGACCAGAAGGCTGGTTATTATCTTGCACAGAGGATAAGCATTGCCATTCAACGTGGCAATGCTGCCAGCCTTCTGGGTACGTTACCGGTCGGTGAGGATGCGGAGGAATTTCATGACGCATTATGTATGTAATTTTTATGTTTATTTTATTTTAGTGTATTTTAGTAGCTATCTAATAATAGTTTTAGTTTTAATCTTCAACTCATTTAAACTTCCCTATTTAATGATACACTATGAGCAGCAGAAGTTGCAAGCCGCGCCCATTGACTGCAAGCCCCGGTCGCAAGTCGCAAGACTTTCATTGTTGCCCCCGCAAACTCGAGTGGAACACTACTTGGAACTACTGTAGACTTGGAACTAGAACTCGCCTAGACTTAGTGATTTATGCACGTTTGAACTTTCAATGGGAGTATATTGCTTTTATGATGTTGAAAAAGTAATGAAACTTTAATGCGTTAGTGAGAGAATTTTTAGTTGAAGCTGTTTGGGTTCTGCTTGTTAGAAAATTTATTTATTTTTTAGTTTATATTGTTAACTAACGACTGCTACGTCTCCAGCTCACTGCAAATATTTACATAGCATAGCATAAACTCACGTCTATTTCCCCGAAGGGGTAGGCAGAAGGGCTAGCACCCACATTTCGCCAGTTCATGTTTAGGACCCAATGTAATAGGTGGCGAGCCTATTGCCATTAACCGGCCACTTATAAACCTGCGATAAATACACACATAACTTCTAAAAGCATCGAAAAGTCATTGGTGTGTGCCATGGTAAAACCTGAGATCGAACCATTCACCTTCCATTATCCATACCACTAGGCTACCGCAGTTATTGCAAATATTTGTAGGCATAAAATGTAATATTAGAACTATCGGGTATTTATCATGTATTGTTTCGAGTTTCCGATATTTCGGCGCTGTTGCAAGCACCATGATCACAGAGGAACTATCCCGATAGCTCTAATACTAATGTGAGTGACCATGATAGTATAAATATCTATGTGAATATAATATATTTACATTGGTCTGATGGTTATCGTGGCTCGCAGAGCACGTTAAGCCTCACTTGTCATACGAACATCTATAGCAGTCGTTATAAAGAGGGAACGGGTGTGGACCACGCAGAAATGCTGATGTACCTGCTGGGAATACTCGCAGTAGCTTCAAATTAACAATATACCCAAATCAAGGTAAGATCCTTCAGTGAGGTACATTA
The DNA here is from genome assembly GCA_963662185.1 of Eilema griseolum. Classification (NCBI taxonomy): domain Eukaryota; kingdom Metazoa; phylum Arthropoda; class Insecta; order Lepidoptera; family Erebidae; genus Eilema; species Eilema griseolum. Next base: position 9,502,863 of record OY759239.1, on the reverse strand, counting down.
ATCCAATCCATACTTGGATGATAAACAAGCTTGGAAATGAGCTGTTCGCTCAACTATGTTACTAAAGTAAATTTTTGTACTTAGATTAAGTAAATGTATATTTGTAAATAGACCAAAAAAAAGCCCGCTGGGTTTCTTGCCGGAGTCTTCTCAAGTCGGGGCCGCGTTTCGAACCGGTGCCGGTGGTCCATTTACTAAACTATTTTTTATTGACGTTTATAAGTTCCGATTTAATGGTCTATGTAGAATAAATGATTTTTGACTTTGACATGGTATAAGGCCCTACACTCAACATTGGACAGATAATAATTGTAGATTCAATATATAATCTGAAACTATGACCCTTTCTGCATTTTTTGTACATATCCCGAAAGAGATAAACTTTCAGGTTTCTTATTTAACAGAATAATAATGCACGCCGCATTTACATGTGACGATCACCGCAGTAAAAAATATAAAAAGAACTACAGCTAGTTTCGTTATTAATTAAAACCTAGCAGTACTGGTAGACTAATGAAACGGAAATGCAGCCCTACAATGAGAGGGGACGAAAGACAACTATTGTGTAAGTGATCATTACTAGAGATAGGGAGAAAGTCCTGAGCGGAGGCACTGCGTTGCGTACAATGCCATCTATGTTTATAATTAGACAAACGGTTTAGAAAAAAAAATTGTGTCATGGTTTGACGCGGGAAATTTTCGAATTTGGAATTTGGAATGTGACATAGAAAACTAGACAATGTGTTAGAGAATTTTGACACCTAAATGTATAGCTATAGCGTCTTTATAGTGCGCATTTTTGAGATGACATCTGTCATCTGTGTGACAGCTAAAAAATAATCAATTTTAGTTTTAATATTTATAAATTATTTCTTGACATGATTGTAAAATTAATAAAAATAAACTATATTGTACCTACATAGATATCTTATCTTAGCCTCTGTGGCATGGCGGTAGTGTACGCGGCTGCTCGGCAGGAGGCACGGGTTCGATCCCCGCTCAGTGCAAATATTTTTATGCATGCATATAGTAACTGCGGTAGCCTAGTGGTATGGGTAATGGACTGCTAAGACGAGGTCTCGGGTTTGAACCCAGGATTTACCATGGCACACACCAATGACTTTTCGATGCTTTTCGAAGTTATGTGTGTATTTATCGCAGGTTTATAAGTGCCCGGTTAGTGTCAATAAGCTCGCCACCTATTACGTTGGTACCTAAACCTAAACTGGCGAAATGTGGGTGCTAGCACCACTGTCTACCCCTTCGGGGATATAGGCGTGTGTTTATGTTATGAATATAGGTATTTGCATTGGTCTGGTCGTGCCTCGGAGAGCACGTTAAGGCTTCGGTCTCGGTTGCCATAGCAACATCTACGGCAGTTTTTACAGGTAGTTGGGGCCTTAAAAAGTTCAGCAACTGGTCTAGCTGCAATACTTCTATATCGTCTTTGGGTTGTGGGGGTCAGATGGCAGTCGCTTCACGGAAAATATGGAAGTTTAGCCAAATCCGCAGTTAGACAGGTAAAGTGGACCCCAGACTCTGAGGTGAAAGCTTCGGATGCGACTGGGTTTAACGCTCAGAGGAAGAGAGGACAAGTGATATCTTAGAGATGTTCCATTCGCCCCAATTTGTTCGAATCCCCTGTGTCTCTCTCGATTTCAAATAAAGACATCATTGTTATCATTATCCCAGTTGCACTGCACTTTGAGGTTTGGAGTCCGTTCCCCTACATATTCCCTTCTTTCTTATCCTTCCTTTTACAGGAGTGACTGCCATCTCTATAAGAAAGTCAGCTTTGAAAAATGTTCAGGAAACCGAGAATAACTCACAAATTAATTAAAAGTTTTCTGACATTCTGTGCCATCTCAAAAGATCAACCCAGCAGCTGTTTAAAAGAAAATGAAATCACAACTTATTTCTCCTTTATTTGTACCGTTTCTAAGAAGCGAAGCTAAAAAGTTTACAATGAACCGACTTTTAAATCAAAATTGCATTTAAATATACAACAAAAAGGATTGATACAATTAAACCTGAAACGAGTCCATCATGGGGGAGTGGCTAGAGAGGCCACACGGCAGCCTCTCGTACCGTCTGACGCAGATGATCACCGAGCACGGATGCTTCGGAAAGTATCTGCGTCGGATGCAGAAAGAGCCAACGTCCGAGTGCCATCACTGCGACGCGAGCGAGGACTCAGGTCCGCACACGCTCACCGAGTGTCCGGCGTGGGAGACGCCGAGGCGGGAGCTTGTGGCGGCCCTGGGAGTGAGGGTTCTCACGCTCTCCACCTTGCTCGCGGCGATGGTTCGCTGCGCGGATGCGTGGGCGGCCGGCGCCTCCTTCTGCGAGCAAGTAATGCTCGTGAAGGAGGAGGCGGGGCGAGAGCGGCAGCGGGAGCGACGAAGGATCGCTAGACAAACTGCCCGCGCACGAAGGCAACTCGGGCGTCGGAGGTCGATGAACGACCTCCGCCCCCCATGAGCGCCGGCCTGGGGGTGACAGGTGAAGCCGCCTGTCACCCTGGCAGAAGCAGGCCACGGCGGCGGCGCGCGTGGCGCGCCTCCCCGTTTCCGGGGACGAGTTGGGGACTCTGTGGTCCCCACACCCGAGAAGAGGGCCAGATCGTGAGAGATGGCCCTGGGTCGGCCGGGGTGCGAGGGATATGCCTGTCAACCTCACCTTCGGCAACCGAAACGACCCACAGGCGGCGTGCGTTTTAGTCGGTTCGAGTCCGACATAACCTCCTCCACCGGCTCCGGTGGGGAGGTATCCGTGGGGATTTTGCGCACGTAAAAAAAAAAAAAAAAAAAAACCTGAAACGAGTTTCGAGAATATTCTACTCTATTTTATTTAACTTCCTTTAATATATGTATCATATTAAAAAAATGTGATTTAGTTTTGTCTGTACATTGAACATATTTAAAAAATACTTGGGATTTATTAAATAATTCTGGATTCGTAAATACATTTTTGGATTTCCTGTCCTTACCATGTATATTATTTTAGTGTTGTTACAAGCCCCATGATCATGGCGCTTGCAACAGCGCCAAAATATCGGTTACTCAGCGAAAATAATAAACATGAGATCATGGCGCTTGTAACAGCGCCGAAATGACCATGTCAATCTCAAATCATATCCAGTCTATTTGTTTGTGATGGAAGCAATGGAACTTGATGCAACTTTGTTGTTACAAAGCTCTTGGTCACATATCTCTACTGTATCTATGTTTAGTCACAAATCGGAGACATGACCAAAAGTCACGATAACCGACATCCACGATGGAGCCATGAGTATCAACTAATAAAAGATAAAATGTACTTTGAAAGCGGCACAAAGACTTTCATATCACTGGAATGTTATCTTTTATGGTCTTCAAAGAAAGAAATCTTTAGAAATGCTGAACGTTCGAGAAGCTTTTAAGTAGATTGTAGTTCGGCTGTCGAGTTACAAAAGACGCTAATGGTTCCTTTAATATCACTAAGTTAAACGATAAGAAACTCTGTGAGTCCAGTGTAATCAATAGAAAACTTACCTTAATCATACAAATATAGTAAAACCAAAAAAAAAATAAGGAAAACGAGAACAACAGTTGTTACTGTCATGCTGTTTTATAGCAAATCAAAGAGCAAAGTTTAGTGGTTAAGGATTCGAATCCTGGTCATTACACTACCGACGTGAACCCACTCCTAGCACAAGCAACTTAGCTTAGCTGGAGGGGTTAGAAGGAATATTAGTAATTTCACTTCTAATATTCTTATAATAAAATAAAAAACAAAAAAGACAATTAAGTACGATTTGTCTTTGTTGATAGGAAAGTGGAGGCCTCCTTCAGTTCCCAGGAATATAGGTTTTATCTATTTATTTATTTTTTTATATACTATATTATACGCCAATTACAATATTAAGACAGAAATTAAGAAGACAATAGCAGTACAAAGGGCAGCTTAATCCGTTTTGCGCAATTTCTTCCAGGCAACCTTTGGACGAAATTGTTGGCGTTTAATTAAATTATTATATCATATAAATATTTATATATGTATATAATTTATAAAAATATGTATATACATACCTAAAATATACATACTTAAACAGATAGAGGATAATATATTATGTTACACGACACACTCGACAAATGCTCCTTGATCATTCTTTTAATGCTCGTATTATTTCCACTGGTAGTGCATTCCGCAAGCGCACAGCTGTGACGGTAAAAGAATTATCGAAGTACCCTCCTGACACATCCTATGACATCAAGACAGATCGTAGACATAGGAAACACCCAGAGTAATTTAATATTTATTTCAGACTAGTTAAGAGAATGAATGAAGAAGACTAACGAAACAGGAATATGAGGAGAATGTGGATGGTACCGTGGGAAGGGGACATCGGAAAACCTAGGCGCACATACCTGGACCAACTAGAGGAAGTTTTAGAAAATCGGCAGGTCAGGACTATCCTAAACCGACGAGCATGCATGGAGAATGTAATGAGAGTGAATGAAGCGAGAGTAGTATGTCAGGATCGTAGCAAATGAAGATCCGTGATCTCTGCCTACCCCTATTGGAGATAGGCGTGATTTTATGTGTGTATGTATGTAATATACAGCGTCCATAATAGAATCAATACGTTAAATTATTAAATACAACAGAAGGTAATAATGGTAAACTTTTGAACAGTTATAATTCATGAATGCATGTTTACATACAAATAAACATTTGCATTGAACGGGTATCGTATCTAAGGCCTTCGAATGAACTATCAAACATTTTACCATTTCACCTCAGTGATCGTCATATCACAAGCTAACTAAACTACCTAATTTGAAATTATAATGGCGTCCTATCACGTAGAAGTATATTTAACTGTAGCAACATAGAATATTCTAGAATATAATTATTCCAAATTATTCACTGACCAGCTGACCTACATTTAACTTTCGTAATAACCCTCCATTTTAAAGGGTCGCAGTAAAAAAGTAGGCAATTAAACAGAATATCCCTCGTACAGATAAGGGAGGCAGTGATAACACTCTTGTCGTCAGGACCCATCCATCTTTGTCGCGAGCCTTATCTCAACTGACAGACGACGGGCTGGCACCTTTGTTCTATATTGTACCCACCCTACATAGCTATTTGGGTTCTTTTTGTCTGTCATTTTGAAATAATTTTTAATATAGCTTCATACCGGTAGCTCAAAGTTGTTTTAGTTATAAATAGGTCTTAAAATGGAATGGTTTTTTATACCACTTCGGTGGTAGACAAGCACAAGGCCCACCTGATGGCAAGTGGTTACCGTGGCTTAAGGACGTGTGCAAAACCAAGGGAGTCATACTCGGCCAGTCAACCCTGTAAGCATAGAAAGTTTCTGTGCCGTCAGCGTAAAAGACAAAGCAGGACAAGCTTTTGGTCTTCCCATCGACAGCAACTCCCCAGTGAGCTTTAGCTACTCTACTCACGGCCGGGAACACAAGACGAGGTTATTATGGCCGCGGTATTTTGTAGGGCGGAGGTACTTCCCCAGTCGGACTGCTCAATTGGACGGAAATACCGTCGTGTACTACATCCTATAAATTCAAATTTCAAGAGCGTACGGGCAAGTAGCCCAAGGGTATATACAGAGGCCGTCAAGCCAGATTATTATTCATACATACATACATATAATCACGCCTTTATCCCCGGAGGGTTAGGCAGAGGTGAATTAACACCCACATTTCACCATCATTGTATTCGGTCCCACGTAATAGGGGGTGAGCCTATTGCCGTTTTCCAGGCACTATTGTTGCCTCGAGGCATGCATCTCTAGCTGAGTCTATGCTATATATATCTGTCTGATGTTAAACAGTCAACAAGAACTTTTCAAGAATGTGACCTCTGTTGCGTGGCATAAAGCCTTAAACGTCAAGTTTGCAGATTTAATTCCCGATCAGTGCAATTATTTCATCATATCTGGATGCATTTGAGTCTCTCAAATACATCAGAGGCTTTCACCTCGGTGTCGCCCGCAGTCCGGTCCGGATGCGACTACTATCTGACGACCTCCGTGGCGTAGCGGTAGAGCATTCGACTGCTATGCAGGGGGCGCGGGTTCGATTCCCGCTCAGTGCAAATATTTGTATGCATGAATATGTATATTTGCATTGGTCTGGGTGTTTCTATGTATAATATGTATGTATTTACCAAAAAAAAGTATCTAAGTATGTTTATCCGCATTCTAGATTCCATAACACAAGCTAGTTAAGCTATGCTTCCCATGAGTCTAGATAGCTTTGTGTGGAATGTTGTGAAATATATTTATTTATTTATTTATAACTTTAACCTAAGGAGGTGAGATGATAACCACGCCCATAAAAGTCATTTATACCATCAAAAGGAGTAAAAGTAAGTGAATCTCAGGTTTAAGCTCCAGAAGCAACCAGGAACAACGCCAAGAATCCTCTTGGCGTTGTTCCTGGCTATAGGCCATCTAAAATCTGATGAGATGTCGGATGACATCTCATCAGATTTTAGATGGCCTATAGCCAGATAAAAGCAATCGCGGTCTCATTATGGGTCAATTTACGTCTGGCGGAAAAATGTTCGCGCATGTTCGAAAATGTCCTTGGCCGCCATTCACACTAGGCGCTAATAGCCCACAGCTCCACGAACATCGCGCATGTTCGAGCATGTTCGCGGAGAGGATTTTCGACCATGATCAACCTATTACATAAGATGTTGCATACTATTTCCAGCTTTGTCTGAATGGAATAAGGTTGATATTGAATTACCACTTGAAAACTGCTCCAGTATTATTCCGCCTGGTCTAGAATAGCCTCTTTATACTCACGCATTTGCAACCCCTGAAGTCGTAGGTCAGTGTAAGGGGTATTACGGCGGTGTCCCACGTAATAATAGAGGGGGCGAAACAATTGCGGTACTCCTGGCACGATTCCAGGTGCAGTGTAGCTTCAAAGAATTTCTTAATATGAGAGGTAAATAATACAATGCCCGAGCCCGCGAACGTATGCACTTCACCAAACTAATAATAAAATACGATAGTTATTTCGTATATCTGTTACGCTTTCATGCCTAAACCACTGATCACTGAATAATAATAATAATAATAATAATAATAATAATAATGACGTCTTTATTGTACACCAATTACACATTACACTAGAATAAGTGATACAAGTTCCGTGGTACGTACAGATGGCGGCCTTATCGCTCTGCGGCAATTTCTTACAGGCAACCATAGGATGGAGATAAGAAAATAGGAGAAGAATATTTTAGGGCAGTTAGGTGTATATAGAGAATATATAAAGAAAATAAAATAATAATAATGAAAAAGAAAACACAATAGCCATAGGTAAATATAATTATACATATATAAGCATACACACTATATATATCTTAGAAAAAGTCACAATACATTAACACAAACATAGATATACTTCATTCTACCTTGTCATTTCACTCTTTCATAGTGACAGGTAGTATTCCTTGACGAGTCTTTTGAACATATTTTGATGAAATTTGATAGAGATATAGACTGGAGCATGAGAAAGGACATAGCAGGTTTGTTCGCGACAATAATCCATGAGAGCAGAGCCGCAGGCAATACCCAGTACTCTTATATAAAGGATGTTGACAAAGTCGTCCGCTTCTTTATTTATTCCTTATATTTCTTTATTGTACACAAAATATATTTTTATAACATATTGTAGTACAAGGGTAACCACGGTAGCCTAGTGGTATGGTTAACGGAGTGTTGAGACGAGGACTCGGGTTCCATCCCAGGTTTTACCATGGCACACACCAATGACTTTTCGATGCTTTTCGAAGATATGTGTGTATTTATTACATTGGGACCTAAACATAAACTGGCGAAATGTGGGTGCTAGCACCTCTGCCTAACCCTTCGGGGATATAGGCGTGAGTTTATGTTATGTTATGTTAATTTCTCGACGACGGTTATCGCTACCAGACATTCCCATCCAAGTACTTGTCTATCTCTGTACCATATCGGTTCAGCGGTTTAGGCGCGGAAGCGTAATAGACCAACAAAATTACTTACACAATTATAATATTAGTAGGTATGGATATTACAATTATGTTACCCACATGTAACGCTTGCAAGCGTTATTTGCAACTTTTGTACCTTACTATAATACATATACATACGCTAACAAGCTAATTAAACGTAATAAAATTACATATTTTTAAAAAAGTTGAACATATTTTTGCATATCGCAAATAAAAATATCATACCAACCATTCCGAATCCCATTAACAATATTGAAATGAAAAAAGTCGTAAAATCCCCGCACAAACAAATCCACGGAAGTTTCAAGTGTAAAAAACAGAAGCCCACAGGCAAAGTTGCAGGCAGACGTATAGTCGAAGTTAGACTAACTTGCGGAGAGAATGATAAACACTGCATCGGCAAAAAGCATCTAATAGGAATGTAGAGAGGCTAGTTCTACAACAATGGCTACCTAGGGAATAATTAGAACTTGAACAAGCAAGTAGTACGAAGAACCACCATAAAATTTCACAATTAATAATAGAGGCATGAGGTTTATACAAGTTTAAGATATGAACACATTTACATATGTGCTCATATCTTTATCTTTTCGCTGAGGTATCAATTCCACGAGCAGATTAAATTTGGGTTGGATAAATAAGATTGAGGATTGGACAAAAAGGTAGAAGCCACATATTTACAAAATATAACACAATCATAACCCACATTAGCATACCACCATATAGATGTATAAGCTATCTACTGCAGATAGCTCTCATGAAGACCAAACCAAAAGAAGAAGTAGTCAGGGGACTCCGGTATACGAAGCGGACCGTGAAAAAGCATCTGATGAGGTCGCCAAGCTGAGTGCCACCATTGTAACATTAATAAGTGTATGTAATGGTGACACTCTATCCTAAGACTTTGCCTTTAGCATACCATCAGTCGAGGTAAAATCAAATTGGCGTGTCCTAAATTTAATAAAAAAACCGGGAACAACGCTTCGTTGATGCTGATGATGAAGTGAGTCTGAATAATTAAGTGATGTACGGTGAACAATGATTTCATAGTTATTTAATTTTGGCATTATTAGAAGTACTTTGCTGTGTTCCCAGCGGTGAGTTGGGTAGCCATTGCTCACTGGAGTATTCGTGCTGTCAGTGGGAAAACTAAAGGCTTCTCTTGCTTTGTCTCCTACACTAACGGCACAGAAACTCTGTGCATACAGGGTCGGCAGCGAGAGTGTAGCTCCTCTGGTGTTACTCACGTCCATAAGCCACGATAACCACTTTCCATCAAATGAAAAAGAAAAAAGTACTTGTGACTTTTACTGATTACACCAATTGTGGGCCTAAGGATCAATAAATCACTAAAAGAAGTTCCAATGGTCAACGATACGAAACCTTACATTAACATTACCACGTCACGTCCACGTACAAGTAATAGCTGGGTTTATAAATCAGAAAAACTACCATTCAGCCTCAAACACATGAAGTTTCGCCTCCAAACAAAACAAGAAAACTAATAATGGTTGGTATTCTCGCAACAGTTCCAACGGCGGTAAATAATGCGAAAAGTATATGGAGAAAAGATTTAGTACCAGCTGGTTCCTTTTCACAGAGACTTACGGGAAAAGAAGTGCTACTTATAAAGTTTGACAAATATAAAGTAGTGGATTAACTCACTGGAGTATTTTCTTTAATAGAAGGATAAATTAACTTAACATAAAAGAGGTTTATGAGTATCAAATTAATATTGAATTAACGACGACTGCACACTGTTACATTTTAGACATCGCAAACTAAATAATTAAGTATCTGTTAAGCTCAATACAGAGTAAAAGCGAGATCCATTGACTAAGCAACATATCAGAACAAAAAAACTGTTACTATTATGAGATCATCAATGAACCTTGAAACATGTTTAAAAAATTTAAAATAGCCGCAACGTACAAAAAAACGTTCAATCATCTGAATATTGTAATGTAGTTTCATGAAACAAACATCAATTCATAAAGGAGCAATAGAATTTTATTGCGAAACTGAGTATCCGGAAACTGAAACGTTTCATTTCATCTTTGACAGTGAACAAAGGAATTTCATGAGAACCACTCAAACGACTTAGTTCCGACTATTCTCACTGTTATGTATTCGAGTTGAGGGACGGCTCAAACGCGTCCCAAATGAAGTAAACACAAAATGATGTTTCGGCAAATCCAACTGACTCAATTACACTTTCCCCATTAATTCAGAGGTCTTCAAATTTTACAACCGTCCTTAGCCATTCCGTTTTATTAAAATACACAAGCATTATATGGTTCTCGTCGAATTGCGGTATAAAATTTTAATTCTATCCATTCTACATTCAGGAAACAGGGATTTTTACGATTTTTCATTAAATGGACTATTTTTATCGACTCACGAATCAACGGTTGAGCAGTTCCAACTGCAATGAACGAAACAGGAGAGTTTATTGGTCGTATTTTTGTTCAGAAGCCCTTGTTTACTCTGATTGTCGAAAAATTTAATTAAAATCTGCATCTAGATAACATTATATCAGAGATTTGGAAGAAAAATATGACCGGCTTTAAAAGTATCTCAAATTAAGTTATTCCAAAGCTCGCTTATCTGCTTTTACAGGATTTACTTCCTCTTCTATGGATACTGAAACGCTTTTAATCTCGCGTCCTTTTATTTCAAATCTTTGGATCAGAGTAATTACTTGTTGCGGTTTTATATCTGTGAGATTTACGACCGTTCTAAGGACTCACCCTTTCGATTCGTAAATACTGAATTATGTAGACTACGATTATTTTGTAACGTTTAACTAAGTAAATTTAGAACGTCTAAAGTTTGTTTACAATCGTGGAGACAGTAAAGTCTTTATTGTAGACAAGGAATGTACAATCGACTCGTAAACAATTCAAGTTCTCAACAGGACAGATTGTTTTGTCATTAATTTGAATTCACTAAAGCGAGAAGTTTAAACACCATGAGATAATAACGCTCCTGTGAATATTATGAGTGTGAATTTTGTAAACAACGGAACTTAATATTTAGGGTTTCCATGACAAATGTTTGCATTAAAACGTTATGAATGTATAAACTGTATTTCCTTTCAGAAATATTCTCATATAATTTTAAACAGGAAATATTATTAAAGTTTTTTTTTTCTATTTATACTACTGATTGATGCATTTAGTGCAATTTGTTGTTACACAATGACATATTGAGAACACACTTGTACTTTTCCACAGTATTTTTTATTTGTTATTAGACCTGACCCGTTTCGCCTTACGGCATCCTCAAAGCCTTTGAGGATTTCTCAATACCTCAATATGTGTTATTAAAGAAGCTAGTTTTATGAAATCAAACAAGTTATATTTTTTATGCTATAAGAGAATATCATTTTTCTTCGGATAATAAAACAAATATATAAATAAACTCAAGACATAAAACAGATGGCAAATTTTATTTTCAAATTCAACCACCATAAATTGCTTTAAGAAATTGTCTTCTGCAATACTTCAAGACAAAGCCAGATGCTGTTTCGAAGAATCGTCATTCGTCAAGGTGGATCTCGAAACAGACATTGACACATTAATCCATAAATAAAGCAGTCGCTACAATTAGTGTTCACGAAACCTCGAGTATTGTGGATGGAAGGGTAGCGTGAATTCAAGTGCAAATCCTTCAAAATCCAAGTTGGCTTGCATTAATCACAGTGAGTAGACGATAACCGCAAGGCGTGCAGAAATTGCCGCACTTAAAATAATTTAAGTCCTACCCGCAAAACTTGAGCCATAAAGAACCGAGGACAAAGTCCCTGGAACATTTTTCATTACACCGGTTGGATTTTCTCGCCAATTTTCACTGTAAACAATTATAAGATGTGTCCGGTTGTGCTAATTACTTACTTGTTTCTTTTGTTTTAACTAGTTATTGGTCTATAATTTCATGTATTGCAGAAGCATGTGTAAATTTTTTGTCACTGTAGTATTATACAGTGAGAAACTATCCAACCGATGTATTTGACTTCTAGTGGTAGTAGAAATTCTCGACTACATAATATAATATATTTCAAGCTGACTACTTTACAGGCGACGGCGACTTTTTTAAACATTACATTTGAATGGCTTATCAAATTTTATGAATAAATATTGAAGCTTACTACTCGTCGTCGCTCTAGGAGAAGCAATGGCGACGCATCATATTTCCGTAGAAAAACATTTAAGTTTGATTCAATAACATTATTTTTTACTTATTTATCACTTAAGTAGTGATACTATTAATTAATTCTAAATAAGTCATTAGGATTTTTATGCCAATTTTATGTCTAGTGCTCTCAAAAACACTTAAAAAGATATTTTAACATGCTATTAGACTAGCAGTTGAGAACAAAATGTTCGTCATTTTAAAGGTGAAAGTGAAATAAAACCGAAATAAAGAGAATCAACTATAACTCAATCACCAAACTTTTATATTATACAGTAAGTCTTTTGTATACAGAAAAGCATTTGATGTAAACTAAATCCCTAAAGATTAAACAAAGACCTGCTTAGGGCTAAACAAAAAGAAAGAATAAAAATACTAACAATGAATACAACATTGTTAGTGGTGTCGCGTGGGCCAACGTGTGCGAGTGGACTGTATTGCGGGGAAGCAGATAACTGTTCTATTGACACTTTACACACAAAACAAGACAGGTGGCCGGGCTGCCGCGGATTCGATCCAGGCAGTGAATGCAGCCCGAGAAATTAGGAGAGGATGCACTAACCTTCACGACCCACGTGTTTTTCATCGCAGCCGGTACACGGATCTTCTCTTCCTTGCTCAGGAGCTGCCGTCAGCGTCACTAGATCCCTTGAGGAACACACGAGAGGCACCATCCGATCGGTAAAGGTCTATGAGGCGGTTAAAATACAACAAATATTATTCATTTCTGAGAGACGCGCGCGCGAGATCGCCTTTACGCTGGCTAGTTCAAAGCGAGACCGAGTGTCTATATTTCACAAATGGCGGACGGAAGCTATCTAGTCCTATTCTATGGTTTTTAGTGCGGGAGAGGAGACGGGTATAGAAAGAGTGTGTTTCCACGTCAAGAAATACAGCTTCTACCTCGGCGCAACCATTCCCCCCGGCTTGAAGGGTTACCTTCGAAACGACAAATGCGAAACAAATATAAAGTCTAATCTAAATCTAGGTTTGGGAAATAACAACTAAAATATAAACCTAGATTGGAGCTCGTGCCTACTGCTGGCTAGGCAGAGGGCAGAGGCGAACAAACAACACAACGCAACAGTCTCGACCAAGACGAGACGCGATTAGCCAACAACAAAATAAGGGTCTCTTCACGTGGGACCGATACAACAAGCGAGTGCTTCTTCTCCTCGGGTGGTTCGGAAACCGTAGTGGGATTGAATTGACTAACTGGCCACTTATCTAACGCGGCATGAATCCAGGACGGTCCACTAAACCATAACGGGTGATCTAAAATTTGCGAAGGAAGCAATCCACGAGAGAGACAATCGGCTGGGTTGTCGGTGCCAGCAACGTGAAAGAGATTATGTGGCGCCAATTCAGATTGAATTTTTGCCACTCTATTAGCGACGAATGTGTCCCAACGATGGGGCGAAGAGTGGGCCCAACACAAAGCGACTGTTGAGTCCTAAAAGCTAAAAATTACTAATATTAATGCGAAAATTTACAATTATGTCATTAAGCGACACGGAAGTGCTAGTCTTAGCACTGCCATCCAAAACTACACGGAGTTTTAGTAGTAAGCTTATCTTCTCTAATAACTCCGCGGTGCGGGATAATGTACGAAGGCTGGGTCCCGCCAGTGTCCGCAGGCGCAGGTGAGATGTAACCTTTATCTAAATATTCGTTAACAACCTCATCATAGGCCCGCTTCGACTTTGGGGACGCCTGCATCTTTCGTTCCAAACAAAGAAAGCGTTTTTCAGCGGATACACGGGAGCCACCGAGCGAAAACTTGCGGATGGTAGACTCCAGTGGCGGCTCGACGGTGCAACAGAACGAAGCAGTCGAGTGACTAAAACTATCCATAGAAGCGGGTGCGGAACCAATTATAACAAAACCAAGAACTGTTTCCAGTGCGTGCGGAGCGGGGTACGTCGGTCCCCCTTGAACCTTACGTGATAACTGGAGGTGCGGGAGAATCGAAGCGCCGATCAATATATCGACGACTCCAGGAACAGCGTAAGTCTCATCTGCTAAAGGCAAGTCTTTAAATTTCGTTAATAAAGACGTGTCAACCGGGACGGTAGGCAACTGTTCAGCTATTCTATCTATAACGAGCGAATCCATGTCAAACCAAATATTATTATTAAAACGAGATCTAAACCTTGTTTTAACGGTGCCACGAACAGCTGACTGTAAGCTTCCAAAACCCTTCACCACTGAGCGGGTTGAACGCTTATCAACATTGAAACCAAGACGCCGACAACAATCTTGAGTAATAAAATTACTTTGCGAAGCGCCATCTAACAGCGCTCGAACAATGCGCGGCTTACCCAATGCATCAACAATAACAACGCGAGCGGTCGCAAGACACACAGTAGTGAGTGCAGCACTAGCGGAGAACGAACACAAGGTGACGTCATCCGCGGCGGTCACCGGGCGGGCCGGAGCGCGCGCGAGCGCGGGCTGCGGCTGCGGCGCAGGCTGCCGTGTGTCACCGCTCGACGAGCCAACCGTGCTCACATTGGATGCGGCATTACTATTCTCAAAATGAAGCAAAGTGTGGTGTCTCGCTTGACATTTGCGACAACTATTTCTACTATTACACAAAACAACGCGGTGTTTAGTACCGAGACAATTAAAACAAAAATTATTAGCGCGAACAAATTTATAACGATCACTAGGCGACAACTTTAGAAAACCAGGACACCTGTACAGTTGCGAATGATGAGTACTACACAAAGAGCAAACAGGTGATTGTACACGTGCTGGTGCGGTATTAACATAAGTATGGGTTGACCTCAGTGACTTCGATGACGCATCTATTTTGCGTTCAGAAGTAACAACCTTCTTCGCGCCTTCATGTTTCGATGAAGAGCGTTGCAATACCTTTATATGCTCGCGAACAAAACTTTCTAAGTCTTCGAACTTAGGAATTTTACTGCCGCGATGATCCGACTCAAACAAACGAATGGTTTCGGAATCTAATTTCTTTAAACCCATATACAAAAATACGAAGTCGCAGAGGTCATCGATCTTCAAGTTCTTTACGGCGCGAACAGCTGACGCGAAAGTATCTAGAAATTTCTCTAAGTTTTGATCGTTACATGCCGTAATAGATTTCAAATCAGACATCTGATCTAAATAGGCGTTAGCTACCGATCTTTTATCCTCATACTTAGCTTTCAAAGTATTTAAAATTAAATTATAATTCCCGGCACTAAACGTAATTCCAGCGCAAGCGGTTATAGCTTTACCAGTCAATTTTTCAACGAGATAATGCAATTTTTCGTGATCTGTCAACGAATCGTTCTTATCTATTGTATTCTCAAAACTATCTATAAATCGACACCAATTGCGAATGTTACCATCAAACTCGGGTATTTGAATTGGTGGCAACTTAGGTCGGTCGCGAGTGGGGTTGGGTCGGTCAGACGGCTTCTCCAAACTCCTCGCGACGCGCTTGATACGACAATACAAATCGTCAAACGACGACAAGGCTTGATAACTCACTGAGTAATCGGGATCCAAATTCAACTCTAAAACGTTGATGTCATGCACTAAGGTTTCGAAATCCGCGCGTAGACCATCCAAGTTTTCTATAGAACACAAGAACGAATCTCTGATGACCAAATCAGAGGTTTTAAGTGCACTATCATAAATCGATTGTACGCGAGAGTAAATCATTTCTTTTTTAGCGTATAAAAGTTTCAATTGAACCTTACCGGTCTTATCAACCTTTGGGGACATGTTTACAATTAAATATGAAATGACTTAATCCTAGCGGTACAGAGCAGCGAGGCGGCGCGAGCGTTAACTATGTAGGTAGGTAGGTGCTTACAACTGTGAATACACGCTTGAACAAACGCGCATAGCAACAAGGTCGCACCTGCGCGATGGTCGCTGTCTAGATTCAACTATTATTTCCGAGATTAAGTATTGCGTAATATCTATTCAAATTAAAATACTTTCGTATGAATTGGGATGAGATGCGAGCGAGGTAGGCACAGCCACGTGTCTACCCACGCAGGTACTAGGCAAATACGACGTGAACCGAGAACAACGTAATTGAAAAAAACAAAACAAAGCCAAATGCGTTAGGTATTACACTGTGCCTATGCACTAGGGTGTCTGAGTATACCTAAGATCTAAGCCTAAATGTCTGGATGCGGGGTTTTCTACTAAAATAACCAGGCACTTAGGTGCGATGCGAAAATTGTGAACTACGATTAAGTGTTGATATGATACCTAACCTATTTATGTATTAGGTAGGTACAATGCGAGCCAGCGGCGAACGGACAACAAATTCTAAGCCTAAGTGTCTGGATGCGGGGTTTTCTACTAAAATAACCAGGCACTTAGGTGCGGTGCGCTCATTCCCATTAGAATAATAACAAAATACGAACTACGGCCAAGAATCCGGCTCGATCCGGACCAAAAAAATGGTGTCGCGTGGGCCAACGTGTGCGAGTGGACTGTATTGCGGGGAAGCAGATAACTGTTCTATTGACACTTTACACACAAAACAAGACAGGTGGCCGGGCTGCCGCGGATTCGATCCAGGCAGTGAATGCAGCCCGAGAAATTAGGAGAGGATGCACTAACCTTCACGACCCACGTGTTTTTCATCGCAGCCGGTACACGGATCTTCTCTTCCTTGCTCAGGAGCTGCCGTCAGCGTCACTAGATCCCTTGAGGAACACACGAGAGGCACCATCCGATCGGTAAAGGTCTATGAGGCGGTTAAAATACAACAAATATTATTCATTTCTGAGAGACGCGCGCGCGAGATCGCCTTTACGCTGGCTAGTTCAAAGCGAGACCGAGTGTCTATATTTCACAAATGGCGGACGGAAGCTATCTAGTCCTATTCTATGGTTTTTAGTGCGGGAGAGGAGACGGGTATAGAAAGAGTGTGTTTCCACGTCAAGAAATACAGCTTCTACCTCGGCGCAACCAGTTAGCAAACATTAAAAACAAAGAACGAAAAATAGCGAAAGGAGGAAAGTCGACACAAAGATACGAAATGAAGGTTTAAAATAAAAAAAAAAAACGTTTTCTTCATCGAAATAATTGTAGCAGAAAGACTTCCGTACTAACAGGGGAGTTGAAACATCTATGAAAAACTTACAAACAAAGCACCTGCGTCTCGCCATCTGAAACAAAACAAATAATTACTAATTGTATTATTCCGACTGTATTAGTTTGTATGGTAACTATGCTAATTAAATAAACAAATTTTGGTAACTGCCAAGATTTGTTTGTGTGTTTGAATTTACCCAATTATGAATTGTCATGACAATTTATGAGCACTTCATGATATTGTATTATTTATAATCATTCTCGTCATTTGCGCCTAAAGCTTTAAAATCTGGGATACTTCTTTCCATAATACTGTGCGATCACATGGCAATAATTCTTTCCTTTTTCAGTCTCACCCCTAACCGCAAGAGGAAAACCTGCACTAGTTCCTCATGTATCAATCAGCTAGGCTTGGAGATGAGGCTGTTTTAGGTCCCAAAAGCTAAGCTCAACTCATAAATCTGTTTCGTCCATCCTCTCATAAATTATATTATTGGATCCGGACCTTAACAGAACTTTATATTCGACCGACTTCATAAAACAACTATTCAAAGAAATCTCATTTCTGAATCAGCATGTAAATTAATATAAACGCAACAATAAACGGAATTAGAACAGTTTTACATAACGAAGGCAGTCGCGCAGTCGAATTATACAAATGAATACAATTACGTACAGAATGCACGGCGCAAATCTGTTACAATTATTTGCATACAAATTAGACAAGTTTTGTTATATTGTCTGGAGATGGGTCACGACCTTTAATGGTCGATAGATCGATATTTCGATTGCTTTGTGTCTGTGCTGTGTCTTTCTCTATCAACAGAGAGCCTAGTGCAAGATTATTCTCACATTCACCGGCGACAAGTAAACGGAGATTTGTACGACATAGAATTAAGCGCCAATTGGTGGCAAATTTGCTAAACATTTTTTGGCATGCAAAATGGCAAGAAATAGGACATGGCAGTATTTCCGCCCAATTGCGCAGTCTGACTGGGGAAGTACTTCCGCCCTACAGAAAACCGCGGCCATAATAACTTCATGTTGTGTTCCCAGCAGCGGTGAGTAGGGCTCGTGACTTGTGTAAGGGTAGCCAGAGCTCACTGGAGAATTTGTGCTGTCAGTGGGAAGACTAAAGGCTTGTCCTGCTTTGTCTTCTACACTGACGGCATAGAAACTCTGTGCTTACAGGGTCGGCAACTCGAGTGTGGCTCCTCTGGTGTAACACATGTCCATAGGCCACGGTAACAACTTTCCACCAGGTGGGCCGTGTGCTTGTCTGCCAACTAAGTGGAATAAAAAAAATCATCTATTATTATACAGTCTGCTTATTTTTTATAAGTGTCTAAGTACGTTTTTAAGTATAAGCTTTATAAAGCTTATTCGTATAAACACTGACAGGTATGTTATGTTGCAACGATGGACGGACGTTGGCGGAGCAATATGGACTATAAAGAGGTCGAAATAAAGTCGAAAATTCACAATTTCATCATCATAGTTATACGGATAAATCAAATTTACTATGATTACTAAGCTTTATTCTTGTTTACAGTATATTATTTTAGGTACATAACTTTTCGTTGTGTTTAATTTTTGTGAACTTTTATTGATTGAATACCTACGAATGCGTTTTCGAATTATTTTAATAAAGTTAAGAGATGTTTCATAAAGTTATTGTATGCTTTATACCTAGATCACAGTAATTAATAATATTACCGGTTTAACATCACCCTAAGGTTGACTGTTAGATAATGCCTTTGGCATTAAGTCCGCCTTTGTACAAAATTACTGTGCATAAAGTTGAATAAATAAAATAAATAAATAAATAAAATAACATCAGACAGATATACACAGCCCAGACTCAGCAGTTCAACAATAGTGCCCGGAATAATCTCACCCCCTATTACGTCGGACCGAATACAATTTATTGGTGGAATATGGGTGTTAATTCATCTCTGCCTAACCCTTCAGGGATAAAGGCGTGATTATATGTGTGTATGTATGTATTTTGTATTTTCATATATGCACGCCAGTTGCAGGTACTCTTGACAAGGCCTCGATTTGACTAACATAATATGAACGCCCAGGTTAACCTTCACAAGGCTTCAACTTTGTCTCATAAATCAACCTTCTTTCACATTCTCTACGTGTCAGTGCCTCATACAGCACTAAACTCAAGAAATACGCCAGTGGCGCTACGGCACCTCAATCGCAGGTAATATACCAAATCGCTCACACCTCATTCTACTTCCAAACTGTGTTCTAAATCTCAATTTCCATCACAGCCATCACATGTTATTGCACAAGTCTCAACAAGTGTAATTTCTCGAATCTGGGTGAGATCCTTCATCCACTGACACTAAATTTCAGCCTGGAGCAGACTTCGGCGGGCGTTCGTGAAGTATCATTAGTTAAAATTACTGAACTCTTGATATCGCTCCCAGGGTAGCAGTTGACGAACTTTACGAAAGGCCCACGGAATACCCTTTTGCTTGTGGTCCAAGAGTTAATGAGGTGGCGTTGATTTAGTTTGTATAAGAGCGTTTTAACGAATAGGCTCGGAGAATTCGTTAACTAAACTGGCTAATCACGTTTAATTTCATGAAATTCACTGATTAATATATGATAATGCAGTTTATGAAATCCACCATCAACATCATTTTACAGAAATAATTTCATGATTTTGGTAGCCAGAGCTCACTGGAGAGTTTTGGTACTGTCAGTGGGAAGACCAAAAGCTTGTCCTGCTATGTCTTATACACTGACGGCACAGAAACTCTCTGTGCTTACAGGGTTGGCAGCGCGAGTGTGACTTCTTTGGTTTTACACACGTCCATTGACCACGGTAACTACTTTCCTTCAGGTGGGCCGTGTGCTTATCTGACATAAAAAAAAGTAAATTAAACGTAACTCAGTTTAGTTGAAAAACGGTTTTAGATTTTTAGTTTTTTAAACCACAATTATTATATTGTTATAGTTACCAGTTATTATGTTCTACGTAATGATAAGCGGTCACCTTAGCCTGAAGATACCCGCTTAGTATTAGTAAAAAATGCTTTTGTTAGTTTTAGATTATAACAAATATTTTACCTAAATACATAGATACATTACATTCTGTTCCTCATCTTAGCGTTAATCCCAATTACATCAGAAGCTTTAACCTCGGAGTTTGGGATTCACCTTACCAATCTAACTGCTAAACTATTTGGCTAAATTACATTACATTGAATGTATGTAATGCATGAATTTAGGTAGTAGAGCCTTTTTCCCAGTGACAGAGACCACATGTTTCTACTTGCTATGATCCTGACTCGCCCTGGCCCGTGACTGTTATAATACATACACGCCTTCCGGTTGCGGGGTCTTTTTTACCTACATCTGCGAATATCGGCATAAGCGATTAGCGGATTGACGTTAATCGCTTTCTCTTATAACTTGTGCTGTAGAATTATCCACAGTCAGGAACCGCTCCCTTCATATATAAATACAATATTTTAATTATTCTAGACTAGCAGCGCTAAACTTTTGCTGTTACTGTAATTATTAAGTTCTCGCCTTTGTGGCCTATAAGAAAATATACAGTAGGTACTTGCTTATTTTGCTGGTTTGGGAGTCATAAAAATATGGTTGGCAAGTCACTAAAAGATTGTATAACGTTAGGGGTGATTTTCAAATAACTTATATACATACATATAATCACGCCTTTATCCTTGGAGGGTTAGGCAGAGATGAATTATCACCCACATTTCACCAATAATTGTATTCGGTCCTACGTAATAGGAGGTGAGCGTATTGCCGTATTTCGGGTACTATTGTTGACTCGAGCCATGCATCTGTGGCTGAGTCTGGGCTGTATATATCTGTCCAATGTTAAACAGACCTGTCCCTTAGTCGCCTTGTACGACACCACATGGGAAGAGATGGGGTGGTCCAAATTCTACCCTGCCGGGAACCACACAAATACCTTTATTTCTATTATACCACTTAGGTGGCAGACAAGCACACGGCCCACCTGATGGAAAGTGTTTACCGTGGCCTATGGACGTGTGCAAAACTAAGGGAGTCACACTCGCGCTACCAACCCTGTAAGTATAGAGTTTCTGTTTCGTCAGCGTAAAAGACAAAGTAGGACAAAGCTTTTGGTCTTGCCACGCAAAGTACAAAAACTCTCTAGTGAGCTCAATATAGTTTGATTTATGTGTGGTATGGTGTGCGGAACCCTACCAAATCACCTAAAAGACGCTACATATGCTAGTAGATGGACGACTCTGGGCTAGACTTTACTCTCGGGATTAGGGGTCGGGCGGTAGTCGCTTCAATAAAACCCGATTCCGAGGTAAAAGCCTCAGATGCAATAGGGTAACAATGCCAAGACAATGGTATTCTGTTAGGTACGTTAGCGTTGGAATTAGTTTTTTATTTTCATTATGTAAATTAAGAGGTATGACAGGTCAAAAGTACCTTCGGGCTTGAATGATTTTTTTTTAACGCGGTAGAGAAAACTCGTGACTTGTGTAAGGACAGAAGCAGATGGGCACAGCTTCTACTTTTGTCCCTGTTATCTCTGCCTACCCCAGTTGGAAACAAACGTGATTGTATATGTCTATAAATTAAAAGTTTCCGAGTGAGCTCATTATTTGTAGGCAGTATCAAAGTAGGCGTGGAATTAATAGTACATTATGGTACAAGTGGGTAATGTTGGTGATTACCGCTGAGGCACATTGAATAAATTTTTAAAATTACATAATGTAACTTTTTATTCCATTTCGATACAACTTCAACTGGACTCAAGGAGGTAGCAATTAAGTTTAACATAGTCTGTGGATGCGGCGCAACACGTATACGCGATCACCAAAAGCAAAATTATGTTAGCTATTTCATGAGATTAGATGAAATAGTGTATGAAACTGAACATAATTTGGTTTAAGAACCCTTATTATGCAACAGTTTCATTATCTACCATTATATAGTACCTACTTAGATAAAAAGTTTATTTAGAGAAACAATTAGTAAATGTGCAGTAAGTAAAATTATAATGAAGTGTTTTTAATGCCATAGTTTTGTTTATTAAACACGCACAAATTGAAATTATCTATATTTTATATTATCTATCTAAGCAGTAGGTATATAAATTTATTTGTACTACTGAACACGATCTTTTTTGTATAGAAAATTTTCTAAGAACAAAGCGATAACTCACTTGTGAAAACTCAGTTTCATTATAGGTGCCATTATGTACCTAATTGTAGTGAAATTAGAGCTAATTTATGAGCAAGTGTGTTGAAAAAATTATTACAGATGAAAATATACGTCCATCTTATATCTTAGACAAGTTATTGTACCAGAAAAGCCTTGAACTCCATTTACCAGCCATCGACAGCATCCGAGGTCGTGAGAGGACGATGATACTGAGATCAATTGATCTATGAGCAATTTAATATATTATACACGCTTAGCAACCACAATTAACTTCTTCTGGAAGTTTCTTATATCGTGCAAATACTACTACAGTAGCAAAATATTATTCGCTTTATACAGTCACCCTCGGAAATCATAATCAACCAGAACTATCAGGAGGTTGGACACGACGGTATTCCCGTCCAAATTGAGCAGTCCGACTGGGGAAGTACCTCCACCCTACAGAATACCACGGCTATAATAACCTCGTGTTGTGTGCCCGGTGGTGAGTAGGGCAGCCAGAGTTCCCTAGAGAGTTTTTGTGCTGTCAATGGGAAGACCAAAGGCTTATCCTGATTTTGTGTTCTGCACTGAGGGCACATAAAATCTGTTCTTACAGGGTCGGCAGCACGGATGTAACTACACTGGTGTTCACGTTCATAGGTCACGGTAACCACTTTCCATCAGGTGGGCCGTGTGCATATCTGCTACCTAAGTTGTATAAAAAAAAACTATTTTGAAGTCTGGGGTCTGCTATCCTACTCTTTCTCATAATTTAGCTTATTTTTTCTGCGGTACACTAACTGGTTGACTGACGAAGCTCTACTAGCCTTTCCTTTCGGAGTTGGATGGCAGACGGCAGTTGCTCCCGCCAACGCAAAGACACACAAATAACTCAAGAGCAAGAGTAGGAAACCAGAACCTGGACTTAATATGCACGTGTTGGATAGAACTAGGATCACCTATGGTGTTTAACTTATTAGTAAGAAACGTAGCACTATACTCTTTATTTCCAAAATTGTAAACACTATCCTTTTCTGAAGTCCATAGGCCACGGTAAACACTTTCCATCAGGTGCTTGCCTGTCACCTAAGTGGTATAAAAAAAAGTCTTAAAAACCTAGGCAGGGTAAATACTATGAATATCAGTACACTATAAAAGGTACTAGCACTATGCCCGAACAATCCTCACACTAACCACCACCAGTTGCCTACAACATGGACGGTAATATCATGCAAATAGGTCATCAAACTCATATCGCTAAACTTATTTAGGGGCAAAATATTGAGGGCTGTAAAAACTAAAGGGTACCCGGTACACATAAGTCCGGGATTGCCATTTACGAGTTTTGGAACACAATTTAAATTGTATATTAGATCGTGTGTACACTTAGGTTTCTTACACACTAGGCAACTTTTTGTTGATATACATTTAGACATATTCTCACAACGTGTGAAGGTAAATAGAGTTTAGAAAAAACCGCAGTAGCGGGTATGGATCTGCTGAGACGAGGTCTCGGGTTCGATCCCAGGTTTTACCATGGCACACACCAATGACTTTTCAATGCTTTTCAAAGTTATGTGTGTATCTATCGCAGGTTTATAAGTGCCCGGTTAATGGCAATAGGCTCGCCACCTCGCCACATTGGGACCTAAAAATAAACTGGCGAAATGTGGGTGCTAGCACCTCTACCTACCCCTTCGGGAAGAATATAGGCGTGAGTTTATGTATAGAGTTTCACTAAGACCGTTAGGGCCAAGCCAACTGCTCGAAGACTGCGCTCTACCATACCCTTTGCTAGTCAGAGGGACACATGGAATGCCTCCGAGCAACCCTTTACAAGGCCGCTCCCATCTCAGCTGGAATTGGTCATAGTCAACAGCGTCTCCCATACCTTGGGAGAAAGTACTGCCGCCGTCCCTGTCGCCATGGGAACCCAGTGTGGAAGTTCCCGAACAAGCATCTCCGCGTGTATCTCAAAACCCTACGAGGTGTTAAAAGGCCATAACCCCGAGATGGTCTCAATGATTCATCATTAAGTCTAAATTAAAACTGAAGGATACATCATTCAGGTAGTTCGTAGGAGGTAGGACACGGCGGTATTTCCGCCCAACTGAGCAGTCCGACTGGGGAAGTACCTCCGCCCTACAGAATACCGCGGCTTTAATAACTTCGTATTGTATTCCCAGCGGTGAGTAGGGTAGCCAGAGCTCACTGGAGAATTTGTGCTGTCAGTGGGAAGACTAAAGGCTTGTCCTGCTTTTTCTTCTACATACGGCACAGAAACTCTGTACTTACAGGGTTGGCAGCGCGACTGTGACTCCTCTGGTGTTACAAACGTCCATAGGCCACGGTAACCACTTTACATCAGGTGGGCCGTGTGCTTGTCGGCCAACTAAGTGGTATAAAAAAAAATTCAGACTGGTGCTTCGCTTTCGTATTTTGTATTTACGTACATTACTTGCTTGTTTATAGTTCTCGAAAACTACAACCTGTCTCGAAATTGTGAACTAGTACTAGAAGATAGATATCAGCAAGTGTAAACCCTGCTTTATATTTCGCGGATGAAAGGGATACGCAGAGAATAAAAACTTTATATAGGAATCGGATTGCATGGCGGGAATTGTGTGAGAATCGAGACGGTTAACTATGGTATATTTGGTATTGGGACCACAATCTGTGTAAGTTGTTGTGTTTAATACGAATATGCCGCCTCAAGGACGTGCCTAAAGACTGTATAAAAATATGAATGATTTAAGAAATCACCACATCTTCTAGTGCGAACATTGTGTAATGGTTTATCTTGGGTTTTAGGAGCCACTAACTCGAATCGGTCTCCAAAGATCTTGATGAGCCCTACACCGACATGTTATCTGTATTATGCATTAATAAGTAGGTACTATTGAATGAAATTTTAAAGCATTTTATATGTTAACTATTCAAATCGGTCAAGATAGGAAAAAAATTGTATCAGGCGGGATTGGAACCGCGATCTTTTCCTTAGGCCCAGCGCACACCGCTGGAAGCGCGGCGAAGATCATTTTAAAACATCAATTTAATATAAACTTTAACATCCTTGACATACGGTCGAAACTACAGTCGCGCGCATGCTCTTGAAGCAGTTCTTGGCGCCGTGTGCGAATTTATTCTTGATATGCAGTTTTCGACCTTATATCAAGCTAGTTAAAGTTTATATTAAATTGATGTCTTAAAATGCTCTTCACCGCGCTTCCAGCGGGATGCGCTGGGCCTTACAGAGGGGATGCTCTGATCACTAAGCCACTGAACCTCGCCTGAAATCATTCAAATCTTTCTATATATCCGTCTTACGGTGACGGTGACAGCCGTAGGCACTAACTAGGTACTACTAAGTGACAAACTTTAGCTTAGACGCAAGGGAAACAGCCATAAAGTAATAGTTCCTACATAGTACTGGCATTGAACGACGATTGAAACGACGATTGAAACTTCACCATTACCAAAAGCACCAAACATTTCTACAAATGTAATATCCAACAATTTTTCATCAAAAACAAATAAATTATTGACGGTAATTTAAGATGGCGGATATGACGTCAGGGTCGCGTCCGCCGGAAGCACTCCAGGGGCCAAAACGCCGAAGGTCCTTAACGCAGCGGGGTCACTAATGCCCTCCCGACCATTATAGAAACCTTTTGGTGATGTTAATAGCTCCCACAGAAAGGACAAACGAGTAAGAAGTAGAAAAGTTGCAGAATATTGAATAATGTTGTGGGGACTTATAAAGGCAGCTATTGGAAAAGAATTAATATACGTTCACAGGATCGAATATAGAAATATATAAAATCTACTGGAATATTTAATTACTATTATTAAAGATTTAAAAGTTTGTTTAGAGGTGTAGACGTTTCCACCGACCGTTCGAGACAAAATGTATGCAGCAGGCACAAGCTGTAAAAACTTTTCGAACAATCGAGCGAACTCGAAAGCTGATTCCGCAGTGATATTTCAATTTTGCATGCTGTAAACTGTGTGTGTGACTATCAACTTGTGCTCAACTTCACCAAATTGACAGCATGCGAAATCATCAAATCTCACCGCGGATTCATCTTTCGCATTCGTACGATCACATGATTCGTAACGTTCTTACAATCTTAAAGTATTTGCCTTCATGTCGAAATACGAGATCCGTCGCATGTCACTTTTTTAGTGTCCCTTATATCCTAAATCCTATACAAATAACGAACTCAGCCAATTTCCACACAACGCGGTCGACATGTTAAAAGATATGTCAGAAAAATTTAACATTAATTCATTGACACGAAATTAGAACTCTAATGTTTGATGGTAGTACATAATTCAACTAAATTTTATTAACATTTTGCACTATGGTTTTTTCTCTAACGGATTCTCAAAAACACATGAACACGATCTCGAAATAAATCACAATTCAGAAAGTTACACAACATAGAACATTGTGTATGAACATAAGTACGAAACAACATCTCATTACAATCACTAGAGGGTTAATAACTACAATTTGTCCCACTTTCAAGTGTGATAAAATTACAAGTCTAGTCTAAGACGATATGAATAGCTTCAATCATAGTTACAATCGTACCTCATCAACGTAGTGTAGTACAGAAGTGGCTAATTTTGATAAAGTAACTATAGTGTTGCTCCTAAGTAAATATAGCGCTGTTTTAACCCTGAAAGTCATACAAATGAAGTCTGTGAATGAAAAATTATGACGAACATTACAGCCTGGCCTGCATCTTACCTTTCCAACCAGACACAAAAAGGAGTGTTATTATCATTTTTGTACAAACACCTTCAGTATTCATACTATGCCTTCACAAACACTGATCAAACAAAACAATATGCAATATTTTTCACAAATCTATTTGACACAAATAATAATAGTTAACCACTGCACTACACGCGAGAGGACATTTCAATAAAAATGTTTCAATTGTGTCCACACTAGAGTTACGAGGCGACCTAGAATATACATTAGTATAGTCTGTATTATATTAGTTAGACTAAACAGCAGTAGGTATAGTCTACATAGCCCGTGTGTAATTCTCTGTGTAAATAATACCTAAGGACAGTGACTGTTAATATTCAAGCGTTGTTAATTCCCGACTTTCACTACGGGGTAGGCAGAGATAACATTAAATTGAGTAAATGAACATGTTACCAAGAAAATCGTCCAAAACTATCAGTCTTACTTATTTATTCTTTATAGTACACTTACAAATAAGTGAAATTGTATGTACAAAGGCGAGAAACCCCTACAGAATACCGCGGTTATAATAACATCGTGTTGTGTTCCCAGCGGTGAGTAGGGTAGCCAGAGCTCACTGGAGAATTTGTGCTGTCAGTGGGATGACTACAGGCTTGTCCTGCTTTGTCCTCTACACTGATGGCACAGAAACTCTGTGCTTACAGGGTCGGCAGCGCGAGTGTGGCTTCTCTGGTGTTACACACGTCCATAGGCCACGGTAACCACTTTCCATCAGGTGGGCTGTGCGCTTGTCTGCCATCTAAGTGGTATAAAAAGAAAGATTAACTCAAGTTTCAGTTCTCTTCGAGCAAACCCGGGAGAATTGCAATCCAATGAGAGGTACTCTCAGAACCCCGTCTCAAGACGCGTTATGAATGCGTGATTCATTGTCTATACGTTAGTTCAGTCTTTGAGAGGTATGCGAGAGAGATTGTTGACACGCAAATTTTGCCAATTATGACTTTCGGCCCTAAATAATAGGAGGCGAGCTTACTGACGTCAAGCGTGCATATTTTGAGACCGTTTTAATGCTCTACAGAATAAATTATTTTTTACTTTAAAAGAATGTAGTGTTTGCAAGTGCACACATCAGTGGGGAAAATACCTTTATGCAAATAAGTATATATTTGTACTATGTGGCGTAAGTATAATTGTGTATAGTTGTGTATCTATGGTGTTTTAATAAGACGAAATGAAGTTCAGTAATCTTGGCAACTCTATTGGAAGCAAGTACCTACAATCTTTGCAGTGTAGAATTGTTGCCTACATTTTAGTACATCCAGTTAAGTTGATTCACTACAACAAAGACGTAAATATAATCTTATAACATGGCATCGAATCTTGCGATGTGTAGGTTCCAAGTGAAAAAAATGAAAAACGAAAATATGATGTCATATTAGTTTTTTATATCATGATAATTAAGAGCCACGCTACTATATTCAATAATTATCCTACAAAATATTGTAAATAATTTTGTAAACATGTTTGTACATTTGGATGTTTGGCAACACAACAGAATTGAATTGAATCAGTTCAGGCGGGATTCGAAGCCGCGATCTTTCCCTTACAGGGGGAATGCTCTGATCACTGTATGTACTGTGCCACAGTACCACCTGAAATCATCCCAATCTTCGTATATATGTCTATCTCATCGATACTAGTACTAAGTAAATTACCTTTACAAAAAGTGCACATTTTATTTAAAATATTAAAACACAAACTTTGTTAGTTTTTCTTTAAGTTACGTAGAAATTAATCGTCTTTGCGCTAAGACACACAGGCAGTCATGGCTGAAGTTCACAAGTATAGTTTGTAAACACAAATTAATTCAATTAGTAGTTCGTCCTGGAGGTACGACCACGGCGATACTTGCCAAGAAAACTAATAAAAGTACCGTAATCTTGGATATTACACAACGGTTATTTTTTTATTATTAGTCTATTATACTATCCTACTAATTCTACTATCATACTTCTTACTAATCGTCCTACTATCCTACTAATCTTACTATCTTACTTCTTACTAATCTTCCTACTAATCCTACTAATGTTATAAATTAATGTGAAAGTTTGTGAAAATGTTGGGATGTTACTTATTCAATCACGGTCTAATGGCTGAACTGACTGAAATTTGCTATATTTATAGTCTGGAATAATACATAGGCATTTTATCCCATTCTACTTCTTACTAATCGTCCTACTATCCTACTAATCCTACTATATTACTTCTTACGAATCTGAAATTTGCTATATTGTCTGGAATAATACATAGGCATTTTATCCCATTCTACTTCTTACTAATCGTCCTACTATCCTACTATATTACTTCTTACGAATCTGAAATTTGCTATATTGTCTGGAATAATACATAGGCATTTTATCCCATTCCCGCAACCTGTGGGGCCCTACCCACGGGTTGCGGGAATTGGATATGCCTACTCTGTATACCTTAACATCATCATTACAATGTTAGTTCCTGTTTTATCCACTTATAAAAACGGAGTCCGTTATTAGTTCTGTCTTTAAATTTTGCTTATTTTGGCTTTCAAGCGAGTGATTGCCGTTTGGATCTGAGGGGAAGTTTGCATTAGAGCCATGTTGATGTTTGGATATTCAATATTGTACATAAGAAATCATTAACAATAAGTAATTCTCTGTCAAGGCTGTGCACTTATGGAACGCATTGCCATTGAGTATCAGACGAGCAAAATCCCTAAACGTATTTAAAGTAATGGTAAAGGACTACTACCTATCATTTTGAACACTGTGACAGCTCACAATTAATATGCTTACTACTTTCCCTTCATATTAGTATGTACTATTTGCTTCGTATATCTATTTATGTGGTAAAGTTGTATATTTATTTTACTTTATTTGAACTTCTCTCATATCTTTCTTTCTTTTTGTTTTTTTTTTATTTTTTAATACACCTTGTTCCTAGTTTATTTGCTAACTACACCAAATCTTTTGCTTTATTACATTACTGTCCATCCCAAGGTTGCCTGTAAGAAATCGCTTCCAGCCGCCCCCTTGTACATTAAACTGTATGCATGCTAACTACAAGTTTTACTGTAATCTATTGGTGTACAATAAAGAATTATCTATCTATCTATCATTCTATGGCAATCACTTAATGCCCGTTTTACCGTACAAATACAATCAAAACCTTTTCGTTTACGTATCCTCCCTCGAAGCAAAGGGCGCCAGTATAAAGGGATTCAACAAAAACGGGTCACTTAATATATTGTTTAATAAAAAGGAAATAATTCCTTGTAACAATGGCTTAGAATTCTAATCATTAAGCCACGCAAAGGGCAAAAAGAGAGAGTAGTTGTGTGTTTAAAACAAAAAAAAGGATGTAAGTATGTTTTGTCCGCATTCTAGATTCCATAACACAAGCTAGTTAAGCTATGCTTACCATGTATCTAGATAGCGTTGAGAAGAATGTTCTTGAATATTTATTTATGTATTAAATAAATGAAATCATTTATTTCCGACCAGCGTCCTTAGCGTGTTAGTAACAATAATCTTAATACTAGTGTTAGTAACAATATAATAGAGAGACCTCCACAATACTAGGACACTGTCTACATTGCGTGCAATCGTACCCAGTGCCCCAGTATTGCACTGTCCCACCCATCGCACAAGACGCCCCGTACTCTCCGCAAGAGGGGTGCACTTCGTTTGCGGATGATGGCATGGAAGCAATCGACCCACGTCTCTGCAAATGCGTGGCAGCCCAACCAGCATCCTGAATGCATTGTTATACTGAACCCGCAGGGCGTTGTATACCCTCCGCGTATATGCGACCCACAGACTGCACGTGTAAAATGTCTGGCAATACACCCTAAATAGGATAACTTTGACATCCTTGTTACATCGTGCAAATCTACAGAGCACACGGCCCACCTGATGGAAAGTGGTTACCATGACCTATGAACGTGTGTAACACCAGTGGAGTCACATCCGTGCTGCCGACCCTGTAAGAACAGAGATTATGTGCCGTCAGTGTAGAGGACAAAGCAGTACAAGCCTTTGGTCATCCCACTGACAGCACAAAAACTCTCCAGTGAGCTCTGGCTACCCTACTCACCGCCGGGAACACAACACGAAGTTATTATAACCGCGGTATTCTGTAGGGCGGAGGTACTTCCCTGACTGCTCAATTGGGTGGAAATACCGCCGTGTCCTACCTCCTCAATTTATATCAATTAGATTTGAAGTAGATCGTGTCTTGAATTCAATATAAATAAATTGAATGAGTGATGTACAGAGAGAAAACTATCACAAAAATATTTACCGTTTCGTATCCGTCACATCAGAAAGCCAGAGTTTTACGTTCTTCCAAAATCAGGTGTTTCAACAGAAAATCATAAAACGGAGTACACTTTTTCTAGATATATCTTTCAATGTGACGAAAAGAAGCACTTACAAGGGTTATCTATGTGCCGCGACACAATACGACCCAGATAAAGGGCTCCACCTTGGGTTTAGGGTAGCAACGCATCAAAAATACCAGACGATGATAACATATCATCGAGACGACCAGACAACCAAACTAACACTCGTAAACTTGCCATACATGAAAATGCAGCAGGCTATATACGAAACAGACGGGCAACTATTATGTTGCCTGGTTTGTCTAGGAGAAACAGAAACTCAACGATGACAATGATTTATGTTACAGTAAATAAGAAGGACATGATGTCAATTTACCTAATTGTCATGCATTAACTACAGGATACATGCAATGCATGAAATTTAATATGATAAATCTAAAAAAAAATCTTCTTATGTTTAAAATTCATTAAAAATTGATAACAGCTGCCGATATTTATTAATTCTCATACATCTCTTATTGTTTCTCAAATATTCATAATTAATTTACATCATATGTACTATTTAGAGAGATATATGATCAGAGAGAGAGTCAAGAATAGTGCCCGGAATACGGCAAAAACTCACCCCCTATTACGTGGAACCGAATACAATTATAGGTGAAATGTGACTGTTAATTCACGTCTGCCTAACCCTTCGGGAATAAAGACGTGATTATATGTATGTATGTTTGTACTACTACTCACTCTGTACTCGCTATAAACAGTAACTAAATGCCACTACGCGTGACGTTAACACAACAAACTGTTGCCCTCCAATCGCCCGTGTATTCTATTTTTTACAACCTTTATCATTACACATTCTGACTCCCACCCATCAAATGGGCGAGACCCCCATAAATAAGCTACGGGGCCTCCAGATTGCCGGGTTATAAATGAAAGGGTGCAGGAAATTAGGGTTTTTTTACTACGGAACCTTAAGTCGAAAGCGTGTCGCTGTCGCAGTAAACAATTTTTCATACCGTGAAAAAGGCTGTATGGCTATATTGAGTAAATAGGCTTTATTTGGGATGATGGAATATTTTTTATGGTGGCCCATGGTAACTGATTACGCCGGCATAAGGCGGGTTGGGTTTATATTTTTTTCGTAATAAGGTTGGCAATCAGGGGTAAATCCTGGCACGGTGGTGGATCTTTCAATAGTTTGGAGGGATGTGATAAAGGCGTCGTCAAAAAGGTGGGTACGGATAAAGAAAATGGCGGACTGTTGTCTTATACCCACACCTTTTTTCTTACGCATTAGGGAATGCACAGGAATAGTTGTGTTGCACGGATGATTATGTATTAAAACTTAGACTATATATAAACTGAAAACCATTTTATTCCCGGGGAATTGGAAGTCAAGGACTATTCAACCTCGTCCCGTAGGAGTCATACAAGTGGACGATGGAACATGATCCATCTGAAACTTGTAAGCATATAGCTCATGACAAAAGGTCCGTTTGTTGATCATAGACTCCTCATTATCAATGAAATGCGGGTGTTAATACAACCTACCTACTCATTTCGGGATTTACAATAAATATAATAAATAAATAAATATTCTATAACGTTATCTAGACCCATGGTAAACATAGTTTAACTTACTTCTATTATGGAATCTAGAATACGGATAAACATACTTAAATACTTTTTTTTGTAAATACATACATATTATACATAGAAACACCCAGACCAATGCAAATACCCATATTCACCTGAATAACAAAAACTACATCGAAAGCATAATCAAAACAGCCTCACGAAAACTCGGAGTCCTGAACAGAGTGAGACGATTTTTCACGCCGGAGCAGCGGTGTCTTCTATACAAGACACAAATTCGCTCCTGTGTGGAGTACTGCTCGCATCTCTGGGATGGTTCAGCAAAGTACTTACTAGATGCTCTCGACAGGTTGCAGCGACGTGCGGTCCGCATCATTGGGAATCCCGAGATCACGAACACCCTAGAACCTTTACAGCTGCGTAGAGATGTTGCGTCCATGGCTGTATTTTACCGTCTGTACCATGGGGAGTGTTCTGATGAGCTCTTCCAATTAGTCCCACCCTCTCCTTTCCTACACAGGACAACGCGTGCAGGTCTTAGATGTCATCCGCACACGGTGCAAAACATCCGATCAAGAACCAAGCGGTTCGGAGACTCTTTCCTCTGTCGCACCATTAAGGCCTGGAATTCATTACCAGCTCACGTGTTTCCTTCTTCCTACAGTCCCGGGTCCTTTAAGCGAGGCGTGAAAAAGCATATGATAAGGCCGTCAAGCTGAGTGTCACCATTGTCACACGGTAAGTGTAAGTAATGGTGACCCTCTTTTCTGGGACTTTGCCTTCAGCTTACCATCAGGCAAGGCGAAGTCCAATTGACGTGTCCTATATAAAAAAAAAAAAAAAAAAACAAATATTTGCACTGAGTGGGGATCGAACCCGCGCCTCCTGCCTAGCAGTCGTGTTCACTACCGCCACGCCACACAGAGATAGTGTTTAAAATTAAATTAAGAAAACACCTAATCGGCTCACTGCCGTAATTTTTATAACGTAAATTATCTAAACCATAATTAATATTGTACCATACTTTAATGTTTTCCTAATCCCACAGTCAAACCATCTGTTCGGTTTTGTAGGACTATGTATTAGTTCATAAGATGTACATGTACCTACTTATAAATAAATAAATAAATTAATTAATAGTAGGTACACAATGTAGACAAAGATCTTAGGAAACCCAGTCAACCTTATCTGAACTCTGGTACACACAAGTCTTTTTGGTTTGGGTGGCCAGACAGCAGTCGATTAGATAAAAGCCGTATAAGTCAAACCAAAAGGAGCAGAAAGAATAAGCAGAGGCATTCAACTCGGAGCTCTGCATCCTGAGATGGTAAAACGATAGGTGCTTAACACATAGGATAAAAAATATACAAACATTAATAGTCTGACATACAATACTACAGCCTTCATTACCAAGACATGTTAAATTTAATAAAACCGAGATGTGTATATTACGTATGTGTATAAATGAACCCTACACGTGTACGAATGAGCCAAGTCCCACGAGTGCGAAGTTCGTCTCGAAGTTGAGCTATGCATTAATTAATTCACTACTAATACCTGCGGGGGAAGGTAAATATTGCAGTTTTACACTTTAATATAGTAATTTATTTACTTATTCTAATTAGTACAAAATGTATTTCATATTTGACATGGAATATAAAATAGAAACAATATCTCAATTCTAAGTAATCTATACAGAAATAATATTAAATAATTTATAAATATTAAATACAATAAAAATAAAATAACTATTATACAACTTATAGCTAAGAACAATTAAAATGCGTCGTAGAATTCCTCCGCATCGCATGCCTCTTGTGGCAGCGTTCCCAGAAGACTGGCAGCATTGCCACGTTGTATGGCAATGCTTATTCTCTGACCTAAAAAGAGGCCAGCCTTCTGGTCACGAGAAGCGTCAACCATACGCTTCGCAATCTCACGGAAGAGGTTGCGAGCGCTCGGACCCCATGACCCCAAAGTCTCGACTCCAAACGGCACAAATTCATAATCTCCGATGAGATTGGAGTATTTGCGCCGCTTGAGAGCCTCTGCAGAAGCAGCAGCAGCTCCAGCACAGCCAGCCGTGCTAGTTATATGGGTAGGAGCCATGGTATCAACGCATGTGGCGTCCCACACCAGAGTCCTACCCATCTTCCATGGCATTAACGACATGCCATCCGGTCTCTTGCCATCGTCACGCGCCAAACCGTTTGGTTCTAGTACAGCTGGTACACCGGCGGTGACAAGAGCACGGCGGATTATGTCATTGAGGCTGGCGTGCCGTGGAATTCGCCCTGCGCTCCTGCAGCACGACAGACCATGGTGTCCGAGTCTGTCAACGGCTTCTCCACAGCGGCATTGATGCGGAGAAACACACGGCGCGCCTAAACGGAGAATAGTAATTTATGTTCGTAAGTTTAGTTTCAGGGTAAGGAAAATGTCATTTTAATTATTTTGTACCTACTAGCTGACCCATCCCGGCTTTAGCAGACTTCTAGAGCAGGTAGGACACGGCGCCGTAAATGGGGAAGTACCTCTCCACCATATTAACTTAGTCTTGAGTTCCCAACGGTGAGCAGGGTAGCCAGAGCTCACTGGAGAGTTTTTATACTGTCATTGGAAAGACCAAGACTAGTCTTGTCCTGCTTTGTCTTCTACACAGACGGCACAGCAGCTCTCTGTGCTTATATCGTCGGCAGCGCGAGTGTGACTCCTAAGGTGTTGCACACGCCCATAGGCCATGGTAACCACTTTCCTTTAGGTGGCCCGTGTTAGTCTGCCATCGCAGTGGTATTAAAAAAATCGCTATTATTATTTAAAGTGTTTTTTTTATATAGAACACGTCAATTAGACTTCGCTTGGCCTGATGGTAAGCTGAAGGCAAAGTCTCAGATAAGAGGGTCACAATTACTTACACATACCGTGTGACAATGGTGGCACTCAGCTTGACGGCCTCATCATATGCTTTTTCACGCCCCGCTTAAAGGACCCGGGACTGTAGGAAGAAGGAAACACGTGAGCTGGTAATGAATTCCAGGTCCTAATGGTGCGACAGAGGAAAGAGTCACCGAACCGCTTGGTTCTTGATCGGATGTTCTGCACCGTGTGCGGATGACATATAAGACCTGCACGTGTTGTCC
Source organism: Eilema griseolum (assembly GCA_963662185.1). Classification (NCBI taxonomy): domain Eukaryota; kingdom Metazoa; phylum Arthropoda; class Insecta; order Lepidoptera; family Erebidae; genus Eilema; species Eilema griseolum. Next base: position 9,466,556 of record OY759239.1, on the reverse strand, counting down.
TGTGTAGGAAAGGGGAGGGTGGGACTAATTGGAAGAGCTCATCAGAACACTCACCATGGTACAGACGGTAAAATACAGCCATGGACGCAACATCTCTACGCATCTGAAAAGGTTCTAGGGTGTTCGTGACCTCGGGATTCGCAATGATGCGGACCGCACGTCGCTGCAACCTGTCGAGAGCACCTAGGAAGTACTTTGCTGAACCATCACAGAGATGCGAGCAGTATTCCACACAGGAGCGAACTTGTGTCTTGTATAGAAGACACCGCTGCTCCGGCGTGAAAAATCGTCTCACTCTGTTCAGGACTGCGAGTTTTCGTGAGGCTGTTTTGATGATACTTTCGATGTAATTTTTGTTATTCAGGTTGCAGCGAGCATTCATACCTAGGATATTGAGATTGTCCTGCAGTGGCAGTGGCGTGCTCTTAAAAGTGTATGTTTGTATGAAACGGAATCTTTGGTTAATCACAAATAATAGTATCGAGCAACTATCGAATCTGTGATCTCTGACCTAGCAATAGAATGCTCAAACGAGTCGTCACACAGGTCGTTAAAAGTAGTATAGGAGATTATCTAAAGTAGATGTCTCTCAAATTAATTCATTAGCCCACCGCAGTCCACTGCTGGACACAGGCCTCTCTCAATGTGCGCCATTTTTTCCGATCCTCTGCCCTTCGCATCCAGTCTGTCCCAGTCACCTTTGTCAGGTCGTCCGTCCATCTGGCTAGGGGGCGTCCTACCTTTCGTTTAACTTCTCGCGGTCTCCACTATAGGACTCGTTTGCTCCAACGGCCATCGGTCCTTCGACAAACGTGGCCAGCCCACTGCCACTTCAAATCAAATCAAATCAAATCAAAATCATTTATTGCTGACCAAAGGTATTACAAAGGTATTAAGTACATTTTAAAAGTCCTCTTCGGCCTACCTTGTTGGCATGCAAGAATATAATATATTTTCTTAGGTATTATTAAATAAAATTATCAAATTATCAAATTGTACAAATTTTAAAAATTAAAAAATTATCAAATGTATGTATTGAATAAAATTATCAAATGCTAATAAAAATTATAAAACAACCAATTCAATACAAATATAAATATGTCAGTTATATATCAGTGTCAACCGTAGAGGTATTCTCCCTCTACGGTGTCAACAAAGATCTCAAAGAAGTCAGAAGATACATGTCAACAATAAAAAAATAAAAAATACGTCAAGGAAAATCATAATTATAGGTACTGGCCATTAACACAATAACTATGTAATTCAAAATAACAATAATTAATTTATCAAAATAAATGTCAAGTATATTATGAATTCAAAATAGGTAACAAATAAAAATATCCAGATATACATCATATTAATTTCCTGCGAGAAAGTCACTGACTGTGTAGTAGCATTTCTCTGACAGAAACTCATGTAGTCGGTTTTTAAATAGATTAATATTTAATGTCTTAATTTCTGGAGGTATTCTGTTATAGATTACTGGCGCCATACAGTAGACACTTTTATGCAATAGAGCCGTATTTGCTCTATGTATGCGTAGCCTATTACGTGTATTTGCTCTTCGGTTTCGAGTGACTGTATCTGCCAAAGTCTCAAAGAGTTCAGTATTCGACTTTACAAAAGTAGCCGTTTCAAAAATATACAATGACGGTAATGTCAATATGCTATGTTTAGAAAAATATGGTTTACAGCTATCCCTCCTATTCAAGCCAAACATTGCACGGATACATCGTTTCTGGGCTCTGAAGACGGTATCCTTATGTGTCGAATTACCCCAAAACATTATACCGTACCTAAGATGTGACGCAGTCATTCCATGGTAAGCTGTAAGTAGAGCATCAGTATTTAATATTCGGGCAAGTTTATACAAGGCATAAGCCGAGCTGCTTACTTTTTTACATAATGCTTCCGTGTGTGATTGCCAATTCATCTTATTATCTATAGTAAGTCCTAGGAATTTTGTTGAGTCAACTTCTTCAATTTCTATATTTTCATAGTTTATATTCAGATTTGATATAGTGGGCAGTCTTTGTGTGAATTGCATTAATTTCGTTTTAGATAAATTAATCTTTAAGTTATTATTATCAAGCCAATTTATAATATTCAATAGTACAGTATTAATTTCATTTTCATAATCCTCTCTATTTTGACACTCTATAGCAATTGTACTATCATCTGCAAATAATGTAACCGGATGATTAGTCACTTTAGGCAAATCATTTATGTATAAAATGAACAATAAAGGACCCAAGACGCTACCCTGACCCACGCCATATTTAACTGAGCGTATATGTGAAACAAGTGTTTCTTCACGTTTATTTAAGTTATCAACACGTTTAAGCTCTACATATTGCTTTCGATCAGTCAAATATGACTCTATCAGACTTAGGACATTTCCCCGTATACCATAATGGTCAAGCTTTGCTAGTAGGATTTCATGATCCACATAATCGAAAGCCTGAGTCATATCGCAGAAAATTGCACACACCGGTACCCTACGATCCATTCTTGTCATGATTATATTTAAAAAGTCATATATCGCTCTATTTATGCTCTTATTCTGCCTAAACCCTTTTTGCTCTATGGCTAAGATTTCATTTTTCTCTACATATTTATTAATTTGGTTATAAATATATTTTTCGAAGACTTTGGAAAAAACAGGTGTAAGTGTGATAGGTCTGTAGAATTCCATAAGTTCTCTATTTTCTTTTTTGAAAAGCGGTTTTACCACTGAAGTCTTTAGTCCACTTGGATAGATACCTGTTAAAATGCTCAAATTTATTATATGACTTAAATGTTTCGATATACATTGACTTGTAGACTTAATTACTTTAGTCAATATACCATCAAACCCCACACTGTTTGTGTTTTTTAATGCAGATATGATAGTCTCAACATCCGATGGAATACACGGCGATAAGAACATAGATTTTTTTCTTCTATCGATGTGTGTTGTGACGTTTGTACCACGATTGGCTATAGGTACAATTTTATCAACAAAATAATCACTGAAAGCATTGACTATCTCCTGTGGATTAGTAATTACGGTGTTTTCACTTATTTTTAATTTAGAGATTGCATTTGGAGGATAGTTCCCTTTGGCCTGATTTATAATTTGCCAGGTGGTTTTCGACACATTTGTCGAGGTTTTAATACTATGTATGTTCCGAGAACGCTGTGTCAACCTTATTATATTTTTATATCTACGTGCATATTCTTTATATTTGACTTTATTCGCTTCATTCGGGTTTAACCTATAATTCCATAACAGTTTTCTTTTAGTCTTGCTGCAGAGTTTTATACCTCGAGATATCCATTTAACCCTATTTACAGATTTCATAGTGATAATTTTATATGGGAAACACAAGTTATAAAATAGATTAAATGTATCCATAAACCTGTCGTAGGCTACATTTGGGTCCTCGGTTGAGTATATGTCAGAGAACGATAGACTACCAAGACACGACTTGAACTTATTGATGTTTTCTAGATTATATCTACGCCTATTTATGCGCCAAAACTTAATTTCACCTTGAATCATGATTGGACACTCTATTAGTTGCGCAGTGTGGTCGGACAACCCGTATTCCAAGATTTGAGTATTACATTGTTTCCTGAAGTTATGCATAAAATTATCTAGACATGTTTTAGTTTTAAGTCTCGTAGGTTTACGTAAAGCTAGTTGCAAGCCATACTGTGATAGTAAACATTCAAATTCCCTAGTAATACTATTGTTGGCTAAAACATTAATATTATAATCACCTGCTATTATAACATTTTTATTGTGCTTACCACAAACCATTTTTAGTAGCACGTCCATCTTTTCAAAAAATATATTCAAGTTACCCGCAACGGGCACTCTATACAAACATATTATAATAATCTTACAATCGGTCAGCTCTACAGCACAACATTCAAAAGCACCAGCAACAGCTAGTTTATGTACTTCCCGTATTTCCTGCCATTGGTGTCCCTTTTTAATTAATATACACGCACCGCCTCTTCTTTTATCTTCTCTGCTGTATGCTGTGGCTAGATGGTAGTTTGGTAATGCTAGACTATCTTCACAACCAGATAGCATGAAGTGCTCTGTTATACAAACAACGTCCACGTTAACATTTTCGTCGCGCAGCTCCTCCAATTTGACGGCGAGTCTGTCAGTCTTGTTTAGCAGACCCGCAATATTTTGGTGAAGTATATGTAAGCGCTTATCGTCGAAAAAACGTAGTTTTATTTATGTTGTCAGCAATCGTCAAATTTCGATGTATTTCTATGCTTTCGGGCGTAAAATGTTCTATTTCCCATAGTATGCTGTCGAAAATATTCTTCATTACATTATTATTCAGTCTTCCATCATATTTAGAGAACATTGTATAGTCATTTGATAAAAATAAATTCGAGTCTACCAGCGTTGCATAGTTGTGTGTGTTAAGGTCAAGATAGAGTAAATTTGCAAAAGTCTCCACTCGCCAGTTATATACTGCAGCATAATAGCTATATTTGTACGTAGGAAGGCATAATATTATGTTTGTATGCCGTATTTTCTGTAGACAGTTTCTTAATTCTAATATGAGCTCAAAGTAATTGGCGGTCTTATTAAATTCTTCTTCCCCTATTAAAATTACACAATAGTCATTCTTTGTGAAAGCAACTAGTTTCTGGCATAGATTTTTAAGAATATTGCTGATGCCACAATTGGGTAGAAGATAATGGCACAACTGAGAGTCCTTGAACGTATTCTTCGCTATTTGTAAAACGCTGTTCGTCTTGTTGGTACTTATAACACATACCTTTTTCTTATTACTTTTTGACTGTCCATTTTCACCCTTATACAATGTTCTATTTTCTATGTGTAGTCGGCCATGATCGCTCACCGACGGCTCAGGGGTTTTTACTTTACTTTCGCTGATATTTGAATTGTTCGGTAGGCGTTTTTCCTGTGGGTCTATTATTGATTTATTGGACGGTGAGTTGAAGTTTAAAAGTGTACGGGAATAATTGTCAAAGCTGTCTGTTAAGCGGCGTCTATTGTTTTTTGACTTAGATTTTCTAATTGATGTTAGTGGACTTGTACATATTTGCTTTAATATTTCAATTTCCTGGGCTAACTTGGTTATCTGACTTTTAAGCTCATTATTTTCAAGAATAGTATTATCAAGCTCATTCTGAGTAATTTCCAAACTAGATTTTAATACTTCGACTTCAACTTTCAAGTCTTCAGCGAGAGAACAGTGCTTATGCGATGGCAGGTTTAAGCTCTTATTCAATGTATCATCAGATGTTGAAGAATTATTCATCAAGCTGTTTTCGTATAGACTTTCATGTGAGATGGTTCTTGACATACATTGCCTTCTAATTGTAATGTTTGTGGAGTCCATAGCTATTTATCTATTTTCAACACGTAACGCCCTCTAGTGATCAATCTATAGATCCGTATGCAGTTTATTCATGAAATGACGTCGTTGCAAATTACCTTATTATAATCCACTCGTAGATAGATGTCGCTGTATCCTTAATTTGTTTCCAAGAATTTTTGAAACACAAAAAGTGCTCAGTAACTAGGATTCGAACTGCCGCCCACCAAAACACAAGTCCACAACCCAATGCAATACGCCACAGAGGTGTTACAACTTCATGCAAAATTTGCAATCATATGAGTCAACAGAAGTGTTAGAATCAAAATTCTTTGATTCTGTGACTCATTGAATTGGAATTTTTTTCCGCATTCCAAGCATTCAGTATGAACTGGATCACTTATTTAGTCACAAAATATATAATATTTTTGCACTTGGTTCACTTATATGTCTGCCTTGAATTCCTTGTTTGCTTTTATATCACCGTATATAATGTTTTGACACTGATTTTTGATATAATAAGAGGTTTTAAAGTTCAATCTTAAAATCGTTCGCTTCTTGCACTGCGTATATTAATATCTTCGCGAACACTCACAGTTGATCTACTGTTTATTATTAATAGTTCTATAACATTTTTGGTTTAAACTTATACTCTAAATTATTTTTAAAATTAAATAAATACGGAGCTACTTCAAACTGTGTCTTCACTAGATAGCGCCATCTAGCTAGCTTATTCAGCTCGCTTATTCTGTGACCAATGTCGGTAACTTTATTTCTCTGTCGGATAGCATAGCTCGCTCCATACCCCGCTGCGCGACTTTTAAGCTATGGACCATCCCCACTGTAAGTGTCCACATTACGGCATCGTAAGTCATTATAGGTAGGTCTCTCAAATACCTGCAGCCAATTTACTAAATATCTCAAGAGACCATAAGTCATAGGGAATTGCTACAAGGTCTTCAACGACATAACAAGTTAACTTTTTTGGGTTTTTATGCCCTCGAAACAACATAGCATTAATACACTCATTGACAAGTATAACAAAGTAAAAGTAGGTACCTAACATACATAACAAGAGCTAAGTAAGCAGTCCACAGGTTACTTCATGTCCCAAGGTACCTTTTAAAAACGTAGACGAAACACCATGTTGAAGAACTTCAGCAGTAGACGAAAAGATCTCATTTCGTGGGTTATCCGTTCAAAAATCAACTTTATACTTTTGTCGTTAAAGTTAATTTCTTCATAAGGCTGTTGATTTTTGTCAAGTGCCAGTGAATTTTCCAGTTCAAATCCCGGTAGTGAAATATCCTCTAATCATGAACTGTGACCCTCTTAATCAACGGACCTTGGGTACAAGTTTAAATTGCATCGTTCGGACTAATTTCAACACGTCACGAAATGGACAACGCATGTTAATAGCTTGTTTTATGTATATCAACGCGCTTTGTCCCTGTAATGGGAAGCAGGAGTGTCTTGATTATGTTAATTGTTATTTAGTATTGTTTGTTGTTTCTTAAGTAGGGGGGCGTGATGGGGCAAGCGACGGGAACGTAAAAGGGAAGTTCAACATTTTTTGATGTAGATTAAAAAAAAGAGTGGAGTCAACAGCTTTTTGTGCTGTCAGTGGCAAGACTAAAGGCTTGTCCTGATTGTTTCTTTTACACTGACGATACAGAAACTCTGTTCTTACAGGGTCGGTAGCACGGGTGTATCTCCCCTGGTGTTGCACACGTTCATAGGTCACGGTATCCATTTTTCATTAGGTGTGTGCTAGTTTGCCACCTAAGTTGTATAATTAAAAAAAAAACAGCACTATTGGGTTCACTATTTTGGTCTATTGGATTCATTGTCTACTCACCACAGATCAACCAACCAGACTGACACAGGTGTTACTTTAATAACTCATTTAATCTTGATTTAAGTTCTGTATGTATAGTGTATCAATTTGTGTATCTGTATTAATAGCAAGAATGAGTCGACATCGATTTTGGTAGAAAACTCAAGCGATAACACTTCTGTCTCTTTATAATTAGTATTATCAGTATACTATACACCTAAGTTGTATAAAATACATCTCTGCCTAAAGGAAACAACAGCGGCAGCACTTTCTTTATCAACTGTACATAACAAGATGGTTTTCTAGCCACACAACATATAGATTCGTAACAAAACCCCATCGACAAGTCTTATCACCGACGCTCAACGCAACCCCTTATACGAATAACGCCACATTAACCCATGCCTCGAGAAACATGTTCAAATTATGCCTTATCTAGAGGACGCAGCGCGTTTTCTTTCAAAAACTAGCTATGCCCGCGGCATCGTGTATGTGTAATAGCAAATGGGTTTCATTTTGTGTGCGGTTCCCTAATTATTTATCATAAATAAAAATAGTTTAAGTAAAGCCTCGTAATATGTATTAGTTTATCAAAATCTGCTTAATCATTTCTGAGATTAAACAATCAAACGGTTCTGTTCGTTTAATGGTCTGAGAGAGACCAGAAAAGTAAAAATTTCTTTTTAAATATTAAAATTGGTCCACAGTACCTCCATCTACGCCAAGAAACCATGTAACCTACTTTAAAAAGAAGTTGTGCGGTAACAATACAAAAAATAGACTTTTACAACTTTATTTATAAAGATGGCAGCATCGATAGAGATGCCCGCGTCAATACCGCTCGGCTCAAACCCAATTTCTCTCACTACATATTACATTACCTGTCAAAACAGGTACAAACAACACGTGCTTGGTGTAACGTGTCGGGAATTGATGGCGGAATACTTTGCCTCAGCTTTAAAGACGAGATATAAAATATATTTCAAATATTAGACATACCTATGAACCAGACTTGCTTAAATTCAGGTCCCGAAAAATGTACCCGTTTATCAAATTTCGGTAATGTATGCTTAATATTACTAAAACTAATTTCAACTGGTTACATCGCTAAAATGGCTAAAACGACACCAAGCTTATTTACCCTCCTATTTCCGACGCTATTGAAATAAAAAGCATAGTGAAGATCACTGGAATGGACCACCAGCTTAGGATCCCGTCATTATTAATTAAACCCAAGCTAAAGCAAAATACCTGCCGTGTGGTTCCCGGTAGAGTAGAATTTGGACCACCCCAATGATATTGTTATGAAACATTGGACCACCCCATCTCCTCCCTTGCGGTGTCGTACAAGTCGGCTAAGGGATAGGGCTGTTTAACATCAGACAGATATATACAGCTCAGACTCAGGCACAGATACAAGACTTGAGTCAACAATAGTGCCCGGAAGACGGCAATACGCTCACCCCCTATTACGTGGGACCGAATTCAATGATTGGTGCGTCCGGGTATAAAGGCGTGATTATATGTATGTATGTAAAGCAAAATACAACACGACTCCACGAGACAGCTCATTCTGCGTAAATAGTAACAAACAATTAAATATAGTTCAGGTACTTTGAGATAACTTATGGTAGCCACACACGTTCCTGTATACTTGCGCAAATTTCTAGTAATGTGCACTTGTGCAGGACTAGACTTGCGCAAGTATATTGTAACGTGAGTGGCTACCATTGCACTTCAAACTATGAGACTACCGCCATCTTTAATCTCCCCGTGACCAAAGCTGCTGATACAACCTTCATTCAATCATAACCACAGAGTATATAAAAAATATTCACGCAAATACTTTTTCACCATTTTTCAGAAGAAGCGATCGAGAGTTATAAACTTATGATGGATACTTTTTCTTCGGAAACATAAATGTTTTTCTGAGATTGGAAACATGATGATATGTTATTGGGATGATATATTTACATGATATATTTATTGAGATTGAAAATATAGATGCCATGTTGTGAAGTTTACGTCGAAGCATTTGTGAGAAAATAGCCGATTTTATAAAGGAATTCGCACTCATTAGAAAATTATTAGAGGAATGAAACTTGTATATACAATATCACACATGATTCTTAACAGTACGACTAAAATAAAACCGTCTTTTAGAGACTTCAACCTTTTCCTATAATTCAGCAAAGTTCATCCATACCTTCTTTACCATGCCGTCGTTTTAGCCGCATGGTTCCCGGCAGAGTAGAATTTGAGCCAACCCATCTCTTCCCATGCGGCGTCGTACAAGGCGACTAAGGGATAGGGCTGTTTAACATCAGACAGATATATACAGCCCAGACTCAGTCTCAGATGCGGGGCTCGAGTCAACTATAGTGTCCGATATACGGCAATAGGCTCACCACCTATAACGTGGGAACGAATACAGTTATTGGTGAAATGTGGGTGTTAATTCACCTTTGCCTAACCCTCCGGGGATAAAGGCGTGATTTTATGTATGTATGTCATCCATACCATATCGCAACTTTTACCTATTACCACCATCTTTCCACTTTTCAAGCATAATGTGCCTTTCGCTTCTAATACTACCTTTAACATGATCTTGTTTTCAAGCGTTTTCGATCTTATTGACATACCCATACCATATATAAATAATAATAAGTGTTACGTACACGTGCCTATAGGTCGATGCCGGGTTGCCCATATATGCTTTCGTGGAAACTGAATAATTATTGGCACAACTGAGCCAGATCAATCAAGCCCCTAGGTCACAATACTGCTAGTTGCATGTGTTCTAACTACATAGAAACACAAACAACTGGACGAAACATTAAATAAATGGACAACACAAAATGAAAGAAACGCATCAGAACATATTAAAACCGATTCAATTCGAACCCTTTGAATAAAATTGGTCTAAATATACTCGTACTGAGAAATTACTGAAAAAAGAACAGCGATAAACCTAGGGACTACATCAATATTATTCAATTTCCACTGCGGAACACTTGAAATACGCCTTGCAAGTATTTCTATCCATCATTCTCATGAACTCCGCGAAACAGGGACCGTGGGACCATCCATTACGGAACGTCTGCTGTGCACTCGAGAACCAATCTGAAATTCAATTTCCGATATGATACGATCCGCTAAGAGATTGCTGAAATACGATAGCACTGCTCACCGATACACGCTGGACATAAACGATATCTACTCGAGCTGATAAAAGAAGGCAGAATCCGTATCTTAAAAACAGTGGCAGAGGATAATAGACCTTAAAATTATATATTTGATGTATTTTTGTGTAATGTGCGAGTATGTTTAATTTTTGTTTAGTTTAACATCAATTGCACCCAAACACGTGCTTAAAAGACAAGTTAAACGAAACTAACGCTTCGTTTAACCTGTCTTTTACGGCAGCTAATGTCGGACGCTGACGGTCTAACCCAAAAACAATTTGATGCTTTCATAGAAGTTCTTTCTTTTTTAAATCTAGTAACGTCAAGTCAGTTTTTGCTATATTAGAACGAACTAATGGTTTTCTAGGAGGTAGGACACGGCGGTATTTCTGCGCAATTGAGCAGTCCGACTGGCGAAGTACCTCCGCCCTACAGAATACCGCGGCCATAATAATTTCGTGTTGTGTTCCCAGCGGTGAGTAGGGTAGCCAGAGCTCACTGGAGAATTTTGTACTGTCAGTCGGAAGACTAAAGGCTTGTCCTGCATTGTCTTCTACACTGACGGGACAGACACTCGGTGTTTACAGGGTTGGTTGGTTTACAGGGTCCATAGGCCACGGTAACCACTTTCCATCCGGTGGGTTGTGTGCTTGTCTGCCACCTTATTGGTATAAATAAAAATAAGAATAATGGCATATCTCTAGAGTTTAAACCTCTGTGAAAAAATAGGCCTTGTTGAAAATTAAACCAATCGGCTTAGTGAAAAATTTCAACAATGTTTAATGATATAAAAGACCAGAGTCCATATCTGAATCACTTTCAGTGCGCAAGCGTCGCCTGTAATTCAGCACATTAGACAATTTCCCCACGTACATCGACGAAACTTTCTGCTTTCTTCGCCTCTTAGAAGACTCTGGAGCTGGAAGTTTATGTCTCCTTTCCCTGATCCTCAATACATACTGCTTTCGAACCCCTGTCTTCTGCTTTTTCTTAGGCATATACTTGCTGTGCCGTGCCCGTGACTGTGGCCTCGAATGTAACCTAGATCCTAAATATTGGCCCATGGGTAAAAAGCTATTGTGCTTCACTGAACAATTTGGAACTTGTTTGAAGTCTGGTGCATATGACGGTGGTACTTTGCCATTTAAAACTGCTTTCATTGTTTGCCTAAAAGTAAAAATATATATATATATATTCTTCAGGTGGCTAGTTCAACTCTAAAGAGTTCTGTCTTAATATCTTTATGTGGGAGGGGTCGCGGTCAACCTCCGGTTAACGAAAACCCTATGTCTGATAGATGGTTAAAACCTGATATCAGACAGATGACTAAATCCTGATGTCTGGCAAATAGTTTAAGTCTACTGTGTTGCCAATGGTTTTAATTACTTCATTTGTAACCACTTCATTGTTGATCCTGGTGGTTTATTCCCCATGGTGATCCAAGCGAAAAGTGAAACAATAAACGATAGTGCAGCTGCACAAAGGATCCCGACAATCCACAGTCTATTACATGCCGTTGCAACACTCAAGGGATCATATGTTGCTATAAAATTGATCGATCGAGCTACGGTTGCTTAAACAGTAAGTTTGTACGTTGTACTTGGAAAACATTTTTGTAATGCCATTTATTAAAATTACCGCCCACAAAATATAATAATTTTAAAATATTACCTTATAGCGTCTGCGGAATTTATATCAATAACTTGCAAATCATTCATATTATCGCCTTTATTCTCAGGACTTGTGACAATAACTCTATTTCTTGAAGTAGTAGGTTCCTCGTCATCTTTTAGCTCACTTGCAATGTCGTTCTGCTCTTTAGAATCAAACTTAATGAGTTCACTATCATTTTGTTGCAGTTCGAACGAGTCATCTTTGTTATTAATGTTTTTAGAATTTTCCATTAATTTGTGGACACAATAAACTATGAAAAGGAAACAAAAAATTACACAGAAAATTGACTTTTTTATTTAACTTCAACTACTGCTTTCAAAATGACAGCTCCATTGTTTAGATATCGATGATTCTATCAAGTGTTACCCGATAAATTGTTATTATAAGCCTAACCAAGCACGGTAATAATATTTATTTGTATCGGATTCCATTCTCAAAACCTCGTTGCCAAAGCACGAAATTTTATGTTCTTATATATACCTCATTAAACATAAAACTCAAAACCAATAAACACCAACCAACCAACTATTCTATACGCATCTTTATACAAAATAATTACAATTTTCAAGAATTTCATAATAAACGAGACGAGATCTATTTTTTTCCGTCTAGACGAGTAGACAAAGAAAAATGTCGCATTCAGAATTTAATTAATTAAAATATCATAGTGTACGTAGTTATGTATAACCAAATACATAATTCAAGCGACGTCAAAGCAAAACTTGGAAGGAAAGCCTTGCGATGGAATATCGTTGCTTCTGTTACTCTGAGCAGTTCAGTGCGGCAGGTTACGACTCGCAAGGGAACGATGCTTAATAAGCTTTATAATTTAACACAAATTCACCCTGCCTCGGAACAACACGAAGACTTACTAGTAGCAGAAGTTCTTTGGTATGAAATTGGCTACAGTTATACCCAGCGGAAACCATAAGACAAGGTCTACCGCATTTCAAGGTTTTAACAATTGTTATCCACACCTCAGGACAGGGTTTAATCAATAAGAATCCTGTTATCATATATAATATAACAAATTAATGCAATTATTACTTTTGTTCTCCCAGCATATCCAGTACATACTACTTACTTATATATATATATTATATTACCTATATTCAATCCAATTATTATTATTATTATTGCATTATTATGTTTAATCTTTTTAATATTATATGCAATTATATATCAATAATAATATTTAACACGAAAAATAAAGTCTGTGGCCGTGTTTTTTCTTGTGGTAAAAATAAACCATAGATAATATATCAAAGAGTATAAATTTTGAGTATATCATCTCCGGTTCTTCTCAACCAATTACCATTAAATAAACATATGATTTCAGGGTGAAAGAATTCAAAATTCCAACCACTTCGTTATTTTCTCCCGTGTAGGATCTATCTATCGCATGTCTGTCATTGGCGGAATTATGTCGTCACCGACATCACTCGCCATATAGAAAAATTGAATTGAATTGAACATATGACTTTCAGTATGACCAAAACCCAAAACAAAGTTCGGTGGCTTAGTGGTGAAAGCGTTCCCCCTGTAAGGGGAAGATCGAGGGTTCGAATCCCACCTGAACCGTCTCAATTTTTTCTACTTTTTCAATATCTCCAATGTACAGACAAGACTACTTTACAACCATAATAGTAGATATAGACCCGGAATGCACTACCAGCTTAATTCCTCACTCGCTGACACACTGGCGTAACCAGTAAAACCTGTTATATTGGTACTGGATACCGGTACAGGTATGCCGCGTGGTTTCCGGCAGAATAGAATTTGGACCACCCCATCTCTTCCCATGCGGTGTCGTACAAGGCGACTAAGGGATAGGGCTGTTAAACATCAGACAGATATATACAGCCCAGACTCAGCCTCAGATTCATGGCTCGAGGCAACGATGACGAGTGCCCGGAAAACGGCGATAGGCTCACCTCCTATTACGTGGGACCGAATACAATGATGGTGAAATGTGGGTGTTAATTCACCTCTGCCTAGCCCTCCGGGGATAAAGGCGTGATTATATGCATGTATGTATACCGGTATCGATATTATAATTGATATTACCGATATTCTTGTGCAATTGAAACAGATATTACCGAGTCAACTAAAATAGTAGCTCATTGCAGTGTTTTCTTTTACTATCAACGAAGTTTCGCATCTGTGTCGCCTGAGAACGTAAATGGGATAGCCAGTTTATCCCGTCCCGGGTTTTATTCCCAGTTAATACTTTAGATATAAAAACTAAGGATATTGTCTCGTTCTTCGTCTAATAATTTAACTAATCGGTACTTACTTTCATTGAATAGTTGACTGATTTTAGTACATTTGTCAATTTCTACAAGGTATTTATTTATTTCAGTAATCAATAATCAATTTAGTGCTACTAGAAGCCTACTTAAATTAGGAAAAAAAAATTGTTATTTTAATAAACAAATCAAGAAATAATTTATAAATATTAAATACAATAAAAATAAAATAACTATTATACAACTTATAGCTAAGAACAATTAAAATGCGTCGTAGAATTCCTCCGCATCGCATGCCTCTTGTGGTAGCGTTCCCAGAAGACTGGCAGCATTGCCACGTTGTATGGCAATGCTTATTCTCTGACCTAAAAAGAGGCCAGCCTTCTGGTCACGAGAAGCAACGAACGAATTTCTTACATCTACATTAAATCTATAATCTAATATAAACTAGCTGTTGCCCGCAGCTTAACCCGCGTGGAAGCCATGGGAACTTATTCCGATAATAAAAATGCAATAGAAGAAATATGTACAGAAGTACAAAAGTAGAAGTAGAGGGTGTCTGTTATCTCTGTCTACCCTGGAGGTAGACTGGCGTGAATATATGTATGTATGTGTACCTACGTGAGCATATATGACATGTTATTTTAATAGAAATGTACGGAATTTCAAAAGAAATCTTCTCCTTATTAAAAAATATTTTACAAATCTACGAAAACAAACTTGAAACTCATTCGATCACGTAACTTTCGCAGTCGACTATAAAAGTTTTCACACGATAATAGCCCTTAGCACAAGTTGCTGTAGATATATATTTAAATGAGTTGTTTATAAAATCGTACTTACTATCCCTATTGGTCTTGTTTCGTTAGCCTTAATTGCGAAGATTTTTTCACGAAGATGTCCTAGAACTGAAAAACTTGGGTATAAGTATAAAACCCTCCGGCATATAATGACCAATCAAAAATTCCTATTGTAAATAACACTGAGAGAGATTTACTAGCCAAAAATAGCACCCAGAGGTAGGGGCAGCACAATATTTGCAGCATATAAACTGTCATATAAACAGCATATAAATCAACCGTGGAAGCCTAGTGGTATGGGTAATGGACTGCTGAAACGAGGTCTCGGGTTCGATCCCAGGTTTTACCTTGGCACACACCAATGACTTTTCGATGCTTTTCGAAGTTATGTGTGTATTTATCGCAGGTTTATAAGTACCCGGTTAATGGCAATAGACTCGCCACCTATTACATTGGGACTTAAACATAAACTGGCGAAATGTGGGTGCTAGCCCCTCTGGCTACCCCTTCGGGGATATAGGCGTGAGTTTATGTTATGTTATAAACTGTCATCTTGAATTCTAAAGTTCGATTCCCACCCAAACAAATATAAACTCCCTCATATCATCCTACCTTCCCTTCTTGTATAGGTCTTAATATATGAAAAAGCAATACATACAGACGCATATTTCTGTGGCTTCCCGGCGGGGTAGGCAGTGTGAATTTGTAATATGTGCCCCAATTTACAATACGAATGTCGATCTTATTCACAAAGGACCAATCTTAAAGAAAAGCAATATAGTTCAGGCGGACTAAGTTGCCGCCCGCTCGGGGCCCAGATGTAGAGTAAATTGATTCCAAGACGATAGTAACGGTTAACTGGCCAAAGGATTTATTGGTTTAAAGACTGTACACGATTTAAAAAAGCATTCCAATAGCTTTACGGGGAGAATCACTTCTTAGAATACATGTTAGGTACATCACACAATAGAAAAATATAAATACTCTATAGCTTTATTTTCCCTTGCAATAATTGCGATTGTCTAAATATGCTACATAATCTTCTTCTGTATCTTTCGATTCTTCGAGACTCTTCGAGACTCTTCGAGACTCTTCGAGACTCTTCGAGACTCTTCGAGACTCTTCGAAACTCTTCGAGACTTCGAGACTCTTCGAGACTATTCGAGACTTCGAGACTCTTCTAGACTCTTCGAGACTCTTCAAGACTCTTCGAGACTCTTTGAGACTCTTTAAGGCTCTTTGGTACTTCAAAGTTATATTTTTCACTTTAATTTCAACTTCATAAATTCATGCGTTTCTGAGAAAAAGGTCTTAACAGGCACTAGAGAGTTAAGCAGACAGACAGATAGACGGATAAACAAGTGTTCATATAAAAGTTCTGTTCATTCCGTTTGCAGTTCGAAACCCTAAAAACACCTACAATACGAAATAACTGACAGTCCGACAGCCAACTGCAAGTTACAATATAAATTAGTAAAATTGGTGTCGAGACAAGAGTGGTACTGTACAAGTTAGTGGCCACCAAAACCGCAGTAACTTCAAGATTAATGAAGTTGAAAGATTAAGGGACCGTAACCTTGTCTTATAAGTTGTTAGTCCTTTGACCGAACACTACACTAACCTCCATTCCACGACTGACCCTCCCTTTATGTAGGTAACTCTTGAAAATTACAAAGTTGAAAGGACAGTTGGTATAAATGTACCACCAATTTATTTGTCTCCACTTATAATTCAGTTATGATAAAGCAAAAAAATACTAATGCAAAACCTAAAAGTCTAGACAAAATTGAAAATAAACTAGTTAAGTTTAAGGACTAAACATAGAATAAACCATCAAATTATCTTTTATTTTTTGCCGTTTTCCGGGCATTATTGTTGACTTCGAGCCTTGTATCTGTGCCTGAGTCTGAGCTGTATATATCTCTGATGTTAAACAGCCCTATCCCTTAGTCGCCTTGTACGACACCGCATGGGAAGAGATGGGGTGGCCCAAATTCTTCTCTGCCGGGAACCACGCAGCTTTCTTTTTTGTTTATTATACTTTAATACTATTATTATATATATTTAATATATTACTTTAAGAAAAGGAGGAGGTAGGACACGACGGTATTCCCGTCCGAATTGAGCAATCCGACTGGGGAAGTACCTCCACTCTACAGAATACCACGGCTATAATAACCTCATATTGTGTTCCCGGCGGTGAGTAGGGTAGCCAGAGCTCAATGGAGAGTTTTTGTGCTGTCAGTGGGAAGACCAAAAGCTTGTCCTGATTGTGTTTTGCGCTGAAGGCACATAAAATCTCTGTTCTTACAGGGTCGGCAGCACGGATGTGACTCCACTTGTGTTACACACGTTCATAGGTCACAGTAACCACTTTCCATCAGGTGGGCCCGTGTGCTTGTCTGCTACCAAAGTTGTATAAAAAAATATATATTTATTTAAAATTATTAATTTATTTACAAATTAAACTTTTATTAAAAATGAGAACTGACTTATTCATCACCAGATTTATTTAAATTATGACTAGACACAAATGGACTAACTTCTTTATCTATAGTTTTATTTAAGTATCGATAATATCCAAATAAATGTCTCCTGTATCTCCACAACCAAGACAATAATATTGATAAATACGACACCCACATATGTAAAAGATAATTTAAAAAGCAGACAATGTCCGAGATCTACATATTATCACAGAATAGATAATAAATAGTACTACATTATGTACATCGAAATATATTCAAAATAGAAAATACAGAGCTATACATGTATTAAACAGTGAGAAGGAATGAAAATGTTTACAGAATTTTAGTCAACTCTGTAAATACATTTACAATAAATTGTTAGTCATGAGAAGCGTCCTTAACATTGCCTATTATAAGATCATTGTACAAAGAATCCTTAGGTGGTGTTAGCATTTTAAATAAACTTATACGAAACTGTTCTGTTAAGGAATATCAAGAGACATCTTAGCGGTACCGGCTCACGTTATCTGCACAAGGTACACCTCACTCATTAGCCCTCAGGGAAGTTGCTCGTTTCATCTTGACAAGCGTCTGTCCGTCTCTTGATACGGAATTTGTACGACAGTAACTATTGTCCCATGAGTGTATTTTGCTAACTGTTCAGTTGCCGTTTCGATTTGATGACTAAATGATAATGGCATTTGTTGTCATATTTGACAGTTTCGCAAGCTTAACAAAAAGTTTTATAAAAAGGTTTCTTCCTATTTTTAAGTACAGGATTTTCTGTTATATAAATACGATATCACATTAAACGAAAAAAGATATAAGGCCTGTAGAAAAAATAAGACAGTTTTTCTACAGGCCTTACTACAAAAATAAATAAAGTTTATAATATTCTTCTTGCCCTAAAATCAATGTAAGAATTTATATGAAGAGCATTATAAATTTAAATTGGATTTTTGTCCCAGTATGTTCCAGAAAACACACGAGCACAATGAAAGATGAACAAATCTGCTACTGAAGATAATAAATTCGAACGAACCAACGGAAAACGTAGAAGGAAATTTAAAACTACTATCCTAAAGTATAAAATCCAACAATAGTAGTAGTTATCAGATTTCTCGGGGAAGAAAATCTAGGGACGATAGAGGACTCCATCTCGTATTTACTTTGGAGACAAAGATAAAAGCATTCGTCCGAGGGATTTATACAATGGGTGTTTGAAGCCCAAGGAGATAGCATTGGAAATATTAAAATGCAGATCTAGATAGTTCCAAGAGACGTTTCTATTACAATGAAATGAACATAAATGTTCACATTGAGCTGCAATTATTTTCTGAATCGAAGTAGATAATATCTGAAATGTAAAAGTTTATGAAGATGTTTGTTAGTACTCAATGCTGCAAACAGGAATGAATTACAGTATGGAATAACACATACTATTTTTTTGATCCTGGTTTCATTTATAGGTTCCCATGGATTACGAGAACATGATCAGAACTCCACTCGGCCGAAAAAAAATGCTAATTACTTTAAAAAAATATATATTTATAATGAATTAGTTAGTATCACAGTGGTATAATGGCAGCGAAAAGCGATTTTCCAGGATTCCTGGGACACTAACAAGGGAAGCGGATTTGGCGTAATTAATTTCTTGTGTTTTCGGTGGAGTTTCTACACTGAAAGAATAATAAAAAATACTTCTATGATGTCATTACGTAATGTTTTCCCCAGCATAAATAACCAACGAATCTTACACTTAATACAGATTTTTAATAACAGTACCAATGCTGCAATTCGGACGTTTTTTGAAAGTGCTTTTTTTTATATAGGACACGCCAACTTGACCTCACCTCGCCTGGTGGTAAGCTAAAAGCAAAGTCTCAAGAAAGAGGGTCACAATTACAGACATTAAGTGCTACAATGGTGACACTCAGCTTGGCGGCCTCATCAGATGCTTTTTCACGCCCCGCTTAAAGGCCCCGGGACTGTAGGAAGAAGGAAACACGTGTGCTGGTAATGAATTCCATGTCTTGGTGGTGCGGCAAAGAAAAGAGTCTCCGAACCGCTTGGTTCTTGCTTGCATATTCTGCATAGTGTGAGGGTGACATCTAAGGCCTGCACGTGTTGTCCTATGTAGGAAAGGAGATGGTGGGATTAGTCGAGCTTCTCCTCTAATAGCTTTTTACAGCACCTTTTCTCCTCTGCAGTAATATCTCCAGTGCAGCAAGCGTTCATAAACGCACAGTAACCAGTTACCATCAGGAACCAGGTCTTTTTTATGATGCTAATCTCACTGGAACTTCTAAATTATACCAGGGTCAACGGTGATGACCCATAAAAAATAGAGTAAGGATATTCGAGAAATCGTAAGTCAAGCTGCCTTCAAAATTAATCAGGAGTAAATTGGAAGAGCTCTGTAAGTCCAGAAGTAAATGGCGCGTTTTCTCATCTGCCTACTCCGGAAGAAGAAAGTCGTGACGTGAGGCTACCATGGCAGTTTAAAAATGCTTGTAGAAACTACTTACAGCCTTTTGGATATTTCATATTTCGAGGCCAATTTGATCACATTTATTCAATAGCTCATAATATTCCCAAATGATTACTAATTCTTCCTGGATCCATCATCAGGTTCATTGACGTAGTGGACACATTGCTTGAAATAGAAGACATTACTAGTAGTTAAGATAATATAAAAGTAAGCTACATTAAGAAAGTAATATTTATTGTTCAGAATAAGTTTTACATTAGATTACATTTAAATTTTAAATTACATGGCTTAATTAAGATAGTAAAACAAGTTGGGTGAAGTAGTGTTCTCCTAGCTAGGTTGCAGAGCAACCTGTGATAAGGATGAACAGTGCTTGCGCCCCAGGAAGGTCTCTTTTTTATATTATTTTTTTACAATACATTTTTACAATATTATTAGGATAAAGTATACTTGTCTCGACTGATAGATTCCTCAACGATGAGCTTTGCCTTACCGCTGAGGCTATAAAATTGAAATTATGGAAGTTCTTACCTATGTAAGTATCTAATTGAAACAAAAGGACTCAAATAAAGGATGAATGGTTTCATGGCATGGATTACATTAACTTTTGAAGAAGCACAATATATTATGATTGCTTCTGTTAGAAATATATGTATAATAAGTACTTAAACGAGTTATATTTGAATTTACTGGTGCAGTCTTTGCACCGCGTTATAACACCTCGACAAAAGGTAATAGCAGAGACATCATGACGACTTCCTATGACATGAGATACTTCATAAAAACGCTTCCTACAACTGCAATTACATTACATAGTCGATACATCTATTGAAATCTCTCACTCACACAAAATCCATAAACCTTATCCAGGACACAATCCCAAATTTAAATTCAAGCCATGGATTTAAAATCGTTCAAAAATTCCTCACAGCAATGGGTGTACCTACATACATGTGAATAATGGCAGCGCCCTCAAATCCATTGACAAGTCCCTGTGAAAGCCGTTTAAATCATACCGCACAATAGATTCGGGAATGCATTGAAATCCAATAGAAGCCAGAATGGCGTACAGCATAAATTATGTATTTGATAAATTCTAACTGCACGTTTTAATGTTAGTACCACTTCTACAAGGCGATTTAAAATGGAAATGTGGTAATTTTTTTGTATGATCGATTAGGTAATTATAATAATAAATAATAAATATTCTTTATTGTACACCAAAATACACAAATGAACATGGATTTTATATATAATAAATGTACAATGGGCGGCCTTATTGCAAACAACAATCTCTTCCAGATAACCTTTGGATGGACAGGAGTGTATAGAAATAAAAGTGAGTTTATGGTAATGTAATGAGAAGCTTAGGATGAGAAAGGTTAATATGATAGGGGACTACTACTTGAGTTTTTCCGCATTATCCTATTCAAAGCTTGTCTTGCCTGCTTGCAAACCTTGCCAGCTTGATTGCTGAAATCTGAGTCATAGTATCGTACCTCTATCAAATAACCAAGAAACCTTGGAGCACAGCTAATAATAATGGTACCTACCACAATATACCACATAGTCAATACACTATATGCACATATTTGTGTTTTAGTCATTTTTTTTCATCAGATGTTACAATTGTATTGAGTATTGAGTATAATTGCACAGCGCCGTTCCCATTATTGGTTGTCTGAACCTTATGGTCGTTTTTGTTCGTATTTGATGTGATATTTTACATATTAATACACAATATATTACAATATATTCACATGTTCAACGTCAATTTCAAATGACGTAAAAAGGTATTGGTTTCATTTTTCTCTAAATTACTCCGATCTTGGACATTCACGATTATATCTAGGGCACATTAGAAAAATTGAGTATTGTTGTACTGTAATTTCAGTAATTTTACTGCGGTTCCTGTCCGTTTGCGATTAAAGTTAGAAGATTTGTAAAAGATCATAAAAAGGACACGCAGAAAACAGAAAAACCGTAACCGTACGTCGGCAGACGTTATCCTTAAATAAAAGAATTGCCACACTTCTCGCAACAGACGCCATCTTATTGTCACAAACATAAAATAAGAGTAAATAAGAGTAAGTATTCTAGTTAACAAATATATACGTCTATAATAACAGCCACTATCATATCGTTTGAAGAAGCTCTTGTAATTTTTTCTTTGATATTAGATCTACGTAAAAAATGACTGCCCAGTCCCGGTCCGGAAGAATCAGCAAAAAATTACGAAAATATCAATTTCAGACGTAAATGATGAAAGAGTCGACGAGATCTTATGTATTCGTAAATGGATGTGATTTCAGTAGATACGCATAAATTCTGAGTGCTTTACTCAGACGTATGTTACCTAAGAGCTCTTCAGAAGAAATTGAGGTGAAAGGTAAGAATGACAGACCATTATTGTATAACGAAAGGTATTTGCCAATAGGCAGAAATTTCGGAATTTAGAATCGCATTAAAAGGTGCCGGAAAACGGAATCGAGATTTCACTATTGGTTATCAGCTGTATTATTACGTGATGGGACTGCGTCTATTGACTTTGATGGAGCACTTTTATCTCCACGAACTACAAATTTCTCAATTACACTACCATACGAGCAAAAACCGCAAGGCAGTAGTACTCGTTACGAATGCGCTAACAAGTCTTTTGAAACATAACATTTTTCAGAGAACATATCGCAGCTGTAAAAACCTTTTTTTTAAACCTTAACTGTTTAACAAATCGGCAGTAGCAGAACATCTTGAGTCGGGTACCAATCACTGGATTGAGCTTCATCAACCCAAAGTCCTCTCCACTGATCGCCACTACTATTCACGGATTGTGCGTGAAGCCGTTGAAATAAAAAAATATAAAAATTTCAATAGGGACTATGGATTCAAACTATCCGGAACGTGGAATCCAGTGATTAAGATATCAAAACCAAAAAACACAGTGCCGTTAAAAACTGACATAGTGAACGTGGTGTGTCGTTAGCCTAACCATTCATAATAAGTGTTATGGTGGGTAGGCGCTCAAAAAATGTTCCCGGCATACCTCTCGACGCTCGAAGACCAGTCAAGTCGTGACCACGGGTGCTGCATCCGAAACGTCGGCAGAAATAGTAAGTTCCAAGATATAATTCGCGAGAAGTCAAAATACCTTGTATAGTTATAACATTTTAGGCTTAACATGCAAAAGGTTAATCTCAACTTCAAGCCAGGATACCTGCCAATAGATAGTCGAATATCTGGCACAGGTTTTCTCGCGATTAAGCAAAACAAAAGTGTCAACAACAACAGTTTAAACATTTCATTTTATCGACTACATAAAGTAACTTCGACTTACAAAAGTAGATTACACGAATACAGAAAAAAAACAACAGAACAATGAAGACAATTCAAAAGCAACTACAAATAAATAGTGAGTAACTAGTTAATGGCCTTATGGGAGTGACCAGTACAAAGTGTCCAAATGCGTCTATAGCGAAACGATTCAGTGGACACCTGAGCCCCATATTGAAAGGACTGAGGGACAGGGACGCAGTTAATAGACTTAGAATGGCATTACGAGAACTTGTTATATGACGAATAAGGACGGGAAATTGAATTCGTTAAATAAAAGGTTGCTGATAATGTTGCTTGTCGCTGCGTTTTTTTTTGTAGGTACTATAAATTTTGCTCATGGCCTTATGGAACGAAGATTTCCCTAGGTAGAGTGATAGTAAATGATGGACAAGTTTTGATAAAATTGATACAATTCCTAATTTAATAATAAAAAGCCCTACTGTATAATTGGGTTAATTTTCGCTAACTGAATTCTGGATTTCTATCATGAGATCGTTTTTTTATATAATTTAACTCTATATAAAACAATGTGGCTAATTGAACGTCAAATAAGTATAGTGGTTTTGCCGCGGTATAGTTTTATCAAGGTACGTTAATTTGATAAATACTATTAAATTAGCAATACCTACTACACTAGAAACATTATAAACAATAGATCAAACACAAAGGTGTAATGGTGACTTGTCTGAGTCTGAGGAAAGAGTCCTCAGAGTAAACACTTTTTACACTATATACAACCCCTTCTATGTGAATTTATTGAACAATGAAATAAATATTAACTAAAAATAAAAATTACACAAACCATTTCTAAAGAAAATCTTAATACAGCTCAAGTCTACGACACTAATACTAGTCATTTAATTCCTTTAGCTAAAGGATTCCCATTTATAATACCTACGAGTAGTTCTCTTCAAAAGCACTTTAGAGAAATAGGTGCCAGTCTAACCGGCAACCGGCAACAACGGCCGACTATATTTCATATCCCACAAAGCACCGGTCTGAATTAATCTCAGGAGTTCCCTTGGGCAACAGACGGCAACAGACGTGGCAATTCAATTTGAATAGGAAAAGAACTGAGGTCTGTTTTATCAATAGAAATTTAGACCTAGTTGAGATTGTGAAAGCTTGTCATTTTAGTTTCATTTAATACTTGTAACAGTGACAGCCTTTTTGGGTAAATACCCAAAAAGGCTTTTAGAGAAGTTGTTGAGTTCGCTTGTTTGATTACGGGTTTAACTTCAAGGGAAAGGGAGTAAGTAAAATTACTAATAAACCCGTTAAACTACGTTAAATTGCTTGTCTTAGGAGTGTGTTCACGTCGGTAGTTTAATGTCTGGGAGATTAATGTGATCCCTTTTAATCGTAAAGTCGACTCCTTAATGAAAAATAATCCATTATTTAAAAATAATATAAAAGAACACTGGACAGAAATAGCTACATTTTGAAATATCAAGTACCATAATAAAGAATGCAGAGGCAGGCAGAGTACAATTTGGATCACCCCATCTCTTCCCATACGGTGTCGTACAAGGCGACTAAGGGATAGGGTTGTTTAACATCAGACAGATATATACAGCCCAGACTCAGCCTCAGGCCCGAATCAACTATAGTGTCCGATATACGGCTATAGGCTCACCACCTATTACGTTGGACCGAATACAGTTATTGGTGAAATGTGGGTGTTAATTCACCTGTGCCTAACCCTCCGGGGATAAAGGCGTGATTTAATGTATGTTATGAATAATAAAGACAAACAATAATTCACTCAATTCAATGGTCTATATTGACGTGCTAAAAGTCAATTGACTTCTTAATTCACGGCAAATTGTGATTGGTTGATCACTTTTCTGCTGGTGCACTGTGTTGTGCTATTATTAATAAAATATTTCTCCATCTTGTTACAAAAACAAGAATAGCATAAAACATTGATACTATGTGACATGTGACACACACAGAAACACTCAATACACAGTCACTATATATTTTAGACTTGTCCGTATTAACAGGGCTTGTACCATGAAAGCTTAAAACAGGTCAATAATTGAACTGATGTCATACTGGGGAAGTACCTCTACCCTACAGAATACCGCAGCCATAATAACCTCGTGTTGTGTTCCCGGTGGTGACTAGGGTAGCCAGAGCAGAGCAGAGTTTTTGTACAGTCAGTGGGAAGACCAAAAGCTTGTCCGGCCAAAACAGGTGTAAAAGACAAATTTTTCACACTGACGGCACTGAAACTCTTATCCTTACAGGGTTGGTAGCTCGATTGTGACTCCCTTGGTGTTGCACACGTCCATAGGCTTCGGAAACCACTTTCCATCAGGTGGGTACTGTGCTTGTCTGCCACCCAATTGGTATAAAAAAAGAAACTTATGTGGGATTACACAGTTGTTTCTGCGTTTAGTAAATGATAGCCGTTTAATTTTCGACCTATTGTACCTAAGACTTAATTTCTAAACTAGATGTTGGGAGCATAAAAAGTAAATTGTAAACTAATGCAAATTTAAAAAAGAAAGATAATCTAGTTCTAATATAGTTCTCTATGTTTCTTGCTGGTATCTTCTCAGTAGAACTAACCTACCAAACCAGCGAAAAAATCATTTTCCAATGGTTCTTTCCTGAGACTTCGCCTTTCGCTTACCATCAGGCGAGGTGAGGTCAAGTTGGTGTGTCCTATATAAAAAAAAAATATTTGTTTTTTATATTATTTCTTGATATAATTGTAAAATTGTGATGTTCATAATATGTGCTCTTTATGTGCCTAGACTGTATAAATGAAATTGATTCTTTGACATATTGGTGTAGAGGAAATTAGTAGCAAATAATAGATTTTACTGTTGCTAATACATTTTCCAATATTATTTTTGTGGTTCTGTTGTTGCTTTGATTAAAGAATTAGCAACTGTAAATGCAATTTGCTCGTTTTATAAACCCTCAAAACAACTTTGGAGTTAACGCAATACTGTACCGTTCATACCGTCATGGTCTTTCGGCTTAAAACAGGTCAATAATAATATTTGTTTTATAAGTTCTGAAATCACACGTTTTAAAAACGTAATTTTACGTTATCGAGCCCCCTATTTGACTGAGACAAAGAACTAACCTATCAAATTAATGGTATCGACACAAAGATCAACAACGCCTTGAAGCTAAATCTAAACGGAACCAACATTAAGTTAGTATCAAGGCACTATTTATTTACTCCAATGGACGAGATTGGGAAAGGAAATAAAATCTGAACGTAACACCGTAACAGTCTAACAGGGTAAAGCCCCATGGGGTGAGCTTAATTAAATATAGCCACGATTGAAACCTCTCGCTCTGAGAATCCAATATTTCTTCTTACACTTTTTTCTTCAGTCTGCATAAAGTAAATGAAAGATGAATTGATAAGTAAACTTTGGACTGAGACATGTACGTTCTAAGAAAAAAACGAAAAACACAAGTATTAAGTATACTATAAGACAAATATACAATAAAAGAATAGACACGGACGTTTAAGGGTTACTAAAGTCACTCGCTAGCAATGAAATAAGGAAAGAAGGGTAGATACTACTACTACAGTTTTTAACCCTTCCATGTCATAAGTAAATTATCTAAGTATTATTCCTAACCTGTGTGTGCAAAACCTATCGCAATCTTAACTAATTTATCATTTTACCATATGTTCTACATATACTATAATACCATATACCATAATAATCTATTTTACCATATGTTCTACATATACTAATATTTAATTACCCAACACAAAATTATTAATTAATAAATTGAAATCTATGAAAAATATTCACACTATTTTTTTAAACCAATTTTACTTGTACACTTACAGTGTTTTTCACAAGTTACTTCAGCATTTTAGTGCGCGTATAACGTGTAGTTATCTACACTCTTTATCAACATAATGAAGTCACCATCCTGTATTTTAAAACTAAACGCCCGCAGTAATTTAGCGAAGGTTGTCCATAATTACACCGCAGCTAAAACAATTCGCCCGTTTCTGGAACACTGTAATGAATATAAAATGTTCCATCATGATCTTGAATATCACTTACGGGATTCTGCGGGCTGAAGCTTTATCCTAGTATTTGAATTTTTAATATAGATGCGTCAACACAGCTGTTAGAGTACGTCCACCCGGCGCGTTGCGTCAGCGTTGCGTCGAAGTCGCTTGCACGAATACAGGGTAAGAGATAAAGTGATCACATTCGATTTTGAAAAAAATATATATCGTTTTATAGTAGAATAGGTAAAATATTTTGAAGATTAAACACACGGCGTCATGACACTTTGGGCTCACTCGTTCGGGTACTTGCCTTATCCACTCTTCTTTCTTAGTCCAGTCTATTCTTTTATGGAACGCGCTTCCTCAGTAAATCAGGATGTCCACAAACCGTTTTATATTTAAGACCTGAGTACACCAGCTCTACAGCAACCCATAATTGGTAAACAAATCATTTCAGATCGCATCCGTATGTATTTGATATGTATTCGTGTAGGTATATATGCATTTTTTTATGTACATATTTATGTATATATTGGTCTAAATAAGTTTAAATAAAAAAATATAAAAATACCACTATCTTTAGTCTCCCTGTAACTAACTACTGAAATTAAAGCAACCGAAACATAAGGTAAACATAACATCAGCGTAATTAATGGACAATGCTGTAGCGGTGGTCAAATATTGGACTGACGAAATGTAATAAATTTTGTGTACCATTGACTCGATAGATGGAATTAAAATAACAAAAAAGACATCGCCATAGAATCCGCTAAAAATAGTTCTAGTTCTGATATGCAATCAATCAATCAATTAGCCCACCGCAGTTCACTGCTGGACATAGGTCTCTGCCAATGTGCGTCATTTTATCCGATTCTCTGCCTACCGCCTCCAGTTTTAATATTATTTATGTCAATATCTAACATTCACGTAAGCTTTAGACAATATCATTGAGTATTAAGTCACCTGAATCAAGCTCGTCATTAAAAAGATAATTCAAATGCGTTCACGACGCAAAGCTGACGCAACGCGCCGTGTGAACAGTCTCTTATTTACGAAAAATATTCGTCAAATGTTGCCTTAACGAGCTTCTGTGGGTAATGCTGAGGCTACAGTGTGATAATGAAGTTACTTTAGCTATATTTTTAGATGCGGAATATGGTAAGTTTATTACTAAGTTTTTGGGGAATGATGAACAGTACATAGTAAACGTAAGAAGAATAAATATATTGGCAACATTCTTATGACACCCTAAAAGTAAGTCTTTTTTTTTCGTGTTGGACGTGCTGTCTATACATTTTAACAATATCTGAGCGCTAATTACAGATCCATCTAAAGTTTCCACTATGGAGCCCAGGTTCCACTGTCCTCCAGGAAAACACGCACCTGAACCTCGTCCGTTAATCAACAAGTGTACCGGCTTACAGGTGACGGTAACTTGGTCCCTGATGATCTTGATGGGACCAACTACTACCATATTTGACCAAATCTTGAATCCCATTTTTGGTTAAATAAAAAACTCAAAGCAGAAAACACAGTTGTGAAAAGGCTTAAAACTTTTAGTAAATTTATAAATCTTTGATAATTAAAGATTCGTCTAAGAAAGAAATTGCTTAAATTAATGGCGGAAGCGGTCTTTGAAACATTTTATTTAATAAGACTTGTGCAGCCCTTCGTACATAATTGTAAATTAATTGCGTTCTCATGAAAAAGGGACCTCCTAATGGCTAATTAGGCAAACGATAAATATGTTTTGAACAGTCTCCTTTCACTTTCTTTACAATGCTTTCAGAATTATAATAACTTATTATTACAACAAGTCTTAGTGAATAAGTCATAATCTGTACCAATATATATAAATATCTACCCACTTATTAAAGATAAAATAAAATAATATGGAATGGGTATTGTAATACTAAACCTATATATTAGTTTCAAGATTTGTAATATTTTTTTCTTTTTAAGTTTGGGGAAATTATCTGGCCATACTAGATGTACCCGCCCTGTATATAAATAATAGTAATAGTTGGTAATACTCAGTGATCACTTCTCAAATGAAAAGCTTAAATGTAACAATTTATAATGAAACAAAGAACAGATATTAGCACTCAAGTCTCTATAAATTGGAAAGTTAACAACGAATTGACACTGAGAGATAAAGTTCGACATCGATTCCAAGAAAAACAATTTCAGTACAATACGGTACAATACTCTTTAAACTTAGTATTCAATACGGTCCGTAAACAACAATTACTGAAAAGTGTTCCCGTTAGCCACGAAGGCTGCGCTGCACCACTGTGCAACTTTAATCACCATTTAATTAAAGCCACACGTGACCATTGTTCAGCTCTCCACATGGTCCAGAATGTTCACAGCGGGCGATTCAAGATTGCAAAACGGAAGAGTAGGTAATAAATCCCCGTACTTTATCCCTTATAAAACATAATAGCAAACATGTATAATTTATTACGGTACCTTAACGTAATTTCAAAGGCTTTATAAGCAACAGTTTTATATTAAAAAAGAATACGAATACATTAGATTAATAATGTGGTCTCACGTTGGGCGCCAAAAACGCACGGTTGGCGGGTAAATTCTTTTGTAAAGTCCAGCTCAAAACTTTAATAGTCGCTTAATTAAAGTGGAGTGGTATGCACGTGGCCAACGCTCTGTGCTGTGCATGTTTAAGATACCGCCTCAGATGGAAGTTCAAGAATGCTCAACAACACTGGGAAGTGAGGAGTGAATGCGAAGTACTTAACTGCATTTCTGGAGCATAAAGTTGTATATTATGTCTTCGTCTCGCTGGTAGACAGAGTTAAGTCATGGTTTAGCAATATATCTGAACAGTTTAAATTATGGAGAATCAGAGGAAAAGTTGTTCTTTTTCCAATTTCGTATACAAGATATAAATTTAGCAGTATAATATAATATAATAATAAAAGGAATTAAAAATATCCTTTTTCTTTTTTAAATGTTATGTTTTATTGATCCTTCAAATTATGTACAATAAAGATGTTAGCGATGGGTTCCCTTAATATAACTGGTAGGATACGAAACCCTAATTTGTCTAACTGTGGTCAACGCGATTTGGGGGCCACCACTATTGCTAAATTGTTTATGTAAATGAATTCCAACCTAAATTGAAAGAAACAGAGGCTCCTAATATTATTATAATAATAATATAATTTGTTTAAATGTGTTACTATTAGACAAGTTTTTAGTACTCATAGCTATTCAATGATAACCTGTAATCATTCTCAGTAGAAGGCGATAGATCTATCTAGTCTAGTCTCCATCTACTTACCAGTTTTATATCTTATATCAGTACCTTGTTGAAAGTCAGCGTTGTAACAATTTTACACTGACATAATCAGGCAAAAGCTACTAAATGACTACAAAACTATTTTATCCTATTAATATTTTACCTAAGAACAACATAAAGATATGGAGCGTTTTATCGATATGGAAATAAAATAGTGACTACACTAGCTAGACACTTTAAATAAAACGACAAAACCGAGACTATTATAAAATTTATGTGCATCCCAAAAGTGATTTATACTTGCCTAAATAAATAAAAGTATATCAGAAAAAAGGTTATACACGAAACATATGACGATAGTTGAAGACAGTAATTTTACGCATTATATAACCCGTCTCAGGGCAAAGATGTGGACATTCGTCATCCGACTTCCGAGCTCGGCAGACCTGCGCTGTGCCATGTTCCCTTATTTTGAAAGGACGGATAAACTTGTATCCGCTTACAGATTTATTTTCCGCACATAAATTACCCTGGGGCCTCGATTTATCTGTTTTTGTCAAGTTATAAATTCTATGTATTTTATACAAGGTTTTGATAAATGTAACATATTAATATAATGCACATTCTAAACAGATGTTTTACGTAATAATAAAGATTACTACTCCAACAAGAAACTTACCAACGTCACATTTTTCAAGTACTATAAATCAAATTATAATAATCATTCTATTAACATCTACAGTTTATATTCTACAACTTCACTTTAAGTACTTTATTTAATGAGAATAATTATTCACCTAAAAGTAGTAATACACACGAAATTTTCAACACTGTACATTTTTGAATCCCACGTTGGGCGCCATTTCCAAGCATTACACAAAAGCCATAAAGCAAGTCACATGTGAAAAAATGTGACTTGCATAATGTTACGAGCACTGCCAGTAAATTCCATTTAATTAAAAACGTGACTGTACAAAAAGTCCTACTAATCCACATTCTGTATAAATACTACCTACCATTGTTCAACTTACCCAAGTTTCCTTTTGAGTAACATACGTTAGAAAGTAATGATATTTTTGACACGATTTCAGATCTTGTTACAATTCACGTTTACGCTCATATCAAAGATAAAATATATTATTTGAAAATAACGCGTAACGATATATCGATGTGAAACACCGTCGAGCGTTTCTTTGAAGGCGCAAAGCTCAAACGAGCCCTTTGCTTTAACGCAAACTATTTGAATTTCCTCCCCAATCCCATCTCCTTATCGAAACAACGCCATGACATGGAACAATGATTCATATTTATCTAATAATATTTATAGCCTCCATGAAAAACTGCTGAGATTTTCTTGTCTCTTTTCATATTTAAAGTTTCGATGTTTTATGGATGACAGATTTTGAAATGTGATCTGACTTGCTAACCTCAAAGCTACCTAAAATGTATTAAGAAAAGATTTTTATGCATTATTTTCCAATTACCTATATTTTACAATTTGCATCAACTTGATACGTAGGTTCGAAATTTTTTTTTTCACAATCG
Organism: Eilema griseolum; assembly: GCA_963662185.1. NCBI lineage: Eukaryota > Metazoa > Arthropoda > Insecta > Lepidoptera > Erebidae > Eilema > Eilema griseolum. The sequence goes on along the minus strand of OY759239.1, from coordinate 9,434,349 downwards.
TTATCATTGCCCTGTGTCCAATAAAGAGCGAATTTGTCTGCGCGATGGTCCGTCTAGCATACGTCTATCACACCCAGCAAGGGTTTATCGTACGAAGGGGCCAGTTAGGCCCATATCACATAGAAATTTGTCCTCTGACGAGATATTATCAAAAAACTGGAACCCTTCCACGGACAGGGGTTCGATCAACCGGCTCGTTTATCAAAAAATGGGAAAGGCAGTCGCCGAATAAAATTGGTTGGCCTTTTAAAGGCAGATCCTTCGATGAATTTATTATACGACCTAAAAATATCACCCACGCTTTATTTGGGACGATACAGAAGTAATGTGTACTTTGACATATAGGGTAAAGTTTGCTTAAGAGAAGTTCAGCCAATAGTTTGTCTTTTATTTGTAGTGGAACAGGTGAACAGACTCGAAAGTAATAATTTATGATATGATTGATATATGATTTTAAATATCCTTATTTTTTCATTGGAACCAACTATCGTCTGAAAAACAAGAATAATTGTACCTATTAATTAATAAAAAAAACTATCAATTTTTTTATTTTTTTTATTTGAAGCCAGAAGCGTCGTCGTACTGAATGGCTTAAATCACATTTAAGCCATTCAGTAAAAATTTAGTAAATGAGATTAAAATAAACTTTATAGACTTTGATCTTACTTTACGTTAATTATTTTTATATATACTTAAATAGAAAGTTTTAAAGTTAGTAGCCACTTTCTGGATCTAGCTAGACCTTTGTTTCTAGTGAGGTTTAGAGCCTGAAATATTTTACAGTTTCAACCATTTCATAACTCTTTCAACAAAATAAGAAGGTTGAAAGTTCAGATGGTGGAGGTGATTACTTAGATTTAGAATTTTTAGACTTAGTTTTCTTTGTAGGCGTTAGTAGTAGGCGAATCGTAAAAAAATGAATCACTTGTTACAAACAACAAACGCGGTAAGGTACAAAGTACCAATTGCACGTGGTACAAGTACCTATATGTATGTATTTTAAACAATGGCAACCCCCCTCTATAAGCGAGTACCTGTCAAGTGGCAGCAGGTGACCGGGGTCGATGCATTACCCGAGGACAGATGTTCACTCGTTCGGCTTTTTAAATGTCCATTCGCAGTACTTTTATACACATATTATCATTTCAGCTCTTTGTTCCTCATGTTATAGTATACTTTAAAATTAAAACTCTTGCGTAATTTGTACATATGAGTTCCACAGTGTTGTGGAACTAAACAAACCTAGAGTCCTAGGATAAAATGTATTCCATGTATGTACTTTGCAAGACCTCGGATACGTATGTGGCGAGCTAAACCCGATGACACGTTTTAGAATTTTTTTATTATTAATGAATAAAAAACCAGACTGCTGTTTAAAAGATCCAAACTTTGAGTTTTGATCTTTTAAAAAGCGTGGTGAAGATACAAAGATTGATATATACCTATTTTGCATTTTTGTATTGAATTGCTCGAACGCTACAACAAATTTTTATACACAACGGTGTACCATAGTATGTAAATTCTGGCCCTCTACTAAAATTTCTTACACTTTCTGGTCCCCAATATAAAAGTTTGTCCACTAATGCTCTAGATCTAGAGGCAAAGTCTAATTTTGACGTGCTAACGAATCCTATATATAAAAAAAACTATTTACAACGCGTCCTATTGTGATTTTTGCTCCATATAAACAAATAAAAAATTGTTTTACTTCGATTTTCTTCATTTATTAACCCTACAATACTTCCATGAAATACAAATTGGCCGGATTTTAATAAGACTGCATCGTCCTCTATAAAGTTCATTTATTATTCAATGATTTAAACTGCTCCTTAGGTACACGTTACAGAACGTTGTTTATATAGCCAATTACGAATATGTCACGGTAATGTTCCCAAAGTGACACCTTGGTACTAAATGTTGATATTAATTCAAGAATAATGGTTATTAGTTCGAGGGGTCGATGTTTAAGTAATCGGTTAAGGATTTGTAATCTACGTTAGTAGGTGGAAATTTCATGTGATATATCCTTGTTATGAATTTGGTATGGTGAACAATTACTAAGGTATTAAAAACATTCAACGAGCTGAATCAGAGATATATTGCCAAGAATACAGTCAGCATACAATCTATCATGACTACAAAATCTGATGCTGACTATATTTACATAAACAATGTTGTTTAAACACACAAAGGAGACCAAATAAATAGCAATGAATACATTCATATCAACATGATGTTACAAAATAGTAATCAAACCGCCTGTTTCTTTAGGAAACCCGGAAATAAAAGCAACACAAAGCATGGCACATTCACAAACGTATATTTCAAAAATGTATACCCTCATACAGTATTAAATGAAACCCGCAAAGTTTAATACCGTATCCCACCGACTTAATATAAACTGCCGGTGAAAAGAAAGTACGAAATTGTGGAACGAGGTAATAACAATTTTATAAGAACAAATAAATGCATCTACTATGCCGCTGGGGTTTTTCATGCCTTCATAAAATAGAACTGCTTTTTAGGGTTAAATTTTTATTTTAAACATAGAAAGGGATTTTGATGGCCCTCCTATGTCGTTGTAACGGTTTATGTTCAGATTTAGAGCCTGTGTGCAATAATAATTCGCAGTTGAAATGGAGATACACCGCGCCATCTCGTGTGTCGGCGCTGACAAGTTTCTCTGATTTACTGTTGACATTTTCTTACGCAGGACAACCCGTTTTACTGCATTCGTTTGAAGGTGGATTTAGACCAAACGAGCAAATGCTCATTCTATCCCCTCTACGTCATATTCTTTTAGCGTTAACCACGGGTGTAAACAGTGATAGAATATTCGTTCGTTGTTTTCTCTTTGAAGATAAGGTTTACTTTGCACTAAAATAAGATTACATTTTCACTTAAATATTATGAGAAAACGCTCCTGTTCTAGCTCTAGTTCAATATTCGTTCGGTCTAAATTCACTTTGCACGATAACGATAAACTTTTATCATAATATTGTGTGATGTTCAACTCTCAAGGTAATCGAATAGTATGTAATTAAGAAGGACCGAAATTTTATGTGTAGTGGTGGTAGAGTGTGCGACCACTTCGTGAGGGGTCGCAGGTCGAATTCTCACTCGTTGCAAATTTTTGTCATCATTATAATCTAAGCTATTTCGGAGGCTTGTGAGTCTTACGTGCAGCATTGGACTGAGATAAACTAATCGATTGATTGATAAATATAATCGTAGCATTCCCACTCATAAATGAGGTATTATCCTCTGAGCTCGGGGCCCGCTTACTCCTCCTTTTGACTTATACGGGTTTAGTGGCGAAAGCTTGTGCTAGAGCCTTGTCCGCTAATCGACAGGTATACCTAGCAGGTTATTTCATCTTGACCCCGAAGATGTTAGCATCTCATACAAGTAAAATCTTAGTGCAGTCTATAGTTATCTGCTTGATGGTAAGAAAGTTTTATAATAGCGTTTAATTTAAAAAAATATTGCACCTAACCAGAGTAAAACATCGACATCGTGTATCATTGCAAACAGAAGACGTACAAGACAGCACTTGGCAGTTGTTCCCGACTGTTCTGGCGACACTCAAACTGTATTATGTCGCTCCCGGGAGCTCCTTCAAGAATGTCGCCGCAATTGTACACATTTATGTGAATACCGTCTGTTATGTTCACTTTCTTTTTGTTTAGCATTTTGTTAATTGTAAATCTGCAACCACGAATCTTTTATGGAAATAAATAATGGTATTTTAGCACCTCCTCTTTATATAAGTCATAATAACATCATTATCAGTATGGTTCTCGGTTACATCCAAGTGTTTCACCTTGGAACCCAGGGTACGCTTACATTCTCGTCCTTTATATTCAACTTATATGACTTTTACGGGAAGCGATTGATGTCTGACATCCAAACTCCAAGAAGAAAACCCGGAGCCCCGTTCTTTAATCAGCACATTTACCGGTTAGCTGGTAAACGTTGGTGAGGATCTTGGTGCGGGCCACACCGGGATACACCCACTCAAACCTAGTAAAAGTTTCTTTTACAAAGAAGCCCAATTATATTTATTTTTATACAACTTAGGTGGCAGACAACCACACGGCCCATTTAATGGAAAGTGGTTAACGTGACCTATGAACGTGTGTAACACCAGTGGCGTCACATCCGTGCTGCCGACCCTGTAAGAACAGAGATTTTATGTGCCCTCAGTGCAGAACACAAAATCAAGACAAGCCTTTGGTCTTCCCACTAACAGCACAAAAACTCTCCAGTGAGCTTTGGCTACCTTACTCACCACCGGGAACACAACACGAGGTTATTGGTATTCTATAGGGTGGAGGTACTTCCGTATATTTAAAAAAGGGTGACCTGCAATGCCTAGTACAAAATTAACGAGATCTAAAAATTTTTAATTAAAATGGCTGTGCCGAGGCAAGATTGTTATATTCGCTTATTAAACATTAAAGCTGAAAACTAAATCATGCTAAGGTCCTATATCTACTTACCTGTGTACGTACATATCTTAGGAAAGTAGTCACCTAAAAAGTCAATTTTTTTTTATACCACTTAGGTGGCAGACAAGCGCCCGGCCCACCTGATGGAAAGTGGTTACCGTGGCCTATGGACGTGTGTAACACCAGAGAAGCCACACTCGCGATGCCGACCCTGTAAGCACAGAGTTTCTGTGCCGTCAGTGTAGAGGAGAAAGCAGGACAAGCCTTTAGTCAACCCACTGACAGCACAAATTCTCCAGTGAGCTCTGGCTACCCTACTCACCGCTGGGAACACAACACGAAGTTATTATAACCGCGGTATTCTGTAGGGCGGAAGTACTTTCCCAGTCGGACTGCTCAATTGGGCGGAAATACCGCCGTGTCCTACCTCCTCAATCATAAATCGTGGACTCCGGTCCACTTACTCCTTCAGGTTTGACTTACTGTTTTTGCGAGGGCGACTGCCGTCTGACCCCCAGTGTGTGGATATGAAAGCCTGCTCCATAGCCTCATCTATCAATCAACAGAAGTACCGGCTTACAAGTAAAGTTGGCTTGTCCTCTACATTGCTGTTAAACCAGTTGTTGGACTATTACTGCTCCAACTACACGTAACGACTGCAATTGTTGTTCTTATGGCAACCGGGACCGACCGCTTAACATGCTTTGAGGCACGGTTAGACCAATGCAAATACCCATATTCATGGTTACAAATATTTGCACTGAATGGGGATCGAACCCACCTACAACGTAGCTGCCGCGTTCACTACCGCCAAGCCACAGAGACTGCTCTTTAGTCAGTTTGCCAAATCGCTATGACTACGATTTATTGTGATATACTGAACGAAATATACAATCGATTTTATTACCGATAAAAGTATAATCTTTTATGTTAAAAGGTACACCGAAGTGAAATTGACTAGGACGATTAAGAAGAAACAGTCGATTGACAGATGCAATAAAAGCATTCTTCACAAGTTCAATTTCAAATTCCGTCCTTCACAAAGAAGTTGTAAGTAAACGTATTTCGTAGGAATGTTTAATTCAAAATTCTCTCTGAACTCAACCCCATAGCCGTTCGACGCTCCCTAAATATTGGAAACAAGGTACTCGTAATACTTTTGTCAAATAATTCCACGAGTATGCCAAAGCCGCTTCCGCCGGGCCTCAGTACTACTCAGTAGGTAGAGTATACCTTACCAAGATGCACTGTTAAGTAAATATTTAAAATGTAACTCTGCCCACCCCTTCACTCTCTCGATTATACGCTACTAATCCTACTAATATTATAAATGTTTCCATGAATTGCGGAAACAGGATCTAAATTCCATGGCATGGGCAACAGTTAGTACAAGCATAAAGGTAAGAAACTCTATAAGACCAAATATAAACGCTGTCATATAACAGAAAAGATTCAATAAATCAAAAACAGCTATTACGCCAATTACGCAACGGCGAGTCTTCCCTTAATCTGTATGCGCCGTCCCAAGTCAGAAAAAGGGCTCACAGGAGCGACCCAACTTATACTCAGGCTATCCCATGTTTCAAATTGATTTATGCCCACCGATAAGCAGATCGAAACTTTCCCAACTAACCATTTTCAGTAGCCTCGACTCACACGGACTCGGAAAAACTATTGTTTCACTCTTGCAGTCTTCACAGTTACGTAACGCAGAGTGCTATTGTAATAACTTATTGGCGGAAAGGATTTGCGGTTGTAAGTTAGCCGCGCACGGTGCCCTGATTCCAACGATATTGATCTTCTGTCGGACGCCCGCTCCGACGACGACGGGAGAAAAACGATCACAGTTTAACGAAAAGGAACACCAGAATCTAATTACGCTCTCCTTCTTTACTGTTCAACGTCCTTCGTAAACAATTTAACGTAACGTATTAATTAATAGATCTATCCATACTGAAAGTCATCCGCTTTAAAAGTTGAGTTGCGCATAAAATGAAAAAACACTGAGTTAATATGGGTATCTTTGTTATTAAACGTCATAGATAAAATGAAATGGTTATCAAAATGTAGTAGCCATTAAGCTATAAACGCGCCCCATCCATCATAGGTAATCGGAAGCGATCATTGCAAAAATGACTATAATTTACTGTGAGTTTCGTAATTTACAGTCGACCCAAATTGCTGCCATTACATGCTACATGACACTGCGGTACACCATAACGACTGCCCATTTCGTTCCAAAACGTTTTTTGTTGCCAATGATCCTGAAACTATCATTGTTCCTTACTGGACGATTTTTTCTAACTATACGACTTTCCTGGTCTTCTTAACTGGGGGCCCCGTCAACAATTTCTCGTCCTTTCGCCGTTTCTTTACGGGGACTACACTTTTTAAGGATGTTCCGATCGCGATTCTTTCTGTCACGCGGTACTGCTTTTCAGCAAAGGGCTTTAGTACGGCGAAATTTATTCCTAAAGTCTTGCCTACACAGATATCTTCTCGGAAAATAGTATTTTCGTTTATTCGTGTTTTCATGTACCTTAGAACGTTTTCTATCTCCGGGCTGAACATGTTGACGAGAGCAGCGATAGCGATCTTATCGTGGTCTTCTGAATCTTTCATTTCAACTTCAATTTTTATATCATTGTCGCCTTCAGGATAAATTATTTGCTGAAGTTGGAAGCGATTAGGGCCTGCGCCTACCATTAAAGCACACCTGAAGTTTTTCTGCCTACCAACAACAGAATTCAGCCAATTTGAATTCCTGTCAAGAGCAGTTAGTACATAACTAATGAAATCAGTCACTTCCTTTTGCTTTTTGTAAGAGGCAATGGCCGCGAAAGCTATTTCAGGTGCTTGTAACGATTTCTCGGGCAGTTCACGATTTTTCTTTAACGGTGTTCTTCTGGTAGCCATCGAGACTGACAGCCGCCTCAACACACTTACAATTTTTCTACAGATATTTCTCACACGTGTTGTCTGAAAACGGAAAATTTTGGCGTTTGGTATAAAAACTGAGGCGGAAAAAAAATTGAGACTTTCTATTTTTTTATGTATTTACAAGCCATTTTTTGACATTGTGGCCAGTTCAAGTTTTCTCGTTACATTTTTTTAATAGAGTAAAGAAGAGCGACACACGAGTAAATTCAGATGAGACGAAAGCGACAAAACTTTTTAGTTATATTTTGCCGTATTTATAAACATGGATTTTGAAGGAAAGGTGTGACTGAGCATCAGCATTGCTTGTGCACGCTCTTAATTAATCAATTATATTGGAAGATCTAATAATATCATAAATCTTCATACTTGATAAGAACCTGTCTGTCGCCTACACTGTCGCCCACGCCTAGCATGTTATAGTGTTACGCGATGCTACTGTTATAAAAATGTAGGTGGTTCTTCCACAATACTCTACTAAAATATTGATATACAGTACTGAAAATATCATATGACATAACTAATTTCAAGAACAATGTTGTTTTGGATATTCAGTCAGTGTTGCCAGACGTTTGAATTTACCCTATATGTCAGGAAGAATAAAAAATAAAAGTTCTTGTATAAATTTTGCTCTGAGTAATACACAGAGTCATTCTTTATACCACAAAAGGAGGCTCGGGAAATGTGCAACTAGAAGCAAATGGCGGGCTGATGCTTCTGCCTACCCCGGAAAGAAAAAAGCGTGAGCATGTGTATGTAAACAGAGAAATATTCCAGTGTGATGTTTGCCACGTTATAATAAAAATGGCCTACATAAAAGAACAAAAATATTGCATTGTAATGCGATTTCTTAAAAAGCACGTTCGATCTATATAGGTACTGATTGCATGCTTCGTAAAGAGGGCAGTCTTGCTCTGTAGCTATAAACCTTAGAGTACATAGTAGTACAAGTTACTAAAGTCCGATATAATATCAGGTACTGGTATATTGTACAGGCCTGAGGGTGACGGGTTGAGCCGCCTGTCGCCCTAGTATAAGCAGGCCACGGCGGCGGTGAACGCCTTCCCATACCCGGTGATGAGATGGGACTCCGTGGTCTCTACACCCAAAGAGGGTCGTCTCATAAGAGACGGTTCTGGGCCGGCCGGGGTGCGAGCGATATGTCTCAGATACAGTCGTCGTGCGTTTTAGTCGGTTCAAGTCCGACATAACCTCCCTCACCGGCCCCGTCGGTGGGCGTATCCGTGGGGATTTTGGGCACATTAAAAAAATGGTACTGGTATTTTACCAATATCCTACTAATATCCTACCATTGTACGACTAATATCCTACTAATATCGTTCTAATATCCTACTAGTATCCTACTAATATCGTACTAATATCCTACTAGTATCCTACTAATACCCTACTAACTACTATACAATAGGTACAATATATAAATAATAATGTGTAATTTATTCTTCTTCATCTTTCTGACCAGTTGTTGGACTTTTTAGGGCTCCGACTACCAGTAACGATGGCCATAGATGTTCGTATGGCAACCGCGACCAACGGCTTAAATTGCTCTCCGAGGCACGACCAGACCAATCTAAATATATTCACGCATACAAAATTTACAAATATTTGCACTGAGCGGAGATTGAAACCGTACCTCCTGCTTAACGGTCGCGTTCACAACCGCCACGCCATCCACAGAGTCAAAAATTATATTGTGAAAATGTAAAACATTGTGAAGATGTTTGAATGTTGGATGTTTAATTAGATGATTGTTATTCAATTTCAATCACGTTCTAACGACTCAACGGATACGGATGAAATTTGTAAAAGAGATATTATCATAGTCTGGCATATCACATACGTTCCTTTTTATCCTGGGAATAGATCCTTCACGCGGGCAAGAGCAAATAAACATTTAAATACGATAGGGACCCACATAACACACTTCATAAAATAAAACGATGTACGAAATGGTAACAAACAAAACTGGCGAGCTGCAGATGGTAATTTACTGTTTAATACTATCGTCTATGCATCAGAGCATAGAACCGTTCGTGTGTATGTGGGTGTTTATTTATTACCTTACAGTTGCAAACGTTAGGTGAACGACCTCGCACGCACATAATACATATTTACGTTTTTTTTCTCAATGTTGGTAGTGACTGTCTGCTTAAAGAAATATAGATATATTGTATCTGTGCCGTTCAAAGATGTGTTTAACCAAGAAGCTTGTACTTGTAAACTTAGTACTTATCTAGGCATTGATATAATATGATACTTACCTATATTGTTAATACAATGCAATGATGTATTATCTATATTACTATTTAAATAAAGACTTCGTGTATATATATAAGTATTCTAAAAATGGTAAATAGAACACGAGTATAAAAAATTATACTTACCTAGCTGTTTAATTAGTAATTTTTTAAAGTATATGAATTACATTATTATTTATATAGATTAATATTATTAATACGAATGTATTATTCAAAACGATTTTTGCGTAGCGCTCGATCCTGTCTCTGATTGGTGCATAAAATGATGACAAACGTCATCATTTTTTTTGTCGCCATTTTACAATCATTTATGGAACTTCGATTAATTTAAATTAATTTATCGTAGCATGGATTAATTATATTGATTTAACTACATCATAGTAAGGACCTAATACAGCGTGAGGTTTTAGTAACTTTGAGTTTTATAAATGAGTCTTCTAATTCACTGCACTCCGACTAATGGAAAATAAAAAAGAAAGTTAGGTACCATGGTTCATGGGTGGTTAATTGTACCTGAACTAATTTAGTAAATTCATAGATTACTTAGATGTTGCTATAACATTGGATTCTACTTCGAAAGAACAACAGACTTGATGCTTATTTGAAGTAATACCCTAATTTTCAGACCTGATGCAACTGAGCCCTGAATTGAACACCCGTAGGACACGACTCGGAAGTAGGAGACGACGGTATTTCCGTCCAATTGAGCAGTCCGACTGGGGAAGTACCTCCACCTTACAGAATACCGCGGCCATAATAACCTCGTGTTGTGTTCCCGGTGGTGAGAAGGGTAGCCAGAGCTCACTGGAGAATTTTTGTGCTGTCAAAACCTTGTCCGTCCTGCTTTGTCTTTTACACTGACTGCACAGAAACTCTTGTGCTTACAGGGTTGGCAGCGCGATTGTGACTCCCTTGGTGTTGCACACGTCCATAGGCCGTGTGCTTGTCAGAAAACCAAGTGGTATAAAAAAACCGCCTGCATCATACCATAAAGACCTCTCAGGGCCAATAAAACATACTTAACTAAATGTAATGTACTCAACTAAAAATAATTTTCTTCATCTCCGAATTGTAGACAACTTATGCGTCACTCTTACCAATTCCGGAGCGATATGATCTAACATTATTGGACGTTAACCTTTGCTCACGGTTGTGTCTGCGAGCATTGATGACCAAAAGCTGATTACATAACGTGTATTGAAACTTATTGTACTAATGAATAAGAGCATAGTGGTATGGGTAATGGACTGCTGAGGTCTCGGGTTCTATCCCAGGTTTTACCATGGCACGCACCAATGACTTTTCGATGCTTTTCGAAGTTATGTGTGTATTTATCGGAGGTTTAGAAGTGCCCGGTTAATGGTAATAGGCTCGCCACCTATTACATTGGGACCTAAACATAAAATGGCGAAATGTGGGTGCTAGCACCTCTGCCTACCCCTTCAGGGATTTACAGCCTATATGTATGTATTTTTCTTTTTATACCACTTAGGTGGCAGACAAGCACACGGCCCACCTGATGGAAAGTGGTAACCGTCGCCTATGGACGTTTGTAACACAAGAGGAGTCACAGTCGCGTTGCCAACCCTGTAAGTACAGAGTTTCTGTGCCGTCAATGTAGAAGACAAAGCAGGACAAGCCTTTAGTCTTCCCACTGACAGCACAAATTCTCCAGTGAGCTCTGGCTACCCTACTCACCGCTGGGAACACAACACGAAGTTATTGTAGCCGCGATATTCTGTGGGCACAGGTACTTGACCAGTCGGACCGCTCAATTGGGCGGGAATACCGCCGTGTCCTACCTCCTAATATAATGTATGAATAAGAAAAAATCAGACGTGTAAAAAAACATGTCCGATTTTAATAGAAATTGAGGATTGTAACTACTTTACGTGTGATAAAGTTACAAATACAAAGACAAAGAATAACTTTCGCATTATTATATTAGTCACTTATCTACTCCATGGCAATATAGCTATCAAACCAGTTTTTGTTTTTATTGCCTTGTTATTGCCTCATTATCATGTGGACCAATTCTTAGGTAGGTAGGTACCTACCTAATAATAATAACCAAAGAACTACCGTTGTGCTTGAATATCGAAGCTTTCCGGTTTTATCATCTCTAGATAGATAAGTAGTAAATAGTTATAGGTACTTGTCGTGTCTTGGCTGATTCATCAACCGAGAGCTTAAACAATTGACTTTCTTTTCGATGCCTCTTTTTGGAATCATCCACTAATGAATTTTCACGTCTAGACAAAATACATTTTTTTCTGGACGAAGTTAGCATGGAGTGATAGGTAGTCTTTATTAAAAATGACAGGCAAAGGAGCTGGCAATATTTTTTTTGAGTAGCCTAACCGATTGTGGAATACGTCAAGATTGCCCACATTTTTTAATTAAACGAGTTATTTCAAGATTTTATTTGGTATGTACTAGGCCTGAACATGATGGACTGTGTGAAAGATGACATGGTTAAGAAGGGATTGAATGTTGAAATGACAGCAACTAGAGATGAATGGAAAAAGAACACATGTTGCGCCCACCCCAAATAATCGTGGGATTAGGGCAGGAGGATGATGATGTACTAGGCCTGAACATATTTTTGTATCTGTGGCAGAACTGAAATCATAATATATGCATGCCTAGCGTACCAAAGTTTAACCTTAATTCTCTGAATCATTAAAGAATTTTCAACGCAGGTAAAGTTATATGGACAATTAGCCAATATTGTCCACCATGATCTTGGCCGAAATATAATAGGTATAACGCTTATTTTAATGTCATAAAAGTCAGTAAAAGCTTTTCGGCAATATAGGCGATTATTTATTAACGGTTCCTATGTCAAGCATTATATACCTTCTTAATACCTACTTGGCTTGGCACCGAATTTAACAAAAGTCTGAGGTAGGTACCCGCCTATGCGTATTTTTACTTCGTAATTAAGTCTATAAATCAGATATTTTTTGTTTTTCAGTGCCTAATTTTGGTGCATTTAATTATTGAAGTCGGCTTTTTGTACAATGCTAAAAATGTGAACGAAGAGTCCATAAGTTAAATAATTTTGTGATATTAGTTGATTTCCATATGTCTTGGGCAAAGTTCACCGTTTGCAAAATCATCCTATTTCGCAGTATACCCACAAATATAATTTTTGCTTATGGCAGGCAATGATGAATTATGTATAAACCTATCTATGTTATCCGTACTCTAAAATGGCGATAAAAATGATGACGATCGTCATCACTTTACGCACCATTCAGAAACGCAACAGTGTGGCTACGCAAAAAGAAAAATAGGTCATCATTAATAATAACAATTAATTCGTAATAATAAAAATATTATTGAAATAAATAATAATATATCTCATTATTAATATAAGTAAATTAATAATAATTTATTATTTCTTCTAGCCGCGTGGTTTCCGGCGGAGTAGAATTTGGACCACCTCACGGCTTCCCACGCGGTATCGTACAAGGCGACTAAGGGATATGGCTGTTTAACATCGGACAGATATATAGAGAATACAACCCACACTCGGCTTCAGATGCATGGTTTCAGTCAACAATAGTGCCCGGAACACGGCAATAACCTCACCCCCTATTACGTGGGACCGAATTTAATCATTGGTGAAATGTGGGTGTTAATTCACCACTGCCCAACCCTGGGGATAAAGGCGTGATTATATGTATGTATGTTTTATTTCTTCACGCGAGTGCCGCGAATATGTAGCATTTTTTATAAGTAAGTAGGTACTTAGTGTTTGCACCATTGTTGAAAGCCGCGATATTCCTGCATGACGTAGGTATCTACAGTGTTTATAATACATCTTTGGTGGCAAGTAGGTTAACTACCTCCATATTAACCACAAAAACTTAATACAAAATAAACAGTGTTATTTTAACAAAGGAATACTATTTTCACCAATAATAATCAGCTGCCTATTATTAAAAGCAATATTCAACCTTATTTCACCACGCATAGGGGTGATAAGCTTTACCGACACCCCTATATTTTTATTCTTAATTTAAATCGTTACGGCCGTAACTATAAATTCGCTAATCAAACAGAATATTCGTGCAGAAATCCCGTGGTTGGTGCAGAAAAATTACTAACGCGAGAAATTGCCTTTCAAAGGGAAATAGCGAACGAGATCGCACCGCGTATCGAGGTCAAACAATATAATAATATAAGTATATAGAACGATTGGAGGCATGAGCCAATATAGGTTAAGTTTGACGTCGTCAAAACAATATAACTTACCGAAAACAGCATTCACATCCAACAGCAACCTATTCCGTTACAAGATTCGCTTCAACGGTCGTCGGCAATGCTGTCACTTACTCACACACACAAACACATCGTAGTAAACGTCATAACCAACGTTTACACCGTTAATTACACAATTTCGCAATGTTTTTCAACTCTGCCAACAATATATCACATGTAGAACAACTTTAACTTGCACATATAATGGTCACAAATCACGAAATGTTGATGGATCATAGAAAAAACGTATTTTTTTAGCAAAGACAGGCCTAATCACCACTCCTTTTCTCTCACGGAGTTCAGTGATAGCGAACAGCTGCGGCGTGTGTTGTACCAAAACAAATACACGTAACGCCATCTATAGGGTATTTGTATACAATAATGATGGTTCTAGTAAGTTATTCAAATGCTTCTACACGCATTTGTTTAGCAACCATCAACAAAGATGGCGCCACTTTTATTAAAATTTATTATAATCTAAATGACTGATCAGGAACAGTATTTTAACAAAGATTTTTGTAGAGAAGAATTTTGTATTAAAACTCATAACAATATTGGCCATACAAAGATATCGGTTTCATTGTTTATTTACTTTCAGAACACTTTCTGAGAAGTGATGAAAATAATGACAAAAAAGTTATAATTCTGAAAGTTTTATAACAAAAAGAAAGTAAAAAGAAAATTAAACATGGAAAAAATTCCAAAAGAGAACTCCGCCGTAACAGTGACTGAACACTGCCGTGACCAGGATTCGAACCTGGGTTACTACGGCCACAACGTAGGGTCCTAACCACTAGACGATCACGGCTATCGGAGCAGGTATGTCAATGAGCGAAATAGCCAAGCACATTCTGTTCATCATATAAAAACAATTACTTATTATTATTTGCGACTAAAGTACACACATAAACAAAGTCTAGGGAACAAGGACATTTCTAGTTTTTATTTAAAAACCCTTTCTTGTAATAGTGAGTGTTTTATATCAATAGAAGGGTATTTTTATACCGTTTTTAATTTTAATTTTAATAAAAACATTCTCTTATAAATTTTTTTTTTTTTAAGAAAGAATTGAATAGTGCTAATATTGAGTATTACAACCTTCTATGATTAGGCACAAAAATAACGAGGTAGTAAGAAATACAGTAATTAACCGTACTTTAAACGTTTTTAATAATCTGTAGGACCTCCTTACGCATTAGCAACAGCTCGACAACGGCGTGGCATACTTAGTATGAGATTGTCAATCATCGTCTTTGGAATATGGCTCCATACACAGCGAAGGTGTAAAAAAAGTTGTTCTTCAGTGTTCAGATTTGCCAAAAAATCACTGAAAGCTCTTCTCCCAAGCAAATCCCAGGCATGCTCTATGGGATTGAGGTCGGCAGACTGAGCAGGCCATTCCAACGTCGTAATATTGTGCTCGCTTAACGCATTGACCACTACCCTCGCGGTGTGTGACCGTGCATTTTCTTGCATGAACATAAAATCTTGACCGAACTGCTGTCGATGAGGGATTACCATGGGGTGTATAACCTCCTGAATGTATTGGTTTGCATTCAAATTGCCCCGTATCCAAACGAGGTCGGTCCTTCCACCAAGGCGAATTCCAGCCCATACCATGATTGTTCCACCTTGGTAAGGATGAACTTCTTACGGATTCTGGAGACGACTCCGACGTCCAGGAACTCGCCATATACGCACTCTTCTCGAATCAGGATGAAAACCGAAGCGAGATTCGTCGGAAAACAGAACCCGTGCCCATTGATGTTCGGTCCACTGTAAATGTGCGTTAGCCCACAATAAGCGACGACCTCGATTTCCACGTCGAAGAGCTGGAACCCTAAGCGGTCTGCGAGCATGAAGATTGGCTTCGTGTAGTCTTCTCCTGACAGTTTGATCGCTAATAACCACTTGATGCTGAGACTGGAGGCCTGCGACCAACTGACGAGCAGTAATCGTGGGTTGCCGCCTTGCGGAATTTTGCAAGAAACGATCTTGTCGCGGGGTAGTAACCCTATTTCGTCCCCTGTGACGTTCGGCAACATCCCCTGTAGACCTGTAGCGTGCCCATAATCTGCAAATTACGCTTGGTTGGGTGTTGACATCCGCTACGTCGCGTTGAGTTCGTCCAGCTTGCAGCATACCAACAGCCCTTAACATCTCTTCGCCACTTAAATGACGACGTGACATGATGACTACAGTCACAAAAATGCACAAACCATACGTAAAAGACGTATCATTGATAATAAACATTATTTACAATCAAAGAAAATATTTTTTATTTTGCCTCAGAGAAACTGCACAATCAAACACTTTTAAAGTTTTCCCTCCATATTCGAAAATCATTACTTATTTAAATTTATTTTTAAATTTCGAACAACTCTGTAATCTACTTTATTCTATTTTTATTTATTGGCTGCCAGTTATTTGCAAAACAAGATTTACACGAAAAAAAAAATTGGGGTTATCTTGTTCCCTAGACTTTGTTGAGGTGTTTATATTATTGTTATTACTATTATGACTATGGTAATGAAATTGTTGTTATTGCAAACAATAGGGCACTTCCTTCTGATATTGAATTTCGTTTATTCAACTCACATGATAGTTTACTACTAGTTTAGACTTCAGAGTAAACAATTATATAATAACAATTTGGTACCTACCTACTTTCCTGAACTTGAAATAAATTATCTTACCAAGCTAAAATTACGAAAAGTAAAATAGTGGAATTTATCGTTTTTATTTATTTTTAATCATCCATCCAATCACCTAACCAATGATAGTGCCTAAATTATTTCATAATTAAATTATGACGTCATACTTTTTTATCTATACAAGTTTCCTTAGAACCTAGCCAGTCAAGTACCCAATGTGTTGTAATGTTTATGTTACTTCTATTGGCAGTAATGGCTGGCAAACTTCTAGGGAATTCGAAATAGGCAAAGCTGTACTTATTGCTAGTTTTAAAAAGTTGTCCAATCCATGGCATGCTACTCTTTACTTAAATGTTCATAACACTGCTGGTATACTATACGATTAAGAGTTTTCTATCTACTTTTCTAAATAATCTCACTGGAGAGCTTTTGTACGGTCAGTGGAAAGACCAAAAATTTGTCCTGCTTTGTCTTTTACACGACGGCACAGAAACTCTTGTGCTTATAGGGTTGGCAGCGCGAGTGTGTTGTCACACGTCCATAGGCCACGGTAAACACTTTCCATCAGGTGGACCGTGTGCTTGTCTGCCAACCAAGTGGTATAAAAAAAGCTGTACTTATAGCTAATTTAAAAAAAAATGTACTATCCATGACATGCTACTTTTTACTCAGTTTTCATAACACTAATGCTATACTATACGATAAAGAGTTATCTATGTACTTTTCAAATTAATATAAACACGCACGTATATACCAGAGGAGCCGGCAAAGGCATGTTCCGTACCCACATTTCGCTACTTACTTTCATGACCCACATAAACTACTCAATGCGATGGATGACCCGGCGGCGGCTATACTTGACGGCACCATAAACAGTAGATAGTGGAGTAGAAATAGTATTGGCATGACATACTGGACAATTTTGCATGACTTTGCCCACTTCATCGTTAGTAGTTGACGAGTGAAGCATGTCGCCGGGCAAAATTTCAAAATCAGTCTGGTCAACTTACGTAATACGGAGCAAGTCAACTGTCGTCAAACGCGCACTTGAGACATCGCCGAATTAATCCTGCTAATTTTCAAGTTTCAAGTAATGAGCAAGTAAATTACTCTGAGTATTTGTATAAATCACAATGAGTAGACAAACCTTTATTTAGAGATCCAGGTACAGTCCCTATGAGTATAAGCTTAACACACTCCACTTTCCCGTCCACGTTAGCTATAAAACTAAACGTAAAATAATAAACAAAAATTGGAAAATGGTAACTTTACGACTCTGAAGACTAGAGATACAGTAATTTAAGATGCCGCACTCGTGTTCATACCAAATTGTCACATCAGTGACAGTGTGACAATCAGGAAATTCTTTCTTGTTTGTCACACCGTCAATAATACACCTTTTATCACATAACAATGAGTGCGGATGAGTAACATCATATCTCATATCTATATTAAGTACCTACCTATTACTATATTTTCTAATTTATTACTTATTGATTCATTTCAATGCTAAGGTCGTTTGTAAACTTAGTGTTCAGCCACTTCTGAGGACGACTGTATTTTCGGAATAAAACGTAGAAAATTGGAAATAGGAAAGGAAAAACTGTTACGTCAGGACATGGGAATAAGTGACCGTGAAAGACATAGAAATCGATGTACAAGGTAGCTTCCCTATTACTGTCACTGGCTGTTACCTCTCAAAAGATGGTATGTATGCAGGAAGGAACTGAATAAAATAAAAAACGATATAAAATACTAAATATTAACTTGGGCAGCGCTTTTGAAATTTGTTTATTCTATAAAAGTTCAATATTTGTTAGAAGTATTTACACAAATATAATAATATTCATCTATAATACAAGTTCACTAACATTTTATCAATCATTATTTTTCATATTAACTAAGACATTGTTAAGAAAGAAAAAGCACATTCTATAACTGTATTTACTCTGAGAACGATTGAAATAATAAATTATAACATTTTTAATTATATTCTCAATAAAATAAAACATCAACAATGTAAATTAATAACAATAGAAAAATAATTCTGAAATTTTTATTTTTATGTCGTTGTATTAGAAGTGTCCTTTCGCACTAAAAGAACATATTGCATAGCGAAATTTAGCTAAAAGCTATTAAATGTTAAACACTTCCATGGGCGTAGCGTTGGTCGGTCCAGTGTTCACAACCACTGTAAGCGAGTAATTCAACACACAGTGCCTACAATATAGGGTTCTTCAAGAGAGCCATTAAGTTTCTACAGGGCCGGCAGCGCCTGTGTAACGCCCCTGGTGTCGCACACGTCCATAGGCCACTGACTACTTCCCATCAGGTGGACCGTGTGCTTGACCACCTAAGTCGTATAAAAAAAACAAACTGATGTGCCTCAAACCCACGTTTTCACCGAGAAACAAGTTGTGAACTTTCTAAAGATTTGTAGAAGACTAGTCAAAGCACAAAACTTCTTTTATACATGTAATGAGACTGTATCAGATACTTTTTTCTTCACCTAGTATGTACAGTCAACAAGTTGTAAACAAGTTTAAAACACATTTGCGTTCACACTGAAGCCTGTGGCATACTGCAACTTGTTATGCTTTATACTTCAATGAAAACGAGGGGTAAGCTTATAGTGTCGACCACAGCGCTGCGACAGACCTAGATAGAGACTGTCATTGAGCGATTTCCAGTGACGTCACCCAGGCCAATTGCAATCTCTATCAAGGTCAATCGCAGCGCTGTGCTGTATGCTTTTTGCAATTGCACAGCTACTATTCATATGAACTTTCATCACATTTTTTGTTTTCTTAAATCAACAGTAACTACAACTAGGCCATATCCATCATGACTTCCCTTTTCATAATGTCCATCTCTTATCACTGTACATATTATTATTAATTGACTACTTAGTGAGTTAAATAAATTCCAAAATTTAATAGGTACTAATTATAATATACCATAGAATCAAACTAGCCATCACAATATGTCTACCTAATTATGAGCATTACTTAACTGTAAATACCAAAAATTGTACTACAGTTCACTGAAATATCTCCACTTACTATAAAAAAACTTCTTTCATCACAACACAACCTATGTGAGCACTACTTCATCCACCGTCATTGTCATTCCGACTTAAATACTTTTGTATGCTCGGTGTTAACGTTTCTAGAACATTCACCATTCTGCCAAATATACTAATAAGTTGTTCATTCTGTTTTATCCTGGCCATTTCTCTTTCATGAGCCATTTTTTCTCTTTGTCTTTCAAATTCGAAATATCTATCCGTAACTTCTTTAATTTCATCATTGAGAGGTTTTCTTCTCTTTGCAGAGGCGTTTGAGGTAGAACTGTCGGAAGCGCATGAGGATGCAGTTGATTTCCTGCGACGCGTAGCTGAGCCATTGACTGCGCAGAAATACTGTGGAGGAGGAGACAGGGTTCTTTGACAGGCATCTGGTTCGATTTCCTCCTGAAATTGAGAAAATATTATATTCAAGAAAATTGATTATTCTGTAGTTAAGTTAAATTTAGTCATGAGCATTCACAAAATATGTAATGCAAAATTACAGATTTTTAACTGCAAAATTACGTAGGACAAATAGTTTTTTTGGCTCATGTTGTTGATAAGAACAACATGTGGAATGTGGATTTGGCGATTATTGGTCCAAAAGTTAAATCAGTTCATGGGCTCATTTCAAAAAACCTTATTACCCAGGGTCAAGGGTTAGACGCAGATCCTACTCCTAGACACAGATGAAGGAAGGAGAATCTTCTCTCTAGAGACATAACTACCACCGCACCAATACATGATGCTGGTGCAGTACTATTTTTAAACAAATTTGTATGTTTATTGACATATTTGAAATTTATTTTGAATGTATATTCATGAAATAAAGAATATAATATTCTGGAATGACACATAGGTTAAACCCGCGACATATACATGCCTGCTTAATATAGTTTGATAAGCAGCTTTATACATAATATCAAATATATTAAAGTTTAGTGAAAACCGCAGTTTTTTTTTTTTTTTTAATATTTTACAACATTCTACACAATGCTATCTGGACCCACGGTAAGCATAGTTTAACTAGCTTGTGTTATGAAATTTAGAATACGGATAAACATACTTAAATACTTTTTTTTTTGTAAATACGTACATATTATACATAGAAACACCCAGACCAATGCAAATACCTATATATTCATAAATATTTGCACTGAGTGGGGGCGGTAGTGAACGCCACAGAGACCGTCAATTATTTAGTTAGACTGGTAAAGCAGACCCCACGAGTTTCTCCTCATCAGTCTGGGGTCTGCTTTACCAGCCTCAAAGCAACTGAAATTAACGTCTAAATGAAGAAGAGAAGGTAAGCAGCTTTAAACATGGAACAAACCTTAAGTAGAATTTCATTATCTTCATCAGATGCTGAACTTATTCTTGAACGTTTCTGCTTTTTGAAGAATTTCAAAATCCTCTTCTCTATTTCTGTCAACTCCAGCTTTTGGTCACCCCCTTGCTCTTTGATCTTCCTAAGTTTCTTTTTAGTATTATTTTTAAGGTCACTCCAGGCCTAGAAATATAAACAATTAAATAATAGTACATACTTAGTGTAGACATAAATACTGTTACAATTAAAATAAGAAAGATATTACATTTGAATTTGGAATCTGTCATTTTTATACGATTGTTCATTGTGTTTTCTAATTTTGGCGCCAATACATTGTACAATATTTTGCTATATTAAAATGGAGTGGGGTGATAAAGAAAACCGAATCGCTGTGATTGCATTACACAAAGTTGGTATGGAGCCGAATGTAATTTTTAAAACTCTCCATACGCTTGGTATTAGTCAAATGTTTGTGTACCGGGCTATTAATAGGAACAATGAGACCTCCTCTGTTTGTGACAGAAAAAGATCTGGCTCTCCACGTAGTGTTCGTACGAAAAAGGTGGTCAAAGCAGTAAGGGAAAGAATTCGAAGAAATCCTGTCCGAAAGCAAAAGATTTTATCTCGGGAGATGAAGATAGCACCCAGAACCATGTCGCGCATTTTAAAAGATGACTTAGGACTTGCAGCATATAAGAGATGCACTGGTCATTTTTTAACTGATAATTTAAAAAAGAATAGGGTGGTAAAATCGAAGCAACTACTGAAGCAGTATGCAAAGGGAGGTCACAGAAAAAATTTGTTTATGGATGAGAAAATCTTTACAATTGAGCAACATTTTAACAAACAAAATGACCGTATTTATGCTCAAAGCTCTAAGGAAGCTTCCCAATTAGTCGACAGAGTGCAACGTGGGCATTATCCGACTTCAGTGATGGTTTGGTGGGGTGTTAGCTATGAAGGAGTGACTGAGCCATATTTTTGTGAAAAAGGTATCAAAACATCGGCACAAGTGTTTCAAGATACCATTCTTGAGAAGGTAGTTAAACCCCTTAACAACACCATGTTCAATAACCAAGTATGGTCCTTCCAACAAGACTCAGCGCCGGGTCATAAAGCTCGGTCCATGCAGTCTTGGTTGGAAGTGAACGTTTCGGCCTTTATCAGAGCTGAAGACTGGCCGTCGTCTAGTCCTGATCTTAATCCGCTGGATTATGATTTATGGTCAGTTTTAGAGAGTATGGCTTGCTCTAAACGCCATGATAATTTGGAGTCCCTAAAACAATCCATACCATTGGCAGTGAAGAATTTTCCCATGGAAAGAGTGCGTGCTTCTATTGATAACTGGCCTCAACGTTTAAAGGACTGTGTTGCAGCCAATGGAGGCCACTTCGAATAAGCTTTTTATATTTTAAATTGTTTTATATTTATGTATTAAACTAACACACTGTAAAAGTAATAAATATTATTTGCAATAAAAAAAAATGTTTTTTCTTCGTAACAATATTTATGGCTAGACTAGGTATAGTTTGTCATAATTCAAAAGAAATTTTATATGGACTTTTGGAAAGTTTTCGAGATATGAAGGGATCACTTAAAAACATGCTTCAAGATAATAAACTCCATTATAACATGATGCTTGATGCATTAGGGTCTGCAGCATGAGTGTGACTCCTCTGGTGTCGTGTCGCACACATCCATAGTTAACCACTTTCCATCAGGTGGGCCATGTGTTTATTTGCCACCTAAGTGGTATAAAAATCAAGAGAGAAATCAAGTCATTATAGTGGTGTTGAGGCAGGAGTGAAACTGAGTGTCCTACTGATATCATGTAGTGTGAATTTAAATATATGTACTTCATTAGTCAGTTTCATGAGAAAGTTACCTTGCGCCATTTCTCTAGTGGTTTTGGTTCATCCCTAGACTTATTCAACAGTTCAGCCAGCTCAAGCCAATTTTGAAGGTTATCAAGCCGTCCTTGTGATCCTGGAGGTGGATTGCTTATGTCACCATGACTGAAAATGTATTAATGGAAACGTTCAAAAAATAAAAAGCTACTGCTGACTACATTTAAAGTTTGATATTTTCATTCAGTTTAAAATTCAGTTCAAATGGGTACTGCCTGCTATCAAAATTTGTTTTGATCTTTTCAGCAACACTCAGGTCTTTTTTTTAATACCAAAAAGGTAAGTGATAATATGTATATATTTCTGTAATTTACTTGATTTTGATACCCTACTATAAAGTAATGCAGAGTACTGTAGTTTCCTCGAGAGCTAGAGAGAGAAATTTGTTATGCACTATATTTTATTTTTTAATAGGAAACAATATATTTCCTGTAGAAAAATCATCTAAATTTCACCAATGTCAAGAAAAAAAAAATAAACAGTATATTATTTACAAATTTTTTCTTTATATTGACATAGGTGAAATTGAGATGATTTTCATTTTATTGATCTCGGTAAAAGAAGTAATAACTATTGTTACACGACCTTGATCGTCAACACTTGCGACTCTTGCGAGAGTTTATCAACAATACTTATTATAATAACATCCTGAATTATTGACACGCAACGCATTCATAACAATATAAGCACACGTTAATACGAAACTATATCGTATGATAACTAGTGTTTGCAGTTAGAAATATTTAGTTATTGTTATAAATAACAAAATTAGATATTTGTAAGTTACGAAATGTTAACACTCTTCTCTTCACTTAATGCAATAATAGGTAAGACTTACCGTTCCATGAACTCGACCATTATTTGAAATTGGTCTTGAGTAGTCCTCATTTGTGTTCTCTAATATATTAATATTCAGTTTATTTACTATTTCATAGATAAAATAACTCTGAAAATAAAATAAGCAGGAATTTTGTTCCGTGGATCACGCTGTCTTTCAAGTTCAGATTCACTGATTCAGTTCAGAATGTCAGATCAGATACATAATGACAATATTGACAATTATTCGCCTGAGTTGACGGTTTGAAAATTCGAAGAAGTGTTGTCATATAACTTAATCACAGACAAATCATGATGCATTTTTTTGGATAGGGCCTCAGTGGCATTGTGCTGGTAATGCAGCGAGTCAGCGACTGCTTCGCAGGAGACGCAGGTGCGATTCCGGCTCGGTGTACCTATATATTTCTAGGTCTGAGTACTTCCTTACCTGGGATAAGTTAAGGAGGGAAGGAGTGGAGCAGTCGCTTCACAGAAAATATCGAAGTTCAGCCGCATCATAGTTAGACCGTAAACCTGACCCCTGAGTTGGAAAAAGACTCAGAATGATGAGTTATAGTGTCTTCTAACGCCTCTTGGTAGACAGACAAACACACGGTTCATCATATTGGTTATCGCAGCCTATGGACGTGTGCAACACAATAAAGTGACATCACAAGGGTTATGTAGGTACCCAGAACCCAATAATCCTGAATTATTGACATGCAACGTAAAAAAAGGAGGTAGGACACGGCGGTATTTCCACCCAATTGAGCAGTCCGACTGGGGAAATACCTCCACCCTACAGAATACCGCAGTTATAATAACTTCGTGTTGTGTTCCCAGCGGTAAGTAGGGTAGCCTTGGTGGAACCTGCTGCACATAGTGAATGAGACATTTTGTACTTTTCCATTATATTTTATTTTTCACCTGATCCTTTGCCCTTTGAAAACAATTTTCATTTCGATTATGAATAGATTTTGAGAATGCTGTGAGGCGAAACCGGTCACGTGAAAAATAAAATCTACTTAGAGGAAAGTACAAAGTGTCTTTTCTGTATTCAATACCTTTTGGATACTTAAGTATCGTCGAAAATCCCATGCGTATACTACCGCCTATTTACTGGTGTGTGTTTAGTAGATTTTGCAGATTCGCAATTCGCACCGCTCGCCACAGACGGAATATATCCAGTATTTACCGTGGCCTATAGAAGTGCGTAACACCAGAGAAGTGTGACTCCTGTGGTGTTACACACTTCTATAAGCCACGGTAAACATTTTCCATCAGGTGGGCCTTACGCTTGTCTGCCACCTAAGTGGTATTAAAAAAAATCCTTGTAAAAACCACAGCATGAAGTTGAAATGCGCACCGTGTCCGATTACAACGAGGGAGGATATATTCCGTCTGTGGCGAGCGGTGCGAATTGCGAATCTGCCAATCAGCCGTTTGAGCGTGATTGAATAACCTACATCCAAACATCTGCACAAACTTTTATGTCCATACTTACTTCCATACTGTTATTACCTATAAATTCGAAAGTAACTTTCCAATCTAAACAGTTAAACAGATTTAGATGAAATTATATAGATAATAGGAGTAGATTAAATCTTGACGAAGGATATAGGCTATATTTTGTGTGTGATAACCGACATACATGCGGGCGGAGTGCGGACTAATGATTAGTAGGAAGTAATGGCTCCTCCATTATATATGATAGAAAAGCAGGATTGTCTAATTTTTAAATACGTACATTGAACAAACTGATTGGATTAGGCTTATGTCACTGAATAGATAATTTAAAACGGGGAGGTGCGCAACGCACGCATACGCTGCGGTTTAGGTGATTCTGCGAGGATGACAGGCGGTTCCACCCGTCACCCCCATGCTTGCGCTTATGGGTGCAGTCATTCTGCGGAATAAACGTACTTGTCGTAGTAACTCGTGAAACCAAAGAAAGAAAATGTTGCAGCTGTGGCACTAATCTCTAGCGAATTACATAAGTGACAGGAACGAAGACCGTAACCGTCCTCGTAACAGTTGATCAGAAGTAGTGGAAAGCGGCCTTTGTTCCCTTTAGATACTTTCCAGGTGTAGATAAACTTTTTTAAAAACTCCGCTTTCGATCCAATTAGACACTTTGCAGACGACGGTGCTGGCCGGTCTTTTTGACCGCGAAGTAATAAAGACTGCGTCTTCCCGCCGATGCCCGCGACTGCGCTCACCGCGCACACACAGCACACGAGGGACGGAGGCAGTTAGTTCATGACGTTCGTTATAGCACGTCAGTGAAAATGGAGACGCAGAAAATTCCAGTCGTTGCTTATTTCATGTACCAAAAAGACAAGAGACGCAATCATAATAGAGAATATTGGATACACCCACTAAATTCACAAAGATTGACCTATTCTCTATTTCACATAAAACATGCGGACTTTTTTTTAATGTGCACGAAATCCTCACGAATACCCGACACCGGTGGGGGAGGTTATGTCGGACTTGAACCGACTAAAACGAACGCCGTGTGGGCCGCAGGTTGCCGGAGGTGAGATTATCTAAGACATATCCCTCGCACCCCGCCCGCATAAAACATGCGGACTTAGAATTGTTAGCCGCCCCGCGTCGCCGCGCGTCCTGTCTCTTCGCTATTCGCCATGGATCACACAAACCAGTTTGTAAGAACTGGTTTGTGTGAACCATGGCGGATAACCACGGACAGGCGGATAGCCACGGACATGCCGGTGTCTTTTTGCCCTTCATGTGCGGTGGTAGTATAGGGTTCCTTTTGCCCTATCGTTCGCCTGTGAAATTGACGGGCCCAGCCCGCCCCGCCGTCTGCAAAGCACCTAAAGGGACCGACAGGAACTAGGACCGTAGTAGTTATGACAGTAAGTTGATCAGGGGTAGTGGAACGCTGCGTCTCAAGAGACAGGTCTGGTATAAACCTATTCCTCTTGAGTTTTGGCCACGCCTATTCCATATTCCAGACATCAGAGTAACCAAACCTGAAATGGGTGAAATGGCCCATATCTATGGGTGGGATCACCCGTCCGGCCGCGGCGTCCCCTGCTGGCAGTTAAGTAAATGAACCTGAAGTTTTATTCGCAGTGGACTGAGAAGCAGGTAATTAAAAATTTACAAGATTATAGAAGTAAGTGGTAGAGAATTAACTCACTTCGGAAATGTTATTTTGAATATGATTTATACAAACCTTTTCGTCAGAGTCCCAAAACCAAGGTAAATAAAATAAGAAATATCAATTGCTATCGTTTATTGATTTAAAATACAAAACTTAGTGACATAAAGCTCTATCCTTTTATTGTTACAGTGCCTGCGAACTGACAATCCGATAGGAAATAAACATTTTAGCTCATCGCGTCGCGCACCACCACACACCTACTCACACATTCCATATAATCCCATACTGTCACAGTACAAATAAATAGTATAGTATATTACATACTCAAGCGCAAACATCTAGGGCCATTCTTGAGTAATGGATTTAGTTAGAGCTATATTCAAATAGGTTGGTGTCTTATGTGTTCATTATCACTTAACATCCCGACTAGCTTGTCATATATCAACATTGTCACGGCAGATTTCCAGTGATAATGCTGGTCACAAACGAAACGATTGTCTTAAGTTATACATGTGTACAGTGAGTAAACCATTTAACTGTATATCATACGGTGGATACAGTGTCTATTTTATATTTATCAAGTTAAAAGGAACTAAACATTAAAACAAATTATGATAATGTATATTACAATTAGGTACACTTGATGAACACAATTTTAGTTTTTTACATACATTTGGAAACCTGCCCCCACTGATTCCTTTTTTTTAATACCACTTGGGTGGCAGACAAGCACACGGCCCACCTGGTGGAAAGTAGTTGCCGTGGCCTATGGACGTGTGTAACACCAGAGGAGTCACACTCGCAATGCCGACCCTGTAAGCACAGAGAGTTTCTGTGCCGTCAGTGCAGAAGACAGTCAGAAGACTTTACATTGTTCTATCATTATCATTATCAAATTAAACGTGTATCCCATACTTATTCCTTAAACTCTTTCTAACAACCCTATATCTCATGAAGCAGAAAAGTATTACAGTAAATATTATACAAATATTTCAATTTTTTTTTAACAGCAAGATTAGAAATAGATTCAAATCTACAATGAAATTAAAGTGATAGCACATATTATTAGATAAAGTAACTACAGTAAAATACTTTAATGCTTCATGTAAATGAGTACCATACATGTTTCATTTAAAATAAATCCATTTAGGAAAGTATTTTTTTATAAAAATTCGCAACTATAATTTGCGATAAGAAATAATTTGCTATCAGTTGCAATTCGTCAATAGCTGCTTTATTCTGAACGGCTGTCACCTCAGTCAATTTTTAACTAAAAATAATTTAACATAAAAATTTCACTATATTACGACATGATCAGAATAAAGAAGCTAGGCTTCACGGCCGCTACTAACAAGTTTTTTCTAGTCAATGGACAATTTCTATACATACAATTACAACGGATATCAACAATTTGAGATATCCCATCAAGTCTAGGTATTTGCTAACCTTTAATAGAACGTGTGCGTGCATACACATTCTGTTCATCTTAAAATGCAATTTAAGATTTGTCAATTAAAAGTCAACAAATAATAATCGAATATTACACTATCGATATAAAATGTCGATTATTGAATTATTACGCGACCAAAAAGTCGTTAGTAGCGGACTTTTACACATAAAAAGTTCCGGCACAATAAGGCAGTGATTCAGTGTATGCTATACAAAATATTTCCGTTTAGAAAGTCTCAACCAGTCTGTTGCAATGAGGTTAGTCTATTGTAGATTCAAATCCAAAAAGGTTGAACAAGTCAGTAATTCGATTTATTAATTCTTATTTGAAATACCCAATTTTTATATATGATTCAACATTCTCGTAACCTACAAGTACATTTTGTGTTTTATAGAATTACCTATACACTATTCTCTGTTTTACACATCGTCTGATTACCAATGGGTCAAAGTAACCTATACGCGATAAAGAAACACTTGAGTCTTATTCACAAGCATCACACAATGGAAATTAATCATTTACACATTATACAACAACTCTGAAATGCGAGGGCATAGTTTTAATTAAATAATTTAAGTGTGTGTACAAAGTGTGTCGAGT
Organism: Eilema griseolum; assembly: GCA_963662185.1. Taxonomy (NCBI): domain Eukaryota; kingdom Metazoa; phylum Arthropoda; class Insecta; order Lepidoptera; family Erebidae; genus Eilema; species Eilema griseolum. Next base: position 9,405,462 of record OY759239.1, on the reverse strand, counting down.
CGAATCAATTTGTGCATTAACAAAAATACTTAATCTATTTCTTCGTTTGTATAAACAAATTCTCATTGGCCCTTTGAATTTCAGTCATCAGTTGCCGACACTTTAAGAATATAAAGCTTGCGATAATTAAAACCGAACGAAAGCCTAACTAGCATAGATCGTAACTAAACTATAGATAATCCAGTTTATGTTGCAGTCTGTATCGATTAGTCGGTTTCCTAATTTTTATATACAATATTTATTTTCTACCATATTGCGTCCTTGATATGCATCGCGTAACAATAAAAAAACCTAGCTCTCGCGCTCTCGACGCGTCTGGATGCGGCGAATCGTCGGCGATCACTCGGAACGCTCTCTAAGTACTGTCGGGTGAAGCGATCGGGAAACAAATAATACAAATATACGGTACAACGTAACAAATCGTCACCATAATATTTCTTCACAGTCAGACTTATCGTATTAAATAAAAATATAGAATCATAAATATCGGATTCAGTCCAGGAGTGCACTCGCACTGGGGCGGCGGAGGGCCTAGTGGATGGCCACGGGGCTGTGGCACACGGCCTGCAGCAGCTCGTCCTCGCGCCGCACCGCCTCCACCTCCATGGGCGCGCCCCACAGCCGCGAGCCGCCCACGCCGCCCGCGCCGCCCGCGCCGATCGCACCGCCCGCGCCGCCCGCGCCGCTTGCCGGGACGCCTCCCGCTGCACGCAACACACAACATTACACCCGTCCACGCTCTCGCCCCACCGATACAACGATATGGATAAAACAAAACAGTCCACTATCTATAACCAAATGATAAGGTTAGTGTTGCTATACAAACATGTTAAGGGAATCGTGTACAGAAGAATCTAGGGAAACATGAAGAATGTTAAGGTTGTTATTATTCAGAACGTGCAGCTATCGTTTATCGACGGTATTATTCTTTCGAACTACCCTCATGCATTTGCCAATTCAGAACTATAAAGAAATTTTAGTCTAGCAAGCCTATCCGCTAGAAAATTTCATCCCTTAATTCCGTATTGATTGTTTTTCTCTTGGATTGGATTGGCTGATTTACTCATAAGCTTTTCTTTTTAACTTCAATTTTCAACCCTGTCGTTAAACACTGTTAATCTCACTAAGATCAATCAAAACCCTTCAAATTAATAGTCATTACATAACAGCGGACATTTGGGGTGTGTCCGATATGATAGTCACCCACTGTCTTAAGACACTACATCAAGAATTAAGCCAAAACCATTTCATTCTATACCTAATTGTGAATCTATTCGTTAATCAGTAAACATTCATAGGATATGTCTTAAAAAGTTAAAATATCCCACACTCCTGTTATTACAATCTTCCATAGGATACAACGACTTATTTCTTCCTTACCATATGATTTCTTAGTTATAAAAATCGACAGTAATATCGCTGAACATACATAAAAGTTATTCCAACGAATAGAGAACCTCTCCTTTTTGAAGAACATTAATTCTAGATGATACCATACCCATATCCTAGAATGATACTCAAATCTGAATCTCGATATCTAAGGACAGATTATATAGACAATCTGTCCTTAGACCTTAGATCTGTCTTTACAAGCTGTCCTTAGATAATCGATTTATCTGAGGACAGATTGGACAGATAGATATTCAGGACCGCTCCAGAATAAGGGCCTCTATAAAAGGTTACAACAGTCGATAAACAATAAGACAATCATTAAAACACAAAGCCATGCGTGATACAACGAGCATGCATAGGAGAGGGGGGTTAGTTACGTATAAACATTCTTAGTACAGAGTTTGCAGACCTGGCACGTTATCGTTAGGCACTAGTGAGGCGAGGCAAGGGCCGCGGGCCGGGGCCGCCGGACCGCTCTAGTCATCGCGAGTCCGACGGGCCATCTGCCATAATGTACATATTTACCTCACTCATTGAAGTTACCTGTGACCTCAGACTAGAAGAATACCCGACAAAACGCATAGAACTGTTTGAAGCTACGTAAAGTTATATCATTTCGCTTGCACTCGTGTGTGCAACAATAAGTCTGAACGAAATGGTACTACTTCAGTATTACTTTACACGGCTTTACACAGTTCTATCAGTTCCATCTATGTTATTCTTTTAGTCTGAGTCTGTGACTTGTAACCACTACACTTGGTTAGTTAAGCACAGTATGATTAAAGGACATTTGATTGAAATAATATTTATATAGACATCTTTTATACATGTATCATTCTGTCATCGTCTGCTTATTTAATTTATACGTATATAATGAGAATTAATAGATTGTACAAAAGATTATTCAACTTAAATCATTATCAGTGATCGGAGTGGTAAGAGCTGTTTCTAGTTCTTGGATAATGTTATAATAATACTATTGTAACATATGTATACAGATATGTAGTTTTTAGAACTTCTAAGGATTCAAATTAAAGTTGTACGATTCAATCAGCTGCCTAATTAGTACACTGACTATGGTGTAGTCTATATGATTGTAATTAATTATCATAATATCTTATAACGTCTAGTATTCGTTTGTATGCCTTAAAGAAAACGATTATTCTACATCTGGTGGTGTAAGTGGAGCAAATGTGTTTTTTATATCTAGAACACGAAATTAGACTTGTCTGATGGTAAAGTCTCAGAAAAGAGGGTTACCATTACATACATATATCATGTTACAATGATGACACTCAGATGAACGGCCTTTTCATAATTATGCTTTTTACGCTCCGCTGAAAGGACTCGAGACTGTAGAAAGAAGGTAACACGTGAGCTGGTAATGAATTCCAGGCCTTAATGGTGCGAACCGCGAACATGCGATATTCTGCATCGTATACGGGTGACATCTAAGCCCATCAAATTTTATGCTTTCGTGTCTGTTAAGTATTTTATTCCTATGTTTTGATATTTACTATTTATTTGAAATCAATATCATGAAATAGTCAAGTTCTACCTACTCCGATCACAAATCATAATGATTAAAATGAAATAATGAAGCGATTTATGTTAGCAAAGAACACGACATAAGCTTGAAATGATCATGTTAGTTAACAGACATGAGTGATTTGACCCAGGGCACAGGGCAGGGAAAGACTTTCCAGGTATCGTAAGAGATGAGATTCCCTTATATAAACTGTATTGATTATGTGACAGAGAAAAATAAATTAGGTACAGACAAAATAATATACGAGGCAGAATGTGAGGAAACGTAAATTTGTAATATCTCTTGTACCATATATATATTAGCCTTAGCAAATAAACTATTTTGATATGATTTGATTCATCATTTGATTCAAATATGAAGAAAAATATAAATTACTTTTAGTTGCATTATGTGCATATATAAGTATCACTATGCGATAATTGCTTTTTGTATTGACGCTTGTTTCTAACATATCCTATGATCAATAGCCCATTATTATTTTGTAATACCACTGGTCATATCAGAATCAAATATTTTAAAAGGAATTGTACTATTGACACACGTCAATATGACTTCACCTCGCCTGATAGTAAGTTAAAGGCAGTCTCATAGTGAAATTAAAGTGATAGTGAGTATTATTTTGTGGTACTAACCGTGTTGGTGGTGCGACTGTGCTTGTTGTGTGTTCGTGGACTCGTCCGCGGTCCGCTTGAAGAAATTGTGTTGTAACGCGTAATACGGCGTTACACGCTGTTTGGGGTCGTACTCCAACATACGAAGGATTAGGTCCTGTCATTCAAAAACGTAGTTTACATACATTACATAATATAAGCTCACGCCTATATCCCCGAAGGAGTAGGCAGTGGTGCTAGCACCCACATTTCGCCAGTTTATGTTTAGGTCCCAATGTAATAGGTGGCGGCGAGCCTATTGCCATTAACCGGGCACTTATAAACCTGCGATAAATACACACAACTTCAAAAGCATTGAAAAGTCATTAGTGTGTGCCATGGTAAAACCTGGGATAGAACCCGAGACCTCGTCTCAGCAGTCCATTACCCATACCACTAAGCAATCGCGGTTTTTTATATTTTTTTATACCTAATAACATAATCAGCTGAAGCCTGAGAAAGTGCCAGCTTGACGGCAATAGGCTCGCCCCCTATTACGTGGGTCAAAGATCATATTCGGCGAAGTGTGGATGTTAAAACACCTCTACCTACCCATCGAGGATTTACAGGCAATTGGATTACAAGATTACAATTCTATTATATTTAGCCGAACCGTTTCGGGGGCTTCTGGCTTAACCCCAGCAAGACCTTTGGGGTAAACTCTCACCTACAAGTCGGCACACTTCTGACTGGCGGACGAGGCACTTTCAGAGCCTTTTCTCCCGGATTAAAACTTTAGACGGCAGTAGTTTCCATAATAGATAACCAAACGCAGGGCTCCGAAGCATCATGTACGTATTTTAAAGCTTAAAATACCTTCTGGATTCTTCTCGACCAGAAATACACAATAAATTATTTATTTCCATGTCATTCATGATAAGGGACTTAATATTTCATGTAATATGTCTATAAAAATAAAATTATAATTGGAATTTAGCAAGATTGGTCAGAGCGCATGATAAACTTTACGACACTTGACTGCAGCGCAGATAAAATCATCATCATTATGTTTAATTATCGGATTACTTTATAGGCCTCGTTATATTAATGACATTCGATTTACACAATCAATTGATTGGTAACTATCAAATTTAGCTCTCGGAATTCTCGAGTCTCTGCCTACCCAACTGGGAAAAACACGTGACTTATTTTTTTTATAGCACTTAGTTGGCAGAAAAGCATGCGCGGCCCACCTGATGGGAAGTGGTTACAGTGGACTATGGACGTGTGCAACACCAGAGGCGTTACACTCGTGCTGCCGACTACTGTATAAACAAACGTTATAGACGCTGCGTGCCATTTCTACGCTGCGTAAAAAATGTCTACTATTTCGGTAAAAATGACATATACAATACATTAATCTCAGAAAACGCACACATTGACAGATTAAAGAACAATATTGACATTAGCTTATTCACACATGACGCGCTTTTCACGTCGTTTTTTTTGCGATGTATTTACTTAGCAAAGCGATGTCTATACATACATACATGCACACACACATATAATCACGCCTTTATCTCCGGAGGGTTAGGCAGAGGTGAATTAACACCCACATTTAATTAATCATTGAAGTCAATCCCACGTAATAAGGGGTGAGCCTATTGCCGGCTTCTGGACACTATTATTGACTCGAGCAATACATCTAAAGCTGAGTCTGGGCTGTATATATCTGTCTGGTGTTAAACAGCCCTATCCCTTAGTCGCCTTGTACGACACCGCTTGGGAAGTGATGGGGTGGCCCAAATTCTACTCAGCCGGGAACTACACGGCGTCTATATAGTAAGTATATGGTCTAATTATGTATGTAGACCAACGAAACAAAACAAAAGACTCGAAAACAGAAAAATAATTTATACCTATATATAGATAAACCATTAAATCGGCTAATGTCTGAGCGTTACCCAAGTAAGTTAAAACGCTAGTGAGGTCGGTCTTAGGATGGGTGACCATTCTTAAGCCATTGAGAACTTTTTTGTGTTTCGGGAGTACATGTTAAGCAGTCCGTCCCTGTTGCCATACGAACATCTATGACAGTAATTCTGAGTAGTTGAAGCCCTATAAAGTTCGATAACTAGCCTAACTATAGAACTTCGATATCGCTATGGGTTCTAGAGATCAGATGGCAGTCGCTTCACGGAAACTGTCATGTAAGTTAAGCAGCTTCACAGACTAGATAGGCCGACCAGAACTAAGTTCAAGGTCAGAGAAAGTGACTGTTAAAACAGCACTAACAAAACGTCAAATGTCTACTCGATTTTTAGCGCTGAAAGAATACGATGATGTAAATAACGTACCTTAAATTTGAGATAATCTGATACGGAGTGGCCGGCCTCGCCGCGGCGCCTGGCGGCCGGCCCGCCGCCCTCCACGCCCAGGATGTCGTGGAGCCGCCGCGTGCCCGGCGCACGGTACTTCCTGTAACCGCTGCGGACATTACATACGTGGCACCATACGCTCTCAAACACTACTGATTTACAGTACCCCCTAGCACGAAAATCTAGCATAAACGTAATGTAAGCGTATCGAAATCAAGGAGCATTGTGATTTATCGGCTTCATTTACACACAGGTTCGCAGTAGGCAGACGGCTAATCACAATGCTCCTTTCTCTCGATGCCGTTTACAATACGATTACGATAATTTTTCCTGTTCGGGGCGCTGTTAGGTGCCGGCAAGCTTCGTGCAACAATGTATCCCTCGGAACACATATTTTGGAACTGAGTCTCGAGACAAAGGTCCAGTCGCGCGGGCTGTTTTTTATAATCTATGCTTGGTGAATTTGAGCTCGTCATCAAAAGACATTCATAAAACGTGTACTGTGCGTATAGAGCATATTTTAGACCCAAGATATATGTCCTGAGGTTTACTAACTTACACTACAGTAGCAAGCTTCGTGAAAATATATTTAGGTTAAGCAAAGTGTGTTTTTAATATCTTTGGCGGTATATCGCGTCAAACAGCCAATCATTGATTGTATTATTTATTATGGGCTCAAAGAGTCCGCGTATTAAGTTGATCAGTTCTTTTATTGTATTTTTAGGAATCCGTACCCCAAAGGGAAAAACGAAACCCTTATAGGATCATTTTTGTCTGTCTGTCAAGACCTATTTCTCAGGAATGCATGGCTGTATCAAATTAAAATTAATACCTCATACTCAGGTCTATAACGTCTCCAAACTGTGCAAAAATCAAACTTCTAAGTCAACGCATTCAAAATATATTACGGTTTATATAGCATAAGTTACGGAACCCTCAGTGCGCTAGTCTGACTCGCACTTGACCGGCTTTTTCGTTGGTCGGTCAGTTAGTACACGTGCGTGAGCTTTTTGACGTTTCTTTATGATGTTTCCTGGTACCTATTAACTTACAGTACGCGGCGTTAGGTTGGTACGACGAAAAGAAGAGCAAGTCTAGACCGACTTGCTTCAACTTTGTAGAGCGTTCCCTCTATAGCAAATCAGCTTGACAGTTTGATTACAAAGGTATCAGTCAGTATTCATAAATAAAAATAATTTACTAAGAGATTTGATTGCAATTACATTGGTGAAATCCTATTACGAGAATTTTATTCATTGATGCTATCACAGATATCGCAGCAATTCATATTTTCCAATTAACTGAACAATAACCAAAGACGTAGATCAAATTTCGATAGTTACCTGCCATCCTTGCCATTGACTTTCTTTAATACATAACTACCGCCTTCCGATGCAGGTAATTTGTCAAAGAATTTTCTTGTTTTGTGGGCCTGTAAATAAAATAATTTATTAGAGTTTCATATTTACTAAATTGAAATGTAGGAATACATTTAGAGGCGGCTTTCTACGGGTTTTTACTGACGTACACAACAGAAAGGGATTTGTTCGTGGAAGCACATACAAGTCCGCACAGCTACGGTGCGTGTCGGTCTGTTTTGGAACTGTAGATCCAACCCGTAGTTTCGAAACGGACCGTGTAAAGCCGCCTTAAAAACTAACATTTGAGCTGGGATTTTTCTGGGTTCTACGTCTATCATTTCCTTCTTGTAGTGTAGTATATAAATTGTATATTAATCAATTAGTCAATCAGTCCATTGCTTGACATAGGCCTCTCCTAACATGCGCCATGGCACCGATCCTCTGTCTTCGGCAAACCGTTTACCCAAGCTACCTTTTGCAGATCGTCTCTTGCTGGGGTGCATTAAATAATAGTTTATTTAAAAATGTAAAGTAGTGAATAGACGAAGAAACAAAGAAAATATGAAATCATAGCGCCATTGGTGGCACAATACAGAATAAAGAAAAAAAGATTGATAGCAGGCAAAGAACAAAAAAACCTTCTATTTATTCACATAAACAATATCACAATAATTAATTCTCTAGATACATACCGAGTCTAATAAATGATCCGGTGGCATGCCGAGCACTTCGACAATTTTGTTCATTTGGTCAACCTCGTTGGCTCCACTGAAGAGCGGTTCGCCTGTGTGCATCTCGACGAGTATGCACCCTAGTGACCACATGTCTATTGCTAGGTCATAAGAGACTCCCAATAATACTTCGGGTGACCGGTAAAACCGCGACTGTATGTATTGGTATATCTGGAAAGTAAAAAAAGAACTCACGTAAGTACTAAAACGTCAGGTTTCGTTTTGTTTAATGACTAAGGTATTGGCGAATCCAGCGAATCAGAAACCTGTTACAAAGTCTGTAGGTTGGTACCCTACCAACACCCAAAGGTTCGTGAAGTGATGCTCACAGTGGGGTTTAACAGTAGTCTTATTAACAGAAAAAGCGGTATCGTCACTCCCTCGCAAGGCTCAAAGAGCAAAAATTCTTGTTCGTTGATCTGCGGTACATGCTAACCTTATAGTAGTTCCATCGAAACAAACTAACAGTTGAACTTTTTTAAGCGAAAAATACATATCAGGTAAAGCATCACAAAGCTAAATAGAAATCATCTCAGTAATATTATTTTGCTTTTCGTCTTAGAATTAGACGGATAGTCTATAAAGGCAGAACTAATTAAATTATAGTATTACATTGAGACCTGCGGTAAGGTAACCATAAACGTGAACCAACCAAACCGACCGAAAAACAGATAATAATAAACTACTATTACCTTTATATAGCTTTGGACATATGGGCATTGGACGATAAAGATATATATGTTTTCAAAACATTATGAAATCTCAATAGTCGCATATCGTAGAAATGGTCATGAATGAATGTTTATCAGTATGTTATTGTTTGTATACCTACCTACTGTTAAGCTAAGTGATATCTAGTTAAGTTTAGTATACACTGTGATTCAATGCTATGCAATGTGGTTATTTACTACTATCTCTTTATACAACTATCTTGCTACCCTGGGAATGCCTGGATTGAATGATTAGGAAAATATTCTGTTTTGACAAATGAACATTGAAATATATTTCTTAATGCCTATTGCAAGAGTCTCATCCGTTGCTTAGCAGGTGCACTGACTGTTAGGTAAAGTAGGGTTGGTCCTATATATGTTGGTAGGCAGGGCCCTGTACATTTTATTATTATATGTACATACTAAACTAAACGGATGAAACGAACTACTGTAAAGGACAGACGGTGAAGTCGTAGTTCTTAATATGGTTCTGTTTTTACCCCTTTGGGGTACGAAAACCCAAAGTATATTGAGGGAAAACAACCCTACTGTAAACAAAAGCAATAGCAACATGTTGAGCAACAAGGACCCAAGTGTATACAACTCTTAAAAATGGTAGATGTGTGAGTACACGGCGATAACCGTCGACCTCTTCGGCTACTGAATCACACAAGGCCGATGTGATTTATCTGCGCAATTAACTTGTACGGGAATCGGGACTATAAATCGGGTGAATAGTTGGTTCGAGTGGCTATTCCTATTAGGTGTTATCGTTATATGTAATACTGTACGAATAATTGATTGGTATTTAACAAATAGTACAAGATAATTTTAAAGTACTGGTTATATACGAGTTCAAATTCTAAACTGATTTGTTGGAGTTCTAAGTCTGCAGATTTTTAGTCTTAGAAGTAGTTAGTAGTAAGTTAAGTAAACCCAATCATTAATATAGTTTAGCCGGTGTTTATTTTTAAGTTACCTACATGGTTCAAAATAAATTTTAGGCATTCGTAACATAAAAAATATCAGTAATCAGTTGGCATGTAATGAGAATACGACTTACGTTCATTAAAACTCTAATAAACAGAAAGATATTGGCAAAAGCTCTTCATTTTATTATATTATTAGTCAAACACGTCTAGATCACAAACCGAACTGTCTAAATAAATTATTGTTGATATTTCAAAGGGTGAATACATAGGTACAAAATTCAATAAAATCTAGATCAGTTTATCGTAATGTCAACCTAACAAAATAGTAACGAACTTTTAGTGCGAATTTCACCGGTTCGAACTGAGATCAATGCAAAATAAACTACGTAAGTATTCACATTTTACTAAATTAATTTAACTTGGTAAAACTAAAACAGAACTCAGTTTAGCTAAAAGAGGTTACTAGTAAAATTCAAACTACCCCCATTATTACATTTTGCTTATTCAATGAATAACCAGATTAGTGAGATGACTTTTTTCATTGATGAAATCCAATCCACTTTTGGTAGAATTTCACCGATGAATATGACCGCGTTTAATTTAAGATTAAGTAACTGAATTTCAGTGAGTCGAATATCAGAATTCGGCTTAATCAAACGAATTTTGACTGTTGAGTTCGTCGTCCTAAAATAGAAAGTCTGATCTATCTAAAACATGAATGTTAGGGGTTAGGGCATAAAATAACTTTGGCAGACTTACCCTTTGACCTAGTTGACATGAGCTCCCGAAGTCCACAATTTTAATGGCTGACCTCTTCGGGTTGCATAATAGTATATTCTCGGGTTTAAGATCACAGTGAATTATATTTAGTTCTGAAACACAAAAGAGAGTGGTATTAGTAAGATAACAAATTTAATCAAGATCTGAATAACAATAGCATTCAGTTCAATATTGCGTTGCTAAATGCAGTTCTATTAGTTCAGTGTTTTCATTTGGGAATTGTATTATTACTAAAATAGTCTCTTTGTTCTTAGTTTTGCAATTTCCCTATGTGTATTCTACTAGTTACGTTTTTGCTTGTTTAGGTAGTGGTGTAGGTACGTCGTCGGAACCAACAATTTGGTGGGTATGCCGGGTTTAAATCAACAAAACCTCAGAGACTCAGACAGGCGCCGGCTGTTGACCCTTTTTTTTTTTTTACGTGCGCAAAATCCCCTCGGATACCTCCCCACCGGAGCCGGTGGAGGAGGTTATGTCGGACTCGAACCGACTAAAACGCACGCCGCCTGTGGGTCGTTTTGGTTGCCGAAGGTGAGGTTGACAGGCATATCCCTCGCACCCCGGCCGACCCAGGGCCATCTCTCACGATCTGGCCCTCTTCTCGGGTGTGGGGACTACAGAGTCCCCAACTCGTCCCCGGAAACGGGGAGACGCGTCACGCGCGCCGCCGCCGCGGCCTGCTTCTGCCAGGGTGACAGGCGGCTTCACCTGTCACCCCCAGGCCGGCGCTCATGGGGGGCGGAGGTCGTTCATCGACCTCCGACGCCCGCGTTGCCTTCGTACGCGGGCAGCTTGTCTTGCGATCCTTCGTCGCTCCCGCTGCCGCTCTCGCCCCGCCTCCTCCTTCACGAGCATTACTTGCTCGCAGAAGGAGGCGGCTGTTGACCCTGGCAATGGCGGTTCCAGCGCGTTGTTGGGATCAGTATAGTAGGCCTATCATGAAAAATCTCAGTTTCAAACGAAGTTTCGGGCAATATAGTTCCATGAAACATATTTTTACAGAAAGCGCATTTGAAGACGGCAAGTAACGTGGTTAAATACTACGTATTTCGTTCGTGTTTCGTGTTTGTATTTCATGGTAATCCTCTGATCTAAAGACGCGCACGGAACCATTACTCATAGTGGTCATGATATTGATGTAAATGGTGTTTCTCTAATTTACCCTCCAAAGTACATTTAAGTAAAGAATCGTTTCGTAATGTTAATTTACGATAAATAACCGATGCAGTAATGTTTGATCATTCTAGCTACACGCTACAATGTTACTGGGGATGTATTGCAATAGTGTTGTGACACAATTCCTATCGTTATTGTATAAATTAGTGTCAAGTGCAAGTCGTACCTATAGATGTTAACTTTTTTTCTAAAATCTATATATTGATGAAGACTTTGTAAAATGTATACCCTCATACTTTGCTTCAATCAAATTTCATAGTGCTACATTGGCATTGCGTCGCATTTCCTTGTTTAGTATAATAAATTGATACAACGCTTATTATTTAATAGGCTTTCAATGAAAGCGCTCTTCCCAAACCTACTTTCAATTTTTATTTAGTTTAACACATTTACTCATAGTATTTTTTGTACGCCTCTTTTCCAATAGGTTAGGCAGAGACCACATGTTTCCACTAGTCACGATCCTTCCTGGACTTTTCGCTTCTCCTTTTTAATTTTTTTTCAAACAAGTTCGCCGGATCCTCTGACATTTTTGTATAATAAAAAAATTGTAATTAATAGGGAAGATAAGTATATACTGACCAGGTTGACTAAGGAACAATAGCGCGGTGCACAGTTGCTGCGCAAACTTGCGCGTCAGGTTGAGCGAGACGCCTCTAAAATTGGTGTTGCGCAGCAGGTCGTACAAATTATAAGACAGCAGCTCGAACACTAGGCACAGGTGGTTCCGCCACATAAAGTGGCATTTCAGTTTCACTGGAAAATCAAACATACATTAATTATCCTACTATTATTATAAATGTCAAAGTTTGCATGGATGTTTGTATATTTGTTACTTCAATCATACTCTAACGGCTGATAGACCCCTAGTCTGGTTTAACATATAGGTTTTTTATTCTTTGACTATTCAAACTATGTTCTAACGGGTAGTAGCAATGCGATAAAAATTTGGCGGGAAGTGAATCCTAGGAAGTCTTCAATATAAGTACATATTTTCTGGTTACATGTTTTTGTTTTAATTTAATTGAACCTCGCTAACTTTTGTAGTGTAGTGTTCAATATCTGTACAAAAAACTGGTTCCTTGGTTTGTTTCTATAACAGTGGTATATTTCTGCTAAGTCCTTTCTTAATGGTACCAGCTGGTTGTCCAAAAAATATATAGTTTCATCTAAAAGATACCTATACGGTTTAAATAAAATAAAAATGTAAATAACAATTAATTTCCTTCTAATATAACACTTATTTCCCATTTTCGTGAATGATTAATTTCAGTATTTACAAAATACTATTCCAGCCTCATTTATTGTTCTATATAAATAATATTAGAGCAATAAGAGACTGCTTCGGGCGACTAAGAGAAGCTTAGGTTAGATATTTATTGGATAAACAAACAGTATGTCTGTCACTAAGTGGTATAAAAAAACAGGTATACAGTGAATCCTGTTTCCTATTGGAGTAAGCAGAACCCGCATCCTTCATTCATTAGTTTAATTACTACAATCATGAGTTACTCGGACATCATACTAGCCGGTTGCCGGTAACTGGGCTTTTCTAAAAATGTCTTCAGGTACTAGATATGGTATAATAAAGGGGCGGAAGCGTGAGTATGGCGACAAGTCTATAGGCTGCAGTAACCATGGCTTCGAACAGGTGACTTGTATGTCTGCCACTCAGTGGTATAAAAATCTTACCTATATAATACTTATTTTCAGGATCCGCTCTGTTCATCATTTTTAGTAACTTGACTTCTATTTGTGCCTGGTTTAGGAAGGGTTTCTTATTCTTAATTATTTTAATCGCTACTTGACACTGCTCCTCATGGTCATACGCTTTCACAACCTGTAACAGAACATAGTGTCGATGGTATATCATTCTTCAAAATAAAATGTTATTTGTCTATTGCGCTGCTTGCTACCTTTATGTAAAGAATACCGAAACTACAAATATTCCCTCAAACTCCTCCATAAAATCACTTTTTAACGAACTCCATCGCAATTTATTGTTTTTGTAAGGAGTGGGTTCACGTCGGTACTGTAAAGGCCACGATTCGAATCCGAACCTCTCGATCGTTAGGCTGCTACCGACGCTTTTACTTTCTCAGAGCTGCTCATGAGTTCCCTCTGTACATGACGTGTATGAGCAAGCAGCACAATGTTATAAGTAGGAGTAGGTGGACTAGTCTGTGAAGTAACTCCACATTCACATCACGGGCCCACGTCATCTGAGAAACCCCTCGTAGGTCGGTTTTCGTTGCATCGACCGATCTGTATCATAATTCTTAAGTAAGACTTGTTGCAAGATAAAAATCTACTTTTGTTTTATTAGCTTTAAGTGTATTTTTAATAGGTCATGTCGTTAAGTCCTACAGAGTCGTCGCGTGTTACGGGTTTGATTTCGATATTTGGAAAGATTTTTGTGTAGATATTATTTGTTTACGACTCCCGTGGGCAAATAGTAGTAGTAGGTAGTAGGGTCTGGGTGCCGGTCGGTTCAGTATTTTTGTAAAGTTTCTGTATGTTATTTCTCTACAATCTACATCATAGATCTGCAATCATTGTGTATACATGTGTATACTTTGCCTGTCCAATATTTGTTCATATGATGCATTAAGTATGCAACTAATGCATAGAAATATTAACTATTGTAATCCAACAAGTAGGTATTAGGTATTCCAGCACTGATAACATTGTAATATAACCGCACGTTCCATGAATCATACATAAGGTACGTATGTATTTAACCGAAGACCAATCATTATATTATCAAGCTCGTGTTAATGTTTCTGGGAACAAATAAAATGCACCTGATAAACCTATGTTTCATCGGAACTCTGTCAATATTCCTCAACCCAATATTTATTACGTGTAAAGTCCGTAGTAACTAAAATGTTTATGATAGCTTCTCGGTATTGAACGTAATATCGAAGTTTTTCGCAACAGGGCTATTAATTACACACAATTAATTCTGAATAGTGTCTATATAAATCTTTAGTTATTAAGTCTTGAGAAATGTTACTTTAGAGGGCTCGAGCAGTAACTTCAACATTATAGTTACCAATTGCGGCTAATAACAAAATGACTGGGTTTATTTGGTACTTAATCGCTTCTTTCACGCGTTTCATTATCGTCAGAATCAGAAATGGATCTCCAATTTTGGTGTACGGATTTACGAACGTATCGGTACGGTTGTACTTTGATGCTCATCTTTTTACTATTATAAAATTGTAAATTGGAAATGTCTGTTCGCGATGGACGCAAAAGTACTGAACGTTCGATGCAGTCTTTTTTGTTTGAAAGGTCTTGGCCAGATTTAAAATCTTAAGTTTGTTTGATTGCAATCGGTTGTGTAGAACCAGAGATAAGAAAACCACGCGAGCGGAGTCCGGGGCGGTAGACTAGTATATTACTTCAATTACCAGTATGTTTTATCTTGTATGAGTGTGCGAAAGTGAAAATTGACTATTCTTTACATCAATCTCCTATTTTTCCTCTGTAGGTGGCCACGCACCAGTGACACCTAACTTCGCAAGGAAATCATATGCAACGGTACTATATTACTATCACGTGGACTGCGCATTTTGATACACATCGAAATTAGTGCAAGATTCTTCACAGCCTACAATATTAGCACTTTTAGCAAGTGCTACTAGCTAATTACTGATAGCAGGACCATGCCTTAACTTGCTTTTCTTGCTTAAAATATGTTCAACTTCACAGGAATCAGTTACCACATATTAAAACGTTATGATATTGTTATGTCGTTTCAGCATCTTCCCCATTACACCATTTGAATTCACAATCTCTTAAACCTTACCTATACAGATATATATTTTCTTACCTGTCCAAAAGATCCCTTCCCAATGGGTGACGAGATCTCATATCGGTCGAGGAACTTCTCGCCCTGCTTAATAATGTAGTCATGGTTATCATCGTCGTAACCATCATTATATAACTTTCGCTCCTTTTTATGCGAGCCGTCCTCGCCCAGGTACTGTTGCGCTCTCCGCTTTTTCTTCGCGTAATATACCTGGAACAAAAATAGTGGTTTAATTAATATTTGGAAGTAAGTAGATCACTTGGTACATTTATTGGACTTTATGGACATTTACACAGGAGGACTTAATGCTCCAGGTTTTCTCTGTCAGTCAACCAAAGGTGGTGATTAAATAAATGAACGAGTAAAATCTGCATGAATGCAGATCTCGGAGTGAGGAGGATCATTCCAAATACTACATCGTTAATGGACCTGCCCACTACTTGACAACAGTTATTTAGAACTGAACTCGTTTAAGAAGTTGAATTGAAACACTGAAATCTCATGGCTTGATACAGGATAATGCTCTGAACAATCCTGTTTAATCTAGAATTCGGTTCGTAATGAGTGAACTCTATTTGAAAACGTATCCAAAAGAAATATATCATGTCATGGAAATATGGTACAGTAGTTATAAACTGTAATACCACATATTGCGGCTTTACTCACGTGTAATCCATGACGAATTTTGACTGCGAAGATTTTAAAGAATCCATTAATGTTCATCCTGGTCAAGTTCACAGGTGCCCAATAAGACACTTGTGAACTACGAACACGAGAATCATTTGTATGCCATTTTCAGTTCAATGTAATATAATTTAAACATGTTATATCAAAAAATGGACACAGTCTTATGAATAATCAGATTCAAGGATCACCTCATTGCTATTCGATGTAGATTTATTTCCCAGTTTATTGACGGTTTTCTATTTTTTTTTGGTTATGTATATTACTCTTTTTATGGTTAATTTTTTCTGTTAGGTCCCGCGGGACGGTCCGATGACTGAAATGTCCATTTTGACATTACGTCAGATGTCATATTCTAATTCTTTTTAAGGTTGATTGAATTATATATCCACTACGGAGGTTTCGTATTATGCAGATTTTCCTAAAATTGTAATACCCTGTAGGGATACCCTGGTCACATCATTTATTTCTTATTGGCGAAACAGTTTAATAATTTACTACCTATTATGAATCAGAAGTTGCTCTATGAAAAACTTAAATTTATCTATGCAATTCGAAACAGTGCATTGTAAATGAATCGCATGCTATATAGGAAATGAAGAGTAGACGAACGAGGGGAATTTTCGGCTGACGGACGTTGACCCAAATATGCGGTTGACATTGATCGACGACGGGTCGCGATATGCTTATATAAAACATTTGTACTGACTGCCGACCGACGACCGACGATGCCAAACGCATGGATTTGGGACTAGGAAGTTCATTGCTACCGATTTTTTATGAGATACTGTGAAGTTCGCCCCGAATATGACTCATTGTTTTGCCACTGTCGGAGGAACTCAGTAGAAATATAGGCATTTTATGTTGGAAAAGCTTCGATGGACTAATTTCTCGAGCTGATACATACCTATATACATATAACTATGTGTGTCGTGAGACCGTGTGTCAATACACGTCACATGACCCATAATAAAGCATTCAGCTATTGCCTACGACATAACGCGGAAGTATGACAGTAATAATATTGGCGAGTGCATTGCATTCGCATGTGGTGGCACATAGTGTCGCATATCGATGCGTCCGAACGATAACCCAAATTTCTGATAGCGACCTACATATTCAGGCGGCCGAGCGCCCCTAACAACTGACAAGGATTCGTGCAACCACATACTTATCTGTTCACTTAACTGTTTGTTTGTTTATCGATGTCTAGTCGCTATGTAAATTTATACTGTCTGTCGACATTCTAAGTTGTCGATCACAAAAAAGATAGACGAGGCTTTCAAACTTTGGCCACTGACTTAGTAGAACTAGGATAGTTTGTTATTAATTTTTTGTTGGTTAAGTGTAAAAACTGTTGGATGATATGTAGGAAACAAATGCTACTGTTGTCAGGAGAGGATCGTGTGGTGAGTCAGGCCAGTGACCGCGGCACATGGTCGCGAGATGAGCGCGTCGGGCCGGGGAGAGACGGCGCGCGGCGGCTGTCATTGATTTTCCCCGTTTCCCTCCTACCCCGAGCCTGGCTCTCTCCCCCCGCGTCTCACCCACTTCCAGCGCCCGATAACGAGGTTAACGGGCGACGTGAGCGTCTCCTAAACTTTAATTATACCCGTACACCCGTCGTGCATGTTTAACCCGGCCTCTATTCAGCGTTTTGTTTGCAGCGCACCTGATAGTGAGACGTGATCCAGTATTCGGTCTACGGTTAACTATATAATGAAGCTGGCCGGAGATGGAAACACGAAGAGCACAACTTGCAAAACCTATAGGCAGGAAGTTGTCGCTGCACACGAAATCTGATTCAAATCTAACTATGTCTTAACTTATGAACGTAATACTCGCGAACTAAATTAGATGTTATTGTGAATAATACGCTATAGATGTTAGTTGGTAGGAAAAAGGAAAAGTATTGCTAGATATATTTCTGTGAAGCTGCTAGTTTCCATTGACACAAAAATTATCTTGCAGTATTTACAAAATATAAACATGAAAAATGAAATTATTAGGACAATATTTATTTATACTGCTTCGGGTCAAATTTTAAAGAGAATAACTCTTGCCTGAACTGATTTTCGGATATGCGAAATATAGTTTTCGTTTTATATACCAGAAGGCATGTAACAATATCTATAGTTACATTTTATGAGACATTCGTGGTCATATTAAAAGCTCTTGTAGTGATTAAATCAATTTCTTAAAGTATCCGTACTTAGAGAAAATACGTTTTCTTACAGATTAAGACCTATTATTATGTTCGATCTATGATATGGTACTCTTAATCATATTACATTTCAACATAAAGAAGGCTGACAATCTGAAATAGTGTATGTGGAATATGTTTTTTTCTTATCGATGTTAAGAAACATGAAACAAACATGGCATACGCCTTTCGTTTCTTCTACTTTCATAATTGTTTTAACACGTGCATGCTGGTTGCGGGTACTCTGGACCTGATCTCCTTAAAATGTCCTCGATCTACCAAAAAAAAATGGTATTCAATATCGTGAATATTACTGATTAATTTGGTGATTTTCAATTTTATGATAATACAGCTTTCTACATTTTCTAAAGGTGAAGAGAAATACAAAAATCGACATCCATATTTTCGAAGGCACTTCAGAATTGGAGACATTGATTTAATACTCGTTGTCGAACTTTTATGTCATATTGATAAACAATCACCAGGGTTTGTTTTACGATCATGGTAATATATTGTTTATAGGCGGATTTGAATTTTGATGTACATTCTGTTTGTTGTGTAATCGTGTTCATGAACATTGAAAAGTAAATGGAAATAGAGCACTGTGTTTATTTGAATGCAGCACTTTGTCTCGGATATATTCTTGGAATTAATAACTTTGACTACTAGGCTTATGAAAATGCATTTCTAGTACTGCCTCTGCCCACCTGACCAATTCTCTTGTCATTTGATGATATTGTCATATTTATTACCTATTCATTAAACGTTGATGTGTCGCAAATCGCTAAGGTCTACTCTCTACTCCTAAGTGCGAAGTCATTGTCGCAATCGTGTTTCTTCTATTTACCATGCGAATGTTGATCATCGAGAATCAAATGTAAAAAGAAATTAGGGATTTTCTTTCAGTATCTATTACGAATCACTGAAATTAAACTATTTTGAAAGGATTCCATCGCAATCAATTTATTAGTAGCTGGTTAAGTTTCGGTTGCTTTTCAGCAACCCTGGTGTAAAGATGGTAGTTGTCACATAGTTTGAAAACTAACCGTGCTATCAAGTAAGTGATCAGATCAATAAATAGATATGCGACGAAATTTTACACACCGCTAACTAGACCCAAAGTAAGTATAGCTGAACTTGTTTGTCTTATGGGTTCTAGAATGCAGAGGCATGCTTAGATACTTTTTTGTACCCATAGAGGAACACCCAGGCCAATGCAAATATACATATTCATGCATACAAATATTTACACGGAGCAGGAATCGAACCGAGGGCGCCTCTTACGTAGCAGTCGAATGGACTGTCGCTACTCCACAGTTACCGTCGGATCAACTTTTTAAAAGAGTAGGTACCCATTATGGAGCATTCATGCCAAAACGGGCACATTTATGACGGCTTTGAGAGCCTTATGCCATTTTTATTGCATGTATTTAATGTCTTTGGTGGGATGTTGGCATCACATCTCTACATTTTATTTATACGCATTGCGCCGTGACGTCACGATGATATCATCCGAATGCACGCGATGATGTAATGCATCCATCATCGATGTATCAATTAAAGTGTCAAGTTATGATGGTTGTTGAACACAAATACGCCAGATGTGTTTTTCTTCAGTGATTAAATTAAACAGTCGCTTTCAATAAATCTTCTTGTAAGAACTTTTGCTGTGATTCTGCGAGTAGTGCCAAGACGCTTATTACTATTGATCTTGGTAAATTTGATGAATCTAGAATAAAAAATGTGAATCGATTTGTTTCTTGATATATTTTTTTATACAACTTAGGTGGCAGACAAGCACACGGCCCACCTGATGGAAAGTGGTTACCATGACCTATGAACGTGTGTAACACCAGTGGAGTCACATCCGTGCTGCCGACCCTGTAAGAACAGAGATTTTGTGCCGTCAGTGTAGAGTACAAAGCAGGACAAGCCTTTGGTCATCCCACTGACAGCACAAAAACTCTCCAGTGAGCTCTGGCTACCCTACTCACCGCCGGGAACACAACACGAAGTTATTATAACCGCAGTATTCTGTAGGGGTTTCGGGTTTATTTGAAATTACTATGGTACTTGATTATTATAATGCAGTTATAGTGTGGACCGCAGGTGCTGTACCGGTCCCAAGATACTCGCGGTGTAAGACGAGAGCGAGCGAGATACAAAGTTGGTAAAAATGACTTGTGCGGTGTTTGATGCTATTGGATGCGTCCAACCATTGGTCACATGATATAGATTTCAGCCAAATAGAAGCCGTAATTCGCAAAATAGAGACAGCGCGCAAGTCAATTGGCCTCTCAACATACGACAGTTTTTTTCGTCTGGTAAATAAGTTATTAACAAAAACCGAAGTTTGATAACAGACGGTAACTATTTACCTACCAATCATAAACCGAAAGAAACTTAATGGATTTACCGCTTGCTATCAAAATTGGTTATGATTTTTTGAGCATCAGTCTGGTTTTTTTTATTTAATATATTATTTCTTTAAATTAAAATGGGGTCATGATATACAATTTTGAAATCCTCGTGATATGCCCTTTAATATGATACCCATATTGCAGTAAACAGTTTTTTTTCCTTTAAACTATAGTGTATTCAGCGGCTATGCTAGTTTAGTTTAGTAGAAGCTCTTGTTAGGCAGGGGACCCTTGAGGCTTCATGTAAAATTGTAGAAAATCTCAACTTCACATAATGAGGAAGAGTTTTTCTCTGAAGCCCAAATCACTGGTAGCTTGATCTCTACCCGAGCCCGAAGAGAAAAAATGTTTATATTTTGAAAATTATAATGAGACAGAGATGAGCAAATGGCAGGTTGTTGTTTTCTGCTTACTCCGTAGATAGTGTAATAAAATTTGTTTTTTTTTTCTATCAATCTTGACTACTAGCGTAAACCTATAATGTTAGTAGAAGATCACAAATTCGCAGTGGCACCCCCAGAAAGAGAATTCGCCGTATGCTAATTAATTTTTCATAGCCCCGCCGACGACACCACGGTGATATGCAAATGAGAATTCGTCGCGCATTAGGTACTCTGGTTTACAACTTATCACGTCGTCGAGTATCAATTAAAGCGTCGGAACTGTACAACTTTACATCATTAACATCATAAAAAGACAGTTATTGCGAGAAAATTTGTGCAATCAATTAGGAGTTTTAAGAGGGGTCGGGGGTGTATGCGTGCGGAGTGCAACGGCGACGACCGACTGGGCGGGGGTGTGCGGGGACGGCGCGCGCATCTGTGTGCATTCGGCATATTTACCCCGATAGTGGGCGGGCGGGTTCACTGACCCGACCCAATGCAAGGCCCGCGTACGTAGGCCGCCGCGACGCACACGCCGGGGCCCGTTTCATTAGTGCAACCGCACACCCACACATACATACACACACATACAAAAACTAACACTGGGCGTCAAGTGGGCACGCACGTTTTTTTAATCATCTGTCGGATTACCCGGCTCTGCGCAAAATCCAACAGGTACTTGTCTAAGTTTCTAGACGACGTAGTGCTTTAGCACTTATGTGGTTGTAATAACATTTCAAGTGTGGATCAAAATGTTTAGGGTAACTCAATGTTTGGAGGTAGACGAAGCCATATCGATCTCGTGTTTATTTCCAGCTCCGATACCGTCTAGATAACTGATTTAAAATTTATAACAAACTAAAATGGCCGTGTGATCGATAAATTCGACACAACTGAGTAAAGTACTCTCTGTACGAGTCTCATTCTTAGAGTAAAGCAGCGCCCTAGTAAGTTGATATTCTATTTAAGAATATAAACCAATCAAAATAGTAGAAATAAAATGGTAAACTTGCATAAATTCTTATATAGCTGAAATTTGGTAGGGGTTTAAAAATCATCCCTTATGTAAGTGCCTTAGTAACAAAATTTCCAAAATCCTTTCTAGTGGAAATTCCACTAGAATGGATTCTTGGCAATATAAAAAGTATCTACTGCAAAATTGCAAGTTATAATATAGTCATATTTTTGGGTCCTTATATGATTTATCATTTAAGTTGATAAATCATACAAGGAACAAGTAACTGTATATAATAAGACGATTTCTTCCAATTTTGAAATAGCTTGAAATTGAAACCCCCGGAATTGAAACCCATATAAAAAAAATGAGACCAACTTTTAAGTAATTTCATGATCTATTACTTTGTGCAATCTACTTTTGCGATAGCACTTGCTGTTTACGAGAAAAATGCGAGAGTACAGTAAGATCGACCTATGATCTTGAATTAAAAAAAATGCAGAAGTCCATAGATTATGGGGACTTTTGATATTCCATTTTTTTATACCACTTAGGTAGCAGACAAGCACACGGCCCACCTGATGGAAAGTGGTTACCGTGGCCTATGGACGTGTGCAAAACCAAGGGAGTGACACTCGTGCTACCAACCCTGCAAGCACACAGTTTCTGTGCTGTCAGTATAAACGACAAAGCAGTACAAGCTTTTGGTCTTCCCACTGACAGCACAAAAACTCTTCAGTGAGCTCTGGCTACCCCCTACTCACCGCCAGGAACACAACATTTCTTTTGTAATGGTGTATTTAAGACCTCCACCAATTTTCAGCTCTATAAATTTGTGCAAGCTCAATTTTTTATTTTGTGGATTATAACTTTAAATGTGTATGACTTATTATGTGAACTGATCAAAAGATTTTATAGCCATTGAAACAGTGAAAACCCCACACACGAAACGTCATAATTGCACCGCAGCTCTCATAAATCCAGCGGTTAGACAGACACATTCATGACTATAAAATATAACCTGAGGTATACTTATGGAAAACCACCCTTGCAGTCGACGGATCGGCGAATGCAATCCCATAACCTACCCCAAACGTTCCCCTCGTTGAGGTAGGTCGGGACAGACGCCTTTGATGAAGCATTACCATAATAACAGAGCTAAATGATAGTGTACTGTTTATAAATAACATGCACCGAATGCATTAACTGTGTTTACATATCGCTGATAAACAAAAAAACACTTGGGACTTTAATAACCACGATCAAGTTAATTATTTCTTACTTTACGAGCTTATGCTTTCCTACTTTATGAGCTCATTTATGTTTAAGAAATAACTTAATTTTTGTTCAAAAGGCACATTGTTAGACAGTATAAGTAATGGACAAGACTTCAATCCAAGTGCCGGGGACTATTATTTGTTTTTAGTTTCACAGTTTTTATATATTTCTGACTCTTGTTACAAGAGTCAGAAACGTCTGCTTGCTGGCTCAAGTCTTGGTCCTCATATATGTTATTGAGGGTAATGATTGGTCGAGATGTGTCTTCTACTTTAGGGGGTAGTCGTAAAAAGAGAGTTCATGTTCTAACATAAGTTCCAAGGTTATGTTGCTGGTGGTGACTGTCACGTTATGTTAAATTCGTTCAGTCTGTAGAAGCTTATTGAAAACGTTACTGTTTTTTGTCATGTTGTTGCCCGAACTGCAACATGCCACGATCGGCTTCAGGTAGTTCGTTGGACAAAGAGATCCAACTGTTGGGACTGTCGAGGGATCGAGTGGAATTTTTTGTTGGTAAAATTAGCTAGCAAAAAAAATAACGTACATATCTGTCACTAACACACATTTTAACTATAATTAAAGCTGCACTTGAAGTTTGGCGAAATTTACATAAAAAGCACCTCTTTAAACCACAAAATAAAGTATATTATAGCTTGTACACAATCCTTGTATAAAACTAATATTTGTCAGTTGCGATTATTACATTATCCCAAAAAATATTTTGGATTTTCAACTTCAAAATTGATCGATCGACACATTAATTATCGACAGATAGGTTTTTTATAACAGATTAAACAGGGTTGTGTAATCAGAATCACAGTATTGCTTAGTATGCTTCAACTTCACCGACAGCAGATAATAAAATAATAATTATTTATGAAGTGGCTGGGACAGACTGGATGCGGAAGGCGGAGGATCGGAGAAAATGGCGCACATTGGGAGAGGGCTACGTCCAGCCGTGGACTGCGGTGGGCTAATTGATCGTGAGGCGTGCGAACCTCGTCAATGGAAAACTGAGAAGCTAAGATTAATAAAGCAACAAAGCCGACAGGGCAAAGCACAGGCATTTCCGGCACTGTTTGGAGAATAATCAAAACACCAACGCATGATTATTTCAGCTATGATTTTCTGTTGGACAGAGGCAGATAACTATGATAAAGGTACCTCTTCAGTAGGGCTGTCTTGTACATGAAATGAATCCTGCAGTGTTAAACACATATTATTTATGCCAAATCATAATTTTGTGTCCAATATTCTCGGAAGATTTAAGCTTCACAAATATATATAAAGATTATGAAATACATGTAAATAGCAATTACGATATATTTTGTATGTGCAACTCAATAAAGAGTTAAAAATACGTCTACTTGAAGATCTTGTCAATTGTCATCAATCATATCTCGTATGCAAGTTTGTATAACTAGTATATAGAAATATCTAAAATTATATATAATATTTTCGTGTTTACAGGGTGTTTCTAAATTTCTTCGAAACAAATTACTGTCGAATTTTAGCTACCTGGGGACGCCTAGTGACTGAAATTTATCAACAGTTCACATAAATACACAGACTACTCAATTTACAATAGTAGCTTTAAAGAGTGATCAAACAAGGAATTACCTCAATTTCACGAATGTGTATAATACGGCTCGTGTATTGTGTCCCTATCATATCCATATTTCCCGGGTTCGAATAGAATAACAGTCATACAGTTCATTGCGCAGCACCATAACCGTTCTTACAAATAGTGATGCACTAACTTATACCGGTGCGCATTTTCTGGAAGTCCTAAGAGCTTTGAAGCTCAAAAAATGTATAATAGTTGGTTAGACCATAAGTTCGAACTCAATGTAATTCATAAATACAATGAAACATATGAATTCGTTATATGTACCTACATATTGGACTACTGGCCACACTATATTTTCTATTACAAAGTATGAATAAGACCCCTTATTATCGAGACGTAATATATTTTCGGTTTCTGTTTTGTTGAACGATGACGTCAGCGTATGTGATGAAAACTGCGCACGAGCATGAATAATTTTGTGAAATTAAAACTCGGTGTCTATTTTGTACCCCTAATTCCCTACACAGAAAACCCATGTGCCCCACGTCGGTTTTTTTGTCCGTCTGGCAGATGTGGCACATCTAAAATATATTTTAGGTAACTATATTGTTACGCATAATGTATTATAGACATCATCATCATCATTAACCTACCATCCTCCTAATTATCATTTAGGGTTGGTGCAACATATCATTCCCTGCCATACTTTTCTACTGAAAGTCATTTCCTCTGTTACTCCTTCCCAGTTCTCTTGGGCCTACCTTAGCTCCTAAAGAACTTTATTTTTGTACTTTCATGGTTGTATAACTATTATTCAAAGAGTCATAAGTCATAACATTGATATACACAAATAGTTTTGTTGTAGGCATTGTGTTTTATTATAGAAACACTTCATATATCTAACACCTAATAGTTTCTCAGTTTTTTTTTTTTTTTTTTTTTATATATATGGCACGTCAATTGGACTTCGCCTTGCCTGATGGTAAGCTGAAGGCAAAATCCCAGAAAAGAGGGTCACCATTACTTACACATACCGTGTGACAATGGTGACACTCAGCTTGACGGCCTTATCATATGCTTTTTCACGCCCCGCTTAAAGGACCCGGGACTGTAGGAAGAAGGAAACACGTGAGCTGGTAATGAATTCCAGGCCTTAATGGTGCGACAGAGGAAAGAGTCTCCGAACCGCTTGGTTCTTGATCGGATGTTTTGCACCGTGTGCGGATGACATCTAAGACCTGCACGCGTTGTCCTGTGTAGGAAAGGGGAGGGTGGGACTAATTGGAAGAGCTCATCAGAACACTCCCCATGGTACAGACGGTAAAATACAGCCATGGACGCAACATCTCTACGCAGCTGTAAAGGTTCTAGGGTGTTCGTGATCTCGGGATTCCCAATGATGCGGATCGCACGTCGCTGCAACCTGTCGAGAGCATCTAGTAAGTACTTTGCTGAACCATCCCAGAGATGCGAGCAGTACTCCACACAGGAGCGAATTTGTGTCTTGTATAGAAGACACCGCTGCTCCGGCGTGAAAAATCGTCTCACTCTGTTCAGGACTCCGAGTTTTCGTGAGGCTGTTTTGATGATGCTTTCGATGTAGTTTTTGTTATTCAGGTTGCAGCGAACATCCATACCTAGGATATTGAGATTGTCCTGCAGCGGCAGTGGCGTGCTCTGAAGAGTGGGGAGGGGAAGGAAAGAAGATACTTTTGCTGTAAACGCACATGCCTGCGTCTTCTTGGCATTGAACTCAACCAGGTTCTCAGAGCCCCATTGAGAAATGTGATTCAGGACCCCGTCAAGCTCAGTGACAAGAAGCTGCCTTTTCTCTGCGATATCTGACTGCTTGGCCGCTGGATGTCCATGATAACTCCCATGTAAAGTGCTATCGTCTGCATAACAATGAACATTGCCGGTAGACAGCATGTCGTTGATATGCAGAAGAAAGAGAGTGGGTGATAAGACGGACCCCTGGGGCACGCCAGCATTAACCTGCAGATACTCCGAAGCTCGTCCGTCACAAAGGACGCGAATACGGCGCCCCTGCAGGAAGCTAGCAACCCAGTTGCACAGCCCAGAAGGCAGACCAAAGGCAGGTAGCTTAGAAAGAAGCGATTTGTGCCAGACTCTATCGAAAGCTTTGGCGATGTCAAGACTAATTGCCAGTGACTCGCCGTGCTTGTCCATAGCCTCACCCCAAAGATGGGTAACGTATGCTAGAAGATCACCCGTTGACCGTTTCGGTCTGAAGCCATATTGCCGGTCATTAATTAAGGAGTGATCCTCTAGGTGCCGCATGAGCTGTTTGTTAATTATGTGCTCGAACACTTTGCACAGCACAGAGGTGACGGCTATGGGTCGATAGTTGGCTGGCTCCGAGCGATCCCCCTTCTTGGGAATCGGCTGAACATTCGCCTCTTTCCAAGGCAAAGGCACTGTACCCGAACTGTAGGATAGCCGGTACAGGCGCGTAAGCATTGGAGACAACTCCGCTGCACATTTTTTCAAAACTAACGCTGGAATACCATCCGGACCACTGGCTTTCCGGACATCGAGTGATTGCAGCACTGCACGGACATCGCGTTGCCTGATATGGATATCAGGCATCGCGTGGTCACTGTCGGGTAGTGTTGATGGCTGGGTACCACAATCATCGATTCGGGAGTTGGCCGCAAAGAGATTAGCCAGCAGATTTGCCTTCTCTTGCGGCTCATGGGCCAGGGATCCATCAGGGTTACGCAGCGGAGGCAGCGAAGGCTGACAGAAGTTGGCTTGCACGGCTTTAGCCAGTCGCCAGTAGCCACGGCTTCCCGTGGGATGCATCACTAGCTCTTGACCAAGCCGCGCTATGCGCAGGGCATCCGCTCTGACATAGGCCCTTCTACAGACCTTTGTGGCTCTGTTGTACGCCGCCTTGAAGTGGCCCAGAT
This sequence comes from Eilema griseolum, assembly GCA_963662185.1. Lineage (NCBI taxonomy): Eukaryota > Metazoa > Arthropoda > Insecta > Lepidoptera > Erebidae > Eilema > Eilema griseolum. The sequence continues at coordinate 9,377,620 of OY759239.1, read as the reverse complement.
TGGGATGGCGCGTGGCGCGCGCCCTTACCCAAGCGCGGTACGCAGACTGTTTTTGTTCAACAGCTTCCGCGCACTCGCGCCCGAACCAAGGGCGCACCCCGCGGTCACCGGTGACATCGGTGTATGAGATATAGTATTCCATACCCAGACCGATCTCACCGGCGACAGCAGTAGCACAATCCGATGGGTTCTTACCTTCAAAGCAGCGCTCAACCCACGGGATGGACGCAAAATAGTCACGAAGTCCATCCCAGTCCGCTGACGAGTAGTGCCAGAGACGCCGCTTCCCCCGCACTGGTCGTGGAGGCGCCATAATAGGCACCGTGGAACAGACCAGGCAGTGGTCAGAGTTGCCTAACGCGGCTCGCACCGATACACTGTACCGGTCCGGATCACTCGTCAGCAGAAGGTCTAGCAGAGAAGGTGCTTGGCCCGACCTTCTTGGTATCCTAGTGACCTCGTGCACCAATTGGGTCAGGCCGTGCGCCAGAGCAAATGCGTGGGCGGCTCTTCCCGCATGGTCTGTTTTGGAGGAGCCCAACCAGATCTCGTGGTGGGCGTTAAAATCCCCCAAAAATACCATTTCGGCATTCGGAAATCGCTCCTGCGCATCATCTGCCGCCTGACTCAGATATTCAAAGAGTCGAGTTGTCTCAGCATCTCCTGTATGGGAACGGTAGAGGCACACATAGATCTGACTCGTAGGGCCATGGTCTACGTGTACCCAAAGGACGGAGAAGGATGGGTCCTCTAGGCAGCGCAAACGGCGACAGCAAACATCCGCCCTAACAAACACGCACACCCCGGCTTTTGCACGAAAACTTTCCTCAAGAACATAGCCAGGGTAGAGCAAGTAGGTCGTGTCGTCAGGGCGGTGTATTTGCGTCTCCGTTAGAAAAAACATGGCAGGTTTCGCCGTCTCTAGGTGTTGGTGGACGGCGTTGAGGTTTGCATGGAGCCCACAGATGTTAGTGGACTCCACCTCAAATAGCAAGCTTTTGGGAGTGTGACGAGCCGCTGTGTTGCCTTTTTCTGCGAATTGCGCTGCCATGAGTTTGGGTGGGAGAAGGCGTGAAAAAAGAAGTGATTGCCGCCGCAGCACCGTGTGACAAAGCGCGGGATATTGGTTTTATCTATGAATGTGAGGCATGGCGAGAGCCGACGCGCCGAACGGAAGGGCCCCCGTACCCCCCCGAGTATGGTCGCCGGGCTCCCAAATCCGGTCACCAACCGGCACGACGAACCATATCGGGATTATGCGCGGCCTGGTGAGGCAGCCTCCCAAGGTGGTTAACCCCAGTTGGGCCCCTGTACTATACCGCGGGCGGCCAGCGGCACCACCGTTTCTACAGGTCTCCCTGTTCGGCGCATCGCCCCGCGCCATCCCCACTAGACTACGCCAAGACCCACTGGTCCCACTAGTGCTGTGACAACCACCACCTCTGCCCGGCTATGCACATGCTGACCCCTGAACACAATCCAACCGAGATTGAATTGCTATGGAGGGTTTTTCGCAATAGTGCGGTGGTACCTACCCGGTCGAAACTTGAGACAAATTTGTGCCACCAAGTTTCTACCACCAGTGCAGTACCACAAGTGTCAGTTTAGGGAGAGTTCGGAATAAATATATCAGAACTATAGCCCCCTGGGATACGTTAACTAATTTGTGGAAAGTGGTTCAAATTATTACCATTACTTTTAGTTTATATAATTAATAGGGTGTGTACAATTCAATAATTTTCCTGGAAAGTTTCTAAATATAGACATAGTACTGTACGGTCATGTTACTTCAAAATATTTTATTAGTTTATTACAAGAATATAGTAAGTATGCCACTTAATATTTTATGTTTTGAAAAACACAGTGAGAACGTGTCCATGAAAACATGTTCCAAATGTTCTATTAAAAACCCGGTTTTTTTAATCATTTGGGACACTGAACTGTACATGATATTATTAACAGTGTATATTTTTATTGTATTGCTAAGGCATAAGGTAGTAAAGCGCCATTTAATAAACAATTGACGAAAACAAACAAGCGATTAAACGGAAAGGGACCTAATACTAATTGGCGTGCAAGTTCTAAAGTTCAAGAAGATTTGTTGGCCAAGCTATGAAGAATTCTCGAAGGACTCTGTAGAAATGCTTGAGCCAAGCATGCAATTTCCTGCCCGGGTAGGCAGAAAAAGTCAGAACACGACAAGCGAAGCCTAAATCCGAAGCAGTTTTTTATAAGGGATTAAAACTGCTTCCTAGTCTAATAGGAAGCGAAAGGTAATAATTTTGAGCTAGTAGCCATGAAATGATGGTGAGACTATGACCCTTGGCGAAAAAGTACCCGGAGGTCTCCATATGACAAAAAAATATTTAATAAACATTGACATTGATAAAGAAAATTGGTAATTTGGCTTACTGAGCACATCTGGACAGTATATGTAACGAGTATTATAATCAGTTATTTCATCTGACAATTGAATGGTCGATTGTATCGCTCGCCTGCTTACCCATAACACTTTCATTGATCGGATGCACTTTAGCATACATTCAGCTAAAGTAAGCAATTCGTATTATCGTCAGCCCATTCCGTTGGTATATTAAATGTCAATTAGCAATGAAAACGATGCATAATCCTGAGGACCTACCGTAACACGACCTGCGTTATCTAATGGGTCCGGGATCGGTGAATTAAATAATGTAGTGAGTACACTGTTAAGCTTTTTAGTATTCCATACCTCAAAGAGGAAAAAAAAGCAACCCTTATAGTATCACTTCCTTGTCCGTCTTTTTTTTCTGTGGAATGCATGAAGGTATCAAGTTGTTTCTATTTCATACCACAATACATGTTCAACTGTAGAAAACGCAAACTTTTAAGTCAACAAAACCGAATTATATTTATTGCGGTCCATGTAACATAAGTTCGTTCCTGAATCCAATTTTGTACGAAACTCTCGGTGCGCGGGTCCGACTCGCACTTGGCCTGTTTTTTTTTTTAAATCTTATGTAGTGTTATATAATGCGACGCTTTAAATATTGTGATGTGGGCGGTCTGCGTCGATAAAGATTTAGAATGCAAATAGCTCGGACTAGAATAGAATGCATTTTTCTAGTGTATTTTACGTATATACCCGTGAAATTGAAGTAAAAATGTAGTGAAACGTCATTTGTTTCATTAGCTCTATGGGGTTCATAGTGAAATGATAAAAATTGAGGATTGAAAACAGTAATGGGAATCGGGATACCGTTACGGACGACTCTGACCGGATTTTAGATACACATTTCAGGGTAATTTTTTTTATACAAATTAGGTGGCAATGAAGCACACGGTCCACGTGGTGGAAAGTGGTTATCGTGACCTATGAACGTGTGCAACACCACGGAAGTTACATTCGTGCTACCGACCCTGTAGAACAGAGTTTGTGTCGTCAGTGCAGAAGACCAATCAGGACAAACGTTTAGTCTTCCCACTGTCAGTACAAAAACTCTCCAGTGAGCTCTGGCTACCCTACTCACCACCGGGAACACAACACGAGGTTTATATTAAGTCCTCGTCGCCTTCAGGTTTCAGGTTCACAAGGTCTACATAAAGTATTAAAAAGTCTATATTTTCAAAATTGAAAGTGACTATAGCTGCGCCTGATGGCCGTTTTGACACGACTGGTTTTGCTCGTTTTCCCTTTTTTTGTGGGTGTAATTTATTTTCTTCTGTGCCAGTCTCGCCATATTTTTCTGTAGTTATTCGTCTAACAGTTCGTTGTCTAATATTAAGCTCACTAAAAAAGAGAAAATGAGCATAACCAGTCTTGTCAAAACAGCTATCATAGCCTGTCGCAACTATATAAATGAAAATGACCATAGTATTAAAACGTCTAATATTTGAAAAAGACCAATAACTTATTTTATGGATTTTTTCTATTTCATGTTTTTTAACAGGGTGTATGAGACACTATTTGCGGTCCATGGCCCTGTCTGGGTTTCCAATCTTGCTGTGCGCTCCACAGCGGGTGTTGACCAACAGCGTCATCAGGAGGACTCCCTGTCGTATCATAGGACCATTTGGCGCGGGCACTTTTAGCCCTATTTATATGGTGAAAAGAGGCGTGAGAGCCAGCAGAACCCCGAACCTCGAGAAATGGAGGCCCAGAAGATTAAGGTCCGATGGGTCATCATAGTGAAGTGGAAGAAGCGACTTGGGTAACCTAACGCAGGGACCGAAACAGTAGCTGCCTTCATAGAGGACTAGGCGACGCGGGAAGAAAACTAAGGGACTGGGACACCACCGTCCATCAGGTTAACACAAGCTGAAAGGAACCCGTATGAAAATGATATAAATGATCATCAAACAACGATCGGATCATTAAATTTTCGTCTGTATGATTATTTTATTTTTATATTCTATGCTATATTCTAATCATATTGGTTAAACGATTTGAAATAAACAAATAGTAGTAGATCTAATAAACTCGTGTCAAGGTATTTGTGGCTAAAGTCCTTCGAAACGGCTCGACCGAATTTAAGGACATTTTTTACGTATACTTGGTCTGAATTGGTAATAAAGTATTTTCACCCTCCCATCCTACCCCATTTTTAAGTGTTTTTGTGTGAACAACATACATAATTTAATTGTCATTCTACGATGTGAAGTCATTTACATGAAGTGTGGCATCACTTTTATATTTATTACAGTTTGATTTCTTGCCTACTTTATAGAGTACAACAAAGTTTACCAGGTCAGCTAGTAATATATAATACTTAAGTTTAGATGTAAAGAAATAGAAACAAATAAATCAAGTATGTCACCTCCGGGTTCCGTTAGATTTTTTTGTGACAATCTGTCATACAGCTATACAAGTGTCCCATTAAAAATCATACGCGTTTAAAAAGTCCGCCATCAGCGCGCGCCGACACTTCAAAGTTTGACCTCGCAATTACTAAAATTGGTTTGATTTACCATTTTAATTGTAACAAAAAGCTTATTTTTTCCGACGGCGTGGACGATGGAGGCGTCGTTGTAATCTCGACCGAGTGACTTTCGGCCGAAGGGTCCATTAGGGATCGGCGAGAGGACGTTCGGGCTACGGTGTGAATTGGAATTTTGAGCTGTGGTGTCATGTCGTTAAGGCGTAGTTTCTGTCGGAGGTGTTCGGTAGGCGCGAGAGGAGAGCACTCGAGGTCGGATGCTGAGTGCGGGGGTGTCGGGGTGGCGCGAGGGGAGAGTGGGACAAAATCGATATCGTCGGGCGGCGCGCGACGTCTTGCGCCCCGAACCTCCCCCACCCCTCTAATGAATGAGAGCGAGCATAGTCATCTCTGCGGATGGCGGCTCTGGCGATACGGCACGCCGCCACCGCCGACGCGACGTCGACTAGACTGGGCCGTTCTCCCGATCCCATGTATTGCTGCCTGCCACGATAACGAACTGATCGCTGATCAACCCTCTACACACAGCAACTGCCCTTTTAATATTTCAAATCTGAGATATTTTCTATTCTTTTTTGTATAACGAAGTAACGTGTTTGATTTGTTTTGCCACCTATTACAATATTTTAGTACATTAGCCCAATGTTAATTTCTTTTTTTTTTTCAACTAATCAGTACCATTAAACCGACGTTTTGCTTTGTTTGAAATGAAACACCTTTCCTTACTAGTTCTAAGACAATAAAAAAAATACTGAAAGATAAAATTGTATGAAATTTTATAGCATTCCGTAACGTAACTTACGAAAATCGAGTAAATAATTTTGATATATTATTACAATAGACGAGACAGACAGACTTATAAATTAAATATAGTAAAAGAATTAATAGGAAAGTGGTTTAATATATCAGTAGGAGTCTGGGCTTTAATCATTTCACTCCCACGCTGATATTATAAAAATGTGGGTGTTGCTAAGGGCCACGCGAAATATTCATCAAATGCCACCTACCACTTTTGAACTATTTTTACGTGGGCTTAATATATACTCTTAATAATAACTATTATAGCTGAAGAGTGATTAAATTAGCGGTTCTTTATTGAGTAATTCTATTTTCGATAGCATTATTTAATATTTCTTATAAATAAGTTCTACGGAATTTAAATTACGAACTAGCAGACCTTGACCTTTAAAACTTTCTCAAAAGTACAATATATGAATGGATTGACGTCATGAATAAGACTGTTTTGTAAAATGCCACATGATAATGAAGTTTAAAGACCTCCGGTAAGTAGATAAGTATTGATGTAAGTTAAGATGGCTTGTTAAAAACAGCCTTTAAAAATAGTCGGTTAAATGCGAGTCGGACTCGCGCACCGAGGGTCCCGTAACTTAAGCTACATAAGCCTTAACATATTTTGAATACATTGACTTAGAAATTTGATTTTTGTACAGTATCAAGACGTTACAGACATGAGTACGTGGTATGTAAGAGTTTCAACTTGTTACCTTCACGCATTCCTGAGAAAAAGGTCTTGACAGACGAGACAGACAGACAGAGGGAAGATGTAGTAATCCTATAAGGGTTCTGTTTTCTCCTTTTGAAGTACGAAACTCTAACAACAGCAATGAACTGTATAAAATGGTATCATAGATATTGGAGTTCAATGCTCGCTTAACAGAATCAGTTAACACAATTCGCCAAAGTCAATCCTACGTAGGTACTCAACGTCTGAAATCTAAGTACTAATTCAATTTATCTCTAGCTACCTATGCAAGTTAACTGCATTGAAAATTTATTTGAAGTTCACTATACCATGGTTGTTATACAGAAATTAGTATAATACTAAAAATCATAGCAGATTTGACTTCATTTAATGACTTGAAAACTGACTTGTGCAGTCTTCAGAAAACTATTGATGATATGACTAACGCACATCTCATTCAAGATCATAAACCTTTTCTGAACTGATTCACGCCCTTCCAGAGAAATCAGGAGTTTTCCACATTTACTCCGGTGTTGTTTACGTTCATAAGCTACATAACATAATTCCATAAGAGTTTTCAAAATGAACCATGTTTTTTGTCCCCCATGAGGCCGAAACTACCACCCGTAACCGGGCAGTTTTTCCAGACTCCGTAACCCTGCGATAATCACTTTGCCGGTCTAGGAAGCCGGAGACCACATAAGCAGTCGCACTCACTCTCTATAGCCATTCCTAAAAACGGAAAGTTCTAACAAAGTTGAACTCTCTTGGTAGATATTTGAGCGTCTAACAGTTTTATTTATAGCCTCCAAACGGTATTACAACAGCTGAACCTCGTCGCGACTGGCGACTAATGGTGATGATTCTAATGTAGGGGAAGTCTACGCTTAGACAACTCAGTGTGTCAAATTCTATTAGCTATATATGACAGCCGAGAAATGTCTGATGATATTCGAATTTATTCTTGGTCGTTGTGTTATACCGAGTTAACAATAAGTTTAGAAAGAGTTTGTTAACGTTTACAAAAACCTAACTGAACGGATCTGTAAGGGAAAATGAAGTGAAAGAAAAAGCTGACTGCTCCGCCACCTTTGCCGCGTTCTTTGTATATGTATATTCAGGACGGTAAGGTGTGACTTTGAAAATGAACAAATTATCAAAAATTAATAATAAGAATAGTATGTGTTACCAATACATACAATTTGATGAATTAACTTGTCAATGTTCGATTGAACCTCCAACTAAAAAATTTAAACAGTGCAACCCGTCGTATGCGATCCAATACTAGCAAGGTGACATTCTTTGTACCGCCTGCTGCCGAGAAACTCGGAGAGACGCCAGTCGTTTTTTTACAAAATAGACAACACGTGGGCAGTGAGTGTCTCGAGTATTACAAGCTTTCAGTCAACTATATCAGGAAAGCTTGCTGCCATACAAAACAGAAAATTTATTGTAAGGTAATATTGCAAGTATTTTAAAACCTGTTCATAATAGTGAAGAAAGCGTGTATTCAACAGCCGGTACCTACTTAATATAGGTGTCAACATACTTATAGGAAACATTTTGGATAAAAATACCACAACATGTTTTCATTCTATTTGTACATAATTATGTTAAAGAAAAACAAAGAAAATAAAGAAAACACATAGGTTTTTTTACCCCATTTCAATTTGCAATGTCTCTTTGTCATACTGTATGTCGACATTTGTTATTTTTATAACTCGAAGAACAAACGATACATTTGTTTGAGTGTTAATTTTTTCTAGTTATAGCGATGTAAACATTGAAGTTATTGTGTTACAACTAATATATAGATATTTGTCGAAGATGTCAACAGCACAGGCACAATAAAAATGACGAATCGCGTCCATTACACGACCCACTTGTCGGTAAGCGGTTACCATGACCCATGCTATGAATGTAACCTTCACAACTACCACGGTGGTACAATGGTATTCTTACCTGCAGAGGGTAAAAGGAAATGGGAAAATGCAAGGGAGAGAAATAGGTAATGTAGACTTCGAGTAGAAGGCAGTCAAGCTGAAGTAGCATAAGTAACATAACCTAACCCTCCAGATAAGCTCAGTGGGTTCACGTGGGTAGATTAATGTAGTGACCAGGAACCCAGGATATAGACGACTCCTTAACTACATACCCGTTAATATAATATTACTTAATTGTATTCTTTGCAGAACTTTTAGCGTTTGAAGGAATTCAGAGCGTTCGAGAATCATTACATGATATATTTTAGATGCTCTTGACATAGACTTTGTGTACATACAGGAAATGAACAGCTTCTTCATGACTAAGAATGTCGTAATACAAATAGTATCTGTAACCGCAAGAATATTAGTCATAAATGTTGAAGTTGTCTGCTAGTCACCTATTTATGAGAGGCTGGACCAAAATAAGGTTAAATTATACATTTTAGGTTTTCAACAATTCTATAAACCGTCGATGCTGTGCTGGCTTGTGCAGTGAAGAATTTAACGTAAAGTAAGCCCAGATGATGGGTAGGTATGTGGTCAAAGTATCCCTTGAACGCTTGATTGCATACATTTTTAATTCATAGAAAAATAAAAAATTGCTAAGTTTTTAATCTATCCGAGTTTGTATGGAACCAAATTATATGACTGAAACTAATACTTTGGAACTTAATAAGAAAAGCAGCTAAGTTCCAGGTAGACCGGTCATTCCCGACTGCATCTAGAACGGATAAGGAATGGCTGTTTTAACTAGGTCAGCTCACCCGGGTCGAGTGTTTGCATCGCACCTGTATTTATCTACTATACATATATGTAGGTACCAGTATGTAAACAAATGCGACAATTCGCTCACCGTTCTAGGTATACAAATGCACTAGCTTGACGTCTATTTGACCTAATATATCGGTTCATTGACTTCCACTAGTATATAATATTTTTATCAATATATTTTGAGTCAAACATGTTTATATATACATTTGTTAATTGGTTTGAACATTCACCGCGAAATCAAATGTAGAAATTTTGTTGTTATTGAAAGCAGATACCTGACCTACAAAACTTCTGAGTGTTTACTAACAAAATTAAAAGAACAAAGGGTTATGTAAACAATATAAATAAATATACATACATATCTTACTGATTGGATACTTGCGTCTTGCGTCACATTTGGAATCTGTAAGTGCAGTAAAGGTAACGGAAGATACGGCACGGTGTCACTGCGCTTGTTTACGCAACGTGATCTCCGCCCTTGAGGTCACAGATTGTGATAGATTCCGATAAAGACACGTGAACGGCCCGACACGGTCACACGGACGGTTCGTGAGCACATGTCATAACATTGCGGTACCATACATAAGGCTATATAACCAGAATAAGTACTGAGTTATTGATTTTCAGATAAAAATTGAGTAGCCTACGAAGTTTTACACAATAACGTGACGTCAGCGCATCGAGAGGCAAACATAAATGACGATAAAAACAATACAGTTGTACACACCTGTATGTATGGTAAATATAAAATAATTGATAATAAAAATTGGTACAATATTGCTTTAAAAGTATAGATAGAATACAAATTAGTTTGATGTAATATAATAACAAATTTTAATGAAACAATAAAACGCCCAAGCAAAGTATCTGGCTGCTTACCGAACGCATCATAGTGACGGCGCGGAGAGATTGCCACCGGAGCGTGACGGCCAGAGTCCTGAGCAGGGTGTTCGTGCTTTTCTCCCCTTTGCGCACCATCGTCCCGTCTTCACGCACGGCTGGTGGGTCACTGCACCACTGCTCACACGCTTACAAGCTTTACAATTTACAATCCACAGTTGCACTCTATCTACGACCGCCTTGACAGTTATAAACGCAAGGCTAGACGTAGAAGTTCAGCCGACACCTGACTCCACACAGTGCGCGAGGCCCTTGTTAATGCGAATTATATTTTCAGCGGTTAAAATATGCGAGAACAAATATATGTATTGATGTAGCAACCGCAATAATCGGCTGCGAGGACACGACTGGCTTGTTATCGCTGCTATACCTATTCTCCAGCTCAAGTAGACGATTCCGCATACGTGAATAAAGACCGACCTCGTTGTTTTGGTCAGTTGACGTGCGTCCCACATGCGCCACTTCGGGAGTCTACGCGAATTTTTCACGTCAGCCACATAAGAGGCCGGCAATTTACATAGTATAAAAATACTTCTGCTCACTGCTCTATTCAAAGTTCCATCAAAATTGGGTCAATCTTCTGACTTTGGTCCATTGGAATCGGAGGACAATACAATATCTGAACAAAGTACACTTGAAGGAAGGAGGCATCGACCTCGACGGCCTTACCAAGTTAATGTATTGAAATTGTAGCAATTACCGCGTCATACACGATATAAAATAGCTCACAACAGCTCATTAATCGTATCAGGTGCATTTTATTGTAAGCAATTTTATTCCTTGGTGGTATTAGCATGAGATTGTTTATTCTATGAACGAGTGGTTATAATTAGCCGGGCGCCGGGATCGTGGCAGGAGTCCAGGTCGATCACTCGGGTAATATAACGGGTTCGCACTATATCGGGTGTTCGGTCGTTGACAGTGAGAATTTTTCCGAAATTCTTAGCAATTCATATTCCTTATTAGAGTCGACGAAACAATAGAAATTTCACGATAAATTGTGTAAAAATGCATCTAGAAGCGGAAATTGAATGCTGCCTTGAGGATCAGTAAAAAAAACAACGGCCAGGGCTAAGAATGAGTTTCATCGGTAGAATTGGCGAGCACGTCGTGCACGTTGTTCGCTCGCTAAAGCTGCTGAGGGAAACTTCTGCCAGTCTTGCCTTCCGGTGCTGCAAAAACCCGACGGAAGTCTGCCCCATGGCGCTAAGGAGAAAATCGATCTCTTGGGTAATCTTTTTGAATAATACTCGACTATGAACGACGGGAATGCCGAGTCACCTAGAATAGATCCTACTTATACCTAGCTTTGATGCTTCCATGACCGAAGTGAAAATCACGCAACGAATGGTGGCGGGTACTTAAGTCCCTAGATGTTCGAAAGTCGAGTGGACCGGATGGTATACCAGCGATGGTGCTTAGGCACTGTGCTCTCGAGTTGTGCCAAGCGAGGCGACAGGACAGATCCGTCTAATTACAGGTCAATCGCTATCAACTCACTTCTTTCGAAGGTGATGGAGCGTGTAATTAATACGCAGTTCCTGAGATACCTTGAGTGAAACGAACTGAGCTACCGACAGTACGGTTTTCGTCACCTTCGCTCTACCGGTGACTTTCTTATGTATCTCACACATTGGTGGGCGCAAGCCATCGAGAGTTAGAGTTAAGCACTCAATCCCTCGATATAGCGAAGGCCTTCGACTGGGTCTGATTCAGAGATTTCCTTACGAAGTTGCCATAATATGTTCTCCCCATGCGAATGAATCGCCAGCTTTTTGTCCAACAGGGGGGAATGCTCTGACCACTGAGCTACCGAACCACGTCTGAAGCTATCCAAATTTTCCTATACATCCGTCTTGAACCTACAGTGGGAGTAGTTCGTACGAGTATCGGTAGATGGCTCCCACCCAAGCCCTGTAAGGGAAAGATCGCGGGTTAGAGTCCCGTCTGAACTGATTCGCTTTTTCCTATCTTAATCGATTCGATATTATACACTTGTCATATGAAACTTTTTGCCTAATAATCTGGATGCCGGTTGATTCATTAGGCTGAAACAGCTGGACGGATTGAGCTGAAATTTAGTAATTATGTTTTTTATACCACTTAGTTGGCAGACAAGCACACGGCCCACCTGATGGAAAGTGGTTACCGTGACCTATGGACGTCTGTTACACCAGAGGAGTCACAGTCGCGCTGCCAACCCTGTAAGTACAGAGTTTCTGTGCCGTCCGTAGAAGACAAAGCAGGACAAGCCTTTAGTCTTCCCACTGACAGCACAAATTCTCCAGTGAGCTCTGGCTACCTTACTCACCGCTGGGAACACAACACGAAGTTATTATATCCGCGGTATTCTGTAGGGCGGAGGTACTACCCCAGTCGGACTGCTCAATCGGGCGGAAATACCGCCGTGTCCTACCTCCTTAAAATTAATAAAAGAGATAGATTACAACAGACAGGATATAGTTTTCATATAGACATACTTGCATAAATTGCGCGTAAACATCATAAGATTACTGTTGAATACGATAGCTAGAATTACATTCACTGCAATGCATGAAATTGAGTGACACCTATGGTGTGGTGTAACTGCCAACAGGCTATCCAAAATCAACTTTTCTATTCCATTTTTTTTTCCTCAGAGTAATCAATGTTAAGCGTAAATTTATTGCTTTATTTAATTAATACATAATAGCTGGCTTACCAAAAGCTTGTTATAAAATGAATATTGTACAGCTTATCTTCTCTTTATTAAATTCAACCTAGATGTAACGCACACAATTCAATTATGCGGGAAAACCTAACGAGCGAAGGCCGATCCATGGTATTCTAAGAATACAGGTAAGTTACAGAGATTGTATTTACAGTAAGTATCTTTGTAAGGATTTAGGAAGGCATTTACTTCAAATGATTATTATATGCATATATTAAGGCGGTTACGTTCATAGAACGATACTGTTAAATTTTCTGATGAAATTCATTCCACCGTTTACTAATAATATGATATGGAATTCTGTGACTTTGCGACGCATTTACCCAATTATATTTTAACACAATATCTATAGACATGTAGAAGTGTTTGTTTATTATTGTCTGTGTTCCATAAAAGTCCATATCTTATCTCTATCTACGAATGCATAATTGTATACCAAATATAAAAACATATTTGTTTATTGAATCCTTTATCAGAATCACTGTTTTCGATAAGACAAAAAATTTAGTTTCTAGATTTATTTTTATCTTAAAGCGGATGACCCAATTCTTATAAAAAATCAAAACATTATCAGGAAACTCTTATCAATCGTGTATTCCATTTTGCACATCATTATGATGCTAAGTAGCTTAAAAAGAGGTGCAAAATAAATCGTCTATACCGTATCGATAGTGATTTGTTTATCAAACTAACAAAGCGTAAATTGGACACGGATATACACATATAAAGTAATATCTCCTTCAGATTTCCCTTTAAGCAATCAGGTACATAAACATAAATAAGCGTTAGATACGAACGTACGAACAAACACCCATACCTACACCTACATAAATAATGGAAAGGCGACGACGCTTCGTCGCAACTAAGCATCCCAACCATTTCCAGATAGAACGCACGCACGTTTAGAGAATTTCATTTCCGTAGCTTCAGTTTAAACGCTATTTAATTTTCATTGCAGCATAGATTATATTATTATACGCATATTTCACAGTTACGTGTCATAGGAAAACTGTAAATATAGGCTCAATTGAGTTATATACTTCAATTTAGGTTGTCGGAACAACGGCATATACCGGAAACGGGATTAAAACCAGTACTTGGGTCAGGAAACTGCCCTCTTGGTGCACCCCTGGATACGGCGAGTCACTGCTTTCGGCTCAGTTTCTGCTGGAGTAGGATTAGCTCACATTTGAGAATAACGTGTCTCTACTCTACGCACGTCCCTCTGAATAGCAGTATAGAAGATGGGACGTGTGAGTTCACCATCTCTGGATTCTATTGGATCGGTGGACGACTGGGCATAATTCGAGAGAATTCTGGCAGGAGACGTTAGATATAACTTACTCAGTACCAGATATCGCTTTAATAAAGACTGGTGCTGTTGGCTGAAAGTAGAACTTGAACCTGCAAGTGCTGGATGTTCAAACAAAAATCACGCCAAGCGGTGTAGGCGCTATCTAGTTTTGATAATAATATTGTTTGTTTTGAATGACGCACGATATGAATCACCAGTGACGTAGGTAATCTAACTCCATAGCTAATCATTCCATAGTATTCTATCCATATCGCGAATTAAAGCTGAATTATGTGGTCAGTCTAAAAATATCATACCTGTTATTGTGCTATTTAATTTCGGTTTTGGACTTGGTTTGGGTTTAAGTATAATACTTAGGCCCATATTCTAAATAGGTACTCAGTCCTAAATCTCGATTTATAACTAGATCTGAGGACAGATTCTATCTTAGATGACATTTCTAATGTCATTGTGAGAGTTGATTAACAACTGAGCGTTGTTTTGGTATACGGGCATTAGTGTTGTAACATCAAAAATTGGCTTTTCATTTGGTAAGATTGCGTGTGCATATTTCCGGTGAACAAATAAGGAATGTTATATATTATGTCGTATGGGCGGTCAGAGGGCGTATGGGTGAACGCAAGTCAATGTGCGTCCCTCGTCATTAGCACCAAAACGTTAGTCGAGACATTTGATTAAGCTAGCGAAGGCGTTTTACACTCGTTTCTGTTTACAAAATAAAACAAACTGCATTATATTTTCTAGCTTGATTTAAACAACACAGACAGGCAATTCTGGAACCACTTAACTGTAAGAAATTGATATGAAGTATTTCCGCTAGTTTTATATTTCTTCGAAGGTAATCAAGTCTCCCAACCAGATGGTTAAATCACATAATCACACTAATAAGTCGGCAACAGATGAGGCGGCACACAGAAGTAAGTGTACTTAATTCTGTGTGTAGTGGGCCTTTAGTTTACTACTTTTAAAATGACATTTGGAATATAGGTATTTAAACTATCATGGTCACTGACATCAGTATCAGAATAAACGGGATTCAAAATAGTGAAACATGGTAAATATCCCGTTTATTCTGATACTGACATTTGGAATATATTTAAAACGTAGTTTTTGTAGTATTTTTATCTATTCTGTGTTTTTGTTAATAATTTACCGTGCGTAGGTAGGGTAACATTGTTTATTGTAATAAGACCGGGAACGCGAGGACTGCATTAATTATGTATTAACTATTTTTGGTTCAAATGCATGTACTTGCCTTATGGTATGTACACATTGTACACACTACTATATACTATATACAATACTATTGTAAATTTCCTATCTATACACACATAAATACATACATACATATAATCACGCTTTTATCCCCGAAGGGTTAGGCAGAGATGAATTAACACCCACATTACACCAATCATTTTTTGCGGCCCCACGTAATAGGGGGTGAGCTTATTGCCGTCTTCCGGGCACTATTGTTGACTGAAGCTATGCATCTGTTGCTGAGTCTGGGCTGTATATATCTGTCTGATGTTAAACAGCCCTGTCCCTTAGTCGCCTTGTACGACACCGCATGGGAAGAGATGGGGTGGCTTAAATTCTACTCTTCCGGGAACCACGCGGCACTACTATCATAATATAATTATTGTAGATTGGTCGTGTCTGTATATTGAAAATATTATAAATATAAATACTTGGGTTAAGTTATACTAACGATACTAAACACGAAGATATCAGTTTTTAAATTAAATTAAAGGCTCTTATGTAAGTTTGATCACAATCGGTTGAGTCAAATTGCTAGACTAGAACCCATATTACAAACTATATCTACATTATTGAACTAGGTGGCGTTATGTGTGTATATTATACTTCTTAGATCATAATATTCAAATGCAACACAAGCATGTTTCATATGTGCAGCAGTAGCAGCAGGTTTTAGTTAAAATAAGTATAATTGAATCTCCTTCAGTACTTAGCTCTTTACTGTTTAATTTGCTTGTATAAAAAAAAGCAAATTATGTTTCACGGAAAAGATAATGCTGAAGGTACAAAGTGTTAATGATTGCTTGTTATCGGTGGTCTCTATGCGGAAAATTGTGGTAAATTCCACTGTATGTTTATTTTGTTTGATATTATTGCTGCATGATGGGCAAATTATACCTATTATTATTGTTAACCCATATAATTATATTTACATAAGCAGTACTTTACTACCAAGACCTTCGGAACCAAAGCATTCCCATAAACTAATTGACGGCCGATCTTACGGGGTTAGAAGGTCAGACGGCAGTCGCTCTTTATGGTTTTATAAGCCCAGGCTCCAAGGTATATATATATATATATATATATATATATATATATAATCAAGGAGAACGCTATGATGATGGTTCTACTTACACTATAAATATAAAAGTTTATGAAGATGTTTGGATGTTAGTTATTCGAACACACACGAATCTGGAATCGGGATTGATTTTAGATTTGGTATGGGGATAGATTTCTAATCTGGCATAACACTTAAGCTATTGGATTCCCGGGAAAAGTTTCCTATTGGTTGTGAATCAAAATTATACGCAGACAAGGCCACGGGCGACAGCTAGTGGTGACATAAGGAGTATATATGTTCATCATCAACGGCGAACCGATACGTTCGCCTAGAAAAAGTGTAATAAGCTTTTTATAATGTGTATTGCTTTTTTTTTAAATATTATTTTATGCACTTTTGCATCATCAGTCAGATTTTGATGCGAACGTCTGCAAAGGTTTTATGAGCACAAAAACTTAAGGAAGCAATATGTGCAATTTGCATGCCAGACATTAGAGTGATATTTCGTTTGAATAGTTTCCTGTCTACAAATAATATGATAGTGAAAAAAAAAAATTTGAATATTTTACAAGCATTTTAATAAAGTATCCGAGTGTGTCGACAGAAATCTATCGTTATAGTTAGAATTTCTTCAGTGAAGTCCGGTTCTGGAAGAAAATTATACATCAAAATATGGAATAATTGATTTCTGAAGAGTGAGTCATTGAGAGACAGTAATGACTGATCTCAATACGAAGTTAGTTTAAGAAGTGAGCTATTAATAGATAGATAGATAATTCTTTATTGTACACCAATAGATTACAGTAAAATTTGTAGTTAGCATGCATACAGTTTAATGTACAATGGGCGGCCTTATCGCTGGAAGCGATTTCTTCCAGGCAACCTTGGGATTTGAGCTATTTACTTGGCTTGAAGAGATAGAAGCTTAGACATAGACAGGAAAAGCTCAAATCTAAATGTTCATTCCATGTCTTGTTGTTAAGAAAAAATCTGCAATGAGACCACATCCTAGTAACTAAATTATGACAAGTTAGTATGGATGGTATTTCCTTGCGGTTAGACTAGCAAAATTTTGAATTATTCAACCGCCACTCTACCCCTTTCTTACATGATATTGTATGAAACCAAATATAAAATTCATTAAAAATATTTTAAATGAAAATATAAGATAAGATTCATTTATTTGTAAGAATATAGTAGGTATAAAAGTTGTTACAAAGTTGGTTGTACATAATATTCTGCTGTTTCCAGCGTACAAATATTGAAACATTTAAAATTTAAAAATTTAATTTAAACGTTATATCAGCTAATCAGGGTGATTAGCTGATAGAACTTTTTTCAATATTAGTTCTATTTGTTTCAAACAAAGACTTGTATGATATAATAACGGTAAATATGATGCAGTTTACTATCATTGCGCAATGAATCGATTGTGTGGCAGTCGAAATCATAAATAAATATCTACACGGTTAGCAATTATAATACTGCACGCCAGTGTATTGTTATTGTAGACATTACACAATAATATGCAGGCTACATATTACGCAACGGTGTTGTCTGTAAACAAGTATCTCCATAGTTGGTTTCAGTTAGATCAAAGCCCACAGTCCATTATTATATCAATACATACTTGCAAGGACGATTGCATATGTCTTTTTGGATTCAAGTAGGTGTTAACAATGATTTTGGTATATGCGCCTACTACGTGTCGTAAATGCAGAACTGTAGACTTAATAAGTGAGAAATCGTGGTTATATTCCTGATCATTGGATATGCATATTAGCATTGGTCTGCGCTTTTACAGAGAGCCGAAAGTCTCCCCTCGCTTTTGTTTTTGTCCAGAGGTGACATTTTTGGGTTTTCAAGCGTTCATAAGACACAGTAACAGTTAACTATGAAATAAACTGTGATTTCGTATTGTAATACAGAACACTGATGACCAGTACATAATGTGTGAGAAGTCACATACCTACTCTACATTATGTGAAAGATGCATTACATTCGCATAGCAACGATATTGCTGCATAAAGAGCAGTGTGTAGGTGCGCTAGCAGACCTCACATGAAGTGCTTACTGAAGCCGGGAGAAACCCAATCATTACCGGGCCATTTATTCGCTAAATTGCCTCCATCGATAACCGTTCGCGGGTCGCGACGCTGCGAATAATTTCCATTATTTCCTTTATTCGAAGCTCGACGCCCTCGGGCTGTGTTGACGAAGACAACGCAGTTGTTGTCAAGTAAACACATTGAGATTTGTTGCTATTGCCTTATACTTATATTTTTATCGAGAATATTCGAGTTCTTATAAATATTTCATAGGACGATTTATTTTTGCTACCTACACGCGTTTTGTGTGTTCAGAGATAATATAACATAGTTATGTTCATAGCCAAAAGGTCATGTGGGAGGTATAATTAGACTAAACTATGTGTGCCTATAAAAATAATCTACATGAGTCGATTTTAATTACCTACAGTTCGGTAACTGAAAAATAATATGAGTGATACCTAAGTGCAGTCTGCCTACAAAGCCCTTCCACCCTGGAAAAGGTTTTGCCAACTGAATGTAAGTGTGATTTTACAGTGAATTCTTTATTAATTTATTTTATATTACTAAAGTAAAAAACGAGCACACCGCTGACCTGATAAGGTAAGCTGTAATAATGTAAGCGTAGGACGGACAAATAAAACGCCGTAACTCTCACAAATCGTAAAGATCTTATAGTTATGAGCATTTAGTTATTTAAAAAAACATGAGGATAATACCGACTATTTTAGTCGCGCCCCTTTATTTATACTAGGATTGCAGAACTACAACTATTCTGAGTAGTACAAATCACACTAAATGACACGATTAAAAACATATGGTAGTTCTGCGTAGTTCATAAGTTTTACAACATACCCACCAGCTTCACTCTCTTTGGTGTGGTTACCATTGAAGCCTACTGTTTGATGTTACGAGTAATTTAATTGCAGTAAATATATCCCTAGCTACCTCAGTATGTCAAGTAACACATTGAAGCCCTTTGAAGTTTGAACAAATTGGCTAAAAACCGCTGTAGACAGTAATATCGACCAATGCGAAAAGTGGTCGACGAAAAAGGCAAAGGCGATATTTGGTTTACCTTAACAATATTGTGAATAATCTAATATTAAAGACTTAATCTGAATTTTAATTAATAGTTGCACAGTAACACTAAGTACCTTATCATCGTCTTCATCATCATCAACAACATCAACATCATGACATCATCTATTAGTACCGATTGCGTCCGAAGCTTGTAGTAAACTTAAGAGCCGAACTCTGTCCCCTTTCCTACTTTTGCTCTCAGCTTAAACTAGTTCGAGAATGTAAAGGCTTAAATATATAAATAAAATATATAAATAATAACATATTATGTGCTTATTCACTATCACGATACTAAAATATTGAAAACTGAATAATGATATAAGATATTATATAGAAGAAAGAAAATATAATTCAGTAATGAATTACAAAATAACCCTTACAGAACTATCTAAGCTACATCGAGACTTTCAGATTTTTTATCAGATCCTTATAGCAATGGCAATCGCGTCTGGATGTCAAGAACATACAGAATCGTTCTGTGATTCGTATAGGCCGCGGGCGATCGGATCACGTGACAGCATCGAGATACCATCTCGGGGTTTAATGGAGTTCTGCGCTGCACTCAATCATAGCCTCTGTTAGTTTCCAATTGAGACGTAGACAAAGGTGACTTTAAATTAAATTGAACCTTTGACAACATAATTTACTTCATTATTGATAAGGTGCACTTTTGATTCGATTAAAATATGGAGACGTTGAATGAAGACACTATGAATAAAATTATAATACGACAATAGGCATGAAAAATAACTTATCCAATAACAAAATTGGGTATTCGAATCTACTGTTGTCGAGTCGGGTCAACCACCCTAGGGTGCGTAATCGAGAGAGGACGATATCGGTCAAAAAATCCACCGATTGGCAGTGTAATACACAATTCAAGTTGTTAGCCGATGACAGATGTGCTTTAGGCGAAACAGTAAATACCTGAACGACGGAAACTACGGTGCAGGCAGCCTACAGGCTCATAGCTCAAATTCAAACAGAAATGTAAATGAGTTAATGTGTCAATCATTATGACTTCTGCTGTTGATGAAGCATAAGCAGAAGCATTCTGTATGTAAGCATATTAAATAAGCACCACGTGTCTTATTTAATATGCTTACATACAGAACATGTTTACCATGATGATCACTGTCACTGTGGGCGTATTACATAATTTTATTTGAGACATTATTTATATCTTACTGATAGAAATGTAATACAGAAAAAAGAATGCCTGCATCAATTAAGAAAAAGTATGATCGCGGGTTATGGTTTTTTAGAAAAGATCTTGGTCTGACTTAAAATCTGCTACATGTTTGATTGCAATTGGTCGGGTAGAACCAGTGATATGACTTAAAACGATAACCGATATCCAAGCGGGCGGAGAAGCGGACATCAGCTAGTTATCTATAATATTGGTGATTTATTAATTCATGAGTAAGGATATCGTATCGTCACGTCAGCACTCAGCAACCGGCCCGTTAATAAACAGAGGCGCGTCGTGAACCCGTCGACTGTTCTGATAAAGGCGTCTGAATGTCAACGCACCCGCCGGTCACCTTGAGCCGGCGAACCACTCAAGTGAACGAGAGAATTTTGGCCAATGTCATTACTATCTTATCGTAATTTAGCTAGGTGATGAGGTTAATCAGGGAGCCTATGGGCGGGAAATTCACATCGATGCAAAGCGTTATTTACTTACAGTCGTCCATTGTTCAAACAAATGAATAACATGAATACAAATGTGTGAAGAAAATATGGTAAATAGAATTAACGAGTGAAGAATCATAATTCTCTAAACATCCTTGACGTCCTTGCACGAACAAGTAAACGTTAGGTTGGCAACAAATGTTTTTATCAATTAGATGTATGACAACAGAGCAGCACGCGTTACATAGCGCCATGATTAACGTCCACGCGACCAGACTCTGTTGACGTATTTAATAGTATAATTAAATGTCACTGTCTCTGTTGCCGGGTCCCTACAACGAGCGTGCCAAAAATAATCGAGTCAATTGTGGACGAGCAGGCACGTTTCACGGCAGTAATATGAGAAAAGACCGCGAAACCATACAAGTGAAACTTTACCGCTATTCTCGAAAATTATAAATTAGCCCAATTAGTATCAATATGTAGTTAGTAAGATTAGGTTATAAGTTAGTATTTAATTAATATTAGTGGTCATTCAGTCAGTTTTAATAAATCTGTATCTTTGAAACTAGGCACTAAATTTCGCATCTCCCATAACATTGGAGAACAAATCCAATTTAGAAAGAGGTACAGGTTTTGGCATCAGTATAACTCACAAGGTTCGAAGAGTCGATCTCGCAATCGTTGATTTAGCTTGATGCATCTCAGGTGCCAATGAGGCTGCTCCAGTTTTCTGGCTCGGATCGATGTCGACGTGCCGAAATAGCTCCCGCAGTCGCTCAGAATACACCCGCAAGGTCGCTAGCCGACCTGTGCCCTCTTTATGACCCATCGTGTGTATCACAATCCTTGTAAGAGCGCTTGCACTTTTGCTTAATTTATTTGATGTTGATTATTTTCTATTTGAGCCCATCCAACTTTGCAATTCATTTATTCAACTTTGGAAAAGTACAAGACATATGGTCCATGTGAAATTTGAGAGCGTGAATGTTATAGTTACAAGTTTCCATTAGACCAACTAAATGTAATGAGAATACATCGGCTCTTCGCGGTAAATCGTGTGATCTTTGAGCGAACCAGACTAAGATAGTAGATTGTTGTCGCGGTTATTGAGATGAAGTGTTCTTACACTAAATCAACGAAACATTATTCAATTTTTTACGTTAAATATGCGTTCCAGATAGATGTTTTCCAGTCTTTTTCGGGCCATTAAAACAGTTAAGAGGTCGCCATGATACAAAAATATATTGTAACGAAAAATAAGAATCGTTGACACAATAAGATTTGTTCTATAATTATAGCAATTATTTATGAGTTATTTTAGTAAACATTGTTGTTTCATGTAACACAAAAAGACAACAACTGAAAATTAAGAAAAAGGACAACAGACAATAATTAATTGTGTTTCATAATAAACTGATGTGAGGTGAGGAATGAACTTTGGTCGGTACTGTCTATGTATGGGGTGAGCAGCAACCTTATTCGAGCTGTGAAGTCTCTCTATGAGGACTCCAGAGCTTGCGTGAGGATACATGGGTCATACACTGAATGGTTTAGTATCCAAAAGGGGGTTAGACAGGGATGTGTAGCGTCACCATGGCTGTTTAACTTATTCATGGACAGTTGTTTGCAAGATTTGAAAGATAAAGAATGTGGTTTAAAAATGAAGAATTTACTCGTCAAATGTCTTCTTTATGCTGATGATCAGGTTTTACTGGCGTCATCGGCAGATGAGTTGCAGGAGATGGTAACAACTATGCATGAAGCTTTTGAGAGGAAAGGAATGAAAGTGAATGTTAGTAAGACAAAAGTTATGGTTTTTGAAAGAGATGAATGCGTGACAGAGTGTAGGATTTGTATAGATGGAGAAAAAGTGGAACAAGTGAATGAGTTCATATATTTGGGAACATTGTTTACGAGAGATGGAAAGCATGAAGAAGATGTTGAAAGGAGAGTGATGGCTGGAAATAGAGTGAATGGGGCACTACACAACTTTATGAGCAGCCGGAAAGTGTCCGAAAAGGCACGACTGGCTGTACATGGAGGAGTATTGGTGCCGACTCTTATGTATGGTAGTGAAAGTTGGGTGTGGCAGAAAAAGCATCAGAGTAGAGTGAATGCAGTAGAAATGCGTGCGTTGCGAAGTATGTGTGGCTTGACCTTGAAAGATAGAGTGAGAAATAGCGTGATAAGAGAACGATGTGGAGTGATAGAAGATGTAGTGATGAGAATTGAGAGAGGAATGTTGAGATGGTTTGGTCATGTTGAGAGAATGAATGAAAGAAGACTAACGAAACAGGTGTATGAGGCGAGTGTGGATGGTACCGTCGGAAGGGGAAGACCTAGGCGCACATACCTGGACCAAATCGGGGAAGTTTTAGAAAAGGGGCAGGTCAGGAGTACTCTAAACCGACGAGCATGCATGAAGAATGTAATGAGAGTGAATGAAGCGAGAGTAATATGTCAGGATCGTAGCAAATGGAGATCCGTGATCTCTGCCTACCCCTATGGGAGACAGGCGTGATTTTATGTATGTATGTATGTATGTCATAATAAACTTTTTGTAGTGCAATAGTTACGGCAGCACTATTTTCATTAAAATCATTAATATTTGTTAGTATATAAATTAATTCACAACTGTAGGCATTAGCAGACATAAAACAAAGTATTTAATGTCTGCGAAACAATAGTAACGTTAGAAACATTTTTAAATATTGGAAAACGAATGTTACATCGCGCGCTCTCTGATGCACACCAATTAATTTACTCTTACATTTTTTAGGTAGGTCAACATCACAGTTAATCACTGGCTCTATTTACAGGAACAATAATTAACAAAAACAAACAGTTGTCGTCATAGGTAAGCACGCGACGGGAGTGGAGCGGGTGCTAAACTGATAATTCTTTATTTAGATTTGTACGTTGAGAGTGGTCTGCTATTTAAAACTAATTTGGTGCGTATTTTTGGAGTCAAATGTATGACTCACGGGAGTATAGCCAACTACGTGGACTAGAATTGTATTACACAATATTATCTTATTAGTATTACTTCACAGGTATTGGGGTCGAATTGTATCGGAAATGGTGTCAGCTAGAACGAGTCATATTCTGCGACATGCCAGAATCCCTCAGAATGAATTTTATCTACAAGCACATCCACAGAATTTTTCAGTGCAAGTGAAGCTTTTTAAGGTATTAAAAAATATCTACGTCCTCTATCATGATAAATTTACATGGATCCTAAATAGGTTTATATTCAACAACACCAAAAACTCAAAACAAGATATAAGGATAGCTTAGTACTTAACAGTGCTTAAAACTAATAATGGTAAATTAAATTAGGATAAAAACTATAGTGAAGTTCTTAAAATATGGTGTGTTTTAGCATACAAATGGCACGTCTGAACCCCTTGTATAATGATGTATCTGAGCTGGTAGATGCGCAGACGCGGGCAACTGGAGCGTTGCGGCGCCAGTGGCTACTGGCGACTCGGCGGGCGGCTCACGCGCTCATTGTTCTACTACGTTACCGCTAACTTTATTAAAACGATGTTTTGAAATTCAAATTGCATATTGCAAATACATTGCTCTAATGTGGAATGTATAGTAGTCTCGTGTGAGGAAATAAGATTGTGCTATGAGTTTGGTCACGTTAAGTTCCTGTCTGTAAAGGCGATATCCTAATTATCCAAGGAATAACTTTACTTGTGACAGTTTCATGTAGTTTCATGAAGAAGTACTCAAGTGCCCGGTTTGCGATAGCAAGGCAAAATTATTTGCGCGAGACCAAAAGAAATAAAGCTGGTGCTATTATTGTCGTAGGCGAATGATAAAAATCTGCGTGAGTTTATACATATTAGCAACTAGTTATTGCCTGCAGCTCCCGAGTGGATGTCGGTTATCGCGATAAAACATAGCAAAATGTCCTTTTTCAAGGTCTAATCTACCTCTGTACCAAATTTCATCAAAATCAATTCAACTGCTTACGCGTGAAAGTGTAACATACCGACAGACAGAGTTACTTTTGCATTTATAACATTAGTATGGATTAACTTACTTCTTCAATATAAAAACATAGTTTATCATAATCGTGATGTAAAAGGACAATTCGTTTTGAATAAAACTCAGTTATAATAAATCACATCACAACCAATCTATGTTATTAGGTTAAAACGATGACAGTACTCATGTCTATATTTCCCAATTACTCAGAACACCAAATTTTGATCACATAACATGATTAGCGTCGAATGCATAGGGGGGTTTTATTCTTCACCACGCTACCGAGTCCATCAAATAGATCGCGGTTCGTGATAAGGTCTCGAAATGGTCGTTCGGTAGTGTGCCCCGTGTTTTGCATTACGGTATTGGTTGTCCCATCAATTTTATTCAAATAGAGAGCCAAATTTGCCATGAATGCATTATTACATATTTGTTGTGACGTAAGGTTTCCTTAATGATTTAATATACATACATACATACATAAAATCACGCCTGTCTTCCATAGGGGTAGGCAGAGATCACGGATCTCCATTTGCTACGATCCTGACATATTACTCTCGCTTCATTCACTCTCATTACATTCTTCATGCATGCTCGTCGGTTTAGAGTACTCCTGACCTGCCCCTTTTCTAAAACTTCCCCGATTTGGTCCAGGTATGTGCGCCTAGGTCTTCCCCTTCCGACGGTACCATCCACACTCGCCTCATACACCTGTTTCGTTAGTCTTCTTTCATTCATTCTCTCAACATGACCAAACCATCTCAACATTCCTCTCTCAATTCTCATCACTACATCTTCTATCACTCCACATCGTTCTCTTATCACGCTATTTCTCACTCTATCTTTCAAGGTCAAGCCACACATACTTCGCAACGCACGCATTTCTACTGCATTCACTCTACTCTGATGCTTTTTCTGCCACACCCAACTTTCACTACCATACATAAGAGTCGGCACCAATACTCCTCCATGTACAGCCAGTCGTGCCTTTTCGGACACTTTCCGGCTGCTCATAAAGTTGTGTAGTGCCCCATTCACTCTATTTCCAGCCATCACTCTCCTTTCAACATCTTCTTCATGCTTTCCATCTCTCGTAAACAATGTTCCCAAATATATGAACTCATTCACTTGTTCCACTTCTTCTCCATCTATACAAATCCTACACTCTGTCACGCATTCATCTCTTTCAAAAACCATAACTTTTGTCTTACTAACATTCACTTTCATTCCTTTCCTCTCAAAAGCTTCATGCATAGTTGTTACCATCTCCTGCAACTCATCTGCCGATGACGCCAGTAAAACCTGATCATCAGCATAAAGATTTAATATGGTATTGTAATTTAGGACAAAACAATTAACTAAGTACATTGCAAAACCGAGTCTGGCACTACGATTTCTTTGAGCTATGACGTAATAAAATTTAATGGTTAAATATCACGCGAGCAGATACGTGGGGCGCACTATAAGTTTCCGGAATGAATATGAAAAAATACTATTAAAGGTACAAAATTAATTTATTGTTTTTCAAAATAATCTCCCTTGGCGTCTATGCACTTTTTCATTCGATCAAACCAGTTTTGAAAACTTTTGTGCCACTCCTCTGTGGTGACCTCTGAAACGTGTTTTTCATACTCCTCGACAGCCTCTTCTGGTGATGAAAATCGTTGGCCGCGTAATTGGTTCTTAATTTTTGGGAACAGATAAAAGTCACAAGGTGCCAGGTCGGGACTGTATGCAGGATGACTCATGAGTTCTACATTTTTCGCCTTCAAAAAGTCGTTTGTCTGTCTGGCCGTGTGAGAACTAGCATTGTCGTGGTGCAGGATGATACGGCGTTTACGGTTATTTTTACGGAGTTCGTCAATAACTTCCGGCAAACAAATGGTCGTGTACCAGTCACTATTCACAGTACGACGATTTTCTAAAGCAACAGTAGCCACGTGTCCAGTTTTATTAAAAAAGAAGCAATCATCCGCTTAGATGCACTTTTCACGCGCGCCACTTTGGTTGGTTTCGGCTCATCTTGAAAGACCCATACGCTCGATTGCTGCTTTGTTTTGGGATCGTAGCAATAAATCCATGTTTCGTCACCTGTTACTATGTCCCACACCAAATTTGACGCACCTTCGTTGAATCTGGTAAGCATGGCACTGCACAAAGTGACGCGGTCCGTTTTTTGATCCTCGGTCAAGTTATGTGGGATCCACCGCGAGCACAGCTTTCTCACACCCAAATGTTTGTGTAGGATTGATTGTATTTGACTCATGCCTATTTCTAAGGATGCGCGAATTTCATGGTAGGTCACATGCCTGTCTGTTTCAATCATACGGCGCACAGCATCGATGTTTTTGTTGGTCACAGCGGTGGACGGCCGACCATCGCGAGATTCGTCACTGAGATTGATACGACCACGCTTGAATTCTGCAAACCAGCTATAAACAGTCGTCTTGCATGGAGCTTCATCGCCAAAAGCTGTTTCAAGCCGAGCGATGCTCTGTTGAGCCGTCAAATTACACTTAAAATCGTAGAAAATCATACTACGAAAATTTTCCCGAGTTAAATCCATGTTGATGCAGACACACAATTTTTTAAATGGCGCCACAAGGTAAAAACAAAAGACAGTCCGATGAAACAAACTGTATTCTACAGCCAAAGAGTTCTATTTTCAAATGTTGTAATAAATTTTTAAATATTGTTTATGTAAGTGGCCAGTTCCGGAAACTTTTAGTGTAACCTATGTACAAAAAAACGCAGAAATGTTTAATTTTATAGAGACACGAAACAGATTCTCAATGTAAGGATATGAAGAAATACTAAATCGAAGTAATGAGTACAACAGGAATTCTAAGCTATTCAGTTATTCAATTTTTAATTGAATCAATATTTTCTAAATATCCTTATTATATAGTCCGGTAGAATATGGATACTAGGTATAATAGAATCCGAACTATGGTACCTGCATAGCCAAAACTAGTGCTTATGGACGTATGCAACACCAGGGATGTTACACTCGCGCCGCTGACCCTGGAGAAACCTACTAATGCACGCTTCTTGAAGAATATTGTATGCCATATTGTGCGCTTGGAAAAATCGAAGCTGGGAGTTCATTCCACAGCTTGAGCGTGCGTGGGATGAAGTTTCTTTCATACCACACAGTACGCACCGTCTCAGGTCGCAATGTGTGAGGATGAATTCCCGGGCTATGGCAAACGGTGCGATGATAGAATGTAGCTGTGGGCATCATGTCAAACAATTTATCTGAGCACAAACCATTTATAGGTGGCAGAACACACACAGTGAGGCAAAGTCCCTCCTAAAGCTAAGAGATACCACATCGCCTTTTGTATAATGAGGAACTGGGTAAGCTTTTAGATTACCTTTGAAATGTCATTCGGACTGAACAATTTGCTTAGCGAATTCGCTTAAGCTTAAGTTATGGCAGGTTAATTATTCGAATGTGCGATAAAATTTCACTAAACGGGGTCTGAGACTCAAAGACTTATGTAATGGGACTAAGTGTTCTATCATAGTTGTAAATAAATGCTTATAATGGGAATAAGGTCAGGTCAAATAAGTCGTAAGTTGTTAACTTCCCTTTGGGTTTTTGGCCCATTCTGCAATACTCCACAATAGGGTAGCATCATGCTGTCAACGATTAAACCAAAAATTGATTCATAAGTTACAATGTAGCTAGTATAATGTAATGTAATGCATATACTAACACAACATTTAATGTATGAATGCTGTTCGCGAATTTTAATGATACACTGTTTGCTATGTATGTATACTGAACGGAGTCCATCGCAATATTGGGCCATCAATCTCCGGGCCAAGATAATGGTGCCGCGGTGCCGATGTAATAGTTCCTTGACCGGTTGATTGAAATATCTAACAGCGCTTCAGTACGGGACAGCGGAGACCAAAATAATCCCGTATCGATGCAACCCTATTTGAAATGGATACAACGCGAAAATAATACTCCCGTTGAATATAAACCCTGCGTGAAGATTTTCTTCAGTTGCTTTTAAGGGATCAAAGGAAAATTTTTACATAAAAATTTTAGGAGTCGCTCTAGTGTTCAATAAAATTATTTACTTTATGTAGTTATAAAATGTGTTTTGATTTGTGATGGTTTAAATTAACCTTTTAAATTGGGATTGGATATAGCTTTAATTTTATTTTATTACTATTGTTTTCACTGTATACAATCATGTGTTGAAAAACATACATATCACACACTTGAAACAAATTGGTTAGCAACAAAAAATTACAGCTAACTTTAGAATCAATATCGGGCATGACCGATTTGTAGGATTTACTACTACTGATTAATGATAAAATTAGTTTGATTAAAACGCTATACCTCTGTTCATGATAGACAAGATGTGGGTTTGCATTTTTATATACATTAGCATTACCCTCCTTTTGAAAACTTCAACTCGGTTTGCATTGAATGAATACAGTAAGTTTAGTGACTATATAGCCATAAAGACGTAGGTGAAAAGTTGCACTTTTGGCCATCATTACTTCATAAAAATACCAGATTTCATAGTTACACGCCGATGTTTCAAAAAAAATTTGAAGGCAGTATCCAGTTGCGTGTCTTACCTGAAACAAACAAAATGTTTTATTAATACGATGTATTTTTTTTTTTTTCACATAAAACTGTGAAGAATTGCTTGTCGGCCGAAGAGGGATCGATACGAGATCGCCGGGCGAATCATGCAAGTCATTCGACATCGTCGCGGTTTGACTTACCAACGTTATAATGACTATACTGTATATTTATAGTTATACTCGTAGATACCTACCTATAGTTACTATTTGGGATCAACTTTATGGTGATTCTTTTCAAATAATGTTTCGTTACGAGTACCGTTGGGAGTTGTGATGTGACGTAATTTTTGTATATCTAAGACCGTCGCTACAAAATGAGATAGTAGGTACACTTATCTACATTAATATATGTTGTACGGTACATTTTATCTACAATTCCGAAGCGTTAGTAATAATACGATTGTGATAATGATTTGTCTATAAATAATATAATTCAATGTTAATATTGTTTTTATGATTTCATGTTATTTTTATAACGTATGGTACCTATATATATTATAAAAATAATATTAATATACATAATGTTAAATGTCGCAAATATTTTTTACATTTTAATTGTTTCGTCAACTGATTTGACCTTATTCAAACTTGTCACTGAACTGCCATAGTCGTATTACACTACCCACACTTCCCTTATTACGACCTAAAAATAAGACGGGCAAAATCGTATATAAGAGTCCTGCATATATTTCGATGATATTACAGGTGAGTTTTTGTATAGAATTATGTAAGTTAAAGGAACATTGAAAATTAGGACAAAAAATGAATAAGATGGATAATGAGATAACTTATTAGAACAAAGATTTATATGTTAATATTCTACGAATTTGTCGAAATTCAGTTCAAAGACAACTGTTTAGCTTTCTAACAACTTCCTTTGAGATAGTGCCAACATTTTTTTCTTTACAAATCAAATAGGTTCGCATCAGCGTCAGCGAATTTTGAATCCTATATCTATGATAGTCTAGTTCATATCTAAAAGGGGATGCTAATACAACATCATCATAATCTACCTACCCTTGACATGTCCTTTTCAAGCAATCCCTTATCATGCCCCGGGCATACCTCTGCTCTTAAAGCCTAAATTTATACTTTCAGCCTTTCATCAACGTAACTCTCATCTTTCTCATAATAAACACCTCAACAAAGTCTAGGGAACAAGATGACCCCAATTATTTTTTTTCGTGTAAATCTTGTTTTGCAAATAACTGGCAGCAAATAAATAAAAATAGAATAAAGTAGATTACAGAGTTGTTCGAAACTTAAAAATAAATTTAAATAAGTAATGATTTTCGAATATGGAGGGAAAACTTTTAAAAGTGTTTGATTGTGCAGTTTCTCTGAGGCAAAATAAAAAATATTTTTTTTGATTATAAATAACGTTTATTATCAATAATACGTCTTTTACGTATGGTTTGTGCATTTTTGTGACTGTAGTCATCATGTCACGTCGTCATTTAAGTCACGAAGAGATGTTAAGGGCTGTTGGTATGCTGCAAGCTGGACGAACTCAACGCGACGTAGCGGATGCTGTCAACACCCAACCAAGCGTAATTTGCAGATTATGGGCACGCTACAGGTCTACAGGGGATGTTGCCGAACGTCACAGGGGACGAAATAGGGTTACTACCCCGCGACAAGATCGTTTCTTGCAAAATTCCGCAAGGCGGCAACCCACGATTACTGCTCGTCAGTTGGTCGCAGGCCTCCAGTCTCAGCATCAAGTGGTTATTAGCGATCAAACTGTCAGGAGAAGACTACACGAAGCCAATCTTCATGCTCGCAGACCGCTTACGGTTCCAGCTCTTCGACGTGGAAATCGAGGTCGTCGCTTATTGTGGGCTAACGCACATTTACAGTGGACCGACCATCGATGGGCACGGATTCTGTTTTCCGACGAATCTCGCTTCGGTTTTCATCCTGATTCGAGAAGAGTGCGTGTATGGCGAGTTCCTGGACGTCGGAGTCGTCTCCAGAATCCGCAAGAAGTTCATCCTTACCAAGGTGGAACAATCATGGTATGGGCTGGAATTCGCCTTGGTGGAAGGACCGACCTCGTTTGGATACGGGGCAATTTGAATGCAAACCAATACATTCAGGAGGTTAAACACCCCATGGTAATCCCTCATCGACAGCAGTTCGGTCAAGATTTTATGTTCATGCAAGATAATGCACGGTCACACACCGCGAGGGTAGTGGTCAATGCGTTAAGCGAGCACAATATGACGACGTTGGAATGGCCTGCTCAGTCTGCCGACCTCAATCCCATAGAGCATGCCTGGGATTTGCTTGGGAGAAGAGCTTTCAGTGATTCTTTGGAAAATCTGAACACTGAAGAACAACTTTTTTTACACCTTCGCAGTGTATGGAGCCATATTCCACAGACGATGATTGACAATCTCATACTAAGTATGCCACGCCGTTGTCGAGCTGTTGCTAATGCTTTAGGAGGTCCTACAGATTATTAAAAACGTTTAAAGTACGGTTAATTACTGTATTTCTTACTACCTCGTTATTTTTGTGCCTAATCATAGAAGGTTGTAATACTCAATATTGGCACTATTCAATACTTTCTTAAAAAAAAAAAAATTTTAGTATGAAAATGTTTTTATTAAAATTAAAATTAAAAACGGTATAAAAATACCCTTCTATTGATATAAAACACTCACTATTACAAGAAA
Source organism: Eilema griseolum (assembly GCA_963662185.1). Taxonomy (NCBI): domain Eukaryota; kingdom Metazoa; phylum Arthropoda; class Insecta; order Lepidoptera; family Erebidae; genus Eilema; species Eilema griseolum. The sequence goes on along the minus strand of OY759239.1, from coordinate 9,345,154 downwards.
GGCTTTTTAAATAAAAACTAGAAATGTCCTTGTTCCCTAGACTTTGTTGATGTGTGTATATACTTACTAGCTCACTTCTCACATTTCAAAATTCCTTAGCTGTTATTTTGTCCATTCTCGTCACAACACACAACAACCTAAACATTCGCAGTTCCCCTACAAGCAATAGTCTTTCGACGAGTCGCTTACACATATTGAAGGTAATAAATCACACAACAAAGATGACTAGGCTGATGACGAAACAAGGCAGCACGTTAGTGATGAAAATATGTAGTAAACCTTACCAGCTGTATGGATAAGCTTACAGCTGGCAAAGTTTAAACAACAAAACGTACACCTACCACGTCCGTTTTGAGTCTTACAAACACCGCTCCATGGGACGATAAATACCTACTACGCCAAATTGCATGAGCTCCGTCGATTATCCCAATGGCCTCTCTGCATGTGGCCCTATAGGACCGCGCGTGTACCCTATCTTATAGAATTGTCTAATTTATCAACAGAGATTTATGTAGCCAGCGACGCGCCCGCATATAACATCGTACACAGCTTATATTGGTTCCATTATAACTGAAACTAATGCGAGGGATAGTCCCGCTTAGCGACAATGTGAAAGTTATTACTAGAATTGTCATGTGGACAAGCTTTGTTGCCCGGTCGGTGTAGTATGTTTAATTATACTAATGTATTTCAATATTAGGGTAAGCCTCGTGGTTTTCATAGCGTGCACTGTTAAATTCTGTCAAAGGTTGCACGGCGTTTCTTTCGCATGTTACCGTATGCATCGATGGTTTATTCATCAGTTTGAATAATAATTCTTTTTATACGATGCCAGCGATACGGAACTGAATTTGAATTTCGTATGGATTAGCGCTCGTGATCATATGCATTAGATAGGTAATAACCATGAATTGCATGCATCTATTCTTACGGGTGATCATCTAGCGCAAACGATAAACACTATCACGAAGTGTACTTTTTGTTTAAATGAACAATGGAATAAATAAAAAAAGATATAAAATTATAAAAATTATATACATCATTACATTACGCTATTTTGGTCTGAATTAAACACATTAATTATTATTATATCTAGCCTCCGACCTCTAATTTTCCTTTTCAGATAGGTACGTAGGTAAACAACCACATACACATTACCCTAATTATTTTTCGTCATAGGATAGGGAAGTAATTCTATTGGCCCGTAATCCTAAACTACGTGCTGTAGCTGAGAATATCTTATAATCCATTCCGAAATCCGAACCAGACATTAAAACTACGACGTCATTAACGGTGTAGTCACTATGCCATGAACACACACTCAAATAAAACAAAGAACCAAACATTACCAAAATTCCAAATCCTAAATAAAACCACTACATCAAAGCTCTCATACCGGGGCATGTCAATTCGTCGCCGTTAAGCTTACGCGAGACATTTTATTTTCCTCTATGAAATAAGCCGATGTAATAAGGTTTTATATGTGACCATACACTTAATCAAGTTGAGCTCATCAAATCGAAATGAGTGGCTGTCTCCGCAGTCGGTTAACTGTCAGTGGACACGCGTGTAGCGACCGATCGGTCTTCGGCCTTCAGTTTCTCGTACTAATCAACATGTTGATAAAGTGTGTTCTCATAAAGAGATAATAAAATACAATAAATTCTAGTTTTTACGTAAAGTCAACATGTAAAATACAGGTTGAAAACAGACGTAGGGCATTAGTAACTTCTTATCAGCATGTGTGTAGTGTACATGATTGGTAACTTAATAGAACTAAAAATTAACCAAGGAATTGACAATAAACCCAGGGCTGCTAGGGTCAGGTTATATAACATTTTTGGCAAGATATTATACTACATTGCGAGAATCTAATAAAGAAATAAAGTATTGCTTATTTGCTTTAATGATCATGACGCTTATTAAAGCAAATTGGTTTTTGATGTCCCTTTGGGTAGAAGTGTAAAAAGTTGGCAAGCTGTCAATTTTCAAAGGTCGGTTAAGAAAGTCAACTGTTAGATATATTTTTCAGATGTAGTTAATGGTTGGACCAATTCCTCAACAATATTCAAAAGAAAGAAATTGTAACTGATGACTTGATTCAGTCAATTATAATGCTATGGACATAAATATTTTTTGAATAAATCTTATGTTATTAATGGTTAAGCAAATTCCAATTCTTACATGACATAATAAAAAACTAATACATTTATTATCTAGATGAGTTATTCGTTACTGCGGATCGAAATTTGTTTTATTACAGTATCTGAAGTAAAGAAAAATAAATCATTATTGTACAGGGAACACGCCCAGGGCGAGCGGGTGCAAAATTCGCGCGAACATAATCCCTAGCAGAAAACTTTGCACAACTACCAAATATCCGTGTTTTATGTTAAGTATCATTTGCTCCAAGCATCTTCGCCACCGATACCAAAGACTTCACTCGAACTGATAATCATCTTTCCAATTATAATAACCAACTGACTTTTAGATCCGCTTCTATCTTAAAACAGATTTATCCGCTAAATAGCCACTTTCAAAATATTATAAACAATTGTTATTACACACCGAAAGAACGGAGAACGGCTATCGTTGAAATCTCTTTGATACTATTACATTCGAATGTTTACTAAATTGGAAAGTTTCGATTTAAGAGGTTTGTTGGCATTAGTGAAATGATAAAAAAGTTACGAGTACATCTTGTAAGTAACAGAAAATCACGTCAGATCGAATCAGAAACGTTAAAGGGATTTAGTGTAATAGTCTAAGACTTTTTGCGCGTCTATCAATACCATTATCTGTCCGTAGAAGCGGTACGATGTAAATGATATACATATTAATACAATATTGCTTCGAATTAAAATTAACACTATAGTTGAACTCTCGGTTAGCTAGGCGGTGAGACCTATGGGCCGAAACGGCGGCCTTTAAGAAGATATTTTTTTAATATTATCGCTTATACATACAGGAAGTAATAATAAAAATGTGTGCATTCTGTTGTTGGCACTTTTTGTGTACTAGCGGCCACCCTGTGGTCGAAATTCCACCATAATTATAAGTTTGAACATTATTAAAGGTCTATAGTTATAAACTTTTAAAATTTCACCAAGGCAAATTACTTATATTTTTATATCTTACGACTTTATTTCAAAAAGTCCCGTTATTTCAGTACGTAAAACTATAGACAAATAATATAATTTATTCTCAAGTTGACCACAGGCTAACAATATAGGTGTGGAAAAATTCGTACTCCTCCGTCAGCGTAATTTTCGTAGAGAGGTATTTACAAAGTTTTCACTTCACCATCAATAATAATATCAATCATCAATAATAATATTATGTTAAAACCTTACTACTTACATATTTTTTTATACTTAAGTACTTATCTCTTAATTTTTTTATCCGTCAGCTGTGAACATTTCAAATATGTATGGGAATGTGTGTATAAACACGTTAGTAACATGCGTGTTTGTGAGAGTGAGGTAAAAAGAAAATAATAGGCTTATGCGCTTCTCCCCCTACTTGCCCGCAATTTTCGTGAAAACGGATCAAAAATTTTCGCTTCGCGTATTAATATAAAAATTAAAATATGTTACTATGCACATTAAACTGATTAAATATTAACATGAGAGGTCTAGTAACAATCCTTTTTTATTCATTAACAGGTGGTAAAGTTTTACTGCTTCCATGGACTGCTTTGCTATAGAGAAACAAGGTAAAACAGCACTTCTTACTTAGCGTTGTGTTCCTGGTGAGATGGATATTTAGTATCCCTTGACACGAGTCAGGTACGTGTGGGATTTGTGTGTGGTGCAAACGTTAATAGGTGCAGGTAAGTACTAAAAAGTTTTATTTCAGTTCATCTAATATCTTCTTTTAATTGTGTGGTTAGTTCTAGGTTTTTTGGCACATTGTCCGCACGGCATCAGAGTGATCGACAAGCGACGACATCAGTGATTGGATTCTAGGCCGATTGAGTAACACCCGATGACACGAAATACGTTTAAGAGCTCGAATGAAATGCACCTCAATGCACACACATTACAAATAGAATACTTACATTTGAATTCCCGATAGTGATCATCGTCAATGCGACATGATCAAAACGAAATTCTAAGACTTTGAATATAATATACAACGCAAGATAAGTTTCGGCAAGTTAGAACGTTCTAACAAAAACAAGTTACCAGGAATTGAAAGGAATAAATACAATCGAGAGATGATGTCGTTAAAACCAGATCGTGTCTGGAGCGAAAGTTGCATCGGCTCAAATCAGATGCAGACAAGAGAAATTCAAGCAAAGAACACTCGATACAGGTCTGTTCCCGTAACAACCGCAACCGTCGAGCGACAATTAGCAATAGTTGTAAATGTCACGCAAACGTCTCTGCGAAAGTCCCCAACGTCGCACAAAGTGCACTTGTAATGGATTCACTAAAGACGCCGACGTCCTATAAAATGCATTTTATACCCGTTTTAGAAAAGTATTACACGGAGTTCTAGACTCACAATTAGCATTTTTAATAGAATATTGACAATAACTCTTGCCACCTAAGAAAATATGTACCGCAGACCGCTATTGTGAGACAAAATGCAACATGTATTATGAACTTATTACGATTACAACAATGTTATTACGTGTCAATTCTGTTACCAGTTGCATGCAGTATATTTTAACGGAACAACGTATCCATCGGGGTAGCTTTAGAACTGAACTGTCGTGACAAGTAAAAAGCTATGCTATGTATATGTGTTCCCCGTGCCCCGTTTCGGAACATTACCATACACCGAACCGGGAATAAATAAAGGCACTAAATATAAATAAAAGTACGCAGCGGGTGACGTTTACCACTTCTCATCTGTTTTAAGGTTCGATAACATGACTCGTGAAAAAGTGGTCGTTGTTAACCGACTTTCAAAAAGGAGGAGGTTCTCAATTCGATCGGTATTTTTGTTGTATACATGTATTTTGTGTTTGTTGTGTGATTCTTTTTTAGTTTAATGCAGAATTAATACTTGCCATTTGGTCCCATTAAAATCGGATATAGTTTGGACCAGTATATTTTTAACCGATTTCTTAGCTATGTTCTTCGATATTTCAGTTATTTATGAACGTATTTTAATAATTATTTTTGCATTGGGTTCGGTGTAGCTCACAGATAGTTTCATATCAATTTCATGGGTACTGGACCTAGGTCTCAGGAGATACACCAAAAACTCTTCGAAATCACATAGGAAATGGGAAATGATTACTTTTTAGCTAGTTTTATGAATGTATATGTTTTATACTAACAGATCAGTAAATCTGTAAATTTAGTAATTTTTCTCTATGTTTATTACGTTATTTTTTAGTTTTTAGTTTATGAAGAAGGTTATTTCAGACTTACAATGGACATTTAATGTGTTGTTTGTTAGCCTACAAAATAAAGTACATTTTAATTGGCTTTTTAACAAGATTGACATAATGTACTTGGTGGTTTTGTGCCAAAAAAAGCTTTTCGCGGAGTTGTTGTGCTCGAAAGACGTTTAACATAGGAGTCTTTATTGCAAATGTCGTCGTTTCGCGCTCGATTTGTTTTTTATTTATGGTTATTTCAGGGAGAAATACACCTGTTGGTTAATTTTATCTTGACACGTGGATTGAATACTTATCGGGTGTGTGTTGCTGGTTTGTAAACAGAAAATAATAAAACCTTCACGCACAATTTAGGCCTGTTAAACGCGCATTGATTCGTTGGTTCAAGAGAAATAATAAAATTGAAACTGAATGAATCAATAAATAACTTAATTCTCTGTAATAGATCGGAAATGTTAACTTATTGTACTGAATAATATAATCCAGCACATTTAATTTCTTAGTTCCATGTATCCATTCCTCTGAATTCTTCATTAAATCGTGCAGTTGTAAACCAAATATGGAGTATAAAGCTGAACAGAGTTATGGCTAAAGGGAAGCCGGGGCTTTCATTCCTTGGTACATATATATATATATATACTTGTACGGAGTAACACTTGATTCATGGAACACGACATTTGGCTACTGAAATAGTAATTTTGAGAACCTGTAACCTTAGTATTGGTTACGGGAATATGAATGTGTCCTATATTTTTATGTCTGGGTATATAAAAACCTACCTATACTCCGTTCGGTTAGGTAGGTACTTAATTAAAGGTAAACAATCTTTTGGCGACTTTTTGTAAAAACGCACAAGTAGTAAACATACTAGGAAAGCTAACTGACTTACTAGCTAAACGATATTCGGTTTTTAGTCTTAGAATAAAATAAGTTTCTAAACAGATAAATGAATACACTGAGTTTTTAAATAAAACATTGTAAAACCTAACCGGAGTATAGAAACTAACGTCGACTAAATATTTGTGCTCTGATTGGGAATAGTATCAAATCTACACACACGCAAAGAAATTTATAATAGTCATACTTTCTGATCACATTCTATCAAAAGTGAACTAAACTAACATTTACTTTTTTATTTTTGTGGATAAAACTTATTCTTAAATAGTGCAAACAATAAGATACAAATTTGAAGTACGAAGTCACCCCCAGTGTTAAGAGCGAATAAGTTTGGAAGATCGAAAGAACTATCGAAAACAATCGAGTAGTTGTCGAGATTCCTCAACAAAGGAAACAAACTTTCTCTGTTTATAATATCGATAAGATTCGTATTGCGAAAAGGGTCTGTCTACACGCGTTCTGACCTATACTTATGTATTTGAGGGGTTTATTAGAAAAATGCCTTCTAAAGACGCGAGTTATGACAGGTGCTGCCAGTTTCGAGGTGTGTCAATTAAATTCTTGGCCACATGCCACTTTCACCTTCATTTTTCTAAGCATATTTTTTTCGAAGTTGTTTCAGTTGCATATCAGCTATTCACGTCGAAACATCTATTCTTTCTTCGCGTTTTAACATCCGAGTGTCATCAACTTACAACATTCCAGAAAGGATGACCTAAATGTTAAATTTAAAATATCTCTCTCTCTATAGTGTCTTGTTTAACATCTACAATTGATTGATTTGTGCCATCGCCTCCCAGGACACCAAACGTGAAAAAGCTAAAGTGTGCGATTCACAATATCTGGTCAGAGATACAAGATACGGACCTTATGAATGGTTGGTTGGAATGCGTCCATCGTCAAGAACACACATTGATGGTGGTCACGAGTACGCGTTTATTGCTCGTTTTATTGGAAAACGTACTGCCGCGTTCCTTGGCACGAGGAATACCGTTACGCATTTGCATAATGCTTCGACGATTTATTACCCGTCATTATTTAATGTTAAGCAAATAATATGTACACAAGATAAAAGTTGTTTTTTCTTGTTACGTAGTGTTGAGATTTTATGTTTTCTTAAAAATATCGCTGGTACATTGTGAAATAGTGGTCAACGTCAGAACAATCTTGACTACAAAGTCTCAAAATAATCTTAATACCAAGGTATTAAGAGCAAACCAAACAGTTTTATTGATTTTTATTGTATTATTGTCCGAACCAAGGTATTAAGATCATGTCCCCATCGTCTCTGATGATTATGGTATCTATTAAAAAGGAGCTTGTACCTTCTCAGTCGGATTGCGATTGGATATCTCTAAATTGGTATAAAATAATCCATATTTGCATTATTTGGCTATCATCACAAAATTAAAACGCAGAACTTATATTACTAATATTTATAAAACTAAAAAATAATAAGCATTCTAAAATACAACCACCAATAAAAATACAAAATAGTAAACAAACAATGCCTTTATACACAATTTGAAGGGAAGTTTTCTCAATAAGTTTCCTTTTACCGAGTTTGACACAATTAGATATAAATAGATTCCTACTTCCTCTTGTATAAGAGCTCTATGAATAAATGAATAATGGCAGGCGAAGGAAACATGCCAGTGGCATACCAATTCCTTCCAGGGATGCTAATAACGCAACTCTCGCATTTTTCACAAGAACACCTGCCTACAAAGATTCTTCTTCATTGTCGACAACGACCAAAAGGTAACAACTGGTTTTTAAAATTAATGGAGTAGGGGAGGAAGAGTACGGTAGTGTTTCAGTATCCTTGTTAGTTTTCCTTGAGAGCAAATCGCATTAGCGGGTCGAAAAATCGTTGGAGGCGGGAACACATAGAAAAAGCTATTAATAATCCAATAAGCGGAACTGGTGGCGACGGCCGGCACGCGGTCTCCTAGATTCCTATTCCATTAGGTGTCGCCGCGGCGCGCAATTTGCAAATGAAAACAACTTATTGAAATTCTTTCCCAACCGTGTCAGGCACACAGAGCCTGAAGCATCTGTGATATTCGAGATTGCTTTGGGTTCACACAAAAAATCCAAGCCTCTCCAAGTTTACTCTTAGCTGTCTTTAATTTATTCTCAAATATTGGATTAAAGACTACTTATGGGTTATTTGAAGACTGCAGTGAGATATAAGTATATAACGTCTCTTATGTTCAGCATAGACAAAGGACTTCCTTATTGGTATCAGACTAATTACGTATTCATAAAATAGTAGGAGCATGTTAATGGCGATAAATGTCAAACCCTATTCCATTATCTGCAACACAAGGCGCATACTATTGTTAGCAGTTAATTTTGAATTTAGATCGATGTAAGGTTGACTGTTGTTTCTTTTTCTTCATCATCATGGCGTTAATCACAGTCGCATCAGAAACTTTCACAGTCTAGCGTCTGGCTGGAGTCCGCTTTATCAGTTTTACTACGGATTTAGCTGAACTTCGATATTTTCCGTGAAGCGACTGCCATCTGACCGCCACAACCCAAAGGCGATATCGAAGCATTGCAGCTAGACCAGTTGTTGGACTTCTTTCGGATTCCATCTACTCGTAACGACTGCCTTAGATGTTCGTATGGCAACCGGGACCGACGATGGCTTCACGTGGAAATATTCGTACTGACCGGGGATAAAAACCGCGCCTTGTGCATAGCGACCGCGTTCACTACCGCCACGCCACAGAGGCTGTCAAAGGTTGACTGTTGATCATAAGCTAAAATCAATGTCCTGAACTCTAAGTCCACAACTGCATATAGAAGCCACCAAATAATTCCCACAAGCTGTCTAACTGATATCGGATTCAGCACCACTTGAGCAATTGACCAATTCAAGTACTATGTAAAAATATGTTGTTTTTATACAAAATTTCTCGATCGTCACAAAGTCACAGGACATACAAATGAAAGGAATAAGTGAATAACAGATACTTATACATGTCGAGCTCTAAAATTGCCCAAGTAACGACATAATTCCTCAAGTCAGTACATATTACGACCATAAACGAGGCGGCTTAAAAAGGTAAAAAGGGGGCCGCCGCGGTCCAATCATGTGCGGTATTTTGCATAAATTACAGTGCAGCAGTGAACGGGTTGGATTTCTGAAAAAATAAACGGGCTAAAATAAGCCCCAGGGGCCGAATGCAAATAACACCATTATATGCTAATACGACGTGCGTAATCCCTACCGTTTGTTTCGCGATTGTATAACAAGCCTTCCCGAAAACGCATTCCAGAAATAGTAACCCAACTTACTAAACCCCTTCGATATGTATATAGTTGTGTAGACATCGACACATGTGTCCTTATCCTTTTACCTAATATTACAAACGCAATTATTTGTATGTGTGTACGTTTTTTACTTTTTCGCGCTGTAATGGCTCAACAGAATGATGAATGAAAGTGGTTTATATCCTGGATTAACATTACAGGTCCGAGTATAATAACAGCTTGATGTGATGCAGCCAATATTTATATGAAACAGGTAACTCTCAGTACATTAATGATAGAATTCGTACGGTGCTCAATAGACCCTATAGGTAGGCATACATCTATGGTCAATATTTTGACTGTGAGATATGAAGCCGATCATTACGTTTTTATGAACAAACAATTTATATCAACAGACGGTCATTAAGTCAAAATTAGGTACCCGGCGTACAAGCAAAGGCGAGTTGACCGCTTTCCAACCTAATGTTTCAGCAATCACACTGATATAGTACGCGAACGGTCAAATAAGTACCACTGTCGGGCTGTTAGGGCCATTATAGCCCGATCCATTCGCGATAAATAGCGGTAGACGGCAACACGTCCTCAAATCGCCAACAAAGGGTTAGAATTTAGAAACTTCTATTTGAATACCTAACAGAACCGTTAAGAGATTGTTTTATTGGTTGTACTGGTATAAATATACTATCTATGACGAATGACACAGCACCACTATGTATACACAAATGAAGTATAGCATGATAAATGTCATATTATAGGGTCTTACACAGGTATTTTTTATATATAGTTCTTGGTAGAAGAAGACTGCAGGTCAATACGTTGTCTTAGTGGTAGTATTAGTCGGTGCATTACCGAGGGCAGTCAACAGGCACCTTGACAATGTGCTTTTACGAATATTAGAATTTGCAATTCCCGGAACTGAGGAGCAATACAGATTTCCCGGTAGCAGATTACAGCCTCATTTACGGTATCAGATTTCAGCCTCATTTACGGTATCAAGTATTTTATAATCAGTTTAAAAATGTAAGGAAGAGTACAGCTGAACTTAGTCGAAAAACAAAAGAACACGGCTTTGCTGTGCTATGATCTTGGCCGGGACTTCTAGGCCCTTAAAATCCTGGGAATCGTTGTCAGTATCGGGACTGGGTAAAAGATCAAAAATACCGATAAGTCCCAGGATTATGAGTACCGGGAATTACCGGGTGAATCTCTACCCTATATATATAACGCCAACGATTACCCCGCTATACATTTAACATCGAGACATTGGGTGTACTCGAAAACAGTCTATGGAAAATATACGTGCATGAGCGAAGGATACCTAGTCGGCAGTCGTAAAACAGTTATAATAGGCGCAGTGCGGAAACAGCTTTATGGGGTCCCTGAAACACGTAACATGCGCATTGAATCGATTATCGTATGGTTATTCTGGTATTTGAGATGGGTCACGGCACACCAAAAAAAAATTTATGGATCATAAAACGAGCTACATAGTACATACCTACTAAAGTTACAAGCATTGATCAAATATGTACAAGAGAAATGGATGTGAAAGTCATTGGCTTTACTTGAAAACTATTGAACGTAGCCAATCGAAGCAGAGCTGAAACATGGTGAAGTTTAATTTGGTATATTTATTGCACATGAAAGTTATTTGTTAATGCTGGTATGAATTCATACGCAATAATTAAATAAATAATGTTGATTGCAAAACAAACTAAAGGATAGAATACCTTTTTACGTGACACCAAAAGATCTTTAAAACACACCGTGGTGTTAGGTTATTTGAGATATTCATTGTATTTTACGTGAAAAGTTCAGACTTTACAATGAGCGTTCAATTTCACCAATTCATAAAATACCGGTATACATTGAATAAGCCAGCCAGACTTAGGGAAATTGCATCGAGCAATCGGAGTGTCGCAAAAAATATCAATTTGCTTTACGAAGATTCAATTGTCCGCAGGCGTAGGAAACGCGTGAAACATAAGAAGCTAATTTCCTCTGGGATGAAGTTCGCCTCGGGAAATCCTCGCCTATGGACATAAACGTCAATGAACACAGACATTAGCGGTGACTTAGTTTTTGTTTATGTGTATATTCTCGACGGGTTTCTTTTTGTTTATTGTATTAATAGTTTATTTATGGATTTTAGTTACTTTATATGCGTGTAAATATAACCTATGAATTATTGCAACGATTACTATAAGCGATTGCTGAATCTAATTGCAGACGTAGGTGACATATCAAAGAGCAGTGTACGAGCGCGAATTATATATTTCTGCATTTTTTTTTTCTTTTCAATAATCCAATGCGGGCCGCATGTGCGGCGCGTGTCTGCGGCGCCAAAGCACGTCTTGAACGATCAGAAGGGAGCCGGGGAGCCGAGGCAGTCGCGTGTGCATAATGTAGGGCCGACTGCCGGCGGCGTCCCCCGCGGCGCCGGCGTCAACGACCCGAGTGAGTCAAGGACGCGCAGCGCCCGCCTAGTGACAGAGACGTGCCGTGGACGAAACACCGATAAAACCGCTGTTATCTAAACGCTTACATGTAGCCAATGATAAATTTAATATTCACATAAAAAGCTGTGAATTACAGAAATGTGAAAAATATTCTACACAAAGTATTTTGCAGATATACTATGACATGGCATTGTAACAACAAGACCTTTTCGATTTATTCTTCAAAATCTGTAAGTCTATTTATTTTGTAATAGATAATAAAAGAACAAATGGCCTTGACATTAGAGAATTCATCTACAACCGCCCACCTTCTATTCGAATAATAATAATTTGTTCTTATTCCTCCCAAAATAACTCTCTTTCTAATACTAACAAGAAGAAGGATACTAGCAAGGTGGCAAACAAGTATTTGACACGCCCGATGACCACTAACCACTAACCGAACGAAGAACACAACACAGAGAGTTATTTATTTGTATGTTGACGTAATTCGGGTGGAGGCTCACGTGGGGATTCCGTACAGTACAATAACCTATCAAAACATCTCCATTAACCTTTATAAACAAGTTAGACACCGACCATAGTTTGGCAATACATAACACGGTATTTAGGTGAAATTAGTGCAAACTCTTTAATCTCTGAATACATTATTATACTCGATATATTTTCCAACAAGTTTTATTACCAGTAAATAATTTAACAGTGGTCATTGCGATGCATAAAAAGAATTGATCTGACACCTGTGTACCGATGTCAACGCACTTTTAATATATCCTGTTTATCTATAAATATAGCGACGAGCGAATTGTTTGGGGCCCGGGTAGGTGTAGCACTGTTCTGCATACAAGTATTTTTACAAAGTTCAGTAAATGGAGTGATTTAGTAAGAGGTTAGCGAGAACAAAAGTAATATGCCAACCCTTGCCCACAAGTGGCAGTACACTAGTAGTGCACCAGTAACGCTTATCTCAGCAATGTGCAAAAAGAAGCCTAATTAAGTGTATATTCGTTTTGTCGTGCGGAACCACCCCCCTCTTGTCAAGCGATGCGATTATGTCTGATTTGTACCGACTAAAAACGCACATGGTCTTAGGTCTCGAATACCGAGTTGAATGAAAGCCGTGTAAAATGATCATATAAGGCCTTCCTCTTGCACCTCGGCAGACCCTGGACCATATACGATTCCGAGATGGATATGTCTCTCAAGTTGAAATAACTAACTAGCTTTTAGAATTATATCACACATAAAGTATGGTGATACGTTGAAGGGTCTCCTTAACGTCTAATTGTGTCAATAAGGCGAGAAAGGAGTAATACAGTTTTTTGCCAGTCACGCGGAGAGTGTGAATACTGTGGAGTGTGACAAGTGAGGGCCAATTTAGGTCGGGTGCGAGTGTTTGCCCACTGGGCAGCCGGGCCGGCACTAAATTGCCGTGAGCGCTTAAACACACGTGGTTTTGAAACGATGCTCAACTGTGTTATGACTTTCTTGATGTGGCCTAAACCCTTATTTAATTTAGTCAAGATTTAGAAAAAAAATACACAACTAATAAACTTCAAGTGCCGTTTGGATTATTGAACGCCCCTTACTTTCTAGTATGACTATATTAAACCAAGAGTACACGTTAAATTGTTATAATTGTATATTCTGTCGCTTCGAAACTATACGGAGGATTATATCTATGAATTGTATTGTAATCAAAGTAAGTAAATAATCGATTTTATAATAAAATTGCAATAAAGAAAAATGTCTACTCAATTGTCACAATATCGAGGTTGGCTTTCCACTTATTCTGTATCTGTAATTTTAATTAGCAGATAGTGGTGTCTTGTTGGATGTTTTGCAATGGCAAAACGTACGTTTGTTAAGCTTTTCCGACATGGAGATTTTTTCTATAACCAGAGTTAATAATAATAAATGACATATGGTCAAAACAAGTAGTAGCACTAGAGCAATCTAATATCCTCTTTTTATACCAATTAACAACAGCGTTACTTTACACCAAGACAAAATAGAGAGAGAAGCCCTTGTGTGCACTGAATATCGAATGACACGAAACCGTGACATGTTTCCCTATTTTAGTGATGATAAACGATACTATGCTAGCAAACCATCGTTTCTCAAAATATTATGCACGAATATATATTTTTTCTTTATTATTAAAGCAAACACTCTGTGCTTACATAGTAGGCAGCTTCTCATTATGTTACACACGTCCATAGGCCATGGTAACCACTTTCTATCAGGTGGGCCGTGCGCTTGTCTGCCACCTAACTGGTATAAAAAAAGAACAAGTACTCGACACACGGTTATTGTGAGCGCAATACCAGAAATATCACTCTACAGAGTGGAAAAGATTGAAAAAAGAAGACTATGGTAGAAAAAATAGAGTCTTCAAGTTCCGTTTTCCGTACACCAAAACTACTTTGTTGCACTTGTACTTAGTCTTGACCTCTACAACCGGGTATGTCATCACTATACTCTTAAAAAAATATCAGTTAAGGGTATGTGTACACAGTAATATTGTGGACAAATATATTGATATTTTAGACCGGTACAGTTACGTACACCTATTTATTATATTAATTACTGTAGGTGTTCGCGACTGAGGTTGAGAAACGAAGGCGCATTTAGCAGCATTACAAGTCTTCACGGTCGTACTTTAGTTATCGAACGTGTTTGTGACGTTCAAGTATTGTATTAATGTAAATCTCACTTATGTAACATAATGATGTATTAAATCAGCATTTTCTGAACTTCTCTTTTTATTCCATTGTTCATATTTTAATCGTCCACTCAATCAGTGTATTATCGCTGGTTTTTAATAATATTAAGAATGATGTAGAAAAAATCAAATCCAAGCGATAATCTTTAGTGCGAATATAGTCACCAGTGTCACAACTAAAAAGTTTTAGACCAACGAAAGTTTAAATTAATTCGCTTTTTTATCTAATCTCATGTTATCGTACACAATAAATCCGAACTGCATAAGTAGTACCTACCCGCTAATATGTCCAACTCAGACACTCACTGAAGGTTCAAAAGTAAAGTGTCAAAACATGTATGTACAACAAGATTTAAAACTCATAAAACGAGATTGAAGCCCTAAACTACAATAGGTGAAGCGCATCGAGTCAATTGTGGACCGTAACATAAAATACGTCGGCTCAACAAGATGGCTGATACTACGCAACATCTTTAAAAAGTACTTTGCATCCTGCCTTTGTCTAAGTGAAAGGTCCGAGGAAGAATAGGAGTTCAGAAAGAGACAGAGTGCAAGACTCCAGACATGACTGACTCAATTTGATGCAGCGTATTGCGTCCAGATTGCCTTGCCGCAATCACTTCTACTGTAATTGTTTCTTTAAGCAATTGTGGGCATGATTTTGATTAAATTATTGGTTCTCCGTCGTCAATTCACGTTGGTCGAACAACAGTAAGTTAAATTCTGTACATAGTGACATCACACTTGCAACAATTGTAATACTGTGTAGTCGCACGCTTATTTAGTCATCATTGGAAGTACTTAGCCCAATTGTATACACCCGTCTTACGCGTTGTGATTATTTTCACATAAAGACGTAATTCAAAATGATTGCGTCCATTTTTGTTGAAGGGCCGTAAGTGTAGCAATTATTTTTCAAGTAAGAAACATTGTTGCTGTTGAATTGTCACATACGTAACTATGTTAGTTCTGAAATTATGCTTCTTATTGCGTAACTGTCAAAACAATACTAAGATTATAGGTCACTGCAATAGGGCTACTGAAAAATATAAAAACAAAATGAAACTAGTAGAGAACTTCACCGTGCTCACGTGGTAGTCATTTATATTTTTAGTTGTGTTCCGGAAAATGAGCAAATGCACCTGTGTGGTGTGTTTACTCACCGGAAGTATGAGTCAATCAATATAATGTTTTCTTAGAATATTGTCACGAAGAAAAATATTAGAACTAAATACTCAGAAATAATCTCAGGCAACTTTGTTATTTAACCAACATTTAGGCTAGTCTGATATTGAAAACTGCTTCTACTACTACTAGACTAAATAAAACCACCTAATTTATAATTGGAACTTATGGAACATAATCGCAAACTTTATATGCCACACCGAATGCCGTTCCTTGAAGCATCAAACTGCCCTTCCTCCTTCGAAACCAGAACGAATATTGACACCAAACTACAAGGCTAGGTGTTCTCTTTATTTAAAGTTTTAATTGCTATAAACGCTACGTGACAAAGACTTGTTATTCGTAGAGAACGTACACTATTATGACCAAGCCAGTTACAGGTACAGCTCGCGCGGTCACAACAGCCATAACAAACTCTTCTTCGTATGCAGTTGTACCTTAGCATACAATTATTGAGGTCGTCAATAGGAAGGACAATCTTATCCCCACATAATGGTTTCTTCACGATCGATACGTTTTTACTTAAAGAATGTTCTCGAACTTGTCTCAGCAACAGTGTTTCGATGGCGGTATGCCATAGCTGTAGCGAGCGGGATTTAACACAATTCATCAAAAGATTCGCCTGTTTCCATAAATCATTAAAAAAAATTGTATATATTAAGACTGTAATAGTTTGTACGTCAAATTGTAAACAAACACTTGCCGCTATTGTGGGTAACAAAACAACAGTACTCGCATAACATTATGATGTTAAGAACATAATTTAAAGTGAAGGATGATGAAATATAATAAATTAGACATGCCAATCTGGTAATAATTATTTATGTCTACTGCAGGTAATGGATTATAATTATTGTGTATTGCACATAGGCGCCACGTGTTATCGCATAATTAAGATCTTACAATATTACTACCTACAGCATTAAAATAAAACACATAATACTCGGGTGTGATTATTATTTGCGGGTGTACTTTTTAATAAGAATGTGTAGGAATCGGAGTGCACGCTGTCCCTTACGTTTGAATAAGTATGCAGATTTCTTGTTTGTAATGCATTGACGTTATATTAGCTTTTTTATATCTGAATCGTAATCCCAATATTTGTTTGTCATTTATATCGAAATTATAATGCTAATTCAGTCGCGTATTGGATTTTTTTTTTGTTCGTACCTTAAAACGATATACGATAGCTAAGTACCTATAGATCTGAAGAAATATAATCTGAAGTTCAGTCCAACTAAATTAGACCTCCATATATTTGATCATAAGGAAAAACGTTCCGTTTATCGTGGGAATATTTTGACGTGATTTCAAATTATTTATAGTAATTATCATCGTATTAATTCAATAAATGTCGCGCCGGTCTCAATAATTCGTAAACTATAGCAATTAGCAACGATCAAACAGAGTACTTAATATTTATTTAAATTTTACAACCGAAACCATAAGTTTCGTGTACGGTAGAATAAGGCGATCACGCCACAGATAGGGTTGTCAACTTCTCATCCATCATTGTATGATTTGAGATTGTTATGGTCATTCACATTGATAGTGTAAAACTCGCCGGGATATTTACCATGAAACAATAAACATGGTAAATATCCCGGCGAGTTTTACACTATTCTCATCCATCGTGGTTTATCTACGACGGTTCTGCTGATTGAATGACTTCAGCCACAACTTCAACCCAGTGTATGTGGAATTTTCTGTTGACATAGTTCAGATTTCGTTCAGTGGATCTGTGGATCTAAGATCAAATCATCATCAGTGCGGTTAAGCAAATATTCCAAGCAGACAGGTTACATTTTATTAGAATGTCACACCTTCGTGCGAGTACGTAAACAGCGGACGTAAAACTGGTAAACTTATCTGTAAAGGGAAGTCGGTACCTATCAACGAATATATGAAGATATTATCTAACCGTTGAAAATAGTTAGCACATTAGGTTTCCTATTAAGACGATCAGTATATCTATTAATAGTGACTTGGTACTTAGTAGCTAGAGGTATCACTATGGTAACATCATTAGTTTCCCCAAGGGGATCAAATGGGGGGATTCAGGTATACTGTATACCCTCTCCTCTGTCCTCGTCTGTTAAAAAAAGAAATTTCAGTTCAATCTGGACAACTAAGTAGCCTTACAATCTCGTCATACTGGGTCAGTTTGATTTTGTACATGGCAACCCTAACCTTTAGCAGCACTGGCATGGTTAGCGTTGGCGCCGTGTCAGGGGATTCCCGACGATAGGTATTTGTATTTTACCTGCACGTGCAATTCACTGTGACTCTATAAAGTGTGTTACATTACCACGGTTGTTAGCTTCACAAAGGGATATAAATACGATTATATTGAGCATTTATAACACGTGTTCACATAGGCCACTTTTATTGTATCCTGTTTACATGAGAACAAACAGCGCAGAAAAGTAATAAGTTGTTACTTGTGGAAACTTGTAAATGGCCTTCAGCTATTTATTACTTAAGATTATGAACTGTACACTAGTTGTAAGTTTTCCAAATATAATAAAATAAAATAAAATAATGTTTTAATTTCCTAATGAAACAACTATTTTTAGATTTCATTATTCATCATCATCATCATCATCATCACATATCTACACTACACATAACCTAATTCACAATATCAGTTTATCGCCACAGTAACTATAGTACAATTCTCATTACAGTAACGGGTGCCATAAATTTTGTTACTATACAACATAGATAAGTAATATGTTCATTTCACGGTACTATTTTTGCAACAAAAAGTCGCACATTCTTTAAGCCTATCGGACAAAACAACACGGAATGCAAGACGGTTGCTATGCGCGTTCTCGCTAGTGGCAGAATGCGCCCCAATTCGTCAAGCTCCCACACACGTCCACGATAGATTGATAATGATCGAGTAGGGATAAAATAACATCTAGCTGTATATAAGAGAACAGTTTTCACGAATGTTATGCTGGGGTGCCATTTTTAGTATTCGAATTCACGAAGTAGAAGTGCCACAAAATGTTTTGAGTGATTATTTACTGCAATGTCAAGTGTATTTTTTTCTATTCACAACAATAATGGTGTTTCAACAATACAACAATAACTCAATTACGTCTGCAACAGCTATTTACATTCTAACCCCAAAATGTGCTGATTAAAACATTCTCACAGAAACCAGTTTTGGTACATATGAGAAGATTCATCACTTCCATTCACACGGTCGAGACGCGAGCGGCGCACCAAACCTGTTTCATAGAGACAGGTGTCCCACCGCCAGCCACCAGGCCTACTGCGCCAGCGTTTTTTGTTTATTTCCCTTTATAATAGCGGCCTTAAGCGTGCCGTCGCGGCATCTCAACTTGTGTTCTTCAATAACAAATAATATAATTATCAGATATACTGCATTTGACACTATCAGTTTCCATTCAATGACAGCTGGTCTACTTATGAAATAACACTTACAGTTATGTTTTATACTCATGAACTCTGTGGATAATATATTGAGAAAAAAACGAGCGCCGCAATCAAGCTAAAGATTTCAAGTTCATTCGAAATACCAAACAACAAAAACTGCACAACAAACATACTAAGCTAGACATACGTAAACAAACTTGGAAAAGGTATATAATAACTTATTACATTAATTACATTATCTAGCAGCAATACCTAGGAATTGCTAAGTGACATGTGATTTACCAAACCCATAACAAAAACAGCAAGCCTACAAGGGTGAACACTTTACATGCAGTAAATCCACTAAATTTTAACCTCGTGAGCAAAAAAAATTAGTACCTATGTAAAGATCCTCAGTTTGTTAGACGACACAGTTTTCGCTACAACTCATTACTTATAGTACCGTCGCTGTCGATGTGGGAAATTCAACGTGTAACGTTGAGACGTACTCAGTGTTTACATTGTTATAAAGACAGATAGAGACAAGATCGGAAACGTCGATATTATCGTGACAGGAAGGAATGTGAACACGGCCATTGTGTGGCGAGCATCGAATTTGGGGTCCATTTTGAATGTACCTATCCTGCACTTTCAGAACAAAAAATACAGTTTAATACATGTAAATTTTACTGCAAAAATTTATATTTGTATTCATGTGTTAATAATAATCATTCCTAGAGTTGGTATTTATGGCAGAGTAAATAGTTATTCATAGGAATGAATCCTAGTGTTCACAAGGATGTGTAAGGTCTCTCCTCTCTAATTTGAAGATATATATTATATCTAGGTTCTAGGTGGACTCGTGTTATCAAATGCAATTTAGAGAGTGTGTTGCTGTTGTTCGGTTATCAAGTAAACAAAGTTTGCACCATCGCACTAGCGATATAAATATTGTTTATCAATGAGTAAATAATTTCTTATCATTTATCATCGACCTGTTACCTGGTAGGCTTCGCCTTGACGTCGTCGGCGGATAGATAAGTAATGAACTAGTTTCCATGAATGATAAGATTAATTTTGGCGCCTAAATGTAGTTTTTCTTGCTGAATCACTTTATGCGTATAAAATCCTTACGCCATATCAACCTTATAATTAATAATAATCCAAACAATTATCATTAATTATAAGGTAAATACACCGCGTGGTTCCCGGCAGAGTAGAATTATTTGGACCAACCTATCTCTTGCCATGCGGTGTAGTACAAGGTAACTAAGAGATAGGGCAGATATATACAGCCCAGACTCAGCCTCAGATGCATGGCTTGAGTCAAAAATTGTGCCCGGAAGACGGTAATAGGGTCACCCCCCCTATTACGTAGGACCGAATTCAATGATTGGGGAAATGTGGGTGTTAATTTACCTCTGCCCAACCCTCCGGGGATAAAGGCTTGATTATATTTATGTATGTATAAAACAATTACTGTAATGTCAATCAAAAATTTGGAGATAAATGAAATATCAAACAGTATTCTCATTGAGACAATATTCCAGAAATTACAATTTTTATTGGTGTTTATAAAAAAGGATAACGTACAAAATTAATGACTTTATTCGACAAATCATATTTAACAAGATATTACAAGTATTATAATGATTATCTATAAAGCAAATAATATTTTACGGCAGTCATTAAAACCTCTACCCCACTAGTAACCGATGCCAAAGCGACACTCAAGCTGATATAGCCATAATATACAAACAATAATAAATAATTGATATGAAGTGCGAAATTTCAAATACATATTTGTAAAAATAAAACTTTTACTACAGTTCATTTGTTTTACTATGTCATATTGGTGGTTGCGAGGGCGGAGGGAATCCCAATATATTTTTTTAATATCTTTGATCTATAAAACATGATAGCTCTTAACTATATTCAGCACTTGCGGTAACTTTGATGTTTCGATATTTCGGTCTACATAATACTATCGTGGTTTACGGGTAGACAGCTTTTATTGTATTGTTTGTTTTATTGTTTACAATACAGTTAATGTCTCAATTTTAAATTAATTGTTATTGTTCATGCGGACGCGTCTTGAAACTTTTTTGAAAATGTACAACTGGGTCACCGTGTAAAACAGACAGTGCTGTGTACAGTAAATAAATCTAAAAATAGTGGCGCTCGTACACCTGCACTAGCCACGATGTGAACTCGTGGTGCACTAAACCATTCGTTATCTTTATCTTTATCATATAAAAACCTCAAATGTTTCTTTTTCAACTTAGTATAACTACACTGAGTAATCGTAAAAATATTTGTGATATTAATATTTGATGACTTAATTTATCTAAACTTGTTTTTTTTTTATATTTAGTTCTGTGTTCACATCATACGGAAAAAATCTTTCTAATCTAATCATGATTATTAAAAATTGCTAGATAATTCATCAGAACAGTATTGTGTCTAAATTTATGGAGTTATTGTGTAGAAGAGAATTTGGAAATTTAATGGTTTCTTTTTGTTCCTGGCTGTAATAAGAGCTCTGTTGAGGCGAAGCTGTTTTGTTTCGAAGTTCTTTTTAAAGGTTACCTAGTTTCTTTATCCTAACAAGTACTTAACCTCCAAGTTGCTGTTTTTTTCCCCTCGAATTAGGATTAATTTGATTTGCTGTAATGATTTATTAACAAGCTTTTTTTTAAAAAAAAATCTTGACCTGCTGCTGCTATGTTGTATTTAATGCTGTCCTGCTGTACTTGTGTCATCTGCAGATCGAACTAAGCTAGTTTCTCCTCTAGTTTTACAAGCATTAATGGGTCCTTAGTGACGAACACTTGGATAATACTTTTAGTAATATAAAAAAATGATAAGAAAATTGTGGACGAGAAATAAACAACACAAATCATTTTAAATTGTGTCTTTTCGTCACGGTTAAAAGTTGGCTACTGTTATTTAAAATATCTCTTGAACGATAAGATCCTTTTTTTAGATAATGACAAGAGCTACATTACAACTGCACGTGCCACAGAACTAAATTCATTATAAGTAATAGTCACTTAATTGAGGAAAAAATCGCTTGACAACACAATTGTTTTGTGTTGTTAAGCGAAAGAGTTAGGGAAATAACAGCTATGTTTCCCGGTAATAAAAACATCAGTGTGATGTACTCATGATATGAAACCGAATAAAAATGAACATAGATAACATCAACGTACGCTAATATTATCAGTTTTCTTATCATTACAATGACATTAACGGTTAGTACGCGTACTTTGTACCTACATACCAATGATTTTCAAGGATAGATTTCATCATTCGTCAATGAAATTGACTTCCGCTTTGAGTTTTGAAATTTTACATATATCTTTGGAGATAATAAATTCAGTAAATTGCAATAGTAAGTAGTTATTTAATATAATTAACAACTAAGCATCAAAATGCGAGCGTATGCATTAAAACGAGCTAGACTAGAACATTATCTCGGATATCAAATTGAATGTGAACAGTTAACCCACAACAAAGTCAATTTTAGAATTCATAAATGATTTACCTCTCAATATTGAATCTAGAATCAAGTCAAGGGCTTTCAACCGTACATTATTTAATTTAAAGTGTACCTTACATACACAGCAGTTCGAGGACTTTCAGGGAGACAATGCACAAACACAATACAATGGTTATTTTGGCGGGAGGATAGGTATACTTTTCGTTATATGATTTCGATTTGAGTGAATATTACCTTTTCTAGAATTATTTCATTCCGCTAGTCCTGCTATGTATATGCGACTGAACATAAATAGCAAAAAATCTTAAATCTTTATTATTTGAATTATTGGCTCCCTGGGAAACGTTGAATAAGACCGCTTTCCACTAATGCGAAGACGAAAAGACATGTGTAGTGACGAGCGACACAGCATGTAGGGTTTCCACCATATCCACCTAAATGGAGATGAAATGCAAGCGTGCTGGATCCAATTAAAGGGGTGTAAAGTGAAAATGGGTAATTCCTCCTGGGTAGGGAGGCGATATAAAATATTTAGTTAACCTTAGTTGTATAGGTAAGCTTGAACAAAATATAATTTGCAATGTTATCATTTAAATAAACGGTACTTACTACATTAGTAATATGTAATGCATTCGGACAAGTAAAAAGTAAGAGCGAAGTAGTTGGTGAGTTCTACACAAACACAGACGGGCGCCTGTAATCCACTTAGTGATTATTTTATAATGTCTACTTCTGTAATCAACAAGATTAAACTTCAGTGCTCGCCGGAGTCCAGTGGCAGTGTGACGACGAAGTAAGGAGTGGCGCTAGCCGATAGCCGATATACATCAGTGAGTCACGTTCTTCAATGATGTATGTATGATTGTATCAAAGCGGCATCGAGATAAAACTATCGGAATTATCCTTAAAGGAATTTCGATATCGCGACACTATGATAAAGCATTATGGCAACAGGTTGTCGTCAACTGTTTGTCTGGTGATTATGTTTATCAACATGCTATTGTTTTTGTAATGAAATAATATTCATATGGCCTCGCGATCGCTTTGGAATTTTTGATAATAAAGGCAAAAAATACGTTCACGGTTTATTATACACCAGGATGGTAAATGAATACTAGAATCTAATGACTATACATACCATATAATCACGTCTTTAGGGTTAGACAGAGGTGAATTAACACCCACATTTCGTATTCAGTTCCACGTAATAGAAGGTGAGCCTATTGCCGTATTCCGGGCACTTTTTTTGACTCGAGCCATGCATCTGAGGCTGAGTCTGGGCTGTATATATCTATCCCTTAGTCGCCTTGTACGACTACGCATGGGAAGAGATGGGGTGTTCCTAATTCTACGGTGTTCAATCATTTGACAAAAAACAAATGACAAATTTTCATTTACAAAATAACGTTTGACAAAATTATACTTGATAAATTTACCTTTTACAAACTATTCATTTGACAAATTATTTATCAGAAAAAATGTTGTTATGTCAAAACATCATTTCACATAAGGGATTATATTTAAAAACATGTAGTAGGCAAAACAACGTATAGCATAAATAACATTTAACAAAAGGTTATTAACTGAATTGAAATGGCTAGGTTAGGTTTGGTTAGAACCGAATTCTACTTATTTCGGTTAATTAAGGCAGTGTGTGTTTTGCATTTTTTTAAAGTTATCTTCTATCATTTTGCAAAAACATCAATTTGACTAACGAATTATTTAGTCAAATAAACATTATAATAATATTAGTGAAATATTTGCGAAGTAAAACATTTGCGGAACCTGTATTTTGTCAAACGATTGTTTTTAAAGTAATATGTTTTAGAAATGAAAGTTGTCAAATGATTAGTTTATCTAACTTTGTTTTTAAAATGATAATTGGTCTTACGTTTTTTATCAAACAGTAAACCTAATTCTACACTACCGGAAACCACGCGGTCTAATGACTATGAATGTAGTAAAATGGACGGCCTATCACTAAGAGCGATTTGACCCGACCAAATGCGTTTGAATAAATAAATAAATAATAAATATTCCACGACATTCTACACAACACTATCTAGACCCATGGTAAGCATAGCTTAACTAGCTTGTGTTATGGGATCTAGAATGCGGATAAACATACTTAGATACTTTTTTTTTTTTGTAAATACATACATATTATACATAGAAACACCCAGACCAATGCAAATATACATATTCATGCATACAAATATTTGCACTGAGCGGGAATCGAACCCGCGCCCCCTGCATAGCAGTCGAATGCTCTACCGCTACGCCACGGAGGTGATAGATTATTGTATATACCTATAGATTAATGTGATAGGATTGAGCACTAATTGTTTGGGGTACTTTGTCTACCTTTTAAATATCGCATTGCTTTCAGCAGTATTAACATTGTGTAATATCCGCCAGTACGGTAGTGTTTAAACGGCTTGAACGATTTGGATAATTGTATCTATAGTGTAACGTGAAAAGAAATGCAATACTTGCAAGAATATGCATGTCTGAAGGTGGTTCTACGAACACAATACTAGAATACGGTTTTTTTTTTTTTACGTGCGCAAAGTCCCCACGGATACCTCCCCACCGGAGCCGGTGGAGGAGGTTATGTCGGACTCGAACCGACTAAAACGCACGCCGCCTGTGGGTCGCTTTGGTTGCCGAAGTTGAGGTTGACAGGCATATCCCTCGCACCCCGGCCGACCCAGGGCCATCTCTCACGATCTGTCCCTCTTCTCGGGATTCGAATACGGATATACAAATCAGAAAATTGGTAAGTATAATATTATGTAGAGATTGAAGATCTGATTGTTCCTTGAAAATCTACTTAGATTGAAATCGATTTTAGATAAGAAGGGGTAAGGGGTTTAACAATACATTGTGTAGCAGAGAAAGTATGTGAACATTTCGACGAAACCGTATTTCTGTCCGCTTAAGTTGCGCTCGAAATTGTGAAACAGGATCATATTTGCGTAAAACAAAATATAATAAAACTAAGGATCAAATTGCATTTCGAAATAACTTTAGCTTGATCAATATTGATCGTCGGTTTGTAGCTTTTGGAATAATTATTACGTACTTAAAATGTTGTATACATGTGCGAACTAATGATAATACAGTATTAAGAACTGAAAGCCTACTCCTTTTTCAGAAGTCGGTTAAAACACGCTATATTGAACTAAAATGAACGAGTGTGGTGGTAATTTTCAGTCATTTCCTATATCGTGGTCCGTTATATTTTTACAATCATTTTAGCTTATAGAATAATTTTAGAACAGTGATTTATTTTTGGAAGATATCAAAAATTATATTTTAATTTCTCTGTGAGGCCATTGTTATACCTATTACACGACATGTATACCGTTACCGTTTTAAATCAACATTTTATTCATGCCCTTTCATAAGAAGTGGGCTATTACATATTCATACGGGTAGATGCCGAACAATTTTAGATTTTTCCTTGTTGATTTAAGTTAGGAGTGAGACCTTAACCAGCCGGCCCTCTGAAGGTTAAAAATAATCAGCATAATATAACGTATTTACACTTACATGAACTCGCCGAGTGAATGATTGATTTCATGTGAATAAGTACATACCTGAAAGAAAATAATAATATTTAGTACTTCGTTTTAAACTTTCTCATTATGTTACGTAAATAACTTATTCATTAAAAATACCTGTTCTTTAAATAGATACAAATAAATCTGCTGGTAACTTTTATTTCAAAGTTGCGTTTATCCGTAATAATAGCATAGAGTAGTCAAAAATGGTAGTACGTTTTTTTATTTTAAAATAGGGTACCATATCATAATATAGTTTATTTTTACTAAATGTTAGGTAGCAGAACACACTCTATCCCCTTGTTATTTCACGTTGAATATTATATAAGTACGACCTATGTACATATTACTTCATGGAGTAAATTTAGTTGGTCGATTGGTTTCATTTTTCCTTTCATAGTTTCACAGAAATAAAGGCCTTTGTGAAACATTAACTATTTACTAGTGGTTATCCTGTTCTCCGCCTTTGTGGTTTCATGTTGAATTAACAAGCCAAACTATAATATAAACTATGGCTAACAGAATATATCTTTATACTATATGACCCGCCCCAGCTTTGGCATATTTTGAAACCCCATATCATCTATTTGAGCCTGTATTTCTTTAGTTTTCGAATAATGTTTGGGAATCTGCTGGATTTGTTGACGTTTATGATCACTGTCCCGCCCACTGATGTAGTACCGTGATGATATATAGCCCAAAACCTTTGTAACAAACAGGCTATTCAACACAAAGGAAATAATTTTTCAATTTGAACCAGTATTTCCTGAGATTAGCGCGTTCAAACAAACACAGTTTTATAATACAAGTATAGATATCAAAACAACCCACAAATATAATGTAATTACATGAGTATCCTTTGCCGTATCCGTCCCGGTTTTTCAGCACTAGCAAGTGTGACTGTTATGCATGTTGAATTCCTGGGACACGAAAAATGTTACTGGGTTATCATTAGGAACTTCTCAGCAACGGCTGAAAAGCAGGAAGTTCCATTACGTGTGTACCGAAAAAAGTTAGTGAAATGTTAATTTTAATACAACGCTTTCGTTGAGATTATCAAATAGTATTAATTTGATATTGCCATTGGTACGTGGTGCAAGTGGTGAATGAATAAGGGCAGTTGAAATGTAACTGCGCTGCTATTAACCGCCATATTACTATGTTCTACGGATCTAACTGAGTATTATGAAACCTATTATCGTAATACATAAATAGAGGACACTATGCAATTTCAATTCGATTGCTCGTTCGGAGACCCGTTTATTTTATGGTCATGAAACCCGCTAAAACGAATCCTAATCCTATTCTCAAAGTAACTTGCAATCTTGTTTATTTTATCTGTCTGTTTGTCTTAGGCTAACTTACCACAATAAATGTGTAAAGCGCTACGTATATCAACATAAATTATTGAAAATACTAAACCTGTGGACATGCTGTCTACGCGTCGCAGTAAATGATTAAGTCTATTTATTACTGCAATAAAAAGCTTTCTAAGTTACAGCAAGCTTAAAACGTGACAGTGGTATGTTTAATATTTAAGTCGCGTAAGCCCGATAAATTGTCGCCGTTTATAATTAAGTCCAATGGAGAAATAGAACTTTTACGGAACAACTCTCCTACCTCAATTTTCACCACATCTATACGAATAAGTAAAATTGGTAAAAGTACATGTAGAAACTTAAAGGTACTTATAAACTTCTCTGGTGTTACACACGTCCATAGGCCATGGTAACCACTTTCCATCACGTGGGCTGTGCGCTTGTCTGCCACCTAAGTGGTATAAAAAAATAAATAAAAAAATCCAATGAAAGGGAAGTTGAAGTTTTAATAGTTAGCTAAGGTTGATTGAAGCCTATAAAATGAATTCAAGAATAAAACGAAAATTTGTAAGAAAATAGAAGGTAGGACACGACGGTATTCCCGTCCGAATTGAGCAGTCCGACTGGGGAAGTACGTCCACCCTACAGAATACCACGGCTATAATAACCTCGTGTTGTGTTCCCGGCGGTGAGTAGGGTAGCCAGAGCTCACTGGAGAGTTTTTGTGCTGTCAGTGGGAAGACCAAACGCTAGTCCTGATTTTGTGTTCTGCACTGAGGGCACATAAAATCTCTAACATAAGTCTCTGCCACCTAAATTGTATTAAAAAAAATACAACTACTGTAAATAAAAACTGAGTACTACTTAAGTACTATCGCCTACGGTACGGTATCATCGCTTCTATAGAATTATTAGGTGTGGGCTGAATACCATAAAGTAGAGATAATTTATCTTCTAATATGATTGTGCCAAATAGCTATTTAAATCCATGGTATTAAAGTAACTCGTCGATCAGTCTTAGTTCTCAGAAAAAGTGTTTCTCACAGAGTTTTATCCTTATGATAGATACCTATTCCTAAGCTTCAAGCGAAATTAAATAGACTTCTGTCCTTGTCACTCTTTTGAAATAAAAGGTCGATTGATAAGGTCAGTGAGATTTTTTCTGCTTCCAATTGAGTTCTAAGAATTTGAAAAGTTACGAAATATTGTGAAATCAATAGGATATTTGGATATGATACAAGGAATCTAAAATTTTACTATGTAAGATAATCTCATTACCTATGGACGCTACCTATGATAATGGACGGCTTCCATTTTCCATTCCTTTTACTTACGTATTACACTTTCTTCAATAAATGATCACAATTATGTTGATTTACTGCTAAGTCTAAGTGACATCACGGTATGACTAACAGTAGAACAGGATTGAAGTTAAGGTCGATACAACCACGAAACATAGCTCCTTCTCGATAAAACTATACTCATACAATACTCTTAGAATACGAATATCAGGACATTTCAGGGCTTCATACACCGTCATATTTTTAAATTCTATTTCAATGTTATTTGTCCAATTTCATTACGTTTGCTGGTTAAGATTTACTATATCTAACTAAATGGAGTTAGATGTAGCAAAACTTAACCAGCAAACAACAAACACCAGCAAACAACCGGAGTTGCCGGTGTACTTAGGTATCCTTCACACCGGCAACTTCTTCGTGAATCATTATAATTTTATTATTGAAACTGATTTGCATGCTCATTTTGTGCGTCCGGTGCAAGGGGTGTATTTACGTCGGTGTTATACAAAGACATTAATAATGCATCGCTTAAGGTTAACCGTCCAAAGGTCATATTTGGGCCAGACAAATCTCCATTAAAAGCGACCCACCGAAAGGTCACGCTTTTGGTTTCCAACGCACATAATTACGACTTGATTCTATGTCCGCGAGCATTATGTTGTAAATATGAAACGAGAACACTGTGTAAAGTTTTTTTTTGTTATATAGGGCACGTCAATATGTCTTCACCTCGCTGGATGGTAAGACGTTGTAAGTTAAGTGTGCAGAATGATAGATATCATTACAGATGCCAACAGTGAATAAAGCTAAAATGATGGTTCTCAGTTTGACGGCCTCGATAGATATTTTTT
Organism: Eilema griseolum; assembly: GCA_963662185.1. Classification (NCBI taxonomy): domain Eukaryota; kingdom Metazoa; phylum Arthropoda; class Insecta; order Lepidoptera; family Erebidae; genus Eilema; species Eilema griseolum. Next base: position 9,315,321 of record OY759239.1, on the reverse strand, counting down.
CACGCATCATTTAAAGAATTCAAGATTGTAAGAAGACGAAAACACGTGTATTTCAAGTCTTGATGGTGTATGTGTACTTTCAAATGTTGTACCTGATAAGAAAAGAGAGGATGAGGTTAATTAGAAGAGCTCAACTGAATAGACCATGGTAGGACGCGGTTAAATACTGGTAAAGAGGTAATACTTTACCGACTCTAACATTAAGTTTCATATTTCCTATCTTATAAATCTGTTGATCCGTGTGGTGATGGAGAAATAATACAAGAATCACTACCCCGTCTCATCCGAAGGGTGTAAGTAGTGACTAACGGCAAAATACGCAGACGATATCACTGCGAAAGAAAGAAAACTCGAAAGTCGAAATAAAACCCTGTACCAACCAGTCTGGTCAGCGTGGAAACAGTAGGCCAAAGCCTCCCAACATTGGGTGAGGTCTATGTCCTGCAGTGAACTGCGAAATGCCTATTGATTGATTGATTGAAAACTGTTAGAATAGAAGAAATAGATAAAATAAAGTAACGTGTAACATAAATCACATGAAGCACTACGCGATGTTGTGATATTAGATTCGATGGCATATCATTAAAATTGTAATTACTATAAAAAACACTGTACTTAATTATTACTGATTCTTTACAGGCTTTGTTTATTTGTTACGGCGGCGTAATAAATGCTATTTATAGTGCAAAAACTGCACTGCACCTGGTATAGTGGCACCTGGTTCGTAAGCTTAATTTGTGGCTACGTGTGTACGGTAGAGGTCAAACATAACAAACAGCAGTGCTTCTGCCATAAATAATTATATACTATTAAGCTGGTTTCCTTGCAGTAAACATATCTTGCAGCCAGTTGGTATTTTATAATTTGTTTTTACATGAAACAATAATTGTTAAAGTAGCAACAGAATAATACTTATAAAATAATAGAAATTTAAAGTAATAATTAAATTTATGCCGGTATGTTTTGGTAACCGTCGCAGTTATATGAAAATTTGGACGGATAGAACCCGTTAACTGAAATTCTCTGAAGCAATATTGGCGGGAAATTCTGCTCTCCACACTCCACAGACGCAAGAGTTCAACAAACTATGTATTGAGCTTCAATATTGCTGATATCAGTGTATCTGATATCAATGCATCAGTAGACACAACTTAAGATAACCAAATTCAACAAACACCAAAAAATAGCGGTACCCTAGTTTGTTAACGGCATGCTAATGCTATTGGAAGTGCTTTTTGCGAATTCTCAGCTAGGTTCCTGAAAAATTTGAGTCGTTAATTTCATATTAAACATTTAACTAGCAATAGGCTTGCCGCCTATTACGTGGAACCGAAAATCATAGTTAGTATATTTCCTACCCTTCGGGGATTTACAGGCGTGAATGTATGTATGTATTATAATACTCTCTATTTCTCGTGATTCTCGTGATTATTTTGTCCTAGTCGCCTTTCAGTTGTCTTGACCTAACAATTTATGCATAGAAACACCTAGTTCTAGGTAAACAGTTACTACATTGCGCTCAAAGAAATCATTTGCATATGTTAGCTATTGACCAGTCTAGACTTTGTTGGAATTAGTGTTTAACGAACTGTAACAAGTCAGATTTACGAGACGGTTAAATTGCTACGAAGATTCATAAGTTATGAAAGGAGCGAACGGTAATTTTATAACGATATATACCTATAGGTAATAACGTTTTGATATATAAATATAACCAAAATTATCTGTTTACCAATATTTGTATTAAACACTTATGGGAGTCCCCATCTCATCCGAAGGGAAGAAGCGACTGACGGAAAAATACGTAGACGATATCACTGCGAAAGAAAGAAAACTCGAAAGTTGAAATAAAATCCTGTAACAACCCGTCTGGCCAGCGTGGAAACAGTAGGCCAAAGCCTCCCAACATTGGGAGAGGCCTATGTCCAGCAGTGAACTGCGATGGGATAATTGATTTGAAACTTTGTATCTCTGCAGTTTCATGGTATATTGACAGTCGAAAGTATGTTGGGTTGAGATTTTTTCAAGTTACAATAGAGCTCCCTTTTTTCAATACATCTATCTATATATTGAACAGTTTGTGACGTCGATTTTAATCCGGGCGGTCGCTACTGCGTCACGTACCTTTTACCACGATGAACCCAATTATCAAAATAATTAGATAATTTTGAAAGACCAATGCAAAATTGATATCAAAATTCGTACTCGTAAGTAAATGGCATCTTTAAATTTCTTCACAATTAAAAAAATACAGTAGGTACTTACTTCAAAAATATACATTTGACAGTGCATTTGCATCACCAAAATATAGTAAAGAAAGTTATGAAAGATAAAATGAGTCTAAAGAAACACAAAACCATTGTGTTTATTTACTAACACATCAGTAATGTCCATCCTATTGATGTATTTATAAACTCTTTTTCCTTGTTGAACACAGGGTGCTCGTATATTCCAAGACGCATAAATAAAGCTTTTAGCAGAAGCTTGTAAGAAAATCCATTTTCAAAGATATGACTGAAATACAATTTATTAGACAGCCAATATCTCATAAGGTTGTTTGATTATGGTTAGCTAACAGAACGACGACGAAAGTTGTAGAAAATAATAAAATTGAATTGAAAGGTGATAGTGATACATTTAGGATAGGGCTTTATTTAGCTTCGTAATAATAGTAATTCGATTATCGGTATTCTGAAATTTCATGATAACTGATCTAATCTTTATCTATTTGTTTTGGTAGCGGAATTTACATCTAGGTACTACTCAAAACTAGAAGGTAACAATTACTATAAAATTAATCCTGTAAACTTTAGCTTCGTTTTACTTAGGAGTTCTATTAAAATAGCTCTGGTATGAGTAAGATAAATATATTTTAAATACCTCCTAGTGAATTGGTCAACTGAACGAAACAAGACACATTCTATAGACAGGTCCCGTTGACCTAAAAAGCAACTTCTAGCCCTAACTGTATACTCTGGTCTGGTAAAACATTAATCATTCTCCACGCCTCCGTAGTAATATAATATATAAATATATTGATACCTACTGAAAGAGGGAAAAAGTGTCAACATTAATCGGAACTGATAAGTCGTTGTCAGTATTGGCCACTACACAAATAAGCCCCCTCACAGTTCTTGGAAAACAACCCGCATATTATCCGGTTCCGTGGGTTTTTTAGTTCTTCGAAATCATTAATGGCCGTAGGCCCTAGAACGGCTGAATGTCCTGCAGACTTTTTAATGAAAAATATATCTGAAGCAATATATTTAAAGGTTAAAGTAATAAAACCGGTATTTGTTTAGTAAAATGCACATATACCCTACCAATTTGTTATTATATTAAACACAATGAACCTCTGCCCCGTATATCACGATAATATTTTTCCTACGTTAACGCAATACAAAATCTACTGTAGTGTTGTGCAATTTGCAGGAGGAGTTAGACACAGGACTAATATAGAAAAAATATGATTAAAAGAAGGTTCAGAACAATAAAATCTACACATAGAGACACAGCAAGAATTTATAATTAGTTTTTCTGTTATGTAGACCTTTTAAATGTTTATTTTATTGTTCGTTAGTCCAAACGTGTAAGATATGGTAATGAGCGTTTCGGTAATTTAAATTAAATATAGGCTTTGACCGAGGTATAATGAGGACTATTTATAAGTAGCCTTAAATAAAATATGTAAAATGCTATTTGAAATAAAATTATTTTTCCATTTTTCTTTTAAATGACAAGACAACCATGTTGAATGATTGTGATTCAATAGAAAGTTCGCAAACCCACTTCTTATAGATCAGCATGGTTCAGGCTATTGTATCCTGAAATATAACAAACCTCGATAATATTTGAAATTCACTAATGAGGCCTTAGCAAAATACTTTCCTAATTGCAATATTTATGAGGCAGTAGGACCAAACTAAACAAACGCATTTATAAATAACCTCGTCTCAAGCGAATGTTGTCTTATAAAGATATTGAAGTTAAAAATAGTTAAGGCAGGTAATATTACGTCATTGTACCTACCTACTGTCGATGCTGCAGTAGATAACTGTTATTAATTTAGTGAATACCTAGTAACCGTATGCACAGTAGCGGTAATTTGCTAGCCATGTTGCCGTTGAATTCATAATGATATCTCTGTCGTTTCAAACTTGAACTCGAATTGAAACAGGTAGGTTCAAATTCCGTTCTAGAATGACGGATTCTCTTTAAGAGATCATTGCTTTAAAATTTTTGGACATCACTAACCGTTTTCGGGGGATAGTTTATTAATAAAAACAAAAAGCGGCAGATTTGTAATTTGTATACTCAAAAGGTACAATAACAAACTAAACAGGTTTCAGAAGCTGCGTGGCAATAATATTGAGCAATTTGTTCCGCTGTATTGGAGTGAGTAGGCATAACGAGGCATCGTCAACGTCACCAACGTCGAGTGCATGACGCAAATTCACGGAATAAGAAGCTAAGCCTATATTTGCGTCCCACGCGTGACCACCGATACGTGAAACGAGACACAGGATTAGATGACGATTAATGGAATGACGAATCCGAATCTCTCATTTCTAGTGATAACCTTATTACGCAAGTGCTATTTCTAAATGGACTCGCATTTTTACTTTTATTTATCATCTATAAATAGCTGTAACCTTAGAATGGTAGCCCATAGCAACGCCTACGCATCTTGAGGATCGCGTGTCTCGGTACTGCTAAGTATTAACAAGGTGAATTATTTTTAACTTGGATCTGATGCTATTTATATCGGAAAGGTAAGGGTGGGTGTTTATTCAATGATTCATTATAATAATTTCTTTTACGAGTTTGTAACTTTATTTCTATAAATAAACATTTATAATTTAAAAAAGCTACCTAATACACAGAATGAGTTTTAGTAGCCAAAATAACGTAGGCAGCTTCGCAGGTAGGTGTATCGTACAAAAGTTTCAAAGATACTTAAGGATAAGGGACAAAGAAACATTCGTTTTTATATGTAAACTAACGAACACCCGGCATGTGTTGCAAAGAATTATTTTTTTTAAGAAACTTCAGGTATTTTTACAATAATATACCAAGACCAACGCTTCATCGCGTTCGAATCGGAACGCATGATATCGGAATGCTTGGATCCCTGGACAAACAAAAGAAACATTACATTTTATGTAATAAATAAATATAAAAATAAAAAATAAATATAAATGGATTAGATTAGGATGAGATAGAACAATTATTTTAATTTATAATTCTTATTGAAGATTGATGCTCAATGAGTAGATACTAATAAGATAGTAGGAATCTGAATATGTTAGGAAGAAATCATAGCGTCTAGGTGTGTATGATTGAGTGATTGATAAATTTATCTAATGTGATTGAAACCTTTTTGGAGTAACTATTTTTAAAGAGAGAAGGAAGCCACTGACCGTTAATTTGCAGACCACCCGAGCCGATGTCGATGTAGGTCATACTGTTAACACCAGCATTTTAATTATTTTTCAACCTATTTACTTTCTTTAAAATACTTTGGAACTTTAGAACATAAATCATTGAACTACATTTATTTGCAATACGAATGCCTATTGGAGTTAATCGCTGCAGGAAAGATGTAAAAATATTTTAAGTTAAAAAGTTGAAAAGCAATCTCGGCTGACTGCGCCGGGTGTTTCCATCGACGACGAACAGGTAAAAAGTGGCGAATCGAGAACAATCGCAATCGCACTCCGACCGACCGACCACCCAGTACGGACAAACTAGGAGGCGCTGTTCTTACCTGCCTACATCAGGACAAAATGGCTATTGCGAATCGTTTCTATTATACATAATTTTCAATAAATGTTCAAAGATTTTAAGAAATTTTTGCTTTCACTATTTGTCAGTGGTTCCAATTAGGAGTCTTTACTTCTTCGTTAATGACGACAAAACGTTGAAATTGAAACGATGTTCCCGCGTTGAATTCAAAATAATCTTATAAAAGCGAAACTGTTGTTTAACGTATTCGTTTTCCAGTACCTATGGTAACTGTCTTGCTGTGCACTGATTAAGTCTCATAATGAAGTTCGCTTGCGATGCCGTTTTAATTATGTTAAGAGGTAAGAACAGTAACGTTTCGTTCAAGTACAAAAAAAAGTTTGCACATCAAAGCATCGCGGGCTCTTAAAAATAATATTTCTCGCATTATCCAGAAACAGTAAAGAAAATACGTAGTATAAACTGTATAACAGATCATTATTGACCACTTAGGTCAGCGGCAAACATTCTCAACAGGCCAACGCCCCACCCGTGCGACTCGCTAGTAGCAGCCGAATATCGGCCCAACATAAAGTGGGTAAGTCACAATACTGCGTGGCGTTATTCTAGATAGTTGGATCGTTCATCCTATATACTGCGTTTCAATGCAGTTCCTGGAATGCATCGGCCTTCTTTACAATATTTTTGTGTTATGGTCCACCAATTCAGCGCAGATTTTTCCTGGTAGTTACGTCGTAAATCAAACATATCCAATTTTTGAATTAATTAAAAAAGGGGTTGCTAAATAGACGTATAAAAATCTGCTTTATTCGTTCAGGTAATAATTTAAGGTTCCATGACGGAAAGAAGTTTTGCGAATGATTTTTATGATCTGGTACCTGGCCCCGTAAACGCCAACGACCATGAGGTTATTAAACTTGTTTTTGTTACAGCTTCACAGACACAATATTTGAATTTGCGAATGTATATTTATATGTAGTCTATTAACATTTGTATATCTATATTCAATCATACTGGTACAGTAGTTACGGTAAAGTAAAGCCTGTAACTATAGTTAGATCAAACTCCCAGCGGTGATACTCGCGATAAATAAGACAAATCTTATGTTTTCTTATGCAAGTAATTGTGCAGGATTTTTTCATAAGAACAAAATTTCATAAAATACCTGCCATAAACATGCTACACTGTTATTAATTGTCTAACGAAAGTATTGTGAGTACAAAATACAGTTTGACGAAGCGTGAAACGTTTCCTGAGTGACGCGACGAGGATAGTCATAAAGTAGCAACTCAACAAACTTTCTCACGTATGACAATGTGTCCCAATCTTTCGTCAACATGTCGTAAATCTTCTACGCACTTATCGTCTCCAAACTTAGCATCATTGCCTTTACGACCTGAGCCTTTCAAAGCATAGCTTAAAAAAAAACTCTAAACTGTTTGTATTGTAGGTGTAAAGAAACTAAACATATATTTTACAGTTTGATTAATATTAACAAGTACAATTAATGACGAAGGCTATAAATTTGGTCTATGGTAACTGTCACTGGAAGTGAATAGACGTCAGTAGTAGCCGAACACCAAAGGCTTACAGACTCAAATCTGAAGCGTTGTTCTGTACAGCAGATGTCGAAACAGTGACACGCGGCGTTGTTCGTCATAAAAGCGAAGCTGCTAATGAGCAAAGTTTCCAGTTCCTGTTTGTGTAGTCACTCGCTTGTACAGTACCAGCCCTCCACTAGCTTATTGTGGGTTTGATGCAATGCGGACGTGACGTGGGTTTGTTATAATTTATTGTGACCAAAATTTGTTCATTATAAGTAGAAGTTTAAAATAATTTAGTGATATGTTCTTTTTTTTTTTTGCGTGGGCTTCACTCACATATATATTATATAAATTGAATAACATTGTATACTTACTAAATATGAATGAAATAGTGACTGGAAATTCAATTGATTTCAGTCAGAGAGATAGGTAGCCGCTGAACTTTCTGATCACATGAGTTCATCTGCACTATTTTAACATCACTTGAGTATGAAACATGTTGCCGCTCGGTTAGTTCCAAAAGACCAGATTTTTTTTTTTCATAAACTCATTCCATCATTGTAACGAATTTTTTACCAACAACTCAACAAATACTATCGAGCAACCATCTTACAAGACTTCTTTCTCTTTCCTAAACTCAAATTACAGCTTCATGGCACACGTTTTCATTCGGTAGAAGATATAAAGAGAATCGCGAGGAGAACTGAACTCAATTCCGAAAAAGCGTTTAAGAATTGTTTTGATGATTACACTATTCGTTGGCGTAAGTGCATTGCTTCTGAAGGAGCATACATACTTCGAGGGCGATAAAAAGGTTTGATGAATAACTAACAATTTGTGTATTATGGATATTTTCAAATACTTTCTTAACAGAGTTATATGTTAAGAAGTACCTATATACTGCGTGGTAGTATCAAAATAATAAAGCCGGTCAAATGCGAGCGGTTTCTGTCCAAAATTGTATTCAAAGACGAACTTATGCCACATAAACCGCAATATATTTTGATTTTATTGACTTAGAAGTTTAATTTTTGCACAGTTTCAAAACGTTATTGACTTGAGTATGTGGTAGGTACGAATTTCAACTTGATAATTCCACGCATTCCTGAGAAAAAGGTAAGACGGAGAACGAAGTGTAACATAAGTTTTTCGATTTTTCCTCTTGATGTACGGAACCCTAAAAAGTGAGGAATAATTTTATTTTACAGATATTGTTAAGATAACATCACGTCTTTATCCCCGGGGGGTTAGGCTGGGCTGAATTAACACCTTTGAGTGCACTTTAAAAAGGCGGCCTCAGACGTTAAAGATTTTGGTAAAACGGAGAAAGAACCATAAAACAGTGTAAAGAAGTAAAACGTCTTAACAGAATTTGATTCGGGAAACACGCATAGAAAATATTTATTTATATTAAAACAATAAAATCTAATATCGGGGATTGTGTTTAAATTATGAAACCGAAATGTACTAATTTTATTTTCATAACATTTAGTGAAAATATCAACTAACTGATGTTTGGAATATTAGCTATTTTCTCTCTTCTGTTATATTTTTTATTTCGTAACTTTTACAAGGTTCTCTTTTGAAAATGCCTTAATGCCGCATAAATATGATGTTTCAGCTATCCGTCACGTCTCCATAGCGACTGCTTGTCGAAAGAATATAATGTATAATTATTATGTACAATGACGTTCAAGGGCAAATGTGAATGTTTTCTCGGATTAAAAACGTAATAAGAGCCATTAGGGTGTCTCTTGAAAATTATAATCTTGGCTTGATTTTTACTTACAATTACCTAATACCTAGAATAAGGTTAGTTCAAAGGGTAATTACAATATAATAAAGGAAACTGCATGACGATGAAAGATATGATTTGATTAACATTTAATTTCCCCAAAAGCCATATTGATACACAGGCTGTTAACACAATGCGTGTTTTTTTTTTCTGGCAACAATATGTGACCAATGAGTTTAAAAAAAGAAGTTTGAGGATGCCGTAAGGCGAAACCGGTCAGGTGCAATATATAAAAATACTGTGGAAAAAGTACAAGTGTATTTCAATATGTGTAACAACAAATTCCACCAAGTGCAATCAATCAACAGTAAAGTTTAAAAAAGAACCTCTAATCGTAAAACATGGTAGTTCTGCATAGTTACTGAGTTCTCATTTCAGTGTCCAAAATGTTAATTGCTTTTTCTTTTCAGTAACAAATGGTTTGTAACTAATCCAAGGACTAAATGAAAGAAAGACATGGAATTCTGCGCAGTAGGTGTGAAAAAATAAAAAAATTACTACATAAGCGGTGTGGCTTGAAAAGGGACATTCTCTTTCAAGCCGCACCGCTTATAATAATAATAATCATTTAAAGTCAGACATCGGTCCATATGCAGCCAGTGAACTGATAAGATTTGAAAAAGATGTACATGTGTTTTGGGTACGTAGGATGAATGAGTATTGGGTGTACGACAAAGGACGTTATGTGTATAACGTAGATGTCTGTGGGCAAGCTAGTCAGGATCTTCCTGTAAAACATACATTAAAATTGTGATCACAACAACAGGGATGAGATCTAGTGGGTCGGTGGGTCTCATGAAGCTTGTTATTTTACGCGTGGAAACAATGAAAAGAAATGACCTTTATTTTATACTGAAACGATTATTCGAGCATTCAGGCAGGGGAAACCGTAAGCGCATACCTTAGTTGGCCGACACGAATATTTCACTTATTTTGCATACTAACAAGCAACGGTCCCGAGCAAGCGCGACAGGTTACGTCACCAGCCGTTGCGCAATCCACTCACGCGCTAGGAGACTGCCATTCATCCGGCCGCGTCGCTTAGCAACAGGCTATATTCGCAAGATCTAGAACCACGTTTCCGACAATGTCATTAATCCATTATGTGACGCAGAATTTTATTGGCTTCGCTAAATAGTGTGTCGGAAATGAAGTGCTCAGTAACAAGGTATTGCCAACAATATTAAATGCCGATCATAGTGTATAACTTCGTGTGCAAATCAAAAGGCGGGGAAGTGCTTAACTTACTTATTATTTTTGTGAGTTATAATAATGATTATAAGTACCTATATTATAATTTTATATTCACTGGAAGCGTCGCGTCGGTTTATTGGTTAAGGAGTCGGCTTTACGATCGAGAGGTCTCTGTTTCAAATCCTGGTCGTTACAATACCGACGTGTACTCACTCCTAACATAAACAATTTAGCTGAGCTGGAATGATTAGGGGAATTATAATTATAATTCTTTGAAAAACAAATCAGATATTGAAACTTTCGGTTCTGAGCAAAAGTTATGGTCACAAAAAGGGGTAACGAAAATCAGATACGTTGTTGAGTGAAATAACACCAGGACAAATTACTCTCTTATCAGTCACAAATAAAAAAAATTGATAAGCGACAATCCTTTATAACAGACCGGAAACAGACGAGTTAAAAAGTGTACGCGTACGCGGTCATAAATAAAGAAGTAACTATGTCCATTCATAAAAGATTAGTGAGTACCACATTTCTATCGAACTTTCGCGCGATAACAAACCGGATGTTTGGTCATGTGTGGCATTGTTCACACATACTCATTCGCTATACTAAGATTAAATACACAATAACTATTAGTCGAATCGACCATACAGTAAGTTAGCTCTCGTTTTGGCTTGATGATTTCCTTTCGGTTATTCCTTCCGTTTTTTAATTAATATGAGAACTAGTTGTAAAGGAAGACAGTCTTTATTACTTTAGAAATACTTGATAGGGACAAAATCTTATACTGTGTTCATCAAACGACCTGTCAAGCCTTGGAAATGCTTACAAACTCGACAATCAATGATGAAACTTGTTCGAAGACGTTAACTAAGACCATTGGAGATGAAGATTGAAAAGGACTACTGTATAAATAGGTTCTTAGTTCAAATGTTAAAAATTAATTGATGCTATTCGCACCTTATAATGACACCTATCGGATGTACGACTGCACGTGAATTGTTTTGTTGGCAACCAAATAATTTGATAATATTATTATACGCCTGCCGGATGCAAAGGCAATCGGTACAGAATGCTAATTGTTAGTTATCGATAATGGTAAAAACCAGTTGGGCGATCAACAAACGTAATTGTGAGGATAATCCAACGCTTCTGTTGGTGTTACAAAATAAAATAATGCTATTTTTACATGCAGAGCCAAGTTTTGTATTCAGATCACTCAGAGGAAGCTTGTGGAGGACGGATTTTTCCGGTATATACTATGAAGTTATTTTTCCACATCCGAATGTGAGATGTCCTTGTTACGATTGCCAAATCTTCGTTGTTCATCTTGTAAGGCGTTCTTTACATGTTCTTAGATTCTGGAAAGATTTTTGAGCTCTGTTTAACGAATATTAGAATACGAGTATTTGGAGTATCTATTGAAAGTAATAAAAACACGTTTGCAGAAATTATTGTTATCGTTCAATGCTCTGACCGCTAAATGTTGCAAAGGTGATCTCTAATAAACGTATATTCCTATATCGCGGATCAGAGCGGATGTTTGCATTAACAGATAGCAACAAATTCTTCGTTAAATGCCACTATTTGACTTCGAACGGATATGTAATAAAATATTTTAGTGTGGGTAAGGCATTAAAAATTCTAATCCAATGAAATCAAAATATAGAATGTGTTATTTACTACGATTAGATTATTGAAATTTAAATCGTGCAATAATGAAAAGAATCAAGATTCTTTAAAAAATACGTAAATTGCTGATGTACTAGATTCCCTATTAACAAATGATAAATTATATCGAGCCTACCATGATCGCCAAAGACCATACATTGATTTTGTAGTACAAAAGAATAGCTTTTTGCATGATCTTCCTTTTGACACACATCGGAGTCCTTGATTAATCAGTAGATATAATATACTTCTTACACATTTAAATTGTAAAATGGTCATATCGGAATTTGCGATATCCCGGAAAATTATTTTCAAATCAATTCGTACGGCACGAGTATCGGTAAATGTCTTCCACCTTCGCCGTAAGACAGATACATAGGAAGATTAGGATGGCTTCAGGCGAGGTTCGATGGCTTAGTGGTCACAGTATTTCCCCTGTAATCGAAAGATCGCGGGTTCAAATCCCGCTTGAACCGATTCAATTTTTCATTACTTAATCGATATTTTCAATGCATTTAAGTGTGAATTCGAAGTAGATCTGCAAAAAGGTAATATAGTTGTGGTGATTTTTTTATAACAATCATCAAATCGCTATCACACCAGATTTTGGTTAGTGTAACAACATCCGTCCCTGTGTAATCTAGTTAAGTGCAAAACTCGCATCATCAAGTTATCACGACGTCAGCGCGAAAACGAGAGTGGGTGGTTATCGGCAGCGGCGCCCGCGACTCTCCACGTCACGTCGCACTCACGTCGCGTCCGTCAATTACGTCAAACTTGCGTAAGCCTATATAGAGCCGATTGTTTATCGAAACAATTCTTTATCATTACATCATTTACAATCTTAACACTCGACTATGACTGACAATGGCTTCATTTCTAGTCGACTTCAAGTTTTGTGTACCGAGACTTATGATATTGTGTCAACGTGTTACTGTTATTTTTGTGGATGAGTCATATTGTCGTTTTACCAAAGGTATGACGATTCGTTATTTGTTAACGTGACGTATGGAGTAAATGGTATACTTTTTAGATAAATTTCACCCGTTTATAATGTATTTTGTTTCAACTTAAACTTCCCGGGTAGATACACCCGTAAATATATAACTTTCTGATTACTGAACTAGAAAATGGACATGTTAGCAGTATAAATTTGATATTGCCAAGTCTTCATCCTCAATTTGCTCGGATTAGCTAAGCATTTTGTTCAATGACAAAGACATTAAAGGTTATGACAAATTGTGACACGCGAGTTAGGGAATTAAGAGGTAATCATTCGGCTCCAGCATGTAATCGCTTCAAGTACATAGTTAATGACAAGGACGTGCGAAATCTGCGGACGCATTCGCCTGTTGCAAAACAACGATCCATGAAACTAATGTTTGGAAATGAATCTGGCAAATAGTAAAAACTTTAAACGCAGCACCGTTTCATTTTGAATCAAATGACGGTAAGTTAAATATGCATAAAGAAAGGACAGCCAGTCTTAAGTCTTTAATGGCGAAAACTGGCCTTCGGAGTTGCCAAACCTTGTAGGTATGTACTGTGACTAAGAGATGACTTGATCTAAAAATGACTCATAAACTTTCATAACTAAGAAGGAGTTTGTAATGAAAGTATTACAATTTTATAAATCCTGATACATAAGCCGGTACGGTACGGTAATTAAAAACTTTATTAACTTAGTGTAAGGGTAGTTCCTGGCTATCCTAAACAAAAAAAAAACGAACATAAAACGTCTTGATCAATTATACACAAATGGACTTATAAATGAATAATGAATCAAGAATCATATTATTTATTCACGTGGGTCACACGTGATACATTCACACAGTTAATATTTAATACCTGGTTCGCATAGACACACTAAGTCTGTCACAAAGGAAGCAGTCAACCTCGGCAAACAGTCATATAACAGAAGGCCAATTTTCTTAATAAAAAGATGATTACAATTCAGTTTCGATATATAAACAAATGTTAAAAACGATCACGACTTTCAAAGAAAATTTTTCGTAATAAAATTTAATTCTTTATTTGTACCTCAGTCTAATGTTCAAAACGATCACAATGTACTTGATCATCTTTGAAATTGAGATAATTGGACTTCGGAATTTATTTACAAAGTAGTGCAAGTTGCAAGATTCCCTCCCATAAAGATAAATAATTTTCCTTAATCTGCATATTAACGTAAGCGTAGTTGCTAATTTAAAACCGACTTTTTAAAAACATGTTATTCACACATTTCCATGACAAATTTATTTTATCATTCGGCAATATAATAACACGTAATTATCTAATTATGATTATGTAAGCATTATTGTGTGAAAATCAAGCTCGTCAGTTTTGGACAGAACAACAATTCATTTAATAACATGCCGTATCCAAATTGCTCATTCGTATCTGTTTGAGATCAGCAATGAGTCACTTGAGGCCATTGCTACATCAGCTGACTCATTGAGAGCCGGCACTGGCGAATGGAAATGGGAAATCCATTGTTTCAGTCTCCTTACATCTAGTCTGGTGTTTTGGTACAAAGAAACAACCCCTTTGTGTAGTTATATACAATTGACGTTGAAAATGGAAACTGCTTAATTAATTTTGTAAATCATTAGTACACACTACAGCATGACCCAACCAATAGAGATATCCATAAATTGTTATATAACGACAAATTAAATCAGTATAATTTTCTGTTCTGATTGTTAATCAGTTTTTGTTTCTTTATAAGTATTCAGTTCTGTAACTACTGATTGAGTTATATATTTTTTTTACTTAACATTAATTAAGTTATTACTCCCACTACTTGGCACTACACTTTAATTCATCCCATCATCAAAGAGTCGATGACACCCCGAGAAGAAAGTTTTCTCTGTGAAATAATGAAAAAACTCAATTTCGATGACGGTAAAATATATTTTCGTAAATTTTAAATCATGAAATGGCAATTAGATTTCGATCACTCAGTAAACATTAATATTACAAATTATATATTTTTTTTTTTTTTTTTTTTTTATTTATCATCTAAACAATTACATACAGTAAAAAGATTCATAAGCATTTACAAAAGAAAACCTATGCGGTTTATAATCAATGCCTCAGCGGTTAAAAAAAATTGTTAAACAAGTGATTTTAGGAAATGCAACTTGAGTCTCATTTTGACACTGCAGGGCTCAATGCTATCAATATTGCGTAATTCCGGGGATAATGCGTTAATTAGTCGAGGAACCAGGTAAGCAGTCGTTCGCTCGCCGTAGGTGTTTTTTGCGTCACTCGGCTCACACAACATTCCTCGAGCCACCGCCCGAGTGCATACAGGGTGGTTTATTTTATATCGAAAATCTTGGTTAAAAAAGTTTTCCTTGAGAACCAAATTATTGACTTGAATATGCACTGGTAATATCTTGCAATAATTGAACAAACCATAATCATCATCATCGAACTGCTGTTTGATGTTTGTGGATACAATTTTACGGAGAATTCTTCGCTGAAGATTAAATATGCTTTGCAGGTATGTGCTATATGTGCGACCGTAACTGCTTAGTCCGTATTGGATATAAGATTCAGCTAGGGAGTTATACAACATCATTTTGACCTTATATGGGATGCGATTTTTTAGTAATGTTATATTAGCGAGGAAAATAATTACCGTGAATAGAAATATTAGATATCACGAGAGCATTGTTTATAAGTTAACATACACAATAATATTTTATTCTTTCTGGTATAACATCAAGTGTCTATCATTAATTGTGTACCCAGGCTTTTGCCGGTTGGGTAAACCCGTGTGACACATCCGCAATCCCACGCGATTACAACGGCTAGGTCAAACCTATTTTCGTATTGAACACTGAACTGTAACACATTGCGTTATATACCTATACCGTATCCAACAAAGCCTGCCTACTAAATAAGGGCTTTGTTTTCCAAATTTACATTTTTGTAGGTAGAAAGAGCATAAATTGTCGTTTACTATAACTCAAATAAACCTACTTAATATTTATAAACGTGGAAGTCTTCATCGCCGTTATAGTTATAACTATGAAAGGAACATGTATACAAATATTCCCGACTATATCGAATAAATATAATTCTATTTCTCATAAGGTAGCAGGGGCAACCCTTTCAGCATCCATTTCATTAACCGTGTTTTTACTTCTTTGTTTCTTGTCTAAAGAGTTAAAAATTGAAAGATTCCGCATTTATATCGCACACAGTTAAATGCATAATGGGCGGTTTTATCGTTAAAAGCAGAAGTAGCCATAATTACAATTACGGTACGAAAAGCTGTTATACCACATCATTTATATAAAATGTGCTCGTATAATCTCTTATATTACAGTCGTATTCGCTTATCCAAAATGCCCCAGGGGCTGAAAGACGCACTTGGCAACAAAAACACTACAAATATCTTTATGGTAGTAAAACAATTTACTTTGATGACCACAGTGCCGTTTCGTGACTAGACGACCGATAAACAGTCTAGACGAAGTGGAACGCATCTTTATTCAAGCAGTTCACATAAGGAGCTAGAGTAGAGGATTTTAATAGAAAATTCCTATGTTTGTACATCACAGTCAGCTGTTAGACAATGCAAGGTGCGGTGCGGTGGAGCAGTGAATCAGATACTGGCATCACAGCTGATTCATTCGCCGGGTAAGCGGCCTTGCAAGCGCGGACTGTGAGAATGAATACACAAGTAATGTTAATCACCTACTTGAATGAAGGATATTTCGAGGTAAATATGAAGTAATAACTCTCATACATAACAAGTAATTAGTAACTTTACATGTATAGCTAGTAAATCAACTTGGACTTTTAGTTTTTGGTACACAAAAGTATTAAAATTATGTTAACAAAGTAGCGATTTCTCTCGGTGATAATATTCAAGTTTAAAGAGTGAAAATGAGACGAATAATTAACAATGATGAATGAAAGTCAGTAAGTTTGTATGTTGATAACTGTTGCTGATCAAGTTTCGGTAACAAGGTGACATCAATGACCTGAAGGTGACCCGCTCGTGAGTAATATAATAGTATGATGAACCCGTGCTTGTTTAGTCACGAGTTGGCTTTTCTACTTGACTTTTTATTAATTAATGACGAGAAAATCTAAGATATGAAAATCAAATCAAATCAATCAGCCCACCGCAATCCACTGCTGGACATAGGCCTCTCCCAATGTGCGCCATTTTCTCCGATCCTCCGTCTTCCGCATCCAGTCTGTCCCAGTCACCTTTTTCAGGTATACATACCTTTGTTTTGAGGTATTGCGGTAGGGGTGAAGAGAAAACTAGACGTAGTTTGCGAAATGCTGCCCAACCCAGTTGGATCCTTCTGGCTAGTTTTTTCTCGAAGTTGTTTTTACCGAGCTGAATAACCTGCCCCAGGTAGATATATTTTTGAACAACTTCGAGCGTCGCCCCTTCGATGGTAATCGGTCTCGGTGCAACATGTTCGTTGAACATAATTTTGGTTTTATCCAAGTTTACACAGAGGCCGACGCGTCGAGAAGCTCCATCTAGGCTATGCAGTATTTCGCCCAGTTGTTCCAACGATTCCGCTGCTATGACGATGTCGTCGCCTAGATATATATATATATATGAAAGATTTAAAAATCTAAAATATAGATATGAAAGATTTTGGCTAAATCTGTCTAGTGGCTATGTGATTGAGTACGAAAAAACCTTTCACGATCATAATACTAATAAGACAATAGTAAGATTATTATACTAAAATAGCACATTCAAGGTCTTTTGAAATCACTGCTGATTATCTCGGTATAAAGTGTAACAGAAACAAAATAAAGGAACAGCATAGATATGGCCAAGATACAAACGCTTGTTTTAAAAAGGAATAATGAAAAAAGGTAAAAAGATTAAGCGTATTTACTCGCCAGAGGGGTGGGCAATGGAAGCAGCCGCCAACTAATTGCGAAAAACGAGATTAACGCTCACTGTAGAGGCACTAAACGAGCATGGCTCTGTTTACCAGCCCAGTTTCATTCCTTTTACAACACCACTAATAGACTTATTTTATTAGGGAGAAACTGCGAGATAACATTTACACTAGCAACTTAGCAATCATCGTAAAATCAACACTGTTAAATGTGCCTATTTATGAACTATCTAAAGCGTCTCAATCTACGCTAAGTAGTTGGTTGAATACTAAGTTGCAGAACACACATAAATCTTCATTAATTCAAATAATGATCAACCGAAAAATATGCTCTTGTCTATTCTTATACCCTTGAATAAAATATACTAAAAGTGTTGAATTCTTACTTGCATACTTTTTGCTATTTGACGCGATTATGTTTGTTAGCAGGTCGCATCTAGAACGCAGTTTGAATAAACTATAGCCATTTCAAACTCCTGTATTGCTAGCACTTAGCGGATCTAATCTCACTTCCGGTTGACTTACGGCCGACCGGAAGTGACGGTGCGTCAGTCAAGTCCAAACTGCATAATTATACACAAAAATTATCAATATAGATCAAACCAACAAATATTTGATCATACCTCCTGATGCACAGAATGAACGGCAATCACACAATATTGTCGGCACATAAGCGCTTTTTATATTTCAAATGACTACAAAAAATAGGTCCTCAATTCTTGTCTATAAGAATAATCGATTTTGTTTTATGACACCATGAGGAATTACAACTAAGTAAAACATAGTTTACCTGTGTAATTTTTAAAGTCGGTTATATTCTTTACAAATAAATTATACACCAATGAGCTTTAGCGACAGAAACAATACAAAAGATAGATATTTCAAGCTGTAAATATCCTCATTTACGACCACAATAAACAATTAAATGTGTTCAGTTGTACTGTACACTACAGTTACATATATGAGACGACTGAGGTAGTAGAAAACCGAGACGGGTAATTGCCGGTAACAGTACAAACGTGATTACCTAAAGTGCATCCGTGTACCGTGTGTACTGTATAATAACAGACAGTTGGTACATCGTGCACTCTTAATTTAAGTAGCTCAGAGGTTAGGTAATAAATATTACATGCTTAATGAGAAAGGTGCTATATAATTTTATATCATACCGCTTTACAACCTCAGAATGAAAAAGCTGAGATGAATTATCTTTCATTGTTGTTTTTTTTATCATCATGCTATTTAACATCAGACAGTTATATACAGCCCCGACTCAGTCTCAAATGCATGGTTTGAGTCAACTATAGTGCCCGGAGGACGGCATTAGACTCACCCCCTATTACGTGGACCGAATTCATTGATTGGTGAAATGTGGGTGTTAATTCACCTCTGGCTAACCGTCCGGGGATAAAGACGTAATTATATGTAGGTATGTGTTTTTTTATCATGTGATAGTATTTCCTACTTGAAGACAAATAAAATATGATCCGATTCTGCTTTTAGACTTCTTGCCTGTCCTTGCTTATCTTTATTCTACCTTAGAGATATAGGAAAATGTATTTTGTGACCAAATTACCACCAAATGGTTCCTATTATCGTCAGTTACAATTCATATAGCAACACATGAATATAATCCCTGAAAATAAGTAGTCAAAATCCTAAGCAACCAAGATAAATGTTAGAACCACAGCATTATGATTGATAAACTAGATTATAAACAAAATAATACAGTGGAAGAGAAGATTAGATACCCATCGATCATATTTACCAACACCACTTTCGTGCTGAACGACTCTCAATCCCGAAATAATCAGTCGTTTCTATACTTCATTGGATAATTAAATAGGTATAAATTGTATCGTGATAATTATAGAACAAGCCTATTGTTCACGTAACTACTTCATATAAATAGCACGATTTCTTTTTTATTTACTAACGAATGTAACAATAAATTTGAATAACCATTATTATGTTGTGTGTGTATGTAAATCGCTTAAACACAAAATAATTGTAGACTAAGAACAAACGCTGTGGGTCTTTATTTAGGTAGATATAGAAACATTTTCGCTGAAGGCTCTATGATACAGGCAGTGCAGGGATTACGTTACCCTCTATCAAATTATATAATTATTATTTGTGCCTCGACTGTGTAGTTATAGGTGCTAAAAAGAGGCGGGGAAGAAGATGCCTTAGACAAAGCAACCTCTCTCATACACTAAGCATCAAGTTCGTAAGAGACCTGAAGTCACCAAGAGCGCTGGTCTGAGCATAACATGCAACCAAACCTGAAATAGTGTGTAGTTTCTCCGCTGCGCAGTTCTTATCAACACTGGGAAATAAACACCAAATAAATATGGACCACGACGGTACCAGTTATCGGGAGCGAAGGCAACGCAACCGCAAGGGAATACCCGCGAAGCTATTTATTTATACTTCCTGCAAATACATTCTCACAGGACGAGCGTCATGTCCAAAATAATTTGATATGTCTGCCGGCAAGACGAGATTACCGTGGTTACAGTTGATGGGTCAAGTCTTATTTTTATATTAGACATGGCAATTAGGTCTTGATTTACTTCCATCCAACCTTTACATTATAATATAGTGGTTATGGCACGACAAATAAGTGTACTGTATAATACTTTGTAAGTTACAAAGTATTATCTAAAAATAAAGATCTAAACTTAGCTGCGACTGAGGTGCATCACATCACAATAATATTCAACAAATTTAGAAATTAATTAAGGCACGACAAATTATATTACTCACAAATAGAATGAATACATTATTTCGGGGCTGAAATTAAAGCTGGCGGGTTGTTTTCAAATGTTAATTTGTTTAAGAGGAACGTGATAATTGTTTGTGTTATCTAATCTATTTTTGTATAAGATTGTCTCTTAAGTCGGGTTGTTCTGCCTTCATTCCACGAGAACTCATAGCATCACCCTTACTAATAATTCTAAATCATTTTTAATTGACCAAGCGAGCGTAGCGAGTGAAGACTCCGTCTCGACAAGGTGGCCGATTTTACTTATGTCCGTATGTCTGTTTGTTTGTCAAGTCCGGTCTAGAGGGCGTATGTTTTAACCGATTTTCACCAAACTTAACGCACATGTTATTTGATTTAAAACTCAACTTTTGCCTATTTATTCTGTTGATTGATAGCACTTAGTGGAATTTGTTATTACGCATATTGAATAATTAAGAATACTGTGAAATAATACATTTGTACTTTCTCACAGTATTCTTTATTATTACACCTGACCGGTTTCACCTTACGGCATCCTCAAAGGTTTGTATGGACGTATATAAGGACTCAAACTTTGAGGATGCCGTAAGGAGAAACTGGTAAGGTATTAATAATAATAATAATAAAATACTGAGGAAAAAGTACAAGTGTATTTCAATTTTTGACGATTGTTTTTTGATAGGAGGAAAAATGGGGTAGAAAAGAGGGGAAGTTTGCTGTCGCGTTATTTATGAACGGATCTTGATAATTTTTGGCTAAAACATCAAAGACAAGATTCTTTACAAGTTGTGAAAAAAAAACCATGTCTCGAAAAGGTGAACTTCGTTATGAAAAAAAAAACAGATGGAGAAAAAAAACGGGGAAGTTTGCTGTAGTCTTTTAATGGATCGTCATTATATTTTGGTGAAAACATCCAAGGCTGTTTAAAATAAGAAGATACGTATCGTGTTTCTTTTTTTATAGCAGATAAGGGTACCAGAAAAATGTGGCAAAAGGTGTCATCGTGCTTGGTTTGATTTAACAACAAGTGTCGGGTCAGCTTGTAACAGAAAATATACAAAATTTAAAATAAACAAACATTCAAAAATTGACTAGATAAATTAAGGTATGATTCCGAAGGCCGCATACGACAACTGCAGACGCGGAGCGTACCGTGAAATGCACTTGAATATGATAATTTTGTTTATTGTTTCTCAATGATGCCGTTTATCCGTATCAAAATTTAAGAAGTAATGAAAATATGTAAATGTATAGACAAATGAACGGATTGCGGGACTGATTTCCTTTTATTTCTATGGAATATTTTTGTGCCTTCACATACATTACTTGTTAAACTTCGATACAGATGAACGGCACTATTGATAAGCCGCAATGAATTAAAACCATATACAAAATTATCATATCAAGTTTATTTCACGGTACGCTCTACGTCTGCAGTTGCCATGTGTGCCTTCGGAATTATACCTTTAGCCTATACGACAGGCTTGTCAAATATAAGATCGCCCTTTTCATTTGGAAGTATTTTGTGTTTATTTATGACCCAATAACATGTTATTTACTCCACCATACGAAACTAAAAACTACAATTTATTTCAATTTATCTTGTGCATACCGCAGAAAATTATGGTGTTGAATTCAAATCCTTAATTAAGAACGTATATATACATATTAATCCTCTCTTCTTGCTTGATAAATTTTATGATAGTAGCGTTTTATAGCTATTTGAACAATTATGAAGAATAAATTAGATTGACGTTTGGAACGAATAAAGTCAGTTGAAGAGGTGTCATTTAAAAATGGTTCTTGTTCATATGAGCATTAAATTAAAGAATGCAATGCATTGAACAAATATTCAATGCACAAACTGTGTAATAACTCATAAAGTTACTTAATCGTCTCCTTGAAACACTTTACTATCAGACGGGTTATGGGCGCGACACACATTTCACGGTAGTGTTTACTGTAACTTATGTTACACATGTAAGGACTTAAGTTTTAAATTCGGTGTGACCGGTATATATTTGCTCTAATATTACAGGTGTGCTCTTTTTACCTAAGTAAACTTCGCTATACACAGATTTATTTAGGAGTAGATATTTTAGGGCAGTGACCTAGATTTTCTTTTGTGTTCAACCGTAAACCACTCTTTTAGCATATGTATAGGTATTTAAAAATGGAACCGTTAAGTGAAACATTGTGTAATCGATCACTAAGACTTGCCGAACGTTCATGAAAGAAAATAACGGCCGACGATTCATTAATTAAACAAAGCGACTACAGTCGGCGGTGACAGAGCGCGTCCCCATTCCCGCGAAAGTTTCAATACTTGGCTATTGGGGTTATCTGTGACAAGGTTGTAAGCAGAGGACCACCTGAGAATGAAGTAAACGTGAATGTCGCTGAGTAATGACCATTGACCAGCCTCATAAGATCTATGAGTATTTATTGTGTACGATATTAAACATGTTACTGAGGCGGCTCTAAACAAGCCGGCCGTCAATGAAGGTTGAGCGATGTCAAGTAAATTTTAACACGCAATTAGTAGCCCGCTGGACACCTTGGCACCGATTGTCTGGGTGTTTCAGGGACGGGTGGCAGCAACAATGCCTACAGCAAAATCCACCATACAGCCGCTTAGCAACGGAGGGAAGTCTAGACTGGATATTTCGCGGGAGGTTGCGAATAGTTTTATTTTATTGTTCGATGCTTAGCGCGCTTTTTCAGTAATAGGCCTAGGTAACAAATGTCGATCATTGTTTCGGTGCACGCAATCTGACGGTTACGTACCGTACAGATAGGGTAAAACGAAACTTTTATGTTCTAGCTCTAATTCCTTTCAATCCGAAAATTATTTTAATAGCCGTAACCGTTTATTTTTGGCGTGATGTTAGCAAAAAGTGTTACGAATACAAATTACTTACGTGATATACACGAATCCATACTTTTTCAAAATGAAGACGTATGCTTATATAATATTAAGAATATATATCGTATATTAGCGTGAGTTAACACGAACTATGTATTTGTTATAAATTTAGCAACACTGCGTAATAATTAATATATAAGTATGTTCATAATAATTACATGTAAAAAAAAGACTTCAGCAATGGATTAATGCCTTGTCTTTCAACATGGTAAGGTAGTCTTTTGTGTTTCGGCCATTATCCTCCAATAAGACAACATATTTGGTGTCGTTATACACGGTTATACGCGTTATCGTTATACGTATTTGTTGCTAAGCGGCCGAAGCTGTGTGTGGGGGTGTCAACGCGTTTTGCACGCTATGCCTCAATCTTAGTGAGCTCAATTTAGCAGTAGGCTTTGTATCTTGTAGATGGAATACCGTGCGAGTTTCCAAGAGTAGGTAGACCGCACCCCGCCCTGTCGGCGCCGGCAGTCGTGTACAATAATCCGGGTGGCAACAGAGCGAGCGTGACGTCGCGCACTCACCTTGACTCACTTTAGTTGGCCCGTTTGCATTACACTGTTTGCTTGGCGTGTACCGATGATTAGTCTAGAGAAAGAGGCTTGCACGTATGAACTAGATACAGTAATATATCATCTTATAAATACCAACTATGTCACAACTCGCAGCTGATTAATTTTATACGTTCGTTGGCTAGTTTCGTATTGGTACGTACTTACGTTGCGGTAGGATCACATAATTAACAGTGATATATGTAATGAAAACTACTAGAACTCTTTCTTGTGAAACTAACAGCGGTTTAAATGAGTGATATCGCAATAAATAGCAAGCAGATAACTCAAACAGCTGATGCTCTGCCATTCGTGTCGTATCAACACGATAATATTCATGGGGCGAAAGCGTGCATATGACGCAGTGTTTTTGCACAAATTCCGTGTGACTGGAGATGGGAAACTGTTACATACACAGGATGGTTGACACAATAATTGAACTATTGAGTATTTATTGTGTTTCACTTACATTATTTGAAATGTTTATATTTTCTAAATGTTAGTCTAAAATAATGATTGTTATGTTATGTTATATGTTATGTAGTCTAAAATAATGATTATATAACAGTAATAGTCGAGATGACCTTCACTATCTATCTATCGAATCTCGATCACGTCTATCGAAGGCAGTGTAGTTTCATTTGCTGTCATACCACTTTGATTTTCGTACCCATTTCGTGTGTGTAAGAAATTTATTCTCACTTGCTTTGAGTGTAAACATCGTGAGGAAAATTTGAATACCTGAATTTTTCACAACTTAGAAAATCTGTGAGGTCTGCCCAACTCGGTCCTTTCATTCTTATCGTGACAACATAAAAGAAGGCTGATACATATAATAAATTGTTTATGGTTGAAACCTTCTCCTAGAATTGTGATGATGATATAACATAACTCAGGAATTTAATTACCGTAATAATGTAATACATACATATAATCACGCCTTTATCCCTGGAGATAAGCAGAGGTGAATTAACACCTAAATTTCAACAACAATTGTATTCGGTCCCACGTAACAGGGGGTGAGCCTATTGCTGTATTCCGGGCACTATTGTTGCCTCGAACCATTGTTAATAATTTAATTTAATGAGGAATTAATCTAACCGCGGTAGCCTAGTGACTAACCGTGGTAATCTAGTAGTGGGTAATGGACTGCTGAGACGAGGTCTCGGGTGCGATCCCAGGTTTTACCATGGCACACACCAATGACTTTTCGATGCTTTTCGAAGTTGTGTGTATTTATCGCAGGTTTATAAGTGCCCGGTTAATGGCAAGAGGCTCGCCACCTATTACATTGGGACCTAAACATAAACTGGCGAAATGTGGGTGCTAGCACCTCTGCCTACGCCTTCGGGGATATAGACGTGAGTTTATGTTATGTTTTATATGTTAACGAATTAATTTAACTTACGTAAAAGAACTGAATCATAGGATGGAAGTTTGAGTACCAAAGGTATCTTGGCAGAATATTTTCGGATCATTATCAACCAAAACTGACTTTCAGCTATAACATTTTAAGTCCATCCCGTAGTGTACCAGACAAAGCCACGGTACTTCCAAAAAAATGTTTGAAATATACTGGTCTAGATGTACAATAAGGACATAAAGGGCGACGGTTGTGCTCAACTAATCTGTATAATTTCGATCTGCTAGTCTGGTGACTTTCTTCTAGCCTTAATACGTATTGGCATCGGTGGATAAGCGCGTTACGAAATTCGCCCACAAGCCGCAGGCGTTAGTCATTGTTGCCTACCGCCATCGCCAATGCAAAGAGACGGGCATTGCTTCACGTGTGCACTATTTGAAACTTTATTGACTGAGTATTATACTATATGTATTTGCTTAGGCAGGCTCATTAAACTTTTCCGACATATTAAGAAGATCAGCATCATGTTATTTGCACTCATCTGTGGAGTAATTATCATGCTTCGACTTTTAGCACGTATTTACTTAAGTAGAAATAAATTAATTAATATGAATTTGGCACGATAATTATATGAGTGATAGTTTTATATTATAAATGTATGAAACAAAACAGGCTGGCGAACTCACTCATTATGTTTTAAAACCATCCTTTCTTATGTTTCTGAAGATACTAAATATAGCCTGGAATGCGGAGGAAGTTTTATAGTTGTAATGCTCCGGACTATTTCAAACCTACCTTTTAGTAGGTATGTTGTCTTTTAAGTTTTCTAAAAAAAAACTACATTTGTCTACTACCAGACATTGCTGCTGGAACAGCAGTCCTTCAGTATAATAATATGCATTTCTACATACAATCTGTACTGTACACGCTTTTGTAGATAGATGATAACAATCGAATTACTTACGTCTAAGTAAAAATATATAAATTTTGCAGCCTAAGATCGGCAGAATTCGTCTCCAGTTCACACTGTTTTTAGACGTTCATTCATTATAAGTAGCAAGAATTAGAACTAGGAGTCAACTGAAGAAATGACGAGATACCACTCTCTCATTAATATTTAATACAGTATATATGCTGCCCGCAGGACGGGCAGCATATATCACCTCCCTTTTATTTTTCTCATTACCTTTATTTTTTTCCCCTCGCCCAAAGGGTAAGAGAAACCTCTGAGGCTGCAAAAGTTCAGAAGCGCTTACCATTAAACTTTCACACTTGCATAATATATCAATGCTATCGTTCCACGTGCAAATAAACTGCACAAACACTGACAGAATATGCTGTGTCCAATAATTGTTACTGTCAGAAAAAACATGAACAAATGTTTATCGGGTCAATACGAGTTTCACTGTACAAATGTAGAAATCTATTGTCCGTCAGCGGAATGCAAAAAACATGTCGCAATTGGGTCATTTGAAACCAATAACTTCGCCGGCGAAACCGCAATGTGATATTAATAGACAAACACAGACAGACGTTGATTCTAGATTTCTTATTACATTATGCAAATATAAATTACTAATTCAAATTTTATGGTAATAAAGCGCAATCTTTGAAATCATTGCAATAAAACACTTAGGTAAGAAGTATTTAAATGAAGGATTAATTTAATAACAGTTTGCTTGGCAAATATAATAAATGGGTAACAAAAAAGAGAACAATCATTTATTATTTATTTCTTAAAGAAACGTTGATTAATAAAATAACCCAAAAAATAATCAACTGTAAGCAAGAAGAAATGTTATATTCTACAAAACTTAAGTTTGTTGGTGGATAAGATATTCAGATCGAGTAAGTTATCGGCTTCTATTAGGAAATTCTTAGTAGAATCAGGGACCCTGAAAGCTAGCCCGGTACACGTTCTTCCAAAAGTATAGTTAGTAAAACCTACACCTTCGGGATTTTATAGGCGGAATTGTAAAACATCGACTTTAGTTCGCTCCAGTCCAATGCACTGACGGTCTGAAAAAGGTAGCTGGGACAGATTGACTGCTGAAGGAGAAACATTGGGTGCTACGGCGCATATAACGTTAGGCCTACGGCCAGCAGCGCACTGCAAAAGGCTAATTGATAGATTGAAAATTTAGTAATACTCTGACGTTTTATTTGGTATCTAATCCACAAAACCTTTGATTCATCATTCGAACTCCAAATTTTGTCCCTATAACAAACAGCTACACGATAACAATGCGAAACCATCTATACTTAAATAGCATGAAGGAATACACGAGGGAAGTGATGTAACTCGACACAAAATAACTGTTACGCCACAGTATTGGCCTTAAATTGATCACATAGCATCAGCACATTGGAATTTCTTTGTTTACTCGATATTGACAGCGTAACACAAATGCCTAGATTTAGCACAAGTGCATACAGTTATAGCACTTTATTTCCAGCGAGTAGTTGATTGGTATGCGAATATAACTTACTAATGCAAAACCAAACTTGATATAATGTAAATTTTATTGTTTTCTTTCCTTTCTCTCTTTACTTGCCTTAGACATCTCGGCACGAATAAGTATTTTAGATGTTAATGACAAAACATTTGCCTAATACATACTAAACTTCTTGATACCTCATTAGATCGGTACCCATTCGTTTCACATTGATTCATGATCGCCAAAAATATAATCATGATTATCATACAATGTTTTTGGCAATCATGATTATATTTTTATTCTACTGAATATATTTTATCCAGTAAATAATAACTTATTGCCAACTTAAATTTACAATTTTCTTTCACCAAGATAATATGGGTAATAATCATGGATAATAATATGTGTATATCTAATAGAGAAATAATAATACGATTTGCTAAAAAAACTTCGCTCTCGTGGCGATTTATATTATTTACAAAAAAAGGTAGTTTTATAGTATTTGTGTATCTTGAAATTATGGATATTGGGATGTTTCGTCAGATTAGTTGTTTTAGCAGAACTAACTAGTAACTACGTACATCGATTTATACGGCTTACAAAATCTTAGGTACACTCGAGTCATCATATTTCAGTGTAACCTCGTACGTGGACTCCTCCTTCAAATAATGTTTAAGTATTTACTTATAGTCTTGTAGTATGTTTAATTCGTTATGATCCCTTTCGGTTATTCTATTAGTAAAATGTAAAAGTAAAAACAAACTATATTTGTGAAAAACTTTTCTCTCCCACAATATTTATCTTATTTAAAGGCAACTGAACTTTCAGATTTTACAATAACGGACAAAATAAAGCTCTTCGGGCTAACTCTGTAACTCATAGTTACAATATATTGTCATATATGTGAATCGAAGACATACATTTAACCACTTCAAAGGTGATCATGATCACAAAAAGAGTATTTGTGTTAGGATACCGATCCGGCAAAAGGACGCATTACCTCCACAAGAATTCATGACATGATTAAAACAACAAAGTAAACTTCTAAATAATTTTTAACTTTATACTAAACACGTGTGAAATTTTGGTTATCTTAGTTCACAGTATACTCCACGAGAACCAAGCATTAAATGCTAAACACTACAAAAACATCTAAATTTATCTTTTCTACCCAAACGCGCTTATCTTCCACATGCGCATGCATCCAAAAGTACTTACACTTTTAAGCCCCCCACACAAAGCATCAACACTATTCCTTGGCATAGCGCCATGTAAACACACCACCAAATAGGGCAATGACCACCTTACTAACGTAAATAGAATATTTTCTATAAATAATCGCGTCCGAAAATAAATGCAAAGTGAGGGGAGACACCACGTGTCTGCCTCATATGCAAAGATTAATTACAAAGACTGAGGACCGCGCTAAGACTATTTTAATACTGAAATCCGGTGGTAATTAAAATGAATGCAGGAAAAGTATAGCTTGGATCAGTCAGTCCGATATTTTCATCAGCAGATATGGGATTCTTGGAAAATAAAGGTTTTTAGACGTTAAGGGTTTTGTCACATATAAGAAGAGAGGTAATGTTATTTCTACTTAACAGAACTTGTAATATTTATTTTCCTGTTAAAGTTCAAGAACGACTTTGTGCCAGTCTTTATCTCAGTCTGTTCCTTTGTCATTGTGGATTAGTTAAAAATATAAATGTTGGAAATCCTCAGGGCAAACAAGATGAGTCAAATTTATTTTTAAATGTGTGCGCGTATGTTTACACTTTCTCCCAATAAGTCAATAGCATCCTTGAACGCCTTACTATCTGTTTGTTTATTTTTATTAAATGGTTTGACTTGGCACGAAGTTTTCAATCGTGTATTTTTTTTTAAATTTAATTTGTCTATGTTCTATGTATCTTTTGTCTGTATGTATGTATATATGTCCAAGAAATTTTAATGATTGGATTAAAATAGGTAGTAGGTTTTTTTAATTACTACGTTAATGTCATAGGTCAGTAATTGATGATAATTTAGCTAAACATTGCTCCTTATCATTTAAATTAGTATTATTCATCATAATAATTATATAGAATTGCAAACACGGTATGGAAATACAAGCGTCGTGGGTAGGTCGAAAGGTCCGTAGGACCGTCAGCTGACAAAAACTATTTCTTATGATGTTCGTGTTAACCCTGCAAATGGACTGCGATGGAAAGTATTTTTTAGATAGTGATAAGTCTATAGATTTTCTTCTAAATTAAGTAGTCTAACAGAGATATGAAAAACTTTTAAAATAAATATTAACATCAATTTCTACTACGTCGATGTTTACACGTTCGTCGTGTAGCTTGTATATGATTTGTACTTATGTGTATAAGGAAAACTGTGACGCAGTGCTTATTGCGCCGAGATTTCTAAAGATTCCCTTCCCAATTCCTAAATGTAGCCAGTAACCTGGTATAAATCAAATGTAGGTAAGCTTAATACCTTAAAAGCGTATCCCAAACCCTAATTACCATTATGTTCGAGCCTGTCTAGAGTTTTTGATTAGTGTTAAAGGTTATTAAGGTTTGAGCTAGAACGTATTCTCTGGCAAATGGATATTGATGGCATAAAGAAGCATTTGCGTAACAAGAAAACTGTTTTCCAGAATGAAATCATTTTCGCAATGCTGTTTTGTGGCGACAAGATTAACCACTAAATATAGCCACTATTAGCAGGTACAGGAACACTGTAACATTTAATTCTTTCAATGTTGAGTTACTTTTCTTAAAAGTTCAGATGGCAATATGATTTACTGCTGATAGTTATTTTTATTTTTGAATATACTCGACAACTTAATAAAGAACAATTACAATTATGCGATCGCGTAAAAGTATTGAAACTTAAGCAAATAGCACACACGTGAGAACGTGTGTTTGTCTTCATGCATCCATATGGAAACAGAATTAACCCAGTCACAGCTTCATTGAAGAGCATCGTCAGTAGTTCATTGAGAATTTTTTTATTTACGATGCAATAAATTTGCTCCCACGCGACCCGGCCGCCTTCTACCAACGGTTCGCCCACCAGTGTTGGAAAAGGTCGGAACTGACAAAGTTTTGTATATGGTATGCCTACTGTGCGTTTCCGCTAAGAATTGGATCGTGTTTGGGACAATTTCAGTCACAATAAATTTATTAGTATTTAAATATTTCTACTGTTATTAGAATAAATATGTAGGAGTACATATTAAGCTAACTAAGCTTTTCTTCATATTTATAAAATAATTTTATATGTAAGTATATAATATGTAAGTAGGTATACTTGTGTACATGTTTAGTGTTTGCAAAATTTTAAAAACTCTTGAAGTAAAGCTTAAAAAGGGGCTGACAATCCTATTCCTAATAGTACTTCCTATTTGGTAGGAATATGATGTAAATAAAACTCAATATTTTTAAAACAATAAAATCGTAGATTGCACGAAAATCGTCAAGCGTGTTCGGAATGTTCTTCATATAATAAACATGAAAAAATGATGCAAGATTGATGAGCAATTTCCGCATACAAGATGTAAACAATAATTACGAAAGTACTCACACTTTAAATAGGTTCGAGTGAGAATTAACAATGGCGGTTGCATATTTGGTACGATGTAAGTAAATTACTAACCGCAGCTGACACCAGTTAATGCCGGATTAATCGAACAATCGGACGCTACTCGATGCAATGATCGATTGTTATTCAATGCCTAGTTCAGTATTATATCTACCTTCAGTAGCATAGTTCGATTATAAAGCACGTGTAGAGCGTCAGCTTTCTTTATTTTTTAAACATTTGAGTGTAATCGAAATAACATATATATATATAGAGAAAAATAACATACCTCGTTTATGTGTTTGTAAGTTTTGATGAGGTCTACGCTGAGTTTTCGTAGCGGTGCTGTTGAAGGGTCTCGAAAGTGATGTGGTATTCGGGCCTGCATAGCCTGGGCAAGCGAGAAATATTGGTTTATATATAACTGACGAGAACATAAAAGCAGACAAGCAATAACAAGCAATGGACGTTCAGGCAAAATAATTTATTACTACACTACAAAACAAAGCATAGGAGTTAACTCACACTGATGTAAAATAAATGCGGGTAAAATGAATGAATAAAGTCAAAACTAAAGTTTACAACTTAGTAATATAAAGGCATCAAGTGTATAAAATATAATATGATACAGGATTATCATAACATTGGTGAAGCTAAACAAGACGCATAGACGTCTTAATACACGAGACGGTTTGTATAAACATCTATTCAATAATAATGTTGAACAATTGGTTCACACCTGAGGCGAGCCTACAATATATCCCTAACGCAATCACTGTCAGTAATAATCGTAAATTAATCTCGGGACTATTAACGTCACTGAATGTACTCGGCGAGCGCAAATATCAGTGATTGTCTTACAAACTTTGTATAGAAACTTGTTAGCGTGGAAACTATAAGAAGGAAACCCAATATTTTCGCGCGAGAAACAGTAGTTGAACACATTTATTAATTAACCCAGTCTAGACGAGGGATATCTTTATCGATCGGTGGGTGTACGTGCTTAATATTAACTGAATACTTCACTTGTGTTTCAGTGAAAAAGAACCAAGCTATATGAGATAGTGGCACTTTACTGACAAATCTATTTACTTGCGCGTAATGTCTGGACTTCTGGACACATGTGGATAATGGCTCTTTTAATAAAATAATAGGTGTGACGCGCGTGGAGATCGCGGGCAGTCTTTAATTGTATGCATATATAAGTGACTGCAACGCTGCATCTGAGGTTCTTTTTTGACAGAAGCAACGAGGTACTGTCTTCGGAATTGTTATCTCCTAAGCTTCAGATAAGGACGTTAGTCCATCGCAAACTGCCTCGTGCATCATTTACCTGGGCAGGGGTATGGTAGCAGCTGAAAGCTCGGGGAACGCGCACAGTGGCGCTCACCTGAATGTCTGATGGCGCGCTCATTGACGCCAGCTGGTCTTCGGCTACCAGTCTACCGTACAGCGGCACATGCCGCCTCTCTCCGCCGGCTGTCTCCGGTATGCCACCGCCAACCACGCCCACTGTAATAAATTAAAAACATTAATAAAACTGTACACAATAGTATTAGGATTTTGATAACATACATTTTAGAATTTTTAGTACAAACAAATCAATTGTTATATCACATGACTTACAAGTAAAGGAACATTTAAGAAAAGCCAATTCTCATAAAGAAAATAAATATAATTACATTAATCCCCTTTCCATAAAAATGTAGTTATATTTAATTTCGATTTCAATATAGCAAAAGTTAATGTAAGATCGAAAAAGGGATGAACAATTTAACGCCCACAATTTTATAACCTGGATTCAACACCGGATACTTCATTTTTGAACTCCAGGACTATTCTGAATTCCAGACGAAACGAAATTGCGGGCAGAAGCTAGTACATATACGGTATACTATCATAGCATTATCGTTATTTGGATATTGTTTTGTCTCTAGAGATGTTACTCATATTTTGACACAAATTTCTGATTGCAATGCTTCAGGAAGCAGGAACAATATATTAATCAATAACCGTCACACCGGTAATCCTGTGTGGGGGAACCTCGAAGGATAAACACGGCTTTACTGTTGAGCGACAACATTTCGGCAATGTTAGTTTAGAATTTCGACAGACGAAGGGGCGAACCTATTGGTATTATCGAGCTTACTTCTATTTTCGAATAACAACGAAGAAGCTTAGCGGGAAAATTCTTACTTTTAATTCCTAAAAAATGACAAACAAAGGAGCCTCTGAATGGTAAACTGTGTCCAAAACCAATGTCTCACTAATCAGAATATTTTTTAATGAAACAGCTCTTAGCTCATTAGTGGATGGAAAGCACAGCGGCTAAATTTGGATGTTATTTAATATACCTCTGTCTACCTCTTCGAATATTTACAGCCGTGTGTATTTAACAAAACGTTTATCAAAGTACAATAACTGGTTAGCAGTTGACGCACTTGACGCGGCTAGTGATAGGTAATTTGACGAAAACGAGTTACTAAACTTAGTCATTATCAGACGAATAGACGGCGCGGGCGGCGCATCTCAATCAATCTAATATCGTAATAGCTCAAATTGCCGTGTGAACATGCCTCGTTCACCTGATCACCGCCCACATGGTACCGGATCCTAATACTTTATAGGTAGATATATTAGAGGTGAATGAATCATTGTAGCGAATAACTTGTTTCACAGATTTAGAACTACGTCATCTAGTTCGATTATGGAAATTCAGTAGAACCTTATTATATATATATATATATATATATCAGAGATATGGATATGTAATGTTCAAAGGTTGCTTGCCTCTACATTGGTAAAAGTGCAGTGATGATAATTATGAGCGTATGAAAGTGTGAAATCGCCGTGTTATTACTTATTACAATGTGTAGTCGCAAATTTATTACATCCTTGAATGGAAATACCAAGTTAGATGCGCGATAGACCAACTCTCTAAGTTCTCAGCAGACAAAGCACTAGTTGGTCGCCGTTGTAATTGTATTCTCTGGATTCTACCTAATATGAACTCAGGTTAGGTAGGTAGACAAAGACTAGAACTAGTCGCTAACTATAAGGTTCTCACGTCGCTATGTACTTTCGGGAGACAGTCCGGCAAGTTTCATTTTCTAGTTATGCTTAATTATAATAAAATACAACCTTAACGAAAGCTTTTTCTTTAGTTAAGGTTTCGTAACTCAATAAGTATTGAACATGGAAAATGAATTCAATATTATCGAATTTCCACGTTCACTCTCATTCATTTTATGAAGTTGCTACACTTCAGGCTAACTAGTTGTGCCGTAAAAATTAGATTTGCATCTTGTAATGAAAAAAATCGACACGTATACAATGCACTAAATAAAACAGAAGTCCTCTATCAAGTAAAGCCATGTTGTCAAAACGTGGAGTTGAATCAAATTTAGCTTACCTATAATTATGTTGATGGTTTCATTTCAATATATAAAACAAGGTGTGAATGTGAACTTTATCGTGTTCAATTCAGAGGTCGCAGACAAGTTAATTTGGTCTTATTTATGTACCGTCTGGTATGGTACGACGTGACATTTCATAATAAAACAACGACTTTGTAGGCTTGTGAGCGACTTTTGCTGAGTGAAGTTTGTTGAACGTCTCGCAAGTTCTCATTACGTTTCGCACTCAGGTATCTATTTAAATGGGACCTAATTTTAAAGAGCCATTCCGATTTATTTATGCAATAGGTGTCAGATAAATAAGGGTTTCAAGTACATTTAAAAATGTGAGTGACTGAAAAAAATATAGATATACAAGATCTCCCAATACGGTTAGTTAGAAAACTAAACAGGACAAGGTATTGATAAAAAATCTTTTACCTTTTACTTGTTACTTTGGTGTTAATAGGAGACACAGAATGCTTTGAAAATTAAACAGAAAGTTGTACACACAAATATATCATTGGCACAAATGATTATACTCAAAGAAGGGTTAAGAAGGTGCTACTTCGTCGCTGACGTATAACCAATAGGATTGCGAAATAAGATTACGTATTACTGAATATTGAACTTCATAAATAGACCAGCGGCCGGAGGGCGAAATGTTAGGGATATTATGAACAACAGCTTTTCTTGTTATATTAAATCTATACTCAACGCATTTGGCAACTTATAAATCAAAATCTCGCTGGATGACTGGCATATTTATTTTGGTAATATATATTTCGGAGATTTTGTTTTGTCCAGATCCCACCTGAGTGAGAATCAACATAAATATCGTCACACATAATAGCATCTATTACATACATAATAGGATCCCAAACCCACTATTAACGTATACAGGCAGTTTGTGAGAAAAGTCATGTGACATCAACGAGTAGATTTAGACTAAAAAAGAAGGATAATAAGATGATGTATGGACTTATGGGAGTCTATATTCGCATAGGAGTCGCGGGTTCAATTCCCGCTCAGTGCAAGTATTTGTATGCATGAATATGTGTATTTGCATTGAGCTGATTGTTTCTTTGTATGATATGTATGTATTTATAAAAATAAACGTATCTAAGTATGTTTATCCGCATTCTAGATTCCATAACACGAGCTAGTTAAGCTATTCTACCCATGGGTCTAGATAGCGTTGTGTAGAATGTTGTGGAATATTTTTTATTTGGAGAAGTTGGAATGAGTTAAAGAATTTAAGAGAGAAATGCATAGAGAACTCGGGTACATATTGGAAGTGCAATTGAAATGTTGATGCCCAACATTTGATCAGGTTACGCTGACCGCAATCAGAGGCACATAGAGGCTACTTACCACCACGAGTAATTATTGAGTCACATGAACACTTTTTCAATGAATTTTCGTAATCATACGCAATACAAACGAGCCTCCCACACAAGAAGTTATACGAATTAATAGACGGATTTTTTTAAATCTTAAACGATTGCAGTAGTAAAAAATTGATAAACAAATATAACGTCTAAATATTAGTAGCCTATCAGGCTTATTATCAAGTACCTACGTATGTGCATGCGCATTCGATGTGTTATCGTCACTCACACATGTTACTCCGACGAGCATGCAACTGCGTAGTTTATTGTGAAATGTACTGTGTGTGCTGAAAACATATTGTGTGTTCGCAAGGTGCAAATAAAATATTTACTTTTTTAGATTCGCTGTTCGCACTATATTTAATATTGATGGCTTGTTTGTGAGTTTTTTGTTATTATGGAGTGAGATAGGTCGGGTGGTGCACTTAAGTTCGGAGTTCATATATGTGTCATTATGAGTATCAAAGAGTGCAATTAAATCGGTTTGGTAAGATGTAACCTAGATTAAACACTTGTCTACTACAAAGAAATGAATACATTGGGTATGTTTTTTGTCATTTAAAATGCTATACTTATAATGCAAAATAGGTATCCTACTAAAATTAATCAAATAGGTACAATATTTAGTTAATTCTGATAGCAAGTCAGTAGGGGTCGCTTCTTCGTCAAGATTGATGCCGTTTTGCTTCTGATAATAATCTCTCCTTAGTTCAACACGATATAACGGAGCATCTTCTAAGAGACACGGTAAACCAATAACATACTCGTGGCATACATAAATAAGTTAAAATTATCTACATCCGGATAACTCTCCGGACGCTCATATGAATGGATGTGGTCGTATGACGCGGCTCCGATTGAAAATCAGGCCGCATCCGCCTAATAGGCATTGTAATTGCATTGTATTGTCTATAGTATGTAAAATTAATGCTAAAATACCAACTACAGCGTTGTTTCTAGACTTAAGCAAGGCATTTGATTTTGTTCATCACCCCACCTTACTAGTTAAACTGGATAGATATGGTATCAGAGGTCCAGCCATTGAATGGATCAAATCTTTCCTTTCAGATAGAATGCAAATCACTAGAGTTGTTCAATTTGATAAAAACACAAATAGTATAGCTACTTTTGATTCAGAGCCTAAATGCAATCATTTTGGTGTCCCACAGGGAAGTATACTGGGACCAATATTGTTTCTTTTATACATTAACGACCTTCCCCAGGTGGTTAAATATGATTGTGTGCTGTTTGCAGATGACACTACGATAGTAATGGGTTGTGAGAATACGGAGACGTATGAAACAAATATAAATAACACCTTGGACGACATAGCTACCTGGTTGAATCAAAATTCTTTAAAAATTAACATTGACAAAACTAAGATTATTAATTTTAAAACTCACCAGAGTAAGCCTTTACAACTTAACATAGTATATAGGGATCAACAGGTTGAACAAATACATAATACTAAGTTTCTCGGCATATTCATAGATGAGCACTTAACCTGGAAAGAACATATTGATGCTCTAAGCTTGAAAATCCATAGATTTGTGTTTGCTTTAAGAAAAGTTAAAGACATTATATCTAAATCTACAGCCATAATGGTATATCATGCCTATGTCTGTTCCATTATCAGGTACGGCATTGTTGTTTGGGGTAACTCTTCAGAAATTTCACGGGTCTTTATAGCACAAAAAAGGTGCATCAGAGCTATATTTGGTATGGCTTGGACGGATTCTTGTTTACATGTGT
This sequence comes from Eilema griseolum, assembly GCA_963662185.1. NCBI lineage: Eukaryota > Metazoa > Arthropoda > Insecta > Lepidoptera > Erebidae > Eilema > Eilema griseolum. The sequence continues at coordinate 9,277,337 of OY759239.1, read as the reverse complement.
TCAAAGCCAATAAACTCTTAACTGTACCATGTATTTATATATATGAAAGTGCCATATTTGTGAAAAATAATATATCACTATTTAATAAAAAGGACAATTTTAATAAACGGAAGGTTACACACATGCAGCTTGAGATGCCGGCACCTAGGTTAGAAATATTTAGACGTAGTTGTGTTTATATGGCTCCACTAATTTACAACTCATTGCCAGCGTCGATTATAGACCTGCCTTATAAAAAATTTTGTGCTGCATTACATAAATGGTTGGTGGACGAGACCTTTTATACAGTGGAAGATTTCTTAAAGAAATATGCATGTCGTTCGTACCACTGCAGAAATGCATTGTAGCAGACACTGCGCTCTTATTGTGACTGTAATATTTTTGTTATTAAGTAGATATTGCTGTGTATAATTGTGTTTGCATGCCAATTGTATGGCGGAATGTGCCCGGACTTGATATCATATTACCATCTTTTATTGTACCACATTACACGCAAATAAAGGAATTTGAATTTGAATTTGAATTAAACATTTCTTACTAGTAGTGTACAAATCGACTGAATATCTAACAAAACAATTACGGTTAAATGCATTTGCTTCATTTAGCCAAACTTAACGATATGATGTTATTTTTAGTAATTATCTTTCTTTTTTAAATGTTCCGCACATTGACTGCAGCCCACTCGATGGTAAAAAGCTGAGGTGCAGTCCAAAAGACACGGACCACCACTTCCGATACTATTAAACTTAAAATCTACTAATGATAAAGGCAGCTAAAAAGTCGCCAACAGTCATGAACAAATGACCGCGTAACCAGTAATTTGATTTAAAAAATAAACAAAATATTCGGGCCACAGTCAATGAATTTAAATGTCTTATCTCAATCTGAAAATAGAATAGCTTAATTCGAAAAGGTAGGTTGCCACTGCAAGATATTCGAATGTTATATGATATTCTTTAAATAATTATAATTGCCCGGTTAATGGCAATAAGGCTCGTCACCTATTACATTGGGACCTAAACATAAACTGGCTAAATGTGGGTGCTAGCACCTCTGCCTACCCCTTCGGGGATATAGGCGTGAGTTTGTGTTATGTTTTTAAATAGAAAGAAGGAAAGAAAGAAAGAAAAATGTTTGTGTTATGTATGATGAATAGGTACATATAAACTAATATAAAGCACTTGTTTCTTTTTGATACCAGCTTAATTAATTGTTAATTAATGATACTGCACTAGCACTGATAAACGCATTAGATCTACATAATAGGACAATTCGGCGTAGAAAGACGACACGCGGCAAAAGTGCACGCGATCTGTATTGACGAGTTACAAATATTGATAATATTATAACGACGCAATAAAAACATCCAGGGCAATGTAGACTTGTATAGCAAGGTCGCCTTCCTCATTGGCGATCTAAGTATGGGAGTGCGAAGAGGGGTGTGGGTAAATGATGTATGACGAAAGTATCGGGCCGACGAACGACACAGACGCGTAGGTACGTCATCGCCGTGGTGTGCGAGCCGTTTGGAACCGGCCGCGGTGTCGGCCGACAACCTGTGGTAGCTATGTCAGGAATGTGACTAGCCTCCGGTAGATTGGCGTGGGAGGTGCAAGATATTAGAGTTCGTTGTTTACTTATCATAATGCAGTTTTCGTTTAAAATAAATTCAAGAATACTATGTATTGTTAAAGTGTTTAATAATATAATACAATTGTTACTTTACTAGAGAGTCATAACTTAATAGCATGTGTTTAGACTGCGCCTTGATGCAAGGTATTCGCAATTGTAATGGCAGATAATTTCTACCATGACTGTTTATTGTAGGCCTTGTAGTAACTTTAATTTAATAGCATTAAGCACAAGGTCATAATATAACCGTGACATGGAAGTTTGAGTTTAATGTATGGTCAATCGTAGTTCGATGTAACTGCGCAATTCTGTAGTAGAAACTTCGAGGAATCCATTAAGCGATCTCCTTGACGCATTACTGGCTGCAATGCTACTCGGTGAACTTATTACACGATAACAATTGTGAAACTTACTATTGCTTGTCTCGCTTTCGTAATAAATAGACATCACTACACAACACTTCACAAATAGTAAACAACACTGCACAAAGACACTAAATTAGCTTTTTAAGTCACGAAACACCACTTGTCCAATCCAAACATTGTGAGAATACTCGTCTGCTGTGGGTACAAAGAGGCAAATGCGTTCATCGTCTCATTCCAATGTGTATACACAGAGACATAGTATATTTGGGCGATGATGAGCACTGAACTTAGTTCTTAAACTATTAATGTGCCGAGCAGTGGGCTGGCATCGTCGTCCGCGCGTCCTTGCTTGCGTCACTGTGTTATTGTTGTGAAACAATGTTTATACACGTGGCGATCTTGATGCGCACTTCACGTCTCCGTCGATAAGGACGCTATGTCGGTACGGCCAGCCCGCCACAACTAACGCGCGAAACCAATGCTTGCTAGTAATAACCGAACGGAAGGCCACGTGATTCAGATGACAAACGCGTCAGTAAAGTATACATTGAATACCGACTGACCGATACCGCTTATTCGTATACGATGTACTATCAAATCTCAATATATATTTAAAAATACTCCTTCGTAGATATACAGCCGTGGATATAAATATTTACGTACTTAACAAAAATTATTTACTCTAAGGTTTCATCCATAGTAATATCCTAGTCAATATTTAAAAAGTCTTCTAAGTATTAGGGAGAAGGAAAGTGCAGGACCCGCACTTTGAACAGTCATATGCATGCATAAAACTACACGAATTCCTTTTTTCTCGGCTGCCACCAGCCACGCAATTTCTCCGATTGTATGCAAATCCTCGACGTAAACAAAGAATGAAAAAGCACCGACGCAGACGTTCGCTCCATCCCACCTGTGTTCCCCCATCGCGTCCGTCTGAGCTGCGGGCAAACTAGCGACCGTTGCGACGCAATCCAACCGAGAGCCGCACCGTAAACAACCGCGATATTATTCCTGAATAGATCTCATCTCTTTACATATCGACCGCCACCGTCTTGTCGAGCACGCTTTTATTAGCCGTCTTCAACTAGTGAATTATTCAGTGGGTATTCTATTAACCACTTAGGCAGAAGAATAATGCTGCTTGTAGATTTTAATAATGGCAGGGTCGGCGAGTGAAGCGCATAAACATCACCTTGGCCTGAACGGCGCCTGGCCCAAATGGAAATAGAATTGAATGCATCAGAATGTGACCCATTTAATGAAGTGATTGATAGTGGAATGGATAGTTTCTTTGTGTGTGTGATATAATAACATTGCACACATCAATTATTTTAATAACTGAATGACTGAACTGGCAAGTGTCATTTGTGATTGTATTAGGTGTCAAATATATTTGATGTTGGTGTAAACAAGTAGTTTATTTCATCGTTTAAAAAAGGAGTAGATAATTTCATCATACTCAGGTTTTCTTACGTCACTATAACGCGGTTAGTGATTGCGCTGTTGTCAGGGAACCTCATTTTGTAGTATGTATTAAAATATTATTGTATAGTGTCTTTGTAAATTACAATTTATAACAGAAGTTTAATTTGACAAGGAAATATAAGAACTAAACAAAGGCGTATTTATTACTTGAAGTGACGTAAGTGTGCCATGCTATATTAGATTTAATGTGTTTGATTCAATATTATTTTTATTATATGGTTGGTGTATTTTTAAACAACAAATAAAATATAACTTATATTATTTAATGCCATCTACACCTAATTTGAAATGTTTAAACGGCAAAAAAAATCGTGAGTAATTATTGTAAATAAAGGACTTTTAATAAAAATTCGAAAACGAAGGCTATATTTTTAGGTTGTCATTAACAAAAGTACAGAGAGCGGTGCAAGGATTGTGCTATCGCCTCGACAACACGTCACGTCACAGCGGCGGCGACGACGACGTCTTCGGCGGCACCGCGCCGAGCGCAGATGGTAGCACGCGAGGCCACAGGACGGGTCCAAGGCAGGTTTAACGGCCGGCCGCCCGCCTGTCTGGCCGTTCACCCGGGGCCCGCGCGGGGGCGAAACGTGCGCGAAAACTCCGCGCTCGCGCCGTTATCGCCGCACGCTCCAACTACAACATAGCCAAACGTTTTCCTTTGTCGTCTTATCTCTTTCTGTTTCTTAATGGAAGTAAAGGACGCAATGCCAACGCGTCGAATGCGAACACAACACTACAATAGAGAGATATAAGGAAGCGATACATGATTGTGTATCTTATCTAGTTCCCTCGATGGAACAGATTTTACCTCAAAAATTCTGATCTGTTTTAGTTCCGTATGCCTGTGTATGTTATTATACACAGGTATACATGTATGTTATTATATTATATATATATTAGCATTTAAAATGACCGGTTTGTTACTTTGTTTCACACTTATGACCGTAATGCGTGTATTAGAGCGTTTTCACATTATCCGGTTCGTTATCGTTATCAGTCGACGAATTGCCTATAGGAAGTCAAATGTATGAAATATGTATCTGTCTTTCACATTGTCCGGCCCGATATTGGATATAGAAGCCGACACAGCTGTGTTCGCCTGATATCGGATTATTGAATATGACTCGAACCGACTACAACTTTCACGCAGATACTAAATCAGCGACTGCAAGCGACTTTCGATCTTAAAGATATTTTCTTAATTACGTGTCTTTTCGCGTTAATAGATGACGCTGATCACGAATTAAAAAAAAAACTAACACTAGGTATATCATGTGTGCGTGTAGGTTTTTACTTTGTTTTTCACTATTATCGAGCAGGGACAGATATATCGGATCGGATAATGTGAATACGGTCTAGACATACGTGTGACGTGACGTCAAGCGGTACTAATTTATTTAGTTCATATTGCTCAACTCTTAAGTACCATTAAATACCATCGTAGCGGGTTACACTAATAAACGAGAATTAATTAATTTGCATTACAATAACAGTTTCATTTCATTATCACTTATTTTATTTCCTTATTTTTCTACTAAGATACATCGGCAAGTATTTTCTTACTTCCTTGAATTTATTTAGATTCGCAAATCAAAACAAATTACTTGACCGATTAGGTGTTTAAATTTATTTGTTAAACCAGATAAATACTGTCCGAAGACAATAACAACGATTACTGTTAGTTAACTTTCGTTTGAGAGCGCGACGACGGTGTATTGTGACTTTATTGTTAAACCATACTAACATGAATTATGGTATAATTTAAACTCATAGTATTCAACGGAACGAAATAAATAAGTGGACTGTAAAACTAAACGTTAGTATTCCAGAATTTGCTAAAAGGAATCTTGAAATATACCTAATATCAATAACTTAGCATGTCATCTATCTTAGATTTGGTTAACAAATTCTTCGATATGTTTAGACACTGACGTAGCCCATTGTCCAGCATTCGAGCACCAAGTGAGATAAGTATGTCGCTCTAGATTGTGCAGGCGGCCACCGCTGCGACGATGATGTGCAAAAACTCGGCGGTCAACGACGCTGAGGCCCGGGCTGGGGATGCGCTACACCACCAAAACGGGCTCAGGTATTAGTCATTGTTCATATTTCATATTATCGTAAACAATATTGCGATAATTCGAGACATTGAATGTCCTACAATTGTCTTGACGTGTGATAGATAGATCTTCAATCTTTCTATAAAAAGTGCGACATGAACACAGATGAGCACAGAGATTACAAGTTGGAAAATATTTTTAACGTTACGGTTTTTGTAATATTATATTAGTTCGCATAGTGCGCACCTGTACACAATACATAGGTTCTTGAAAAAACCGTAACTTTAAATGTACTTTTGTATAACAAGAAGAAATAGTTATAGAAGAGTTGATTTCATTATAAAGTGATTTTTTAAGATACTGACAGTTTTGATAAGGTGGGTATTATAACATTTATTACTTGTAAAATTTTCATTTAAACAAGTGGGTACACATAGTACCAAATCACTATTATTATATTAAATGTTTAGACTCTAGAGGTCATAGGCCATATATTAGGCCATATTCCGTTTGAAAAAAGCGTTAACCCTTTTCTGATATCCATAAAATGATTATAAATTTAGTCTTGAAAGGTCTCGAACAGGAAGTTGAGCTAAGGGCAATGAACACGCGTGTGAAGGTCGCGAAAATAAATAACCAAAATTACGTGTCTCATTTGCTGGTCGTGTGATGTGATAAAATTATTGTTACTAACCAGCAGTTCTGTCGTTAAACTTAAAATGTTTACACCCAAATTGCGTAGTGAGTCTTACAAACTACGTAATTAAATAAATTATTTCCGATCTAATAATCTCTAAGCGGTATTTATAACGAAACTGAATGAGAGATAGTTTATACGAAAGCTAAAAGACGTCGCACATTCAACCAGTTACCGTTAAGTTTTGATGCTTTCCATACTCATTCAATTATTAAAATAACAGCACCGTTGAACGCGCAAAAACCTTAGCAGTCGGTCGATGACACCAAGGGGCACTTTAGGGCTGACTCCGTCACACTTCGTCAACTTTGTATCTAAGTTATAAAAACATTTAATTTGTTTTCTTTATACTACTTAGAGATATTGCTAAGTACTCTTTGACCTCTCGTAATTAGTTCCGAATACTTTTTATATCTAGCCAAGTATTTAAACTCTTAAGCATACGTGTGATATGATAAGATACTTCTACATATAATTAGAACGAGAGCTGTTAGCAACCAATGAAAATGTAGTTACAGAAAATTACGATCACTGACTCGCAGGAGAAATCTGTAACATTTGCATAGAGCACCTGAATGCCCACACAGACATAAGCCCACGCTGCCATCGTATTGTCCTCGGTCATACGAATACCCTCTTAAACATTTTTTATTGAAATTTGGATATTTATAAAGAACGAACGTGTTGACGAAAACTTATCTTTTTGTAATTAACACATGTTTCGGCATCATGTCTGAGAAATTATCGCTTGAAAACCCATTAAAACGTGTCGTTCTCTCCAGCGCAATGTTATTTTATTACAATTTCTGACCTAAGAAATTTCTAATTATTCGAGACAATTTCACCCGCATATTGCGTAGAGACAATTTTGGTGGAGAACTATAAATTGTCGTTCCGCATTCCAATGTGAAATTCATTCACGGGTCGTAACGAAGTCGTCTAGACTGTGTGTCGGAGAAAGGTGACCATTCACCGGCCGGCGTGACTCGTGAGGCAGACCGACTCCATTCCCACAGATATATAAGTAACTGGTTATTAATGAATTGTTACATACACTTATTTATCAATTTTAAACTGGATGTATATTTGACCAGTAAATATAATGCTCACAGCTCTAATCTGTTAAGCAACAAGTCAATATTACTATAATATTCCCATAATACTATAAACAAAGGCTGTATCAAGTACAAAGAACAAACTTAATAATGTAAGTCTCGTAAGCAACCACTTTCCAAACAACACGATATCATCTACATGACGGCAGTGCACAAGCGTTTGGTTTTAATGACAGCGCACCGTGAGGCCAGCATCCGCGTAGCAACAGCTTTCAGACAGTGAATGAAAGTTGATCGCGGCAGAAAAAAAAATGCAAGAGTGCCGATGGTTCCGGCGCAAACGACCGACTGTCGTAAATATTTGGCACTAGTATTTCGAGTCACAGACCGACCGATGCAGTATGATTTTTATCAACATTTCAGATTCCTAGATTTTTCTTATATATTGTAACTCTGTGAACTTTTCAATTTATAGTGTTAGTATTATGTGGAGAATTATCTTTTATTTAATTTTGTTTCCTCAAACATTATGAGATAAATTAGCATGTTTTATTTCGCATTCGTGAATGTTAAATAAGTTGTTGCCGAATTTGTCTGTACTCTTCATTCTTACCTTCATGAATGAGGGAGATAGTATTATTTTAGCCTCGTTGCTTCCGAGGAAATCTAGATAATGTCTTATACAAAAAAATTAACCGGAAATTGCTAATAGCAACTATGTGGTCAGCCACCTACTTTTTGCTGTTTAAGGTAAGACTTCTCCATACATAAATATTAATGTTACATCGACAGAATTAATTAAAAATAAGAGTTATGATTTTAATTATGATACGTACTGAGAGTATTAGTTTTTTAGAAGGCAGTTAGGTTAGCACGATATGGATGATGAATTAATCAATATGCAGTACTTAATTTATTCTGATCGGGAATCGAAATCAACCTATTTTGAGGTGTGTGTACTGATGAACGCAGTGGCGGTATTACACTACCACTGTCTAATCCTCCATTTTCAAGCGTAGATTAGACGCGGTGGTTCCGCGACTAATGTACTTACGCTTGAAAATTGGAGGGTCACCACGGTGTTGCTACCTACAGGGGAAGGCATAGGGGTAAGAGGAAAATTGGTGGAGAATGGTTAGGCTTCTGGTACTCACAAATCGCAGAAAATGCGGCTAACAGTACTGAAAGTCAATCTTTAGATGGAAGTATTTGATACAGTTCTGCTGGTCTAAAAAGGTCACATTGAGCGATTCTGCTAAAAACTAGTATATTTATGAATTAAATAGTTACTCATTTGAGCAGAATTACAGCAGTTCAGTTACTAAGCAGATTCTAATTTTGTATAAATATCGACACAAGACAAAATATCATCTTAATACGATTCCAATAAAGTGGCCTTTTTAGACCTGGTTTCGATTCTGATTCCGATTTGATTTCCGACTGGACAACCAAGTGTTCCTAAAGATGTCTAGTGACTGCCTGAAGAAGGTAGCAGCGATAGACCGGATGCTGAAGGCGGAGGATCTGGTCTTATGGCGCACATTGGGAAAGGCCACTGCTGCAGTAAATAAATTGATTGAATTTCATCAAGTTTTACTATTTTACTGCCCCAATCAGGTGGCTCTCAGTAAAAACTTACCAAGTACCAAGCTTAAACATATTATCGACAAGAACTAAATTAGTTTTAGGTAAACACAGTTACAGATTTTTTATTTTTCAATTAATTCTATATAATCTTGAAGAGCTGATGATAATAAAAACTATACCTATAGCCATTTGTAGTCATTTACGAGTTGTGGTAATTTGTTTCATAAAGGCGAGCTCTCGTTTGCTAGATGATGATGTGATGAGCATGAAATAAGGGGCAACGCAAATAGAAGACGGCGAGACGAAGGTACGGTACAGACACGGCGCAGATACGGTGCAGGCGCGATATCTGCGCAAACAGACGCGGGGACGGTACGGCACAGAGTATTATTATACAAGGTGCTATTTAGTGGAAATAACATTTAATACACCTCCTTTCGGTTTTTTTTCGAATACTAATTCCCTCCTTTTGTATCATTATAATTCCTATGTACAGTCGAGAGCACATCAAGTGTAACATTGCGCTACGAAAGCCGCCACTATTACAAGTGCAATAAAGGCGTGCTCAAGGTCAAACTGTATAGCTTGATGTGCTGTCGACTGTACTTATGTTTGCAATATGTAACCGCTATGTTTGCTATTTAACTACTTTAAAATACGAATAACATCGAAATACATAAATCAAATCATAATAAGTTAAATTACATCGGATTTTCATTAAAATCATGGATTAAGGCTGATTTACATTGATACAGTAGCTGGCGCCAGCTACTGTATCAATGTAAATCAGCCTTTAAATATCCATATGGACGAAAATTTGAACAGTTTAAAATATATCGCTACGTATCTTTGTTCATACTGTATATAATGCGAGACGCCGCTTGCGCCTACATCTGCTGGCGACGTGGCGGGGGGCGAGGAGCGGCGTGCCTGCGCCGTCCGCTTGCCGCCTTCAGTCACGAACAAAAGATAACGCAAGACGCACGTCGCTTCGTATACAGGATGCGTGACGATATTGAGTTTAATATTGAGTTTTGCGAGTTAATTGAGCAATACCCGAATATCTATGACTACACTAAGACAGGGTACAGTAACAGAAATGTGCAAGACAAAATATGGCAAGAAATAGCAATAAAAGTCGGTGCAACAGGTATGTATTTTATTTAAATTTTAAACATTATGTCTAGTCTGAAACGGAATCGGAGATCGTTGTGTTAGATATGTTGTAAGATATTCCCTGATATGGTAGGGATTTTCTCCCATTAATCGCATGTTAATGTTTGCTCCTATCAAATTATTTCTAAACCGTGGATTTGATTTTTTACCATCACATGTGCGAATTACGTTATGCAACACACACATTGCTTTTATAATATTATCAACATATTCTGGTTTGCAGCAAATAGGCGTGTAAAGTCCACCAAACTTTGACGCTAACATACCATAGGCACATTCTACTGACTTACGTGCCCTTGACAACCTGTTATTATAAGCTCTTCTCTCATTAGTCAATTGATTTCGACCATATGGTCTCATAATATTTCTTTTTAGTGGAAAAGCTTCATCTGCCACAAAATAAAAGGGCACATTCTGTGTTTCTCCAGGCAAAGGTGTAGGGTTCGGTAAATCGAGATCGCCTAGATCCATAGCTTGTCGAAAAGAGCTAACTTGTAATACTCGCCCATCACTATTTCGGCCGTATTCACCAACATCTATAGTTAAAAAGAAACCATCTGCATCTACAACTGCTAACAATACAATAGAGAAATATCCCTTATAATTTATGAAAGTCGAACCCGAGTTGATGGGCGCTGTAATTCTAATATGCTTTCCATCTAAACTCCCAACACAATTCGGTAAATTCCAGAGAGTGTAAAACCGTTCAGCAACTTCTACCCATTTTTGTCGTGTAGGTACAGGCATATATTCCGGCTGTAGGCATTCCCACAAAACGCTAGAGGTTTCATGCACAATTTGCCGGACGGTACTGCCTCCTCTCAATACATATCCAGAAAGTGATGTAAACGAACAGCCATCTGAGTAGTATCTGTAACAAAAATAAAATAGCAATAAGTATGTAACATTTGTGTGTTTAGATTGAGGTGCCACTTTTCGCATCGTAAAGTGGCTAATGGAGTTATTTAGTAGTAGTTTAGAAAATTTTGTAGAACGGATATTGGATTTTGTATTAGAATACTTCAAAAGTTAAATGAATATAAAGGTGGCACCTCAATCTAACTGTTTGCATTGAGGTGCCACTCAGAACTGGGAAAATTATGGATGAAATTTTATCAAAATTTTGTATTATTTTGTAGTACTCCAGAATTCTGGAGTACTACGAAATTTTGATGAAAACTCATCCATAATATTCCCAGTTCTGAGTGGTACCTCAATCCAAACAGATTGAGGTGCCACCTTTATATTCATTTAACTTTTGAAGTATTCTAATACAAAATCCAATATCCGTTCTACTAAATTTTCTAAACTACTACTAAATAACTCCATTAGCCACTTTACGATGCGAAAAGTGGCACCTCAATCTAAACACACATTGTAACTAATCTCCTTAAATATTTTTCAGCCCAAGAATGTAAAGAACGGTGGAAGAATATTCGATGTAGTTACAGCAAAAACAAGAAAAGGCTAGATTTGCCATCTGGATCAGGTGCAAAGACGATTAAAGAGTACTACCTTTCACCACATCTACATTTTTTAGACAATTACTTGAAGTCCCGACCAACCAAAAGCAATCTAAGCAAATATGATTGCACAGACGGTAATGATAGTGAAGAAGTCGATGAGACACTGTTTACTGGTCAACTATCTTCTGAAAACACAAATTCGGATTCCATCTCCAATCAATCCACGCCAACACCGCCACTGCTACCACTATTAAATAAATCTAGGGCAATCTCTTTAAAAGATGTTAATAAATCAGCACATGAATATTTCAGTCAAAGAGCATTACAAATGAAGACCATACATAGAGCTGAGCCTGAAACAGACAGCGATCTAGCTTTTTTTCAAAGCATGCTTCCAGATTTGAAATCAATGACACCAGCCCAAAAACGAAGATTTAAAATGGGCGTTCTCAATTTATCAGAGCAAATTTTAAATGACCCAGTACCTAGTTATCCTAGGACACAGCCGTATTATCCACGAACACCTTCTCGAGAGACAGATTATGATCCTAATGAAGGTGCAACCCAGCAGACTCTTACATCCAGAGCTAATACAAGTCCAGCACCTTCGTTTACCTCGACTCAGCAGACAGCTAAACATACTGCAGCAGCTAACAAAAATCCGGAAACTCAGCTGACTTTGATATCCGGAGAGTATATAAATCCAGCACCACCGGCGGCAGTGGCTGTAATTGAACAAATAGCTGGGCCTTCAAGACACCGAACTTATGATGAGAAAGCTTATTATCAACTCAGCATTTCAGAATATCAGCAAACGCGGACACCGGGAGCTTATGAAAGAGCACAATCCTTAGCACCTCCGGCAACTCCAACTACATTATGTTTGCCAATATTTTCACCAATAACTCCAGCTACACCTCACCCGAATCCAGAGACATCTATCCAATCTCATGAAGACGAAATAAGTGATTTTAATGAGAACTATCCAATGCCTTGAACTTTATTTATAAATGGCTCTTAGTGCGACAGCTAGCTTGAGTAGTCATGTGCTGTCCCTGTCCGCATGCGCTGATTCTGTATTGTGAGATAAGGACATCACATGATGACAGCTTGACAGATACTCAAATTAGCTGTAACACTGAGAGCAATTTATAAATACTAATTGTAGCAAAGATGCTAAACCAAAAACATTTTCAATGAATATTATCTTTTGATTTGTCAATAAAAGTTTGATCTGTAAAAAATAGTTTCACTTACCTTAAAGTTATCAGTAGTCTTTCTTCAGGGCTGATTGGTTTTCTCCAATTTGTAACTTGCTTCCGAAGTCCTTCTCTTACTTTTGACAATACGATATGGTAACATTCCAGTGACATTTTATAAACTGTGCGAAAACGATCAGGATATTCATATAATGTTTCCATTATTTTATAGTACCTGTGCTCTTCTGCATTTCTCCACACTGGATGTATCCAATACCTTCTTGGTCTTTGCTGTAAATTAATAATCTGTAGCAAAGCCAGTGCATCTTCATCTTCGTCTGAAGAGGAATACATGTCTTATCCCGTCAATATCACGCTCTATAATGACTTAACTTGCCGTATCGTCCCCGCGTCTGTTTGCGCAGATATCGCGCCTGCACCGTATCTGCGCCGTGTCTGTACCGTACCTTCGTCTCGCCGTCTTCTATTTGCGTTGCCCCTAAAGTCTATGTAGGTACTTAATCATTGCGTTTATTATCATTTTTATTTTGTAACGATGTGTCATTGTATTTTGCAATCAAAGATCTGTATTCTTGAACTCTGTTCGCAAACATGCCGATACATCTAGATACTTGTCTCATTTTCTCGTGGTACACCTTGGACAACGGAAAAGGTAACGGCTCTCTTCCTTCCTTTGGGTGTGGTGTTGCTGCTTCCGGTTAATTTGAGTCGGGAGTGGCTCATGTCTCGGGTGCTGGTTTCCATTCCGATTCTGGAAACAGAACCATTAAATACGAATTCTTTTCCCATTTCTCGATATACCGATTTAAACATTCGTTTAGAGCCCTAACTTTACAGTTTTAAAATTTAAAGCTTTTAGATTAAATTTAGTGATTTTTTTTGCTCTGATTTTGAATTGGTTTTTGAATTGATCATTCAATGTATCCTATATAACTATTTCCATACATAATGCCGGGTACACACTGACCGATCATAGGAGAGCGAGTGGGATTCGTCGATAAGATAATAAATTCCGTTCGGGTTATCGATGTCATAAAAAACCGCTTTGGTTCTAGTCGTGGGCATTGCTGTCATCATAGCACCGACACAACAGAATTCGTTCACGGACAGACGTTAAGTTTAAGTGTAAACCCATTCTAAATATCACGAAAACTATACGCTTTTTATGATTAAGTAATTATCCTGATCGTTACGCTACCAACAATGTGAACCCCTTTCTGCCATAAGCAAATTGGCTTACTTGGAGGGGTTAGTGGGATTATTAGTATGTCCCTTAAAAATCTTAGCCTAAACGCCACGTTTCGTAAATATTAATAATTTAATCTAAATTCAGGGTAGGTAGTTTGTTTCGGATTTCACAGAACTGTGTATTAAGATCAGTCTTTGTGTTATTTAGAACTGACAAATGCAACAAACTCAAGTACTGTGCCAAAAGCGTAGGAGTGTGAGAATCGCCGGGCATCACTACCAGAAAATCGAATAAAACTTGAGTGCCAGGGCGACTCGTATTAAATCGGGTCATCAGACTAAGTCCTACTACTAATATTATAAATGTGAAAGTTGCGAAGATGTTTGTTATTAAATCACGCTCTAACGGGCGAGTGGATCTGGCGGTGAGTGGATTTGTTACAGGGATAGGTGGTAAAACCACAAATGTCAGAAAAGTCGACATATTAATTAAAAACAATAAGCGCACTTCAGGCTCCAAAGAGCAAACAGGAATATCGCTATGAGGATGATGGTGAATATTGGCGTCAGACTGCAGCCGTAGCGCAGTAGTAGTCACCGGATCGACTTTTACATGAGGTCTGTTCAATTAATGTCTTGTAAAGTGTTGTCTGATAGGTGATTCTAGGAGTGCCCGATTTACCAAAGTAGTCTAAAGTCTGGTATCGAACATCTGATCATATGCGCCTGTTATTACACCTCTGCCTACTCCTTCTCGATGCACAATCGTACAGTATATTGTATAAAAAAAAAGGTCGGCATCCGAGTGATTCATACAGTGCATTGGGATCGATAACGTTGTCGAAATCAATAGGCGGGTGTTAAATTCTAATAAAAGCGTCAATGCAAGCGGCCATCTGCGAGGGTTGAACACAGAATTGGGTTAAATGTCGGGGAAGTCGACGTCAGGCGTTAAATAATTTTAGGGTCGTGGTTATATGAACCACACATAATTCATCCCAAAATAAACTACAATTTGTGCCACAAACTCTTTACAGTTTAAAAATAAAGCTTTTGTTTCGTATACCACTAGGTAATCAAGGTATTTATACAATAGTTAGATTAAACTCTGTTTATTTGTTTAATGCATATGTATGATAGGAGACATTTTTGTACAAAAAAAACTGTAAATTTTTTGTCAATCTGTCTACCTGTGTATTTGTCTGGCTTAACATCGACTAGGCTAGGTCAATTTTAACGAAATTTTTACTGCACATAGCAGAGGGGCATAACTAAGGATACTTCTATTTTAGAAAAATGTCTTAGTTTCCGAACCCTAATACGTTCCCTAATTCTTCCCGGATTCCTTGCAAAAATAAACCAAACTCTAATTCCTCGCGGACGAATCCGCGGACACGGTTCATATGATATAAATTATGTGTATATATTGTAGGGAGACTTGTTCTGTTCCAAAATCGAACTGCAATGTTCTCTGATGCTACCCCCTTATTTATGGCGGTGAACTTACCGCTGAAACGTCGCTTAATAAAATTTGAGAATTTTTGAACCTGTGGAGATAAAATGACGATTTCTTGACTATGATCAAAGGTAATAATAATAATACATTATTGTGTATTGACACAATAATGTATTATTATTATTACCTTTGATTTGCATGACGTTTCGACCAGGTTACACTGGCCGTGGTCACAGGCTGACTGGCTCAGTGATACATTAATCAATTGGTGAAGACAAGAATGAATAAAAAAAATATGCACATGTTTATAGAAATAAGGATCAAAGATTATCAAAAGCCGCTACATGGTTTTTCACCAGGACCTGCTTAAGAACTCATCTTCTCACCCAATATTGACATTAAGTAGGCAAATGCCAAATTTTATATGCTGTCTGCTGTATCTGCATCACTTTCCTTTTTGCCATTTTTCACTCTGGTGTACCTATTACCTATGGTGTACATAGGAAACTATAACCACTTATCAGGCTGATAGTGGGGTTCTCATTACAATAAATAGATAATTTCATTATGGCAGATTAATCCAAATGTTTGATTTTCCAATGTATTTTTTTTTTATAGAATTTTAATGAACCATTTTAAGACAGTGTGAAACTAAAAACATGATAAATATTAAAAATAATGCTCTATCAACCCTACTTCTTAAAATATAGTTATTGAGATAGCATAAAAAGTAAAGTACCCCAAATACCTCAGAATAGTAACATTTTTGTACTTAATATGTAGGTATAAAGGATAAATTAATAGCTAATAAGGTAATTCTGATGCATGTCAATCAACTGTAACAGGGAGATTTACTAAACAGAGGCAAATCAGGTCAAAGGGATGTATAACATACATATTTACCCTACAAGTGGGTTGTAGGGGCTGTGTGCATTCAATAATTTACACCTGGCTTTACCCATCTGCGCTTTGTTAGTACATATGGAGGCCAAAGGTTGGAAGACCATTATATCTTATGGAAATAGATTCTGCTATGAGGTAAAAGAAGAGTTCCCGAGTATGTTGAAATCAAACTCAGCATTTGTATCCTGATTCAATGTAAATTTTTATTCTGTAACTGAAATTTGTTTTCAGCAGTTTTTAACCTTGAGTTTTGGGTTCTGTACAAAATTAGTAGGTTTGGATTTCAATATTTTACCTGGAAATTGATTTTGTAGATAAAGTGGGTAGTAAATAAATAAAGGAGTGTGTGTATGAAATGGGTAATATTAATTATGTTTAAGAATATTGTTAAATTCAAAGCTATGATATCATAGCTTTGAAGCCTCAAACAAACCTAATGTTAACATTTAGAAGTCAGTGAGGTTAAAAAAGCAAAGTTAGTACAAATGTGGGTTTCAAGTTTTTCATACTTACCCTACAAATTTGATGTAAGAAGTGAGATAGGACACTTCACTAAAAGATTTACTATTATGGGGGTAGGTATCATTCTTTTTATGGTCTCTTAATTTTTGGTGATACTGTGGGTAATAGTGCATTATGATTATACTTACACTTATTTTTGGCATTCTCATCCATGAGCATGTTGAAATGGTGGTGGCGGTTCCACGCAGCCATTTTGCTTTCGTGAGGAGCCCCGAGAAGCACCAGGGCCGCCCCGGCGGGCCCAACTCCGTCTAGGGGCTCCAGTGTCCTCAGATCACTACAACTTTGTCACACACTCATAACCCAAGGAACATAGCTATCACACACTCGCGCTTAAAACACCGTCGCCCCGGACGGCGGTGTCATCGGCGCCGACGCGCGGCGCACATGCCTTGCACTTCCGCTCCACGCACTTATGCACACGCGGGTAAACAAGCACGGTCAAAACGGCACCGAGCGGTGATTCACCTCTAACGCCCGTCGCGCGCTCCGCACTGCAGGCGGACTGTAGCGGCGATTGAGAGCCGCAACCGACTGACACCCAAACACTAGTCCCGTGTCACGTGTGCGCTATGTGCAACGCACCGACATATTATAACACTACCGCACAAATAAATTCACATCCGATTGCAAATCAACGTCCGATGTTACCGACAATTTAATAAATTCCACAAAATGCTACGGGAGCGAGCAAGACGCGCGACGCGGTTTCCCTTTGCCGATCCGAACCTCACTGCTCCGAATCGAACTCGCGAACAAAATAATAACAAATGTGCATGAGATGCTCGCTATAATATGTGCACGTGGGTTGCGTCACGGATAGGACTGACGAAAAATATTATGAAATCACAGCTACCGAACAGATTGTTTCAAAATTTACAACGGAATTCCTTCGAATGCAGACAGTTGACGGCAAGCTAACGATTATAAATTTTTATGAAATACGAACTTCACTGTCGCACTTAGAAGTAAACGACTGATAGAATGATCAAAAGTTTAAATAGTTTGATGACACCACAATTAATTGCACTATTTGTAAACAAAACACCGACCGTAATACATTCAGAAAATAACAGTTTAGAACTGTAAACGCGAACGCGTTGATCAAGCGCGACAAATAGGACAAAACATGGCAGACTCGAAAAGCACACGAATCTTGTCTGTGGTCATTTTATTTTTAAATGCTGGGCTGAGTGCATTGGTAAAAAAATATTTTTCATGTAATCTTTTGCCTTAACTATATTATGATATAGATAAGGAATGACTTAATTATGAATTAAATGTATAAAAAGAAATTATCCTTAATTAAATGGAATAGCTTAATGTTTTTATTATTTATTATCATTATTCTAAATTTTAGCGAAGACAACAGAAAATTATGCGTGAAATGGAACGAGGATGCTTGTACCATAAACAATAGAATCAAAATATTGCCAGAAGCTAACTGGTTAAAAGTTACCACTAAACCATCAAAACTTCTACCACGAATCAACATCTTTTAGGTTTGTGAATTATTGTGAAGTAAAAAAAATCTCACCAGTATTACCAAAAGTTCAGTTCAGTGCTTCCATTAATTAGTTCAATTTTTTTTTATTATCAGATTTTTATTATTATAATACAATAAATGCGTTCAAATTATTGAGACATAGGTGGGGTTCTTGATATAGGCGCTTAATGGTCGACGCTCTCGAATCTGGAATTTTATAATTTTGTTCATTTTGGACTTTATTTTGCAATTGACAAAAATAGGCAATAAGTCTATCTTCTATTTGTAGTGCCACTCCTCGCACAAGACTGTTAAATTCCAAATATTTTGGACACTTACAAAGCGACGAGAACTCAATCCACAAGCAATATATCTTAAATCTTAGCCCAAGGAATCAGGGGAAATATTAGTAATTTCAGTTATTGCCCTGGACATGTATCTTAGACCTAAAATGTGCTGTAAACACGAATCACATGTTTCTTGGGTGTCTTTTGACCATAACCAGGTTTTTGTCTCATAATTTTGATCCAAGATACGCGTCCCGGCGTATACCAATATTCTTCAAAAATAATGCCATATATATGCCGTTAATATCCTCCTTGTGTTAATACCGGCTGCATCCGAGGACTTCATCTCGAAGTTCGGTGTCCGTTTTTAATAGACTAACTGCGAAGCGGCTGAACTTACTAACGGCGATATCGAAGTATTAAGTTACAGCAGTTGTCGGACTTCTAGTTGATCCAACTATTTGCAACGAATGCAAATAGACATGAATATGTATACAAATATTTGCACTTAGCAGGAATTAAACCCACGCCCCCTTCGTAGCAGTCAAGTTTACTGTCGCCTCACCATAGAGGCTATCAATCATCAACAACAGCATCTATAATTCAGTATCACTTATCACTACAGCAGCTGTCGACCGCCAGTTCCCCTTTACTGTGTATGAAAACTAGGGAATCACGCTGTGACGAAAAAAGGATATTAGCAGTCACAAGAGGCATGCGATGCGGAGGAATTCTACGACGCATTTTAATTGTTCTTAGCTATAAGTTGTATAATAGTTATTTTATTTTTGTTGTATTTAATATTTATAAATTATTTCTTGATTTGTTTATTAATAAAAGCAGTAACACATGTCTGTATACTGTAAAACTCCGAAGGGATAGGCAGAGGAGTATTAGCACTTGGCACTCGCATTTTATATTATTATGCGTTGATGAGACACTAAAAAAACAATTCTGAAATTGTACCGCTTCAAACTACAGCAAACAACAAAAGATCTAGACTGTTCAGTCGCAATATTACAGAAATGCCAAGTTAGAAAGATGAACAAATCATTTTTTCAAAACCTTTAAATGTCAACAGTTTTACCTTTCACTTAGTCTTTTATAGTTTTTGAAAACTTCTTGATAGAAAACAATGTTATCATTTACGGATAATTCTCATACTGAATAATTTTTTTTTAATACTGACCAATATTACGATTAATAAAAAAGTAATTGACCAATAATTATTTATTCAATATGGGACATTGAGACTGATATTCAAATAGGCAAATTTTAAGGTCCTGCTTTATTACTCATAAATATTTAAAAAATGTTCGTATTATAGAGCAATTCGAACGAGTCTTCCTGAGATTAGTGCTTGAACGCGCTAAAAACTCTTCACCTTTATGATATTAAATTGGTCCCTTTAACACATTTCCTGCCAGCTTTTCAAAGAGTCGCATGGTATATGATAAACTAGATCTAGGTCATATTATTTTCCACCGGTTTCCCTTTTGAAAGTTTTCATCCTTCATCATTGATAGCAAGTACGGCTTGTATCTGTGAGAAAACTCAGCAAAATAACAAGCACGTTAAAATTCCTACCAAGAATAATCCACTAGTCGAGAAAAAAGTAAAGGCTTCAGAACTTTGAATATCGACTAATTAATATTTATAATACCTAACATTTTTATGATCGGTATTTAGAGGAATGCATTTCGGCGAGTGTAGTATGCTAGACTAGAACTGCACAGATCAACACCACCTAGCCCTTTTCAACTAATGAAGTTATACTTGCCACCTACGTGCCATCCGCCTACCTACTGCTTATCTCCCGCTTGCAGGTGGAGTCAACTTGGCCTCAAGGGTCTTGGTAGGACCCCATATACCTAAGTGTATAATAAAATATAGTACAATGGCATCATGTCCGGAGGGACTGCCCAGCCACATAAATTTTGGTAGTAAATTAAAATACTAGTCGTCTGATTTACATCACCTGGCAACACAAAATAAATTTATTTTATTTTGTGATTTGGCAATTAAGTAAAGAATAAAAAAAAGACTATTTCTTTGATGTTTCGTGAAAAGAACGCGTTTTACTTTTGTAATCCAGGAAATTAACAATATTGTTCTATACGTGACACGTGTTAAAAGTTTACCACTATCATCGAAGAAGTTATTTGACTAAACTGCTGTTTAGAGTGAATAGTTGGAGGATCTGAAATTGAGATTTGTATGTGATCAAAGCGTCACAGCTTGTGCCGTGTGCGTAATATCCTTTCCATAACCCCATAATTATCTTCTCTAAAACTGAGTCATCCGAGGAAACTATTCAAAATGCCAAAAAATGGTGGAAGAATGAGAAATTTTAAGAACAACGATCATTTTGGTAAGTAATTATACATGACATCTTACATTCATGGTGCTTTGTTAGTTTTTTGTTCAGTAAATTTTGTTCTCAATGGATTTTGCATATGGTATCTCTCTTGTCCAATAACATAACGTTAACCTGAATGTATTAAATTGAGACTATAAACTGTTTTTACTTAATAATATCAAAATGGTTACCAAATATGTAGCAAAAAACAGTAGTGCGCCATTACATTTTAATGGTTTGTTACAGAACACGATGATCGTTCCCATGGTGGGAACACAAGACGGGTCAGTTTCAAACCTGGGACCCATAAAGGAAAAAAATGGAACAAACCCATGTTGTTACTCGATGATGCTGATATTGATATGACTGGATCTGGAGGCGCTCATATCCGTAACAAGGGTTCGTTTAGAGGTCGCGGACGTTTAATTTCTCCTGCGCCTATGTCAGGTCGTGGACCAGCCAAGAGGAGACTAGTACCTGGATCATTGCCATGGTACCAAATCATTATACCATATGGTGCGAAACATGAGAAAGATGTTGTATTACGAGCACTGCTTGGCTTTATTTCACCTGACGTCTTTATTCCTCACTACTACAAAATCAGCGGCAATGCAGCAGTCTTTTATGTTGATGACTTTAAGCTGGCAGAGAAGCTACTTCATGCTGATAGGAAAATTATTATGTCTGATGGTTTCAAATTGATGGTGATTGTTAGAAATGCTGTACCAAATGTTGTTGTTGATGCTGAAATGAAGGAAAAAATGAAGCTAACCATGGCAAAGAGATACAATCCAACAACTAAAGCATTGGACTTAACCAAATTTCATGCTGACCCAGGTAATTAACCACTTTCATTAATTCCAGCTCTTTAATTTTATCATAAAATAAAATCTATCATTATCTCAGTGCTCCAGGTTTCACTTGATGCCTTACCCTTAGAGCCAGGAGTCCACCAAAGGTGTAATTAGGGTTCAATTCACTTCATTTTGTGCTAGCTATATCCTCGGCACTCAAAACATTCTGTTATTTCCTGTTAGAAGGAAATATTTGTACCAATGGGATTACCCAGATTTTGTTTACCAATTCTTTCATTTTACTTGGTGAGTCAGTGTCTCTAAATGAATTATTATGTAATCTGATGTAATAATTATGTAGTGTGATGTAATAGGCTTACATATTGACATTATTGTTTTACAACATTGAATCAGCTTTCATAAATATTATAATTGAAGCTTACCAATTTATAAATGTGAAATGTAACACACTAAAACTATTGAACAGATCTTTAATAATTCCTGTTAAATGGTTTATAAAATATGTATATACATACATACATACATATAATCATAGCTTTATCTCTGGACGGTTAGGCATAGGTGAATTAATACCATGGTTTCCGGCAGAGTAGAATTAGGCAGGGTGGCCCTAATTCTACTCTGCCGGAAACCACCCTGCAATGATTTATAAACCTTGTATAATTTAGTAATTTGATCAATAAAGAATATTCCTCCTTACATATTGAGAACATATTAGTACTTTTTTCACAGTATTTTTTGTTAGACCTGTATAGTTTCGCTTTATGGCATTCTTAAAGGTTTACAATGACAGTTAAGAACATTCTTTTTTACCATAATATAAATATGGCTGAGTGTCATAATAAATAAATAAATATTCTACGACATTCTACACAACGCTATCTAGACCCATGGTAAGCATAGCTTAACTAACTTGTGTTCTGGGATCTAGAATGCGGATAAACATACTTAGATACTTTTTTTTTTGTAAATACATACATGTTATACAAGTGCTCGCAACCTCTTCCGTGAGATTGCGAAGCGAATGGTCGACGCTTCTCGTGACCAGAAGGCTGGCCTCTTTTTAGGTCAGAGAATAAGCATTGCCATACAACGTGGCAATGCTGCCAGTCTTCTGGGAACGCTGCCACAAGAGGCATGCGATGCGGAGGAATTCTACGACGCATTTTAATTGTTCTTAGCTATAAGTTGTATAATAGTTATTTTATTTTTATTGTATTTAATATTTATAAATTATTTCTGTATAGATTACTTAGAATTGAGATATTGTTTCTATTTTATATTCCATGTCATATAAACATTAACTTTGTTGTTATACAAGTGTATATTAATGTACAAGTGTGTTGTTAATATGTGTAACAATTCCACCAAGTGACATCAATCAACAGTATAAATAGTATAGCAACTATCCATGTTATATAGGTAATATAAAAAGTATATTAATCATAAATCATAGAATTTTAGGCATTTTCATTTCCAATATTGTTGATTCAACTTTAAGTGATTATACCATTGCATAATATAATAACATCTTTTATGTGAAGCTGATATTGATAGGCTAGTCTTATATACAACTGGTGAATGTTAAAAGAATATATTCATAATTTTTTATATTTTCACAGACCTATCAGATATATTCTGTGCACTATTCCGACCTGTCATCATGTTGGCTGTCATTGATATTATTGCTGAAAACATCCCAGATCTGGAAGCACTGAACTTGAATGACAATAAACTTCATGGTATTGAGCATCTCAGGGCTCTACCTAGTAAACTCAAGAATTTGAAGATCTTATATTTGGGTGATAATAGGGTAAGTTCTTTTTCTTTTGTTATTATTTTTTTATAAAGAATATTAGCCTCTGACCCCTCCAACTGAGCTAAATTGCTTGTGCTAGAAGTGGGTTCACGTCGGTAGTGTAACGGCCAGGATTCGAACCTGGGGATCTCTTGATCGTGAGGCCTACTCCTTAACCACTGAGCTACCGAGTACTTGTATCCTATGTTTCTTAAGCCAACATTATCATTTCTTTTAGATTCCATTCGTCGGTTCCCTGGATTCAATGAAGGGCCTTCCATTAGTAGAGCTCTTCCTCAAAGGCAACCCCATGGTGAACAGGTTTCAGGATCACGAAATATATGTCAGGTAGTATTAGTAGTAATGGTATGATTACCAACTGACTATGTTGTATTTCATTGTACCTTATGGGTACACCCTCCTCCGTCTTAGAGGAGAAAGATGAGACTAAAATCGCATCAGGCTCGTTTTGTTATGTCTACCAAAGTTTCACTTATTGTTACTGTTCAATCATGAAGTTGTGTTCATTAATATAATTACTATATATTTATACAATTATCAATGATAGGCAATGAAGCTTTTATATATTGCCATACACATTTATGATAAATAGAATTGTGTTTAATATATTGTATCACTAATACTAAAAGTGCATATTTTGAATTACATAAACCAAAAAAACAGGATCGCTATTCCGAAGCAAGTTGCGATCTTTGTACATGTCCTTGTAGTAAATAATGACAATGAACGCTCATGAAATCTCATTATCTACACCACTGGTTATAAGGCACATATGCCTCATGGATGTACCAATGAAACCACCCATGAAGCACATGTGCCTCATCGGATAGCGGACCTGTTAAAATGTGGATTATCATAAACCTAGCTTTAAAACATCCTAACATCGAATATTGTGAGTGAATATTATTGCATTTATTTTCAAGTTTAGTTTCAAAACTAGGTCCTCATATTTGAGTGATTGAAAATTTGCGAAAGTGTAGTTCAGTTTTTCTTTTTTGCAGATTTCTATCAATAGTGAAAGCTTCTCTAAAACAATGTGAAATGATATCTTAAACTTAGTTCTTTTATATTTTTTATAAAGTCAAAGGTATCTGAGCGATATCCCTTGCCACTAATTGATTCCAAATAATCATTTGGTTTTGGTAATACAATCTATTAAATGCAAAAATACAAAGTATTTTAACGTAACTTTATGACTGAATAAGTATGTGATTGTAATTTTACTAAATTACATACCTAAGACTAATTAGATGAAGAATATTTGTAACTTTATTTAAATATAAGTTTGCATTTGCTGCATAAAATTCCTATTTGATTAGTCAGAATAACAACATTGGTGTTTAAGTATTGATACTAAATAATTTATAATGAGGCAAGAAGATTTAGTTGATAAACGTGTGGTAATAAGAATCCCATTTCCAAAAACTCAACTGATTATAACTGTATATTAAAAATTCAATGTATACCTCGAAACTCATTTATGAGTCATTGCATTTTTTTCTTACCTCATTATAAATTATTAAGTATTGTTCTCAATTATGTTAATTGTCAGATAATGGCAAATTTTAATGGGGTACTTACATTTTTATTATGAGTTCTAATTTATCATGAGTTTAACATTTGTGTCTTAAAATATTATTCATCAAATTTGGCTAAGGTGTGTTCTAAAATGATATATAAGTCTTCATTTCAATTTATATCATCTATATTTTGGCAAGATATTAACAAAAAATGGACCTAATGTGTTTTTGGGCTGAAGGATTGTCAAGAGTTTCAGTAAAGATACTGTGAACACAATTTAATAATACTTTTTGAAAACATCTGTGTATTTCACATATTTAAATGATCAACTAGGAGCAAACCTTATAACAACAGTAAAATAATAGTAACAACAAAATAGCAAAAAAATGTGACTTTGGAATAGAAAAAAAAATTGAAGTTTGCTCCTATTTTTTATCAGTTTTCAGAATCCGCTACTGCCGTTGCCTGAACCTAGGTCCGCCTAGATCAAGGGCATGGTTGTGGATTCAAGGACAATATGCTGAATTTATCACATGACTTTTAAAATGTATTGTGTGTATTGTTTATTAAGGAACCTATATGCAAGATGTTGCCACAGTAATATGTGGATCTCCGAAAGTGTGAAAAGGTTTTTTTTTATACCACTTAGTTGGGCTTGATGGAAAGTGGTTACTGGGGCCTATGGACGTGTGCACCTAAGAGTCACATTCGCGCTGCCAACTCTGTAAGCACAATAGTTTCTAATGGGTTATTTTCTACCAGACAGCTACAATGTGAACACTGGTTCAGTAATTACATCTTTACATAGGAGTAGGGGGAAAAGTCTAGTCTAGACTGAGACTAGAGCATTGTGAGCAAAAATTTTGTTCAGCAAAAATTTGAAGAAGCACTAGAAATTTTTGACTATTTTGACCTTAAATTTCGATATGACAGTTTGAAGAAGGAACCAAAAAATACTTTCCTACTTATAATATTGCACATAGAATATTTTACATCATACTGTATTCTGCAGAAGGAATAGGTACTGCCATATTTTTTCTCAGCAAACTACTCAGATTTAAAAAAAAACGGCTAATATAATAGTGTTTTAACAGTTCGGCAAAATATTTTGACTACCTTAGATTTGCAAGGGTCCATCAGCAAGGTCTGAAGTTCATTACCTATTATATCAGTTAAGTGGTATAAAAAGAAGTTACAACAAGTATATCATAATGTTGATAAAACCCAATCAGAAGTTATACCTACCAAGATTTCTTGCATTACGGTTAATAAAATATCATATATGATTGTTTGTAATTTATTCATCATTATCTGCTTTAAAATTAAGCATGTATCCTATTAAAAAATCATATTTATAAAACTAGACAGTTATGTAAGGCAGTGTTCTCAGAGACTGTGGTGACATAGCTATATTGAACGTGATAAAAGAATCGAAACATTTATTGCTCTTTTGCCGCTTTAGTTGAAGATTCAGCCTTATATCGAAGATGTTTCATTAATATAATGCAGTTATCTATCTCAATACATGCAGGGTTATTGTATAATAGGCGGCTACACGACAATGCATTTGCTGCACACAACAAATTGCCGAAAAAAATGCTTCTTGACAAAATATATATTGAAGCATTTGCAGCTTTAATGTAAGGGCATCAAAGCAACATTTGCTTATCGTGCAGCAAATGCAGCTTTGTTGTATGGCCCTCCTAAGGCATATTAACAGTCTGCATGCACAATTTGATGATGACATTTCAGAATAACCGAGAAGTGGTTTCAACCACCTAAACTTTATCTTTATTTATAAGTTGACAAGCTGACCAAAGATGTTATGGTAGTTGAACCCAATTCACGATGTAATATATTGTCGTAGTCGTTCACCTGTTCAGATGTAAAGGAAACCATTCCTTTCTTTCTTCTTGAGAGAGAGAGAGGGAGGAAGAACATATTTTGCTGTAGACTGTTAATTGAATGATTTACTGACTGGCGTTATACAGCGAGCAACCAACGAGCCGTTCCCACAAGGATTTTCAGTACATCGCTTATATATCGCTTATATATTATACGCTTATCGAACGCTCGCTGCGAATGTTGAGTTGATGTTATGTTCATTACAGTCTGTATAACTGGTCAGTACATATGTATGTTAAAGATATCTTTACTGACCATATTTTACAAATCTCTGGTGAGCTTCTTAAAGTATACTAAACAGTGTGCTTTTATTTTACTATTAATATTATATGTATAGTTTTAGGAAAATTAAAATAGCTCCAGCTAAGATTTTGCTATAAATGACGGTAGTAGCATAAGTTATGTATTAATTACTTCTATGTACATTAAACAATAAAACACTGTCGGAAGTGAAACCAAATATCACTCATTGAAATAAAACCAATTTTTAACGAATTTTACCGCGATTTATTTGTTATTATTACTTATAAATATACTGAAAAGTAGCCGAAACGTCGGGCTAAATGTAAATAATACCTGGTAAATCGAGATGGAATCAGGTAAAAAGTGGTTTTATTTCAATATATTAGATAAGGCTGTTTAGAACAAAATATAGGAGTGTATGGGGGTGAGGCGGGAGTCGAGGAGGGGTACGGCCATAGGGGAGGCATGGGCTAGATAAATACATACATATAATCACGCCTTCATACCTCGCCTCTATCATAGCTACAAAAAGTTACGTACTGTTACTGGATAATCATGATATCACATTCTTTGTTCCTTACAGCCTGTCTAGAAGTCATTGTAATGTATGCATAGTTTACACCAGCGATTTGTAAAATATAGTCATATCTTCAGCTGAATACTTTCCGCCATTATTATACAATAAGCCTGAACACAACAACCTACTAACTTCTTAAAACTTCCAGTTCAGTACATGTTGGCTTGTTAAAAAATATAACGCAGAATGTAACCTCTTAGGAATAAAAAAAAATCCGAATTATTTGACAACTAGTTGATCACTGATGATCTTTATAATTTTAACATATAATTATACAAGCTTCGTACTAAGAGGTACTATAATAATGAAACACCTTCAAACCAAGTTATGCGGTATTTGATTTAGCACCTCAGTAAAAATAGTGAGGGCCTAACTGGGAATGGTTTACTTCGACTTTGTACAGCGTATTCTCTGTCAGACAACGTACATACAGTTTGATACCTCTATAGAGTGGATGTTTATGAAATATTGGAACTTTAACTTCGGTTTTAACTACTCTATAAAGATCTCGAGCTGCAGATTTGCAGTGGTCTATGAAAAACGTTTTACAAAACCGAAGTAAACCGAAGTCTCGCACCCGATGTGCCAAATCAAATGTTGGATAATGTAATTATTTTATTATCAACATTGCATGTAATGCATGAATTTTCCTGATTCAATTCTACCCACTACATTAGCACCTGTGGAATGAACTGAGTCCTTTTAACATTAAAATATGATTATATAATATGGGTTACATATTCACCTGGTACATATATAGTGAGAATTATCTATATTTCTTGGTGGTTATACTAGCATGTCATATTAATAGGACCGTTTAGAATCCCTTGTATTATTAGTCATACTTGTCATTGTAGCCCACGTTTTCACCAAGAAATAATTTGTAAACTTAATTGAGACAAAACTTGTATAAGATTTGTCAAAACACACTTCTTTTATACATGTATTGAGATTGTCTCAAACACGTTTCTGTTCAACTTGTCAAATACATGTATTAAACCTTGGTGAAAATGAAGGGTTACTGTCGTTAACTAACCTTAATGTGAGTTACAGATATATTGGTCTTATTGAGTTGCCATGTTGTTTATTGTCTCCAGTGATGTGCGGAAGAAGTTTCCTAAGCTGGTCAAACTGGTGAGTTTTATTTTTAATTTTTAATCAAAACGATTCAACAGAACTTTTATGATTTGTTTCGTTTGTTTATAGAAATTCTGCTTCAACCTACCAGTGCGGGTACCATTGATCGTGGTATTATACACGTGGAATGTAAAATTAATTGAAAGCAGAGCACTTTTCTAAGTGTACCTCAGAACATATATCTTAGATGTGCTATCAATAGCACATTTTGTGTTATATGTGACAAAATGTGCATTTTGGGCAAACGCGCAGTATACGTTTCATAGGTGTCTATTGAGAATAGCACGAGTTGCTACGGCGGTGGACGAGTTCATATTCACCATGCATAGATCCGCACCCGCCTTGGCCTTGTTCGTTTCGCGATTTAAATCAAAGATATGAGTCCTGAGGTATATAATTTAATGCTTCTATTTTCTTCTAACTAACATATAGTTTAGTCTGCTTCCGTTAATTTTTTTACTATAAATCTTATATATGTTATGTAACATTATACAGGATGGAGTAGAGCTGCCCCCAGCCATCGGTTTCGACGTCCAAGACAACCTGGCACTCCCGCCTCGTCAGCAATCATTCCTCGTAGACCCTGCTGGCCAAAACTTAGTGCGCGATTTCCTAACACAGTATTTCGCTATCTTTGATGCTGATTCGCGTCAGCAATTACTTGAGGCTTACCATGAAAATGCGACAATGTCCATGGCCGCTAATTATTTGACAAATGATGGACGGAATTCACCCACAGTGAGGTACGTAATTGATTAATTTGATGATAAATCTGATTACAATTTTCACTCATGTTTATCAGGGGTAGGAAAAGGTTTTTAATGAAGCTTCGTTTCCACTAGGCAATAATTGACGCAACATGTGACGTTCAACAAAATGTGCAACGTTGCTCAACAATGCGTTACATAAGCATGACTTAAGCATGACAAGTGTTTTTATAGTGTGAATGAGGTTATTAAAACATAATAATATTAATATAACTTTATTAAAAATTAAACCGTCAACGTCCCTAACTTAGCTGTTACAAATACTTATATGTTATTACACATGATAATTACTCAGTTCTACTGAGTAATTATTATGTATAATAACAAATTCATGGATTATGATAGATATATTGATAGATATGACGAAATATGACTAAATTGCTAACTGGCGTGCAACATGTCGCTTGTTCAAGACGACATGTAGTTATACATCAAATGTTGTCAAGTAGAGACCTTGTTATAAATCCTCTCCTTTGTCCAAGATTGTCTTTATTATTTCAAATTTATTTTTTAACATTTTTGTCTCCCTTTTGGTTTTAGACTGAACTCGTACATCTCGAACAGTCGCAACATCATACGTATCACAGAACGTGAACCGCGACGCAGATACTTGCGCACGGGGAAGCTGCAGGTGGTTTCCTTCTTGTCCGACCTGCCGAAGACTTCTCACGATCTCATGGGGTTTGCTGTCGATTTGCTGGTGTTCACGGTAAGTTTGGATACATTTTCAGATAATTTTGTAATTTTGTGCTATACAGCCAGGGTGCTTGGCCTGCAAACTTGATAGTCGTGGTTTACCTACTGAAGTAGCAATATTTTTTTTAATATTATGTATCACTGGCTGTTTCCACAGCTCTGTCCGCGTGGAACTCTGAGCTAGTGATTTTTTTTTTTAATTTTCTCTTATATAATTTTTTTTCTGACAAAAGTGACAAATACGAATATAGCAAAAAAAAAATCAAACTATTTGGTTCAGTCGTTTGATTATGCGCGTACAAACAAACACTTCGTTGTTTTCAAATTCTAAAGTTTTTATATTATTTAGGTAACCTACAGAATAGGAGATAATAAAATCTGTTTCTTATGCTATACTCTTCTATCCACAGCCAGCAATGATCGTCCTCACAATGAACGGCGTGTTCAAGGAGACGTCTACGAACGGTAACCCCACTCGATCGTTCCACCGCACGTTCGTGATCGTGCCCAACAGTGCTGGCGGTATCTGCATAATCAACGATATGTTATACGTTACCAACACGACTAAAGAACAGGTACGTCTGTTAAATGTATATTTAAATAAAAAAGTAAAAAAAAAACATTAAATGTCATCATCACGTATTTTTCTAATTGCATCCGAAGCCGAGGTGAACTTGGTGGGTCTTGAGCGACCATGGTGGTGAGACCATTGAAAATTATTACCAACGTGAAAAGTAACAAGTATTGTTACTCGTTACGTCAAAGCATTTTTCAATACGTCCACAGTCATTCCTCATAGTCTCGGTTAGAGTACGCTCCACGAAATAAGTCCAACAAGTAATGTTGCCAGTATCGTCTTTTTATTCTACTAGATCTTTTATTGTTCAGATGTGAATGTAATTGTACTTAGTTGAATTGCCGAACTTAAATAAAAGAAGTGATAACTTCAGCCAATATGTATGTATAATGCATAAGACAGTCTTGGATCGTATTGTGAAACCTTTCAGCTCAGTACATAGTATGGCTGAGTATGGCGGCGATGTATTTTGAGTTCCGAGTTGGGCCGCAGAACTTATTTTCTGGCGTTGACTCTAGCAAAAATTTTTTCTGGACCCCAGACTCCAGAAATGCGCGGCTAGGATTAAGAAGAAAAAGCCAAAATTTTAATTCGTGATTCCTTATGTTCTACGAGGACATCTTTACATAAAGAAAATATCGCGGTGTGAATTCATAATTATATAACGTTTCGGGACTTTTCGCGATTAAATCATGGAACTTACGTCGGCAGCGATAGCAAGTTCCATGATTTGATATGAATAAAGAAAATAGTTATCGAAGACTTCTCCTCACATCTCGTTAAATTGTTTCAACAGGAAGAAAAAGCCTTCGCAACCGGCGCGGTGGAGGCAGGCCCGGCGCCGGCAGCTGCCGCCGCGGCGCCGCCCGCGCCCGCCGCCGTGGCGCCCGCCGCGCAGGACCCCGAGGCGCAGAAGATGATGCTCGGCGCGCTCAGCCAGCAGACCGGCATGAACGAGCACTGGAGCATCAAGTGAGTACCCGCGAAAAGCTATTCATCACACATTACTGCTAGTCGTTTTGAGCTTTCGGGTTTATGGGGACCTTGCCAAGACTTTCGGCACCGAGTTTATCATCTGCAAGCCATATACCGGACATTGACGAACGAGGTTCTGGCGCAAGCTCGTCTCTGGGTTGAGAGGTTGGACGTCGGTATATAGATAGATAAATAGATAGATAATACTTCATTGTACACCAATACATTTACAACTGAGACAAGTAGGTAACATGCATATACAGTTTAATGTACAATGGGCGGCCTTATCGCTGAAACGATTTCTTCCAGGCAACCTTGGGATGGACAGTAATGTGACAAGACAAAAGATATATGGTGTAGTTATCATATAAAACTAAATAAGAGGTGAACTAAAACAAAAAGACAGAGAAACGCACAGATAAAGGAAAATAAAATATACAGCTTTACGTTAAGTATTACAAACATAATCGCACAACCACAACATAAATAGATATATAAATAAATAGCTCTCGTGAAAGCGAGTAAATCAATCGAAAATAATAAGAGAACTCGTTCATCTCCGCTAAATCGTTAGGAGGACGATAGTTGTTTTATGGAAATATTTAGAACTGTAAAAAAACCTGGGGACAAAATATTGACATCTCATCCCATATAACTCGTACTATTCTAAATATATATTTTTGACGTGACAACGTCTTATAAATTGGTTTGCCGGGTGACACTTCAAGAAACTGCGTTACGCTCCGCTCACGTTATGCGCTCACAATGAGAGCGAGTGAGAGGCACGCGTCCCTTCCACTCGGGCATGGTTAGCCCGCCTAAGAGCGAGAGAGACAGACATAAAAAGTGAAAGGCACGCGTCCCTTCCACTCGAGCACAGTTAGCCCGCCTAAGAGCGAGAGAGACAGAGCGAGAGAGAGAGAGTGAGAGAGATAGGCATACACACCGGTTCATGTCTTGCGCTTCTATTTCGCTTAGGCGCCTGCATACAAGTTTACACGTTGCCAGTTAATTGTTTTACCACTCAAAGTCGTTGTCACGTAAAACTTTCGCGCGTATACCGACTTTACAGGCAACCAATTTTTTTTTATTTTCTTATGTAACCACAGACAAATAACTCTTGTTATAATCTTTTCAGTTGTTTACAAGAAACTGGATGGGACTTCCAACGGGCGTTATTCGTCTTCAACCAATTACATTCGGAAGGGAAAATACCCCCAGATGCTTTCATCAAATGAACCATTTAGAATATGATAGATTACCATTTGTACATATTAGATAATGAAGAGAAACTAATATTTTTATTAGAATTGAGACCTCTGGTCGAATATGAATAAGCAGATTGTTTTAGTTCAGTGCTATGGTTACTAAAGTAGTAACTTCTTACGACAGAGAGAAGAATAGTTTGAAGAAATGAATGTCTTATTAAAATTTGATAAGAAGAGCGCATTTTTGGGAATAATTGAATGCGTCATTATATATATAAATTTGCTGATCCTGTAATGATTATAAGAATTGAAATTAGACAACGAAAAAGTATGCCTCCGGTTCTGAAAGAAAAAAATTGGATCATTCCGCACAATTTGTGTTGTGAAAGAACTCCAATAAAGTTATTAACTTAGAAGAAATTAATTTATGTTCGAAACTTGAAGATGTTGCAATATTATAGCAGAGACTATTCAAACCCCTGTGATTGGATTTTTAGACAAACGGTTTCTGTTAACGTTTGCCGCTAATCCTCGAGAACCTTTCTACTGAAGAACTGAAGATAATTAGCTATTTAGATTAATTTATATTAGGTAAAAAAATTTGAAATAAAAAAAAGTACATAAAGCACTGATTTAGAAAAAAAGTGAACAGTCGAATTGGTAACCTTTTTAGAATTAGCTTGAGAAGGTATAATAATATTATTGTTATAATGAAAACAAATATTTCTTTTCAAATAAGTGCGCGATTACAGAGTCGCAAATATCGCGTTCTATTAATCGAATCCGGTGTAAATATAGGTACGGATCGCGTTTGCACATCAATGTTATCAGTATATATTGACAGAATCGCGACATTCTCGACCGTCTAGTCGCGCCCTTATTAAAAAAAAGATGTAGCGGTTATTGTATCTGTTATCTTTATATGTGTTACAACAAATGTAGCATGCCAGATATTTAATTTTATGTGTAATATTTAGAGTCATAATAAATATTTGTATGTCTAAATTTCAATAGTAATATAATTTATGTCATTGTGTAAAAAAAAAAACACTTGCATATTGTAATATTAGAATTTAAAGTTCTTCTTTTCACTGCTATTGCAAACCTTCAATTAATGGTAAGAAAGAGTAAATAATGACACTTAATGATTTGAATCAATTTTGTTTTTTGTAAATAGTCTGCTTATCATTGATTTTCGATTTTGGGTCATACAGGGCCGCAGTGGTGGGTTGGGCTGAAAATCGCAGAAATCGGCTGGCTACTATAGTGTCCGTATACAATGTTGGGTTTCTATGGAACCACATTGACGTGTTGCTAACACCTGTCAGGTGACGGTGTACGGAGATCTGGGGCGGAACCCCTCGGACGGTAGTCTGCAGTGGGCTAGCCCCAGTATATGTGATGTGAGCGTCACTTACGACTTTATACGGCACTCTTTTATTTGGCTGCGTGTATGTGAACAGCTACACCCCCCTGAGGCCCCGGGTGGAGTTTAGGAATTATATTAAGATCTACTCTTAAGACTGTTACTATTAAAAGTAAATATACCTAAATTTTTTGAACTTGTGTTTTTTATTAAACTACCTTTGAGTTTGAAGGTCCTCACGGCGCAAGCCAACCATCGTTACTCGGATGAAGAAGAGTTATGGAAAATATTCAGTTGTGTTCTCTAAAGGTCAATGGCCTCTGACAGAACAGCGGCCGAGGTGGTCAGAATTTGTTACTAGAAATGATTGCGACGAAATTTTACGTAGATAAGAGTAAAAATTGTTTGTAATATGTAAAGAACTTGAAACCACACTGGTCTTTCAGTGGGTAGAGACTGTAGAGAGTGTAGAGACCTCCGGTTCCAAGTGGGCATTGGCCACATTGGGCTACGCCTCTTTATACTGGCGAATGCGTTTTTCGCGTTTCTAGGTATAGAAGAGAACAGAGGGAAAAGGTCACCAATTAGTCAGGTGCTTCCTCCCTAAAATAATGAGTTTGCCAGTAATAGTGGATTAGCATTGACAGCACTTTGGACCATTTTAAAGGGATTTCTGCTTTATATCGATTAATAAAGGAATAAAAAATATCATCCAACGTATGATAATATCAGTGCGTCATATTTAATCAAATAATCCACCATGGATTAGTATCTAACTATGTATTCGAAAACAATATTGTCATAGTGTGATAGCTTCTTAATCTCTGTAAACATTCTTAAGTAAGTTTGAGTTACATTTTGATAGTGCGTCAATCAGTATCTAGCAGTCAAAGGATGTTGATTTATAGATAAAAGAGTGTACATACTCTTACTGGGGTGCTCGTTAACCCCTCGTTTAGACCTAAGTATAAAACATGTATTTGACAAGTTGCAATACGTCACAGGTTTCAGTGTGAACGCAAATGTATTTTATACAACTTGTCGGCCATACATCCTATGTAAACGAAAAAGTATTTGAGATATATGTATAAAACAAGTATGGTATTTTGATTAGTCTTCTACAAGTTTACAACTTGTTTCGTGGTGTACCTAAATGAGGGGTTAGGAACCTTCCACGCGGTACACCTAGGGCAACGAAGATAGCAGTGCCTCTCGCAGGGGAGACGCTGCCTCCTAACGGTTATTCCGGTCGAGGCGGGAGCGGCTCTGTTGAGGGTTGGTTTCCACG
The DNA here is from genome assembly GCA_963662185.1 of Eilema griseolum. Taxonomy (NCBI): domain Eukaryota; kingdom Metazoa; phylum Arthropoda; class Insecta; order Lepidoptera; family Erebidae; genus Eilema; species Eilema griseolum. Next base: position 9,241,493 of record OY759239.1, on the reverse strand, counting down.
TGTCACTCGGATTCCTAGCAGAGCGCACAGTGGAGAGGCAAGGTGCGGGTTGACTCCGAGTGCAGGTCTTGGGGTGACAAATGCCACCTTTCACGGTACCGTTAGCGTAAAAATATGACTATAATATTAAATGTTATGAGGAAAATTAACATTTCATTTTTAATGTTTTCAGGTAGTTTGTTTCAATACTTCCAATAGTTTTGTACCTTACAGATTTTATCAAGAAATAAATAAATTTTATGTCGAAATTAATAATGGGTAGGTATGTATAGCTTATGAAGTAATATTAAGTATTGACGTAGGATGTATGCAAATTAAAAATTATATATATTAGTTTACATAAATATATTTGATCTAAGGTTACCTACTTATGTAAATCAATTAATTTGCATTAAAATATACGTCAGTAGAATTCTATTTACGTTGATGAGCTAGGTATAGACTATTTATAAATAATCTGCCCACTTTTTTTATATACCACGTAGGTAGCAGTCAAGCACGCGGTCAACCTAATGGGAAGTGGTTACCGCGGCCTATGAACGTATGCTACCCTACGCTCACGCTGCCAACCCTGAAGAAACCTAACGCCGTTATTGAAGAACTCCATAATGTAGGCGCTTAAGAAAACCGCAGCAGGTAGTTCATTCCTTAGCTTGAGCGTGCGTGAGATGAAGTTTCTTTCATACCGCACAGTGCGCACCGTCTCAGGTCGCAATGTGTGAGGATGAATTCCCTGCCTATGGCTAGAGGTGCGATGATAGAATGTAGCTGTGGGCGTCATGTGAAACAATTCATCTAGGCACAAAAACCATTGTATAGGCGGTAGAACACATACAGTGAGGCAAAGTCCCTCCTAAGGCTGAGATCCACATCGCCTTCGAGTATGGGATTGTCAACCAGCCTCAACGCCCATCTTTGCACCTAGTCGAAGGGATCAAGCTAGTATGGAGGCGCTCTGGCAAAAAAGCAGTAATCCATGTGTGGGGCCGAATCTGTGCCTTCGAGAAGGAGTCGCAGCCACGCAGTGAAGTGCCCTGTTGAGCACCCCAAGTTTCTTTGAAGCCAACTTAACCTTGTCCTCCAAATGACTTTTACTAGGAGGTAGGACACGGCTGTATTTCCGCCCGATTGAGCAGTCCGACTGGGGAAGTACCTCCGCCCTACAGAATACCGCGGTTATAATAACTTCATGTTGTGTTCCCAGCGGTGAGTAGGTAGAGTAGCCAGAGCTCACTGGAGAATTTGTGCTGTCCGTGGGAAGACTAAAGGCTTGTCCTGCTTTGTCTTCTACTGACGGCACAGAAACTCTGTACTTACAGGGTTGGCAGCGCGACTGTGACTCCTCTGGTGTTACAGACGTCCATAGGCCACGGTAACTACTTTCCATCAGGTGGGCCGTGTGCTTGTCTGCCAACTAAGTGGTATAAATAAAAAAAAATGACTGCAATACTGGACGTCGCTGGAGGTATCGACATCAAGTATCTCGATACTGGAGGAAATTGCGGCGCTACAATAAATGGGGTTTTCTTAGCGATGAATACCACCACCTCTCGATTACTCTATGACAATAAATTGCGAAATAACCGTTAGACTAGTCTGAATTTTGTAAGACAACCGGTACCGATGCGACAGCTTAACTTTAATGGATTCTATTGCATTTTATACGCTTAGTTCGATGTTCCGGCTACTTTTCAGCGGCCATAGTCACGGTTACGGGGTGATCATACATAGCCTAGTTGTCACATAGTTGTCGTGTATCTATACTAATATTATAAAGCTGCAGAGTTTGTTTGTTTGTTTGTTTGAACGCGCTAATCTCTGGAACTACTGGTCCGATTTGAATGATTCTTTCAGTGTTGGGTAGTCCCTTTATCGAGGAAGGTTTTAGGCTATATATCATCACGCTACTACTTAAGGGAGCGGAGCATTGATAATAAATGTTAACAAATCCGGCAATTTTTCATACATATTTTGAAGACTAAAACATACGGGCTCAAAGGGATATGAAGCTTCAAAATATACCCCGGGCGAAGCTGGGGTGGGTCAGCTAGTAGCTATATGTATATATACCGTAGCTAAGTATTATAATTAACCCAGTTTCCGAACGATATGTTAATTTGTTGGTAGGTACGATAAAATAACAAGTGTTAGATACTATGAGCCTGGTATCTGCTAAAATCATTCAACAAGCACTTACTCAAATCACTTGATAACAATTTTACACGTGAAAGTCAGTTCTGATTACTAACGGTGCAACCTTGCATTGGCACAATGTACCTACCTACTCACTTACAAACCACATCACTGATTTCATTATCATTGTTAATACATTTTCATACAAAAATCGGTTTATGACCGGTTATTGAACACACTGAGTCATCATCACCTTTGTGTTAGTCCCGGTCGCATTCGAAGCGTTCACCACGGGCTCCAGGACAGCTTATCGAATGTTCTTCCTATATTAATTACTCGAGCAAATTCAATCGATATTCATATAATCGTGTTGTGTTCCCAGCGGTGAGTAGGGTAGCCAGAGCTCACTGGAGAATTTGTGCTGTCAGTGGGAAGACTAAAGGCTTGTCCTGCTTTGTCTTCTACTGACGGCACAGAAACTCTGTACTTACAGGGTTGGCAGCGCGACTGTGACTCCTCTGGTGTTGCAAACGTCCATAGGCCACGGAAACCACTTTCCATCAGGTGGGCCGTATGCTTGTCTGCCAACTAAGTGGTATATAAAAAAAATATGAAAAATAAAGTGCCTGATTGTAATTTTTCGCAAAAGCAATATCGGTTATGCAAAAATGAAATTGTGGAGTTTTCCAACTCTTGCAGTGATATCGTCTACGTATTTTTCCGTTTGTCACCTCTTACGACACCCATCAGATGTGATGGGGTTTTGTACCTACTTGTATTCTTTCTTCGTCACCACTGCTTATGATGATGCTGATGAATGATCTGTTGAATACCACTGTGCCATTTCGAAATTCGTTAATCCTGGTCGCATCTAGGTAGGAGGTAGGACACGGCGGTATTTCCGCCCAATTGAGCAGTCCGACTGGGGAAGTACCTCCGCCCTACAGAATACCGCAGTTATAATAACTTCGTGCTGTGTTCCCAGCGGTGAGTAGGGTAGCCAGAGCTCACTGGAGAATTTGTGCTGTCAGTGGGATGACTAAAGGCTTGTCCTGCTTTGTCCTCTACACTGACGGCACAGAAACTCTGTGCTTACAGGGTCGGCAGCGCGAGTGTGGCTTCTCTGGTGTTACACACGTCCATGGGCCACGGTAGCCACTTTCCATCAGGTGGCCGTGCGCTTGTCTGCCACCTAAGTGGTATAAAAGCCTCGGAGTCTGGGGTCCGATTTTTAGTTTATATTGAAAACCTTCCATGTTATTCAATATAACTACTGAGTATAAAATGTTAGATGTTTTCTTATCAAGCACGTCAGTGCATCAGCTATCATGCATCACGACAGTGTTTGATTATTTAATGGAAATAACATTTTATTCCTGCGTCATATTTCAACCTCCATTATTAAGTACAGACAAATATCATAATGTGTATTCAAATATTGTTTAAAGTCAACGACTGTGATGAACTGATGAAATGTCAAACAGTGAGATACAGTAAATGTATATTTACAGTCACGCCTCCTTTCCATTGACGTAGGCAGAGACCCCGAGTCCACAAATTTCTACTTGATACTTATGATCCTGCTCTATCCCTGCCGCTTCTTCTACTTTCATTTCTCGCCGGCTGCTCTTTTATTAACATGTTGTATTCTTGAATAACCTATAAATGGGATGTTTAGACGCCGCCTAAAACTCCAGCCCCAACTCAACTTCACCTGCAAGTCGGTACACACTTGCTGATTGAAGGACGAGGATCTGGTGTTGGCTTTCCTTTTTTTTTTATACCACTTAGGTGGCAGGCCCACCTGATGGAAAGTGGTTACCGTGGCCTATGGACGTGTGTAACACCAGAGAAGCCACAATCGCGCTGCCGACCCTGTAAGCACAGAGTCTCTGTGCCGTCAGTGTAGAGGACAAAGCAGACAAGCCTTTAGTCATCCTACTGACAGCACAAATTCCCCAGTGAGCTCTGGCTACCCTACTCACCGCTGGGAACACAACACGAAGTTATAACCGCGGTATTCTGTAGGGCGGAGGTACTTCCCCAGTCGGACTGCTCAATTGGGCGGTAATACCGCCGTGTCCTACCTCCTTTCCTCTTGGTGTTAGGGTTGCTGTGGTGCGTGGGATATGCCTGCCAACCTCCCCTCCAGCATCCAACAACGACCCATAGATGGCGTGCTTTTTAGTCGGTTAGAGTCCGACATAACATCCTCCACAAGCTCCAGCGGGGCGGAGGGTTTCAGCTGGAATTTTTTGCACCATAAAAAAAAGGAGTAGGATGGTAGCTGGACACATAAGTCAAAATAAAAGCAGGAAGAGTAAGCGGGAAATCCTTCATCATTTGTTCCTCCATCATCTATGGTTCATCATCACTGTTATACTTCCCAGTTTTCACATTTCTTAGCACTAACAGGAAATATATCTATTTGATCTCATCGTATCATATTTATCGTTAATTTACTATAACTAACAACATTCATTGCACTTTGTCTCAAGTAAACATATAATATCCTTATTTAATTTAGTACTTAATATATACATTTACTAACGTTATCTAAAATGATTGCAATTTATCCTCTGTCAATAATTGATGGTTTCCTCATATAAACAAAAAGTCACGTCCACTGTGGACAGGATTTCTATTTACTTTGAATGACAAGTTGAAAATCTACAGTGACAATTTCTCTCATTATACACTTTTTCTGACGCCGGTAATTGACGAGTAATGCAAAGAGGGGTAGCCGGGCCGGGGTGCGAGGGATATGAATCCGGCAAGCTCACCTTCGGCAACTTACGACCCTCAGACGGCGTGCGTTTTAGTCGGTGCGAGCCCGACATAACCTCTCCCACTGGCTCTGGCGGGGGGTTTCCGGGGGTATTTTTCGCACGATAAAAGAAAAAGGGAAGGGTAGCCACTACCATCCGAAGATCTTGGCCACTATTGATGGCGAATCTGTCTCTACAGGGCCTCTGAGCTTTAAGGCCCTGGTTTTTTATACCACTTGGTTGGTAGACAAGCACACGGCCCACCTGATGGAAAGTGGTTATCGTGGCCTATGGACGTGTGCAACACCAAGGGAGTTACACTCGCGCTGCCAACCCTGTAAGCACAAGAGTGTCTGTGCCGTCAGTGTAAAAGACAAAGCAGGTCAAGCTTTTGGTCTTACCACTGACGGCACAAAAACTCTCCAGTGCGCTTAATACCACCACTATGACTCATGGTAACTGCGCCACTGGGTAACGCGCTTGATCGTAAGATTAATCATCTATTGAGCCTTTTCCTAGCTTAATTGCGGTTGGCTTTCAATCTGAAGAACTATGAACTTCGATATTTTTCGTGATGTTGCTCAACGTGCTCACCAAGGCACGTCTCCTCTGCACCTCCGTGATTGGTCACCAAACTTAAGATTGACCTGCCTGATATCGCATAATTTTGCAATATACTAACTGGTGTTAACCTATTCAGTTGCCACTTAGCCACGTTAACCTGATTGAAAGATCCTTTACTGCTGTGCAATTCTATAAGCTTACAGCGACGAGCACAGCGCTGCGTCAGCCTTGATACAGTTTGTCATTGGTCGAACTGGGTGACGTCACTAGACAAGGCACTCGACCAAGGACAATCTCGACCAAGGCTGACTTAGAGAATTGCACAGCAGATCGATATTATATCCTATACCGCGAGCTCTTATTATCTTTCAGAAACTGAAGCCTTATCTACACAGATAACACAGTATTTAACTGAACGTAAAAGACTGACACCATTAATAGTGTCGTTTATCTATGGTAAACAATAGGCTGCGAGCAACGCGCTCACGGTCGACGGAAGATTTTCTTTTTTCCCAGAACTCTGTATGTTTATGACTGGCATGTAGTCTTGAGTGACACGTATGAGTATATTTCTAACACGGATTTTCAGTCCCGGGTCCTTTAAGCGGGGCGTGAAAAAGCATCTAATGAGGCCGTCAAGCTGAGTGACACCATTGTAACATTACTTAGTGTCTGTAATGGTGACCCTCTTTCATGACACTTTGCTTTTAGCTTACAATCAGGCGAGGTGAAGTCAAGTTGGAGTGTCCTATATGAAAAAAAAATCTGAAACTTTAGGCGAGCATGTAATATGAACGGAAGGAGGAACGAAGAATCACGTGCCGTCTTCAGGTCATATTGGGAGATAAGAATATTAATCTTACAGACAAATATATCTGGATTGAGCATGGTGCAGGCTCCTTCTAAAATGGTAGAACTACAGCGTAATATTGTAGTAGGCAAATGCATGCATGCATGCATAAAATCACGCCTGTTTCCCATAGGGGTAGGCAGAGATCACGGATCTCCACTTGCTACGATCCTGACATACTACTCTCGCTTCATTCACTCTCATTACATTCTTCATGCATGCTCGTCGGTTTAGAGCACTCCTGACCTGCCCCTTTTCCAAAACTTCCCCGATTTGGTCCAGGTATGTGCGCCTAGGTCTTCCCCTTCCGACGGTACCATCCACACTCGCCTCATACACATAGTAGGCAAGTGACCTGTTTTTAACATATATTAATTTATTTCAATTATTTAAATATACCTTAATAGTTTTTTATATATCTTTAATTATGTACATTCGTCCATATTTAGCCTTAAGAAATCACTATTTATAAGCTGATGTCTCGAAAATGCCGCAGTGGAGTTTGTTGCGCCGTTTCTTCTCCACTAGCGCCTACATACATACATATATAATCACGCCTTTATCCCCGGAGGATTAGACAGGCGTGAATTAACACCCACATTTCACCAATAATTGAATTCGGTCCCACGTAATATGGGTTGAGCCTATTGCCGTATTCCGGGCACTATTGTTGACTCAAGCCATGCATCTGAAGCTGAGTCTGAGCTGTATTATATATGTCTGATGTTAAACAGCCCTATTTAGCCCTTAGTCGCCTTGTACGACACCCCATGGGAAGAGATAGGGTGGTCCAAATTCTACTCTACCGGGAACCACGCGGCTAGGAAGCGCTGTAAAACTTAGTTTTAAGCAGAATTTGACGTCATAAAGATGTAATTACGTTGCACTATTTAGAGAAATAATGAATTTGATATTTAGCAATGCGTTTCATGCCACCAAATATCGAAGGAATATCTCAAATGATATTGTTAACAATTTTTTGATGAGCGATTATCATATCAACTGTTATTGTCACACATTCCACTGAAGGGTTCACCATTCGGTCTTTTTGCCATCAAACCCGGTTGTATCTAAAATTTGGGAGCCCAGGGTACGCTCTCCTGCTCCTCCTTTCCATAGCTTGGTTTGATTGGTTTTATTGGAGCGCCTGCGATCTGACCCCTCCATCCGACTCTGAGAGCAATGCCTGCACTAGAGTCGCATCTAAGGGTGACTGGTTAGGCAGTAGGTACCCAACTTCAAGCTGACGTTGGCTTGGCTTGGGCCCAGACGATCTTATTTACCCATTTTCCAGGACAAAAAGTAGTACAACATTTACAAACACCAATTAACTTTTACTTCTAACGGGTTTAATTTAAAAATATAAACAAGTTAGTTCTCATGAATGAGAGGCAGCGTACCGTTACTTCCTGTGCGTTACTCGATGTCAAGAAACCGTGCCGGCGCGCGCCGTCTGCGCAGCGCAGTAATTGCCCTAAAAAAATCATTTGGATTGGTTGTAATACTTGTAATCATTGTGTAGGAGATGATTATAAAATGGTAGGCATTATAAAAAAGTAGATGAATTACTACTAGGTACTTTTTATACTTACAAAAGAGCACACCTCAACTGCCCCCTTAATTGGATAGACCGACTGTAATGTGTGCATGCGTGTTTGTATGAGCCGATTCATTTGAGTATAAACTAGAACCCGACTTCTGAAAAAGTTTTAAACAAGAAAATATCTAGGATAGCCGTGGTCATATGCCACTTAGTCTAAGAAATTAATATATTGTAGGGAAAAGTGGCATTCGGCTTAAACAAAAAAGATTAAACTTACTTTTAATTTCTATTATTTTGGGGCAAGCATTAGGTATAATTTATATATATTTGAAATGTACTAATTAAGCCCTTTTAGTTGATACCAAACACGACATATTTATCTGAAATTTATTTTTTAATATAATACTTCATGACCGCTAGAGGGCGCCAAATTAGATTCAGTGATACGTCATATATAGCCTATTTATAACCAGTGGGCGACTAAGATGCTTCTAATGATATGAGGGAACAGATGAACCTACATACATACAATACATACATACATAGCCTGCCAAAATCATAACCCCCCTTTTGTTTCGCCGTAGTCGGGTAAAAAGATGTTCAAAATTCAGCTTCAATCTACCATCTATCTCATAAAATAATGTCAAAATGGAACATAATGGCAATGTCGACTTGAAAATGGAACCTATTTATTACGAGAATAAAGTTTTAAGCATTTTTTACGTAATTTGATTTTAACAGATCGTGACTGGATTTTGAACATTTTTTATAAGGAGAATTGGCCTTTGGACCTTACTTTCATATGAAACAATTGAATATATATACTACTCACATTACGTGTGATAAAACTCATCTTCATACCGAACAATGCCATACAAAACAAAAGCTTGGGTACTTACTGATTTATGCATAATTTGTGATATCACCTTAACCGCCAATGTCACAAGTTGAGTCAGCACATTGTTATCAATGACAGACATGTTTACTAAAGTGTGACGTCATTATTTAGTCAGCCAATCTCGACCAAAGTTGAGCCCATGGCGCCAGTCAAGTAAAACTTGTTTTCTTAGGGTGATTCTGGATAAAAGGATTCTTAATTTTAGTAACTTCTCAATAGTTAACTCCTTCAGCACTATTGTAAGTCGATAGGAAGGCAGCACATGGTTGATCTACGTAGGAATCACCTATCTTGCCCGCGGGCAATAGAAGGCGCGGTCCACGCTGCCGCTCGGGCCTGCTTGCCCTGGAATTTGCTTTCGTGTTTATATTTGGATATTACTGAAGCGACTGCCTTCTAACCTGCGTAAGGTTGGTTTAGGTCCTGAAGATGTGTAGCTGGAACCTACCATATAATAAACTACGTGTCTATACGCTCTTATGTCAAAGTTAATTATTTATTCTGCATAGACCATTAAATCGACAATTACAAAACGTAATAAAATAGGAAATATGAAAACCAGTTTAGCAAATGGACCACCAACCACCGGTTCGAAACGCGGCCCCGACTTGAGTAGACTACGGCAAGAAATTCAGCGGACATTTTTTTTTGTCTATTTACAAACATTAAATCTAAATACAAAAAAAAATTGAGTAGCCTGCGATCTGATCTAGTTATAGTACTAGTTACTAGTACTTAAACGTAAGAAAGTAGATGATAAACAGAGAGTCACTGAACTGTAAAGTTCATGTACCCATCTACTCAGCACTGTTTTGAATCTGAAAGGCGATTCAACTTAACTGAAAAACATGAATATATGAGACATACATTATTGTGAGTTCAGGCGTTTTACGTTCAACAAAACGAATTACATAAATACATTAGACTCATATTTTCGAATCAAGAACATCACTAATTAAATCCTTCATCATCTTAGTATTGTTCCCCGTTACGATTTTTTTATTATGCACAAAATTCCCAAGGATACCTCCATCACCGAAACCTGTGGGGGAAGTTATGTTGGACTTGAAACGACTAGAATACACGCCGACGGTCTGGGCCGCAGGTTGCCAGAGGAGAGATTATTTATCTGAGACAATTTGCTTGTGGACGTACCCAGCTTTGTTTCAGGCATGGGGCAAATGTCATAATACACACCCCCCGTGTATTGGGTGTTGTCGTATTGTGTTGTAACTTCGGTCAGAGCAGTGCAGGGTGGGGCAAGTGCCCAAATTGTCCCCCTACTGGGTACGTCCATGAATGTGCGTAAAGAGAGGTGGTGAGGCGCATCATTAGGGCTTAGACAAGCTATACAGACCTAAGTACTTCGCTTACGCATAGGTTTATCAGCACTTCGGCGCTTACTATATACATCCACTATAGCACTAACTTTTAATTAGTTTCGATAAAAACTGATAACATACCTACAAATACACATCGTTCCGTTCATCTATCACTTAGGTAAGTGCTAGGCACTTACAGAGTCAAACATTATCACCTAGTCAGGTGAACCGAGCATTACAGCTATTACAATGCAACAATTACAATGCGCAAAATGTCCCTCAATAATTGCATTTTTTTCTATCTTAAAGTCACCTTAGAATTCTTATGACCGTTTTCCTTATTTTATATATTATAAGATTGTAATACTTATTTTTTTAATCTAGGACACGCCAATTTCTCTTCACCTCGCTCGAGGGTAAGCTAAAGGTACAGTCTCAGGAAAGAGGGTCGCCATTATAGAAACTGACAGTTACAATGATGGCACTCAGCATGGCGTCCTCATCCAATTCTTTTTCACTCTCCGCTTAAAGGATCTGGGACTGTAGGAAGAAGGGAACACGTGAGATGGTAATGAAGTTCAGGTTGGGTTTTTATACAATTTTTGTGGCAGACAAGCACGCGGCACTGCTTCTTTTTTCTGCTTCTTTCTGATGGAAAGAGGTTACTGTGAGCTATGAACGTGTGCAACACCAGAGGAGTCTCACCCGTGCTACTGACCCTGTAAGAACGGAGAGTTTCTGTGCCGTCAGTGCATAAGACACAATCAGGATAAGCTTTTAGTCTTCGCACTGACAGCATAAAAACTCACCAGTGAGTTCTGGCTACCCTACTTACCGCCGAGAACACAACACGAAGTTGGTCTGTGGTATTCTGTAGGTTGGAGGTAGGAATACCGTTGTGTCTTACCTACTCCAGGTCTTGATGGTGCGGCATATAGGTCTGCGAACCCTTGGTTCTTATTTATAATATTGTTTATTATTAATATTCGTCACACAATACAGATATTAATAAAACATCGTAATGTTAGTTAACCGACTAACAAGCGTTGCCAAGATTCTTGCAAAGCGCTTCTTAATTGTGATGGATTACCACTGTGACGGATTTATTATTTACAAATACCATTTATAAATTCTTAATACATTATGCACTTGTGGCCTTTCCTGCAAGAGGGCAGAGGGTGATGACACTGATGACAGCAAATGCATAAGCATTGACGTTAATACTTGCAAGCGCAACCGATTTAATGCATGTTAATTACCTGTGTTTTTAGGTATGGGAAAAGTACAAGAACCGTAAAATATATACAACAGCAGAGAAAATTGTGACTAGACAATTATTATAATCAATCTATTGAAGCCTATTGCAGTATACAGTTGGTCGTAGACTTTTCCCATCCACCTTTTTTAGTAGCTAGTCGTTATTTTTTTGCGGAAATAGACATCTACGGTTTTAAGAGGACCCCCTTGGGTGTGGGAAGCACAGTATCCCTATGGAAACCTGGCAAGAGGGGGAGGGCGGCTTGGTGCGCAATATCGTCTCTCAGGGTTACAGAGGCGTCGCCGGTTATTTTTAGATCTACTTTTACTAAATAAAGATTTCATTCTTTCATTCTTTCTTATTTAAAAAAAAACGCGGTGCCCTTGGATTAGTGTAGGCAATCTTACCGTTGTGCCTCTGGGTACATTGCCCACTCATTGAGGAAGGAAGGCTATAACTTCCTTCCTCAATAAACAGTGTATGAAAAACTAAATACTTTCTCAAATGGGAGTTTAGTTCCTGAGATTAGCGCGTATTATAATATATAGATGTTTTTTATTACACATAATTATTTTAAAGTGTGTCATAACGGTTTTATAACACCGATTAAATTATAAGAAATATGTGATATAATTTTCGGTGACAGATAGATATTGGTGTATGAGAACCCACCAAGATATTTGGTGCACCGGATAAGGTTCCGGCGCCGGGTTTTTTTTCTATCGAATGTAGTTATAAATAAGTTTTCAGCATACCTATAGCTTGACCCTTAATAGCGAGAAGGTAGGACGGAGGAGGAGGTACTTCCCCAGGGAATACTGGGGAAGTTTTTTTTTTTATATAGGACACGTCAATTGGACTTCGCCTTGCCTGATGGTAAGCTGAAGGCAAAGTCCCGGAAAAGAGGGTCACCATTACTTACACATACCGTGTGACAATGGTGACACTCAGCTTGACGGCCTCATCATATGCTTTTTCACGCCCCGCTTAAAGGACCCGGGACTGTAGGAAGAAGGAAACACGTGAGCTGGTAATGAATTCCAGGCCTTAATGGTGCGACAGAGAAAAGAGTCTCCGAACCGCTTGGTTCTTGATCGGATGTTTTGCACCGTGTGCAGATGACATCTAAGACCTGCACGTGTTGTCCTGTGTAGGAAAGGGGAGGGTGGGACTAATTGGAAGAGCTCATCAGAACACTCCCCATGGTACAGACGGTAAAATACAGCAATGGACGCAACATCTCTACGCAGCTGTAAAGGTTCTAGGGTGTTCGTGATCTCGGGATTCCCAATGATGCGGACCGCACGTCGCTGCAACCTGTCGAGAGCATCTAGTAAGTACTGCTGAACCCTCCCAGAGATGCGAGCAGTATTCCACACAGGAGCGAATTTGTGTCTTGTATAGAAGACACCGCTGCTCCGGCGTGAAAAATCATCTCACTCTGTTCAGGACTCCGAGTTTTCGTGAGGCTGTTTTGATGATACTTTCGATGTAATTTTTGTTATTCAAGTTGCAGCGAACATCCATACCTAGGATATTGAGATTGTCCTGCAGTGGCAGTGGCGTGCTCTGAAGAGTGGGGAGGGGAAGGAAAACTTTTGCTGTAAACGCACATGCCTGCATCTTCTTGGCATTGAACTCAACCAGGTTTTCAGAGCCCCATTGAGAAATGTGATTCAGGATCCCGTCATGCTCAGTAACAAGAAGCTGCCTCTTCTCCGCGATATCTGACTGTTTGGCCGCAGGATGTCAATGATAACTCCCATGTAAAGTGCTATCGTCTGCATAACAATGAACATTGCCGGTAGACAGCATGTCGTTGATATGCAGAAGAAAGAGAGTGGGTGATAAGACGGACCCCTGGGGCACGCCAGCATTTACCTGCAGAAACTCCGAAGCTCGCTGAATATTCGCCTCTTTCCAAGGCAAAGGCACTGTACCTGAACTGTAGGACAGCCGGTACAGGCGCGTAAGCATTGGAGACAACTCCGCTGCACATTTTTTCAAAACTACCGCTGGAGTACCATCCGGACCACTGGCTTTCCGGACATCGAGTGATTGCAGCACTGCACGGACATCGTGTTGCCTGATATGGATATCAGGCATCGCGTGTTCACTGTCGGGTAGTGTTGGTGGCTGCATACCACAATCATCGATTCGGGAGTTGGCCGCAAAGAGATTAGCCAGCAGATTTGCCTTCTCTTGCGGCTCATGGGCCAGGGATCCATCAGGATTATGCAACGGAGGCAGCGAAGGCTGACAGAAGTTGGCTTGCACGGCTTTAGCCAGTCGCCAGTAGCCACGGCTTCCCGCGGGATGCATCACTAGCTCTTGACCAAGCCGCGCTATGCGCAGGGCATCCGCTCTGACGTAGGCCCTTCTACAGACCTTTGTGGCTCTGTTGTACGCCGCCTTGAAGTGGCCCAGATTGGGGTGGCGCGTGGCGCGCGCCCTTACCCACCTCCACCCTGCAGAATACCGCGGATATAATAATCTCGTGTCGTGTTCCCGGCAGTGAGTAGGGTAGCCAGAGCTCACTGGAGAGTTTTTGTGCTGTCTGAGGAGAGATCAAGGCTTATTTTGTTTGTGTCTTCTGCACTGACTGCTTAGAAACTCTTTGTTCTTACAGGGTTGGCAGCACGAGTGTGAATCGTCTGGTGTTGCACACGTCCATAGGCCACGGTAACCCCTTTTCATCAGGTGGGCCGTACGTTTATCTGCCACCTAAGTTGTATAAAATAAAATGAACGAGGCCCTAGCGCGCGTGTTTTTATTTGAGACTTTGACTTTCTTTCTTCTTCTTCTTCTTTCTTTCTTTCTTTCTTTCTTTATTTCTTTCATATAATTTATGATTGGTGGATTTGAGTTCCTCCGCTGCCGCAAATTCCCTTGCTATCCACGAAATATCCCCAAAAACGCATATTGCGCAAAAAGAGCACTTTTTATGAAGTGATTGGGGTCAAAATAACCTTTATACAAACGTCTATCGGTCTAATTACAATTTAAGACGGACCTGCATGATCCTCGATATTCAATAGTTTACGGGATTTACAAAGTTTTATATGAAAAACTTTTTAATTTTTTTTTCAAACAATGCAATTTTTGCCAATACCAAATTGAACTTGTTATCGAAGTCAAAATTCTGTGTTTTAAAAGTGGTTTTGAATAAAACTTAGTAAATCTCCTGGACTATAGAGAGTCAGGCGATAGTTTTCACAGGTGAAATCCGGCCTTACATATGAAATTAGCGTTTTGTCGTACTGAGGAAGCTGATGTAATAAAGAATAACGTAGGCTACCTTTATTAAAAAAAAATTATGCTCAATAGTGTTGACTCAACACTAAGCGATAACCGACATCCACTCAGGCGGAGCCGCGGGCAACAGCTAGTTCATTACATAATATCAATAATTTGTGGGAGGAATTTGTAGGAGGTAGGACACGGCGGTATTTCCGCCCAATTGAGCAGTCCGACTGGGGAAGTACCTCCGCCCTACAGAATACCGCGGTTATAATAACTTCGTGTTGTGTTCCCAGCGGTGAGCAGGGTAGCCAGAGCTCACTGGAGAATTTGTGCTTTCAGTGGGAAGAATAAAGGCTTGTCCTGCTTTGACTACACTGACGGCACAGAAACTCTGTACGTACAGGGTTGACAGCGCGAGTGTGACTCCTCTAGTGTTACAAACGTCCATAGGCCACGGTAACCACTTTCCAGCAGGTGGGCCGTGTGCTTGTCTGCCACCTAAGTGGTATAAAAAAAAAAGAATATATTTACTCAACACGAAAAAACAAAAGTCGGTGGCCGTGGATAATTTTTTTTGGCCGCAATATATAAACCATAGATAAAAGATGCTATAACTACCTAATATCAAAGTGTATGTATAATGAAAGAATGCCTCGAGTAGATATATATACAATACAATACAATATTGAGGCTTGCCTACTCGATACAAGCTAATACAACGTTTAGTTCTCGAAATTTCAACCTTCAGAACTAACCCCGTGGACAGCCGGAGATCAAAGTGGAAAAATTAAGAATTAAAGGCTATTGTGGAAGCGGATCCATCACAAAGCATTTCAAAAATAGCTGCAAGTCGGTCTGTCAAGTTCAGGGTATGTAATAAAACAGTATAAATCCACTTTAAACAAATCGGGAACGTCAAAAAACCATGGGTACCTCATGAATTGTGTGATTCGAACTTACAAACACGCGTCGACTGCTGTGTTACTTTGGTCAACCGTTACAATAATGAAGTGCTTTTAAATCGAATCGCTACTTGTGATGAAAAGTGGATACTGTACAATAATCAGAAGCGCTCAACGCAATAACTGACGACCCTGGAGACCCAGACGGTGCATACTTTGAGTAATTAAATATATTTTACGAAAAAAAATTGACTATATATTCCTTCCATACAAAATGTAAGGACCTAATATTATGCATGCCCAATACCTAGACTTCGCAAAGATAAGTAAGTCATGGTAAACGTAATCGTACGTAAGATGAGTGCATGGTATCTAAGTATGTCAAGGAGAAACCCAGTTTCTCGTCTGATAAATCTTATAATCCAGACATAATCTATTAATTAGGTATATTAATTAGGTATACATTAAAAATTCTTCATTTTACTTGATTATCCCAGGTAAATCTTAATCTATTGACCTACAATTTTTAGGGTTCCAAGAGGAAAAAAAACGGAACCCTTAAAGGATCAATTCGTTGTCCGTCTGTCTGTCTGTCTGTCAAAACCTTTTTCTCAGGAATGTGTGCAGGTATCAAATTGAAATTCATATCACATACTTAGATCTATAAATCTTGAAACAGTTCAAATATCACACTTCTAACTCACTTCTAAGTCAACACATTCAAAATATATTACGGTTTATGTAGTTTAAGTTACGGGACCCTCGGTGAGCGAGTCCGACTCGCACTTGACCGTTTTTTTTTGAAGTCTTGTCTGTTTCTTTGTTTGCGATCGACGTGAAAGTACTGAATGGGTTGTACTACGGTTGTTTATTACAAAGGTCTTGGTTAGACTTTTGTTTGATTGCAATTGATTGAGTTGAATGGGAGATACCAAAAGTCGCGTAAACCCACAACCTCGCGGGCGTAGCCGCGGGTTTCAGCTAGTTTTACATGCGAACGAAAATCTATTTTGTGGGTTTTTTTTATTACCACTTAGGTGGCAGACAAGCACACGGCCCACCTGGTGGAAAGTGGTCACCGCGACCTATGGACGCGTATAAAACTCGCGCTGCCAACCCGTCAAGCATTGAGAGTTTCTGTGCCGTGCTGTCAGTGTAAAAGACAAAGCAGGACAAGCCTTTGGTCTTCCCACTGACAGCATAAAACCCCTCCAGAGAGCTCTGGCCACCCTACTACCCCTATGGCCGCGGTTTTCTGTAGGGTCGCAGTGTAATTTATTGTACTACTAAGACGAAAGGGCAATGTTTTCATACATTTTTCTTTCCATTCTCTGCACTATAAACCTTTAAACTGCACACTGTTTACAACCATACTAGCTGAACCGACCCAGCTTCGCCCATGGCATATTATGCAACCTCATATCACTTATTTGAACCAGTTTTTCTTGAGTTTTCTATTAATGTATGGAAATCTGGCGAATTTGTTTACATTTATGATCTTCTCCGCTCCCTTCAGTAGTAGCGTGATGATATATAGCCTAAAACCTTCGTGGAACGGACTATTCAACGCAAAAAGAATGTTTCAATTCGAATCTGAGGTTAGCGCGTTGAAACAAACAAAAAAAAAATCCAATTTTATAATATTAGTCTAGATTAATAATCTAAGTGTTTGTATTACATCGAGATAAAATATTGTCACGTTTTAATGTCTTTGTCGTTCAGTTCGAAAGTCTGTGTTTTTCTTATTTTTCTTACAAGTAATGTTATAGGAAGCTAGGAAAAATATCACATCACAATATTAACATTGGTGCCTACTAAAGGTTCATGTAGCTAATGCAATAATGTACTTAGACGCATGTAAATATAACGAACTAATGATATTTGTTACGGTATTTAGATAATTTAAGTACATATCATTAATTTTCTTAATGGCAAAACATTTACGTTTCCTGTTTTTTTTTGCAGTAACAAAGTGGAATAAATCTATAAATAATTTAAATCAATTATGCGGTAGTAATCGTTTATGCCTAATTTAAAATATTAAAAAAAACCGTTGAGTAGAATTTTAAATACCAACACTTATAAAATAACTGTATTCCACAGTCCGAAAGTCTTAGTAAATTAGCTTAGCGTTGTGCCCAGTTGCATCCGAATATTTTCGACTTTTATGGGAGCGACTGCCATTAAACCCCCAACCCCGACGGAAGAGCCAGTGCGCCAAAGTCTCGTCCATTTATCAGCAACTGTACCGGCTTGGGGGTGAATTTGGCTTGGCCCCGAAGTTCTTAATGCATTCCCGAACACTCCCAAACCTTCAAACGTTCCACATTTGAAAAAAGTTGAGTTGTTAGTAGATTAAAAATATAAGTTTTAATCGATTAAAAAGTTGAGTTTCAAAATCGTCATTATAGAAACTTTCCTTATTTGTTCTAATTTTGAATCACGATCTCTTTTTTTTATAATTATTACAACTTGCAGCCAAGCAACGCAAAATCGTATGAGCCGTCACTGAACAATTTTAGTGTTAGTTCAGCTGCACATCTAATAATATTATTATAAAGCTGAAGAGTTTGTTTGAACGCGCTAATCTCAGGAACTACCGGTTGGAATTGAAAAATATGTTTCTGTTATTGTATCCGTTATTTCAATTGATTGCAACATAATAGTTCAGGCACAACAGACAAAATAGGCACCGACTTCTAACAGCTCAGTAAATCTGTAGGTAAATTCAGTCATTTTTCTCTTATCTTTTTAATATGTTATTTTATAGTTTTTAGTTTTTGAAGTCGGTTTATTTAAACGTAGTTTTTTTATTATTAACTTTTTAGCGACTGTGATAGGTAGTTTTTAAATTTTATTCTTCTTTTTAGTGTGCCTAATCTAGTCAAGCATGCCGACTTTAGTTTTCGAGTTAATGCTCTCAATAACTTAAACGAGACATTCATGCATATACATCATCAAAAAATGCTGTTTTCTGCCTCCATATTTCAAGACTTCATATTTCTAGCACACCCTTGACCATCGTAATGTTGCCTACCGTGTCACAGGATCGTCATAAATCTATAGCTAAAAAGCAATCATTTCCCATTTTCTAATTGATTTCGATACTATATACATATATATATATAGAACTATGGTGTATCTCCGAAGTCCAAGGTCCAGTATCCATGAAATTTATATAGAACTACCAACAGGTTGGGCTTCGTTTAACTTGCAAAAAGAATTTATAAAATCGGTTCATAAACGACGGCAATATCGAAGAACATATAGAAAAAGTCGGTTAAAAATATACATGTCAAAACACAAAAATGTTTATAAAATTAAAACCACTGATCCAAACTATGTCATATTTTTATGAGACCAAATGGCAACTATTTTCCATCGAACTGAAAAAGAAGATAAAAAAATACTAATCGAATTGAGAACCTCCACCTTTTTGGAAGTCGGTTAAAAAGGCAGAGGTAAACCATAATCATAAATGTCAAAAAATCCGGCAGTTTCCCATACATTATTTGAAAATGAATATAGTTTATGGTGAAACGCACGACCGCGTTTCACCGGTTTTGAAGTAGTCTCAGTATAAAGCTGAAGAGTTTGTTTGAACGCGCTAATCTCAGGAACTACAAATTCGGGTCTGGGGGTGACAGGTGGAGCCGCCTGTCACCCTGGCAGAAGCAGGCCGCGGCGGCGGCGCGCTTGGCGCACCTCCCCGTTTTTCGGGAACGAGTTGGGGACTCTGTAGTCCCCACACACCCGAGGAGAGGGCCAGATCGTGAGAGATGGTCCTGGGTCGGCCGGGGTGCGAGGGATATGCCTGTCAACCTCACCTTCGGCAACCAAAACGACCCACAGGCGGCGTGCGTTTTAGTCGGTTCGAGTCCGACATAACCTCTCCCACCGGGTCCGGTGGGGAGGTATCCGTGGGGATTTTGCGGACGTAAAAAAAAAAAAAAGGAACTATAAATTCCAATTGAAAAATTATTTTTTGTTGAATGGTCCGTTTATCGACGAAAGTTTTACTCTACATATCATCACGCTACTATTTAAACGAGCGGAGCAGTGATCATATATGTCAACAAATCCGGCAGATTTCCATACATTATTTGAAGGCTATAAATTACGGGGTGATATGAGTTTTTATAATGTACCTTGGGCGAAGCTGGGACGGGTTAGTTAGTATCAGAATAAGATGACGATGAATAAAGCCAAATGATCAATTACTTACAAATTATGTGGTTTTTTAAAAAAAAAATTTTTCTTCTGGCGATTCCGATGTTTCCGCCAGTGACTTCTGCATTGCATTGTTCCATAAAAATTGTTACGCCAGCCATGTTCATCAAAATTTTTAATAAGGTACCATCATCTAGTAAGAGAATTGCCGACAACTAATTTAAAAATAGGTTGAAATTATGGTTATTTTTATTATCAAATGTTCTATTCGTTGAAGGATTATTTATGTGCGACATTGTTGATTTTATTCGCATTATGTGTTCAATTGATTGTTAAGTATTTATGTTGAATTCAATCTTGGTAACTTTGAATTTTTAAATTTAATTTATTGGTTTGTCAGTGATTAATTTATGACATAACCATGTTTTATTCTGTCTTTAATTGATTGTTGTTTATTTTGTTCTGAGTTCAATGTTATTAATTCCGAATTAAGTAATTGGTCTTAAACTTAAGATTATTGTAACAAAATACTATAAAGAAGAAATATTTTTACACGGAAGTTATCTAAATTAAAATATAATATATACATATATGTTTTTTTTTTTAATATAATTTAATTTAGATAACTTCCGTGTAAAAGTAATTTGTTTAATTTGACAATAATTTATAAAGTAATTTGACATTTTCACATTTAATCCAAATCTTTCAATTAAGCACTATTTTAGTAACACTAATATTGAGTATAGTAGTGCATGTCAGAACATTGACTGACGAAATATGCGATTCTCACACTCATGTTTAAAACCCTGTACCTATCATATTTCTGCAAATAAATATATTTAATTTCATTTCATTTCATTCATAGTTTCGACTTGGAGGAATGTGACTTGTTGTAATCTCGAATCAAAAGTTTTTGTGAATGTACTAGAGAAGATGCATTTAACATCCAATTAAGGCCGAAAGTCATGTAGCACGCTGGAGTACCTGAGTCAAAGCAAAACACAAATTATGTCGTTTGTACGTTTGTCTCAATATTTACTCGTTCCATCAACGTCAGTGAACCCGTGTGTGACAGCCTTTACTCGCTTTTACCTTACTGCACTATCTAGCTACACTTATCTCAGCTGCTTACTCGCGAATGTGTGGTCGTTGTCGTTTGGCAAGTGTAGTGTAAGTGCTGTAGTCGTTGAACGCAACCGGTGGCCGACGGTCGTGATCTTGCCTCTCAGGCAAATAGTTTTTATAAGTGCTGGTATTGAAGTGTGCGTGTAGTGATAACGGTACGAGAAGTCGCCGACTTGCAGGTAACCGCTTGACCCTTAAACGGAAATTATTCTTTGGCAATATTTTACGATTGTTGATCTAATTTATAACGCTGCAATATTCGTATTTGTAGACCATTGTATTCTTGTTGTGAGATATTGCAGACGTTACCCTGATTTTGTTATAATGTGGGTATGTCAGAATGAAGATGTGTGTTTATTTGTACGTTTTAAAACAATTCATGTCTCACGTATGAGTATATGACTGTTCTTCTTGATCTAAAATATATTTAGGTAAAGCACACGGCATATAAGTAACAGAATTCAACAATTTAATGTCTATCAACCGGTCTATTCTACCTAGTTAGGTATTTTGTAGTTACATTAATGTAAGTAGGTGAACACTTTTAGTCCTAGTACCTAAGTAACTATAAATAGTTACATTTATGGAGAACTAGCTAATGCTCGCGACCCACAGGAATCTATCCCTGAATGAATTAAGTAACCTCAGATAGCTGCCAATACAATACTTTTCTTTTAGTATCTGATTTCCAAAACCAAAACAATTTTACTATCACTTTTGGCAACGTTAATTAGGAATATATATTAGAATTTGTTTTGCTTGAATCTCATTTGAATTTTAATTAACCCAGTTTTAGAAATTAGCAAGTAACAACTGTACTTTGTGTTTTTAGCTGTACTTTATTTATTATTTACCTAAAAGTATTTGTCAAATACATCAAATTTCCCTGAAAAGTATAGGAATAACAAACATAGTTGCATTTATGTATGTAGAACTAGCTATCGCGATCAAACATAGCTTATGTCCTTCCCCAAGGTCAAATCTATCTCTGTACCAAATTTCATCAAAATAGGTTCAGTGGTTTAGACGTGAAAGTGTAATAGACAGAGTTACTTTTATAATATAAGTATGGATGTAGGATTGCCTAATTTTACTAATGTTTAGGTAATCGTTGCACTCTGTATTAGGCGATATAGGTTACTTACTCACCCTAAACCCTCAGCACCAGCTAATACCTCTACTAGTCCACGATAACAGTCAGGGTTTCGGAAGATTGATTTGGGGCAACAATGGATGTTTTGGTTCAAGGGATGGCAAACACCTACACAGGACTTCGTTCAATCGGAAAAAATGGTAATAATTACGTCAATCAATCAATCAATCAATCAGCCCACTGCAGTCCACTGCTGGACATAGGCCTCTCCCAATGTGCGCCATTTTCTCCGATCCTCCGCCTTCCGCATCCAGTCTGTCCCAGCCACCTTTTTCAGGTCGTCAGTCCATCTGGTTAGGGGGCGTCCTACCTTTCGTTTACCTTCTCGCGGTCTCCACTCTAGGACTCGTTTGCTCCAACGGCCATCGGTCCTTCGGCAAACGTCGCCGATATTCTGCCGAGGTCAGAAAGACCTGAGAGAAGGAAAACTCGAGAACAAACCCGTTGCCAACCCGTCTGGCCAGCGTGGCAATAGTAGGCTAAACCCTCCCAAATGAATAGACGCCACAATAATTACGTCAATTGATAGCAAAATATACCAACCAAATGTCGTAAAGAGGGAGGCAAATTTACACGATTTCCTTTATTGAGGGCTTTTGTAGAAACTTCCTAATAGCAGAATACCGTGAAATATTTTGATAGGTACTGAAGTTTTTAAAATTGTTCAAATATAAATAGTACCTACTAGGGTTGTTGTTTTATGAGTTACATACAAGATATATCGATGCCAGTCCGGTATACCACTTAGGTGGCAGACAAGCACACGTCCCACCAGAGGTAAATTGGTTACCGTGGCTTATGAACGTGTGCAACACCAAGGGAGTCACACTCGTGCTGCCAACCCTGTAAGCCCAGAGAGTTTCTGTGCCGTCAGTGTGAAAGACAAAGTAGGACACGCTTTTGGTCCTCCCACTGACAGCACAAATAACTCTCCAGTGAGCTCTGGGTACCCTACTCTACCCTACTGTGGTTATTATGGCCTCGGTTTTCTGTATTATATCTATATAACGTATTAAACACTTCCGGACAAGTCATAACAAAGTAAATACAAACAAATTAACCGCCACTGACTTCTGATAGGTACGATTGCTGGTACATTGTGGTACTATCCAACGATAATGACACCACAATGTAAATATTTACAGACAATTACGGTAACGGAAATATTGAGTGGTGGGAACTGGGAACCGTTCAATGAGTATTCAAGTGGGAAGTTTAGAATACTGTGCAAGTTACAAGCATGTTTTTGCTGACAACAATTTTCTACGAGGAACTAGGCAATATATATGAATATGCATCGTATCATTCATACGTAACTAATTTAAACATGGATGTCTTCGTTAACTATTCTGTTATGAAGAAACATTACAATACTAGGTTACAGACTGAGCTGAGTTCTTTTTGGTTTCATTATTGATCATGGTGGATATTCCACCGCCGCGTGGTTTCCGGCAGAGTAGAATTTGGGCCACCCCATCGCTTCCCATGCGGTTTCTTACAAGGCGACTAAGAGATAGGGCTGTTTAACATCAGACAGATATATAAAGCCCAGACTCAGCCTCAGATGAATAGCTAGAGTAAATTATAGTGCCTGAAATTTAGGCTCACCCTTTATTACGTGAAACAGAATACATGACTGGTGAAATGTATGTATGTTCCCCGGAGGCTTAGGCAGAGGTGAATTAACACCCACATTTCACCAATAACTGTATTCGGTCCCACGTAATAGGTGGTGAGCCTATTGCCCTATATCGGACACTATAGCTGACTCGAGCTCCGCATCTGATGCTGAGTCTGGGCTGTATATATCTGTCTGATGTTAAACAGCCCTATCCCTTAGTCTCCTTGTACGACACCGCATGGTTAGAGATGGGGTGACCCAAATTCTATTCTGCCAGGAACCACGCGGCGTATGTATGTATGTATGTATGTTTGTAAGTATAACACTGAATTAAGCTAGGCATAGACTTAGAAGTTTTATTTTTCATAGCTTCGCAAGTCTGCGCCTGATCCTTGTTCATCAATCAGCAGATTAGCCTCGCTAGACAAGTGGTACTTCGATGCGGCCGGGGTGCGAGGGATATGCCTGTCAACCTCACCTTCGGCAACCAAGACGACCCACAGGCGGCGTGCGTTTTAGTCGGTTCGATGCCGACATAAGCTCTACCACCGGCTCCGGAAAAAAAAAATATATAAAAAAAAAGTGGTACTTCGATGGTTAGCGTATTGCAGAATACAATAACAAATGTATAGGCGATTAATTTTTTTAAGCTTCTGGGATTGATAAATAACAAAGAAAAAAACGGTAAATTACGATAATAAACTAAAGAATTGAACCAATGATAAAAATGGCCATATAAGTTTAACGAAAATGATAACGACCGAGCTACAATGAAGTCGAAAACACAAACTGTTACGTTTGTACCCGGTCTCCCCTATTCAGAGCTTACCTGCTTAACTGCTTATCACTGCTTAACTGCATCAGGTAACATATTACAGTTGTAATTCGGTTTCGTACGAATTGTACCTAATCTATTTAGTTCAAGGAGGCTCGTCCACCCTTTCAGTTTAGTAACCGATGGTTTTATAGTTATATTTATATATTTTATATATATAATGCTGCCATTACAAATATTTTAAACGATAAGTTTCGCAAATTATTACTCTGTGGACAAAGACCTAACAAATAAAATGTATTATGATAAGTATCATTTTAAATCTGGCGTAAACCTTCATGATATTAAAGTAACCTTTTAAAGGAATCGAGAATTTTCTGATTGGTTGATTTAACCCTTATTTAACAATGACATCTATGATATAGGTATTTAAACTATCATGGTCACTCACATCGGTATCAAAATAAATGGAATATTTAACACTTTTCATTGTTTTGAGTTTCCGATATTTCGGCGCTCAAACTCAAAACAATGAAACATGGTAAATATCCCGTTTATTTTGATACTAAAATGAATTCTATGTATGATTTAGGGAGAAGGGTCAAACATGTCTGGTATTTTGATAATTTCGAGCTCTACTTCTTCATCAATCCCGGTTTATAGCAACTGACGTATAACCTTCTATCCTTAAGAGAAAAGACTACATCAGAGTGACAGTGGCGATCACAGTCGCTCTGAACCTAAACTACATTTCGGTGATTAACATAACATGACATAAACTCACGCCTATATCCCCAGAGCAGAGCTACTAGCTAGCACCCACATTTTGCCAGTTTATGTTTAGGTCCCAATATAATAGGTGGCGGGCGAGCCTATTGACATTAACCGGGCACTTATAATCCTGTGATAAATAAAACACACAAAACTTCGAAAATCATCGAAAAGTCATTGGTGTGTGTGCCATGGTAAAACTTCGCGAAGTCGAACCCGAGACCTCCTCTCAGCAGTCCATAACCCATACCCCTAAGCTATACCACTATGATATTTCGGTGATGTGGAGGAGAAAACGTGGGAGACCTTTTCTGAACCGAGAATAACAGTGATAGGTATATCAGTATCAGAATAAACGGGATATTTACCATGTTTCACTATTTTGAGTTTCCGATATTTCGGCGCTGTTGCAAGCACCATGATCACGGAGGAACTGGAGTAGTGGCGGTGAACAAAGAAAAAGTTTTTTCTTCTAGGAGTAATTATATCGATCTAAAAAAGAACGGTTACATGCCGAATCAAGGAACACATCAGGGCAGTCAAAAACAACGAACCGCATAAATATGCAATCGCTCAACATTTACTGGAGTCCGGTACGAACCACTGGATCGAGCTACATAACCCTCAGATGCTTTCGACAGAACGCCACTATATACCAAGACTGGTAAGGGAAGCAATTGAAATAAAAAAGTATAAAAATTTCAATCGTGAGGATGGGTTTCAACTGCCGAACGTCTGGCATCCAGTGGTCCGTCTTTGCAAAAACAACCGGGAACAAGCTAAAACAAAATCGCGAGTGGATACAGTGAGCATCGTATGTCGTGAACGTGATCGAGATCGGGTTCGAGTTTGTAGTGAGAGTGAAACCAATAGTAGTGCAGATACGCGTAGTAAAAGAACTCGAAAGAGGGTAGATCGATATAATTACTCCTAGAAGAAAAAACTTTTTCTTTGTTCACCGCCACTACTCCAGTTCCTCCGTGATCATGGTGCTTGCAACAGCGCCGAAATATCGGAAACTCAAAATAGTGAAACATGGTTTATTCTGATACTGATGTCAGTGACCATGATAGTTTAAATACCTATACTGATAGGTATAATAATGACGATGATTTTAAAACTTGACTCACAGTTGACTTGACTCTTAAAAAAATTATTGAAAAAAAATCCTAATCTGTTCATAGCCGAAAAAGAAAAAGAAATCAAATCACCAAATCTATTCTATTTTTAGATTCACCGAATCACGTTATGGGGAAGCAAAAACGTACCAAGTTATCCAGATGCCTATCACGATGACAAACAAGGTAGAAGAGCATTAACCTGTAAACGCTCGAAAGAATTCCACCATGATGGGTTCATGTTAGCCATTCCGACCTTAAATGTTGTGATTTATAAAGCTATTTCTTTTTGTCATTGGCAATTGTCATTGGCTTCTGGTAGAGATTGCTATCTACCCATACATTCCTGAGAGGAAAGCGAGCGCCAGAGCCTCATCTGTTGTTTAGCAAGTTGCGTAGGTCTTAGTGGGTCCCTATATTAGATATATTATCTATTGTGAGTATTTTTCCTATACAACGCGGCAACGGCGAGTAAGTACAACAGCGAGTGTTATGTGTCCCCATAGTTCCTATACACAAGTGAAGAAATTGTAAATTAGAATGAAATGAATGAAAGATATGTTAGTCTTCAACGCATGTCATAAATGTCAAATGCCATTCATTCGTCATTCTATTCTACAATACGCCGGCCAGTCAATTGCCAGTTGCCTAGAGGGGCAGTGCAATTTTGCCGAAAAATTGTAAACACTGAAAGCGTGTTATGCAGAAAAGGCATAAGGCGTAATAATCAAAGTAAAATCACGGGCAACGCAAGGCGTAGATATGATTTTGCTATGATTGTATTCGAAACCTTATGCTTTTTCTGTATAATTTATATCTTAACACGGTGCTGTAGTCATTTGGTCGTTTACTATGTAACTCGCAATCGTCACTGTTTACGCACTCGTTATTCTTTTGTTTTTGCGTCGGTTAATTAAACCGTCGTCATGCGCATTTTAGCTAAATTTGACATTGAGTGATGTATGAAAATTAAATATTATATTTATAGATCCTTAATCATTTATATGAGTAAACCAGTTACCAAAAAATCTATAATTATTAATATAAAAACCTGTGCAAGTTATGTACATGTTAGGTAGCTTTTGAGATTAAAAATTCTGGTAGTTTCTACCTAGGTATTAAGTAAACAGAAACTTAGAAATGTTATAGGTTATAGGATAAACGGTTATTTATTTATTAAAACCATAAATTACATAGTGTAAGTACAGAGTCATTGCTTCCTGAGCTCAGTTGTTAACCTGTATCTCAGGAGAACAAGTTAACAACCTTCCCAATTCCTTCCCACATTACATGTTACAAAGAAAATGTATTTTCAATGGCAGTTACATAAAAAATACACAATATGCTTACCGTACTTAGCATTCTGTATTTACTGTTAAAACAGCAAATACAGAATGCTAAGTACGGTAAGCACCTACTTGAGTAATTTTATATAGGTCAAATGTTGGGTGACGGAAAGGAAGAAACATAAGAACCTTCAAGACATCTCGTTGAACTCGTTCTGTTTGGTTAGTCCAAAAGTCATTTGACTTTTGTAAAAATAGGGGTAAAAAGGTCCAGTTATCGATTATCCTTTTATACGTGCAGTATGAGCAGAGGTCATACAGCGCCCTGGGCGTGGAGCTGCAACGCTACTGCATCCAGTATGTTCGCTGAGGCGGCAGTGGATGGGTTTCATTTATTATTTAAATTATTACATTGTGTATTATGTAATGTTGGAATTATTAATTTAATTATTTATCAAAGATTGTTTTAAATTAGGAATTAGATATTGTTTTAAATTATTAATTTATCATTGTTGACATGTTTTTGAATAGTTATGGTTCTGTTACTACTTTGTCGCAGTGGGTTTGCCTGTAATGACTTATGTATGTAAGAAATAAATAAATAAATAAATAAAATGCCATCATGCGTAATAGATGCGCGTCTTACATGCGCAGGGAGCACGACAACCCCAACACCATTCTTAACACTATGGCTAACCGGTGAGACAGCTCAATGTGCTCGTAAACTCACTACAAATCCGCGACGTCTCCGCTCCGAAACCGCAAGTATGATAAGGCTCTAAGTGTTCTAATATCTTTCTAAGTGGGTTATGCTTTCTTAGTACATAGAATGAATAGACCCGGGCAATAACCGTCCTCCCACTTATCTTCCTCTATGGTATCTGAAAGTGCAGAAAGCTTGGTATTTAGTTTTAACCCATGTTGTGGTGTACTTAATAGTTATTAAATATGCTTGGAAGCATAATTAATATTCATATTTACCCTAAGATATGTTACCCTACGCAGGCTTCGCCATGTTGGTTCCTTGTGGAGTAGAATAAAGCCACCCCATCTCTTCCTGTGGGTGTCTTAGAAGGCGAGTAAGGGATAGGGCTGTTCTCCATCTGACAGTTAATATACAGCCCATGACTAAGGGCCTCTTGACTGCAATATACTCGCTATTACGTGGCACCGAAAATCAAAGTTGAAGAAATGTGGGTGCTAATACGCCTCTGCCATCAGCGATTTACAGGCGTTAGTATATGTATGTATATGCAATTTTAGTCAATACCCTGTATTTCAAATAGAGAAGGAAATTACGCAATAATAATAGCTAGATAAATGATGATATCTATTGAAAGCCGGTTATCACGAGAAATAATAATAATTCTAGATAAAAACATAACCCGTTTCTATTTTAGCTGAATGTATTTAAAAAATGAAGACCTGACTAAATACCACGCTTGACGTCATTCATATATAATATAACGTCTTTTTATTTTAAATTAAAAGGCATCGAGACGGGTGATTTTTCAACCAACCAATCCAGCTTGATGAATATTAGGACAAGTTTTTATTTCCAATGTCGTCAAATACATAGAATATTTGAAATTTCTGTGTCGCGATATTGTGATTTTTTTTTAATGGCAAACTGATATGCCGTGTAAATTTAAATGCGCAATTTTTCTTAAAAAACTACCGCAAGTGATACTGCTTGCGCTCAATATGTACTGGTAAAACTAGTCGGTGATTGTTAATCTCGTGTTTGTCAAATCAATCAGTCTACATACATATTTTCACGCCTTTATCCCTGGAGGGTTAGGCAGAGGTGAATTAACACCCACATTTCACTAATCATTGTATTCGGTCCCACGTAATAAGGGGTGAGCCTATTGCCATACTCTGGGCATCTGAGGCTGAGTCTGGGCTGTATATATCTGGCTGATGTTAAACAGCCCTATCCTTAAGTCGCTTTGTACGACACTGCATGGGAAGAGATGGGGTGGCCCAAATTGTACTCTACAGTCTAGCTTGTTTAATACATCTACATACTCAGTCAATTTGAAAATAATAATGCAGCTCACATTAGAAACTCTGAGTTGAGAGTCTCTAACGCGACCGGGACTAACGCGAAGATTATGACAGAAACTAACATACATAATTCTGAAAACTTTACACCCGTTTTTTGTGCAATTGTATAAAACAATCTGGTATGCCTGGAATTTTCCATTTATCACCAGATAGTAGCAGACAAACAGACAGTTGGCTGTTTAATAATTATATCAAACTCCCACACGCACGTCCGGACTCCGCGGTTGCCCAATAAAAACGTAAAACCACAGTATTTATTTTTATCCATGACATTTGTCTGATACTGATAACAATACATTTTAACGGATTTTTTAATCGGTAGAAGTTAGCGAGTTTGTGTCCAGGAAAGGACTTGAACCCGCTACCACGACAGTGGGATACGCTGACCAGCTGAGCAACCTGTGCACGTTCTTGATATTTGAACTTTCGAGCGATCGAATGTTCTTAAGAGGTATAGAAGAAATTCAAAAATGACATGAATTTTTAGTCTTTATTGATATAGCCTTAAAGCACAGAATAGATAGTACTAAATTCCAAAATTAAACGAAACATAGTTCATTACAGTTCTTTTCCTTCACTCAACAAAATGTCATTTGATTTTAGACTCTAACAGCAATACAGTAACGTCTAAAATAAAATGGCATTATTTGCAGTGTCAGTGGTATGACAATGGTTTAACTATGACACAAAAATAGTAGAAACGGGGCCCAGGTAGTTCAATTGATCAGAGACGTTAAGTTAGTTAGTCTAAGAATGGACTGTCCTATTTTAATGTATAAGAAAATTAACGTACGAATTGCTTCAAAATTTCGTCAAATTAACAAATTTTCCCCAAGTTTGGAGATACTGATAACTTCTTTCCACTTTCTACGTTCCTGGAATATCTACGTCTTTCGCATCTTCCACTTTCATAATCTTGTGATAAAAGCGCGGGCACTCTTGACCTGGCATTTCCTCAAAATGTCCTTGATTCGTAAATTTTTTGGTTATAATAAGCTGCCTTAACCCAGATGCGATGTTGTCCTAGTGTGCCATGACCGTTTTTCTTATTTATGACTCAATAAGATGAGACTTCACTCTGACTGATGGTAAACTGAGTGAGTCTAAGAAATCAGAAACTATCAGATCCCAGGAATATCCTATCTAAATAGGTAGAATATCACAAGTAGTAATGTGCCGGATATTAGAATCCGCGAAAATCTAAGATATTTGTTACTTTTTTGGCGAATCTTTCCCATTTAACTTTTAATACATACCTACATAGATGCAATTAAATAATGGTGGTGGTGATAATTATAATTATAGTTAGCAATGGAAAACTTTTAATTTTAATTAACTATTGTGATCTCCAACCGCTTTTCCACGCTCTACATTTTTCGAGACTTTTTTTGTTGATTTTTCAAGTTTTCTTTAGGAAGTCTATTATTTTGGTGAATATATTTTTTTAAGTTTTTACCAGTCCTTCACAACTTCAGCTTTTCAAAGGTTAAGATTAATTCATCATTTCATTCACATTCTGTAAGCTAGTTCACTAGCTAGACAATCGGTCGAATCTTTCAGGGCCACTAAGTATATTAAGCATACTGAATAATTAACCATATATCCATCGGTATAGTCGTTTACGATCCCATTAAAACGCCTACAAACAGAAAGACGAATTTAATTTTATTACAATTTATAATCATAAATAACAGGGTTACAGCGGACCAGTATTTCTTCTCGACGCTGTGTTAAAACGTTAGGTGCAATGGTGAATCATTTAGTGCTGTTTATTGTAACTGATATTCCTTTGTATCTGACGTGCAGCCATTATGTGCTACTTTAGGTCGTTAAGAGATTTAGGTATAAGACCAAAAGCTTTATTGGTCCTTTTAATATACCTACTTATTAAGTGTATGTTTGCCTGTGATTGTGGGTTCTTGGGTGCAATTAAAGGCATGCAATTCAGTGGTAGCATTAAGTGGACTCTCCCAACTCGAAACTTTGAATCGGCTGGGGTGCGAGGGATATGCCTCTCAACCTCATCTTCGGCAACCAAAAATGATCCACATGCGACGTGCGTTTTGGTCGGTTCGAGTCCGACATAACCTCTTTCACCGGCTCCGGTGGGGGGTATCCGTGGGAATTTTGCGCACGTAAAAAAAAAAAGTCGAAACTGAATAAAATCCCGGGTTGTTTTTGGTGGAAACGTTGGAATCCCATAAAAGCGTATAATGAGGCCGTCAAGCTGAGTGTCATCATTGTAACATGGTATATGTATGTAATGTTGACCCTTTGGAAACTATTTTGCATTACGTGGAAACTATCCGTTAGACGCTAATAGGCTTTTTTTTTTTTTTTTTTTTTTTTTTTTTTTTTACGTGCGCAAAATCCCCACGGATACCTCCCCACCGGGGCCGGTGGAGGAGGTTATGTCGGACTCGAACCGACTAAAACGCACGCCGCCTGTGGGTCGTTTCGGTTGCCGAAGGTGAGGTTGACAGGCATATCCCTCGCAACGCTAATAGGCTTGTAGAAAAAATGAAACATGTGTGCTGATAAAGAATTATAAGTCTATATGATGCATCAAAGAAATGAAGTGCCGAATGGTTTTGTTCTTAATGGAATGAACTTGTTTGCGCCATATTTGTGATGACATCTACCTCAGTCCTGTACTCGTCGTCCTGGAATTCAAACCATACATCCATCCAGCGCAAATCTAAGCCATACAAAACTAAGTGTCATCTGGAAAATTTAATATATAAAGTTAATTTTGTACTACCTACTACTTTTGGAGGAGGTAGGACTCGACGTTATTTCCGTCCAAATGAGCAGTCCGACTAGAGAAGTACCTAAGCCCTATAGAAGACCAAAAGCTTGTCCTGCTTTGTCTTTTACACTGACGGCACAGAAACTGTGCTTACAGGGTTGGCAGCTCGAGTGCGACGCCCTTGGCGTTGCACGCATCCATAGGCCACGGTAACCACTTTACATCAGGTGGGCCGTGTGCTTGTCTGTCAGCCAAGTGGTATAAAGAAAACTACCGTATAAGAAACCGAGACGCGTGAAGCGGCCTCTGTGGTGTAGCGGTAGAATGTTCAAATCCAACGCAGGGGGCGCGGGTTCTATTCCTGCTTAGTGCAAATATTTATTTGTCGTTGAATGCACTGGCACACGGTTCTGATGATGTTAAGCGTTTCTACACAAAGTTATTTCTGGTATACAGTTAATTTCTAAACACATCTCCCTGAGGTCAGCGCATTGACTACCACAGACCGCAAGATTACAGGCGAGAGTCGTTTAATTTCCAATCTCTCATACTTACATACAATTTCATACACATATAATGTATATGTATTATATAGTCATATGTATGGGGTATCTACTTATAAAAACTAAAACACGAAGGTATTTCCGTCCAATTGAGCAGTTCGACTTGGGAAGTACCTAAGCCCTACAGAATAATGCGGCCATAATAACCTCGTGTTGTATTCCCGGCGGTGAGTAGGGTAGCCGGAGCTCACTTAATAATTTTTGTGCAGTCAGTGGGAAGACCAAAAGCTTGTCCTGCTTTGTCTTTTACACTGGCGGCACAGAAACTCTCTGTGCTTACAGGGTTGGCAGCGCGAGTATGATTAGCACGGTTACCACTTTCCTTCAGGTGGGCCGTGTGTAGGTCGATGAACTACCTCCGCCCCCCATGAGCGCCGGCCTGGGGGTGACAGGTGGAGCCGCCTGTCACCCTGGCAGAAGCAGGCCGCGGCGGTGGCGCGCCCAGCGCGCCTCCCCGTTTCTGGGGACGAGTTGGGGACTCTGTAGTCCCCACACCCGAGAAGAGGGCCAGATCGTGAGAGATGGCCTTGGGTCGGTCGGGGTGCGAGGGATATGCCTGTCAACCTCACCTTTGGCAACCAAAGCATCCCACAGGCGGCGTGCGTTTTAGTCGGTTCGAGTCCGACATAACCTCCTCCACCGGCTCCGGTGGGGAGGAATCCGTGGGGATTTTGCGCACGTAAAAAAAAAAAAAAAAAAGGTGGGCCGTGTGCTTGTCTTCCACCTAAGTGGTTGTAGCTATCGTCTATAGCTATTTCTGCTAATATTATAAAGAGGAAATATTTGTTTGTTTGCAATCGATAAACTCTTAAATTACTGGACAGAATACCGCGGTTATAATAACTTCATGTTGTGTTCCCAGCGGTGAGTAGGGTAGCCAGAGCTCACTGGAGAATTTGTGCTGTCAGTGGGATGACTAAAGGCTTGTACTGCTTTGTCCTCTACACTGACGGCACAGAAACTCTGTGCTTACAGGGTCGGCAGCGCGAGTGTAGCTTCTCTGGTGTTACACACGTCCATAGGCCACGGTAACCACTTTCCATCAGGTGGGCCGTGCGCTTGTCTGCCACCCAAGTGGTATAAAAATAAAATCCATTTAAAAACAAATCTTTCGCTATTAAATGCTACATTATTCCTAAGTAACATAGACTACTTTTTATTCTAATATTCTCTCGGGAACAAGACTCAGGTGGGTGAAACCGACGAGCGTTACTAGTTTGAACTAAAATAGTTGATTGCGTTTTTGCCTGTCTGTCTTTATTGACTTCTTTTAAACGACACAAACTGATTGTCATTAGAAGGTTATGAACGGTCAAAGCTCTATCGCAGGATTAGCTCCTAAGGTTGTGAAGTCAAATAGTTAAAACATGGCACAAATGTTAAAATTAACTATGTCATAGAAAGGAACAATAGGAGAATGGATCCTGTACTTCAAAACGCAAGCTTCGGAAGCTACTGGGATTGAAACTGCGCCCGATTAATAATATAGTTAAGGTTTAATGAATTAAACTGTACAACATTACTAAATATTAGGCAATAGGCTCACCCCCTAATACGTGGGACGGAATTCAATGATTGGTGAAATGTGGGTGTTAATTCACCTCTGCCTAACCCGATAAATAGGATAAAGGCGTGATTGTATGTATGTATGTACATTACTAAATAATAATGAATATTCTACAAAATTCTAAACAACGCTATCTAGACCCACAGTAAGCATAGCTTAACTAGCTTGTGTTATGGAATCTAGAATGCTGATAAACATATTTAGATACTTTTTTTTTTGTAAATACAAACATATTATACATTAAAACACCCAGACCAATGCAAATATACATAATCGTGCATACAAATATTTGCACTGAGCGGGAATTGAACACGCGCCTCCTGCGTAGCAGTCGTGTTCACTACCGCTACGCCACAGAGGCTGTCATTGTATCTCCATTCTTGTCCTCACTATAAAAAGAGACGGCAATACATTTTAGTCCTATAAAAATAGTTTAATCAAGTTTTTGCTAGGTATAACAAAAATCGATAGCATTGTCATATTGCGTAACAAAAAAACTACAATCGTTCACGGTGACTTTCGAATAATTAAATTATGGCTGGATGATAACTCGGACAGTGCGGAAGTCAGTCAGTCAGTCCGTCATATTGGACGGTGTTCGCGTGACGGAACATGACTTACCTTCCGACTTCAGGCTATTTGCGTTTCTATCCTATTGATACTCAATGCTACCGTCACAATCATAGTATGGTAATACGGTACTACTTACAACTTTTGGAGGAGGTAGGACACGACGGTATTTCCGACCAAATGAGCAGTCCGACTGGGGAAGTACCTAACCCCTACAGAATACCGCGGCCATAATAACCTCGTGTTGTGTTCACGGCGGTGAGTAGGGTAGCCAGAGCTCACTGAAGAGTCTTTGTGCTATCAGTGGGAAGAACAAAAGCAAAAGCAAAAACTCTGCCTACAGGATTGGCAGCGCGAGTACGCCCTTGGTGTTGCACACGACCATAGGCCACGGTAACCACTTTCCATCAGGTGGGCCGTGTGCTTGTCTGTCAACCAAGTGGTATAAAAAAAAAACTATGTGACAAATAGAAATGCCAAAAATTACCCTCTGAAATAAATAATAAAACCGTGAAACCATAAATAAAATTTCTCTTCAATTCCTGCTTGTACTTTGGAGTTAACTCTCCTACTTCTATATCTATGCTCTATAGTATTATTATAAAGAGGAAAATTTGTTTTTTTTGTACTCGTATGTATTGAATAAACTCAAAGCTACTGGACCTATTTAAAAAAAAATTTGCTATTGAAAAACTACATTACCTATCACTGATTACATATCAAAATTTCACGAGCGCGAATCCGCGGGCAATAGCTAGTCTTTCTATTATTTATTTTCCCGTCTTACGGAAACATCTACCACTTGACCCCCAACCCTGAGAGGTACCTAAGCCCGAACTTTTTATAAACACATTCATACTTTACCTACCTATATAGAAACACCCGAATCAATGAGTATTTACATTCATACTTACAAATATTTGCACTGAGCGGTAATCGAATAATATTTCATTGATTCAAACATACAAAAGACAGGAGTCCTCATCGGTTTTTTTTATGGTCCATCGAGCCGGATAATAAAGTTTTTGTTGTGTTCTGGTCTAATCAGCTCAAATTATATTTTTTATTTCACACCTGCATAGCTTGGTAAGATACGCTGTTATCCAATTTTCATATTATATAACACCATTTTTTATTTCGATGCCTAGACAACATACTATTTACTTTAATTTGTATAATTTTGTTTGGATTTCACGCTTCTCAACGTGATTTCATAATAGCGTTCATATCTCTCTCTGTGTGTGTGTGTGTGTGTGTGTGTGTGTGTGTGTGCGTGCGTTGTTTTATTAGGGTTCTGTAGGCAGAACGATACTCTTACTATTATTATACATACATACATACATACATACATACATACATACATACATATAACTACGCCTTTATCCCCGGAGGGTTAAGCAGAGGTGAATTAACACCTACATTTCACCAATCATTGAATTCAATCCCACGTAATAGGGGGTGAGCCTATTGCCGTTTTCCGGGCACTATTGTTGACTCAAGCCATGCATCTAAGGCTGAGCGTGAGCAGTATATTTCAGCCTGATGTTAAACAGCCCTATCCCTTAGTCGTCTTGTACGACACCGCATGGGAAGAAATGGGGTGGTCCAAATTCTACTCTGCCGGGAACCACGCGGTAGTAGTATATTATTTATATATATTAGTTGTTATAATTGTTTGTAGCAGACTAGCAGGCTGTTCTACCTTAATCTGGGCGCCATTTGCCGTTTTCATGTATATGTATATCTAAACCTTACATACATTGGCTGATTGTCCAACGAGGCTTTGACGTAGATTTTCCTTTCAGAGTTGTGAATGTAGACTACAGTCGTTTCAAATCAAACCACTTCGTATCCCGGGATCTGCTACCATACCCAGGGCTCCGATGTAAAAGCCTCTCGTACGCAACCGGGCACACCGCTAAGACGATAATAACTAGGTACATAATATAGATCGTTTAATTAACGTTACCACCTCGATTTAAATTTAGAATTTCACAGTCGCGTGTAGTTTATAAATTCCTTATAGTATTGTAGCGTGCTCACGCGCAGCTCTGGAAGACTCACGGAAAAGTTGGCGCTGTATTTCAGTTGACAAGGTAATAAATCTTGTTATCTCAGGTATGTGAGATCTTATCTATGTTGAAACAAGTTAAATGGCAGATACTCGTGCTGATTAGTTTTACGGTTTGTTGGTTTTCAACGTAAGTATTAACGTAATTAGAATTTGTGATTTTAATGTGGCTGTGTGTGGATGTTAATTAGCTCGTTAATGGATTACGTTAAAGGGAAAGGATCTAGATTAGACAAAGTGAAATTGAGTGACATGAAGAGAGGACGAAGCTGAGACTTAGAGAGAGAGTTAGCGATGCCGTGTATACGAGCTTAGAATACTTTGCTACTCTGTTGTAACCAATCACATGGTTTTCCATGTGATTGGTATCAGTACCTAGTTCTCACCAGCGCAGCCAGCGAGACAAAAATGGAGTCCTTGGGTTGGTTTTATTTTAAATCTTTATTTTCTTTAAGTATTTCATTGTGAGTATTTTAAAATAATAGTGTACGACTACTCAATGTTTGTTTGTTTTTTTTTTTTTAAGCCAACTTGACTTCACCTCCCTTGATGGTAAGCTAAAGGCAAAGTCTCAGGAAAGAGGGTAATGTTACAATAGGAATGTAACATGATGGAACAGCATTCTCTGGTATCTAGATCAATCTTTTTTAAGCTAGCATGCGACTGAAATGCTTTCAACTAGAGTGCTTCAAAAGGGTTCACCACTATGAGTCGTCGTACAAGGATGATGTTCATGTTTGAACATTTAGAAGATGAAGTTCACATGCCTCACAGATTAAGAGTTAAGTGCACTCTTGATGTGATGAAGACATTAGAAGCCCCCTTACAGATTAGTGTGCAGCTAAGTACTGAGACATACCTAAATTTCAAGGAGTAAATTATCCTGTGACGTCATTCACAGGTTAACTTAGACGAAACGGACTGCACATCCGTAAAAGTGTAGTGTCGAATTTAGTGGGTAGTGTCTTGAAGTGGACGCTCTTAATTAAATTAATACTGCTCATCTTACTTTCAAAATTAGATTAAAGAAATAGATGCCAGTAGTTAAAAACTATAGAATGTTATGAGGAAGAGAAATTATTTGAAATTTTTATCATAATTTCAAGTGTACTTACGTAAGAACAGATACGGTTTTAGAATATAAAATTGAGAGTGATACAATCAACGTTGAGATGAATAAAATTGTGTTATGTGCATCCGTTTAGTAGCGCAGAGCCGCAGTTATGTTCAATTGAGATCTTGTTTCGTAAGTGACAATAAACTGTTTGACCAGACGTCTATTACATACACTTTTTTACAGAGGTACTTTTGTACTCTATGAATAGACTGCAAAATTGAGTCACCACAGAAAAGATAATTATCTATTATCTATATTAACTGATGTGTAAAAGTTTGTTCAAATGGTATAAAGACTATAAAATAGAAAACAAAAGGAAAAATTTAATAAACCTTGTCTAATATGTGCCAATTATCAAAGATCGCCACGTGGTTCCCGGCGGAGTAGAATTTGGGCCACCCCATCTCTTCTTATACGGTGTCGTATAAGGTGACTAAGGGATAGGGCTGTTCAACATCAGACAGATATATACAGCTCAGACTCAGCCTCAGATGCATGGCTTGAGTCAACAATAGTGCCGGGAAGACGGCAATAGACTCACCCTCAATTACGTGGGACCGATTTCAATGATTGGTGAAATGTGGGTGTTATTCACCTCTGCCTTACCCTCCAG
Organism: Eilema griseolum; assembly: GCA_963662185.1. Classification (NCBI taxonomy): domain Eukaryota; kingdom Metazoa; phylum Arthropoda; class Insecta; order Lepidoptera; family Erebidae; genus Eilema; species Eilema griseolum. The sequence goes on along the minus strand of OY759239.1, from coordinate 9,202,673 downwards.
GGATAAAGGCGTGATTTTATGTATGAATGAAGTAATCGTAATCAATACAAATTATTCTTGGAATGCTTGTTATTCGTGATGAATTTTCTTTGTGTCTATACAGTCACTCACGCCACAGTAGTGTGAGATCTTTAGATGTGAAAAGGCAACAAACTGACAGACAAAGTTACTTTCGCTTTACAATATTTATGGATATACGATATTTATGGATGGAAGTGTCTTCATGACGCTAAGAAAATTAAACATTCTAAAATAGCACCTTGCAAATCAACACGTAATTTGAACGTAAATATGGTAATTTTTTGCATTTTATACAATAAAATTATCGCATAATTGTAGTGAAATTGTAACCACTTTTCATTACGAATATATTAACACGATATGCGATAATCATCAAAGCGGTATTTAAAAATTTAGGCCCACCACGAACCGTAACTCTCCAATTCTGGGAATGTATGAGGCCTTTATAAGACCTTTAGGGCTAAACCAACTTATCTGTGTGGTAACGAAGATTTAATAAAAGTATCACTACCATATCTCATTCGAAGGGTGTCGTAAGAGGCGACTAACGGAAAAATAAGCAGACTGTCACTAGGAGAGAAGGAAACCTCGAAATAAAACCCTGTACCAACCCGTTTGACCAGGCAGTGTGGAAACAGTAGGCCAAAACCTCCCAACATTGGGAGAGGTCTGTGTCCAGCAGCGGACTGTGATAGACTACGGCTAATCGACCAGCTTCACCTGCAAGCCGTTGAGATTGATGAACAAATTAAAAACGAAATTTTAAGGAATTTAGTATCCTAACTATTCAAATTGATTAAGATAGATTTAAAAAAAAAAGATTGTAACATCATTCATTGGTGTCGATAGTTTGTACGAGTCTCGGTAGATGAATCCCGCCGTTTTTTTTTTACGTGCGCAAAGTCCCCACGGATACCTCCCCACCGGAGCCGGTGGAGCAGGTTATGTCGGAGGACATGTAGGTGAGGTTGACAGGCATATCCCTCGCACCCCAGCCGACCCAGGGCCATCTTCACCATCTGGCCCTCTTCTCAGATGTGGGGAGATCTACGACGACGTCCGAGTTGCCTTCGTACGCGGGCAGCTTGTCTTGCGATCCTTCGTCGCTCCCGCTGCCGCTCCCGCCCCGCCTCCTCCTTCACGAGCATTACTTGCTCGCAGAAGGAGGCGCCGGCCGCCCACGCATCCGCGCAGCGAACCATCGCCGCGAGCAAGGTGGAGAGCGTGAGAACCCTCACTCCCAGGGCCGCCACAAGCTCCCGCCTCGGCGTCTCCCACGCCGGACACTCGGTGAGCGTGTGCGGACCTGAGTCCTCGCTCGCGTCGCAGTGATGGCACACGGACGTTGGCTCTTTCTGCATCCGACGCAGATACTTTCCGAAGCATCCGTGCTCGGTGATCATCTGCGTCAGACGGTACGAGAGGCTGCCGTGTGGCCTCTCTAGCCACTCCCCCATGATGGGTCTTACCGCCGTTACTACGGCGTGCCCTGCGCCTGGTTGCCCAAGTCGTATCTCCCATTCCGCCACCATTTCCCTGTGGAGCCGGGATCTCACGGCCCGAATTTCTTCGGGCTCGGGATCGTGACCCCGCTCCCGCGCCGCCCTTCGGAACCGGTATAGCGCCGAAAGGCATCTCGCTTCCAGGATCCATGGTGGCGATCCGGCGAGGAGATTCGCCGCGTTGAATGATATCGTGCGGTACCCCCTTATGATACGGCACGCCAACTTCCGCTGCGGACGCTGCAGCAGAAGCATGTGCCGATCACTCAGGGTGTCCGCCCACACGGGACACCCGTACAGGGCCATGGACCGCACGACACCCGCGTAGAGTCTCCTGCAGGAGTCCTCCGGGCCCCTCAGGTTGGGCAGTAGCCGCGCCAGAGCGTTGGCTGTGCCCGCCAATTTGGGGCCCAGACTTCGGAAGTGCTTCCCGAAGTCCCACCGGCCGTCGAGCACGAGCCCCAGATATTTCATCTGGGGCTTGATGCCGATGAGAGTGCCTCCCACTGTGAGACTGGAACCAGGTGGTGGCGTGCGCCGAGGTCCATGAAAGAACATGACCTCGGATTTATGCAAAGCCACCTCAAGGCCCAGCCGCCGGATCCGTTCCACGACTTGAGCAACCGCGGTCGTGGCCCTCAGGATCGCTTCGCGGTGTGTAGCCCCGCTCGCCGTCACTAGCGTGTCGTCCGCATAGCACGTGACGGCGGCGCCGTCCGCAAGCTCACCGCGAAGCACCCAGTCGTATCCAATGTTCCACAGTAGCGGCCCGAGAACCGATCCCTGTGGAACACCGCACGACATCTCACGCCGACCGACGCCGGTCGCACTTGGGTAGATGACGGCTCTCTCCGTCAGGTACGCCCCGACTATGCGGCGGAGGTAGAGAGGCACACCGTGGTACACGAGTGCCTCCCTGATGCAACTCCAGGGCAAGGTGTTGAACGCGTTGGAGATGTCCAAGGACACCGCCAACGTCACCTCACCCCGGGCAACTGCCTCCTCCGCCAAAGTCCTCACGCGCATGATGGCATCCACGGTGGACCGCCACCGGCGGAAGCCATATTGGGCATCCGCCAGGTCCGGCCCCCTACCAGAGAGGTGCTCGACGAGGCGCTTCGCAATAACTCTTTCAAAGAGCTTGCCCACCTCGTCGAGCAACACAATGGGCCGGTAGCCGGACGGTTCGTCCGCCGGGCGACCCTCCTTTCGGATGAGGACCAGTTTCCCCGTCTTCCACATCTTCGGAAACTGGCCCCGCTCCAAGCATGCGCTGAGGAACCCTCTAAGTCGGGGTTCGAGACCGTCTTCACCCAGAGCTAGGACCCACGCGCGGCCTGGAATGCCGTCGGGTCCCGGGGCGGTGCTCTTCTTGGCTCTAAGCCTTCGCACCGCCAGCTCCAGTTCTACCCAAGTGACCTCGGGGACTTCGTCGTCAACTACCACACTGGGCGCCACAGGCGACCGAGGTGGCGGAGTCATCTGCGGCGGAACGTGTTCCGCTCGCGCCGGGAACAGGGACTCGACCACTCCACCGAGCAGAGCTGGCTGGAGAACCCGGGTCAACGGCGGGGCCCGGGGGCGCAGCTTTCCTCTTACCATAAGGTAAGGCCGCCCCCATGGGTCCCGCCCCAGCGTCTCCATGAGCTCCTTATAAGCCGCGGCTTTCGCCCGCTTAATCTCCGCTTTGTTGGATCCTTACAGCCCGATTGGCAGTAGCTACCTACGTTATGTCGGCCGTATGGTTGGAACGTCGTAGTCTCGCACATATTGTTTCAAATTCGATAAAATCGATGCATCTGTTACTAGTGTAAGGCTATTATGTAAACATCTATATTATAAATGACTACTTTTAATATAATTAATGCCTATGCGGAAGCGCCAGCGCTGCTACGCAAAAAAAAAAAACCAAATATTATGTTAGTACTAAAATTATGACGTCAAGTGAGGAAGAGCGCCTTTGCGATTGAGAGTCCGAGGGTATGCCCCTACATACAGTAAGCACATCATTACACAAAGATACACCGTACACCTGGTTCATGGTACTCCTGGTACATGGTACACCTAGTCCTTGGTAATAATATGACTGAATGAGAATCACCGATTAGTTTTAGTCGGTACGAAGCCAACGCTCGTCATCATCATTAACTCCGATGAAGTGCAGCATTAGGGTTTCCGAACGTTTTATTTTTCCCCACGTACTTAGTAAATAATAGTGTTATTGGGTTTCTAGAATTGTACAGAAATGTGTTAAGTCCCCAGACGTAGCATGTAGCTACTTATAATGAGGTACTCTGGTCAGTGAGGACTCAATTAGCAGCAAAGAAATAGAAAGGAATTAATTAACTTTCTCTACAAACAACTGCACACTCATAACAATACATTTACTTTACGAGTAGATCCTCCTAATCAGCGTAGTACTATACAGTATGCAGGTGCTAGTTCTATGCAGGTTCAATACCAGGAGAGACTAAACTGTTTCTGTGTGAAAATTTTCAGAATGAAAACGAAGTTCGTGAACGTATAGACGGTAAAAGGCTATTCCTCTTATATCTGGTACTAATACGGATAAATCATGCTGTTTTCTCGGGCCTGTTTCTTGTAGGGCACCGTCACTTCTGCCTTCAGACTAGCGCTCATGGAGGCATAGTTTGCAGGAGTGGAGAATGCTAGTTTAAGGTTAAAACTAGGTTTTAGGTATATCGCCCTCTAGCATAAAGAGGCGGTGCGAATAAATCTGTGAAGACCTTCCATATTCCACATAATATTATAGGTAAATGTATGCGTATGCGGTAGCCTAGTGGTATGGGTAATGGACTGCTGAGACGAGGTCTCGGGTTCGTTCCCAGGTTTTACCATGGCACACACACCAATGACTTTTCGATGCTTTTTGAAGTTATGTGTGTATTTATCGCAGGTTTATAAGTGCCCGGTTAATGGCAATAGGCTAGCCACCTAATACATTGGTACCTAAACATAAACTGGCGAAATGTGGGTGCTAGCACCTCTGCCTACTACTACTATAGGTGTGAGTTTATGTTATGTATGTTATGATAAATGTGAAAGTTTGTTAAAATGTTTACATGTTTGGATGTTTGTTACTTCATTACACTCAAACGCTAGACAAGTGGCAATTCGATGACCGGCGTAACAAATGTATGGAAATCGACATGTGTGATAGTCGTCAACGCATGTCATAAACGTCAAATCCCATATACATTTGTCATTGTATTCTACAATACGCCGGCCAACCAATTGCCTCTTGTCTAGAGGGGCTGGTTGTAATTTAATACAGGAATAGGTAATAGTCTGAACTTACACAGACGCTGCTTACTTTTATGCCTAGAATTGGTTGATAGGTATAAGTTACGGAAACGGGGTCAGAATTCCATGCGGGCGGAGCTTTGTACACCTGTAATGATTTTAGTTGAAGCATCACCGACTGGGGAAGTACCTACAGAATACCGCGGCTATAATAACTTCGTGTTGTGTTCCCAGCGGTGAGTAGGGTAGCCAGAGCTCACTGGAGAATTTGTGCTGTCAGTGGGATGACTAAAGGTTTGTCCCGCGTTGTCTTCTACTGACGGCACAGAAACTCTGTACTTACAGGGTTGGCAGCGCGACAGTGACTCCTCTGGTGTTACAAACGTCCATAGGCCACGGTAACCACTTTCCATCAGGTGGGCCGTGTGCTTGCCTGCCAACTAAGTGGTATAAAAAATGAAAAATCGTTGCTGTTTAACTCTTAAGTGCCATTATCGTAAGATAGTTTCTCACAGTCATAATATCGCTATTGTGCGTCAATCTGGCTTATTTCCGTTAGGTAATGTAGCTATCGATTCCACTGCCATCATACTTAACGTGTGTAACCTGCCTTTCTTTCTTGAACTAGTTTATGTATAAAACTTATTTTTGTAACGTACAGTCAGCGTCAAATGTCGATGATATTAAATAGATTTCAAAATAATTTTAAGTCATTTAAGTTGTTTTATTGATTGTGCTCTGTGGGTTACAAAGGGCCTGTTTGAAAACCAGCGCCAGACGCTAGTCTGGCATATGCTGATTATGCTGAACCAGGCCCTATTCTGCATGTTTACGAGGTATATGCCTGTTCATGAATGCTAATGATTCGAGCTAGCAATCATGTTTATATTTTGTTGGGGACTGTGTTTTTTTCTTTTCTTATTATTCTGTTATATGTAGGTGTGAGTGAGTATTTACGAGTATTTCCTTTTTCCTTATTTTTTTTTAGTTGAACAGCATTTTTATTAAGAAATGTAAATTACTTTTGACAATAACGAATTAGGTAATAGGGGTCGTTCTGGTATTACGTAAGTACTAAAGAAGGAAGGGGGGTTTTGCATTGCTTGTTTTTGATGACATGGGGTGATCTAGTTAATGATTACGTAAGCAGTAGTTATTTACTTTTTCACTCATAATATAGCATGCATTAGAAATATGCATATAGGTACCAATGTTTACGTAAGAATGGGGAGGAGGGGTGTTAGAGGTATGCTTACTTTTGCTGACAATGGGGAGGGTTTGGGGGTAAATTAATTGTAATAAATCAGCTTACGTAATACTTCAACGGCCCCATATGAGAAATCTGAAAATTATCGTCTACTTTTGACTCTGACTGTACTAGTGATGTTCTATGAAGTAGTGATTGAAATTATTCAGATAGGTGCAAATATTTTGTTGAATTTGAAAGTAGTAGGTATTTGTCGGGGCTGAAGAATGTCTATAAGACGCATAAAATATAATCTAACGGGCTAAATACTTGTCATATAGCCCCGCCTGCCTTCACATTAGATCTATAAGTATTATTTATTACTTTGTAATGACAGCAAAGTTATGATCGTCAATCTAAATTGTGCAGCTTGTGGTTCTAGCAATTTATGAATTCGTTTTGGTCGTTTGTCATCCTCCATTTGTAACTGTTAAAGATGTATATATACGGCGAGAATTCTAACTGCATGCATGGTACCGTGATTTTATAAATATTTTACTTTTTAAATACTAGTAGTGGTTCTGCTTTCCGTGTAAGATTGCAAATGTTATTTATGACTAGCTAACCTGACCCAGCTGCACCCCTTTGAGCCCATATTTTTAGTCTTCAAACAATATATGGAAAATTTGCGGATTTGTTGACATTTATGATCACTGTTCCGCTCCCTTAAGTAGTAACGTGGTGATATATAGCCTAAAACCTTTATCGATAAACTAATTAATCAAAAAAACATATTTTTTAATTTCGAACCAGTAGTTCCGATCGAGGAGGTAGGATACGACGGTTTTCACGTCCGAATTGAGCAGTCCTACTGGGGAAGTACCTCCACCCTACAGAATACCACGGCTATAATAACCTTGTGTTGTGTTCCCGGTGGTGAGTATGGTAGTCAGAGCTCACTGGAGAGATTTTGTGCTATCAATGGGAAGGCAAAAGCTTGTCCTGATTTTGTGTTCTGCACTGAGGGCACATAAAATCTCGGTTCTTACAGAGTCGGCAGCAGCAGCACGGATGTGACTCCACTGGTGTTACACACGTTCATAGGTCACGGTAACCACTTTCCATCAGTTGGGCCGCGTGCTTGTCTGCCACCTAAGTTGTATAAAAAAAAAGTTTCTGAGATTAGTGCGTCCAAACAAACAAACTCTTCAGTTTTGTAATATTTTTATTATTTGATATATTAAAATTTTTAAAGTTTACCAGCTGTAAATAATATATTTGCAACAGCATGTTTAATAAATAAGTACTTCATTGACATAATATTCTGATATATTTAAATTATCTAAAGTACACAATTGAACTAATAAATCAACATAATTTAAATAGTAAAAATAATTATAAAATGTATACAGAACTATGCTAACTACACAATATATACAAAAATGAAATGGAGAAAAAGAGACTGCAACTTTAGGCATCGAAAAATTCCTCCCCATCGATCTCTACTGGTTCTAGTACTAGATAATCTAAATTTATCATTCCCTGAGTCTTTACTCAACTTGTTTAATTGGGGTCAGTTTTCAACAACTGCCGACAGAATTTATAAATAAATATTACTAAAAAAGGTGGTAAAGCTAAGTGCACTTCTTGGGTCGGTCGTTTTGGTGGGGATGCTGCACGCCTGTCAATTATTTTCAAATAACCCACCTTTATGCTCCACCGTAGTCGGATAAATAATTTTCGTCTATGCGTAGATATACCCGTGTTATACCACTAATAATGAAACAATAAAGAACAGCTTAACTTAACAATAAAGCAAGCATATAATATGATGAGGTCGTCAAGCTGAGTGCCACCATTGTCACACGGTATGTGTAAGTAATGGTGACCCTCTTTTTTGAGACTTTGCCTTCAGCTTACCATCAGGCAAGGCGAAGTCTAATTGACGTGTTCTATATAAAAAAAAAATTAAAAAAATTAAAGGACATATTATTAAGTCCATCTGTACGACGTGACGACTGTGTCAATTCTGTACACGTTTATAGCAGTCCGGTTTTAATACTAGTTTTTCTTGTATTACGAAGCCTGGAATGCATATTTGGAATTTCTCATAAATTTAAACCTACTCTCGTTATTATTAAAGCGTCTGTGACCCACCAAAATGTTTGGTGCCGAAATTAACTTCATCTATAGTTATTATGAGTATTTTATGGGTTTACTTTCTTTTTATACCACTTAGGTGGGAGACAAGCACACGGCCCACTTGATGGAAAGTGGTTACCGTGGCCTATGGACGTGTGTGACGCCAGAGGAGCCACACTCGCGCTGCCGACCCTGTAAGCACAGAGTTTCTGCGCCTTCAATGTAGAAGACAAAGCAGGACAAGCCTTTAGTATTCCAACTGACTTTTATCCCCGGAGGGTTAGGCAAAGGTGAATTAATATCTACATTTCACCAATCATTGTATTCGGTCCCACGTAATATGGGGTGAGCCTATGCCGTTTTCCGGGCACTATTGTTGACTCGAGCCATGCATCTGAGGCGAAATCTGGACTGTATGTATCTGTCTGATGTTAAAAAGCCCTATCCCTTGGTCGCCCAGTTTTATAAGGAACTCGCAGCACAGATTAATAAATCCCCTCAGTACGCAAGCCCGACTAGCAATTGATCGGTTTTTATAAAAATTCGTCTATATCTCAGTCTCAAAGGGAATATCCGAGATAATTTTCAAATATAACCTTTAAAACTGAAGTCAAAAAATAATTTTATTATCCTGGGCAAAAAAATCTAGGTTGCTTCGTGTGTTAAATAGTTTCGCATTACATAGGGTCAAGGCCCAGATAGTTTCTAAAACGGCCTATCTGACCGAGTTCCGTCCATTCTATGCCAGCGAGGTCAGGTCATAGATCAGAAAATAACCTAAACACCTGCCTGAGGCTTGAAAACGAAATTAAACCCAGCTCCACAGCTTCATTCACGTTCATACATACATACATATAATCACGCCTTTTTCCCTGGATGGTTAGGCAGAGGTGAATTAACATACATATTTCACCAATAATTGTATTCGGTCCCACGTCATTCATGTTCATACATACTTAAATTCACGCTTGTAAATCATGAAGTAAATTAAATGTAATTTAATGATACTAGAATTTCTAGTACAAGTTTTCCTTTCAGTGTTGGGAGGGCAGAGGGTAGTATCTATAGCAAAAGCCAAGATAAGCCGAAGTAACAGGATGGTGATAATGCTGATGAATATATACTTACTAGCATTTCTCTAAATATGTTTCCTACATAAATAGAATCCTCGAATAATCCGGAGATTTTCCTGGTAAATGTAAAATGGAGTTAATAATAGTGTGTTGAAAAGATCAGGTTCGGCCAATGACACCAGTGACCTATGCGCAATACATTGCACATAGGTCACTGGCCGTATTGAGACTACAATGTGATAAGTTCTAACAGGAAATCTAAATTCAAATCACATAAATAACATGATAATACTGATCGTAACGTTACAATTGCGAATAACAAAATTACAACCGACTCTTGCGCATGTGACGTCAATGCAATTATGGCGATTACAGATAAGGGGTCCTTCGACTGTACAACGCTTCATGTGTTGTCGCATACAAACAAACACACACAAAGTATAGAGCAAGATAACCTATTACATACCATACCAGACAGTAACTGCGCGGGTTCGATCCCAGCTCAGTGCACACATTTGTAGGCATGAATATTTGCATTGGTCTGGTCGTTCTTCGGAGAGCATGTTAAAAAGTCGTCAGTCCGGGTTGCCATATGAACATTTTTGTCAGCTATTTCGGGTAGCTAAAATATCTAACAAATGGTCTGACTACCATGCTTCAATATCACCTTTGGGCTGTTTTTTTTTATATAGGACACGCCAACTTGACCTCACCTCGCCTGATGGTAAGCTAAAGGCAAAGTCTCAGGAAAGAGGGTCACCATTACAGACACTAAGTGTTACAATGGTGGCACTCAGCTTGGCGGCCTTATCAGATGCTTTTTCACGCCTCGCTTAAAGGCCCCGGGACTGTAGGAAGAAGGAAACACGTGTGCTGGTAATGAATTCCAGGTCTTGGTGGTGCGGCAAAGAAAAGAGTCTCCGAACCGCTTGGTGTGTAGGTAAGGTGGCAGTCGCTTCACGGAAAATATCGAAGTTTAGGCAAATCCGCAGTTAGACTGATAAAGTGGACCCCAGACTCTGAGGGGAAAGCTTTGGATGCGGCTGGGTTTAACGCTATCATGAAAAAGAGGAACCTATTATGTAGAAAGTAAACAAATTGTACTTACGATGTGATGTACAGTCGACAAAGAATATACGGTGGCACCTTTACATTTTTTTAAATATAGGACACGTCAATTAGACTTCGCCTTGCCTGATGGTAAGCTGAAGGCGAAGTCTCAGAAAAGAGGGTCACCATTACTTACATATACTTACATAGGCCACGGTAACCACTTTCCGGGCCGTGTGCTTGTCTGTCACCGAATTGCTATAAATAAAATACTATGTGACAATGGTGACACTCAGCTTGACGGCCTCATCATATGCTTTTTCACGCCTCGGTTAAAGGACATGCAACTTTATATATATAGGTTCAACCCTACCTCCTTTGTCAACTGTAACTACAAATAATTATAGGTAATGGAATGCAGGAAAATCCTAATGGATATCTTTTTGAGGAAGACGAACGTTAAAATCTGTGAATCATTATTACTTCTGGTGAAGGAAAACGGAAGTATAACACCTCACTAGCAAATGCTTTCAATAATGGCTCATCACTATTCTATCAGACAATATGACTTAATTCTGCATCTTTTTTTACTGTGTGAAAAATCCTCACGGATACTCTCTCACCGCAAGAGCCGGTGGAGGAGGTTATGTTGGACTCGAACCAAATAAAACGCACGTCGTCTATGGGTCGTTGTTGGTTGCCGGAGGCGAGGTTGGAAGGCACATCACACCCCGGCCGACCAAGGGACATCTCTCTCAATCTGGCCTTCCTCGGGTGTAGGGACCACGGACTCTCCGTTTCATCCATGGGTTTGAGGAGGCGTGTGTTAGATATCTACAAAATGTCAATCAGTAAGTGTACCGACTTGTTGCAGGTGAGGTTGGCTTAGGCTCCAAAGATTTTGGTGGAGCCCCAAACCAGTACTGCAGCTTCAGCATGGTAGCATAGACATATCTCTTCACTTCTCTTCGACCAACGAAGTCGAATAATGTGAGCTGGGACGACACTAAACCTAGTTCCATCAGATTACTATATTATATTAGATGACGTTTTTAAAAAAATATTTTTGGTACATATCATCAAAAATATTAAAAAAAAAATTCCAGTATAACCATCGTGTTCTCGAATCAAAGACGCATCTAATGATATTTATCTCATTCGGTAACCTGATGGAACAACGTGAAGTTTTGGTCATGTGACCCCTTTTTTGTGCGATTTCATTGGTCGAAGAATTATAAGGAGAGCGGGTCTCGCATCCCCACCTGCATAGATTTTGTTTCGACCGGCTGACTGTGCGTAGACGATTGAAAGACCATATCGGCCATGGAAGATCGTGTCCTGGAAGTAATTTTTCCTGGGGAGGTAATAAATGAGAAGGTCGTGGAAGTTTCTCTTTCCATAGAGAAATTGACGATGCAGCAGGGAATTCGTGTGCGGGTGCGATTCGTAGTTTGCATGACACTCTTACGGTTCTTTAAGCGGGCTCTAGGCGGTTGAGGTCCGTAATGGCAATGTCGGTAGTTGTTTGTTTGTTTGTTTTGCCGGTCAATCGCAATGCTCCGTTCTCTCGATACGTTAACGTTACGATAACGATTGTACATAGGTTACACTAAAAGTTTCCGGAACTGGCCACTTACATAAACAATATTTAAAAATTTATTACAACATTTGAAAATAGAACTCTTTGGCTGTAGAATACAGTTTGTTTCATCTGACTGTCTTTTGTTTTTACCTTGTGGCGCCATTTAAAAAATTGTGTGTCTGCATCAACATGGATTTAACTCGGGAAAATTTTCGTAGTATGATTTTCTACGATTTTAAGTGTAATTTGACGGCTCAACAGAGCATCGCTCGGCTTGAAACAGCTTTTGGCGATGAAGCTCCATGCAAGACGACTGTTTATAGCTGGTTTGCAGAATTCAAGCGTGGTCGTATCAATCTCAGTGACGAATCTCGCGATGGTCGGCCGTCCACCGCTGTGACCAACAAAAACATCGATGCTGTGCGCCGTATGATTGAAACAGACAGGCATGTGACCTACCATGAAATTCGCGCATCCTTAGAAATAGGCATGAGTCAAATACAATCAATCCTACACAAACATTTGGGTGTGAGAAAGCTGTGCTCGCGGTGGATCTCACATAACTTGACCGAGGATCAAAAAACGGACCGCGTCACTTGGTGCAGTGCCATGCTTACCAGATTCAACGAAGGTGCGTCAAATTTGGTGTGGGACATAGTAACAGGTGACGAAACATGGATTTATTGCTACGATCCCAAAACAAAGCAGCAATCGAGCGTATGGGTCTTTCAAGATGAGCCGAAACCAACCAAAGTGGCGCGCGTGAAAGTGCATCTAAGCGGATGATTGCTTCTTTTTTTAATAAAACTGGACACGTGGCTACTGTTGCTTTAGAAAATCGTCGTACTGTGAATAGTGACTGGTACACGACCATTTGTTTGCCGGAAGTTATTGACGAACTCCGTAAAAATAACCGTAAACGCCGTATCATCCTGCACCACGACAATGCTAGTTCTCACACGGCCAGACAGACAAACGACTTTTTGAAGGCGAAAAATGTAGAACTCATGAGTCATCCTGCATACAGTCCCGACCTGGCACCTTGTGACTTTTATCTGTTCCCAAAAATTAAGAAGTAGTTTAATAGTATTTTTTCATATTCATTCCGGAAACTTATAGTGCGCCCCACGTATTCGTGCTACGGGTACAGAAATATTGATTCTTTTGAGGAGGTAGAACACGACGGTATTCCCGTCCGAATTGAGCAGTCCGACTTGGGAAGTACCTCCACTCTACAGAAAACCACGGCTATAATAACCACGTGTTGTGTTCCCGGTGGTGAGTAGGGTAGCCAGAGCTCACTGGAGAATTTTTGTGCTGTCAGTGGGAAGACTAAAGGCTTGTCCTGATTTTGTGTTCTGCACTGAGGGCACATAAAATCTCAGTTCTTACAGGGTCGGCAGCACGGATGTGACTCCACTGGTGTTACACACGTTCATAGGCCACGGTAACCACTTTCTATCAGGTGGGCCGTATGCTTGTGTGCCACCAAAGTTGTATAAAGAAAAAGTCTTTTAGAAACGAAAAGATATGTCGTATGTCGTAAAATACTGCCAAATGGCAATGTCTTGGTACATTTTTTCGACTTGTGCGTTGTTATATAAATTCCGGATTCCGATTATTAAATAAACAAATGTCAAACTAGCATTGATTGTTAAAACGTTACAAGATTTTTTATGTTTACTAAGGTTTATGCAAATATTATTTAAACTAAAGCGAATGGAAAATTTGGCACGTACCGATTGAGGCTCTGACGCGGGTGATATTATTACGGTAGATAAAGCTAAAATTAGAACGTACCTACTAATAAACTAATCAAGTATTAAATAGTATGGTCACGTATTTTGGCCACAAATAGCCATATATTTGGAATATGTTTATAGTGATTTATTATAGCTTATTTTGTGTTTAATAATTACATAGGAGGTAATCGTACGTATTGTTAACTCAAGGTCAAGAATAACTTTCGTTTCTTGGGTCCGTAGTCCGTACCCGGAGCGCAATGAACGGCACCTTATTACTAAGACTAGGCTATGTGATCTGTGAGCAGTAGTGACATACAGGACTTGAGTTCTTTAAATTTTTATTTAAGAGACTGCATTCGATGACATTTTTTCCCATCCCGATGGTTCCCGATGCTTCAGAACCCGCGCCCGCTTACTTACTCCTTCCCTATTTAATATAAATAATAATATGACTTTATTGTACACCAATAATATAAAACAACACTAAGAGAGATACAATGTGGTAGGATCTGCGGCAATCTCTCTGTAGGATGGAGAGAAAAAATAGGAGAAGATTGATTTAGGGCAGTTTGATGTACTTTAATAAGGAAAAGAAAACCATAATAATGAGAGAAAAAAAGGAAATATATAAAAATAATAGCTACCTAGCGTGGTAATGCCGGCAGCTATTGGGCGCAGTACCAGTAGATATCGGTGGGCAGGAATTTTTCTATGCCTTAAGTCTTGTTGTTTAGTTAGCATAGTTTTGTATTTATTTTGTGCTTCCTACATATAGGTAGCTATTTAGTTTAGATTAGGTATATTGCTTTTAGAAATCCCCAACCCGAAAACCTACTATAGAGCCTTGTCAATGTTAATCAGGCAGCAGGTGAGGTTAGAGCCTTTGGCCCTCAGGGTCTTGGTAGGACCACCCAGATACATCATAGTCGACCGTTACTGTACATTTTAAGATCAAAATAAAAAAATAAAAAGAATTACATATCAGCTCCTGACAAAGCACTGGCCTAAATTTGGGTGATAATTCGGCAAATCATACATATAATCACGCCTTTATCCCCGAAGGGTTAGGCACAGGTGAATTAACACTCACACTTCATCAATCATCGAATTCGGTCCCACGTAATAGGACGTGAGTCTATTGCCATTTTCCGGGCACTTTTGTTGACTCAAGCCATACATCTGAGCCTGATTCTGGACTGTATATATCTGTCTGATGTTAAACAGCCCAATCCCTTAGTCGCCTTATACGACACCGCATGGGAAGAGATGGGGTGGTCCAAATTCTACTCTGCCGGGAACCAGGCGGCCATTCGGAAATCTGTGGTGTTAATACACCTTAGTTCTAACTTTCAAGGATACGGGCGTATGTAATTATTTATGTTTTTATATGAAAGCTATCCTTGTTTTGCATGGAAATGATGTCATACCTTATCACTACCACTGTAATATGCTGATAAGTACATCCAATTAAGGCTTATCAGGGCAATTCATCTATTGCGATACATAATAGGATATGACTGTAACTGGTAATATGTGGTTGTGTTTATTGAATAAGCTGATAAGGGTTGTAAATACTGATTCATGATTTAACTACGCAATCTAACCTCTAACAGTAAAGAAATAAGATTTATGTTTGTTTGAGTGTTGTATTCTGTTTGATAGAAACTGTATAGATTATTTTGTGTGTAATATTCTGTCCAGTTGGTAATATTGTCTCTTCAATCGTATTAGAATTTTGCTTTTAAAATAATAATAATCTCATCAGTATCAGAATAAACGGGATATTTACCATGTTTCATTGTTTTGAGTTTCCGATATTTCGGCGCAGTTGCAAGCACCATGATCACGGAGGAACTGGAGTAGTGGCGGTGAACAGAGAAAAAGTTTTTTCCTAGGAGTAATTATATCGATCTACCCTCTTTCGAGTTCTCTTACTACGCGTATCTGCACTACTACTGGTTTCACTCTCACTACAAACTCGAATCCGATCTCGATCACGTTCACGACCCTCAATGCTTACTGTATCCACTCGCGATTTTGTCTAGGCTTGTTCCCGGTTGTTTTTGCATATATCGGAAATATCGGAAACTCAAAACAATGAAACATGGTAAATATCCTGTTTATTTTGATACTGATAGTTTAGATAATAATCTCTTTGGATGAAGCCGGGATAGAGATTTTTTTGTTATAACAACAGTCGTTGAGTCTTCGAGTCGGTATCTTGTGTTATGACTGAACATTATTTGTAAAGCCTTGCCATGGAGTTTAATTTTATTCCATTAAGACAAAACTTAGAGAGATGCGTTTTTCTTCGAGTACATCTAATGTTTTTATCTTTGAAAACATAAATACGAAACTAATTCAAGGTTAGAGGAAATACACTAAAAAGAGAAATGATGGCCGCATTTCATAATATTTACCTTCATACACTGTGAATTCCTTAGATTTACTGTGATACCACATAGCATGTGCCTACTTAAATAGGTATGTGCAATTAGTAAATGTAAGAAACTGTGGAATAACCTTCACTGCCATGCTTTCCTAATGCAGTACCGGACTTGAAAAAGTCATATCTATATCAAAAGTTGAAGACTCTTTGAACTTAATATGTGTAAATAGTAAGTTAGTAACACTAATGGTAATGGTGACCCACTTTCCTGAGACTTTACCTTCAGTTTACTATCAGTCGAGGTGAAGTCTTATTGACGTGCTATATTTAAAAAACACAAATAATTAACGGAAAAATGAATTATTAAAAAATAAAAGAATCCGACTGCTGTCCAAAAGATCGAAACAAGTTTGATAGCAGGTGGTACCCATTTACTAATCATAAACCGATAGAAAATTGTTTCGATCTTTTAGGCAGCAGTCGGGTTTTTATTTTTTAATACCTAATTTATTTTAATATAAAAATTTTAGTTATGATATGACATGTATATATTTTTGTAATATCCTTCAAAATTCCTTCATTTAGATACCCTACTCGTTAATTTGAATGAAAAATAATTTTGACAACACGTATTTTAGCATCAAAAATCCACTGAACAGTTTTTGTTGACATTTTATGTACCCTATGACACTCAGGAGATGAATACCTTTCATTTGAGACCCCACTCATCGAAATCTGTCTAGCCATTAGGCCTGTAGAGAGGAACAAAGAAAACTACATACCTACATAGGCGCGAAAAACATTACTCTCGCTGGCGCAGTCGGGTAAAAATACGCAAACGATATTGCTGCAAGACAACATAAACTTGAAACAAACATTGTACTAACCAACCTGTCAGAACCTGTACCAACCCGTGAAAATAGTAGACGAAAGTACAGCAAAAATATCTAATAAAATCTCTTATAGATATGTATTCTGTTACCAATGATTCGCAACATTGGAGGAGGTCTATGTTCAGCAGTGGATTAATATAAAAAAAACATTTATGTAAACGATATTCCAGTTACTTTGATATAACTTTCCATTACCACAGCGTTATTCCAGTTGCAGCCCAAGTATGGACTTTGGAGTCCAGGATCTGTTTATTGCTTTGGATTGGTCTTTTGACTTTTCCAGGACCGACTGCGTCGTAGCCTTCCCCAGACTTCAGTTATTTGTCAAAGTATAGTACCTACCTAATTGCCTCGTTTTAATGGATCATTGCTCCTATCACAGATTACCCAAATATACCTGTCCTTAGAATAGCCGTGAGTGTGTGTAATTTACGTCTTCATTGCAACAGTTAAAAATAATCACATCATTAGCGCATTCTTTCATTTTTGTAATAGCGAAAGTAAGGCGAGAAAATTATTATATTATATTATTAGAAAAAAGGAATAAAAATAACAATTACTACAACTTTCTAGAACATTCTTTAGTGACTGGGAAAAGTATATTTAATATATTGACTGTACGACAAGATAGACCATTCTCGCGCCTATACTCGTTACGGTTTCTAATTTGTGTAATGACTATATGTATAGAATTATTATGTTGCAATTACAACCCTATTACAAGGTAGTGAATAATTAATAGTTCGAGAAAATAATATGATACATATATAAATAAATAGCCGCGTGGTTCCCGGTAGAGTAGAATTTGGGCCACCACATCTCTTCCCATGCGGTGTCGTACAAGGCGACTAAGGTATAGGGCTGTTTAACATCAGACAGATATATACAGCCCAGACTCAGGCACAGGTATAAGCCTCGAGTCAAGAATAGTGCATGGAAGACGGCTATAGGCTCACCGCATATTACGTGGGGCCGAATACAATGATTGATGAAATGTGGGTGTTAAAAGGTAAAACTCTGCCTAACACTTCGGGGATAATGGCGTGATTATATGTATGTATAAATGAATAATAATGGGTGTCAATCGACCTCTGCCTAACCCTCCGGGTATAAAGGCGTGATTATACGCCGCGTTGTTCCCGGCAGAGTAGAATTTGAACCACCCCATCTCTTCCTATGCTGTGTCGTACAAGGCGACTTAGGGAGAGGGCTGTTTATAATCAGACATATATACAGCCTAGACTCAGTCTAAGATCCATGGTTTGAGTCAACAATAGTGCCCAGAAGGCGGCAATAGGCTCACCCCTATTATGTAGGTACGAATTCAATGATTGGTGAAATGTGAGTACTAAAAGGTGAACCTCTGCCTAACCCTTTGAGGATAAAGGTGTGATTATACTTATGTATGTATGTATAAATAAATACAATAAAGTCATAAATTGTTCGCGCAAGTCATATGTGTGAGTTAAGTATTTACATACATACATACATAAAATCACGCCTGTTTCCCATAGGGGTAGGCAGAGATCACAGATCTCCATTTGCTCCGATCCTGAAATACTACTCTCGCTTCATTCACTCTCATTACATGCTTCATGCATGCTCGTCGGTTTAGAGTACCCCTGGCCTGCCCCTTTTCTAAAACTTCCCCGATTTGGTCCAGGTATGTGCGCCTGGTTTGTTATGTTTTTAATGGTAAGTGGGCAAATGAGCACACGGTATACTTTAGGCGAAGCATTTACCGATGCATTCAAATCTTAGTATAGATTTAGTCTAAATACTGCATTGAGATAATTTTTAATAGTTTCGATAGATGGCACATGTGTCGCCTCGAGATATCATAATATATCATCATCCTTGTGTTAGTATAGTACCTACCAATCGCATCTGAGGCCTTCACCTCCGAGTTCGGGTTCTGTTTTCCAGCTTTTATTTCTTCACTTCGCCCGGTTTAGAGATTCCATGGTTATGAGAACCATAGGATAAGTTTGTCCATCAAAAACTGGTTGAAACAGAGTGACAGTTCACCGGCTCTTGGCAATTTTTGTATCCCTTTTTCATCGCAAAACAAAGGTTTGACTGTTTCAGTATCTCAATAAACGGGATACTTACCAAGTCGCAAGCACCATGATCACGGAGGAACTCCTCCGTGATCATGGTGCTTGCACCAGCGCCGAAATATCGGAAACTCAAAACAATGAAACATGGTAAATATCCCGTTTATTGTGATACTGATGTGAGTGACCATTATAGTTTAAATAGTTTGACTTCTTCACATTATTTGCTTTCAGAAGATCACAATTGCGCCAAATATGATATTTTCAAAAGGACATAAATCCTACAGACGTCGCTATCTACCGGAACTAACATGAACTACAATAACGTGGTTGGAATGTTGATTGCTGAAATATTTTAGTTTGTCTTTCGTCTCTGATGACGTCAACGCCAAGTTATTTTTATTTGATTTATTTTCGTCATTTATTATGCTCTTAGTATGTATACTGAGAACATAATAAATCGCATAAAAATAGCAAAATATGTTTTTATCTTTTACGAACCACTCCCAGCTTCGCTTCAGTGCATATATTATCTATTCTTTTTTTTAATACTACTTAGGTGGCAGACAAGCGCTCGGCCCACCTGATGGAAAGTGGTTACCGTGGCCTATGGACGTGTGTAACACCAGAGAAGCCACACTCGCGCTGCTGACCTTGTAAGCACAGAATCTCTGTGCCGTCAGTGCAGAGGACAAAGCAGGACAAGCCTTTAGTCATCCCACTGACAGCACAAATTCTCCAGTAAGCTCTGGATACCCTACTCACCGCTGGGAACACAACACGAAGTTATTATAACCGCAGTATTCTGTAGGGCGGAGGTACTTCCCCAGTCGGACTGCTCAATTGGGCGGAAATACTGCCGTGTCCTACCTCCTATAAAAATTCAAAAAGTTCTTGCATTATTCGCGACGTAGGTCTCGAGGTATATTTTATATAGGGTAAGGGACCTACGTAATTATTCTATGAATACATTACCTAGGTCCCCAACCTTCTGCCCATTGTACAACATTCTTTACATAACTTTACACATTACGTCGAAAGCGAGCATCGCCTATTGATTATATTTGAATACTATGACATGTTTACAAACACTAAATCTTGCCTTGGGAATGTTTTCGAAAAGGTTATTGTGAATCAACATTAATATAAATGAAACTATGAATTATACATACGTCTAAGATTCTGAATACCGGCCTTCACCTATGCATAGATAGGTTAAAGGATGACCTCGTAATCACTTTTTTACTTCATTTACAGTCCTGCAGGGCGTGAAAAAGCATCAAATTGAGGGCCACCTTTGAAAGTGTATAATAGTGACTCTTTTACCTGAGGATTTGTTTTCAGCTATTCAATTCTATTGACGACCTCCGTGGCGTAGCGGTAGAGCATTCTACTGCTATGCAGGGGGCGCGGGTTCGATTCCCACTCAGTGCAAATATTTGTATGCATGAAAATGTATATTTGCATTGGTCTGGGTGTTTCTATGTATAATATGTATATATTTCCAAAAAAAAAAGTTTTAGGTATGTTTATCCGCATTCTAGATCCCATAACACAAACTAGTACCTATGCTTACCATGGGTCTAGATAGCGTTGTGTAGAATGTCGTGGAATATATTTATTTATTTATTTGTTTAATATAACTACTCCCTGGTAAACTACCATCAGAGAAGTGAAGTCATATTGACGTGTCCCAAATATAAAAATAATGAATAAAAACTAACAAAAAGAGTTTTAAGCAAGCTATCAAACGGTCAGTTCGATATGTGACAGAGATAACGCTCTATAAAACCATAACAAGTCGATCTTGCTCGACTCTTTTCGATGTACCAAGCAAAAACTGGGTGACTTGATTTATTGGAAAATTACCCATCTATATAAACTTTGACTGAACCAACAAACATACCTCCTTCAAAGACACATCCTTCAGTGCGTTACTCCCAATCCGTCACACGTATTGCGTACGCGCACCTTATCATTATTAAAGCTTATCTACGTATCTAGGCCGGTAGGTCCTCTTACAGTTTTGCGCACCATCGCTCATGCGTGCGCGCGTAGGTAGGTACATTAGCCAAGTTTATAATTGGAACTTGTGTGTAAATTTCGCAATCAAAGATACAAGTGAGGATATGCTATCTGTTTCGTCGGTTCATTTTAACCCTAGGCGCAAAAAAAATAATTACCTTTTTTGTTTTATACAACTTAGGTGGCAGGCAAGCACACGGCCCACCTGATGGAAACTGGTTCCCATGACCTATGAACGTGTGTAACACCAGTGGAGTCACATCCGTGCTGCCGACCCTGTAAGAACAGAGATTTTGTGCCGTCAGTGTACAGGACAAAGCAGGACAAGCCTTTAGTCATCCCACTGACAGCACAAAAACTCTCCAGTGAGCTCTGGCTACCCTACTCACCGCCGGGAACACAACACGAAGTTGTTATAACCGCGGTATTCTGTAGGGCGAAGGTACTTCCCCAGTCGGACTGCTCAATTGGGCGGAAATACCGCCGTGTCCTACCTCCTCAAAATTCCTGATATTTATTTCTATTAACTAGCTATTACCCGCGGCTCCGCTCGTTTGGATGTCATTAATCGTGACCAAACATAGACTGTAAAATCTGTACCAACTTTCCTTATTTGCAACTGTCTTTTATATAGTGCTGTTGCAGCCGTGCAATGCTTACGTAACGCTATGCACATTTGCACATAAAATAAAGCAGTAACCATTGCATATTCGGCCACAGTAAGTTAATTTAGTAATGAGTTCAAGTGGAGAAAATTCAATTAAGGTCTATTCTAAACTCATCTGCAAGCCAGGCTCTAGCGCAGGCTATCTCTGTTGGGAGTTTGTCAGCAATCATACATATACATATAATCACGCCTTTATCCCTGGAGGGTCAGGCAGAGGTGAATTAACACCCACATTTACCAATAATTGTATTCGCTTTTATGTAAATGTCAGCAGTCGCTTCTGTAAATCTCAAAATAAGAAGACGTTTGACGTGGCTATATTTGTCGATTTGTGATTTCTTTGAGTCTTCTTCATGCCATCATCATCATCACCCAGTGCACCGGTATGCTAACATTGCTAGTTCCTCAAAGATATACGAGATGGCGTTAGAATGAAATGTGTTTATTATTTTTGAGAAAATTTTTGCCAGTTAAACATACATACATACATACACATAATCATTTATTCCCGGAAGGGTTAAGCAGAGGTGAATTAACACCCACATTTCACCAATCATTAAATTCGGTCCCACATAATAGGGGGTGAGCCTATTGCTGTATTCGTACACTATTGTTGACTCGAGCCATGCATATGAGGCTGAGTCTGGGCTGTATATCTGTCTGATGTTGAACAGCCCTATCCCTTAGTCGCCTTGTACGACACCGCATGGGAAGAGATGGGGTGGCCCAAATTCTACTTTTCCGAAAACCACGCGGCTCTTGCCAGATTATACCTACCCTAAGACAGATTAAAAAAACAATGTGAAATTTTGAATGAATCCGTTGATCCATTGCATGTTACCACAGATAATATATGTTACATTGGTCAATTTGTGTTATTGCCTAAATTACACTATTTTCGTGCGTGTCGTATGAATTATTAGCCCTTACTTTGAGACAAGGCTGCGTTTGACGTCACGCGGGCAGTGCACGCGCAGCGCACAGCATGGATGGCGGCAATTAGGTTCTTTTTTAGTATCAAAAAAATATGATAAAAACATGTTTTCGTAATAAACTAAAATGACTTCTTCACTATATTTTTATTTTGAATTTAAAATTATGCAATGTATTATTTGTGTTTTCGGTAAAGCGGTTTGTGTTCTGTATGTATCTGTCTGATGTTAAACAGCCCTTAGTCGCCTTGTACTTACGACAAAGCAAGGGAAGAGATGGAGTGGTCCAAATTCTACTCTGCCGGGAGCCACGCGGCTCTGACTATTACAGAAATATATGTGACAAATAACGTGCTGTCCCCCTTTCCAGAGACTTTTCCTTCAACTAACCATCAAACAAGGTGAAGTCATATTGAGATATCCTATAAAAAAGGACTCTTTAATATAATCGAGAGCAACAATTCTAAAACACTATAGGTCTAAAAAAATTGTTTAATATGATATACCTACAATTATACATAATTTATGTGTTGGCAGGTTTAATATATTATTATGTTATCTGTAGGAAGCCATCAACATTATTTAGATAACAGACTTCTTAATAGTTGCTCAATTTAGATTTTTGATAGCAATTATGTTTGAATTAGACTTACTGAGAGAATTGGCATTGCCATTCAACAGTCTTACACCCATTCCTGGGCACGCTACAACTGAATACTTACGTTAAAAATTCTTCGATACACCTCAGGGCACATACCTAACATATCTTGGAGCTTTTTTTTTTCATAAAGGACACGCTAACATGACTTCACCTCGCCTGATGGTAAGCTAAAGGCAAAGTCTCAGGAAAGAGGGTCACCATTACAGACACTAAGTGTTACAATGGTTGCACTCAGCTTGGCGGCCTCATCTGGTACATGCTGGTAATGAATTCCAGGTCTTGGTGGTGCGGCAAACAAAAGAGTCTCCGAACCGCTTGGTTCTTGCTCGTATATTCTGCACAGTGTGAAAGTGACATCTAAGGCCTGCACGTGTTGTCCTATGTAGGAAAGGAGATGGTGGAATTAGTTGGAAGAGCTCATCAGAACACTCACCATGGTAGAGACGGTAAAATACAGCCTAGCTAATCAATGCTTCGTGAATTCGACATAGCAGCCCGCGCTATTTTCAAAAGGCATCTAAGCAACTTGAGTCCAAGATATATGTCCTTAGCCATACCTTAGTTCAGTTTATTTTTTTATTAATCTACTTAATTAAAATAGATGCTGCTGCGCAAATCTCGTGACCGGCTCAATCGATTCGGTTATTTTTCTCATTATGTCAAAATTCCTTCCACTGTAAGTTTAAAAAAAGACACGGGAACGCGAATAGAATTCCATGCGGGCCAAGCCACGGGTAACAGCTAGTTGTAGTAATAATAATATGGGGTTTTCGGGCCCCCAGCCTTTTACATCAGAAGGTTTCTTCGTGGTCGGCAGCGCGAGTGTAACACACCTGGTGTTGCATACGTCAATAAGCCACGGTAACCACTTCCCATCAGGTGGACGGCCACTTAAGTGGCATAAAAAACATGTAGGTATAACGTCCTATCATTATCTATAATTATTTTATAACGAAAAAATACGTAGACAAGATCACTGCAAGAGAAGGAAAACTTGAAATAATACCCTGTACCAAGTCGTCTGATGAGCTATGGAGAGAGCTATGCTCGGTATTTCCTTACGTGATCGCGTCAGAAATGACGATATCCGTAGGAGAACAAAAGTAACCGACGTAGCCCAGCGGATTAGCTCGTTGAAGTGGTAATGGGCGGGACATAGCGCGCAGAACAGATGGCCGTCCAACGGCCAGGTGGAAGGACGACCTCATGAAGGTCGCCGGGAAGCACTGGATGCGGGCTGCTTTAGATCGGTCATTCTGGAAGTCTGTGGGAGAGGCCTATGTTCAGCAGTGGACTATATGACATGACATGACATGATGATGATGACCAAGTCGTCTGGCCAGCGTGGAAACAGTAGGCCAAAGCCTCCCAACATTGGGAGAGGTCTAGGTCCAGCAGTGGACTGCGATAAGCTTATTGATTGATTGATATTATTATTTAAACTTTGGCGTAGAATTTCAACGCGGGGTTGGAAGGTCAGGGGATTGCTATCGCAATTTCGCAAATTCGCAATTTTGGTTACCATGATGCCAGTATTCTATGAGAACTTACTAAAAAAACTAAGTACTCACAATAACATAGTCTCATAATGTATGAGAAAAACAAGTTTCCTCGCAAGCTATAAAAGTTTCTCTCCACGTGCGCACCGGTCCCATAGATGAGCGTAAATTGTACGCAGATGAGATGCGCGTACGCATGTGTACACGCGACATACATTACAATTACATGTTCTGATGTTTTATTTGTTTTATATGCCACATGAGTCTGGGTTGTAATGGAATATTTTGTTCGATGGAATTTTATGATAATTTATGGATTTGTTTATTTTAGTAGTCATGTTCTAATAGTATTTATTATGTATGGAGTAGTTATATAAAAATGTGCCGGGGTGAGAGGGATATGCCTCCGGCTACCCTCAAACGGCGTACGTTTTAGTCGGTTCAAGTCCGACATAACCTCCCCCACCGGCTCTGGCGAGGTAACACAATAAATAGAAGAAATTTTCATTTTAAAAGACTTTTTTGTAATTATTTGTGCTGATTGACGTTTTGGTTGCTTTTCTGCTGCCATGTGGGGTAACTGCAATGCAACCGAAACGACGGGCTTTTAATATAAATACTCGTATTAAAATAATAAGAAATGAATCGCGACAGATTCCGTAACAAGTAGTTTTCTTTTTTATATAGAACACGTCAATTAGACTTCGCCTTGCCTGATGGTGAGCTGAAGGAAAAGTTTTAGAAAAGAGGGTCACCATTACTTACACATACCATGTGACAATGGTGACACTCAGCTTGACGGCCTCATCATATGCTTTTTCACGCCCCGCTTAAAGGACCCGGGGCTGTAGGATGATTCATTTCATTGAGTGAACTTATTAAGAACGCATAAACTTCCGATAGTATCATCAAGTCAAGTCTTTGTGTTAACAACACGTCATCATGAACATAACAATAATCCTAATTGCAACAAAAGCTTGATCTTTAGAGCCCAGGATCCGCTCTCTTACTCTTTATTGATTAGGTTCATTTTATTTTTATGAAGCGAAAGACTTGTCGGACCCCCTTGCTTACTATTTCCGTAGAGCGTGTATTTTTTTACCCGACTACGGCCAGGCTAAAAGAGGGTTATGATTTTGACAGGCTATGTATGTATGTATATAGGTTCATCTGTTCCCTCATAGCTCCTCAACTAATTTTTAGAATTGGATAAGTGAAGAATCATTGTAAGCGTCTTAGTCGTCCGCTGGTTATAGGCTATATGACGTATTACTGAATGTATTGTAGCGACCTCTGGCGGTCATAAAGTGCAATGTTAAAAAACTATCAACTGAAAGGGCTTAATTAGCACATTTTAGATATGTATAAATTGTTGTCTCTAATTAAGGCCCTGTATTCTTGCAAAAGTAGGCATTTATCGCCATCCCGGCCGGCCGCAAAATATTACGCGCGGCCGCAGTGACGGTGAACTCAGTGTTGACCCCGCCAGCGACGCAGAATAGAAATAAACAGTATGAAAACTTGGTTTGACTTAAAAAATTAAGTGCAGTTTTTTAACTTCATTTCGTGAATAATTTAAGTAAGTAATAAATAAGAAATTAAAAAGCGATATGAGTTTACATTTTTTTATTTACAGTTTACATTATAATAATAATAATGTTTGTACATTTACAAACATTTGTTTGAAATGATGTCAACGGTTACTTTATATCAACGCACCATTCGTCGTCGACTGGTCATTCATCCTTACACTTGGGCACTAATTGGTTACGTACTGAGCGGTGTCTGAAGAATTCCCTCTCGCGAACGATTTCATTGTGGACTGAACTCCCTGCCGAGGTAATACCTAGGGATTACAGTATGAAATTCTTCAAAAAGGTAGTGAACAGGTTTTTAAAGGGTTGGCAACGCGTGTTTGATTCCCCTGGCGTTGCAGGCGTCCATAGGCTTTGGTGGCGTTTACCATCGGCGGCCCGTATGCCTGTTAGCGGCCCTGGTGATATAAAAAAACAAAGCGTCATTTAGTCCTAAAGCTAGCAAAAGCTTGAAATATGGATACAAGACATCTGATTTTCATTTTTAAATTATTTAAGAACTCTTCTTCTGCTTTCTTGAATTCATGTAAATCCATATGTGGTGCTGAGATGGCTGGACCATAGTTAAGTTATTACTGATTTATTTCTTTTAATTTTCATTTTTTTTTTACCGGATGCTCGAAGTTCAGTTTACGTTATTGTGCTCTCCTACTTTCAATTAGCTTAACCCTCCCTTTAGGGATTCTCTTTAAAATAGCTTTTTGGATGGCTGAAAGTGCTAACTTGCAATTAAATGAAGTAACAGCTGCTGAGCACCTTCCTTGGTAACCTCCTTTTAGTGCAAAATTTATTAGTTTTCCACCAATAAATTTGGCGATGACACTATTAAAACACTCAACAGTTTTTGTGTCAACATCCTCGACTAAACTGCGCGATTTTGCTGCAACGTTTGAAACGATCGCATTTATTCTGAACATGAATGTTGAATTCTGGATCTTTATGAGCTCTTCGTTGTCATTTTTATTTTTCGTACAATAATATTCTTGACACATTGTATGGTTGCCGAAAGCATGTGCTACACAGTTAATGATATCATTGTGAAGATTTGATATTGCTACATTATGAGGATTTCCAGAGGTTTTGTGGTGTCTTATGGATTGTACAATTGATTTCGGCATCGTCAATTTTTTTACGTTTGTATGCATTTTACGATGTGCTAGATCATATTTTGTATCTAGGGTCAAACTACTACTGGTAATTTTTTTGCAAAAGTTGCGCAGTATATGATTCCGACATTAAATTTTTTCGACGGTCACATTTTTGGTCTCATACGGTCTAGCTTTGAGGATGGCAGTGAAAGTCTCAAGTGTCTCCGTCTTCTATCATGCGCTCATATATGATGCCATACATTTAGATTGACGCCTTGAAACCTTCAACAATTATTTCCGTTTCCATGGAGCTTGAAGAACTTTCATAATTTCTAAAGCATTTGTGTTTAATCGGTGATGTTTTGTTGTGCTCAGCTTGAGCGCATACTAAGCAATATTTATTTTTTATCCCAATATAAAGGACTTGTCCTGTTTTTCTGGCTGCTGCGCCTGATGACGCTTTATAGTTCGTGCCGTAAGATCTAGCGCACCATGATCTGTCAACGTAAACATCAATCAAAGGTATGCCAATTTTAGTTCGACCTTCTGCAATAGCGATATCTTTCTACATTTGAGCTGCAGCTTCCATCGAAGTACTTGTCGTCTCTTTCCATTTTTCAAATACTTCATCTTCTAATTTGGAATAGTATTTTGCACTGAATAGTGGAATGTCCATGGCTGAACATAACTCCTCAAATTGGGAAAAGCCTATACCGGAAGCCACTATTCCCGTAGTGGCAGCTATATTTAGATTGACTTGTTCTTTGTTATTAGGGTCTTCAGAGGTAATCAAGCAAATATGTTTGCACATAGGTATTGCATTCAAAACGATACGCCGATAAAACTCTTCGTAGCTTTTCACTAATTAGACGGAAGTTACCTAATGTGCAATTAAATAGATTATTATGACGAGCTTTTTCTTGTAACTCCTGTAAAACAATTTAAATCAATACTTCGACGTCCCGAAACAGGCTGAAATTCATCTTCTTTGTTAATTTCATACTCTACGATAAGAGAATTTTCTGTCTCTTCGATATATCTGAAACAGTGAAGGCAAACATTACATTATTTTACATGTCAGGTGGTATATTGTGTAAGCTTTTTTTACAGTTTTTAATGTTTGCACAATGCTACTAAAAATTGTAGTGTATATTTTATATGAAGTCAAGTGGTTCTGCTGGTTTAACTATAGAATGGAGTTCGCCTATGGGGACGGAGGTCAGATAGCAGTGTCGCCATGGAAATAGCTGAAATTCAAGTAATTCTGACCAGTTAGCAGACCCTAGGTCCTAAGCGTAAGTCTAGGGCAACCAGGATAAATGATAAAGTGAAGGAAGGAAGTCTAATTTAATAAGACATTTTTATCTAATCTCACCCTAAGTGCGTAAAACCTAGTACCTACCTATTCAGATCTATGGATAATAACTTAGCTATTTTCAATGGAATCCGCAGGTAGCAGATTTAGTACTGTGGCGGTATCTATGTCAGGTGTTTGAAGCTGCCCCATAGACCTACAATAAAACGGAGTATCTATTAGTATTTACTTATCATTTGCAAACGATAAGCAGATGTACTGATATAGATAAAATATGAATGATCAAAAATCGTAAGTAGCATCCTCAGCAGTTATACTGATGTTCTTATACTGTGGCGCTATGAACGTAATATTTAGGTGTGATATTTTTTAAATTACCAATCGGAGATAGAAATGTAGTGAAAAATAACATAATATAAAATATATAAAAATGATAAAATAATGAAACATAACATAATTGTTTTAATAAATTATATGAATATTTACTTACTTCTTCACATATCTTTGGAGTGCATTCTTTTTATTTGTAATTTTTATGGCTTTATGCGACTTTTTTCGCTTGCGTTGTTTATTGCCCATATTGAATAACTTGCAGCAATTTGTTATGAATACGTAAAACCGATTTATTGGTGCACAAATACTGTCGCTATAAAAACTGACACAGGTCCAACGTCGGTAAGCGCCAGCGCGCGACTGGCGCGACTGTTCGGGCCTCAGCGGCGCGAGCACTCGTGAATTTTGTAGGTATTTAAATATAACTTTAACAATTATTTAATAATATAGTCAAAATCTGCGAAAATGTCTATAAATATGTAGTGGCTTTAGTTGAGTACAAAAATTTAATAGAAAACATCAGTAGTTTAGTCATAATATTGAAAAAACATTATGAAAAGGGGTAACTTTGGGATTTTTTTCTATCGAGTGAAGTTCATTAGACCTGGTAACTGAATGCGAATTTGACTAGACTAGATCCTTAACTACTATATATCTTTTTTTCCAAATTTAAAACGCTTTTTTCTATGATTCAGATGGTTTAAAAGAACTCAAAAGTTCGGCCTCTGCTGGAATACCTCGCCTTAAGAAAGAATATGTATGTATTTACAAAAGAAAACATGGTAACATGGGTCTTACAATATTATGTTAATGCACAGCATGCTTAGCTGCAATTTGCAGCATGCAAATTTTATTAGTTATCAATATTACAAGAAGTGTTATCAGTTCTAACAGTCATCAATATATGGAATTTGGCAAACAATACTACAATATTTCGAATGTCAATAAAATTATTACAGCTTGTCTCAATAAGTACTTAGTTTCAGTAGTCACATCTTATTCTAATTACTTTCATTTAATTTTTCGGGATGAAAGGAACGGTTTTGTTATTTTCAGTTCCCTAGAGAACGTGTTGGCAATTGATGTTGACGAGTCGAGTAGACAATGTATGAAAGCGTATCAAAACAAATAAACGAACTCTCTGGTGATGCTATTTATAATATCATGGTGTGTATTTTAGGGATTAACCATGGCTTTAGAGTGGTTTTAACCATTACGATTAAAGAAATATTCTGATGAAAGATTATTCTGTCGCAACCGTGGCCTAATCGAGAGATCGAGGTCTGCCTCTTCCAGTCCAACCGCGACGCGGCTGAACTTCAATATTTTTAACCGAAGCTTTCAGTTCTGCAGCCTCGGGACACATTTTTGAACCTAAGTCGAAACAAACAAGGCCGTGACATGCAAGGATTTTTCTGTAATAATCTTTACTTGGTTTTTTTAATACCACTTTGGTAGCAAGCACACAATCCATTTGATAGGCAGTGGGTAACCTTAAGCCAGGGTAACCTGGCCTAAAGTTGTGTGCAACACC
Source organism: Eilema griseolum (assembly GCA_963662185.1). NCBI lineage: Eukaryota > Metazoa > Arthropoda > Insecta > Lepidoptera > Erebidae > Eilema > Eilema griseolum. The sequence goes on along the minus strand of OY759239.1, from coordinate 9,172,120 downwards.
AGGGGTGTTACACTCGTGCTGCCGATTCTGAAGAAATCTTCTCATACCCTTCTTAATGAACATCATGTTGTAGTCGCTTGGAAAAACCGCAGTTCGTTTCATCAATTGGTGAATTGGAAAAATGTGTAGGTAAAGCGCGTATGGAACGCATTTTGGGCACATTTTAAATCTAAGATATATTACGATTTATTCAATTAATGAGCAAAACATCTGTGATATCATCGTTGGGATCAATTAACATCTCAATCTTAATTTATAAACTGATAATTATTTTAATTATCTGTGGGAAAATCTGACAGATTGGCTTGTTCTTTGCATTTTCACAGAAACAATGTAACATTAACGCTTCATTGCATTGTTCTAATTAAACAACGTTTTTGCAATAATTTGGTTGAAAGGATTTTCTTAGCGGTAAAAACGTTATTGATCATTGATATCGTTATTACCAACCAACTAGAACATGTTTCCTTCTTCCTCCAGTTCCGGGTCCTTTGAAAAACAATCTATTGAGGCAATTGATTCGATTCGGCAAGCCGAGGGTCACTATTTTAACATTGTTGGTATCTGACCCCCTCTCCTGAGACATTACCTTCTGCTTACCATTGGACAAGTCATTGGTGTTGACGTATCCTATATAAAAAAATCCAGCACTCGCCTTCTACCTTTTGCGGTTTGGTTTAAACAAGTCAGTCACCTTTGTTGTTCGTGGCAATAAAACGTAGATTGCTTTCGCCACGCTATATGAAACGTTTCGTTGCGTCAATTAATCTATCGGTGGTGGTTGGTTCAAAATGGGTAATAATATTTCGTTATATCTTGTACTAGTAGTGTTATTAAGAGTGTCGAATGCAGTACGAAAATGAATGTTGTTTTAGGCAATTATACAATGATTTCATGATGAAACTTAAACAAATATGAAAGATATTGTCAAAAGTTTACGTAACTAAGAAATACAAGTGTATATAGCACATATGCTATTGTGGTTTATTATGTCTCATCTTTATACCACTTAGATGGCAGACAAGCACACAGCCCACCTGATGGAAAATGGTTACCGGGACCTATGGATGTGTGCAAAACCAAGGGGTCACACTCGCGCTGCCTACCTTGTAAGCACTGAGAGTTTCTGTGACGTCAGTTAAAAAGACAAAGCAGAGCTCTGGCTACCCTACTCACCGCCGGGAACGTAACAAGAGGTTATTATAGCCGCGGTAGCCTAGTGGTATGGTTAATGGACTGCTAAGATGAGGTCTTGAGTTCGATCCCAGGTTTTACCATGGCTCACACCAATGACTTTTCGTTGCTATTCGAAGTTGTGTGTATTTATCGCAGGTACCACTTATACACAACCACTTATAATGGTTAGTGGCAATAGGCTCGCCACCTATTACATTGGGACTCAAACATAAACTGGCGAAATGTGGGTACTAGCACCTCTGCTTTCCTCTTCGGAGATATAGGCGTGAGTTTAAATTTATATTATAAATTTTAAAAAAACATTTTTTTTTCTTAAAGTTTGATTGATGTTAATTGGGGTTTTAAAATGCCGCAGTGGAGTTTGTTGTGTGCCGTTTCTTCTCCACTAGCGCCTTTTTTTTTTTTTACGTGCGCAAAATCCCCACGGATACCTCCCCACCCACGGATACCTCCCCACTCTCCACTAGCGCCTAGGACGCGGTGGTAAACTTAGTTTTAAGCAGAATTTGACATCAAAAAGATGTAATTACGTTACACTGTTTTGAGAAATAAAGAATTTGAATTTGCACAACGACAGTATTACAGACATAACAATTCAATAAACAATTCTACATTAAGAATTTGCTCAGTAAACAGTTTTAATTAGTTTAGTCGGCTTTTTGTTCGTTGTTTTTATCAAATTAACTATTGATATTATAATATAATCAATATTTTTTTAATAAATTACAAATTGCGCTGCGGTTATTGTTTACAATAAATCCTAGAAATAACGGTTTCAGCTGAATAATCACGGGATTTTCAATATTTCTGGTTTTCCCCTACGTCGATAAAAATGTAAAGAATTTCCTCGTACTCATATTATCTCGTTTAGAGTTAATTGCGAACAGATTTATACTTACGTGTACTAACACGTAATAACATAAGTAACCCCGTAACTGTAACATATCTAGCCACAATATTTACTTGTATTTAACCCTCGCCAACCAGTCAGTAGATCTTACGAGTTTCGTAGGTCTCAATAAAGTACTTGACTCCTTATTCAAATTGACCTAAAGTAACGTAACAGCTAGATGACTAATTTAATTTGTTTAGGCCATTTCTGTATTCTATGTTGGCCAATTAAAATCTGTTGTCTGCTCACGTTACGATTGCGTTTGAAACTCATTGTCAAGTAGAATAACGGGTAAGAGTTTATGGTTATATGTAATAACATGTACCCAAAGCCATCTACTGACAGTAACTTGTACTACTTTGATTCTATAACGGAACTACCAATGCTGCATCGCGAAAGTGAAGTTTTTTTAAAATATTATGAACTGAAATTGCCACTTAACTTCACCAGTTAACCCACATTGCTTGTAATAGGTTAGGAGTGGATTCACGTCTGTGGAGAACAATAATATACGTAATGTAATGGACAGGATTTGAATTTGAAACCTCTTGATCGTGAGGCCGACTCCTTAAGCATCTATAAATTACCTGATATACAGGCAGAGGTGTATATGATTCATCGTAATAGTGTACTTGTCTGTCTTCACCTGGGCACTTTTTCATGGGTTCTCGATTTTGGTAAAGCAAACCAATGTCATACCAGACATAGCAAAAAATAGTTTAATTTTCAGACTTTATTTCTATCCTCTTAAAGTTCAGAATTAAATGAAAACAGTTTCATTATACTTTTTCATTTACTCTGCAGGAAGCATTTTCATTTTGGACTTTAACTGCACTTCTTTAAATTCTAAAATTAAAAGGAATTTTAGCAGTGTCCGTGGTATGGTTTTGCTTTAGCAGAATTGAGGCATAGGAAGAATCCAGTTTACAATAGTGTCCTAGTTTCATAGCCAGCAATTACTTGCATAAAGTTGCAGCAAGAAGTCTACAATGATTACTGCTTATTGTATCATTGTTCCAAAGTGCCAAATTGCTCTTTGTGTTTATTTTTATAAATTAGAAAGTGAAATTTGTGTAAACATTACCTTGGCGATAGTAATACAACACTATCAGGATTTTTACGAAAGAACCAAATAGACGAAAAATGAAATGGGCTGATAGTGGTAAACAGGAACAAAATTGAACCCCGTAGATAGCTTTGTAATGGAAATTTTATACATATACAGGGTGTATTTTTGAAACGGGGCAGTAAGGGCAAGTACCTTAACAGTTGCAGTTACAGCAAAACGTTCTTAAAAGACCTTCCCTAACTTTTTGGGACATTTTGAACTGCATTCACAGATTTTGTAAAAAACTTACAGTTAGCAAAAAAAATGCAAAAAGTTCACAATTTTTTTTTTATGCCAATCGATTCTATTTCATGTGGGGATCAAAAAACTCTATGGGACCATTTTAGCTTTCAGTACTAGAAAAGACAGAAATCGCCAACAACGTTTCCCATACATTTCGTACGGAAATATGATAAATCAACTCGAAACTCATAGGTCAGGTAAAATTTTGAACTTTTTTAAATAAAAAAAATCATTTAATCATTTAAGAAATTGGTTTATGAAATAAATTGCTCAAAATGATTTCCATTTTCACGAATACATAAGTCTATCCTTTTTTGCACTGAACGAATGGCGGCTAATAATGTTCTGGGATGAATATTACGTAAAATGGTCATTAATGCATCCTTGAGCTCTTGAACACTGGCGTACGTCGTCTTATACACCTCGTTTTTCACGAAGAATTAAAAAAAAATCAAGTGGTGTTAGATCGGGGCTACGAGGTGGCCACTGTGTTGGACCATGTGTACCTATCCACTGTGTACCGAATAGGCGGCTCAAATTGGAACGTGAAAGGTGACTGTTATGTGGCGGAGCACCATCTTGTTGAAAATGAACTTTTCGCAATTCCGACAGGGGCCATTCGTCCATCTAGTTTTCAAGATGGTGTAAAATGACTTCATTATACATGGCAGAATTCAGTTTCCCTTCATAAAATTCCACCATTATGACTCTATTGGACATTATACCACACCAACAGTTGAATGAGAAGCGAACCTGATTATGACTTGCCGTAACTCTTAGTGGATTTTCTTTGGACCAATAGTGGTGATTTTTTCTGTTGTGCATACCGTTATTGGAAAAATTCGTTTCGTCTGACCACAGTATGTAATTTAAAAATTCATGATTTCTGCTTATTTTTCCTCTTAGCCATCTGCAAAAAGTAAGCCTTCGAACATCATCACCCGGATGTAACACTTGAACTATGCGCCCATATCGATAGCACTTGTAGCCGTATTTCTTCCATATCTTTATCACAAGGGAGTGGGATACACCTACTTCAAGGGCGACTTGCCTGGACGATACCTCTGGATATGCTTCGACATAAGTCAGAACCGCAATCTCCGTGTCCATGTCCACACGAGGCTGCCGCTTTCTTTTGAAACAACCCTGCAATTCCAGGATTTTCAAAAGATTTGTAATAACCTTTCTTGTTGGCACATGCCGCAACGGATACTTATTGCGGTACCACACTAATGCAGCTCCCGCATTTCGATTATTGACAAAATACGCTTCTAATAAGTCAATTTTTTCACGATTAGAAGACATTTTAGCGAAAATCCTTAATTAATAACTCATACGAAGTTTCTCAGCTGAAACTAAGTATAACACACAGATTTTCGAATCAAATTCGAAATTTGAGGGTAAAGTCACATTCAATTCTACCCACTTCCTGGCCATAACAAAAAGTTAGACCATCATAGAAATTTGTTTCTGTTGCCGAAATGTATGGGAAACGTTTTTGGCGATTTCTGTCTTTCCTAGTACTGAAAGCTAAAATGGCCTTATAGAGTTTTTTGATCCCCATATGAAATAGAATCGAATGGCATAAAAAAAAAAATTTGGACTTTTTGCCAACTGTAAGTTTTTTACAAAATCTGTGAATGCAGTACAAAATATGTCAAAAAGTTAGGGAAGGTCTTCTAAGAACGTTTTGCTGTAACTGCAACGGTTAAGGTACTTGCCCTTACTGCCCCGTTTCAAAAATACACCCTGTATATATAGGTTATATATTTATCAAGTTTTGATCAGGTTACTCTGGCGGTGGTCACAGACTTATTGGCTCAGTGGAGAGCGCCTGCCGTCTTCAAGTCCGTGAGGTAGAAGAAGTTCACGGCCTCTGGCGTAGCGGTAGAATGTTCGACTGCAACGCAGGAGGCGTGAGTTCGATTCGCGCTCAGTGCAAATATTTGTATGCATGAATATGTATATTTGCATTGGTCTGGGTGTTCCTATGTATGATATGTATGTATTTACAAAAAAAAAAAAAATTAAGTTTGTTTACCCGCAAAACCAGATTCCATAACACAAGCTAGTTAAGCTAACCTTGCAAGTTTTAAATATTTATTTATTTATTTTTTATCCAATTTATTTTTAATAACAAGATTACATTTTTAGGTCATATATTTGTGGATACTATTGAGGCCACCTCTTATTGCATTCACATGCTAACTTTCCCTTTAGAAATTAGGTGAAGTCTAGTCTAGTCTAGTCTATTTAGTCGCAGTTAGTTGTTCCATCAACCAAACCTATTACAATTAACGTATGCTAAGGAATAATTTATAAAAACTCAGTCTAAAAATTAAGCTTAAAACTAAAACCCGACTACGAAAAATCACGATCTAAAAGCATTATAAACAAGAAAATATCAAGGATAGCCATGGTCGTATGCCACTTTTCCCTAGAATGTATTGTTTTGTTAGACTGAGTGGCATACGACCACGGCTATTCTTGATATTATCTTGTTTAAATACTTTTTAGAACGTGATTTTTCGTAGTCGGGTTTTTGCTTTAAGCTAATTTTTTTATTTAAATTATTTTGGGGGAATTGTTTGACATGATGTCCACAGCCACATTCTATCATCGCACATCTCGCTATAGGCAGGGAATTCATCCTCACACATTGCGACCTGAGACGGTGCACACTGTGCGGTATGAAAGAAACTTCATCCCACGTACACTCGAGCTGTGGAATGACCTCCCTGCTGCCGTTTTCCCAAGCACCTACAATTTGGGGTTCTTCAAGAGGGGCATCGGAAGGTTTCGTAATGGTCGGCAGCGTGAGTGTAACACCCCTTGTGTTGCATGCGTCCAAAAGCCACGGTAACCACTTCCCAGGTGGGCCGTGTGCTTATCTGCCACCTAAGTGGTATAATCAAGAAATATAATAATAAATAGGTATAATTTGTACATACTTGAAATGTGCTAATTAAGCCCTTTTAGTTGAAACACGTCCAAATTTTTTTTAATTTATTTTTTTAACACAGTACTTTAAGACCGCTAGAGGGCGCCACATTAGATTTAGTGACACATTATATAGTCTATAACCATTATATAGTAAATAAGACGCTTCTAACGATACCACATTTGTCCAGTTCTAATACGTGGAGGAGCTATGACGGAACAGATGAACCTTCAAACATACATTACATAGCCTGTCAAAATCATAACCCTCCTTTTGCTTCGCCGTAGCTGGGTAAAAATGGTCTCCATCTTATACATGAGTTTGTATGTCAAGATAGACATCCTGCATATATAACACATGCGTTTTAATAGCATAGCGAATAGTTGTTGTTATTCAGTGATGTTCAGACTAAGTATTAATTAGTAGTCCAAGCACGTATTCACATCTCCGTCACGGTAGATTCTGTAGTTAAAATCAAATACACAGTCTAGCTTCGGGAGCGATTTCGGTCGTTCAATAGTTAAAACTATCATGTCACCTGTAAATGGTGCAGATTATTTCATAAAGAACTAAGTAATTCGATGCTTCTTTTCTTAGCCTCACCACAAAAAATTGCAATTCTTTACGAGTACTTAGCTCATTATTGTCATTTTAGAGCTAATATAATATAAAAAAAAAAGCGGCTATAATAACTTCGTGTTGTGTTCCCAGCGGTGAGTAGGGAAGCCAGAGCTCACGGGAGAATTTGTGCTGTCAGTGGGAAGACTAAAGGCTTGTCATGCTTAGACTTCTACACTGACGGCACAGAACTCTGTTCTTACAGGGTTGGCAGCGCAACTGTGACTCTCCTGGTGTTACAAACGTCCATAGGCCACGGTAACCACTTTCAATCAGATGGGCCGTGTGCGTGTCTGCCACTTGAGTGGTATAAAAAAAACGATTGCATCCCGCACCTCCGCTATGAAGCGCGGGGTGGGATTTCTTGTTTTTACTTTAACACTTCGCTTACATAATATGTTCATAAGAAAATATTGTGCATAATTTGTTCTATATGCATATTAATCTAGAATTTTGGATATTTATAATGTTATCAAAATTGTCTCCAGTTATTATCATAGCTTGTGTTAGTTCTGGTTAAATCCCAATCATGCACTTTGGAAGATTGAGTCCACTAAACTCGTATACCCTTTTTTTTTTTTTACGTGCGCAAAATCCCCACGGATACCTCCCCACCGGAGCCGGTGGGAGAGGTTATGTCGGACTCGAACCGACTAAAACGCACGCCGCCTGCGGGTCGCTTTGCTATGCGTTGCCGAAGGTGAGGTTGACAGGCATATCCCTCGCACCCCGGCCGAACTCGTATACCCTAAAGATCTTGCTAGGGCTTTACACACCTATGTTTCAAATAATTAATGTTCCGTTAATTTCATGATCAGATCGCGTTCTGAAACACCCCTACCTACCCTCCTGAGATATAAAGGTGTGAATAAACAATTTAAAACATGTCATTTTTTAATCATTGTATTTAAATATCGTTATCAACATCCTGCTGGCACGCTGTAACGTGTATCCTAAACGCTTTTTGTTTTGTTTCAGATAAGACTGAAATGTTTCACCACTGAAACGTTTTTACCGCAACGGATAATATAGCACAAGGTCAGTTGTTTTATATATTAATTAACTAATTGATGCTAGTTCGCTGTTAAGTGCGCAACATAATATACGCAACGAATTTTAACACAGGATTTCAATAGTGGCAATAATTGCGATCAATTGCGTTTTTCACTGAAATTCGTTATACCTAAAACGTTAGAACCCAGTTTAGTTGATTTTTTACTGATGAAAATCACACCAGTTTGCCACAGTTCCACAGTTTGCTTAATTGGTTTACACATTAAACGTCCATCGATAGATCAATTGACTCGTATAAATTTCTCATTTCATATGTTCCTAAAATTGTTACTATTTTTACGTGGTGTAAATAATAGATGATTAGATAAGATAATTAAGTTTGTTCTTCCTTAAAGATTCTTTCAGACGATTTGTCGTGTTTTGCATACCAAAACATTTGTAGTGTTGAATTCAAATAATATACATACCTACTCAGAATTTAAAATAAATAAATAATAATAACATTCCCTTTTTAATATTGCAGCAAAATGCCTCGCCTGGAGCAGCCGGCGCCAGAAGACTTCCGCCGCGTATTGCGTGAAAAAGCGCTAAACCACAGCCTGTTTTACTTGAAGTTGAGCTCGGGAGTTACGACGGACAAGGCGCGTGTACAAACGCAAGCGCACACGCACGCGCCGCGCAGGACGAATGTCAGTGCGGGCGCGCGTGCGCCGCCGATCGGCCGCGTCACTCGACAGGCACAACCACGCGTCTCTGAACTCTTGCGCCGCTTCGAACCCGCTCCGATGCAGTACCTCCGACCACCACGCACGTCCTCGCCACCCGAAGACATCTCATCCTCGGATGACGATGACAGAGCTGCTGTTAGACGCAGAAGTCGCGACCTCAGCGACGACTCCGCAATTGAAATTGAAACGCATCTGCGGAGACATTCACATCCTCGCGACATCACGCCCCCACCGGATACAATGGCACCTAGACGAGAGAGGACTTTAATAGAAGCTCATGTGGTAGAATTGGGGCGAAGGAGTAGTGAGGGCTCGGAGATTAGAGGCAGATGCGTGAGGACACCTAGTGTGGTTGTCAGCGACTACTCAGATGGAGTTGCAGTTGGTGCTACAGAGGAAGAGGTGAACTGGCTGAGGTCCAGGTCCCTGTCTGCAGACTCGGCGTGCTCGTCGTGCTCTACGCTATCTAGCCGAGATGATGACGAGTTCGAATCACCAACGATGCCCAAAAAGGTCAGTTAATTGATTTTCCACGTTCTACATAATATTTATTAAGATCATTAGGATTATTGGTTTATTTGAACAGGTTTATGAAATTATGGCATCTGTGATTTTGAATTGTTTAATTGATACATCTTACATAACAATTCTTGATTTCTAAGGCAACCAATTCTTGATTAAAAGTTAGTTAACAAGAAATTTATCCCCTGGCTCATTATAAATCTAATTAGTTTCTTACAGTACAAGGACAATTGACATTTAATGGTAATAAATTAGTAATTAAATTCTTAACCGATGAAATCGAAAGAATTTTAAAAGCGTTTAATTATACCGTTAAAGTACTTATACATAATCTAAAATTATCTAATTTCTGTTCGATTATCATTACAAGGAATAAGGTAAAACTCATATAAATCTTCTGAAACACACATTATTTTACCAATAGTAATAAGAACGTAGGCATTGTCCTATAAATGCGAATGGTAATTACTGTTTCATTGCTTTACGCAACTTGCCTTTTCTGTTTTCCTTATTTAACTAACATATGTGACGTCAATACATGATTTACATTTGGTGATAAACCGCTTATTATAAACTTGACAAAGTAATCATTTTGACGCCAAGTGTAAACCAATTAAACAAATCCACCGAATTGGTGCTAGGGATGTAACACTTAACTATATTGAACTTAATAAAGACGAATTGGTGCGAGTTGAGCCGGCTTCCGACAACGCAAGAAACGAATGTAATAATGTTCTCATAATGCGTAAAGTAATAAAAAACTGTTGTTATGACGTTATGTGGCATCACAATATACGTTTTAATTAAAAAATCTTCACGAGTTTAAGAGCTGTTTCGAGGTTTTTGTTGCATGTACTTTAATTTTTTTATAGAGTGATACAGCGCTGATATAAAGCTGAAGTGAAAAAAATGAATTATTATGAATTAAAAACCCGACTGATGCTGAAAAGATCGAAAGAAGTTTTAGAGCAGGGTACCGCCTATTTGCCAATCATAAACCAAAAGAAAATTAATGTGCGCTTCCAGTTATTAAACTTGTTTCGGTCTTTTCAGTATTAGCCGGTGCTTTTATATTTATTTTATAATTAAAATGTGGTTTTGATATATTATTTTGAAAACCTCGTGATAAACCCTTCAATTTGATACCCATAATGCAGTATACAACTAATTTTATATTGTTCTATCTTTAAACTATAGTTTAGTTATAGCAGGTTTATAAGTGCCCGGTTAATGGCAATAGGCTCGCCACCTATTACATTGGGACCTAAACATAAACACGTGTGGATGCTAGCACCTCTACCTACCCCTTCGGGAATATAGGCGTGTGTTTATGTTATATTATGTTAAACTATAGTGTATTACAGTGGCCATGTTGGTTTTTTTTCGCATCATCTATTTAGGAATACTTGGGTTACCGAGACGAATCTAACGATATGTTAATTAAATAAATCCGTCTCGTATTTTGGAAGAGATGAGATAATTAACAATATTACAAACATACTCACAAGATACGCGCGAAAGACATAACCCTTCTTGGCAGTCGGGTAAAAAAGAATCTTCTTCTTATCAAAACTAAGCAGCTAAGCAAAAAACTGAAGATAAAAACTTAATTAAGAATGATTGACTCAATGAAAAAGATATTAATGGTTGGCTCTGACAGATTCCAAACATCTTACACTGAGATTATGATATTTGTTACATTATTCGCATTGTTTTGTTGTAAATTCTCCTTTTTACCGTGAACCTTACGGGAACTGAAATAGTTTTTATTTACTAAACTATAGTATACATCGAATACGACGCATATTATCATTCACATAGAAGATATTCACATAGAAAATAGGATTCACATGGCTCGTTAGCCTTCTTTATGACAAAAAAGGAAAGGAAAAAATAATATATATTTCAGTACCTGGTTTTATATAGCATGTAGCATTTACCTATAATTATTTCTGTAGCTTATAAGTAACAGTGTAAACAAATGTTGGTAAATCTTAATAAATAAATAAATAAAAATAAAATTAGCCAATAGGCTATCATTAGATAGCTAGAATCCTACATATTGTCTTGAAAATATTATTATTTTTATTTTTCTGTGCTACACAAAATCGAAGAGATCGAGAAATTGTAAAGTGTTTTTACGCGATTTTACTGTACGTCAACGAAATAGTGTATTGCTATCCTGATATATACGCTTCTTCCAATGGTCTACGGACGGAAAAGAAATATATTTAGTAACATTAATTTGTTCAACATACGTGGTTCCCAGCAGAGCAGAATTTGGACCACCCCATCTCTTCTGATGCGGTGTCGTACAAGACGACTAAAAAGCAGGGCTGCTTAATATCAGACAGATATATACAGCCCAGGCTCAGCCTGAGATGCATGGCTCGAGTCAACAATAGACCCTGGAGTAGGGCAATAGGCTCACCCTCTATTACGTGGGACCGAAGACAATGATTGGTGAAATGAGGGTGTTAATTCACCTCTGCCTAACCCTCCGGGGATAAAGGCGTGATTGTATGAATGTATGTGTATGTAATTTATTCAAATGAATATAAAAACAATATGCTAAATTTAGTTCTTAATCAACTTCATTTGTTTTGCATTACCTACTGTATTAGAATATTTTATCTATCCTCTAATTTAAATATTTTATAGATAATTAATTACCAAGGAAAAGACGAGCAAGGTGATGTTAAGAACCAAACTAGAAAACGTATTATTGCTGTGGAAGTCTTGTTTTTATCCCACCTACAAAACTGTAGACCATGGTATTTTTTTAATACCACTTAGGTGGCAGACAAGCACACGACCCACCTGATGCAAAGTGGTTACCATGGCCTATGGACGTATGCAAAACCAACCGAGTCACACACACGCTGCCAACCCTGTAAGCACAGAGAGTATCTGTGCCGTCAGTGTAAAAAGACAAAGCAGGACAAGCTCTTGGTCTTCCCACTGAGAACACAAAAACTATCCAGTGACCTCTGGCTACCCTACTCATATATGTAAATGTATCAATATTTTGTATACAACTTCATGAAAGAAACTTGAAAGTTGTTATAGTAGGGACCATGTAATATCCATGTTATGACAACTTTTCTTTCAATGGTGAAAAGAGATGAGAATTATGTTGGAAAAGTTGAAAGTAAACATGGAAAAATGTTGTAACAAGCGAAACCAGATAATCATGATACAAATATATAGCAAAGGGACCATTCGTGACAGTAGTACCTTTATATTATAGGCAGGGAATTCGTTCTCACACATTGCACCCTGAGACGGTGCGCACTGTGCGGTATAAAAGTAACTTCATCCCCCGCACACTCAAGCTATGGAATGAACTCCTTGCTATGATTTTGCCAAGCACCTACAATATGGGGTTCTTCAAGAGGGACGTTAGAAGGTTTCTTCAGAGTCGGCAGCGCGAGTGTAACGCCACTGGTGTTGCACACGTCCATCGGTCACGGTAACCACTTCTCATCAGGTGGGCCGTGAGCTTGTCTGCCACCTAACTGGTATAAAAAAAAGGTAACTATCGAATGGAGATCAGCCCCTTTATACAAGTGGCAATTCGTTGGCCGTCGTATTGTAGCATAGAATGACAAATATCCCATATATTTGTCATTCTATGCTACAATTTGACGTATACGAGTATGACAATCGTCAACGTATGTCATAAACGTTAAATCCCATACATTCTACTAAACGCCGCGCCGGCCAATGAATTGCCTCTTGTCAACCTCACCTTCACCTTCGGCAACCAAAAACGACCCATATGCGTTGTGCATTTTAATCGGTTCGAGTCCGACAATCTCTCTTACTAGCTCCGGTGAGTATCCGTGGGGATATTTCGCACGTAATAAAATAGTGGCAGTTCTAACCTTTAACCACATTCCCACGTTCTCTACTTCATAGGAATGCACGAAGTAGTCATCATCCCCACTTCATCACTGTTGGAGATTATTGACTGTTTTAATTTAGAAATTTTAATGATTTGTTTAAGTGTTTAGTGTATCAAGTGAATACAATGTAGTGTTTATAAATTAACACAGCATAATGAAAGACTGGCCGTGAGATTTACTGTCGCACTCTTTTCTCACAGGATCTACAATGTACAATATACATATAACATTACAAAGCCAGTATTAGAAGTATAGAAGTCTTTTAACCACCTGCTAGCTGTTTAAACTATCATGGTCACTCACATTAATATCCAAATAATCGGGATATTTACCAATGCAACATCGTAAATATCTCGATTATTTTGATACTGATCTGCTAGCTGGTACTCCTATCGGACTGTTAATATAGCAGGTCAGGCTATGGCGCAGGCTCTCCTTGCAGAGTTGGGTAGTGAGACAGTCGTTCCCCTAATAGTCAAAACTAGCCAAACATTTAATAGACCGTGGATTATTTCATAATTAATTTCATTAGGGTTCTATACCCAAGGGTAAAAACTATAACTACAACTATAACTAGGCCAAAAACACCCTCGAGCCTCTGCAGATGCGTAGAGATGTTGGCCGTATTTTACCGTCTCTACCATGGTGAGCGTTCTGATTAGCTCTTGCAACTAATCCCACCCTCTCCTTTCCTACAGAGGACAACACGTGCAGGGCTTAGATGTCACCCTCACACAGTGCAGAATATACGAGCAAGAACCAAGCGGTTCGGACAATCTTTTCTATGTCGCACCATCAAGACCTGGAATTCATTACCAGCTCAAGTGTTTCCTTTTTCCTACAGTCCCGGGTCCTTTAAGCGGGGCGCGAAAAAGTATCTGATGAGGCCTCCAAGTTGAGTGCCACCATTGTAAGATTACTTAGTGTCTGTAATGGTGTAATACCATCAGGCGAGGTGAAGTCAAATAATAATAATAATAATATATCTCTTTATTGTATGTACACAGGGAATGGATACAGAAAAAACAAAAAACAAATTGTCGTGTGCTAGATAAAAAAAAACTATCCGTATGTCTGTCACCAAGCTATGATACTAGATAATGGTATGAAATCGCACGTTTTTTAATCCAGCCTTTAAATACCCGAAGGGTTAGGCAGATCTGTATTAACAGTCACATTTGATTTTTGTTTCCACGTAATAGAGTCGAGACTATTGCTGTCAAGCGAGAACTTTGTCATGGGCTGTAAATTCCCGCGGGTGAAGAACAGCATTCATATTCTGTAATAGGTATCACAGATTAACGAACTCTAGTGTCATTGTTTGACACCAGTATCCTATAATCCGTGGGTTTCTTGATATGTAAGTGATTTGGATCTAAAACGGATGTTCGCATCCGTCATTTACGTGTCCGATGTTATTGTGCGGGGTAACTGGAGCGTGAACATATTAGTTACAATACCGTACTGTGCTGTGTAATTGACAATTGTTATTGTTTGAACAGGTTTGTCCCGGTGTCGGTTTGCATGCAAAACAAAAGTTTGGTCAACGTTTTTGAAAATGTTATCCGTCTTTGAAATTATGGTTTCACAACACTTGTATTGTCAGCACGCATTTTGACTAGCAAAGTACTAAAAATGATCTTAAAGGTCTGAATAATCAGTCAACAGGAAATGGGGAGATGAAGGGGTACTTCATCTCCCCATTTCCTGTTGACTGATTATTCTGATATTTGGTACTCACCTTTGTCGGTGGCTGCGTCCACATTCAAAGTTACCAACCTTAGTGGGGACGATTGTCCCAGGAATTACAATAAGATCTCCTGCCAATTGCTCACTTCCACATGCACTTAACGTACCCTGATATTCCACTTCCTCACAAATTAAACCTGTACGTGACATTCATTACACTCAATTACTGCGCCAATCTGAATAAGCGTACGACGTTAGTCAAATATTGTATTTTTCCGTACGAAAATTGACTGGCAATTTTCTTAGACTGAAGCCAAACGATCGTAATTTTATGAGTTTACTATGTTCGATTTCATAAAAATCCTGTTTGAGTCACGCGGTGATGCAAAATGACAACTCATTTTGCAACACCACATGAATCAATCAGAGTTTTTCTATAAAACCGAATGCAACAGAAATTCCAAAGTCGTAATAACACAACTTACAATTCAAAAAACGCTCATTTGGCTTCAGCTTTATTATAAGTTAAATAGTGTGCGGTAAGTTTTTATTTTGTAGTTGGCGTCAATTACAAGTTTCACTATTATTTAAAAAATATGGTCTGTAGGCTGTACTGTACAGTAATTTCAGTAATGGATTCTCTCAAGGTTCCACTCTGGGTCCATTGTTTTGAGCTATCTACACTAATGTCATAACATTAAGTTGTGTAGGAACCAGTGTTTCAATATTTTTTGTAAACTAGTTGAGGTAAAATTGAACATACAGAACGAAATCATTCAGTTTCAAAGAAGAAGGATAAATATAATAAGCATAAATATATATTCATTCGCGCAATGAACATGATATGATCTACATTTAAATGAATTTTGGAAAACCCCTGTATTAAAAGACGGTATATTTTACATACTTAACAAAGATTATTTCATATAGATCATAATAAGTTTTAAATAACATTTGTACATAGTCTGTAGTCGATCTGACAAAAATTACAACTTTTATCGTGTTTAAAAATAAATAATTTATTTACAATTTAACATGACTGATCTGAATCCCATGAGCGTACAACATTCAAGGTCAGATGACAATACGAGTTCAAATCAGCTAAAATGATCCGGCTTGAAGGACCAACTTATTTAAGAAATATTATGTTCTCCCATACTAGTTCAGTTGTCGCACATAAAGAAAACGAAGTTTATAGCAGGGACTAAAACGTGAAGTACTTCACGTTTAAGTCCCTGCGTCCTTCTCCAATTATTTTCTTTACATCCTCCCTCCGATATTGTTTGTTTCCATCTTTATTTTGCTTTTGTTCAACGAGTCCCACTTCACACCTATTACGCCTACACATAATATACTATAATCTGTCAGCTAAATCATTATTGATCTCAACCATTACATTGTTAAACCTTCAGTAGTAATGATCATTCGGTGTATTCATTATTTTTTAAGCTATCACGACTTTACAATCGCCATGTTCGCTAGTGTTAAAACCAACATAACGAACTCACGTAGTAACTATATATATATATAGCTAATAACATACAAGTATCGAGTTATGTTTGTGACAGAGCATCTCATGGACATTGCTGACGTCAAAGAACGGGTGTACAAATACCACTTCGGCTTGACCCCTGGACTGGATGTTTAACATCCAAAATAAGCTACCCGAAGGTTATTTTTTGATTGTTTCCTTACTGTATTCTGTATATTATATTGAACAGTACTCTGGCAATTAGATAGATTGTGTGCCAAAATTAATAGTTACAAACAATGTTAAAAAACACTGTGAAGTTCTCATAGGCTTTTAAAATGTAACTGACAGTTAATGCATTTTGAATACTTACCCGAAATAAATCCACATTTAATAAGTTTATTAAAAAATCTCTTGGTATTGGCAAAGCTGTAGATTTCATTAATATATTTGAAGAAGACGAAGTTTGGGAAGAGAAATGCGTCTACCTGTAAATGTATGTACCTGTATGTGACTTTAACTTTTGAAAACGTTTATTCATTCCTGTGACCATGATTTTATGATTGTTAAATATATTATAAGAGATACATAATAAGGAGTTATAAAAACACAGATTTTTTGTTACAGTCCGTGGTAATAAAAATGTAATTTATTGTAATTATTAGGATTACAGGTATTTTATTATTATTCGCAATGATATTGGCAATAAACACTAACAACGTCAGAATAGTGTAAAATTAGAACAAGTCGTAAAATATTTGTGAGGCAAAAAGATGATTAGCAAACTTTAAATAAATTTAATGTCGTATTACCTCTTCATTAATATAGTCGATATTTAAATTTATATCATGATATTTAAATATATATAATATGATATTTACATAATATCAACTTCATTAAAATACTTGTTCTTGTTGCTATTAAAATAGATAACATCGAACAATGACGTCTTTTATATACCGCACAATTAAAATGCTTATAAAAATTCTTCTCTCTTGCGTTATGACGTAATTCTATAATACACGTGGAATGTTTGTAAACGAGATTAAACAATAGGATCAGTTTAAATCGCCTATTATTGACAACAAAAAGCATCATGCCATTAATCAAGTTGTAAATAAATACCGTTGATTGTTGATACGTGGGTATGCAGGGAACAATGGCTTGTTATGGTTATGTGTCGTTTTCCGTCCGTAGTAAACTGATAGTTTTAATTTTTTTATACACCCGTCCCCACCCATCATTGACGTCAATGGACCGGTTGCGCTTTGTATGTGTGTGTGTGATGTGCTTAGATGTGAGCGCAGGGTTGTCGGGCAAATCAACTGTTGATGAGTAATTTTAATAAGGGCCATAAAATTTGTGCTTCGCTGCAGTGAGGTTAGCGTTTTAATTACGGTAATTAAATTAGTATAATCATCTAATAATGACTTTATGCGCTGATTTGGGTTAAAGCAATTCAGTAGTAGGGTTTTCATAAAAGATAAAAGCGTGTCTTTGAAGAAGACAGCGTACATTTTTCTGAAATGAAGAGGAATGAACCTTAAGCCCTGTTAAGTAGTATAGAAATGATAGTAGTCAGAGTTTCACATTATTATAATCATTTTTGAGTTAGTCCCGGTTGCATCTGACGCCTTCATCACATTAGTATGAACAATCAAGAGGCTTGATTCAGTTATTGATATATTAATTGATTCATTCATTTAAGAAACACAAAATAGTAATGTGTTTGATTGCGATGCTGGAAACATCATTGTGGCAAATAAGTAACAGTATTTCCTCTTGTTTAGTGTACTAGTGTATTAAAAATGGTTTGTACTCAAACTATTTTTAATAAGAACTTAAACTTGAAAATTATTACCATTCGTGGTCGAACACTTATTTGCCATATTAACTAATTAAATTACAAAGAATAAGATTAAAATAAAATATATAATATCCACATAAAATCTTTATAATTATTGGAAGCCCTAGCTGACTGAGCAAATGTTAAATCGTGATACAGGCATGCATGAGTAGTAAACATTTTGCATATATGTGTGCGTTGCATACCTCTGAGCATGCAACGGTTGTCCTTTCTCTCCTCTTGCTTCATAGCTTCATAGTTAGTTAAGGATCACGTCAATGTCACTGTGACGAAAACTGTAATGACATGACATAGTTTGTTAGTCAAGCATTATCAATGTATTGAATGAAATTTTAAAGCATTTAGTATGCTATCTTTCCCTTACAGGGGAAATCCTGCCAGAATCGATTCAATTCTTTTCTATATCTTAATCGATTACCTATTAATGTACCTAGTTACTTTTATGTTCTATGTGTCATATATTAAAGGTGTAATATTACATGATTATTCACTATTCATTTATTGGGACATAAAACAATTACACGTTAATACATTGTTAAAGAAAAATACATTATACTATTGAGTGAACGTGTAACTTACACCAATGTCCGCGAAATAATATTAATTATCTTATGAATGTGTACGAGTCATGTGCAATTTTAAATGTGAGAAAAAAAAAGGAATTTCATGTCTGTCTTTACTTACACATATATATATAATTGCATGTACAATTTAGTGCCAAATTTCAACAACAGTTCCGTTCAGCCTGTTAATACATCCCTTAAAGTGTAAAAGTAGCCTAGTGGTATGGGTAATGGACTGCTGAGACGAGGTCTCGGGTTCGATCCCAGGTTTTACCATGGCACACATCAATGACATTTCGATGCTTTTCGAAGTTATGTGTGTATTTATCGCAGGTTTATAAGTGCCCGGTTAATGGCAATAGGCTCGCCACCTATTAAATTGGGACCTAAACATAAACTGGCGAAATATGGGTGCTTAGCACCTCTACCTACCCCTTCGGGGATATAGGCGTGAGTTTATGTTATGTTATGTTAAAGTGTTGAAAGTATATTCATTTTCAATTAGAATTTTGATACTGCGAATGGTGCAGTGAGTTAAGTGGTTAGGTACCTCACCAACTACCGTTGCGTTAAGTGGAGTGGCATCACTCCCTACATAGAGACAATTGTATAACATGCAAATAGTTACTTCCAGGTTGGGGTATATGGGGCCCCACTCAGGTATTCAGGGCGAAAATTAAGCTTATCTGTACACTAGTTCTTTGCTAGAGGGGTTTTGCCACAGACTTTCCTCTCGGGGTATGAGGGTTTAATCAGTAACTCCTGTAAAAGTAAAAGCAAACAAGACTATGGGAAGGAGGAGAGAGGATCTTAGGTACCGAAATGTACACTTTTGATTAGTTTTGATGCAACCAAAATTTGTACTTGGATATAGAGAGTAGTTCCTAGTCTGATTTATTTGAAAAATCATAACTTGCACACACAGGAGGTTAAACATAAATATGTTTACAATTTTTGTTGTTAGTCTTTTTATATTCTTTTATATTGAAGGACATTTTATACTTTAATTATTGATCCAAGTTTTTTATCGTAAGATAAATCTGATGATTGTGCAAATTTAAATTCTTCGAAGTGATTACAAGTCCATCACTTCCTCATTCCATCGCATTTCTATGTTGTATTGACTTGAGAGAAAAATGGCAGCGCGAGTGTGACTCCCTTGGTTTTGCTCACATCCATAGGCCACGATAACCACTTTCCATTAGGTGGACCGTGTGCTTGTCTGCCACCTAGGTTGTATAAAAAAATGTGCGAAATAGATTAAGGAAATCTCGCTTTTCATAGAGACCTCAATTCTTTCAATCCTTTCAATCCTCAATTAAATCTTTGTATTGTTGTTGTGGGTGATATTTTCGTAAATATAAATTAAATGTAAAAATATTATTCTTGAACTAAATCTCGAGTTAATCAATTAACTTCTTGCGATTCACTACTGGACATAGGCTTGAGGACTAGGTACAATAAAAATATTTTTTAGCCGTAAGATCGACCTCTAAAAACTAACCTAAACTAGCTTAAAACATATTTAACTTTAGTGTGGTGGTTCGCTTAGCAAAAAAAAAAATCGACTTCTAAAGAAACAGATATGGACTCCAAAGATAAAATGCGCGTAGACTTTTGTTAGAATATCGATCGTGACAGGTGATAATGATGTCAATTCAGGCATATCTATGTATTATTTCAAACTATCCCTGTACTATATTTCAGTCTAAGCCGTTAAGCCGTTGTAGCGGTCTAGAATAACAAACATTTTCACTAACATTCACATTTATAATTTAGGTAGATAGTAGGATCATTACAATAATTGTGGGCGTGGGCCATTTCCAATCCTCTGTCTGCCTCATCCAGTCTATATCAACCAACGTTTTTAGGTCATCAGTTCATTTGCCTAGGGGACGTTCGCGTCGAACTTTTGTAAAGCAAATATTTTTATTTTCATAGGGAATTATATGTTTTATTTAAAAACTAAGTTTATTATATTTCTCGGTTTAGAAACTCATTTTAAAGAATATGAACTGAAATTGAAGAACTAGTTAGTCAGTT
The DNA here is from genome assembly GCA_963662185.1 of Eilema griseolum. NCBI lineage: Eukaryota > Metazoa > Arthropoda > Insecta > Lepidoptera > Erebidae > Eilema > Eilema griseolum. The sequence goes on along the minus strand of OY759239.1, from coordinate 9,151,316 downwards.
AGTTAGCCGAGTTTATTTGTTTAATATAAGTTTTTATAAAATGTCACTACGAGATTGCTTACCTTTAGTTGAGTAGGTACCTAACATAATGGAGTATCGGTATAAGTATATTGCTTTAGCTGATGAAATTTCTTAATTATCCGGATTTTACTTTTATTTGATTTTAATTATCACCATCACCGTACATCAAGTTGCATTGCACCTAGCCTTAAACTGTTCGGTCGGCCGGGGTGCGAGGGATATGCCTGTCAACCTCACCTTCGGCAACCAAAGCGACCCACGGGCGGCGTGCGTTTTAGTTGGTTCGAGTCCGACATAACCTCCTCCACCGGCTCCGGTGGGGAGGTATCCGTGGGGATTTTGCGCACGTAAAAAGAAAAAAAAAAGCCTTAAACTGTTCAGAGAGTTAAAACTTAAACATGCATGAATGCAAAATCATTTGGATATTGTATATAAAATGTTGTGTTCTCTTAAAACAGGTCGCTCAGGACTCTTTCTGACCCTTGCTTATCTTATTTTCGGTATAAATTAAAAAGTAAAATTCCTTGTTCCAGATGATAAACGCTGATTGAGGGCCCGCTTGACTCCTGAGCGATCTGCGAGCGCTGGACACCGACAAGAAGAGCTGGATTCTTTAATCTTTTCAACAACCAAAGCTTCCAATATGTAGACTTTCATTGTTATTGACACTTCTTTTTCTTTTTTGTGTTAAATCTATCTGTATCTTAGTCTAATCAGAAAATTTTGCACAGACCTTTAAGAGAATTAACGATAATTATGACATTTTAAAACTTTCTAAATTGGACTGGACTTGACGCGACTTAGACTCCTTGAAGGACACCGGCATCTTTTTAAAAGTTCTTTTCACATTTTGAATGTATTCAATGAAGTGTAGCATAGATGGAAAAAAAATTCTTTGTCATCTTATGATCTATTAGCAGTTATGTTAGAGGCTTAAAGGTAGATACATGCATATACAATTGATTTTTGGAAATAGTGTGGAGTTCTTAGAATGTATATGCGCGTAGTGGCAAATTAGAATATAGATGTTTATTAAAATTATGAAACAGAGGCTCTAAGCATGTATATTATGTACATATAAATGACTTTTAATGTTTGAATAAACTAACGCTCGATTGGCTACCTGTTAGGTTTTAAAAAAAATTATAAGTATCTATTTTGATTTTGTAAATCTAGCTTATATTTTGTGAAATATTAAAATATTTAGAGGCTAAAAATATGTAATAACTTATACAGCCTAAAAAGAAATAATAATAAAAAATATATTATTTTAATTAAAGAGCACGAGGCTTATTTTTCGTAATCTATTTCATTACTATTTTTGAATAATTATTAGATATATATTGTTGTTAAATATGTTTATCACGTATAATGGCTTTCATGGTTTATTCATCCGGGGTAGGCAAAACAGATATTTACGATTTAATTTTTTAAATACGCTTATTGAAAAGATCAAACATTAGCAATATATTTTCAACTACGTTTGATATTAAAATAAATAATTAATTAATATCAAGGTTAACAACCTTCCGGAACTTTTTGTTATAGTTTAGTGAAATATTTTAGCTGAGTCATCTTATATCTGTTTTGTTTTGTACTCAAATACATAATATATTTAATAAATTACCAAATATCTTTAGATTTGGGCAATAAAATGTTTGTAATCTTATAGGTTCAGGCAGAAGTATTCTTATGTGTGTAATTATGTATTATATTTATATTGTAAGATACAGAAATAGATATTATTACATATTTTAAAAAAGGAATTTCTGATATAAAAATTTCTGGTATTTAACATTGCCTTGAGAATTATGAATCGTGATTTGGAGCGTGATGATTCTTGAAGTAAATTAATGTGTCGTAAAAGTTAAGAAAAATAAATAATTACAGTAAAGAAATGCATTCTATAAGTTATTTATTTATTCGTAAAACTACATATTAAAGAGGCTATTAACATTTACCATTACATTAACCCGTGCATAATTAAAATTTATTTTATTCAAATATACACAATTGTTATGAAAACTATAGCAATAATAAACGAACGTAATAAATAATGTATAATAATGTAAGTTATTTTGTTATGTTTTATTATATAAAAGTTATTTACCATCAAAGTATTAAGCGATAGAGTAGATTTATGTTTTGTTTAATATTTATTTAACTATTTTATAATTTATATCTCAATCAAGAATAACGAAGAATAATAACATATCATTGTTTATATATTTTGGGAAAAAATAATAACTTTCCCTAAATTAATTTAATTTTCACTTAGTGATATTATTTATACCAAAAGGTCTTGCCCAAATGAGATTATTTTACTAGAAATAACGTTTAATGAATGATATATAATCTTTATTGTGAAATAAATACATTCCATAAGTGTAATTAATATGTATTAATATAATTTATATGCAATAAATTGTTTCGATATTTAATCAATTCCAAATAGATAATAATAGTACCTAGTTCAGTTTTTATTAATGCGAAATTTTTATTTTTACAAATTTGCCTTTTTTGTAACTTTTTTGAATTAATGTCAATTAGTTTTCATATAAGAGTATTCTTATTCACATACACTAGATAAGTGACAACCTGCGTTTAATAGGAAACTGAGGAAATCATATACCGATATTAAGTGAGTTCAAATACTTAACACCGTTTAGGCCATCGGCAGCCTCATGCGTATACACAGTATTTCTAAAGCGTGCACGAATGGGGGTGCCTGTTTCGTGCAAATAATATTGAGAGAATTTCGTGCAAATAATTTCATACAAAAATACATACGATTTGCACGAAACAGTACACAGTGAGGCACTGTAGGTATGTTATTTCCGTCAGAGTAGTGTAATTCACAATATTGCATGAAAAACTATGATTAGTTATTTAAAACTGAATTAAAAATATGGGCAGCTGAAGATATGATTTAGATAGAAAAAGGAATTGTTTGATATAAAAATTATTATGTTTATAAAAATTGGATTATACTCATTTATAGTTTTATATGTATTTCTTTATTTCACTCACATTACTTTAATTTATTACGCCCCCTAGCCAGATGGACTGACGACCTGAAAAAGGTGGCTGGGACAGACTGGATGCGGAAGGCGGAGGATCGGAGAAAATGGCGCACATTGGGAGAGGCCTATGTCCAACAGTGGACTGCAGTGGGCTGATTGATTGATTGACTCACATTAAGAATATCTTATTGAGCTCAGACTCTGACTTTTCCCCATAAACTGCATACTATCCTGGGTGTCCATGGTAGTGAAACCTCGATGTACTGACGCGCATGTCACACTCCACGATGTCAAGCCCGTGGCGGCTGTAGTTCCCTTGCCCAGCATTTGTTACCCAGGAACATGGCGTTTTCCGTAAAACATAAACGTTATTATTACATGTTTTTGCCACTTATGTGGCAAACCTATTACTGTAATATAATACGACGATGTAAAATAAGTGACTCTCCTGTTAAACACGAGATGTATGGTCACAAATACCATTCTGCACGACCCGGAAATTTACCAGGTACTTTATGTGAAGTAGCTGCATTAGTCACTACCGCTGCGCCATACTTATAAAGTGCAAAAGCTTGTCAACAGTGTCGAGAGTATGTAGCAGAAACATAACAAAAACATGTCAAGTTCAACAACGCAAAATTTTATTCCCCTCTCTTTCTGTACCGAATGCACGAAAAGATAAAAATTTGCACCAATGTCTGATAAATCCAATAATATTAAAAGTTAAATGCTGCCCAGTACCCAGTCAGCAGTACACTGCTTGCCTCCAATCTCGAAAGAACTCGTCATATTGTGCTTCAGGATCGACCTCGAAAAATTAAACGATTTCGAATTCGAAAACAATTTCGTGAAATCTGAAATTATTCGCTTATAGAAAGAGATGGCATTTCCTAATGCCATCTTTTTCGATTGATAAGAAATTAAGGTAAGATTTTATTGACAAATAAAACAGACAAAGGTACCCTAACTTGTCTTGCAAATACTTGCTTACATACACTACACTACACTTGCACAAACTAGTCGCTTCAACGCAGTAGTTTCAACTTTAGTTGCACTAAACTAAAAGCAATGGTCTATCAGAAATTCCATTCGCTTACCTCCAAAAGTTTATTCTCTAGGTACATGCGAAATAATTACCAAGCAATAAAATATAATTGCTCTTTGTATGAGTATGTGTGTATGGTATGGTATCAGTGTTAGGCAAATTAAAATTGCAATTTAAAAAAATCCCGACTCGCTGTCATAAAGATCGAAATAAGTAAACCCGACTGCTGTCTAAAAGATTGAAGGCTGTAAATGCCTATACAATGGTTTGTGCTCAGATGAATTGTTTGACATGATGCCCGCAGCTACATTCTATCATCGCACCTTTCGCCATAGGCAAGGAATTCATCCTCACACATTGCGATTTGAGACGGTGCGCACTGTGCTGTATGAAAGAAACTTCATCCCACGCACACTCAAGCTGTGGAATGACCTCCCTGCTCCAGTTTTCCCAAGCGCCTACAATATGGGGTTTTTCAAGAGGGGCATTAGAAGGTTTCTTCATGGTTGGCAGCGCGAGTGTGACACCTCTGATATTGCATACGTCCATAGGCCACGGTAACCGCTTCCCATCAGGTGGGCCGTGTGCTTGTCTGCCAACTAAGACTGGTATAAAAAAAACCTTTTGGCAATCATAGACCGAAAGAAAAAGAGCGGGTACCACCTGCCGTTAAACTTATTTCGATATTTGAGACAGCAAAATTAATTGCAATTAAAATTTGCTCAACACTGGTAGGTACATAGTGTACCCCTTTGATTTCCATATCAATAAATCTACAACATAGTTCAAATTAGGTCACACGAAACGATTAAAAGACGGCACTCAATTTAAAACCCTCCTGTAACCTGTTAAAGTTCAAAACTGTATACATGAAACTCAAACAAATTTCCTTTGTTCGAAAGCCCTTTCCACACAATGACATAACGCATGCGCTGATGACGTGCGTACTGACCTCGGCTTCACCACGTGGGAAGTACAACTGTCTCGCTCTGACACCAGTTCAGCCAATAAGGCAATTTGAAACGACTCGATATTTTGTCGTAAGTCGTAAGTTGTGCATGTGCTGTACAGTCGACTCCTTCTAGCATGAATTACACTTTTTATTTTATGACCGAGAATTTTATTGGCGGTTATTTGAACGTCACGGAATAACGTCGGTTTAGAAGCATCATCGTTCACCACAACCTTGTCTATTGTTTCTTCGATGAGCAGAGCTCTCAGAACTCTAAATACGTATAAAAATAATAAAGGACCCCAGTTACTCCTTTACCATGCCAAGCATAATGCGGGTGCCCACACATAGTGCAATTCGTATGGGCTTGGTTGAACGATTTTGTACAAGGCTATATTTGAGATATACTGACTGCAAACGAGTCCTAAAGTAGAGATCAAAAATAGGTACAACATATTTTCAGGTAGTTACAAAATGACTATAAAAGGAAATCTGACAGAACCTCATTGTTAGGACAATGTCTCCCGCAGGAACCATGTATAGTCACTTCCCAATTATACAAGACAAGCCAATTTTATTTGCATGCAAGCTTGTTTGTTGGCGGATAAACATGTGCATCGGCCTCCAGCCTTTAGTCAGGGGGCTAGGAAAATACAGATAAACCAAATGTAAAGACGACGAAGGAGTATGTGGAACGTGGATTCTGATGTGAATATCTCAGAAGCAAAGTTACGTTTTTGATGATGTTACCTGCGATATTCAAAGGAGGTGCTAATATTTACGCCGCTGTGTCGCTCTATAGGAGTGACATTAGAAGAAACAATTTTTAGTCATGATCAAACGAAAATAAATCAGAATAACTGATAATTAGATCTATTGATTGTAATAATAAAAAGTATTGTAATTGGTTAATTTGAATAGTTTCTTTGTTTAATGCTCGACCTCTTTTTTGTATGTTAATGTTTAGTGCCGGTGTGTTAGATTGCCTAGAGCATATCCCTCACACTCCAGCTGACCCTGGATCTTCCATGGTTTTAAGATGTCTCCCTCGGGAGTGGGAAGCACGGTATGCACAACAAGCCCTACCCTCGACTAGTCAGAAAGACACGTGGAAAACCTTCTACAAGGTCACTCCCACCGCAGTCAGTGTTTACTATGGACAGCAATGTCTCCCTGGATATAAGATAGGAAAGGAGATAGGATTAGTTTAAAGAGCTCATCAGAACGTTCGCCTAGGTAGAGGCGTTAAAATGAAGCCAGAGAGGCTCTACCGTCTCTTTAATATACAAAAAACTATAATATATTTTGATTATTGACGATGCGTAGGTATATTTGAACTTGATCTTTGTTAATTTTTCAATGGATCAGTATGTTTCTTCCGCGATTTAGATCATCTCAGAATTGAATAGAATATAATTATCAACACTAACAAAGATAGCACGTAATCAAGAAATGTTTTCATACGAACGAGATGATCTAAGAGCGTTGATTGACGCATAGCCATCGGATTACCTATTCTTTAGAACGCAGGTGTTTTTACTGTACCTATAGAAATTTTATACATAAACATACATACATATAATCACGGCTCTATCCCTAGAGGGTTAGGCAGAGGTGAATTAACACCCACATTTCACCAATAATTGTATTCGGTCCCTCGTAATAGGGGGTGAGCCTATTGCCGTATTCCGGGCACTATTGCTAACTCGAGCCATACATCTGGGGCTGAGACTGGGCTGTATATATCTGTCAGATGTTAAACAGCCCTATCCCTTAGTCGCCTTGTACGACACCGCAAGGGGTGGCCCTAATTCTACTTTACCGGAAACCACGCGGCAGAGAAATTTTATAACGTAGGTATATACCCATGTTACTTATAATGAGTAGAATTGGGCCACCCAATCTCTTCCCGTGGGAATCGATTGTATCGAAGAAGGCGACTAAGACATACAGTAGGTACATAACAAAGCACCCGTTTGATGGCGATAGGCTCGTGTTCTCATTACGCAGGAAAATTACGGTTAGTTACTGAACTAACTAATGCCATTGATATGTAGTGGGAACGAGATCAAACATTCAAATCAAATCAAAGAGGGTGGACCTCTTTGATTTGATTTGAATGTTTGATCTCGTTCCCACTACATATCACCTATTTCCAGGATAAAAAGTTACCTTTACAATCCAGTTGTTAAAGCGTTATTGAATAACAAACCTCCAAAGTCAAAGTCAAAAGCATTTGTTCTGCATAGACCATTAAATCAACACTTGCAAAAAGTCAATATAAATAGAAATATGAAAAGCCTAGTTTAGCAAATGGACCACCGCACCGGTTCGAAAGGCAGCACGCATTTTTTTGGTCAATTTACAAAGATTTACTTGGTCTATTTAGTCAAAATACAATAATTTACTTGAGTAGCATAGAACATACAAACATCTAATCATCTTCACAAACTTTAATATTTTGGAATAAATAACATAAATTGTCAAAAACATATATCTTCACTTAAATCATGTCACCTTAATACTGAATAAATAATACAATTTTAGTACTAATCGAATAACCCACTCCTGATCGCTTCTAGTGCAAAGGTGCCCATCACACTTGCCTCCTTTCGCTGGATTGCGATGGCCTGCCTCTGTGGCAGGAACGATCCGGAGTGAGAGTCACTAGTGGTCTCTATAAACCTATACCCAAACGCCTTTTAGCCTCTTTGCCCCAACTTCCTAGGGTTTCCACCACCATATACACACATCAACAAAGTCTAGGGAACAAGGACATTTCTAGTTTTTATTTAAAAACCCTTTCTTGTAATAGTGAGTGTTTTATATCAATAGAAGGGTATTTTTATACCGTTTTTAATTTTAATTTTAATAAAAACATTTTCATACAAATTTTTTTTTTTTTAAGAAAGAATTGAATAGTGCCAATATTGAGTATTACAACCTTCTATGATTAGGCACAAAAATAACGAGGTAGTAAGAAATACAGTAATTAACCGTACTTTAAACGTTTTTAATAATCTGTAGGACCTCCTAAAGCATTAGCAACAGCTCGACAACGGCGTGGCATACTTAGTATGAGATTGTCAATCATCGTCTGTGGAATATGGCTCCATACACTGCGAAGGTGTAAAAAAAGTTGTTCTTCAGTGTTCAGATTTTCCAAAGAATCACTGAAAGCTCTTCTCCCAAGCAAATCCCAGGCATGCTCTATGGGATTGAGGTCGGCAGACTGAGCAGGCCATTCCAACGTCGTCATATTGTGCTCGCTTAACGCATTGACCACTACCCTCGCGGTGTGTACAACTTTAATGAGTAAAGGTTACTATAAAGTGGATGAGTACCTTAATGATGTTAATGCGTGGTCAACATAAGTCTCTTGCTTGCTCGCACAAAATAAATTGTAAACAAAACAAATTTATAAAAGAAAAATAAACTAGTTCTAATTTAGTTCGCTGAGTTTCTTGCTGGTATCTTCTCAGTAGAACTAATCTACCGAACCAGCGAAAGAATCATTTTCCAATGGTTTATTTTTAATTATTTAATATTTTTATATTATTTCTTGACATACATATTTGTAAAATTTTGACGTTCATATGTGCTCTTTATGTGCCTAAACTGAATAAATGAAATTGATTCTTTGATTGATTCTTTGATTGAAGGCGAATTCCAGCCCATACCATGATTGTTCCACCTTGGTAAGGATGAACTTCTTGCGGATTCTGGAGACGACTCCGACGTCCAGGAACTCGACATATACGCATTCTTCTCGAATCAGGATGAAAACCGAAGCAAGATTCGTCGGAAAACAGAACCCGTGCCCATTGATGATCGGTCCACTGTAAATGTGCGTTAGCCCACAATAAGCGACGACCTCGATTTCCACGTCGAAGAGCTGGAACCCTAAGCGGTCTGCGAGCATAAAGATTGGCTTCGTGTAGTCTTCTTCAGACAGTTTGATCGCTAATAACCACTTGATGCTGAGACTGGAGGCCTGCGACCAACTGACGAGCAGTAATCGTGGGTTGCCGCCTTGCGGAATTTTGCAAGAAACGATCTTGTCGCGGGGTAGTAACCCTATTTCGTCCCCTGTGACGTTGGGCAACATCCCCTGTAGACCTGTAGCGTGCCCATAATCTGCAAATTACGCTTGGTTGGGTGTTGACAGCATCCGCTACGTCGCGTTGAGTTCGTCCAGCTTGCAGCATACCAACAGCCCTTAACATCTCTTCGCGACTTAAATGACGACGTGACATGATGACTACAGTCACAAAAATGCACAAACCATACGTAAAAGACGTATTATTGATAATAAACGTTATTTACAATCAAAAAAAATAATTTTTATTTTGCCTCAGAGAAACTGCACAATCAAACACTTTTAAAAGTTTTCCCTCCATATTCGAAAATCATTACTTATTTAAATTTATTTTTAAATTTCGAACAACTCTGTAATCTACTTTATTCTATTTTTATTTATTTGCTGCCAGTTATTTGCAAAACAAGATTTACACGAAAATAAATAATTGGGGTCATCTTGTTCCCTAGACTTTGTTGAGGTGTTTATAATATATATTAATATTAAAATATTTGCAGAATAATAATGATATTCTCGTACTGCCTCACGCTGTCTAGACCCATAGTGAGCATAGCCTAACTTGCCAAATGAGCTTTGCTCCACACTGATAAACATGCTTGATATTTTTTTTTGTAAAAACGACTTGACCCAATACAACTATAAATAATCATGCGTGTCTTAGCCGGTTGCTCACTCTTGTCCGTGCCAAGATAAAAGTCATACATATTTACTTAATGTGTCATGAGACGTGCCAATAAATTGTATAGTATAAAATTAGTTTCGGCATAAATGAACTTTTTGTATCCCGCAAACTGTTATAATGTTGTTTTCAACATGTTTTTTACTTTTATTTACCGTGGTAAATCAAAGTGTTTTGGCTCCGGGGTGCTTGGTGAACGGTTCTATGCAGCCTCAGGTAGGAAATACTTATTTTTTCATTGTTTTTAGATGTAAAATTCTGTTCCTACCTATTTATAGTCGAGAACTGATGACATCAGCTAGTAAATAATAAATTAAAAATAAATAAATGTTAAAAATAAATGGAGATTCGTGATCTCTGCCTACCCCTATGGGAGACAGGCGTGATTTTATGTATGTATGTAAATGTTCTGCATTTTCTTTATACCACTTAGGTGGCAGGAAAGTGGTTGGTGGTAGCATATGGGTGTGTGCAACATTAGGGGAGTCACACTCGTACTGGCGGCTTTTGTAAGAATAGAGTTTCTGTGCCGTCCGTTCAAGAGACAAAGCTTTCCCGTAACAGCACAAAACCTCTTCAGTGAGCTACCCTACTAACTGTCGGGTACTTCAGACCTACCTTTTATTCCAAAATTTTATTAATTTGGACAATAAGTAAATAATAAATTTGGTGCACTGAGAGGTCAACCCCAGCTTATCCGTGCCTTGCATACCTGGTGTGTTATTCATGATTTTGTTCTGTGTATGTGCCCAAATCACCCTTTCCAATTCTAGTTACAACATTCTCTTTCAGGCACGAATTCGAATATATCAGTGTGGTTAACGATGTAATTTTTACAAAAAAAAAGCAAATTGCAAGTATGTTTCGATTGTGCTGTCTGGTTTGTTCTAGAACTTTATTGTAACAAGTTTTATAGCAGGTGGTACCCATTAACAACGTGACTTGCGAATGGAAACCGTCTGCTATCATACTTGTTTTGAACTTTTCTAAATTTTCATCATCAGTCAGGTTTTAATATTTTTTAAATATTTTCATTTATTTTAGCTTTTTTATTTTTAATAATTTTTGTAATCACTTTCTAATATCCTTCATTTTGATACCCAACTCGATAAGTTATGATTTTCTTTTGACAACTTACATTTTGATACCAAAAGCCAACATATACCTATCTTTTATTTACATTTTATGTACACAAGAATACTTGGGAGAAGGATGCCTTTCATTTGAGATATCAATAATTGAAAATAATTAAAATATATAATAATTAAAAATAATTGAAACAATATGAGGTAATAAAGAATGTTTTTTTTTAATCTAAGACACGTCAACTTGACTTCACCTCGCCTGATGGTAAGCTAAAGGCAAAGTCTCAGGAAAGAGGGTCACCATTACAGACACTAAGCAATTTTATTTTCGGTTCTTCATAGCTTTCCACGTGTGTAGATATAAATTTTCCAACCTGCAGGGACACAGTCAAAAAGACAGGAATTTCAACAAAAGCGAATAAATCGTATATGAAGAATTCAGTGATAAACACCCGTACATACACAAGATATACTTATTATATATTATAAGATTTATAAGGAGGTAGGACACGGCGGTATTCCGCCCGATTGAGCAGTCCGACTGGGGTAGTACCTCCGCCCTACAGAATACCGCGGTTATAATAACTTCGTGTTGTGTTCTCAGCGGTGAGTAGGGTAGCCAGAGCTCACTGGAGAATTTGTGCTGTCAGTGGGAAGACTAAAGGCTTGTCCTGCTTTGTCTTCTGTTGACGGCACAGAAACTCTGTACTTACAGGGTTGGCAGCGCGACTGTGACTCCTCTGGTGTTACAGACGTCCCGTATACTCATCCCGTCACGGTAACCACTTTCCATCAGGTGGGCCGTGTGCTTGTCTGCCAACTAAGTGGTATAAAAAAAAAATATACAGTCCAGACTCAACTTTAGATGCATTGCTCGAGTCAACAATAGTGCCCGGAAGTCGGCAATAGGATCACCCTCTATTACGTGGGACTGAATTCAATGATTGGTGAAATGTGGATGTTAATCGCCTCTGCCTAACCCTCCGGGGATAAAGGCGTGATTATATGTACGTTTCACCAATTATAAATTCAGTCCCGCATAATAGGGGATGAGCCTATTGCCGTCTTCCGGACACTATTGTTGACTCGAGCCATGCATCTGAGACTGAGTCTGGGCTGTATATATCTGTCTGATGTTAAACAGCCTTAGTCGTCTTGTACGACACCGCATGGGAAGAGATGGGGTGGCCCTAATTCTACTCTGCCGGAAACCACGCGGTTTCGCATAATAGGGGGTGAGCCTATTGTCGTCTTCCGGTCACTATTGTTGACTCAAGCCATGCATCTGAGGGTGTATACAACTGCCTAATGTTAAAACAGACCTATCACTCAGTCGCGTAGTCCAAATTCTACTCCGCCGGAAAACCACGTATTTTATAAAAGCAATCGAAAGAATAACAATAATACCTAATAGTAAATAAATTCATAATTAGTTTAAAAAAATAATTATAATAAAAACGCAATAAAAACACGACTCTATATTAAATAAAATGTCAACCTCGTTAAAAAGATTCGGACATGTTATTATCGTTTGTTATAGAATATTTTTCGATTATAAAATATGTAAATAATATGTTGGTTTGGTTTAAAATAAAACGTAAAGTGGTTATTAAATAAATTAAAGTAAATGTCAAACGATTAATGTGAAACTTAAAGATCTTGTTTTAAAAATAAGGTACATACAGCACCGACGCTTAGAAACGATTGGTTGATGCTATTTTTGGGACTCTATCAAGATCTTCTGGGTCCAGCCTCAGTGGCGTAGCAGTAGTGAACGCGACTGCTACGCAGGAGGCGTTCAATTCCCGCTCAGTGCAAATATTTGTATGCACGAATATGTACCACTCTGGCGTAGGAAGTCAGGGTTGGAAGCCAGCGTGGGAGGTCAGACTACAGTCACTCACATAAAAGTCAAGTAAACTAAATTATGGAGGATTGCAGGTGGCGCAGACCTGCGTTGTGAGTGTGGAGTTACCCCATAGACAATGACCCACCTGATAATGTGTGCTACATGCCCATATGCCCATTCACATGTACACCGAAGGAACTCAAGTGCGCCTCCGAGAACGCAATCCAGGTACACTGTCTGAGAATCGAGGGGGCATTTTTTTGTAGGACACGCAAACTCACCTCGCCTGATAGTAAGCTAAAGGCAAAGTCTCTGGAAAGAGGGTCACCATTACAGATACTAAGGCCAAATTAATAAACCAAAACAATAAATTAATAACAAGTAGGAGAGCATCTCGAGGTTCCTCGGCAAGCTTTAAACGCAATATGTCGGACCGAAGTAAATCCTATGGTGTTTAGTTTCGAGGATGATCAGGGATCCAACTAGAAAGATATAGGCAACAAATGTGAAAGAAAAGCATTTTAATAAGTTAATGAAAGTACAAAGCGCCTGTCAGATTCATTTAGCAACACAATGTTGATCTCTGCTGTGATATTTACAACAGGCGTTTCTTTTTATTCACCAATACAATCTGTACTAATCATCTTGTACTCATGTAAAATTTCGTCATATCTCTTAATTATCGATCAAGAAATATGTAGGTACCTATTTCGATTTGAATATCTGGTTTTTATTTGATTTACATAAAAGTATATGCGGTAATGTTACACGAGGCAGCTGTTTAAACTTGTTGCAGAACAATGCGAAATCGAAAATACACCTGTCATTACCACCTGTTGCTTCTGATGACCTCAGTATGGGCACGCCAAGTGTCACCAGAAAGAGGGCACTGCGCCGAATTTTGAGCAACATATTCATTGCGAGTAACCGCTAAGTGCAGGTACACATTATCGCCATCGGCATCTATATGATTCTCATTTTAGTATAAATTTTAGAACGATAGCGACCGGCCCTAAGAAATGGGACTTCTTGCTTGAATCTGTGTTTCCAATAAGCCAAAACCGAGGCGTTATTATATATATCAATTCAAGTGAAGAGGTTGCATTTAGTTCTACGCAATCGTATTTCGGTGCCGATGTCATTATCACTTGTCAACAAGAATACAACAAGAGCCATGAATCATAGCTGGAATTATGTTAGCTATTGACTCGACGAAGAAAAAGAATGTACAAGGTACCTACCAATAAAATCAGACAAAAAATAACTTGTCTGAACAACACAATGTTCTAGTATTTTGATTATGACATTTATAAGGCCGTTCGTTAGAACTCTATCAAGTTATTAGTACATACCGCGCAGCTTGCAGCTAGGTCGACACTCCTGATGTGTAGTATCGTAACATTCGTAACTGCACATTCATCAGGGGACGCAGGTTCGATTTTCGGTCAGTACCAATATATACATGTATGCATAATATGTAAGTTTTGCAAATATATGTAACCAAGTATTACTAGCACTAATAATACAGGTTAGTTAAGCTACGTTAACTGTAGGTCTTGATGGTGCTGTGTGGAATGTGGTAAAAAAAATCGACTTTCTGGAACCTATATCAACAATACATGCTTAATTTGGGTCTAGATTTTACTGTTTAAAATGTTTAATGTTAGGGATGTCAGCCGACTGTTGCCCACTACGCCTGGCTTCTGCAAAACTCTAGGGGAGGTGTGACAAACATAGGAATAGTACATACATACATATATAATAATAGTATTTTTTGTTGTAATAGCAATACATATACTCGTACCTGCACAGAAAAACATAACAAACGCAATATAGACGAATGCTCGTATATAGATAATACTTTATTGTACACCAATAGATTTACAGCAGAGACAAATAGGTAGCATGGATACAGTTTAATGTAAGTACAATGGGTGGCCTTATCGCTGGAAGCGATTTCTTCCAGGCAACCTTATATTCAATAACGATTCAATAATGAACTACGTAATTTAATTCGAAAGCTATGGGGTATTAATTACAACAAGTTTTTATCCAGCGGTTCGAAAATAGATTTTTTTTTCTTTCTCAAAAGATATGTTAGAAGTTTTTTGTCATTGACAATATCTACTTACAGTCGATATGAGCAACGTATCGATTGAAATGACTAAACATTGAATCGATTTAAATTAATATTACTTGCTGGAGATATATGAGGTGTCAACGTGTGATTTATTTGAGTGCCTCCGCCGATGTTGGCTGCGCCTGAGTATTGCTGCGAAACTGTGGAAAAGGATTTTGATTATATTTTTTTTTACATTTTAATTTACAAATTACAAACAAGGTATACTTTGTTTGTCGTACATACCACACAAAGCATTTGGAGTTAATTGGCTTTTCATTAATCGATTTTATTATTGTTATCTTAAATCAGTTAGATATGCCTAATATTAAACAACATACTACTTATAAACATATTCTGTTTGTATATATCAGATTAAAAAAAAACCACATCAGATACTGTTGACAAATGAGCTTAACACCTTTACAAACAACTTTATTTGAAAGAGTATGTACAACCTTATCTCCTTTGTCGTCTCGTATGTATATCACAAAAGCACCAGTGAAGTAAACTTCATTTTCACACAAAAAAGAATGTTTCAATCGATTGGATGTATGGATGTATGGATGTATAGACAATAAGAAGTGTCAATAAATAAGAAAAAGAAGTAGTGAAAGCTGACTGTATACTTATTGGATATATTCGGGTTCGAATCTTAGCCATTAAACTACCGGTGTGACACTCTTTACACAAGCAATATAGCTAAACTGGAGGGGTTAGGGGGAATGTTAGTAATGTCAGTTACTAATAATATTAAAAAAAAATATAGCGTTGAATAGATAAATATATTATGGACTTACCTATACTAACTCCTTTTGGTTAGGTACTAAACTAAACACAAACAATCTTTATGTGTCTTTTTAATATGTACATACATACATACACACATCAACAAAGTCTAGGGAACAAGGACATTTCTAGTTTTTATTTAAAAACCCTTTCTTGTAATAGTGAGTGTTTTATATCAATAGAAGGGTATTTTTATACCGTTTTTAATTTTAATTTGAATAAAAACATTTTCGTATCAAATTTTTTTTTTTTTAAGAAAGAATTGAATAGTGCCAATATTGAGTATTACAACCTTCTATGATTAGGCACAAAAATAACGAGGTAGTAAGAAATACAGTAATTAACCGTACTTTAAACGTTTTTAATAATCTGTAGGACCTCCTAAAGCATTAGCAACAGCTCGACAACGGCGTGGCATACTTAGTATGAGATTGTCAATCATCGTCTGTGGAATATGGCTCCATACACTGCGAAGGTGTAAAAAAAGTTGTTCTTCAGTGTTCAGATTTTCCAAAGAATCACTGAAAGCTCTTCTCCCAAGCAAATCCCAGGCATGCTCTATGGGATTGAGGTCGGCAGACTGAGCAGGCCATTCCAACGTCGTCATATTGTGCTCGCTTAACGCATTGACCACTACCCTCGCGGTGTGTGACCGTGCATTATCTTGCATGAACATAAAATCTTGACCGAACTGCTGTCGATGAGGGACTACCATGGGGTGTATAACCTCCTGAATGTATTGGTTTGCATTCAAATTGCCCCTTATCCAAACGAGGTCGGTCCTTCCACCAAGGCGAATTCCAGCCCATACCATGATTGTTCCACCTTGGTAAGGATGAACTTCTTGCGGATTCTGGAGACGACTCCGACGTCCAGGAACTCGCCATATACGCACTCTTCTCGAATCAGGATGAAAACCGAAGCAAGATTCGTCGGAAAACAGAACCCGTGCCCATTGATGGTCGGTCCACTGTAAATGTGCGTTAGCCCACAATAAACGACGACCTCGATTTCCACGTCGAAGAGCTGGAACCCTAAACGGTCTGCGAGCATAAAGATTGGCTTCGTGTAGTCTTCTTCTGACAGTTTGATCGCTAATAACCACTTGATGCTGAGACTGGAGGCCTGCGACCAACTGACGAGCAGTAATCGTGGGTTGCCGCCTTGCGGAATTTTGCAAGAAACGATCTTGTCACGGTGTAGTAACCCTATTTCGTCCCCTGTGACGTTCGGCAACATCTCCTATAGACCTGTAGCGTGCCCATAATCTGCAAATTACGGTTGGTTGGGTGTTGACAGCATCCGCAACGTCGCGTTGAGTTCGTCCAGCTTGCAGCATACCAACAGCCCTTAACATCTCTTCGCGACTTAAATGACGACGTGACATGATGACTACACTCACAAAAATGCACAAATCATACGTAAAAGACGTATTATTGATAATAAACGTTATTTACAATCAAAAAAAATAATTTTTATTTTGCCTCCGAGAAACGCACAATCAAACACTTTTAAAAGTTTTCCCTCCATATTCGAAAATCATTACTTATTTAAATTAATTTTAAAATTTCGAACAACTCTGTAATCTACTTTATTCTATTTTTATTTATTTGCTGCCAGTTATTTGCAAAACAAGATTTACACGAAAAAAAATAATTGGGGTCATCTTGTTCCCTAGACTTTGTTGAGGTGTTTATAATCACGCCTTGATCCATGGAAGGTTAGGCAGAGGTGAATTAACAACCCATATTTCACCAATAATTATATTCGGTCCCACGTAATAGGGGGTGAGCTTATTGCCGTATTCCGGGCACTATTATTGACTCGAGCCATGCATCTGAAGCTTAGTCTGGGCTGTATTATATCTGTCTGATGTTAAACAGCCCTATCCCTTAGTCGCGTTGTACGACACTGCATGGGAAGAGATAGGGTGGCTCTAATTCCACCACGCGGCACTTTAATATGTTTTAATAACTCAGTTTATTAATATTTTTCTGTTTAGAAACTCATTTTAAACGGTAAAAACTAAAATCGACACGCTAGTTAGTCACTTAGCTAACCTAGTTTATTTGTTTAATATAATGTTTTTATACAAAGTCGCTACAAGAGTTTAGCTTTAGTTAAGTACCAAACTGAATTGAGTACCTTTAGAGCTTAGTTTTGACCAATTTTAACCCCATAATCAAAAGAAAAATACATACATGTAACCTTACCTTATAATTTTAACCCCATAATCAAAAGAAAAATACATACATGTAACCTTACCTTATAATTTTAACCCCATAATCAAAAAAAAAAACATACATGTAACCTTACCTTATAATTTTAACCCCATAATCAAAAGAAAAATACATACATGTAACCTTACCTTATAATTTTAACCCCATAATCAAAAGAAAAATACATACATGTAACCTTACCTTATAATTTTAACCCCATAATCAAAAGAAAAATACATACATGTAACCTTACCTTATAATTTTAACCCCATAATCAAAAGAAAAATACATACATGTAACCTTACCTTATAATTTTAACCCCATAATCAAAAGAAAAATACATACATGTAACCTTACCTTATAATTTTAACCCCATAATCAAAAGAAAAATACATACATGTAACCTTACCTTATAATTCTACAATATTCTACAACATTCTTTACAACGCTATCTTGATCCATGGTAAGCATAGTTTAACTAGCTTGTGTTATGGAATCTAGAATACGGATAAACATACTTAAATATTTTTTTTTTGTAATATTAATTATTATTAATAATACATACATATTACACATAGAAACATCCAGACCAATGCAAATACCCATATTCATACATTCAAATATTTGCACTGAGCAGGGATAGAATTTATCGTTTTCTCGTTTTAGCAACACGCATATGATTTATAGGCGTTCCAATTTTTTTTAGATTTTTTTTTCTGACCTTATTAATTTATTAAGTAAGTGGTTGCAGTCGTCAAAATTTACACATTGAGTACGACAGGAGTACGGACAGTACCTACTACTATTAATTCAGAGCCATTAGATAAATATTTATAAGTAGCATTTATGGATTTCGTCATCTGCAACATGTATGTGTGACGAACGTAATTCAATGGTTTATCATAGCACCAATCTGACAAAAAAGGTTTTACTTTGGTCATATCAGTATAGATTTTAGCGATTCCGATATGTAACTCCTGTCTTGTTAGAAGAATTTAAAATGAATATGTGGCCTTACCGTTTCCGCATGATTTTCATCAGAGTAGAATTTGGACCACCCCATCTCTTCCCATGCGGTGTCGTACAAGGCGACTAAGGAATAGGACTGTTTAACATCAGACAGATATATACAACTCAGACTCAGCCTCAGATGCATGGGTCGAGTCAACAATAGTGAAGGAAGTGCCTCCGCCCTACAGAATACCGAGGCTATAATAACTTCGTGTTGTGTTCCCAGCGGTGAGTAGGGTAGCCAGAGCTCACTGGAGAATTTGTGCTGTCAGTGGGAAGACTAAAGGCTTGTCCTGCTTTGTCTTCTACACTGATGGCACAGAAACTCTGTATTTACAGTGTTGGCAGCGCGACTGTGACTCCTATGGTGTTACAAACGTCCATAGGCCACGGTAACCACTTTCCATCAGGTAGGCCGTGTGCTCGTCTGCCACCTAAGTGGTATAAAAAAAAAGTGCCCGGAAAACGGCAATTGGCTAACCAATGTGGGTGTTAATTCACCTCTGTTAGGCAGGTCCTCCGGGGATAAAGGCGTGATTATATGTATGTGCGTATGTACCATGAAATTAGTAAGTAATTACATACTTACTAATTTGCGGATCGAATATTAGCAACCACAATTATTAATGTTCCCTCTAACCACTCCAGCTAAGCTAAATTGCTTGTGCCAGGAGTGGGTTCATGTCGGTAGTGTAATGGTCAGGATTCGAACCCGGGACCTCGTGATCGTAAAGCCGACTCCTTAACCACTGAGCTACCGACTTATTAAAACTGAGTTAATTAAATTAATAATGGTAAAAGAGCACCAGAAGTTGCGTCTGTTCTTATTTTATCGTCTTTATTTATTATTAATCACCCACCGAATCTGAATCTATAATAGGTAATGATTTGACTATTAAATATTATGACATCACAATAAATTATTTCATATAAGTTTCCTTTGTAACTTAGGTACCGTTTTAATATTTAGAAAAAATGTAAATAATTTAAATAGACAGTCAAATAGCTGAGTGTCACCATTGTCACACGGTATGTGTAAGTAATGGTGACCCTCTTTTCTGGGACTTTGCTCTCAGCTTACCATCAGGCAAGGCGAAGTCTAATTGACGTGTGCTATTAAAAAAAAAAAAACCCAATTGGTCCTCTGAACCGCAATCAGGATCGAAGCAAAAACAGCACGTGATATAGCGTTCGACTTATTACAGTCATCTTCAGATCGATCTTGACGAACAGAGCGCTCAATATGATCTTAATGTCTTGGTTTTCCTCCCTTCCTGTTGACAGATTGTTCTGATATATACAACTTAGGTGGCAAACAAGCACACGGCCCACCTGATGGAAAGTGGTTACAATGACCTATGAACGTGTGTAACACCAGTGGAGTCACATCCGTGCTGCCGACCCTGTAAGAACAGAGATTTTGTGCCGTCAGTGTAGAGGACAAAGCAGGACAAGCCTTTGGTCATCCCACTGACAGCACAAAAACTCTCCAGTGAGCTCTGGCTACCCTACTCACCGCAGGGAACACAACACGAAGTTATTATAACCGCGGTATTCTGTAGGGCGGAGGTACATCCCCAGTCGGACCGCTCAATTGGGCGGAAATACCGCCGTGTCCTGCCTCCTCAATCTGAATTAAAAATATAATAAAATAAAAATATAATTGACATAACTTTGTTACTAACATTACAGATAAGAAAACATTGTTGCTAAAAAACTGGGCCAAGTTGCCATCAATTAATTATTATGTACTTATTAATACAATTTAAATCAATGAAACAGTTTGATTTGCTCTTAATGCTTTGGTATTTAGATAATTTTAAGACTTTGTAGTCACGATCGTTTTGACGTTGACTATACATCCCACATAGCAATGTTGTTTAATGGTAGCTTCCATTATATAGGTAGAAGTAAAGATGGAACAGCTTTGTGGTCGTTTGACATGCACCGAGCTTATTAAAATGCGAATCGACACCTGTAGAAAAATGTGCTGGCGATTCGCACATATTTTCTGTAATAAAAATATTTAAGAAACTGGTTCCCGGCAGAGTAGAATTTGGCCCACCCCATTTCTTCCCATGCGGTGTCGTATAAGGCGACTAAGGGATAGGGCTGTTTAACATCAGACAGATATATACAGCCCAGACACTGCCTCAAATGCATGGCTCGAGTCAACAATAGTACCCGGAAAACGGCAATAGGGTCACCCCCCATTACGTGGGACCGAATACAATGATAGGTGAAGTGTGGGTGTTAATTCACCTCTGCCTAACCCTTTAGGGATAAAGGCGTGATTATTTGTATGTATGTATGTAAGAAACTGGTACAGACGCACACAAAAGTAGTGTAATATATTTAATACTTAGAAAACTATATATAGTGTAACAAAATGAACTCTCGGAACTTAGTGTGATAAAATAAAACTTGGTACGTTAAAATATGTGTAGGTAAAAAAATTCAAAAATATTGGATGAGCCAATTATCTAACATTTAAGTTGCAAACATTTCAAAAATTGACATCAATGCTTATGCTAACCGTACCACATCGATGTGTCCAGCACATAGGTTACAGTAATCAGCTGGCTTGGGAGTCAATGACCGGTGAGTATTTCATAGATAAGTTTCATGTGCCGACGCGCGCGTATCATAACTCGAGAGGCCTCGAATTCCGAATTGCGGCCTTGTACCAGTGTTAGGATACAAACATGTGGGTTATATTAAATAATAAACGAAAAATTAACATTTGTTTATTTTTATTTTTTTTGGACAGATAATGATCAACCCCCAAATTTCCGAGAGTTAAATTTGTTACATGTTCCAGTGTTTGTTATGCTGATTTTATAAATATAATCAGCATAACAAACACTGGAACATGTAGGCCAATTTGCTCAAAAAACAGACAGATTCGAAGTGAAAAAATGATAAGTTTGCGGTTTGTTTACCAAAAGTTTATAATCATCTTATTCATTGGGGATTACGTGCGTCCGGTTTATAATGAAATAACGCATGACACGATTGTTTGGAGTGAAATGAGCTGGACGCCATTAAAACCACATTAAAGTGATTTTTTTATAAAAAGCTACATTGTAAGGAATTGGCTTGATGTTTTAAGAGAGACTTTTGTATTAATTATGATTTGATGATCAAAGAATCAAAGAATCAATTTAATTTATTCAATTTAGGCACATAAAGAGTACATAAGAACGTCAAAATTTTACAATTTAGGTTTGTCAAGAAATAATATAAAAATATTAAATAATGTAAAAATAAACCATTGGAAAATGATTGTTTCGCTGGTTCGGTGGGTTAGTTCTAATAAGAAGATACCAGCAAGAAACTCAGTAAACTATATTAGAACTAGATTGTTTTTCTTTTTTAATTAACTTTAGCTTACAATTTATTGATAATAGATGGCGAAGCCCATGAATGATAGTAAATATAAAGGTATGATGATTTCCAACTATAGCAGGGGTGCAGTAAACTGGGCTGCAATTTTACCACGGAAACTGCTAAAAATTCATTTGATTTTAAACTTTAAAGGCATGTAATTAAAGTTCAAAATTAAAAAGCTCTTTGCAGAGTATGAGTATATAAGTTATAATTCAAAATACTGCAATATTAGACAATATTTTGCATGTGAGTAGTTTTAAATTTATGCATAGGTACCAGCTTCAACTTTATTTGCCACTTATTTGGGGCAATAATATTAAATATTCCCTACTATTTTTTGGTTTTTTAAAATTATTAATTAATACTCTAACACTCGATTGACCTCCTAGTTTGATCCCTATTACAAAAACACCTGCACGACCTCATTTTAGGATCCCTTAAAATGCAAAATGCCTCAGTTGAAATGTGACAAATTTTAACAGTAGCCTGGATCGTGCGTAGGCTACAATGGCCGCGGACTACAGGGTGTTTTTTGTTGTCATAGTATAATAAAAAATAATCCGAGCAATCTCAATGTGCTCGCCGAACTGTTAAACACACAACAGTCGACTAATCTCGCAGATTCTAATCTCAAACAAGTTTACTCTGCTAAATATATGTTAAGAAATTATTTTGAAATGTTATTAGCCATCGAATAATTGTTATTAAGTATTAAGAATATACATACATGCATATAATCACGATTTTATCCCCGGAACGTTAGGCAGAGGTGAATTAACACCCTCATTTCACCAATCATTGAAGTCGGTCCCACGTAATAGGGGGTGAGCCTATTGCCGTCTTCTGGGCACTATTATTGTTGACTCAAGTCATGCACCTGAGGCTGAGTCTGGGCTGTATATATCTGTCTGATGTTAAACTGCCCTAACCCTTAGTCGCCTTGTACAACACCACATGGGAAGAAATGGGGTGGTCCAAATTCTACTCTGCCGCGCTTAAGAATATACTTTGGTAAAAATACTGAAGACACTTTTCTGTGTCGCAATTTTGTCTCATTTATTATGTTCTGTATTATGTATCATACTCGAAACTTTTACAATTAATTTTACAGTTTACACGCTACTGTCGTAAGTTTACGCGAAATAAAATTGTTTTAATCAGGTAGCGATTTCTTCGGTTATATTAGACTGATTCAGTGATTTTTATTGCATTCAGCAGTCATGGTCATGAGAAGAAATAGACAGACAACAGATTGCAAATAAATAATTTGAAAACTATTGTCTAGCTTGAAATACAGTAATAAATCAGAAAAGTTCAATTTTTTTTTTCAAAGTTTTAGAGTTATTACCTTATGTTATAAATTGTATTCTACTTTTCGGCTGACTGTACATGGTCACGAGATAGTAAAATATAGAAAGGAAAATAACGAGATGACTAAAATACATGCTAATTATTGCATGGGGTTTCTGTATCAAAATAATCGGGATATTTACCACGTTGCATTGTTTTGAGTTTGTACAGATGTGAGTGACCATGATAGTTTAAATACGTACACAAGGCTTGTATAAATGACAGTGCTCTCACCACTCGTATCTTGTATATTGCAGCGATAGGCTCGCCCTCTATGATCTGTGATCAGAAGCCATCGTGTCCCCATCAATCCTGATGAAGGGAACGCGAAAGTACATTATGTATGCCAAATTTTCAAATGTAATCTATTTTCCATCTCATATGCTCGGGAGATAAAAGGGATAATAAATAATACACAAAAAAAAGTATAAAGTCATGTTTGATTGCGATAACAGTCATGGTGCCTAAATACTTGGCCGTTCACCTTATTTAGCAATAATTCATACAGGTGCACCATATCGGTTAGGACCCAAACAAACTGTTCATATCATCATCGTACGAGCAATTTCACAGTTGCATCCAAAGTTACACTTTAGAGCCCGAAATCTACATAATGTTTTTATTAGTATGTCCGGGGTTGACGGGGATGACGGGCTCCGTGGCGAAAACATTGGATTCAACCGGGAACATCGCTAGGATGTTGATGGTGAAGATTTTAATGTAATTGATGACTACTAAAAAGAGTTACCTCTGGAAAAGGAACGGAGACAGTATCTACCTATATGCGTTTGGGGTGAGAGGATTTTTGTGCAAACCCAAGTTGTCATTTTTCTCCAAACCTACTAGTCCGATTTTGATGCAGTTTTCAGTTATGGGTTCGGTTTTGATTAGTGCATGCTCTTAGGTAGGTATTATGGTGACAACTCCAGAGGACTAACAACCAAGGGGTGCTGTAACAAACATCGTTTGTGCAAATCCCAGTTGCCAGTAAACTGGCAACTAAACTAAAGTATTGACATAACATAATTTTTTAATTATTAATTAATCTACTTGTTTTATTATTTTGTGGGATGAGGGAGGTTTCCTTATCCAGTTTGAACAGAGATTCTGTTGTAAACCAATCACAATTTGTTTGCTTATAATGATCAATTTTGTAAATGAATCATCAGTCACTTCCATTATTAATTGAGGCTATTGACCATCGATCAAGTCTCGATGTACTGTTACATTTTAAACGACATGACATAAATAAGGCAGCCTGTCATGTCACGAACGTCCCTATTCGCCAAAAAGCGTCATGTCCCATGTCTTGAGTTATCTTAAATCATGAATTAATACAGTGGTTCAGGCTGTGGGGCGAGTCGTGCAAGTCACAACACTACATTACACCGCCAGTAGTAGTACAACCCGTGAACCGCTTACACGCATTCGATTTACGCGATAATCGAATTCGAAATTTAAATTTTGATTTTAGTGATGTGTAAATAAATCGACTCGGAGTGCAATGGTTAATGACAGTGATCGTTAATAATCGGATCGAGTGTCAGTGGGGTCTGTCAGTGTCGGTTTTCTGTTACGATTTAATGCAGATTGACGTAGGTAATGCAAGTTTGTTATATGTGAAGTAACTGTAAGCATCGGAGACAGAAGTGGTATTAATTGTCATAACTTCATTCAACTTTAATTGAAATCAACGGCTAAAATTAGTCTAACACAAGGCATTTTAAATAATTCATGTTACAATGATGATATTACTACAACTATGAATAATTATTTTATGTCAAAGTTTTGTTAACTGAAGAGTTAGTGAAGTAGACGAAGAAATTAACAATAGGAACTTCCATTAAAGAAAGGTGGACTAAACAGCTTTACCACGTAAAATGTAAGAACTCAATTTAGTCGTACGGATTTTGGTAGAGTCGGACTTTAGTGTGTATTTTATCGTTGAAAATCCTTACAACTTCTACGCCAATTCCTATCACTGATGACATCCACAATAAATATTTCCTAAAATATGTTCAATAAAACATTTCATAAACAGCGTAGACTACTCCAGTTGTTTACGAAAAACAAACAAACTTTTTGTTAAGCCGTACCGCTGTCTATCCAATTTAGAAAATGATTTGATATGATTGAAGTAATCTGTTTATAAATCTTCACGCACTCTGTGACGTTAATTGCTTGAACGGTTTATCGATATCACATCTCGTTTTATCGATGCATCGGTATCGGAACTCGTTTGATTGTCGAGTGTGAATTAGATGAATGGCTTTTTAATATGCTGATAAGAAAAAGTATTCTAATTTTAAATTACTAAGTATTCTATTTTTGTATTTCATTTAGATAATAAGGCTCATGGTTTTATATAAGTACTACTTTCATATTTTAATATTTCTAGAAAGTTATTATAAATCATGTTGTTTATGAGACAATAAACATTATTATTATTGTAATAAATTATACAGTTCCAATGACTTGTAGGTAGATGGAACAAAAAAATTAAAATCGACATAGACAGCTAGTCGACTTACAACGCTCGCAACTTTTTGCAGATGTCTAAAGGTTGATTCACATCAGTCAGACGAGCAAATGCTCATTCTATCCCTTATCCGTCAAACTGAAAGAATTACCATTACTCCACTCCAAAGAATAGCTAAAAACAACAGCCTAGCCTCTTGTGCTAACATCACCACTGACAGCATTGCCATGTTGTATGGAAATGTTTATTTATTTTGTAGGTACTAAGATATACTAAGAAAAACAATGGTTACGAGAAGCGCCGATCTTTTGCTTCTATATTGCTAACACCTTTCGCCTACTTTAGTGAAAACTCTTGAATGTTCTCGGGTACTTTTCGCTATTCCTCATACTTTCATGTATTCCACACCCATTTGAAATTCGCTCCTAGAGGACCGCTCGAATATTTTGTTTTTAATTGAATTGAAATAAAGCGTTTTGAAAACTGGAACCTACGCCACAAGGAGTCTGTGCGTTTTGGATATAGTAATTTTTCTGTAGCTTTTTATATTGTACACAAACTCCACTTTTATTCGTAAAAAGATAAATCGCGAGCAAAACCACAGGTTGTTTCAATATTTGCTAGTTTGTTTTACACGCTGTGATTCACATCATGTAAAAAAATAAACAAAGAATAAATTGACGGCATCGCTAACAATGTAAACATAGATATCTAATATGGTAAGCACATGTACACAGAGTGATGTAAGGGCTGTTGAAATATAAATGTATTGCAGAAGTATTTCAAATTCAGATGCTAATTCTAGTAATTCTTGTGTGTACATGTATATTGTATGTACTTTACCGACTCCAAAATTGCTCTAAGAATTTAGGCGCACATTTGAAAATCAAGTTGTCTGTAGATAGGTATTTCCTGTAAAAAAAAAAATTTAGAAAACCACCGTCACAAAAAGCAATCTCTAAAAAGTAGAAAATAAATTGTGCCCTTTAACTTTGATAAACCTAGGAATATTTTTATTACTTTTTGGAGGTTGTTTTTTGTGATGGATATTTTTAAATTTTTATTTGGCCCTTTTTTAGTTGATTTACTAGTCAAGATTTTATACACATATTGAGAGAGTTGTGGAAAAGCATGAATGAATTCGCCATTTTGTACTTTCGGCCATCTTGGATTTCAAATCTACTTGTGATACTCATATTAAGGGTATTTTGAAAAATATGCACTCCATTATATTGCGACGGCAGCCATCTTTGACCGATTTATTTCAAACATAGCTATGACATGGTTATGAACACTCCCGAATGATATACCTACCATGTTCTTAGAAATAAATTATTATTATTATTACCATTCAAACAACAAAAAAAACTAAATCCAAATAGGTTCTTCCGTTCAGGAGCTATGATACCACAGTCACCGTCGTTTTTGCGTCGAGGATTAAAACACGATTTATCCAAATTATAACTAATTTCGTACTATTACGTCATCTCGTAATTTTTGAGTATACCATTTACCCTAAAAAATGCACCGCACGAAAATTATACCTAACAGCTATGCGATAATTTTGGTACAATTTAAATTGGTGCGCTCGATGCCAAAGCCCAAATTTTCTTATTAAAGAACTCTACAATAAGGCGTTGAAAACAAAAATAAACCCGCGTGAAACTCAATCACTTAGGCGCTATTTCATTAAAGTCAACCTGCATTTTTTGTTTTAACATAGAATGCGAATCAAGCACCATTCATCGGAGACGTTAAAAAAAAGAATTAATTAAAGAATTACCCTGGTTATCGAACCAATACCGAAACAAACGAAAAAAATATTGTACTTTATTAATAATTTTTCAATACACAACTAAAGGCCCTTAATCCGTGTATGTTGATCCGCATAATTACTTATCTTGACCCAATAACATCTGCGAAAATGTTCACGTGATAATATTAATGCCGAGGTACACGATACAGGCTGTTCATATAAATCATAATCAGAATTAATGAGTTGGCCGTCGCACTAGACACTTACATGACTTTATTTAGCGCAGTATTTGTATACAACTCAGACGAGTGCGTGAACTTTGTATATTGCTTAGGCATATTTATTGGTTTTAGTATGTAGAAAATGTTGAGATAGAAAATTGTACAGTACATTTCTGCATGTTTGAGGCATAATAACCTACGGTCGGTTAGGATATTAACAAAATTTAAAGTTGGATCTGGGATCTACTCAATAAAATGATATTGCTATAGGATAGGACGTACTACACAGCGTTATCTAGATCCAAACATAGAAAAGCTTATATCCAATATGGGTTCACATACTATGTATGGTGTAAACACTATAAATATTATACTTAGACACAATTAGAATAATACAATACATATTGACACAAACAAATACATTCGCAGTGTGCAGGGAACAAACCCTGACAGTGCACAGAAGTTCCACTTTATATTTTACTTTTTATGTGGAGATATTTCACTGTATATGGAACTCCAAATTTGGCAGGCGTTTCCATTGAAATAAGTACGTTTACACGCTTCCACAAAAACCTTCTAAATTCCTATCTTATCTCGCATAAAATTAAACCCCGTTTCGGCAATATGCAAGTGACATGATGCCAATCTTCCAAAAAGATAACCCAAAAATAAAGAAATCAAGACTTACCTTTAATGAGAGCCGACAACTAAAGTCGGGATGGTGTGGAAATGTGTATCTAGTTCAATTTAAATATTATATATGAGTCTCTTTGATTAATCAAATGATAAGTTTTGGTCACCAGATTTCTGTTCTTGCATTGGTCGAAAAGATCCACCTCTATCAGGCAGCGTTCGCCTCACGCAGTTAGACCGTCATTTCAAGATTTCTAAAATTTTATTTATTCTCTGTCTACACTTTCATTAATTTAGCTTAACTTTATAGTTTAACAAAATCGCACAGAGATTTCCCGCTTAAAACTATCGGTTGATATAAAAATGTAAAGAAAAAATAACCAAGCAATTTTTTTATTATTTAAATATTTGGCTTTCTATATTTACGAGATATATAAATGATTTGAGATTGACATGGTCATTCACATTAATAGTGTAAAACTCGCAGGGATATTCACCATGAAACAATAAACATGGTAAATATCCCGGCGAGGTTTACATTATTAAAGAGAGATATAAAATTTATTTTGACATTTTAAAATGTAAAGTTTATGATACATTAACAACTTACAGAAACCCACACTCACTTTACAGTACACTTGCATCAGAACATTTTAACAAATTACAAACATTTAATTTATTCAAAACTTACAAGAATATAGGCATTTAAACTATTATGGTCACTCACATCACTATCAAAATAAACGGGTGCTTGCAACAGCACCGAAATATCGGAAACTAAAAACAATGAAACATGGTAAATATCCCGTTTATTTTGATACTGATGTTACAAGAATATATTAATATAGGTAATTATATCTACGCCGACTTCTGTGACGTAGCGGTAGAACGAGCGACTGCTACGCAGGAGCGGGTTCCATTCCTACTTAGTTCAAATATTCATGCATAGAAATGCATGAATATGTATATATAGTTGCATTGGTCCGGGTGTTTCTTTGCATAATATTAATGTATTTACAAGAGGTATCCAATGTATTTTTCTTTAAAAATGACTAATTCAGCTGAACTTACTTTGGTCACAGAATAGATAATAGTATTACGTAGTGATACTACTTAGTGCTTTGGGTGTGAATAGCGTTGTGTAGAACAATATTCCAAGAAAGTAAAAATAAATTTCAATTATGACACCTTATCTATCCTTTTTGAATGAAATTTGTTGGATAATATTTGCCTTAAAATATTAAATCGAAGTATTATCTATCAAGGTACTTAATCTACTGTATTAAACCCAGTTTTTAATTTAAAGCCTGTACAAAATCATTTTTGGCGGTCAAAGTGTAGATTTTTACTACCTATTCACGGAGTGATGTGTTTTGAAAATATTTATGTTTATTTTATATTGTTTGCGATTTTATGGGTGAAATAAATAATTGAACGATTGTTTATGTTATCGAATCTCCGAAACAATGAATCTGAACGAATTAATGCACGAAATGTCGTGTGATTTTATCGATTCTTGTTTACTTTGTATAATTCATGTTTTAATTTTTTATTGCATCTTTTTACGAGTCTTCAGTACGTGAATGATTTTTTAATGCCCAGTTGTTCAACCTTTACAAAGTTTTTTTTTTTATACAACTTAGGTGGCAGACAAGCACACGGCCCACCTGATGGAAAGTGGTTACCATGACCTATGAACGTGTGTAACACCAGTGGAGTTACATCCGTGCTGCCGACCCTGTAAGAACAGAGATTTTGTGCCGTCATCGTCAGTGTAAAGGACAAAGCAAGACAAGCCTTTGGTCGTCCCACTGACAGCACAAAAACTCTCCAGTGAACTCTGGCTACCCTACTCACCGCCGGGAACACAACACGAAGTTATTATAACCGCGGTATTCTGTAGGGTGAAGGTACTTCCCCAGTCGGACTGCTCAATTGGGCAGAAATACCTCCTCAATGAACATGTGCTGTTACTACAGGCGTCATACAAGGTATAATTTATGTGTAAGACCAGCACTATCTTTCGAAGACTTGAATTCAATGAACTTGTGGGAGCAATGAGATACAAGACTGACAATAGTTTCTGCCATGGTTTGTTAGGTTTATCTCCGGCGAGATCTCATCTTCATCACATCAGCGTTCGTCACGTTTGCTGTAACCTCAGCATTCCACTTTCCTACATTTTTCCACACTTATCTTTTTTATATCAATCAATAAGCCTATCGCTGTCCTGCTGCTGGACATAGGCCTCTGCCTATGTCCTGCAGTGGACATAGGCAGAGGCGCAGGGTTTTATTTCGGGTTGTATTTTGCCGTTTCTCGCCTCTTATGACATCCTTCGGATGAGACGGGGTAGTGATTCTTTTATTCTTTCTCCATCATCACACGAATTTTTTATATAGAACACGTCAATGTGACTTCACTTCGCCTGATGTTAAGTTAAAGGCAAAGTCTCAGGAAAGAAAGTCACCATTACAGATATGTAGCATGTTACAATGGTGGCACTCAGTTTGTCCGTCTAATCAGATGCTTTTTCACGCCCCGCTTAAAGGACCCGGGACTGTAGGAAGAAGGAAACACGTGAGCTGGTAAGGAATTACAGGTCTTAATGTTGCGGTAAAAGAAAGAGTCTCCGAACAGCTTGTTTCTTGATCAGATATTGTGCACCGTGTGCGGGTGACATTTAAGCTTTGCACTATATAGGAAAGGAGACGGTGGGAGTAATTGAAAAAACTCGCCAAAAAATATCTGGGTTTTTTACGGGAGCGATTGCTGCCTGTGAAGTAACTTCTATAACTTGTTTGTTTGTTGAAGAAATTCCTATACTTTCAGCGTTAGGCCTTGTATATTTACAGCACAGTATCTAGTAACCTTATTCACGATGCGTCTTCGCTATCCATCAATCAAATAATTGATTTTTGTGTAGTTTATTTTTTAATTACACACTGTCATGTCTGAACAAATACATCAGTTACAGACATGAGCGAAAAGGTGTATCTGTCAATAAAATCTGTTGATCTGTCTGTCTGTTAGACGTGTGAGGTGAAACAGGTAACCTTTGGGCCGTTTGTAACTTTGACTACACCCTTCAAAAGATAAGTAAGTACGATTGTAATCATTCGTGTGTATAAAGTCGGTCACTACAGTTTGATTTGGGATACATTGTACGCACATAGGTACATTGTATAAATATACAATGTATTTTTCAAGCAGGCCTATATGGTCAAATCTGCAACTAAAGAAGGAAAAACAGGTTAAATATTTTAAACAGGTTTGGTGAACGACCAAAACCAAAACTATGAAGTACTTAAAAGAGTATCAGACCTGATTTTGTTGAGACCGAAAACTTCATCATTGAATGTAATCAAGTCTGTTTTTTGTGAAAAAATAACTAAGTCATTTCCTCTTTCTTTAATTCTTTATTGTACACAAGAAAATAATACATCAACAGGTAATCACAAATACATTTTGATGTACAAAGGCTCCTCCTATATTTTCCCTTTCCTTATTAACGATACTATCATCAGATAGTATAATATACAGGTTGTGCCTTTTTCAAAATCGTCGAGATCGATTTCTGCCTACAATTACATATTTTTCAAGAATACAATTGAATTGATTTCGAGACGTTATCTAGATCTACATCTTAGTGGTATTAAGAATTCCAAGTAAAATCCATTTTGGGAAAATTTGCCTGTGAAAATTTATATTTTTTAAATTGAGATATCATATAACATATCATGAACTGTCTGTTAATCCGATGTTCTCCATCATGTTAACATAATTACTTATTGATGGAGAGCATCGGATTAACAGACAGTTCGGCATAAATATTATAATTGAGTCAAAATGTCAGACCATAAAATTTTAATACTCAAGTAATTGACAGTCTTTAAAACACAACATTATACGAGTATCACAACATTACTTCTGATTAAGATCAGATGTGGCCCTTGCTAAAACAAAACCACTCATTATACCACAGACACTGCAATAATGGCAATAAATTTTAGACATTATTACCATAGGCTTAAAGTTCAAAATGAAATAAAGAGAGTTTCATTACACTTTTTCATTCAATTAAACAAAGAGCCAATTAATTTTAGACCTTACTGTCATTACTTTATAGTATAAAATGAAATGGAATATTTTGCCGTGTCCGTGGTATTTGTTTTAGAAGAATCAAGGCCTTGATCTGATTGGGTGTATGGGCTTCACCAAGATCCCAGTACATCTGCTATTGGTTGTCTCTGGTATAGGCTTTCGTCTAGAAGTGGGGCGGTGAGACGGCAGCGATGTATCTCATGTGCAAATATTACAATTGCCGATTGCTTTGTTAAAAAGCCAAAACTTGAGTAGCGTAGTAGAACACCGTGGGGAATTTTTCCACGATTATACAAAAAAGTAGGTTAACAAACAAGTTTGGAAACGAACTGTACGGATGACCGTACAGTTCATTTCCAAGCTTGTTTGTTAGCTAAATATTCTTGTACTCGTATATTGTAACAGCCAACAACTTAGACGCGTTTATTGTAGATAGTTGGTGTTATAAGGCATAATGGGTACCTACTTATAATTTAGAAAAAGTATTTAAGTAAATAAAAAAAATTAAATCAAGATTGAAGTGCACGAGAACGAAGCGTACAACTAATATAAAATATGCACCTGTACGCGTATAAACACAGCAGACGCTGTAATCGAGTTGAGCAAGTGCCGTCAGCCTGTCGTGTGAAAAGGACTTAAGATACAGCAATGTAGTACCAAGTGGACAGGTGACATGTCACGTGACATTTTTTGTGTCTCCCTGCGAGCAGGGCGGTAACTATCCAGATTGTTTTTATTTATTGAAGGCCCTTCTTGATCTTTATGATAACTATGTACTGTAAAAATATTAGATCTTTACCTATGAAATTGTCGAAATTTTCTTACAGATTCATGAGTTCGTTATTCCTGTAATTTAAAAGCTATTTCCATAATTTATATTTTGTTTGAAAGTTGATTTCAAGATTTTACAACTCTGTATTTTGTTTTTATTGGCCGCGTGATAAATTAAATTCGATCTTCAAAAATCAAAAAAAATAAATACCTAAACCCATTTTGATGACAAATTTCTTATTATATTTTTACAGCTGTCACTTTTTAAAAATGTAATAAGAGCGTTTGTTTGCTTAATGTTGCCTCATTCATATACAAAAAAAAACATAAAATTTGGATTTGTCATTCCTAAAAAAAAAATGCAAAAATGTTAGTACTGATAATTGGGTTTTCTCCGATTTCTTCAAAGAAAAAAACGGAAATTTCTTATGTAATGACCCATTATGTATAATGCTAAAAAATAGTTATTAGAAGAGTACTATTTATCTGTTCTGTGTTAGAAATATGACTATTTACATTAAAAATAATATTAATTTATTGCAACGGTATCGCAAAACCTTATTACTATGTACCACGTAGGCACATGGTAGCAGCTCTCTCTCTCTCTCTCTCTTCATACTGATAGTTATGAAATTCCCTTACTTTTAAAGACTTGTTTTAAAAAGGTACTACTAGGTAGTAAGTCAGGATCGAATTACTTTTCTTAAGGACGTTGGACACACAAAGTCAAAAAATATTTATTTTGTATAGACCATTAAATCGGCACTTACAAAATGTCAATACAAAAGGAAATATAAAACTACTTTGGCATTTCAAGCATCGGTTCGAAACGCGGCTCCGACCTGAGAAGATTCATTCAAGAAACTCAGCGGATATTTTTTTTTGGTCTATTGACAAACATACACTTAGTCTACTTAATCTAAATACAAAAAAATACTATAGTTGAGCGAACAGCTCATTTCCAAGCTTGTTTATCATCCAAGCATTCTTGGATTTTATAATAGCCTTTAATAGAATAATAGAAGAAAAATAGTGTATTGCATTCGTAATTTTTGATTTACGCTAAGTCCATTTCGGAAACAAGCAGTCGCTCCCATTGACCACCCAATAGGGAACTAGAAGTGATAGATCTCCGTTGCCATCGTCACCACCAGCACATCACCAGGCGAGGCCACCGTCACCGCAAGACTGTTATATACAAAACATACATACGACCTCTGCTGGAATATGCTTTCCAAATTTGAAGCCCATATTTTAAAAAAGACATCCTACTATTAGAAAGGGTGCAAAGAAGAGCCACTAAAATGGTCAATGATTTGAAAGAGATGTCATACAAAAAGCGCCTTCTGGAACTAAACCTGGAAGAGAGAAAGAAAAGGGGAGACCTCATTGAAAGATACAAAATCCTGACAAAACATTATAATGTATCAAATATAGAAAACATCTACACAATGAACTCCAATAGACATCTAAGAGGTCACTCAATGAAATTATGCAAGCCTCTATGTGCCAGCAACCCTAGGTATCACTTCTTGCCGAACCGCGTGGTGCAAATGTGGAACTCCCATCCGGAAAGTGTAATAAAAGCTCCTAATCTTAATATTTTTAAAAATAGACTTGATAAACATTGGACAATCAAAACACAAGTGCAGTGATATACACGCATCAGCTTATGCTGCTAGTGTATTAAATAATAATAATAATAATATAGGCGCGGGTTCAAATTCCGACTGAACAGATACAACATTTTCTATATTAATCAATTAGAATAGTGGTAGTGAAGTGATAGCAGTGGAACATCGATAGGCCTGTGTTTGACCACATAAAATTTAATAACTTAACTAAGGTAGAGATATGTTTTCTTTACGAAGTATGTAATTCTCGTATACATTTAACATACAAAGTAAAAGCAAGTTAAATACATGTAACTGTCACACCATTTATGGCGCCTCCACTAAAATAACTTGACCAAAACTGAGACGTGGAGGTTGGAATTATTTACTGTTTGTGTGTGAAATGTTTTAATATCTGAGATATAAAACTAATTAAGTCATAAAATTCTCAGTAATGGCCAGTGTCTGAATTGAGAAATTGAAGTACTTACGCACTGGTAAGAAGAGAGTGATGGACAGGTGATAAAAAGTTAATCAAGCTTAACTTAAGTGTTGCCAAATGTGGGATATTCGGATTTTGATACAAATAGAATTGATAGTTTGCTACATTTCCTACGCAATGCCACCTAGCGTTAGCAAGCTGAACTACTTTGAAACTATAGATCCCACATCGCGCAATTGGAGTTGATACACTGAATGATGTTGAAATATACATCATCTTTCGTATTAACTGTCCCGTCAGATCCAAAGGTTCCTGAAGAATCTGTGGATCTGGCCGACTTTTTACTACATACATATATATACTCACGCCTTTATCCCCGGAGGGTTAGGCAGATGTGAATTAATACCCTCATTTTACTAATCATTGAATTCGGTCCCACGTAATGGGGGGTGAGCCTATTGCCGTATTCCGGGCACTATTGTTGACTGAAGCCATGCATCTGATGCCGAGTCTGTATATATATGTCTAATGTTCAACAGTCCTATCCCTTAATCGCCTTGTATGACACCGCATGGTAAAGAGATAGGGTGGTTCAAATTCTACTCTGCCGGGAACCACGCAGCGTCTTTTACTGTTGTACAAAATATAACACCTACTCGAGGTTGAATGGAAGTTAATGAAATTAGATGATACATTCGAATTTAATAAACTGTAGGTAATTTATAAACAGATTTATGAACTGTACAACAACTAATTAACTTTGTATCTCTTGTCCATCTCATAAAGAAAACAACTTTTACAAGTTTCAAGTATTGATTTATCATGAAATTCTACGCTAGAAATAGATAAATCCATTAAATTAGGTTTCAATGAAATGTTATTCGTAGTTTCAAATATACAAACTCGTTTTGAATCGAATCCGTACTGAATAAGGAGTGCATTAAAAATAAGTAGCATCAATGCAGCGATTTATTCCCAATTCCGAAGATTTACGAAAGGCACCGCAGGAGATCAGATTGCTGCAGCAACATGTGACATTTTACTTAAGAACCAAGACTTTTACCCGTATCTGGAATGTCGTATGTGCCTGATACGATCATAAAGGAATCACAGATGTCTTCGTTAAAATTCTTAGCATTGTATTGAAAGCAGTTGCGTCGTTATGTAAGTGCGTACTTTGAACTGAAATGGCATTTTGAAAAGGCTAGGTTATTACGCAGATACGATAGTATTGCTTGTTAACATAAACTGTTTACAAGATACGACTTTCTGTATTAACATTTTACTGTTGAGTAATTTATAGTATTGTGGTGAGAGCTAGCGTGGGTTTTTCTTTTACGCTTAAATATCAATTAACTCTTGTCATTCTCTGTTTGTTTGATTTTACACGGCAAAATTTGGATAATGCATTTGTTGGAATTTTGAACCTGTGCCAGTTTGCCCTATGTGATATTCCAGACTGTAATCTGTCCCTGTGCCGTATCAGCGTCAACAAACAAACATCCAAACCAAACATCTGCACAAAATTATTACATTTATAGTGTTAGGTAGTAGAATAAGCAGTTATTATTTATCGGAAGAGTAAATAAAAATGATATATCTGGACAAACCAGTAAATTTCTTCAACCCAGACCACATACTAAGTGATCAGAACTTCAAGAATCCATGTCGTTCACGTTCAAACAAAAAGCAAATTGCTGGGAATTACTAACAATTATTGTATTTTCCACTAGCTGCCTGACATTCCAACACATTTGGCCTTAAGATACCTTTCAGACTTCTACCGCGACTAGTAGGAAAAAGTATAAATTATGCGATAAATACGCCGCCGACGGCTCACCGATATGATTGAAATACGGGTTATGGTTCCTACGAACCTATGAATTAAGGAATCTTCACAATTATCACTGTAGCTTCTATTATATTATCACTATCCCTCAACATTTTTTTTGGTACATTCAACTAATAATCTATCAAACCTCTATAGGTGTAACTATGCTATAATACAAACTTATATTTATGCTTTAGCATAGTTATTTCATAATAATAAGCGTTATTCAGCAATAATAAGCGTCGGTAGCTTGGTGGTTAAGGAGTCGGCCTTACGATCGGAAGATAATAGATCGAAAATTCTGTCATTATACTACCGACGTGAACCCCAACTAAGCTCAACTTTTTGCTAGTGTTATAAGACGACCTCCGTGGCGTAGTGGTAGAACATTCGACTGCTATGCAGGGGGCGCGGGTTCGATTCCCGCTCAGTGCAAATATTTGTATGCATGAATATGTATATTTGCATTGGTCTGGGTGTTTCTATATATAATATGTATGTATTTACAAAAAAAAAAGTATCTAAGTATGTTTATCCGCATTCTAGATACCATAACTCAAGCTAGTTAAGCTACGCTTACCATGGGTCTAGATAGCGTTGTGTAGAATGTCGTGGAATATTTATTTATTTACAAGCATTATTGTCTGAACATTATACCCTGTTGGATCTGAGGCTTGCACTTCGGAGCCTGGTGTTCGCTTGGTCTTTCTAACACTTTCAATTTGATTGTATTTAGTGGATTAGTGGAGTTTATACGGTTGATGAAAGCGCTGAAGACGTTTTCTATCTTTCTTTCCTTTTGCTTATTCTTCTCATCTTTTCTGTTTTATCTGTTGTTGCAAACATAAAACATACGTCCTCATAATGCAGCATATCATTTAACACACCAAATTTGACTCGCACCAACTTTTTTCGGTGCGATTGAATTGGTGCGTTCAATAACATGTCCCGCTATAATTACATACCGAAAAAATAACCAATGTTCAAACTGCTAAGTTATATAATATAAAATTCCACAATTTTAAATTCAAAATATTACATTCAGCATAACATATAAGGCCACAATATAAAGTAAAATTATCCATGTATGGTTAGGTTAGGTTAGAAGTAATATATCCGTCTAATGCGCGACTTCGACAAATTGTTAGCATTGACTGCCTTTAATGAATATTAATTTGTATGGGCGTGACTTGGAAGTCGGCGTTTGGTCAGCTCACTTGTGAGGCGGGGTTTGTCTGTTGAGACTTCGAATTTTATGTTATTTGTAATATTTTTTTAAGAATTAAATGAAAGCACTGTGCAAATATGTGACCGGAAAGAGTGCGCACTGTGCGGTATGAAAGGAACTTCATCCCACGCACACTCAAGCTGTGGAATGAACTCCCTGCTGTGGTTTTCTCAAGCAATTACTATATGTGGTCCATCAAGAAGGTCATTAGAAGAGTTTTCAGGGTCGGCAGTATGAGTGTAATGCTTCTGGTCTTGCATACGTCTATAGGCCACGGTAACCACTTCCCATAAAATGGCCCGTGTGCTTGTCTACCACCTAAGTAGTATAAAAAATCATTATCACGTTGTTGCCATTATGTTAATCTACAATCATTAGATAATAATCTATTGAGTAATTCTAGAAGCCACCTTTCATTATGAATCTTGCCTTCACTTCCAAAATATAGCTACACTTACAGCCAGCATAATAAGTAGTTAAGATTCGAGTTAGAACGCTCAATGTCATGCTCTTTTTTAATTTCGAAGAATTAAATTTTTTGTAAAAAAATAATTGCAAAAATCGAACGGCCCGCGGCGTTTTATACCATTTTAATATTTATTGTCATAATTTTTCATAAAAATTAAACAAAGAATATCGCCCACGCTTCCAATCTATACGGAGTACTATATACTCTTAATTCGTGATTGATATAAGAAAACAAAAGTTTAGACACATAACATACAATTTCAATATTCGTTCTAAGATTTCAATGTAACTGCCTATATCTCGAAAGTAAAAGTAAATAACCAGAGATAATTTCAATCAGATAGTTTCATTGATTCCATTATGTTGTCCACGGATGATTTATTATGGTTTATTGTTTAACTATAATTATGTGCTCGAAGGTAAAAAAATATCTACAAAGAAAGATGTCCCTTCAACAATTATCCTGTCTCTTAGAGATTACAGGTTCGATTAAATTATATATTGTATCATTATTATCTTAACAATATTGCTGGTATTCGCCTACTACTTCTAGTAGTCCATACCAATAAGAGAACTTATATGATTTTTTTATTAGAGCGATAGCCGACTAACTTCTTCTTATAGGAGGTAGGACACGGCGGTATTTCCGCCCAATTGAGCAGTCCGACTGGGGAAGTACCTCCACCCTACAGAATACCGCGGTTATAATAACTTCGTGTTGTGTTCCTAGCGGTGAGTAGGGTAGCCAGAGATCACTGGGGAATTTGTGCTGTCACTGGGATGACTAAAGGCTTGTCCTGCTTTGTCCTCTGCACTGACGGCACAGAGACTGTGCTTACAGGATCGGCAGCGCGAGTGTGACTTCTCTTGTGTTACACATGTCCATAGGCCACGGTAACCACTTTCCATCAGGTGGGCCGTGCGCTTGTTTGCCACCTAAGTGGTATAAAAAAGAGAATCAACCATGAGAGGAAAGCTTGTGCTAGATTTACGTTCGTCAATCAGTAGGTGTCCGGGTTTGCAAGAGGGATATGCTTGGATCCCGAAAATACTGATAAAACTACATATATCTGGCCTACAATCCTGCTATTTGTCAACCATTATTATGAAAATGGTAGTATCAGTGATCTGCCACTGATGCTACGAAAATTGCCATTAAATATAGGACGTCAAATATTAAAAGAAAAGTTTTCTGATTCACTGTAAAAGATGACATTTGATTTTCGACTTTAAAGGTAGGTTTTTTTTTTTTTTAATTCATGTTCACTTTGCATGTGTTCAAATATGTTAAAAACATTATGTATTGAGAGACATAACATACATAAACTCACGCCTATATCCCCGAAGGGGTAGGCAGAGGTGCTAGCACCCACATTTCGCCAGTTTTATGTTTAGGTCCCAATGTAATAGGTGGCGAGCCTATTGCCATTAACCGGGCACTTATAAACCTGCGAGAGACTAGTAATTTATATTTTTAATGAAACTAAAAAAGTTAATACGACATAGAACTAAATTTATTATTGTCAGTTAATATTGCCTAAGTCATTTATTTCTCATAAAAACATAAAGTTCACTTAAAATTAGATTTACAATAATTTAGAAATTAGAGTACGCCAATATATAAAAATTAATTATTACATTATACAATTAAAATATTGTCCACATTTTTGTACAGTCAGAGTGACAGTCTAATCTATTAACCCGCCCCTCATCGTACCTGGTGCAAAGGTACCCATGACACTGGCGGCATTGCCCCGTTGAACAGCTATGGCCAACCGTTGCCCCAGGTACGAGCCGGAGCGGGAGTCACCGGTTTTGTCCCTCAACCTGCGCCCTAATTCGCTCACCAGATTCTTGGCGTCGGTACCCCAACTACCCATTGTCTCGACCGCAAAGGGAGCGAACATATATTGCTCTGTCAACGCCGCATACTTCTCTCGTTTTTTATCCGCTGCGTCCTCAGCAGCAGCTGCCGGAGACCGGACAGTACGGCTCAGGTGACTGGGCGCAACCGTGCTGACACACGCGGCATCCCACAGAAGGCACTTACCATTTTTCCATGGCACCAGAGTCATACCGTCCGGCCTTTTGCCGTCGGATCTGCTGAGGCCAGGTGGTTCTAATAGGCATGGGATATCCGCCGACACAAAGGCTCTCCGAAGTATGTCGTTGAGAGCATGGTGGAGCGGAAACCTACCCGTACTTCTACGACAACTCAGTGCGTGATGGCCATCGCTCGCCACCATGGAACCGCAGGTGCATCTATGGGGTTCACACAACCCGCAGCCCAGGCGGAGGGCCACCGCCACCCGCAACGAATTGTCATCCAACAAAGTGCCCAGGTGAGGTGAAGGCAGCGCGTGCAACCACGCTCCCGATTCCGGCTGTGACACTGCTCGGAGCCTGGTCATATCGGCTCCCGAAGCAACCTCCAATAACTGCTCCCTAAGCCTTACAATATTCAAATTCCCTTATTGTATATACCTACTCTTGAACAGTGATTAAAACTTCTGCTCACATCATTATCAGTATCATATCATCACTCTTCAAATGACAAGGTATAAAAAACTTAATATATATCTAAAATTAAAATTGTAATGAAACTGTATAATAGTAAATTATCCCTCTCTCCAAACATTGTGCAGTGCCCGACAGGGTCCATAATTGTAACTTCATCTTAATCTGACATCTGTATCACATTATGGAATGCAATAAATGTATTGAGTATTGAGTATGATAACTGCAGACGCGGAGCGTACCGTGAAATGCACTTGAATATGATAATTTTGTTTATTATTTTAATTCATTGCGGCTTCTCAATAGTGCTGTTTATCTGTATCGAAGTTTAACAAGTAATGTATGCGACAGACGACACGTCCTCCGTCCACACAAAAATATTCCAAAGAAATAAAAGAAAATCAGTCCCGCAATCCGCTCATTTGTCTATAACTATACATTTAAATTTTGACATACATTACTTGTTAAACTTTGATAAGAAGCCGCAATGAATTAAAACAATAAACAAAATTATCATATTCAAGTGCATTTCACAATACGCTCTGGGTATGCAGTTGTCGTGTGCAGTCGCCTTCGGAATCATACCATAAGTGCATAACAGTCTTTGGTATGAAAGTGGTTAATATTTAGCAGAATCGGGATCTTGGTATAATATGATGTATTGTATTGGTCATTGTTTCTTGAACAAAAAAACTAAGACTTGTAATTTTAAGTTAAGTTGTAAGCAAATTCTCATATTTAAGTGAATTGCAATAAATATAATATTACATAACTGCTAGTCACTAACGCTAGCATTCAAAGAACCTACAGTCCTTTGACTTTGATCATATTTTTTAAAATGTGAGTCATATACGTTGAGTCAAACTAACATCTATTTTCAACAATATTTTTTACAAGAAGCAATAGTTTAAAACTAAATGTTAACATTATATTGCTGATAGATCCACCTCATCTCTTGCGTTCTAAATAGGGCTGTTGAACCGCCCCCGCTCTGTAGCTTTCTTTTTACGTGCGCAATATCCCCACGGATACCCCCCACCGGAGCCGGTGGAAGACGTTATGTCGGATTCTAACCGACCAAAACGCACGACGCCTGTGGGTCGTTTTTGGTTGCCGAAGGAGAGGTTAACATACACATCCCTCGCACCCCGGCCGACTCAGGCCCATCTCTCTCGATCTGACCCTCTCCTCGGCTCCCTGCTCTGTATCCTAGGTATTAGGATACGTCCTGTGTCTATAAAGATTTCAAAATAACGCATTTTTTTGGCTATTTAGATTACAGTTTCACCCAAATGTCATTAATACTTACCTATCTACTATAAGTAAAAAGACAAGGTTTTAAGTGCACACGATCTGCGTTTCGGCTTATGCACTATATTTTGCGATGATTCCCTATGCAGAATTGCAGACAAGTTGCTTGAACATGTTGCACATTTTAAGGTGATTCCCGTAACAGACAAGATGAACATGTTACATATTTTTACGCAGTTACGAACTGTAGATATAACATCTAAATGGTAATATCAATAGTATGTTTTATTTATATAGCGAAGAGTTAAACTATTGTTATCACTTACTCAATACTTACCTAGTTGAAAATGTAAATAGCGAAATATACATATCTTATAATGGGGTCCTTTCTGAAGATCTTTTCAATTTATACTCGACCCGCTCTATGTAAAACATTATCTATGTTACTTTTTATTTTATTGAATGAAATACCAGAGACGTTTAAGAGCCATCTATCGTTTAATCAATCAATTTAATCTTTTTAATCATTGTTTTTGAAAAAAAAAAAAAACGTTTTAAATGCGTTGAAATCCTTTCCAAAGACCAAAATGTAAAAGTATTTCCAAAAACATTTTCTATAGTCTGTTCATTATAGTATGATCTGCGAGACAGCTGTCACTGAGTAAGAACAAGTGATGGGACATTATTGATTAAATCGATTTATTTATGGATTATTAATTACATATCGTTTTGAAAACAATAAAACCATTTATTGGCACTCAACATATATAGGTATCATGATATCATTAGGCTAGTGCAATCTTGCAAATTAATAATTAATTCTTGATCGCACATTGCATCAAACGAGGCAGGTACTATCAAACAACATGAGATCAATACGCCAGTTATGTTTTTTTGAATATTTATGAGTTGGTGATTAAGATCTTTGAGCAAAATCTTTCAAATCATTGTATTACTCCGGTAAGTGAGTGAATATCCCGGTTGAAAGCACTATTTAAGAAAAAGGCAACGACAAAGGTGCCATTAGACGGTGACGTCAAAATATACATTATTAATTAAAAATTAAAAATACAAATAAAATTAATTATTAAGTAATAGGTACTCGATTGTGACAACACAGTTTGAATACTAGATTCTCCATTTGATAATGATATGACTACATCCCTATAATTTTGCGTTTCTGACATAACCTTCTATGAACGTAATTATTTG
This sequence comes from Eilema griseolum, assembly GCA_963662185.1. Classification (NCBI taxonomy): domain Eukaryota; kingdom Metazoa; phylum Arthropoda; class Insecta; order Lepidoptera; family Erebidae; genus Eilema; species Eilema griseolum. The sequence continues at coordinate 9,107,159 of OY759239.1, read as the reverse complement.
GATTAACGTAAATTGAAATGTTTAGAAAACTTAATTTAGGTATCATATTTTAGCCATAAATCAGTTAATGCATTATCGTGTTAATGCATAATATTTATGTTAGTTTCGATATTGTTTTATTGTTCGTGAAAAAGCGAGATGGAATATGTTGTGATACGAGGTGTCATTTAAACGTCGTATCAAATTTGTCACGCGAATTATCCTATAATGATCAGACATCAAATCAACTTTTGAAGAGTTTTCTAAATTAATTTTTGAAATATATCCAAAACTATTTCTTTAAATATTATCGTACGATATTTTAAGCACATACTATACTTCCTTCAATCCTTAAGTCGAGACTGGCAATAAACTAGCCAACGGAATGTTATTAAATTAATATCAAGGGCCATTTGGCAGTGTACACGGCCTGTTCCGTAGCTAGTAAACAGTTTTCGTCAAGAATTTATAGTTCAATACAGACGTTGATCAAGCTTGGAATGTTTTTTCCCATGTGAGCTCTTATGGCTATACGAGTTGCGAGTGATTTGTTATGTAGTCCGGTCTTTGTGATCGGTTTATGGTCTAGGGCTGGGCATGCGCTAGTCTTATCCCAGTCTTGTCAAGGGCAGGGACAAGATGGGGATGAAAAAAATCTTTTATTTGGCACATAGGGTTACACAGGGTTACCAGTTTGAGATACAATGTTAACTTTGTACAAAAACAGTAGCAGTATTTATCTCCTAAAGGCACTGACACACTGAATTCCAATTTTCAGTTCACTTATGTTAGTTTTTACAGAGTTAACTGCTTTCTGACATTATGTAGCCATACTTACTATGCTGCGTGGTTTCCGCCAGACTACAATTAGGGCCACCCCATCTCTTCCCATGTGGTGTCGTACAAGGCGAACAAGAGATAGGGCTGTTTAACATCAGACAGATATATACAGCCCAGACTCAGCCTCAGATGCATAGCTCGAGTCAACAATAGTGCCCGGAATACGGCAATAAATAATATATTAATAATCAGTTTAGGATATATATTATACGGTATTGGACAGAATAAATGGTTACCGTGATGAACTTGTTCAACACCTGGGACGTTACACTCCTGCTGACGATCCTGTATGAATCTTCATATAGTTCTTAAAGAACACTATATTACAGCCGTGTATGAATTGGTTGATTCCCAATACAATCTTATTTCTGTAGACGACCCCTGTAGGGGAGGAATTGTTGTAGACGTACTACAAATCAAATAATAACAACAATTAACTTATGTGCACTGTTAAGAAACCCTGTTACTCGTCTCATTTTGATATATTGGCTAATGCTTGCCAACCCTATTTTTATTGGTAAGTTCACTGATTCGTGCCGACTAGTTTTGGTAACGCTAGCTATGCACTGCATTGGCATACTTCAAGTTTTTCAACTCGAACGATTTGTAGATTTATTTGTGTGCATTGCTTGTTGACCTTTATAGGCGCATGCGTTCTCGGAACTTTAAAGGATCCTACGTAATCGACTTTTATGTTTTTATTGGCATTAAGGTGGCTAATATATATCCATCCGAAAGTAAACCATGGCCTAGTTTAAGAGTGTTTTAAGATCAGCGATTACTCATGCGTTGTCACAATTTGGAGAATTTTTATGTAATTTTTTTATTTTGTCACTGTACTTAAGCCTCATCCATTTATGGATATATTTAAAATTACTCTCTACCCACTTCGCTGGTTAGGAATATCTCTATCCCTTTAGACAAGTAGCAATCTCCCCGTTTCCGGGGTCGAGTTGGGGACTCTGTAGTCCCCACACCCGAGGAGAGGGCAAGATCGTGAGAGATGGCCCTGGGGTGGCCGGGGTGCGAGGGATATGCCTGTCAACCTCACCTTCGGCAAACAAAAACGACCCACAGGCGGTGTGCGTTTTGGTCGGTTCGAGTCTGAAATAACCTCTTCCACCGGCTCCGTGGGGATTTTGCGACCGTAAAAAAAAGACAAGTAGCAATCCTATTGTAGAATAGAATAGAATAAAATAGAGTCATCAATATATGGGAATGACTTTTTTTTTATAACACCTTAGGTGAGAGACAAGCACACGGCCCACATAATGGAAAGTAGTAACCGTGACCTATGACCGTGCAACACCAAGGGATTCACACCCGTGTTACCGACCCTGTTAGAACAGAGAGTTCCTGTGCCGTCATGCATACATAAACGTCAAAATACGTATCAATACGCCAGCCAACAAATTGCCATTTGTCTAGTAGAGGGACAGGTTTGGTTCTCATGCGAGACAATCGCCCTCGTAGCAGGTTCGTCTAAGGGCGAGTGTGTGGTAGCATTTCTAAACTTTGTAACCTTCTTACTTCTATGTACAGATTGAGCAATAGAAGACCAAGTCGACTACAAAATTATCAACACAGTCACCTCTCTATAATTATAGAGAGGTGACTGTGTTGATAATTTTGTAGTCGACTGAACTTACCAATAAAAATAGGGTTGGCAAGCATTAGCCAATATATCAAAATGAGACGAGTAACAGGGTTTCTTAACAGTGCACATAAGTTAATTGTTGTTATTATTTGATTTGTAGTACGTCTACAACAATTCCTCCCCTACAGGGGTCGTCTACAGAAATAAGATTGTATTGGGAATCAACCAATTCATACACGGCTGTAATATAGTGTTCTTTAAGAACTATATGAAGATTCATACAGGATCGTCAGCAGGAGTGTAACGTCCCAGGTGTTGAACAAGTTCATCACGGTAACCATTTATTCTGTCCAATACCGTATAATATATATCCTAAACTGATTATTAATATATTATTTATTGCCGTATTCCGGGCACTATTGTTGACTCGAGCTATGCATCTGAGGCTGAGTCTGGGCTGTATATATCTGTCTGATGTTAAACAGCCCTATCTCTTGTTCGCCTTGTACGACACCACATGGGAAGAGATGGGGTGGCCCTAATTGTAGTCTGGCGGAAACCACGCAGCATAGTAAGTATGGCTACATAATGTCAGAAAGCAGTTAACTCTGTAAAAACTAACATAAGTGAACTGAAAATTGGAATTCAGTGTGTCAGTGCCTTTAGGAGATAAATACTGCTACTGTTTTTGTACAAAGTTAACATTGTATCTCAAACTGGTAACCCTGTGTAACCCTATGTGCCAAATAAAAGATTTTTTTCATCCCCATCTTGTCCCTGCCCTTGACAAGACTGGGATAAGACTAGCGCATGCCCAGCCCTAGACCATAAACCGATCACAAAGACCGGACTACATAACAAATCACTCGCAACTCGTATAGCCATAAGAGCTCACATGGGAAAAAACATTCCAAGCTTGATCAACGTCTGTATTGAACTATAAATTCTTGACGAAAACTGTTTACTAGCTACGGAACAGGCCGTGTACACTGCCAAATGGCCCTTGATATTAATTTAATAACATTCCGTTGGCTAGTTTATTGCCAGTCTCGACTTAAGGATTGAAGGAAGTATAGTATGTGCTTAAAATATCGTACGATAATATTTAAAGAAATAGTTTTGGATATATTTCAAAAATTAATTTAGAAAACTCTTCAAAAGTTGATTTGATGTCTGATCATTATAGGATAATTCGCGTGACAAATTTGATACGACGTTTAAATGACACCTCGTATCACAACATATTCGATTGGCTACCTATGTAATTACATAGGTAGCCAATCGAGCTAGACACGATTCAATTCTATCCTAGAACTGCTATTAATCTAAAGCCGTAACTAAACCAACGATTAACTTAAAACAAATTAATATTTTACGATTTAATCAGCTGACTTGATGGATATTTATTTCAAACGAGCGATTGGAGGAGATTATGACAAATAGACGGTAGCCGTTATCAGCCATCTTGAAGCACTGAGCAATTATACTAATGTTCTTGTTAGAAATATTTATTTGTGTGTCAATTTACAGGTCCATGCCACTCTATGGGTACAGCTGTGTCAATTGCTTTAACGGTTGAAATGTTTGGGTTCCTTTGGCAAGGTTGTGAATGAGAATTTTGGCTACTATAGTGATCACGATTCAACCGCGATACACGCGGAAATTGTTAGCCAAATGTTCGTAGGTACAGTCGCCATCGATATTAAATTATAAATAATACTTATTCCAAGTTACCAATCACATTGGTAATAAAACTGTGAATAAAATAAAACTAAATGACCAAAAATTTACAAATGTTAATTATTCAAATCGAGTTGGCGACCGATAAGAGCCATCTACCGACATTCTCACGAATTATTCGTAAGAATGTGACGCAAGACGGATATATTATGTATAGAAGAATTTGGATGGTTTCAGGCGAAGGTTTGGTAGCTCAGTAGTCAGAGCGTTCGCAAGGGAAAGATCGCGGGTTCGAATCCGTTCGATTCAATTATTACTATATGCTTAAAAATTTCATTCAATATTAATTGATGTCGCGTGGGGTAACCGTTACGTGTTATAAATAAAAAATAAAAACTCAAAACAGGTTCGCGCATAAATCTTCAAATAAAATCGCCGCCTCACAAAATACGCAATGAACTCATAAATAACAATCCCAGTGGAAGTACCAATTAAACTATTATCGATAATAGCTTGAACGGAACCCACGCATTCACATAACGCTTAATTTTATTTCTCAAAAGTCCATTGATGAATGTGTTCTACAGAAAATTAATTACCGTAATGTATTTGAGTGAAGATAAGGTAATGTATACTGTGGTTAAAGATACCGCCTAGAGGTATCACTGTTAATGGTGGACAAAAAACTAGAGTATTAATTTCATAGTAATTGTTAATGGGTATGTAAATAGTTTAGAAATAAATTGTAATGATGGGGCTATTTGTTTATATAGGTACTTGAAGAGTGGAAGAAGTATGGTGGATGATGAATTGACAGACTTCATGTTAATGTTTACTTCCACGCTCTAATTTCCACGATTGCATAGAAAACTTGCACTTTGTAGCGCGAGGTCTACTCTATTACTCCTTCTTTCATTACCACAATACATAGAAAAGAGAAGTCAGTGTTAACATTAACAGATATTCAAGTAACCTCGGTAGCCTAGTGGTCTGGGTAATGGACTACTGAGACGAGGTCTCGGGTTCGATCCCAGGTTTTACCACACCAATGACTTTTCGAAGTTATGTGTATATTTATCGCAGGTTTATAAGTGCCCAGTTAATGGCAATAGGCTCGCCACCTAAACATAAACTGGCGAAATGTGGGTGCTAGCACCTCTGCCTACCCCTTCGGGGAAATAGGCTTATGTTATGTTTTATTTCATGGCTCAAGTCAACCTCATCAGAGAGCCCAAAGTAGTAAACATACTTATAACTGTGACGTTTCTTCCTAGTCCTACCATCTCCTCCACAGTTTTAATTCAAAGACTTTTTTTGAAAGTTACAGAATTCTTCGATCCTTTAGTTATCGAGTGGTGCAATTTAATGGCATGGTGGCACTTCACGTGGCATTTGTGTTTGCGTATTTGACGTATTTGACTAACAATTACTATGTGTGGATAGTGTATTTGGCAAAGCACTTGCCTTATTGCTTATTTGAAAAATATGGCAAATATCAAAAATGTACAATTGACAAGTTATTTACTTTTTATTAATTCTTTACGGCCGGTAGAGTAGCTTTTAACAGTAGACAATTCACATATGACACCTCTTTGAAGTGAAAATTTTTTTGTGAAGTAAATTTTGTTTGTCTATAGTTTGCATGTTCGCAAATATATCAAATATTTGGCCAAATCAACCAAAGCCCATTGCAAACACAAATAACCATGTGTAGTATCACCATTAGGTATATCTGATAGATTTGTATTAGTATTATATATCGCAATATGATAGATTTGTGGATGCATGTAACCCCTTATTTTATTATCATTAGGTTTCGTGAATTTTTCTCACTATGGATGCAAATTAAGATGCTGACGGCACAGAAATTCTGTACTTACAGGGTTGGCAGCGCGACTGTGACTCCTCTGGTGTTACAAACGTCCATAGGCCACGGTAATCACTTTCCATCAGGTGGGCCGTGTGCTTATCTGCCACCTAAGTGGTATAAGAAAAAAAAGAAGATACCTAGTCGTATTCAATGTTGACACCTGACACAGTAAGAGTACCTTAGTAAACGCAATCAAAACATTTTATTTTCGTTAATTAAATGTAATGGCTCAAAATGAAGTCTTAAAAGTAATTATTAAAGCTCTTAAAGATAATTAAGCACCTTTAATCCAAATTTTTAAACCCATAACTACGCATAAGATAAAATTAAATGACAATCAAAATGTCAATGTTGTATGCATTGCATTTTATGATTGAAATTAACTTTAAGTACTACCAAAGATACTTTATTTTCACGACTGTGATATTCTTTGATATCTAGGTATAATTTTACCCACGACGCAATGCATTTGGGATGCGGGGATGTTTGTACATATCCATGTTCCTATTTTTCTCCACAACTACTAGCCCAATTTTAATGCAGTTTTCAGTATTACGGTGACAATTCATCAGAGGGGGCTGCAGCAAACATTATTGGAGCAAAACAATGTTTACATTTTTCTTCAAAATTCTATGTCCAATTTTGATGCAGTTTTTTGGGTTCGTGGGTTAGCCGCGTGGTTACCGGCAAAGTAGAATTTGGGCCACCCCATCTCTTCCCATGCGGTGTCGTACAAGGTGACTAAGGGCTGTTTAACGTCAGACAGATATATACAGCCCAGACTCAGCCTCAGATGCTAGGCTCAGATGTCCGGAATACGGCAATAAGCTCACCCCCTATTACGTGGGACCGAATACAATTATTGGTGAAATGTGGGTGTTAATTCGCCTCTGCCTAACCCTCCGGGGATAAAGGCGTGATTATATGTATGTATGTATGTTTTTGGGTTTGGGTTTGATTGGTGCATATTCTTATATAGGTGTTACGGTAACAAATCACCAGGGGCGCAGCAGCAAACATTGTTTACGCAAATCTATATCGGTATTTTAAATATTATTTCTATTTTGTTGTAATAAAAAGTAGTTTTAAGAAAAAAAAAATTGACCATGGAATTGAAGATTGACCGCCTACTTCACCGTTTGATAAGTTCCAATTCAGTGATCTTTCAACCTGCTTTAATCCTGGCATATGCCTGTTGCCTTCTGCTTTCATAAATTGTTACGATTGCGGTTCCTCAAAAGATAATCTATTAAGTCTTAATTAAAAAGTGGATATAAAGATAACAATAAATAATAATTAGAGATCAATTATATTACTATCGAGGTCACTTTAGAAAGCGACAATAATTATGATAATTAATACAATAAGTGTCACAATATTTTATGTGGTTGTAATTACCACATTTACACCGTATAAATAAGAACTGGTTCATGTTTCAGACATAATTAGACATGATTGATGTTCGCCCACTTGTATGGTGTGAGTGGCGGTCTACACAAAAGTGATCGGTACAATGTTACGTAATGTTCTCAGAAAATCCCAAGGAATTACTTTTTCTTGTACCTACTTTCAATCGAAATATTTTAAAAAACAAAACAGAAAAGTTTAAGGATAATAAATCAATACATACATACACATACATAATAATCACGCCTTTATCGCCAGAGGGTTAGGCAGAGGTTGAATTAACACCCACATTTCACCAATGGATGGTCCCACGTAATTTAATAGAGCCTATTGTTGATTCGAGCCATGCACCCGAAACTGAGTCTGGGCTGTATATATCTATCTATAACTGTATATAAATCCACTGAATCAAATTTTAAAGAATTTAGTATGTTTACTATTCAGATTGATTAAGATCAGAAATTTAATCGGTTCAGTCAGGATCTACCATACTTGAAATAAACCCACAGCAATGTACCTAATGACTCGGCGACTATGGCTTAGCGGTGGATCGTATGATTGCTAAGTCAGACATTGTGGGTTCGCTTCTAGCTTAGTCCAACCAGGCACAACAATAATATTGTTTGTATTTGTCTGGGAATTTATACTATTACCTACTGTACTTTAAATAAAAAAATCTAATTATGTTTGTCCGCATTCTAGAACTTTAGAAGGTCTATAGGATTTCATCCTGTTCGACCTTCATCCCTTTCGACGACGTTCCCGTGTAACGTGACATAAAACCTCACTTGGAATAATAAAACGTAAATAACAGGTAAACGTTATTTTATCTATGGTTAAGTATAGATAGGATTTTATGAACGGATTTTACGGAACTCCACTTCTAAGGGGGTAAGTCAGGTTTATGCGTACGAAGTCGCGGGCGGCCGCTAGTATTTCATAAATGACAAATACTTATATGGAATTTAAATATTCTTGGTAAGTATAATAAAATTAAAATGTCGCCTTGGCATTTCTGCAGAGAGATGAAAATTATAATCCTCTGCAATCCATACGAGACTTGCTCGTATACCTACTTTTAATTTTTATAGTCGATTAGCGAGACGATTCTTTAAATTACTATGCTGGGTATGCCTGAGGTAGGTAGGTACAGTCAGCAGCTAAAGTAATTGAATGACAATTTTCAAATAACCATTGTTCTAAATTCACCCTCACACGTTGCAATCGTAAACCATGTGTACAGTGAGGTACGAAAGGAACTTTATTCCACACACACTCAAGTTGTGGAATGATCATGCTGTGGTTATTAAAAGTTACTACAATATGGGATTCTTTAAAAGACATTAGAAGATATTTAAAGCGTCGGCAGCACGAGTGTGAGGTACAGGAAAGCCTGCCGTGGCGGCGGCGGTGCGCGATGCGCGCTTCCTCATACACGGGGAAGAGATGGGGACTCCGTGGTCCCTTCACCCGGAATGGGCCGTCTCATGAGAGGCGGTCTTGGGCTGGCCAGTGTGCGAGGGATATGTCTAAGATAACTTTACCTCCGGCAACCTGCGGCCTACACAGTCAGCGTGCGTTTTAGTCGGTTCAAGTTCGACATAACCTACCCCACCGGCTCCGGTCGTGGGAATATCCGTGGGGACTTTGAGCACAATAAAAAAAGGCCACAGAAAAGCCTCCCCACCGAGTGAGCCGTGTGCTTGTCGGTTACTAAATACCACCGATTAACCGAACCAAAAAACTGATTGATAAGAAAAGAAACATACTAATATTGGACCTCTGGACAAAAGTATATTGTACTTAGTGTCTAGTTGTACCTATTGATGCCGCTTACAATTGAAAAGTTTTTTATTTTGTAATCGTCCAGCAACTTTTGTCGTTAGCTGTACGTCAATTTGAAAGCGATTTATTAACCGGTCATTTCGATTCAACGAAATACCGATTTGAAGGAGTGGTGATGAGCTTTTGAAGTTAAGAACGTATCATTACATTTCTACTTTCGGCATCAAAATTGAAAATGCGCGTATTGCACTTTCGCAGTTTTGAATGCTGAACGACGATTTATTTTTCCATTGTATTTTTGCATACTATTCATTTCCAGATGTGTCATTTTATATACTCATGCCTGTTTTATCTCCGAAGACATACATACATACACATAATCAGGCCTTTATCCCTGGAGGGTTAGGCAGAGGTGAATTAACACCCTCTTTTCACCAATTATTGTTTTCGGTCCCACGTAATACGGCAATAGACTCACCCCCTAGGTGAGCCTATTGCCGTATTCCGGGCACTGTTGTTGACTCGAGCCATGCATCTGAGGCTGAGTCTGGGCTGTAAATATCTGTCTGATGTTAAACAGCCCTCCCTTAGTTGCCTTGTTCGACACCGCATGGGAGGAGATGGGGTGGCCCTAATTCTACTCTGTCGGAAACCACGCGGCAAAGTGCTGTTTTATGTCCGAAGAGGTTGGCAGATTTTGAACTTACATTTTAGCAGTTATATTTTTTGGTTGTATAAGTGGGCGATGGGTGCTGAGCCTATTACCAGAATAGAACGAATCCATTATAATGTGCTGTTCCTGTCCAGAAAGCATTTTTTACACCATTAAGAGATATAAAAAAGGCTAAATGAGTGTTGAACCACTCACAAGAACGGGAACTCGGGGCTAGACGGTAACCAAGTAGGTTAGCACATTATAAGGTCGAGCAATATCAGTGAGGTTAGATTTAGGATGGATGAGCATGCAGCATAAGTAGAATGAAAAAGACAGCTACACATGTATACAAATATGGCATAATGTGAATATTTTTAAGAGCAGTAATCGAGTTTTACGACTCGATTCGCGAAACTGTTACGCCTCGAGCGTTATATCGATTGGAATGTCATTAATCGATCGGTTAAATTCAATTCGAATAATTTTTAATTGAATGATAATATAAACGAGAATGCATTTTTTGTGGAGTTGTTTAATTGAATGACGGTAGTCATGATGGTAATTATAGTACCCAGCTTGATGAAGTACATCGCATATTGCCCCGCATCACGTAGTGTAGCGCGGGAGTGCGTCTTTTTGCTATCTATGGAAAAAACTGCGCGTGATTGCATCTTATGTGTGTTGCACTAAGCGTGTTTTCAATACAAAGAGATGGTTGAAAGGGATGGTTCAGCAAAGTACTTACTAGATGCTCTCGACAGGTTGCAGCGACGTGCGGTCCGCATCATTGGGAATCCCGAGATCACGAACACCCTAGAACCTTTACAGCTGCGTAGAGATGTTGCGTCCATGGCTGTATTTTACCGTCTGTACCATGGGGAGTGTTCTGATGAGCTCTTCCAATTAGTCCCACCCTCCCCTTTCCTACACAGGACAACGCGTGCAGGTCTTAGATGTCATCCGCACACGGTGCAAAACATCCGATCAAGAACCAAGCGATTCGGAGACTCTTTCCTCTGTCGCACCATTAAGGCCTGGAATTCATTACCAGCTCACGTGTTTCCTTCTTCCTACAGTCCCGGGTCCTTTAAGCGGGGCGTGAAAAAGCATATGATAAGGCCGTCAAGCTGAGTGTCACCATTGTCACACGGTATGTGTAAGTAATGGTGATCCTCTTTTCTGGGATTTTGCCTTCAGCTTACCATCAGGCAAGGCGAAGTCCAATTGACGTGTCCTATATAAAAAAAAAAAAAAAAAAAAAAAAAACTACTTAGGTGCAATTCAAGAATATCGGACTGATAGCTTGACTTGATACCTTTTTTATACCACTTAGGTGGCAGTCACGCATATGGCCTACCTGATGGGAAGTGGTTACCGGCCTATGGATGTACACCTAGGGCGTTACACTGGCGGTACCGACTCTGAAGAAACCTTCTAATGCTCTTCTTAAAGAACCCTATATTGTAGGAGCTTGGAAAACCGTAGCAGGAAGTACGTTCCACAGCTCGAGCGTGCGTGGGATGAAGTTTCATTCATACGGCACAGTACGCACCATCTCAAGTATCAAAGTGTGAGGATGAATTTCTTTTGAAAAGCTTGTGTTTTGAAAATTATACATCTAACTTTAGAGACCCCAAGCTATACTTATATAATTCAGAGATGAGCGAAGCTAGACTACCTCGTTAACTGTCTTAGCCTTTTCCCAATTCATTTAGAATCGGTTTACAGTCTGACTACATAGCAGTCGAATTGACATATTTTTCGTAAAAGGGCTGTCATTTTACCTCTATAATCCACTGGCGAAATTGAACTTCTGTGATTTTAAACAATATTGTTAAACTTTTTAGAACTACCCGTAACAAATGACAGAAGTGTTCATATGAGGGATTGACGTGCCCTCTGAAGCACGGAAGCGGTCAGATGACATACCACTAAGCGGTCACCCATTCAAATGGTAACAGTGCCTAGGTAGCTTAACTCACTAAACGTTTACCGAATAGTGAGCGAACTTGACCACGAGCGTTCCAAAAAGCCGGATACTCTATGAATGTAATATGTGTTCAAACAACCGATTAAAAAGCACTATACATTAAAATATAGTTATTCGGCATATTACCTTGGTTATTATTTATGACTACAAATTATAGGTCTCAGGAGGAAGTGATACAAGCTACCGTACTGTTCCAGCAATCAGTATTTGACTGGCTGTCTGCCGGAGTTTTTATCGCGCTTTTATTGGTTCCATTTCGGAAGCTCGTTTTGTTGCGAGCTTCAGGGTTTAAGGGATCCACATCTCCTTACATACTTACATATAATCACGCCTATGTCTCCGGAGGGTTAGACATTTCACTATTCATTGAATTCGGTCCCACGTAATAGGGGGTGAACCTATTGCCATCTTCCGGGCACTATTGTTGACTCAAGCCATTCATCTGAGACTGAGTCGTGGCTGTATATGTCTGTCTGATGTTAAGCAGCCCTATCCCTTGGTCGCCTTGTACGACACCGCATGGGAAGAGATGGGGTGGTTCAAATTCTACTCTGATGGGAACCAGATCTCCTCCTTACATGATCCATTGACAGTCACAAGATAAGTAATTTTTTTTTAAAGTGTAAGTTTTGGATGTAATTAGAATTCGCTTCTAAACTTTTCACCTCTGCCTTAGCATCAATTAATAATAAATAAATAATAAATATTCCACGACATTCTAAACAACGCTATCCAGACCCATGGTAAGCATAGCTTAACTAGCTTGTGTTGTTGATCTAATACTACATGTGGTTAGGTACCTAAGTACTTGAATTAACGTAAATAATCTTGATGTATCGTTTTTATATGTTTCATTTTAAAAGTTTTTGAAGTGAAAACTTTTTTAGCGGCGCTGTGTACTTTTTTTGGAATGGGTAAAAATTTCTAAACTCGCGTCAGGACACGTGACCTGATCGAAAATTCTTAAGACGGATGGAGAGAGGACAGGCGGCGCAGGGCGCTTGAGCGAATGTCACACGACTGTCACATGTGTGATGGCGGTGATAAACTTTTTAATTTAAAATAATTGTAATAGTTCTGAAGTGTTAGGTAAATTTTTAATGTAATATAAATTGTCATGTTTGTGTACGATAGTGCAATAAATGAATATTGTATTCCATCACATAAATAATAGTACTTTTATACTGATAATGAAAGCAATTCGTACAAAATTATTCTCTAACCATTCCAAAATATCAAAAATGCACAACGTTAATATTCAAGTTTTCACTTCTGCCGGCGCTCCCGGAGTGCAACCCGTCGTTTTTTTTTAAATTTCGCTGTAACTCATTTTAAAGACTGAAAACTAAGATTGCACCAATAGTTTGCCAGTTAGTTAACCTAGTTAATTAATAGATGTTTTTATATAAAGTTGCTACAAGATTGTTTTCCTTACCTAATCAAATGTAGTATATCGATACTTAGGCACTAGTTCAAGAATTTCCACATTTAAATTAATAACTTACCTACTTTACTACGCCTTCCACGAGTTATAGCGACTAATATTTCTTCTTTACCAAGAGTTACACTCGAGTCACGTTTTAGATATTAAACTGTACGTATTGTGAATACGAATTCGCATATTAGACATAATGTTTATTCGAAAAATTTCGTATCACGTAACGCATTACATATTTACGACATTACATTCTCTGAGGTTCAAATAGACCACCTACCACGTACTATTTGATAAGTATACTTTTTAATGATTTTAATTTAAGTAGGATCCTTTAAAGAAATCAACAATAGGTAATACTCAAGTTAAAGCGGTACTCGAGGACTTTTATTAACCTTAAATATGTCTATATGCTTGTCTGCCAACTTAGTGGTATAAAAAAAAAATACAAATTAGCGAATGCTGACAGAAAATGTTTCTCCTTTAAATTGCATCCAACCCTTTGAAAATCTACCGCCCGGGCTTAAACAGCAGTAGACGAAGATCCCAAGATCCAGTTGCCGACCTGGGATCTCTATTAAGGGTATGTACGAATAAAACAAAAGCTGGATACTCATCTTGCGTTAGTCAAAGTCGCATCTTAAACCTTTCACTCTGGTCACCTCCTCTTTAGCAAACCGGATGAAATGATAGCACGATTGTGACGCCCCTGGCGTTGCACATGTCCATACGCCACGGTAACTATTTTCCATCAGGTGTACCCTGTGCTTGTCTGCCACCTAAGTGGTATAAAAAAAATGCAGAGTATACCTCTGCAAAAGATTCATCACCTGTTGTACCAGCTATACCACAATGCCTGCACAATTGAGGGTGTGAACGAACCGACTGAGGTGATTTTAATTGCCATTGATTCGAAGAAAAAATGATCAGTTTTATGTAAGAATGTTTCTACCTCCGAGTGGACCCGTTAGTACCGTAAATTCTGCTATTTTCATACTAATATGAGAGTGATAAATTATTTTTAGAAGATTATGGTTAGAAATGAAAGTCAAGCATTGACCATGATAAAACCACAAAATAAGTGACAGCGCGTAACATAAAGTAATTTATAATAGTAATAATAGTGTGGTAATAGTATGTCAAAACATGCGAGCTGTCAATAAAATCTTGGAATTCACAAGTCCTTTTCCCACACAAGATACTTTCGCAAACTCTCGAGTGCCCTGTGCTATTTATTTTATTGTCCAGTCCAGTTTGATCAACATACTGGCAAATGTAATAACTAATATATTTGTATGACGGGCTATATTTTACCTGAGTCAATCTACAGAAGCATTTCATATCATACGAGACGGAACCGACACGAGATTACTTTGTTTGAATACCTTTACTAATTAGTTGGCGTTCTTTTCAAACTAAGGAGATGGAGAACGTTATTTGTTGTATACTATAATCAAACATACGTTATATCTCCAGGCCTTCACCATGGGCTGTGGACGTGCACGTTGCGTATCATATTTATCGAATATCTCTAGACTTGTCATTTATAGCAGTACAGAAAAGTTATTTCATAATTAGTTGTCCTCTACTAATTGATATCTAAATACTCTAACCTAGAGCTAAGGGCAGAAGTATATCTGGGAGTATTAAATAAGTTTCATTAACATGTTAGTTTACCTAATCCGTCAAATTGCCTTAGTTAGTTCTAACCTAAACTGCCATAATAATGATTACAATAACAGAAATAGCAGTTTCTTTAAACCCAGTAATTCTATCATGAAATGTTTTAAGCGTTAATGTTACAGGTGTGAAAGATGAAAGTAGCTATTTAAGGTGTATTGTATAGCTCCAGCTTCATCCCTCTGTCGAACACGAAAGCTTATAACGTTTCATCTCAACGGTCAACAGTATAAGCCACGTAATGGCCGCCAAGTATGCACTTTGTCATGGGTTTTATTATATGTTTACTGTCGGTTGGAGAATAGTCCTATCATTCAGTCGCCTTCTACGACACCCACGGTTAGATATAGGGAAGCCTTCTTCTACTCCACCGGGAAACAACATGCCTACTTCACCAAGACGAGAATTTCAACTAACAGGATACAGTAGTTGGTAAGAATATTCTCAAGCTTACCATCAGGCGGATAGAACATAAAAGAACGAGAAAGAGAGAAATATGCGATTGTCAACCGCTTAAGTGCGTAGTCTTTGTACCCATATATCGCAATAAAATAAATTGAAAAAAAAAAATTATTCTGGTACCAGAAGAGCTTTTTCATCGTCCACGCGTCGTCAGGTGTAAAAAGACTTTTATAGACTGTAATTCATCGTCATAACCCGTTTGATATAAGACGTATTGCGTCCAATGAATACATGAATATGCTTGTTGTAGCCATTTCATATTTATAGCATTCAATGTGTAAAATCTAAATATAATGGTATGGGTTGTGGTTGCATAATGTTGTTTATGGTAGTAGTTACTTATATATACTTGTGTATGGGGTTTGATTTCGATGTAAAGTAGCAGAAATAAAATTGAACGTAGGGGTTCTATTGCCAATATTTCCCGCCTTGCGCGCCTCCCCGTTTCCGGGGACGAGTTGGGAACTCTGTAGTCCCCACACCCGAGGAGAGGGCCAGATCGTGAGAGATGGCCATGAGTCGGCAACCAAAACGACCCGCAATCGGCGTGCGTTTTGATCGGTTCGAGTCCGACATAACCTCTTCCACCGGCTCCGGTGGGGGGCTATCCGTGGGGATTTCGAGCACGTAAAAAAAAGTGCTAATATTTCCCATTCTAAAACATATATTACAACTTACAAGCTATACCTACTTAGTTTTGGAGGTTTTACAAGTATGGTTTGGACCCAGTCTAGGAATAACACACACAGTGCTATATAGATATAATAATCTTCTTTTCTAATTTTTGCACAATGCTATGACGCAGTTTCACTTCTATTAACAGTGCATTTAGTCCTTTTGGCTTATTTTTTCGTTCTTAGTTGTGTTGGTTACCTGTGGAGTAGAATGGGGCTACTCCATCTCTTCCTGTGGGTGTCGTTCTCTATCTGACAGTAAATAGCCCATGACTAAGTACCCGCTTGACGGTAATAGGCTCTCCCCCTATTACGTGGAACCAAAAATCGTAGTTGGTGGAATGTTGTTGTTAATACACCTCTTCGGGGATATACCGGTGTGAGTGTGTGTATGTATGTATGCTTATTTTTTGTCTCCTAAATGCCAAACATTCATTGGGAGCCAGATAATTAACAAAATAATGTGGATGTTTCTCAGTAGCCTGTAATGAGCCGCGAGTGGGCAGCCCGGGCCGTGCATTTCCATCAATTAAACTTTTTGTTGTTTTCAACTTACTGTGTATCAACCAGCTTTAACCTCCAATGACTATAATGGTTTCGTTGTTAAATAAAAAATGATTCTGAAACAAATCGCCGATATGAGTACCTATTTCTTTTTACGTGCGAATAATCCCCTCGAATACACCCCTCCCCCGCCGGAGCCGGTGGGAAAGGTTATATCGGACTCGAACCGATTCAAACGCATGTCAACATTGGATCATTTTTGGTTACCGAAGGTGAGGTTGACAGCCATATCCCTCGCACCCCGGCCGACCCAGGGCCTTCTCTCTCGATCTGGCCTTCCTTCTTGTTTGGGGACCACAGAGTCCCCAACTTGTCCCCGGAAGCGGGGAGGCCCGCCAAGAGAGCTACCGCCCCGACTTCCTTCTGCCAGGGTGGCAGGAAGCTCTATCCGTCAACTCCAGGCCTGCGCTAATGGGAGCCTTGGCTTGCGATTATCCTTCGCTCCGGTAGCCGCTCCCGCCCCGTCTGGTAATTTTTTTTTGTGCAATCTCCAAGAAACGTTTCTATGTACTCCGATTTAAATCTCGATTTATAACTTTATAGATCTAAGATAGATTCTAGATTTATAGCTATATAGATCTAAGATAGATTCTAGATGACAGTCCTAAAGTCATTGTGAGAGTCTATTCACAACTGAGTGTTCTAGAATACGAACTTTACTGTAGTGTCTAACCATTGTAAGTTTGAATCACACGTTTAAACGCTTCAAATTTTACTGAATCAGACCCCTCTGTACAATATCCTGGGAAGAGACAATCTTTCCTCTATTGATTGAATTCGGACTGATAAATTACTATAACATTCTTCAACTAAATTACGAAAAAAAGTAACTAGGCAATTAACAACTAAATCTTATGTATTTAATTAAATCGTGAATTGAATTCAAATCGACATGAGAGCAACGCGTAATTAAGTCATTAATTCTTGACACTTCATAAATTAATGTTTTAAAATTACTACACATTAGATCTACTGAAGATTTAAGAATTAATCGTCTGCTGCTGTATATTTACATAAACAATTACTGCTAAAATGTGATTTAAAGTGAAATAATTAATTATTGTACCTATATTAAATTTAATATAGGTGCTTAATAACTTATAATAGATGTTATTTACTTAGAAAAGTTTCGACATCTTGCACAAACAAGTAAATACCTACTTTTTTATATAGAACACATCAAACTTCGCTTCACCTGATAGTAAGCTGAAGGTAAAGACTCAGAAAAGAGAGTAACCATTATATTCACATGCCATGTTACAATGGTGACACTCAGCTTAACGGCCTCATCATATACTTTTTTCCGCTTAAAGGATCCAGGACTGTAGGAAGAAGGAAACACGTGACCTGGTAATGAATTCCAGGCCTTAATGTCGCGACAAAGAATGTTTTCCGAACCGCTTGGTTTTTTTTTTTTATACCACTTAGTTGGCAGACAAGCACACGGCCCACCTGATGGGAAGCGGTTACCGTGGCCTATGGACGTATGCAACACCAGAGGTGTCACACTCGCGCTGCCGACCATGAAGAAACCTTCTGATGCCCCTCTTGAAGAACCCCATATTGTAGGCGCTTGGGAAAACCGCAGCAGGGAGGTCATTCCACAGCTTGAGTGTGCGTGGGATGAAGTTTCTTTCATACCGCACAGTGCGCACCCTCTCAGGTCGCAATGTGTGGGGATGAATTCCCTGCCTATGGCGAGAGGTGCGATGATAGAATGTAGCTACGGGCATCATGTCAAACAATTCATCTGAGCACAAACCATTGTATAGGCGGTAGAACACACACAGTGAGGCAAAATCCCTCCTAAGGCTAAGAGGTTCCACTCTACCTGTGAGTATGGGATTGTCAACCAGCCTCAATGCACGTCTTTGCAACGAGTCGAAGGGGTCAAGCTGGTATGCAGGTGCTCCAGCAAAAAGGTTCTCCTAACTCACCACCATTAGCGTCGCTTAACCGTTTAGCCTTAATCCTGACCTTCGTTCAGCGCCTGTTTTATCTTCCGTGTCAGATCTCCAAAAAAGTCATAAGTTCCACATTTTTCATCGGACAGATACTTCATTTTATTTGATTTCATTTGATTCAAAAAAGTTAATTGTGTAAACATGAGAGCCTATAATCAGAAGTCATTACTTACGTCTTCGTCACTGATTACCCGCTTATAAATTGCCCACAGCAACGCACGATACATTGCCCAGTGTCGAGCAATATCTTATAAGATCTCAGGCGATCGATCTTCTAGATAACGATATTAATATCGAGATATGAAGCAAAACATAAGTAATATCATGTAATTACTGTATACGATATGACAGGTTTTCGTAATGTTCGACAAAACTTTGTTCACTACTACGATGAGAATAAAATTTGAACTTGAAGCTGCGGGATAATTATCTGTATAAATAAATAAAATTGGTGTTTGTGATGTCGCAACGCAACGCAACGCTTTTTATGCAATGCATATTTATTAACATTTATTTTATTTATTTATGTATGTCCCTACACCCGAGGAGAGGGCCAGATCTTGATAGATGGCCCTGGGTCGGCCGGGGTGTGAGGGATATGCCTGTTAACCTCACCTTCGGCAAGGATTTTGCGCACGTAAAAAAATATATAATTAAGATTCACATATCAGTGTATGTGTACTTTAATAACGATTTGTGTACCTATGGTATGAGTAGGTAGTAGGTAAGGTACAATAATGACCATAATTGTTGTTTAGCTTATCATCATAAATTTAGTTCTGCTTGTAACTAAAACAAAAAACATACTTGTCTGTAGATAAGGATGTAATTTAGAGGGTTATTTCTTGAGATTTGAGTTAACTTGTCATTTGTACGTGTGACTGCCGTCTAATCTCACAACTCCTCGATCGTCATACAGTAGACCTGCTGGTTGACCTGGTCCTCAAAGATCTTCGCGGGTTATTCCTCTATTAAATTTACCAATATTTACACAACTTCACACGCTAAATTTTCTCTCGAAAACATATCATAGACTTCTAAAAACGTTTAGAAGTTCCTTTCTGGTGTAATTATTCATGCATGTAAGTGTTAAGTTAGCATTACATGATGAACCGATCAGCGTGCGACTCAACAACTTTGCCCACCCGCTGTGCTTTGAAAGGCGTATTTATAATGTTGTGGTTTAAAACATACAGCTTTTACTTATGCGTTGGTATGTCTAAATACGGATGTATAATCGTGTTTATTGCCCTCTGGGGTATAGCGGTGGTATAGCGGTAGAGCGTTTGACTGACATCGCGGGTTTGATTCCCGAGTAGTTCTAATATCTGTATGAATAAATAATGCAAATAGCATTGGTCTGTGTATATTCATATATAATATGGTATGTGCTAACAAAAAAATGTAGGTACTTAAGTATTTTTATCTGCGTGCTAGAATCCATAGCACAAGCTAGTTATGCTTGCTTTTAGTCTAGATGGCGCTACACTTTTTTTTACGTGCGCAAAATCCCCACGGATACCTCCCCACCGGAGCCGGTGGGAGAGGTTATGTCGGACTCGAACCGACTAAAACGCACGCCGCCTGTCGGTAGATGGCGCTACACTGTGTAGAATGTACTAGAATATTTATTATTTACATTTCTATGTAGTCAAATAGGTCTTCATACATACGCATTGTCAAGCTTTTTCCCCTCTAAGGTAGGCAGAGATAATAGTCCCTTGTTTGTCTCTGTCCTTACTCACTTCAAGAGCTTTTTCTATCAATACAAAAACAGAGAAACAAAAAATGTACGCTTACTACGCACGGAAATGTTATAAGTATTTCTTTGTCATGATTAAAAAAATATGTATTACGCATTCAAATAAACGTGAACTCTGAAAGTAACGGATGTTAGTTAATAAGGTTTTTATATACAGCTTAATACAATAAGGCGCCAAGAATTCATAATAAAGTGGCGTTTTACTATTTGGTAGTTAGGAGCTTGGTTTACTAGAATGTCTGTAATTAGCCCGCAGCTCCACGTGTTTGTGTGGAATTTACAAAATAAACTTTCCTTTTGAATCACTCTATTACTAAAAGTTGCATTAAAAACCGTTAAATGGTTTAAAAGATCCAAGTGATCACACAACGGATATCAAGCGACTTCATTTTATAGGCACTATGTAAAAATTACATGTGATAATATTATAAAATTAGTAGGTAGTTTCTGTGTCTATCTATACATTAGAGATATGTTGAAATGAACTTCAGTTATGATAAATCAGTTTATTATTGAATCCTTAAATATTTTTGGCGTTCTTGTCTGTTTGTCTATTTGACGCAAAAGCTACTAAACGGATTTACAGATTTCGGAACGGTAAAAAAAATGAATGAAATTTTAAAGAATTTAGTATGCTAATTATTCAAATCGAAGATATAGAAAAAAATTAATTGGTTCAGGCAGGATTAGAAACCGCGATTTTTCCCTATAAAATGTACCTCATGTTTGCTCGGCAGTTTGAGGTGGTTGAATACAACCGGAGATATTCCTTTTGGCTGCGATAACCGACATCCGTGCAAATAAAACTGCGGGCATCAGCTAGTAAAAAATAAGTGTTACTTTAATATATTGTTTTAACAAAAACTGGTGATATCCAGTATATCTACATATTTGTATGCACTCAGGCGCAGGTATGGCTTGATAAAGACTCGTGAAGGCTGCATTTTGTGTGTGCAGAGAATAAGTAATCACCTTACTCTACGAGTTGAAATGGAAACAAGTAATTATTCCCATGGTAGTGGTAAAAAGTCTTTATAATACTATTCCTGCCGGCTTTCTTAGATAACATTGCTGGTTAACAACGTTAAAGTATAAATAATTTTATAAACATATACGGTTTTAACTCCTCTGTAAAGGTATCAAACTGTCAGGTCGATGTGCGATAAAGAGAACGCTATACAAAACTAAAGCATAGTAAATATAGTCTGTAGCAAGCCGATCTTAACAGCACTCTCGATCGTTTTTTCCTATCTGCAAGATTAAAAGCTAAAAATCTTTCGGTTCTGCATTCAGTAATTGTTGTGTTATGTTATGAACATGATGAAGTATGTATGAATGTGATGACCTACATAAGATAGAGCTATAAATGCGATAGAAAACGGAGCTTATAATTTAGGAAGCTTATAATCTATCTATTATGAGTTGCACTTCTACAGCGAAAATTACGAAAATTGACTGAATTTAATCCCAACAGTTACAGCAATAGATTTACCTACGTTTTTGTATTTAAATATCATTGATGTAACCAACAAAAGCGAACATGACCAATTCAATAAAATATTACGCACTTATTACGTTGATTTCAATTGAAGTTATGTCAATAAGTGATTAAATAATAAATGTGAAGTGATGCGGGCGACGAAGATGACGTCATCGCATTGTAGGAGTGCTACTCCGCCACTTACTCGAACCTCATCCACGGACCTCGCGTGTGTCTCGCCGGATTTGTCGCGGCGCGCGCTCTCCCCGGACCTCTCAATCAACTTTGCCCGCCATCGGCCTCTATCTCCGGACGTCCAACATTGCCGACCTTTGTCCCCGGATTTTGCCCGACGTTCGCGGTCGCCAGCTAAACCGAGGTCGTTAATGGAGTCATTGCTTGTGGCGAAGATGGAGGCTCTGAGTACTGGGAAATTAGTGCGGACAGATTCTATGGACAGCTGTAGTAGCTTCGGGTCAATGTCCTCTCTGCCAAGTGATGTGTGTCGTTGTGATGATTGTCTGCTTGGTATCGTGGATTTTTATATGCCAAATCCCTCAGAAGCGAACAGGGCGTTTAAAAAGGTAAGTGGAAATTATTTTTCTTTGTTACCTTTTGTGTTGCAGCTTTAAAATCGTTTAGTATTCGTTTTAATGCAGTTATTGACACTAAATTACTTATTTATGTATTTATACACATTACAAAGTTAAATTTCACCAAATAATGTAATGTTTTTAAAGTATTAAACATACATAACCTCTGATTTGTTTGTAAACATACCAATTTATTATGACAACAAGGAAACTATATTTAGAGTATGTAACGCCATCTAGGTTTTATGCAGAGTCGTTTGGAGCAACGAAGTCGCTTTCATACTTCGCCTCATAATAGTTTTAGTTTGTAACTACAGATGGCGCTATGTGATGTAAGTTTTGATCATTAAATTCTATTCCATGGATATGAATTTTATACTTGGGGGATTGGTGAATAGTGAATAAGATCATAGCCCATCTAACTCACCTACACAGGTCTACAAATCTAGTATATTATTAGAGTACAGCGAGATTAGGTAGAATGTTCGACTGTTACGACAGTGATTGCGGGTTCAATTTTTTTTTCTATTAATGTATATATTATAATAGATTTAATTAAACATGATAATTATATCTAAAGTAGTTAGTTAGTATAGATTAGATCTTAATATACATAACTGAACTCTATTTAATGCGATTATCCCCGGAGGGTTAGGCAGAGGTGAATTAACAGCCACATTTCACTAATCATTAATTTCGGTCCCACGTAATAAGGGGTGAGTCTATTGCTGTCATCCAGGCACTATTGTTGACTCGAGTCATGCATTTGAGGCTGAGTCTGGGCTGTAGATACTCGTATCAGTCTGATGTTGAACAGCCCCTGTCCCTTAGTCGCCTTATACGACACCGCATGGAAAGAGATGGTGTGATCCAAATACTACGAGTATGTGTGTGTGTGTGTGTGCATTGGTCTGGTCCTACCTCGGAGGGCATCGCCAATAGGTTGTGGAGGTTAGATGGCAGTCGCTTCATGGAAATTATTGAAGATCAGCCGCATCTTAGTTAGACTAGAAAGCCGACCCATACTGAGTTAGGAAATGGCTCGGAGGAGGATGATTATTATGTCTAAGTATTCTCATTAGTCTAAATGATTGAATGACTTGACTTGACTTTCACATTGTAGATAGCTATGTGAGTCCTAGAATATTTTTTTATAGATACCTAAAGAATTTGTAGGTTCTACTTCTCTAGTAGGCTTCACTAATGCAAATAATAGATTATGACCAGATTACGTGTTTCCTTCTTCCTACAGTCCTGGATCTTTTAAGCAGGGTGTGAAATCGCATATGATGAGTCCGTCAAACTGAGTATCACCATTACAACATGGTATATGTATGTAATGATGACCATCTTTTCTAAGACTTTGCCTTCAGCTTACCATCAGACGAGGCGAAGTCTAATTGACGTGCCCTATTCTAAAAAAAGAATTCTATAATGTCCATGAACTTTTAAAAGTCAGAGGTGTATGACCGGGAATCGAACTTGAAGCATGTGCGTGAGGCGCCAAAACGTGAGAAGATTATAACACTTAAAGATCACTGGTAAATAAATGTTAACGTTATTGAACTTATAAATGTGTTATTTACTTTGAGTTCACGTGTCACTTATTGTGGATTGGATTGTAAGCCATTTGACTGACTAGTCAAATTAGTTACTTTTTACTAAACGCCAAAACGGCAAGTTACAAGAAAACTTATATGAAATAATTTATTGTGACGTCATAATATTTAATAGTCAAATCATTTCCTATTATAGGTTCAGTGGATGATTAAAATATAGAAAAACGGTAAAATAAGAACAAACGCTACTTTTAATTTAATAAACTCAGATAAATAATTTATTTTAATCATAGGAAAATTCCCAATTACAATACTCTCCTATTGAAACAATAAAATTGTGGTGTACAGGGCCCTACCAGAACCTTTGATACCCCTCTTAGGGTAGATTTTTCCGCCGGCTCCCGGAAAAATCAACATACCAATGTAATAAGCGACGATGAATGACCTCCGTCCCCCATGAGCGCAGGCCAGGGGGTGACGAATGGAGCCGCCTGTCACCTGGCAGAAGCAGGCCGTGGCGGCGGCGGCGCGCTTCACGTGCCTCTCCATTTCCGGGGAAGAGTTGGGGACTCTGTGGTCCCCACAGCCGAGGAGAGGGCCAGATCGAGAGAGATAGCCCTGGGTCAGCCGGGGTGGGAGGGATATGCCTGTTAACCTCACCTTCGGCAACCAAAAACGACCCACAGGTGGCGTGCGTTTTGGTCAGTTCGAGTCCGTCAGAACCTCTTCCACCGGCTCCGGTGAGGGTATCCGTGGGGATTTTGCGGACGTAAAAAAACAAAAAAAATATGTATTAAGTGAACCCCGAACTCCAAAATGCAAAATTTGCAAAAACTATAAAATTCGTTTATCACTTATTTATCAGCGCCAACCGGTCACCACAAATACGTACTTAAATGAATTAACATTTATTTATCTCACAGTGAAATACATATTAAATATTTCTTTAAAAGTAAATCCCTCTATTTATGGGTATGTAAACCACAATCCTGTCCCGTGACGTCAACGGACACGGTTCGAATACTTGTCTTGAGCGATGCGTGCGTCATCGTGACGTCACAACTCTCGTTAAAGCTTTCTTCTTTGACCGGCACGTATGCGTGAAGGTAAGACAGACGGTATGCATTTGCATATGCGTTCATACGACCCATCCGTCTCGCCTGCCGAGTGAATATCAAAGGACTTGAATGTTTTTGTTGTAGAGCTCTTCATCTTTTTTTAAGTCTACCACTGCCTCGTCTTTAAACTTTCCGTTTAAAGACGAAGCATATGTTTTTTAATCGACTTCTGGATTTACTGGTTTTTTATTCTTTTTTAATGAGACAAAAGCAGTTATGTGTACAATGAGAAGTGCGGACAATGAAATCTATAAAACTAGGTAGTATACAAAATAAAAACGCACAACCCACACTACTGTCCACGAACTTATAAATATGTTTTAAAATACGAATGCGTAGATCTACCAGCGGGGTACTAAATAAGAAAATTTTACATTAAACTCAACCCTTATAGAATGTTACCCAATTAGGAGTCATTAGCGAGAGTTTCAGATACCATTCTTGAATTTGTTCTCATAAAGTGCAACAATATAATTTATCTAAATTACCGAATTGAGCAACCGTGTATTGAGGAGGGAGAGGGGAGGGCACGTCAGTTCCTTTAAGCCCGACATCACACCCGACACCATACCTGCAAGCTGGTAACCCTGTTGATTAGGTGACGAGGTTTTTTCGCAGGTTTTCCGCCTGGGGTTGGGTTTAAGATTAATATTTATCAATAATAGACGGGTAGAACGTACCCTGGGCTCCAAAGTGCAAGCTTTGGATGGAATCGGCATTGGCAGTTAAAACGGCCCAAAGGGATTAGTTTATCAAAATTCATAGTTACACGTTGATGGACCAAATGAGAAGAAAATGTTTTGGTATGATAGAGACCAAGGTAAAGAAAGGAATGCTTAGATGATTCGGACATGTCGAGACGATATACGATAACCGAACTAATGTGTATTAATTAATTGTATCATATTTGTTGATTGTGACAGGTTTCAGGAACCCCCCTGGTACCCTAAACACAAGTTTAATCTTAATTTGGGTACCAGACTTCATATACACATACAATATTTACATAAACAATATTTAAAAATTTATTACAACATTTGAAAATAGAACTCTTTGGCGGTAGAATACAGTTTGTTTCATCTGACTGTCTTTTGTTTTTACCTTGTGGCGCCATTTAAAAAATTGTGTGTCTGCATCAACATGGATTTAACTCGGGAAAATTTTCGTAGTATGATTTTCTACGATTTTAAGTGTAATTTGACGGCTCAACAGAGCATCGCTCGGCTGAAACAGCTTTTGGCGATGAAGCTCCATGCAAGACGACTGTTTATAGCTGGTTTGCAGAATTCAAGCGTGGTCGTATCAATCTCAGTGACGAATCTCGCGATGGTCGGCCGTCCACCGCTGTGACCAACAAAAACATCGATGCTGTGCGCCGTATGATTGAAACAGACAGGCATGTGACCTACCATGAAATTCGCGCATCCTTAGAAATAGGCATGAATCAAATACAATCAATCCTACACAAACATTTGGGTGTGAGAAAGCTGTGCTCGCGGTGGATCCCACATAACTTGACCGAGGATCAAAAAACGGACCGCGTCACTTGGTGCAGTGCCATGCTTACCAGATTCAACGAAGGTGCGTCAAATTTGGTGTGGGACATAGTAACAGGTGACGAAACATGGATTTATTTACGATCCCAAAACAAAGCAGCAATCGAGCGTATGGGTCTTTCAAGATGAGCCGAAACCAACCAAAGTGGCGCGCGTGAAAAGTGCATCTAAGCGGATGATTGCTTCTTTTTTTAATAAAACTGGACACGTGGCTACTGTTGCTTTAGAAAATCGTCGTACCTACTGTGAATAGTGACTGGTACACGACCATTTGTTTGCCGGAAGTTATTGATGAACTCCGTAAAAATAACCGTAAACGCCGTATCATCCTGACATGACAAACGACTTTTTGAAGGCGAAAAACACGTAATGTGTTCACTAGATTGTAACTATGGATTAAATGAATTTTAGATTTTTTTGAATTTGAATACAAAACAGCCTTAGAGACAAAGTAGACTTAGTAAATGTTTGTAAATAGACCAAAAAAAAGTACCCGCTGAGTTTCTTGCCGCGGTCTTCTCAGGTCGGGGCCGCGTTTCGAACCCGCGGTGGTCCATTTGCTAAACTAGTCTTTCATATTTCTTTTTATATTGACAATTTGTAAGTGCCGATTTATCGTCTATGCAGAATAAATGATTTTTGACTTTGACGAAGGTTAGGGGTAACTTAGGTGTATGGATCACATCAAGGGCAAGAGAAACTGGCAGAAGCAGGCCGCGGCGGTGGCGCGTCTGGCGCGCCTCCCCGTTTCCGGGGTCGAGTTGGGGACTCTGTAGTCCCCACACCCGAGACGAGGGCCAGATCGTGGAGATGGCCCTGGGTCGGCAGGGGTGCGAGGGATATGCCTGTCAACCTCACCTTCGGCAACCAAAACGACCTACAGGCGGCGTGCGTTTTAGTCGGTTCGAGTCCGACATAACCTCCTCCACCGGCTCCGGTGGGGAGGTATCCGTGGGGATTTTGCACGTAAAAAAAAAAGGGCAAGAGAAAGGCCAGGTTAAGGGTACCTGCAATAGTGATCATTAATTTATTTGTTATCCATACCTAAAACTACCCTAACAGATTGCCATCATGCAGTAGCAAGTAAAAGATGAGATGGATCGTAGCAAGTGAAGATATGTAATCTCTTCCTATCCTATATGATGACGGCCTCTGTGGCGTAACTGTAGAACGTTCGACTGCTTCGCAGGAGGCACGGGTTCGATTCCCGCTCAGTGCAAATTTTCATTACCAGCTCACGTGTTTCCTTCTTCCTACAGTCCCGGGTCCTTTAAGCGGGGCGTGAAAACGCATATGATTAGGCCGTCAAGCTGAGTGTCACCATTGTCACATGGTATGTGTAAGTAATGGTGAGGCAAGGCGAAGTCTAATTGACGTGTTCTATATAAAAAAAAATTGTATGTATATTTGCATTGATCTGGGTGTTTCTATGTACGATGTGTACGTATTTACAAAAAAAGTATCTAAGTATGTTTATCCGCATTCTAGATTCCATAACACAAACTAGTTAACCTATGCTAACCATTGGTCTAGATAGCGTGTGTGGAATGTTGTGGTATATTTATTTATTTATCCTATCTTCTCAATATGTATGAGCTAGAATAATTTTTTTCTTTCTTTCTTTCTTTCTTTCTTTCTTTCTTTCTTTCTTTCTTTCTTTCTTGTGACTGTATGTGTGTTGAACTAAATTTGCATTAATTTTAAGAAAGAACAATAAAATCGGATTCAATCGTCGTATATGGATTAGTAGTCCGTCACGCTTCGGGCTTGTGACGTGAGCGGACGCGGTTTGAATACTTGCTCGTCTCGTGCGTCACTCGACACGACTCTCCTTAAGGCTGTGTCCTCGGCAGTATCAAGAGGGACGCTAACGAAGTGAAGGCAGAGTGATGGTTGGTACCAAGGCTGAATGTTACCACCACTGATTCGTACTTCTTTTTTCTGGCACTTAATAACCGACTTTATTGAATACGAGAACACACACATACAAGTACTTAAATACATAATTATTCCTTTTTTTTTACGTGCGCAAAATCCCCACGGATACCTCCCCACCGGAGCCGGTGGAGGAGGTTATGTCGGACTCGAACCGACTAAAACGCACGCCGCCTGTGGGTCGCTTTGGTTGCCGAAGGTGAGGTTGACAGGCATATCCCTCGCACCCCGTCCGACCCAGGGCCATCTCTGACGATCTGGCCCTCTTCTCGGGTGTGGGGACTACAGAGTCCCCAACTCGTCCCCGGAAACGGGGAGGCGCGCCATGGCATCAGCGTCATCTCCCTGTTGTATTAATTGGTGCCCGCACACTATATCATACTTAACATTTCAAGTAATTTACTCAGCCCTTTTTTTACAACTTAGGTGGCAGACAAGCACACGGCCCACCTGATGGAAAGTGGTTACCATGACCTATGAACGTGTGTAACACCAGTGGAGTCACATCCGTACTGCCGACCCTGTCAGAACAGAGATTTTATGCCGTCAGTGTAGAGGACAAAGCAGGACTAGCCTTTGGTCATCCCACTGACAGCACAAAAACTGTCCAGTGAGTTCTGGCTACCCTACTCACCGCCGGGAACACAACACGAAGTTATTATAACCGCGATATTCTGTAGGGCGTCGGACTGCTCAATTGGGCGGAAATACCGCCGCTTCCTACCTCCTCTTTTCTTTGCCATATATCCTCTTTCACGCAATCACTATAGATTGTGTGAAAAAGTCAAAGTAAAAAATCGTTTATTTCGGCACTTACAAAACGTCATATCGGAACTTACAAAACGTCATATCGGAACTTACAAAACGTCAATAAAAAAAGAAACATGAAAACCAGTTTAGTAACAAAAGACTCCGGCAAGAAACTCAGCGGGCATTTGTGTTTTGCTATCTCTTCTTGGTCCTACCTCAGCTCCTAAAACATCAATTATAATTGCTTTCTGCGTTGTTATAGTATATGATATATTTTACCCATCGATATATCTACTTAATTAAATATCTAAAGGCTTAATTTCCGCTGCCGCCCCATCCACCGCTATCATCGAGGACACGACTTAAACCTTCCAAGTGTACCGAATTTGGTACGTGCCAAGATAGATGAACTTATGCTTACGTGCCTGTGGACAGGACAGCACAATGCGTACCGGTACGAGGTACGAGGTACGGATGTCGTTTATAATAGTGATGGTACTTTCCGTTTTGGTAATTACAGGAAATGTATTAAGGTAAAGATGAAAGAGTTAATGTGACATAGGTAGGTACCTACTTTGTGTTATAGAGTGATATCACGGTCGCGGTAGGTGTGGAATTGTTCTTCACGGAACAGTGCGCGTGGGGTTGCTAGGCCAGATTTTACCTGGACATTTTCCTCTGTTACACACCGATCAGGAAAAGTAATATTACGGTAGTGACCAAGATAAAGAAAAGAATTCAGATGTTAGACGGTTTCGAAACGCAGAGAAGGTGGACGAAAGAAGAATGGCGAAACAGAATTATGAGATATGGGTGTAGTAATCGGCTTATGTTTATTTTATGTATAACATAGATAGCATACTAAATGGTTTACAATTTCATTCAAGAGTAACAGTTATAATTTTTGTAAACTTCAGAGGAAAAATTATCATTTTTTAATATTTCTTATGTAAAGTTAAGGCCTAGATGAAGCTTTGAAAAATGTACCTTCGTGTTGTGTTCCCAGCGGTGAGTAGGGTAGCCAGAGCTCACTGGAGAATTTGTGCTGTCAGTGGGAAGAATAAAGGCTTGTCCTGCTTTGTCTTTTACATTGACGGCACAGAAATTCTGTACTTACAGGGTTGGCAGCGCGACTGTGACTCCTCTAGTGTTACAAACGTCCATAGGCCACGGTAACCACTTTCCATCAGGTGGGCCGTGTGCTTGTCTGCCACCTAAGTGGTATAAAAAAATACCTATCTTAATAAATCTTTGAAGAGCGACGGAAATAAAGTGCCGGACAGAGAAATATTCTTTTCATTATAACTTTTAGTAAATTAAGTTACATCTTATTTACTAATTGGCCTTAAGACTGGTTTTTTATTGTTATAATTAACCGTTCAATTGCATTACAAAGAAAAAGAAAGGATGTGAATGCAAGTTACCAAAAAACTTTTTACTAAAAAACTGAATAGACTCATTTCCTTAATTGTCAGTTCCGTTATAATTATTTCTATTTATTCTAGAATGTAAACAGGAC
Organism: Eilema griseolum; assembly: GCA_963662185.1. NCBI lineage: Eukaryota > Metazoa > Arthropoda > Insecta > Lepidoptera > Erebidae > Eilema > Eilema griseolum. The sequence continues at coordinate 9,076,305 of OY759239.1, read as the reverse complement.
TTCTATTCTCATACTAACTAATGCTGTAACGGCTTTCTGGCGTTGTATTATTATATTTTTAATTCGCATCATCAGAACCAGATTAATTAATATATTTTGGTTTAGGTTGAACAAAGTCAATGCCCAGACGGGACGAACCCGTGACCAATCCCTTACAGGGAAAATGCTATGACCACTGAGCTACTGAGCATTCGAAATTCTTGGTTATGATACGAAAAAACTTAATCACTTCAGGCGGGATTCGAATCCGCGATCTTTCCCATACAGAGGGAATGTTCTGATCACTGAGTCACCGAACCTCGCTTGAAGACATCCAAATTTTCCTCTTTAAATCCGCCTTTTTATATCTTAATCGACTTGAATAGTTTGCATAATCGGCAGCGCAAGTGTAACGCCAATGGTGTTGCATACGTCTATTGGTTACAGTAACCACTTCCCATCAGGTGGGCCGTGTGCTTGTCTACCACCTAAATGGTATAAAAAATAGCAGATAAATTATCACATGATCAACACAATTAATTTTATTGGCCTAGGAGACAAAAATATCCAACTGAATACTTTAAAAATTCATTCTATAACAAATGATAGCTTTCAGCCAGTTCAGGATTTTTAATGAGGAGGAAAAGGTAGGAATGTAACACAAACTGTGTCTTTACACATCCATACAAACAGATCAGTTAACCTTTCTTTTTTACCGTCGCTGGTAATAATTGCACGTGAATAAAATATGGTTGAAATCGCACCTACCCGGTAAATCTGAAAGGTGAAGACAGTAAAATTGGCTCCCATCATTAGCATTCAGTGATGAAATGCCAATAACGTTGTTGCACGAATGGGAGCTCAATGCCTCGAATTAAAAGTAATGACAGTTAGCGTAATTACTCTGGTAATAGTCGAAGGTACTTCTATTACTGTCAATGCGTTTGATACTAGAATGTAACACGTTTTTCTTTTACATGCGCAAAATCCCCATGGATGGAGCCGGTGGAAGACATTATGTCGGACTCGAACCGACCAAAGCGCACGCCGCCTGTGGGTCGTTTTTGGTTGCCGAAGGTGAGGTTAACTGGCATATCCCTCGCACCCCGGCCGTTAAATGTAACACTTGGGAGCAGGGACGGAGGAATTGATTTAATTGTCATTTTAAGTGAAGATTAGTGGTTTGAATCCTGGATATTACACTACACACGTAACCCGCTCCTAACACAAGGGTTTTACCTTAGTTGGAGGGGTTTTGTTGTTTTGTTGGAGGGGTTTGAGTTGCCTTTATCTTGAAAAGAGTACCATAAGTAGGGCACTGTCGTCACTAGACATAACAAAGGGGCCTGGTCCGGATGGTCTGCCTCCTAGATTTTTTAGGAACACAGCACAAAGCATCTGTATTCCATTACATTTGTTATTTAACAAATGTCTAAGCGAAGGAGTATTTCCGAGAATATGGAAGCGGGCATTTATTACACCTATTTATAAAAGTGGGGATAAGGGCAATATTGCAAATTATAGGCCAATATCCATATTGTCCGCCTTGTCTAAGCTTTTTGAGAGTCTAGTTCACAGTCATTTGTTTCCACTTCTAAATGATATCATTATACCTGAACAGCACGGTTTTGTCAAATCCCGATCCACTATCAGTAATCTCACAATTTTTACTCAATTTTTATTTGAGAACATGGATCGAGGCACCCAAGTTGATACTGTATATACTGACTTTCGGAAGGCTTTTGACAGGGTGGATCATAAAATACTTCTCGATAAAATAGCTTTTAACGGTATAAGAGGGAATTTGCTCAGGTGGTTTGCATCTTATATATTTCGCAGGTCACAGAAGGTTGTTGTCAATGGACATGAGTCCGATTATGTGGTCGTTGAGTCTGGTGTGCCCCAGGGATCGGTATTGGGCCCTTTGCTCTTTATTATTTATATAAACGATATAAAGTCTTGCTTTCTAAACTCTAAACTACTAATGTACGCAGACGACTTAAAAATCTATAAGACCTGTACGAACAACTATGACTGCATTCTTTTACAAGAGGATCTAGACAGGCTCTCAGAATACTGTTTGGTTAATAAGCTTAATCTAAGTCTGCCTAAATGTCATGTTATATCGTTTACGAAAAACATAAACACTACAAATTTTAAATACACTCTTAACGGCACAGTGCTAGATAAGACTGATAGCGTAAGAGATCTCGGCGTCCTACTGGACTCTAAATTACATCTTGACACTCACATTGATTACATCATTAACAAAGCCTTTAGGATGTACGGATTCGTCATGCGGTCTTGTATTGACTTCAAGAAACCTTCTACTTTCCTCTACCTATATAAAACTTTAATTCGTTCCCAAATTGAATATGCGGTGCCTATTTGGACCCCTTTTTACCAAAAATATACGCATAGAATTGAAATGGTTCAAAAACGATTCCTTCGTACCACCCATTATAAATGTTTTCATACTAGGATTCCTTACACGGAACTGTTAAAATATCACAAAATTTTGAGCTTGGAGCACAGACGTAAATTACTGATGGTTATGATGCTGTATGGCATATGCAATAATAAATTCAATTGTATTGAACTTACTAATAAGTTGTGTTATGTGGTTCCTAGAACTGCTGTTCGGCGCGGGGTGTGCGTGCCCAGATTGTTTTACACAGAAAAGTGTAGAACAAACGCTGGGGAGCGGGCACCTCTGCGGCGATTATTGGCAACCTACAACTCACATTTTGCTGATCTCGATATTTTTGCGCTTTCTGAGAACCAATTCAAGAAAATGGTTTCTGAAACTCTCGGTAATGACTCCTAATTGGATGTCATTCTGCGGGGATTGAGTTTTTACTACGCGTTCGTATTTTAAAATACAATTATAAATTCGTGGACAATAGTGTGGGTTGTGCGTTTTTATTTTGTATGCCTGGTTTTTAAGATTTTATTGTAACGCATAACTGTTTTTTGTCTCTAATAAATAAAATAAAAATAAAAAAAACGGGAATACTAGTAATGTCGGATGAAAATTTCTTAATGAGAATAAATTTAAAAATATGTGCTGTCTAAGATGTTTACAGTAATATTTTCTCTAGAAGAATGTATTATCAAAATAATATTGAACTATAATAAGTAACGAAAAAATCTAATTATAATTATTGTTTGCCTGGCTGTACCTAAAACACACACACTAACATACGCACACAAGTATGCATACACTAGGTCCCGATTGTTGTTTGAAAAATACTACTTCTCTGTACGATTGAAATGGTTATATTTTCCATTTACTTTTGACCATATTAACTTGTTGACATTATTATGTACCTATGTATTAAGGGAAAACACTTACTCCCGTAATACAATTTTTACAAAACTAGCTCGGGAGTCAGGGATTTTTTCACACGTGTAAATGTATTTCTATATGTCATTAAACAATTATTTTAAAGGAGACGCAAGTCGCTCACAAGTTAAAAAAACTGTTATTCTTTCCTTGATATAGTTGTCTAGAATCATCTTATATCCTATCCGTTACTGGAGGTAGACTATTAGATGGAAATGCCAGATAACCTTCAGTATATTAAAATAGACTCCTGTATTCTCAACTCCCGACCACATGCGGATGTCCCGCTATGAGGAATGATTACGGACCCCTTACCTATTCCTCCTTCTAATTTTTGTAAGTGTTTACATTAAAGTTGATGACCGAGCAAGGCAAACGTCACACAGGACAGGCTTGCCTAGTTTGGTGCCGACGGGAACTCTTTCAAAATGTTGAATTCTTTTTGGAAATAAATTATTTTTATTTTATTTTATTTCCTTAAAGTTGATATTTTTCATTTAGATCAAGTGATTGAGTCGGTGCACCTGCAAATTAACAAATGAGGCTTACCTTTCACAGTCACGATATACTAATTAAAACAATAAACGAACTCCAGGTTCCAGTTCCAATTGAATGCAACTGGGCAATTGTTCATGCTATGATGATGAGAATGATTTTTTTTTTTTAATTCCAATTCTAACCATAGCAATCTAGGTGTGAAAAAGTAACAAGTAAATAGAAACTCTGTCTACTTATTACCCTTTCGCGTTATATTAATATTGATTCGGAACTCGAAACCATGCAGGTATTATAGAAGAACGTATTAGAAGATCACTAACCAAGCGAAATAGTGGTCTGTCATCTTTGATATCTTCAAGTGCTAAAAGTTTTATTAACAATCGATTTTCTGTTCCAAAGTAAATGTTACTTTGTTTTTCAACCTTCAATTCTATAACCGTACAAATACGGTGTTATTTAAAAAGAATAATTTGGCTATGATGCCATTAGGCATTGTTGTAGAGTTCACCTGACACGCGGCCTCCAAAATGACAATAGGAATTTATAATAATACATTATCTAAATGCAAATTGTGCTGTGAAAATTCATAAGTATGAATAAGTTAGCCGAAATAGAACTTCATTCCTGATAATATAACTGGTTTTATTACATTAACAATAATTGTATTAAGTTTATGATAAAGAAATTACAAAGTCTATAGTCATGGCGAATGTTCTACGTGCTAATTTTCGAGTAGAAAGAGAATTACCTAATATCGCCGAAAATGGTGACCAGTACCTTCTCAATAAATAATAACAATAATAAAAAGTTTATTGGTCAACTATCAATTATTTTAAAATAAATGGGATTAGGGAGAGCCCTTGTAGGTTTTTTAAATGGGTATTTTTTTTTTAGTACGTTTTACTATGTGTGTAACTGTGTATATAACAGAGAGTATGTGTGCAATTATGAGTTTATATGTGTTTTGTTCTAATTAATATACATGTTACATACTTAGTGGTATGGGTAATGGACTGCAGAGGCGAGGTCTCGGGTTCGATAACAGGTTTTACCATGGCACACACCAATGCCTTTTCCATGCTTTTCGAAGTTATGTGTGTATTTATCGCAGGTTTAAAAGTGCCCGGTTAATGGCAATAAGCTCGCCACTTATTACATTGGGACCTAAATATAAACTGGCGAAATGTGGGTGCTAGCACCTCTGCCTACCCCTTCGGGGATATAGGCGTGAGTATATTGGATATTTTTTTACATACTTCGGTATATTTTTCTATTAGCAATATTGAATATTCGTGGATCAAAACTTCTGTTTTATTTCAATTACATCAAGGTTTGTATCGTCGTGGCAGCGATAGCCCCGCTTGCATCTACGGTTTGCACTGTGGAGCCCCAAGTCTGCCATGTCTCTCCTACTCTTTTTCTTGGTTTAGGTTATCTTGGCTTTTATGAGCGATCATCATCTAACTGCTCAACTTCGAAGGAAAAGCCTGCATTAGAGCGTCGTCTATAAATCGGTGTACCGATCGATACACGACATAGGTGAATGTGTTTTGTGCTCCGAATATAAAAGAGGGCCACACTCTTACTCACTAATTATTAGCTAATTCAAAGTGTCATCTAACTCATCTACTTTCGCCTGCAATACTCGTTTGAGTATCCAATGTAGTATTTAATGCTCCGACAGCAACGGGACTGAGCTCAAATTTCGATCATCTATTATGGTACTCACTGAAATATTGCCTGAGGAATATTAATTACGTAGAAATTATATATGACGACTGACGTGTGAAGTACTGCGTTTAATTTTTGTTTACCTACCACAATTGGTTCACCAATATGGTATAATTGCTACTGTTTACTGTACTGTATTTGCCCAATTTAATTGCTGTGAAGAATTCTTGGCACTCAAGAACCTTCGCAAAATCTGTGCCATCTTATCCATACTCAAGTTTTTTTGTTTACTGGCACTAAACTGTATAATAGGTTGCATACAGACAGTCAGAATACATGCATTCTGACTGTTAAAGTATCGTGATTCAATAATATAAGTATGAAATGCGTTTACACAACAATATTGAGTATACTGTATATTGATGTGTATGCGCAATTCATCAATGTATGACCGATTTATAATATTAATTATTAAATAAGACTATTAATAATAAGATAACTATTTAGTATAATAATCAAAATTTAACAACTGAACAATTAGATGAAGATTTTAATGATAGATAATGTTGCAATTTGAACCTTTCAAAGTAATTTAGAGGATTTTAGGGTCAGGTAGGTCCAAATAAAGATGGGTAGAATGCGTGAAAGATGACTACGAAGGAGTGGTAAAAAGAAAAAAAAAGCATCGAAAAGTCATTGGTTGCCATGGTAAAACCTGTGATCGAACCCGAGACCTCGTCTCAGCAGTCCATTACCCATACCACTAGGCTACCGCGGTTCGTATAACAGTCTGCATATTAGGGGAAATGGCTGACCAGACACATGTCTGATCTCCCTAAGACTAACTAAACATCGTGAGACTGGTTGTGTATTTAATTACCAAAATATAATTAACTAAATTACTCTCAAATCGTGATCAGCATGGATTCCATTCAAACCAACACAATTAACGCGTCAAAGTAAAATTTATTGAATACTTAATAGGCTCAGTTCAATTGCCAATTCTAATTGAAAGGGTGATTATGTACATATAACCTTTTTATTTGATTACCTTTTCCATGTTGATACCCGCAGCTCCACCCCCGTTAATGTCGGTTATCAAGTCTTTTGGTCATATCTCCGGTTCTATCAATCAAATTCAATCAAATTCCATCAAACCTACACCAGACATAAATGAGTAGGGTAGCCAGAGCTCACTGGAGAATTTGTGTTGTCAGTGGGATGACTAAAGGCTTGTTCTGCTTTGTCCTCTACACTGACGGCACAGAAACTCTGTGCTTACAGGGTCGGCAGCGCGAGTGTGGCTTCTCTGGTGTTACACACGTCCATAGGCCACGGTAACCACTTCTATCAGGTGGGCCGTGCGCATGTCTGCCTCCTAAGTGGTATAAAAAAAAAGAATTCTGATCAAGACCTTACTAACAAAAACTGGATCAAAATCTGTTTAGTACTTTTTGTATCCATCGGAAAATAGGTCAGGTTTAAAATTACATGTAGCCTAATCTAAAAATATTTCATATAATTTACAACGTGATTGCTTGAAGTTGTTTGCAGTTCCAAGGCCTACCTTTGCACGTTTTTGAGTACGTACTACGATTATGTGCGTCAATACAGTTTCGCCTGCGTTTCCATTTAACACTTGACCACAAAAGAGGCTTCGTAAACAAATATATCAGCAGTTTTTGCGTTTTATTTACAGTAAATGAAACAGTTATGTACGGATTAAAGATAATACCAAATAAAGTCGCAGATTTGGTGATTCCAAAAAAGAAAGAAAGCATGACGCAGATTATAAATAGCTATAATATTCTAGGACTCTCTTACTATGCTCAAAAATGTATTATTTTAACCGCGTGGTTCTCAACAGAGAATTTGGGCCACCCCATCTTTCCCAACGGTGTCGTAAAAGGCGACTAAGGGATAGGGCTGTTTAACACAGACAGATATATACAGCTCAGACTCAGGCACAGATACAAGGCTCGAGTCAACAATAGTGCCCGGAAGACGGCAATAGACTCACCCCCTATTACTATTTGGTGAATTAATGATTGGTGAAATGTAGGTGTTTATTCTCCTCAGCCTAACCTTTCGGGGATAAAGGCGTTATATGTATTTGAAAATTTAAATTGTGCAAAGAAAAGGTACAGCATATAAATGTCAGATCTATATTGAATGTCAGATCTTTTTTGGGGTGGTAGCTATGAATACAACATAAAAAGTGCTTTTACAAAAAAGAGCCATAAGAACTATAGTACGCATAAGACAGGAGGAGTCGTGTAAGACTCACTTGAAAGATTTAGGCATACTGACGGTTCCTAGCCTATACATTTTGGTACTGCTAAGCAATTTTGCTTAACATATACACGATTATGAATCTGATGATGAGAGAAGGGTTAGAGAAAGCACTCGCAGGAAAGATTTTCAGAGCAAAATTGTGCCTAGCCTGGACATCGTAAAGCATAGTAGGTACGCTCTACAACTCCATCAGAATCTTCAACAAACTGCCTCTAGATTTGAAAACTATTATTTACAAAAGAGAGTTCCAACACAAATTGAGGGATTTTCTGTTACAAGGGTGTTATTATTCAGTTGATGAGATATTTAATAAATGGATTTTATACTGATACCAGTTTTTACGTGTCATGATATTTTCTACTGCTTTTGATTGTTGTTTTTCTTATGTTTTTTTTTTGTATATGCAATGTATGTGTACAAACCATGTTCAAACACAATGTAAAAATTGTTAAAGAATAAATACTGAATACTGAATACTGAATAAGAAAAGCGGTTTTGAAATTATCCATTATACGATTGTTAGCCTGATTTACTTGTGTCGCTAACTATACATGATACGATTAACAGTACAGATAGATATTACTAGTCCCTTTATAATACACTAGCTGACCCACCCCAGCTTCGCCCGGGGTATATTTTGAAGCTTCATATCCCTTTGAGCCCGTATGTTTTAGTCTTCAAAATATGTATGAAAAATTGCCGGATCCGGCTCCCTTAAGTAGTAGCGTGATGATATATAGCCTAAAACCTTCCTCGATAAATGGACTACCCAACACTGAAAGAATCATTCAAATCGGACCAGTAGTTCCAGAGATTAGCGCGTTCAAACAAACAAACAAACAAACAAACTCTGCAGCTTTATAATATTAGTATAGATAATAAAAATCCTTAAGAGATAGCTATATGCTATTGCGGACTTTATTGTAGACTGTTTTAACCCGCGTGGTTCCTGGCAAAGTAGAAATTGGACCACCCCATCTCTCCCTATGCGGTGTCATACAAGGCGACTAAGGGATAGGGCTGTTTAACATGAGATAGATATTATAGCCCGGACTCAGCCTCAGATGATGGCTTGAGTCAACAATAGTGCCCGGAAGACGGCAGTAGACTGACCCCCTATTACGTGGGACCGAATTTAGTGATTGGTAAAATGTGGGTGTTAATCCACCTCTGCCTAACTCCCCGGGGATAAAGGTGAGTATATATCTATACTAATATTATAAAACTGCAGAGTTTGTTTGTTTGTTTGTTTGTTTGAACGCGCTAATCTCTGGAACTACTGGTCCGATTTGAATGATTCTTTCAGTGTTGGGTAGTCCATTTATCGAGGAAGGTATTAGGCTATATATCATCACGCTACTACTTAAGGGAGCGGAGCATTGATAATAAATGTTAACAAATCTGGCAATTTTTCATACATATTTTGAAGACTAAAACGTACGGGCTCAAAGGGATATTAAGCTTCAAAATATACCCCGGGCGAAGCTGGGGTGGGTCAGCTAGTGTATGTATATAATATGTATGTTTAAGTCACACATTTTTGTAATACATTATTTTGTTCTATCACTAATAGATTTCGCAGCGCTGCGGTGAGGATTTATTAAGGGTTATTTTTATACACCTTGGGTTATATTATTGGAATTTTAGAAAGGGTCCCAATTTTTTTTTTGAAAATATAATATAGCGTAGGCAGTGATAATGTAGCTTACTAATAGCAAAAGAATTTTTGAAATCAGTCCAGTAGTTTTTGAGTTTATTCAATACATACAAAAATACAAATCTTTCCTCTTTACAATGTTAAAGTATAGATGACATTAATATCCATATGAGATAAACAAGTATACGAATATGAAAAAATACGTAATAATTGTTATGTACAATGTTAAAGTATAGATGACATTAATATCCATATGAGATAAACAAGTATACGAATATGAAAAAATACGTAATAATTGTTATGTACAATGTTAAAGTATAGATGACATTAATATCCATATGAGATAAACAAGTATACGAATATGAAAAAATACGTAATCTTTGATAATATGTACATGTATTAATATTATTAAAAATACCGCGAACTACGAATTGATATAAGTTATCATCATCATTTACATGGAGACGTATTTTCCTGACTACATCTGAGGTCAAGGTGCCTTCGGAGTTCAGGGTCCGCCACGATCTTGGGCATCCATGATAGTGAGACCATTCACACGCACAAACTACCCTCACGTCAAGCCAAGACTTCTTGGGTCTGCCCCTTCTACCTGGTCCCGGCGGAGGCGCCATTGTTAGGCATTTGTAACTCACGTAGCCTGACGGTTGCCGCAAGACGTGGTTCTCCTGTATTGATATAAGTATTTTATATTTTCGTATTCCGCGGTACTTCTATACTGGGAAAATATGTTAGTCCCACAAACCACAAAAGAAATAAATAAAAATAATAATGAGATCCATTTATATTCAAATTCCATACATATTTAAAGATCTTGAATCTAATTTAGAATGTTTGACAGTGGTGAATGGGTGCCTGCTAAGTTTTTTTTTTAAACAACTTAGGTGGCAGACAAGCACACGCCCCACTTGATGGAAAGCGGTTACCATGACCTATGAACGTGTGTAACACCAGTGAAGTCACATCCGTGCTGCCGACCCTGTAAGAACAGAGATTTTGTGCCGTCAGTGTAGAGGACAAAGCAGGACAAGCCTTTGGTCATCCCACTGACAGCACATAAACTCTCCATAGAACTCTGGCTACCCTACTAACCGCCGGGAACACAACACGAAGTTATTATAACCGCGGTATTCTGAAGGGCGAAGGTACTTCCCCAGTCGGACTGCTCAATTGGGCGGAAATACCGCCGTGTCCTACCTCCTCTATTAAGATTTTTGGAGCCAAGGTAATCTTATCTGCTAGCCGGTACACCTACTGGACTACCGTACCGGGCTCTGGCGCAGACTTCTCTTTTGGGCAAGGATCAGATAGCAGCGACTGCATCCTTAAAAGTATCAGCCAAGTCAAAAGAAAAGGAGTAAATCAACTCTAAGCACGAACATGACTGTATAGTTTGAAAAACATAAAAAGTAATTCATCTCGAACGTCATTCCATAAACATATTCATCCTAAATGACGTTAGTTGTCTCCATATTTATATTTTTCTCTTAAATAATATAATAAATACTATATATTCTTCATTTTTCACAAGTCATGTCTCCAATGAAGCACAAGGCCCTCAGGTCATTGCAAAGACATGACCGGTCGCGACTAAAACGGATGTCTGACTGAAAAACTTAGATCGGGTAGCGACCTCCATAGTTTAAACTAATAGTTTTTACATAGATTGTTCAGTATTTTTTATTACAACTGCGTCATTATATTTATGAGGTACTACTGACTTTTGACACTGGGTACTGAACACATTCTATCACAATATAGACGAGCTCCTCTAGATAAGTGACAAAACGTTCGTAGATTTTTTTATATAAAACACGTCAATTAGACTTCGCCTTGCCTGATGTTAAGCTGAAGGCAAAGTCTCAGAAAAAAGGGTCACCATTACTTACACATACCATGTGACAATGGTGACACTCAGCTTGACGGCCTCATCATATGCTTTTTCACGCCCCGCTTAAAGGACCCGGGACTGTAGGAAGAAGGAAACACGTGAGCTGGATCAAGACTGGATTTTAATCTCTTCATTAGTATAATTGACACTGTAGAAAGAAGTGTTTCTGTACACTCCTCGGTTAGTATAAACGCATTTATAAACCAACTTAACTTTTTTATATATTTAGATATATGATAATGTACTACATTTACACAAGGTTGACGTAATATGCTTCGTTCATTTACATTGTTATATAATGTTATGCTGAAATGCGGGTACAAGTGCTACGACCGAATGTCTTTCAATAATGATAATAGTGTCACACTTTCGTGTCATACCCACGATCAATAGTTGTTGTTGTTGCATAGTTGTTTAATTAGTAATTCTATTTTTAAAATTGGTCGTGTTTTTTTAATTTGATGGTTTTAGAAAGATCGAAAAGGTAGCTGGGGAATTTGATGCTAAAGGCGAAGGCCGTATTTGGAAGAATTTTATGTAGCGAAATTTGGAAGAATCGTATGTTATCTGTAGGAATTTCCATATGGACTAATATATTTGTTAAATTATATTTATATAAAAGATGAGTTGTAATGCACAAAGGCGAGCTTAACTCAAAGTTGAGTTCTCTTTCAGCAAACCTATACCCTAACCTTGCAATACGACGGGCTAAGGCTAGTGCACATGAAAGTGTTTTTCCTAGTTTTAGATTTACAAGGCACGGTTTGTAATGTATATAAAACACTAGACTGTAATAGGCTAATCGCTTGACACTATACTTAGTACGAAGACGCACTAAGTATAGTGTCAAGCGCAAGTACTTCTATATCAACTCTTAATAATGATCATATTAAGAGTTGATTTTAGCAATCATAGCAATCAACCATCAAGATGAAATAAATATTGCCATCGCAGTTTCGTCAACATAACGACGTTGTCACGTTTACGGTCACGTGAGAAACCGAGGAAACGTTGTCACGTGAGATGTTAGCTTAACTTCATCGCAACAATTTTTTCTGACAATATCAGATTTAAATAAATGCATTAGTATTATCAGTATAACAATGGCTTTATAAATAGCCTGGGAAGTGATTTTTCATGCTTGATAGCTGCATTGCATGTACATAGTAATATTGAATAGTTAATTTAGTTTATCTGATTCTTTAAAAATAGCTTTGACGATATGGTTATTTTGAGTTTATTACAAGATTTATGGGAAAAAATGGCTGCCTATAGCCGTATAGCCCGTAGGGTAAGCCCGCTATCAGCGTCTATTCTTATACCTAAGCTTCAGGACTTTTTCCACTCTCATTGAACGTTTCTCTTAATATTTCTTTGGTTAAATCCCAGAAAAAATTGTAATTTTTTTTTATACAACTTAGGTGGCAGACTAGCACATGGCCCACCTGATGGAAAGTGGTTACCGTGACCTATGAACGTGTGCAACGCCAGTGGAGCCACATCCGTGCTGCCGACCCTGTAAAAACAGAGATTTTATGTGCCATCAGTGCAGAACACAAAATCAGGACAAGCCTTTGGTCTTCCTAATGACAGCACAAAAACTCTCCAATAACTCTGGCTACCCTACTCACCACCGGGAACACAACACGAGGTTATTATAGCTGTGCTATTCTGTAGGGTGGAGGTACTTCCCCAGTAGGACTGCTCAATTCAGACGGGAATACCGACTACGGAACTGGAACTATATAATCATTATACATGCTGATAGTAAGTACATCTTCATCTTGGATTCTGTAGAATTAATTCTACGCAAAATTAGATACAGATACAGGTTATTTTATACTTCTAGAGCGAAAAACTTATATCAGATTAAGAATTATCATTAAATGGCGATTTAAATTTATTAGGCTTAGACCGCAAAATTATCAATAAAAACCCAAAATGCACCTTCAAAAACCTCTCCTTTTCTCATTGTGGAAAACCCACTTGACTAAGTAATTCAACGAATTAATAATCGATACTAAAGTACAATGGTAAATGTTTCATCACATTACGGAATATCATTTTTACGGAAGGATTTGGAAGAAGGAAAACTAAAATTTAAATACAGAAGTGTCTTTTGCATACATTTTACATACTTATCTTGTTCGTTGACGTATCCTTTATCTCCTCAGCTATTTATAATAATCGGATTATTATGAGTGGCGTCAAAGACTACAATATTTTATTGCATTGATGCTAGACAGGTAAATAATACTATAAATAGGTAAATGGTGGTAATTAAAAGTTTATTTGTTTCATTGAAATCCAAAAATACTTCAGCTGAAAGATTCGATTTTTGATTTGGTTCTTATGATTTAATTTTAGTCGGTTCGATTACCAGATGTGGCAAGCGAATTTTCGAAAATCTTTAAATGCAGTTTTGTTTCTTTTAAAAAGAAAGGGAAAGTTTCTTATGAGTGAAATCTTTCAACCATACCTACATTCCTTCTCTCTGTCTCTCTGCAGGCTTTCCTCGCGGGGTTAGGACGTCAGACGGCTGTCGCTGCCGGAATAATCGATATATCCATCTAAACGATAAGCGGAACCGAGGCTCTAAAGAGTATTTGGACATTTTTACCTGGAAATACGTAGATTATGTCCTCAAACTAGTCAGATTTTCGTTTTCGCTAGTCGTTAAATAATATTTTGAGAAAAAAAAATAACTCACATAGTAGGTATACAGGTATGAGACAGACGTTAACGGTAGCTAAGCGTGACAGTTAAGAATAAATTTTGAATTTAGAACGGCACAATATAATTAACTGAACTACCTACTACCCATCAATCGTGGGCAACTGCCAACGCTTGAGAACAATATATTATGTACTACGTACTTGGAAATCAATTAAGTTACATCTACAGCGTGGGATTCAAGCTGTAATTGGATATATACAATTTTGCTGAGGATGTAATCTCCTTAGCTTGTGGGCTCATTATTATGATTCTTAATATTAAAAAAAAATTTGAAGGTTATCATACCTATAACATGAAACGGAACGGAACGAAGGGCAGTCCCTAAACTAAAGGAATTCTGAAAATGGAGAACACGAAATTTTCATGTCACTGTTCATATTTTACTGTTATTGTTACTTGTTCATATTACACTGTTATTAGGTACCAAACATCCTTTTGTTTTGTTGTTGAATAAAATGCATATATGCATAAAATCACGCCTTTATCTCCGGAGGGTTAGAGAGAGGTGAATTAACACCCACAATTCACCATTCATTATATTCGGTCCCACGTAATAGGGGTAAGGCTATTGCCGTGTTCCGGGCACTATTGTTGACTCAAGCCATGCATCTGTGGCTGATTCTGGGCTGTATATATCTGTCCGATATTAAATAGCCCTATCCCTTAGTGGCCTTGCATGACACCTCATGGAAAGAGATGAGGGGGGGGGGGGGGGGAGAAGAGAGATGGTGTGTTGAATAAAAATAAACTAAATTTACTTTTCTATTTTTCAGGTAAATCCATCAGTCATACACTACTTTTATGAGAATACAACGTTAAGGTATGTAGTTTTAATATATAACTGATCGGAATACACAATAATGCAAGCTAAGTTCTCTCCCGGCAAACCTAGCACAGAAGCAGTAATGGAAACCGCCACAAACTTTTTTGTTGACGTGTCTAAAAAAATAATTCTTAGTACGATTACCTATAGTTTGTTTAACGGTTTTGTGCACAGGACCTACTCCTTGAGGCTCAGCCAAAGTTTGTAACATGCTAAACAGTGAACGAGGCTCTATTGTAGACTTTCTTCTCAGGGTTGGGCAATGAGATGGCAGTAGCTTCGTGGAAAGTCTACATACCTATCATAACAAAATGTTAAACTCGGAATCCAAAGTACACACTGACGCAACTGGGCAACGTATTTCGAGTGACGAAAGGCGTCATTCTCTATCAATGAAACAGCGAATTATTATTCACAATATTAATTCACGTAAAAGAAATATGGTTGACACCTGTGTAAACTTTTCACAACTACGCTGTGACGACACAGGGTTGTAAATATTTATGACCGACGGGAGAACATTTTTGTAAATTGTTTGTTGATTTATAATTATTGATAAATCATAAATAATGGTTGGCTTTAAGGGCAGCCATGTTTTCGCAAGACAAAAACTCATAAAACAAAATGAAGTAGTATAAAAAAAATATTGTACAGTCAGTCTCAAAATTTGTTGAACTTTAACAGAACAAAACGATCTTTACATTAAAATAAAATATGTAATTATCTCTGTAATCTTACTAACATTTTTGTTTTTGTCTGTACTTACGTAAAGTTTTAGAGCTAAGATGATCGGTGAGTTGAAATTATGTTAAGCTAATACTGATAGCGACTGTACCTACCTACTGATGTACAATGTTGCTGGTACTTCCGTGCCAGAAAGTGTTGATTATGATTCCAAAATATTGTTCGAGTCAATATTTTTATAATGAATGGATATAACCTTTTCATGATCTGCAAGGTTTTTTTTCATTTACTCTTTTCGCTAATATATTTGTTTATTTATTTTTATCGTTCTGTTAATTTTTGACTATAATAGCATTGCTTTAATGTCTAAAATTATTATTTTTTTGCTTTGAGCCTAGTGGCACGGATATAAATTACGATTGTGTTCTTCTGTCGAGTTGACGGCACATCATGTCATATTTTGTTTGCCAAGTGTGCAGCCACCCCATTAGCATTCTCAGAGGCACTCATTAGTTCCTCTGGTGTACACATGTATAGGCAAGTAGTATATGTTAGTATATGTGTAGCTCCGTATTCACACTATGGGTCCACCCTCATATGAGGAATCCCACCTAATTCTAGGTAATCCGAGTAAGGTCTCGTCCGAGTAAAGTTTCCCCGAAAGTAAACACAGAGGATGCGTGGCAGCCTCTGTGCTCCGCAGAGATGAACTCTAGATAGTTCAGATCAACAGAGTTCACAATATTTAACTATTATTATTATTATTAAATACACTAGCAGCATAAGCTGATGCGTATATATCACTGCACTGTTTTGATTGCCCAATGTTTATCAAGTCTATTTTTAAAAACTTAAAAAAAAAATACCACGTAGGTGGCAGACAAGCACACGGCCCACCTGATGGGAAGTGGTTACCGTGGCCTATGGACTCGTGCAACACCAGGGGCGTCACACTCGCGCTGCCGACCCTGAAGAAACCTCCTAATGCCCCTTTTGAAGAACCCCATATTGTAGACGCATGGGAAGACCGCAGCAGGGAGTTCATTCCACAATTTCACATTAGGAGCTTTTATTACACTTTCCGGAAGGGAATTCCACATTTGCACCACGCGGTTCTTCAAGAAGTGATACCTAGGGTTGCTGGCACACCGAGGCTTGCATAATTTCATTGAGTGACATCTTAGATGTCTGTTGGAGTTCATTGTGTAGATGTATTGACAATGATTTACATATTTTACCGGAACGATAGTATCGCCAATATTTATCCCATAACCACCCTGTTTACCACTAAAGTTGCAAATCACCCCACAGCCTTATTAGCGGATATAATTCAGCAAGAAGGTTCACTAATTGATATCCATTGATTGTATAGTCTGAAAACCAAAGTTCATCAGCCGAACACCATTTTGAACCTTGTGGTATGCGTTTTTGCGAGGTCTTCTTGTAAAGAATCCGATAATGAGGATATGGTTTTTATTTGCGATCGTCTAATGACTCAATAAGCTATTGTAATCGGTATAAAAAGTTGAAGACGCGTAATAGTAGATGTGACTTGAGCAAGTACTTCGTTTTACTTTATTATAATGTAAACCGCATGACACTTACAGAGTATATATTCTTAATATGGAACAATCTCGAAGTTTCTTCCTTTATTGTTCAGTAAATTATGAGGTTTATCTGCGGTTCATATTGTTATTTTATTTATACGTCAATATTACAAACATATGTAGGTGTGTTGATATGTGTGTCTTAGGTGGCAAACAAACACACGGCCCACCTGATGGAAAGTGGTTACCGTGTCCTATGGACGTGTGCAAAACCAAGGGAGTCACACTCCCGCAGCCAACCCTGTAAACACAGAGAGTTTATGTACCATCAGTGTAAAAGACAAAGCAGGACAAGCTTTTGGTCTCCCCACTGACAGCACAAAAACTCTCCAGTGAGCTCTGGCTACCCTACTCACCGCTTTTTTTAGAGTGTCTACTTCATAAATCGGTCATTGTTGAATTTGACCAAAATTCTTGGTCTAACTAGACCGGTG
This sequence comes from Eilema griseolum, assembly GCA_963662185.1. Lineage (NCBI taxonomy): Eukaryota > Metazoa > Arthropoda > Insecta > Lepidoptera > Erebidae > Eilema > Eilema griseolum. Next base: position 9,058,666 of record OY759239.1, on the reverse strand, counting down.
GTGAATTGGGTGATCATCATCCAGTCTTGCTTACATTACAAACATGCACTTCCACTTTTTTACCTTCTCCATTTTGTACGGTTTTCAGTATCCTTGGCAGTGATACTATTCATGAAACGTTATAAACATACCACATGATATATTTTATGAAGGGACTATCATATAGTTAATTAATATTTTAAAAATATTATATTAAATTATAAAAGAACACTATTTTGCGGTAAATTGAGGTAAGGGGCCGTGAGATTCTATTATCAGGTTTTACATATTCGCACAGAGTTTACCTACTACCATTCAATGTAGACGCTAAAAATAAAACACGCAATAAAATGATTTATTTTTAGTACCATACAGATCAAAATCATTAAGCAGAGTTCGTAAGTTACATTGTTTCGCTAATTGAGCAACGTTAGGCAGCGTACCTATGTATTTACAAAATTATTATCGCGCCAAAGCATTGTTGTTCTTGATAAGTTAAATTTAGACCGAACTACGAGAGGTTCACAACTTAACGTCAGTATGTTTGGAAAACAATTTGCAAGTAATTCTTGCACAGTCACTGCGCATCTATTGATGTAGAATCTACCTATGAAGTACCTATTATGTACAACTTTTCTAGATGTGCCGGCAACGTTGCCCGCGTGGTTTTGAGTTTTGAATATTTATATAATTATATTTTTTATTTAAAAAACCTAAGCCTAAATTACGCCTCATAACAGCTGTCTTTTTCAGTAAAAGCTCTACCAAAATCAGAATAAATCATGTCAGAGATTAGCTAAGTAGAACAGAAGCATACAAAAATGATTTTCTATAAGCACATATCTACATTTATAATTATTTATTGAGAAGCTGTTATTTTGAAATTAAAACAGACATTTCAATTTTATTTATTTGTAGGTATATATTTTATTTCAAACTTAGAAATTATTTTCACTTCTACCTAATCTTCTACCCCATACCTATGTGCCCACGTAATCATTAAAAAAATCACTTGATTCCGATCAAAGTTTGGAACATTGTGCCAAGGTTAATTTGTAATATTAAAAAAATAGGAATTAGAAAGGGAAATGCAATGCGTACTAAGCTATACAAAATTGTGATACAATTATTTCTTTCAATTTAATTATTTATAATAACAAATCTATTAATAAACAAGGAAATAATAAATTAATAATTATAATTGACGTCATTACTACAAATTGCAACATTACTTATAACAGTTCTAGATTAAAGTCACGCACAAGGCTTTGGTGATTTCTAAACGAACGGGTGTTGGGTTATCACCCGCATATCTTGATACTTGTACAACGTTCCACCACGTTGGCGTTTGGTAGAGTCGAGTAGAGCGTGGTTCAGTCGCGGTCGCGCGTTGCGTTAAACCGCCGGTACACTGCGCACACGCAGACCGCAAGCATCACTCGCATACTCGCGTCATAATAACAATTATAGTGCCTTTACATTACAATGTTATCCTGTCTGGTTACTAGTGGACAGTGGATGAAGTGAGGATGCCGGAGTGTACGGAGCAGTTGTCTTTCACTATTCCCATCATACGATACACCATGGATTCTGATGACAAGCCTACAGATGGGGACAGACAGCAAATTACCAAAAAAATGTCACTGTTACCCCCCGTGAAGATAGAAACTCCAGATGGAGGGAGGACTGGAAGACGGTCTTCAGAACCCACCAGGTATTATATACCGCCTCAGTGTAATAACCGATTGTCGCCAAGGAGTGCTCGTAAACGTGATTCAAGGAAGACTTCCAAGTCTAATCATAAAGATCATTCGCCCACGAAAGAGACTTTTGGACCTAAACCGTGTAATTGTGAGGAGTGCAGGGCATCTAGTCCGCTACCGCCCGGGTATGGACCACAGACGTTGTCTCCTGGTTACGACCAGATGAAAATGTCTTTATTAGAAGTACCGTGGTCTGAAGATTATACAGAAGCGTCCAGTGACGATCTTAGTTCTGAATGGGATTCCGATGTGCCAGAGCCGGCTCCTCCTAAGGTAAGTTCTTAATGTTATGATGTCTAGAAATATACGTACACCTGCTTCAGTATAATATTATAAATATTGTAGAACATTCTACCCAGTGACATCTAGACTAGACTTAGTATTGTGTTACGAATTCTAGAATGCGGATTAACATACCTAGATTTTTTTTTTAAAACCATATGTACAAATATTTATATGAATTAATAATATTTTTGATTAATAAAAATACTTGCACTGTACGGGACTCAAACTGAACCTCTTAGTAGTCGAACGCTCTATCGCTACGTCACAGAAGGGGTGTTAAATATTAATAAATGTAAGAAAGTATCCTAAGCTGCAGTACCTCATTTGAATAGAAGCTAGTGTCGCCGAAATCTGATAAATACTATACAATAAAGTCATATGAAATATTGACGTTATTCATACTTCCATACTTACTTAATATTATAAAGGTGACAGGAAATCTATCTGTCTTTAACGCTTTCATGCCAAAACGACTGAATCAATTTTGATGAAATTTGGTAACTACGGAGGTAGATTAAATCTTAGGAAAGGACATAGGCTACGCCGATCTCCAAAATAATGTAGTATATAATATATAGAATAGATATTCATATTATATCAATGTTTTAAACTCTAGATGTATAGAGGAATGAAAACCCTGCGCCAGAGTCGCTTCCGTTATTCAATAGGTGTACTTTAGGTGGTCCCAAAGATTTTCGTAAAGTAACTTAGCTGGTATGTCCTATTATATACCTCAGGCCAAATAAAAATACTCACATCTAAGTGTCTTTAATATGTTGAAGTCTCAAACTAATTATTTATGCGACTTTATATTATTCTTAAATACCACAGCTTATATGTCAAGACCGCAATTACGTTAATAGTTGATTGTCTTAACAATAGACTTCAAATTGTCTATGAAGCCAATAATGTTGTTGATAACAAATATTCACGTAACGATTCAATATGTAATTAACATTGGACATTGAATTGCAAATTCATGTACAAAAATATACTTTGCGATTGTATTTGAAAACATTTAGAGGTCGGCCATTTTGTAAGTATACAAGTGTATGTTCCAGCTAAATTATCAGCCTCACTGGGCAAGTGGTAAATTTATGGAATTGACGCGTATTTTGACGTTAAGATCGTTTGCATTGTTGACAGTTTGACGTTGACGTTGAATCGTTGACTGTCGTCAACGAATGTCAATCCCCATACATTAATTCTATTCTCATCAACATTAAAAAAAGTACATTTATATTTTATAAATGTTTTTCCACTTGTCTAGAGGTACAGGACCCAAGCTAACCTTACCTGTAATCTGGTTCGATAGCTCATCCTCGGATGAGACTCTGGTGCAAGCTTTCATCTTCAGGTTTTCAGATGCTAGTCCATCCCATAAAAATCAAGATATGAGTATAGTATGTAACTGTGGTGTACCTCTTTAAATAATGTACTACTTCCTATAGTTCCCGCTGTGCCCGAAGAGTAGCAGTATTTATTCTGTGCCCAATTCAACTGCGTGGGGCGTGAGCTGTCAATTTCCTCGAATTTAGGGTATAATACCACTAAAAATGACGACGAAGAAGACAAGTACAATATAATAAAACAAAAGAATCATACAAAATTGATAAAGTAACTTTGTATTTAATTCCTTTCATTAGAGACTGAGACATTAATCATATTTATGTTCGTGTTTACATGCGAAAAAAAAGTTATTTCAATCCTTTATCATTATCTGTCTATAAAAAACGGAATATTTCTTTGTTTATCTCTCGAGTGTTTCCCACCAAGTCATTTCATTCATCCTCGCAACAATTCCTAGTTGGGATCAAAGTTTATGCTTCAGAGTCTGAGATCATCTTATCGTTTTTGATTGATATGTTTTCTGGGAGTGAATCCCAACCCTGGTTGAACCCAACCTGATGATAAGACTTAGAAACTATATATTATTTTTAGTTTATTACGTTTATGCAGAAATGTTGATTGAATTTTATGATACACGCGGGTAAAAGTACCAAGCATAAATTAAGCCAATCCCTATAACCCTAAAATGATCACTGCATTTAACTAACCAGTTTTATTAAACCAACACCGTTATTTTTATTTTAGGAATGGAAGACATTACCATATTTTTCCCCGGTTATCTTACCTTGTTATTATAACGAGATAATTATGTAAGGGTTTTAGTACCTGGGCTATCGATTATCTTTAGCGAAATTTTATAATTTAAATAAGTATGTTCCATAAGTGTTGTCAGGTCACAACACTTATGGAACATACTATAATAATAACGTATAATTCGTACTCGTCTGAATTTACACAGGTGTGTAAATTTAGACGAGTACGAATTATAAGAGAAGAAACAGAGTGTCAGGGTTTATCTCCGAGTACCTACTATGTACTCCAGCAAAAGTATAAAAGATAGAGAGAAATCTAACCATCGACTTCAATCACGATTCAACATCATGATCTCTGCATTGAATTCCAGTCGCATCTGAGGCTTTGAACTCGAAGAGTCCACATTCCGGCCTTTACTCCTTCACTTCGCAAAGTGTTGAGCTTCCATGATTATAGAAATAATGTTCTTAAATGATTTCATTGCTATATGTAGAATTATATATAGAATTTGAGTAAGCAATTTCTGTACCCACCCAATACTTAGGTACTCACGTTCCTCATGTGACGCGATATATTCAAGTTTATGATGATTAAATTGTCATAACTGCTTCATAAAACTTAAACTAGATATCTAAATCTATCTACTGATCTACAAACTGGTTTTGGGATTAGAAGATTCATAACGTGTTTTAATCGATATTAACAACGAGAAACTTTTTTGCCCTACCGTTTTAAAATAACTCTTAAGAGTTAAGTAAGCAGCCACATAAACGGTATCCGGTTTTCGTTGTTTTTGGCATTAATGGGTTGACTATTTATAGACCTAATTTCAGAAATGAATTTGGTTTATTATTGTTATTTTATAGGCATAATTATTATACCTACTATAATCCAGATGCAATATAACGAATTAACGAATTATTTGACAATATCATTCAGACTCAGCTTCTCATTTGAAATTTTGTAATAGACAAAATTTCAAATCCACAATGAACATCGTTCTTTCAATTGAATGCTTAGTTCGGCTTTCAAAATCAAAAAAGTTTCAACAAAATCGGCACCATTACTTATGTGTATCATGTACTGCCTCGGGAGGGAATACTTTATTTAATTTATGTAAGATACTTGTTCCTTTTGGAGGTTCATGTCTTGGATATGCAAATGGTATTCGAAGAATTTTAACTTAATTCATGATGGGACGTCTAACAGGAATTATTCACTCGATGCTACATATACCCAGTGATGGTTAAAAAGGTTGTCGTACTGCATGGATTGAATCGAGTGGGATCGTGAGAGCTACATATTTCAATCTTTGGTTGAGAGTTAGACTAATTGTGCTGAAGCGACATTCATCGAAAGAAAAAAAACTAAATAAATGAATAGTTTCTTTGTACCATTATTAATATATTACATTTTTTTTATATAGGACACTTCAATTAGACTTCGCCTTGCCTGATGGTAAGCTGAAGGCAAAGTCCCAAAAAAGAGGGTCACATACCGTGTGACAATGGTGACACTCAGCTTGACGGCCTCATCATATGCTTTTTCACGCCCCGCTTAAAGGACCCGGGACTGTAGGAAGAAGGAACACGTGAGCTGGTAATGAATTCCAGGCCTTAATGGTGCGACAGAGGAAAGAGTCTCCGAACCGCTTGGTTCTTGATCGAATGTTTCGCACCGTGTGCGGTTGACATCTAAGACTTGCACGCGTTGTCCTGTGTAGGAAAGGGGAGGGTGGGACTAATTGGAAGAGCTCATCAGAACACTCACATGGTACAGACGGTAACGATATCAAAATTGATAACGTTATAGAAAGCAGGTATTGTATACGTTACTGCAAGTATAATGTACTTCACAAGTGACATTTATTGCCGATCAATCATGTCATCGAAATGCGCTTTCTCTGCAACTTGTACCAAGTAACAACTGTTCACCGTTGTTGTACCAGTAACCTACTTACTTTCACGTATATTGCATTGTTCTGCGGCTTCCGTACCTCATATTAGAGATGAACTCAAAACGGATTATTGAAAATAACTAGTTATTAATACAGTTACTGCTTACAAAAATTTTATTATTTTATTTATTACTGCTTAAAATAATGGTTATTCAATGCCTGTCAACCTCACTTTCGGCAACCAAAACGACCCACAGGCGGCGTGCGTTTTAGTCGGTTCGAATCCGACATAACCTCCTCCACTGGCTCCGGTGGGGAGGTATCCGTGGGGATTTTGCGCACGTAAAAAAAAAAAAAAAAAGGGGGAGATTCATGTCACTTTTTTCCTTTTTAATTACATACAATTTCTCATTTCAATCGTTTATAAATTCTTCTTCTTACTGTGTTACGGACACACTGAATCGACCAATATATAAATAAGTACTCAAATGCCTTGCACAGTGTTCTTCTCAAGAACGTGTCTTAAGATCGACTTGATCAATATCAATAGTCTTTTAATTAAAAGATATTGAGTAGAAGTCTCGGTAGCTTAGCGGTTAAAGAGTCGGCCTTGCAATATCACAAACGATCATGATTTGAAGAAGAATGAAAAATAAAATAAAATTGTGTGGCGAGAATACCGTTTACGACATTTGGTAAGTTGAAGATAGATCGAGACTGAATTCTGAACATCTTTTGATAACGAGAATTGACGTTCTGGTGTAAAACTATGCCTATAATGTGTCTGTTAATATGAATGAGCATGTTCACATTACGGCTACTCCGACGGAGCAACAAGGCGTATCAAATTTGCTTCTTTAATGCCTAAGCAGGTACATTAGTTTGTTACAAAAAGTCCCTATTAATTATTCTTTTTAAATAAAATTTTATTAGCCCATACACATTTTATCTCCAAACCCATTAACACAGTCATGATGAGCTGTCAATGACGTCACTATTTCAAATTGCCTACGTCATAACAATAAAACGTACATCATTAGTTTAGTTTGAAACTGCAGTTGCATCACGAAGATAAGTATATTCAGGTTAATCTTTATTTATAGTACAGTCAGCGTCTGAACGAACTTCGACAGCGACAAAATGATCCTAATACCAAGATATTAAGAGCAAATCAAACTGTTTTATTAATTTAAATTGTATTATTTTCCGAATTAAAGGTGTGTACCAAATATCAGAACAAACAGTCAAAAGGAAGGGGGGAAACCAAGGAGATTAGATCATTTTGAGGATTTTGTGCGTTAAGATTTATCTGATGCTGACTGTACCTCCTAAGTTGATGAAGGCGACAGTTGCTTTACTGCAGTAGCAAATGTGATGACGTCATTTCGAAAAGGTGCTGGAACGAATCAGGAGGTAGATGCCCTCGGTGATCTGAGCCGCAGTCAGCGGAACGGGTGACGTGCGCGTGAATACTGGGACTCATGTTGCCTTGAGTATGATCCACTCATTGACCAGTACCATGAAAAGTGTAGCCGAAGTTGTGAACCGATTTTTGCTGTAGGAGACCAGATATTGGGCTCAAAAGTGCAAGTTTTGGATGGAACCAACATGCGAGCTCAGGTGAAGAGGGAGATTATCAGAAATCGAATGTGGTCTGCGGTTATCCTACTAATTTTATAAATGTGAAATTTTGTGAAGTTGTTTGGATCTTTGTTATTCAATGACTGATTATAAACCTGGAATATATATGCTACTTTTTATCTTGGGAATAGATTTCTAAGGGTTATGGGGACAGAATCAATATGCTAGTTGGGCTAAGCTGCAGAACAAGAGCGGGTAAGAACTAGAGCATTACCTATAAGTATGTGTTCTATCAGCGGGAGCGAAGGAGACTCACAAACCGCGCCGCCCGCGAGCAGAGGCAGCTCGGGCATTGGATGTCCCAAAATGACCTCCGTCCCCATGAGCGCGGGCCTGTGGGTGACGGGTGTGCGATGCGCGCCTCCCCATACCCTGGGATGAGATGCGGATTCCGTAGTCCCCACACCCGAAACGAGAAGAGACGGTCCTGGGCCGGCTGGGGTGCGAGGGATGTCTCAGATAATCACACCTCCGGTAACCGGCAGCCCAAACAGTCGGCGTGCGTTTTAGTCGGTTCAAGTCCGACATAGCCTCCCCCACCGGCCGCGGTGGTGAGGGTATCCGTGGAGGTCTTGCGCACATTAAAAAAAAGGATGTGTTCTATCTACATTAATGGGTAATAGGCTCGCCACCTATTACATTGGGACCTAAACATAAACTGGCGAAATGTGGGTGCTAGCACCTCTGCCTGCCCCTTCGGGGATATAGGCGTGAGTTTATGTTATGTTATGTTATGTTCTATCTACACAACGTAAATATTACCTACTACCTATTCGATATATGGGGATATTTGTCATGTATTGTTTCAAGTAAACCTTTGTGTAAATAAATATTCTACTGTACAGTCAGCGTCAGAACGATCTAGCCTATAAAGTCTTAAAATGATAAGGTATTAAGACGAAATTAAACTATTTAACATAACATAAACTCACGCCTATGTCCCCGGAGGGGTAGGCAGAGGTGCTAGCACCCACATTTCGCCAGCTTATGTTTAGGTCCCAATGTAATAGGTGGCGAGCCTATTGCCATTAACTAGGCGCTTATAAACCTGTGTTAAATACACACATAACTTTAAAAAGCATCGACAAGTCATTGGTGTGGGTCATGGTAAAACCTGGGATCGAACCCGAGAGCTTGTCTCAGCACTCATCTCACACAGTCTCCATTACCCATACCACTAGGCTACCGCGGTATATAAACTGTTCTATTGATTTAAATTGTATTATTGTACGAACACACTGACTATGTGTGTGCCGAATATCAGTACAATCAGCTTACGGGAAGGGGGAAAACCAAGGCATTAATTTTGAGTACCTACGTTGTTCGTCAAAATCAATCTGATGCTAAATATACCCATAACATATATGTCTATTTACTCTAGTAAGACAATTTTCAGTGCTGACCTCGATTCACTCATTAGGACTACCGATAAGAAAGTCATTGATCCAAATAAAATCACGTCATCATTACAATTTATTAAAATTGTTATTTAATCAAAGAATCAAAGAATCAATTTCAATTATTCAGTTTAGGCACACAAAGAGCACATATGAACGTCAAAATTTTACAATTGGATATGTCAACCACATATATCAATTTTCAAATCAGAGAGAAATGGAAACATGACATAAAAATTCAATATAATGGACAAGAAATAAATGAGACAAAAGCGATAAAATTTTTAGGCTTGCACATTGACAGTGATATGTCGTGGAAAACTCACATAGATTATGTATGTACAAAAATTTATAAATTTTCCTATGCTCTTTATATGTTGCGAAAAGTAGCAAATGAGAATGCACTAATTGTTGCATACCATGGTTACGTAACTTCCACATTAAGATTTGGTTTGATATTCTGGGGCAACGGTACAAACATCAATGATATATTTGTGGCCCAGAAAAAGTGTCTTAGAGCAATATGTGGTCTGAAGCGTACAGATACCTGTGTACCATATTTTAAAAAACTGAGAGTTTTAAGCTTACCGTCTCTGTATATAAATGAAGTTAATGTGTTCGTAAAGACTAATATGCATCTTTTTGATATCGTGGATAGTCAACGTCGGTCCGACAAACTGCACCTATTGAGCACTAGAACCACATTTCTCCACAAGAGCTTTTATGCAATGGCACCAAAATTATATAATAAAATCCCAAAACATATTAGGACATGCTCAAATATTAGTGAATACAAGCGTAGATTATTTAACTTTCTAGTTGACAAAACTTATTACTCAATTAATGAATTTTTAAATGATAACATTTGACATCTGCTATTTTGATTTGTATACCATATTTCCATAATATTATATTTTGACATTTGATTGGATTGCACATTTTGGCGACTATGGACACACACACGTTGCATCTTGTTGCACATTGCATCTCAATTTTCACTGACATTGCTTATTTTAATTATGTAACTTTATTAACTAATAATGTATTATTTCGTATGCCTTTAGGCGAAACATTGAAGACCATTATATTTTTTATTGTAACACCTTTTTTACCTATGTTTGACGAATTAAATTGATTATTGATTATTGATTATTATTATCAAGAAATAATATAAAAATATTAAATAATTTAAAAATTAATTATTGGAAAATGATTCATTCGCTGGTTCGGTAGGTTAGTTCTACTGAGAAGATACCAGCAAGAAACTCAGCGAACCATATTAGAACAAGATTATTTTTCTTTTTTAAATTTGCTTTAGTTTACAATTTATTTTGTGCGAGCAAGCAAGAGACTTATGTTGACCACGCATTAACGTCATTAAGATACTCATCCACTTTATAGTAACTTTATTCTTAATTCTTTATTGCACACAAACAGTACAGAGGTCAAACACAAAATAAATATATGAGAAATATGTACAAAGGCGAGCTTAACTCAATATGAGTTCTCTACCAGCAAACCTTTGAGTAGCAGAGAAGCAGTTAAAGTAATAAAGGGACGTGAAGTGTATATTAATTTTTCAGATAAAAGAAGGGTACCTAAACAGGTACATATATATACACATAAACATACATACACAGTATACATATTACATCTACATACAAATACATATAGATACATACATACATACATACATACATACATACATACATACATACATACATACATACATACATACAGTTGAAGCATTAGGATTATGAAGTATGGTATAGAGAAGAGTTAGTATGTGAAAAAATTGTAGTAAAATAATATGCCATAGCGACGAACAAATACACAAAATGCATTGTTAGTAACTGTTTCTTGATATGAACTATAAGACAAGCTGTTTAAAACTAAAATTGGGTTGTTTTTCGGTAATGAACATAGAGATGAGTCCGACATAACCTCTCCCACCGGCTCCACTGCAAATCCAAAACCACTGCAAAAAATACCATTTAATTTTATATTTCATTGTTATGCTGTTAAAGTCAAGTTAAATGGAATCTTCTAGAATGACTGAATTTAATTTACTGCTAAATGACTTTACTGCTAAATTGATAAAGTCTAAAATTTTATGGCCTTTTTTTATACAACTTAGGTGGCAGACAAGCACACAGCCCACCTGATGGAAAGTGGTTACCATGACCTATGAACGTGTGTAACACCAGTAGAGTCACATCCGTGCTGTCGACCCTGTAAGAACAGAGATTTTGTGCCGTCAGTGTAGAGGACAAAGCAGGACAAGCCTTTGGTCATCCCACTGACAGCACAATTTTTTGTCAATGTCAGTGATATGACAGAATCGGGATCTAAATGTAATGTGATATTCTATCTAACATCAAAGTTGTGCTTTGGTTGTTCGCAATTACGATCGATTAAGTGCCCAACTTTTTTGTTCTATACAGTCTAGAATACAGAAGTTATTATGAGCTGAGCTCAAATATAACGTGCCTGCAACCAACTGACACGGCTGATAATGTTATCATTGTTGGCTAAAGCACTATGACCTGTTTTCATAAACAACTATTTAAGAAAAGGTCAGCCTTCTGTGCTCAACTTTTATATAATAACAATCAAAGGGTTAAGATTTAAGATACACTTCTCGTCAACAACTTTTATGGTCCTACGTAATAAGGGGTAAGGTAATTATCGTTTAGCAGGCATTTTTTTGACTTTTTTGACAGTTACTGAGAGTTTCCTGCAGAACTTTTTTTATATAGGACACGTCAATTAGATTTTCAAGGTCAAGATTGTTGAGGCAGTACAAATATATTAGGTATTTCCCGCGGCTCCGTCCGTATAGAACCCTGGTCTCGTCCCTCGCAACACATGACAGGTAAAATACGGATCTACTAAAACAAACCAAACTAGTATTTAAAGTGGTTTTTTAATGCATAAAATAAACAAATTTTGACTTTTGACATACACTAGTTAATAAGTCAAAAAAAATTAGTATTTAATGATACATGCCATAAATTATTTAAATTTAAACTAATCTGGTAACAAATGCCAACTAGGATTCTTTAACAAATTCTTCTGTTAAATACATAATATAATATAACATAAACTCACGCCTATATTCCCGAAGGGGTAGGCAGAGGTGAGAGGAGTGCACCCATATTTCGCCAGTTTAGGTTTAGGTCCCAATGTAATAGGTGGCGAGCATCCGGGCACTTAAAAACCTGCGATAAATACACACATAAAAAAGCATTGAAAAGTCATTGGTGTGTGCCATGATAAAACCGGGGATCGAACCCGAGAGCTCGTCTCAGCAGTCCATTACTCATACCACTAGGCTACCGCGGCATCAAATACATAATGGCGAAGTAACATAAAAATGACATAAATGCGTAACTAATAAATATTTTGGGCTTATTTTAGTTTTTGATATTTTTAGTTTTCTGTTATTAAATCATAAACATAAACTGGCGAAATGTGGGTGCTTAGCACCTCTGCCTACCCCTTCGGGGATATAGGCGTGAGTTTATGTTATGTTATGTTATTAAATCATGTATTATTAGAGATTTTGCTAAGATATAGTAAATGAGCCTAAACTCGATAGCTTTATCTTATTTTCACCTTCCTATCCTTTTTTTTATACCACTTAGGTGGCAGACAAGCGCACGGCCCACCTGATGGAAAGTGGTTACCGTGGCCTATGAGCGTGTGTAACATCAGAGAAGGCACACTCGCGCTGCCGACCCTGTAAGCACAGAGTCTCTGTGCCGTCAGTGTAGAAGACAAATCAGGAGAAGCTTTTAGTCTTCCCACTGACAGCACAAATTCTCCAGTGAGCTCTGGCTACCCTACTCACCGTTGGGAACACAACGCGAAGTTATTATAGACGCGGTATTCTGTAAGGCGGAGGTACTTCCCCAGTCGGACTGCTCAATTGGGCGGAAATACCGCCGTGTCCTACCTCCTTAAGAACTTCCATCCATGGTACCATATTAATGCATTGCCATCTTAACTTCAGTCCTGGGTCCTTTGAGCGGCGTGTGAAAAACCATATGATGAGGCCGTCAAAGCTGACTGTCACCATTGTAACATGGTATATGTATGTATCTAATGGTGGCCCTCTTTTCTGAGACTTCGCCTTCTGCATAATATCAGACGAGGCAAAGTCTAATTGACGTATCCCATATATGTACATAAAAAAATGTATGCAAAATTTCATTAAAATCGGTTGAGGATAGGTGTGCAACTCGATTTTGATGCCTCTGCATCGATGCAGAGGCATCAAAATCGAGTTGCAAGATATATAACTAACAAACATAGTTACATAAATTGAAAATTAATAAAAAAGCTAGTAAAAATACATATTGATAACTCACTTGTACTTTTCCACATTACTTCTTTACATTACTTATAAAGTAATGTGGAAAAGTACAAGTGAGTTATCAATATGTGCAACAACAAATTTCACCAAGTGCCATCAATCTACAGTATAAATAGTCTAGTATATAAATATTGGGATGAATTGAGAACCTTTCTCTTTTCTGAAGTCGGTAAAAAAGATTTTTGTAGGCTACACATCCCTTTTGATTATAGAGCGCAAACTATGTGACTTTGCGCTTGCCGCCCCTGCCGCTCACTATCTCATCTATCCTTCATAGTTGGCCTGGGCAAGTACTGATTCAACCGACTGTAAGACATAATAAGACTGGCATTGCACATACATGACATACAGAGCAAAGTAACCTTCTTAGAACCACGTGGTCAACCAGTATCAATGGCATCTTTTCAATAGGATCTATACTTCTTCACCTGTTTCCAATCTTTTTATACTTTAATTCATACGTATTTTTGATTGCATTCTACTTTGTTGATTACAGTCTATTGAACTGCAAAACATACCTACAAGTTAATTCCTACCACGAATTACGTACTTGGAAATTTCAAGAATAATGACTCCAAAATAAATTGATTTGTTAAACACAGAGCAACCAACAGCACTCAGTACCTAGTGTATTGTTTAGTCTAATAGTCTGCCGATGTAGGGCAGGTCTAATGATGTTTAGTCTCAACTAACTAGACTAGTTCAACTCTTTAGTTATTATTATAATAGTTTCGTAACTAATTTTATGTGCGATGTTTATTGCGATGTTTATTTAAACTGGTGCTATATTTATTACGCATTTTAATGATTACAGCGAAAGGTACAAATATATTTTTAAAGTCTAATTGTATCAAAACAATCTATACGTTGGTTACTTGAGTTAACATTTATTCTATGTGGCTTACATAAAAGTAATTTAGGTTTTATTAGGGATGCAGGTATTGCAATTACTGACTAAAAATAATGCATGGCTTTTATAAAAATAGAATCTCTTAATTATCAACCACTCAATTAGCCTATTGCAATTCACTGCTGGACATGGGCCAATAACTGTGATAATTATGAACTTTTTTTACTTTAATAAGTAATCAGAACCAAAATATAATATTCAATAAGATACTTTGTGCTATTCCACTATATTCTATTTTTCACCTGACCGGTTTCGCCTCAAGGCTTTCTCAAAGTTATGTATTGGCGGTTTATTTTTCTATAAATTATTGGCGGTTGGCGGTAACTGCCCATACAATCCTTTGAGAATGCCGTGAGGCGAAACCGGTCAGGTGAAAAATAAAATAGGTATAGTGGAAAAGTACAAAGTGTCTTATTCAATATGTGTAGCAGGTACAGGCGCCGTCAATCAACAGTATTAACCAAAAGATAATGATTTGCAAATAGATGAAAGTATACAATAAAATTGTAAAACAATTTCCATGATACTAAGATGGAGTGTCACTGTTTGTGCAAAGATTGTAACATTTGTAAATTGTAACTTGTAAATTTGTATTCTTGTAGATATAATGTGCTAGTACAATTTATTGATCTATCTCATTGCGGTTAAACGTGGTGTTTAAAGGGTACGATATTTATTGTAAACGATATCATTTACGCCTCCACTTATTTATCTAAAGACATACGCAAGAACCTCTTATACAAAGCTAAGATTTATGGCCTTTATTTCTCCAAAGTATCGTGTATACGTACAATAAACAAAGCAACTTTCATTAAATATAAGATCTCGATGCCATTTTAAATACCACTGTTAATAAAAAAAATAAGTTTAAAACTAAAACCCGACTACTGAAAAATCACGCTCTAAAAAGTATTAAACAAGAAAAAATCTAGGATAGCCGTGGTCGTATGCCACTTTTCCCTAGAATGTATTATTTTGTTAGACAAAATGGCATACGACCACGGCTATCCTTGATTTTTCTTGTTTAATACTTTTTAGAGCGTGATTGTTAAGTAGTCGGTGAGTAGGGTAGCTAGAGCTCACTGGAGAGTTTTTGTACTGTCAGTGGGATGACTAAAAGTTGGTCCTGCTTTGTGTTTTACAATGACGGCACAGAAACTTGTTCTTACAGGGTTGGCAACGCGAGTGTGACTCCCTCGGTGTTGCACACGTCCATAGGGCACTGTAACCACTTTTCATCAGATGGGCCGTGTAGTTATCTGCCAACCAAGTGGTATAAAAAAAGTCGGGTTATGGTTTTAAACTTAATTTTTTATATATTTGGGGCAAGCAGTAGGTATAATTTATACATATTTGCAATGTGCTAATTACGCTCTTTCAGTTGATACCAAACACGACATGTTTATCTCAAGTTTATTTTTTAACACAGTATTTCACAACCGCTAGAGGGCGCCATATTAGATTCAGTGACACGTTATATAGCCTATGTCCATGGTTGGCTAAGACGCTTCTAATGGTTCATTTGTCCAATTCTAATAAGTGTTTGAGAAGCTATGACGGAACAGATGAACCTACATACAAACATAGCCTGTCAAAATCATAACCCTCCTTTTGCTTCGCTGTAGTCGGATAAGAAGGCATAGGAAATTAAAATTAGGGAACAATGGGACCAGGTGATAATAGTTTACATAACTAGGTATACCATACTATATCACAGGAACTATAAATCTTACGTTTGGTTAGCAATTGCTTGGATAGAACCGGCGTATGACCAAAGGTTGTGCAAACCAATATCCAATTAGGCGGAGCCGCGAGCAAAGGGCTTATATTAAAATTGTCATTCCTGCCCCGTTGAAGCACTGAGGCACAGATTAATAAATAGTTACTGAGGTCCGAGAGCCACCCAAAGGTATAGAAGAACAAATGTAGGTACTTACACATGCCACAACAAATTAATTTTCGGCACGATTCGGTTTTTGTGAACAGAGTTGAAGGTCGTTATATTGTTATAAAGTTTTTGCGTATTGTAGGCATGGAATTCTAATTTAGTAAATTAAAATTTCACAAGAGGATTATTATATTTGATTACTTTGGATAGAATCACATGCTGTTGTTGCCCTCAGTTTCACCGTGAATATTATTCTACACAGCTTGTTTTTAGTATTCGTTAGTAAAGTTTAAGTTTATTTGTAAAATATACATAAACTTATAAGAAGTTTATTTTTTATCGCGCTAATCTTAGAAACTACTAGTGGTATTTGAAAAATCCGTTTGCCATTTTTTTGAAAGAAATTATGCAGTTACTGAAATTATTAATATTCCTTTTAACCTCTTAACATAACATAAAATAAACTCACGCCTGTATCCCCGAAGAGGTAGACAGAGGTGCTAGCACCCACATTTCGCCAGTTTATGTTTAGGTACCAATGTAATAGGTGGCGAGCCTATTGCCATTAACCGGACACTTATAACCCAGCGATAAATACACACATAACTTCGAAAAGCATCGAAAAGTCATTGATGTGTGCCATGATAAAACCTGGGATCGAACCCGAGACGTCGTCTCAGCAGTCCATTACCCATATCACTAGGCTACCGCGGTTTTAACCTCTTAAGCTAAGCTAAATTGCTTGTGTTAGGAGCTTTTGATTTAATTTGATAGATTGGTACGAATGATACGTTCTAGATATTATATTATCTGTGGTGCTACATAAGAATTATAATATATTATCTGTGGGGCTACTAAATATCTATAGTAAATAAGTACCTTAGTAAAAGCTAGGCTGGAAAAAAATATTTTATAGTATATCGACGAAACGTTACATAACTATGCGAAACAAGAGTTTAGAAAATAGTCATCAAAATCATCATCTTAAGGTATTGTGTACTTTTAGACCGGGACTTTTTAGTGAATACTTTCAAAGCAAAAAAACGATAATGCACAGTTTCTCGATAAGCATAAGCTTGCATTCCCAGACACAACGTCATTATACATAGAAACTACCCATTAAAATTACTGACTGGTACACGAGACAGATTATGCAACGGTCGTCTGCGTCCACAGATAACCTTCGCACTGTCGTCTATCAGTATATTTGTGTCAACTTATCTCCAACCCAATTGGAATCGGACTTTATTCTCAAGAGATAAACTACATAATAAATTGGAAAAAATTAGGAATTTTCCTATTGTAATCACAACTGATTTTAACCTTTTCTGGTTAGCGCCATTAATATTTGATAATTACCTCCTTATATATTTATTAGTAGCACTGTTTTATAACGTGCGCAATAACCCCACGGCTACCAGCCGGAACCGAGGGTGTTGATTATGTCGGAGTTGACCCGGCTATAAACGCACACCGTCTATGGATTGTAGGTTCCCGGAGGTCAGATTGGCAGAAACATATCTCTCACAACCGGCTGACCTAGGGCCATTTCTTTCCAGGACCTCTTCTAGTATGGGTACGCGTATTGCGCCGCCGCCTCGACCTGTGTGTTTTTGGGGTCCAATCAAGGACTTTGGAACTTAAGCCAACAACAAGCCAACAGCTGTTAGTTGGTATACCTACTGATTGATGGCTGCAACTCTGGCGCAAGCTATATTTTTTCGGGGCTGGGAGATCTTGGCAGTCGTTTCCAGAACGACCACAGATATCCGAGCGACAACCAATTAAAAATCTTTTTAAACCTATATAAGAAAGAAAGAAGAAGAAAGAAAGTCAAAGTATCAAATAAAAACACGCGTGCCAGGGTCACGTTTATCTTTGTTTTATATTTTATTTTAAACTTTATGTACTTCATAGGCGGACTTAATGCCACAGGCATTCTCTTCCAGTCAACTAAAGGTGGTGCAGAGAAAGACTCAGTAGGTGCATTATTGAGTGTAATATTATAGAGAGCATTCACTGTATACAGGAACAAGAATTCAATAAAGTAATATATAGGTACATACATACCTACCATAAGGTAGAGATTACAGACATTTAGGTGGCAATCAAGTACATGGCATACTTAAATGGAATTGCCTATGGACGTGTGCACCCACCAGGGGAGTCACACTTGTGCTGCTGACCCTATTAGAACAGAGAGAGAGAGAGAGAGTAAACCTCTAAAGGTCTCTAAAGTGCAAACTTCGAACATTTGGACGCAACTGAAAAATCATTACAAGGATGTGTTAAAAAAAAACGCATTAATTGTTTAATTTATTAAATCTAACTTAAAATT
Source organism: Eilema griseolum (assembly GCA_963662185.1). Classification (NCBI taxonomy): domain Eukaryota; kingdom Metazoa; phylum Arthropoda; class Insecta; order Lepidoptera; family Erebidae; genus Eilema; species Eilema griseolum. Next base: position 9,040,087 of record OY759239.1, on the reverse strand, counting down.
AATTAATGAGTGTGTGTTGCGTTAGGTATGTAGTGAACAATCCAAAGTCTTGTTCACTCATAGTTTACCTTACTAATAAATTATTCTATCAGACAAAATAGTGTTATACAGTATTTTAGGTATGTTGGAAATAATGATTGGTATAAGATTCTGCAGTGAGCTATAAGTGAAAAATCGTGACGCGGCCCGTCCTCTATTATGGTGGCACTTCACATGGCTATTCGTATTCATGTATTTGACGTCACGTAATAGGGGGTGAACCTATTGGCATCTTCCGGGCACTATTGTTGACTCAAGCTATGCATGTGAGGCTGAGTCTGGGCTGTATATGTATATATCGGTCTAATGTTAAACAGTCATGTCAAATCAACAACGCCCATTAGCAAACACAAATAGTCAAGATAAGTGCCATCATTACAGTCATCGGCAAACCAAAAAAGTTTGCGCACGTGCGCTAACTGACCAATCAAAATACCAGTAAAAGGAGTGATCACGATTTATTTTTGGACGCACAAAGTCTTCTTTATTTATTCTGTGCCTATGATTAGTTTATTAATAAATGTATGATTGGTTCATTGGTACGCCTGAGCCGTCGCACCCTGCACTTTCATTTCTACGAAAAAAAGAAAGAAAGGAAGTACCTCCACCCTACAGAATACCACGGCTATAATAACCTCGTGTTATGTTTCCGGCGGTGAGTAGGGTAGCCAGAGTTTTTGTGCTGTCAGTGGGAAGACTAAAGGTTTTTGGTGATTTCGTGTTCTGCACTGAAGGCACAGAAAATCTGTAATTACAGGGTCGGCAGCATGGGTGTGATTCCACTGGTGTTACACGCGCTCATAGGTCACGGTAACCACTTTCTATCAGGTAGACCGTGTGCTTGTCTGCCACCTAAGTTGTATAAAAAAAAGAGTTAAAAATGTGCTTCATGTACATTGTCATGAAGTTTATACCATACCATCACCATCATATACATGGGACATGGCCAATGAAAATAATGAGGAAGGATAAAAGATAAAATACAGATAATATAATTCATTTTGACGGCCTCTGTGGCGTAGCGGTTGAACGTTCGACTGCTACGCAGGGGGCGCGGGTTCGATTACCGCTCTGTGCAAATTTTTGTATGCATAAATATGTATACTTGCATTTGTCTGGGTGTTTCTATGTATAATATGTCAGTATTAAAAAAAAAAGAATTTAAGTATGTTTATCCGCATTCTAGATTCCATAAAACAAGCTAGGTAACCTATGCTTATACAGCGCTATATAGAATGTTGTAGAATATTCATTATTATTCTTTAATTATTATTTTGTTTTGATGGCCCCCATACTTACAATATGAGTCACACTGTTATTGCACATTTTGGGACACAGGTGTTAGGGTGATCATAGAAATCATGCTTTGTGACGCAGTGTTTTTCTTTCTGTAAACAGCAGAATTTTAACACGTGATTCATTCTTGAAATAAATATACCGGGGTTAGTCTTAAATAGAACATAGACGTTTATACTTTAACTTTTTTTATGTGCGCAAAATTCCCACGGATACCCCTCCCGGTGGAGCCAGTGGAAGAGTCTATAAATAAATAAAAATCATTTATTTCGGACCAGGGTCCATAGCGTGTTAGTAACAATAATCTTAATACTAGTGTTAGTAACAATATGATACTATTAGGTACCTATCAAATATTTTTGGGAGTTTGAGACCCCACAATACTAGGACACTGTCTACATTGCGTGCAATCGTACCCAGCGCCCCAGTATCGGACTGTCCCCACCTATCGCACAATACGCCCACGATACTGTGTGAGCTCGTCCGTACTCTCCGCAAGAGGGATGCACTACGTTTGCGGATGATGGCATGGAAGCCATCGACTCTCGCCTCCGCAAACATCCCCGACGCACTACAAAAGCGTGGCAGCCCAACCAGCATCCTGAATGCATTGTTATACTGTACCCGCAGGGCGTTGTATGCCCCCCGCGTATATGCGACCCACAGACTGCACGTGTAAAACCGACTAAAATGCACGCCGTCTGTGGGTCGTTTTTGGTTGCCTGAGGTGAGGTTGGTAGGCATATCCCTCGCAGCGCAGCCGACCCAGGATCATATCTCTCGATATGGCCCTCCTCGGGTGTCCCCAACTCACCACCCACGGCCTGCTTCTGCTAGGGTGACAGGTGGCTCCACTATGTACATATACCTAGCAGTTAGTGGACTTCCCATTTCAATTCACAAAAACCAATTACTGTTTAGAGTCAAACTCAAGTCAACTTCACCTGCTAATTGATGGACCACGGTTCTGGCGCAAGTTTACCTCAGGTTTGGAGGATCAGACTGAAATAATTCACTTAAAGACCTAAGCTCGTGGAAAGGAGATTTTAAGATGTAAGAAAGTAATTTTAATTTATTCTTTATTGTACTCTTTCAAGGCATATTTTGTTAACATTAACTCAAAGTTGAGTTCTCTTCCAGCAAACCCGGGAGTGCACAGAGGAATTGCAATCCAATGAGAGGCAAATTCTTGTGTACATTAATGTCAAGATTTAATAATACATCATGCAATAATAATGATAAGTAGCAGATGCCAATGACCCCTACGAATAGGTGATAAGATAAACTTTAGTGCCCAATGAAATGTTCAATGTTTTTTCTACTTTTACTTGTTTTGTGCTACGTATAGGTACACAAGAAGCATGTAACGCACGTGTATGTAGGCAGGCAGGCACGTGTATATCAATAACAATAATCAAATAGATGACGTACCATTTGAAATAATGGTAGGTCACGAGCACTTAAAAATGGCAACCTTGATGAATGATAGTTGAGGAAACTGAATCAGTGTGTAATGACAGTAAGAAGTAGATGGCAGCCAGTGGTTTCTCCCTGCTCCTGAAGGAGAAAGGCGTGAGTTTCATGTATACAGGAACAAATTCCTGAATTCCATACGGATTGACCAGAACACGCCGAGGAAGTAGGACACGACGGTATTGCCGTCCAATTGAGCAGTCCGACTGGGGAAGTACCTCCGCCCTACAGAATACCGCGGCCATAATAACCTCGTGTTGTGTTCCCGGCGGTTAGTAGGATAGTCAGAGCTCACTGGAAGAGTTTTTGTGCTGTCAGTGGGAATACCAAAAGTTTGTCCTGCTTTGTTTTTTACACCGAAGGCACAGAAACTCATGTGCTTAGAAGGTTGGCAGCGCGAATGTTACTACCTTGGTGTTGCACACGTCCATAGGCCACGGTAACCACTTTCCATCAGGTGGGCCGCGTGCTTGTATGCCAATTAAGTGGTATAAAAAATAACATCTATACTATTATAAAATTGTGAAATGATCGTGGCTGCACATTAGGAACATTAAAAAACAATTGAGTTATGTTAGATTACAATTCGAGAGCTTCCGTGGCGTGGTGGTAGAGAGTGCGGTTGCTACGCAGAAGGCGCGGGTTCAATCTCTATTATTATGGATATTTGCATTGGTCTGATCGGGTCTTGGAGAGCACGTTAAGCCCTCAGTCCCGGGTTCCATGGGGTACACGGGTATTTGGACCCCTTAAAAACCCAACAACGGTTCTAACTGTAGTGCTGCGATATCGCCTTTAGGTTGTGAAGGTCAGATGGCAGCTGCCTGAACTCCAAAGGCGCTTCACGGAAAATATTGAAGTTCAGCCAAATCCGCAGATAGATTGACGAAGCGGATCCCAGATTCCGAGGTGTGAAATTTTCGGATGTGACTGGGATTAACGCTCAGATGAAGAAGAAGATTACAGTTCTGAACATAAAAATATTTATTTTTGGGTTTTGTCTGTTTCTGCGCAATGGACGCAAAAACTAAATAACGTATTTTGATGTATTTAAAAAAAAGTCTTGATGAAATGAATGAAAATAACATTGCCATTGTATAAGTAAAATCGGAGATTTTTTTTATACCACTTAGGTGGCAGACAAGCGCACGGCCCACCTGATGGAAAGTGGTTACCGCGTCCTATGACGTGTGTAACACCAGAGAAGCCACACTCGCGCTGCCGACCCTGTAAGCAAAGAGCTTCTGTGCCGTCAGTGTAAAGGACAAAGCAGGACAAGCCTTTAGTCATCTCACTGACAGCACAAATTTTCCAGTGAGCTCTGGCTACCCTACTCACCGCTGGGAACACAACATGAAGTTATTATAACCGCGGTATTCTGTAGGGCGGATATGACCAAATGTAATAATAACTGCAATAACCACGCACATCATGTAGTGTGTTAATAAACCGAATATTTAGGATCCATAAATTTTAACAAAACAATATCAAATGGAAAATCTTTGAAGTGAATAACATGCGCATTATCTCACGCTACCAAACACGATATCAAAAGACCCAGTTTTCTAAGCACACACTTAAGTTCTATGTAAATCAGACGTGTTGATTTTGGTATTAACCACTCATAGTTTGCGCATAGTAGGGTAGTATATTTAATTAGAGTCTGTATGAGATTTTTTATTTGAGTATTTAATTTATACGCGTGGTAGTCAAGTAGACTATCTTCACCGTGTCTCTTACGAATAAATTTTCATTTCATTTCAAATTTTCATTTCATTTAATATCTTATTAGAGTAGTTTAAACCAAGACTATACTAAGGTTTTTAATGTTATATAAACCTATTATAGATACCAGACGTGAGGTTTTCAGCAGCGTAGAATTTGGGCCACCCCATCTCTTCCCATGCGGAGTCGTACAAGGCGACTAAAGAATAGGGCTGTTAACATCAGACAGATATATACAGCCCAGACTCAGACTCAGATGCATGACTCAGGTCAACAATAGTGCCCGGAATACGGCAATAGGCTCACTCCCTATTACATGGAACTATGATTGGAGAAATGTGGGTAGGTATTAATTCACCTTTACCTAACCCTCCAGGAATAAATGCGTGATTTCATGTATGTATGTATGTAGATATAAAAAAACCACGGAAAATTCATGTTAATGCCACGGGAATATAAAGGACACTATAAGTTATCTGCTTTTACTTCTCTTTTGACGATCAAATAAAAAGACAACAAAAAATTGAAGCCACTATAAGCCACTACCTGCTACTGACCGAGTATTGGCCCGTTTACCCTAATACCAAAGTCATTATTTTCATATACATGGTGCAGATATATGCATACCGATATGATGTTTACTGCACATTATACTCTTTAAGCGGCTATTATCTACAATGGCTATAATCAAGACTATTACTTATGCTAAACACTATAGGTATGCTTTAGCACTTTAATACATAGTCTAAAGGACACATAAATTATAGCGCTGACCAATGTTGATACTTGAACAACGCAGTGCATATTCATCTAAAAACGTGAGCTGTTATAATTTTGCCAAAGATCACAAAATATAGAACCCAAATTCTCATTCATTTCATTCATTCATATATTGGCTATTCATTCATAGTTTGGCTTGTTTTGGCAACGGATTTCTTTCTTTTTTTTGTTGTTGTTAATATGTTCAATTAATGTTTAAAGTCTTTGAATTGTTGCTGAATTATATGGGTGGAGAATGTTATCAATTTTTTATCGAAGATACGCGTGTATTAGTGGTGGAACAAGGCGCGACGCTGCTAGCATACTTAAGAGCATATTACGCCTAAATAGGGGCCCCAGGTTTTACGTGTAATCGTTTGATATCGTCTCAAGAGACTCAAAACGTCTAGACACCAAAGACCTACCTTGTTTTGTTAGCAATAAAACTGGTCGTTTAAAACGTGTAAGAGGGGTTTCTGATTATAAATTAAAGGATTGTTTGATTCATTGCCAATAATTTCTTGTTTTTGTCGAAGTGCAATTAATTAGTCGTCATAGATTTCATATCGTCGCATCATTTTTATTTTTAAGCTTTTGCCATTTTGAGTGCCAACGACACCAATAGCCCGCCACTTACTTCATTACTAATACACCTCTCTTTCTTCGTCATCTTATAAAACCGTCAAAAATAATATACGCTTTAAACTATTCTGTATTCAAATCAATCATTAACAATTAGATCGGTTTGAGGTCAATCAACCATGACCAAGTAGCCTACTTACATTTTTTATTTATCATTCGTTCAGTTGATACTCATTCGTTCTACATGTCGATACTACCTAAGTTGGTATATGCACTTAATTACCACCATCTATTATAAAGTAACTTTATTAATGATTTAAAATAATTAAGCCGCGTGGTTACCGGCAGAGTAGAATTAGGGCCACATCATCTCTTCCCATGCGGTGTCATACAAGGCGACTAAGGGATAGGGCTGTTTTACATCAGATAGATATTATACAGCCCAGACTCAGCCTCAGATGCATGGCTCGAGTCAACAATAGTGCCCGGAATACGGCAATAGGCTCACCCCCTATTACGTGGGACCGAATACAATTATTGGTGAAATGTGGGTGTTAATTCACCTCTGCCTAACCTTCTAGGAATAAAGGCGTGATTATATGTATGTATGTATGTATGTATGTATGTTGTGTTGTATAATATGAAATTTTAAAGCATTTAGTATGCTAACTATTCAAATCGAATAAGATGGGAATAATTCAATCAGCTAAGGCGGGCTTTGAACCCGCTATCTTCCCCTTATTGGGGGAATGCTCTGATCATTGAACCACCGAGGCACACCCGAAGTTAACCAAATTGTCCAGTCTTGGGGCGACGATGGGAGCCATCTATTGATACTTGTATGAACTATTGGAGCCAATGAATGGTGTTACAATCATTCTTTTTTTTTATATATAGGACACGCCAACTTGACCTCACGTCGCCTGATGGTAAGCTAAAGGCAAAGTCTCAGGAAAGAGGGTCACCATTACAGACACTAAGTGCTACAATGGTGGCACTCAGCTTGGCGGCCTCATCAGATGCTTTTTCACGCCCCGCTTAAAGGCCCCGGGACTGTAGGAAGAAGGAAACACGTGTGCTGGTAATGAATTACAGGTCTTGGTGGTGCGGCAAAGAAAAGATTCTCCGAACCGCTTGGTTCTTGCTCGTATATTCTGCACAGTGTGAGGGTGACATCTAAGGCCTGCACGTGTTGTCCTGTGTAGGAAAGGAGATGGTGGGATTAGTGCGATTACTCCACCCAAACAATTGAATGAAATTTTAAAGTATTTCAAGCTTACTATTCAAATTGATTAAGATAAGAAAAAAATATTGAATCAGCTCAGGTGGGACTCGAACACTATGAATAAATTATACCTATTATTTATACTTTTCGCGTTTCTGTTTTAAAATCGGTATTTATAAATGCCGCCGCCGCCGCGGGAAGTCGCGTGGTTCCCGGCGGAGTAGAATTTGGACCACTCCATCTCTTCCCATGCGGTGTCGTACAAGGCGACTAAGAGATATGGCTGTTTAACATCAGACAGATATATACAGCCTCAGATGCATGGCTCGAGTCAACAATAGTGCCCGGAAGACTCACCCCCTTATTACGTGGAACTGTATTCAATGTTTGGTGAAATGTGGGTGTTAGTTCACCTCTGTCTAACCCTCCGGGGATAAAGGCCTGTTTGTATGTATGATTAAATGAGTTATTTTTGTATCAAACAACGAACATATTAGTGATGCGTACACCGGTTTTATAGTAGGTTTAAAAAATCTGTGTAAATTATACCTACCTATCTATTTTCTTGGTAATAGGTACAGAACATAATTCCGTGTGTCACACATTGTCGTTTGAACACATACATATAATAATAAATTTGCTATATGTGGATTTGAATGAACTAATGAGTTACAATTTTAATGAACTTTATGACGCACATTATTTTAATATTTAATAATGAGTCAGCTTTTTCCATAAATTCCTATTTTTCCTTTTATATTGCGTAAGAAGGTAGATCGATATAATTACTTCTAGGAAAAAACATTTTCTCTGTACACCGCCAATACTCCAGTTCCTCCGTGATCATGGTGCTTGCAACAGCGCCGAAATATCGGAAACTCAAAACAATTAAACATGGTGAATATCCCGTTTATTGTGATATATTGCGTTTGTTTCCAATAAATGATTTTTTTCATTTATTTTATGTTATGTCCCTACTAGGTACATACCTGTTATTTATATACATAATATGTTTGATGATTACATTATATTATTTATCCTGGAATACAAATATAAAATCATATTTTATACTTAAGATAAGAAAAAGCCCTGCTGCTTAACATGAGGACTCGACAGGTAGACATATATACAACTTTCGGGACGTTTACTAAACTAAATTTTAAACTTTCGCATTACATGGTATACAATAATAATGTTTATGGGAATTAACGCGATCAGGCATATCAAAGCCATGTAACTATACCATGATCGCGTTGATTCCTCTAAATATAATCGTATAATAACTAATTATTATTTTCGTAATTATTATTATTAAGTATCTAGATATATATTTCAATAGTTAATTTGAAATTAAATAACATGTGAAATAAAAATCGCTGATAAGTTGTTTTTAAATGAAGGTTATTGAACTTACCATAATAAGATCTATTTTTTCTTATTCCGATAACATCTACAAACTGTGAACTCTCGATTTTTCGTGACTGTGTACCTACCTACTATACCTATTACACTCTTAGCTATATAAATAAATAAATGTTCTACAACATTCTACATAACGCTATCTAGACCCATGGTAAGCATAGCTTAACTAGCTTGTGTTATGGAATCTTGAATGCGGATAAACATACTTAGATACTATTTTGTTTCTATATAAATATAAAACGCCCAGACCAATGCAAATATACATATTAATGTATGCAAATATTTGCACTGAGCGGAAATCGATCCCACGGCTCCTGCGTTTTTTTTTTTTTTTTTTTTTACGTGCGCAAAATCCCCACGGATACCTCCCCACCGGAGCCGGTGGAGGAGGTTATGTCGGACTCGAACCGACTAAAACGCACGCCGCCTGTGGGTCGTTTTGGTTGCCGAAGGTGAGGTTGACAGGCATATCCCTCGCACCCCGGCCGACCCAGGGCCATCTCTCACGATCTGGCCCTCCTCTCGGGTGTGGGGACTACAGAGTCCCCAACTCGTCCCCGGAAACGGGGAGGCGCGCCACGCGCGTCACCGCCGCGGCCTGCTTCTGCCAGGGTGACAGGCGGCTTCACCTGTCACCCCCAGGCCGGCGCTCATGGGGGGCGGAGGTCGTTCATCGACCTCCGACGCCCGAGTTGCCTTCGTGCGCGGGCAGCTTGTCTTGCGATCCTTCGTCGCTCCCGCTGCCGCTCCCGCCCCGCCTCCTCCTTCACGAGCATTACTTGCTCGCAGAAGGAGGCGCCGGCCGCCCACGCATCCGCGCAGCGAACCATCGCCGCGAGCAAGGTGGAGAGCGTGAGAACCCTCACTCCCAGGGCCGCCACAAGCTCCCGCCTACGGCTCCTGCGTTGCAGTCGAACGTCCTACAGCTACACCACAGAGGCCGTCAGATATAGATAAATACAATGAAAATCTGCAGCAACCATCAGATATGGATAATAATAATGTTTTTTTTTTTCAATTGTCAATTGGACTTCGCCTTGCCTGATGGTAAGCTGAAGGCAAAGTCCCAGAAAAGAGGGTCACCATTACTTACACATACCGTGTGACAATGGTGACAATCAGCTTGACGGCCTCATCGTATGCTTTTTCACGCCCCGCTTAAAGGACCCGGGACTGTAGGAAGAAGGAAACACGTGAGCTGATAATAATCCGATATGATATGAAATGAAAGCACACCAAAAAGTGTACAAGATGACGTAACGCCAATGACGTATGTAAACGTGCTCATTCGCATGCGCTTTCACTATCAACTTTCCATTTTAATCGAACTGACTATAAATATATTTTATATCTGTCCTTTAAAACTACGCTGTGACTTTTAAGTTTATCTTTGGGTATCGTCGGTGTCACAAGTGTTAATACAAGGAATTAATTGCTTTAATACACACATATAACCACGCATTTTTCCCCGATAATGTAAGGCAGAGGTGAATTAACACCCACATTTTACCAATCAATGTCTTCGATCCCACGTAAACAATGATTTTCATCGTATGTTTGAAAATCTTTTAATTGTGGCATATAATTGACACTTTTTCTGGTGTAATTTGAAATCGTAATTTCATTATACGTCCAATTAATAAACACATGATACAGAATAAATGTAACTACAAAAAGCATTCTGAATTTTTTATAACAATGTTGGAGGTTTATATAACTAACAATTAAATAATGTTATAATTCCATAATAAAATACTTGAAACATGTTTTTAAAAGATTTCATCTTGATTTATTTTTCACTATCACCGACGTTGTAATTAATTAAATAGGAACAGTGTAAACAATAAAAAAACACAAAAAAATCCGTTAACAATAGTTTTGTTTTGATGAATAATGTTAACTTCAACTTCCGACAAAAACCGGAGTAATAGCATCATCATTCATTTGTGTGTATTTTTGGAAATAGCCTTTGTTATTGTTTGTACTTTATTAGAATATTTTGAACATAAACTAGCAGTCCATGATATTGCAATAAACCAATTCAGTCGCTCCCACAATGATGTTATTTTTCAAACAATAAAAGTACTTACAATACTTTTTTTTTATATAGGGCACGTGAATTAGATTTGGCCTCGCGTAATGGTAAGCTGAAGGCAAAGTGTCAGAAATTAGGGACACCATTACTTACATATACCATGTTACAATGGTGATATTCAGCTTGACAGCCTCATCATATGCTTTTTCACGCCCTGCTTAAAGGACCCGGGACTGTAGGAAGAAGGAAACACGTTAGCTGGTAATGAATTCCAGGCCTTAATTGCCCGACATCTATGGCCGTTGTTACGGGTAGATGAAGCCCTAAAAAGTCCAACAATAGGTCTAACACATTGCTTCAATATCGCCAATAGGTTGTGCAAGTCGAATGGTAGTCGCTTCACAGAAAATATCGAAGTTCAGCCAAACTCGAAGTTAGACTGGAAAAAGCGGACGTGACTGTTACTAACGCTAGAATAAAGAAGAATTTCTTTTCTTTCTTGGTTTATCTTTTCTTTTTGTTTTTTTTTTTGTAATGTACACTTCACATCCCCTTTCATTATTATATGCTTCTCTGCTACTCAAAGGTTTGCTGGGAGAGAACTCATTTTGAGTTAAGCTCGCCTTTGTACATCTTCTTTGATGTGTTTTGTGTATGATCTCTGTACTGTGTGTGCAATAAAGAATTAAATAAATAAATAAAGAATAATAACAATAAACGTATTATTTAAAGCTCTTTAAATATTCTTTGCACAATTAACTGTGTCTAATAATTTGTTTTGACTATAGGAATGTACCCTACGCAAGACCAATAGTAATACGAATGTAGGTATAACTTTATTGTGGCATTGTCGTGACCGCAATATAGAATCATTACATTTATTTACTTTTGCAAATTGAAGTGCGGCAGACTGTTTACTTAAACTTGAGAGTTTTGTTATTTATCTTCGCATAAATGTTATACTTTTATATTTGCATGTGAAAACGTGATGATGGTATACTAATATCCGGATAGAGGAGTGTCCTACACGACAGTATTTCCGTCCAATTGTGCAGTTCGACTGCGGAAATACCTCCGCACTATAGAATACCGAGGCCATAATAGCCTCGTGTTGTGTTCCCTGCGGTGAGTATGGTAGCCAGAGCTCACTGGAGACTTTTTGTGATGTCAGTGGGAAGATCAAGGGCTTGGCCTGCTTTGTCTTCTACACTGACAGTACAGAAAGACTATGCTAAAAGGGTCAGCATCGCAAGTGTGGCTCCTCTGGTGTTGCACACGTCCATAGACTTTCCATCAGACATTTCGTGTCTGTCACCTACGTGGTATAAAAAGAATTGAGATTGAATATCACAATAGCAGACCAATTCGGATTTACTATCGCTTTTGGATTTGTCTGTAGTTTTAGCTGTATTATTTATTTTCAATGCTGGATCTTATTGAGCAACACGACGATTTTCTAAATACGTGATTTAAATTCATTTAAAATGAAAAGAACGTAAAAAATCTATTTACTCCGACTGATATATGAAAACAAAAATCGACCTACGGTTTCATGATATTATTAAACTTTCAGAATCACTCATCTGTTTTTATATCAATTTGATAAGTTTTGTTTTTTTAACTTTCGTAAGTATTGAATTCAATCGTTTTGATAACGTAAGTTCACTAAATCGGACACCTGGTTTCATCTCAAACCCATGCTAAACATTAGCGAAGGCCTGCGATACAACTGGGAACATGCGACTGCAAGATGATGATGATGATTACGAATTGTTACTGTGTAGAAATATAAATATTTTATTATGTACATATTTATTAATAAGTCACAATACATAAATGTCAATCAAATACAGATATTTCAAGTAGTTAACAAATCCTTTGTTAGCTAAATAAACCCGACCCTGGTCGTATCTCGTGTAAAGGAGCCCAGTACACTGGCCACATTTCGGGGCTAAATCGCAATTGCTAACCTTTGCACCAGGTCTCGTACCTGAGCGAGAGTCACCAGTTTTCTCCCTTATTCTTTGGCCTATATCTGCCACAGGTACTCTGTTTCTATGTTCCAACTGCCCATGGTGTCGACCGTGACTGGTACCACAATATATTACAGCTCCAAGGCTGCGTACTTCTCATGTTATTTGCTAGCTGCATCTTCGGCCGCAGCCGCAGGGAAAAGAGCATTTAAAATTAAATTGTACTATGTATACAGAGCTAATAATAAGAGGTATTATTAACTCTGAGTGTATAACTTATTAACACAAATAAACACTGGTGGTTATACCAAAGCAATTTGGTTTAGTCATGTGCTTATTTAGGTTCAAATGCCACGTGAGTGCATTACTGGGATGACTAACACAAAGTCCATTGAACCAAATTTCGAACATTGATCTGAAAAAATAGGACAAAAGTCTTGTAAATAAAGTTTACATTTGAATATTTTATTCAACACATGTAACTATTTGGTATGTGGTCATATTTGGACGGTGGGCAACAATTCTTGAATTTTTTTAAATATATTATTCATTTAATTATTCTAGGATATGTGACTGTATTCATTTTCATATCTAAAATATTGTTTAGCAATTTATGCTAACATAAAGACTTAATATTTAACCTAATAATATTAATAACAATATCAAGTATTCAATATCAAACATGGTATGCAACCTTAGGATTATTTATTTGGTCATCATCATCAATTAGACCACCGCAGTCCACTGCTGAACATAGGCCTTTCCCAATGAGAACCATTTTATCTGATCCTCTGCCTTCCGCATCCAGTCTGTCCCGGCCACCTTTTTCAGGTCGTCCATCCACCTGGCTAGGGGGCATCCTAACTTCCTTTTTTTCTGTCAATCGTGAAAGTCATTTTAATATTTTTAAAAATATTGACTTTGAAATAGGTTTTTGCACAACTATATTTTTGTAATAGTAAATATTATAAAAGTATTTTAAATGCAACAAATACTATACAGTTTTGATAGATTCGACTCCAAGATTCCTTATAACTTTGTAATGTATTGTAATGAGGGACTACTCATTACTGGAATAATCATGGCCGGCCCAGAGTATAGTAAGTATTACTCTGGGGTAAGTATTACTCTGGGCTGACCCGGGTGCGAGGGATATGTCTCAGATAATCTCACCTTCGGCAACCTTCGGCAACCTTCGACAACCTTCGGCAACCTTCGGCCATCAAAGTCGGCGTGCGTTTAATTGGTTCAAGTCTTACATAACCTCCTCCACAGGCCCCAGTGGTGGGCGTATCCGTGGGAATTTTGCGTACTTTAAAAAAAATGTATTATCTATACTACTAATTACCTATTATCTACGAAGACGACGGTATATCTACATTTATGCTAATCTGTCTGTTCTCTTGCTAATCTGTGATTTTGATATTCCGATATTTTATGTATCCTGCTGCAAACCCTAATAAATCAATGCTGTAACGTGCTTCAGCGCATATTCATAAATTCCAATATATTCAATGACTTGCGTTGACGACTGTACATGAAATATTCAAGCCCGGAAATTATCTGCATAAACATACGTAAAATATGTAGAATAATGTATAAACACGTATTCATTCATATTAAAAAGTCAAATTATGAAAGTAAAATTAACTTTAGAACTATCTTTAGTTCTTATCGACGTAAACATGACTTCTGTGTTGTCACATAAAATATTGTAAAGAAGGGATGCGTTAATATACGTCATAAATAGATTATTATGTATTAAAATAAATACGGGTATTTTTTATACCACTTAGGTGGCAGATGAGCAAACGGCCCCCTTGATGGGAATGGGTTACCGTGGTTTACGCACATATGCAATACCAGGGGTGTTACACTTGCGCTGCCGAACCTGAAGTAAGTAATATGGGGTTATCTAGAGGAGCTTTAGAAGGTTTCTAAAGCTCCTCTAGATAACCCCATATTGCATGTTGCAACCCCATGTTGATTATTGCTATTTATTTGATAAAATTAGTGAGGAGAATAATATATCGATATCAGAAAAAGAATTTCAGAAATAATATTAAGTAGATAGAAAAAATCGTTTTAGTACTCTCGCGCACGTTGTTGTTTTATTACGTACTTTAAAATTAATGTATGTTTCTAAAAATTAAAAAATGAAGTGATTATAGACAAATGTAGAATACACAACTGGAGCCACACAAACGCTATGCTCGCAAAAAACAGCCAAAGTACACTTTGTTATTCAACAACAAATGCCAACCATGTATTACACTGACGTGACAAAACACTTAGCAAACCCAATTTGGCAGCTGATAACACTAGATGTCCAATTTACGTCATTACTTTTTGCTTTTTAATGTAAACTGCTTCCGTATTATTGTATCCGCTACGGTATTACATTTAAACTTAGTAAGACATATTTTAATGACGCTTTTGTTTAAGCCAGCGAGAAAAAAACATGCTTAATATACTTAAATCAAATACTAACGAAGAAACCGTAATAATTTTTTGCAACGTGTTTTTATTAAAAAGATTCATATAGACTTGTATGGATACATTCATAAATAACTATTATACTAAATTATATCTATAAGAAATACTATTGGTAATTAAAGGGTAGTAGATTGATTAATGACTTTGTTTTTTTATTTTATTTATGAGAGCCAGAGAGGCAGAATTAAACGATTTTTATTCTGTAATCAGTCGATACTATCACAGATAATATATTATGCGCTGTTGTCTTTAATAAAAAAAATCACTTCATTTTCTTATACCACTTGCTTGGCAGATAACCACACGGCCCATCTGATGAAAAGTGGTTCCAGTGCCCTATGGACGTGTGCAACACCGAGGGAGTCACACTCGCGTTGCCAACCCTGTAAACACAAGTTTCTGTGCCGTCAGTGTAAAAGACAAAGCAGGACCAGCTTTTGGTCTTCCCACTGACAGTACAAAAACTCTCCAGGTAGCTCTGGCTACCCTACTCACCGTCGGGAACACAACACAAGGTTATTATGGCCGCGGTATTCTGTAGGGCAGAGGTACTTCTTCAGTCGGACTGCTCAATTGGTCAGAAATACCGTCGTGTCCTACCTCCTCCTAAAACTCCTTTACAGCTAAGGTGATCTAATTGTGAAAGCGACTGTACTTGTCAAAATATTTTAAAACTCCCTGAAATGTCCTTTTTCACTTCATTTGTGTAATCTGATAGTGTAAACTGTTTTGATGACATATTAAGATAATTTCCTCGCAATTTTTTTATCAAGATTATAACTCGGCATTCTCTTAGCATTTATTTTTAATGACATCGTATACCTAATTATATGTAAAATGTCATGCTATAAACCGTGTTGTTGTTTTGACGTTATGTTCACAAAAACATATACCTACAAGGTGTCATAAAATTATTGTGTTTATTAATGTTATAATGACTTAAAATTAAATATTTTATTGACCTTTTCATGAGTTGGTGTAAATGAAAGATATTATTTATTGAGTGTCAGGAGTCAAGATAAGCTGACCCCAACTGAGTTGGTTGGTTCAGATAATGATTAGGAGCCGAGACAATCGATTAAAAAGATTCAATTCAATCGAATACTGAATAATTTACACATAGTTGAAGATTTGAGTGAACCTAATATGTCCCTATTCGTTAATTTTTGCCCTCAGCCCTTGATTTAGTAACCATTAAACGTGAAGCGAAAACTTCAGATCCCATTTTAGTAATATTGCGATATGTAAAAGTATGAGATTAACATAGTAAGTTCGAGATGTAATAACATAAATATTAGTTACAAAATACGACTTAAATAAAATGTAGCATTTATTATTCACGTTTGCACTGTCAATGTCAAACACATCATAACATCAATATTAATACACGTACGGAGCCATTTGGAGCTATTTCTACTACTTTTTGACAGTAGATTTAACAATATAGTTAAAAAATTAATTTTTCGTATTGTGGTAAATCTCAATTTTCATTATTTTTGTCATACCAGAATACTGCACTTTGACCTTGCATGTTGTTACATCGAAATAGACATAGCATGTTGTAATTAAGCATATCACAAGTACAAATGCAATTAGTTTGCTAGTCACGTACGTTTTATAGTTGCAGATATAGGCACGCACCGCGGTGGTCCGAGATATTTTTTATTATATTAGCAATACCGTTTTTGCGCGTGATTGTACGTGGGTCTTCTTACGTACTTGTAATTATGTTGATTTATTATTACTGATGGTTTTGAGTTTGTCTTGTATTTTGGACATGTGCGGAGAAAAGTTGTTCCGATTTTTATATGTTTTTTCCTTGATTGACATGAAGAACCAAACTCAAACTAAATCAAAATTCGATTTATATTAAAAATTTCTATATCATACTTCATTTTTGATATTAAAGCCTCACGAAATAAAGTTGTTGGTATGTCTGCTATCTTTTCGCGCCAAAACCGCTGAACCTCCACCAACCAAAATTATATCTCGAGAAATAGCATTTTTCCGCTATAAACTACTCTCATACTAATAGAAATACGAGCAGCAATTAGTACACTAAAGCAATAACCTTTAAAATATTTCTTATATCATAACCTTATAGTTATGTTATTATTTTAAAATTACCGTTGTTATGGCAGTATTTTATCGACAACACTGAACTACTTTAAAAAAGAAATTGAAAGTGTAAACAGTCAATGACGCGCGATGAATGGTGAGCGGTAGTCGATAGATAATAGTGTGAGATAATAGAAATTGACGTCATGAGCCAGCCACAATGGTGTAAATAATTATACTGTCATTATGCAGTTAGACGATAGGTAGGTAATGGCCACTGTCACCGACTGTACTAAGAGTTTTGTACCTATTTCAAATGTTTGTTATTCAAATATTTTTATTTGAAATTAGAATTCCCTCCGAAGACTATTTTAAGTATATTATTGCTCTGCTAGAGAAAAACTTTAATCTCGTAGTTGATAGCGATTCCCGCCAATTTATCTGTCAACTGTCAAAGAGTGAAAACAATTGGGACTTTTTTTTCTGAAATTCATCTACAATTTATGAATACGAGTGATAAATATATTTGTAAACTAGACTTTCGCCCGCGTATCTCTTATCACCGGTTCTACGCAACCGATAGCAATCAAACAAACTTAAGGTTTTAAGTCTGAACAAGGTCTTTTTAAAAAAAAAACCGCATCAATATCCGTTCAGTAATTTTTGCGTCTATTGGGAATAAAAATTTCCAATTTCCAATTGTATAATAAGATAGAAGATAGGCTAATTTTACGTTTTGGAAGTTTTTTTTAGGTAGTAGGTATATTTTTAAATATTTGTCTATTTATCTGTATTTATTTCGCCTCTTCGCTCTTCAACCCCGAGTGTGACACAATGATTGTTGTCTATAATTAACATTGAATCATTAATAAATCTTACAATTTCTGATAATTTGAAATTAACGAAAACGTCCTCCGTTCTAACTTGTAACTTATAATTATAAAGTTTTCTTATAATTTAATAAGTGAAAAACGGATGTACATCGATAATAATAACTTATGAACGTTGGACTTGTGTAAACAATTATTAAAATTAGCGTCATGTTCTTATCAAAATGCCTTTTAACACCAGCCAAAACAAGACAGGTCCGTTGTAGTTTATTATGTTTAATTGACTAACTTACGTCAGCTTTGTGAACAAAAAGTAGGTACGTTATGTTTAGGAATTCAAATAAAGAATAAATGAGAGAAGAGATATAGGATAGGAAGGTAGTATCCGACGCTCTAAGCACCATAAAATGTAGCTGTACTGTGTATGATTTTAGAGTGTTTTTACCTTTTCTATCGTGTGGTTCAATTATCACACGATATTTGTAACACGTGGACACGCCTGCAATCTTCCATTTCATTAGTCTTGAATCGTATTGGGACCATTGATATTGTGGTATGAAACATTGAAGGATTCTCTTTGACGTAGTTGATTCGTATTAAGATGTAGGTATAACTTATTAGGTGCGTTCGTACTGTTAAGTACGAAGGCACCTATGATGACATAAGAATTTTATCAATTTCCGTTCATAATTTTCCTACCTACAGCTTGGAGACCTTTGCGGTTTGTGACAAATAGATCCCAGTACTGGATCATAATTTTTTTCTGTCATTTTTAATATGTAATCGCTGAAAGGTAGGGATGATTTTGAGAAAAAAATTAGAGTGGATGTTGTAAGGCGTAAATTAGGTGACACAAAAAGGGTTCTGAATATGCTTGTACTTTTTTTTTACGTGCGCAAAATCCTCACGGAATGCTCCCCCACCGCGGACTAAAACGCACGCCGCCTGTGGGTCGCTTTGGTTGCCGAAGGTGAGGTTGACAGGCATATCCCTCGCATCCCGTCCGACCCAGGGCCATCTCTTACGATCTGACTATCTCTGGATCTCTGGATCTGGATCTGGACGTCGATTATATTGATCAATAATCAAAAGGAATTCTATTCAGATACTTTATCAAACAAAAATTAAAAAAAGCGTCCGATTATAATGAAAATCACAAAATTTAATTTAAACTTATAACAAACACATATCATAGGTAGGTAGCGTATTGAAAAAAGTACATTGTAGTACAAACTATAGAAAAAGGAAAGTGCAAAGAGTCTTACACCTCGATCCAAAATGACACAAATAAGAACGGGTGTTCCACAAGGTTCAATTCTAGGTCCAATACTTTATATTTTTAATCATTTTGTTGGAAGTTTGAAGGAGGTTTTGAAGGAGTTGGAAATCAATCTTTCTGGCAATAAAAAGAGGAGATGAAACTTGTATTTTAATGTCACTTGAAAATCATGTAGGTAATATACACTGACGGACTCATAAACTGCATCAAAGTTCAGGTTTACTCTAAAAGGATTTTTTATAATAAGTATGCAAACTTTTTAGATTAAATTATATAAATATGGAAAGACTGGCTCTTAATCTTAAAAAAAAATTAAATTTAAAAATAGAACTGCAGTAAAACAAATGAATATAGCCGGGAAAGAAAATTTACTTGTAGTATCAGATTTGCGTGTTATTTATAGCAAAGTTTTAAATTGATTCTCATTGATTTTTTTTGTTTTGTCAATTGAATTATTGTTACCAGCATAATTAATGGGTTAGTTTTTTAACACATCGAGAGTTTTTGAACCATAATATGGATACTTCGTCCGAACAAGTGGCACAAATTGTAGCATTGGTGCGGGAGGGCTTGGATCAACGAACGATTGGTAGAAATTTAAATTTAAACCAGTCTACGGTTTCTAGAATATACAGAAGGTTTGTAGAGACAGGTTCTTACAGGAGGAGACGTGGTACAGGCAGAACTCGAGCAACCACAGGTCGTGATGACCGATTTATTGTTATAACTTCCCTGCGAAATCGTTTCCTCACGTCAGTTAACATCAAAACCGAGCTTAATAAAGTGCGTGGAGTAAACGTGTGTGCACGAACAATAAGAAGAAGGTTAAAGGAAGCGGATATCACCCCTTTTAGACCAGCAAATGGTCCAAAGTTGTCTACAGCTCACAGACAAGCTCGCTTAAGATTTGCGCGTCATCACCTGAATTGGACAGAAGAGCAGTGGGCCTCTGTATTGTTCACGGACGAGTGTAGGACATGTTTATATGGTGCAGATGGTCGCAGAAGAGTCTATCGTCGATTTTAATGTCACTTGAAAATCATGTAGGTAATATACATATATAGTTTTAAATCATGATATTTGTGTTGGCAACCGCAGCTGTCAACAAAAACGTTAATAAGTATTTATGAGTAATTACGTTTCGTATTCGTATCTATTATTCGAATCTTGATCGATGGTTTGCTTTGAGCCAGAGTTATTCAGCTAGTCTTAGGTATTAGGGCTTGGGTGTACAGACCGACATTTTAATTATATTTTATGTTTTTTGCACCTGTTGGATGGTAAGATGCTGGGGTGAAATCCAGAAGGCCCCCAATTTGAGGACCTCGATTAATACTACATATTTCGCGTCCCTATTTCTATTCCGTCCCGCGAACCCGGAGTCATAATGTAGACAAAACACTTAGACATAGATATATACATATTATAATGCAGGGGTGAATTAACACCCACATTTCACCAGTCATTGTATTTGGTTCCACGTAATAGGGAGTGTTCCTATTGCCGTATTCCAGGCACTATTGTTGATTTGTGCCATGCATCAGAGGCTGAGTCTGGGCTGTATATATCTGTCTGATGTTAAACAGCCCTATCCCTTAGTCGCCTTGTACGTCACCACATGGGAAGAGACGGGGTGGCCTAAATTCTACTCTGCTGAGAAAGGCTTAGATAGTAATAATAATGTTTATAGTCTCATAAACGAAGTATACATTTAGGGGTAGGCTCGAAACTTTGACATGCACCACTATGGATGCCAAAGTGGAGGACGAAAAGCTGGGAAGTAGACCATAGGCTCTGAGTTCATCTCGGCTTCGCATGTAATCAGGAAAATACAACTTATAATAGTTATGATGAAACAAAATATACATGGATTCTATATTGTAGCCCTAGATCCTACACTAGGATACCCTGTCGTAGGTTCTAGTCTCTTTAATTCTTTGAGGAGGTAGTACACGATGGTATTTCCGCCCAATTGAGACTTACTGGGCAGTACCTCCGCCTTACAGAATACCGCGGCCATAATAACCTCGTGTGTCCCCGGTGGTGAGTAGGGAAACCAGAGCTCACTGGAGAGTTTTTGTGCTGTCAGTGGGAAGATCAAAAGCTTGTCCCTGCTTTATCTTTTACACTGACGGCACAGAAACTCTTGTGCTTATAGGATTAGAAGCGCGAGTGTGACTACCTTAGAGTTGCAGACGTCCATAGACCACGGTAACCTTTTTCCATCTGGTGGGCGTGTTCTTGTCTACCAACCAAGTGGTATAAAAAACATACAAGGATCATATTGAATAGATTTTTCTTGCGACTAATCCAACTATGCGGTGTAAACTTACAGATTGATCGATCAACTAATAAATATACAGTACACGTTGACTACATTCCTGTACAGTAAATATTATGCGTTATATTATCGTGATTCGCTTCGGTTCGAGACTTGAGTTGGGAAAACGAATAGCTTTTTGCGACTTCCAACTGTGATTGAGAATTTATTAGCTGAAACTATGGCTATGCTATGCTATATACATTTTGAGAGGAATAGGATATATGTAGCTTTATCAAGAGCCCAAGCAAGTTCACCTGCTGACGGACCAAGCTTTGGTGCAGCTCTGGTGGGCTTTGCTCTTGGGTTTGAGGTGTCAGACGACAATTGCTCCCATATATCTTAAGATAAATCAATCCATCAGAAAAGGATTCCGAGACTAAGAGAGCGAACCCTGGTCTTCAAAATGCCATTAATAAAGGAACATTATATAATATTATGTCTCGTGCTCATACATGAAATTCACGAATACTCATATTTGTACGTCTACATTGACAGAACTGCGATTGGAAGATATATATCTTTAATTCACAAACTTTTTAAACTTCAAAGAAATTTTAAGGATATTTATTTACCTACTTGATAATAGATAACTTGGTACTTTTCACGTAGGTATAATAATATGATGCCTACGAATTTTTTTAAAGTCTACCACAACTATTTGTGAACGTAAGATGAACAGACTATTACAGTTTAGCAAAATTATGGCGTCATAAAATTATCCTTAAACTTTTCTGATAATTTTGATCCAAAATTCACCACCTTCCATAAAAATTCAATTTACCACTATGTAGAGTCCAAGTTAAGAGAAGGTGACATTAGAGGAGCTGCAAGGCTTTTATTCAGCAGTGATGTGATAGCGCCATGCTCGCCAGATACTCTGGCAGATTTGCAAAGCAAGCACCCATCACCTGCTGATAACCTTTCCTTCCCTGAGCCTCTGGAGTCAGACGCTGATTGTCTCAGTGTTTCAGCCAAGGACGTGATAGCAGCCGTTGGCTCTTTCCGGAGTGGGTCTGCCGGCGGCCTCGATGGCCTTACTCCACAGCACCTCAAGGACCTTACCGGCGTAAGCGTCGGAGAAGCTGGCGACGCACTCTTGAAAGAACTAACGGCCTTAATTAACCTTATGTTGTCCGGCAATGTGGACGAGGGCATCATTGATTTACTGTACGGCGCTAATCTCTGCGCCTTGCGTAAAAAAGATGGTGGCATTCGTCCCATTGCCGTAGGCTGTACATACAGGCGAATAGCAGCTAAGTTGTGTTGTAGAGCATATAGAGACTCTCTCACAGATAAATTCCAGCCCCTCCAACTCGGCTTCGGCTCCAAAGGGGGCTGTGAGGCTGCTGTACATGCCTTATCTACGTTCCTTGGCTGCAGTGGAGGTGAGGTTATCCTCAAAGTTGACTTGAGGAATGCCTTTAACTCTGTTAATAGAGACACTCTGTTGACACAGGCCAAATTGGAAACCCCCAAAATTTTTAAATTTCTCTGGCAGTGCTATAGGCATCCTTCTAAATTGCTTTATAAGGAAAATATTTTAAATTCAGCAGTAGGGTGTCAACAAGGTGATCCTCTTGGACCAGTCATTTTCAGCCTGGCTATTCACCCTATAATTCAGCGACTAAATTCCAAATTTAACGTTTGGTATCTAGATGATGGAACTCTCGGAGGCGACGTAGAAACGGTGTTAAAAGATTTGGCGTTTCTAAAAAAAGAATTTAGTTCAATCGGCCTAGAACTAAATCCCACCAAATGTGAAATTTTTCTCAGTGATCAAATTGACAATCTTTCGGTACTCTCAAAATTCAATGCTTTGGCTCCAAATTTAAAAGTTTTACAAAAAAGTTCTCTCCGCCTCCTTGGGTCGCCAATTCTTGAAGATGCTTACGAGTCTTTTGTGGAAGAGAAAATAAATTTCTTTTGTGATGTTTCGGAGCGATTGTACCAAATTAATATACATTCAGCTTTCACCATTATTCGGCATTGTCTTTTCGTACCAAAATTTACACATGCCCTGCGTTCAACTCAACTTTTTAAATTTTTGGAACTTTTAGGTCAAGTGGATAGAGTGCTGCAAGACACTCTATGCAAAATTTTAAATATAAATTTGAACGATCGAGTGTGGCTTCAGGCGTCCCTTCCAGTTCGTCTCGGGGGCCTCGGCGTTCGCAAAATTGCAGATGTAAGTATGCCAGCATTTTTGTCGTCGGTCTATGGCACTGAAGAATTAGTCAGGAAAATTCTAGCTCCTTCACTGATTAATTCGGATGTGCCAGGTAAGGCCGAAGCTGTAAATTCTTGGAAAATGACTTGTCCAACTGCCGCCATGCCCGCCAACCCATCTTCCCAAAGGCAATGGGATGAGCCGCTCACTATTGGTGTTAAAAAACATTTAATCAGTACAGCTACCAGCGCTGCTGAGCGCGCTCGCCTATTGGCTGTGGGTGAATGGGAATCTGGTGTATGGCTCCAGGCACTTCCTTCGCCCAACATTGGAACAATGTTGGACGACACGACCTTCCGCATTGCGACTTGCCTACGTTTGGGTGCACCGTGTGTTTCTCCGCATCGGTGTCTCTGTGGAGAAGCTGTCGATAGCCTTGGACATCACGGATTGTCTTGTAGCAGGAGCGCAGGCCGCATGTCCCGACATGCAAACATTAACGACATTATCCGTCGAGCTCTTGTCACCGCCGGCGTGCCAGCTATACTTGAACCTGTTGGCTTGGCTCGCGACGATGGTAAGAGACCGGACGGTATGTCGTTGTTGCCTTGGAAGATGGGTAGGCCTTTGGTGTGGGATGCAACCTGCGTCGACACCCTGGCGCCTTCCCATCTTCCAAGTACGATTGACTGCGCATGCGCTGCTGCTGCATCAGCGGAGACTCTCAAACGGCGCAAATATACCAATTTAACTGGTAATTATAATTTTGAGCCGTTTGGAGTAGAAACGTTGGGTCCGTGGGGTCCAAGCGCGCGCGCGCTATTCAAAGAAATAGCGAAGCGACTAATCGACGCTTCCCGTGACCATAAGGCTGGCCTTTACCTCGCTCAAAGAATTGCCATCGCCATTCAGCGTGGTAATGCCGCCAGCCTCTTGGGCACGGTACCAGTAGAGATCGATGGGGAGGAATTTTTTGATGCCTGAAATTACAGTCTCCCTCTTTTTCTGTATCCCATTTTTGTATATATTGTATAGTTAGCATAGTTTTTAGTTTTTAATTTGTAAGTAATTGTATATTATAATAGCATATTTTATTTAATGTATTCAATTAAAGATATGATTCTAACCTCAATGTCAATTTGCTTTGGATAAAAAGGTGGCTGGGACAGACTGGATGCGGAAGGCAGAGGATCGGATAAAATGGCGCATTGATTGATTGATACATAAAAGTTTAACACTGTAGGTATTAAAAGAGGTAAAAACAACATCGGGTAGGTTATTGCACTTTTAATAGTGCAGTCATGTTCAGATACAAACAGGAAATATGTGCAGCATTGGTATTAGTAAGAAATACTTCGATGAATATAATCCCAGTATCACAAATTCAAAAGAACTGTTCACTATGTTTTATTGCTGTGATACCAAACGCGTAATGAAAATTGTGCAAAACATTTTCGTAAAAATTCTCGTATGGTATCCTGGCACGTACTCAAAACCATAGTGTAAAATGTATATAATATACTGTAGTAAAGTTTAGGCAGCTCTCTTTTCGATATTTTACGTGAAACGACAGCCAACTAACCTCCCAAACTCACTGTCGGTATCTATGTTCTCTAGGATTTTTCTGTTCTTGTAGGACTTTTTATTGCTTCAACTACCCGTAATGCCACAGATATCTGTATAGCTGCTGGTTTCGATGGCTTAACATGCTCTTGGATTGAATGGTTACCCATCCAAAGACTGGCCTATCAAGTGTTGCTTAACCTTGCAGTGTGCTAATACTCGGTTATCATTATGCCACGTTCATACATAATTATATGTTCCAATGAACTGTTTTACGTCATCGATTCACATGTACTTGCTTACCTTGCACTACTTTTCGGGTCAATGATCTCTACTCTTGCTTGCTTGGATACAATCTCTTGTCTTCTTATCGCAATACTAGGCTGTTTCCTGCGCACCACGCCCGCGTGGAGTTCTGAGCAGGTTCCCGCAATCCATGGCCGCTTACTCTTATTTGTTTTTCCAGACTATCTATATCGCTGTACCAAACTCAGTAAAATCTGTTCAGTCGTTTGATCCTGATTAAGTAAACTTCCAAATATCTAAATCTCTTCACAAAGTTTTGCATTTGTTATATTACTAAAGTAACAATTTATAGGAGGTAGGACACGGCGGTATTTCCGCCCATTCGAGCAGTCCGACTGGGGAAGTACCTTCGCCCTACAGAATACCGCGGTTATAATAACTTCGTGTTGTGTTCCCAGCGTTGAGTAGGATAGCCAGAGTTCACTGGAGAATTTATGCTGTCAGTGGGATGACTAAAGGCTTGTTCTGGGTTGTCCTCTACACTGACGGCACAGAAACTCTGTGCTTACAGGGTCGACAGCGCGAGTGTGGCTTCTCTGGTGTTACACACGTCCATAGGCCACGGTAACCACTTTCATCATCTTTCCATCCAAACACTCGCGCATGTTATCAATCATTAAATCAATTAGCCAATCGCTGTCCTCTCCTGGACGTAGGCTTCTTCCAATGTTGGGGGGCTTTGGCTTACTGTTTCTACGCTGGCCAGATGAGTTAGTATGTTGTATTGTTTGCATAGTATCAAAACCCTCTGTGTTTTTGAAACAAAGATCACAATTCGTTCATTTTCATAATATCGGTTTTTTTTTCATATCTGTTAACACCTTCATTGCCATTTAGATTGTGTACTAACTTGTGCAGACATTTAATAAAATCATTATCAGTTGCATCATCTTTATGAAATTCGGCTGGAACCTGTTCCCGTGTATAATTAAAAACAATTGGGGCAAAAACGAGATCTCGCTTGCGCAAATGTTAAAATAAAACGTAAATAATACTGATAGAATTCGATACTGATTTGTAATATGTTTTACTTTCTTTTTTACTTGTGTAATGTTAAATGATTGAGTTTTTGTACATAAACATAACATAACATAAACTCTCGCCTATATCCCCGAAGGGGTAGGCAGAGGTACTAGCATCAACATTTCGCCAGTTTATGTTTAGCTCCCAATGTAATAGGTGGCGAGCCTATTGCCATTAACCGGGCACTTGTAAACCTGCGATAAATACACACATAACTTCGAAAAGCATCGAAAAGTCATTGGTGTGTGCCATGGTAAAACCTGGGATCGAACCCGAGACCTCGTCTCAGCAGTCCATTACCCATACCACTCGGCTACCACGGTCTATATTTCTTCTTTAATGAGTTTTTTATATACCTATTATACAGTATATACTATATAAGAGTGGATATATATTGTATAAGTGCTTACTGTTTTATATATAATCTTTATGTATAATCTATGTTATTATATTAATCTTATTGATTTTTACTTCATCGGTAGGCTATGCTCTTTCAAAATTTTCTCTCTCCATTAAATTTTGTGTTACAAGGTATTACTATTTGTCACGTGGGTTCCACCTTTTTGCGATTTATGTAGTATTTTTTCTGTGTCTATTACGAGATTTTACATAACTAACTTGTGTGTTATTTAATAAAATATCATTAAGATTAATATAAATTATAAAGCGGATCTATAACAGTTGGCATTCATTTTTGTAGACATTTATGTCACATACAAATGCGTGACATAATATATGATGATTAATAAATATTTTGTAATAATACTAATAACGCACTTTTTGTTTATATATGGTATTATAAATATATAGTAGGTAGATTTATATAAATATGTTAGTTATTTAAGATAAGAATTTGCATATTTTGAATAGGTGAAAACCTGTATATATTTAGACGTAGATGCAACCAGTTGTATCTACATTTGACTAAGTATATATTAATACAGCAGTAGGGTAGATATACATTTGTTTAAATAAGAAATTCTATTTTCATATTTTTATATATTTCATATTTTCACCAACTCATCTGTATTGAGTTTTGTCTACGAAATATAATATACAAAATGTAGATATTTTATTCTTCAATTAAACAATGGGGTGACTATACTTGGTACATTATTAAACAATGGTATATAATATTTAAAAATATCCAGATTTAAACTATGGAAGTAGAAGGCTACAGTGGGAGAGGGAGTTGCAAAAAAAATTTAATACTTATTTTAAAATATGTTTCCTCATATGATTACTATGCAAAATAATGTTATTATGTTAAAAACGAAACAATTAAAAATTTTCGTATTACCAAATAGTGTAATTCTATTGTCGCTGGCATCTATACCTAGTCTAGCCATAAATATTGTTACTAAGAAAAAACATTTTTTTTTATTGCAAATAATATTTATTACTTTTACAGTCTGTTAGTTTAATACATAAATATAAAACAATTTAAAATATAAAAAGCTTATTCGAAGTGGTCTCCATTGGCTGCAACACAGTCCTTCAAACGTTGAGACCAGTTATCAATAAAAGCACGCACTCTTTCCATGGGAAAATTCTTCACTGCCAATCGTATGGATTGTTTTAGGGACTCCAAATTATCATGGCGTTTAGAGCAAGCCATACTCTCTAAAACTGACCATAAATCATAATGCAGCGGATTAAGATCGGGACTAAACGACGGCCAGTCTTGAGCTCTGATGAAGTCCGAAACGTTCACTGCCAACCAAGACTGCGTGGACCGAGCTTTATGACCCGGCGCTGAGTCTTGTTGGAAGGACCATACTTGGTTATTGAACATGGTGTTGTTAAGGGGTTTAACTACCTTCTCAAGAATGGTATCTCGATACACTTGTGCCGATGTTTTGATACCTTTTTCACAAAAATATGGCTCAGTCACTCCTTCATAGCTAACACCCCACCAAACCATCACTGAAGTCGGATAATGCCCACGTTGCACTCTGTCGACTAATTGGGAAGCTTCCTTAGAGCTTTGAGCCTAAATACGGTCATTTTGTTTGTTAAAATGTTGCTCAATTGTAAAGATTTTCTCAACCGTAAACAAAAATTTTCTGTGACCTCCCTTTGCATACCGCTTCAGTAGTTGCTTCGATTTTACCACCAGTGACCAGTGTGTCTCTAATAGGCTGCAAGTCCTAAGAAATCTTTTAAAATGCGCGACATGGTTCTGGGTGCTATCTTCATCTCCCAAAATAAAATCTTTTGCTTTCGGACAGGATTTCTTCGAATTCTTTCCCTTACTGCTTTGACCACCTTTTTCGTACGAACACTACGTGGACGGCCAGATCTTTTTCTGTCACAAACAGAGGAGGTCTCATTGTACCTATTATTAGCCCGGTACACAAACATTTGACTAATACCAAGCGTATGGAGAGTTTTAAAAATTACATTCGGCTCCATACTAACTTTGTGTAATGCAATCACAGCGATTCGGTTTTCTTTATCACCCCACTCCATTTTAATATAGCAAAATATTGTACAATGTATTGGCGCCAAAATTAGAAAACACAATGAACAATCGTATAAAAATGACAGATTCCAAATTCAAATGTAATATCTTTCTTATTTTAATTGTAACAGTATTTATGGCCAGACTAAGTAAATGTAATTCAAAATGTGAGTTAACTACAATTTTGTAATAATAGAGATGACAAAATATAATTTAATTCAAAATGTCAGGTAGTTAGGTACTAAATGGTAGGTACATTTGTAATAATTGGGATGACAAAATTTTAATTAATTCAAAGTGTCAGCCAGTTTAACATTGTAATAATTGAGATGACTAAACATAAATTTTATTCAAAATGTAAGTTACCCTACAAGAATTTATAAATGGACATTTGCAATATGCCGCGTAGTTCCCGGCAGAGTAGAATTTGGGCCACCCCATCTCTTCCCATGCGGTGTTATACAAGGCCACTAAGGAATAGGGCTGTTTAATATCAGACAAATATATACAGCTCAGACTTTTATAGATATATAGCTCGAGTCAAAAATAGTGCCCGTAAGACGGCAATAGGCAAATGATTGGTGAAATGTGGGTTTTAATTCACCTCTGCCTAACCCTTCGGGGAAAAAGGCGTGATTATATGTAGGTACGAGTATGTTGCAATAATTGGGATGACATAGGTAATGAATATTTAAGCAAGTTAAACTGTTATAGCTCTAATTTATTTAAACTTTGTTCATATACTGTCTGTAATAACAATAGATGACTTTCAATTAGTTACACAGTATGTCCTCACGTGATTCTCAAACAATACAACCCCGGTTGTTCTCAATCAATTATTTCTTCTCTAACTAACATCTCGATAATTCGTTTTATTTTTAAAAGTGAGTCAATTACTAAGAAGTTCGTTTGTCATAATTGTTTTGTCACTGATCATTGCTTGCTTCGTTACTTAGTATATTTTTAATTCGAGTTGATGAAATTATTAATTGCCTGTCTTCAATTTTGTTTCTAAGATCAACTATATACTCTATCAGTAGTGGTAATAAATAACGCAAATAGAATAGAAATTTCACTAATACAAGTAATAATAATAAAGTCTTTATTGTACACCAATAACATACTACATTACAATATGAGATTATTTAAGTTTTGTGGTACGTACAGTTGGCAGCCTTATCGCTCTGCGGCAATTCGGCAATTTCTTACAGGCAACCATAGGGTGGAGAGAAAAAATAGGAAAAGAATAGTTTAGGGCAGTTAGTACTACTACTTCTAGTGAAGACGTCGTTGACTGAACGGGTGATTATCTCTTGTGTGTACGCATTTCACCTATTTTTATATATACTATATAGTGACTGCCATAGTTGTCACTTTCACACTGTGCAGAATATACGACCAAGCGGTTCGGAGACCTTCTTTGCCGCACCACCAAGACTTGAAATTCATTACCAGCTCACGTGTTTCCTTCTTCCTACAGCCCCGGGTCCTTTAAGCGGGCGTGAAAAAGCATCTGAAGAGGCCGCCAAGCTGGGTGCCACCATTGTAACTTTACTTAGTGTATGTAATGGTGACCCACTTTCCTGAGACTTTGCCTTCAACTTACCATCAAGCGAGGTGAAGTCAAATTGGCATGTCCAAGATTATAAAAAAATAAAATATGTCAACCGGAAACGATGTCTTAACGTGCTGTCCGAGACACTGAAATACCCAGACCAATGCAAATAGATATGTTGAGCGGGAGTCGAACCAGCACCCCCGATGTAGCAGTTGAATGCACTACCGCTATGCCATAGCTAGAGGCTGTCCACTAACATAACTATCCATCCATACAACGTATCAACCTCTCATATTTATAATGAGTATGAAAGTTATGAAAATTTTTGAACATCTGTAACGCTTCCTGACAGAAATTTGAGATAAGTATAGTTTAACTCATGAAAATATAAACATTATAAATGTATTTGCTTGTGTCTTTGAGAGTCAGTCAGAAATTAGTGATGCAGGTAAACTTAGTGATTTAGGTAGGCTAGGCGAATTTTAGCGCCTTCGCCGCGTCCTGCTTCTGTCAGAGTGTCAGGCACCTCCAGGCAAGCGCTCATGGGGGGGGGGCAGAGGTAACTCATCGACCTCCGACGCTTGAGTTGCCTCTGTACGCGGGCAGCTTGACTTGCGATCCTCCTTCGCTCCCACCCCAGAGCATGAGTTTTACTTGTCCGCAGAAGGAGTGGCCGGCCGCCCACGCATCCGCACATCCAACCATCGTCGCGAGCAAAGTAGAGAGCGTGAGAACTCTCACTCCCAGGGCCGCCACGCCACCAGCTCCGGTCACGACGTTTCCCACGTCGGACACTCGGGTGAGCGTGTGCAGCCCCGAGTCTCACTCACGTCGCAGTGATGACACTCGGATTCACTGTGCCCTGTAACTTTATGTACAAATATAATTATTCGCACTCAGAGCTTGACAAAAAGTAATAAAACAACGAGTTGCTGCCTACATAAGCACATATATTAATATATCCTAACAATAGCAACACAAGCGTACTCAGTTCTGTACTGAGTTTAATAAGAATTGACGTCATTACCGCCCTAGTTAACCGTCGTTGTTATATATAGCTATGTAAACATGGTATTGTTGGCCTAAATTGTCTGACGTATGTCTAAACAGAGTTAGTGGATCGCGGATAATATTTTGGTGACAATGCCACAATGCTTCTGATTTAGAGGCGTACAAGTATGAATAACCTTCGTTTTATGATCCTCTATGCTCGTATATGGAATTTTAACCGCAGACCGCAACATATTTAAGCATGATGAAGGTGATGATGAATTAGGTACGTCAGCTTGGTACAAAGGTCACAAGTTATGGTTATAACAAATTGGGTAATATTCTGAACTAAAATGACGTATGAGAATATGCCTACATCAATTTTGTTTAAAACCGGTAAACCGGAAACTTGGTAACCACAGAAGGAAACAGAAGAGAGCAAAAGAAAATTAGAAATGGAGGTTCAATTATTGTCCTATTGCTCTTAAATACGACCTTAAGTTACTCGTTCAGATGAGGGGACAATGGTTTACATGATTTAAAATAGTTCAGAAGTCTCTTTACGATTAAGAGGTCCCGGGATCGAAGCCACGCCATTACACTCGCACAATCAATTTAGTTTACCTTGAGGGGTTAGCGAAAACAGTATTAATTTTAATTACCAAAAATACGAAAAAAAAAATGTATTTTATTGTAGCTCTTATATATTAAATCCTGATTTTTAGATCACCTATTTATGAACTTTATTTATTATAAAAACTTATAGGGTACACTCATAACAAACTATTTAAACAATAATTACATAATTAAACCGAATAATTTTAATTGTATCATAATAGTTTTTTTCGTTATTCGAAATTAAGTAAACTTTATAATATTCTTTAATTGTATGAGTGAAAATCATTTTAAAAGTATGCGAAACGATTATATATTTAATTAATATGCTGACGGTCATCGCCTTGGCCTACATTTTGTCAATTAACTATGTTAAAATACCAAATGGTTTTTACAGTACTATTAAATGGGTGACTGCGAAAATGTTACTAAAGTGAAGGATTTTCAAAAGGCTCGTGAATTAGTGTACATTTATAACATACACCTATGGTGGCAAATCAACTGCCTAACCCTGTGATAATTTTTTATCGCATAGGTACTAAACAGAACTTTTCTAACACTCTTCGATATACAATAATGTTTACACCGGTCGTGGTCACAGATAGTTCTGAGAGTCTGCGTCCACGGCCGGTGTAACCTGGTCGAAACATTAGGGAAATCAAAGGTATGTAAGTATGTACTTACACCATGATCGCGTTAATTCCCGTAAACATTATTGTGTAAACATGAAACGCGAAAGTTTAAACATAAACATACCTACATAACATAACATAAACTCACGCCTATATGGCCGAAAGGGGTAGGCAGAGGTGCTAGCACCCACATTTCGCTAATTTATGTTTAGGTCCCATTGTAATAGGTGGCGAGCCTATAGCCAGTAACCGGGCACTTATAAATCTGCGATAAATACACATATAACTTCGAAAAGCATCCAAAAGTCATTGGTGTGTGCCATGGTAAAACCTGGGATCGAACCCTAGATCTCGTCTTAGCAGACCCATGCCACTAGTTACTCTTCGATATACTTAGAGGGGGTAGAATGCGTCTGCGTGGTGACGGAGAAAAAATACAAGTATGCCACCCCATTTCATCTGAAGGCGACATTCAAAAGAGGCGACTAATGGAAAAATACGCAGACGATATTACTGCGAGAGTAAGAAAAGACAAATTAAAACCCTGTACCAACCCATCTGACCAAAGACTTGAAGAGAGGCCTGTATACGAGTACAGTAGTCGACTGCGATTGGCTAATTGACTGAGAATGCGTCTGTTGCCTCGGCCTCAGCGTGTTATCCGAATTCGAAATCAAAGAGGAAATCGCTTCAAGGATCACAAAAGCCAAAGAAACCTTCGCAGTAACGACTAATGACCAGTGGCAATAGCGTAAGTTAACACGGAAAGTTAATCTCATAATGTATCGTCCAAACACTACGATCGAAGCATCAAATGGGTGTGAGATATTGAAGGTTACATAAGATACATATATATAATCACGCCTTTATCCCCGGAGGGTTAGGTAGAGGTGAATTAACACCCACATTTCACCAATTATTGAATTCGGTCCAACGTAATAGACGGTGAGCCTATTGCCATCTTCCGAGCACTATTGTTGACTGAAGCCATTCATCTGAGGCTGAGTCTGGGTTGTATATATCTATCTGATGTTAAACAGTCCTATCCATTATTCGCCTTGTACGACACCGCATGGGAAGAGATGGGGTGGTCCAATTTTTACTCTGTCAGGAACCACGCGTGTTTCAGTGGGCAAGAAATCCTCATGGAAATCTCACACTAACATTAGAACTGGATGTCCACACGTTTTAAAAGTATCACATGCCTTCTGAGGCAAATTAGGTTGTATATGAGGCATCACCAAAATCTTTGGGGAATTTCTATAAAACCTCTTGTGAATCCTTTTTTATCGCAATGATGGGCCTTGGTGCAATAAATTGTTTCATAATAATAACTCTTCACTCTTCAGGTAAAGGATTAAACATGTTTCTCGCAAAAATAACTACCTTTTTCTCTTTATTTTTAAGTGATTTCCTTTTTTCCCGACTGCCAAGAAGGGTTATGTTTTTCGCGCGTATCTTGTATGTATGTTTGTAAAATTCTTTATAACCTCATATTTTCAAAACTACGGGACGAATTTCTTCGATTAACATATCGTTAGATTTGTCTGGGTTACCCAATTGTTCCTAGATGGATGCGAAAAAAACCAACATGGCCGCTGTAATCCGCTATAATTTAAAGAGGAAAAAGAAAATTGTATTCTGCATTTTGGGTATCAAATTAAAGGGCCTATTACGAGGATTTCATTATAGGAGGTATATCATTTTAATTTAAAAAATAAATGATTAAAAATGACATTAATAAAAAAAATCAATATTTATTTATTAATTTTGCCTCAATTTAAAATTTTATTTATTAATTTAATTAATTACAATACAAATGAACAATTGATAAAATCTATGATTGCAGATAATGATCTGCAATCATAGATTTTGTCAATTGTTATGTCCAAATCAAATAACCCGCCCCGTGTCGTTCCCGGCGCAAAGGTGCCCATGACACTGGCAGCGTTACCTCGCTGAATCGCGATGGCCATCCTCTGCCCCAGAAACGAGCCGGAGCGGAATTAATAAAAATAAATAATAAATAATATGAAAAGATCCGAAACAAGTTTGATAGCAGTCGGTACCCATTAATTTTCATTCGGTTAATGATTGGTAAATGGGTACCGCCTGCTTTCAAACTTGTTCCGATCTTTTCAGTATCAGTCAGATTTTTTTTTTTATTAATCTAATTTTTGATCCTTATAATTACGACACACACAGAATTCATTTAATTAAATTCAGGTAAAGAACATATAAAATATAGCTTTATTTTATCGCTTTTAAAACTTTTGATAACATAGGTAATTAATTTTTGTGTTGCAATCTCTTAAAAATGTAGGTATCCTGATAAATAGTTTATACTTACTAAAAGGAGCAATGAGCTATGGAGAGGGCTATGCTCGGTATTTCCATACGTGATCGCGTCAGAAATGATGATATCCGTAGGAGAACAAAAGTAACCGATGTAGCCCAGCGGATTAGCTCGTTGAAGTAGCAATGGGCTGGACACATAGCGCGCAGAACAGATGGCCGATGGAGCAAAAAAGTTCTGGAATGGCGACCGCGTACGGGCAAACGTAGCGTAGGACACCCAACCGCCAGGTGGAAGGACGACTTCATCAAGGTCTCTGGGAAGCGATGGATGCGGGCTGCTTTAAATCGGTCATTCTGGAAGTCTGTGGGAGAGGCCTATGTTCAGAAGTGGACTATGTGTGGCTGACATGATGATGATGACTTACTAAAAGGGGTATTAACGATAATGTACAATGACAGTTAAATATTTATAATGTTATTTAAAATTCATTTTCGTTAAATGTTCGCTGTCGCTTGCACTCTTTTGTCTATTAACATATATAGGGAAAGTCCTACTATACGTTATTTAGGTATATAACAGGAAAACCCTGTAATCATTCTGCTATAGATGTATCAACTGCACTTGCGCACAATGTTTTTGCAGTGACAAAGTTAAACTATGTCACACTACTGTTCCTTTGTATATTGACAGTGGGCTACTCGGGTCGATGCGCACGAGTGCCGTTCAATAGACGTTTTTTCACGACTCAATTACCGGACGCAATTGACGTCATTGAAAAAATGGAACCATTTTTTGCAACTCATCAAAATTGATGTTGAATAAAAATAAAGTAGGAAATCTGTTTATACTTCGATTATATGCAAAACTAATGAATGTATTCATCTTTTTCAGGTAAATAAAGATATCTGGTGTACACGGATTTTTATAAATAAGTAAGTCGTAAATGGTTATGTACTATTATTGTTTGATTGAAAACCAACACAATAGAAACTTAATACAAGGTAGGTGAATTGATATAGTTACTGACATATATCTTGGAAAGTTGCGAGAGAAACGAAGCCACCAAGGCTTTGGCCCTGGGTTGGCCGGGGTGCGAGGGATATGCCTGTTAACCTCATCTTCGGCAACCAAAAATGATGCACAGGTGTCGTGCGTTTTAGTCGGTTCGAGTCCGACATAACCTCTCCCACCGGCTCCGGTGGTGAGGGTATCCATATAATCTATGAATTCAGCTCCTCCACCGCGGTATATATATATATATATATAACGTAAGATGATGTAATACTGAACAGAACACGTTGAGGTTGCAACGAAGACAAGATGCAGACAGCAAAGTTGTATCTGCACCTCGTCTTACCGTATGCGCACGGTCCTTTTAAATTTTTCTCATGACGTACATTAGAGGATAATTACACGATGTAAATTTTACTCACGATGTACATTAGAAGTTAAATTAGTTCTGACTGTAAGCAACTCCACTCCCCGTCTCCAAATGAAGTCTTATTACTAGAAAAACTAACCAAAAACACGCCAATAAGCCATCGAATATGTAAAACGACTAGTTTAAATTTTCTGTTTACATATTAGGCAAGTGACTGACTAGATCGTAACCTAGATACGTGACTTAACATGATCGTAAGAGCTAAGCAAGTAGGTATGTTCTTGTATATACTGTAGTGAAATGTGGTAATTGATTTTACGAAATTAATGCCCAAATTAACATTGCATTGCGTGTCGGAATATAAACGACCTGTTTGTTGCGAATCATTTAATTTTATTATTCTTAAAAAGTAAAAACTATTACATTCTTTTATATTATTTGCGTTGCTCTTGGTTTTTCCAAAAAAATATAAAAATGTTTGTTTAAGTATTTTATCCGCATTCCAGAACAATCTTGTTTAATTTAGATGTAGCATTGGATCTCGGAAAATTAATACTATTTCAAGATAGAATGTTTTTTTTTTTCACTAATTGTAGTTCACACAATTAACCTTGGGAACATTTGTGCCTATCCGTTTTTAATTGATTTCAGCTGGTTTGTAACTTCCACACGCAATAAATTAAGACATTAAAACTAAAATATTAGGCACATTCTGTTATAAAATATTAAAATGCAATAAGCGTACCTACATTTGTTAAACAGACACGACACTCTGGTCAATATCAAATGAAAACAATTTGATAGACCTATGTCATAATTTAAACCGAGGTAACCTAGTGGTAGGGGTAATGAACTGCTGAGACGAGGTCTCGGGTTCTATCCCAGGTTTTACCATGGCACACACCAATGACTTATCGATGTTTTTCGAAGTTTTGTGTGTATTTATCGCAGGTTTATAAGTGTCCGGTTAATGGCAATAGGCTCGCCACCTATTACATTATGACCTAAACATAAACTGGCGAAATGTGTGTGGTAGCATCTCTGCCTACCCCTTCGGAGATATAGGCGTGAGTTTATGTTTATGTAAATGTTCCCGTAAATGCTAAATAAAGAGGAAGTGTGAGAGAGCGAACCCTGGGCTCTAAAAGATTTAAAAATTGAAATGATGATGATGAATAGGTACGCATAAGTAGGTATTGCTATTGAAATTCATAATAATACATTTAATTAACAGAGCTATTAATCGAACACGACATACAATGATATTCAGTATAATGTGTACATGGCCTTATGTTAAATTGAGTCCATAATTAGCCTTACTAGTAATTAATTAATAAACATTATTGGCGTTGACTGTACTTAGTTTGACGTCAAAGATTCGCGTTTAACCGCAACGTCGTTTTTTTATGTAGATTGTGTTCGGAATACGTGCGGTCAGATTATATGGGTAAAAGGCAATTGTGGATACCTTTTCTATAAAAAAAAACAACTGATGTGAAAAATCTTTTGACTTGAATGATTTTGACGATTTTTTCTATTTTATATTTTCTGGCGGATGGAAAAGTTCTATCCCTTAATCGCCTAGTGGACTTGAATTCCAGATGTCTTAGTGAGGTCAATAGCACAAAAGTCCCCCCTAAGGAAATCTAGCTCATGACGTCGATTTCATTCACTACCATTAACTGTTATATCACAGATTGCAAAAAACGTCATTAAATTCACTAGGTACCAAAAATGCCATTAATTTCTTTCATTGTATAAACACATTATCAATCCTTCGAATGATTACAAATTCAAACATGCAACTACTATGCCTGCTCCTACTGGATATTTATACGTATATCGTAATTTATCTAAGTCTACAAAAAATGACGTGTCTGTCGGCCTGTCGGTATGTCCATCAAACCAGTCTTCTATCCAAACAAGGAGTCGATAAACGTCCACAATTAAAGAGAAGTTTATATCAAATAAATTACTTAGCAAGCAGAAATGTTGGTGAACATGTATCGTGTATAAATTGAGATATTTTATAGATATGTGCAAACCGGATTGGAGTAGAATAAGTGATTAAATGACGCTTATATGCAAGTAAATCCGCTTGCGTTTCCGTTACTTAATTGCTGTAATAATAACACAACTTTAGAGGTAACGATCTGTATAAGTGCTTCACACTTCTTGAACAAACGGCGGAAATTGAATGAAATTTTAAAGCATTTGGTATGCTAACTCTATTAAAATCGACATCGGTTGAGGCGAGATTCGAACCTGGGATCTTTCCCTTACAGGCGAAATGCTCTGACCACTGAGGCACTGAATTTGTTCGCCTGAAGCCATCCAAAGTTTTCTATAGATATCTTTCTCGTGGCAACGGCGGGAGCCATCTAACATCGTACGAACTGTCGTAACCATTGAATTTTTTTTTTAATATAGAACACATCAATTAGACTTCGCCTTGCCTGATGGTAACCTGAAGGCAAAGTCTCAGAAAAGCGGGTCACCATTACTTACACATACCGTGTGACAATGGTGGCACTCAGTTTGACGGCCTCACCATGGTACAGACGGTAAAATACAGCCATGGACGCAACATCTCTACGCATCTGTAAAGGTTCTAGGGTGTTCGTGACCTCGGGATTCCCAATGATGCGGACCGCACGTCGCTGCAACCTGTCGAGAGCATCTAGTAAGTACTTTGCTGAACCATCCCAGAGATGCGAGCAGTATTCCACACAGGAGCGAATTTGTGTCTTGTATAGAAGACACCGCTGCTCCGGCCTGAAAAATCGTCTCACTCTGTTCAGGACTCCGAGTTTTCGTGAGGCTGTTTTGATGATACTTTCGATGTAATTTTTGTTATTCAGGTTGCAGCGAACATCCTTTTATCATTTTAAACATTGATTTTTAATTACTCCGCCCAAACAATTGAATGAAAGTTTAAAGCATTATTATCCTAACTATTGCAACCGCGGTAGCCTAGTGGTATGGGTAATGGACTGCTGAGACGAGGTCCCGGTTTCCATCCCAGGTTTTACCATGGCACACACCAATGACTTTTCGATGCTTTTCGAAGTTATGTGTGTATTTATCGCAGGTTTATAAGTGTCCGGTTAATGGCAATAGACTCGCCATTGGGACCTAAACATAAACTGGCGAAATGTGGGTGCTAGCACCTCTGCCTACCCCTTCGGGGATATAGGCGTGAGTTTATGTTATGTTATGTTATGCTTATTATTCAAATCGATAAAGATAGAAATTCAATTTCATTTCTAGGTATTAGATTAATTGTTGTATTATTTCTTTATTTAATCATTATTATATTATTCTTATTGATCTGCACTAATTAAATCTATTTCAATAAATAATAGCTTAATTTAAATTAGATATGAACTGAATTTTTTCTATCTTAATCGTCTTAAACGGCAGAAAGTCCGCGTTACGCTAAGTTTCCACAGTGCGAGGTAACACACGGACTAATTTACTATGACAAATGTGTTCGTAGTGTCAGGGACGAGCTTCTTTCCAAGTGCGTAGTCCGCCAAATCACGCACGCGCCTGTAATATTCGCGGGTCGGGGAAAGAGCCCTCAGAACGACAATCCATAAAACCAATAAAAGGAGTGGTTAACCAATGACGCTAGCCCGGGCGCCCCTGTTTGGTTTAATTTATAATCTTTGATTGGTTGATGAGCGCACCTTTATCCCCGCGCTCCGCGCTTACCCCCAAAGGGACCTAAAAACGCGTTCTGCGCAGCTAGAGGACATTGTTAGAAACTTATCGGTTTTCGAAGTATATATTAAAATTATATAAAAGTATATAAATACCCATACTCATCAATAGCACCTATATAATCAATGTATTCAGTATGTTTCCAGTATTCACTTACAAAGAGAAGGTAAAAAATGTACAGAATATACAATTATATGCATTACAAAATTCCATTTACGTCAATATGGCATTACTTTCCTCTTTCTGTTTCTATTTTTTCGTAGTACAATTTTATTGGTTACGGGAATTAACGCGCTTACCTATAAGGTAAACACTATTTCAGCTTATTGCAACCCACTTCTGGATAGAGGCCACTCTCAATGTACGCCATTTCTGCTAATACTTACAATAAAAGCAATAATAATAATAAATTAGATAATGCTTGACAATCTCTGAATTTGTGCGATAGTTCCTCTGCCAGTTACCCTTACACCCTGGCCGACTTTTGCCCATACTCGTCTGATGTTTATCTAATGGGTCTACCACACGCATAAGCTTCATCACTACATACTTTCTTACCTATGAAGGTAACACGGGTCGGTTTACACGGAACACCGTGCATAACTGTATTAGTAAGAATTATATTATATTATCTGTGGTATTAGTATTACCACAGATGATATAATATAATTGTGTTCACACAGTGTGTGAAATTAATAAGTATTTTCCATGTACAAATCGGCCTGCGCAGGCAAAACAGTGGTGAAGCTTGTACATGCCATGTCAGTCAATAGCTATCATGGATTCAAAGAGCCCAAACACCACTTTTTTTCTTGCTCATACATACTTGGCGTACGATTCCTTTTCAAGATTTCCCTCGTAGTTTATTTGATAACTAAAAAATTACGGACTCAAAGGAGTGATATGAGGTTTCAAAATATCCCACGGACGAAGCTGGGGCGGGACAGCTAGTTTATTGATTTATAACTTGACAAAAATGACAGTGGCACAGTATACATATTATTATCTGTCAATAATGATGTGACATTGTTTTTTTTCATTGGTTCCTTTCGGAACCGACTAAGGTACTATGATCAAACTGCCATATCATCCGTTTTTTAATTTCTTAGTTGGGATGATTGTTGAAGATGAAGATGATGATAGCTGTTTCAGTAAAGTTAAAGATAAGTTAAAATGATATTTATTGTACACCAACACATTACAGTACATGTACGGACAACATTATGAAAAATGTACAAATGGTTGTGGGGACTTTACTACAGGTTTTCTAGGGAGATTTGGAACCAACACGAGAAGTCACAATTCGCTGCAATATGCAACTTTCCTAAATTGGTGTGCATTGTCAAAAACATTATGTCTAGAAATCCACCACTTTTATTCATTAAAACTCGAATTTACACCAATTTTGGAAAATAAAATAAAACCACGATGCGCCCTTCGTGTTGGCGCCAAAACTCGATGTGACATTGGTCTCACTATGTTACAAGGTGTTTGAAAAATATCACTTATTTCCGTCCACCTGTCTACGTTCATCTTTATAACCATTTAATATTCTGCACACTGACTTATTTCGCACTATCCTAATATATAATGTCGTATAGAATGTCAATGTTATCCTTCACAAATATGTCAAGAGCGAACGTACCAGGGGATTTTACATTGTGTATTTTTCCCGTTACTTTAGTTAATTGAATAAAGGAGGTCATTGTGGATGTATGTCTTTTTATTATTATAATGCAAGTATTACTAAGTAGCTGTAATAGCTTAGTGGCTAGGTCACAGACTTGCAATAGATAGAGTTAAAGGTTTGAATCCCGGAAAAAATACGTTACGGACGGGAACCCCCTTCTAACACAAACCACATGTTGTTTATAAAATGTTTTTTATACTCCTGACTTTATAGCACACATTTGATGGGCGTTGCATAGTACATTTTGTTATTCTAAACATTATGACGTTCGAGGTTATAATTTAACGTTTATTGCTAAATTTTGGAAACATTAAATTAAAGAAGTTATAGAGATTCAGTGTCAAAAGTATACTCCATTTGGTAAGGTCCTTAACTAAACTTTAACAATTTTGATGGTTAATGGATTGGTCTTTTGAATATTATAAAAATTCAGATCATAAATAGTTCGTTCTTGGTTCTATTCGATATACTTAAAATGACTTAAAATGACCATTTCGAAATAAATTCCATTCGTACAAAAAACAATTTTGAAAATCCGTCAAATGAACGAGCCATAATATAAAAAAAACCTCCGTATTAAAAACCTCCTCTTTTCTAGAACTCGGTTAAAAATAAAGAATAGCTCGACCCACATAAGAATCAGTCAATCAATTAGTTTATATCAGTCCTCTACTGGATAGGCCTCTCCCAATGTTTGGAAGCTTTCGCCTGCTATTTCCACGCTGGCCAGACGGCTTGGTACGGGGTCTTATTTCGAGGTTTCATTCCCTCGCAGTGATATCATCTGCATATTTTTCTGTTTCATACCTTTCTAATGATATGGGGTGATACTTGTATACTTTCTCCGTTACCACATGGTTATCGAGAAATATTTAATTCAATTTTTTATTCATATTCTATTTTCAAAGTCAATCTCAACTAAACATGTTTAAAATAATTCAAATCAAATCATTTATTTGTATAAACACGTGTCAACATACATATGCATGCAAGATGGTCAATAGTTACATAATATATAATAGATAATACAATCAAATACAATAACAAAGTTTTATCACATCAGACGAAAGGTATGGCAGCGCATAAAAGACTAATAAACAAACAAACATTGCTCTTTAATTGATTGTTTGTTTCAAAATTCATAGGTGGCTTGGTAAATTCCATAGTACTACTCAGTCTTCAAATACTACAGTAGATATCAGTAGTACTATTACAGTAGTATTCGATTTAAACTATCATGTTCACTCACATAAGTATTGAAGTTAAGGAGGAACTCCGTGACCATGGTGCTTGCAACAGCGCTGATATATCGTAAACTTAGAACAGTACAACATGGTAAATATACCTCCCCGTTTTCCGGGGACGAGTTGGGGACTCTGTAGTCCCCACACACCCGAGGAGAGGGCCAGATCGGTAGAGATGGCCCTGAGTCGGCCGGGGTGCGAGAGATATGCCTGTCAAATTTCACCTTCGGCAACCAAAAAGACCCACGGGCGACGTGCGTTTTAGTTGGTTCTAGTCCGACATAACCTCCTTCACCCGCTCCGATGGGGAGGTATCCGTGGGGATTTTGCGCGCGTAAAAAAAAAAAAGTTAAATATACCGGTAACTAAGTGTTCTAATTTTACTATAAGTAGGAACTATAGGTTCCCCGAATTAGTCCCCGTTTATGGAATAGAACTAATGACGCATTACCATAGTTAATAGGTAAATGTAACAGGGAAAATAACAGGCGACCAATATAATGACGTCATAGAATATTCTGTTATATTGAGAACGCATTATAATGAATATTAATTATGAGCGCATAGTTCAACCAGTTTGTGGTTGAATTATGCGTAATTTGCACATCCTGTAACACCATTGGAATGTGATTTTCTTTCAGATTAATTACGTAGGTAAAGTAATATTACTACTCATAACATTAACATATACTTACATACTACCTACCAGATGAGCCCTGCGAACTGCGTGAAATTAAAATCTCTTTTTTTTTATACCACTTAGGTGGCAAGCGCACGGCCCACCT
The DNA here is from genome assembly GCA_963662185.1 of Eilema griseolum. Classification (NCBI taxonomy): domain Eukaryota; kingdom Metazoa; phylum Arthropoda; class Insecta; order Lepidoptera; family Erebidae; genus Eilema; species Eilema griseolum. The sequence goes on along the minus strand of OY759239.1, from coordinate 8,996,129 downwards.
GATGGAAAGTGGTTACCGTGGCCTATGAACGTGTGTAACACTAGAGGTGCCACAATCGCGCTACCAACCCTGTAAGCACAGAGTTTCTGTGCCGTCAGTGTAGAGGACAAAGCAGGACAAGCCATTAGTCATCCCACTGATAGCACAAATTCTCCAGTGAGCTCTGGCCACCCTACTCACCGCTGGGAACACAACACGAAGTTATCATAACCGCGGTATTCTGTAGGGCGGAGGTACTTCCCCAATCGGACTGCTCAATTGTCCTACCTCCTATAAAAACGGAAACCTGTGCCAAGTAAACAAAAATAGTTTATGTGTTATTCCAGACTATAAGTTAGATCTGTGTCAAATTGCATCTATACCTACTCCATTCGGCTAGATACTTAACTAAAGGTAAAGAATCTTTAAATAAATAAATATACTACAACATTCTACACAACGCTATCTAGACCCTAGGTAAGCATAGTTTAACTAGCTTGTGTTATGGAATCTAGAATACGGATAAACATACTTAAATACTTACTTTTTTTTGTAAATACATACATATTATACATAGAAACACCCAGACCAATGCAAATACCCATATTCATGCATACAAATATTTGCACTGAGTGGGGATCGAACCCACGCCTCCTGCGTGGCAGTCATGTTCACTACCGCCACGCCACAGAGGCTGTCTAGTAGTGGCTATCTTGTAGCTACTTTTCATAAAAACACATTTAAACAAATAATCTAGGCTCAATAACTGACTAACTAATGATAGATAGATAGATAATTCTTAATTGCACACCAATATTATAAAAGATTCACAGACATAATTAAAGTTACCGTTAAATGCACAATGGGCGGCCTTATCACTAAACGTGATTTCTTCCAGGCAACCTTAGGATGGACAGGAATTAAAGTATATAAGTGAGTGTTGGTGTACTATTTCAACATTTATAAAATAGTGGTAATAATCCAATTTATGTTTTAGTATCCAAAATATGTTTCTAAACAGCAAAATATTGTTTAGAAACGTACAGAAGATCTACCCCCAAGACAAGTGTATTGTGGAATAGAATGGGGAATATATGGGATTTGACGTTGATGACATCCGTTGATGACTGTCATAATCCCATACATTTGTCATTCTATTCTGTAATAGGCCGGTCAACGTATTGACACTTGTCTGAGGGGGCTGATAAGCCGTTTTTGGGTAAATAAAAGCAATGAAAAACTAACATTTATAATAACATACAAGAAGCTTTTTTTAAAAACCGCAAAAGTATGTAGTAAATTTTTGGGATCCAAGTTAATCTGGCATTCGATGTGCATGCAAACATGAGAAGGGGTCGGACGCAGGATTCTCTCACGAAAAAGCTGATAAAACTTTGCATGCTACTTGAAAATCACTATAAGTTGTTTAAGATAGAAAAATTTATCGATTAATGTGTGATTCGAACCCGCAGTCTTTCCCTTACAGGTGGAATGGTCTGACCACTGGGTCACCGAGCCACACTATCCAAATTCTCCAATATTTACGTCTTTGGGCAGCGGTGACCGATTTATTTTTTCCTATGTTGATTGATTTGAATAGTAAGCATACTAAATGCTTAAAATTTTCATTCACTATAGGTTGTTGAATAAACTGTAATTACTTATGTTACGCATAATGTTAGAGACGCCTCTGCCTACTATTTCGACGAAATTCATACATGTCATACATATATAAAAACCCAACGAAAAAAAATGTTGTGCGTATTGGAGTGAGATATATGGTCTGCCTGAACTAATGTAATTGATCAATTTGTGTATAACGGCATGCGCGGGCGCACGTCTATTGTTTCTATTTAAGGACCGGAAACTAATAATGGGCTCTTCGAATACTGTTAAAGTTTGCTTTTGGAGAATTTTATGAATAGTATGGTCGAAAACCCCGTGACATTTTCAAGGTAAATGCTTTGAACTTGTATGGGTTCGGATATGATATGTGTGGCCAAAGTATCTGCTTTGACTCATCCCGAAGAAAAATGAGACCGGTATTCTAAAACGATACCCAGTCAGGAGTCTCGATTTGAGAATAGTTCTAAGTACAGATTGTTTTCTAAAACTAAAGTTGAATTGAGATTTATATAAATTGCCTGAGTGTTTATAAAACCCACACTTCAGTTTGATTCTAGGATGCAATCGATTGGTACTTAAAACTTGTCACATATCAAAATTTATTATTGAGTATCAACGATAGACTCTTAGTGACGTATTTTACAACGTAGAATACGTCACTAAAGAGTCCAACTAACATCAACGTGCTACTGTTTTGTTGGTCGTTGTCATGGAGCAAAAGGCAAAAAGTCAGTTTAAAATTCGCCACAGATTGGGACAATTATTGGGATTTTCAAGCAGCAATTTCTTCATATGAGAAACCAGGAAGGTAAAAGTAACCTACTTGTTCCCTTTTACGTCGAGTGGAAAAAGCTAATGAAATTTGTAATACCCCATCTCTCGGAGTTTGTGGGTTTCCATCGGACAGTACTTACAGTTACGTAAAAAAAAGCGCAAAGAAGTAACGAGATCGAGAGGCACTCCTATTGGGTTCGAATCTTGGTTATTACACTATCGATATCAATCAACTCCTAACACAAGTAATTTAGCTTAGCTGGAAGGACATACCCCTAGGTATACTAACAATTATGATAGCTAATATTCTTTACACAAGACACTAAGCGAAGAGAAGACAAGGCGACTAAGGGATAGGGCTGTTTAACATCAGACAGATATATACAGACTCAGATGAATGGCTTCAGTCAACAATAGGGACCGAATTCAATGATTGGTGAAATGTGGGTATTAATTCACCTCCGCCTAACCCTCCGGGGATGAAGGCGTGATTTTAAGTATGTATACATGTATGTAATTTTCTTTAAATAAAGTGTCTGATTGACGGGAACAGTCTTACAATTTCGATCTTACATAGGTGATACCTACCCGTCTAAGGGGCAAGGCTATTGCCGTTAATTGGCCTTTACGACCAAAATTGGCATTTAGCTTCCGCCCACAGTCTCCCTAGCAACAACTCTTTAGAACAAAACAAACATGAAAGGTCTTAAGGTCTTGCTGTTTAGCAGATGCGTTTTGTCAAAGACATTACGTGCGTCACAAACGTACTTGACATAATACCGCCTGGTCACTTCCACATATACCCGCCGTCTCTTTCTAATACAACTGGTAGGAGAGAGAAGGATAACAAATTAGTAAGGTTATATAAATATTTGAGAGATAATTCGCATTGATGTGTCGCTTTTGGTATTGGGATGCGACATCTTTTGTTGGAATTATATTAATTATATAATAATGAAGATATTTTTTTTATTAAATTAGGATCATAGTGTTAATAACGTGAGAAGTTAATTTATTATTTATTGCGTACGTCATAGGTTACCTGTATATTATTGTCTACGTATTATACGCCTCTACTGTATATTTATCACAGGGTAAGCCGAGTTGAATCAACTTCCATATTTTTTTCAACCTAGCGGGGTACCAATAACCGAAATTATTAATACTCCCGGTAACCACTTCAGCTAAGCTACATCACCTATATTAGGAGTGGATTCACGTAGGTAGTGCCGGCCATAATACGTACCCGGTACCTCTCGACTGTAAGGCTGACTTCTTAATCACTAACTTACCAACGTTTTGAGAGCTGGGGGAGTGGCTAGAGGGGCCACACGGCAGCCTCTTGTACCGTCTGACGCAGATGATCACCGAGCACGGGTGCTTCGGGAAGTATCTGGGTGGCATGCGTTTTACTCGGTTCGAGTCCGACATAACCTCTTCCACTGGCTCCGGTGGAGAGGTATCCGTGGGGATTTAGCGCACTTAAAAAAAAAACCTTTTGAGAGCACACAAGACCTTACATAATTTTTTTTCTAATTTCTCATCTCTTTTTCTTCTCGTTGGCAACTGTGGTTTGAACTCAATATACAATGTGACCAGTAAGAGTTCAATCAAGGGTAAGAAACTGTTTTAATATTTATGAGAAATAATTCACTTACAGGCAGACAATGGCGTCATAAACTTGAATATCAAACAATTTACACATTACAGTAAACACACGATTTGGTTAATCTTTACACAATTTATGAATACATACAGGTGAGCCACCTGATAGATCCGTTATTATACTAAACGTGTATGAAGGGGGTCTCGAGCAAATGCTCGAGTTTAATACCGGTACCCCTAGTACCCCCGAAATACTATCGTAAACGTGTCGAGAGAACGGAGCATTGCGATTGGCTGGCTTCACGCACACGGAGTTTCACAGTAGGCAGGCGACCAATTGCAATGCTTCGTTGTCTACCATAGTGCTACGTCATAACTTGTCATGGACTCAATTCCCACTTAGTGCATATTTTGCTTTCGTCCTGAGGTTGTCTGGTAAATATCAATAAGTACATTACACTATCGCATTGCAGTCCATTACTGGATATAGGCCTCTTCCATTGTGTGAGATAGCATCCTCCGCCTTGCGCATAGAGTTTATTGCTGCCTCTTTATTCAGGCCATTTTTATAAAATAAGTACGTACTACAACTGAATTTTGTACATATAAATAGTTTACAGAAAGGTTTCAAATAAAGTCAAAGTCAAAATCAATTATTCTGCATAGACTATTATATCGGAACTTACAAAACGTCAGTATAAAAAGAAATATGAAATACTAGTTTAACAAATAAACCACCGATTCGAAACGCGGCCCCGACCTGAGAAGACCCCGGCAAGAAACTCAGCGGGCATTTTTTTTTTGGTCTATTTACTAAGTCTACTTACACTAAATACAATTATTACAATAATATCTACGCATAGTGTCCAGGATGTAGTAAGCATTATCTCGCAAAATTGATGGAATGCCTTTGCACCAGAGAAGAGACTTACCTACACAAGGAACGATTTATTCCTTTCAAGCTCTTTAGTTTCACAAAGCTTCATGTGTCTGAAACGTACCTTTATATGTCCGGTCTACTTTGACGAACACAATGGACATCACACCACATATCAAGGATAACACAAACCCTCACTCTATACGTTCATCAACAGTCATTGGCCACGCGTTCGTCACTGTGTTCGCAAACGTGTATTGCGGACATCAGACGCCAAGATAAGACTTTCTGACGTAGGTAATCTTTCATATTATAAAATATCACAAGGTTTCAAGATTGCCAATATTTTTTAAAGGAAAGTCATTATTAAACATGTTTTTATCCTCATTTTATTATGACGTAAAACAGCGACACGTGTTAAGCCTATACACGAGGTATTCCTAGGAACCGAAAAAAATGACCCACTGAATAAATGAATACTGAATACTGTATCAATAAGTGAGCTAATTTTTTGACGAGAAGGAATCCAGTGAAGTCTACTGCCAAAAGGTGCATGTTATGTGATGCCCGAAAGCTACCCCATTTATACACATGTTAGGGGTGACAAGCTTAGTTAAGAATAGTTCCTTTATCTATGGATATGTATAAAATTATATATATGTATAAAACGACCTATAGGCGCCGTGCGTTTTAATCGAGTAGATTAAAACGCACGGCGCCCATAGGTCGTTTTTGGTTGTCGAAGGTGAGGTTGACAGGCATATCCCTCGCACCCCGGCCGACACAAGGCTCTATCTCGATCTGGCTTTCCTTGGGTGTGTCTCCACATAGTCCCCAATTCATCCCCGGTAACGGGGAGGCGAAGATGCGCGCCGCCGCTGCGGCTAGCTTCTGCTATAGTGACAGGGGTAGGTACTTAAATAAGTTTGAACAAGATTACCGTATTGTAATAAGGCCGCTAATCACATATCTCTCTATGTTTTTATTATATTTATCTATTTATTTTAACTCCTTGGTGTGCAATAAAGAGATATACCCTTTTTTTTTTTTTTTTACGTGCGCAAAATCCCCACGGATACCTCCCCACCGGAGCCGGTGGAGGAGGTTATGTCGGACTCGAACCGACTAAAACGCACGCCGCCTGTGGGTCGTTTTGGTTGCCGAAGGTGAGGTTGACAGGCATATCCCTCGCACCCCGGCCGACCCAGGGCCATCTCTCACGATCTGGCCCTCTTCTCGGGTGTGGGGACCACAGAGTCCCCAACTCGTCCCCGCAAACGGGGAGGCGCGCCACGCGCGCCGCCGCCGCGGCCTGCTTCTGCCAGGGTGACAGGCGGCTTCACCTGTCACCCCCAGGCCGGCGCTCATGGGGGGCGGAGGTCGTTCATCGACCTCCGACGCCCGAGTTGCCTTCGTACGCGGGCAGCTTGTCTTGCGATCCTTCGTCGCTCCCGCTGCCGCTCCCGCCCAAGAGATATACCCTATACTACAAGAACCAAATTGTTACTAACACGACTTTCAAACACACATACTAATGGGAAAGATAATATGCGTTAATAAAGTACAGGAGTAGAAATACATGTACTCATTAATAACGCATCTTCCCCATTATGGTAATATCGGTTACACTTACCCCAATAAGAATGAGGCGTGACGACCACATCTTTCGACCTCCTACGGTCCTGACATACACCTTTCTCTTCATCCACTTTCCTAATAGTTTCATTCAGACACCGATTATGAGTAGGCACGACCGGCTTACCATGAAGGCTTAAAACAGGCCTATAATTGAAAGGTTCATCTTTCATTTACTAAATGCATAAATAACTTCGTCAATCAATCAAATCAATTAGCTCATCGCAGTCCACCTCCGGGCATAGGCCTCTCCCAATATTGGGGGGCTTTGGCCTACTGTTTGCAAGCTGGCCAGACTGGTTGGTACAGGGCTTTATTTCGAGTTTTCCTTCTCTCGCAGTGATATCGTCTGCGTATTTTTCCGTTAGTCGCCTCTTACGACACCCGTCGAATGAGATGGAGAGGTGATACTTGTAACCTTTCTCCGTCACCACACGGATAACTAACTTTGTAATCTTACATAAATATATATGATTACAAAGTTACATTTTAAGTTGGTTAGTATAACAGCAGTTCTATAATTGACCTATTTCAAGCGTTCAAAAACTTCCTCGTTATGCTCTACAGACGTCGGCATTCTGTCAGTTCCTTTTTTGAAATAATCACACTATGTTTTTTTTTTAAATCCACAAAAAAATACATGAACTATATGGATCATTATGTTCATAATTACACGAATAAAGGAGTTATTATGTTAAGTATTAATATAGTAAGGTATAATGAGGTTATGGTTCAATTACCAATTGACCATTAATCATTAATTCATTGACCGATATTTTATCTGCTGCAGAGAGAAAGTTTGCAATATTAAGTCTCCTTTCATAAAACCTTCGCGATTGAGTTATTATATTTTTTTATAATATGTAATACCACAGAATAGGTAATAGTACTGGTATTACGTATTTTAGACGGGAAAATGACATATTATATAATTAAAGATTTCATGTAACGTCACGACATTTTCAATCTCATATAGAAATGACGTCGACCATAAAATCAACCTTATTGACGTCACGAAATAAAAAGTCTTTTAAAACTTTGCAGTGTCGTACAAGGCGACTAAGGCATAGGGCTGTTTAACATTTGACAGATATATACAGTCCAGACTCCGCTTCAGATGCATGGCTTGAGTCAACAATAGTGCCCGGAAGACGGCAATAGGCTCACCTCCTATTACGTGGGACCGAATTCAATGATTGGTGAAATGTGGGTGTTAATTCACCTCTGCCTAACCCTCCGGGGATAAAGGCGTGATTATGCGTATGTATGTTTACCGTTATACAAACCTTTTTATTTTTTGACGTCAGCAAAATTGATTTAGACGTCGAAATCCTGTTTATACGAATAAAAAATTACTTAAGCAACACACATACATATGATCACACCTCTCTTCCTCTAAGGTACCTACTTATCAATTTCACGAACTTCCTCCACTGTTATTAAATCTTTCCTGTTATCAAGACACCACTGTAGTAGAATCGGTACATTATTCCTGGCGGCCTGAAATCACTTACCATCAGGTGAGATGTAGTCATATTGACGTCGTCAAAGAAGACAACTCATTGAGAATTTACCTAAGTGTCATAAAAACTCCTGATGACCGAGACTTCAATGTTGGTTGACGTCAGAAAAATTGGTTTTTGGTTTACGTAACGTCAGTTTTAAAGCAATCGAACGGTGATATGTTTTTATAACATTTTGATTTTTGTGAGTTGAAAGTTTCACATAGAACTTCGGCAGACTTTTTTGGTTCTTGACGTCATCAACTTATGTTTTGGTTTACGTGGCGTCATTTTCTTTTTACATTATATTTATTTATTTTATATTTTTTTATATATATATAGTTACTCGTCTAGAAAATTAATTATATTATTTAAATTATTTGTCACACAAGCCTAAATCTGAATGATATTTGGTTAACATGACGTTTGTTTCATCAGAACTTGACTCAGAAACATGCAGTCGTTGGTATAGTTTTATCAAAATTATGCGACATGATACCAGGATATCAGATTGATATGAATCACAAATTGTTCAACAGGGATTCCAAATGATTAAACGCAATATCGCACGTCCACTCTTCGATGACAATCAATAATTATGGTCTTCTATGAATCATTTTTTTTTTCAAATTGGGCACGGTTACATAATCCTATCGTATGAGTCTAACAGTTTAAATGACATAACATAACATAAACTATTATTTATTTATGTTTAGGTCCCAGTGGCGAGCCTATTGCCATTAACCGGGCACTTATAAACCTGCGATAAATACACACTTAACTTCGAGAAACTTCGAAAAGACATTGGTATGTGCCGTGGTAAAACCTGGGATCGAACCCGAGACCTCGTCTCAGCAGTCCATTACCCATACCACTAGGCTACCGCGGTAGTTTAAATGAATGGGCGTTTTTAACCCAATCACGCCAGAACGGCTGCGTTCAGCCGTTCTCTGCATTTCGGATGAAATTTGTCACATAGATAGATTTATAGTTTGGAATAGATCATAGGCTTATATACTCGGGATGGGTATAGATTACTTTCATAGCAAACCATTTGTTCTCCTAATATCAATCCAGTTGCATCGAAAGTTTGTACATTTTGGAGCTTGGGGTTTGCTTGTATGCAACTGTATTTTACGTCTTTTATTTTGTGTTATAAAGGAGCAAATGCATATGCGCTACTGTTTGTCAATCAATTGAGTTTGACTTGGACCTCGAAGATTTTTATAAGACTCCATAAAGCCAATTATGGGAATTCGTCACTCCCTACAATAACACTAGACATCTTTCCATTCAATTACACATACTCAACCGATTTGATATCAATTAGTATCATTAAACTAAGTGTTAACATTCTCAAAAACAAAGCAGCTTCACAATAGCATACACCAATGCCAAATCAATGAACAAAACATGCCAATAGCAGTATTGACACTGAAGACAATGAACTAGTTTACAACCGCAAAAAAGGATGTACACTTGTAAAATTATTGACCCTCGGAGAATCACGTCGAAGAACTCCATAAATCAATCACTAGTATTCCCCAACTATGAATCCGAGAATGTTGCCTTGTCGAGTCCTACTAATCATGTACGTCAAAAGGAGTCCTTCGATGTTTCATACCGCGGTATGAATCATTTCAATTTCAATTTCAATTTCAATTTAATCTTTATTTGCGAACAACATTGGTTTAAAAGTTTGATCATTCCGCATTTCACCTAAAAGGCATGCAAATTTACAATATAAGCTTAAATAAATACATTTTATAGGAGTAGTTACTGATTAATAACGCAATTAATTTCGAATTTAATAATGTTAAATGGTTTAGTTATGTCAAAATTTTAAATTAAATAGTATATAAGTTTAATTAGTGGTAATACAATATAGTCACTGTCATTACAAATTACCATTTAAATATTCGTCAATAGTGTAGTACGCTTTCGTTATAAGTAAGTGTAATACATTTTTTAAAAGCAGTTGTATTTTCCATTTCTAAAATTTTTTCTATCACTATTTCTAAAATACTTTTATCAAACAGCGCTGACCAATTTCACTACAAAAAAGCTTATTGAGCGATTCACCAACTATGGTTCTAAACGAAAAACGTATCTGAGCTATTCGGACTATGGCCGTTTTCCAGGGCTGTATGCCAGATTTTTACCTCAAAGATATAATAAGATCCACATACTCCTTTTCTACCCGTTAAATTCATTTAAACCTCTTTCACATAACTGCCGCCTAAATACCCAGCCCTGAGAGAAGTCTATGCTAGAGCCTCATCTACGAGTGTATCAGCTTGCGGGTGACATTGGCTTAACCCCAAAGGTCTTAGAGGCCTCATACACCCAAAACCGCAAGCAAATACTTATAAAACTATTGACCCTTACACAATGCATTCACTATAATATTCCCCAACTACGAAAACACGAATGTTTTCCGAGTCAATGTCTTTCAGAGTCTATTGGCTTGGTTCAAAAAAATTGACATGTCATCAATGGATATCATTAAGCATGGTTTAAAATCTAAAGTATGTTGTTTTGTTTAGATACATGTGACCTTCGTAGTTTTTTTTATATTTATTGATTTTAAAACTTGCTGTATAACACGCGACTTCGTCTATGTTTATTTTAATGTTTTTTTTTATACAACTTAGGTGGCAGACAAGCACACGGCCCACCTGATGGAAAGTGGTTACCATGACCTATGAACATGTGTAACACCAGTGGAGTCACATCCGTGCTGCCGACCCTGTAAGAACAGAGATTTTGTGCCGTCAGTGTAGAGGACAAGTTTTTCAGCTGAACTAATTATAAATTTCTATTGTGCTATAAAATTAGAATGAGTTATGCCTGATAATATCATCTAATTGCCAGTGAGAATTCCGTCAAAATAGGCTCTGTAATTTTTGGGATTATTGGAACAAACAGAAACAAGGACAGATATAACAGACATTTTTTTAAACATTAATTACATACAGTTTTTACTTACTTTTCACAGTATCCAAGCATTCTTCCTGTTTATGTTTTAGTTCTATTTACATATGAATTAACAGTTAATTCTCGCATATTATTTTTAATTAGTTTAATTGCTAACTAGCGTGCCATGAGATACAAGTTCATTATTTTTGAAGTGAATCATCATCATCTTAACAGTCTTCTCGGCATTCGAGGGTTATACTTTGGAGCAAGCATTATAACGAGTCTTTGGTTGGTAGAGGTTGAATCTACCTAAAAAAAGAAGAAAAAAAGAGACAAAAATTTAGAAGTTTGTTGAGATTTTAAAGCATTCAGTATACTAACTATTTATAGTCGCCGCATGATATATAGCAAGATTGGGATGGCTTTAGGGAGGGTCGGTGACTCATTGGTCAAAGCATTCCCCCTGTAAGTGAAAGATCGTGGGTTTCAATCCCGCCTGCACCGATTAAATTTTTCCTATCTATATTTTGATTCGTTGTTTTTTAAGTGGTGGCAGACAAGCACACAGCCCACCTAGTGGGAAGTGCTTTTGATGTTTTCTACTCATGCTCAAATTGTTGAATTTATTTAGCTACCAAATGGCGGAACAAATTTGGTACAGACATAGGTCACTTATAGATTAGAGGTTCCTATGGGTTTTGTATGAGAATGGGATTCCACGCGAGGGGAGTCACAGGAAACAGGTGGTTTACAAAACAATATATGTTAATATAAACCTAATCAAATTGACAAATAAACAATGGTGATTATATTATATTGTAGGTACACCTGTCAATCCATTCATGTAATATTTGATTGAAAATATTTTTTTGTCATAGTCAATTCAAGCCAATAAGAAAATATACTTTATGTCAATATATTATTAGATTTATTGTTGTATTGTTACTAGTATAAACAGGATGTGTGACCGTCTTAATACATAATACAAAAAAGTAACCGATACAAAACTACAAAAAAGTTATTGACCTTTGTATTTGGACAGAAGTTTGTGTAAAGAATGGCAAGAAAACTGGATGAAACATTTTTTTATCTATACTATTAGATAATCGTAAAGTAACTGTGTTTGTACATTGGATTTAGTTAAAAAATACTTGAGTTATGTTATATGAACGAAAAATTTTTTTTTGTCTGTTTATCCGGTAACTGCTGAGCTGATTTTGATGTAGTTTTTGCTAGAAAGATCATACGTAAGACGCAGTCGGTTGAATAGAATCGGAGATATACTACCAATACGTTGAGACTGCGTGTTCCTAACACCTGGCTGCAGCTGGCGCCAAGGGAGCAGACATTTGAGGTTCCAGTACCCCGTACGAACTTATTGAAGCATGTTCATGCACAGAGCGTGGATATCCTTTGTTGTTAATTGGGACAAATTTGAGCGGGTCACACTCCAATATTTAGAGTTGCTAAACTATTAATGTTTCTATAAGTTCATAAATATTACAGACATTATAAGGAATAACTATGTACTACATTGTTATCTGGGATAAAATCTGTAAAAAACAATGTATGATTTTATTTAATAAATAAATAAATACTCGTGATAACCGACATCCACTGATATTATTATTCTTGAGATAGGTACCTAATTATTGCTTTCTTTCTTTCTATAACACGTTATTCGTGTACTTACCTACTCAACATTCACACAAGTGATAACAGATACAGTGACAACTGCCCTATCAGCATATTTGTGCATACTGGTTTCTGATTACTGCACCAGGAAAGAGCACTAATACAACGCATTGTCTTCCATAGAAGACGTCAACTATACGTGCTCTATGAAGGACGTTAAAGGCAATACGTAATCGGCAATGTTTATTTATTTTATAACTCCATAAATCTGTAACAGGCGTAAACCTACTGTGACGTAGACTGGTGTTGCAAAAGTAGGCACTTTTACTTGCGCATGCACATATTCCAATAACTCGGTTTCATTTATTTTGTTGCAATGATGGATTGATGACGTGGGACCAATACTCGAGTTTTTACCATAAGTGTTTGTAGGTCATACTTTTATGTGGATAAACTACCAATTATGGTTACTATTTTAAAGGCAAATATTTGTATATCGAAATTAAACTTAGGTATTAATATTAGGTATAATTTTTTACATACATACATACATATAATCACGCCTTTATCCCCGGAGGGTTAGGCAGAGGTGAATTGACACCCACATTTCACCAATCATAAAATTCAGTCCCACGTAATAGGGGGTGAGCCTATTGGCGTCTTCGGGACACTATTGTTGACTAAAGCCATGCATCTGAGGCTGAGTCTGAGCTGTATTTATCTGTCTGATGTTAAACAGTCGTATCCCTTAGTCGCCTTGTACGACTCCGCATGGGAAGAGATGGAGTGGCCCAAATTCTACTCTTCCGGGAAACGCACGTCGCCTGTGGGTTGGTTGCCGAAGGTGAGGTTGACAGGCATATCCCTCCCACCCCGGCTGACCTAGGGCCATCTCTCTCGATCTGGCCCTCCTTGGGTATTCAGTTAGATACTTAACGAAACGTAAACAATCTTGATGTGTGTAAATAAACCTTTTTTTTCTTTTCTTTCTTTCTTTCTTTCTTTTCTTTTATTTTCTTTCTGTTTTCTTTTTTTCTTTTTTTTCTTTCTTTCTTTTCTTTCTTTCTTTCTTTCTTTCTTTTCTTCTTTCTCATGTGTCTTTTAATAAGATTTTTTAAAGAATATTAGCAGCCGAAATCACATATTCACTTTAACCTCTCCAGCTAAGCTGAATTGCTTTTGTTACGAATGTGTTCACTTTAGTAGTGTAATGCCTGGGGGACTTCTTGATTTTTCTTGGATTAATCTTAATGGATTTGAATAGTTATACATACTAATTGCCTTAAAATGTCATTCAAAATTTAGAATGGGCTCTTGAATTTTAATCAAATGTCTTAAAACTAAACTGTTAAGTCCCAGACTGATAACTAGGGATCTAGGGATATGTATTTTGTGAATAAGCACTAAAAGAACTAAGTAATTGTCCACGATCCTCCCACCTAAATGAATGCGAATGAGGTGTAATTTTATAATGGCAGAACTACAGTCCATCATACCACACCCACTACAGTCGTTTCAATCAAGACCAGAGTACATAAAGTGAGAAAATCTTCAGAAGTTTCTAGAACAAAAACTCATAAACCAATTAATACATGGAAACAATTCGTTTTCATGGAGTTAATTAATCGAAGAATTTATAACAGGTATAAAAGAATTAGAGGAATCATCAAGGTCAATTCCCCTAAAAAACTACGTTTAAAAAACCGACTTCAAAAACTAAAACCTATAAAATAATATAATAAAGATATTATGTATATACAGATTTTTTGATCCGGTGCCTAGCTCGAGAAGCCATAATATTGCAATTGATTGAATCATAATAGTTCAGGCACTACTACCAAAGTAGGCAGCGACTTCTTCTTTACTTTTAAGTGACAGTAATAGGTTTTTTTAAATTTTATTAATTTAGTCCCCCTTTTTAGTGGACTGTGGATCATTTTCGATTTAATGCTCTCAATAACTCAAACGAGATATTCATTAAGACATTTTGTTATCTGCCTCCGTAGGTCAAGATTTGGTAATTCTAGCACGCCCTTAACCATCATAATGTTGCCTACCGTGATACAGGATCAATATAAAACTCGCTAAAAATCAATCTTTTCCCATTTCCTATTTGATGTCGAGGAGTTCTCTGGTGTATCTCCGGATTTCAAAATCCAGTACCTATGAAACTTATATGGAACTACCAGTGAGTTATACTAAAACCAATTCAAAAAGAATTTCTTAAATCGGAGATATTGAAAAATATGGAGAATAAGTCGGTGAAAAATATATATGGAATTCATTACCAGCTCACGTGTTTCCTTCTTCCTACAGTCCCGGGTCCAAAGCGGGGTATGAAAAAGTATAATATATGATGAGGCCGTCAAGCTGAGTATCACCATTGTCACATGGTATGTGTAAGTAAAGGTGACCCTCTTTTATGAGAGCTTCAGCTTACCATCGGGCAAGGCGAAGTCTAATTAACGTGTTCTATATAAAAAAAATGTCGAAACACACATAATTTTTTTTTTGACGGTCTCTTCATTTGCTTTTTCACGCCCCGCTTAAAGGACTCGGGACTGTAGGAAGAGGGAAACACGTGAGCTGGTAATGAATTCCAGGCCTTAATGGTGCGACAGAGGATAGAGTCACCGAACCGCTTGGTTCTTGATCGGATGTCCTGCACCGTGTGCGGATGACATCTAAGACCTGCACGTGTTGTCCTGTGTAGGAAAGGGGAGGGTGGGACTAATTGGAAGAGCTCATCAGAACACTCACCATGGTACAGACGGTAAAATACAGCCATGGACGCAACATCTCTACGCATCTGTAAAGGTTAATGTTTCTGAAATTAAAACTACTGGTCCAAACTATATCAAATTTTTATGGGACTAAATGGCAAAAATAGCAACTGTTGCAATATTACCTGTTCAAAGTTTCCTGTAAATTAGCGGATTATTGGGAAGCCCATTTGACATGCGTATATGCCTGGGGTTTTCTATGCATATATTAGCAGACAGCATGTGTGATATAACTTAATGAGACTGACGCGCTAGACAACACTTGCAGAAATATTAACGGTGCATTGTTATGTAATAGTGATACACAGTGTGACCTTCAATATAACGGTTTTGTCCTGAAATAAAAAACCTAACTCCACAGCTTTGAACTGGGCTGTATTTAGTATAGTACTATGTGGTATAGTTTAGTATAGTATGTATATCAAACCAAGAATCCCTTGAACTGAAGGAAGCCGCCACATTCCCTTCAATGCAATTGATAGTGATAATCGTAGCTCCTATTTTCGCTATTTTATGGCATTGGTTTTACTATAATTAACAATTTAAGCTCAACGTTTTAATATTAAAACAGATTAAAAAAAAGAAGCACCATAATATTACCATAATAATGTTTCGGCAGCGCGAGTGTGAGACCCCTGGTGTTGCATTCGTCCATAGGCCACGGTAACCGCTTCCCATCAGGTGGGCCGTGTGCTTGTCTGCCAACTAAGTGGTAAAGAAAATATTATATTTTCTATATTATACTACAGAGAGGACTTAAGGAGGTAGGACACGGTGGTATTTCCGCCCAATTGAGCAGTCCGACTGGGGAAGTACCTCTGCCCTACAGAATACCGCGGTTATAATAACTTCGTGTTGTGTTCCCGGAGGTGAGTAGGGTAGCCAGAGCTCACTGGAGAGATTTTGTGCTGTCAGTGGGATGACCAAAGGCTTGTCCTACTTTGTCCTCTGCACTGACGGCACAAAATCTCTGATCTTACAGAGTCGGCAGCACGGATGTGACTCCACTGGTGTTACACACGTTCATAGGTCATGGTAACCACTTTCCATCAGGTGGGCCGTGTGCTTGTCTGCCACCTAAGTTGTATAATAAAAAAATAAAAAAAAGATTTAAATTGATAATATTATATACTCCCAGGTTCTGTATCCCAGGTTTTACCATGGCACACACCAACTACTTTTCAATGCTTTTCGTAGTTATGTGTGTATTTATCGCGGGTTTATAAGTGCCTGATTAATGGCAATACGCTCGCCACCTATTACATTGGGACGTAAACATAAACTGGCGAAATATGGGTGCTAGCACCTCTGCCTACCCCTTCGGGGATATAGGCGTGAGTTTATGTTATATGTTATGTTATAT
Organism: Eilema griseolum; assembly: GCA_963662185.1. Classification (NCBI taxonomy): domain Eukaryota; kingdom Metazoa; phylum Arthropoda; class Insecta; order Lepidoptera; family Erebidae; genus Eilema; species Eilema griseolum. Next base: position 8,979,431 of record OY759239.1, on the reverse strand, counting down.
TTTGAACTCAAAATAGTAATGTTATATAATAACCACGTTGTTTTTGTGGACAATGTTCTTAACATAATACGTTTTAGCTAACTAAGCTAATTAATTCTAGATACGTCATTTCGCACTATCGGAATATCATAGTTACCAAAACGTAAAACGCGAAGAATTTCGAAGAATTGTCATATACATTTTCGGAACAATACTGTAACTTGATTTCCATTAAATTTTATAAAATGTACGTAATGCTGACGTCATATGGTCGCTACGGTCTTTAGTGTGAGTCAGTATCGATAAATGTGTGCGGTTTATATTGGTGTTGTAGCGGGCTGGCCTATCCAGTGAGTTGAGTGTTCCGAGTCGCGACTGACATATTGCTACTCGCCTTGAATCCTTGTGAATGCTAGACGTGTTATAAGCTCTCAGTGTTTGTTAGAAGCCAGTGTTTATAATCAAAACAATGTATTCAGCCAACATTTGTGTTACCATTGAAGATTTTATGGATGTAGTGTTTTGTGTGTATGTACAAAATCATAAGAAGGTTCGTATTTTATAATTTAAATTTAAATTATTTAAAATTAAACTTGTTTTTTTAATTTAAAAAATATTGTATGTACTTATATGTAGGTTTGGTTTCCTAATTAATTAGTTTTTAAATTTAATTAAACATATTTTTATCTAACAAAAGCCTTGAAGTTCTTTAAAAATAGATTCTCTCTCTACTAGATAGGTATAAATTATTTTTATTGAAGTTTTCTTTTTATTTTATTTGAAATATTTTAGCTATTCCCTAGCTAGGGAATCAAATCTGTGTCACGGATATTACACAAATAGAAATCACGTACAGAAATAACATCCAGGCGGGGGACTAACATGTGTGGATTATATAAATACTCGTTCTCTACAGGAATCGAAGCGAAAATCTACCAACCGCTCTCTGAGACTATTGGGCCATAGTGCAGTTTTTGATTACAATTTTATTTCTAACATATGTCTTTGACATTATTGAGTATGGCTCTTATCAGGTCGATCTTATCAGCATTCTAATGAGATGTACGTATACGGAAGGCTAGCTATCATTATCATTATTTTGCTTTTGTAGCCTTGTAATGGTATGCACAACTCTATAAATTTCCTGATTTGTATGTAGGTAACAATCAAGGACCGTTATCAAACAGTTTTTAACGGGTTTAGTTGAATATCTGATTTTAGGATTCCGTACCCAAACTGGAACCCTATTACTAATATGACACATCTGTCTGTTTGTCACCAGACTGTATCTCATGAACCGTACTAGCTAGACAGTTTCTGTTGCCGCTATAACTATAAATTTCTAAGTACAGATTGAAATTTCTCTGTTAGGTAATTCTCTTCAGTAGTACTGGCATAGAATTTATAAGATATTTCGCTTAACGTTTTTACTGGCTCTATGTTATAAAAGAAACCTGTAGCCGTCAATCAGACAAATTTTATATTAGCTATTTGTGTATGTATTGTAGAATGAATACTTTAGTAGCAATGTAACAAACCCATGGGCATGATATGGTGTAATGGTGATAAACTGAAAAACAACATAATTAATAGTAGCAATGTACATTATTATATTCATATTTCACATTTATATGTATTCGCATGCAGCATATGCCTATTCTGAGAATGACTTAACATTTTAATATTAATTTAAACTAATTAAGCACCCACTTATCCTTGATAATGAATAATAGACCATTGTAGTCGAATGTACCTAACAAATAAGGATAATAAACGTTTGTTATTGTGGTGATATATGTACCTTAAATGCCATAAAATAATCACTTAACATTACTTACGTTAAAAAAAAGTTCTTTTTTTTTATATATAGTACACGTCAGTTAGACTTCGCCTTGCCTGATGGTAAGCTGAAGATAAAGTCTGTGAATTTATCTTCAGCTTACCAACTCACTAAAAGAGGGTCACCATTACTTACACATGCCATGTGACAATGGTGACACTCAGCTTGATCATATGCTTATTCACGTCCCGCTTAAAGGACCCGGGACTGTAGGAAGAAATATCGTTAATATACGCTATTAATTAAAAACGAATTATTTTGCTAAGGGCTTCAAAGTACATGTTTCGGATGTAACTACCTAGTGTCAATGCGGATAAACAGACATACTTTTTTTTTATACCACTTAGTTGGCAGACAAGCACACGGCCCACCTGATGGAAAGTGGTTACCGTGACCTATGGACGTCTGTAACACCAGAGGAGTCACAGTCGCGCTGCCAACCCTGTAAGTACAGAGTTTCTGTGCCGTCAGTAGAAGACAAAGCAGGACAAGCCTTTAGTCTTCCCACTGACAGCACAAATTCTCCAGTGAGCTCTGGCTACCCTACTCACCGCTGGGAACACAACACGAAGTTATTATAGCCGCGGTATTCTGTAGGGCGGAGGTACTACCCCAGTCCGAATGCTCACTTACTCTATGCTGTATCGCAAACGTAGAGATATTATTAAAATTCGCAGTAATAGCCATCCAAGCGAGTGGAGCCCCGGGTATAGGTTTGTGTGTCTCATAATTTAACGGATAGTTATTAAAAATAATAACCAATTAGACCTAAGCAATTGACTTATATCCTTTTACCGCAAGACATACGTCAATGATGTATTCCAATGAAGAAATAAAAAAGAATAAATCTGTTTTCCCTCCCTATATTTCAAAACTTCCTCAATTTCATTAAGGGAATTCTATATAGCATCATATAAATAAAAAAAATACCGTTATTCTAAGAAAATGATTCTGAGTCATGCGATTTGTTTCTCATCATCTCTTTTTTAATGATTACTAGTACATAACGTATCATCATTACTGTTATTTCTTATAACAAAATGAAAATAATAATTCACGTTGATGATTTGATGATTGCTTAAAGTAGGATATTTATGAAATTAGTAGCGTGCTATGCAGCAATAGAGAATAATGTACCAGTATATTTATTTACGTTTGTTTTCCTTTATTACTCCATACAAGAACATAATTACGTCGTTGCTATTTTTAAAACAATGAACGGAAAATATAAAAAAAATATTGATGGAATTACTGATATATATTTTTAGTACCATAGAGGAATTACCTTATAGGAAGTACTAGTTCTATCATGAGACTTTCCCATGTATGTAAAAATCAAAAAGAACCACATAAAAAATGCTTTACTTTTAAAAGCTGAATCAAGATTTCTGTCAAAAACCATTTCACTTTGTGAATATTTTTCACATAGTAAATCTAAAGGTAACATTTTTATAAAATGTTTCAAAGTTATAGAAGATTTCAATAAATGACACCGTTTTTTCATTTTTTATTCACTTCCTATAAAACCGGAGATTGTCTTCGAAAATGTGCCTCAGAACGAGATTGGCTCTCACAGTCGCCTTAATCTTCGTTTTTCTAATTTCAGCAATCAGAAAGATGGCGTAAACTCCGCAACATTGTTCAGTGGACACCATTCTTCCAAACTTACAAGAAACAACGGTATCCTTGGATACAACTCGCCGGTCACCAGGGCAACTTCAAAGCCGGGCCTGATCAAGGAACGATATTGAAGAAGCTGAGTTCTCAAGAGGAGAAATGTTTTCAGGTTGGTTTTTACACTTTATGTGATGGGAAGTTCATCAAATAGTCGATCGGAATCAATGTGAACAAGGACGAATGCTCGGTATCGTAAAAGTTCAGGCATCGGATTATTTGACATTGATTATAGGTACCAATATGAACTCACTTTTATAGCCGGGTACACATTAAGTGAATGATGGTGGATGGTAGCTAAGGCAAGAATATGAACATTAATACGTGTAATATTACGTAACGTGAGCTTGTATTTTTTTTTAATCTATGACACGCCAATTTGACTTAACCTCGTCTGATGGTCACCATAACAGATACTAAGTAATGTTACAATGCTCACTCAGCTTGGTGGCCTCATCAGATGCTTTTTAACGCCCCGCTTAAAGGACCCGGGATAGTAGGAAGAAGGAAACATGTGAGCTGGTACCAGCTCACGATCGCTAAATCTTACTATTAAAAAAATATTTCCATATTTCTCTGTTTTATATGTCAGGGGGTGAACTCATTACCGACTGTGCATTTAAGTACAGACTGTAGAACTCCCTTACTTGTACAACACCCACAAGAAGACATAAGGGTGCATCATCATTATTACTTTATGTGCTTCCTGTGATTCATCCAAATACACTGAAAACTAAGACTCTTCACCTTAACGCGGACGTGACCAATTTTTCAATTAATCATCAGTTTTTTCTCTAACCACAAACGAAGTCAACAACCGTACAGAATTCGGAAAGACGTCACGAGAACAAGACGTAGTAAAGAGGTACATCTGTGTATCATTTTGACCTTGGAGTTAATTTTTTTTTCTCAACCATCAAGTTTAATAAGAAAATAATAATCATTTTTTTTAAGACTAATATGTTAAATAGGTAATCACGGGTGCTTAGGCGTTTCATACCACGAGTTATTCGTACCACGATCGAATTGCCTAAAACATTGTGTAGCCTTGAGTGTTTTGCTTTGAAAATTGTAGAATTACATAACATAACATAAACTCACGCCTATATCCCCGAAGGGGTAGGCAGAGGTGCTAGCACCCACATTTCGCCAGTTTATGTTTAGGTCCCAATGTAATAGGTGGCGAGCTGAAAATTGTAGAATTACAGAGCGAATATTAGGTGTTTATGTACTCGTAGCACTTGTTCTTATATTTCACACATTATTTTAGTACATTTTCATTAGTAGGTACTATATATATTTACTTTTTCGTGCTTTGTGAAAAATTTTCACCAAACAAGCATTTCTATTTCAATTACAATTGAAAAATATCAAAAACTGTTTGAAATGTTAGAAGTTAATTTTTCAAACCTAGTCTTTTTTAACTTTTTAAATTAGTATTTTAAAAACTTTTATGAAAAAGATAAGTTAGGTGGGCCGTGCGCTTGTCTGCCACCTAAGTGGTATAAAAAAACAATAGCTAATCTAATACGGAACCCACTAGAATTTTTAGACTTGCTCATAGATTGATCAAACATAACCTGATACAATGCTACGCTATTAGATTTCAGTAACACTTTATTTCTGTCATATATAATGGCCGTCATCGTAATCTGATGTAACATATCCTATGCATTGTTATTACAATGTACAACGTTTATTTTTATTACTTTGTGAAGAATTATGTCATTCATCTGAATTTGCTTTCATTGCTTAAACATTTATTTTTATATTATATATATTATTTACATACTTAATTTGTTATCCGTAGATGCAAAATTAAGGAAATTGATCTAACGGTAAAAATTCAACGTTTATAAGTGGTGGAGTGTTTTTATATTACGAATATTGTTTTTCCTTTAACAACCACAGACAATCTCGCGGTTTTTATTATTCTAAATGTGCGCAGTAATATCAGGTCTCATAAGTTCAAAATTAAAGTTTTAGTTTTATAATAACACTTAAAAACACTGGCGAATAAAATATCTTATACTTTAGAGTTTAGGCAGTCAATATATGTTATATAGTGATCCTGTCAATACTAAAATTATTGGTAATAATTTATACAATATTGATATACAAACGTGATACTTCTCTATATTTTTAGATCACAATACTGGATCGTAATATTGTATCAAAATATTATATTGATGACACACGCCCTACGTCGCAGGAAGTCAATGGCCTTAGTCAATTTTGTAATTCAAAATAGAGGTGCTACGAATTCCATTTGTCAGAAAGAATTCCATAAATTCCCAATAATCGTATGGAAATCAAATACGTCATTTTTCAATCTTTGACGTCTGTTATTTTTGTTGAAAACGCCTCAATAAATCGACTTAAGAAAATATCTTAAGTCGAAGGTCGTATGAAAATCACAACTGTGTTTTCTTTGTCTAAATCTTGAATCATTCATATATCTTAAAAGAAACATATTCGGTTGGTGTGTGCGATTTGATATGTGGGAAGGCTGAAAACAGATAATATTATGACGTCATAATACGATCGTATACGCCAACGATGACATTGTAAATGAACTTCTTTTGTACTTTATTTATTGATACTAACCGCATTGTTTTAATGTGATATTTACTTATTGACTCATTGAAATTTGCGATATTGTTATACCTGTATCATAATATGTATGATAGTCAAAGTTTTCGCGAAATTTGATATTTCTGCTAAATTGTCTCTAATCACGAAAGTTAAAACTTTTTCTCGTGTATATTTTTGTTTGAATAGGACCAAGCGAGCGAAAGTTTTATTATATTATCTATGGTTATATGGACACGGATGAGATAGTGCAGAAATTACATTGAAAGGAAGCAAGTAGGAGTAGTTAATTCATTAACACAGCATGCTCATCAGCGTAGGGTAATAAGTGATTGACAAATCACACTCGTTAAATTTGTTCGCCTTCGTTTGGAAAATGTGTACCCAGCATAATAATCGTCATTTTTATATTTGAATACTTCATCCGAGTTCGTGGTTCGCGTATCTTTAATTACTTCACACAAACATAATAAAATTCGTTTGCGATCTATTGCGAAAAGTTTGGAAGATAGGTACAAATACCATAAAATATTGTTATTTTATATGGTCATGTCTTTATATCCCCCATGAAGCTCTATTAATAGCTATATTTATTTATAAATTTGATAAATGAAATAGTTATCATTATATAACGGTTCAGGTTTTTCGCGATTAAATCATGTAACTAATTATTTTAGTCATCGTTGAACCGTTGAACCGTTGAACTGTTGAACCGTTGAAATAGTTATGTTTAAAATATCCTATGTACTTATCTAAATTATACTCGATTGACATCCAACTGATCGGAAGACCAATAATTTTATTGTTAAATCATTATGACGTAAAGCAGGTCAACGTTCAATTACTGGATTGCGATTGTTTTGATCTTAATTGGATCATTTACGTCATTTTGAACAAAATGTGAAACGTGAAACGATCCAAAATCTGCACAATTCGCTAATCGTAGCGATTTTACGTAGCCTGAAACTACTTACCTAGAGGGTTTTACTATTGGTAAAAAACTGAACATTAAAAATGTTTTATTTTATTGATTACAGATTCTGATGAAGGACATCCTCCGGCCATACGTACCTGAATACAAGGGACAAGTCACGTGCGAAGATGGAGAACGTATCCTTTTTACAATAAACGATGAAAAAAATGCTTCAAAAAAAAACACGAACATAATCAATGATTTCCAACTTATTGTGTTATGATGGGTCTCTGACAGGGACACACCCACAACCGAAAAGTGGTTATTCCACTATGTTCTTAGCTTATTACATAAATATATCTACTAGCTAATGCCTGCGGCTTCAACCCGCTTAAAGGACGCCTATAGAATGTTTGGTTACATCGTCGTTTATATCATATACGGCAGATTTACGGCATAAATAAAATAAAGAAAATAATGTTTTTGGTTCCAGAAAATTTCATATAACAGACACAAATTATTTTTTTAATTTGAAATAGTAAAGATTATTATCTAGTAAATATCTGTATTTTCTTAACCAAGCACTATCATACAGTTTATCTACAATTACAAGACTTGCTGAGCGATTTCGACAGTCCGTGCGTCATGGATTGCAAGATTGGAGTTAGAACATATTTGGAAGAAGAACTTGCCAAAGCCAAGGAAAAAACAAAGCTAAGAAAAGTGAGTACTGAAAATATTCATTAAACTTTCTTTCAGGAACCATTTGCAAAGAAGTTGTTTAATCAGGACTTATACTAAACTTTGACTTAATCAAGCAGACAATTGATCAAGTCAGTTTTAACTTAATTGCTGTGACTTTCGTTTATGAAATTTTATTTAAGTCTAAACAGCGTCATCGTAAATAAACAATTAATTTATTATTAAGAACACCCAAGTTAATTTCTAGACCTACATACTTAGATAAGAGATACTTTGAGTTGTGCTCTGGTTTTCCTACCTTCAAAAGCTTTTCAATCCCAAGTGGACGAGCCAGTTGCCAACAACCGATCACTTTTCCATAAGTATGTTTCAACAATTGGATAGTAACAGCCTTGTACACGAGGAAATAGCTTGAATGACCCTTGCATTTTAGGTATACCTAATTACTATTCGTATAAATAAAATATATTTTATTGGCATTCCAATGTTTTTATTGACGTCATAAGTACGTATTTCTTGCTGATTTTATGTAAAATGCAATTAATCGACGCGATTAGATACTAAAACTGGTTATATTAACATAATTTCATTTACTTGTTGTTAAATTTATGTTAAATCACTTATTTATATAATATTGTGACAATTAATTAGCAATAATTTATTTTGAAACTTACATACATGTATGTATGTTCTGGGTGAATATTACATTATATCACTCTTTTATCCTCGAAGGGTTAGACAGAGGTGAATTAACACCCACATTTCACCATGTCTGAGCACGCAATAAATCAACCCATGACCCTTTTCGCAGATGATAGTTCAATTACGGTAGCTTCAAACGATTTCAGCTGTTACGAGGCTGATATAAATAACTCATTAGTCGACGTTATACAGTGGCTAAAGAATGACAATTTAAAAATAAATTTAAATAAAACTAATATAATGCACTTCAGTCAAAGACCGCCACAAACAAATCTGTTCCATATACAATATGAAGGTGACGTATTACACGAAGTTGACACTACTAAGTTTCTGGGCTTAACAATCGACAGTAGACTTAACTGGAAGGCTCATGTGGAGCAACTATGTAAAAAAATCAGTAGTCGTTCATACGCACTCTTTAAACTGTCTCCCACTATAAATACAGCAACGTTGCTAACTGCGTATCATGGATCTGTTGCATCATTGTTAAGGTACGGAATTATATTCTGGGGTAACTCAACCAATAAAGACCAAATATTCAAACAGCAGAAGCGCTGCATCAGAGCTATGTTTGGACTAAAAGTTATTGACAGCTGCAGACCATATTTTACTAAACATGCCATTCTGACGTTACCATCGCTTTACATTTATGAAACAGTGCTATTTGTTAAGTGTAACACACATTTATTTCCCCGACTGTCCGACAACTCCACGCGGAGTCGCCGTGATGAGCATAAATTGTGCATGCGTGGAGCAAAGACAACATTTATGGGGAATAGTATACTGTGCATGGCACCAAAGCTATATAATAAAATTCCTAACATTTACAAGGACATGAATATAGATATGTTTAAGCAGAATATAAAAACGCTACTGGTTCGGAAGTGCTACTATACAGTAAGAGATTTTGTCAGTGATCAGAATATAATTTGAATAATATAAGACTTGACATAAATTTAAATACATACTTGACATTAACTTAATATACAGATAATCAGCTTAATTAGGGTTTGGACATCAATATATTTTAGACTTGAAAAAAAAACATAAATTCTGACAACCATTATAATTATACTAACCACTTGACATTTAATTAATTCTGACTAGTGATAATTTAATTATATATTAAAACTATTTACTTTGACTGATAACAGATAATTTGCACTAATTTGTAATTGTGTTTTTCTAAAATAAATGGGGAACAATGTACCAGTATTTCGAGCTGATACAACAGCTTACGAGCATCAAAAAATTTGTATGTCTACATTGACAGAACATGTTGAAACTTGTAATGTAATATTATAAACTTCCACCTGTACCTACACATGTTTCCGCAAATAAAATTATCTTTATCTTTATCTTTATCTATATATCTGTTATAGCCATGTTCGTGCCACTTTTCCCTAGAATGTATTATTTTGTTAGACTGAGTGTCAAACGACCACGGCTATCCTTGATATTTTCTTGTTTAATACTTTTTAGGGCATGATTTTTCAGTAGGTAGTCGAGTTTTGGTTATGCACTTAATATTTTATATATATTATTTTCAGACAAGCACTAGTTATAATTTATACATATTGGAAATGTGCTAATTTAGTTTAAATCAAACACGGCATTTTTATTTTTTAACACATTACTTTATGACCGCTAGAGGGCGCTACATTAGATTCATTAACATTATATATAGCCTATAACCAGCGGACGGCTTAGATGCTTGTAAAGATACTTCATCTGTCCAGTTCTAATAAATGGTTGAGAAGCTATTAGGAAACAGATGAACCTATATACATACACACATAGTCTGTCAAAATCATAACCCTCCTTTTGCTTCGCCGTAATCGGGGAAAAAAGAAGGAAATTTTGAAGTACTAGTGTTTTTATATTATCTAACTTCCATGTCCTGCAAAAAGAGACTACCACGGATTTAAGCCCCGTTCGTATTGTTACCTATTCCGATATATTTTTCTAACACAAAAATGTTTAAAAAAAAATGCGAGACAATTTTTGGGGCAAGAAGAATTGAAAAAAAAAAAAAGTAAACTTGTAAATTGTATCATCATGTTGTCAGAACGGCCCTAACGTTTGGTAACGATGACACGAGTTCCATAATTTTTGTTAATCTAAAAATTACTCAACGCGCCTAAACAAGTATTCTCTTCAAAAATATGTAATGAATAATATTCTCATTGTAGTATCAGTTCGATTACGGTTCATGTTTAACTGACGATGACAGAGCATGCATTGACTGATAAACCAGTCTTAATGACCCTCGTGTACGTCAGTCATATCAAGTGGCAAGTATGTAATTATGTTGCAAACTGGTTATAGAGATAGAGACAATTCTCAATGAAAACAAATATAAATACCTACATTGAAATTGTAGAAAAAAATTGTAAGGAGGTAGGACACGGCGGTATTTCCGCCCGATTGAGCAGTCCGACTGGGGTAGTACCTCCGCCCTACAGAATACCGCGGTTATAATAACTTCGTGTTGTGTTCCCAGCGGTGAGTAGGGTAGCCAGAGCTCACTGGAGAATTTGTGCTGTCAGTGGGAAGACTAAAGGCTTGTCCTGCTTTGTCTTCTGCTGACGGCACAGAAACTCTGTACTTACAGGGTTGGCAGCGCGACTGTGACTCCTCTGGTGTTACAGACGTCCATAGGTCACGGTAACCACTTTCCGTCAGGTGGGCCGTGTGCTTGTCTGCCATCTAAGTGGTATAAAAAAAAAAAGTATTATCTGATGAGGCCTTCTAGCTGAGTGTCACCATTGTAACATTGTTAACGTTCTTTGGTGTCGTCGAGAACTCTTTTCTAAGACTTTACCTCAGTCTACCATCAGGCGGGGTGAAGTATTGTGAGTAGGTAAATAAAAAAATAAACCTCTATTTACTCCTTCTGTGTATACAGGCGTGAGTATATAAAACAAGAGTACCTATTAAAGAGATTGTCCACATTGTATTCTATCATACAGTTGCACAGTATTGACGTCATAGATATCTCCTTACACAGTCATTGTCATCAGTAATCACTTTGTATTGCAATAATATTGCAATAATATAATATATAGATTAAAATTTGTTGAGTCTGTTTATATTTTATTGTAAACAGTTTACTTCCATTCTTAGAAATTTATAATTCTAAAACATTAAATTTTGCTATCTATTCTAGTCATTTTGAAATGGGAATAAATTGTTTATTTATAATATAACTATTTTTTATGTTTCAATATAATATATTACCTACTAAAAACACTATATACTTATGTAAAACACTCAGACCAATGCAAAGCATACGATGAAAATGCGGTTTCAATCAATTTGTTTGTTGAAATTCATTGGTAGACATAAACGTCTCCTAAAATGCACTGAACTAGAATTGAACCAGCGACTACTTACTCAGTAGTTGCTTTACCTCCTCACTACGCAGATCGTCAATAATATAATATCTAATCGTCTATTTTTCCTTGATTCTAGGACATGTATGAGAAAATGATCCAGATAGACCCAAAAGCACCTACGGAGGAAGAGCATCGGAGTAAAGGCGTTACAAAACCACGATACATGATCTGGAGAGAGACCATCAGCTCAACTTCTACCCTCGGCTTCAGAATAGACGGCGTTAAGAAAGCCGACGGTACAAGCTCCAAAGACTTCAAGACTACAAAAACTAGAGATCAAATCGTTGAAGCTTTTAAAGATTTTATTGCCAATTTTACTAATGCAGCGGTAAGTTTCATCATAATAAACTCCTTTTATAAAGAAAAATTAATGTCTAAAGAGTTGCACGATATTCAGATGAAACATTCTTTACATTTACGCAGGGCTTGATAAATATGTAAAACTGCACAGTAGGGCATTTTTTACCGGTGCATACATAATAAAGGATAATTCATCCATATGTTGTGCAGATTCGAAATTTATAGATACTTTTGTAGACTCAAGAGATGGATGACGATAAAATTTCATCAGTAATTCTATTCGTCATTCGATAATATACAAATTCGATGTTAAGTCTTACTCAGATGAGAGAGCTCACTTTGAATATGTTTCGGGTACTTGCTATTTCATCACTATCAGCGCACTACAGTACTGACTTGGCCAGCCAGCCAAGATGCCAGGTGGCCATGTCGTAATTGTTTTGAGAACTCCGAAGTAAACTCTATCATTTACTTGAGATCAGATCAAAAGATTTACCTGCCTATTATTTAAATTCAGATCTATCTATACATGGCCTTATAGGGAGTACAGTATAATGTGGTATATTTGGCAATGATTATAATTTTTCTTTTTCTTTTCCACAGCCAAGTTATTTAGAAAGATTAAAAAACATCAGAACGACTCTGCAAGAGTCTACTTTCTTCAGAAACCACGAGTTGATCGGCAGCTCCCTGCTCTTCGTTCATGACAAGAAGCAAGCATCTATCTGGTTGATTGACTTTGCTAAGACTGTCCCAGTTCCTGAGAACATCACAATAGACCACAACTCCGCGTGGAAAGTCGGCAACCATGAAGACGGCTACCTTATCGGTATAGACAACTTAATATCAATCTTTGAATCTCTCATCAAAGATGACAATGGCAATATAGACCAGTGCTATTCTAACGTTAATGTAGATAAAAACGTACGGAAAGATGGCTTCGATACTTGAAGTATCAAAGAGGTAATCCCGTGAGAATTGACTGTGCACACAGTGGTATTGTACTGAAACAAATTTGCAGTAGTGTTACTGCATTTTATGGACCTGATAACTTGTTTATGCGAAGTCTTAACGAAGAACAAAATGATATTCTAAAAATCTTTACACATATTATTTCATGTAATTTCAATAACATCAATGGATCTTACACAAGACAAGAGGTTCTAAGTTGGACATCGTAAAAACAGATCATATGATGCGGTTGTTCTGATCGTATACTTTCACAACTACGTACCTATTTGCTAAATATTTTTGTAAATAATCTATAGTATTATAATTAACTGTCTTGCTATTAAGTTTTGAATACTCAATACTAGGTTAGGTTTGGGCACCACCAATATTGTTAATGTTTTTGTGTCAATCACATTTTGTAATATAATATTAGTTTAATTGTGTACCTATTAACGCAATCTGAGATCAAAATCTAGAACAAAAAAGACCTTGAGAGAAATGTTTACCTCTCTATAACCATATTCTTGAAATACATAGACTGGATATAGCATAGAACAATAGGTATTTATTTTGTTTTAAGTACACTATATTAGTGTAAAGACTACGCTACTTTTAGTAACCTATTTTTTGTCTATGCTGTCTCATATCTTTAAAGACAAGTCTAAAGGTACCTACTAAATAAAATAATATCTTATCATATTTTCGTTTCTTTTCTTTTTCCTGGTATCTGCATTAAAACATAAGTAAATGTTAGAACTTTTGGGGGAAAACTGTCATGAAACATCTGAAAGGTAGTCAAAACTGCTGTTCCGATTTTGGGATAAATATATGCCTTGGGACCGATCGCCCGTCCGCAGCAATGAATATTTCTTAAAAGGCCTACTGAGTTCGCAAAAATAGTGATAGTCGGACTAAGACTTTTGTAGAGAATTGCTTCGGTTTTGTAGAGTTCTCTCCATCACAAAGTGCTCGACTATGACTTGATATAATCTCTTTTAATACGTATTCTTTATTTTTAATGTATTTTAAAACGTCATCAACATCATACTTGCAGTCAATAACGTATTCGAAACTTTCCCTTCGGAGTCGGGGATTTCCTAGTCTAACAACGTGTTCGGCTGAACTCGGTGTTATTTCATGATGCGGTTGCCATCTGACTTTCACAACCCAATAGCGATATCAAAATATTGCAGTTAGTTGTTTTTTAAAACATGTTTCATAATTTAATGAGTTAGTAGTACCTAATACCTAATTAATTAGACATATAATATGTGCGATAGAGAGAATACTCTACAAAACCGAAGAAAGTCGATGTATGTCCAAAAATAAAATAAACACGGATCATTATTTATGTATTTCAGGAGATAATTTTAGGCATACAATAAGGTAACTTGACTGATGTTGCCTTAAAAATATTCATAAATTGAATATAATATAGTATGATAAATAGAACATTTTCTGGGAAAATTAAACCACAGTTCAATATTGGACGGTTTATATTTATTACTAGCTTATTCATAACTTATATAAATAATAATAATTTACAATTTAAATATTTTTTATTGACTAATTATTTAGATATCTATTAGACTAATTTTATTTCTAAAAAGGCACATGTGTTACGTATTATCTTTGTCTTTTAAGTTGTCTACAACTATATCTGTTAAACTACATCGTCTTGAATCATTTTCTTCATTGTTAGCGCTTTCTCTGCGCATTCGAGAGAAAAGTCTTGGCACTGGTCCGGTACTGGACCGTCCAGGTTCTCCAGGTGCAGGAGAATATCTTCTTATGCGAGGTTTAGATAATTCACCTTCAGGAGGAGTTTCTGAATAAGGTGGTGGCGGTTGTTGCAACATTGACATCCGATTTTCTCTGGAAGCAGCCGCAGTTGGTAATTGCAATTCCGCTCCAGCAACAACAGTTGCTAACGTAGGAGTAAATTGTGGTGCTGCAGCCCTTGCCGATATTCTTCTCCGTCTTGGTCCAGAATCTTCTGTATGCCGAGATCTATTATCTTCTAAGTTATCCACATTTGGCAGTATGGTTGAAAAATCTGGCCGCAAATGACCATGTCTTCGTGCTGCTACAGCATTGGGGTCAGTTATAAAGTCCAATAGGCCTGACGGTTCTCCCGTAGAAGAACCTTGACTAGCAGTTTCTAAAACTGCTAATGCTCGCAAAAGATCAGCAACACTTGTATTTTCTAGTACCTCAACCTGTTCAGATTCAGGAAGACTTGATATGTTAATATCTGGATCAAATAAACTGCGTCGACCATGCCTGGTCTTATTTTTATAGTTTTCCAAGTCATTTGAAAATTGGCTTGGTCCTTCAAATGATCGATTACGGCCTTGTCTGTTTTGTTCATTAAATTGTTTTATGCTTTCTTCTAAATCTCCACCGCTTCCGGCAGCTACGCTATCTTTACGCTGTTTACCAAATGAAGGAAACAAACTGCTTCGCCCAGTGCGCGTTTTATTTTTATAGTCAACTAACTCGTCTGAGCTTTCAGGCATGACATCATCGTCATTTTTCTTAGACCTGCCAAAGGTAGGAAATAAGCTGAGACGACCTTTTTTCGTTCTATTCTGATATCTTTGCACTTCTTCTTCATCTACAGTATCCTCATCATTACTGGTAAGACCGCTAAAATTGAATGTCGGGAAAATGCTTCTCCTGCCTCTTTTAGTACTCTCTCTATAATGATCTGCATCGTCATCAGGGTCACTGAAATCAAAAGTAGGAAATATGCTATGGCGACCTGATCTAGTACGTTCTTTATAACGATTTGTATCCTCATCCTCACTGAAGTCAAATGTAGGGAATATACTATGTCTTTTCTTTTGTTGGTATGCTTTGACAGCAGCTGGTGCATCATCATCTTCTGAAAAATCAAATGATGGGAATATACTACTTCGTCCACGACTTGTTGCTTCAAGATAAGCATTTGAACCACTGTCAAGGTCATCATTGAAATCGAATGTAGGGAATATACTGTGCCGTCCTTTTTTGGTTTTTTCTTTGTAAACATCTGCTTCGCTTTTATTTTCTGTGCCAAAATTGAACGAAGGAAATATACTTCGGCGTCTTGCTTTTGTACTAACAACATTTTCATTGACTGCCTGCGAAGTACTTATTTGTCCTTTCATTGAACTATTAGTAAGCTCGGCAGAACTTTCATTTGAACTAGGTTTTCTAGAGAAAAATCTTGTAATAATATTTTGAGATACTGCACGTTCTTCTGGTTTGGATGGCAGAGATAATTTACCACTTCTTATATTAGCTTCTCGTCTAAATTTCTCTGCCGATTCACCATTGGTCCACGTATATTCGTTATAGACATCTTGAGGCACTGATTCTTTTCTGTGGTTTGGTACTGCAATACTTAGAGCTCTGTGTCTCTGAATACGATTTGCTCCTATACTAAACGTGGGACCCAATTCATTGGCCAAAATATGTTCATCATCGAAAAGATGCACGCCTTTGTCTTTCTGTGCTGCATTTTGATGTTCTAGTCCCCCTAGAACGTTCACTACTCTAGCAAACAGTTCAGCAGGCTTCACAATAGCTGAAGCTGTGAATGTTTTTTCTTTATCGATTCCAAGTAAATCTGTATCAGATTGTATTCGTAGCATATCTTTGGCGGAAAGTTGAATATTTTCGGAGTTTGCTCGTTTCCTCTTGGTTATGGGTCCTCTTGGTTCAACATCGTATGTAAAAATGGGACAGCTATTGCTTCGATGCAGTGTTGGAGAAGCGTCTACGTAAACCGGCTGGAAACAAAATGGTATGGAAATTAAAACTACATGAATAGGTTAGTTTGACTGCTACGCTCTCAGTAACTTAGTAGTGTTTCGTAGGGTATTTAAGATCATGCTATAATACACGTAATTCTATACTCATATTTGCAATAGTTTAATACCTTTACATTATCTAGCAATTTCCTCGTCAAAGACAACAAAAAAACAGGTATATCGAAGTCAAACCGACGAGTATCTGATCGTCCATTGTCATAAATATCTTGATTGTGAGAAATTCGAAATTGAGAGAGAGAGATTGGTTAAAACATTTGCAAAATGTGAGAGGCTTCGGAGTCCTTCATTAGTCACGCGTTTGATTGGCCTTTTCGGGAGCGACTGCCAGATGACCTACCAAGCCTGAAAGGAAAACTTGCTCCAGAGCATCCTCCGTTGTTTAGCAGATGTACTGACTAGCAGGTGAGGTTGTCTTGGGCCTCAAAGGTATTGATACGATTTTCTACATAATTGTGCACTAGGTACACTAATTTATAACAAAATATTAACTAACCTTTATTTTAATCAAATTGGCTTCGTTAATAATTTTCCTCAAAGCAGACAGGTCTCTTGTAAATCCTTGCAGAATTTTATTTTGCGTATTTTTGATTTGACACGCAAACTTCTGTTCTATTCTATGTATCCGATCAGACCTCATACCACTGGTGATGAAGCCTAGCAACATGACAATATAACCCAGACCGAAGGTTATCCAGACTATCAGAAATATCTGGTAAGTACAGAAGTATCCATATTTGAATCCTTTATTTTCCGTACCTGAAATATATAATTTATATTGGTTAAAATAAACCATGATACTGATGATAATGTTGATACCTCCTATCGATTTCAATCATGGTTATAAATTATAATTTATCCAAGTAGTTACGGCGGTGGCGCTACGATATAAGTAACTCTAAGGTAGTAAACAAGTACACGGTCTACTTGATGATTGGTGGTTAGGTACAGTGGCATATGCTTTTGAAAATCACAGTTTGTAGGTTCCAACCCCACTCAGCACACCACTGACGTACCTATACTCTTACCATCTATTTCTCTAGCTATTTCTAAAGGAATAAATAAGAAAACGGTCGCGTGGTTTCCGGCAGAGTAGAATTTGGGCCACCCCATCTCTTTCCATGTGGTGTCTTACAAGGCGACTAAGGGATAGGGCTGTTTAACATCAGACAGATATATACATCCCAGATTCAGCCTCAGATGTACGGCTCGAGTAAACAATATACTACGGAATACGACAATAGACTCACCCGCTATTACGTGAGACCGAATGAAATTATTGGTAAAATGTGAGTGTTAATTCACCTCTGCCTAACCCTCCGGGGATGAAGGCGTTATTATATGTATGTATGAATAAGAAAAAAGTTTCTTTCAGGCATCCATGCCTGTGCGTCTAGGCGGGCTCGGCGTTCGCAAAATTACTGACGTAAGTCTGCCAGCATTTTTATCTTCGGTGCATGGCACGGATGAATTAGTTAGAAAAATCTTAACCCCTAGCCTAACTAATTCAGAAGTGCCAGGCATGGCCGAAGCTTTTAATGTTTGGAAAATGTTTTGCCCAAACGCTGATTTACCAGCCAACCCAGCTTCCCAGAGACAATGGGACGTGCCGCTCTGCAATATGGTAAGAAAACATCTAATTTCTAGTTCTACCAATGTTGCGGAACGTGCTCGCCTTTTGGCTGTGGGGGAATGGGAATCCGGTGTTTGGCTTCAGGCCATACCGTCGCCTAACATTGGTACCATGTTGGACGATAACACCTTCCGTATCGCTGCTTGCCTTCGTTTAGGTGCTCCTTGCGTTTCTCCACATCGATGTCGCTGTGGGGAAGAAGTTGTTAGCCTTGGACATCATGGTCTCTCTTGCAGCAGGAGCGCAGGACGGCTGTCGCGGCACGGGTATATCAATGACATAATCCGTCGGGCTCTTGTCACCGCTGGCGTTCCAGCCATATTAGAACCCACTGGCTTGGCGCGCGACGATGGCAGGAGGCCAGATGGAATGTCATTGGTGCCTTGGAAGATGGGAAGGCATTTGGTGTGGGATGCAACATGTGCTGACACCCTTGCGCCTTCACACCTTCCAGGGACTGCAAACTGCGCCTGCGCTGCTGCTGCGTCGGCAGAGACCCTCAAACGGCGCAAGTATAGTAATATAAGTGGTAATTACATATTTGAGCCGTTTGGGGTCGAGACGCTGGGATCATGAGGTCCAAGTGCTCGTCTTTTGTTTAGAGACATTTCTAAACGTTTAATTGACGCTACCCGTGACCAGAGGGCTGGTTTATTCCTTGCGCAAAGGATTGGTATTGCCATTCAACGTGGCAATGCCGCCAGCCTTCTGGCCACCTTCCCGGTTGACATCGATGGGGAGGAATTCTTTGACGCCTGAACCTGCAGGATTATTTAGATATATATTCTTTTTATTTATATTTTAATTTCGATAACTTCCGTGTATTTTATAGAAAAAAGTTATATCAATTAAAAATGTTCTTACCGGCAACCAAATCACCAAATCCAATCGTAGTAAGAGTAACAAAAGCGTAGTAGATAGAAGCTACGTAGTCCCACTCCTCAAACACGACGAAGATGCAAGCAGGCAAGAAAATAAAGAATAAGAAACCAGGAACTAGGTAGAGGAAAATCTGGCCCAACATGCCAAGGCTGTTGAAGCAGTAGCCAAGGTTGTGGGCACGCTTCACATTGCGACTTTTGTATTTACGGTATACGGAGATGAGCTGGAATTAAAAAAAAGTAAACAATGTTTAGTAAATACACTCTTGATATTTTATTGAAGATACGTAATTAAATTAACATTAACATAAACTCACGCCTATATTCCCGAAGGGGTAGGCAGAGGTGCCAGCACCCACATTTCGCCAGTTTATGTTTAGGTCCCAATGTACCTAATAGGTGGGCGAGTCTATTGCCAT
The DNA here is from genome assembly GCA_963662185.1 of Eilema griseolum. Classification (NCBI taxonomy): domain Eukaryota; kingdom Metazoa; phylum Arthropoda; class Insecta; order Lepidoptera; family Erebidae; genus Eilema; species Eilema griseolum. Next base: position 8,959,632 of record OY759239.1, on the reverse strand, counting down.
TAACCGGGCACTTATAAACCTACGATAAATACACACATAACTTCGAAAAGCATCGGAAAGTCATTGGTGTGTGCCATGGTGAAACCTGGAATCGAACCCGGGACCTCGTCTCAGCAGTCCATTACCCATACCACTAGGCTACCGCGGTTTTTTTACCTAATAAATTAAAATCCAAAATAAGAAACAAAACGATTCGCGGAAATTATCGGGCATAGGATCAAGGAGAAGTCTGGTGACTCCCGCGCCGGATCGTACCTGGTTCAGAGGCTGTCCATCGCCATTCAAAGGGGCAACGCAGTCAGCGTGATGGGCACCTTCGCGCCGGGTACAGTTCCGGTAGCGCCTATCTTTTAGGGACGAGCACGAATGCGTGTGATTGTTTGTATTATGAATATTGACCGTAAATAAATAAGAAACTTTTGTTTATAAGCGTAAAGTAAGTAGGTTGTAAAATTGTACTAGAATGATAAAGGTAAATACTGTCTACATACTTGTAGTGATGTACACCATTTTAATACGAGAAACAAAAATAAACTAGTTGTACCAAAACTTAGGCTTCACAAGGTTGGTGATTCATTTGTAGGCAGTTGCATAAAAATATTTAATAAAATTCCTCAGGATTTGATTAATATGCCAATAAATAAATTTAAAATAGAAGTGAAAAAAACTTTAATGAGTAAAGGTTACTATAAAGTGGATGAGTATCGTAATGATGTTAATGCGTGGTCGACATAAGTCTCTTGCTTGCTCGCACAAAATAAATTGTAAACTAAGCAAATTTAAAAAAGAAAAATAATCTAGTTCTAATCTAGTTCGCTGAGTTTCTTGCTGGTATTTTCTCAGTAGAACTAACCTACCGAACCAGCGAAAGAATCATTTTCCAATGATTTATTTTTAAATTATTTAATATTTTTATATTATTTCTTTACATATCCAATTGTAAAATTTTGACGTTCATATGTGCTCTTTGTGTGCCTAAACTGAATAAATGAAATTGATTCTTTGATTCTTTGATTCTTTGATTCTTTGATTCTTTGATTCTTTGATTCTTTGATTCTTTGATTCTTTGATTCTTTGATTCTTTGATTCTTTGATTCTTTGATTCTTTGATTCTTTGATTCTTTGATTCTTTGATTCTTTGATTCTTTGATTCTTTGATTCTTTGATTCTTTGATTCTTTGATTCTTTGATTCTTTGATTCTTTGATTCTTTGATTCTTTGATTCTTTGATTCTTTGATTCTTTGATTCTTTGATTCTTTGATTCTTTGATTCTTTGATTCTTTGATTCTTTGATTCTTTGATTCTTTGATTCTTTGATTCTTTGATTCTTTGATTCTTTGATTCTTTGATTCTTTGATTCTTTGATTCTTTGATTCTTTGATTCTTTGATTCTTTGATTCTTTGATTCTTTGATTCTTTGATTCTTTGATTCTTTGATTCTTTGATTCTTTGATTCTTTGATTCTTTGATTCTTTGATTCTTTGATTCTTTGATTCTGTGCTTCTATATTTTGAGCAGTAGAGACAACAGTAAGAGTCTTTATCTAGCTCGGCGCTTTAATATCTAACAATTTAACTTTTACTTTCAATAAACTTCGTTGTTTTTAGGTGTTTGTAACTTGTCAATTTTTTTTAAATATACCAATCAAATGTTTAACTTTAGGACTAAACTAAATTTTGATATTTTTAATTAAATTAAAACATGTCCTTCCGAAATTTGCTTGTAAGAGATCGCTTGTAGCGATAAGACCGCCATTTGTACATTTTTCGTAATGTTATCCGTACATGTACCATAATTTTAATGGTGTACAATAAAGATTTATATTATCTTATTTTATCGATATTTTGTTAGGTTAGTACTGAATCAACTATGGATGATTTGCGACAAATGAATCTGATATCTGATTTGCGACTAACTTTCAACTCAAACCATTTCAGCATACCTCTGTTTGTATCACCAAATGTTCCAAACCAAATGTTTAAAAAAAACATCTTCATTTAATAAAATTGTTAATGCACATTTCACTTTTTGACTCATTTGAACAACTATAATAAGTCGATCGATCGGGGTACGAATTCCGCCTGAACTGATTTCTTTTCCTTTATTAATTGATTTGAATAATTGGCATACTAATGCTTTAAAATTTCATTCAATAACTATAATAAAATCATTCTTACCTGCATTCCAAAGTATTCTCCAAGATTCGCAAGCAAGATACCATTGATGGGTATACCAAACAGCCCATAGAAAATCATCAGAATCCTACCCAAATGAGTCGTTGGTGCCAAGTTACCGTAGCCTGCAATTTTAGAAAAAATACTTTTAGCACTATCCCATATCCATAACTTGTCGATCAGTTGGTTATCTTATATTTCTAATTTCTAATATAGCGGTGCAAATTGCAGATATTCGATGTAGCAAAGTAGAAATCACCAATCAATATTTTTTTAAAGTCATCGAGTTTTCTTTGTAATTTCTTATTCTCAATACAAAGAGCACTATTACACATTCCTCTAAAAGAATAAAAAAATGAGAGCAGTTATTTGCGTAACAAGTAGGTATGTACCGCAAAATGATTTAGGAAATTATTAATTAAAATCAATGATTCGTAATAATTCTTACAAACGATTTAATTGCAAAACATTGTTGTCGATGATCATTGCATTGCGTCAAATAAACTCCAGCAGTCTGATTGTTCTATAATTATGAACTAAATTAGCTATTAAGATGCATTGCACATAGATTTTAATAACTTGAACGATGTTATGAATTTTGATGCTTTTAGTCATCAGCATCATCATTTTGATACTTTTTTAATAAAACGTAACATAAGCTCACGCCTATATTCCCGAAGGGGTAGGCAGAGGTGCTAGCACCCACATTTCGCCAGTTTATGTTTAGCTCCCAATGTAATAGGTGGCGATCCTATTGCCATTAACCGGGCACTTATAAACCTGCGATAAATACACACATAACTTCGAAAAGCATCGAAAAGTTATTGGTGTGTGCCATGGTAAAACCTGGGATAGAACCCGAGACCTCGTCGCCGCAATCCATTACCCATACCACTAGGCTTTAAGGCTAAGCAATAAACTTTTATAATTAATTCCCTAAAGGGTAGACAGAGGTGTATTAGCACCCACATATCGCCACAGTACTTTCGTTTTTTTTAGTTTCATTTCATTCTGGTTTTTAGTAGTTTTTCATTAACTTTGTGAGTTATTATTTTACCCATACCACTAGGCTTCAAGGCTAGGCAATAAACTTTTATAATTAATCCCCGAAAGGGCAAACAGAGGTGTATTAGCACCCACATATCGCCACAGTACTTTCGTTTTTTTTTAGTTTCATTTCATTCAGGTTTTTAGTAGTTTTTCACTAACTTTGTGAGTTATTATTTTACCTATAAACTTTTATAATTTATCTCCGGGTGACAGAGGTAAATTAGCACCCACATATCGCCACAGTACTTTTCGATTTTTTTTAGTTTCATTACATTTCGGTTTTTTTTTGTGAGTTATTGTTTTATAAGAAGCAGTCTTATAACAAGAAGCAATAAAAGTTAATCTCACCAATAGTACTGACAACAGTATAGGAGAAGAAGAAGGAATGATAGAAGTCCCATTTGAAAGGTGGTTCCTCGTCTGGCGTTGTGTAGTTGTACATATTCTTTCCACAGTAGTCAGACAGCTTACGGAGAATTGTGTCTTGCTCGTCAGGGTCTTGAGGTAGATAATTTCGATAGAGTAAATCTGAAATATGGAGAAAATTTATTTTTAAAAGTGTTATGTCAAAAGTGAATATAATAAATAAATAAATATTCCACGACATTCTACTACACAACGCTATCTAGACCCATGGTAAGCATAGCTTAACTAGCTTGTGTTATGGGATCTAGAATGCGGATAAACATACTTAAATACTTTTTTTTTGTAAACACATACATATTATACATAGAAACACCCAGACCAATGCAAATATACATATTCATGCATATAAATATTTGCACTGAGCGGGAATCGAACCCCGCACCCCTGCATAGCAGTCGAATACCCTACCGCTACGCCACAGAAGTCATAATGTTATGGTTAATAACATTTTAGCCTTGGCAACACTTGTAATTAACCTAAAAATAATTTTAATAAGATCAATTGTTTACTACCATTGTAATAACTATTTTATTTATAAATAAAGACACTTTAAAATCAATCAATCGTTCAACGTTGGGAGTCTCATATTCAAAGATTCGTAGTACATGTTCAATTTTATTAATATATTTAATTTTTTTTCACTTTATTTTATTTAATCTCTTAAGCATCATGTCATTTCTTTAAACAGCAATTATAATAATAATAATAATAAAGCCTTTTATTCGAACAAAATATACAATTAAGTTTTAAAAAACCACTGCACTGTTTTTTTTTCGAAATTAAGTATATTCGACTATTTGATGCTTCTTTATTTTTTGTAAGTCCGTTTGCCAATTGGCAAAGGCCTCCTCCAACCTACTCCATTCTGATCTCTCTATGGCTACTCTACTCCATGTTGTACCTGCAACTTGCCTTATATCGTCGTCCCATCTTTTTTGTTGTTTGCCTCTTTTCCTTTTGCCTTCCCTTGGGTACCAACGTGTTGTTATTTTGCTCCATTTATCCTTTCCTCTGGCCATGTGTCCCGCCCACTTCCATTTCAGCCTTTTTATTTTTAGGGTGACGTCCTGTACCTTGGTCTTTCTCCTAATATTAATGTTTCCTATTCTATCCCTCCTCTTTACTCCCATCATGCTTCTCTCCATTGCTCGTTGGCAGATAGCAAGTCTATCGGTGGTGTTTTTTGATAAGGCCCATGTTTGACTTCCATATATTAGGGTTGGTAGAATGCAGACATTGAATAATTTACTTTTTGTTGCTATATGAAGGTTTTTGTTTTTCATTATTTCGCTTAGGCTCCAATACCTTTTCCAACTGTTTGCTATTCTTCTTTGGATTTCTTTGTTTATATTATCTTTGGGTGATATCAGCTGTCCAAGATATATATACTCTTCAACGTAGCCTATTTGTGTCTCCCCTATGTTTATGTTGCTTTTATTTCCGTTCGTCATTACTTTTGTTTTTTCAGGGTTCAATTTTAGTCCTACCTTTTCACTCTCCGATGCTAGCTCATTTAACATTTTATTTAGATCTTCTTGCGTTTTTGCGAATAACACAATGTTATCGGCAAATCTTAAGTGTGTTAGTGTGCGGCCATCTATATTCAAACCTAGATTTTCCCATTCAAGATTTCTAAAAATCATTTCCAAAACAGAGGAGAAAAGTTTTGGAGAGAGAGGATCTCCTTGTCTTACTCCTTTTTGTATCTTAAACGAATTTCCTTTCTTTTCTAATTGAATGCACGCCGCGCTGTTTTTGTATACATTTCTAATTATTCTTATATATTTTTGTGCTATCCCTTGTTCTTTAAACAGCAATTATTAAAGTACAATATATTTATTTAGTTGTTTGATTAATAATTAGCAATATAAGCTTACAGTCTACACCAAAGCGCTTATATGCTATTGATTACATTAGGTATTACACTAGATTGCATTTAAATTCATTATCAATATTAAAACATAAACCCAAAAAATAGATTCGCGATTATGTCACGTCGAACAACCCACTCCGCATCGTTCCCGGGGCAAAGGTACCCATGTTATTGGCCGCTTTGTCTCGCTGAATCGCAACGGCCATCCTTTGCCCCAGGAACGAGCCGGAGCAGTTAACCTTTCAATTATTATGAAATAATGAGAAATAAATAGGAACCATGTACAAGGTATTGTTGAGTTTGAAAATTATCACTGTTTATAATAAGCTATAGTATAAGAATAGAAACAATCTAGTTACACGTTGCTATTGAACATTGTGATATTCGTGACATCCTTTTTAACCCAATAACTTCTAACACGTTCAACTACTTATAAATAAAACAATTTGTACTTTTCTCCTAACAATATAATCATGAAAAAAGTTAAATATAAGTATTAATTGAATGGTTAAGTAAGTTTTTGCAAATGACAATTTTACGGACGAATTAACACAAATTGGATGTTTTTTCATCTAATTGTGTGGTTTTAGTACACTGATTAAAGGTTATAAAAAATGTAAGAAGTAAGGGAGAGCTGCCCTACGGACGGCGGCAAAAAAACTATGGCAATTGATTTTCTTATTAATGAATTGTTAGATCTCATGTTCAGCGACTTGAAACTTGCAAAAGGAAATTAAAAATTACAACAAGTACTCGTAGTACAGTAGTGAAGCTGAGTGTTGATGTATATCACAATGGGGCTTCTTAAACCTATACCGAAGCCACAAGTCTCGAAGTCTGCTCGGGTTTCTCTTTCTGCCATAAGATGAACCCGGTACCTACATGGTGAATCCATGGATAGCTAAGAATTTCGTCTCATCTCATAGCGATTTTCTAGTTGCGTCCAAAGTTTGCACTTTGTGGCTCAGGGTCCGCTTATTGTATAGTATGTCCGCTTTTCCAACCTCGCAATCCTCAGAGAAAACCTGTGCTAGAGCTTCAACCTTTGTTTAGCAGATGCACCAACTAACAGGTGAAATTGGCTTGAGGGAAGGTGTTGGTAGAGCCTGCACAACCTTACCGTATATAGATATTAGTAAGAATATGAAAGAAGTTAATTAAACTTCAATCAATCAAGTAGCCTATAGCAGTCCACTGCTGGACATAGGCCTCTCTCAATGTTGGCTTTGGCCTACTGTTTCCACGCTTGGTACGGGGTTTTTTTGAGTTTCCTTCTCTCGTAGTAATATTGTCCGTGTATTTTTCCGTTAGTTGCCTTTTACGACACGCTTCGGATGAGCTGGTGTGGGGATACTTGCATTCTTACTCCATCACCACAGGGATACCTAGTTAAACTTTAACCAAGACTAATCAGTCCCTCTAGGTTTGTAGAATAAAATAATTTGATCAATGTATGGGATTACCATTACGTTGACGAAGCTATAAAAATTATACACTCGAGAGCAATGAATCCGGGTCACTTAAAGAATCCTAAAAATCTCGGAAACTAAAAATGCTAGGTTAATGCAATAAATTGTATTTAATAGACAATGTAATACTCCTTAAATGAAGGTATTAAAACTTCTTAGTTATTGTAAAGTTATATCATAAAAAAATCAAATTTGAAAAAGGGCCACTTTCGAAGATGGAACTACGAAATTACAGCATTTGGTGTTGCTTTTGTTTGTAATCTGTCATTTATGTGGGTACATAAACCATGTTGATAGTGCTCTATATTCATTAATCAAGCTGAAATTATGTCGCTTACGCCTGAAGAATGCACCAGAATACTTACAATGCTGGAAACCGGCCGGAGTCAGCGCGATACAGCCAGGACTGTCGGTGTGTCGCTGTCAACAGTACAAAGAGTTCTCCGACGTTACGAAGAAACTGGTTCTAACCTACGCAGACCAGGAACGGGCAGAACCAGGTGTACCACAGCACGAGAAGACCGATACTTGGTGAACACCATGCTTCGAAATCGCTTTCTCACAGGAACTGAACTCACCAATCAGTTTCGACGCCTCGGAGGAAGTAACCCAAGTGCATGGACAGTAAGACGTCGGCTTGCTGAATCTAACTTAAAACCCCTTAGACCTGCAAACGGCCCTAAACTGGAGCGTGGGCATCGTATTTCGAGACTAAGTTATGCCCAGAGCCACGTAAATTGGAGTATTGAAGATTGGTCAAAAGTTATGTTCTCCGACGAATCAAAATTTATGCTCTACAAGCACGATGGAAGACACAGAGTGTATCGAAGACCAGGGGAAAGATTCAAGCAAGCATGCATCGAAGAAAAAGTAGCCTACGGTGGTGGGTCTGTACTTGTGTGGGCCGGAATTTCTTCTGAAAGTCGCACAGAGCTGGTGATCATAGAAAACGGCTCTTTAACTAGCGTAAGATATGTGGAAGAAATCCTCAATGATCACGTTGGTCCATTTATGGTCAATTTAGGTGAGGATGCTATATTTATGCATGACAATGCCAGACCTCATACAGGTAGGATTGTGAATGACTACCTTCAAGAGATGAACATTACTCGTATGGAGTGGCCAGCGCGCAGCCCGGATATCAACCCGATCGAGCATGCTTGGGACGAGCTAGGCAGATGCGTAAAACAACGAAACCCTCCCCCAATCACGCTTCGTGAGCTCAAAATTGCTCTCACAGAGGAATGGGAGAATATTCCCCAAAATCGTATAAGGAACTTGGTGTACAGCATGCCAAACCGCGTAAACGCAGTAATGGAAGCACGAGGAGGCAATACGAAGTATTAAAATTCAAGAAAATCGTAATAAAGTTCAAAAATTTCATGTTTCCTATTTTTGTTTTAAGGAGAGATCAGCAGTTTTTTTCTTTATGTAATTTTGTGTTAATAAAATGTATGGTGACTCATATTTTTTTTACTTTCATTTAAGGAGTATTACATTGTCTATTAAATACAATTTATTGCATTAACCTATCATTTTTAGTTTCCGAGATTTTTAACATTCTTTAAGTGACCCGGATTCATTGCTCTCGAGTGTATATAAAAATAAGTATGCTGGCCAACGAATTGCCACTTGTTTAGGGGGTAGAACAGAAGTAATCACCTGAGACCTTATACTAGATTCACAAGGTTATCAGATCGAAGACCACAAACTGATTGCTTGGAACCTTGATTAACACTTCAAGACGCTCATGTTAAGTGGCTGGATTACGATTCTACTGAAGAGGGTTATTTTTTCTTTGTTATAAATGAGTCAAATGAAGACGTTCGTATCTTTGAAGCATTTATTGTGTAAGGTTGTATTGTTTTATATAATTGGCTTGCTTGGTATTTGTTTTGTTTTTCATTGTGTTTATTGATTCATGGTTAGTGATTATCGTAACTCGTGGATGCATGTGGATAGATTGTATTCTAGGCTTTAACATCAGTGGACATTGAACGTAGGTAAATCACCTCATCATTCATAAAAGATTCAGATTCAAGCGTAGCTCTGAATAGAAAGCATATACCGAATGAGGAAGGTGGAGGTTTTTGAAGTAAGCATAATAAATAATAATATATATGTCCAGTAAATACTGCGGTACAGTATATACTGCAATAGGATAATTGATTCACTGATACAGATTTAATAGAATTCAAAGCGCTACTAAATCCTGCTAAATTCTGTGTCATCGAAAACCATTTGTGGTTTTACACACAGTAGTCCATTCAACCTGCTTCATAATGGAACTGAAAAGGCGCGGCGCATCATTGTTGATGATTATCATTAAACAGACATAAAACCGATTTACGATAGCAATCAATTCAATAGAATCATTACATTATGTAATTTGAAGGTCGAAGTCATTGCCAAGATCGGTGCAAAGGACGATTAATAGGATTTTAATGCGAGCGGCTCCATATGAAAATAGAAATTTGTATATTGTACATGAGTGTTTGGATTTGGTAACGAAATATAGGTTGTTGTCCTTTTGACTGAGGGTTCACGTGGGGTAACGGGGACGGCACCACCTCTTACCCCAGGGGAAAACCTGCAGCCAATTCTGGCTGAGACGGGAGTGGCCACATAGAGGCTGCTCTCCATGTGCCCCTCAGACTAGCAGAGTTTACAGTAGAGAGCAGGTAACCTGCTGGCTAGGTCTCCTAGCGCAGGCGTGAGAGTGATAGAACGGCCGCTTGTCACCCTGTAGACGTATTAAATTTCTAACTCCACTAATTTAATTCTGATGAAATACGAGTTCAAAGACAGTTATTTTTTTTTTATACCACTTAGGTGGCAGACAAGCACACGGCCCACCTGATGGGAAGTGGTTACCGTGGCCTATGGCCGTATGCAACACCAAGAAACCTTCTGATGCCCCTCTTGAAAAACCCCATATTGTAGATGCTTGGGAAAACCGCAGCAGGGAGGTCATAACACAGCTTGAGTATGCGTGGGATGAAGTTTCTTTCATACCGCACAGTGCGCACCGTCTCTGTTCGCAATTTGTGAGGGTGAATTCCCTGCCTATGGCGAGAGGTGCGATGATAGAATGTAGCTGTGGGCACCATGTCAAACAATTCATCTGAGCACAAACCATTGTATAGGCGGTAGAACACATATATCGAGGCAAAGTCCCTCCTAAGGATAAGAGGTTCCACACTACCGCACTTACACATTACTGCAGATCCAGAAGTTACAGTAGTAGAAATAAGGGTAGTATTAGATCCTTCACCGCTAACTCCGGTTTCCACATTTCTTGTTGTTACTTTAGAAACGATGTCATACCTATTTACTTGTCAACCTCACTATTGATGTTAGTATTTTACACCTTCTTACGCTAATCTAGAATATAATACTATTGTGGTTAGGAGCAGACTTTGAACATTAGTTTAGTGTGAGTAACATTCAGCTGAAAGCATTAAAATATTACGCATGAACTAGCAAATATCTCAAAACTGAGATATTAGGATACGTGAAAGTGGTATAGGTAATGGACTGCTGAGACGAGGTCTCGGGTTCGATCCCAGTTTTGGCACACACCAATGACTTGTCGATGCTTTTCGAAGTTATGTGTGTATTTATCGCAGGTTTATAAGTGCCCGGTTAATATCAATAGGCTCGCCACCTATTACATTGGGATCTAAACATAAACTCGCGAAATGTGGGTACTAGCACCTGTGCCTATCCCTTCGGGGATATAGGCGTGAGTTTATGTGATGTTATGAAAAATGTATTCGTACAATATATAAATAGCGGCTGATCGACGCTAAGCGTGACCAGAAATCTGGTTATTATCTTGCACAGAAGATAAGGCTTCCGGGAATGTAACCGGTCGGTGATGCTGTGGGTGAATTTCATGACGCATTTATTTTATAATTTATTTTCAGTTTATTTTAACACCTAATAATAGTTTCTAATTACAAATTTGATTTAAGTAGGATACGTTTCCATAAATAGTGCACATTCAATGAATCACTGTAAACTTATTGCATGGGATAGCGCACTAAAATTTATTGTTTCGTTTCATCATTGTAAATCAACTAAACAACTATGAACAACGAACTAAGAGTAGAATTTTTTTGTATATCACTTAGGTGGCAGACAAGCACGCGGTCCACTTAATGGGAAGTGGTCACCGTGGCCTATGGACATATGCAACACCAGGGGTTGCACCGCGCTGCCGACCATGAAGAAACCTTCTGATGCCCCTCTTGAAGAACCCCATATTATAGGTGCTTGGGAAAACTGCAGCAGGGAGGTCATTCCACAGCTTGAGTGTGCGTGGGATGAAGTTTCTTTCATACTGCACAGTGCGCACCGTCTCAGTTCGCAATGTGTGAGGTGCGATGATAGAATGCTGTGGGCATCATGTTGAACAATTCATCTGAGCACAAACCATTGTATAGGCGCTAGAACACAAACAGCGAGGCAAAGTCACTCCTAAGGCTAAGAGGTTGAACACTACCTGCGAGTATAGGATTGTCAACCAGCTTCAATGCCCGTCTTTGCACCGAGTCGAAGAGGTAAGGCTGGTATGCAGGCGATCTGGCAAAAAGGTGACAGCAGTACTCCATGTGGGGCCGGACCTGTGCCTTATAAAGAAGGAGTTGCTACTCCGCAGTGAAGTACTACTTCGCCTTGTTAATTCAATTGACATTTGACTTTTGCGCGAGTGACTGTCATCTAATCTTCATATTACGACGGGAAAACCAATACCATGGGCTCGTCCGTTCACCAGCAAGTGTAACAACTTTATTTTTCGCAAAAATGATCTTAATAGCAAGGCATTAAGAGCAAATCAAATTGTTTTATTGATTTAAATTGTATTATTGTCCAAAATGGAGGTGTTTACCAAATAGCAGAACGATTGGTCAACAGCAAGGGGGGAAAACCGAAAGTATTAAGGTCATTTTGAGAATTTTCTTCGTCAAGATCGATCTGGTGCTCACTGTACAGTACATAATTAAGTAATTCAAATAAACATTAATTGAATATAATTTATTCAATTCCTACATATCCGTGGTGCTAAATGCAGACATATGTATATGTAAATATTGCTAAACTATACATACATACATATAATCACGCCTTTATCCCCGGATGGGTTAGGCAGAAGTGAATTAATACACACATTTCATTGAATTCAGTCCCACATAATAGGGGGTGAGCCTATTCGGCACTATTTATGACTCGAGCAATGCATCTAAAGCTGAGTCTGGACTGTATATATCTGTCTGGTGTTAAACAGCCCTATCCCTTAATCGCCTTGTATGACAACGCATGGGAAGTGATAGGGTGGCCCAAATTCTACTCTGCCGGGAACCAGTCGGCTCTAAACTATACTGTTATAAATTTGTTAACTAGTTGTATCTGTACAATGTACCTACACAGCAGATTTTAGTTAAAAAAGATTAGATATAAGGATTATGTTAAATTAACTAAATATTTTTTTCATTCGTGTCTATTCGAAACTACTGAACGGAGTTTAAAGCTTATTACAAAGGTCCGTTTTTATACGATTACGGCAAAGCAAAAGGAGGGTTATGATTTTGACATGTATGTAGGTTCATCTGTTCCCTCATAGCTTCTCAACCACTTATTAGATCTGGACAAATGAGATATCGTTAGAAGCGTTATCTTAGTCGTCGGCTGGTTATTGGCTATATAATTATGTCACTGAGTCTATTGTGGCGCCCCAAAGCGGTCATAAAGTAATGATAAAAAATAAATTGGAGATAAATATGTCGTGTTGAAAGGGCTTAATTAGTACATTTCAAATATGTATAAATTATAATATAAATAGAAATAAGCCACTTAGTCTAAAAAACAATATTCTAAGGAAAAGTGGCATACGACCACGAATCCTTGATATTTCCTTTTTTAATACTTTTTACAGCGTGATTTTTCAGTAGTCTGGTTTTAGTTTTAAACTTATTTCAAATCTGACATATTATTATAAGTATAGTAAGTTCGGAGATATAAACGAAAACCTCTATCAACGCTTACGGAGCTCCGGGCATCAGCCAGTTAATTATTGTAATAACATGCATAATTATTTCATCTCGAATGTAAATAAGAACAATTTATACACGCATAGGGTTGATGACATGACAAGAGAATTGATGTGAGGCATAGGAACTGACAGAAATCAACAAGATTGCAATGATAATAATGACTCGGTTTATAAAGTTGCGAATAAATGAAACTATAGTAACTATAACTACATATTTTTAAAATTACTCTTTGTTATGTATTCTTTATCAAAATGTTACTACTTCAAATTGTAATTGTATCGCGGGTATTGATATATAAAATTCGGCCGAAATGTCTTGAAATTAGTACTTAAACTCAGCCATGGATCAGTATCCAAAAAAAAAACAATAAAAGGACTGATCAACTACTGACGTGAGCCCTTTGAGCTCGTGCTTGATTTAGTAATATCGGGAAAAATCTCCACAGATATCCCCGCCGGAGCTGGTGTGAGAGGTTATGTCGGACTCGAACCGACTAAAACGTACGTCGGAGTCTCGACCCCAACTCGTCCCCGGATATGGGGAGGTGCCGGTGCGCGGTACCCTCTTGGCCTGCATTCGTGGGGGGCGGAGTCTATGAAATCCAACGCTCGAGTTGCCTCAGTTCGCGGGCCGATCCCGCCGCTTCCTACCCCGCCTCCACCTTCACGAGCTTTAATTGCTCGCTGAAAGAGGCACCGGCCGCCCTCGCATCCGCGCAGTGAACCATCGCCGCGACCAAGGTGACGAGCGTGAGAACTCTCACTACCTTGGCCGCCACCAGCTTCTATTATGGCCTCTCTCACGCCGAACACTCAGTGAGCGTGTGCAGCTTCGAATCCTCGTTCGACCATTTTTCCCTTTCCTCCGCCAATCCCTTGACCTCTTGATACGATTCTGGTAAAGACTACGGTTGATACGTCGCGGCGTGACGATCTTTACCAAAAAAGACCTTCTTTCTTGCACCCTCTTAAGTACCCTTTCATTCGTTATCCTGTCTGTTCAACTTATTCCCTCCATCCTCCACCAGCACCACATATCGAATGCTTACAGCCTCTCTCTGTCCTTCTGTGTCACAATCCACGTTTCACATCCATAGAGTGCAATGCTCCAGACATAAGTCTTTATGAACATTTTTCTTATTAATAACGAGGCACATTGGGGAGGCCTATGTCCAGCAGTGAACTGCTATAGACTAATTGATTGATTGAACGAGTAATATATGTGATAGATTAATTGGTGCGCCTACATTTTAGTGACAGCTTTTCTATTTTGGTGAGAGCATATCACATTCTATATTGCCTAAAAAAAAATCCTACTGAGCCCTACACGTGACAGCAAGCAACTGGTGGATGGAATGCTGATTGGTGGGTTGGCATAACTTCGCTTCAAGGCGTTTCGACTTTGCGCTAATATGAATGGACACTTATTACAGCAAGCCGTTTTACGAGAGTTTTTTTGAACGAGGAAATAATAAAGGAAACTATATTTTCTTCTGATCTATTAATACGTATATATATATAATAACTCTTTTATTCTTCTTCGTCAACGTGCCAAAGAGGTTGAAGTTGAGATGTACAACCAGTATATTGCTAAAATAGAGGATGGCATAACTAAATCAGCACAGGCTTTTTGGTCCTATGTGAAGTCGAAAAGGCAAGCTAAATACCTACCCATCGCAACTAAGGTACGGTCAACGCTCTGCCACAGATGTCGGCGACGTGTGCACTATGTTTAGTGACTACTTTCACGCTAATTTTTTGGAACGATCGAGTGACCAACACCCCCCTTTATCGTGCTCGGAGAGTACCGACAATACTATTGAAACGTTGATCGACTTAGGTTCTATAGAGGTACGCGAGGATGATGTCTTTAATTTACTCAAGGGAATTAATTTAAATAAATCGGCGGGCCCTGACGATATACCACCTGTACTTATATTAAATTGTGCTAAAAGCCTTGCCACCCCACTCACAATTCTATTCCAGCGATCCTTGAACGAGGGTTTGGTGCATAAAATCTGGAAGACCGCATTTATAACACCAGCTTATAAGAAAGGCCCGCGAGACTCAGTCGAGAATTACAGGCCCATTTCCAAACTGTGCTTGTTTGCTAAAATGTTGGAGAAAGTTGTACACACACAGCTTTATGCTTCTCTAAGACCGCATATTAGTGAACAACAACACGGGTTTATGAAAGGGCGTTCGTGTACTACCAACCTTCTTCTATGTAGTGATTTCTTGACCGAGTCCATGTCAGAACCCAGTCAGGTAGATATTGTTTATACTGATTTTAGCAAGTGTTTTGACCGTCTGGATCATACGTTGCTACTCCGTAAAATTCAAGGTATCGGGATCCGAGGTAATTTAAACAGGTGGTTTTCCTCTTATGTTGAGAACAGGTGTCAAACAGTAGTTCTTAATGGATATTCCTCTCGTGCCAGGAGTATTCCCTCGGGAATTCCTCAGGGTTCCTTACTGGGACCTTTATTATTTAATATTTTTGTTAACGACATATCTTCATGTTTCAGCTACTCTAAAATTATTTTATTTGCAGATGACATGAAGATTATGTCTCAAATCCGAAAGTTAGAAGATGCATATAATTTACAAACTGACCTTAACCATTTTTATAATTACTGTCAAATCAACAAATTGGACCTGAATATTTCTAAATGTTACCTGTGTACCTTCACGCGAAAGCCGAGCCCTATTTATTTCAGCTATACCTTGGCCAATACCCCTCTAACAAGAGTAAATGTCATTAGGGATTTGGGTGTAGTTTTTGACTCAAAATTATCATTCGATGACCACATTGACATTATTGTCAAAAAGGCCGCCAAATCTTTGGGATTTATTCGTAGAATCTCAGTCGACTTCAGGAATATCAAAACAATTAAAATACTTTATTGTGCTTTTGTTCGCAGTCACCTTGAATATTGCTCGCAGGTATGGAATCCTGTTTATGATATTTATATTAATAGACTGGAAGCAATCCAAAGAAAATTCTTGCGTTACATCCAATTCAGATCCTGTACCTATTTACCTAATTATTTGAGCAGATGTAGGCGGTTCCACATTCTCCCATTATACGAACGTAGAAATATAGCTGATTTGACTCTTCTGTTTAAACTAGTAAATCACTCTATTGATTGTTCTGAATTGCTAAGTAAGATTGGATTATGTGTATCATCTGTGCGTCTGAGGAAACCAAGGCTACTATATGTGCCATTAACAACCTGCACCTACAGACAAAATTCCTACCTAATCAGGGTGTGTCGAGCGTACAATTCATTATGCCATGAGTACGATTTAGATTTATTTTTCACCAGCACTAATCAACTTAAAGTCAGGTTGAGCAGGAATTTTTTTGATACAGTGTAATGCGAAGTAACAGTATAATGTGATATTATTACTATTGCAATACTATCTACCGTCTTGTACATTTTATAATAACTGCTTTAATTGTAAAAACTTATAATTGGCCATTTTATGTTACAATTGTTTTTAATCTGTATTTTAGCTGTAAGTTTTTCTGAAAGAATAAAATAAAATAAAAATAAGTAACCACTGTTAACAGAGATAAATAAATGATTGCGTGATAAAATGCGCTTTATTTCCTATTGGAAAACCTTTTGATTATCATTTTAACTATGAATTATAGTAAACTGGAGTAGTTACATACATTTGCTCGCGTTTATTTCTTTTCCGCGTATGCAGAGACAAAAGCTCGCCACTTGCTATATCCTTACAAATTTTGCTTATTTATATGATGATATCCGTGTGCTGACGGAGGAGTGACGGAGCAAGAATACAAGTATCACCACCCCCATCTCTTCCGAAGGGTGTCGTAAGAGGTATCTAATGAAAAAATACGCAGACAATATCACTGCAAGAGAAGGAAACCTCGAAATAATGGAGAACAAACCCTCCCAACAGAGGAGAACTAATCCAGCAGTAGACTGCGATGGGCTGGCTAATTCATGGTTGTGTGGTGGTGAAAGTTTTTACAAAGCTAAAAATGTAAAATCCACACCTTTAGAATTTCTTAACTGAACTTTAAGGATGCGGAATGAAGCATATATTTCTTTGCAAAAGTTTATTGTTTGAGTGAACAAGTGAAAATTTGGGTACCAATTTTAAAGTAAATATAAAAAAAAACATTTTATCACGAAATTAGATGAAGCCACTATACAAGTTTAAAAGGGCTATCGGCAATACTGAATTCATGTATTTGTCCATATTTTATATGAGAATCGTGAGTATCATCTCAAGAGAGCATTGTTAATTTTTATAGCCTTTAAGAGCCCTCTCTAAGTGACATTTGGGAGGTTCTTCGATCCGTTTCTCGCACATTAGGACGTTAGAAATATTTTTTGTTGTCTAGTTAGCAATAGTTTGTCCTTTAACACTTTGACACGCTTTTTGTTACCGTAACCCCGAAAGGAAATACTACGCTGAAATCCCTTATGTTCTGAAATTAGCTGGTGCAGTGACTAATAGATGAGGTGCGCTTGTGCCTCAAGGGACCCCATACCTAAAACCATTTGTGATGTAAGGCAGGCGGAAACATTTTATCTATTTGTCATATTTCGATTACATCCGAATATTTTAAGCTATAAATGTAATGGGGATGACCGGTACAGCCGCCTGTTACCCTAACAGAAGCCGGCCGCTGTTGTTGTTGTTTTCCTGTTGTTGGGGACCCTGTGATCCCCACCCCAGGAAGTCCAGATCGAGAGAGAAGGCCCCGGGTCAGCAGGAGTAAGTGGGATTTGTCTATCAACCTCACCTTCGGCAACCAACAATGACCCACAGGCGCCGTGCGTTTTAGTCGGTTCGATTCCGACATAACCTCTCCCACCAGCTCCGGCGGGAAGGTATCCGTGGAGATTTTTTCGCACGTAAAAAATAAGCTATAAATGTAACGTTAAACTACGTCACAAACAGGCTAATTTATAATGTAGGTAATTGTGGCCAATGTCATTTCAGGTATTTGTCACTGCATGCCAAGTACTTGAGTAAATCTATCAACACGAGCCTGCGTAAGTAGCTTGATATATCAAAGAATTTATTCTACCTTCGATCATGCTCCGAGGTAGGACGGCAAGGACGTGAAAAGCTTCACCCCATACTTACAAACAGATTTTTGCTTTGAAGATCAAAATATATGTAATAATTGTTAAGATCAGCGATTGAAAAAACATAATGATTATTTTTAAAATGATTGAAAGAACATAAATAATAAAGAAAGTCGGTCAAGTGTGAGTCGGACTCGCGCACTCCATAACTTAAGCTACATAGACCGAAATAAATTTTGATTGCTTTGACTTAGAAGTTTGATTTTTGTACAGTTTCTAGACGTTATAGACCTGAGTATGTTGTATGAATTTCAACTTTATACCTTGTCGCATTCCTGAGAAAAAGGTCTTGACAGACAATACGGACAGACGGACAACGAAGTGATCCTTTAAAGGTTTCGTTTCTTTCCTTTTGAGGTACGAAACCCTAAAAATGAAACAAAGCGACTGATAAAACAACAATCGTATTAATACATGCACAACACGAGAAAACAGTCATCGATGCTGATATAATATTAGTTTATTACTGTCCTATTACTTGGGATCAAATACAATAATTGTTGAATTGTTGGTGTTAATTCACCCCTGCCTAACCCTCCGAAGATAAAGGTGTGATTATATGTATGATGTATTATAGTCTCAAACCTTGCGCAGAGACAGAAAATGAATTTCTCATGTGACGTCTAAATATTTTCGTTAAGCGAGGTTGACAGACGACAATCCTAATTAGAGGCTAATTTTCAGATCACGCCGCCCATGTTGACAGAGGCCTTCGAATATTTACTTACACAATGTCATGTGTTACCGGCAATGGTAAATTATTTATTATAAGTTAGCGGTCATTGTTGGGTGCATGTTTCAAGATTGCAGATGTCAATGTCGTTTCAGGAAGACACATGACATTAATGTAGTTGCTACACGTGCGAAACTTTCAGCAGCATACAAAGTATACCGCGGCGGTGAGTAGGGTAGCCAGAGTTCAGATTTTGTGCTGTCAGTGGGAAGACCAAAAGCTTATCCTGCTTTGTCTTCTACACTGACGGCACAGAAACCCTCTATTCTTACAGAGTCAGCAGCACGAGTGCGACTCCTCTAGTGTTGCACATGTCCATTTAACCAGCCATGGTAACCACTTTCAGGTGAACAATGTGCTGGTCTGCCACCTAAGTGGTTTAAAAAAAAGAAGTCAACATTAAATCTTCGACTACGTACTAGTACGACTGAAAGTTTGGACCTCATCTATAAAAAGGGGAAATCTTTGAAAGCCATTTATAGATGAGGTCCAAAACTTGAGGTCGTCGGAACTTCAAGCCCGCAAAAATACGAATGATGGACATAGCATTTAGATGCCACATATTATGATGATATATTTCGGTAGGGTTTAGACTGAAGCTGAACGTACGTTCACGAGCTCAATTGCAGGATAAATCACAGTATTTGCATGGATCATGGTACCTGCTAATTGCCCGAAATATCAGCCAGCATTTAGGGTTTTACAGGTTTCAAAGGAATTATATAATGCTAAGTTATATGTGTTATAAGTTTGACATGTCTGTGTGTGTGCGTATGTGTGTGTGTGTGTGTGTTTGTGTGTGTGTTTGTCTATCTGTAGCGTCGTAGCTCCTGAACGAATAAAGCGATTTAATTTAGTTTTTTTTTGTTTGAAAGGTATATTAGTCGAGAGTGTTCTTGGCTATGTATGATAGAGTACATATTTTTTCACAACTCCCTTAATATGGGTATCAAATGTGCTAGACTAGTAGATCAATTTAAAAAGTGTTAAAAGAAATTAAAGTAAAAATTTAAAGAACTCCAGTCACAAAAACTCTTCCTATAATAAATTGTTGGTTAGCCCTTAAACTTTGATATACTTGATTCAAGCGTTGCCATGTCGGGGGAACCTTGGATCGTACGGATAATATGATGGGGTGCTTTACCAGTTAGAGACCCCCAGCATGACAAAGCTTCGAATCCAAATACATATTACTAGGTATATCAAAGGCCAACCAACACAATTTATTATCACCTTTTTGAAGGTTTTTTATAGATCTAAAAACACGCTTAAAAGCGCAAGAGGCGCTTCCGTCTTACCCAGGTTGCACCGAGTGGAGGTTTCGGACCACGCACTCCTTTTAGACTATATCTATGTTTTATGTCAGATGCAAAACCACTCTGTCAATTATTCTTAATAGCCTATTATACTTTGTAATTATAACACCGATAAAAAAGAAGACATGTTGTCAGATATCTTTCTAAAATTGTATATGGCGTCATGACGAGTATTTCCCCGAGCCAATACTCAGCAAAGAGGAACAGACTGAACTCAGGTGAGCAATACGAAATAGATAACTTATACTCCATACCATTCACACTATCTAAAATCAACAAACGCAAGTATATACTTCAAGACTTATATCAGCAATTAACAAATTGCGGAATAATAACCTGCAGTTAACTCTATAACCGAAAGCCGGCACCGTAGCCACGTAAGCCGGTACTATACCGGCTTACGTGACTGCTTCCTTACCAAAGGTACACGACATAAGGAAAGGTGTTGGTTTGATATTCTGATCGTGTGAGTTCCGAGTATACTATAAGATTTGTACAATACCTGCTGAATTTGTAGAAAGAGGAGTACTGCTAACCTGATAAGGTTAGATTAAAAAACAATATTCCATCAGACTAAGTATTTCTTATACAGATAGAAACTAAAAGAAAGAAATCATTTAATATCGACTGACAACTAGACAGACCGATCACTGTGTTTATTATACGTTCGTGGATAACTGTCACAGCTCCTCGGACCCTCTTATTAATTCTTTTAAAAATATATTATAAGACCAAGATCTAGAAGAATATGTACAGATTTTTGTATTCATTTATTTTATAGTTTATTGTACACCAAGTAAAATAAAATAAAAATTTATTACAATCTAAAAATTACAGAAACAGCAGTCGCGAATGACACACCAATGACTTTTCGATGCTTTTCGAAGTTATGTGTATTTATCGCAGGTTTATAAGTGCCCGGTTAATGGCAATAGGTTCGCCACCTGCGATCTAAACATATACTGGCGAAATGTGGGTGCTAGCACCTCTGCCTCTCCTTCGGGGATAAAGTCGCGAGTTTATGTTATGTTATGTTAAAAAATACATTATAAGACAGACACACACAGATTATTTTTTATTTATTTTATAGTTTATTGTACAACAAGTAAAATAAAATAAAAATTCAATAAAATCAATAAAATATAGAAACAGCATAGGTAATGGGCTGTCTCATCGCTTTAAGCGATTTCTACCTGGCAAAGCTATGCTTTAGGCGAACATATAATAAACATAGTGGTCTTTCAACGTGTATAAGAAATACTTAAATATATATTTATTTTTATCTCCCTCATAGTTTATTAAGGTTCGCGGATCCAAAATCTGTATTCCTCATGAGCCGCGGTCCTAAAACGGTGCCATCGAGAAGTAACGTTTTCAAGGGCTTTTATTTTTCCAGTACCATCCGGCGCCTACTATCCATATAAACAAGTTGAACGAACTTGACCTATGACTTTCCAGAACACTGTTACACAATTTTATAGCACATTTAAAAGAGTACCATTCGCTTGAGGAAATTCGTTCATCATCAAAGATTCAGAAGCCGGCGGTTGTGAGGACGTCTACTCAACCGACCTCATGTTCTTGTAATTTTTTCCTCATTCCTTAGACAGATACAGAATTCTAATGTTAAGAAACAGCCAGGAACATTGATTTATGTTTTGTATTAGGAAATTGTACATCGGAACTCATTTATGAGTACGGATGTTGCGATTTTTTTTTTCAAGGTTGCCTGTGTTTATGTTAAGTCAAATGGCTTATTGTTTATTACTGTAGGATAATCTTCGGAAAGTATCTGCGTCGGATGCACAAAGAGCCAACGTCCGAGTGCCATCACTGCGACGCGAGCGAGGACTCAGGTCCGCACACGCTCACCGAGTGTCCGGCGTGGGAGACGCCGAGGCGGGAGCTTGTGGCGGCCCTGGGAGTGAGGGTTCTCACGCTCTCCACCTTGCTCGCGGCGATGGTTCGCTGCGCGGATGCGTGGGCGGCCGGCGCCTCCTTCTGCGAGCAAGTAATGCTCGTGAAGGAGGAGGCGGGGCGGGAGCGGCAGCGGGAGCGACGAAGGATCGCTAGACAAGCTGCCCGCGTACGAAGGCAATTCGGGCGTCGGAGGTCGATGAACGACCTCCGCCCCCCATGAGCGCCGGCCTGGGGGTGACAGGTGAAGCCGCCTGTCACCCTGGCAGAAGCAGGCCGTGGCGGTGGCGCGCGTGGCGCGTCTCCCCGTTTCCGGGGACGAGTTGGGGACTCTGTAGTCCCCACACCCGAGAAGAGGGCCAGACCGTGAGAGATGGCCCTGGGTCGGCCGGGGTGCGAGGGATATGCCTGTCAACCTCACCTTCGGCAACCAAAACGACCCACAGGCGGCGTGCGTTTTAGTCGGTTCGTGTCCGACATAACCTCCTCCACCGGCTCCGGTGGGGAGGTATCCGTGTGGATTTTGCGCACGTAAAAAAAAAAAAAACTGTAGGATAATCTTCAATGTACATAGGGCTTCACTAAGCTTCGGTATCCAAGTTGAATATAACTGCAAGCCGGTACACAGGCTTACAGTTAAAATCAGTGGGGGTATTCCGAGCTTTTGGTCCCAAATTGTAACCAAACAAGATTTTTTATTATTAGTTTTTACTACGGTTTTATTGCGATTTTTATCTCACCGATATAAAGAAGAAAAAATATTCGGCAGTCATGAATCAAGAATCTTCTTTTCTCAGTACTGGGACTCCCAATCTTCCATTAATTACGTGCAACCATATTGCATATTTATAAAAAATACTGGAGTAACCGTAATTCTAGCTAATTTTGCATCTACTTACTTTGGTAAACTCATGACTGGAAAACACCAAAATACGTTTTTATGGTTGAGTCATTACCGCGGTAGCCTAGTGGTATGGGTTATGGACTGCTGAGACGAGGTTTCGGGTTCGATCCCAAGTTTTACCATGGCACACACCAATGACTTTTCGATGCTTTTCGAAGTTATGTGTGTATTCATCGCAGGTTTATAAGTGCCCGGTTAATGGCAATAGGCTCACCACCTATTACATTAGGACCCAAACATAAACTGGCGAAATGTGGGTGCTAGCACCTCTGCCTACCCCTTCGGGGATATAGGCGTGAGTTAATGTTATGTCATTACCACGATACCCACTGCAGAGAAAGAATGTATATACCCATCACCAATAATATTTATTACTTATTGATAGATTCAAGCACAATATGAAAGTATGCGATATTTTCATTATAATTGAATAATGATCATAATATGTCGAGCAATGGGCAAATACTCCATCATCATTTAAGTGCTAGTCCTGGTTGCTCTCCTTGAAGCTACCTTAGAGAAAAACTCACGTGAGAACCTCGATTGTCATCAGCAGAAGTACCGCACCATCTGAACCCCAAGCCCAGAGGAAAACGTAGAATAAAGCTGGTAATAAAAGTTTACAATGACAACTACAATTCCAACTTTCAATAACAGACCAATGGATATTTTCCCCATTCTTCAGATTGATTAGAAATATCTAACTTTTAAACTTCTTAGGTATATATTACATTTGTTTAAAGTTTCTTCATTCCGTATTCCACCCAAAAGGCATGCAAATTTACAATTTCCTTAATAAAGTAAAATCTTAATAATAATAATAATGTTCAAAATTCAAAATAAATAATAGTTACATTAAATTTTAATAATAATAACACTAAGTCATTTTGATTACAAACTGTACAAAATGTAAATACATTTGAATTTTCCAAAATGTATCGTGGCAACTTCTTATATAGACGAGGAGCCATACAGAAAATGCCTTCCAATCATACGTTCCATGAAATACAATAATAAAATTATATCAGCACGAGGCATTTTATGGGAAGTAGGACACGGCGGTATTTCCACCCAATTGAGCAGTCCGACTGGGGAAGTACCTCCGCTCTACAGAATACCGCGGCTATAATAAGTTCGTGTTGTGTTCCCAGCGGTGAGTAGGGTAGCCAGAGCTCACTGGATAATTTGTGGTGTCAGTGGGAAGACTAAAGGCTTGTCCTGCTGTGTCTTCTACACTGACGGCATAGAAACTCTGTACTTACTCCTCCCAAACGTCCATAGGCCATGGTAACCACTTTCCATCAGGATGGCCGTGTGCTTGTCTGCCGCCTAAGTGGAATTTAAAAAAAAAGGCAGCTTGTGACCACGGCCAATGTAATCTGGTCGCGTTAATTCCCGTAAACATTATTGTATGTTATTAGAAATATGCCGTCTCAGTAGTCATGGTCATCATCACATCGTCATTCCTAGTTACATCCAAAGCACTTTGGAGCCTGGGAAACGCTCTCCTACTCTCTACAAAGTTGAAGCTGATCTTAACGAAACTCTTATTCTTCTTTCCTGAAGTACTAAATCTAAAGTCTGATAGACTTATTCGTATCATAGACATTTTTTTATACCACCTGATGGATAGTGGTCACTGTGGCCTATGGACGCGTGCAAAATCAAGAGAGTCATACTCGCGCTGCCAGCCTTGCAAGCATTGAGAGTTACTGTGCCGTCAGTGTAAAAGACAAAGCAGGACAAGCTTTTGGTCTTTCTCTGACAGCACAAAAACCCTCCAGTGAGCTCTGGCTACCCTACTCACTGCCAGGAATACAATACAAGATAATTATGGCCGCGGTATTCTGTAGGACGGAGGTACTTTCCCAGTCGAACTGCTCAATTGGACGGAAATACCGTCGTTTCCTACCTCCTACATCCTGTATTATGAAAGTACGAGGTAGATCTTGTACTGCAATAATACAGGTACGCTCTGTGAGATCACCAGCAGCGTGAATAGCCTGCTGGTGTTCTCCAATGAGCTGGCGTGTATCAAATAAAATGCTCACCCTCACGCAAAAACCGCGGTATGACGTGGAGTTGTGTACCAGCTGATGATACCATACCATACCAAGTGATGTCTACCTTCCTTTAACCTTCATTTCTTTTGTATATATTTATGTTCCGACATCATACTTATGTGCACATGAATGGTCAGTAGTCAGTACTTAGTAGGTAAGTTAAAATAGATCATAAAAAGTTGATTGAATAAAATCAACATTCAGAGGCAGAATGTAGCTTTATCTAAATAAGGAAACTTTAAGGTAGGTCGCAGGTCAATACATAGAACAACATGTGTTGACCTGCTAATAGTGCATGTAAATTTGTTTCGTAAATATATAAACAATTAGACTGAAGATTGCTTCTGAGTCTGAATTATATGCCGTTTTTGTTATATGCAGCTGTAGTTGCTCTGTTTGAGCTCTGTAGCACTCGCACAGATATCTTCCAAACAGAGGTGATATTTGCCACGTAATAGGTACCTACCAAGCCTATTGTCGACTACTAGACAAATTTCTTGAAAATGTTTTGTGCTTATCCAGCTATGGAATCGAACCCAGGAGCTAAAACATCACGCAAGACTTTCACCGAGAGAGGATAAGCTAGAACTCTTGCTACGCGCCCATCATATTCTTATCATTGTTACCCGGGATGGAAACTTTCAGCACGGAACCCAGAGTCCATTTATTCCTACTCCTCCTTGTAGTGTGGCTTATAAGACTGTTATGAAAGCGACTGCCATCTAACCTCCTAGCTCGGTGAGGACAGTTACGCCAGAGCCATGTTAATCAATCATTAGATGCAATGACTTGCAGGTGAGTGGCCCTAGAAACACTCAAACCTATTCTATAATGCCAGCAAGGTAGAAAAGAAAAAAAAAATATAAAAAATAAAATTTATAAAACTTAAAAATGTCGAAAGCTATGATTTTATATTCACATTTATTGCCAGATTTGCATGCAATAAAAAAAGTCGATGAGCTGTAGTAATAAAATTGAAAGTTGCTCTTCTTAAATAGCCACATTAATTAGAATCTTTATGACTACAAAAGGTTCTGCCTCCATTCATTCCAAGGTCTTAGCAGATTATCGTCATATTATGAAGTAGCATAATCCTGAACTAAGGACCACGGTACTGACAACTACAAAATATAAAATCATAATATGTTACAATACCGTATGAGAGAGAGTGTCAATATGACATTATGTACATAAATGTCAGTTCTTCCTCTTACCCCTCGTCTACACTAAGAAACAAGTTGTAAACATGTTTGATACAAACTTGTTGACAAGCATATGTTTTATACATGTATCGAGACTGCCTCAGATACTTTTTCGTTCACAAAGTATGTTGTACAAGTTGTAAAAAAGTATAAAACACAATTGCATTCATACTGAACCCTGTGATATAATTATTGCAACTTTTCAAATACTTATATTATACTTGGATGAAAACGAGGGGTTAGCGTTAATTCCAGTCGCATAGGAAGCTTTCACCTCAGAGTCTGGGGTCCGTTTTACCAGTATAACTGCGGATTTGGCTAAGCATCGATATATTCCGTGAAGCGACTGCCTCGACCTCGAATTATCGCAGCATTGCAGCTAGACCAGTTGTTGAACTTTTTAAGGCTCTAACTACCCGAACGACTGCCATAGATGTTGGTACGGCAATCGGGACCGATGTCTTCACACACTTTTTTTAAACCACTTGGTTGGCAGACAAGCACACGGCCTGATGAAAAGTAGTTACCGTGGCCTGTAGACGTGTGCAGCACCAAGGGAGTCACACTCGCGCTGCCAACCCTGTAAGCACAAGAGTTTCTGTGCCGTCAGTGTAAAAGACAAAGCAGGACAAGCTTTTGGTATTCCCACTGACAGCACAAAAACTCCACCCTACTCACCGCCGGGAACACAACACGAGGTTATTATGGCCGCGGTATTCTGTAGGGCTGAGATACTTCCCCGGTCGGACTGCTCAATTTGACTGAATTTCATTGGTCTAGTCGTGGTTCCGAGACACGACCAGACCAATAAAAATAGATATATTCATGCATATAAATATTTGCACTGAGCGGGGATCGAACCCGCGCCTCCTGTTCGCTGCTCCACGCCACGAAGGCTGTCAAAAATAAATGTCAGTTAATAGCTATTAACTGGTTGATTGTTTTCGGTTAGTTCTTTGTAGTTTCTACGCAAACGTACTCGTCTATGTTCGTTAGTTTTTTTTTCAACCCATGCAAGGATGTAAAGCATATCAGTAAAAGATACTTGAAGCCGTAACTACTCAGACTCTCGCGCCTTCCGTACAACAAATAGCCTCTCATACATACAAATGCTACAAACCATTAGCTCCCTCTACGCTTTGACAAACTATTAAAATAAGAAATATGGATAATCACACTAAATTACAACCTATTTTCTACCATAGGATAATAGAAAATTAAAACAAACTATCTAATTATAATGAACGACTTTAGTTCGCTTTATTCGTAACAGGAAAACACGTTTTAAGTCATATCATTAAAGGATACATTTGCTTAAACGTTGTGATGTTTTAAACTATTTGCACGTCATTGCATTGTCCTGAACTACAAAACTAATTATTGACAATTCTTCAAAATACATTGAAATGATGATCATGTTAATTGCGCTGTCGCTACTGATTACATACGCGTTCATAACAAATGTATATTTATTCGAAATTAGAATATACAATTTTGTTGTAAATACTGTCATAATGATCAATTATAACCGCTCATAATCACTAACTATAACAACTCATAATAGTGAAGCTTTTCTTTGCTTTGTTAGCATGCACTTTTCCTGTGTACCTATGTTTAACACCGACCCTACAAATATAGATAAGTACTATAGAATGACGGCAGCGGGAGCGACGAAGGATCGCAAGACAAGCTACCCGCGTACGAAGGCAACTCGGGCGTCGAAGGTCGATGAACGACCTCCACCCTCCATGAGCGCAGGCCTGGGGGTGACTGGTGGAGCCACCTGTCACCCTGGCAGAAGCAGGACACGGTGGCGGTGCGCCTCACGCTCATTCCTTACGATGCGGGGACGAAATGGGGACTCTGTATCGGCCGGGGTGCGAGGGATATGCCTGTCAACCTCACCTTCGACAACCAAAAACGACCCACAGGCGGCGTGCGTTTTGGTCGGTTCGAGTCTGACACAACCTCTTCCACCGGCTTCAGTGGGGGGTATCCGTGGGGATTTTGCACACGTAAAAAAAAGTACTATAGAATGGAAACCGTCTGGTTTTTCAATATCACTATTATTAAATTGTTCCATAATAGGTGTATTTATTTAGACCGCCTAGAGTCAATATATCTTAAATTTTCGGATATTCATCTTTTATTTCAATATGATCGAATCGTCATAAAAAATCTACTATAACTACTACTTACCGGTATCTAGATTAGAAATATTTAGACCTAGTTCAGTTTATATGGCTCGACTAATTTACAGCTCATTGCCAGCGTCGATTGTAGACCTACCTCATATAAAAAATTGTGTTGCATTACATAAATGGTTGGTGGACGAGACTTTTTATACGGTGGAAGACTCTTTAAAGACAGATCCATGTCTTTCGTAGCTGCTACGCTATTATTGTGATTGCAATACTTTTAGTTGCTAAATAGATATTGCTTTGTATACCTAATAATCTGTGTTTCCTTCTTCTATACCTTCTTAAAAGGAGGTACCTACTTCATTATAAAAGGTTGCCTGGAAGAAATTGCGTAAAGCGATAAGGCCAACCTTTGTACTGCTTTTGTAATTTCTGTCTCATGAATATTGTAAATTGGCGCACAATAAAATATATAATCTACACTTTCATGTACACTAGACTTTGCCTCACGTATTACAATTCATCTGTGCACTCCCGGGTTTGATAGGAAGAACTTAACTTGGAGTTAAGCTCGCCTTTATACATTATATTTCATCTTTTTGTTTAAATGTAATTTATGTGTACAATAAAGTATAAAATAAAAATATACATATTTTTTTTAAGAATATTAGAACTGAAATTACTATTAGTCCCTTTAACCCCTAAGCTAAGCTAATTTAGCTTTAGCCCTTTAAGCTAAGCTAATTTAGCTTGTGTTAGGAGTGGGTTCACGTCGGTAGTGTAATGGCCAGGATTCGAATCCGGGGCCTCTCAATCGTCTGGCATAACACATGGGTAGTCTATTTTTTATGTCGGGAATAGATTCGAAGCCGCGGTCGACAGTTAGTATCTAGTAACTAGCTGACCCATCCCAGCTTCGCCCGGGGTATATTTTGAAGCTTCATATCCCTTTGAGCCCGTATGTTTAAGTCTAAGTATCAAATTATGTATGAAAAATTGCCGGATTTGTTAACATTTATTATCAATGCTCCACTCCCTTAAGTAGTAGCTTGATGATATATAGCCTAAAACCTTCCTCGATAAATGGACTACCCAACACTGAAAGAATCATTCAAATCGGACCAGCAGTTCCAGAGATTAGCGCGTTCAAACAAACAAACTGTGCAGCTTTATTTATTATTTATTATAAGTATTTGGGATAACAACAGTCGTTTACAAAAGTTTTTACCAGTAAATAATTACTAAACAATGACCAATTACAGCTATCCACATTGTGTATAAGCTAAGCAGATCGATTGCAAACAACAACAAAAAAAACAAACAAAACACACCGAAAATTAAAAACTAAAAATGATGGCAGTGGCAGCAAAAATAAAAAACAAAAAATATCGGGATTTGTGGTTTAGATAAGAACAATAAGCAGTATCGGCACATGAGTAGGTAGTTCATTTCTATTATGTGACATCGGTGCGAAGTCAGAACCGGTTTACTGGTTGCGCATAAGTAAGTTACTGCCACCACCGACATTCCCTCACATTCTGTTTAAAGTAGCACTCAATTTATTTCTTCACTTATGCAATGTGAACCATTATACGTTGGTATCGCACTCAAATATACACATTACGAATATATTTATATCTACCCTGTCGTTCAACACAAATAACTACGTAGATGCAAGTTACACAGAAAAAAATTAAAACAACAATTTGCAGTATAGGCATCAAACCAATTACACATCGAGCTCAACTGAGACATAATTCTCACAATGTATTACTGTGCGTTGGTTAAAACCTCCCTAATTCTAGCCAAAAATGCATTTTTAGATGTAATAAATGGGTCCACACTACTAAATGTTGCATTATAGGATCGCACTATTCTTGTAGTCACAGCATTCTGCCCGTATGATGTAGGATGCGATGGTACGCACAGCATTTGTGTGTGCCGCGTACGATACATTGGTGATTTAAATGTTATTCGAGCCAGTAAGTTAGGGCAATCTATTCGACCACGAAGTATATCAAAAAGTAGTGCCATGTCCATCACAGATCGTCTCTCTTCCAGTGTAAGCAAGTTATACATTCGGCAGTTATCAGTGTAATTACTTTCAGATTTATAGAACTTGAAGTTTAGATGACGTACGAATTTTTTTTGAAATTGTTCGATTCTTTTGATATGAACTGCGTAGTATGGTGACCAAATCTGGCAAGTGTACTCCAGAATGCTTCTAACATATGCGAAATATATTATTTTTAGAGTGATTAGACTGTTGAAAGGTTGACAGGTGCGTATAACAAATCCAAGATTTTTATAAGCTTTATTTACTATATTATCAATATGAGTAATCATATTCATCTTTGAGTCAAAAGTTATTCCCAGATCTCGCACACTGTTGACTCTTTCTATGGCCACACCGTTAAAATTGTAATTATAAGAAATAATATTTCGCCCACGGCCGAAACTTATGCATTGACATTTAGATATATTTACTGATATTTTATTTTTTGTATAATAATTGTATAGACTATCCAAATCCTTTTGCAGATTAATGCAGTCAGTTACGCTGTTAATTTTAAGGAATATTTTTTTGTCATCTGCATACAGTAGGTGATTAGTGTTTTGAATGCATTGGTAAATATCATGAATGTATGAATTATAGAAGAGCGGTTCAAGGTGCGAGCCCTGGGGAACGCCGGATGGTATCTGAATATAATCAGATCTAAAACCACCCAGTACAACTGCCTGCGATCGATTCGAAAGATACGAAGTTATCCAACGCAATAAATCTCCGTGGATGCCTAAAGCTTGTAATTTCCTTAAAAGGATGGCGTGGTCTACCCGATCGAAAGCCTTTGCAAAATCTGTGTAGACCACGTCAACTTGTCCTCCTTTTTCCATGTGTTCCAGTACGAAGTCCGAATAAACAGCCAAATTAGTCAATGCTGAACGCCCTCGAAGAAATCCATGTTGCGACTCAGAAATACCCTTCGAAATGATATGATAGATATTTTCATAAACTATTTTCTCAAGCATCTTACCAAGAACGTTCAGAATCGAAATAGGGCGATAATTTTCAATTTTAGCTTTGGCCCCCTTTTTATGAATTGGTACTATGTGGGCTTTTTTCCATATTATAGGAAAACTAAATTCCCTGAGAGATCGTCTAAAGAGTATAGTAATTGGATACACTAAACTTCCTGCACATGATTTTAAAAATATTGGAGGTACACCATCACAACCTGATCCCTTTGATATATCTAAAGATCGCAATACACGAAGGACTTCGTCCTCCGCAATGTGAATACTTGATAGTGTCACATTATTGGTGTAAGTAATTTCAGGGCTACTAGAGGTGTCTGTAACGGTACCAGAAGCAAAAACGCTTTCAAAGAAACTATTAAACGCAGAACATACAGAGTTGCCATCATCGAAAGTTTGATCATTGAATGTAAATCGCTGAGGGTAACTTGAGCCACCTCTTCTTGATTTTACGTATTTCCAGAAATATTTAGGTGAAAGTTTTATATATCGTTCAACGTTATCCGTGAAATTATTGAAACATATGCTTTTTGCTTTATGTTGACGGTTTCTGAGTAGAGTGAATTCGTCATAGTCCCTAGGATTATTATACTTTTTCCATTTTTTGTGTGCCTTAAATTTCTCTTTTATAATTTTAATTAGAGCGGGCGTATACCACACAGGATAAGAACTATTCCTAACGGACAATGGTACATATAAAGCAAAACATTTATTCAGTTCAGTATAAAAATTATCGAGTGCAGTATCAATATCATCTGAATCCAAAACCTCCTCCCAGTTAACCCTTTTTAAATAATTATTAATGAGCTCGTAGTCACACTTGTGAAAGTTATAGAGTGGTACTTTCTTTTCTTCAAAACTTTTCATTTGTAGATCTGCTATGTCAATACTAAGTGGTGGGTGAAGGGGATCCATCTTTGATATAGGTTGAGTAACGGTAACTGTTACCGGCAGGTTACAGAAGCAGAGATCAAGAATATTTCCACAATTATTTTCAATATAAGAAAACTGACTAAGACCTAAGAATTGCAGATCGTTGGCAAATGATTGCGCAGTCTCCTGTACCTCTGTTGTATTAATATGTCTAACTGTGTAACCTATGTCTGTCCACCTTAAGCATGGCAGATTGAAGTCCCCTACCAGTAAATGATAATCCTGGCTGTGCATATTAAAAAATTGATTATAAGCGTCGGAAATGTTTGAGATATTTCGAGAAAGCATTGGACTATCATCCGGGGGGACATATACTAGTACTATATGCAAGTTAGCAGTTGAGCTTAGTTTGCGGGATGATATTGTTACACAGATTGTTTCAATTAATTCACACGACCATCCAATATTAATTTCCGCAGCGAGTTCATGACGGATACATACCATTACGCCGCCACCCGTGTTTTTACAAGTGGAATCGAGATTACGGTCGCATCGAAATACATCATAATACTAAATATTTATAATATTAGTATAGATATATCATCAATCAAGAGCTATTTATCATCAGAGATTTAATTCTGAATCGTTTGAGCAAGATTATAAATAGTAAATAATTATGCGTAAAAGAAACAAATCATCAGTTCATGTGTTTTTTTTATATAGAACACATTAATTAGATTTCGCCTTGTCTGATGGTAAGCTGAAGGCAAAGTCTCAGAAAAGAGGGTCACCATTACTTACACATACAATGTGACAATGGTGACACTCAGCTTGACGGGCTCATCATATGCTTTTTCACGCCCCGCTTAAAGGACCTGGGTTTTTATTAAATGTGACATTAAATAAAATAAAAATATTGTAAGCCTTTGAGGACGCCGTAAGTCGGAACCGGTCAGGTGTAATAATAAAAAATGCTGTGGAAAAAGTACAAGTGTATTTCAATATGTGAAAAATAATTACGTCAATAGTTAAATTATATGTTCTGTCATGAATGTAATGTATTTAGATTATCTTATTAATAGTTTCATTGTTTCATTTGGGTTTTTACTATAGCGGTATGACTAAGGCATGAGTTATGTATGTAAGGCATGAGTTATGTATGTAAGGCAAGAGTCATAAGGCAGAAAGTGCAACGCATAATCAAATTTTCGACGTGATTTTGTTTTACAATGGGATCACGTCGATACGTACGATTTTGGTTTGATAATGAGCTACGTATATGTACCGACATGACAACGCTTGAATCAAAATATTAAAGGTATATAGGGTTAACCAACACAATTTATTTCAACTTTTTGGGGAATGTCTTTTAAATGTAATTTTAAATAAAAAAAAAACATTTTGCACATTTTTTTATGTCTCCCTCAATATGGGTATCAAATCAAAGAGCTTGAGTAGTAAAGAGTGTATAATAAAAAATAATTTCAAATTTAACAAAAAAAAAAACAAAAATGACAAAAACATCTTCCAAAAAGTTAAAAATAAATTGTGTTGATTAGCCTTTTAACTTTGATATATTATAAAAAAAATATATATTTCCTGAACAAGATTTTCACATTCACATAGATTTTCTAGATTTTCTTACTAGAAAATCTAGTAAGACCCTAACTGGTTAAGCACTCCATTACATTATTGGAGCGATCTAAGGTCCCCCCTATATAACAACGCTTGAATCAAAATATTACTAGTTATATCAAAGTTAAAAGCTACCAATACATTTCATTTTGTTAGCTTACAAAGTCCGCAAAAAACGGTCATCACGTGATATTCTGCGCGTCATTATTTAATGACGTCACGTCATTAAATAATATCTACGAAGAGACCAACCAACGAAAGTTTCCGTTACACCAAGTAAAACTTTTATAGTTACGTCACGCGAACCGTGAATAGATATTTTGCGTTCTGCCTCATGTGATACATACAGATAAAAGTATTATTTAAAATATTTAATTTTTACAATAAAAATATTTTGTAAAAATAAAATATTTAAAAATTATCTTTTTGTGAAATACTTTTTGTATAGTTATTAATTACGTGTAAGCTATCATATCCAAACATTCTAATTGTAGAATTGACGTTAAAATAGAATTATTTTGTACTACTGAGGTAGCAAACACACCCATGGTCCAACTAATGGAAAGTGGTTACCGTGGCCTATGGACGCGTGCAACACCAGGGGAGTCACACTTGTGCTGCCAACCCTATAAGAACAGAGAGATTCTTTGCCGTCATTGCAGAAGAAAAAGTAGGATAAGACTTTGGTCTTCGCAATGCACTGACAACACTAAACTCTCCAGTTAGCTCTGGTTATCCTACTTACCGCCACACAATACGAGTTTACTATAGCCACGGGATTTTGAAGGGCTCTTTAGACTTATAAGTTAACATCACATTGAATTAAGTCATATTGAAAGACAGTAGATAAATTATGTGACCTGGCGTAGAGCTTTGACCTCTGCCCGTTTGGTTTTAACATAACTCGTAATTACAAGTGGATTCTACTACAAGCGGATGTTGGGGACATGAATTTACAAGATATACGAATGAATCTGCACACATTTGTTATATCAACTCGTTTATCCACCCACATATTATTACAAATACCTATATTTTTATCGTTAGCGAATTCGTATCATTACATTGTTCTGAGATGTTATGTATGACGAATTAATGTGTGTATAATATTCTAATGCCATACATACTTGCAATGCATCCGCAAAATTGTTAAAGATATTCCTATTTAGTCGGTTAGCCAAAGAAACTCAAAATCAATTCATAAGATGTTCAAAAGTCAGTCTCGTTAAATCAAATTAAATCTCAAAAATGGTTTTCTAAACTAAAACATCACGATGTCAATGTTCTTTCTTGAAAATTGTCAAGAAAGAACATTTTTATAAATATATACTTAGGTGGCAGACAACCACACGGTCCACCTGATGGAACGTGGTTACCGTGGCCTATGGACGTGTAACACCAGAGAAGTCACACTCGCGCTGCCGACCCTGTAAGCACAAAGTCTCAGTGCCGTCAGTGTAGAGGACAAAGCACGACAAGCCTTTAGTCATCCCACTGACAGCACAAATTCTCCAGTGAGCTCAGGCTACCCTACTCACCGCTGGAAACACAACACGAAGTTATTATAACCGCGGTATTCTGTAGGGCACATCAGTCCTGTAATTGTCATTCTGTAGGTACATCCCCAGTCGGACTGCTCAATTGGGCGGAAATACCACCGTGTCCTACCTCTTATTATTTGACAGCTTTAGTTTGAGGCCAAATTAATGAATACATTTTTATTACAACAAAGTGCCATACCACTAAATACAGCACTTTAAGAGGGTCACTCTTTTCATTGAAAACGAAAAGGAAACAAAAATCTCTTCATAAGTTGCTAAAACCTAATGATAGAAGAGACTCCAAAAAGACGTACCTGTCATCAGTAGCCTGAATTTACAACGGTGAGGTGTATTACACTTCATGGGCAAAACAGACTTTCCTGGCAATAGGGATGATGATGACTATTTCATTGTACTTTCAGTGGCGACTTGAGAGCTTCCTCATGGAAAAAAAAATACAATGACTAGAGGACGACAGTGGTTGGGTCTTTACAAACAAACATACAATAGATACCTAGACTCACAACAATTAACCATGATGATTCACGACACAAATTATAGTCTTGCTGGGGTTCGACGTTTGAATCCACAATGGCCACGCTGCTTGACGTAATTGATAAGCTGACTACTCAAGCAGTAGCACCATTTATAGGTACTTCAGTAACATCTAACTCACAACGATATTTCCCTGAAATAGTAGGCACTTATGCAGTTGCACCCATTTTTTTATACCACTTAGTTGGCAGACAAGCACACGGCCCACCTGATGGGAAACGGTTACCGTGGCCTATGGACGTATACAACACCCGGGGTGTCTCACCCCTGCTATATCTTTATTACTGTTTTTGATCCCGTACAACTACTGACAATTTCTCTAACAGATAAAAAAAACAATAAGATTTTGTTTGCTTCCAGCTAAGTACGTTCCCTTCTGCCTAAGTTTATACTTATGATTGCAAGCAAACTTAAGCACAAAGGTTATTTTTTCTTTTGGCGATTCCGATGTTTCCGCCAATGACTTAGCCCGGGAAGTTTCGACTTGGAGGAATATGACTTGTTGTAATCTCGGATCAAAAGTTTTTGTCAATATACAAGAGAAGATACATTTAACATCCAATAAAAGCACAAAGGTAGGGAAGGAAAGACAAATACAACAAACGTGAGATTTGATCACCTCACAAACAGAGTGTCTATGAAATTATATAAAAAATTACATAAAAGACGCGATACAAAATATAGAGAAAGACGAGGTGCAGACATGACTCTTCTGTTGTATAAGGAACTGCGAGTCGAGTTCGAGTCTAACGTGTGTTGCTGTGTCTGGCACCTGGCTACCTCATTATGCCACGGGACTAGAATAATTTTTTTCTTTATGTACAAAGTACATTGGTGGACTCAGTGCCGTATGCATCCTCTTCCAGACTACCACAGGGTGGTGCAGTGCAGTATATTCCTTTGCTAGATTTTCTAACATTAGAAAATAAATAAGTAAAAATAATCCTCATGACGTAGTACTGCCGCTTAGTGATACTATAAAAACTTCAACAGCGAATTAATTCAAGCGAAAATAGTAATTGTTATTAAGAAAAACCGCAGTAAAAAGATTATTAGTCTCGTGAACTTTTATTAGTGTAACGATATTTTTGTTTGCTTGACATTCTACCGGTGTACTTTTTTGACTGATGCTTACCTCTCATTTAAATCTATTAAAATATTAAAATCATATACTTTATTTGTGTTGCTTATTTTATTTTTATTACTGTGGTTGCTGAAAAGCATCTAAAATGTCGGGATCAAAAATGTTAAATCATGTATAATAACGTGATTTCCAAAATTGTAATTTTGAGTCTGTAAGTTTTATATAGCTGTTATTGGAAAAAAGCTGACTTTGTGTAAATAACCACTATCACTATATTAAAGCTTATTTTATAATCTTTGTGTTATAATATAAGTTACATAGTGATATCATCCAATGGCATATTGACGTAAT
Organism: Eilema griseolum; assembly: GCA_963662185.1. Classification (NCBI taxonomy): domain Eukaryota; kingdom Metazoa; phylum Arthropoda; class Insecta; order Lepidoptera; family Erebidae; genus Eilema; species Eilema griseolum. The sequence goes on along the minus strand of OY759239.1, from coordinate 8,922,095 downwards.
TACTAAAAAGTAAAATTGACTCTTTATTGTCATAAGTTGTCTTTGTAAACGTTTTATTAGAATTGTATCTACTATTTAGAAGTTTCAGGTTTTCAAGTACTACCAAACTTGAACATGATTATAATTTGTTTTGAAACATATACAATTAGTTATAATATATATGCAAAACTATACTAACTATATAATATATACAAAAACGAACGTTTTATTTAGACAACATTGCAGGGATTCCCTCAAATTCCTTGTACGAAAATAGCAAATAATTAGCACATAATACATTTTGTTTATAGAGTTCCTAGTTATATTTTGTGTCCAAAAATAGTAACAGGATAACAGGAAGTATACGAAGTAAGTACTTATTTAATGTTCTTGAGAGCTTTCTTTTAAACTACTCTCCCTTACCGCCTACAGGCAATCATCTAATACTTCTTGGCAAGCATGGATATCGGCAACCACTTGCCATCCATCAAGTATTAAAAACACAACAAAAAAAGACGTAAGTATTATGTGTTATACTATTTTGTTAAACATATTGAGAACCCAATTGTACTTTTCCACAGTATTTATTGTTAAACCTGTCCGGTTTCCCCTTTGAAGATGCCGTTGGGTGGAACCGGTCAGGTTCAATAATAAATACTATGGAAAAGGTATAAGTAGGTTCTCAATATGTGTAATTATGTTCCATATTTTTTAATTTGTAGAGCAAAAGGCCTTAAACTTACTTAGTACTCACCAGTTCATACATACATATACTATATGTAAATGTTGTTGAAATAATAATATGCCATTTGTATGAGATTATACGTGTTGATAACTGCAAATAAGGTGTCAAGATGAGCTAGTATCGCAACTTGACGCACAGGCGGAAATTTTAAATGTCCTCGTTTTGTGCGTGTAGGAAAATATAAAGGTACTTGAGACAGTTTTGTATGAATAACAACACTCAACGAAATGTTTTTTAATAATGATAGTAATCATTTTATTAAGAACGCTACACTACTTTATTCAATTATATTAGTCTGTAGGAAATCATTTGTGCTGGTTTGGGCAGGTTATCTATGTTTGAAAGAAAAGAAATATATCCAAATTATCACTTTAAAAAAATCCGCTTATGTAATTTCATTTGCCAAATTATTACTTAGCAAAAAATGTCCTCATAAATAATTCAATATTCATAAACGCAAACATTATGTTTGGGTAGTGTAAGTTTAAGTAATAACTTATTACCAATTAGTACTTTTACCAATTTTTATTTAGTTGAATGTTTCAATTGGAATAACACATTTTACGCAAAATAAAATAAGTTCCGATCCGGTCCCGCCTTCTAACCTAACCTATGTCCAACAACCAAGTCGGGATGCGCAGTATTTTATTTGTAACCGTTTCGGAGTTACATCATCAAAATTGGTAATTGAATTCGGGCCTTAAATAAATGATTATATTAAAATAAAATTGCATTATTTAATAACATAATTCTCAAAAATTCTTTATTTTTTGTCATAGCAAATCGTTTGACCAAATTTTTATTGTCTAAAGATTGTTTGATGTAATAAATCATTTGATGAAAGAACAAATGCCATAATGATATTATTCTGCCAAATAAAAATTTGACGCAATGAAAAAGTGCGTAATAAAATTATTCCAAACATTGCATTGGTATAAAAAAGGTTGATTAATAAATAGAAAAAAAAAACAATCGGTTCAGGCGAGATTTGAACCCGCGAACTTTCCCTTACAGGGACCATCGCCGTAAGACGGATATGTGTATAGAAGAATTTAGATGGTTTCGGACGAAAGTTCTGTGGTTTAGTGGTCAGAGCGTTCCCCCTGTAAGGGAAAGATCCCGGGTTGAAACCCAACCCACCTGAACCGATTCATTTTTTCTAAATCTGAATCGATTTGAATAGTTAGCGTACTAATTGCTTTCAAATGTTATTCAATAAAAAAGGTTGTCAAAATTTGTTTGGGTAGTGAAATTTTTTTAGCAAAACGGCAGGCTCCCGGTTCAGACTTGTTATGCGTAGGAATGAAAGTGATAAATAATAAATAAATATTTCCCAACATTATAAGCTAGGGAGGCATTAACTATCAAAGTGAATGGCTACAAGGGGAGAGGACAACCTAAAAGGAGATGGATGGATTATATGAAGAATGTGGGATTAGGAAAGAACTGAATGTTGAGATGAATGCAACTAGAAATTAATGAAAAAAGCACAAATGTTGCACCGACCCCAAATAAAATTGGGATAGGGGCAGGAGGATGATGCGTTAGTCATTAAGGAATACTTGCTTAGAAATATATCTAAAACATAAACGGAAGGTGGAATGCCCTTTAACCAGATGGACCGACATGAAAAGATGGCTGTGTTAAACTACATTCAAAAAAATCCGGAGCAATTGCGCATATTCGAGCATATGTCCAGCAGTGGACTGCATGGATTAATTGATTGATCCTACAAAATATCCGAAGAAAAGTACCTAATTATTGAGAACAGCTATGTTGTTGATAAAAGAAGAAACATTGAGAGCGTCTCGTCTCGGCTAGAGTGGAAAATGACTTTTTCACTGCGGGTGCGTTCTGGTCTGGAAAGATTATCTTATTTTATATTTAGGTCTTAGATGTCATCCGCACACGGTGCAAAACATCCGATCAAGAACCAAGCGGTTCGGAGACTCTTTTCTCTGTCGCACCATTAAGGCCTGGAATTCATTACCAGCTCACGTGTTTCCTTCTTCATACAGTCCCGGGTCCTTTAACCGGGGCGTGAAAAAGCATATGATGAGGCCGTCAAGCTGAGTGACACCATTGACACACGGTATGTGTAAGTAATGGGTGACCTTCTTTTTTGGGACTTTGCCTTCAGCTTACCATAAGGCAAGGCGAAGTCTAATTGACGTGTCCTATATAAAAAAAAATTAGGGTGAGTGCTAGTGAATTTGGTTACTAGTAGATATTCTTTAGTAAAAATTTAAAGAAAGTACCCAATTATTAAGAACATCAATCTTGTTATTGATGAAAGCAAAGATACTAAGGATAAACATAACAAAGTATACCTTTGAGTGCACGTTGCAATGCCATCGATTGACGTAATTAGTTGCTCGCCAGTTTTTTATCTATCCTCGTGAACAATTTGTTAAGACAATAGAATGATAACTACATTGAATATTACATGAAGTGGATTGCGGGGATAGTTTCGATTGTGACGAAAGGCAACCAAGTAAGTTGCTTGTTCATACTAAGAGACTTTTATTTTACCTATATATAATCCTGTAAAACTTGGTGAGCATAAAAATTAAAGATAAACTATAAAAAATTATATGGAAATGCATGTAATTATAATTTTTAGAAATGTACAAACTGTCAAGAGTACCCGAAACCGGCGAGCATGTATGAAAACAATTATGCAAATAGAAGAAGCGAAAGAGGTGTGCCAGGATCGTGGCAAGTGGAAAACTGTAGTCTCTGCCTACCCTACTGGGAAAAAGGCGTGACTGTATGTATTTATGTATGTATATACAAACTGTTTTTAATTAATATTAACAAAGAAACTGCAGTATTGGCGATAAACAGTGAATACGTTTTTAGGAGTAAATATATCGATCTACCCTCTTTCGAAGATAGTTTAAATACATTTTCCAACATACCAGTTTTGTACAAATTTTCTTAGATTACATGCATACGAATTAATATATTTAATCGTGGTTCGTATAAAATTACGAATCTAATATAATAGGGTTATTGTTATTATTCCAATTGCAACTTATATCCAGAAATAGTCATGTAACATGTACATGTAGTGACGTTGTATTTGTTTTACCTGTTGACAGTAACAGACGGTGACAGCCAATTAAAACATAACTTATGACGTGTGAATTGACATTTTCTTACGTAGAAGATAATTTACATTGCTTTGTTTTAGAATCACGACATACAATCGGTACCAATAATGTGACAACATGCAAAAATTCTTATATTCAGGGGTATTTTGCTTGACGTGCTGAGAAAAAACCATACATGCTACTACAGCCCGCAACAGTGAGATCAGCCGTGAATCGCAATGCGTGCTTTGAAAGCCAAACTTGAGCTCTAGATTATTTATCTGTGTCTTTTTTTTTACCATGCGGATATCCCGGAGTGATAGGTGGTTAATCGGACTCGACCAACTAAAACCACGTTCTCTTTGTGTCTTCAGTTGCAATTAATGAGAAAACCAGATCTGTCGGGTCGGTGATCGAGTTAACGGCGCGGATGTGACGCCTCTGGTGTTGCACACGTCCATAGGCCACGGTAAGCACTTTCCATCAGATGGGTCGAGAACTTGTCTACCACCTAGGTGGTATAAAAAAAGAACTCTTGCACCTAGGTCAATCCAGGGCTATCTCTGGCTTCGAGATCAGTTTTTCTTAATCTGGCACCCGGATATGGAAAGGCGCAATTACGCCGCTGCCTTGATGGAGGTAGGACACGACGATATTTCCGTCCAATTGAGCAGTCCGACTGGGGAAGTACTTCCGCCCTACAGAATACCGCGGCCCTTATAGTATCGTGCTGTGTTCCCGGCGGTGAGTAAAGTAGCCAGAGCTTCCTGGAAAGTTTTTGTACTGTCAATGGAAAGACCAAAAGCTTGTCCTGCTTTGTCTTCTACACTGACGGCCTTTTCATCAGGTGGACCGTATGATTGTATTCCCGTTAACCCCTCCAGCTAAGCTAATTGCTTGTGTTAGAAGTGGGTTTACGTCGGTAGTGTAATAATCGGGATTCAAACCCGGGACCTCTCCTTAACCGTTAAGCTACCGACGCTATCAAAATTTGTTTCATCGCAATCGGTTGAGTAGAACCGAAGATATCAACGTAAGTAGCGAAAACCAATATTCATGCGGGCAGAGTCGCATGCATAGGCTAGTAATTTATAAACGAGACTCTGGAGTCTTGGATGTCGACTTTTTCAGATCTAAATCAATAAGAAAAGTTAGCGTACTAAGTGATTTAAAAAAATTATAACTGTTCTTTTATTATTCTTAAATGGGTTATAATTATTTGTGGTGATTAAACGCATCATCATAAATGACAAACAATTATATTCTTGCTAAAAAAAAACACTTTTCTGCTGTGGCTAGGAAGCACTTTTACGTTGCTACTCAATCATGTGTATATATTCAAAGAGTTTTATAATATTAAACAAAAAAAAAATACTTTTAGATTTGCGAATGAAATAATATCAAGAGAAACGTTTATGTATTAACAAAAAATGGTTAACTAAGAATTTGCACTAAAAGTAATTTAATGATCTATCTCGATACTAAATTTCATTTATAATAAAATCGTTTTTTATTTTTACGTGCGCAAAATCCCCACGGATACCTCCCCACCGGAGCCGGTGGAAGAGGTTATGTCGGACTCGAACCGACTAAAACGCACGCCGCCTGTGGGTCGTTTTGGTTGCGAAGGTGAGGTTGACAGGAATACCCCTCGCACTCCGGCCGATCCAGGGCCATCTCTCACGATCTGGCCCTCTTCTCGGGTGTGGGGACTACAGAGTCCCCAACTCATCCCCGGAAAACGGGGAGAATCCAATCGGACAGGTACTTAAGTAAAGGTAAACAATTTTGTAGCTCTGTGCTTTTCTCTTTCTTTTTTTTTGTTTTAGTTCACCTTTTATCTAGTTTTATACGATAACTCATTACTGTTCATCCAGGTTGCCTGGAAGAAATCGCTTTAAGCGATAAGGCCGCCCATTGTACATTAAACTGTATATATGCATGCTACCTACTTGTCTCAGCTGTAAATGTATTGGTGTACAATAAAGTAATATCTATCTATCTATCTATTAAACAATTAGACTAGGCTATTTGACCTACTAGGGTTTGATTTCCATAATCTGTGGAATGAACTCCCTGCCGTGGTTTTCCCAAGGGCCTACCATATGGAGATTTTCAAGAAGGGCATTAGAAGGTAAAGGGTTGGCGGCGCGAGTGTGACCCCCTGATGTTGCACATATCAATGGTCAGGTGGGTCGTGTGCTTGTCTGCCACCTAAGTGGTATAAAAAAGGTGGGTTGGTGCTTGTCTGCCACTTAAGTGGTATAAACAAAATAGACAGTTTGATTGCTACATCTGAGTTGGTCTGAGGCACCTGATTCGATTACACTCAGGAATAATATTTCTCTGAGCCTTTTTCCAACTCAGGGTCGGTTTTCTAGTCTAAGATGTGACTGAACTTCTACTAATAGACGGCGATATCAAAGTTCTGTTGTTAGACAAGTTGGACTTTTGAGGCTCCAACTACCCTCATTGCAGCTCAGTGCAGATATTTATTTGATCCAATCCATCCATCCAAAATTAAACATTAGTAGGATTTCTAACACAATTGGGAAGAATTGGGAAGAATCACTAGGAGCATGATGATAAATTTATGTATCCTCATCATTCACCTTTCTAAAATTTGACGCCTCGATAGTTTTTCCCCGTCTCCAGATACCACTATCTCTGCTACTAATCCGTCCATCGTCAGCTGTAGTCACCATTGACAGCACAACGATGACTAAAGATGACTATTAGTACAGATGATACAGCGGTCATCCCCACCAGAGAGATGTGGGTTCAATTCCTAAGTGAAACACTTTTTGGTGTGAATCACAGGTAGTATTCTGAGTCAGGGTATTTTTGTGTCTGTTAATTATATATTTAGTAAGTATTTTGCGACAAATGGATTATAACAATTTATTTGGCGTGGCGGTAGAGCGGTTTAAATGTTATATCAGAGAATAATAGAATAGAATTCCCGTTTAGCAACGTGTACCCACTCTTAACATGAGCAATTCTCATGCTAATGTTATGTCTGTTAATTATATATTTAGTTAGTATTTTGCGACAAATGGATTATAACAACTTATTTGGCGTGGCGGTAGAGCGGTTTAAATGTTATATCAGAGAATAATAGAATAGAATTCTCGTTTAGCAACGTGTACCCACTCTTAACATGAGCAATTCTCATGCTAATGTTATGTCTGTTAATTATATATTTAGTTAGTATTTTGCGACAAATGGATTATAACAACTTATTTGGCGTGGCGGTAGAGCGGTTTAAATGTTATATCAGAGAATAATAGAATAGAATTCCCGTTTAGCAACGTGAACCCACTCTTAACACGAGCAATTCTCATGCTAATGTTAAGAGTGGGTTTTAGCTAGGAGAGGTTAGGTGAAATGAAATTATTATTTCGGTTCTAGTAAACGAAATTACAATATTTCGACGTTAAAGTCATAGAGTATCTACCAGGATACGTATCTGTGTGGTGACGGAGAAAAAATACAAATATCACTACACCAAATATTACGACTAGCGGAAAAATACGCAGACGATATCATTGCGAGAGAAGGAAAACTCGAAGTAAAAATCTGTGCAACCTGTCTGGCCAGCGTGGAAATAGTAGACCAAAACCCTCCAACATTGGGAGATACCCATGTCCAGTATCGATTGCGATGGGCTAATTAATTTATTGATCTACCAGGATCACAGTAAGTGGGCAGCAGTTGCTTGCCCCGATCCATAGACAGTGCAATTGTAACTGTAACCTCTAATATTATTTAAATAATCGCTAAAATACCCTCACCAAAATTTTAAATGTGGCCTTGGATGACCGAGCTTTACTACAAGCGACTCTACCGATTCGCTTGGGTGGGCTCGGTATTCGCAAAATTTCAGATGTCAGCTTACCAGCGTTCCTGTCTTCAGTCCACAGTACGGAAGAATTAACTAGGAAAATCCTTGCACCTACACTAGTTAATTCTGAAGTATTGTGTAAGACTGATGCAGTGAACGCTTGGAAAATTGCATGTCCAAACACCGATTTCCCAAGGAACCTTTTCTCACAGCGTCAGTGGGACGGGCCGCTCTGCAGCTTAGTTGGAAAAAAATTACTAAATACATGTTCCAATGCTGCTGAGCGTGCCCGTTTACTGGCGGTTGGAGTGTGGGAATCGGGTCTTTGGCTACAAGCTCTTCCGTCATCTAACGTAGGGACTATGTTAGATGACACTACCTTCCGCATCGCAACTTGTCTCCGTTTAGGTGCGCCGTGTGTTTCTCCGCATCAATGCCGTTGTGGAGAAGCCGTTGACAGACTCGGACACCATGGTCTGTCGTGCTGCAGGAGTGCTGGGCGAATTCCACGGCACGCCAGCCTCAACGACATAGTCCGCCGTGCTCTTGTCACCGCCGGTGTACCAGCTGTACTAGAACCAAACGGTTTGGCGCGTGACGATGGCAAGAGACCGGATGGTATGTCGTTAATGCCATGGAAGATGGGTAGGACTCTGGTGTGGGACGCCACATGCGTTGATACCATGGCTCCTACCCATATAACTAGCACGGCTGGCTGTGCTGGTGCTGCTGCTGCTTCTGCAGAGGCTCTCAAGCGGCGCAAATACTCCAATCTCATCGGAGATTATGAATTTGTGCCGTTTGGAGTCGAGACTTTGGGGTCATGGGGTCCGAGCGCTCGCAACCTCTTCCGTGAGATTGCGAAGCGAATGGTCGACGCTTCTCGTGACCAGAAGGCTGGCCTCTTTTTAGGACAGAGAATAAGCATTGCCATACAACGTGGCAATGCTGCCAGTCTTCTGGGAACGCTACCACAAGAGGCATGCGATGCGGAGGAATTCTACGACGCATTTTAATTGTTCTTAGCTATAAGTTGTATAATAGTTATTTTATTTTTATTGTATTTAATATTTATAAATTATTTCTTGATTTGTTTATTAAACTTAGTACATTATATTAGAAAATAGATATGTAACAGTCAATAATTAATTTGTGTCACGATACGGAAATGAAGCTTGCAAATACAGATTAAATTGAATAATAAAATATAAAATGTATAAGATCAAATAGTCGCTGGACGATGGCGAATTACTGATATATACGATAGATTTAAAATAATGAATAGGTTGTTTTCACAATTTGTTTACTTTATGAGTAAATAGTTTAAACTCAAGATAATGTTAATAACTGCATCAAGTGGATCGATATTGTAAATATTTATGAAGTATCCATAGTTATCTGATTAACTACTGGTCACCTCTCCATTTTATCAATAAAAATAAACGGTAGCCTAGTGGTATGGGTAATGGACTGCTGAGACGAGGTCTCGGGCTTGATCCCAGGTTTTGCCATGGCACACACCAATGACTTTTCGATGCTTTTCGAAGTTATGTATGTATTTATCGCAGGTTTATAAGTGCCCGGTTAATGGCAATAGGCTCGCCACCTATTACATTGGGACCTAAACATAAACTGGCGAAATGTGGGTGCTAGCACCTCTGCCTACCCCTTCGGGGATATAAGCGTGAGTTTATGTTATGTTATATGTTTAAAATATTACCAACAACGTATGTAAGTCTCATTCAACTATTAAAACTAATCGCTTATGTTTAAATCTGAAACTGCTTTAGATAACATTTCACAGTAATAATAAATTTATATTATTTGAATACAAGAATTGTAGTCATAAAAAGATAAACAAATTTCCTTCCATGTTTAGGTAAAATTAAATCAAATTTTATAACATTTCTGCCATTCTGTTTAACTTACTTTGAATCTCCAGCCTCTCTAATTTATCTTCAGCTCGAGCTGCAACTTCCAACGGACTCTCAATATGATAAAATATGCTCGCGCCAACAAGCAAGTACATTATATGCAGTGCAAGCATGCACGCCAATTGCTTCTTTGACATCATCTTGACTAGTGTCTTCTAAAACAATTTCTTCAGCAACAAATTCTTTATCACTCAACACTTCTCCTATCACAGCAGTCTTCAAGTCAAATAAATATCACATACAAATCACAAACTTTTCATAATCCATTTTGTCCATTTACGTACAAAGATCAACTGGAGCTTATATACATTCAGCATTTCAAAGTTTTGAGTGATTTTTTTCTGATGGAAACTGGTGAAAGGGTTGACCGAAGTTTTCTTGAAGTACCGCATTATAATTTTAAATTCATTGAAAATAATTCACTGACACTTAATTTAGAGGAGAATTTTGAACGTGCATCTTGGAAACAATAATTGTATTGCGAACTAGAGATGACACTTCCCGATTGAGCGACGTTCGACTCGAGCGCTCGATGCGATAGAATGAATTTCCCGGCGCGAGCGCCTTCAAATCGTACGCCGCTAGCTCTTACGTCCTTTTTTTATACGGCAAGCTCTAAATATTGGTGTGACAACGACACGAATTAACTCGTCGTAAAGGATAATATGTAAGGTTATTACCAACATAGTTATAGATCTAGTACTGACGCAGAGATAATGCGAACACACCGAGGCGAAAGATTTCGTTTATAACCAGGGGATTAAAGAGGATTCTGCGTTTGATAATGTAAGAGAGCGTTACATCACTGTCTGATAGCGTATTCTTCTTTGGCAACCTTAATTTCCACGCTTAAAGACGATTATTTGGGATTCGTTTTGTTGAAGGTATGTAACATCTTTAATGATAAAATTAAAACTATAAATATTCAACAAATATAATGAGAATTGAATAAAATATTGTTACAAATGTGGATGGGAATAATTAGTCATTCTATAGTTTTCGTGTATTGACTCAATGATAACGTGCGGTCCATACAAAAAGAGCTGATGTTACATATAGTTGGGTTACGTATTGTGTAGAATTATACAATTGTGAGGATAGGTTAGGTATAGGCCTGTTGATCTGCGAGTTGCTTAATGATTACGGTACTATCCCGTTGCTATGTGCAGTGTGATTGTCCTATTAATATTAAATATAAACTAGAAGGTTTCTGTACCACATTTCTCAAACGGGCTCTGAGAACCTGTTCGAGTCCAATGCCAAGAACACGCAGGGATGTGTGTTCACCATAAAGATATCTTCTTTCCTCTTCGTCCCTCTCTTCGAGATATGCCACTGCGTCTGCAGGACAATCTCAGTATATTCGGTATGGATGTTCGCTGTAAAACTAAATAACAAAACTACATCGTAAGCATCATCATAACGGCCTCGCATAAACTCGGAGTCCTGAACAGAGTGAGTCGTTTTTTCACCCCGGCGGAGGGTATCTTCTGTGCAAAAGACAAATTTATTGCGTGGAATACTGCTCTCATTTCTAGAATGCAGCGACGTGTGGTCCGCATTATTGGCAATCCTGAAGTCACCAACAACCTTAAATCTTTGCAAATGCGTAGAGAAATATCTCTAGAAGCAATAGCTTCTTTGACATTCTTTTACTGTTTCTATCATAGTTAATATTCCGATGAGCCCTTCCATTAAACCCATCTTGTCCTTGCCTTCATTGGACAACTCGCACAGGATTTAGATGTCACTCGCATACGGTGCAGAATATTCCATCAAGAACCAAGCGTTTCGACAACTCTTTTCTTTGCCGTACGTGTTTACTTCTTCCTACATACTTCCTGCCCTATTTACAGGACCCTTAAGCGGTGTGTGAAAAAGCATCTGATGAGGCCGTCAAGTTAACGGCTACCATTCTAATTTTGTTGATGTCTGTGGTGACCCTTTTCTTTTGAGATTTTGCATCCAGTTTACCAACAGGTGAAATGAAGTCATATTAACGGTTCTAAATGTATAAAAAAGATGCCCTTAGCTCCACCCGCCGAGTACTAAAACAGTGGTTTAGTTTACTTAATTTTTTCACAAATCTTTTATAAATTCTTTTCGCAAGAACTTTCTGCAAAATATTAGTAGCACATTTTCCCCAAAATATTGTAAAAATATTAGAAGCACAGTTTCTACAAAATATTACTAGCATATTGACTATTTAAATGGGGTCCTGTGGGTAGGGGGCCTTCTACGTAAGCGGAGTGAACAGGAATTTACGTAAATAAATATTGTAAGGCAAAATAAGTCTTTAGTCATCTCTGTTTTACTTGTTATTTTTACCTTGTTACTTGCCTGTTACACTGGTACACTTTGTTACTCTAGTAACAAGCTAGTAATAAGGTAAAAATGCGTAGTGGTAGTTACCAAACTACTCATTGTCTTTACCCCTTCCCGGCTTGCGTCAATATTAGTACAGAGTTCAACTTTCATAATGGTACCTATATCTGCATGTTCTCTATCACGTAGATGATTTTTAAATTTCAGTATTTTGGAATAATAAAATTATTCATGAAGTTGAGTATGCTTTGAACGATTTTAATTTTCCAGGAAAAATTTGGTGGTATGTGTCGGTAAAAGTAGCAGGGAATCCCCTTGATTCGCATAAGTTCTTTCTACCTAATATAGTTTAATACTTTTGCTTTTAAAGCGTTAGCAATAGGTACTTTGGTGTTATTTTTTTTTTTTTTTTTTTTTTTTTTTTATATACGACACGCCAACTTGACCTCACCTCGCCTGATGGTAAGCTAAAGGCAAAGTCTCAGGAAAGAGGGTCACCATTACAGACACTAAGTGCTACAATGGTGGCACTCAGCTTGGCGGCCTCATCAGATGCTTTTTCACGCCCCGCTTAAAGGCCCCGGGACTGTAGGAAGAAGGAAACACGTGTGCTGGTAATGAATTCCAGGTCTTGGTGGTGCGGCAAAGAAAAGAGTCACCGAACCGCTTGGTTCTTCTGCACAGTGTGAGGGTGACATCTAAGGCCTGCACGTGTTGTCCTATGTAGGAAAGGAGATGGTGGGATTAGTTGGAAGAGCTCGTCAGAACACTCACCGTGGTAGAGACGGTAAAATACAGCCAAGGAAGCAATATCTCTACGCATCTGCAAAGGCTCGAGGGTGTTCGTGACCTCAGGGTTCCCAATAATTCGGACCGCGCGTCGCTGCAACCTGTCGAGAGCATCTAGTAGGTATTTCGCGGAGCCATCCCAGAGATGCGAGCAGTATTCCACGCAGGAGCGAATTTGTGTCTTATAGAGAAGACACCGCTGCTCCGGCGTGAAAAAACGTCTCACTTTGTTTAGGAGTCCGAGTTTCCGCGAGGCTGTTTTGATGATGCTCTCGATGTAATTTCTGTTATTCAGTTTGCAGCGAATATCCATGCCTAGGATATAGAGATTGTCCTGCAGTGGAAGTGGCGTGCTCTGAAGAGTGGGAAGGGGAAGGAAAGAAGATACCTTTGCTGTGAACGCACAAGCCTGCGTCTTCTTGGCATTGAACTCGACCATGTTCTCGGAGCCCCATTGAGAAATGTGATTCAAGATCCGGTCCAGTTCAGTGACAAGAAGCTGTCTTTTTTCCACGATATCAGACTGTTTGGCCGCAGGTTGTCCGTGATAACTCCCGTGTACGGTGCTATCGTCTGCATAGCAATGTATGCTGCCGGTGGACAGCATGTCGTTGATATGCAGAAGAAAGAGAGTGGGAGATAATACAGACCCCTGCGGTACGCCAGCATTTATTTGCAAGAACTCCGAAGCCCGTCCATCACAGAGGACGCGGATACGGCGCTCCTGCAGGAAACTAGCAATCCAGTTGCACAGTCTAGGAGGCAGACCAAAGGCTGGTAGCTTGGAGAGAAGCGATTTGTGCCAGACTCTATCGAAAGCTTTGGCGATATCAAGACTAATTGCCAGTGACTCGCCGTGCTTGTCCATAGCCTCACCCCAAAGATGGGTAACGTATGCTAGAAGATCACCCGTTGACCGTTTCGGCCTGAAGCCATATTGCCGGTCATTAATTAAGGAGTGATCCTCTAGGTGACGCATGAGCTGTTTGTTAATGATGTGCTCGAAGACCTTGCACAGCACTGAGGTGACGGCTATGGGTCGATAGTTGGCTGGCTCTGAGCGATCCCCCTTCTTGGGGATCGGCTGTACATTCGCCCCTTTCCAAGCCGAAGGCACTGTACCCGAGCTGTAGGACAGTCGGTACAGCCGCGTAAGCATCGGAGACAACTCCGCTGCACATTTTTGTAAGACCACCGCTGGAATACCATCCGGGCCACTGGCTTTCCGGACATCGAGTGATTGAAGCACCGCACGAACATCGCATTGCCTGATACGTATTTCAGGCATTACGTGGTCACCATTGGGTAGTGTCGGCGGCTGTATACCGCAATCATCGACTCGGGAATTGGCCGCAAAGAGATTTACTAGCATATTGGCTTTCTCTTGCGGTCCATGGGCCAGGGATCCATCAGGGTAGCGCAGCGGTGGCAGCGAAGGCTGACAGAAGTTGGCCTGCACGGCTTTGGCCAGTCGCCAGTATCCACGGCTGCCCGTGGGATGTGCCACTAGCTCTTGACCAAGCCGCGCAATGCGCAGGGCATCCGCTTTGACGTAAGCCCTCTTGCAGACCTTTGTGGCTCTGTTGTACGCCGCCTTGAAGTGGCTCACATTGGGATCGTGCGTGGCACGCGCCCTTACCCAAGCGCGATACGCGGACTGCTTTTGATCAACAGCCCCCGCACACTCGCGCCCGAACCAAGGGCGCACTCCTCGGGCACCGGTGACATCAGTGTACGGAATATAGTATTCCATACCCAGACCGATCTCACCGGCAACAGCAGTAGCACAATCCGAGGGTTTCTTACCTTCAAAGCAGCGTTCAACCCACGGGATGGACGCAAAATAGTTGCGCAGCCCATCCCAATCTGCTGACGAGTAGTGCCAGAGACGCCGCTTCCCCTGCACGGGTCGTGAAGGCGCTATAATTGGCACCTTGGAGCAGACCAGACAGTGGTCGGAATTGCCTAAAGCGGCTTGTACCGAAACACTGTACAGGTCTGGGTGACTCGTCAGCAGAAGGTCTAGCAGAGAGGGTGCTAGGCCCGACCTTCTTGGTATTATATTTTTATGGCATACTGCTCAGTAAGCATAACCATAACTTTGGCAAAATAATATCTAATTTACATAACAAAACATAACATAAACTCACGCCTACATCCCCGAAGGTGTAGGCAGAGGTGCTAGCACCCACATTTCTCTATTGCCGTTAACCGGGCACTTATAAACCTGCGATAAATACATAACTTCAAAAAGCATCGAAAAGTCATTAGTGTGTGCCAAGGTAAAACCTGGGGTCGAACCCGAGAACTCTTCTCTGCAGTCCACTGCCCATACGACTAGGCTACGTGTTTTTTATTTTATTTATTGTGTAATTTAGAGTAGCATAAACTTAAAAGTAATGTTTATTTTCATAATTATTATGGCATATTACGATAACAGTGTCTACTTAGTCTACTTATTTGTTAAAAATGTATCGTAGAACAGTAACGATCATTAGGACAAGAAAAAGAAGGTTCCAAATTAAATTATGCCATCAAATAGGGAACTAAGTAACGGGAAACTGTGCACACTTACCGTAATAGTTTTTGTCAATGAAATTGTACAGCAGAAACGGAACTAGTCTACTTATGTATTATTTAACATCCATAAATCGATAACCTTTTTATGTATCCTGTTTTTTTTTCCTTTTGAAGTAACATAATATGCATACTACACATACACATTCACACATATACATACAACATAATATATTTAGGGATGATATGAAAAAATGAATTCTTAAATTTTTGGTTCGTCTGTCTTTCTTTCTGTCTGTTTAACTGGCATTATCTCTAAAACAGCTATGCCCATCATCACGGAATCTTCACTGACAGTTAGTTGATGTTAGAAGACGTTATTGAGGCTACTGTTATTTTGTTATTCCACACCATCTCTTCCCATATGGTGTCGTACAAGGTGACTATAAGAGATAGGGCTGTTTAACATCGGACATATACAGCTCAGACTTAGCCTTAGATGCATGGCTCGAGTCAACAATAGTGCCCGAAATACGATAATAGGCTCACCCCCTATTACATGGGAACGAATACAATTATTGGTGCCTAACCCTCCGGGGATAAAGGCGTGATTATATGTATGTATGTATGTTATTTCAGAGAAAAAAAGTATTAGGGTACCGTGTAAAACAAAATAAAACCTACATCTAAGTTCACCTGTTCCTGGTTGTTGGAGCCCTAAAAATTTCAAGTACCGGTCTAACTGGAATACTTCGTTATCGCCGATTGGTTGAGGAGATCATATGGCAATCGCTGCACGCTATAACGCTAGAATGAAGAGATCTAAGTTCACACGGCAGAAGTCGCGGGCTCAGCTAATAAATGACATACCTTAAGGGCCTTCGCTATATCGATTCTATCATCGCACCTCTCGCCATAGGCAGGGAATTCATCCTCACACATTGCGACCTGAGACGGTGCGCACTGTGCGGTATGAAAGAAACTTCATCCCACGCACACTCAAGCTGTGGAATGACCTCCCTTCTACGGTTTTCCCAAGCGCCTACAATATGGGGTTCTTCAAGAGGGGCATTAGAAGGTTTCTTCATGGTCGGCAGCGCGAGTATGACACTCCTGGTGTTGCATACGTCCATAGGCCACGGTAACCGCTTCCCATCAGGTGGGCCGTGTGCTTGTCTGCCAACTAAGTGGTATAAAATAAAAATTAAAAAAAAAACCTAATTGTAAACGTCATTAAAATCATGATTATGCAATATCCCTTAGTCGGCTATTAGTCATCGTGCAAGCTCTGGATGACTTACCAAGTGATATAATATATGCCTATTGCCTATAATGTATGTTTTGTTCAGATGATGATTCATAAGCGAAAATGTACCCCGTTATAGTTATTAATTAACTTTAATGACTCGTTCTTACTACATTATACACGCGTCTGTGTATATCCCAAGAGGTGGGAAGAGGCTCATCTCATGACGTCATCCACATTGTGGTCACACTAAAATAGATTGATCCCGAATAACGATCGGTGCATCGGGTGATGGTAGAATGGGTTAATCAGCTACATAAGTCGATTGGTCGTCGATAAAGCTTAAGCTTACTTACTAAAATATAACTTACTAAAATAAGGAGGTAGGACACAGCAGTATTTCCGCCCGATTGAGCAGTCCGACTGGGGTAGTACCTCCGCCCTACAGAATACCGCGGCTATAATAACTTCGTGTTGTGTTCCCAGCGGTGAGTAGGGTAGCCAGAGCTCACTGGAGAATTTGTGCTGTCAGCGGGAAGACTAAAGGCTTGTCCTGCTTTGTCTTCTACTGACGGCACAGAAACTCTGTACTTACAGGGTTGGCAGCGCGACTGTGACTCCTCTGGTGTTACAGACGTCCATAGGTCACGGTAACCACTTTCCATCAGGTGGGTCGTGTGCTTGTCTGCCAACAGAGTGGTATAAAAAAAAAAGGATACAGGTACCTTTTTTTTTTTACGTGCCCAAAATCCCCACGGATACCTCCCCACCGGAGCCGGTGGAGGAGGTTATGTCGGACTCGAACCGACTAAAACGCACGCCGCCTGTGGGTCGCTTTGGTTGCCGAAGGTGAGGTTGACAGGCATATCCGACCCAGGGCCATCTCTCACGATCTGGCCCTCTTCTCGGGTGTGGGGACTACAGAGTCCCCAACTCGTCCTCGGAAACGGGGAGGCACGCCAGGCGCACCACCGCCGCGGCCTGCTTCTGCCAGGGTGACAGGCGGCAGGATACAGGTACCTAAAAAAATAAAATTACATCGGAAAGGACATGAGTCCATACAAAGATTTACACATTTATTACGAGGAAATATTGATATACACCGCATGTGAGAAGATGGGGTGGCCCAAATCCTACTCAGCCGGAAACCACGCGGCTTGGATTTTTTTACACATATATGACGATAATGTAATTTATGAGCTTTTCTCGCTGAAATGTGAATGGTCCTTAAGACCTAAGATAACCGTCGATTTTATAAATGATCAATTTCTTAGAGGTTTTCTTTATCGCTTTCCTGAGAAAAAGCTCTGGAAAGAAAAAATGCAACAAAATGGTCCCATAAAAATTACGTTTTTAACTAATGAGCTGCGAAAGGCAAAAACTATAATGAACTGCGTGCTTCCCGCTTTATCCAGTTCATTCATAGAGTACTCATTAGAATAATTCCGCGTGCTGGTAGTGGCCCTGGGAGTGAGAGCTCTCACGCTCGCGGCGATGGTTCGCTGCGCCGATGCGTGGGCGGCCGGTGCCTCCTTCTGCGAGCAAGTAATGCTCGTGAAGAAGGAGGCGGGGCGGGAGCGACAGCGGGAGCGACGAAGGATCGCAAGCCAAGGTGCCCGCGTACGAAGGTAACTCGGGCGTCGGAGGTCAATGAATTACCTCCGCTACCGGAGTGACTGATGGAGCCGCCTGTCACCCTGGCAGAAGCAGGCCGCGGCGGCAGCACGCCTTGCGCACCTCCCCGTATCCGGGGACCAGTTGGGGACTCTGTGGTCCCCACACCCGAAGAGAGGGCCAGATCGAGAGAGATGGCCCTGGGTTGGCCTGGGTGCGAGGGATATGCCTGTCAACCTCACCTTCGGCAACCAAAGGAACGCCTGTGCCGCCCGTGGAACGCATAAAGCGATCAACAGGCGTCGTGCGTTTTAGTCGGTTCGAGTCCGACATAACCTCTCCCACCGGCTACAGTGTGGGGGTTATCTGTGGGGATTATCCGCACGTTAAAAAAAAAAAACAATTGCTCGTGGCGTCACGTACTAACGGAATATTGGTAAGTGACACACAGACACAAAAAGCAACATCATAGTTTCAATGACGCAGGTGTTGGACTTGTTTATAAATTCCCTACACCTTGTAGTTTCCGCTTATTACACCATGAGTGGGATAAACCCTGGACATGATTAAACAAGATGGATAAGGTGCGGTACACCTGCTGATTGGAGAACGAGAGGTTCTAGTGCAGGCTTTTATCTTGGTATTTGGAGGTCTGACCTCTGACAGTTGTCGCAAACCAATCCAAAAGGAGGATACAACGGGGAACAATGCTGAGTACATGATGATGACAAATACACGTAGCAGTAGCTCTAGAGTCTGTGTGACGATGGAGCTAGGTGGTAGACTTAGTGGTGTTCTCAACAGAAAAGAACCCAACAACATTTTTTTAACACTGGGAGTTGAATCTGGAACCTCGTGTTCATAATAAACCTCTGTGCTGCAGACTGAGGGTACGTAACCGAACGTAAGCGTCTGGTGCGTACACGATTACGGCGTGTCGCTTATAGGTAGTTACTCTCAAAGATCATTGAAATTTTAGGTCTTATGCTAGTTACATAAAGCTTATTTTAAATCAACAAATACCGCAAATATGTAGCAACCGCGTAAATACCGCGTAGCCACCACAGAATCACTGAGAAAACGTTGTCTTCGTCAATCAAAACGTGTTTTCGGGTATGTACCTATTTATTTGAATGCAATATTATCCATATCAGTACTTACGTGCAGCGTCAAACTTAGAAAGCAGGAAAAGTTAATTCCCCTTTTATGAGGTAAAGAGGTACCTCAACGGCTATAAACCTTTTTTATTTTACGTGATAGAGATTTTACTGGTGGTAGAGATTTGACGGCACAAATCTGTCACAAATTTCGACCGGGTTGGTACCACCGTGCAATATTGCGAAAAACCCTTCATGGTAATTCAATTTCGGTTGGATTGCGTTCAGGGATCAGAAAATGCATAGCCGGGTAGAGGTGATGGTGGTCGCAGCACTAGTGGGACCAGTGGGTCTTGGCGTAGTCTAGTGAGGATGGTGCGGGGCGACGCGCCGGTCAGGGAGACCCGTAGAAACGGTGGTGCCGCTGGCCGCCCGCGGTATAGTACAGAGGCCCAACTGGGACTAACCACCCTGGAAGGCTGCCTCACCAGACCGCGCATAATCCCGGTATGGCTCGTCGTGCCGGTTGGTGACCGGAAGTGGGGGCCCGGCGACCATATTCGGGGGGGTACGGGGGCCCTTCCGTACGGCGTGTCGGCTCACGCCATGCCTCATAATCATAGACAAAACCAATATCCCGCACTTTGTCACGCGGTGCTGCGACGACAATCACCTCTTTTTTTCACGCCCTTTTCTCCTTTTCATCATGGCAGCGCATTTAAGAGTATTGGGCAACAGAGCGGCTCTTCAAACTCCCACAAGCTCGCTATTTGAGGTGGAGTCCACTAACATCTGTGGACTCCATGCGAACCTCAACGCCGTCCACCAACACCTTGAGACGGCGAAACCAGATATGCTCTTTCTCACGGAGACACAAATAGGCCGCCCTGATGACACGACCTACTTGCTTTACCCCGGCTATGTTATCGAGGAAAATTTCCGTGCAAAAGCCGGGGTGTGCGTGTTTGTTAGGGCGGATGTTTGTTGTCGCCGTTTGCGCTGCCTTGAGGACCCATCCTTTTCAACCCTATGGGTACACGTAGACTATGGCTCTACGAGTCAGATCTATGTGTGCCTCTACCGTTCCCATACAGGAGATGCTGAGACAACTCGACTCTTTGAATATCTGAGTCAGGCGGCAGATGATGCGCAGGAACGGTTTCCGAACGCCGAAGTGGTATTTTTGGGGGACTTTAACGCCCACCACGAAACCTGGTTGGGCTCCGCCAAAACAGACCATGCGGGAAGAGCCGCCCATGCATTTGCTCTGGCGCATGGCCTGACCCAATTGGTACACGAGGTCACTAGAATACCAAGAAGGTCGGGCCTAGCACCCTCTCTGCTAGACCTTCTGCTGACGAGTCACCCAGACCTGTACAGTGTTTCGGTACAAGCCGCTTTAGGCAATTCCGACCACTGTCTGGTCTGCTCCAAGGTGCCAATTATAGCGCCCTCACGACCCGTGCAGGGGAAGCGGCGTCTCTGGCACTACTCGTCAGCAGATTGGGATGGGCTGCGCAACTATTTTGCGTCCATCCCGTGGGTTGAACGCTGCTTTGAAGGTAAGAAACTCTCAGATTGTGCTACTGCTGTTGCCGGTGAGATCGGTCTGGGTATGGAATACTATATCCCGTACACTGATGTCACCGGTGCCCGAGGAGTGCGCCCTTGGTTCGGGCGCGAGTGTGCGAGGGTGTTGATCAAAAGCAGTCCGCGTATCGCGCTTGGGTAAGGGCGCGTGCCACGCACGATCCCAATGTGGGCCACTTCAAGGCGGCGTACAACAGAGCCACAAAGGTCTGCAAGAGGGCTTACGTCAGAGCGGATGCCCTGCGCATTGCGCGGCTTGGTCAAGAGCTAGTGGCACATCCCACGGGCAGCCGTGGATACTGGCGACTGGCCAAAGCCGTGCAGGCCAACTTCTGTCAGCCTTCGCTGCCACCGCTGCGCTACCCTGATGGATCCCTGGCCCATGGACCGCAAAAGAAAGCCAATATGCTAGTAAATCTCTTTGCGGCCAATTCCCGAGTCGATGATTGCGGTATACAGCCGCCGACACTACCCAATGGTGACCACGTAATGCCTGAAATACGCATCAGGCAATGCGATGTCCGTGCGGTGCTTCAATCACTCGATGTCCGGAAAGCCAGTGGCCCGGATGGTATTCCAGCGGTGGTCTTACAAAAATGTGCAGCGGAGTTGTCTCCGATGCTTACGCGGCTGTACCTACTGTACCCGACAGTGACTTCGGCTTGGAAAGAGGCGAATGTACAGCCGATCCCCAAGAAGGGGGATCGCTCAGAGCCAGCCAACTATCGACCCATAGCCGTCACCTTAGTGCTGTGCAAGGTCTTCGAGCACATCATTAACAAACAGCTCATGCGTCACCTAGAGGATCACTCCTTAATTAATGACCGGCAATATGGCTTCAGGCCGAAACGGTCAACGGGTGATCTTCTAGCATACGTTACCCATCTTTGGGCTATGGACAAGCACGGCGAGTCACTGGCAATTAGTCTTGATATCGCCAAAGCTTTCGATAGAGTCTGGCACAAATCGCTTCTTTCCAAGCTACCAGCCTTTGGTCTACCTCCTAGACTGTGCAACTGGATTGCTAGTTTCCTGCGGGAGCGCCGTATCCGCGTCCTCTGTGATGGACGGGCTTCGGAGTTCTTGCAAATAAATGCTGGCGTACCGCAGGGGTCTGTATTATCTCCCGCTCTCTTTCTTCTGCATATCAACGACATGCTGTCCACCGGCAGCATACATTGCTATGCAGACGATAGCACCTTACACGGGAGTTATCACGGACAACCTGCGGCCAAACAGTCTGATATCGTGGAAAAAAGACAGCTTCTTGTCACTGAATTGGACCGGATCTTGAATCACATTTCTCAATGGGGCTCTGAGAACATGGTCGAGTTCAATGCCAAGAAGACGCAGGCTTGTGCGTTCACAGCAAAGGTATCTTCTTTCCTTCCCCTTCCCACTCTTCAGAGCACGCCACTGCCACTGCAGGACAATCTCGATATCCTAGGCATGGATATTCGCTGCAAACTGAATAACAGAAATTACATCGAGAGCATCATCAAAACAGCCTCGCGGAAACTCGGACTCCTAAACAAAGTGAGACGCTTTTTCACGCCGGAGCAGCGGTGTCTTCTCTATAAGACACAAATTCGCTCCTGCGTGGAATACTGCTCGCATCTCTAGGATGGCTCCGCGAAATACCTACTAGATGCTCTCGACAGGTTGCAGCGACGCGCGGTCCGAATTATTGGGAACCCTGAGGTCACGAACACCCTCGAGCCTTTGCAGATGCGTAGAGATATTGCTTCCTTGGCTGTATTTTACCGTCTCTACCATTGTGAGGCCTTAGATGTCACCCTCACACTGTGCAGAATATACGAGCAAGAACCAAGCGGTTCGGAGACTCTTTTCTTTGCCGCACCACCAAGACCTGGAATTCATTACCAGCACACGTGTTTCCTTCTTCCTACAGTCCCGGGGCCTTTAAGCGGGGCGTGAAAAAGCATCTGATGAGGCCGCCAAGCTGAGTGCCAACATTGTAGCACTTAGTGTCTGTAATGGTGACACTCTTTCCTGAGAATTTGCCTTTATCTTACCATCAGGCGAGGTGAGGTCAAGTTGGCGTGTCCTATATAAAAAAAAAAAAAAAAAAAACGTGCGCAAAATCCCCACGGATACCTCCCCACCGGAGCCGGTGGAGGAGGATATGTCGGACTCGAACCGACTAAAACGCACGCCGCCTGTGGGTCGCTTTGGTTGCCGAAGGTGAGGTTGACAGGCATATCCCTCGCTCCCCGGCCGACACAGGGCCATCTCTCACGATCTGGCCCTCTTCTCGGGTGTGGGGGCTACAGAGTCCCCGACTCGTCCCCGGAAACGAAAAGGCGCGCCAGGCGCGCCACCGCCGCGGACTGCTTCTGCCAGGTACGGCTATATTACCTAGATAAAAGTAAGTAGTACAGTACTGGCGTTTGGTCTAAAGCTCGTATTTCAGAACAATGCTCAGATGTGAATCATCTCTCACAATTACACAATTGACAGTAGAACTGTCATTTAGAATCGAATCTATCATCAGGGTCAAAATAACGAATTTTAAAATCCCAAATGTACGATATACCGAAGTTTGAAATCCCGAAGTTCAGAATCCCGCAACTTCAATATTCCGAAAATTAGGTTTTGATATGTTGCTGGTGATTGGCATTCTGGATATTCTGGTTTAATTTCATAGTTACTTTTTAAAACGGGGGTACTTTTAACATGACTCCTCCAGTCTATAATAGCTTATTCGTTACGTCGCATTGTACGTTAATTACATCCGAGTGGTTAATTTATAATATATAGCAAACAGTGATATATGAACCACCTCCAACTCAAGGCGCGCAGTGTCAACCCCGCGCAATATATGACCCCCGCCCCCTGTAAGTCCTAGAAGCAGCATCACCATTCACTTGAGGAAAGCCGAGATTACATACATACATATAATCACGCTTTTATCCCCGGAGGGTTCGGCAGAGGTGAATTAACACCCACATTTCATTAATGATTGTATTCGGTCCCACGTAATAGGGGGTGAGCCTATTAGCGTACTCCGAGCACTATTCTTGACTCGAGCCAAGCATCTGAGGCTGTTTCTGAGCTGTATATACCTGTCTGATGTTAAACAGCCCTATCCCTTAGTCGCCGTGTACGACGAAAGTCGAGATAAAGGCTTAATAAGTGTTTCTATCACGACACCTCAAATAGTTCAACAATTTATTCAATACTGTCAATATCCAATTAGTTAATTTAGTCTAAATTATTATCGAATATTGTACTACTTTCGTGTTATTTTATTATTTACTCAGTTCCTGACGTTTCAATAGCTCCTTGACCGTGACTGCTGAAAGGTAAGCGTAACTTCGGGAAAATTAGATAAACCGTCATAGAATCATTTCAAGATTCATGCGTTGGTATACTTACTTATACATTTATATTTTAAAGTCTATTTACCCTGATTCGGTTGACTGTTACATTAAAAGCTTTTGTTTGTTTCGGAAATGCTGGTTTACAACACGATTTGAGTACGAAAACCCTTTCCGGAACATTATACGACAGTATTGTAATCTAAAACGATTAGATTCCTAAGTAAAGTATATTGTACAGTCAACGACCAAAGCTGCTTGGCACTTAAATATTTACAATCTTTCTGCAATGGAATAGACGTACCAATAAATTGATGTAGGCGTGGTAAGAGGTTTTAAAATCGTTAGGTAAAATTTTGTTGCCTTTGTAGTTTACTGTACTTACGTGCCTTTACATACATAGAATATTTTCTTTTAGTACACTTCTATCATAAAACATTTTTTAATGCTGTGATTACATTCAACCAGCGCCATCTAGTAAAGACTAATCAAACCACTTTGCAAACTCCAATGCTGTATCGCGATTATGGAAGTTCACACGTTAATATTGCATACTTAAATTAATAGATCTAGATACCTTTCGTCGTCTCGGGTTTTCAGATGATGCCGGGGTGTAAGGTTGCCTAGAAAGTTCCCGACCGCGCAACCTAAATCTAGAAACTTTTTTTTTATTCCACTTACCATTATTTATAGCACTATTATAGACGTTCGATATGACGTATCAAGAATCTGTAAGTAAGTAAGTAAATACCCAAAATCTACTGCCTTTGCTCAAAAATATAATACAACACAAAATAAGTACCTGGAATAAATATATATTGAATAAATATTGTAGAACATTTTAGATTTTAGATACTCACATTTTTTTGTAAATAGATACATATACCTAGAACCACCCAAGCCAATGCAAATATCAATAATTATAACATAACATAAACATAAACTCACGCCTATATCCCCGAAGGGGTAGGCAGAGTTGCTAGCACCCACATTTCGCCAGTTTATGTTTAGGTCCCAATGTCATAGGTGGCGAGCCTATTGCCACTAACCGGGCACTTATAAACCTGTGATAAATACACACATAACTCCGAAAAGCATCGAAAAGTCATTGGTGTGTGCCTTGGTAAAACCTGAGATCGAACCCGAGTCCTCGTCTCAGCAGTTCATTACCCATACCACTAGGCTATCGCGGTTGTTAATAATTATGCATGCATACAAACATTTACACTGAGCGGGAATCTAACCCATGCCCCCAGTGTAGCAGTCTAACGCTCTACCACTACACCACAGAGGCATCCAAAGTAGATGAGATGACATTAATTGTAAGATTAATACAAACACTATTAATTATGCCTGCTAATAAACGACTCAACTTACAATAAATTATGTATTTATTGCATGTTTTCCATATCTACCTACTTAATATTGAATACCTCCGTAACTTAGATTCCTGTCACATCTCTATAATACTTGAGATCTTATTTATTGTCTCAACGTCTTCATTAAGGCACATGACATGAAATAAGGAGTGCCATCTCCATAACTAGTAAATATAGGAAGTGGTTCCGTGTCCCATTCATGGTTTATAATTGGGTATTTGACTGTTTAGTCAAATTAGTTACCTAATTTTTAATAAACGTCAAAACGGTAAGTTATGAGGATACTTGTATGAAATAAGTTATTGTGACGTCATTATATTCAATAGTCAAGTCATTTACTTAGGATAGGTGAATGAATGAATAACTTTTACACGCTCTTTTACCATTCTTAATTTAATAAGCTCAGTTAAATAATTTATTTTAACTAGAGGAAAATACCTAATTTAGAAGACGTACCACCCTAGACGAGTGGCTAATCGTTAGCCGGCGTATTAGGAAATAGAATGAAGAATGTTTGAGATTGACACGTATTGTTTATAACAGTCATCAATATAATTATGTCAAGCTCATGCATTGACCGATCTATTCTATTCTATAAAGTCTGTAGTAAACTTATTGCCGCTTATCTATAGGGGCTGACCTGAGTTATTATCTGACACTTATTAATAGACACTTCTTCATTCAAGCATTGTCCCAATTGACACTGCATCCTTCACCCTTCATGAACGAGATGGTACTATGCAACCATAGATCCCATCCTGAAATATTTGTCATAGTAGGTATTTTTTATATAAGATACGTCCATTAGACTTCGCCTTGCCCGGTGGTAAGCTGAAGGCAAAGTCTCAGAAAATAGGGTCACCAGTATATGTCTATACTATGAGACAATGGTGAAACTCAGCTTGATGGGCTCATCATATACTTTTTCACACCGCGCTTAAAGAAACACGTGAGCTGGTAATGAATTCCGAGCTTTAATGGTGCGACAAAAGAAAGCCTTAGATTAGATGAATAATCTCAAAATTTCTCCACAACGCAAAAAATCTAGAGCTGTTGATCAAAATGATGATTCCATTCACGAATTTTCCAAATCCGTCCGAAGCCTGGTTTTTGAGGATCAATACCCTTGAGATGCCGGTCACTGATATAAAGCTCGTCACTAGCATCATCATTATCAAATATTTACTGTCCCGTGTTAATCTGCAGTTAATCCACTCATCAAGCATTAAGGAATTAACGAGAAAGCCTTATCCATGCGTCACTTTCATGGCGACCGGAGACCTGAAGGTCAAAATGTCCAATTACGGTTTATTGGCAGCAATTTTTGGATCTTGATAGCGATGAAAAATAGGACAAGGGTCTTTTTGAGTGCAAATGTGTAGCTTACTATGTTAGCTAAGTAATTTATGAGCAAAATGTATAGTGACTTCTTCCGCATCGCAGTTAACCGTAAATAGTATCCAAGGAATACTAGTTCAAACAGATTCTCCTGGTTAATCAGCAATCAAAGGCTTTGTGAAATAAGCTTTTGTGTTCCATGGTTTAAACCTAATATATACTACAGGAGTAGGTGCTGTATTTGCGTCAGCTGACTACGATTGACAGGATGTGACTCCATGGCATCCGAGGCCTTCACCTTGGATCTCTGATTCTGTCTGTCAGTTTTCCTCCTTCTTGCAGCACGGTCTTGGGTATCCCTGGCAGAGTAACCATTGGTACGCATGTCGCCTTTTACGACTGTTAGGATTTTACATTGCTAGTTTATTTTAAGCGGAGAATAAATAATAATATTACCGTTAAGTTAAGTAGCTTCTATTTTCTATGCGCTGATAACATTCCACTACTCAGGGAATGTTATCAGCGCGTGTGGGATCCAGGGACAAATCTAATGGTACATTTTGTTTATGTGACAATTTTTATTTTTTATTTAATAACATCCAAGGCATGGTGCCCCGGTGATAGGGAGAAATACAGAATACCCCTGCTATAATAACCTCGTGTTGTGTTCCCGGCGGTGAGTAGGGTAGCCAGAGCTAACTGGAGAGTTTTTGCGCTATCAGTGGGAAGACCAAAGGCTTGTCCTGATTTTGTTTTCTACACTGAAGGCACTTAAAATCTCTGTTCTTACAGGGTCGGCAGCAAGGATGTGACTCCACTGGTGTTACACACGTTCATAGGCTACGGTAACCACTTTTCATCAGGTGGGCCGTGCGCTTGTCTGCCACTTAAGTTGTATAAAAACAAGGAAAGTTCCCCTTCACTCCTATTAAAAATCAGAGAATATACATTATACGGTTATTTAAAGCGTTCTTGTGATTTTAAGTGAGAGAGTGATACGTCTCCGGTCAAGCCAGTCCACTGTGACTATAAATAAATAAGATCAGTATCAAAATAAACGGGATATTTACCATGTTTCATTGTTTTGAGTTTCCGATATTTCGGCGCTGTTGCAAGCACCATGATCACGGAGAAACTGGACCTACTTCGTTCAGATTTTGCGTCAAACTTCGGTCAAATGATCAAGAAGTGATGGTGAGCTTCGACGTGGAGTCCCTATTCACAAATGTTCCCATCGCAGACTGCTTGGAGATCATAAGACGAAAAATCGCAGAGAACGAAGTCGCTAAAAAATAATTAAATTTATTAAGTATCTATGTATATTACCAATCACCTGTACAGGCTCAACAGCGATGTGGAGAGCCTGCAGCAATGATTTACATATGAACAGTCAAGTTTACTAGCTAAACACGCCAGGATGCTGTTGTTATGGTTGTGTAGGTACGCAAAGTATAGGTTGTGGATTTGTAATTCAGACCAGTAAGACACTGACCTGTAATTTTGGCAATATATCCAAGGATTTAAGATCTATCCTCATTCTCCGCATCTTCTTGTCTTACAAATATTTCCATACAAGGTAAACATTAGTTCATTGTTTGCAAATTTTATAGGAAAGCGCTCAATGTCTGTAAGAATTTTAGCCTTTTATTGAAGGATCTTTAGCCTCTGAGATCAAATAGAGTTATCAAAATTTGACCAAGAAACTGAAATATCTGAGGTTAATGCCTTATGGCATAGTTTACTGTATTGTGTTTTTTATTACGAACTGTTTATTGGTTTATAATATGGTAAAGTAAAAAATAACATTGCACTAAGTTTTCATGACGACGATTTCTTTTTTGGCTTTTGGACTTTGATTTAGCGATCAAAAGATTTTAACTCGCTCATAAACATTATCCACCTTCATTTAAATTAACTCTTCCGAATAAAATCATAACCTAAAATAAATAGACCTCAAACCTACATATATTTTATCTACTAGGAAATTATTATAGTAGCATGGAGAGGTGGACAATCTTAATTTATATATATTACTAAAACTATTGCGATCAACACTATAAAGAAGTAGAAGCAACTTGAATATTTTAAACTGTGTAAAGTAAGTAAGTAAGTAAGTAAGTAAATCATTTATTGCTCGAAACACGGTATGTTACTATGGTGTTACAAAAACAAATAAGGTCCGACATGCTTCGCAGTTTCTCTGCATGCAAAATCCATTGAAAATGTTACATATTCGATTGATGATGATGTAGGTAATTCAATTGTAATAAGATTAAAATTAAAATTAGAATACATATAAAATGTCCAATAATGTCAATATTTAGTGTCAAGAATACATGCAAGTATTTCTCTGCATGCAAAATCCATTGAAAATGTTACATATTCGATTGATGATGATGTAGGTAATTCAATTGTAATAAGATTAAAATTAAAATTAGAATACAATATAAAATGTCCAATAATGTCAATATTTAGTGTCAAGAATACATGCAAGTATAATTTATTTACTAATTATTTTTTTTTTTATGTATAAAAGAATACAAACTGTGTATTATGGTAATAGGTAGGTATCTAATACAAGAACTACCCCTTTTCCTACTCTTGCGTGTTATACTAGATAATTAATTAATTAGTATTCTTAGCAAACTCTTCTCTAACCGACAGTCAACAGGGAAGTTACATTTATTATTTATAAGTTAAACAGTTACTCTAACTGAACGAGTTATTATCATTTACGAGGCTTGGTCGTCAGAACTAATTACTGTGGCGTCATGGATACATACCTAATTACTTGTGTTAATATCCCTATTTACTCTGAAATTACTGAACAGTAGATACTTACCTCAAACAAAACAATATTATACCTTTATTTATAAAATGAAGATAATTTGTGACTGTGTGCCTGCTGTAAAACTCCATCTGAATCGGTAGGTAGGTCCCATGAAACAAAATTGGCCAGGCCTGAAGATGGCACATGATATTTCGTTCAGGCTAAATTTTACCGAAAGAAATCCGAAGAATCTTCATGGTAGGTACAGTCACCATGGGTATTAGCTTAACACATTCCAAGTTACCAAACACCGTGGCTATAAAATTTTGCATAAAATGAGTACTAGCTTAAAAAAAATTGCTTGTACCTTTGGATTTCGAAGTGTGAGCCTTTTGAAGGACCGGGACTAACGCGAGGGTATGTGATGGTAATTACCGGAGGTGACCGAGTGTTGCAGCGAGCGCTAGGTTAGTTGGATAACAATAATGTCTGACCACGCCGCTCTAGGGCCTTTTTTTTGCGTGCGCAAAATACCCACGGATACCTCCCCACCAGAGCCGGTGGAAGAGGTTATGTCGGACTCGAACCGACTAAAACGCACGCCGCCTATTGTGTCGTTTTGGTTGCCAAAGGTGAGGTTGACAGGCATATCCCTCGTACCCCGGCTGACCCAGGGCCATCTCTCACGATCTGGCCCTCTGTCGCACCCGGGCCTTGGTGAGAGGAACATCAAAAAAATATTGAGTTGACGTCGCGATGTCGCTCGTCGTTAGTGAAGAAATGGGTGCTCAGGGTCTCTCTGTTGGGAATGCTAAGCAACGTGCGAAATGGAGAGTAAACAGTACGTTAGGATGGAAAGACTCCGGAACCTAGGCAGGCAACCAGGATTGTATGATGACGGATTGGATGTTACAGATGACTTTAAGGAAGGGACTATTTTCTAGTATTTTGTATGTTTCGTGTCGACAACTGAAGGGAAAACTAATATATTATACTGTTTCTTCTTGAGTTGTTCTACAGCTAGGTTCTTTCGGGTGACTGGTATCTTGCAAGGTGGTTGAAGTTCCTAGCTAGTGATGACATGCTGAGTCACAGGAATAAAAGATATCAATTTTCAGGCATTCAGCCTCTTTGTACACATATATATATAAGCAAAATAGTGATCTATAAACTGGAGTGTGTTAAGCTATTTTCGTCACGGACTGTTCATCACTTAACACGTCATTCTCTACTACATTTTATTATACAGTCCTGTGAGAACTTAGCACACGGCATATTAACAACAGTGACATTACAATGGCCTCAACATTGTATCATCAATGTTAGCCTTTCCGATCATCTTCCGATATGAAATTAGTATTCCACTCGAGTTCGTAATCACCACTCCATACTGCAATATTGCATTTACTTATATACTATTTAGTTAGAATGTGATATGCATACTAAAATTGTACGATAAATTTGAATCAGAAGACGTCAATAACCAAGACGGGAATTGAACCCGTGACCCCCTTTGTATTGGAAATAATCTGACCAACTGTGCTACCTATATCTGAATGTACTTTTCCTATATTAGAATGTAGACAGATCTGAAGTTTCTAACTGTAATATTTTGGGATCGACATTGGGTTGTGGAGGTCAGGTGACAGTCACTTCACGGAAAATATAGCCGTTAGACTGGAAGAAGCGGACCCCGAATTCTGAATTGAAGGCTTCAAATGCGACCGGGATTAATCCAATGAGAATGATGATGATCTCTTAAGTTTCATACTTACACCAGGCTTCCGTCACTCGCCCAAACTACGGAGATAAGTACCTATGGCACGTAACAGCCCCGGGCTGCAAGCGCACTTAGGGGTAGCGCGCGGTTGTGAGCACACGCGTGGCGTGACTCCACATTATGTACATGCATTTCGACAGAATATTTATTTAAATCATTTATATGATTAAGAAGTTTTGTAACACTAATAACAGGAACTTTAGAGGGCCAGTCTTCAGCTTTGATGAAGTCCGAAACGTTCACTTCCAACCAAGACTGCGTGGACCGAGCTTTATGACCCGGCGCTGAGTCTTGTTGGAAGGACCATACTTGGTTATTGAACATGGTGTTGTTAAGCGGTTTAACTACCTTCTCAAGAATGGTATCTTGATACACTCATGCCGATGTTTTGATACCTTTTTCACAAAAATATGGCTCAGTCACTCCTTCATAGCTAACACCCCACTAAACCATCACTGAAGTCAGATAATGCCCACGTTTCACTCTGTCGACTAATTGGGAAGCTTCCTTAGAGCTTTGAGCATAAATACGGTCAATTTGTTTGTTAAAATGTTGCTCAATTGTAAAGATTTTCTCATCCGTAAACAAAATTTTTCTGTGACCTCCCTTTGCGTACCGCTTCAGTAGTTGCTTCGATTTTACCACCCTATTCTTTTTTAAATTATCAGTTAAAAAATGACCAGTGCGTCTCTTATAGGCTGCAAGTCCTAAGTCATCTTTTAAAATGCGCGACATGGTTGTGGGTGCTATCTTCATCTCCCAAGATAAAATCTTTTGCTTTCGGACAGGATTTCTTCGAAATCTTTCCCTTACTGCTTTGACCACCTTTTTCGTACGAACACTACGTGGACGGCCAGATCTTTTTCTGTCACAAACAGAGGAGGTCTCATTGTACCTATTAATAGCCCGGTACACAAACATTTGACTAATACCAAGCGTATGAAGAGTTTTAAAAATGACATTCGGCTCCATACCAACTTTGTGTAATGTAATCACAGCGATTCGGTTTTCTTTATCACCCCACTCCATTCTAATATAGCAAAATATTGTACAATGTACTGGCGCCAAAATTAGAAAACACAATGAACAATCGTATAAAAATGACAGATTCCAAATACAAATGTAATATCTTTCTTATTTTAATTGTAACAGTATTTATGGCCAGACTAAGTATATTGTGGTTAGTTGGATTGTTTTATGTGTGACAAAGTGACAGCCCTAACACTCGAGCCTTTGCAGATGCGTAGAGATATTGCTTCCTTGGCTGTATTATACCGTCTCTACCATGGTGAGTGTTCTGATGAGCTCTTCCAACTAATCCCACCATCTCCTTTCCTACATAGAACAACACGTGCAGGCCTTAGATGTCACCCTCACACTGTGCAGAATATACGAGCAAGAACCAAGCGGTTCGAAGACTCTTTTCTTTGCCGCACCACCAAGACCTGGAATTCATTACCAACACACGTGTTTCCTTCTTCCTACAGTCCAGAGGCCTTTAAGCGGGGCGTGAAAAAGCATCTGATGAGGCCGCCAAGCTGAGTGCCACCATTGTAACACTTAGTGTCTGTAATGGTGACCCCTCTTTCCTGAGACTTTGCCTTTAGCTTACCATTAATTAACCACTAATTAGTAATTATATACAAAATAAAAACTCAAGCTGACGGCATTGTATGTTCGGAACAAAGGGCGGTACCTACGAAATTTCGTAGGTTATTAAAACGGCAGCTTCCTTCAGGATCAAAGGAGTGCAACTCCTGTACGTAGTACTGTGCTTACACAACTTAATTTCTTTTACGAGGAACGTGAGTTTTAGAATTTTATTGTTCACAGAATTTATTTTTTTATACTACTTAGATGGCAGACAAGCGCACGGCCTACCTGATGGAAAGTGGTTACCGTGGCCTATGGATGTGTGTAACACCAGAGAAGCCACACTCGCGCTGCCGACCACAGGGTCGGCAGCGCGAGAAACTCTGTGCTTACAGAAGCATAGAGTTTCTGTGCCGTCAGTGCAGAGGACAAAGCAGGATAAGCCTTTAGTCATCCCCCTGACATCACAAATTCTCTAGTGAGATCTGGCTACCCTACTCACCGCTGGGAACACAACATCTTTTCTATAGATATATGGAACAAATGCCTATTTTCCAAGAGTTTGACATAAAAATAAAATGTGAATTGAATGCCTTGCTCTTAAAGCCTGGTCCAAAATTAAATAAAAATAGTTTCACTCATTAGTCATTCACTCTGCAAAAAGCGTTTTAATTTTGAACTTTTACGCCATTGTTTTAAAGTTCAAAATTAAATGATTTTTTAGCAGTATCACAGTATGACAGTGGTTTTGCTTTAGCAGAACTGAGGTCCTGAACACTCATCTGATGTGTGATCGCAAGGAAATCGTGTCCGTACATAGTTAGCGTCCAGACGACACACCGACCGTTACGGACCAATTAAGTTGATAGATGCCTATAGACGAAGAGCTGGTAACTAATAAATATTTTCTGTACCTCAGAGGTGTACAGTATTACAGAATTAAAGCCATTTTTATTTTAAAATCTGTTATTTTATAGGTACCTACTAATAAAATTTTCAGAGCAACCTCTACCTAGCTATATATACAGGGTGTATTTTTGAAACGGGGCAGTAAGGGCAAGTACCTTAACCGTTACAGTTACAGCAAAACGTTCTTAGAAGACCTTCCCTAACTTTTTGACATATTTTGAACTGCATTCACAGATTTTGTAAAAAACTTACAGTTGGCAAAAAAAATGCAAAAAGTCCAAAAATTTTTTTTTTATGCCAATCGATTCTATTTCATGTGGGGATCTAAAAACTCTATGAGACCATTTTAGCTTTCAGTACTAGGAAAGACAGAAATGGCCAAAAACGTTTCCCATACATTTCGGCAACAGAAACAAATTTCTACGATGGTCTAACTTTTTGTTATGGCCAGGAAGTGGGTAGAATTGACTGTAAAGTAAATAAAAAGAATTTTTACCCTCAAATTTCGAATTTGATTCTAAAATCTGTGTGTTATACTTAGTTTCAGCTGCGAAACTTCGTATGAGTTATTAATTAAGGATTTTCGCTAAAATGTCTTCTAATCGTGAAAAAATTGACTTATTAGAAGCGTATTTTGTCAATAATCAAAATAAGTATCCGTTGCGGCATGTGCCAACAAGAAAGGTTATTACAAATCTTTTGAAAAATCTGGAATTGCAGGGTTCTTTCAAAAGAAAGCGGCAGCCTCGTGTGGACATGGACACGGAGATTGCGGTTCTGACTTATGTCGAAGCATATACAGAGGTATCGTCCAGGCAAGTCGCCCTTGAAGTAGGTGTATCCCACTCCCTTGTGATAAAGATATGGAAGAAATACGGCTACAAGTGCTATCGATATGTGCGCATAGTTCAAGTGTTACATCCGGGTGATGATGTTCGAAGGCTTACTTTTTGGCTAAGAGGAAAAATAAGCAGAGATCATGAATTTTTAAATTACATACTGTGGTCAGACGAAACGAATTTTTCCAATAACGGTATGTACAACAGAAAAAATCACCACTATTGGTCCAAAGAAAATCCACTAAGAGTTACGGCAAGTCATAATCAGGTTCGCTTCTCAGTCAACTGTTGGTGTGGTATAATGTCCAATCGAGTCATAATGGTGGAATTTTATGAAGGGAAACTGAATTCTGCCATGTATAATGAAGTCATTTTACACCATCTTGAAAACGAGATGGACGAATGGCCCCTGTCAGAATTGCGAAAAGTTCATTTTCAACAAGATGGTGCTCCGCCACATAACAGTCACCTTTCACGTTCCAATTTGAGCCGCCTATTCGGTACACAGTGGATAGGTACACAAGGTCCAACACAGTGGCCACCTCGTAGCCCCGATCTAACACCACTTGATTTTTTTTTATGGGGCTTCGTGAAATACGAGGTGTATAAGACGACGTACGCCAGTGTTCAAGAGCTCAAGGATGCATTAATGACCATTTTACGTAATATTCATCCCAGAACATTATTAGCCGCCATTCGTTCAGTGCAAAAAAGGATAGACTTATGTATTCGTGAAAATGGAAATCATTTTGAGCAAATTATTTCATAAACCAATTTCTTAAATGTTTAAATGATTTTTTTTATTTAAA
Source organism: Eilema griseolum (assembly GCA_963662185.1). NCBI lineage: Eukaryota > Metazoa > Arthropoda > Insecta > Lepidoptera > Erebidae > Eilema > Eilema griseolum. The sequence continues at coordinate 8,886,562 of OY759239.1, read as the reverse complement.
AAAGTTCAAAATTTTACCTGACCTATGAGTTTCGAGTTGATTTATCATATTTCCGTACGAAATGTATGGGAAACGTTTTTGGCGATTTCTGTCTTTTCTAGTACTGAAAGCTAAAATGGTCCCATAGAGTTTTTTGATCCCCACATGAAATAGAATCGATTGGCATAAAAAAAAAATTTGAACTTTTTGCATTTTTTTTGCTAACTGTAAGTTTTTTACAAAATCTGTGAATGCAGTTCAAAATGTCCCAAAAAGTTAGGGAAGGTCTTTTAAGAACGTTTTGCTGTAACTGCAACGGTTAAGGTACTTGCCCTTACTGCCCCGTTTCAAAAATACGTCCTGTAAATAGCTACCGTTTCATTTAAACTGTTTATGTATGTGTAGTAAGTAGGTATGTATGTGTATGTATATATTTGTGTATATATGTGTGTATATATATATGTATGTATATATATAAATCGCGAAGGACATGTTGCGTCCTACATGGCGTTATTTACCGATGATGCCGCGTCCGACTGACTTTGTGCGTCCGAAATACGGACGCAAGATTAACCGACCCTCATTTTCAGCCCAAATGTTCCTTATGATCAATAGAATGCTAGGGCGAAAAATTGGCATGGACGTAATTCCATCACTACAACGCCTTTTAGCGTATAATATAGTTCGGCCGTCGCCCGACTGAAATTTGGAGGGCACTAGTGTTCAGCGTATACTTTACCACGTATACTTTGAGTTCAGTTCACCGATCTTAATGTGTCCATTGAATATCGTACTTAATTTGTAAAGTTTTTATCATGTTTTCGTGACAACAATCTTGCGTCTCTTAAATATCCTTAAACGGGCACTAGGTACGGTGTCTGAGGGGTCTATTCGGGGTTCACGAGGGACGGCGGGGCGGGCGGCGGGCTTCAGCGCGCTCGCGTGCCGAAGTTTTTAAACAAACAGACATGTGCGGGCCGTGATGTAAGTTTGTTACCAAAGTGAAAGCTTTAAAAATGGTTATAAATTTGATCTATTATTACCTATAGATAGTTTTTTTTTAATCTTCAGTTGTTATTGAGGATTGAGGTCTTAGTCATAGCGTGACTATGTCGCCCTCATTGGAATTGTTGAATACATGGTGTTCAATCAATGATCTATACAGTAAATCTTAGCTAAGGAATACAATTTTTTCGGCTCCTCAGAAGTTGGACTAGCGAGGATACTGTTACATAGGCCCATATTGTTATTACCGTTACCATATTGTTACGACAGACGTCGATATCTCGAAAACTAATAACCGGATCTTCAAGAAATAAAAACGCATTGTTAGTGACGAGGTACTCCCACGATTGGCATAGAAAAATCTAGAATTGTCAACACAAAGTCACAACCTACCTACGAGTACCTACTCTTTTGAATAAATGAAAACAATAGGTAAATATCGAGAATGAACTCAAAAGTTCAGTGACGGCGGCAAACTTCAAAAGAGAGTGGATAGTTATCGCTCGCGTATTTTGTAGATGATTCGACCCTCCTAATTGAGAGGTATATGAACACGCTGGTATAGCGACACCATTCATTCTGTCTTTGAGATCGCTAACAAACACAGCGAGCTTAAGCAACCGAAGAAGATTATACCTGTGACCTGAGCAACGACTGTGGACTACTGTGAACTACTGAGCGACTGGAACTGTTGAAGAGTACTGTGTGCACTAGTGATTTAATTGTCTAGTTTGTGGTGAGCTAATAAATTCCTTCGTTGAGTACACGGCATTTATTTGTACCCTGTGCACGTAACAATATAATTGCTTTCTTTGAGCCTCATTCCGGACACAGTTCATCAAAATGTAATTGATTGACGTTACATAAGCTACAGTTAAGCGAGCCCAACTTACCCTTTAAAGATAGACTGTAGGCACTTGAGGTGGAAACGATCCAGAGTACGTATGTGGTGCCGATACACACACCACATCTCAGAGGAATATAAGAGGTTTGACAGCACAACTGCCATGTAAACAGATATTTTGGTGGCCAGCTTAAGGTCATTTGAGCAGAAAACCTTGGAATGCAGCTTCCCAAATATCGCAGCTGCGGCATAGATCCTGCTGCCGATCTCATCATCAAGGTCACACTTGGATGTTATAGTACTCCCCAGATAGCAAAACTGGTCAACCTGCTTGAGCATGTCCTGACCTAGCTGTATAGACAGTGTCTCGTGACCATGTGTGTCCAGAGACATCACCTCCGTCTTCTTGACGCTGATTTTAAGGTCGAACTTGCAGCAAGCTTGGTGACAACTGGACATTAGCTGTTGCAGGCCATCAGGGGATTCTGCCACAAAGCATAAGCATACATGATTTTTGTAATCATTGTATGGGGAGACCTTAGTGCGCGCCTTAAGTCTGGCCAAATTGATAAGACCATCCTCCGCCATCTGTGCGGAAGCGGATGCGTACTCCCTCAGAAAGAGTTCGTAAAACATCACTGACTACTACTGCAAAGTACTTGGCGAACAGTGTGGGCGCTAGAACACACCCTTGTTTCACCCCACATCGCCATCGACACCGACGCAGCATTGCATATCGTTATGCAGGAGTCTAAGAAGTCTCACAAACTTCTCCGTGCACCCTAGCTTCCCAAGCATCATCCAGAGAGCTTCCCGAGGCACACTGTCGAATGCCTTCTCCAGGTCAACAAAGCGGAGATAAAGCGGACGACCCTGTTCTCTGCTATTTTCTTGCAGTTGACGCACAGAAAAGATTGCTTCAGAGGTGGTTCGTTCAGGTCGGAAGCCAAACTGGGTTTCTGGCAGTATCTTTTCAGACAGAGCTTTTAAGCGGTTTAAAAGGACGAAATACCGCGGTAAGAGTTGCAGTCGGAACGGTCACCCTTGTTTTTGTAGAGGGTTTTTTTTTTTATACCACTTAGTTGGCAGACAAGCACACGGCCCACCTGATGGGAAGCGGTTACCGTGGCCTATGGACGTATGCAACACCAGGGGTGTCACACTCGCGCTGCCGACCATAGGGAAACCTTCTGATGCCCCTCTTGAAGAACCCCATATTGTAGGTGCTTGGGAAAACCGCAGCAGGGAGGTCATTCCACAGCTTGAGTGTGCGTGGAATGAAGTTTCTTTCATACCGCACAGTGCGCACCGTCTCAGGTCGCAATGTGTGGGGATGAATTCCCTGCCTATGGCGAGAGGTGCGATGATAGAATGTAGCTACGGGCATCATGTCTAACAATTCATCTGAGCACAAACCATTGTATAGGCGGTAGAACACACACAATGAGGCAAAATCCCTCCTAAGGCTAAGAGGTTCCACTCTACCTGTGAGTATGGGATTGTCAACCAGCCTCAATGCCCGTCTTTGCAACGAGTCGAAGGGGTCAAGTTGGTATGCAGGTGCTCCAGCAAAAAGGTGACAGCAGTACTCCATGTGAGGCCGGACCTGTGCTTTATAAAGAAGGAGTTGCTGCCCCGCAGTGAAATACTGCTTCGCCCTGTTGAGCACTCCGAGCTTTCTTGATGCCAAGTTAACCTTGTCCTGCAAATGACTGCGGTATTGGACGTCACTGGAGATATCGACACCAATTATCCCTACTACTCAGGGAGATGATAAGCGGTGTGCCCAGGAATTGCGGCGCTACAATGAATGGGGTTTTCTTAGCGGTGAATACACATACTTGTGTCTTAGTGGGGTTGACTTGGACTAGGTTTAGTCGTCCCCAATCGGATATTCCAGAGAGAGTAGTCTCGATTTCAGACACAAGTTGTTCGCGACTCTTCTCCACCTCGGACTGAGGGATATTTGCACGGCCCGTGTAACACGTGTCCCCGGTACTGTCGCCCGCATAACAATGAATGGAGCCTGATGGCTGATGTCTGATGACAGCATGTCATTGATATGCAGCAGAAACAGCGTCGGAGACAACACGGAGCCTTGTGGGACACCAGCGTTTATGTTCATGCGGTCCGAGCAGCTGCCGTCGACGACGGCTTGGATGCTTCTGTTGGACAAAAAGCTGGAGATCCATTCGCACAATCCTTCGAGGAGTCCATAATATGGCAACTTCGTAAGAAGACCTTTGTGCCAGACCCGATCGAAGGCCTTCGCTACATCGAGGCTGACCGCTAGTGCCTCATCTCGACTTTCGACGGCTTGCGCCCACCGGTTTGTGAGATACACAAGAAGGTCACCGGTAGAGCGACGGTGGCGAAAACCGTACTGTCGGTCGCTCAGTAGATCGTTTCCTTCAAGGTACCTCAGGAGTTGTGTATTAATAACACGCTCCATAACCTTCGAGAGAAGGGAGGTTATAGCGATAGGCCTAAGTACAGGGAGCACGAATGCAGTCTTCCACGAGGCCGGGACCTGCCTTGCGGAGTATGAGAGTGCGAAAAGGCGTGTAAGTACAGGGCACAGCTCGGGGGCACAGTGCTTAAGCACCATCGCCGGTATGCCGTCCGGCCTACTCGACTTCCGAACATCTAGGGACTTAAGCTCGTGCCGGACCACCCGTTGTGTGATTTTAATTTAGGTCATCGAAGCACCACAGCTGGGGATGATGGGTGGTTCGGCGTTCCCGTCGTTCATAGTCGAGTTTGACGCAAAGAGATTACCCAAAAGATCGGCCTTCTCCTTAGCGCCATGGGCCAGACTACCGTCGGATTTTTGCAGCGGCGGAAGGCAAGCCTGGCAGAAGTTTCCCTCAGCAGCTTTAGCGAGCGACCAAAATGCACGACTGCCAGATGGGTAGCGCGCAAGCCGCTCGCCAATTCTGCCGATGAACTCAAACTTTGCTCTAGACGTTGCCTTTTTACTGGACCTTGAAGCAGCATTCAACTTCCGCTTCACCTCAGCGATGTTCGGATCCTTATTGGCAAGAGCCGAGGTCCAAGCCTTGTATGTCGAAGCCTTGTTGCAGATTGCTTGCGGTCTCTAGCTTCCCTGCAAGGCCTATTAAACCACGGGCGTTTGCTCGCTCCTGTCGCGACCCAGCGGTTGGGGAAGTAACATTCCATACCCACTAGAATCGCGTCAGCGACTGCTGTTGCACAGGAGCTTGGATCATCAGAAGAGAAGTAAAGCTGCCTCCACGGGTACGACGCGAAGAATTCTCACAGTCCGTCCCAGTCTGCCGACTTGTAGTGCCACACATGCCGCCACTGAGGTGGCCGCGGTGGTTCAGGCCGCGCGAATGACACTTGCGCCCGGACGAGACTGTGGTCCGAATTACCGAGAGGTGCTTCCACCCTTAAGGGTATTCATCCGGGCGCGTAGTCAGCAGAAGGTCCAGTATAGAGCTTCTGTGGGTCTCAATTTCTGGTGTTCTAGTGATAGAATGCACCAGTTGAGAGAGCCCATAAGTTAGAGCAAAGTCGTGAGCAGCCCTTCCCGCAAAATCAGTCTTAGGAGACCCCAGCCACTCCACGTGGTAGGCGTTGAAGTCCCCCAAGAATACTAATTCCGCAGTGGGGTACTGCTCAATTACGCTGTCCGCCGACCGCTGCAGATGCTGAAACAGTTGAGCCGTGCCCAGGTCACCGCTATGAGACCTGTAAAGGCACGCATAGATACGGGTGTGGCCACCGTGATCTATGCGTACCCATAAAGTTGACAGGTCCCTATCCTCAAGACCATGGAGACGGCGGCAGCAAATATCATCCCGGACGTACAAGCATATCCCGGCGCGACTCATAATTCTATGCTCGAGTTTGTACTCTGGGTACATTAGGTAGGCTGTATCGGCCGGGCATGATATTTGCGTCTCCGTCAGAAAAAGCAAGGTAGGCTGCGCGGTCTCTAAGTGGAGATGGACCGCGTTAAGTTTGGAGTGTAGGCCCCTGATGTTACAGAAATCCACATTCACTGTGGATGATGGTGCCGCTGTGGTAACGTTTCTCTTGCCTTTTTTTGTTTTCATGTTTGAGATGGGGGGAGGGGGGGGAGAAGGTAAAAAGAGATTCTGTGCCTCCAGTGTTGAAGACAAAGCAAGGCGTCCTACCCCCACAGACAAGTTGGGGTTGTGTGACTGGCTGGCGCGATGGGCGGAAGGGCCCCCGGTCCCCTCTCAGATACTGAAGCCAGGTCCACTCCGGTCTGCTCCTCCGGCATGGCTACAGCACCGGGAGCTTTACACAGGCTGCTGGTTCAGCCTCCTGAGGCGGAGATTAAGTAATCCCCAGGTTCGGAAACCGAACAGCCTGCGGGCGGCCAGCGGATAACCGTTTCACCGAGTCTCCTTGACCACCGCGCCAACATATCACGCCCCCACCAGTCAGTGGGGTCAATTTAAGCCTTTGGTCTTCCTACTGACCGCACAGAACCTCTCCAGTGGGCTCTGGCTACCCTACTCACCGCCGGGAACACAACACAAGGTTATTATAACCGGGGTATTCTGTAGGGCGGAGGTACTTACCCAGACGGACTGCTCAATTTTGGACGGCAGATACCGTCATGTCCTTCCTCCAAATAAAAATACTAATAAAGGTACAAATGCGAGACACTTTAAAGTCATCCGGGACTCGCTCTTCCTCCCACATACGAGCAAAAAGTTTCCAAACCAACATTTACAACTCCTCGCCGCCGTATTATAACAGCTCTCCCGGTATAAGGTCAATACCAACCGCTCGCTTCTGTTGCTGCCTGATAGCAGAGACAACCTCATCACGGATAAACACGGATAAAACAGTATTCGGAACCAATCTGAATTCAATAGTAGATAGATGTCATTTAGTTATTATAATCATTATGATATATGCAGAGCATTATACGGAATTAATTTAAACATACAGTTGGATGGAGGCGGGAATGTGCATGCAGTGTTTTGAACGTATACGGAGATATTCAGTGTGCAAGAAAGATTTAAGAGTGAACGGACGAACTAATTCAGTTATACGGAACCAATCTCAATTCAATAGTAGATGGATGTAATTTAGTTATTATAATCATTATGATATATGCAGAGCATTATACGGAATTGATTTAAACATACATTCGGATGGAGGCAGGAATGTGCATGCAGTGTTTAGTAGGTATACGCAGGTATTCAGCGTGCAAGAAAGATTGAAGAGTGAACGGACGCACAAATTCAGCTAGAAATATTTAATTTGAATATCACCATTTAACGTTTAAATGAAATTTGACGTCGACTACTGATATGATACTGATTAAAACATCTTACATACGCATTGAAAACATTAAAAATCTCACTACATTCAGTGGACGCCGCCGGGTGGTAGTTTGTAAAGACGCAAGAAGTCCTTCGCGATTTATATATATATATATATATATATGGATGGATGGATGGATGGATGGAGGCGGGAATGTACATGCAGTGTTTTGAACGTATACGGAGATATTCAGTGTGCAAGAAAGATTTAAGAGTGAACGGACGAACTAATTCAGTTATACGGAACCAATCTCAATTCAATAGTAGATGGATGTAATTTAGTTATTATAATCATTATGATATATGCAGAGCATTATACGGAATTGATTTAAACATACATTCGGATGGAGGCAGGAATGTGCATGCAGTGTTTAGTAGGTATACGCAGGTATTCAGTGTGCAAGAAAGATTGAAGAGTGAACGGACGCACAAATTCAGCTAGAAATATTTAATTTGAATATCACCATTTAACGTTTAAATGAAATTTGACGTCGACTACTGATATGATACTGATTAAAACGTCTTACATACGCATTGAAAACATTAAAAATCTCACTACATTCAGTGGACGCCGCCGGGTGGTAGTTTGTAAAGACGCAAGAAGTCCTTCGCGATTTATATATATATATATATATATGCGGAAAGACGCAAGAAGTCCTTCGCGATTTATATATATATATATATATATAAATCGCGAAGGACTTCTTGCGTCTTTACAAACTACCACCCGGCGGCGTCCACTGAATGTAGTGAGATTTTTAATGTTTTCAATGCGTATGTAAGACGTTTTAATCAGTATCATATCAGTAGTCGACGTCAAATTTCATTTAAACGTTAAATGGTGATATTCAAATTAAATATTTCTAGCTGAATTTGTGCGTCCGTTCACTCTTCAATCTTTCTTGCACACTGAATACCTGCGTATACCTACTAAACACTGCATGCACATTCCTGCCTCCATCCGAATGTATGTTTAAATCAATTCCGTATAATGCTCTGCATATATCATAATGATTATAATAACTAAATTACATCCATCTACTATTGAATTGAGATTGGTTCCGTATAACTGAATTAGTTCGTCCGTTCACTCTTAAATCTTTCTTGCACACTGAATATCTCCGTATACGTTCAAAACACTGCATGTACATTCCCGCCTCCATCCAACTGTATGTTTAAATTAATTCCGTATAATGCTCTGCATATATCATAATGATTACAATGACATCTATCTACTATTGAATTCAGATTGGTTCCGAATACTGTTTTTGAATTATTGCATCCAGCTTATTAGCCAAGAGGCTTCAATCTATATAAGGGCTCCAGGCACAGAGGCACAGGCTGGTGTGAACAGGTAAGTTCGGAGTCGGACAGGTAATAATGAGAAAAGGAAAGGAACTTGATATGCTGGATGACAAGAAACTAAAAAAATAGGTGTACTTATCTTGTAATTAGGCTTTAATACCATCTAATTTTATACCGGAGGGATGGTTGGCTATAAATGAAAAATTACCAGATTGCCCAATAGCAATAAAATTTGCAGAATATTTTACCAATCAATGAGTTCACAAGATTACAGTCAACGTATGGTGTTGTGCCTACGAGAGACACAGAACTATAAATTCGTTAGAAGCATGGCATAACAGGTTAAAACTAAAGTTTGAAGATAATGAAAATTTATTTGTATTGATCGACACTCTGAAAAAGGAAGTAAAGTTTTACGAACAAGAAGTTAAGACTAAACAAAATAAGAAACGGTCGAAAAAAGTTATGGATAAAGATCATAAAATCGAAGAAGAAATAAATAATCTAATGTTAGGAAAAACTACTGTCGCTAAGTGTTTGGCTAATTTATCTTGATTATAAAGTTTATAATTTTTTTTTCTTGACAGTACATAGGGATTTAGTCGTATTACAAATTTGACGAACGAAAAACTTGACGAAAAGAGAATTTGTCATAAAATGTAATTTGACAATAAGAGAACTTGTCATAAAGTTAATTAAAGAACTTGACAGTGTAATGACTAGACGAACTATGATTTTGACGTATGAAATTTAACCCCCTCAGATATAATGCTGCAGTGGGTGCCTGCTCATATTGATTTGATCAAAAATGAGATAGTTGACCGATTGGATAAGGAGTCCCTGACAGATGGCATAGACTTTACATGCGCTCCACATTATGTTGATGTACTATATCAGGTCAAGAAACGGTGTACTCAATTGTGGACCGAGAACTTTGACAAAGGATCGTTAACCAATAATATATTTTTTTTTTATACCACTAAGTTGGCAGACAAGCATACGATACGACCCACCTGATGGGAAGCGGTTACCGTGGCCTATGGACGTATGCAACACCAGGGGTGTCACACTCGTGCTGCCGACCATGAAGAAACCTTCTGATGCCCCTCTTGAAGAACCCCATATTGTAGGCGCTTGGGAAAACCGCAGCAGGAAGGTCATTCCACAGCTTGAGTGTGCGTGGGATGAAGTTTCTTTCATACCGCACAGTGCGCACCGTCTCAGGTCGCAATGTGTAGGAACGAATTCCCTGCCTATGGCGAGAGGTGCGATAATAGAATGTAGCTACGGGCATCATGTCAAACAATTCATCTGAGAACAAACCATTGTATAGGCGGTAGAACACACACAGTGAGGCAAAATCCCTCCTAAGGCTAAGAGGTTCCACTCTACCTGTGAGTATGGGATTGTCAACCAGCCTCAATGCCCGTCTTTGCAACGAGTCGAAGGGGTCAAGCTGGTATGCAGGTGCTCCAGCAAAAAGGTGACAGCAGTACTCCATGTGAAGCCGGACCTGTGCCTTATAAAGAAGGAGTTGCTGCCCCGCAGTGAAGTACTGCTTCGCCCTGTTGAGCACTCCGAGTTTTCTTGATGCCAACTTAACCTTGTCCTGCAAATGACTTCGGTATTGGACGTCGCTGGAGATATCGACACCAAGGATCCCGATACTCGAGGAGATGGTAAGCGGTGTGCCCAGGAATTGCGGCGCTACAATGAATGGGGTTTTCTTAGCGGTGAATACACATACTTGTGTCTTAGTGGGGTTGAATTGGACTAGGTTTAGTCGTCCCTAATCGGATACTCCAGAGAGAGTAGTCTCGATTTTAGACACAAGTTGTTCGCGACTCTTCTCCACCTCGGACTGAGGGATATTTGCACGGCCCGTGTAACACGTGTCCCCGGTACTGTCGTCCGCATAACAATGAATGGAGCCATCAGACTGCATGTCATTGATATGCAGCAGAAACAGCGTCGGAGACAACACGGAGCCTTGTGGGACACCAGCGTTCATGTTCATGCGGTCCGAGCAGCTGCCGTCGACGACAGCTTGGATGCCTCTGTTGGACAAAAAGCTGGCGATCCATTCGCAAAGTCCCTCAGGGAGTCCATAGTACGGCAACTTCGCAAGAAGACCTTTGTGCCAGACCCGATCGAAGGCCTTTGCTATATCGAGGCTGACCGCTAGTGCCTCACCCCGACTCTCGATGGCTTGCGACCACAGGTTTGTGAGATACACAAGAAGGTCACCGGTTGAGCGACGGTGGCGAAAGCCGTACTGTCGGTCGCTCAGTAGATCGTTTCCTTCAAGGTATCTCAGGAGCTGTGAATTGATGACACGCTCCATAACCTTCGAGAGTAGGGAGGTTACAGCGATAGGCCTGTAATTGGTCGGATCTGTCCTGTCACCTTTCTTAGGTACAGGGTGCACGAATGCGGTCTTCCACGAGGCTGGGACCTGCCGCGCGGAGTATGAGAGTGCGAAAAGGCGTGTAAGTACAGGGCACAGCTCGGGGGCGCAGTGTTTAAGCACCATCGCCGGTATACCATCCGGCCCACTCGACTTCCGAACATCTAGGGACTTAAGCTCACGCCAGACCGCCCGTTGCGTGATTTTGACTTCAGACATGGAAGCACCACAGCTGGGAATTATGGGTGGTTCGGCGTCCCCGTCGTTCATAGTCGAGTTTGACGCAAAGAGATTACCCAACAGATCGGCTTTCTCCTTAACGCCATGGGCCAGACTACCATCGGATTTTTGCAGCGGTGGAAGGCAAGACTGGCAGAAGTTTCCCTCGGCAGCTTTGGCGAGCGACCAAAATGCACGACTGCCAGATGGGTAGCGCGCAAGCCGCTCGCCAATTCTGCCGATGAACTCAAACTTAGCCCTGGCCGTAGCTTTTTTACTAGACCTCGAGGCGGCATTCAACTTTCGCTTCACTTCAGTGATATTAGGATCTTTATTGGCAAGAGCCGTGGTTCAACCCTTGTATGCAGATTGCTTGTGGTCTCTTGCTTCTCTGCAGGGCCTATTAAACCAAGGGCGTTTGCTCTCTCCTGTTGCGATCCAGCGGTTCGGAATATAGCATTCCATACCCGCTAGGATCGCATCAGCTACTGCTGTTGCACAGGAGCTGGGATCATTTAAAGTGAAGCAAAGCCGCCTCCACGGGTAGGACGTGAAGAATTCTCGCAGTCCATCGCATGGGGTGAGGCTATGGGCAAGCACGGCGAGTCACTGGCAATTAGTCTTGATATCGCCAAAGCTTTCGATAAAGTCTGGCACAAAACGCTTCTCTCCAAGCTACCAGGCTTTGGTCTGCCTCCTAGACTGTGCAACTGGGTTGCTAGTTTCCTGCGGGAGCGCCGTATTCGCGTCCTCTGTGATGGACGGGCTTCGGAGTTCTTGCAGATAAATGCTGGCATATCGCAGGGGTCTTTATTATCTCCCGCTCTCTTTCTTCTGCATATCAACGACATGCTGTCCACCGGCAGCATACATTGCTATGCAGACGATAGCACCTCACACGGAAGTTATCACGAACGACCTGCGGCCAAACAGTCCGATATCGTGGAAAAAAGACAGCTTCTTGTCACTGAACTGGACTGAATCTTGAATCACATTTCTCAATGGGGCTCTGAGAACCTGGTCGAGTTCAATGCCAAGAAGACGCAGGCTTGTGCATTCACAGCAAAGGTATCTTCTTTCCTTTCCCTTTCCACTTTTTGGAGCACGCCACTGCCACTGCAGGATAATCTCAATATCCTAGGCATGGATATTCGCTGCAAACTGAATAACAGAAATTACATCGCGAGCATCATCAAAACAGCCTCGCGGAACCTCGGAATCCTGAACAAAGTGAGACGTTTTTTCACGCCGGAGCAGCGGTTTTTTCTTTATAAGACACAAATTCGCTCCCGCGTGGAATACTGCTCGCATCAGAGATGGTTCCGCGAAATACCTACTGGATGCTCTCGACAGGTTGCAGCGACGCGTGGTCCGAATGATAGGGAAGGTAGAAATATTGCTTCCTTGGCTGTATTTTACCGTCTCTACCATGGTGAGTGTTCTGATGAGCTCTTCCAACTAATCCCACCATCTCCTTTCCTACATAGGACAACACGTGCAGGCCTTAGATGTCACCCTCACACTGTGCAGAATATACGAGCAAGAACCGAGCGGTTTGGAGACTCTTATCTTTGTAGCACCACCAAGACCTGGAATTCATTACAGCACACGTGTTTCCTTCTTCCTACAGTCCAGGGGCCTTTAAGCGGGGCGTGAAAAAGCATCTGATGAGGCCGCCAAGCTGAGTGCCACCATTGTAACACTTAGTGTCTGTAATGGTGACCCTCTTTCCTGAGACTTTGCCTTTAGCGTGTCCTATATAAAAAAGTCAGTTTGAGCAGATCAGACATAGTCATGGCTCTTAGACTTCGTTCAGGATATATCCCTTTGAATGGTTTTGCATATTTAATGGGTAAGTTGGGCTCACCTAACTGTAACGTTGTAGAAGATGTACATCACATTTTGATGGAGAGTGGCCGGAATGAGGCTCAAAGAAAGCAATTACATAGTTACGTGCACGGGGTACAATTAAATGCCGTTTACTCAACGAAGAGATTTATTAGCTCACCACATACTAGACAATTAAATCACTAGTACACACAGTACTTTTCAACAGTTCCAGTCGCTCAGTAGTTCATAGTAGTCCACAGTCGTTGCTCAGGTCGCAGGTATGATCTTCTTCGGTCGCTTAAGCTCACCGTGTTCGTTATCAATCTCAAAGACAGAATGAATGGTGTCGCTATGCGAGCGTGTTTTTATACCCCTCAATTAGGAGGGTCGAGTCACCTAGAAAATACGCGAGCGATAACTACCTACTCTCTTTTGAAGTTTGCCGCCGTCGCTGACCTTTCGAGTTCATTTTCGATATTTACCTATTGTTTGCTTTTATTCAAGATAGTAGATACTCGTAGGTAGGTTGTAACTTTGTGTTGACAATTCTAGATTTTTCTATGCCAATCGGTAGAGTACCTCGCCACTAACAATGCGTTTTTATTTCTTGAAGATTCGATTATTAGTTTTCGAGATATAGACGTCCGTATTAGCAATATGGTTACGGTAATAACAATATCGGCCTATGTAACAGTATCCTCGCTAGTCCATCTTCAGAGGAGTCGAAAAAATTGTATTCCTTAGCTAAGATTTGCTGTATAGATCATTTATAGAAGAACAGTATGTATTCAATAATTCCAATGAGGGCGACATAGTCACGCTGTGACTAAGACCTCAGTAACAACTGAAGATTATAAAAAAACTAACTGTAATATATATACATATATAAAATATCAAATAAATAACCATTTTTAAAGCTTTCACTTTGGTGACAAACTTACATCACGGCCCGCACATGTCTGTTTGTTTAAAAACTTCGGCACGCGAGCGCGCTGAAGCCCGCCGCCCACCCCGCCGTCCCTCGTGAACCCCGAATAGACCCCTCAGACACCGTACCTAGTGCCCGTTTAAGGATATTTAAGAGACGCAAGATTGTTGTCACGAAAACATGATAAAAACTTTACAAATTAAGTACGATATTCAATGGACACATTAAGATCGGTGAACTGAACTCAAAGTATACGTGGTAAAGTATACGCTGAACACTAGTGCCCTCCAAATTTCAGTCGGGCGACGGCCGAACTATATTATACGCTAAAAGGCGTTGTAGTGATGGAATTACGTCCATGCCAATTTTTCGCCCTAGCATTCTATTGATCATAAGGAACATTTGGGCTGAAAATGAGGGTCGGTTAATCTTGCGTCCGTATTTCGGACGCACAAAGTCAGTCGGACGCGGCATCATCGGTAAATAACGCCATGTAGGACGCAACATGTCCTTCAAGATTTATATATATATATATATATATATATATACATGTGTGTGTGTGTATGTATATATATATAGTAGTATGCATTAAGTGTATAATATATCCGGAAACTGCCCACTATGTCTATCTATTTATCTATTTCACTCCATCCCATGATTGCCTGGTAGAGATTGCCTTGTGCAATAAGGCCGCCACTTGTAATGCCACAAAGATGTACCTATTGTATTTTTTCTGTATCCCTTCTTTGTGTACATGAAATAAAGAGATATATTATTATTATTATTGTTTCTCAGTACCTTGACTCTCGGGACTATGGATTCCCGGGCCTTTGGTAGGCGTGCGTCGGGCCGAAACCAAGACGTAGAGGCCCTTTTATGAGAATTTAATATGCTAGGAATACACACACGTGGCGGATATCATCCCCGAGCGCACAATATGATACACCGGGAGATGGTCCCCACCAGGTGCAGAGACTATTGCTGTGCGGTGCTGTGGCCGCGATGGAAACTAAATTATGGGCTATGGGATTGAGAATTGGATGGACTGGTGAATGGGCTATGGGGGGAGACTAACGGACGCCTGCCGTGACAATAAGTCTCAAAATTGTAAAATGGCAGGTGGTGACTTGCCAACTCATTGCATGGGCCCCATTAAAATAGCCACATATAGTGCGACCATGGAGCAACATCCGTTGAGCGGCTAAGGTTGTCGAGAGGTGAGTCTGCGGGGCGCAAGTTCCCGGTATACCAGTCAGCGTGCCCCCGGCGTTATGACATTTTACACTTCCAACCTGGAGCATAGGTTCTGCTCTTGCAACTCCACTCATGGCCGGCCAATGAAGGCAAGCACACAAGGTGAGGGGGAATAAATCCTAATCCTCGGGAGAATCGGGGTACGTGGTGTCGCCACTCACCAACAGCTCGCCACAAGCTGCCCTTGCGGGGTTATTATTATTATTATTATTATAAATCATTGAATCACATGATGAAAGGACTCTATAAAAATTAATAAATTGAAACTGTTAATGCATGTGAGTAGGCAGTGAGCGGTGACATTATTGTTGTTAAAACAATAACTTTGTGAACAGTAAACCATATTTTTCTGGCAGCCTTAATCAAATCTGTTATTCTTAAAAAAATGGTACGTAGGTATCTTCTTATTTTAAACAGCCCCGTCTTGGGTCTAAAAAGGGCACATTGGGCGATTCTGCTAAAAACTAGCATCTTCGTGAATTTACAGTAGATTTCAATAGATTTCTATATAATTAATTAAATGGTTACTCATATGAGCTGAATTAAAACAATTCATTTTCTAAGCAGGTTCTAATTTCGTGTAAATATTGCCGCAAGACAAAATATTAACCTAATAGGATTCCAATAAAGTGACCTTTTTGTGAGGAGGTAAGACACGGCGGTATTTCCGCCCAATTGAGCAGTCCGACTGGGGAAGTACCTCCGTCCTACAGAATACCGCGGTTATAATAACTTCGTGTTGTGTTCCCGGCGGTGAGTAGGGTAGCCAGAGCTCACTGGAGAGGTTTTTTGCTGTCAGTGGGATGACCAAAGGCTTGTCCTGCTTTGTCCTCTACACTGACGGCACAAAATCTCTGTTCTTACAGGGTCGGCAGCACGGATGTGACTCCACTGGTGTTACACACATTCGTAGGTCGTGGTAACCACTTTCCATCAGGTGGGCCGTATGCTTGTCTGCCACCTAAGTTGTATAAAAAAAAAAAACCTCCTGGATGTTTCAATAAAAATAATGACGATCCGTTCTTATAAAAAGGCTAAAGTAAACAGCCTCCCTTTTTTCTCATCAGATTTTTTTATAACGAAGTCCTACCTACACCTTTACGAGGCATATTTTTTTCACAGCTAGTAAAGAATCATTTCCTTGATGTTTCAGTTCAAAAATTACGTGACAGTAAACTGCCCTCCATTTCTCCCTCATTTTTCCTCCTATTATAAAAAGCTCTCGACAAAAGTTGTGTTTTAAGTAAAAGAACATGTGTACCTAGTTTGGTAAAAATTACCAAAACCGATTACTAGCCCGAAACTGACAAATTAACAGACATCGCTACAAAAGCAAAAACGGTCACCTAGTCGAAACGGAGACTCACGCTCGCTTTTTCACTCACTCAATTATTTTTTTATATAAACTCACGCCTATATCCCCGAAGGGGTAGGTAGAGGTGCTAGCACCCACATTTCGCCAGTTTATGTTTAGGTCCCAATGTCATAGGTGGCGAGCCTATTGCCATTATTCGGTCACTTATAAACCTGTGATAAATACACACATAACTTCGAAAAGCATCGAAATGTCATTGGTGCCATGGTAAAACCTAGGATCGAACTCGAGACCTCGTCTCAGCAGTCCATTATCCATACGACTAGGCTACCGCGGTAATTTAAAATAAGTACTTTAAATTAAAATGTAATTAGTTGTCCATACTAACCTACGGTTAAAAGCCCCATAATTGACTTTTAGGGAAGCGGCTGCTGTCTTACCCCAACCCCCAAAGAAAATCCTGCGCAGTCTTTTAATACGTAACAATGAAAAATTTGGTTTATTGTAGGAAGACTTGAACTCGAACTTATTTGGTATTTGGTGGCATTTATGACTTAATCGTTACGATCCGATTTCAATGAAAAAGGAAGGTTATAATGCGCTTTATAAGTGGCACAACATGAAAGGGTCAATTGACATTCGACTGTGATAACAATTTGCCCTTGAATGAACGAATATGTAAATTGTCTCTCTAAGCAATAATACTCTGTTTAATACTAGCCGAGGCTTTGGTCATATCTCCGGTTCTATTCATCTCAATCAATCAGCCCACTGCAGTCCACTGCTGGACATAGGCCTCTCCCAATGTGTGCCATTTTCTCCGATCCTCCGCCTTCCGCATCCAGTCTGGCCCAGCCACCTTTTTCAGGTCGTCCGTCCATCCGGCTAGGGGGCGTCCTACCTTTCGTTTACGTTCTCGCGGTCTCCGCTCTAGGACTCGTTTGCTCCAACGGCCATCGGTCCTTCGGCAAACGTGGCCAGCCCACTGCCACTTCAACTTGCTTATTCTGTGGCCTATGCCGGTAACTTTAGTTCTCTGTCGGATAACCTCGTTCCGAATTCTATCCTTCAGAGAAACTCCAAGCATAGCTCGCTCCATAGCCCGCTGCGCGACTTTTAAGCTATGGACCAGCCCCACTGTAAGTGTCCACGTTTTGACACTGTAAGTCATAACAGGTAGGACGCAATGTTCAAAGACCTTTGTTTTGAGCCATTGCGGTAGGGGCTCTAATCAAATAAAATCTAATCAAATAATCAAATCAAATATGTATTTATTTTTTTATTTATTTATTTATCACCTTAAAAACATCATATATACATAATTATTTACAGTGCATTTAGAAACCACTGAGGTTTGTAGTAAATGCAACGAGTTATTTTTCAATAAGAAACTAAATAGGTACACTAATAAATACAACAATATTTTTTTATATAATGGAAATGGAGTTATACAGGTTACAAAAAATAATTACTAGAAATCACGAAGTAAAATATAAGAAATAAATGTAGGTAGCTTAATATTATAACGTAGGTGTACCGGCACAGAATGGCGACACGTACCTAAATAAAAATCTAACTGCGATTAAATATGTATAGGTGTTTTTTTGCGCGGCCATCCTAATGGGTACCACCCGGCCGGAGGTGGTCATGTCGGGACTCGAACCAGGAAAAACTAACTCTCACCACTACGCCCGCACCCGGAAACCAGTACGCTGTTGTGCCTCTGTTAGAGAAGTTTCAGAACGACATATAAAGAGCATTCCTCCTCCTCTACAGGGCCGCTCTTCTTCTTTTTTCCACATCCAGATCAAGCACCCTATCACGATCAAACGTAGGTATCTTCCTACGGTAGATTTTATGCCTGACCAAGACTTTTCTAATTTAAGCATCTGGTATGGTGACCAGTATCTCCTAGAATTCCCTTTAGCTTCTTGTCATCGAGCAGGATGCGGTCAAGTGACAAACTGAGTATAAAACATGCTGTACCAACTCTCGTATCTTCCGACCCCAACTTCTTAATTTAAAAGCTTTTATAAATTACCAGTGGTTGTCTATCAAACAAAATCGTATTGAAACTTATCTTGCTGCGTGAGCACGAACGTAATGAAATTGTTTTGTTATTGCGAAACTTTACCTTAGGTCTATGTTAGTCGACAATAAAATTTTGATACGTAGTGTAGGTACTTGTTAAAAAGTGTAAGTATTTTTTACATTACTTTACACGATTTCTAACAAATTCAAACTTATATTTCAAAAAAATACCTTACAGTTACTTTACCATACTTTACTTAGTTGCATGCAATGAAAACTAAACGAATCAAATTGACATTTCTGTGTAAAATGTTTCTTATTAATCTGTGTTCACGACAAGACGTCGCGACGACCACCCCCTCTGCATGCCAACCACTCTTTGATGCCAACATTCATTGTCATTCATCCTTTTTGGACCAAGAACTTTACCATATTTTTCTTATATTTATTTCGATACATTTCTAAAATGGACTATCAAAGTAGGCAGTTAGCTGAAGATTTCTTCTTAAGAGAGCCCGTGGATGCTAGAATACGGTAAATTGAAGTGTTTCCTTTACATAAAGACATCTTACAGAAATATTGAATGTATTTTTTATAATATTTTATTTGTGTATTCACAGAAAACCTAAAAATGAACCTGAGGAAGATCATCATCCGAACCTCAAAGTGGAAATGCAGACTATACGTCTCAATTCCGATTCACAGAAGGTTGTTTTGGACACTCTGAGATTTATCCATGGACCAAACTTCAAACTTGGCAGTGCCAGCTTGTATAAAGTGAGTTATTATTAATTATCTATAATTAGGATTTATTTCATATTATTCAGGTAGCAAATATGCACGTGTCCCACCTGATGCTTAACTGTTGCCATGGCCTATGAATCCTTTAGCACTAGAGATGTTGCTTGTGTGTTTCTACTTTTGACCCTGAAGAAAGTAAGGCTACCACTATATTAAGATGTGTATATTTGGTACAATATTTTATTGATGCTACAAAACAAAACTTCATAACATTGAAGTTTACTTTCTTTCTTTCTATTGCGCAATATTATTTCATGAACTTAGTTTTTTTTTAGTTACTTATTTTTATAGAGCAAAAGTCGCACTAAATGTAATCGAAAAGTGAATCTAACAATTATTTTAAAATATTGTGTCATACTTGTTAATTTTGATAAAATTACTGAATATATGGACCCCACCGATCGGAGTTTCAATGTCCAGTAATGCAAATATGAAATTGTACTAATAGTATAAAAGTCAGTATATCATAAATCACTTTGTATTAAGAGTGATTTTGTGGTATTCCGTTTGGTATATCACATGCATAATTGGGTATTTGACTGACTAGTCAAAGTAGTTACTTTTTGGTACACGTCAAACTGTACGTTATTAGGAAACTTGTATGAAATAAATTATTGTGACCCTATAATATCCAATAGACCCCATAATATACAATATGGGGTTCTTCAAGAGGGGCATCAGAAGGTAATAATAAATAATATAATAATAAAATAAAATTTTAATTCATACAAAAAGTTTACACTTACAATCACTTTGACATCAATGAAGGTTTCTTCATGGTCGGCAGCGCGAGAGTGACACCCCTGGTGTTGCATATGTCCATAGGCTACGGTAACCGCTTCCCATCACGTGGGTCGTGTGCTTGTCTGCCAACTAAGTGGTATAAAAAAAAACAGTTAAATACTTTTCTGTCATAGGTTAGGTGGATGATTAAAAAGAGAAAAATAAGTACAGGAAAATATCCAATTTCTGTTAACTTATCCATCTGCCATAAACTTGCAAACACACAATAATTATGTTGCACCTAGACAGATTTAATAGTTTGAGGTTGCTATAGAGAGATAGCCATCTTGAAGTAGTAAATCATGTCGAGTGAAGACTTGAACAGGTTGTTTATGGAATTATAGATACAAACAGGTAATTGGTACAATAACCATATTAAAAGATGTTTGATTGTATTGGCTACGGTTTCAATAATATGTTAAGATTGTTAGGTATACAAAATAAATGTGTGGTTAAATATGACAGGCTCTGTGGTGTAGCGGTAACACGTTTGACTGCTATGCAGGAGGTGCGGGTTAGATTCCCGCTCTGTGCAAATATTTGTATGCAATGAATAGGTATATTTGTATATAATAAACGCCTTTTCTTTCTTCTTTCTTTCTTTCATTGGTCTGGGTGTTTCTATGTATAATATGTATGGATTTACAAAAAAAAGTATCTAAGTATGTTTATCCACATTCTATATTCCATAACAAGCTAGTTAAGCTATGCTTACCATAGGTCTAGACAGCACTATGTTGAATATTGTAGAATATTTATTTTTAATAAGTATTTAAATTGAGATTTTGTTCTAAGCCTGCAAGCTTGTGTGTTTTAATTAAATATTCCATGTAATTTGAATATTAATAACATGACTTTATTGTATATCTATATAACACAACAATAGGATGGAGAAAAAATTCAGTAATAATAAGAGATTAAATTACACTCTTCTATTTAATAAAAAAGAATTATATATAAATATGGGTAGAAATATAAGCATTTCAAGATGTATACTTCTTTTTGTATTTCAGGATAAAGGTTCAAACCTTGGGAACCGTTTCTGGATGGAGCGTGGTAACCTTGTTGTGCAAGGTGGATGTGATTACTCTCTATCTCTAAAACCTGATATACAGACCTCGGGAGCTCGACTGAGGGCATTTGCCCTTGCTAAATTAGAAAAGTATGTAAATTTTTTGTATTCTTTATATTACATTTTATTGTGAAATTCAATAGTCCTTTGATAATATTACGCAATGAGATAAGATAGTTAAGATGATTCTTTATGTTTTTTATTACAATTATATTATCATTTCTGTGATGATATAACATCAAGTATCAGATACTTGTGGTATTGATAAGCAGTATTAGAGCCAATATACTTATATCAGGTTCAAAGTCGTTCAAATACAATGGTCATAATTCAGAACCAGGTCTTAGAGAGAATGCCCATAATGGTTCACATCATGAGAGGCAGAGTAGAAAAAATAAAAATTAGAAAGTAAATTTTTTTTTTTCTTTATTTAAGGACTTTATACAATAAGTATATGTCGCCCTGCTAGTACATATTGTATTATCTTAACAAATATTAAAACTAAAACATTAAGTAAGTACTATTGTATAGAAAGCATTCTATATAAATAGAATGCTTCCTCCAAATTAGGAGTGGTCAGTATTTTATGGAAGGCACCTATGTCTGCCTTATTTACCTCTAAGTCTACCATCAGTTGGTCCATGAGGATATGAGGATGTGTTGTACGTCCTCCATTACTCCACAAGTTTCGCAATTTGGAGAGGTAGTTATACGCATTAAATATGTAAATTTATTTGATAAAACGTGACCACTTCTAATTCTATGTAACCAGGGAATCGGAGGAAGTTGACATTGTATGGTCTTATACCATATGCCCTTCTCTAGAGATATTTGATTATAATATTCTTTCTACATGTTATAGCATTTCCTCCTGTAAGTAGACATCATTTCGGAGTAATAAGGTGTTACAACGATTTCTTCGCCACTTAAACATGCTTGTTTGGCCAGTTTGTCAGCCTCCTCATTACCATATATACCTATGTGGGATGGAACCCATTGCAATCTCAGAGATACTCCTTGTTGTGTCAGATTGTCTATTTTAGCTACTATTTCATACGCTATCGGTGTACCTCTATGGCTAGAGGCACATCGAGCAATATGAAATAGCGCACTTTTACTGTCAGAACAAATAATCACTTTTGTGAGATCCGTAGATCTACTAATGAAAGAAAGAGCCTCTGAGATCGCAATGAGCTCCAACGCCATAATACTAACTTTCCCCTGTATTTTCAAACCTCTATGCGTTAGATTAGGTGAAGCTTCTACATAAAAGGCGGCTCCACAACCTGTGGAACTCTTTGACCCATCAGTATATATAAACTTCCAAGTGGTGTCATATTTTTCCCTAAGTTCTTGTATAACCGAAAATTTTAATCTATTAATTTCATATCTCTCTTTTGCCTGCTTAATACTATCCAAATTGACGTTTATTATTTGAGATACTCCAAAATTACTCATCCAGGTTCGCAATGTAAACATTTCTAAAGGTGCTGATGACGCCACATTTGTGTCTTTTAACTCTCTATAAGCATTAACCATTAATGGGAGCTTTTTACGCGTCCAGTAACTGTTGTAGCAAAGAGCACTCAGATCTTGTAACTGTCGACAAGTCACATTATCTGTCCAAGACAAACATTTAAGGTAATACTTATAGGCCAAAAATCTCCTTCTTAGGCGCAGTGGAATAACACAGATCTCACTCTCCATAACATGAATAGGAGTTGTTTTTATGAAACCTCCTATTACTCTTAATGCCGCATTTTGTATTTTATCTAGCTTGTATAGATGGCTATTAGCACTTGCATCATATAAAAAGCATTAAAACTTCATTAACTGCATTAAAAGTTCATTAAAACTGAAATATTACAGTACTTAAAATTCTTACCATACTTAATTAGTTAAGCAAATAATTATAATTTTACTAAGCAAGAAAATCCGCTGAAAGTTAGGATTGTTCAAAACACCATCAACCCTGACTCCTATAAGGTTTATATTGACTAGGCCATTATATTATGTACTTTTATAGAATATTATTTATGACTTTCCAGATATAATTTCCACAAAGCTCACTGTGCAGAAGCCTTAGACGTTGCAGCTGAAAACATAGACAAAGCACTAGAAATACTCTTTCTAAAATATTTCAAAATTGATTTACAAGATAAACCAAAAGAAGTGCCTGCAAAACAAGAGCTGATTGAAATGAGAATGGACGAGAAAGCTGTACTGGAATCAATATACGACACAAGCTTTAAAATTAAAGATAATGATGTGTGGACAGTGAAAATAAACCTAGATTACCTTACTAAAATGTATGAAAACAAAGAAGTGAATGTTCCTAAAAAGAAAGTGAACACTAACTATAATAATAACAACTTCAAAACTAAACCGAAAGAAGTTTGTAAATTATATCTTAAAGGTCCGTGTAGATTTGGGGCCAAATGTAAATTTTTACATGAGAGCAAAGAGCAAAATAACGTGCCAGAACATTTAGAACCTAAAGATAATACAAAAATTACATACGAATTAGAAATAAGGTTTCCTGAAGACACAGTATATCCATACCAACCTCCTTTACTGTTCTTTAAATCGGAAAATCCTACTGACATAGTGCCCGAGCTTACATTCTTAAAAGTTACTGCGAGAGTATTGGACGAAGCCAAGATACTAGCGCAAGATGGTATACCAAGTGTATACTCATTAGTGGAATTATTAAATAACGAAGATGATATTATGAATTTTATACAATTTGATACTAGAGAATACCCTAGCCACACGGATGCTCTGTTTCCGCAGTTGATTGAAGACACTAGTTTAAGTAAAAAACCGTTAGCCTCACATTATAAGAGAGGTGATAGTAAAAATAGTAGGTCTAATGTTAATTTTGATGAGGTGCTAAAAGAGAATAAGGATATAGCTAAGAGATGGTTAGAGAAGCGTGATAACGATAGATATAATAGAATGATGGCAAGTAGGAGAAAATTGCCGGCTTGGCAGAAGAAGAACGAGATACTGAATGCTATGAAAAAATCACAGGTCAGTGATGTTTGTTATAAATTTTGGTGTTTGTAGTACAGATTGTTTGGGCCCCTAGTAACACCTATGTGGTCCAAATAAACACTACATATTTGATAAAATAAATAGTAACACAAACGATTGCAAGCCAAAATATCCCAACGTAAAACAATAAGTGAACGCTAGGCTCTCTAATGCCTTGATTACATGCTCCAAGTGGAGTGGCGAGTGTGAACATAACTCGGAGTACCTCACACGTAATCGCACTCTGCCAAATGCACTATCTCGCTACTCTACTCAGTGCGTGTGATCAAGGCATAAGTGCAAATTTTGGATGCAACTGGGAAATTATTCTTGAGTATTGAGAATTATACAGTGTTTGGCTTTCACGGGAGCAACTGCTGTGTGACCTTCTAACTTCCATAGGACAGCCTGCATCAGTGGTTCGCCTGTCAATCAATTTACTCCACACAATCAATCATTTAGCCCATTGCAGTCCACTGCTGGACATAGGCATCTCAGACATATTGCGAGGCTTTGGACTACCGTTTCCACGTTGGCCAGACGGGTTGGTACAGGGTTTAATTTCGAGTTTTCCTTCTCTCACAGTGATATTGTCTGCGTACTTGCGACACCCATCGGATGAGATAGGGTAGTGGTATTCTTTCTCAGTCACTACACGGAGACACTACAAGCTTAAAATATAACCAAATAAACTTTTTTTATTTCAGGTCATTGTAATCAGTGGTGAAACAGGTTGTGGTAAAAGTACCCAAGTACCTCAGTACATTCTAGACAACTGGCTGGAGAACTTTAATAAGAATGGTGCAGACCATGTAGAGATAGTGTGCACGCAGCCTAGGAGGATATCGGCTATTGGCGTCGCTGATAGAGTGGCTGATGAGAGGGTGGAAAAGACTGGACAAGTTGTCGGTTACCAGGTATGTGTTGTGTTACTATGACGTCATTATAAATTGCTAGGAGTGCACATCATTGTTGTCAGATAGTGAAAGAGTAACTTTGTTTTATGCGTAAATACATACAGCGCCTATCTGATACCGTAGCTTAGAGCTTAATGCAACACAGAAGAGTCCTTCCTACTTGCAGAGAAACAAACGCGAGAGAACGAGCGATTTACTGGAAAATAACAACATCTTATTGTACGCAATGTCTTGCGTATTCTGAAATATTGCATCAATCAATATTTGGTCAGGTAGTTGACTAAAAGTAAACAAACTTAAACGTGTCATTTTATTTAGACACACATTAAATAAATATAGCCGCGTGGTTCCCGGCAAAGTAGAATTAGGGCCACCCCATCTCTTCCCATGCGGTGTCGTAAAAGGCGACTAAGGGATATGACTGTTAAACATAAGACAGATAAATACAGCCCAGACTCAGTCTCAAATGCATGGATTGAGTCATCAATAGTGCCTGGAAGACGGCAATAGGCTCACCCCCTATTACGTTGGACCGAATTCAGTGATTGGTGAAATGTGGATGTTAATTCACTTCTGCCTAACCCTCCGGGGATAAAGAATCAAAAAATCAATTTCATTTATTCAGTTTAGGCACACAAAGAGCACATATGAACGTCAAAATTTAACAATTGGGTATGTCAGGAAATAATATAAAACTATTAATTAATGTAAAAATAAACCATTGGAAAATGATTCTTTCGCCGGTTCGGTAGGTTAGTTCTACTGAGAAGATATCAGCAAGAAACTCAGCGAACTATATTAGAACTAGATTTTTTTTTTTTTTGTCATGACTATATGCATGTATGTATATATTAAAGAATAAACTATTGCTTAAAATATGGTTGGATTTCGGTTTTTAGTCGTGTTTTATATATATATATTTATAATAAACTGTAGTTATGTACCTAACCGATCGTAGTTATAGTGTAAAAATATTTTCATCTGTGCTCTTTACATTTCAGATAAGACTAGAAAGCAAAATTTCGTCCAAAACGCGCCTCACATTTTGTACAACTGGTATTTTACTCCGGAGACTGGAGTACGACCCTCAACTGCAATCAGTCACTCATATATTGGTAGATGAAGTTCACGAGAGGTCTGAGGAGAGCGACTTCCTCTTGCTTATACTGAGGGACCTCGTCAAAGTCAGGAAAGACTTGACTATTATATTGATGAGCGCGACTTTGAATGCTGATCTGTTTTCAGAGTACTTTGGTAAAATACCAGTATTGGAAATACCTGGTATGTATCCTCTACTATACTTATATTTAGGAGATATTTAAAAATACTTGGGTAATATCAGATGAATGATTTTGTACTCAATAGTTTTTTTTTGGAATTCGCTCGATTTGTTTGCTCGCAAAGGGCGCAAAAACTACTGAACTGTTTTTGACGCAGAGTTTTTTATTAGAAAGATGGACAAAATTTTGCGTATCGGTTGAGTAGAACCGGGGATATGACCAATAGTCATTATAACTGATATACACTGATAGTCAATCAATCAATCAATTAATCAATCAATCAATTAGCCCACGGCAGTCCACTGCTGGGCATAGGCCTTCCTCATCCAGTCTGTCCCAGGCACTGATAGTAATATGAAAGAAACATGGTTTTTTTTAAAATTAAATTACTATTTAATTGGTCTTATGAAAAGCCTTTTATTTATGAAAAGCCTTTATTTAGGAAAAGCCTTTATTTATGAAAAGCCTTTTATTTATGAAAAGCTTTTTAATTTACGTATCTTGCGTCGGAGATGTATGTGTAATATTTTTCACCATTCGCTTTTGTTTCGATATCGACTACTTTTCTGTGCATGTGAAGTCACAAGCTATGTTTTGGAGCACTTGGCACCAACGTCCATACCATGTTGAAAACACCGGTTCTCGTCCGATCACCGAAGTTAAGCAACATCGGGCGCGTTTAGTACTTGGATGGGTGACCGCCTGGGAACATCGCGTGATGTTGGCTTTTTGCAGTTTATCATATTTTTTGAAGAAATACAATTAATTGGAATAATTAATTTAAACGTTTTACTAAAATACATATATTAATTTATTTAAAAAAAATGGTTTTTATAATAATTATATGTTTTTAGTAAAACGTTTTAATTAATTATTAAAGAATAAATTAAATTGATACATCTAAGTGCTATAGGTACATGTATGGTTGAGAAATAGGGCATTTAATTTTAAACATAACATAACATAAACTCACGCCTATATCCCCTAAGGGGTGAATAGAGATGCTAGCACCCACATTTCGCCAGTTTATGTTTAGGTCCCAATGTAATATGTGGCGAGCCTATTGCCATTATCCGGGTACTTATAAACTTGCGATAAATACACACATAACTTCGAAAAGCATCGAAAAGTCATTGGTGTATGCCATGGTAAATCCTGGGATCGAACTCGAGACCTCGTCTCAGCAGTCCATTACCCATACCACTAGGCTACTGCGGTTTATTTTATCACTATCTTATTATTTCCATTTTCAGGAAGAACGTTTCCCGTAGAACAACTGTTTTTGGAAGATATTATGGAAATGACTAATTATGTGTTGGAAGAAAATGGACCTTACGGCAGAAGATTGAAAAAAGGTTAACAATAGTAATAGTGTAATATTTCACTACTTACTCCATTTTCTAAGTAATTAAAGACCATTGTTATGAGCACAGACTAAAACTAATGAAGCTTGTTTGGGAGTTGTTCGAGCTTAACGTGCCTAAACCAGAAGTGTACCATGAAACGCACGTCCGAAACTTCGGACTCGTATGAAACACTTGACGAATGTTATACACTGACTTTCCAACATGACTTCGGATTTATTTTAGTAACCCGAAACTTCGTTCCTCAGCTCAGGATATAACTCTCATAGTAGCCATTCAGTACTTGAGTTTTAAAGGGACTTAGTTTAATACACACTAACGTACTATATTTTCATCTTCTAGGAGAAAAGAAACAAGATTTAGAAACAGAATTGGAGACGTCTGACGTCCGCGCAGATTCCAACGAACCGCCAAAGGTATCCATTCGAGATGAGAACCTGAACATCGCCCAAATGGTAGCCAGGTACCCTAAGTGTGGCAAAACAACTTGCAAGAATATGTATCTTATGGACACTGAAAAGGTGAGAATTTCTTTTTGCTAATTGCGTTTTTCTTGTCTAATGTATGAGGTCCCACGGTCGTATCCTAGTCAATTTTGCCTCTGTCAATTCCGGCAACCAAAACGACCCACAGGCGGCGTGCGTTTTAGTCGGTTCGAGTCCGACATAACCTCTCCCACCGACTCCGGTGGGGAGGTATCCGTGGGGATTTTGCGCACGTAAAAAAAAAAAAAAACAATTCTGCCTGCAAGCTGACTTACCTACTGAATGACGATGGGTCCCTGCCGTGGGCTTTCCTGTTGAGAATGACGGGTCAGAAGGCAATTGCTTCCATAAAAGCCACCAGCCACCTAGT
Organism: Eilema griseolum; assembly: GCA_963662185.1. Taxonomy (NCBI): domain Eukaryota; kingdom Metazoa; phylum Arthropoda; class Insecta; order Lepidoptera; family Erebidae; genus Eilema; species Eilema griseolum. The sequence continues at coordinate 8,858,007 of OY759239.1, read as the reverse complement.
CAAGTATTCTAGAATGATAAATGTATGGGGTTTGACGTATATAACAGTCTTAAACATTTTTTTTATCTATGACACGCCAACTTGATTTCACCTCGCCGGATGGTAAGCTAAAGGCAAAGTCACAGGAAAGAGGGTCACTGTTACAGACACTAAGTAATGTTACAATGGTGGCACTCAGATGCTTTTACACGCCCCGCTTATAGGACCCGGGACTGTAGGAAGAAGGAAACACGTGTGCTGGTAATGAATTCCAGGTCTTGGTGGTGGTCTCTGAACCGCTTGGTTCTTGCTCGTCATATCATGTCATAAACGTCAAATCCCATTCAGTCACATTCTGGTCCACCTTATATCCTTTGTTAATAGCTCTTCTTCACACCAATTCTTGGGGGAATGAAATAATGTCCTGTACATTGGGGGAATTGGTGCAAAAAGTACAAATCCATTATTATGAATTGAATAGAATACGCTTTCTTTCTTCTTTTTAATACACATTATATTTAGTTTTGCCGGTAATACACCATATCTTTTGTTTTTATAACATTACTGTCCATCCCAAGGTTGCCTGGAAGAAATCGCTTCAGCGATAAGGCCACCCATTGTACATGGAACTGTATACATGCTACCTACTTGTCCTACTGTAAATGTATTGGTGTAGAATAAAGAATTATTTATCTATCTATCTATATACGCTGGCCAATGAATTACCATTTGTCTAGTCTAGGGAGTGATAAGCCACATCAAAATTCATAAAGAGTGAACCTGAGTGAGGCTTCAAAAGACAAAATGTAGCTCTGGGTTGATGATAATATTTGTGTGGTTCATATATTTCTGTCAGTATGTCACAGTTGTGAAAAGCTGTCGTCTAATACACAATTTGGTACATTTGTTCACAGATAAACTTAGAATTAATAGAACATGTGCTCACATACATAGTGGAGGGTGATCACAAATGGCCGAGAGAAGGCGCTGTATTAATATTTCTGCCGGGTATCGCTGAAATCATGTCGCTACACGATCAACTCGCTGAGAGCCGTACGTTCAGTCCCAAGTAAGTTAAAATTAAGATACCCGTTGTAGTAATTATACATATAACACTAACCTCTCGTTTACACCTAGGTATAAAACATGTATTTGACAAGTTGCAACATCTTACAGTGTGAACGCAAATGTGTTTTATACTTGTTTACAACTTGTTGGCAACGGGATGTATATCCTATGTGAACGAATAAGTATCTGAGATACATGTATACAACAAGTATTGTGTTTTGATTAATTTTCAACAAGTTTTTTATAAACAAATTTACAACTTGTTTAGTGGTGTAAATTTTTAGACCATCAACTATAATTCCTATCTAGATAGTGTATTTTTTTCCGAAAATTCCAACACAAAATTTTATTTAGAAGCCTTCTATTGTTAAGACAATTTATGTTATATGTACATATATGTCTATGCCTATGAATAAATAAATAAATATTCGACATTCTACACAACGTTATCTAGACCCATGGTAAGTATAGCTTAACTAGATTGTGTTATGGAATCTAGAATACGGATAAACATACTTAGATACTTTTTTTTTGTAAATACATACATATTATACATAGAAACACCCAGACCAATGTAAATATTCGTGCATACAAATATTTGCACTGAGCAGGACTCGAACCCACGCCTTCTGCGTAGCACGTTCTACCGCTACGCTACAGAGGCCGTCACTCTTTACTCTTTTCTAGTTTTTGATTTACGTCATTATATTTACTTCAGAACCGGCAAGTACATCCTCGTACCGCTACACTCGACACTGTCCAGTGAGGAGCAAGCCTTAGTCTTCAAGAAGCCAAGACACGGTACTCGGAAGATTGTCCTGTCTACCAATATAGCGGAGACGTCCGTCACTATAGATGACTGTGTGTTCGTTATAGACTGCGGGCGGATGAAGGAGAAAAGGTATGTCTCATGATTTTTTTTTTGGAGGTCAGATGGCAGTCGCTTAACGGAAAATATTGAAGTATTGAAAATATTGCAGAATGATAACTGGATCCTCAGTCTTCTTTTTCATTTATTTTAATAAACAAGCAGCGGTAAATATTGCGGTATTTTTTTTTTACGTGCGCAAAATCCCCACGGATACCTCCCCACCGGAGCCGGTGGAAGAGGTTATGTCGCACCCGAACCGACTAAAGCGCATGCCGCCTATGGGTCGCTTTAGTTGCCGAAGGTGATGTTGACAGGCATATCCCTCGCACCCCGGCTGACCCAGAGCCATCTCTCACGATCTGGCCCTCTCCTCGGGTGTGGGGACTACAGAGTCCCCGACTGGTCTCATGAATGTTGAGGAACTCTTCAGAAGTAGATGTTATGGGTTTTCGTCAGACGGCAAACGTCCAGCACATGACAAAGTCCCCACTTGACAGCTAGACCTAGCTTAGCAAGGAGGTAGGACACGACGGTATTTGCATCCAATTGAGCAGTCCGACTGGGGAAGTACCTCCACCCTGTAGAAACCTCGCGTTTTGTTCCCGGCGGTGAGTATAGGGTAGCCAGAGCTCACTGGAGAATTTGTGCTGTCAGTGGGAAGACTAAAAGCCTTGTCCTGCTTTGTCTTCTACACTGACGGCACAGAAAGTCTGTGCTTACAGGGTTGGCAGCACGGATGTGACTCCATTGGTGTTACACACGTTCATAGGTCATGGTAACCACTTTCCATCAGGTGGGCCGTGTGCTTATCTGCCACCTAAGTGTTTTATATCCCGATTATATTTAACATATACCGCGGTAGCCTAGTGGTATGGGTAATGGATTGCTGAGACGAGGTTTCGGGTTCGATCCCAGGTCTTACCATGGCACACCAATGATCTTTCGATGCGTTTCGAAATGATGTGTGTATTTATCGCAGCTTTATACAGGGTGTTACAGAAAGGTGTGGTCATATTTAAGGGTCGTTACACATGCCTGATAACCAGTCGATATGCACCGGCCAATGTACAAATAGTAATAAAGTGATGACATCGTTAGTCGTCTTACAAAATTGTTAAATTCGTTAAAATTTTCGATATTTAGCAAAAGCGGTAGGTCACAACACTATTGTATTTTGTTCTTTCGCGATAAGTTCAATTGAGTCCAATAACCTCTGCAAAATCTCTAATCTCAGCTGTGCGCCTGGTAGCCGGCCTACCAAGCGTTAGAGATAGGTTACATCAGAGATATTTTGACTATCACTTACCGGGGCGTGTTCTCCTCACAGCGAAACGGTGATGTACCTGATCTGGTACAGTCATAAGAACGCACTAATTTATCACATCACGATCGCGACACAAGGAGTTTAAACTATCACTTATGTAGGTCACAAAAACATAAGAGTACATGTACACATGAATGAAGAGTTTATGACGCCACAGTATGCGTGAAACTCCAAGGCATACCTACGTTTAAAAAATTATAGCAACGCGCAACGGCTCAAAATGACCACCTCGTTGCTCAATGCCGTAACATGCTACCACGCACGCTTCGAAACATATCTGGGGTTACGCTACTGAAAATCTCTGATATTCGGGCTTCCATATTCTCTCTGCTGTCACATGCTGTACTGTACACTTTTTCTTCACGTAACCTCAGATAAAATAGTCGAGCGGAGTGAGATCCGGGGACCTCGCCGGGCAAGCGACTCTCACTTCACCGCCACGCCCAATCCTCTGATCAAAACGCATCTTTAAATACGCGCGAACTTCCCCCTTGAAATGAACGGGTTTCACTCCGATAACCGTTCCAGCTCGCCGGGTACCTACTCGTACTCGGGTCTACTTCAAAATGCTCGAGAATACGATCGTCTAAAGCAGTGGGCGTCGTAGAAGGTCGCCACGAAAACTTCCAGTGTGTTGAAGGCGGTTCACCATCTTCCTAAAACACTCCAAAGAGGGAAACCGCCGACGGTCACCCTCTAGTCTTCCGTCCACAAATATCTCACTGTACAGCCGACGAGCTTTTCGCAAGCTACCATCAGCTGCGCCAACACAAAGCATCATCTAATATTCGCTATTACTAAAAACCGACATTTTCACTGCACAACAGAACAACAACTAGTCTACAAATAAACATGTAAACAACCTACAGAAAAGAAGTCGGCACAAGTACATACGAATGTTGCCAACCATTAATCTATCTAGTTCTAATTATCTAATTTAATACGTAGAATTTTGAAAAATCCAGACCTTCCTTTCATTTTTAAGGTAAATATGACTGAAAAACCTGCAGTTAAGTAATTAATGGTTAAATCAATCCCTTTGTTAAGAACAATATTCTATTTCTACTAAAAAGTACATTGCCTAGGTACATTTTGCTATCTGTTCGCGCTAAAAATCTGAACTTAAAAGTAAATGATAGCTTCGTGCTCAGTGGTTAAGGTCGGCCTTTCTACTGAAAATCACAAGTTTTAATCATACCGAGAGGAGATAGAGCCAGAGGAGAAGGAGGAAAGGAGAAAGAGGAGAAAAAGTTGAGGAATCAGGAAATAAGTAATACATAAAATTGTTACGATATTTTTCTTTGCATATGACAAGACTTACCTACTCTGCGGATGACAAGACGCAAAACAAACGAACCGCTTTTCGTCTTCTATCTTTTAAAAAGCATAAACGCGTAAAAATACATTTTAATCTACTAATAAATTTACCACTTTTTCATTTGAAATCTACGCTGCTTCTACTATTTTTAACATACCATCTACAGATTTTATAAAATCAGTTATGGCAACATTGATGCCTACTGTTTTACGCACTTTGGCGCCAAATATTATGTCCTTGGCGGCACCGATTGTCTGCATCAAAAGCGCCGCCACGCATCGCGGTCTCATCAAAGGACTCCGCGGCCGAACGTATTACCTATGAAATTAGGGTAGAGGTACAGGTTTACGTCCATTTAAAAATTTTATTTCAATATTTAAATCTGGATTTTTCAACTATGACTTTGTGCTTCTTTCAAGTGCAGAAACCCCCTCGCATTGAGTTTGGGTTGGACAATGAATGGACTATCGCGCTCAAATTTAATAAAAATCAGAGTTGTGTACTTACTCTGAAAAAAAAATCGCAGCTACTATTCAATCTACTCGTTGTCTGTTGTTATGTAAGAGACAACTTTTTCGACGCCGTGATTTTCGTATCATTCAATAACGGGTGTGCAAACAAACATACGACCCACTGACTGAACAACATTGTTATTAAAAAAGAGTATGTAATTCAGTAGAAATACATCCGATGCTAAGAATGCAGAAAATAATAAAATTGTGACCATGGTCGAATACTAGTCAGTTCACCCTATTTAGGTATAGGAAAAAAATAACAAATGATTTTTTCGTATCAATTATTTTAGGGTTCTTTTTCAAATGTTGTTTCAAAAATTTTGAAGAAACGACTCTTACATTTTATGTTATCCTGGTATTTGAACATATTTTTGTTCACTTTACCATACCTTTTTATGCTTTAAGAAAGGTTTTGTATTAAATAAAAATTGGTACGGAACCAATCATAATAAAGGGCGTGGCGATTTGGAGTGAAAGAGAAGATATTTTAATATTATGAAATATTTTAGGGTACCGCAATGAATGTTACTTTAACGAACACTTATGAAGGACCTCTTAGAGTTATGTTATCCGGGTACGACATGATATACCTTAGTAAGTTCTGTGTGCATTTTTGTACACTGCCGTTATTTATGTTGTGCGCCATTGTGCGCATTATCATGACACCTGGTTTCCCAAACGTAACGAACAAACAAATCTCAAATAAAATCCGATAATAAATAACTACGAAACTCAAACTAAGGCAAACGTGCAACGATCACAGTGTTGCGGATGCTGCTTTTTTTATACCACTTAGGTGGCAGACAAGCACATGGCCCACCTGATGAAAATTGGTTACCGTGGCCTATGGACGTATGTAACACCAGAGGGAACGCACTCGCGCTGCCGACCCTGTAATCACAGAGTTTCTGTGCCGTCAGTGTAGAAGACAAAGCAGGACATGCCTTTAGTTTTCTTACTGACAGCACGAATTCTCCAGTGAGCTCTAGCTACCCTAACACAACACGAAGTTATTATGGCCGCGGTATTCTGTAGGGCGGAGGTACTTCCCTAGTCGGACTGCTCAATTGGGCGGAAATACCGCCTTGTCCAACGTCCTGCTGGTCTCGAAGGACGAGAGCGTGCGGGGATGCGAGAGGAAAACAACCCTGTTTTCGAACCTGTTACCATGTTAATTCCTTATGGAAAAGTACGGTATCATCATCTTACCCTGGAAAGGGGCGGCTCCTCAACCAGCCCTTTGAGGCTTTGTCTGCTCTCCACTGTGTCCTATGCTACTCAGGCACACATGAAGAGTCACCCAGCAACCCTTTACAGGGGCATTCCTGCCTCGGTCGGGATTTTGGGAGAGGAGAGGTGCTGCCGTCTTCACGCGCAGTTGCGCTGCGGAGGTTCGCAACCAAGCATCTCTATGTATCGTGTACCTACCCAACAACTTGGAAATTTTCTTCTATTTAACTTCTCATCAGGTGGGCCGTGTGCTTGTCTGCCACCGAAGTTGAATAAAAACCGAAAATTTATTTTTTGCATAACATTTCAATAAAATTGGGTACGGAACCAATTTTAATTAGTATAATATTAAGGGGCGTGGCTGGAAATTCGGTAGTCCACGACTCCTGGTATTGAATGTAGGTTAACCTTTACCTAAGGTATCTTTGAGACAAGTCTTACATTTAGCATGGATGATTTCAGGAACATAAAAATGTTTTATTATTGCTTAAAGTAAATTTTGTTTTATTTTAATACTATTTTAACAAGTTATAAGCTGTTTCAGAATTTCTTTGCCCGATATAAAAAAAAATTGTTTAGGTACAAAGTAAGTAGGATGATATTGAGACAGGGCCTATCAAATCCGATCGTTTGGTAAACCTACTCGGGTTCAAACCGTAGAGTTCATTTGTGACAGCGCGCTGCAGCTGCTGCAGCCCTGGTTAGTTTTTTAGTGTTGTGCGTTTGTCGACAATTTTCACTAGCTTACACATGGTCGATAAAAAAGAAAATTATTTCTCTACGTGATACAAAGTAAATTGGTGTTTATACTCCCGCGGAAAATTTATTTATATCACACGTAATGCGTCCCTCGAATATGACCACACCTTTCTGTAACACCCTGTATGTGCCCGGTTAATGGCAATAGGCTCGCCACCTGTTACATTGGGACCTTCTTTTTTTTTTTTACGTGCTCAAAATCCCCACGTATACCTCCCCACCGGAGCCGGTGGGAGGGGTTATGTCGGACTCGAACCGACTAAAACGCACGCCGCCTGTGGGTCGCTTTGGTTGCCGAAGGTGAGGTTGACAGGCATATCCCTCGCACCCCGGCCGACCCAGGGCCATCTCTCACGATCTGGCCCTCTTCTCGGGTGTGGGGACTACAGAGTCCCCAACTCGTTCCCGGTAAACGGGGAGGCGCGCCAGGCGCGCCACCGCCGCGGCCTGCTTCTGCTAGGGTGATAGGCGGCTCCACCTGTCACCCCCAGGCCGGCGCTTATGGGGGGTGGAGGTCGTTCATCGACTTCCGACGCCCGAGTTGCCTTCGTACGCGGGCAGCTTGGCTTGCGATCCGTCGTCGCTCCCGCTGCCGCGTCGCTCCCGCTGCCGCGTCGCTCCCGCTGCCGGCGTCGCTCCCGCTGCCGACATTGGGACCTAAACATAAACTGGCGAAATGTGGGTGCTAGCACCTTTGCCTACCCCTTCGGGGATACATTCGTGAGTTTATGTAATGTAATGTTATATTTAACAATGATCTTCTAGGTTCGACTCAAACCGCAACATGGAGTCCCTGGACCTGGTGTGGTGCTCCCGCGCCAACGCCAAGCAGCGCAAGGGTCGTGCGGGACGCGTGATGGCGGGCGTGTGCGCGCACCTGTTCACGTCGCACCGCTACCAGCACCACCTGCTGGAGCAGCCCGTGCCGGAGATACACCGGGTCCCGCTGGAACAGCTCGTGTTGAAGATCAAGATACTGCCACTGTTTCAAGATATGAGCATACATGAGGTTTTGGGTGAGTAGCTTTTATCCTACTAATATTGACATTGTCAATAGGGTATTTGACTATTTTTTTATTACTATAAAGCATCGAAAAGTCCTGAAAAAAAAAACCTGGGATCGAACCCGAGATCTCATCTCAGCACCCATACCACTAGGCTACCACAGTCTGCTACCCTACCATAATACACTTTACAAAACTGTAATGTCTCATGTGTAACAACTCATGTTCTCAGGTAAAACCGTCGAGCCTCCAACCAAACAGAACATAGACGGCGCCCTCTCCCGCCTGCAAGACGTGGGCGCTATCGACAAGGGGCAGAACCTCACGGCACTCGGCAAGCACCTCGCCGCCTTGCCCGTAGACGTGCGAATAGGCAAACTGATCTTATTCGGAGCTATATTCTGTTGTGTGGACTCAGCACTCACGATGGCAGCTTTCCTAAGTCACAAGAGTCCGTTCATGGCACCTTTTGGGAAGAAGGTAATGTGGAAGATCTAGTGTCGTTTTTTTTGTTATTATGTATTAAGGTTACTTAGTTGATCATTGTTGGATATCCTCTGTGGTGTGGTGGTAATGAACGCAGCGGCTTCATAGAAGGCACGGGTTTGATCCCCGCTCAGTGTATAGTATATAATGATATTATATGTGAGAACGTTGACTATCTAAGATAGATAAAGGTAGCTCAGTTAGACAGGATATTACCCCTGGTCACGGGTCTCGTCCGTTATATTAATTTTTTCTAATTCAATTTAATGTATTACTCATTTTCAAAGTTAAAATACATTTTCAAGATAATGATGTGAATTGTTTTAATGCAGTAAAGCAAGTATAAGAAAAATTTATGATTTTCACTTTTATCTACAGGCTGAAGCTGACGCAAAACGAAGAGAGTTTGCGTGTTCGAACAGCGATCAACTGACCACTCTCAGAGCGTATAGGGTAAGCATTTTTTATTTTTCCATTATAATATTAGTAATGATAATACGTACAGTTTTCTTGTAAATTCGTCCCCTAAATAAACCTTGTAAACTAGTCCCCTAAATAAACCTTGTAAACTAGTCCCCTAAATAAACCTTGTAAACTCGTCCCGTAAATAAACCTTGTAAACTCGTCCCCTAAATAAACCTTGTAAACCTGATTAAAGCGACGTAAGGTGCGGTCAATGTTGCCGAAGCTGGGCGCATTTAGCTTTTTTTAAATTGTTGCCATTGACACAAAGAAGAAGAAGACTCACTAAAATAAAAATGTAAATAGGATACCCATACTTTTGACAAAAGGGTTAGCCTTTATCACTCACTAGGCTACTCGTCCCGGTTTCGCCCGCGGCATGCTTCGAAGTTACTCATAAACCATAATATGCCCCTTATTAAATCATTTTCAAAAAATGTAAGGGAATCTGTCGTATTTGTTAGCACTTTTGTTTACTACTCCGCTCCCTTGAGTAGTAGCGTAATGATAATATAGCCTAGAACCTTCCTCGAAAAACAGACTATTCACTATTCAAAGATTTTTCCAATTGGAACCAGTAGTTCTTGAGCTTAGTGTGTTGAACAAAACTAAGTATTCGGCTTCAAAGATTTAGAAGTGCCCTGACGTATCCAACAGTCAGTTCGTAGTGTCCACAAGGGCACATGGATATTTTCAACAAAGGTTTCAAAACCCTAATGGTCACTGATCTTTACCGTTCGTCACAAATTACCCCATAACAATGTTTTCTTTTTTTCAGAAATGGCAGCAAGCAATGAAGTCCAGTACACACGCTGCACTCGTGTTTGCCAACGAACACTTCCTCTCACACAAGACGTTGCTCATGCTAGCTGATATCAAACATCAGCTGTTAGGCCTGCTAGCGTCGATAGGGTTTGTGCCCGAAATGCCAGCTCTAAGGAAAAAGTTGAGAAAGGATTCTGTGGCCAGTTTCACTGGTGAAGAGGTGAGCTAATCTCTTTATAATGATTTAAATTGGTTCATCATACATATAATCACGCCTCTAACCCCGGAGAGTTAGGCAGAGGTGAATTGACACTCACATTTCACCAATTTATTTATTTAATTTATTAGGACAGCCATTGGTTAATACATACAAACATTTTGTCACTCACTTTAAGGCAGCCAGAGCATTCACAATATTATTACTGATCGTTTTTCAAGTTTCGATGCAGTGGGTTTCAAAAAGTTAAACCGACCAGTATATCACATATTGTAACATTGGTATAGATACTTATAATATAATACCATACAATGATACATAATAAATCAATAAGTATTAAGTTATTATTCAATTAAATTTAAATCGAAATGAAATCCAAAATAAATTCAAATCAACAATCAAATCATAATCAAACTAAGATAAGATAATATTGCATTGTTTGTCTGACATTGGTAAAACTTTGGCATAAGTTTGTCACATTAAATTAATTGTCAACCCTTATATCAAATAAATATCAGTTAATTAACAATAAGTCAAAAAATTATATACACATCAAAATTAACACAGTATTACAAAAACAAAACATTATTTTTTATATAAATCAAGTCAAAATCAAATTAAAATCAATAAAACAAAAAGTAAGTTATAATTAGAAATACAGATTAAATAATAATTAAAATTAAGTTATGAATAAAAATAAAAGCTATGTATTGAAATTAAAATTAAATTGTGAAGTAAAATTAAATTATGAATTAAAATTAAATTATAAATTAAAATTAAGTTATGACTTAAGATTAAATTATGACTTAAAATAAAATAATGAATTAAAATTGAATTATGAATTAAAATTAAATTATAAATCAAAATTGAATTATGAAATAAAATAAAATTTGGAATTAAAACCAATCATTGTATTCGATAAAAATTGGTTCATACAATTTATAACCGAAACTTTAATATTGCTAATGGGTTGTGGAGGACAGATGGCACTCGCTTAACGGAAAATATAGAGGTATTGAAAATATTGAAGAATGATAACTGGCCCCTCAGTCTTTTTCAATTATTATTATTATTATATACTATTTTAATAACTAAGCAGCGGCAAATTTTATTAATGATTAAATGAACTCAAAAGTATTATCTAATTTACACCACACACCTAGTACACAAATTGAATTTAACAGTAAACAGAACGTAATAATTAATTAAATAGACACTATTAACTTTGCTCAGTGCTACATTATACGACGTAGGTCTGTAATCAAAAACCGGATGCTGTAAATAAATGTTTTGTCCAAGTGATGACTATGCAGTGTATAATTTTTATTTGTGCAACAATAAAATATTTACATACTTTTTCTAGCCATTATTTGATGATTTCACTGGTCTTTTTCAGTTAAACACAAACGGAAACAACGATAGATTACTGGCCGCCATTTTGTGTGCAGCTTTGTATCCCAACGTTGTTAAAGTAAGTCCATAAAGAATCAGTAGTTAACATTTTAAACGTAATTTCTATAAATATCTACAGTTTTATCTTTATACTTTTTAAAATATAGACTGACAATTTATAATTTATTTTCTAGGTACTAACTCCAGAGAAGTCGTACCACATGCAAGCGGGTGGTGCTATCCCTAGACAGCCAAATCCGGACGAGTTGAAATTTAAAACGAAAACCGACGGTTACGTTGCTTTGCACCCGTCGTGTGTCAACTCGACAGTCGGTTACTTCAACAGCCCATATCTCGTGTACCAAGAGAAGGTGCGTATACGTCTATCACACTTTCATAGGCCACGGTAAACACTTTCCATCTGGTGGACCGTGTGCAAGTCTGTCACCTAAGTGGTATAAAAAAAATACTTTTAGTGACGTACTATAAGATTCCAGCTGGTTTTTTTATTTAGATTTTCAAAAGTACCAAACTAATGGATAAGAATATGGTCAAAAAAAATTACTCTTTTTCATTGTTGCACTTTTGATCAACACTTTTTTTTGTGGAAAGTAGGTATAAAACGCTTAAAGTAGGGACAAGATAATAGGTCACTTTTGACATTTCATCAAAATTCAACAACGTAACCTTGTAACGGCGGGCATAAAATAAGAACTGCACAATTGCTTAACTTTTTTCAATTACGTTTACATATTTATTGTAATAATGACCGATACGAGTAATTTTACGATTTGCTTTCACTAATAAACCATTCTAAACATAATAAACAATTTCTGATCTAAAGAACTGAACGTCGTTACAATGTTGCGTCAGTCAACCCTTTTTCTTTTTAAACACTAGGGATGTTACTCTAAAAATCGAAAGTTGATAGGATTGTAAGTTGAATCGAATGCAATGATTACTTGTGAAGAAAAATTACCATAAATTTATAACCACGTTGTGATTATAATAAAACCTAATTATACATATTTATTATTCTTTTAACTAACTATAAAAATACAAAAAAATAACTAAATAGAAAGGTCATTGATGTTGGGTGCAATTTAGGTGGATGTTGCTGGCAACACCAGTGCCTGTCGATGACGCATGTCATGTCGCCATAACATGATGATGACGCAGTCTTTTGTTGTTGTGCGAAGTGACTGTGCGTTTTTGGTGTGCTCTCTGTTATTTTCTTCTGATCCGGCTTTTTCATTGAACTGATCTTACTGACTACGTTTACCTGGCTATAAATTGGACTCCGATTGCTTAACGATTATTAAACAAGAAAAACATTACAGTCTTACTATGTCGAAACGGGGGAAAACTCTAAACAGTCAATCTCGCGAACTAGTGCTGAAATTGTACAATTATTTTGGACGTGAATCAGTTAACAATGGGCCTCTTTTACCATTGAAACCACCGAGAGAACGCGTTGCCGAAGCATTGGGAATAGGGAAGAAGACAGTAACTCAAATTCTGAAAGAGAAATACGGACCATCAGGCTCAGAAGATAATACTTTACGTACACCGAAAAAACGAAAGAGGGACAAGAAAATTGTTGACGTTGATAATTTTGATGCTGCTGCAATTCGCAACCACATTTATGAATATTACTCGAGAAAAGAATATCCTACACGGGAAAAGCTATTGAGTTCGTTAAAAGGCGCAGGCTTATTTTTTGGAGGCAAATCGTCTCTATCAAAGGTTTTGAAATCGATTGGCTTTAGATTTAAAAAATCCGACAAGCGGAAATTCCTGCTAGAACGCTACGATATTATATTGAAGAGAATAACATTCTTACGTCAGGTAAATAAAATTACGGATTGGGACAATGTCGTGTTTATTGACGAAACATGGTTGAATGCGAACCATACGGTTGCGCGGACATGGACCGATGATACAGCGGCCTCCACCTCAAAAGTTCCATCGGGAAAAGGAGCCCGACTTATTATATGTCACGCGGGATCAGCTTCTCAAGGTTTTATTCCAGACTGCCTCCTCGCATTCGCCTCTAAAACTACAACAGATTACCATGAGGAAATGAACTTTGATGTTTTTAAAAAGTGGTTTGAGAAGCTGCTAGTCAGCTTAGAAAACCCATCGAAAATTTTAATGGACAATGCTCCGTATCATTCTGTACAAGTTGATAAACCACCAACTCAAGCAAATAAAAAGCAAGAAATTGTCTCGTGGCTGGTAAGAAATGGTGTGGAGGCAAGTCCAACTTTATTAAAAGTTGAGTTGTTAAATCTGGTAAAAGCAACTAAGCCGTCCAAGCTCCGCTATGTAATCGATGAACTAGCCCTAGAGCATGGACACGAAGTTATTCGATTGCCTCCCTACCATTGCCAGTATAACGCCATCGAGCTTATTTGGGCACAAATAAAGGGTCATGCAGCGCGGAACAATACTGAACCACCCTTCAGTACTGCTAAAATGATGACTCTGCTACAAACTGCATGTGCAGAAGTCACTACAGAAGACTGGCGAAAAGTCGTGGAGAAGACAAAGAAAATAATTTTACAAGATTTTGAACGAGATGTGAGAATAGACAATATTATTGAAAATGAATTAATAATATCTCTGAGTGCTGACAGCAGTGATGAAGATAGCAGTTCCGATAGTTCAAGTGAATAAAAGCAATTTTTTTGTTAAATTACGTAGGTACTTGTCTTATTTTGCTCCTTTAATTTATGAAAGAAAAAATAATAATGGGACAGGGATTCGCATGATCATTTTTAAAATTCACATACGTTTCAAGTCTGTATCGATTCATTCGATTCATTCATTTAATCGATGTTTTTAAGCAGGTCACCTCACTATGAATATAAAACTGACATCTGTCAAAAGTGACCTATTATCTTGTCTCTACTATAGTGATACTTTTCGTGTCAAATCATTTACTTTGTCATTAATTTATTTAAAAAATAAAACACCTTTTCAATGTCCTTAATTCAATTAACTATTAAGTAGGTACCTAATTGTAGTAAAAAAATAGTTTTATCAAGTCTATTTTGTTTTAGATTCTGCTAACTGCTTAAAAAATATTTATGATAGTAGTAGTAGTAGTTAGTAACTATAGTCATCACAAATTAAAGGGCCCGTTATGACATTTGCCTTCGTGACGTAACTAGTGATGCAACCATACGATACGGTACTCGATACTTACGATAAGACGATTCAAGTTTTCATGAGTATTTGATCGATTTGAACATGATATTAAATAAATAAAAAAATAACATAAAAATTCATTTATTGCCAAATAGTATGTAACAATGTTAAGTATTATACTGTGACCCCACACTAGGCAAAGCCTAGTGTGGTGTCCTGTGGGTGCCAAATACGTTTACAATTTACGTGAAAACATTGTTTGTTCGGGCGAGTTTTTGGGTTTAACGCAAACATTAGAACTATATCAATCTATTCACAATTTTAACAACAATTACATAATTTAATTTCCAATTATGCTGTCAATATGACGTCTCTGTTGCGATTATTTTCGGCTTAGAGCTCCAGCACAAGTCAACACATCTAGTGAACTTCAGTAATTAATTGATCTCAGCTATAATATTTTTAATAAATAAAACAGGTTAAGTACGAGCCGCCTTTAAAAATATATCTTGATCGATTATTATTTCCTTAACCGATTATTGTGGACTGTCCATTGACTGTGGAGAATATGAAATAATAATTATGCCCAGCACATAGCCGAATAGGCAGGTTAATAAAAAAAAATCCTTTAGAACATTTCGATCTGTAAAAAATAGAGAACTTCATGGGCGTGAACTGTCAAAACGGATCTTTTATTTTGTGATGACTATTATTGAGGTTAAGCTTCGGATGTGGATTTTTAATTCATATTTTCATTTCGTTTACAGGTGAAAACAAGCAGAGTGTTTATCAGGGAGTGCTCTATGGTACCGCAGCTCCCACTGGTTTTGTTTTCTGGTAAGTGTTTACCATAGATAAGCAGATAATAAATATTCTAATATTTTAAGGCCATTTGTGTATTTGGTTTACTGAAGGCGTACAATATGGAAATGAGAGGCTAGAAGGCCTCTCCGTATTCAAACGTTTATTTGTCAATAATGAGTGGTAGGCTTCCTAACCAAAACCACAGTAATTTGATAGTATGATGTTTTTTTGCGATTTCTTAAAATAAATATTAATGTGGAATAATGAAATATGATTATAGGATGCAGTTTGTCCGTGGAACTACATAATGGAACTTTTATTGTGTCCTTGGAAGATGGCTGGATCATGTTCCAAGTGGAAAAGCATGAAGTAAGTTTATATTATTAATATTTGGTGTAGTGGTTATAGTATTCGACTGCCAAGTCAAAGGTCCCGGGTTTCATATATTTTTAACGGTGTATTTATTATTTACATAATGTACATCAGAGTTACCTAAATTAAAATATAAAAACAATACAGAATATACCTAAACAATCCTGCTGGTTCAGGCATCAAAGAATTCCTTCCCATCGATGTCAATTGGGAGGGTGGCCAGAAGGCTGGCGGCATTGCCGCGTTGAATGGCAATACAAATTCTTTGCGTAAGGAATAAACCAGTCCTCTGGTCACGGGTAGCGTCAATTAAACGTTTAGAAATGTCTCTAAACAAAAGACGGGCACTTGGACCCCATGATCCCAGCGTCTCGACCCCCAAACGGCTCAAATATGTAATTACCACTTATACTTACTTGCGCCGTTTGAGGGTCTCTGCCGACGCAGCAGCAATTATATTTAATTATTCTATTTTCTTTTTAATTTATTGTTCAAATCATTACATAAAAATAGGGCAGTTCAATTATAATTGGGATTTTGACTTACTAGTATTTAATTGAATTGAATTTAAATAATATGTAAACTAATGTAATAAGATATAAACCAATATTTACAAGAATGTAAAATAGGATACAAAAGGATCAAATTAAGCATCGAAAAATTCGTCCTCATCGATGTCGACTGGTAATGTGCCCAAAAGGCTGGCGGCATTGCCCCGTTGGATGGCAATGCCAATCCGTTTAGCGAAAAAGAGGCCAGCCCTTTGGTCACGCGAAGCATCGACCAGTCGTTTTGCTATTTAACTTAACATTCATTTAACTTAAACCACTCGCTTAAATCAGAATGGTTTTTATGCGAGCGGGTGTCTGCCTATTGAACGTTGCAAGTACTGAATACACAACATAAGTAGTTAGTCAAAACAATTATCCAAATGGTTTAGAAAATTACTTTGTAAACTTTTTATGTAGGGTTTCTTTTTTTACATATTTTTGCACCATTTGTTCTGGTAAGCTATTTAAAATTTCGGATAGTATATATGGATAAGTTCTAGTTACATAAACATTTACAGACTCTTATTTGAATTTGAATTGAACTAAACTTGAAATTAAAGTATAATTTGGTTTCTAACCCAAATTATACTTTAATTTCAAGTTTAGTTTAGATACCGCTGTGTAGTATGCCCTAGAATATCATTGTCATTTTTATTTGTTACAGGTTGCAGAAATGTTAAAAACAATAAGAATTGAGCTTATTAACTTGTTAGAAGAGAAAATCAACGATCCGTCTCTGAATTTGTTACATTATGAAAAAGGTAATCGCATTATAAAAACTATAGTGCAAATTGTCACTAAGGATTAAATTATAATAGACTGGAATTGTCAAGAGGTTTCTGTTAACAAAAGAATTTAAACACTGGTGCAATTAGCTTTTTAGTAAACAAATATTTTGTAATTATTTATTTTTGCATTATTATTTTTTGAATATCAAAAATGAAATGTTCTAAGATTATCACGTTTATTATTTTTAAATAACAACACTGTGCTATTATTTTAAATATAAGTTTTAGTAATTGTGTGACATACGAACATAATGTTTACATTCAATCATATCGGTAATCACTTTCCATCAGGCTTGCTTGTCTGCCGAATAAGTTGTATATAAAAAATATTAAAATGGGTTGGCTGAAAAGTCCGTGCGTTTTTTGTTACTAGCAACTTTGAATATACATTTTTTGTTGCGGTCTGTAAAAAAAGAAAAGAAATGGTGCTCGCTATGAACAAGTAACTGCCAGAATTGTCGATTTTGGCACTGTTTGCCATAAAGCGTCAAAAGACGGTTAACTTCCGTTTGTTCATTAAATTTTGACGGTCTGTTCACATGTAGTTCTAAATTACATTTTATAAGAAACTGGTTGTATGGATGTCGGTTATCGCGACAAAACCTCCTTTCTCGAGGTCTAATCTACCACTATATCGAATTTCAACAAAATCAGTTCAGCGGTTTAGGTGTGAAAGCGTACCATATAGACAGACAGACGGACACGTTACTTTCGCATTTATAATATTAGTAAGGATAATACAATATTTTCATGATTTTACGACTAATCGACATGACTTAATTAATGTCCACCAGTATAGCAGTACAAATACAAAAACAGAAACTCAATTCAATGAAGTTCTGATTACTCAAAGACTTTTTAACCAACCCAATACAACAATAAAACGGTATAAATACATATAACATTGTAAGTTAGTTATGTCCTTATTCCCTTTGGTGTATAAGAAACGAAATTATGTGAGTTCTTCCTGGATTATTCATTTGCTCGTAACATTCACATATATCTCTGTACGCATATTTTACCTACGCTTATTGTGCAAGAGGGCCCCACACATAGATATAAAAAATCTCACAAGTACTAGAAGCCTTAGTTCCTCTTTTAAAAAAAAATGGATGCCATAGATATATAATGATATAAAAATTACCTGTATTGTCAATGTTTAGTTGCATACATGTTTGATGTAATTATAAACAAATATTTAGACACCGACGCACTCTTTACGACAGCAAACGATACGACACATTCCCTCACACGAATGTCTTATGGTTTAAGTCCAGTGAAGTCTGAGTGGAGTTTTCTTACATTCATTATCTCCACTCAAAGGCCTATTGAGCAGTTTATTCACAATAATTAGGGTTTATTTTTAAATAGAAAAGTATACGGAAGGTATGTTTCTACCAATTAATAGCCGAAAAAGTATTAATAATGGAAGATTTACGAAATAAAATATTCTGGGAATCGATTGAACTGTGAAATAATGAATGGGTGACGGTTCAACGACATTAGATTGAAATTGTATGACGTCATGATCATGGCTGTATCACTTTTTGCATTTCCAATATTACATTAAAATCTCTATAAAATATATTAAAATAATTTATTAGGTTAGGTGTCTTGAACCAATTGCTATAATATAAAATAAACATTTATTTAATACAATTTGATATGAGTCAACTACCATATTACTGTTAATTTTGTGTTGCGTGGTTTTAATTTTTAATAGCTGTCCATATTTGAAAAGGAAATTCCTTTTTTATATTGTAACGTGTTTCAATTTTGATAATCTAGTAGTGCCATCTATGATTCCCTATGCGAGATTACCTGCTGTATCAAAAGGAGCTTATGTAAAGATTCTGTACAATAGTATAAGACTAGTTCTGTTAGAGAATTTACTAATAGTTTTGTACGAAATAATATTTATTGCTAGTGATTTTACATAATGTAGTTACCAATAAAATAATCATAATCGTTTATTTGTGAAAGCGCCATCTATGATTCGTAGTTAGTACTATTGATGTAAACCGAAACTCGAATTACGAAGTACGTTGGTAGATGTCGCTCATGTAAGTTATAACTTGATCTCTTTAGAAATAATAGATGTTTTTAAAATAAATGGTAATGTATTCAACAGTCCAGTGATGTTAGACTCGATGTTTTTTTGCTGTTATTTATTCTAAGTTACCTAGATTTTCACGCCTTACGATATTATAGTGCCAATAAAAAAAGTTTAAACTACTAATCTTTCGCGTTTCATGATATAAAACAATGTTTACAATAATAGCGCCGGTAGCTTAGTGGTTAAAGAGTCAGCCTTACGATCGAGAGGTCCCGTGTTCGAGTCCTGGCCATTACACTACCGACGTGAACCCACTCCTAACACAAGCAATTTAGCTTAGCTGGAGGGGCCTACAATATGGGGTTCTTCAAGAGGGGCATCAGGGTTTCTTCATGGTCGGCAGCGCGAGTGTGACACCCCTGGTGTTGCATACGTCCATAGGCCACTGTAACCGCTTCCCATCAGGTGGGCCGTGTGCTTGTCTGCCAACTAAATGGTATAAAAAAGGGGTTAAAGGGAATATTAGTAGTTTCGGTTCTAACTTTCTTAAAAAAAAATTACGGGATGAATGCCTATGCCCACAGCTGGTGTAACCTGGTCTAAACTTCAGGCAATTCAAAGGTATGTATGTACTATAACATGTTCGCGTTAATTCCCGTAAACATTATTGAATATAAAAGTCGGTTTATCCATTTTTACATTATCTTCAATACTGAAGCTAATAGGTACAGAATTTTTGCTTTTTCATTTAAAATACTTACACAATTTACACTACACACTACAAAGTACACACTGGTGTTACACACGTTCATAGGTCATGGTAACCACTTTCCATCAGGTGGGCCGTGTGCTTGTCTGCCACCTAAGTTGTATAAAAAAAAATCTAGGAAACTTAGAATATTCTAGAAATTAGTTGTGTTGTATCACAGGGTTTGTCTACTACACGTGTGTGAAGAAAACTACTGACTATTAATTTTACTAATGTAACTATAGCAGATGTCTTTAACTAGAATCGCCCAGTCTCCACTATAAGTTGTTACGAATTAATTAGTTTTTTTTATAGAGCCTTGGCCACGGATTATCCACGTAGGTAATTAATATTTATTTTTACAAAAGTGTCTATTGTGTGTCAATTTCGCAAGATTGGTCCATAGGATGGGTTCCAATTGTATATTAATTAGCCGCGGTAGCCTAGTAGTATGGGTAATGGACTGCTGAGAGGAGGTTACGGGTTCGATTCCAGGTTTTACCATGGCACACGCCAATGACTTTTCGATACTTTTCGAAGTTTTAGGTTTATAAGTGCCCGGTTAGTGGCAATAGGCTCGCCACCTATCACATTGGGACCTAAACATAAACTGGCGAAATGTGGGTGCTAGCACCTCTGCCTACCCCTTCGGGGATATAGGCGTGAGTTTATGTGAGTTTATATGGTCCATTGAATCACGAAACACAATACGGTCCACAAAACCATAACCAATATTCTTTCCGAACGTGGTAATTTAATCCATTCCAATATTGGAAAAATATGGGAGTCAACATTTTGGGAATTCAAAAAATTCGTAGTCCTGATGGCAATTATTGTAATGTACCGTACACTTATGATAAGACTGAGGTCATGACTCGATACGATAATAACAGGGGGATTATTTACACTGTTCATATTTCTTTCTTTATGGTTTAACCATTGGTACAGATTATAAAACCATTGGGTACATACTTAAAAAAAATCAAAAACTTACGTATGCTACTATACTCGGAATTTTAATTCGATTCCAGATTTGACAATTTCAGTGTTGCAACGTTATGACAAGTACTAAATAGTGACGTTGCGAAATTATTCGATATGGAAATGGAATATTTCCGGATCGATTCTTCTCGTTTATAATTTTACTCTCGTAAACTAAGTATATCAGGAAATTAAATATTTCTGAACCGATAATTTAGTTTTGACGATTAATTAACGATCTGAGACTTTTCTTTTATAATTGTGTGTGAGATGAATAAAAAAAAGTGATCATGAAGGAACATGACAAATAAAACAGATAGATGTATTATGGTAATAATTTATTTTATAAATTGTCGCCGTCATCGCTATCGCTATCGCTGTCACTTTCTGTAACATTTATTATAAATGTGTCTGTGATATTGTCAATTAACATATCTAGCCTACTCATTTTTTCCTCTTCTTTGACAACATGGGATACGCATTTAGACCATTCGGTAGCCGTAATTTTTTGAATGCCTTCCTGAAATAAATTTCTCACGTCTGTCAATTTTAAGGTTTTATTATTTTGAGCTACAAGCCCCTTTACCTGCGCCCATATCAATTCGATAGGGTTTAGCTCGCAATGGTAAGGCGGCAGTCTTAAAACCGTGATCCCATGTTGTGCTGCCATTTCGTCTACAGCGTAATTATTAAAAGATTCGTTATGTGGAATCAAGAAAACATCCACGTCTTTTTGTGATGTACTTAGCTGAGGATCCATTTTGATGGAAAACCAAAACAAATAGATTCACTCAAAGTTCACAAAAAACTATAAACGTAACAACAAACACAACGTAACAACACTTAAACAAAAACCCAACAAATAACAAAATATCGATTCGCAATGAAATAAGATATTCGAATAATTATGTATTTATTTAAATAAAAATCAATAATTTAGTCTTTAATTGGCACACTGATGGCACACACACTGATTGTTTATCGATTTTTGTGTTCATCACTACACTATTATATGTGGTATCATTATTTCACAAAATGACAGTAGCTAATGTCAAATCTGGAATCGAATTAAAATTCTGACAATAGGCAAGCTATTAAGAACAAAAATTTAATTGAATTGAAGAATTGAAGTTGGGACACGACGGTATTTCCGTCCAATAGAGCTGTCCGACTAGGGAAGTACCTTCGCCCTATAGAATATCGCGGCCATAATAACCTCGAGTTGTGTTCCCGGTGGTGAGTAGGGTAGCCAGAGCTCACTAGAGAGTTTTTGTGTTGTCAGTGGGAAGACCCAAAGCTTGTCCTGCTTCGTCTTTTACACTGACAGCATAGAAACTAACTGTGCTTATAGGGTTAGCAGCGCGAGTGTGACTCACTTGGTGTTGCACACGTCCATAGGCCACGGTAACCACTTTCCATCAGGTGGGCAGTGTGCTTGTCTGCCACCTAAGTGGTATAAAAAAAAAAATTTGCTATTTATCCTCATAAAAGTAAGATCAAGCTCGCCTAAAGAACACTTAGGTATTTAGTTCCGTCAGCTGGTTTAGCAAATACAGAAGTGTGCTTCAAATTGAAATATATTTTAAAATGTTCTATTTATGTCGTTTTAAGTATTTATTTCGACATTCATTGACTGGATCAATTTATTATTTATTACAATATAATGTAACAATTATGTAAATAAACATGTATTTCGTTGGAAACGTTTTATTATTTCTGGCTGATGTATTTCATGTCAACATGACGTCAACGGTATACTATGGGGTCCTAATGAAATCTCCAAAGCCTAGCGGACCTCACCAAGGTTCTAAACTACCTGGGGGATCTACTGATGAACGGGTTGTGGTGCAGACTTTCCTTCTTGGGGAAGAAATTTGGGGTTCGGGAATCAAGACAAGACCCTAGGCTTCGAAGTGAAGACCTCAACTGCAACTAGGAACAACGCTAAGAAGATTATGATGACGATAGAACTTCTGTAGTAATAAAAAAGGCTATAGATAAAATAACAGCAGTCCGTATGCTGACAGACAAAATACAAGTATCAACACCCCATCTCAACCGAAGGGTGTCGTAAGAAGTGACTAAAGGAATTATTTCAAGAGTACCTTTCACAAAAATGCTACTACTACACTTTGCAGGAATTTTTGATGACAAACACGATCGATGCTGACTGTACTATAAAGTGGACTCAAATGTACAATTTAAATTGATTAAATTTACAATGTTTCAGTTCATGTAATATTATATTAAGTTTATAAACACACGTGCAGGTCTTAGATGTCACCCGCACACGGTGCAGAACATCCGATCAAGAACCAAGCGGTTCGGTGACTCTTTCCTCTGTCGCATCATTAAGGCCTGGAATTCATTACCAGCTCACGTGTTTCCTTCTTCCTACCGTCCCGGGTCCTTTAAGCGGGGCGTGAAAAAGCATGTGATGACGCCGTTAAGCTGAGTGTCACCATTGTCACATGGTATGTGTAAGTAATGGTGACCCTCTTTTCTGAGACTTTGCCTTCAGCTTACCATCAGGCAAGGCGAAGTCTAATTGATGTGTTCTATATAAAATAAATATATATATACCTATATATATATATATATATATTAATTTGCAGAATTGCAGATGATTTAATTTAATATATATTATTATTATCAAATATCTATAAGATCTATACAACACTTAGACGCAAATAAAGACTTTAACTTTGACTTATACGCAGCCGGCAGCCGATATCACTGCGAGTGAACGAAAACTAATTATAACCCTGTACCAATACGCCTAGCCAGCGTGAAAACAATGAGACCAAAGCCTCCCGACATTGGGAGAGGCATATGCCCAGCAGTGGACTACGATAGTCTAATAGATTGATTGAATGAATGACAACGAAATAATGAAAACAGAAACAACCATTGAAGGGTTAACTACAAAAAGCGTAGGTATATAAAACAGAAAACATAATATATCAAACATTAAACCCAACAAAAGGATTGAATAACCTGCCACCGACGGCCACAAATCACATAATAGCTGCGTAAACCGAAAAATATTGACACTATCCATCATGTATCCAACATTGTCGGACAGCCGGGCAAAGCGAGCATGTCCCTTGCAAACAAGCCGGGTAATATTTCACGGAGGTAAAAAAGGTATTCGCGGCCGATTCCAATAGTGCGGTCCCTATGTCGTAAAACGCACGTGTTTTAGCCCTGTTACATGTGTACTTTAAAGGGCCAACTTTTGGGTAGGACCGTCCGAAATTTAGCGAGGAGTGAGAGTGGACGTGGCTTTAATATTATTTGGTGTTATTTTATTTTACCACACATAGATCTAGGTCAAGTTAAGTGGGTTTTCTGCAGAATGTTTCATTAGATCATAACATCTTACTTAATACACAAAACTTGGTCAGAGTTACCCAAAATGACTATAGTTGTTCTGTTATCAATAAATTTCCCACGCACACACAAGCTGTAGAATGACCTCCCTGCTGCGGTTTTCTCAAGCGCCCACAATATGGGGTTCTTCAAGAGGGGCATCAGAAGGTTTTTTCATGGTCGGCAGTGTGAGTGTGACACCCGACGTCCATAGGCCACGGTAACCGCTTCCCATCAGACCGTGAGCTTGTCTGCCAACTAAGTGGTATAAAAAAAAAATTTTTTTTTTCATTTTTTTCATTGTCATTTACGTAACTACATTTTGAATTCTATTTACTAAATTGGAAAAAAAAAAGTTTAAAACTGAAACCAGAGTACGGAAAAATCATGCTTTAAAATGTATTAAACAAGAAAATGTCAAGGATAGCCGTGGACGTATGCAACTTTTTGCTGAAATATATTGTTTTGTTAGACTAACACGGTATGTTTATCTCAATTTTTTTTTAACACTATGACCGCTAGAGGGCGCTACATTCGTTTCAGTGATATGTAATATAGCCTTATAACTAGCGGACGACCAAGACGCTTCTAATGATTCCTCATTTGTCCAGTTTTATTAAGTAATTCAGGAACTATGAGTGTCAAAATCATAACCCTCCTTTGGCTTGGCCGTAGTCGGGTAAAATAGATTTTTAATGAGATTTGAGAAAGAATAGAGAAAAATTGTTATCAAATCAATGGTGGTACGAATCTATAATTTATGAATTAACTACGTACCCTATCCCCGATACTTGTATGATGATGCATATGTCAGTAAGGCTAAACGGTATATAATGAGACCTCACCAAGATCTTCAGCCGCAAGCCGGTACACCTGCTGCAATCTCCTTTTTTTGAATCGGTTAAAATAGAGTGAACAGGAACATCTTAAAATGATTAGAGAACAAGCCGATAAGTAAGTGCTGCCATCTTTTAACAAGTAGTTAAAGCACTAATTAGATTTATAAGTCGAAATATAGATGGCGCTTTAAAACTAAATGGATTCCAATTAGAATCATGGCGAGCTGGGCCGCTAAAATGTAGCTGTCAGGACTTTTACATTTCATTAATTGTTATATATTTTATACAATCAAAATCAAAATGAATTTATTCATTTATCTAGCTTCTTCATCCCGTTACATATTCGATATTCAAAATTCGTTCCCAGTTCGACACATTTTTTATTCTAAACAGCTTATCTAGTAGTAAGTCCATGAACATCCAACAAAAACGATCGATATTTTTAAATCTACACAACTAATTATTTTCCCAAACACTCCACTGCACATTTTCAATAACAAATTTCCCGTTTTCTTATCCACAATGTTCTAGCGTGTTCGCGTCCCGCCGTTTGCAGTCGCGTCACGTCGCGGCCGGCGTGTAATTGCCACCATTTACCGTCCTGCGGTCCACGTTCCACGTCTGAACTCCACCTCGCCAGCCAATATGTTGTGAACTGGGTACTTTATACTGTTTGCAGTTTGGGGTAAGGAGGTTTGTAAAACTAGGTTTATAAGCGTAAGTGAAGTTTTATACTTACAGAATTTTAGATAAGATATTGAACAAGACCGATTTTTATTTATTTAAAAGAATGTTAGAACCGAAATTACTAATATTTCCTCTATCCCCTCTAAGCTAAATTACTTGTGGGTAGGAGTGGGTTCTCGTCGGTAGTGTAATGGCCAAGATTCGAACCCGGGACCTCTCGATCATAAAGCCGATTCGTTAACCACTAAGGTAACGACACTGTTTATGAACTATTACTACGCCATTGTATGTGCCTACCTATAAGTTATTTTTGCAAGGCACGCACTAAACATCATCACTCTCTTCGTCAGTCCCTGTAACACGGGACTAATTTAACTCAATTAAAATAAGGTCCAGCCTGGGACTCGAACTCATTACCAACCACCACAAAAACAACGATCTTCTTCTTTTTTATCCTAGCGTTAATCCCAGCTCGTATCCGAAGCTTTCTCTTCGGAGTCTGGTGTCCGTTTTACCAGTCTAACTGCGGAGTTGGCTGAAATATGTTGACTGCCATCTGACCTCGACAGCCCAATAGTGATATCGAAGCATTGCAGGTAGACTAGTTGTTGAACTGCCGTAGTTGTTCGTAAGGCAATTGGGACCGACAACTTTACATGCTCTCCGAGGTACGACCAGACCAATGCAAATACCCAGATTCATGCATATAAATATTTGCACTGAGCGGGGATCGAATTCGTGCCTCCTGCCGCGTGAAACAAAATGAACGATCTATCAATTAATTTATTGCTCATCAACTTCTGAGGGCGACTGTACTTACGATCCATCCCACGGACCTTAAGTAAGTATGTCTCACATACTCCCTCTAGGGATGTGAAAACATACTTGCTTAATGCTAACTATATTTCAGTACTCAACTAGAATTCACAGTAAACTGATGATGTCACCTTAATGCTAACTATATTTCAGTACTCAACTAGAATTCACAGTAAACTGATGATGTCACTATCATCAGACCCTTAATTTATTTTTAAGGAGTACTTAGGAGCCCCGAGTTCCGTCTCCTTATTTCTCTTGATTTTTGTGGGAGCATCTTTTTTTATACCACTTATGTGGCAGACATCACACGGCCCACCTGATGGAAAGTGGTCACTGTGGCCTATGGACACGTGCAAAACCAAGAGAGTCACACTCGCGCTGCCAACCCTGCAAGCATTGAGAGTTTCTGTGCCGTCAGCTTAAAAGACAAAGCAGGACAAGCTTTTGGTCTTACCAATGACAGCACAAAAACCCTCCAGCAGCTACCTTACTCACCGCCTGACTCCTTAGTTCCGAGAAGAATCCCCGCGACCGAGCTTCGTCTCTTAATCATTAGGAGTCTCAACTTCCCAGTAAAGTTGGATTGAGCCCTGAACGTTATAGTGAAGCCCTCTTAACACCCTGTCTGGGGAAATTGTTTCTTCATTAATACCAACATATTTCCTAAGTTCAAAAAAAATTATATGTGTTAAATATTTTTACATAAGATACAATTTAAAGAACATATACCGTTACTTCGAAAACCCTTTCCGTCCCTCACCAATTTATCAGCATTAGAAGCTTTCACAAACATAGCATTACCTATGCAAAAACGTCTACCAAACGTTATTATCAAACGGTCCGTTGATTCCATTCACCCGATGCCGAATAAATCAACGCGAAAGCCGAAAGCCTACAATAAATTTGAGCCCAATCCTGGTCATCGTCGACCCAAAAGGCGTTTTAGCGTTAACCCAGGGACGGACCTTTCCGCTAAATAAATCCCTTATCTGCATACGGCAAACCTTTCTAGGGTCCAGCTTAATAAATTCAGGTTGGGACACCCGAAGTTTTGTGATGGAAATATATAGAGCTGTTAGTTGTGTGTTGATTTAGGTATTTAAATTATGAAGTCACTCACAATTAGAGCTGTCGAAATATTTACCATGTTCTATTGTATCCAATTCAATATAATAGAACATGGTAAATATTTCGATAGCTCCGTGATCATGGTGATTGCAACAGCGCCAAAAATCGGAAACTCGGAACAATACCACATTGTAAATATCCCGATAGCTATTATACTAGTGAGTTGATTTATTTTTGGTCGTTTGTATTTATTTCTTTACTGAATGGTAGTGACTATGGATGAAGATCGTGAAGTGTGTAGCGATAAAAAAGATATGGAGCTGTTGTTTCTAATTGTCACTGAAAGAAAAAGGTGTGAGTATTTGTAGATACTTCAATCGAATCCTTTTTTTTATCTCCGAATTGTTTCCCGAGTGAAGACAGGACCCAGGACGCTAGTGCACATAGGGAAGAATTACAAAATATTAATAGAGAAAAAGAGCTAAAAGTTCTCTTTGTACAATAGCATAAACTGATAATCTTTTTAGAATTATTTTTCATACATATTCTAATTTTTATAACTGTTTAGGTCATAGGTAGAGATTTAGAATCACAGTTTTGGATTACTAATATGATGTTATTTTTTATCAAGAAAATTCAAGAATTGATTCACGTCAACTAGGTTTTATCATCTCTATGTATATAGTTTCGGCCTGCTCATTTGGAAGGCGGCCGAGCGGGTGTGCTCCCAAATCAATAGTAATTCTGTGGGTAATCCCTCGACCCACTGAAAAATATATATACCTCTCTATAGCAACGTGCAATTTTGTTTTGAAACGTATTCTGCTTACCATTCACTGTGAAATTGTATTATAATCATTCTAAAACTTATTAATTTCCATTTTTAAACTACTAAGATATCAGTCTGTGGCCTGCCGAAGCGTTGGCATTGATGAAGTGTTAGGTCTCCGCCACACGCACACCTACCGTACCGATGAGACCGAACCGTCTCAATGGGAAGGTTTGGCAGCACAACGTCCAGAATGGCGCAGGATGGTGCAAAGACAAGTAAGCGATTTCGAGGAACAGCGAAAGGCAAACCTCGACGCTGAACGATGAGCTGAAAGTCCGCCCACCTGCTGTCATTCAGTACAATTATATAGGTGGTGTACTCACGTGCCCTCAGTGTACACGAGAGATCGCCGCGAAGATCGGCTATGTTAGCCATCTTCGAGCGCATCAGCGTCGAGCCGACTAGGAGTCGAAGCGGTAGTCATGGCCGAAATCGGTCGGAAGCATCATCACCTACTTAAACTCTATGAAAGGCAGTATATAGCTAGCTATACCTAGGTACTTACCTATAGATATGAGGGTGATGTACTTTGAAAAGGACGAAAATGTGTATAAAATGACAATAACACAGTGCTAGCCTAAAGAAGAACGACCACTAAGGTACGATTCTCTATACACTAGAAGACACGTATACAAAGTTCATCCCGGGGTTTATCTAATCTGATCTGAACTTGACATTAACAAATTATTTAAATAAGAAATATTTTCTCTTTCAGTGTTTTCATTACTGAAAACAAATATTAATGATACAAAGCTAAAGTATAAATAAACTTTCACCACCCCATCTAAAACCACCTCTAGTAATAATATTCGCCATATTGCGAACCAACTAGTGCGCGAAAAAACTACCCAATAAAAGTAAAAGGGTGAAATAATTCTCCTCCTAAAATGTTTGTCCTACTCACGCTGCAATAAAAATATATTTTCCGTCTCTTTTTAGTGCTGACCGCTTGACCATTGGTTGGTGAAATGGGAGCACACACGCACACACACACGCACGCACATATTGGTTCGCTTGAGTGTCCTATAAAAGTAGTGGGCGGAGGATAAGGCTACAAATTTATGATAAATGTAGGCAGGTAAATTTAGTTGTTGTGGTGATTTGGACATGTTAGAATGAATCAGTATTAAGTGAATGCCTGGAAGAAATCGCTTCCAGCGATAAGGCCGCACATTATATATGCTACCTACAAATTCTACTGTAAATCTATTGGTGTACAATAAAGAATTTATCTATCTATCTATTTGATCTTAAAGGGCGTATTAACTAGTGTTATTAGGCGTAATGTAAGAGGGGACTCACATCAAAGCAACATTTGGCGCACAAAACAAATTACCAAGAAAAATGCTTATTGATAAGAGATATCCAGAAGCACTTACTGGATAAATGTAGGACATCAAAGCAGCATTATGCTGTGTGTCCAAATGCTACTTTAGTATGTGGACCTCCTAACATGTTACACGTCAAGCATTCGTGCAGTAAAAACAAAAACTAAGAACAACGCTTGCCGGTCGCTGCGAATTTATTTTTACCGTGTAGTAGGCTGTGGACAGAGGTAGTTAAAAGGCCAAGGGTGCACTACATCGACGTGCTAGCATGAAAGGTTAAATGACTGAAGAGGAAACTCATGAACTATGTAGGAACAGAAGCAAATGGTGAGCTATGCGGTTATTTTAAAAGTTTATTTATTACACTTATTGATGCCCCTTGATTAGTCACAATTAATACAAAGCAATTGCCTTCCTTAAGTTCCTTAGGATGATACAAAACTGTGTCCAGTCCTGGAGAGTTTTTGTGCTGTCAGTGGGAAGACTAAAAGGTTGTCCTGCTCTATCTTTTACGCTGACGGCACATAAACTCTATACTTACAGGAATGGCAGCGCGAGTGTGACTCCCTTGGTTTTATACACGTCCATTGGCCACAGTAACTACTTTCCAGAAGGTGGACCGTGAGCTTGTCTACCACCTAAGTGGTATAAAAATAAAGTAAAAATTGATTTTAACTTTTGTTTTTACTTCAATCAATCAATCAATTATCTTACTAATTGCAGTCCACTGCTGGTTATAACAAGGCCTCTCCCAATGTGTACCATTGCTCTCGATCGTCCGCTTTCAGGATACAGACTATCTCATCCACCTTTTTATCTGAAATCTGTTCCCAACTCGAGCAAATCGGCATTTTGATACGTCAACTTGTAGGCCAACTAATCATACAACCTTCCCTCCATAAAGTAAGTGATAGCAAACAAGATGACCAGAAATCCTAATCGTAAACTAGATATACATACAGCCATTACATGTACCCCGTTATCAGTAGTCCGGAGGTCCCCAACTGCCCGGGCCCGACCTAAAACTTTAGGGTGTACCTAAGGGCTGTTTAAAGTGATATAACAGATTTGGTCCCACTACGGTACGAATATAACTGGATATTGCGTCATTGTGTATGGGTTGGGACGCTAATGTAGCATTAGAATTAAATATGAGAAATATATCAATGTCTGTTTGTATGTTTTTAGATTTCTTGTTTGGGTAATTCATCTTGCAGTGGGTACTTGCACTTTTCTATACACCATACAGTCCCGTATCTTTCATTTAGGGTAGGTGAAGATAGCGTAGAAACGAAAGCCGTACTACGTGCCAAAATCCTGGCTATCGCCTCTAATTTCATCATTAGTATGTAATATTCAAGTAATTGATCAACTATTGGTTGTTAAGAACTGGGTTTGATCTATCTTCCTGTTTATTACCGATTGAACATTTCTCTCTTTCTAAATCTAGGGTACCTACTGATCTTTAGACTTAAGACAGACGGTAGAGACTCATAGATACCTAAGCGAATGAGTCGCCTACACTGCATTTTTTGAAGAACCGCCTGACTCGAACTGTCAGAGCCACTGACGGGTCGAAGAGGCTATTTCACATGCACGAAGCAAAATAAAATCCTACGCTGATACGGGAAAAACCGGGTAACACAACCCGTTTAACTACACAATTGTTGGCGAGTAAGAGATATATACATAATACTTACTTGAACACAGGAAACCAAACCGTACATTTAAAACTTGTTTCAAGTAAATTGATAACAAAATTAGGTCAGAAGCAGGTAATCTTTCAGCTGACGTTACAAAGGGTGATGTTAAAATGGTTGAGGGCAACGATTTATTCAGTCGAAGTCTGGTTGAACCTCACGTGCTTAGGATCAGCTTGTTAAATGTGCGGACGACAATGTCTATTGGAACAGTGCGGGCTGTGGAGTTGATACGAGGTTTGAGTTTCTTTTCAGGGTAAATAACGAGTTGTTGATGACTTCTGTACTCAACTAAACATTACCTACTTTTGTATGGATGTATGTTTATAGGGAATACACTATTTGTTTCAGTCGTATCATCACTTAAGTGTAAACTGATAAACACGGACTGAGAAGTCCACTTGGAAGTAGCGACAGTTCGATAGTAAATCAAATACATATTGCTGAAGGTACGTAAAATTACAACGTTACTATAACATGAATGAAAAATATGGCCTATATCCAGCAGTGGACTGGGGTGGGCTACACATATTGAGAATTCCACTGTATTTACTGTGGAAAAGTACAAGTGAGCAATAAATTCTACCTAGTGCCAACACTATAAATACGAGTAGTCTGAGGTGGGCTAATTGATTCGGAGAATCAACTCGGTCATGTTATATAATGTCTTAAATTTCAACTGGGAAATCGTAATTTGGAAAATTATTACTTCTTTGTCTTTAACCTCTTAGATGCTCCACCATAGTATGAACGTGCCTGTTTTATCTGATATGTACCTAAATATATTAGAATTAAACCGCTTTCCTGAAAAAAAAGGGTCGTCACGTGAATTGCAAATTGCACTCAGATGACGTCAGTTAATGGCGCCGCCCGCTGAGTGACGACAGAGCTCGTATAAACAATACATTATTTCCTGATTTAGAAACACAAGGAAAAGTCCTGATTGAAATGCTACTCCAGTCATGTTTTTATGCTCTCCATGTCCTGAGTCCGCGCGGCGCGTGTTTGGTCACTGCCTTAGAAATACATATATAGTGTCTTTAACTGTACCTGCAGGGTTGTCCAATACCCACGTACTTCCTTTATTAGTTTCTTGTTTATAATTAAATATGTTTATGCGTAAACACCACTAGTTTGTGTAGTTTGCTTCTGAGTACTTAAAGGAGGTAAGGGTCTTCTAATCTTTTAGAGTAGTAATATTTTTCTATACCTTTTAAGTTTTTATTTTTAAATTCATTCGTTTTTCTTCTTCTTCTTCGCCAACATCTTCAAGTTTCGTCGCTTACCTTGAAGTAATAAACCTTTTGCGTTATGAACAGTTGGATATTAGTTGATCTCTAAGTTAGGTGTCGATTTGCCTTCTGCAAATCCATTACCATCTACCGTACTTATCTGACTATTTGTGGCTACTGGGCCCAATAACACAAAATTCAGTAATCCGAGTCAGTAATGGAATCTAAAATCTCACGATCGTACTGAAACATATACCATAACTTATTCTATGAGATAATGAAGTGGTCAACATGAGCCTTATTTGACCCTAAACATATCAAAATACACTATAATCATTTGATATTATTCACCACAATAAGAGCACTTACAGTTCACATCCCAAATTATAAGCAACCGGTTTTCTATAAACGTCAACATCAAGATCAAAACTGTATCAGATTATTCAAAATCTCCCCAAAAAGGTCACGATCTCAAACTGACCTGTGTGCTCCGGTCATTGATAAAATAAACTATTTATTGATCCACAAAAAACACTCAGTTATCCCATTATAAGGGGTGCTATTATATGGACAAGATCAAAAGTGTATCACAGGGATGCTGGTGGCTGAATAACCTGTTTGGGGGAAACTTGTTGGATTTGAATAAGCTGTTTACATGTCACTTATGGGTACACTATAATTTGATTTTTTACAGATTCTTTTGGGGAGTGATAAGTGTCTACTTGGTAAAGTACTATCTGAACTTGGTAAAGTTGATCTAGGTGACATTTTAATTTTGTTGTTTTTAGTTCTTCTATTTTCCTCTTTGAAAGGTGTTTGCTAAATAAATATGTAAGGTTACCTACAGATAGAATAAAAAAATAAAATAAATAAAATCATTTATTTCAGGCATTGCCCATAAAAATGTTAGTAACAATAAAGCTTATATCCTATGTTAGTAAAACTGCAAGTTATTATGTACACAAACAGACTGTTAGTCAGTCATATTTATAACCGTAACTAATGTGTGTGTCTTTGGCAAGGTGGAAACGTGTCCAGTGCCGCATAATAGCACTATCCACGTGAAGCCTTGCCGCAACACACTGCAGGAGGCTGTTGGAGCTGCCCCGCACCCGATCTAACAGTGATGCAATGCGGTTTCTTAGGATGGCCGCAAAGCTATCAATACCAGCTTCTGCGACAATCCCAGAAGCGCTACAGTGGCGGCGCAGCCCCACCAGTATCCTGAAGGCATTGTTGTATTGAGTGCGCAGGGCAGTATATGCACCCTGGGTGTAGCTCGTCCACAGGCTGCACGTGTACAGTGAATTACAGTAGGCTTTAAAAAGTGTAATTTTAACCTGTGCAGTACATCGTGCGAATCTGCGAGCAAGCATATTGGCCCTAACGCACAGGGCCCTACGCTCCCGTACTATATCCATATCATCCTTGAGCGACTCGGTCACCCAGTGCCCCAGGTACTTAAAACTTTGAACCTGATTCAGCAGAGTGCCATTCAGCCTAACTGGGGGAATTTTATAGGACCTGTTTTTACTTTTAAAAACCAGCAACTCGCTCTTTGAGGTATTATACCTGAGTCCATGGGTAACCGCATATCGCTCACAGATGCCAATCAGCCTGGTCAAAGCACTGACCGAGGGGCACAGAAGCACCATGTCGTCAGCATAACTTAAGTTGTTGACAAAAGTACCGTCAATAGAGCATCCACAACCTGCACTGCTGAGCTCCACGATCAAGTCATTCATGTACAGGTTGAAAAGCACAGGAGAGCTTATTCCGCCCTGCCTCACCCCAGTCTGCAACCTATACATGCCAGAGACCCCACCAGACCATTTTACATAATTCTGTTGGTTTGAGTACCAATACTTGAGAATGTCAATATGTTCCCTAGGCAAATCAGTATCATTTGCTAACTTTTTCCATAATAAATCATATTGGACCAGATCAAATGCTTTTGACAAGTCCAAGAACACAGCATATACTGGCGTATCTCTGGCCGTATAGTACTGGACAGTCTCCTTGAGGCACAGAACTGCAGCTTCAGTGGAGAGACCAGGTCTGAACCCAAACAGCCTGTCCAGGACCTTAGCTATTATAGTGGCCAGTGATATTGGCCTATAGTTGGACCTGTCACTAGCACTACCATTTTTACTTTTGACAATGGGCACTACCATAGTCTTCAACATATTGCCAGGCAAGAAGCCATGACTCAGACAAAGAGAGAATAACATTGCCAGAACACGTGGCAGATGCACACCAGCATATTGCAGGTGCTCAATACTTAAGTGATCATGGCCAGGCGATTTACCCTTGCTCATGTTCTTCAAAACAGTTCTAACATCCTTTGCCTGAATCACAACTGCCTCCCTCACACCATGGTCAGTTCCATCACATTCAACACACTCAATGTTGGTTGGCACAGTAGCAGGTGGGACTCTAAAATGTTCCTTAAACATTTCAGCTATCTGTGTGGGTTCATTTAATCCCTCTACACTAACTGGGGTCGGGGTCTTAGAGCTCATCTTTTTTGTGTGCTTCCAGAAAGTTCCAAACTTCTTGTTTTTGTGGGCCGTGCCCAAAATGTCCATTTTGATTTGTGTTTGGTTGTTTTGACACCATTTTAATTTTGCTTTAAACACCTTTCTGGAAACACACATTTTGTCATAAACATATCCCTCGCGAGGCCTATTGTACATGACCCAATACTGAAACCACAAACGAGCTTCACTATGAGCAGCTTTCACATGTTTGTTCCAGCCACATATATATCTCTTACGAATAAATATCTTACTTTTACAGCTAGATGTTGACGCTTCCTTCAAAATACCAATTATTTGCTCATACATATTTTCTATTACAACATTGTGTGTAGGATCCTTACAAACTGCATGTCCACATTTTAAAAACTGAGGTGGAAAATCTATTAGTTTTAATCTATCATTACAGTACTTAGAATAGTGTGAAATCTGCAACTCATCCCTCTCCCCCCACAATACAGGATTAATTTCATAATCATTTGACATATTTTTTGGTATTAATATACTAAAGTTACAGTGTATTTCCAGAGGAAAATGGTCTGACCAAAAAGTATCATGAATTATTTTCACATCATCTACTGAACTCCTAGCTGCCTGGGACACTATGCAATGGTCCAACCAACTATTAGTACCATGACTGTCACTTACATAAGTGTAGGCGCCTGAGTCCGTACCAAGTATCTCCATGTCCACGCACAACCAGTCCTGGTCTTCACAGAAACCCATCAGCTCAATACCAAACCGCCTACCTGGGTGAGCATTGAAATCACCAAGGATGTAACTGAACTCAGTGTCACAGCTGTTTATAATTGCACTTATCTCACCCAGGCACTGTGTGAACTCCACTAAGTTTGTGGCATCATCCGTGGGCATATACACTGAAAACACCAGGAATGAACAGTCCACGGTTTGCACTCTCACTGCTACGATACGGTCATTGGTACATGGCACTACCGATACAGAGTTGAACACACCCCTCCGCCAGAGGATAGCTACCCCACCATAGGGGCGCCCACGAAGAACGCTTTCCGACGTATCAACAGCTGACTTCCCTGTGAACTCGAAATCCTTATGCACTGTACCCAACAGCGGGATGTCATGAGGTAGAAGACATGTTTCCTGCAGTGCAATCAAGTGCGACGATAGACATAAAGCTCTAATACATTCCAACGATCTCGTGAGCGATCTACAGTTGAAGGTGATAAACTTTGCTCTGTCATTGTTCCCCATTACTGATTTTTATTATTTTCAATATTAGCTAGTCTAGTCTTTCGATTGAAATCAACGAAACGTCTGAAGAATATTCCCTCAGGCCACATTCTGTCATTAAGAAAGTCAGGTAACTTTATCTTAGGCACGTAAACAATGTAGGCACTGTATTTCTTTTGTTCTTTAGAGTTAATTTTCCTTATGTTCACGTTAACCTGCATTTTGCTATAAATATACTCCTTGATATCAGCCTCCTTCGTACTATTGTCCACATTATTTATAAACAAAGGAACTTTTATATCCGCTGCCTTAAACTTTTCCTGAGGGTCCGAA
This sequence comes from Eilema griseolum, assembly GCA_963662185.1. Classification (NCBI taxonomy): domain Eukaryota; kingdom Metazoa; phylum Arthropoda; class Insecta; order Lepidoptera; family Erebidae; genus Eilema; species Eilema griseolum. The sequence continues at coordinate 8,821,208 of OY759239.1, read as the reverse complement.
GTGGCTTTGCCTTGTACAATCTCAAATCGATTCCTATATCTTCTACGCCTTCCGCGTTCAACCACGGTCCACTCGCCCACACCATCACACTTCTTCATTCCCATTTCTTTTACTTCTTGTGTCGAAAATTCAGGTATAACCTCAGCAGCCAGAGTATCAACTCTTGTTGGCGACGGGGAGACAAAAACGCTATTATTAAAGGCAGTAGGCACAAGACAAGCACAAACACAAGATAAGCATTTAAGTTATTGAAATAGTTATTTTTTACAGATATATCACCACGGTCACGGGCGTGATTTTCTCATGCTTAGTTTTTGAATATTAAAAGTAACTTTTTATTTCAATGTGTATGTAACATACGCGGAAATTTCCAACAGTATCGGGTCGGTTTATTTATTATACATATAATATTATATTATCTTTAATTTAATTATTTTTTTAAATATACTGAATACATCCGTGATTATGTAGAGTCGAATGACCCACCCCGTATCGTTCCCAGCGCAAAGGTGCTCATAATGCTGGCCGCGTTACCTCGTTGAACCGCAATGGCGATCCTTTGCCCCAGGAACGAGCCGGAGCGGGAGTCAGCCGTGGTCGTGGATACGACAGTCAATTTCTGCCATCAACTTCTTTGTCTCCGACCCCCAACTGTCTCCACCGGAACGTGATAATATTATATAATATTATTTATTAAATATACAATTGCAATAAATTTTTTATTGATCTTGACTGGCTATCACTTTTATTTTATACACAAAATACCTACATTAATTACTTTTGACAAGCGTATCACAAAATTATTTCACGTGATACTTTCATTTGTCGACATGATGATCAAAAGTGTATCGTACAGTCAAAACTAGTTTTCTCCAACCATGTTTACAAAAGGTGATACCGTAATTGTATCAGGGGATGCTGTAAGGTGACAGGATAATAGATCAATTATTAGGATGGGATTTATAAATCAGTTGGTCAATTTACATACGTTTAAACGTTTTGTAAATGTAAATATTGTACTTGTATAAGGGTGAAGAAATCAGTTGTGTAATAATTAATTTTAATAGGTGTGATAATATATTAAAAAACGGGTAACTTTTATGAATATATAATGCGTATTTTATATTTAAATGTTCATTTTTAAATAAAAAGAAAAGAAAATGAGATGTGCAGTAATGTTCATTTGTATTAGCATTAGTAAAAACTGTTCACCAATATAAAGGCAAATTTATATTTACAGGCAAAATTCAAAGTTAAAATGATGTACCAAAATTAGCTACTGACGTCATGATTGCGGGATATCCCAACATTCTCCCCAGGGGAAGACCAGGGGAAGTGGAAGGGTTATTGGTTTAGGCGTGAAGGCGTAACAGACAGATAGACAGACAGAGTTACGTTCGCATCTATAATATTATTTTTCTTCTTTATTGTTTTTTTTTTCTGAACACATCTATCCTTACAGGTTGTTCCCTATGGGATAGTGTTAATCTACTTACTTATTATAATGACAAATTGTTTTTAACGCTATCATTGTGAATCCACTCATTGAGCAACAGAATAGGTCTACCTCATCCGCAGTAATGTTGAGTGTGCGCAAAGCTCGAGTCAGCATCATCATTTGTATGAAAGTATGGATTTATCTACGTGACCAACCTCGAGTTTCAATTAAAATAGTTCGAGGTGGCAGCCCTGAACGTCACCAGCTAGAGAAGTAACGGGAGAGCCTCGCCACTGTCTTGATGTAGCACATTTGTAACGCGCAGATGTAAACACAGATAAGGCCGGCTCCATTCAACACCCTGTATAGCAATTTCCCTCTGCATATGGGGGTGTCGCACAGAAATGGCTACAATTTGTTCTGATTACACCTATTTGTGTTGCGTTAATAGTATTTTACCATTGTTTTATTTAATTTGGGATTAAACGTTAAGTAAGGTAGACAAGCAGGTATTACTTAATTTTCTAATTTTGTAAATTATTTTTTTTTTGTTCTTATATTGTACACACGCTTATATTATTTTCATTATTTTTTCAGTGTGTTATTATAACACCTCTATACACCATGTTCTAGCAAATAAATGAATTTGAATTTTTAATTGACTCTAACGATCGATGCAATAAAAGTACAAGGTGCAACTTTTACAGATTATAGTCTGTTCGATTACCGGGTGCGGCAAGTGAATTTTAGAAATCATTGAACGCAGTTTTCTTTCTTTTCAAAAATAAAGAAATGTTTTCTTTGAGTAAAATTTTCTATCTACAGTATTAAGAGTGCTTCTCCTTTAGGTGGCATTACAAAATTCCACCCTGTATATCTGTCTGAATTTAAACAGCCCTATCCCTTAGTTGCCTTGTACGACACCGCATGGGAAGAATTGGGTGGTCCAAATTCTACTCTACCAGGCACCATGCGGACCTTGTTATTGTGACTCATCAATGTTGGTGTTTACATTATTGATATGCCTAAAGAAGTTAGCCTTTTATAGCATTATTGTTAAATATTATTACTATCTTATACCTTAATACACTAACGCATAATAATGTGTATACAGTTTAATTTATATATCAAACACACCTTTAAATTGGTGCCTTTACTGTAATCAATACGCGATGTAAGCAATACATGTTTGTAAATTAATGGTTGGATAACCGTGAGTTAAGGCGAGGGATATTTAGTCCCTCACTAACCTACAACCTCGCCTAAAAGTGTTGTTTACACTATACCAAAAACGCCCACCATTATAATTTTGGGGTATATATACGACGAAAACTGTCATTAATCTCTGTTATATTAATTATATTATAGATAATACTTTTTACTCAGAGTTACTTAAATACGCTTTGCGCACGATTTTCTATCTCCGATGAAGGCTAAGATAACAGTTTACTACCTGCTGTTATCCTTACACAGTTTGTGAGTATTCTCCACTTTGTGATTAAGATTTTCATATGAGAATATCGAGTTCGAGTTCTTCCAATTTCACATTTTACTTATATATAACTATTAAATTTCTACCTGCCTACCTACTCCAACGAGAAAGAGACTTAACTTTATATTATAATGATATCAGAAATTGTGTAACCCAAACTAAAGAAATAGAAAAACTACATTAATTGTCCACCTTCAGAGGAAAATTTTCTTTACGCGTGCTTCGAATAAATTTTCGAATTATTCATTAAAAACTTATTCGCAATATCAAAAATTTGACGAGAAAACATATTGGAAGATACGCTCTTCATCATTTTATTAGTGCGACACATAAATGTTGATATATCGGCCGACTGTTTCAGATATTTATCGATATTTTCATAATTCAGTCGGGGCAAGGGGACTCGCCGCACTTTTTATTTGCGGGCCTAGTTTAAAATTCATGATCTCATGATATATTGGTAGACCTTCGAACTGGTGGATTTGACAGCAGAGCTTTTTTATGTTGGAGCTGTAAATTGTGTATGGAAATTATTGTACCGAAAACTTGTATTCAGTTTCTCTGTACCTGAAATCCAATTGACTACCTATATATTTTAGCTATGCGAGAAAGCATTCTATTCATTCGACAAACTGCGACCTCAAAATTATACTAATTGTTGTATATTATACTCTGTTGTAGGGTTTCTTCGCAGGGTTAGGAGATCAGATGGTATAGTAACAGTAGACTGGATACCGGTCCCAAAATGGAAGATATAGATATATTGTACATGCAGAATAGGTGGTGTGAATTATTTTGTTAAATAAATAAACATCGAAGTTGCTATTTCGAGTGTGTAAAAAACTTGTTTTTTAGAGAATTACTGTGAACCATTGAATGCAGAGCTTCGAGATTCGGGGACGTAGTCTGAAGAGTCGTTGTCGAATAATAAAAATACCGGCCAAGTGCGAGTCGGACTCGCCCATTGAAGTTTCCGTACTAAAATGAACTGAAGGACGAACTTATATCAGATAAACGGCAATATCTTTTATTTATTTCACATCTGTAAGAGGTCGCAGTATTAAATATTTGGTATAAATTTCAACTTAATCCGTCTACACATTCCCGAGAAAAAGGTCTTGACAGACGGACACCAGATTGATACTAAGGGACCCGTTTTTTTTTCATTAGAGTTTACGGAACCCTCATAAGTAAAGCAGCCTGTCTTTAAACAGTGTCAGTGACATTTCATGGAGGTTTTATATCAATCCAATTTCATACGTCATTGCGCACTGCTCAGCGCGCGCTCTATGCTGATTGTTTATATCATGAATTAATCATCGGCCCACCTGATGAAAAGTGGTTACCGTGGCTTATGGTCGTGTGTAACACCAGAGGTCACACTCGCGCTGCTGACCCTATAAGCACAGAGTTTTTGTGCTGTCAGTGTAGAAGACAAAGCAGGGCAAGCCTTTAATCTTCACACTGACAGCACAAACTCTCATCATTTCGCGGTATTTAGATCGATTTTGTTTTGCTCAAGACTATATCAGCGGTTGGAAGGTCAAAGGTAAGGACCATTAGTCATAATCATAGTTAAACTAAGTTCTATTGAATAGTGTTCAGTTGTAATGTAGCAATGAGAAAATATGAAAAATATAATAAATGGGCACAAAGAGTCCAAATACTTTCTGAGTCCATTGAAGAAATTGGATCATCGTCTAGAGAGTCTAAGCAACCCATTCAGACTGTAATGTAGGTACCTACATTACATATGTAGGTATTAATAATAAATCAAATGCTAAGTTTACAAACAAATGTTGCACACAAGTAATATAATAGTTTAAGTTCTAAATTAAGTTTAGTGAGTTACTGCTCTCTCAAATAGACTGTGGGCAGCATGTAAACACTTCTTATACGAGTAATATGCTAGAAATTCGTTAGGAATGTACGACCATATTTTTGTAAAAATTGCAATAAATAGTGGAAATTTACAATTCATCATCATGAAGATGTATTTAACTCGGCCGTCTACCAAGTTTTCCTACTCCACTTTGCACGGTTTTGAGCGTACATGGTGGTGAGACCATTTAAGACTTCAAATCAGGACATCTTAAGACCTTCCCCTCCTACTGGGATCCGGCGGGGGCGACCTTGCCAGACCACCAAGACCTGGGATTCATTACCAGCTCACGTGTTTCCTTCTTCCTACAGTCCCGCTCCTGGGTCCTTTAAGCGGGGCATGATAAAGCATCTGATGAGGCCGCCAAGCTGAGTGTCACTATTGTTAAGTGTCCATGTACCATCAGGCGAGGTGAAGTCAAGTTGGCGTGTCCTAGATAAAAAAGAAAATATGAAAGTAAACTCACAATTATACCTAAAGACTATACTTTTTTTTCTTATTTCTTTATTTGCTTAAAACTTCATGCATCAAGTACAATGGCGGACTTAATAACTTGTTAATTATATAAAATAATAACTTGTTAATTATATAAAGGATATCCTTTGATCCGCGGTAGCCTAGTGGTATGGGTAATGGACTGCTGAGACGAGGTCTCGGGTTCGATCCCAGGTTTTACCATGGCACACACCAATTATTTTAGATGCTTTTCGAAGTTATGTGTGTATTTATCGCAGGTTTATAAGTGCCCGGTTAATGGCAATAGGCTCGCCACCTATTACATTGGGACCTAAACATAAACTGGCGAAATGTGGGTGCTAGCACCTCTGCCCTCCCCTTCGGGGATATAGGTGTGAGTTTATGTTTATATATATCCTTTGAACATCTGACAACACATTTTGAACAGATATTTTACTGTATACCTACCTACCAATTGTGATAATACTTCTACACGATAACGAACGAAAATTAAATATAAATAGACACATTATTATTGTACGGAAATACACTCGAGAGCAATGAATCCGGGTCACTTAAAGAATGTTAAAAATCTCGGAAACTAAAAATGATAGGTTAATGCAATAAATTGTATTTAATAGACAATGTAATACTCCTTAAATGAAAGTAAAAAAAATATGAGTCACCATACATTTTATTAACACAAAATTACATAAAGAAAAAAACTGCTGATCTCTCCTTAAAACAAAAATAGGAAACATGAAATTTTTGAACTTTATTACGATTTTCTTGAATTTTAATACTTCGTATTGCCTCCTCGTGCTTCCATTACTGCGTTTACGCGGTTTGGCATGCTGTACACCAAGTTCCTTATACGATTTTGGGGAATATTCTCCCATTCCTCTGTGAGAGCAATTTTGAGCTCACGAAGCGTGATTGGGGGAGGGTTTCGTTGTTTTACGCATCTGCCTAGCTCGTCCCAAGCATGCTCGATCGGGTTGATATCCGGGCTGCGCGCTGGCCACTCCATACGAGTAATGTTCATCTCTTGAAGGTAGTCATTCACAATCCTACCTGTATGAGGTCTGGCATTGTCATGCATAAATATAGCATCCTCACCTAAATTGACCATAAATGGACCAACGTGATCATTGAGGATTTCTTCCACATATCTTACGCTAGTTAAAGAGCCGTTTTCTATGATCACCAGCTCTGTGCGACTTTCAGAAGAAATTCCGGCCCACACAAGTACAGACCCACCACCGTAGGCTACTTTTTCTTCGATGCATGCTTGCTTGAATCTTTCCACTGGTCTTCGATACACTCTGTGTCTTCCATCGTGCTTGTAGAGCATAAATTTTGATTCGTCGGAGAACATAACTTTTGACCAATCTTCAATACTCCAATTTACGTGGCTCTGGGCATAACTTAGTCTCGAAATACGATGCCCACGCTCCAGTTTAGGGCCGTTTGCAGGTCTAAGGGGTTTTAAGTTAGATTCAGCAAGCCGACGTCTTACTGTCCATGCACTTGGGTTACTTCCTCCGAGGCGTCGAAACTGATTGGTGAGTTCAGTTCCTGTGAGAAAGCGATTTCGAAGCATGGTGTTCACCAAGTATCGGTCTTCTCGTGCTGTGGTACACCTGGTTCTGCCCGTTCCTGGTCTGCGTAGGTTAGAACCAGTTTCTTCGTAACGTCGGAGAACTCTTTGTACTGTTGACAGCGACACACCGACAGTCCTGGCTGTATCGCGCTGACTCCGGCCGGTTTCCAGCATTGTAAGTATTCTGGTGCATTCTTCAGGCGTAAGCGACATAATTTCAGCTTGATTAATGAATATAGAGCACTATCAACATGGTTTATGTACCCACATAAATGACAGATTACAAACAAAAGCAACACCAAATGCTGTAATTTCGTAGTTCCATCTTCGAAAGTGGCCCTTTTTCAAATTTGATTTTTTTATGATATAACTTTACAATAACTAAGAAGTTTTAATACCTTCATTTAAGGAGTATTACATTGTCTATTAAATACAATTTATTGCATTAACCTAGCATTTTTAGTTTCCGAGATTTTTAGGATTCTTTAAGTGACCCGGATTCATTGCTCTCGAGTGTATTACGAAAATCATAATAAAAGATTATCAAGGTAAGAATAGGTAAATATTATTAAAGGTAAGTAAAAGGTATATGTCCAAGTCGCCTACATGGATTACAGGGGTGTATCGAGGAGGTTGAATCACTGATGTTAGGTTAGGTGTACACTAGCTTCTTTTTCGTTTTAGGTACCATATTAAAAACAAAAAATAGATGCAGGTAATTTCGCATTAAATATTTGATATTCGTTGGGCTAGGATGCTTTGTATGATGCCTATCTATGTACGTTTGTTTGATAACCATAATTTTTTTTTTACGTGCGCGAAATCCCCACGGATCCGGTCCTTGGATCCTTCCCACCGGAGCCGGTGGGAGAGGTTATGTCGGACTCGAACCGACTAAAACGCACGCCGCCTGTGGGTCGTTTTGATTGCCGAAGGTGAGGTTGACAGGCATATCCCTCGCACCCCGGCCGACCCAGGGCCATTTCTCACGATCTGGCCCTCTCCTCGAGTGTGTGTTTGATAACCTGAGTGAAGCAGGTGAGTTAAGACGCTGAATCAACTTAAACTCAAAAAGTGAAGTATTTTTTCTCTTCGTCGTTCGGATGCTTTACACATCTGGGTATTTGACTGACTAGTCAAATAAGTGACTTTTTACTACACGTCAAAATAGTTAGTTATAAGGCAACTTGTGTGAAATAATTTATTATGACGTCATAATATTTATTTTGATAGTCAAATCATTTACTATTATAGTATGGGTGGATGATTAAAAAAAAAAATTATAACCGATGTAACATTTACCGCTCCTTTACCATTCTTAATTAAATGAGCTTAGTAAAATAATTTATTATAACTACAAGGAAATACCCATTTGAGCTGCTTAAGTCTCAGTAATACATTTAAGTATGAGTTACTTTATAAAAAGAAAAATATATTTAGTTTGATATGTTTCTTTTTGTAATGCAAAAGCTAGCTCACATTTTTTGCATGAAAAATTGTGTGATATAACCTAGCCTAGTGAGGGGGTTGAATCAAGAGATATCATAATAGGGCGGCGAAGGTAGCTCTGAGTCGGTTCTGCTTCTATTTTTATTTGCGAGCACCACGACGTGGGTTGGAACTGATGCGAAAGGGTTGTAAGTACGATTACCTTTTTTTCTGAACGCTGTGTAAAATATGATTTTATTGACTTTTATTTTTAAATATTGTTTTTTTTTTCTCAAAGGTAACTAATGAACAACCTAATGATATGTTAGGTCGTCATGTTAATAAACATGTAGTTATTCTGATGAGATAAGATGAAAGAGATGAGAGAAGGAAAACTCGAAATTAACCAACCCGTGTAAACAGTAGGCTAAAGCCTTACAACATTGGGTGAGACCATGTCCAGCAGTGGATTGCGATTGGCTTATTGTTTTGATTGATATTCCAACGTAATTTCTTTCAAGCCTAACTTTGAGTTGAGTATGAATACAGTTGTATATGTAATGTCTTAGAATTAGTATGAAATTATTAAAACATAATAATTATTAAAAAGTTGAGTAAAGTTAAAATAAAAATAGTTTAAAATTAAAATAAATATCTGACTCGGATCGATTAGGTTAAAATGTTGAGGCGGGAGTGCAGTGTAGACTAGCGACTTTTATCACTTACCTGGTAAATTTTAAAATATTCAAGCTGCGTGGTTCCCGGCAGAGTAGTATTTGGACCATCCCATCTCTTCCCATGAAGTGTCGTACAAGGTAACTAAGGGATAGACCAGTTTATCATCAGACAGATATATACAGCCCAGAATCAGCCTCATATCCATGGCTTGAGTCAATAATAGTGCCCGGAAGGCGGCAATAGGCTCACCCCTAATTATGTGGGACCGAATTCAAAGATTCGTCAAATGTGGGTGTTAATTCGCCTCGGCCTAAATCTCCGGGGATAAAGGATTATATGTAATGTTCACCCAGAAGTAGGGCCTCTATCTAGCTCTATTTTTTAGTGCAATAAATGTAAACAAACAATTTTGTATCACTAATTTTGCGTTCATCATTACGAAAATTCCTAGTCGTTTCTCTAAACCATTGATTCGTAAATATCGTATTCTCGACTTGTACCTGTGCGCTCCGCGGGCGCGGCGCAGAGCTCACATTATTACCGATAAGTATATGGGGCGGCGCGCTCCAGTGTGGATTTTGAATAATATATTATTTTCTTATGTAAAATGCCCGATTACTACCATCCCAGAGATTTTTGCGGCGGCACAAAGGAAAGCTCTTTTATGGCACTTTATATGTTTTTGTTCTTAAATTTTTGTTATTTCACGTACGCGAGCCACTCGCGTCGGCTCGCGAAATGAAAAAACTTTTTCTCTTTCCACATAAGTGCAAATCTTATTTTGTTTCAATTTTTTATCACACACTCCATTAGGATTGGACAGAAAAAATGGGCAACGGAAAAATAACGAAAAACAGTGAGTCGGTACAAGATAGAAATAAAACTTTAGGTACTCTGCAAGGAACAGTACCGATAAAAATTATTTGTGATTAAAACGAGGATAGAAAATCAACCTGGATAAAATTAGAATCTGTGACGTCACATATAAAAGGAAACTACACTGTTTAGAGATACTTTAGATCTTGCTAGATTTTGCATTGGCGGTGTTAAAGAAGATAGAAAAAATACTTCTTAAATTGTATTTTTTGGAACGCGTGGTAATTAAAGATTCTCGTCTTTTTCAATTCAAACTTCACGACAAGTCACCAAAACATTACTCGTGTCAAATTGATATGTACAGTCAGCGTCAGAACTATCTTGACTACAAAGTCTCAAATTGATCTTAATACCAAGGTACTAAGAGCAAATCAAACTGTGTTATCGATTTAAATTGTACAATTGTCCGAACTGAAGGTGTGTACCAAATATCAGAACAACCAGTCAACAGAAAGGGGGAAGGTCAAGACATTAAGGTAGACTACTCACAGGTAGTGTGGAACCTCTTAGCCTTAGGAGGGATTTTGCCTCACTGTATGTGTTCTACCGCCTACCTATACAATGGTTTGTGCTCAGATTAATTGTTTGACATGACGCCCGCAGCTACATTCTATCATCGCACCTCTCGCCATAGGCAGGGAATTCATCCTCACACATTGCGACCTTTTTTTTTATACCACTTAGTTGGCAGACAAGCACACGGCCTACCTGATGGGAAGTAGTTACCGTGGCCTATGGACGTCTGTAACACAAGAGGAGTCACAGTCGCACTGCCAATCCTGTAAGTACAGAGTTTCCGTGCCGTCAGTAGAAGACAAATCAGGACAAGCCTTTAGTCTTCCCACTGACAGCACAAACCTTCACACGACCTGTGACGGTACGCACTGTGCAGTATGAAAGAAACTTCATCCCAAGCACACTCAAGCTGTGGAATGACATCCCTGCTGCGGTTTTCCCAAGCGCCTACAATATGGGGTTGTTCAAGAGGGGCATCAGAAGGTTTCTTCATGGTCGGGAGCGCGAGTGTGACACACCTGGTGTTGCATACGTCCATAGGCCACGGTAACCGCTTCCCATGTAGTGGGCCGTGTGCTTGTCTGCCAACTAAGTGGTTTAAAAAATATGATCATTTTAAGTACTTTGTTCGTCAAGATTGATCTGATGCCGACTGTACACTACTTAATTCGAAATTCGAATTTGTTACTCCTAGTTGGTTCCAGTTCAATTAAAGTAACGGTCGCTTGGACAATGGCAGCTAAAACAACGGCAGCGGTAAAAAGTAGTATATTATTTTATTATCTGTAGCCAGCCAGGACGGAGAGACGGCAATATCACCGTATATAGATTCGATTTTCTACGTGAATTCGTTTGACGGCCTTCATAATGCGACATATAAAACTGGGGACTTACGGACCCCGAAACCAATTTCGGGTTATGACCCGACGACTCTCTGATAATATTCTCGGGTTATTAGGTACGGATAGGAGTTTTTACTATGGCTATTTTTTCCGCCGACGTTGGATTATTGGAACCGGTTTACGATCTGGTGTTCTCTATGCTTTTCTTGCGGGCTTACATTTGTTTTATGACGTCATCTATCCCCCGATACTCTGTGGGACAGTAGTTTATTTGTTCCGACAGAATTTCACTCATAAACTTTTGGTCTGTGAATTTAATTTTTGTTGGTTTACGTTCGTGTGAATTTGCAGGTAAATAAAATCAAAGGTACAAAATAGGTGTTTGTATCTTTTCGCTGATTAAATGTTTAGTTTTAAATGAAAGTAATAGAAAGGTTTCTAGAATTCTTTGTCCTATTTTTGTAATAAGACATTCTTATAATGCGAGTTTAAGAATGGAGCTACAGGCTAGAGCAACCTATGATAACGACCTCTTGAGAAACATATTCATAACCTACATATTTTGTAAGTGCATGGATACATTATAATAATTAATCAATAATAGAAGCAATCTACAAGACACCTTAAGTTGAATACAAATCAAAAGTATTTAATATATCTGACTAATAACCTAAAATGTATTTAGGTTATTAATCAGAATACATTAGATAATCTTCCGTAACCCACGAATTTCGTAATATTAATTTCTCAGGTGTTTTTTGTACGTCAAGTTTACCCTATAACCTTCAAGTGCTCGTGGGGTCGCGTTTCACGTGCCAAGTAAGCGTCACTAGATGTTTCACGTCGTAAAGAATATGAGCTTTTACTTATATAAGTGGAACGTGATCTGATGCTAAACGTTCGATGATGTTTCGTGGTTATCTATATTTGTTTCGTGCGCGTTTTAGGGTTATGTGTGCGAATAAAAGTGTATTCGTTTTGATAGGTGTGTTTGTATAACTTAATGCAAATTTTGTATTGTATTTTTAATGTTTAGGTAACCAATGTTACAAATTGCAAATATATCCGGAGAGTTTTAGTATAAATCTATATTATTTTTTTTACGTGGGCAAAATCCCCACGGATACCTCCCCACCGGAGCTGGTGGAGGAGGTTATGTCGGACTCGAACCGACTAAAACGCACGCCGCCTGTGGGTCGCTTTGGTTGCCGAAGGTGAGGTTGACAGGCATATCCCTCGCACCCCGGCCGACCCAGGGCCATCTCTCACGATCTGGCCCACTTCTCGGGTGTGGGGACTACAGAGTACCCAACTTGTCCCCGGAAACGGGGAGGCGCGCCAGACGCGCCACCGCCGCGGCCTGCTTCTGCCAGGGTGACAGGCGGCTTCACCTGTCACCCCCAGTATAAATCTATCCTAGTAATATAAGGTGTCTGCCTTTGTGGCACGGTGGTACTGAACGAGGCCATTACACAGGAGGCGGGGGTTTGATCTCCGCTCAGTGCAAATATTTGTATGCATGAATATGGGCATTTGCATTGGTCTAAATGTGCCTTGGAGAGCACGTTAAGCCGTCGGGAGTCGTTCAGGTTACCATACAAACATCTATGACAGTCGTTTCGGGTAGTCGGATCCCTCAAAAGTCCGACTAATCTTTGATTATGGGTATATCGGGTATGGGTATATATTATGGGTATATATAATGGGGTTCTTCAAAAGGGGCATTAATAGGTTTCTTCAGGGTCGGCAGCGCGAGTGTGACGCTCCTGGTGTTGCACGAGTCCATAGGCCACGGTAACCACTTCCCATCAGGTGGGCCGTGTGCTTGTCTGCCACCTAAGTGGTATAAAAAAAAAAAAAGATATCACCAATTAGTTGTGGAGGTCAGATGGCAATCGCTTCTCAGTAAATATTGAAGTTCAGTAAAATCTACAGTTAGACCGGTAAAGCGAACCGCAGACTCCGAGGTAAAAGCTTGTGAGGCAACCGGGATTAACGCTAAGATGGAGCAGAAGTAATACAGGTATCTACGTAGGTAGGCCGCCAAGCTGAGTGCCACCATTGTAGCACTTAGTGTCTGTAATGGTGACCCTCTTTCCTGAGACTTTGCCTTTAGCTTACCATCAGGCGAGGTGAGGTCAAGTTGGCGTGTCCTATATAAAAAAAAAAAAAAAAAAAAAAAAAGGTAAGTACATAATATTTTATGCAGGTACATAATAATAGCGCTTGGCAATTGGCAACCTGATCTACCTCTTCTATTTTATTTGGCTTGTTATGGCTATCATGAGCGATCTTCGTCCGTTCTAATAATCCCGGGGCGAAAACTTTGTCCGTTGACAGTAGCATCATCATTCCAGCTGTTTAGGTTAGGTTGGCTTGAGCTCAGAAAGTACTGGAAATAATAACCTATAGACCATCTAAAAAGATAGATAACCCTTACCAAAAATGTTTTCCGAAAATGTTATTAAAAAAAGCTCTATCTGTGATCTGGCCGTCTCAATCTCTAAAGCTATACATAAAAGACCAAACGTTCACCTATCTAATACATACATGACAATGTATGAAACAGACGCGTACTTTATTAAAACACACTCTATATTCAAAACGCATCGCCAACACTATCACAAATAATATTGCCCCTGAAGATGCATTGGAAAAGAAATGTATCAGAAAATGTATAAAAAATCTGTATTGTGAGTGTGGATTTAGGTGATGTAAAACTGTACTAGATGTGGTATTAAAACCGCTCTCATCCTCTGAGGTCTTTGAGTTTTATGTTTTTTTGTGATTTTATTTCTATTTTATTTTTTAATTCTCTCTTTATTCTAAATTGTGTATATATAATGTAATAATAATAATGTAATGTGCGTTGTGTTTTGCAATAAATGTATTTTCTTTTCTTTTGTTTCTTTCTTTCTTCTATGTTATTGGAGAAGAATATTCAAGCAAAATTGTGGGAAAATTCCTGGAATTAATTTTCTATTTTGAATTTCGAACGGGGCGCAGATAGCTGTCAAAATTCTTTCAATCAATCATCTAGCTCATCGCAATCAACTGCTGGACTAGGCCTCTCCCATTGTTAGGAGGCTTTGGCCTGCTGTTTCTACGCTTGCCAGACGGGTTGGTACTTACAGGGCTTTATTTCAAGTTTTCCTTCTCTCACAGTGATTCGTCTGTTTAGTCGTAGTCTGCGTATTTTTCCGTTCGTCGCTTCTTACGGCACCCTTCGGATGAGATGAGGTGGAGATACTTATCTTCTTTCACCGTTCCGTATATTGGGAATTTCACTTTCTAAACGAAATTCCCAATATTTTTTCTAGCACAAACAATTTAATTTGGCTAGAGGGACCCAACAAGTAAATTGTTTACGCTAAGTGTGCGTTAAAGTCGGTGTACCCCACTCCCCCTACCAGAGCCGATGGGTGAGGTTATGTCGGACTCAAACCGACTAAAACGCACGCCGTCTGAGGGTCGTAAGTTGCCGGAGGTGAGATGGCCGGAGGCATATCCCCCGCCCCCCGGCCAGGACAGGCTAGGATTTGATCCTGGTACTTCTCGATCGTAAGTCCATTAAGCCTCTGACGCGACGCTGAATACATTATATGCACAATCGTTAGCTCTTCCAGTATTTCATATGGGCAAATAAATGTATGTAGGCGTGTGCGGGCGACCGTGTGATTCTCGGAGGGAGATATGGGATTTTTCAAACATATACCTACGCCGCCCGGTGCCGCTCGTCTGAGGGTGAGATTCGGTGACTCTTTGAAATTTTAAATGGTGATGCTTATATCATATCTTGTATAATATACCTAATTCATATTTGTATCAAGTTTGGCTGGTTAGCGTCAAGTTCAATTTGAATATATTAATTTTTAGCTTAATTGTTTGAATTTCTATACACTGTAGTTTAGTAGTTTAACTACGCAGTTTATTTTTGTATTGTTATAGAAAATATATAAACTGACCTTCAGAAGCCGGTATCTGCATACTTTTTTTATTCTTTTAGATAACGCTTTTATGAAGTCTACATATAAGTATGGAGATAGTAAATTGTAATAATTGTCATTTTTTGGAATGATAATGTATGATAATTTTAACTATCGAATAATTTAATTTTAATTGTAAGACTTATTTTTGTACGCCACACAGTGGTAGAGTATGGCTTGTACCTAAATGTATGCATCCGAAATTTATGTAGGTACCCACTCACCACCCATATTCTGACAAATAAACTTTCATTTCATTTACCTAAACTTTTAAATGAAAACCTGTGCCTCTTTCACAGTCATCAACAGGTGATATTGGCTTGGGCACCAAAGGATTTTGCTACCTTGGTAGAACTAAAAAAGGATTGATATAATTAATAATATTCTACATATTGCAATTGAAACTTAATACAGAACATTACATATCGAACATAAGGTGCCCATTTAATATCACAATTACATACCCACCCCACGTTGGGCGCCAAACTCAAGTCACAGAATGGCCCAAACGGACGATTTTTTACATTCAATTATAAGTGACCCTCCTCTATATAAATTGGTCTGTCTCTCCCTAATAAATGATATCTGGAGAGCAACACGGTGTGGGAGGACCCCGTGATGAATTGTCCTCACGAAATGTGATTGGAGATCGTTACCATATTGAAGTTTTTAGGAATAAGAATACGAATTTGTTTTTAATAAAATAGTTACGGATTGATAGATGATTCTATTACGCGTTGATAATATTATGAAAGTCAAACTGTTATATCATAAAAAAAACCAATCTCTTTAAATCAATGTTTTTAAGTTGGCTAATTCTTTTTTTTTTACGTGCGCAGCATTCCCACGGATACCCTCCCACCGGAGCCGGTGGAAGAGGTTATGTCGGACTCGAACCGACCAAAACGCACGCCGCCTGTGGGTCGTTTTTGGTTGCCGAAGGTGAGGTTGACAGGCATATCCCTCGCTCCTCGGTCAACCTAGGGCTATCTCTCACGATCGGGTGTGGGGACCACAGAGTCCCCAACTAAGTTGGCTAATCCTTTTGTTATAGGCTTTACTTGCTTGTAGGAGAGTTTTTGTGCTGTCAGTGAAAAGACCAAATGCTTGTCCTGATTTTGTGTTCTGCACTGACGGCACAGAAAATCTCTGTTCTTACAGGGTCGGCAGCACGGGTGTGGTGTTAAACACGTTCATAGATTACGGTAACCACTTTCCATCAGGTAGGCCGTATGCATGTCTGCCATCTAACTTGTATAAAAAATCTAACTATAATTTCGTTGAAATTAATCAGTGTAACGTTGTGATTAGGTCACAATGTTCTGCACTACATTTTAAAGAAAGAAAAGAGATTTCAAAGTTTCACCTCATTTATGTTCGATTGGACGATTTTCATTGTCATCTTTAGTATAATTTTTTTAAATATAAAAAATCGCATAAAATAAAATTTTATACCGCAAATAATCTAGAATTTCGTATAAAACTTTCGCCTAAAAAACCTTTAACAAGTAGCTACATACAAAATTACATGTCTAGATTATAGAAAAATTAATAAAACCAAAAACATTTACTTCTCGTATTAGTATCAAGTACTTCTCGGTTGTCAACCGATCCTTTCAAATAACTCGTCGAACTTCACTAACGTCACAAAAATATTAACCCTATCAAAGAGCACAGCATTTTTTATACACCTTCAGCATTTCTAAATCCTCTCCGTAGGGTCGGCTAACTCCATCTCAGGGGTAAGGGATTATTGGGAGAAAGCGCGGCTACGTACGGGATCCGCTCGCCATTGTCAATGAGATCGCATATGGCGTGAAGATATTAAATATTCACCACTCGCTGAGATATGGAACAGAATGTTTACAGTATAGTTTCGATTACGAGTGAAAAGGAAATATTTGAAAGAATGACTAGTTGTATTAATGAACTTTATTAAATAAACTAAATGTTTTAAAATTTTAATTTTTAAATCTTTAATGACTGATAATAGGTCGTTACATATGAATATGCCGTTTTTATTGAAGTATTTGGAGGAAACCCAATTTTCAGTACTAACATTTTTACTTTTTTTTAGGAATGGCAAATCCAAATTTTATAATTTTTTTGTGTATGAATGAAACATTAAGCTAACAAACACTTATTACATTTTTGAAAAGTGACAGCTGTAAAAAAGTAATCCGAAATATATCAGCAAAATGAATAGCAAGTACTGTTTTTGAAGATCGAATTTAATTTATCAAACGGCCAATAAATACAAAATTTTTAAACTTTCGTGGTGTAAATTCATAATTATAAGCATACTAGGTATCAGGACTTTTGCCCGATACCTAGTATAATTGTAAATACAAAATTTATTTAATATGGAGTTCTAAAATTTTGAAATCAACTTTCAAACCAAATATAATGGAAATAGTTATTAAATTACATGAATAACGAACTCATGAACATGTAAGAAAATCGTCAATTTCATATGTAAAGACCTAATATTTCAATGTTAAAAATTTTATACAGCTATTTCCGCCATTTTTTTCATTATTATGTTCTAAATTCAAAGTGCTTCTTTTACAATACTTTATTTTTACAATGCATACTTATGCATTCTATCACCGGTTCTTTTTTCAAAATGTCAATATGCAAACGAAAAAAAAACTAAACCCACCTTTTAGCACAACAGCTCGCGTTCATTACAGACCACACACTTATCCCGCATCGATCCAATGAGTGAATGTGGTTCAATGGCACGTTTTTTATTCAAAATAAGTCCTTAAAAAAAGCATGCCACCCCAGAAGCCAAATGGCCCAGAATTTGTTTAAATTGTCACGTACAGACACCGCGTGGTTACACAATCCTCTGATAGCCATTCCCAAACTTTTATTGATGGTTTTGCGTTTTCGATTTTCTTTGTTCTTAGTTCTTTGATTGCTGTTAAATTTTTATGAATAAAATTGTTTGTATTGTAAACATTTATGACTGATTTAAATGAATTTATATATATTTATTTATAAATATATATATATATATTTACAAGCTTAAGACTAAACGTATAGTATGTAAATTTTTATTTGAAAAAAGAAATATAAATTATAATTATCCCAAATATAAAAGCTTTAACTTAAAATGTGAAGAGATATATGAAATAATTATTTATACAAATCAACAATGTTTTAATAAAATTATTATCTATTAAAATCGGACTTTGAGAACCACTGTGCTCAATAGACATACGTTGAAGGGTTAAAAATGCATCGTAGTCGCATAAAAAATCCTCTGTACAGATATCGGATTTTAAATTTTAAAATGTGCATTGTATTATATCGGGGTTCGGAAATCGATTGGTGCCAGCGACAAAGGGTTAGCCATTAATAATAAAAAAAACCATTGATTTTTGAACCGACAACGACAGCTTGGCTGGCTCGTCAGTTAATTTTGAAATAAATGGAACAGAGTACTATGTCGTAATTTATTTCGAATTACTATATGATTACAATAAAGACCTCTGTAAGATAATTAACTGCACAAATATATATTATACATACCTAAGATACCTACCCATGCACAATGCACACACAGATTAAGATTTTTTTTTACTTTTTCATTCTCAGTTTTTAGTTCTTCTAAAAATTAATCCTAGTCAAATGTGTAATTTATATTTATTAATTTTGAATTCACTGAGTCGTTTAGCGTAATTCTGTACCTTTATAACAAACACAATATATATCATAGTATTTGCATTATATCCTTTAATCTAAGTGTTTCACGTAACTAAAGGCATCCATAACATGAGTCTAGTAATTACCATCTTGTTAACGGTGTGCTTTTATGCGGGAATAATCTTACCCATAGGCTAGAATATGACAACTTTACCAGATCAACAGCAGTGACCTACGAACAGGATATCTTACCTAAACTGCCTTCGAACCAGCATCGGAAAAGTTTGAACCATAGTAAATACTTTTATCCGTATGCCATGCTATGCCGTATGGAGAGTAGGGTAGCCAGAACTTACTGGAGAGTTTTTGTGTTGTCAGTGGGAAGACAAAAGGCTTGTCCTGATTGTTTCTTCTGCACTGACGGCACAGAAACTCTGTGTGTGTGTAACTCCCCTGGTGTTGTACACGTTCATAGGTCACGGTAACCACTTTCTCGTGGGCTGTGTGCTTGTCTGCCACCTAAGTTGTATAAAAATGTATATTTACTACTTCGGTAGTACAAAAAAGTCATTAAATTGGAGTACGTAAATAATTTCGAATTACAACGATTGTGTATGAATGCGTGTGCACCGCCCACTGTGCATTAATTTAGACGCTGCGGGCGATAGATGGACTCCTATGGTGTTCAACAGCCAAGGGATAAACTGGGGTAAACAATTAAACTATGTGCCCACAAATAAATATACCTTAGAGATTTTTTGCCTGTACCTGTACCCGTTTACTATAATTTATTTCGGTAATTTTTTTTTAAAGAATATTACTGAACTATCAAAAGCCTCAAGTCAGGTACCACCATTTTATAAAGCCGTAAGGAAAACGTAAGCATGGTCGTCCCAAACAGACCCTGGAGGCGGACTATTGTTGCAGAAGCAGCGAGTCTCGGAACGACTTGGAGCGAAATGAATCTAGGGTACGGCAATTGATCACCACAGAATTGGCAGAATCATCGTCTCGAGGATAGTGATATTCTAACTCATATTTATATGTGTACCTATATTTGTATATTATATTTATGTTTATGTATCTACCTATATGTAATTAATGTATAGTCCTTTCCAGTCCTTATAGAACCAAAAGCTCCTCTTATTAATATGCGCCTTCCTCGTAGGTACTAGCTCTGCACCACTCTATGGTAAACTGGCAGAGAATACTTATGGCATTAAGTCCGCCAATGTGCATCGTGCATAAAGTATAAATAAATAAATAAAAATAAGAATTGTGAAGCTCAAGACCGACAGGGATAGCGACGCACTGTGGACGCCGTCTGCCCCATCTAGGGGCCACAGGACCTTAAGTCGAGTAAGTCATTTTATGGTCAATAGCATTTGAAATGGTTATCCGTATCTTCTGGACTGTATTTCAGCTTTTTACGACGCTACGTCATGCCGGTACGCCATGGTGTGCTGGCATAGTATGCAGCTGAGGTTGGCTTGTGCTCTGAAGAATATAGTGATGCCATATGGGGCCTAACCATGCTCATTCAAGTACGTTAGTGTACTTCCTAATT
Organism: Eilema griseolum; assembly: GCA_963662185.1. Taxonomy (NCBI): domain Eukaryota; kingdom Metazoa; phylum Arthropoda; class Insecta; order Lepidoptera; family Erebidae; genus Eilema; species Eilema griseolum. The sequence goes on along the minus strand of OY759239.1, from coordinate 8,800,790 downwards.
AATAACAAGCATGGTTCCAACTTCAAGCTAGTATTATCTACCCAAAACAGTTACAAAATCGGTACTAAAAAATGATTATCCACAGAAATGAAGAATATATTCTACAGCTAGGGATTAATAAATTTTTATAAGTATTGATGCCAATTCGAATATAATAAAGAAAAAATCTCACCATAACTAAATATAGTATAAACATCAAGTCCACCTTATAGCAGTATATTTTCGCAAATAATACACACCACAAAATTACAAGTCACCGACCTGGCGACAACCCTATATTCAACCCTTGTACTAAAACATCTCACACACACGCAGTTTACGCTAAGCACAACATACATTGAAACTTTACTTAGACATTTAAATGTTGACATCAAACAAAATCGCCAATGTATACCACTCAGTGTAATGTACTCGTTTTGTCGTAACCCAAAAATGCTCAAGGCATTGAGATTTTATTGTATCCAACATTGCGGAACCATTAATCAGTCTGTGCTAGAATCATCAATATAACATTACAGAGGATACGTCCAAGTATTCGATTCGATATTCTATGTATCGATTATGTATCGGTAATTCGATTATCGCCAACGCATTGTGAAGAGGCTGTTCATCATCTCAAAAATGCTGTTGTCATGTTGTGAAGGATCATATATCGTTTTTTATTAACTAGGTCACTTTGCAAGTAATATATTGTATGTCATTTACTATTTGCCTATCTATCTTAATCATCTTTTGAAGCCCTAATTTTAAAAATATTGGTTTTTGCAATATTAGTGATGTAAAAAGTGAGAAACAAAGCTGTAAGATACCTTCGTCTTTTTCATTCAATCGCAAATCGTTCCTTTCACGATTTGTTTTTGTTTTTTGTAAAAAATATCGTATAGCATGCAATTCCTACCGGTTTCTTTCTCAAAATATACTCCTTTCGCCTCTGATACTTACACGTAAATATTAAATACATTATACATTTCCTAATACTCCCTACGTAGCTGGATTAAAACCATATCAATAACGATCGAATGAGCCGGGCTTTGAGCGCTCGTCCGTACAGTATTACGTTAAGATATTTTGCGGATAATACTCAAAGGAACAACGTTCGTAGTATTGTATCTAACTTACAATTTTCAAGAAAAGTATAGGTAAGTACGTAAATTCGAGAAGGTACTGTTAAAATGAAAATAGTCAACATCCAGGACAGGTGTGAATAATCGGCCACCACTTTCTAGGACTATAGCCCACTTATTGAGTTACCATTTGCCCTGGACAGTGAAATTTCATTCAAAGGATATCTATTTTTATTAATAGATATCTATTTTTTATTTTACTTCTACATTTTATCAAGTTACCGTTACGTGTAAAAGATATGTTAAATTGAAGTGATACAAAAAGAGTTCGCGAGTGTTGAGCGACATTTCTCGTCGGAAACACAGCGTCCGGCGGGCATTAGTCATCCTTGTTGAGAGGTATCCTATGGGAAATTACGTACGGGCCGCTCCACAACCGCATAGCGCAGTCGACGGGTTATAAGCTAAACGTATTACACGTCGCTTTTGTATCGGTTAAAAGTTTAGGGTTAATATGTAAAATGGAGATGTTGAATATTTGAATAAAATAGTGATGATTTTTTTTTTCAATTTAGACTACAGTCCATAATGAACAAAGGATATTTGCTAGCATCTATAACTCGTAGTTTAACTTTAGGTGGCTTCCTTTGTCATTTATGTAGTATAATTATATTATTAGAGTAAAGAAGAAATACGAAGGTCACCAAATAATCTAAAACCATTTCAATTCAAGGGTTTTACTATGAAATAAAGCTCAAGTATTCACGCCATATTCGATATATACTGCATGGAACACCTTTACCTTGGTGCGTTGCGACCATAATTTTATCTCTCTATACTTACATAAAAAACCAACAAAGAAATATTTGCAAAAACACAAACTTAATCAACCGTTATGTTCACATTTTCTCCCAAGTAACGGCAAATGTTAACAAAACTCTCACATATGTCAGATCAGGTGCTAAAAAGACGCAACATTCCCGTTAGACACCTAATACGATTCCGCAATTTTTCCCACACGCGCACAAAGGGTTAAAGCCTGTCCGTAAGAGGATATCTAATTTCCCTTGAAAGCAAAATTGCCGTAACATTGCCAAGGTAGTCGCTTTTTTTTAACCCTTTCTTACAAAGGTGTAGTTTTTTTGTTGAGCGTAAAGAAAAGGCGGTTAGTTTATATCCGGTATCGTTTGGAGGGTTGACCGTTTTGAATGAGTATTAATTATTTGGAGTGGTTCGATAGTGACGTGAATTGTGGGTGTTTATTGTGTTGTGTAGGTAAGAGTACGGCGGTTCCTTTTGATTAATTTTAGACTCTGGATCTTAGTTTTCAAGACGGGTATATTTTATTTTCTTTTCAAATTGCGTAATTGAATAATTGTAGTTGTATAAAAAAGTTTGATAAGTGAAAAATCTAAATAATTTATTTTTAATTTAATTCTTTATTGCACAAAATTAGTACAGAGGTCATACACAAAACAAAATATATATCAGAAATATGTACAAAGGCGAGCTTAACTTATTTATTTCAAGAGGGGCATCAGAAGGTTTCTTCATGGTCGGCAGCACGAGTGTGACACCCCTGGTGTTGCATACGTCCATAGGCCACGGTAACCGCTTCCCATCAGGTGGGCCGTGTGCTTGTCTGCCAACTTAGTGGTATAAAAAAATAATAATATTGATTTAGTATTTAACTTATCACATTTATATTTCTCTAGGAAGCCAGATATTGCTGTTGTGCAAAAAGGCAGGGCTCTATTGTGGCATTTGTAGCTTAATCCCATTAGCATTCTATCAGCACTTCAAAATTATGCAGTAGTTTCATAACACATATATCTATATACGAATTCTTACCTTGGGTGTAGTCAGGGACAACAGCCTGTCATCAATCAGCTTCTGCCTTTTACACTTCCCGAGGATTTTACTCGTATTTTTAATTCGTTAAGTTCTTCACGCTTTGGTCATACTTTTATTTTTATTTTATCTAAAATCCATTAGAAAGAACAATTTTAATAAATGTAAATTGGAAACCCAGTGCATTATTAATTTTCACACATCATCAGCCAACGTGAGATTCCATCAAAAACATGGCTCTTATAAAAATAATTTCACGCGAATTAGGAAGCATCTGTCGTCACCTGACATTTGTCTAACCCTTGATTACCCTTTTATTTCTTACGGTCCTTTCGACCCGCAGCGGATATCAAAGGGTTCTTTTGTCAGTTAACAGTTATACCAGGTGCAGTTTTTGTATCTTCCGTGTTCTCACGAGATAGGGATTTTGCAGTCGAAGGGTTAAGATGCAACTGTTTACTTTGGGCATGAGGAGGGTTAGAAGTCAACGATGTGTGATACGGATCTGTAGTTTAATGACATCTTATCTTCTGTCTATTGTTAAAGTATTTGATAAAAATAGAACTTAAAATCTTTTTAAAATTCGTACTACTAAAATACTAACTTACACATGTACTGCTAGACAGCTACTAAATATTTGTGGTCATGATATGGTCTTGCGCGACATATTTTTTTTGGTTCTCAGACTAGAGAACCAAAAAAAGCTAGACAGTTTTTATGCCAGACTCTAGTTTTTATGGCATTCGCAACTTTAGCAGTACAAACTCGACCTAAGGCTAATACAAAAGCACTAATAAAAATTATGAATAATTTTCTTACCTATACATGTAGGTAGATATATTATGTGAAAGTTATAAAAGCGTCTCAGTGTTCAGGTCATGCGAAGCTTTTATTCCGGTAGACGAAGCGGGGTAAAGACGCGACGACCGTACGTGATTGACTGTCTGGACTGGGAACAGATGTGACTTTGAAGGTGAGTATTGTGCCTACAACCATAACGATTAATTATAAATTTATTTATTTCAAGCAAATACATACACATTTTACACATATAGAAAAATTTGATTACAATCTTAAACAATATTAGAGACAACATCTGTGTCTGAACTAGATAATTAATTAAATTAACTGACATGCAATAGCAATAATCTACGGTAAAGTTAATCGTAAATGGGTAAAGGTGGTATCCCCTGATATAAGGTTTCACAAATTTACTACAGTAATTCATCAAATTTTTAATGACAATTAATATCTTTTTATTTTTAATCATAACAAATAAAGAGTGCAAATTAGAAAAGCAGAAGTAACCTATTCATTGCGATTGCATTTGATAGGATTACAATACATGATTACGGGATTAAAAGAAATTTACAATATATATATATATACATAGCTCGGTATTGTAGTGGTAGGTAGTAGGTATTGTAGTGCAATATATTATCCGTTAGTATTTTTTTAGTCATGATGTATTTTAATTTTGATGTTTTAATTCAGTGATGTAGGTATAAACCTACGAATACAACTGGAGTGTCTGTAAAATAATCTCCTAGCCAGTTTTGTACATTTAAGGGCGAACAAACACGAGCATATTTTTTTTCTTTCGCAGCGTTATAACAAGTTATGATAACTTATTTGTGATGGTTCAACAAACTGGATTGTGCAAATAATATTTTGATATAACCATTTACCTTATAATGTAGGTATTTGCATTAGATATAAATGCTTTTAGATATTGTATATGTTTTTAAAGATACATTTTATTTATCTACATACTGTGCATGATCGAATATAAGTATTAATGTTTTAATAATAATTTAGATACCTATTCGTTTTTATATTATAGAGGCATACAACCGATATCAGTGGGAAGCTTCTTCTTCCGGAGAGGGCCATCTTTCTGGGTCGTCCGGGGTGCGACAGATATGTTTCCAGCACACCATCGACAAATGAAGACCCAAAGACGGCGTGGTCTTAGAGATGTCCGCGGAGATTTTGCGCTTTCACGCTTTTACATTTCGTGAGTTTAAAAGGTTTTTGAAAAGTATTAACAAGTTCTAATTAGGTTATTTTAGTAAAATTAAAACAAGGAGAAGTAGTAAACAGATCGACAGCTTCTGTGTCGTGGCGGTAGTAAACGCGACCGATACGCAGGAGTTGTGGGTTCGATCCCCGCTCAGAGCAAATATTTGCATTGATCTGGTCGTGCCTCGGAGAGCACGTCAAACCGTGCGTTTGTGGGAATCAAAAGTCCAACAACTTGTCTTACCGCAATGCTTTAATATCGCCTTTATGTTGTGTGGGTCAGAATGATGGCAGTCGCTTCACGGCTAATATCGAAGTTCAGCCAAATCCGCAGTTAAGCTAGTTAAACGGACCCCAGACTCCGAGGTGATAGCTTCAGATGCGACTGGGATTAATGCTAAAATGAAGAAGTAGTAAGTAAGCAGGCCCGAGCTCCAAGTTGAAGGCCGTGTATGCATCCGGGAACCACGCTAAGGTGATGAAAATGATTTAATATTTTCTAAAAATCTTTAACATCAGACAGATATATGCAGTCGAGACTCAGATACATGGCTCGAGTCAACAATAGTACCCGAAAGACGGCAATAGGCTCACCCCCTATTACGTGGAACCGAATTTACTGATTGGTGAACTGTGAGTGTTAATTCACCTATGCCTAACCCTCCGGGGATAAATGTGTGATTATACACATACATACAAATCTTTTTCTTTGGAGCGAAATCATAGTTGGCGAAATGTGATTGTTAATACGCTCTACCTACCCCTTCGGGGATTTACAGGTGTGAGTATATGTACCTTTGTCTTGCTTTCTTCTTTCTTACATAAGAGGTAGGTAGGACACGGCGGTATATCCGCCCGATTGAGCAGTCCGACTGGGGAAGTACCTCCGCCCTACAGAATACCGCGGTTATAATAACTTCCTGTTGTGTTCCCAGCGGTGAGTAGGGTAGCCAGAGCTCACTGGAGAATTTGTGCCGTCAGTGGGAAGACTAAAGGCTTGTCCTGATTTTTCTTCTACTGACGGCACAGAAACTCTGTACTTACAGGGTTGGCAGCGCAACTGTGACTCCTCTGGTGTTACAGACGTCCATAGGCCACGGTAACTACTTTCCATCAGGTGGGCCGTGTGCTTGTCTGCCAACTAAGTGGTATAAAAAAAAAAAAAAAAAAAAAACTCTGAATATATTTTAGATCTTTATCGTAAAGAAACACGATAGCCAAAGCAAGTTGTTTACAAATCCACAAATGCTATTTACTGTGCCGAATCCGTCGGCCAATGGCGGTGTCACGTTGCGACATTATACAAATAAACCTAAATGTTTGTTTGTGCAACGAAAACCTATGTCTGCTGGCGACATTTCGATTGCGTTGGGTAATAATGTGTTTGGTGAAGAGTTTTCTATTGTTGAGTAGAGTGGCCGAGAGCGAAACCACTATACATGTTTGGGTATTCGGAGTTTTGTATTACTTGAACCTAATAGTAATTTATTTTATTATTTCACAGTATTTGACCTTTATATTACATTACATATTGTATATGTTCACGCCTGTTTCCTCTGGTGTAGGTAGAGACAACAGCTAGCTATCTGCTTCTGTTTTTACACACTTATCGAATATAAATTTTTATATTGGATAGAAGTTATCAATGTATGAATAGAATATTATGTATAATTATACTAGGTATCGGGACTTCTCGCGAATTATATCTTGGAACTTACTATTTCTGCCGACGTTTCGGATGCGTTGCAGCACCCGTGGTCACTACTTGACTCCATGACTTCGCGAGAAGTCCCAATACCTAGTATAATTATGAATTCACACCGCGAATAACTTTCGAAGAATATTATGTAGTTAAAATTTTAAACCTCTTTTGTCATAAAATTTCAGATATCTTATCAAATATGGAGGGTTTTGTAGGTTATAATAGCGTTGGTAATCATGATGGCAAAAAGTCGGTAGAAATCATGATGTATACCCATGAGCTTATGCCATCAAACGAGCACCGTAGAATATAAATATATACAAATAGAGAAATTACAAAAACCAAATATATACGAATAGGAAGCCATATTTCCCACCGATTCCACCCCGGCATCCACGCGTCCGAAAAAATAGTAGATAATCCTACTTTTTCTAACGCCCCTGACTGTATAGGCTCACTGGTATAACTTGATCCCTAAAACCCCATATCTGGTGCAAATTTCAAGAACAATGTATTAGATGTCAGAGTTTCACATTAATTGGTCATGTTTCTTGGGGGCGGTTGTCGGGAAACAGCAGCAAATCATTACTGACAGTTGACCAAACGGGGTGTGGGCCCCTAAAATATGTATGAGTCTACGAAATGTCTGTTATGGTGTCCGAATGTTGATAAGCCAAGATTGGATGCCAATAATAGGGGACGGAGGGTGAATTAGGATTTGTTGCGATTTTTTTTCGACTCGAAAATTGCTTGAATTCTAAGGGACGGAATTTTTCATGATCATGAATATTGTATTTCGATTTTTTTTTGTTAGGTGTTGGTTTATCTGAAGCTTCGAATGCAGCTAGGTATATATACAAAATTATATCTTCTGTATATCGTGAGACGTGGGAAGTTTAAATGTTAATGATTATTCTTGAATTGCTGAACAGTGATAAGTTTCGAATATCAAATCAAGAAGAATTGCCACAATAATGAGGTTTGTAAATTATAACAAAACGCGTTTGGCTACTAACAAAAATTTACAGTTGGGTATTATCTTGTAGTTAAAATAAATTATTTACTTATTTAGCTTAAAATTAAGTGGTAAAAGTTGCGTTTGTTCTTATTTTATCGTTTTTATTTATTTTTAATCATATATAATAGTATCCTATTTTATATTCTTGCAAATATTAGTTTATATCTTTCTAGAATAACAAAATGGATCATTGTAATATAAATAAATAGATACTTAAAAAATAAAATCTTTAAATAATAATTTAAATATTATGACGTCACAATAATTTATTTGATTTGACGTTTAGTAAAAAGTAACTAAATTGACTAGTCCGTTAAATAGCCAATTTAGTTTTCAAAATTCACTTAAAATTTAAATCGGAAAACAACAACATCCAGAACGAGTCCTAACCCTCAACCAGGTTCTTTGGAAGGGGAATACCCTGACCAACTAACTCAAGTTATAGTGTGCTGTATTGACATCCTCCGTGGCCTGGCGTTAGTGAACGCGGACGCTATGCAGGAGGCGCGGGTTCGATCCCCGCTCAGTGCAAATATTTGTATGCATGAATTTAGGTATTTGCATTGGTCTGGTAGTGCCTCAGAGAGCCGTTAAGCCGTTGATCCTGGTTATCATACCAACGTCTATGGTATTCGTTACGGGTAATTGGAGCCATAAAAAGTCCAACAACTAGTCTAGCTGCAATGCTTCGATATCGCTTTTGGGCTGTGGAGGTCAGATGGCAGTTACTTCACCGAAAATATCGAAGTTTAACCAAATCCGCAGTTACACTGGTAAAGCGAACCCCAGACTCTGAGGATGCGACGGGGATCAAGGCTAAGATGAAGAAGTATCCTGTATTGGTTGATGAGGCTGCCGTCGCACTTTTCTCCCTCACTCTCCTTTTCTCATTCTCCTCTTCGATTATGATAACCGCTTACCATCACATTCACTAAGGCGTTGTTTGCAACCTTAGTAATATTCAAAAAGAGACTCATATGAAAATCAGTATAGTAGTAGTCGCCTAAAGCAATGTTGAAAAAATACTCGAAATAAGACACAAATAGATCAATCATTAATTAAAAATAATAAAAACTGAGAGCCCCGCCCGTGGGAAATTCCCGAACAATAAAAAACACTAAATCAAAACAAATATCGGTCTCCACAAACGTCATTGTTGCCACAACAAAGTGTCTAAATCCTTTTAAATCCGAGAAATAGGATTTTGCAAAAAAAAGTTACAAAAAATGCACTAGTTGACTTCGCCAGATTGTTACAATACTATGGTTTAAAAAAAATGTTCCGTTCAGAGTGCCGGTAGCGGTGTAAGCTGCCAGTAACAAAATACAATCAATTGTAATATTTTTTATCAGTTTAAAAAAAGATTTTGAGTAGTGCGTATTTGAAGTTGACATTTGCCGTATTTACTATTATTATTAAAAGGTAATTTTAACTTTGGTTTCAGTAACTACAGTACCTAAAATTAACAATTCCGTGAATCGCTGGAAATTTTAACTGAGGTAAAAGCACCAATAGTGGACACTAACCCAATGGTGGACACTTTCGAAAAAATCCTTTTTTTTTTTAAAAAACATATATATTTGGTTTGACTTAAAAAAACGCCTATTTTTAATGGTGATCATGGACCTATAAAAATAGATGTAATATTTTATTTATTAGTGTTATAAACATGTAAGTTGCAGACTAACTTAGACCATCGCTTATGTTTTTTGTTATATTTTCTAGCAGTTTTCAACCATTTTTCACTATTGGTTAGTACATCTACGTGTATAATTATTGTACTTTAGCGCAAAAAAGACAATTTATCCCGCGGTAGCCTAGTGGTAAAAAAAAAATATAACGGTAAGTTACATTCATATGAAAAACCGTATGATATTATACTTTTTAGTGCCAAACGTTAGAAAGACATAGGGTAATTTTTAAAACTATAAATTACATTAAAATTGTCTATAAGTATACCTTTCTTTCAAAACCAATAAAACTAAATCTGTTAAATTTTCTCACCGACTCACGACGCCACCATAAATTAAACGTCATTATTACTAGAAAACGTTTCAAAACGCCAAAATACTAAACCCTATCAATTACTGAAAGAAAAAAAAACTGTTCAATGACCCTGTATCTATAAACCTATACAAATATAATTAGTGTTGTTAAAAATAATATATCACAAGTACTTTTTACCCCAAAACATGTCATTCTGGGTCGGTTTCCCTCGTTTTTGTAATTTTTTTTTGTTATTCTACCATGTTTTTATGGTGTTAAATGCGATTGGCGCGAAATTAATGGAACAAAGAATGTTCACATCACCCTTAGCGCTTTTTTGATATTAACCCTCCAATTATTTAATCACGCTAATGACCTATTATCGATGATAATTGATCATTAATATTTTGATAGATGTAAATAATATTTGCAATATCTGTGTTGTTAACTATATTGAAATCTTGAACTTGAATAAATTTCATAGTACGGTATGACGCGAAAAAGATTCATTTGCCGATTGAGCCATCCAATAGTTTTTCAAGGTAGGCAGAGATTTAAAAACACCCACATTTCACAAAATATATTGTCAGTCCCACATAATTGGTTATGAGCCTATTAACATCGACTGAACATGTTTGCCAGAATTCGAGCTGCTACTAACAACCACTCTCCATCAAAACCGAAAATCGAACTAGGGACCTCGTGCACAGCAATCGCACTCGTTACTACTTGGCCACCGAGGTTTTCTTTTGTAATGAATACAATTAAGATGACAAAAACGCATACGAACCGTATGATCAGTGGTTCCCGGTTTGCATAAGACTAAGCCTAAATACGCAATATGATATCTAACAAATGCTGTGTGCAATAGAACCCTTTCTCTTAACAATGGGGACTTAACCCTTGCGTAGCTCACGGACTAGTTTTATTATTTTATTAATTTGAATGTTGCAATTTTTGCGTATACCTGATCTATGATAATAGGGTTGTCCGCTATTCAATTTTTGCATAGAGGGTCCTACTTTATAATGCAAAGCCGAGGCAGATGCTAGTAGAGCTCTTTTATCATTTTTAATGAAATGGTGTATGTAGGAATACTTAGCGTCATAATAATGCGGATGTTAGAGAATATTTAACTCGTTTAAATTTAATTTTTATAAGTGAATACTTTTTGATTCTTATTTATTCAACCAAAATAAATATAACGTATCCGTTTCTCGTTCAAACATTTTTCAAATTATCTATAGAAGTGATTATATGATTTATAAATTATATAATTATTCAAATGGGTATACCATTTAATTAATCATATAATTTATAATTTAATAGTAAATGTTATTATAAGTCCTAATGCTATATATACTCTTAATTCACTTTACTAAATAAATTTGATCATATAAATATTTTTATAGTATTACTTAATATTTTATTCGCTGTCAAACATATTTGAAAGAAATTGAAGATATTTTTCTTCAAAAGGCTCTTCAAAAAACTCATGACTTATTACTTCTATTAATTTTGCATTTAAAATGTGTCTATTTATTTGTTTGAACTAACTAGTTGAAATATAATAGAGTCGGCTTGCTTCATCAAGCGAACAGAAGTGCCTCTTCACTTATCTTACGATCAAAAATCTGCATAATAAAAGCAAATTAGGCGAATAATCAAGTGTAGTAGTGGCGTGGCGCACGTCAAGTACAAAATTACCTTTGAATTTAATCTAAGATCTACGTACTGCAAGTGTAAGGGCTCTTGACAAATTATTAGATCCCTTTATTGTATTCGGAACGATATGGAACTAGCTAGTCTATACGCTCTTCATGATATTGATGTAATATTGAAAGAGACATGGAGGTACAATAATAAAATATTATACTCTTGAGGCTACCGTAGCAAGCTTAGCAATTTTTAATATTTAAAATTAATTTGATGTCCTTTTTTAATATAATTTAATAGTTATCATGATAGCAACAGGGTTAAAAGTCATAATTTTTAAGCATCAATCGATTACGCTTCAATTCAAAAATCGAATGTATAACTGCAACTGTTATTTACCAATTGATTTATGGCCAGTGACAAAGTTTGAAAAACGAATGCTTTTTTTTCTCAAATATTTGTGTTCGGTACGGGTGTTTTATTTGTGTCAAAATTCGCAAGGGGTCGCGAAAAAGGGTTATTACTATTACTAGAAAAATATGTTAGTGCATTGTATTGTTCGATAATGAATTATTGGGTCGGGACGGGACGTTTCAGGTACATTGAGTATCATGTGAAGGGTTAGTTTGTGGAAGATGACAGTCGTTAGTTTCACACGTGAAAGTGTAGTCAGGTAGAATATTATGTTGTGCAAAGTATCGTGCGGAAGACATTTTGTGTTCGTGAATTTCGAAATGGAGTCTTGTCAATTGATTTTAGAGATGTATTCTAAATATGCAACGAGGAAGGTATGTTTGAAGATAAAATTTATTTGACTTTATTTTCTTTGAAATTAACTTCGATGCTATCAAAACAAGTGATGCTTTTTAGTTTAAGTTAGTCCAGGTTGTATTCAAAGATGGTGCTTTAGAGCCCAGCTCTGGTATATATAGCTTATAATTTTTTATCTAGATTTGGCTTGGCTGTTACTGGAGCAACCGCTATCAAACCTACCAACACCGAGAGAAAACCCTGCGCCAGAGCCATAATAAGAAAAAAATGAGTTTAAACTAAAACCCGACCGTCTTATAATTTATACATATTTGAAATGTGGTAATTAAATTTCACTCCAGTTGATACCCAACACGACATATTTATCTCAAATTTATTTTTAACACAATACTTTATGGTAAGCGTCACAATAAATTCAGTGACAAATTATATAGCCTATAACCAGCAGACGACTAAGACGCTTCTAACGATACCTCATTTGTTCAGTTCTAATAAGTGGTTGAGGAGCTATGAGGGAACAGATGAACACTTACATACATAACCTGTCAAAGTCATAACCCTCCTTTTGTTTCGCCGTAGTCGGGTAAAAAAACAATTCCACAAGCCCTTACAGTCCTGCGGATTTACCATATTATATGTCTGAACATTATATAGACAATAGGTTTTAATTACGATTGGTTTGACGCTGAGCCCAACTTTTGACTTCCTTATCATTCATTACATATTTTGTCCATTTGCAATTTACACATTTAAATTCCTGCGTTTAATATAATCGGTCTAAAATTAGTATTAACTTAAGATAAATCATACTAAAATTAAATGTCTACTGATTTTAGAGTCACTATTTAATACCGGTTTTGATTTTTGATATTAGTCGTTCAAGCATAGAAAATACGTTACAGGTAAATTAATATATTCCCTAACACCAGTGAAGTATAATTCTTAAACACGCGCACAACCTCAGGGTAACCCCAAACGCGTCTCACTTCTTTGTGAGCACCTTAACTTACTAATAATAATTATACCTTTTGTGAGTTAACCCTTTAACGCGCCGGTAATTCTTAACCCAGCTACCTGACCCGCGGGTGTACCTTACTTCCTGATTCATTCCTTTGCTAAAGCGTCTCGGGTGTGCGTGTGCGCAGAATAGATCGAACGTTCCAATTTTAAATCAATATTGTGATGTCGATAGTTGAAGTTCGTGATATAGTTGTTAGTGATGTGATAGTGTTTTGTTTTGAAATGGTAAGAGCAATTCTGAAGAATTAAAAACTTAACCTCATTTATCTTGAATATAAATGTTCTTTTTTATGGCCAGTACGATGTTTGTCATTTTTTTAAATTAGGAATTTTATTAGGATTTTTTTTGAAATTGATTGAAAACAGCAATGCATTGCAACGACATTTATAAAAATTAGAATGCTTAGATGTAACATTTTAACTGCTTCATTGTTTTCCATCGCAAAATAAACGGCTTTTATTTTAATATGTTGGTTGGTTTACATTCGTTAGATATTTATTTCGTATTGTAATTGTGTAACGCTACACATTTTTAGTGAACCATCTTAATTTTCCAACAATTTTTCCTTATTACACTTCGTATGTGTGAAGCATAATTTTATTCATACAACACGATATAACAAACAAGAAGTCGTTACGTACGTCAGCAGTTCCCGGAGACAATAAAATGAGGCTGGACTGGCAGCACGAATGTCCTCGTACGAATCCACGAAGGATGATACCCTGTTATTTCCAACATATTCCAATATATTATTTTTTATTGCCCTCCCTGCCAGGGGAGGCAGGGGGAAGTCGCGTCATGCGTGATATTTGATATAAAGTCGGAACTCAACTTCGTTATGCGATATTCTTTTTTCAAAGGACAATGGTTCGGCAGACATGTTACATATTTTTGAGGAGATGGCTGGATATTTTTCTCAAGATGCTCGGATAGGTCCAATTATTCTCCGACATGGCAACATTCGCGATGTTAGTTGGTTAACGTAGTTATTTGTGGCCTAAAGCGTACGTCGACAAGTTTGAATAATATGAAACTGGCATTGTTAATTTTTCTTTGTATGTTTTGTATGGTTATTATTATAATGTCTTTTGTTACTTTTAAATAATGGTTTACTGCTAAGGACTATATTGTTGGATACTTTTTACCATAGAATGTATATAGTAGATGGGTTACTTGATTTTTAGAAGAAGACTATAATTTTTGTGTTTAATTGAGCGGGGCAACGCAGTCAGCATCATGGGCACCTTTGCGCCGGGAACGATGCGGAGTGGGTTGTTTGACGCGACGTAATCGCGAATTTGTTTTGTGTATTTATGTTTTAATTATTTTGTATGTATTAAATATCATTTATAAGTCATTCGAAATGAAACAAAATTATTTTGTATGTACCGTAAATTATTTCATAATTTTACTAACTACTTAATATATTATTACTTCATGGATTATTGGTATTCAATTTATATTATTATTTAATTTATCTAAGAATAAACTTCTCGTCTTTTTTCAATTATTCAATATAAAACGGCAATTTTACATGTATTGAACAAGCAAATAATTTCGAAATTATTTTTAATTTACACGTAATTTAGAATATAATATAACTATATTGTCACAAATATATTTGTACGAGTTACTTTTCAAACCTACGAAATAGGCAGAAGTAAAGCATGCCATAAATAACGCTGTCCGCCATGTCGCGTGCAAATAAAGTCGGTTGTAAATAAGAAAGGGGTGTACTACTGTGAGGGTGGCGGTCAGTTCGGCCCGCCGGACCCGCCCCCAGGGAGCCAACGGTCATGTGCACCCCCCGCTAGCATTGTAGGGTTGTGCGAATTTTGTGTACAGCAAAAACAAAATGGCTTATCGTATACCTAGTCAAATAACAATAATAAATATTAGGACATTTCACACAATGCAATATTTTTATAATTTATACCTATGCAATTTTTTTTCAATTTACCAGTGATTAATTTTGTCATGGGTGTCTAGACAGTTTAATTTTTCTGAAATTTTCCGATCCTTTTGTATAGGACTTACAGTAGTGACAAGATTAGTATCATAAAATCGCCCAAGTGGGAATCGGAATTGCGCACAAAAAAATACTTCTTTGTTTTTAGTTTTTGTTTTTATCTAGCGGCTATAGAAATACAACACCTGTGAACATTTCAACTGCCTATCACGGTTCAAAAGATACTAAAGTTGATTCTTTATATTTTATAAATCATCCGTAGTAGGATCGTTGGTTTTACCTACTCAGTACAACAAACAAATACACAAGAAGTCATTAAATAGGGTAGGGTCAGTAACACCTGAGTTATACCTATTTCTACTCTCGTAAATTACTGCAAATGACATTAAGCGGCATGAAGGATCATAATCATAATAATTTAAATAAAAGTCTACAAGTATATTAAACAAAAAACACTTAAATAACTATATTTATAAGAGTTATATTTGAGAGATATTTATCTATATTTGGCTAGTGCAGAAAGCACTTACAAGTTCACCTTTGATAATCACCGTAGAAACTTTTAGGAGTTTAATACAATGTAGTAAAAAATACGAATGTTAAATTTAAATCAATAAAACAGATCAATTTGCTCTTAAAACCGTAAAATTAAGATCATTTTGAGACTTTGTAGTCAAATTCGTTCTAACGATTGGAAAAAGTTTTCAAGGATTCAGGTCCCGTCTGAGCATTGAAATTTTTCCAATCTTAACCGATTTGAATAGTTAGCTCTTTAATTACGAATGTTAATTATTTTAAATAGTTGTATTTTTACCCGACTACGGCGAAGCAAAGGAGGGTTATGATTTTGATAGGCTATGTATGTATGTATGTTTTTTTTATTTTTTATTTATTTATTTATTTCCATAATTTGTTACATATTTCTTAAATTTAAGTACTCGCCAAGCTATTACGCTTGTTGGCGAGGTATGTAGGTTCATCGGTTCCCTCATAGCTCCTCAACTACTTTATAAAACTGGACAAATGAGGTATCAATAGGAGCTTTTCTTAGACTAACAAAATAAAACATTCTAAGAAAAAGTGGCATACGACTGGCTATCCTTGATATTTTCTTGTTTAATACTTGACCCCTTCGACTCGTTTCAAAGACGGGCATTGAGGCTGGTTGACAATCCCATACTCACAGGTAGAGTGGAACCTCTTAGCCTTAGGAGGGATTTGTGTGTGGAATGACCTCCCTGCTGCGGTTTTCCCAAGCGCCTACAATATGGGGTTCTTCAAGAGGGGCATCAGAAGGTTTCTTCATGGTCGGTAGCGCGAGTGTCACGTGACACCCATGGTGTTGCATACGTCCATAGGCCACGGTAACCGCTTCCCATCAGGTGGGCCGTGTGCTTGTCTGCCAACTAAGTGGTATAAAAAAAAACTTTTTAAAGTGAATTTTTTCAGTTGTCGGGTTTTTATAATATTAGTATTGCCCTCGCTGTTAATTTTGCTTGTGTTGGGCGTAGGTACAAGCCGGCAGTGTAAGGGCCAGTATTCGAACATTAGACCTCGCGATCGTAATGTCAACTCCTTAAGCACTAAGCAATCGTTTTATTATAAAAGGGATTTTTTTGAAAAAAAAAATGTGTGACGTACTTCAAATTTCGACAGCACGAGTGAAACACCCTTGGTGTTCCATACGTCCATATGGACCACGGTAACCACTTTTCATCAAGTGGGTCAAGTGCTTATCTGTGACCTAGGTAGTAGTCCAAAGACATTAATTTTACCACGATAATTCTCTGCTTTCTGTACAAAAAATATAATACAGTAAATACGTTCGCATTATAGGGTTAATAAAACGTCAGATGAAATGAAACAAAGCAAATTAAAACAGAACATATGACCACACCCTTAGCTCACACACACATGCACAAGTTAAGTACATTAAGTCGCCTATCCGACGGGGTGGACGGGCAACAAATGTCGCGGTCAGTAACCCCCCATCCCACCCTCCGTAGACCCCTACGCCATGAGAGCGTAGCCGCTACAACTGCTACGGACCTAATATAGTTTTATACTGCTACAAATATAGTTGAATGTATTTTTCAAATGTAATAAAGTGAGGTTTGTGATAGTACATTTACTGTATTCAATTATGTTGAATATTATACAGGCTGTTGCTTTTTTGGGCTATGATTTTGGCGGTAGCAAATGTGGTAGGTAAATATTATTTTTTGAGATAACTAGTTTTGTTGCTGTTAAAATAAATTGTTTAATTGATTTTATTAATAAACAGTATTTAAATAGAGGTAAAAATCACGTCTTCTTCTTTTATTATTTCAATTACTTATAATTATTCATCCAATCAGTAAACTGAAATTTAAATTGTGTACATATTTTAGCTTTCGAAGTTCTTTTTAATTAATATGTTTGTTTTTCATAAATAAACTTCTGTAAGTAATAGTAATTCTTAGACAATAGTGTAGTGTGACGTCATACTTCTGTATTCCACACAAGTTTCCATTGAACATACTGTTTTAATATTTAATCTATACCTCCATTATATATATTAATATTATAAATGCGAAAGAAACTCTGTCTGCCTGTCTCTCTGTCTGTTTGTTACGCCTCTCTCCTAAACCGCTGTACCAATTTTGATGAAATTTGGTATAGAGACAGATTAGACCTTGAGAAAGAACATAGGCTATGTTTTGTCGCAACAATCAACATCCACACGGGCGGAGCCGCGAATAACAGCCAGTATACATAATAATTAAAAAAAAAAATAAACCGCGGTAACCTAGTGGTATGGGTAATGGACTGCTGAGACGAGGTCTCGGGTTCGATCCCAGGTTTTACCATGGTACACACCAATGACTTTTCGATGCTTTTCGAAGTTATGTGTGTATTTATTACAGGTTTATAAATGCCCAGTTAATGGCAATAGCCTCGCCACCTGTTACATTGGGACCTAAACATAAAACTGGCGAAATGTGGGTGCTAGCCCCTCTGCCTACCCCTTCGGCGATATAGGCGTGAGTTTATGTTATGTTATGTTTAATATAATAATACATTTATACATTTGTTGTATTGTGTCCCACTTCCTCACATCAAAACGCTACGCAATAAAGAAGGTAAAAATATTATACGGCCAAGATAAATCCAAACCCGAATTTATTAGATTATGGAAAGGGGAACAATCAATTAGGGCGAACACAGATTTCAAATTTCGAACTGGCCAAATGGCCAATAAAGGCAAATGGCGCGATAGTATTTGCCGTTCTATACATCTAGCCAAACTTGACACATTCATCGTTAAGAAAATGTTCTTTTGTTTCAATATATCGAAGCTCACATTATACTGGTCATATATTTTCAGACTAGCTTAACTTGACCCATCTGTGGCTAACAAAATGTTTGTAGACATTAAAAGCATAGAATTTCAGATTATATTGGTCGTCTGAATGTTAGTTTATGAAGGCTATTAGCGTGTTTGCTGGGCATCCATTTTTGCTAACACCGTGTTTTGGACAATTCTCTTATTGGTTCTGTTATACAAGAGTAATGTAATGTGTTCGTTCTGTTTTATTGGGTAATAAGATTATATTGGGATGGGAGATTATATGGTGGTACTTTGACATATTTTTTTCGGAGAATGTTTATGAGTTTATTTATACTACTTAGGTAGTAAATCAACGTGCCTCGATCGATAGTAAGTAGTTAGCAGTTATGAATTATTTTAATGCGATAGGTGTCTTTAGCATGTTGGCACTGCGGAGGGAATTGGGAGAGAAAAATTAAAAGGCCTCCAGGATTAGTTTTCTATCGGTTTTTTTTGTTGATTGCGGATCAACAAAAAAAAACCGAAAAATTGCTCTCAATAAAACAATCGAATTTTATTTTTTCCTTACCTTAAAATATTTCTTTTTTTCATATTTTTATAATTACCATACAAAAGGTGAATTACTACTGATTTAATAATCAATTTATTTTTGACATCCACTCTTCTATACACTTTTATTCCTCAGCATTAGCTAGTATGATCTTAGATATGAATTTGAATTGATTGCATTAATATTAGACTGAATAAGAAAAACCGCGGTAGCCTAGTGGTATGGGTAATGGACTGCTGAGACGAGGTCTCGGGTTCGATCCCAGGTTTCACCATGGCACACACGAATGACTTTTCGATGCTTTTCGAAGTTATTTGTGTATTTATCGCAGTTTCATCAGTGCCCGGTTAATGGCAATAGGCTCGCCACCACACATTAGAACCTAAACATAAACTGGCGAAATGTGGGTACTAGCACCACTGTCTATCCCTTTCGGGATATAGGCGTGAGTTTATGTTATGTTATGTTATGCATTGAATTATCTTCTTTTCATTCTTCACTATATCTAGTCCTATAATATTAATGTACAATAATTAACTGTCTATCTATCTACGCCTATAACAGATCTAACTACAAATTTTACCAAAACCCACAAAAGTAATACACACACTATATCTTACCAAAAACTGTAATATAAAACATAAATACATACGTCTGTGTACAATATTGGTCAGAACTTTGTGTACAGCATTCGTTTTACGGACCATTGATTCCCAAACTTGGTCCCGAATGAAATATGAACTCCGCTACATGCTGTAGTTTTTTATTCCAACCGGATTTTGTTGGACGATCTATGGTGTGTTTTTGCACGGCTATGGGAGATGGATGTATTCTAAGGTGTAATGACTTTTGTGGTGGGACGGCAGAGAGTTTGATTGCTATGTTGGAGGTCGTGGACTCGATTCCTGCCTAATAAAAATGTTTTGGTGTATGAATATGTCTGTTTGCATTTTATGGGTGTTTCTATGTTTAATACTTATGTATGTATTAACAAAAAAAAGTATGTTGATTAAGATCTTGATGAAAATACTTAATCGGTCCAAGCGGGATTCGAATCTGCGATCTTTCCCTTACAGGGGGGACGCTCTAACTACTGAGCTACTGAACCTTGCCTGAAGTCATTTTTTTATATATTGTATATCGTCTTGCGGCGACGGTGGGAGCTATCTACCGATGTCTTAATCGATTTGAATAACTCATTCTAAATTCATTCTCATTCACTCATTAAAATTTCATTCAATTGAGTAGGTATGTTATTCATTCGTAATTGTCTGAGATGAATATAATGATGTCCTTTAAATTTAATATCGAGCATAGAATCAAAGAATCAATTTCATTTATTCAGTCTAGGCACAAAAAGAGCACATACGAATGTCAAAATTGTACAATTATGTTGGGAAATAAAATAAAAAATTATTAAACAGTGTAAAAATAAACCATTGGAAAATGATTCTTTCGCTGGTTCGGTAGATTAGTTTTACTGAGAAGATACCAGCAAGAAACTCAAAGAACTAGATTATGTTTATTTTTTTAAATTTGCTTTAGTTTACAATTTATTTTGTGCGAGCAAACAAGAGACTTAAAGTTCTTTTCGTATGATTTGTAAGTATACTTTAATTGCCAACTTTTAATGCCAACTATTTGGTAATCTGTGCTTGTACTAACCAATTCTTACTCTAAAGCTTCCGTTACAATTCGGGTATATATTTATCAGTGGCGAAGGGTGAAGATTTCCAAAAGAAAAATTGGTAGAAAATCTAATATTCAGTATCAGATTGATCTTGACGAACAAAATACTCAAAATGTTCTTAATTCTGCGGTTTCCCCCTTTCTGTTGACTGATTGTTTTGATAATTTGGTACACACCGTTAGTTCAGACAATAATACCAAATAAATTAATAAACCAGTTTGATTTACTCTTAATAACTTAGTTTTAAGATCATTGTGAGACTTTGTAATCAAGATCTTTTTGACGGTGACTGTACCGCTTTCTAGTTAGTCAATACTAACTAGATCGTGGTACAATCACCGCCAAATGCAATCACCATGCGACTATTGGGGTACTGGCAGAAATCGGCTTAAAATGACACCTCACCATTAATACTTAAATACTTCACTTTATAGTCTCCAATTTGTCCCATAAATAACATTAGACCCATAAATATCTGAATATAAGTATCTAATTGTCGTCATAGATACTAATACTGCACCCTAAGATCAAGTCAGTACAAATCCAGCTAACATCACCGGACCAGCAAGCACAACACATCAAATCTTGTATTTCTTTCACAAAACGATACACAACTTAAAGTGGCTTATATTTATAGTACGTATATGCCGGAGTAATCGTCGGTCACCATCGCAACCATAGCCTGGCAACGCCGTATTAGTCTATACATCCATAGCTATAAGGCTTGATTTCCCCTGACAAAAGTACAACAGATACAAATAGCCGACCGCACGGAGATACAATGATACTGGAAGTGAATATAATTAAATGAGGAAGAAAAAAACGATTTGATATTTTTTTCTACAGGCACTTTTCATATTCATAATATGTGAAAATTTTGATTCAATATCACTAAAAATCTAGGCAACCCCATCCCACAATATTGTCTTATCCTATCCTGCTTCATACTATCCTATCCTATTAATATAATAAACGTGAAAGTGTGTGAAGATGTTTGTATGTTTGTTATTCAATCAAACTCTAACGGCTTAACAGATCTGGCTGAAACTGGGCACGGGGATAGATTACAGACCCTTAGTAATTATGATGGGTATTAATAGGTTCTCTTAAGCAGTGGGAACCAGATCAATATATCAAACGGGTGGAGCCACGGGCATCAGCTAGTTAATAATATTTTTAGCATACTTTTATCAAGTGGGCAGCAAGACTGCGTAGGTAACGTAAGTAGACTGCCAGTGTCAACATGAAATCTGCCTACGCATGTAGTGCAAAAAAATACATTTATGAGCCTACCACAGATATAATTCATTACCAGCTCACGTGTTTCCTTATTCCTACAGTCCAGGGTCCTTTAAGCAGGACGTGAAAAAGCATATGATGAGGCCGTCAAGCTGAGTGTCACCATTGTCACATGGTTAGTTTAAGTAACGGTGATCCTCTTTTCTAAGACTTTGTCTTCAGCTTACCATCAGGCAAGGCGAAGTCTAATTGACGTGTTCTGTATATATAAAAAAAAACTTTCAGATTGGGGTAAATTACACACCAGACTCTTACTGCAGAGATAATTGGTGCTTAGAAATGATTTTACGAAATGATTCGAAGAAATTAAACGATAGCAGTCATGAAGGTGTGGCGTTAGCTAACTCTCTTGTGTTTGCCAGTTGACAGTTCTTTGTGCTTGCCAGCGTATGTCCACCAAGTATTTAGCTACAGAAGGTCTGTTAAAATAAGGATTAACACGCCCTCATTCACATATAAGCGTAAATCGTCAAAACGCTGAGCAATTCGCGAATATTGAATAATTTGATCATCTAATAAGCAAGCAGTATACCCACCGTAAAATGCCCTATATTTATTCAGCAAATGCTTCGTGACAAGAAACATTTTTCTTAACAAATCACATTGTGGTTACTGCTTGCTGCTTTGGTGTATGACTCCCCTGACACAGATGTGGAGCTATTTTCATTTACATTATGAGTTATTAGCAACATAGACATGCCACATCTAGTATAACACTATCTGCGTCATGAAAGGTAGTGGGACAGTTAATATATTTGAAGTAAGGTAGAAAAAGGGTTTCTTGTGCTACCTTTGTGCGGGGATGCCCTTTAGTGGGATCTAATAAAACCTTGTTACGGCCAGAGGGATACCAATCCCAATATTGAAAGTGTACTTTTACATGATACGGAATTTAGGGACTTCTTTCTGATATTAAATCGGGGGAATCTTTTTACTATAATGTTTTGAAATAACGTAATATCATGCTTGGTCTTATTGTGATTTTTCGGAAATTGCTTTCACTTAAATATATAAAGGATGTTCGTGTATTAAGATTTTTTGTGAATATGTTATGTACGTAAAGAGTTTTAATATGTTAGCTGAAAATATAATAAAGAGTAGGTATCTACGTATTACAAAGGGCTGAATAGTTAGATCAAAGATGGATATGTAAAGAAAATATTGGTAAATATTGTAGCCTACAGTCTTTACTTCAAAAAGTTTTTAGTTTTGATAATTACTTACTTACTTATTTCAGAACAATACTCAGTCCTGAATCTAGATTCAAGAGTCCCGATTCACGCCTCGATACAGTTTCTGTTTGTATATGGTTTCCGGCAAAGTAGAATTGTGTCGTACATGGCGATAGGACTGTTTAACATCAGACAGATATATAGCCCAGACTCTGCCTCAGATACATGGCTCGAGACAACAGTATTGCCCGGCAAACGGCAATAGGCTCATCCCCTATTACGTGGGTCCAAATACAATGATTAGTGAAATGTGGGTATTAATTCACCTCTGCCTAACCATCCGGGAATGAAGGTGTGATTATATGTATACGTATGTATACGTAGTAAACTAACGAATTACAAATGAAGATAAGTTAAATTGTCGGGTATTTATCTAACAAACTAGTAATACAAATAAGTTGCAAAACAGGCACTAGTTTTTTTTTCAATTCTTGTCTATTTGCCAACTCATTACCTAAAATACCATCGTGGTATAGTTATAAATATACTTTTGGATTACCCGACGTTTGAACCAGATTTTTTTAAAATTCCTGTTAATATTATCGCAGACAGTAACAAAATGCGCTTGGGATAATTTTATTGACCCTTTGACACTGGAACTATCATTAATTGGCAATCTCTGAGCTATATATGCTTGCCAAGAGCGAATGTCATTGATGATGACATCACTTATCAACAGGTGATACAACATACATTACTTCCGTAAAATGTTAGTTTTAAAGATAAGATATACGTACACGTACGTGTATTAAGTACATTTTAAGGTCTACTGCACTTATAGATATATCTACCTCCTCAAGTAATGTACCCTAACTGGAAATCAAACCGCAAGTATAACTTTCATAATATTTCCGACTTACCTACTAATCCAATTTTAGATATCTAATAAAGTGTTTAATAACCTTTAAGGCAGGGGTTCCTTAAATACATTAGTGTTTCGATGAACTGTAGGAAAATTAAATACATTGGTTAATATAAATTCATTGGTCAAAAGTTAATTAATCAAAATTACAAAAGTAAAAAAAAATAAGACAGAAATTTGTTTTCAATAAAATGGCCTGAACTATTCCGTTCCTCCGGCCTATAGGAACTTTGTCAAAGTATCTAGTACATGTTGCAACAAAGCGTCGGCAGGCAGGTATGACGCATGCGCCGAGTCGTGGCCGACACTACCTGACCGCGGCTGGACACTGATCAATATTAAAGTCCGAGGGAGGATGCCGGGGGATGTCTGTTTGTCTGTTAGATTCATATAGAGATGATAATACCATTGCAAAAAATAATTGTAACAATGTTTAAAATTTGTTTATACGAGTAGGTACATCTATAAATAAGAATAACTACTTATTTAAATTTAATTAGAGACTGTTTATAAGTAATTTATTTATTTGTTTTAATATACAGTCATAATAAGTTGGTCACTAAAAATAAAATAAGTATTATCACAATCAGATATGAAATTAACTACCTATTTATATTCAGGTAAACAAGCAACACTATGCAATGCAATGCGAAATACAATAGTGAACATAACAAATCTTAGGCTACTTTTGGATGCGATAACCAATAATCATACGGACAGAGCCACGGCCAACAGCTAGTTTAATATTTAAAACAGAATTAACCAGAATCCATTTATCTCTTCTAATATTTTCTTGTAAATACATAAACGCTTCCAATTTTTTTAAATAAGGTCACCTTATTACTAAACAATGTAATTATGAAGTTCTATACGGTCTCCCCACTAGAGTTTACTATTATTCAAACTATATTTCACAAGGTTTAATAAATATTGTTAAATAAGGAAATGCTAAGTATATTGGTCCATGTTTACCGTATTCAACAACATACATACGATACGAGTATGAACACATTATTTTATATTCTAAGAAGAAAAAATCCTACATGCTACTAATACTTAGCAGTTGAATAAAATTTTAAAGCAATTCGTATGCTTACTATTTATATAGATTGAATCTATTCCCTTCATCTTCATCTTCTCTCTAAACATTTCTTCTAGGATATATTCCACAAAATTGAAAAATGTTTTATAGATAGGCAAAGTTGGTTACAACAGCTCTATAACGCTCCATCTTAACTCACCTTTCTGCGGACACTACGGGGGAGGGTCCAAGAGAAATGACGACCCTTAACTAAAACACACACAAATACACGTACGGCGATCTCACCCACACAAGCTCACTGTCCTTTCACTTTACACGGTTCTTTAATTGTGTAGCGTGTATAATGTGTATAAGTGTGCGTGTAAGACGAGGGTGTTTACACTTGTGTGGGTGTCCAGTTTCCGCGCGCCTGGTTTCACTAATTTAATTAGAGGTACAAAAAGATTAAGGCTTGGAGGACGCAAGCATTAGAAACTGCTTTTGTTGAGGTCTTTTGTAATATGTAGTTGTGGGGGGTAATATTGTTCAGACATACGTAGTATAGGTAAGATTGTGTAGTTTAGGGATGGACTACAGATTGGAGACTTTTGAAGATGGTCCGATTTATAGTACTGATTTTTTTGGATATTGAAGACGATTGATAGATTGGTCTATCCCTGTTTCATGGTGAAGTTGATTTTAGTATCAGAATTGTTGAGTGGACATCTTATTGAATCCTTATTACGCTAGGGATCTCTAAAGCATTGTATACAATGCTTTAGAGATCCCTAGCGTAATAAGTTAATGTTTTTTTAGAATAGATAAAATAGAGTTGGTACGAGTATAATGTAAAGTATCCCTCTGTTACAATATTGATATTAATATGATTTTGGGTGTGTGAAGAAGTGTAAACATAATGATTTTCATTATTTGTTATGGAAGACAGAACTTTGGAGATTACTTTGAGTTGATTGAAAAATATTTTGTTTATTAATTACGATACTTTTTGCAGATTCCATGTTTGTATTAAAGTCGTATCTTGTCTTTTACGGGAGTGACTACCGTGTGACAAAATGCTTTTCTTATTGAATTTTCAAAATTATAAATTTCAAGAATATCAGTTGGAGCTCCAGAATTTGGGGAATTACGTCTCTCGAGCTCGGATTCAATCTCTGAATTAAATATAAGCAAATATGACTACCTACCTACTTAACCTTTTTACACTAAGTACAATCTCCTACGTAGTTGTGATTTAGTAAAGAATAATATAAATATACCTACATATTTTATGAATGTACTCGATTTATAGAACTTAGCATTGTTGGTTTTACGTCATTTTTATACCTACGAGCAAATTGGGGCAAATCAAGAATAAGTGCGATATTGCATCGCATAAAATAAACTTTTTTATTTGATTTTTTTACTAGTTTGCATAATGACATACATACTAAAAGCTTCATACAGGATTACTTTGATCTTTCATACGTAAATCATAAAGAAAAACATAAAAATATACATCCTGAATGGGTTATAGGGATTTGCGAAAACGTCTATGCCTCATACACCATGTTTGTCTTCAAAACAGTGGGCCATTCCCGATACCACGATTCCTTCGAATATAAAAAGTAAGTCGATAGCTTACCAAAGAAATTTATACTTTTGGATATTCGAAATATGTTCACCTAGCCAGCCCCACCTGACCTACCGCCGCTGTTGCGAGACTATGAATAGAGGACGATAGGGGGGGCTGTTCGATCCCGTATGATATGTCAGGTGAAGGTGGATAACTGAATACAGAGTATATCGTATAAATTCAGCCCACGGGTGAATATAACCGTGGTAGTCTCTGGGTTGTTTTCACATAATAGAGCCATTTTCTTTTGTTTTTGTTACGTTGCTCGCGTCGCGTTATAGGTACGCCGACAATGAAAACAAAAGAGCGGTGTCTTATTTCAGGGTTTTTACTTTCGCATTTTATAGTATATTTTATGATATTATGTGGTGTGTTTTGTGAATGTTAAAGAAATATATTTTTAAGGTAAGCGATAAATGTTTCGTTTAGGTTTTGATCTAGTGGTAGCTTTATTTTTTGAGCTAGCGGTAAAAAATCAGGATAAAATACCTATATTTTTATTTGGTTTCCCTACAATAATAATCTACTCAAAATGTAGGTTGGCTTGAAGCCTTTATATACCAGTATCAGCTCACGATAAGGCAAGTTTGTGATAATATTATAAACACTAAAAATTTATCATTGATAGAAACATAATAATTATCTTAATAACATACGAATTAGTAGATATTTCACGGGTTCAAAGCCACGAGTAACAATTAGTAAATCATCAATGAATCAATTAATGAACTGTCTCTTTTTGATTTCAATATAATTTTTTTATACCACTTAGGTGGCAGAGAAGCGCACGGCCCACCTGATGGAAAGTGGTTACCGTGGCCTATGGACGTGTGTAACACCAGAGAAGCCACACTCGCGCTGCCGACCCTGTAAGCACAGAGTTTCTGTGCCGTCAGTGTAGAGGACAAAGCAAGACTTAAATATAGTATTTAATATAGGATTTTAATATAGTAAATTGTAATAATTGGAAAAAATCTATGAATCTTAAAAAAATTGTCATTTCAATACAATGAATGATAGTCCAATGAAAAATGAACCGTAGACTGATTCACTTTTCCAAATATCTGTACATCGAAAATGGTTATTCATTACGTGTACTGCTAACAGCATTCCAACGAGTCCGGCCAGCGAAATGGTCGCGACTGTACCCGCCATTGGAGGTGACTGGAATTTAGTTCTATTCAGTTACCGTTTCCTCTCTCTAGCCTTTGCCAGCTACCGTATGTAGAGTGACCATGGTTTTGTAATTAAAAGTGATTTTTTTTATGGCAACTGGCAATACCTATCTTCAATCAGACAGACTCGCTAACACAGTTTCTGTATTTTTTAATTCAAAGCGCTTCTGACTTTTTTTTTGTAAAATATAAATCAAACTAACTTTTAAACTTTCGCTTTCCATGATACGCAATAATGTTTACGGGAATTGAGTCAGCCTGTTACCATGGCCGGTGCAACCTGGTCGAAACGTCAGGCTAATCAAAGGTGTATGTAAGTACCATACCATGATCGCGTTAACTCCCGTAAACATTATTGAATAATTATGAAATTTATTGTTAAATAAATCTTACTTATCACTTAAGGATGAACTGCAACGTATATTTTATATGCTTTTAATAGGTAGCAGGATTTTAGTAAAACATCGAAATCTTATTTCGATGCAGATAAACATGTTTTTAATATGCAAATAACTAGATTTTTGCAATTGTATAAATATAACTTTTAAAGTAGTCTTTATTTTAAAAGGTTTAATGATAACGATGATCTTACTTGTAGATAGATAGATAGATAGATGGATAGTTCTTTATTGTACACTAATAGATTACAGTAGAACTTGTAGGTAGCATGCATACAGTTTAATGTATGCATGCTACCTACAAGCCGCCTATGCCTATGCCGCCCATTGCACATTGAACTGTATACATGCTACCTATTGGTCCTACTGTAAATCTGCTGGTGTATAATGAAGAATTATCTATCTATCTATCTATCACATTCTGTAATGTGCCTCTTTTCAGGCAACCTGGTAACCTTGTTAATTTATTTAATAAATGAACTGGTCGTTTAATCAGTATCAGAATAAACGTGATATTTACCATGTTTCATTATTTTGAGTTTATTCTGATACTGATGTCAGTGACCATGATAGTTTAAATACCTATATGGTCGTTTAATTTCATGATAGGTAGGTATTTCAAATGATTACCTTAGGAAAAAATGGTTTTTGTCCATCTAAAAAGCGAAACCTGGACACAATGGCTATCGGAAACTTGCTAAAATACAGCGCAACTTGTAACCGGTCGGTTTCGACACAAACTCGCAATATTGCACATTCTACAATATTCTACGCTATGATTTTACACATTTTCATCTACCCACTGCATCGGTAATTGTTTAACTGTACTTTATGACCCGATAATATCGGAGACCAGTATAAACAAACAGGTTTTATATTATTATTCATAGATTTCATTATATACATTTAATTTAATTCAATAAATATTCCACGACATTCTACACAACGCTATCTAGACATACAGTAAGCATAACTTAACTAGCTTGTGTTATGGGCTCTAGAATGCGAATAAACATACTTAAATACTTTTTTTTCTAAATACATAGGTACATATTATACATAGAAACACCCAGACCAATGCAAATATACATATTCATTCACATAAATATTTGCACTGAGTGGGAATCGAACCCGCGCCCCCTGCATAGCAGTCGAATGCTCTACTGCTACGCCACGGAGGTCGTCATTATACTGAAATTCAGTAAATAGGTACTTGTCATAAATATGACTAGAAGCCTATGTAAACATATGTTTTAGTAACATAACATAACATAAGCTCACGCCTATATCCCCGAAGGGGTAGGCAAAGGTGCTATTACTTCGAATAGCATCGAAAAGTTATTGGTGTGTGCCATGGTAAAACCTGGGATCGAACCCGAGACGTCGTCTCGGCAGTCCATTACCCATACCACTAGGCTACCGCGGTATATTTTAGTTCACAACTATTATTCAGTTTTAAGACCCAAATTTCTGCCTTCTTTTGAAAATGTTCACATATCGTTTTTGCTACCGCAAGCTATCTAAAAAGAAAAAAGTTGGCAATCATTTCACAATCAAACAAATACGCAACACAAAAACAAATAAACTCGATAAAATATGACAACTGCATTCAAATTGCAGCAAACATACATGTTTAATAGTACACATCTAAACAAAGAAGCGTTCACAACGAAACTAGCTATTGCTAGCGACTCGGCACGCGTTGAGTACGTTCTTGCGTCTCATCTCATAATGTCCTTTTCTCGAAATGTCCTTTCTCATATTGTCCTTTTCTCGAAATGTCCTTTCTCATATTGTCCTTTTCTCGAAATGTCCTTTCTCATAATGTCCTTTCTCAATATGTCCTTTTCTCAATTTGTCCTTTTCTCAAATTGTCCTTTTCTCAAATAGTCCTTCTCGCGAAATGTCCTTTTCTCAAAATGTCCCTTTTTCAAAATATGTGCACTACAGAATGTAACTATAATTTTAGAGACGTATGTCAATTCAGACTAATAAAACAAAATGTTATTAGTATTCTTCTTTATTTTCAGACAAAAATATTGATGAAGTGAATGAAGTGAGTAAGTACCTAGGTAGGTATAAAAAAAGAATTAAACATTTCTTCACAAACGAATCCTTATAATTATATTACCTATATTGATCTAATTTTGTTTATAAAATGAAGATCAAGATACATTATGTTATGTTTACCTAATTGTTATATAAAAAAAATTAACTGCTAAAAGTGATACCATACGAATTATTAGCCAGTCAAATAAAAATCTACAAATTATATGTAGGTACAATAATACATTAAATTACATATGTCGTATTATAATTATATATATATCAAATAATTAAATAATAATATACGTAATGTAATATATTATTGTATAAAAAAAACAAAAAAAACGATAAAGTGATACCATACGTATTATTAGTCAGTTAAATGAAAATCAACAAATTATATGTAGGTCCTACAATAAATTATATATGTCATATTATACATAATGTAACATATTATTGTATAAAAAACGAAAAAATAGATATATACGTATTCACGCGTTACTTACAGAGAAAGACGTAAGTATATTATTTTTCTTATAAACTGTGGCAGTGTTCATTATTTTCTAAGTCATTTAAATATTTGTGGTAATTTCTGTCAAATACTATGTCTCTAACTCGTCTCTTACTCATCATGTTGGTAAACAAAGAGTTGTTTATATGGGTATCCCAATGTCTGGCTTCTTTTTTTAGCTTTTGTAAAAAGATATACAAATTTGGCCTTTTTGGGATACGACTGTTCAACCTTTGATGCCAACCTTCCAAGGCATTGGTTGTACGATGTCGCTCGCCTGCACAACTCAATATTGTTGATAGTATATGTGGATACCACTGTCTCTCAAAGTAACTCCTAAACTGTCTCATTTCTTGGTTATTCGGCGATGACTCTAAGATAAATTGCCATTGCCATGCTGCAGGTATAAGATGGGCTGGAATTAACGGGATAATTGAACACATTCGTGTGACATTTCTACCTTGTTTAGACGTATTTAATTAACTCAAAATCTTCGTTCATAGTTAAAACAATAATGCTCAGTGTGACTCAGTCGACTTAATCACTACTAAAATTAATATAATTGATTACGTCAATACCAGTACCTAACTTTTTCCAAAACTACCCGAAGTTAATTTACAATTTTATAACAAAGTTTGTGCGTTTAGTGTTTGCTAAAGAACTAACTAGGAACTTGTAATTTATGCGCTTGGTTTATTATTAAGAGTTAATATAATTTTATTAATAGTTATTATTTTCATTTTCCTTGTATAGTAAAATACAAATAAATAATTTATTAGTATAACGAACCTAATTAATTACTTGTAACGCCATACATACATACATACATATAAACACGCTTGTATTCCCGGATGGTTAAGCAAAGGTGAATTAACATTCTCAATTTATTAAATTTTTATATAAATAACAAGCAGAGATCATCATACATATATCATACATATTCCCATCAATATAATATAATTATAAGGATTCGTTTGTGAAGAAATGTTTAATTCTTTTTTATACCTACCTAGGTACTTACTATTATTGTTGATTATTTTGAGGAAATAATAATTACATAACATAACATAACATAAACTCACGCCTATATCCCTATATATTTTTGTCTGAAAATAAAGAAGAATACTAATAACATTTTGCTTTATTATTCTGAATTGACATACGTCTCTAAAATTATAGTTACATTCTGTAGTGCACATAATTTGAAAAAGGGACATTTTGAGAAAAGGACATTTCGCGAGAAGGACTATTTGAGAAAAGGACAATTTGAGAAAAGGACAAATTGAGAAAAGGACATATTGAGAAAGGACATTATGAGAAAGGACATTTCGAGAAAAGGACAATATGAGAAAGGACATTTCGAGAAAAGGACATTATGAGATGAGACGCGTTCTTGTGACCCACAAAAATCAGAAATAAAATTTAGCTTATATGCTCTTTCAGCCTATGCTTAATCTATTTAGCGTGTTTGAGTAACGACCATCAAACCATTTACATTTATAATAACGGTAAGATTTCATTTCCAAGCCGCAAGAAGTCGCAGGCATAACCAGTATCAAACACAATAAAATATAAGTACCTATGTACAAACTTGGTTGGAGGTCTAAGTGACCCTCATCACCGCTATCTGGCCACGTCCAGGGCGACGGGCCCGCAGGAACGGTGAAGTTATCTGCGAACATTTTTCGGTATTGCGTAATCTTAACAGGTTATGTACTTACATAAAAGGCGAAATGTTAAAAATTATAGCTTCTTTTACCAGACTGGAAGGGTTATGTTTCTTTTTAATTGTATTTTATCTGCTTGAGACAATCGCTGACATGTCTATAAGATGATTACAGTTTTTATACTGATATATAAGCCAATATATGTATATAGTTGTCGATCGAGAATGGAATATTACCACATTATACTATTGTAGCTAAACAATACAAGATGTATTATATTACCAGGTTTAAGTATTGAATTTGTAAAAATATTTAAAAAAAAACACTTTTCTAATGTTATTTCAGTTTTACTTAAAAAACTACATCAAATAAATGATATACAATAAATTAGATAAGACAGTAAAGTATTGATAAGCAAGCATCTAAGTACTAATTAAAAATATTGTACCAAATAATATTGCTTACCTATGCACCAAAACCCTGCACGCGCTCACGCAAAAAATGCAGCAAAAAATAACAAAAAAGGGTGTTGGGTGGACCCCTGTCCCACCTCACCGCCCACCGACCCCCCTCTCATATCTCTGCACTCGCCAATGTTAATCTGTGTATTTATCAAACGTAATTTGTCCGAATATCTCTCAAACCAAACTGGGTTTTATGTCTAAGTTATACAGTTCAATTTTATGTTTTCCATTGTACTGGATTTGTTCACAAATGTCTTTTCCAAAACAGCAGACAGCTAGGGGAGTGAGGTCTACCCACCTAAAAACGTGGAAACACTGATGAATGTCCCCCATTAGATGTTATTTATTTAGAATGTGGTCGAGAAAGGGACTCAGCCGTTTAAGTTTACCTAAAGTTTACTTAGGACCGAGTGTATTGGGTTAAACTGAAGACGTTTTCAGTACTTGAGATAAATTACCCACAGTTATAGGGGTCCAGTTTTTTGGCATTCGACTTATGATGGTATTTTATCATGACGATGTGGGAATGACTGGTGTAGGTGTCGAGTTATTTGCTTGGGGTGAATCCTTTGACTGTTATTTATTTGTCCCCATTACACGTACTATTTACACTCGGGGTATTTTAGACCGGCCCCGCATTTCAGGGTTACTTAACCATCGTGCATAAATAACCCTGAATAAGTAAGTAAAGTAGGTATATGACACAGTGGCAGTGTTACGTTTCAAAAACAAAAAAAACCCTTAACTATCTCAGTTGGAGTTTGGTTAAACTTGAAACCACATTAATCTTACAGACTTTCCGTGTCTGTACTAACGATTCTCACTTCTTTTTCACATTCATTTAAGTCTAGCTATTAAAGGCTATCAACTTAACAAACTTGCCTGTAAGAAATTGTCGCAGAGCGATAAGGCCGCCATCTGTACGTACCACAAAACTTTATATCTTCTTATTGTAATGTAATGTGTTATTGGTGTACAATAAAGACGCTTATTATTATTATCATTATTTATACGAGACAACTCCTGAGATAATCTACCTATCTTTACAGAGCTATTAAAGAATTGTGCAACACCTTTTTACTGCTATAACTAGGTATAAACCTTTTACTAACGGTGCTTGCACATCCTTTAATTTTTAAAATAAAAAATAAAATGGTACTAATTTTGTTTAATCTATTCTGTGTTTAAAGTGTGCTTTATTTTTTTATACTACTAGGTAGGTTCACTAACTGTACAAAAAATTACACACATCCTGCCAGTTATCAAATTATTCATTTGCAAAAAAAATAACCATAAAATATTTTGGCATATAGTAATTTAGAGTAATGATATTTATGCATATTTTTTTATTTTATTTTATGCAAATGGATAGTGGACCACTTGCAACATGTGAAACTGGTTTATTTTACAAATCAATATTATTCATCGTATAATACAATTTTTAGAAGGCCGTTAAACAAATAGTAGGGGTAGTTAGGACAAGCGGCACGTAGCGATCTGTCTGTGTGTCAATAGGTAACTAATGATGGTGGACCGACGCTGTCCGTCTTCTCACTGTATTTTATACTTGGTAGGATTCTCTTTCACCAGATACCTACGTTTTAAAATGTTGTAAATGGTTGGTTCATGGTCGGCAGCGCGAGTGTGACACCCCTGGTGTTGCATACGTCCATAGGCCACGGTAACCGCTTCCCATCAGGTGGGCCGTGTGCTTGTCTGCCACCTAAGTGGTATAAAAAAAATCTCCGAAGTAGTTATTGGTGGATTCGATTGAATATTCACTACTTAATTTGAGTAGTCGAATAATAGAATTAATATACATACATACGCTCATGCATATTTTACTCAGGGGTAGGCAGAGATAGCAGCTCGACACTTGCTTCTATCCTTACACACGTTGCAAACTTCCTCTATTATCATTGAACCTTTCATGCAATAGAGTTATTTAATAACTACCTAATTATATAATTAAGTAATACCAAGTATATTGGATACATAGGTGTTTAAACTATTAACAACAACAACAACAGCGCCGAAATAACGGAAACTCAAAACAATGAAATATGGTAAATATTCCGTTTATTTTGATACTGATTTTGATACTTTTGTATATACTTCAAAAAGATATGCCTATCTATAGGTGTCTTACTTTCAAGCTCTTCGTATACTTTTTTAATATTTTAGTATTAAAAGCCAAAATAACATTAGTTATGTGAATTTGTGAAAAACCAAAACACGCCGACTACAAAGCCCAGTAATACATTTGTAATATATTTTGCAATAAAATATTATTTGACTAAGTGTATAACATATATATTATTATGTAATAGCTTGATGTTATGTTGTATCGTGTCTAATGTATACTATTTTTAATACATCTACCTATCAACTCGCATTATGGACGACTGAACAGGGATGGTTGGCAAAAAAACTTTATACAATATTTAACAGATTTAAACATCTATTGAAAACTGTAACCTTAACCATAATTTGATAATTTGAAATGAAATAATTTCTTAAAATAAATGTTTAAATGAAATATTAGCATTGTTACAAATATTCAAGGTTTCAAGCCATAGAGATACTATTCAATTGAATACATGTATATAATGAATGAATTTATTATGCAGGTACATTTCATAGCCCGCTGCGGAATAAATATTTTTATTTCTATTTTTGTAACTGATGAATTATTAACTAAGAAAATTGGGTAATCCATCACGGTCTCTTTTTGTGTACATATTGATCATCCAAGAACATTATTATCCTCAACCCTACATACAACGTAAATAATTTCTTGATTTTCCACTATTAACTCTTATTTAAAACTGATTTTTGACCTTTTTTTTTTACGTGCGCAAAATCCCCACGGATACCTCCCCACCGAAGCTGGTGGAAGAGGTTATGTCGGACTCGAACCGACTAAAACGCACGCCACCTGTGGGTCGTTTTGGTTGCCGAAGGTGACAGATTTTTGACCTGAAACGTATAAAAACAGCTCTCCTAACACAGGACCAAAGTGTACGTATAAGTATAGGGGACAAATCTACAACTTTAATCCGGGGGACGAATTTCAGGTTCCCAATGGGTTCGTCACATTATGTTACGTAATATACCTTACCTAACTAGCTTTGTCTGCTATCGGTACTAAGCTCGTAGTCCCCGCAAATGTTGTGGTGAATTTCATATTTTTGTAAGTATCTACTTCGTATGTTTATTCGCCATGTGTTTTGGTTCTCATGGAATTTTCTTGATTTTTTATGCTTTCATAGGCATTATGTACGTTGCTTGAAGAGCTCTCCTCTCTCTGAATATCATATTATACCACTTTGGGCTGAGTCATTTAGTGGTTTTGAACTACCATTGGTTGAAAAGCGTTAGATTAGTTATATATTTTTTTAATAAATGACTGGCATTTAGTAACGGGTATAGATTTTATTTTCTTTTTCGTGTGTGTCTCTTCAGGTACCATATTTCACCGAGATTTTAGTGGAAATGTTAATATCGAAATTACTCGGCTTATCCTAAGCAGTGTTTCGTGGATGGCTAAAATTCTCTCTTATCTTGACTCTTGTAAATTTCCGAATACAATCATTGTTTATGAACTGCAATGAGCAGAGTTCTGTATCTGAACTAAATACAGTAAATCGATTACTTTATATTACCAATATGCGAAGAAATATTTCCAAAATAGTGCCTAGTTAAGTTAAAAAAGTTCAGCTTATGAAACTTGTTCAAAATTACTTGGCCATTTGCAGCTTTCGAATTACTTTTACAATAGTTTCCATTGCACGATTACTCATTTTAAAAAATGACCTCTAAGCTTCACCAAGTCCCCTGGATTTAGTTATCCCGAATGTCATTTCACCCCTTCTTAAACAAAACCTGGCTCTGAAGCGAACGGATTGCCGCGTACATTGTCTAAACAATTTCTAAGTGATCGAAATATTTTTTAAAACGACGAAAGGGCTGGTTCCATTATCGGATTATCAACCTTTTGTACCAAAGGTTTGAAGCAAAATTAGCGTGCTAGAAGCAGAGTTTTGCTTTTAAAATTTCATATTTCTAAAACGAAAAGATTCGAAAGATCTTTTGAAGATCAAAGCAATTTGAACTTTAAAAAAACTAAGGCAGAGTTCACGGTTGTTTGGATATATTTACTTTAAAACGGCCGATGAAGCAGTTCTTTTGCAATGTGCCAATAGGCCTTAAACCTCTCCAATTTGCCAAATAATTTTGATACTTCTGTTCTGCGTAGCACAGTAAAATTCGATATAAATTCGTTTAAAAATTTATACATTTGCTTTGGTAACCTCACCAGTTGTCGGTCCATAACAAAACACATAAATTAAGTGCTCAATAATAAATGGAAATGTCCCTTGCAGAGGACAGGGCATTAGGGCGGGATTATGAGGAATGTGGCCCTCCGAGCTTCTGTTTCTGGACGACCGAACGCTATGCTCAGTTGCTTTACAAATGAAGAGGTCTTTGGTAATCACTTATTCAAAATACTTAATTAAAAATTGTTGAAACATTTTTTGATTCCATTATAAACCGACAAAGTTGAGGAGAAAATTCTAAAACGCTTTTTATGCCCCAAACAAATAAATCATTGGCTATTTAACTTTATCCATTACACCAACAAATAAATCTCTCAATATCTGTTCCATCCCATTATTTACAGAGCTCTCCATTGTGTTATCATATGAAAACAGGTCCGTAACACGCGTCCAGAATAACTTCACAAAACATTTATTTAGGGAGACAAATCTGTCAAATTTAGCCCCTTGTGGCCATTAAGTGGTCAAATAAACGGACCGTGTCAAAACTTTTGTGGGATGAATACCTGTATCCAAATGACAAAAGGTGTGTTTATCTGACACTTTTGAACATCCGAGGTCCAGTATCGTTTATATGCGATAAGTGTAACGTTCGTTGCGCGTGGCGAGGGGTGCCCCCCTAGTTGACTGACCGGTCAGCACGCGACTGGGGTGGGAAACCGGTTAGCCATTGGTCATTCAGGGGGACTGATAGGGAGAAAGAACACCGGTCAGTTATTGGTGGAGTGGTGTGCCAGGTGCGAATTTGCAAAAAACTGTTGAGTGGAAGTGAAAGTTTTATACGTACTTTCGTAACTAGAACATTTATAACTATGAATTAGATAAATTCATTAAACAAATTTAGGCTGATTTGAATGTGATTTCATTCAAATTTCTTTCAGTTCAGCTTAAGCCAAACATCTATGGATCATAAACATTCATTGCTGTTTTATAAACATTATATTTATTACTGAAAAGAGGCTACACTCACTATTTTCCCTTCATATTAGTATGAACTATTTACTTTATATATCTATTTATGTGTTATAGTATATGTATATCAGTACATGTTGATAATACAGTATGTAAAGCCGTATATTAATTTTATTTTACTTATACTTGTCTCTCTCTCTCTCTCTCTTTCTTTTGTTTTTAATACACTTTCTATTTATTTAGGAGGTAGGACACGACGGTATTTCCGTCCAATTAAGCGGTCCGACTCTACCTCTGCCCTACAGAATACCGCGGCCATAATAACCTCGTGTTGTGTTCCCGGCGGTGAATAGGGTAGCGAGAGCTCACTGAAGAGGTTTTGTGCTGTCAATGGGAAGATCTTGAGCTTGAGCAAGAGCTTGTCCTGCTTTGTCTTTTACACAGAAACTCTGTGCTTACAGGGCAGCGCGAGTGGCGACTTCCTTGGTGATGCATACGTCCATAGGCCACGGTAACCACTTTCCATCATATGGGCCGTGTGCTTGTCTGTCAACCAAGTGGTATAAAAAAATAAAGTTTAGCTGAAAACTACATCATATTTTTTATTTGTAACGTTAACAAAGTAACATAGTATAAGTTAACATTTTTGTCCATCCCAAAGTTGCCTGGAAGCAATCGCTGCAACGATAAGACCGCCCATTGTACACTGAACTACCTACCTACCTACTATATGCTACCTATTTGTCCTACTGTAAATCTGTTGGTGTATAATAAAGAATTATCTATCTATCTGTCTACCAATTTATCACATTCTGTAATGTGCCTCTTTTCACATAATAATAATTTCATATTCACTTAAATAACACTAACGTAACTGCAAGGAATGGATGCAAGCAGGCGTACGTTCAAAAATCTGTTTGAAATTTAATATGAAGTAAATTGTAGCGAGATAAGTATCGGATGCAGCGTGGTATGTCATGCATGCGCTAAACTGACATGAGAAAAGTATATTAATTTATAATTATATATTATTCTAATAATGCAGGCAAATTAGAAGACATACTATTTAAATATCCATCGCCTCTAATTCACTTCAATAATTTAGATGCAACTTTTCATTTTATTTATTTCTACTTCCAACTTCCAAGAAAGTTTAACTTATACTGCACTTCTTCGAGTATTTCCTTTGATATTTTGGTGGGTCACTGCCATTAATTCTGCTGTACAGAGATAGTGGGATTACAGGTGGGATTCTCGAAAAGAAATAGTCACAACATTTTGGTCACAACTTACTGAGTATATGAACTTTTTAGTGGTCACTAGTCACTGCTGTTAACCCTGGTGTTACATGCATAGAATCACGCTTTTATTCCCGGAGGGTTAGGCAGAGGTGAATTAACACTCACATTTCACCAATCATTGTATTTCTGTCCCACCTAATAGGGGGTGAGACTCAAAGAATCAAAGAATTAAAGAATCAAAGAATCAATTTCATTTATTCAGTTTAGGCACACAAAGAGCACATATGAACGTCAAAATTTTACAATTATGTATGTCAAGAAATAATATAAAAATATTAAATAATGTAAAAATAAACCATTGGAAAATGATTCTTTCGCTGGTTCGGTAGATTATTTCTACTGAGAAGATACCAGCAAGAAACTCAGCGAACTATATTAGAACTAGATTATTATTATTTTGGTGTTACGGTAGTGGGATTGCGGGTGGAATTAATCCCACTAGAAAATTGACATGGTATAGGTTACCATTAAATATATAATGTAGTTACGACTGTTATAATATCTTACACTTTTTCCAACCAAACAAACAAGCCATATAGAGAGTCGTGAACTTGTATGGATATTACAACACTTCGATACACCATCTCATTCTGTATGCTCACTAAATTACAATTTGAAGGGTCGTTTTGGGAACAAAAAACATTTATATCAATGGCGGGCCGGTTCTAAATTTTACTAGTCATTGACAGGCCGTAAGAGGCGGGGCTAGGCCCCAGGAGGCTCGTTCTGTTATAGATGTGGAGTAAGTAGATAAGAATACTGGAGATGCCCCAAGACTTGGTATCGCGGTTGTGGATGTATATAGAGTAGTTAATTCGAAATTTTACCAAATCTCGATTTTATCCAGAATGTATGGAAATGAATGTCACTAAACTCTTACTTACATACGTCACACATTACGTCATACAAAGAGTGACGAATGTCGAAATTGGTTTTAATTTTCAACAGAACTAGCTTAAAGTTAATGTCAATTAGTAGCCAATAGCATGATTTTCTATGTATACTACTAAATAGGCATTGTAATGCCTATTTAGTAGTATACATAGAAAATCTATTATACTGTAGTATAATAATAATAATAATATATAATATTCTACAACATTGTACACAACGCTATCTAGACCCATGGTAAGCATAGTTAACTAGCTTGTGTTATGGAATCTAGAATACGGATAAACATACTTAAATGGTAAAGTAAAAGTATAAATAAAATGATTTTGCAGACAAATAAAATCAACGACAAAGACTGTACAAAAACGCGCTTTATATCTTTTGGTGCATTCTTTTTTGTTTGGGCTCAGCCTCAAATGCTTGGCTTAGTTAACAATAGTGCCCGGAAGACGGCAATAGGCTCACCCTCTATTACGCGGGAGCAAATTCAATGATTGGTGAAATGTGGGTGTTAATTCACCTTTAAATAACTTTACGGGAATAAAGGTGTGAATACATGTATGTATCTAAAATTAATTATATATAAATAATTTCTACAAACCGTCCCTATTCAAAAATAAATTAAACCAGCAGTATCTATTTCATGATAAAGAAAACACAACTAGATTATATTTAAAAAAAATGGCATATCAACTCTATACACTTCCTCAGAGGGTCAAAGGTAAAGTTTTCGGCCGGCGGCCACAGGGGACTGCTCTGGGTTCGAACCCAGGATAAAACTCCGAGTAATTCTCACGTACCTACCCCCGTATTTGTCAGTCGGGCTCTATCGAACAATATGTTTATTTGGAGAAATGTCTCATTAAAGTAATGTGTTTCGTTGCTTGTTTATTGTCTCGATATTGTGTTTATAGGGTGTACTATTATATTTTATGTGTATGGTGTATATATGGGGCTCTAGGAGAATCTTATGGGGCATAACCAAACCTCACCTGCTAATATACCGTCGGATTAAAGGACGAGGTTCTGGTGCAGGGTAACCCTTGAGATTGGAAAAGCAGCGAATCTCCCACAAAAAATCGTATAACCAAAAGGAGGAGATGGAGCATATGGTTTTTTTATACTACTTAGGTGACAGATTAGCGCACGGCCCACCTGATGGAAAGTGGTTACCGTGGCCAATGGATATATATTATGTAACACCAGAGAAGCCACACTCGCGCTGCCGACCCTGTAAGCACAGAATTTCTGTGCCATCACTGTAGAGGATAAAGCAGGATAAGCCTTTAGTCA
This sequence comes from Eilema griseolum, assembly GCA_963662185.1. Taxonomy (NCBI): domain Eukaryota; kingdom Metazoa; phylum Arthropoda; class Insecta; order Lepidoptera; family Erebidae; genus Eilema; species Eilema griseolum. Next base: position 8,759,114 of record OY759239.1, on the reverse strand, counting down.
TCCCACTGACAGCACAAATTCTCCAGTGAGCTCTGGCTACCCTACTCACCGCTGGGAACTCAACACGAACAGAATACGAGGTGAAGACCTCAACTATAACTGTTAACGTGATCGTAATGATGAGCAATATAATAATTAGGAGTCAGTAGTAATAAGGTAGAGGACCGAGCTTTTTTGCCAAACCCCTCGTGGTGGTAGGACAAAGGGTAACGAAAGCTACAATCCCTTCTTTCTCACTTTGGAGGAGACGTTGCTGCTTGGAGTTAACTTTACTGAGATCGAGTTACTTGGGTTACTTAGGATATGTGACCGCAGCTTTCAATAACTTAAAATGTAAGAGTCTCTGTGACTTCCTCATTGATGTTTGCTGTATTAAAAGGGAGACGATTGAGAAGAGGAGGGAAGGAGATAATCTTTCATAATTCGCAGAAAACACGATTACATGAAAGGTTGGTACTTAGCTAGTGTCCATTAAAACAATGATATCGTGCGGTACCCTCTGATGATGGTGGGGGGGGGGGGAGGGTAGTTCCTTGGAGGTTTGCGCACGTAAAAAAGTGCCCATTAAAACATGATTGAATGAGTTTCTAATATTCAAGTATAAAAATCCCGACTTGGTGTCTAAAAGATCGAAATAAGTAAACCCCCTATTGCCTAGTCATATACCGAAAGAAAAATTAATGGGCACCGTCTGCTGTCAAGCTTGTTACGATCTTTTAGTTTGGTTAATTGCAATTAAAATTTACCCAACACTGTTACAATTTTTTATGAGTACGAATTGCCTTCAACTTAATGTTCCCTAAAGGATACCTACCCTACTAGCCAAATGATATACTGTTCCCCGTTCCCAAGATCAGTTTTAGGCCTTTTAACTCCAAGGTTAGGGTATAAGTGCTTCAAGAAATCGTTATATCAGGCGGATTCAAATAATAGTACAAACTTGTTGAACAAAAATGGATTTATGTTATTTTAATTACATATATTATAAACAGGGCCCCGGTTTAACGATATACTTATATGTTGGTATGCTTGTCTAGATGTACTTAATTTGCTATAGCCTTAAAGATGCCCAGCGTTTAGTTTTCAGGAAATAAACTCAGGCAAGGAGTTCGACTACTTAGTCAAACGCACCTCTGAGGCACGCAGGGATCTCAATTTGAATAGAATGATCTCCTCTCAAAAGGCTGAAGTTATTATTATTACGTAACCTTGTCTTTATCTTTTGTTTTTATAACATTACTGTCCATCCCAAGGTTGCTTGGAAGAAACCGCTTCGGCGATAAGCTCGCCCATTGTACATTGAACTGTATACATGCTACCTACTTGTCCTACTGTAAATCTGTTGGTGTACAATAAAGAATTATCTAACTATCTATCTATCTATCTATCTATCTATCTATCTATCTATCTGTCTTTCTTGTAATGCACCTACTCAGTTACCACTTAGTTAGGAGTGTAGGTATATATGTGAATACAATGCATTATATTCATGTAACTCTTATTAAATTATTTTTATCTTTTATATCCTACTTTTCTTTAACGTTCGAAAAATCCCCACGGGTACCCCTCCCCGCTGGAGCCGGTGAGAGAAGCTATATCGACTCGAACCGACTAAAATGCACGACGTCTTTGGTTAGTTGTTGGTTGCTGGAGGTGAGGTTGACAAGCATCCCGGCCGACCCAGGGCCATCTCTATCAATCGGGCCCTCCTCGTGTGTGGGTACCACGGAGTCCTCAATATCTTCTGTATACTTATGTAACAGTATTGGGGCATGAATTTGAATAAGTGGGAATTTAAATGCTAACCTATTTTCAACCCTAAACTACTCGTAGGTATTTTTTTTTTTTTTTTTTTTTTTTTTTTTTATATAGGACACGTCAATTGGACTTCGCCTTGCCTGATGGTAAGCTGAAGGCAAAGTCCCAGAAAAGAGGGTCACCATTACTTACACATACCGTGTGACAATGGTGACACTCAGCTTGACGGCCTCATCATATGCTTTTTCACGCCCCGCTTAAAGGACCCGGGACTGTAGGAAGAAGGAAACACGTGAGCTGGTAATGAATTCCAGGCCTTAATGGTGCGACAGAGGAAAGAGTCTCCGAACCGCTTGGTTCTTGATCGAATGTTTTGCACCGTGTGCGGATGACATCTAAGACCTGCACGCGTTGTCCTGTGTAGGAAAGGGGAGGGTGGGACTAATTGGAAGAGCTCATCAGAACACTCCCCATGGTACAAACGGTAAAATACAGCCATGGACGCAACATCTCTACGCAGTTGTAAAGGTTCTAGGGTGTTCGTGATCTCGGGATTCCCAATGATGCGGACCGCACGTCGCTGCAACCTGTCGAGAGCATCTAGTAAGTACTTTGCTGAACCATCCCAGAGATGCGAGCAGTACTCCACACAGGAGCGAATTTGTGTCTTGTATAGAAGACACCGCTGCTCCGGCGTGAAAAACCGTCTCACTCTGTTCAGGACTCCGAGTTTTCGTGAGGCTGTTTTGATGATACTTTCGATGTAGTTTTTGTTATTCAGGTTGCAGCGAACATCCATACCTAGGATATTGAGATTGTCCTGCAGTGGCAGTGGCGTGCTCTGAAGAGTGGGGAGGGGAAGGAAAGAAGATACTTTTGCTGTAAACGCACATGCCTGCGTCTTCTTGGCATTGAACTCAACCAGGTTCTCAGAGCCCCATTGAGAAATGTGATTCAGGATCCCGTCAAGCTCAGTGACAAGAAGCTGCCTTTTCTCCGCGATATCCGACTGCTTGGCCGCAGGATGTCCATGATAACTCCCATGCAAAGTGCTATCGTCTGCATAACAATGAACATTGCCGGTAGACAGCATGTCGTTGATATGCAGAAGAAAGAGAGTGGGTGATAAGACGGACCCCTGGGGCACGCCAGCATTAACCTGCAGAAACTCCGAAGCTCGTCCGTCACAAAGGACGCGAATACGGCGCCCCTGCAGGAAGCTAGCAACCCAGTTGCACAGCCTAGAAGGCAGACCAAAGGCAGGTAGCTTGGAAAGAAGCGATTTGTGCCAGACTCTATCGAAAGCTTTGGCGATGTCAAGACTAATTGCCAGTGACTCGCCGTGCTTGTCCATAGCCTCACCCCAAAGATGGGTAACGCATGCTAGAAGATCACCCGTTGACCGTTTCGGTCTGAAGCCATATTGCCGGTCATTAATTAAGGAGTGATCCTCTAGGTGCCGCATGAGCTGTTTGTTGATTATATGCTCGAACACTTTGCACAGCACTGAGGTGACGGCTATGGGTCGATAGTTGGCTGGCTCCGAGCGATCCCCCTTCTTGGGAATCGGCTGAACATTCGCCTCTTTCCAAGGCAAAGGCACTGTACCCGAACTGTAGGATAGCCGGTACAGGCGCGTAAGCATTGGAGACAACTCCGCTGCACATTTTTTCAAGACTACCGCTGGAATACCATCCGGACCACTGGCTTTCCGGACATCGAGTGATTGCAGCACTGCACGGACATCGCGTTGCCTGATATGGATATCAGGCATCGCGTGGTCACTGTCGGGTAGTGTTGGTGGCTGCGTACCACAATCATCGATTCGGGAGTTGGCCGCAAAGAGATTAGCCAGCAGATTTGCCTTCTCTTGCGGCTCATGGGCCAGGGATCCATCAGGGTTACGCAGCGGAGGCAGCGAAGGCTGACAGAAGTTGGCTTGCACGGCTTTAGCCAGTCGCCAGTAGCCACGGCTTCCCGTGGGATGCATCACTAGCTCTTGACCAAGCCGCGCTATGCGCAGGGCATCCGCTCTGACGTAGGCCCTTCTGCAGACCTTTGTGGCTCTGTTGTACGCCGCCTTGAAGTGGCCCAGATTGGGATGGCGCGTGGCGCGCGCCCTTACCCAAGCGCGGTACGCAGACTGTTTTTGTTCAACAGCTTCCGCACACTCGCGCCCGAACCAAGGGCGCACCCCGCTGTCACCGGTGACATCGGTGTATGAGATATAGTATTCCATACCCAGACCGATCTCACCGGCGACAGCAGTAGCACAATCCGATGGGTTCTTACCTTCAAAGCAGCGCTCAACCCACGGGATGGACGCAAAATAGTCACGAAGTCCATCCCAGTCCGCTGACGAGTAGTGCCAGAGACGCCGCTTCCCCTGCACGGGTCGTGGGGGCGCTATAATGGGCACCGTGGAACAGACCAGACAGTGGTCGGAGTTGCCTAAAGCGGCTCGCACCGATACACTGTACCAGTCCGGATCACTCGTCAGCAGAAGGTCTAGCAGAGAAGGTGCTAGGCCCGACCTTCTTGGTATCCTAGTGACCTCGTGCACCAATTGGGTCAGGCCGTGCGCCAGAGCAAACGCGTGGGCGGCTCTTCCCGCATGGTCTGTTTTGGAGGAGCCCAACCAGATCTCGTGGTGGGCGTTAAAATCCCCCAAAAACACCAATTCGGCATTCGGAAATCGCTCCTGCGCATCATCTGCCGCCTGACTCAGATATTCAAAGAGTCGAGTTGTCTCAGCATCTCCTGTATGGGAACGGTAGAGGCACACATAGATCTGACTCGTAGGGCCATGGTCTACGTGTACCCAAAGGATGGAGAAGGATGGGTCCTCTAGGCAGCGCAAACGGCGACAGCAAACATCCGCCCTAACAAACACGCACACCCCGGCTTTTGCACGAAAACTTTCCTCAAGAACATAGCCAGGGTAGAGCAAGTAGGTCGTGTCGTCAGGGCGGTGTATTTGCGTCTCCGTTAGAAAAAACATGGCAGGTTTCGCCGTCTCTAGGTGTTGGTGGACGGCGTTGAGGTTTGCATGGAGCCCACAGATGTTAGTGGACTCCACCTCAAATAGCAAGCTTTTGGGAGTGTGTCGAGCCGCTGTGTTGCCTATTTCCTTTAATTGCGCTGCCATGAGTTTGGGTGGGAGAAGGCGTGAAAAAAGAGGTGATTGCCGCCGCAGCACCGTGTGACAAAGCGCGGGATATTGGTTTTATCTATGAATGTGAGGCATGGCGAGAGCCGACGCGCCGAACGGAAGGGCCCCCGTACCCCCCCGAGTATGGTCGCCGGGCTCCCAATTCCGGTCACCAACCGGCACGACGAACCATATCGGGATTATGCGCGGCCTGGTGAGGCAGCCTCCCAAGGTGGTTAACCCCAGTTGGGCCCCTGTACTATACCGCGGGCGGCCAGCGGCACCACCGTTTCTACAGGTCTCCCTGTTCGGCGCATCGCCCCGCGCCATCCCCACTAGACTACGCCAAGACCCACTGGTCCCACTAGTGCTGCGACAACCACCACCTCTGCCCGGCTATGCACTTGCTGACCCCTGAACACAATCCAACCGAGATTGAATTGCTATGGAGGGTTTTTCGCAATAGTGCACGGTGGTACCTACCCGGTCGAAACTTGAGACAAATTTGTGCCACCAAGTTTCTACCACCAGTAAAAGGTAAAACTTGTCAAGCTTTAAAACAACGATACGTGGATAAAGTCAAGACGCACGTTCAAATATTTACATTGACTTAGGTTAACCCTTGCGCGGCAGGCTCCGTCCATCAGGCCTCAGCCTCGCGGGACCGGCCAGGTAACCGCCACAGGAGTACGAAGATTAGAGGGTTACTTTGTACATGTTTGAAAGAAATAGGACGTTTTAAATTAAGTTTTAGTTCAGATAGATTTATATAGCAAAATTTACTTTGTAAGAAAATGTTTGGTTCTGATTACAGATGGTGAAATTCAAAATGGCAGGAGGATGAAGACGAAATAATGTAATGATGGACATTGAAATAAATAATGATAGGTATGTATTTAGATGTTAAAGTTTTAAATTCCCATCAATCAATGAATTACCCTTTCGAGGTCCACTACTAGCCATATTCCTACTAGCTAAAGTGCGTCAAAGCACCTGATCCTCTGGTCTATTGACATCAATCGGGCACATTCTTCTAAATCCGTGCTATTGGTAAATATAATCACAATGTAAATAAATTAAACAAAAATTAAAGGAGGTAGAAACGGCGGTATTTCCGTCCAATTGAGCAGTCCGACTGGGGAAGTACCGCCCTACAGAATACCGCAGCCATAATAACTTCGTTTTGTGTTCCTAGCGGTAGCCAGAGCTCACTAGAGAGTTTGTGTTATCAGTAGGAAGACTAAAGGTTTGCCCTGCTTTGTCTTCTACACTGACGGCCCAGAAACTCCGTGCTTACAGGGTGGGCAGCGCGAGTTTAATTCTTCTGGTGTTACATAAGTTCATATGCCACAGTAACCACCATCCATCAGGTGGGCCGTGTACTCGTCTGCCACCTAAGTGGTAAATAAATAAATTAAAAAAACTACTGCTTGACCTGAAAAACACGTCCACACCGAAAAATATATATAAAAAAAAATAGTGGTCAATAAAATGTCATATCTATGTTTCTCAAGTCTACACACAGTCCGTTCGGGGGTCATCCGAGCAACCCGCAATAAAATATGCGCGGCAGGACGGCAGGATGTAAAAATGTTGTTTTTAGGGCTCTCCTCAATAATGTATCCTTTAGGAAATGTTAAGTGCTCCTTGCCTTTACCTATGTATGTTTATCGGCGACCCGAACATCTCTGTTATAAAGTAATGCGCATCTTTATAGTATATAAAAGTTGTAAGTGCGCTTTAATTTGTACGCGGTGGACACATTATGCTGTATGTTGTTGGGGGTTAATAATATTATGCTGGTTTTGGGTTATTGCTTTGTACGTATCAGAGGAATTATTAATGTAAGTACTTACTTACAGTTACGATACTATCGAAAGTAGAATACAGAAAATAGTTTAATGTACAGATAATTTAATATTTAAACAAGATACACTAAGTATGATAAGTCCGGTGGAGAGGGTCAGGACCTATATGTCGTGTGCAGGCAAGCCTGAATCGCCTCACAAAATATAAATTAATTCTTGATGCCATCCAAACTACTTACCACCTTGAAGAACATATTATGCTCAATGTCCATTCTACAGTAGCATTCAAAGTTTCTTTGATAATAGTTGCGGCACGTTATGATGGCCCTTTTGATACAACTGGTTTTGCTCGTTTTCTATTTTTCGTTGCTCTTAATTTTGGACAACGATCTGTTAGATGAATATCTAAAGAAACATGTGGCGAAACTGGCACAAAAGAAAATAAACTTCACACACCAAAAAAGAGAAAAGAGCAAAACCAGCCGTGTCAAAACGACCAGTATAGAGTGCCCCAACTATTGTCGGTTGGTCTTCAAAATTCCATAAGTTACGGCCCTCGTTGATCAGTAAGGAAATGGGGGCTGATACTCATATTTGGGCAACACAGGGTTTATGACGAGTATCGGTTCCTTATAGTTTAAATTTTCTTTAAAATTATACGCCAAATTCTAGCAAAAATTTCAGCATATAAAACAACTAAAAAGAAATATTAAAGGTACCACTTAGGGTTCATAGAAATTTATGTGAAAACAATAAACTCTAAATCGCGCGTAAAATAAGCGCCCACAAATAAACCGACCCAAAAATACATGTACCGTTCAACGTAACTCAGTGAACTATCGGTTAACATTCACTATCAATAAAGTACGAGCCGATGGGCAAAGGGCGTCGGTGATCGATGGAACTTCTAATTTATACCCAAAGCCCTAAGGCCGTATCGATTACACCCGCTAACTTGGCTGGGCCTGTTGTACCGAGTCGCGCTTGCTTTTTGCAAAATTTCGCTTATTGTCTCTTGAGGGTTACGGGTAAACTCTCTTTGGTAGATAGTTCGAAAATTAAATTTCAAGACGCGTGGGAATGATTTTTGATGATTGTTACTCTGCTTTATGGTAAAGACTTGGGTTTTATATGATGATTATAACTGTCGATTTGGTGATGTGGCGTAGAGGTAGACGTTTGAATGCTGTGTTGTGGCGTAGAGGTTACGTGTTCAGTTCTCGCTTAGCGCAATTTTTTGTATATGTCACCGAAAATGTGTATAATCTGATATTCTATATAATGCCTTGGCAATATTTTCATAGGAGGTAGGACACGACGGTATTCCCGTCCGAATTGAGCAGTCTGACTGGAGAAGTACCTCCACCCTACAGAATACCACGGCTATAATAACCTCGTGTTGTGTTCCCGGCGGTGAGTAGGGTAGCCAGAGCTCACTGTGGAGAGTTATTGTGCTATCAGTGGGAAGACCAAAGGCTTGTCCTGATTTTGTGTTCTGCACTGAAGGCACTTAAAATCTCTGTTCTTACAGGGTCGGCAGCACGGATGTGACTCCACTGGTGTTACACACGTTCATAGGCCACGGTAACCACTTTCCATCAGGTGGGCCGTGTGTTTGTCTGCCACCTAAGTTGTATAAAATAATGCAGCCGGCAATGTATGAAATGTTTTCAAAAAACATAAATGGTGGTCATATTAGGTTGGATAAGTTAGGTTAGGTTGGTGGTTTTTTTATAACCATTCAGAAAAAGAATTTCACTCATTACCGATGAAAAAATAGGCATTCTAATATATATACCTATTAATTACCTGTACATAATTTCGACAAATAAATGAATTTTGTTGCATAAAACTTGTGATCTAAATTTAGTTGAACAAATTTCCACTGGTCGATTATATTATTAAAATGGTCACCGGTACGCACACCCCACTACAAACTGAGCGGGGCTTTTTAGGGTACCGTACCCAAAGGGGTAAAAATGAAACCCTATTACTAAGACACCACTGTCCGTCTGTCTGTCACTAGTTGAAACACTAAATATAAAGTAGTTTACCTATTTATTTATTTATTTAATAATTGTTATTACAATGCTTTACTTTATTCTTATTTTTTTTATAACACTTAGGTGGAAAGTGGTCACCGTGGCCTATGGACGCCTGCAAATCCAAGAGTCACACTCGAGTTACCATTCCTGCAAGCATAGAGAGTTTCTGTACCGTCAGTGTAAAAGACAAAGCAGGACAAGCTTTTGTCTTTCCACTGATAGCACAAAAACCCTCCTGTGAACTCTAGCTACCCTACTCACCACCGGGAACACAAAACACAGAAAGAGTTTGTGTAGGATAACCAATTTTAATTTAATTATAAATATCTATAACATAACTATTTATTTTTCTATTATACATACTCATAACATAACAAAATACAGGTAGTTTATAACCTAATTTGTTCTAGTAAAATAATATTACAATTGGTAATCATACTGTTTTTGCGCAGCCTAGTAGAAAATAAAATCCATTTCCTTGCTTAGATATACAGCAAAGCACAATATATAGATGATATCAGCAGTCTCATATTACGATCTTTGAAACCATTGAAGTGCAAGTAATGTAGCCCTGCTTCATTACCAAGATATCCGAGATTGATCGCTGGGATTTACGTGTAAATATTATCTAGCATATCAGAATCTATCTATAGATACATATCATAACTTTGTCATCAATGCACAGCCTGAACCGCTGTTAGTTAATACATTTTCTGATGTAGGTAAGTACCAAATCTGCAGTGGCAGTGTACACAGCAAATTGCTATAAAAAATCCTCTTGACAATTTTGATTAGGTGTGTGGCCTTTTTTAATACCTTTTACTTATTTTTTACATAATTTCAACTCGTTCGTTGCCTATGTTGGTGATCAAGACCGCTAGAGATTCTGGAATCTGCTACCATAGAGCTCCCAGGTCATAAAGATTTGTTCAAGTTCGATATACTCATCTCATTGTCAGCTCCGGTGAAGTGGTCCTATATTCAATATGAATAATAATGCAGTCAAAATAGATGAATTAAGATTAAGGAGGTAGGACACGGCCTCACCAGTATTGTAGTGAAGATGATCGAAACAATTATTTCGCACAGCTGGACCGGATTTTTTGACCGAGAAGGCATTATGTCAACCAGACAGCACGGATTTGTTAGAGGAAGGTCAACAGTCAGTAATCTGCTGACATGTGTTCAGGACTGGACCAGGGAACTTGACAGCCGCAACCCAATAGATGTCATCTATCTAGACTTCGAGCACGCATTTGATAAAGTTCCACATCAACGACTTCTCAACAAACTGGAGCATTTTGGGATACGTGGTTCCTTGCTCAAATGGATAAAGAACTATTTGGAAGGTAGAACATTCCAGGTGCGTGTTGGTGGCTCCCTCTCCAAGCAGAGACCCGTTGCGAGTGGTGTGCCCCAGGGCTCGGTGCTTGCGCCTCACCTGTTTGGAATATACATTTCAGACTTAATCGAGGTGATTGAGTGCCGGTCTGCCTTCTTTGCTGATGATGGTAAGTTCTTTGCCAACCCACTTATACACAATGGACAGCTACAGGATGACTTGAATCGAATCCAGAACTGGACCAAAGATTGGGTTGTCAAATTAAATACATCTAAATGCAATGTCCTGCATTTGGGGGGTAACAACCCAAGGGTTATATATAATCTTGAAGGAAGCATCCTGACTTCGGTCAACCTCCAAAAAGATCTGGGGGTGTGTATGACTCCTGAGTGGGCAGAACACATCTCCACTGTTGTAAAGAGGGCAAACTCATTTATATATGTAGTTCGGAAGTCTTTTCAAACCATGCCTGTCGACGTTTTCCGAAGAATTTTTAAAACATATATTAGACCACTCATGGAATATGGATTCCAGATCTGGAGTCCATACCTTCACAAGGACATAAATCTGCTGGAGAGTGTCCAGAGAAAGGCCACAAAAATACCACAGGTTCTACGTCGCATCCCCTATGAGGAGAGACTGCGTGCGCTGAGACTGACCACTCTCGAGCAAAGAAGACTCCGAGGCGATCTGATAGAAGTGTATAAGATTCTGACCGCACACTACAATCTCCCAAATATCCATAACATCCTCCTCAGAAGGGATGGGCAACGGCCGTCTCGCGGACACAGTCTTCGACTGACACGGGCCCCCGCTGACACACTGGTCGCACATCACTTCTTTAGTAACAGAGTTGTCCACAATTGGAACTCACTGCCAAATAACGTTATTGCTGCAACCACAATAAATGGATTCAAAAATAGACTTGATGACTGGCTACGACTAGACAACACAGAGCTCAAAAAAGTGACGGACAGTTAAGGCTTCAAGTACTTACAGGGTTGGCAGTGCGACTGTGACTCCTCTGGTGTTACATACGTCCATTGGTCACGGTAACCACTTTCCATCAGGTGAGCCGTGTGCTTGTCTGCCAACTAAGTGGTATAAAAAAAAATAAGAGAAATAAAATATTAAGTTTGCACAAACTCGCATAGAACTGAAAATTGGTAGGGGTCTTAAATACACCATAATACAAGAAATATCAAAAATTCTCATCGGTTGGATTTGTGCATTTTTTTATTCAAATACAAAGTAGTAGATCATGAAATCACCTACATAGTTGGTCTCACAGTTTTTTGTGCAGATGACCAGACGGTTTGGGAAGTACAAGGTTTAACTTCTAGATTTCTTTTTCTAGCAGTGATATCGTTTGCGTATTTTTCCGTTAGTCGCCTCTAAACCATATATCCATTGACTTCTCTATTTCTATTTGTATCTATCGAATTAATTTTATAGAGATAGCTCTATAAAATTAATCTGATAGATACCAATTAAAATGAAGTTTCGAAATTCAAATAAAATATTTTAGACTCTAGTGTAAATATGGCTATAAAATTTAGAGTAACATTTACACTTTCTAAACTATTCCCTTCTTTTCTACTTGATAAATATTCTATAATTAAATTAACTACCTCCTCCGTAAGTGCTAAAGAAGTATACCTCCTAAGGTAGGCAGTGTAGGCACGTTATCAACGGATAACTCACAGTTCGTTAAACAAGGGTCATCCCCGGGTGGACCCGGGATTACCCGGCTAAGACTAATTGCTTATGTTTTAAGTACCTCTATATTATCAGAGTGAACAGGTAGTGAATATTGAATGTTATTACTGATTGAGTAATTGCTTAATGATGGAAGAAGGCGGGGAATTCCTGGAATTAATATTATCTACCAAGTTTCGGTAATTAAATTGCTAACATAAAGGTTATATTAATGGTTAATTAGTTGTGAATTATGACCTTTTTTTTATACAACTTAGGTGGCAGACAAGCACACGGCCCACCTGATGGAAAGTGGTTACCATGACCTATGAACGTGTATAACACCAGTGGAGTTACATTCGTGTTGCCGACCCTGTAAGAACATAGATTTTGTGCCGTCAGTGTAGAGGACAAAGCAGGACAAGCCTTTGGTCATCCCACTGACAGCACAAAATCTCTCCAGTGAGCTCTGGCTACCCTACTCACCGCCGGGAACACAACACGAAGTTATTATAACCGCGGTGTTCTGTAGGGCGGAGGTACTTCCCCAAAAAGGCCTGAGAGGCCTGAAAGAAGTGTACTTGCTTGATTTCATTTTAAATTCATAAAAATATGTTAACTTTTCGTAATAGTGATTGGTCTTCATATTTTAAGTCACACTAAGATTGTGGTGAAATATTCTTAGAGTCTGTCTAAAATAGTACAGTATTACGTTTTGACCACTAAGCCACAGAACCTTTTTTTCTATATCTTAATCGATTTGAATTTATTTATAATCTTCTAATATTCTGTGTTAATAAGATGATTTTAATTATCAATATTGTAGGTACTTACAATAAAGGCCAAGATAGTCGTAATTGCACCAGTCTTTCTTAACACAATTATTATAGATAAGCGAATCGAGGTGGGTCATCCACGGAGTTCACTCCGGAGACTTGTGCGATACACGATTAATTAGGGAATAGGGGATACGTGTGGTCGATACGACGCGTACTGACGGGCACAAAAGTATATCGATACAACAAAAAAAAAAAATAATGTAATCATTTACTGTTCTGTAGTGTTGTAGAAAAGAGGAGGGGGCAAAAAACATACATACAGCCCTGAAGGGCTTGGCAGGTGTGAATTAACACCCACATTTCACCAATAATTGTATTTGGTCTTACGTAATAGGGAGTGAGCCTATTGACGTATTCCGGGCACTATCATTGACTCGAGCCATGCATCTGAGGCTGAGTCTGGACTGTATATATGTCTGATGATAAACAACCCTATCCCTTAGTCGCCTTGTACGACACCGCATGAGAAGAGATGGGGTGGCCCAAATATTACTCTGCCGGAAACTATGCGGCATAAAAAAGAAAATCAATATTAGGAAAGTAAGCACGGAGTAGTCGCTGGGAGCAAAATAGAACACGTTCATTAGTAGCAAAAAACCGTTTATTACCGTCACATTTTTATTATTTAATAACAAGAACATATTTTATACTTTAGGACTTCATATCTTGAACTCCAATCCATCAATTAGTCCATCGCCTGTTTGACGTTGGCCGCTACCAACATGCGTAATTGCTACTAATGCGCCGCCTTCAACATCCAGTCTATCCCAGCTAATTTTTCAGGACATCAGTCCATCTGGGGGGCATCACATCTTCGGCGATGTATTCAGGACATCAGTCTATCTATGGGGCATCACACCATCCTTTGGTTTTCTCCTAAATCATCATGCGACCCTTAAAACTTTATCAAAGATCTAGCTTACAATTTAATTTTTAAACACTTTTCTCGATAGCTGTACAAGGTAGCATGGTACTCGGCCAGCAGTAGTATAACTGAATTACCTATCATTTTGATTGAACGTTAGACAACCTCAGGAGGCTCTATTAGATCGAACCTCTATTTACCTGACATGGTAAAGGGAGGCACTTTTACGTAGTTAGCCTTTGATCAACTACTTATTATTGAATTAGTTTGTTTTCTTGGATATTCTGTGCATTTACTATTTACATATGGAGCCCTTTAGAGCTGCAAAAGTCGGTTGTAAGTAAAATATTAGATTTGGTTTATTGCTGTGACATGATATTACTTTAGCTGATGAGGTACAGTCAGCGTACTATTAGTTAGTAGCGTACTGTTTTTTTATTTTTTTTTATACCACTTAGGTGGCAGACAAGCACACGGCCCACCTGATGGAAAGTGGTTACCGCGACCAATGGACTTTAGTAACACCAGAGGAGTCACAGTCGCGCTGCCAACCCTATAAGTACAGAGTTTCTGTGCCGTCAGTGTAGAGGACAAAGCAGGACAAGCCTTTAATCTTCCCACTGACAGCACAAATTCTCCAGTGAGCTCTAATCTATACAAGTTATATCATTAGTTCTGGTCGTATCCAAGGTTTTCATCTCTGAGTCCAGGGTCCACCGAATATAATATAATCTATGTAAGTGAAAGTCATAAAAAATATATCTAACTTTTCGCCAATCGCCGCCTCTTCTAATTTTCACATATTATTTCTATTATTTTTAATTTAATTAAACATGGTAGTTGTGTTTTTTTTTGCATCTTGTAAATAAAAAATAATGTTTAATTAAATTTATTACTGGCACTTCGCCCGCGTGGAGATAATATCTCCGGTTCTACTCAATTGCAATAGAAAAATGTAAGATTTTAAGTCTGACCAAGACCTTACTAACGAAAGCAATCGCATAAAAATCCGCGAACAAACATATTTCATTTATAATTATATATGAGTAGAAGATACCACAAATATTTTTCTTTAATTTTTTTAAATTGTTGCTACCCTCCTACAATTCTTATTATACAAGACACAGGCTTAAATTTCAATGTCTGTTTATCTTTACTAATATTATAAATCTGAAGACTTTGTTTGTTTGAACACGCTAATCTCAAGAAGTAATTCTTTGGTTTTTTTTTTCTGTATTACATAGTCCGTTTATCGACAAAGGTTATAAGCAATATATCATTACGCTACTACTTAAGGGAGCAGAGCAGTGATCATAAATGTCAACGAATCGGGTAGAATTCCATACATTATGTGAAAACTAAAAAAATACAGTCTTAAAGTGATGTGAGGTTTCTAAATATGAAACTGTGGTAGGCTAGCTAGTCTGAGGAATACAAGCTACTTCTAACAATGACTGTAATTATAACCATAGTTTTTTGGGCCCAATAGTATTACAATTACCATCAAAAACAACATTTAAATATTACGAAATAATTGGATCCACCATTTTCATAATCTTCCACCAAAATTATACAGAAATGTTTAGGCATACAAGAAGGCAGGTATTACACAATACAATATATAAATGTATTGCTGAAATAAGGGTCTTTGGGCACAATACACGTCTTAAACAAATATAAGAAGGCTGTGGCCGGTGACCTTTGTCCCTTTTGCGTTAGTGTGGGTAAGGGACGTTCTGTAATGACACACGCACACATTCAAACGTTTGTATTTGCAAATGTGACCCTATAGACACATTAATAATATAGAAGTGGCTAGATTTTAAACTAATAATTCTAAGTACAGTTTAAATATTCTTGAATTGGTTCTTTTGTCTAATTATGCAATCCTTTAGTAAAAAAATATTTTCAGTTTCATAACTATGGTCCAAATTCTACTAGTCGCGTGGTTCCCGGCAGAGTAGAATTTGGACCATCCCATCTCTTCCCATGCAGTGTCGTACAAGGTGACTACTGTCGTACTAATTGACAAGCCTTGAGGAGGGCAGAATTTGACCCTTTCACATTTAAGAAACGAAATTTTTGTGCTGTCAAAACGACCAAAAGCTTGTCCTGCTTTGTCTTTTACACTGACGACACAAAAACTCTCAATGATTACAAGGCTGGCAGCGCGAGTGTGACTCTCTTGGTTTTGCACACGTCCATAGGCCACGGTAACCACTTTCCATCAGGTGGGCCATGTGCTTGTCTGCCACCTAAGTGGTATAAAAAAAGTATCAAATCAAAATCATTCCTACATAAAAGCGAAAAAAATCTCGAGGCTACAATTCCACAGTTTAAAATTACATAACATAACATAATATCCCCGAAGGGGTAGGCAGAGGGGCTAGCACCCATATTTCGCCAGTTTATGTTTAGGTCCCAATATAATAAGTGGCGAGCCTATTGCCATTAACCGGGCACTTATAAACCTGCGATAAATACATACAACTTCGAAAAGCATCGGGTAGTATGCCACTAGGCTACCGCGATAAAATTACATGACGTAACTAATTTACACAAGTGTTCGTATCTAAAACATTGTTAGTTCTATTGTGTAAGCCCGTTAGGCCGGGCTACCTTCCAATACAATAACAGGCCGCGAACCCTTTCTTCTGCTAGAGCCGCTTATAAATTGCGGTGTCCGACTGTTTGTACGCAATATTGCACTGCTTGTTTAGTTCGTATCGATTTGTAACTCTGCGGTAATTTGAGAGAAGACTACCTACTATCACATGTTCGGACAAGCATGAAGGTTGATTTACATCAGACGAGCGAATACTCATTCTTTCCTCTAACCGACAATTTTTTTTAGCGTAAATAGTGACAGATCATTCGTTCGTTGTTCTTTATTTAAAAACAAGGTTTCATTTACACTAAAATATTAAGAAAAAATACTCTTGATCTAGCTCTAAGAGTATGTTCGTTAGGTCTAAATCCACCTTTAGACAATACTACGAGTATTTATAATGAGTGGTCAAGTGCTTGATTTTTTTATTACTGGCAATTATCGCACTAGATAAGTTCATTATTATGGAATTCTCTAAGATACGCAACGTTTTATGCTTATGAGGGGAATATTCACTATTATTCAGGTCGATGATACACATTCTATACTTTCCTGATTAAGGGGAAATTTAGCCACAGTCATCATAATGCATTCGTCAAGTACGTGCAGCTCTGTGTAGATGTTCAAGGCTCTGAAACTTTCTTCATAACTTTTTATTTAGGTCTCATAGAAGATTCGGGCTTCTCGATAATAATGAGTTGGGGTGGTAGAGAAATTAAAGGGAAAAGAGAGATCCAAACTGAATTAATTACATGAGTAGGTACTATAATGTGAAGCCGAAATCAAGTGCTTAGGTTTTCTCTTCTCGCTTGGGTCATGCAAGGGAAAATGTATATTACACCGATGCTCAAATGAATTGTGTTTATATGATAGCTACATTCTATTATCGCACCGCTCGCCATAGGCAGGGAATTCATCCTCACATATTGCAACCTGAGACGGTGCGCACTGTACGGTATGAAAGAAACTTCATCCCACACACACTCAAGCTGTGGAATGACCTCTCTGCTGCGGTTTTCCCAAGCGCCTACAATACGGGGTTCGTGAATCTTTATCAGAAGATTTCTTCATGGTCGGCAGAGCGAGTGTAACGGCCCCTGGTGTTGTATACGTCCATAGGCCACTGTAACCACTTCTCATTAGATGAGCCGTGTGCTTGTCTGCCACCTAAGTGGTATATAAAAAATATCCTATTCACTTCAGTCTGTCTGCACATTTTATCAATGAAATTCATTGAGTTAAGCGTGGAAAATTCAGTTAATTAGTGAAATTCAAGCCTTTGATATTGTATTGGAATTTGATGAAAATATCTAATATATCGCCGAAGTTATTTATCTGTATCTGAAAAATGTCTGCACGAAGTTCAATTGAAGATATTACGTGCATTTTTCAGAGAAATCTTTCGTGAAGTAGAAGTCTCTATTTTCTAATGCAAGTTTGAATATATAAATCGAACGGTATAATTTTTGTACCACGGTTTACATTCAAAGATATATGTATAACCTCGAAGGAGTAGGCAGAGGTGGTAACTTCTCAATAACGTTAAATATATTTTATAAAACGATGATTGTAGACATTTGACAGCCTCTGTGGCGTGGCTGTAGTGAATACGACTGCAACGCAGGAGGCGCGGGTTCGATCCCCGCTCAGTGCAAATATTTGTATGCATGAATATGGGTATTTGCATTGGTCTGGGTGTTTCTATGTATAATATGTATGTATTTACAAAAAAAAAGTATTTAAGTATGTTTATCCGTATTCTAGATTCCATAACACAAGCTAGTTAAACTATAGGTACTTATCATGGGTCTAGATAGCGTTGTGTAGAATGTTGTAGAATATTTATTTATATATTTATATGTTTCTCTGTTTCTATAAAAAAAAATTATACCACTTGTGTGGCAGACAAGCACACGGCCCACCTGATGGAAAGTGGTTACCGTGGCCTATGGACGTTTGTAACACCAGAGGAGTCACAGTCGCACTGCCAACCCTGTAAGTACAGAGTTTCTGTGCCGTCAGTGTAGAAGACAAAGCAGGACAAGCCTTTAGTCTTTCCACCGACAGCACAAATTCTCCAATGAGCTCTGGCTACCTATAATTTCGGTTTAATTACAAAGAGCGTGAAAATGCATTGATCTAAGTAATCAGTTGCCATTAAGTAATATAAAATTGAGGAATTCACTCCAAAAGAAATTATATATGCCGCTGGATAGAGAACTAACTTATACCTAGTCGTCTCTCTTCATCCTAGTGTTAAGCCCCGTCACATCCGAAGCTTTTACTCTGTAGTTTGGGGTCCGCTTTTTACAGACTAACTACGGATTTGACTGAACTCCGTTTTTTTCCGTGAAGCGACTGCAACCTGACCTCCATAACCCAAAGGCGATACCAAAGCATTGCAGTTGAACCAGTTGTTAGACTTTTTAGGACTCCAACTACCCATATAACGACTGCCACAGATGTTGGTATGGCAACCAGCCCGACGGCTTAAAGTGCTCTCCGAGGTACGACCAGACCAATGCAAATACATTAATGCATACAAATATTTGTACTGAGCGGGGATCGAACCCACGCCTCCTACGTAGTGGCCGCATTCACTACCACCACGGCACTGAAGCTGTCGATAGTCGTCTAAAAAAAAAAATGTAGGTGGCAGACAAGCACATGGTGCACCTGATGGAAAGTGGTTGACCTATGAACGAGTGTAACACCAGGAGATGCTGCTGACCCTGTAAGAAAAGAGATTTTCTATGCCGTTAGTACAGAACAAAAAATCAGGATAAGGATAGGTCTTCCGACTGGACAGTACAAAAAGTCTCCAGCTCTTTCTATCCTACTCACCGCCGGGAACACAACACGAGGTTACTACAGCCGTGGTATTCTGTAAGGTAGAGGTATTTCCCCAGTCGAACTGCTCAATTGGGACAGAAATACCGTAGTGTCCATAATTCACGCAAACAGGAATAAACTCATTTCACCAAGCTATTAATATCCAACATATTAATGCATATAAGCTGTCCATTATCCTATAAGTTACGTAACATAGTGGAACAAATAGGAGTGGGTTGAATCGCAATAAAAACTGAGGCGTTTACTCGTGTTATTTACACAAGAGGACCGAGACCGGCCTGGGACGAGGGACCTCTTTCATTTCCTCACTACACGACCGTTTTCTAAACGGACATATGTTACTATTATTGAATTTGACTGATGCTGTACGTGAAACATGTTGTGAGTCTGTTTTTATTTGTTATTTGATGACGATCTAACGATTAGTTTTTGTAATAATGTATCTTATATTCTTGGTTAGCACAAGCTTTAATGAGATTGTCTTTTTTTTATCGTGTGGAAATCCACTCGGATACCCCCCGCCGGGGTCAGCGGGGTGGATATGTCGGGCTCGAACCGACTAAAACCGCACAGCTGTCTTGGGCTAT
Organism: Eilema griseolum; assembly: GCA_963662185.1. Taxonomy (NCBI): domain Eukaryota; kingdom Metazoa; phylum Arthropoda; class Insecta; order Lepidoptera; family Erebidae; genus Eilema; species Eilema griseolum. Next base: position 8,739,560 of record OY759239.1, on the reverse strand, counting down.
CTGTTGTCGAGGGTGAGGGGTAGCTTTTGGTATATCCCACGCATTCCCCGACTGACCTAGAGCTGTAGAAGAACCCATCAGGTGTGTAGCTTAGCGGTTAAGGAGTCGGCCTTACGATCGAGAGGCACCGGGTTTGAATTCTGGCTAATATTGAATATTAGGGGGTATGGGTTTGAATATTAGTAATTTCGGTGCTAATATCTACATCTATCTATCTATCTATATCTATATCTATATATATAATAATAAAACCCGATTTTCGTTGTCACGACATAGCATGAAAACGGCTTGACCCATTTGGCTGACTTTTTTAGTACTTTTCTAATACTCTGTACAAGGTTCTTACGGAAAAAAATATTAAGAAAATCTCTCAGAAAGATTGAAAAATATACATTTAATTTTGCATATTTAAAAAAAAAAAGCGCGTTACGAATGTCAACGTCATTCAATTTAAAACAAAAAACTCTGTGGTGATCTATGACACCACAGACGTAACCGCGCTAACAAATGTCAACTTCATTCAATTTAAAACAAAAAACTCTGTGGTGATCTATGACACCACAGACATAACCGCGCTAACAAATGTCAACGTCATTCAATTTAAAACAAAATCTCTGTAGTGATCTATGACACCACAGACATAACCGCGCTAACAAATGTCAACGTCATTCAATTTAAAACAAAATCTCTGTAGTGATCTATGACACCACAGACATAACCGCGCTAACAAATGTCAACGTCATTCAATTTAAAACAAAAAAATATGTGGTAAATATGTATTCATTTTTATATGGAGGATATTATTGATTCCTATTCAAATTGAATAGGTACGCATACATAAGATAGGTCAGCTATACAAAATAAAGTAGTGCATCAAATTTACGCTAAGGCGGTACGAAGTTCGCCGGGTCAGCTAGTTCTTTATATAAAAAAAAAATCTCATTAACTAGTTAGTCAGCATAAGCGCTGAATAAGGTTATGGCCAGTAATCTTACTACCTATTACCGCCTTTTAAAGTAACATAAAGAACTAATATGCTACTATGTACAACCTCAAATGGGACTGTGACTATCATAAGATAATAACAAATAATTTTCCAAGGGCACGTAGGCACAAAGTGCTTACGTCACTGTGCCGGGTACGAAACAAGTAAGCTAGCAAGTTAACTAATTTAATCCTACCGAAAAGCTTTGCGATATCTGTGCGTAATGTATGCACAACGGATGTACCCCTTCGTGCCCCATTCGAGCGGGCAAGTCTACATGGGTGGTTTTCTTAGCTATTTTCGCACTTGCAAATTTTGAGATTACTTATGATATCATATTACTTACCATCAGGCGAGATGAAGTCAAGTTGGCGCGTCCTAGATAAAAAAAAAAGAAAATAGAGTATTAGACCAAATCGCTACTATTTTACATTCGTCGTTTTTATAGCTTTTAAAACATTTTTTAACTTTTTTATGTGATAAATAGAAGTAAATATTACAGGGTACTGGTATGTCAATGTTAATTATCCTGTTGTGTCAATACGATTTTAATTATTAGACCATACATAGATGTAACTTACAAAGCGGTAAAAAAAATTATATACAAACTTATGTTTGCCACTGGTTCACAGCACAGTTGCTTCATTTTATGCGGTCTAAAAATAAGTACACATAATACACGTATAACATGATATACAACCTTTATACGTTAATATTTTTGTAATAAATCCATAAATTAATCAATTATAAGTAAAAATAAATGTTTTCAAAAATCGTGAAAAAATTTAGGTAAACAAACTTCAATTTTTAAACAAACGTCATTTATGCATACATTTACAAAAATACTACAACTTGCAAAATATATAACAGATTAGTCAACTCACTAACTATACTCGACCACAAGTAGCATTCAAACGCAGCACCGGCCGGCCCTTGCGGGCAGTCCTCCCTAGCTGTGGGCAGTACACCCTCTAAACAACCTTGGCCAACAAAAAACATTACAACTGCCATCCAAACACATCGCAAAAACGACTCTATCTGTATTTCATTAGGGTGAAATTCATATTAAAGTGTGCTTTGTGGGCAGTGGATTTATAGGGGGCTGTCAAATCGACCCATGGCTACTGTACCCGATTGTGTAGTTTTGATTTCTATTTCGAATGTTTGAGTTTGGGAATATTGGGCAAATTTCAGTTATTGGGTAACTGGCCTATGAATAAAGTATGGGAAACTTGGCCTCTGAATTAAATATGAGATACCTGGTACGTTTTTAAATGGTAACGGATTTAATATGGGTGCGGTATTAGGTAAACATTTTGGTACAATATTTATATTTCGGTATGAAAACTTTGTTTTCGATGATTGTAGGGTTGGGATGAAAAGTTTGTTTTATGTGTTTTCGGGTGAAATAAAGAGTAACTGTATATTTATTTATTTGAAATGTGTTAATATTACTTTGTTTCGATACTACTATATACCCTTGAAGGTGTAGGTAGTAGAGGTGTTGACCTAATGATTGATGGTATAGCCGTCCAGACTCTGTGCTACTTATAATCTTTTAACAATACGAATTGACAGTGTACAATCGGGGAATCGAAACTGGGACCGAAATCCGTTTCGAACGTAATGCTACTACAGTGAAAGTTAGTCTGTAATTTATTTAGTATGGTTTATTATAATATGACGTACCCAAGAAATATTTTTATTTCAACTAAAATCTATATTTTTTAATAAGTAAAACCAAAAGTATCTATACCTCTGCCTACCTAGTTACTTACATATCAAGTGTCTTTCTACGAGAATGTATAATATTATATTATTATTAACAATATTTCTTCACCACACTCCAGTTGTTTTAAATTATTTATGTATTGTACAAATAGTATTAAATAAAGTTCAGTTAAATTAAGATATAATCTATACCATATTTAATTAAATCTATTATAATATATACCGCATCGCATGCCTCTTGTTACCACAAGAGGCATGCGATGCGTAGGAAAAGGAGGAGGAAAAAGACGCTACCGCGTTCCCAGAAGACTAGCAGTATTGCCACGTTGTATGGCAATGCTTATTCTCTGACCTAAGAAAAGGCCAGCCCTCTGGTCACGAGAAGCGACGAACATACGCTTCGCAACCTCCTTGTAGAGATTGCGGGCGCTCGGACCCCACGGCCCAAACGTTTCGACTCCAAACGGCACAAATTCATAATCACCAATGACATTGGAGTATTTATGCTTACTATGGGTCTTGATAGCGTTGTGTAGAATATTGTGGAATATTTATTTATTTATTTATTTATTTACCCCGCTAAAGAGCCTTTGCAGAAGTTGCAGCAGTACCGACACAACGAGTCGTGCCAGTTACATGGCACGGCTGGCTGTGCCATATACCTGCCAGTTAAATATATGCATACAATTTGTAGTGTTCCTTACAGACAAATAATCTTTATCAACATCACGTGTATTCAAAATATATCCACCAATATAACATAACAACAAGTAGCTAACCACCATCCGATATCCGCAACGGAACACAAACACCAACTTTAGTTACAACACACTAAACACTACACACTAAACTACACTAACGGTAGGTACCCGCAACCTTCTTCAAACATGTCACATTTCACTAAATTACGGGAACATGAAACTAGAAATTGCTTTGTATTTTACCCTTTTTTTACGTGACAGTGTTTGCACGTAGCCAGCAACGGGTTGAAGAAATGCCCCCTCATGTGTACACGTTAACTTGGCTACATTTTGGGTGTGGTCTAGATCTAGCGCGTACAACGATTTACAAACTTTGCGGTTATAATAACTTCGTGTTGTGTTCCCGGCGGTGAGTAGGGTAGCCAGAGCTCACTGGAGAGTTTTTGTGCTGTCAGTGGAATGACCAAAGGCTTCCTGCTTTGTCCTCTACACTGACGGCACATAATCTCTGTTTTTACAGGGTCGGCAGCACGGATCTGACTCCACTGGTGTTACACACGTTCATAGGTCATGGTAACCACTTTCCATCAGGTGGGCCGTGTGCTTGTCTGCCACCTAAGTAGTATAAAAAAAACTCTAATCTATCCAGTTTCATGATATACAATATCTCTCTCTCTCTTGCTAAACTTAAGAGCTGTGTTCTTGTCGGTGAAGTTTTCGCTCACTCTTCTCTTTCCTACGCCAATCCTTTGACCTCTTGATACGACTCGACTGGTATCATTTCTTTTATCTGTGCCATAAACGTTTTTCTTGATCTACCTCTCCTCCTCTTTCCTTCTGTCTTCCCGTCTTTAATATGTTTTTTTTAATAAATCATGTCTTATCAGGTGACCTTCCAATATCGACCTTCTATCCTGTATTTTGTTTGTACTCTTTCGTTTGTCATTCTTCCTTATATTTCCTGTCTTTATGTGTTTTTAGTTCCATAAAGTATTTATTCTGTTCATAAACATATCTTAAAATCTCTTTAAAAAAAGATCTAAGCATCAAAAATCTGAAATCATATTTAAAAATCTGTTTGAAACCTTTTTTTAAATAACTTAGGTGGCAGACAAGCACACGGCCCACTTGACGGAAAGTGGTTACCGTGGCCTATGAACGTGTGCAACACCAGGAAAGTCACACCCGTACTGCCTACCCTGTAAGAACAGAGATTTTCTGTGCCGCAACAATAGTTGTATCTCATGAAACAGTTCCATCTTACTTACACCTCTCAAAATATATTTTTTTAATAAGTAGTTTTTTATATATGTTTATAGTTCTTTTTCATTTTTTTATTAATTTTTATTAAAATGATTAAAAATTAAACAATGCAAAAACAAAAATTAAACAATTGACCGACATATAATTTGAGTTCGAAATCTTTGATAAACTGTTGTATAAAAATATATTTAGCTAATAGTTATTTCTATAGCTAAAATTAGAAAGGTAAAATTCTGTACTTGTTATAACCAATACAATACAAAAACGCTGCCGCTTATGCCTAGCGTCACGCTCGGCACGGGCCTCCGGGGCGTCCGTGACAGCGTGACGCGGGTCCGGCGCTGTCCGAAATAGATATTTCGCTGACTGTCGCGTTATTTGTGGCTTCACCCTTACAATTATGTACATGACGCTGTGTTTCGGTCTGCTTTTTGTTATTTTATTTTTATCTTATTTGAATTTTGGTAAAAAAATGTTTTGACTTTTTCTTATTAGAATTTGATTGTAAGTACCTCCTGACTGACTCTTGGTTTAGTTTCAATATCATATATATATATATTATTTCATATTTAAAGGCCAAAAGTGCGTGATAGCAGAACAATAGATTAATAGTAAGAATTTCTGTTCAGAACCTAAGTAGGTAATAATATTTACCATCGAAAGTAGGTACAGTCAATGACAAAAATTGTTTACGCAACATTAGAATATTTGCTAAACATTCACAATTATAATTTAGTGCTAGTAACATTAAACCGTGCTATTTCCTTTAAATTATATAAAATAAAAAAACAAGTATTACTCTATAGAGTACTTATAACCTAACTAAAAGTTTACAACCCCTTCAAAACTTTAATTCCAATAAGAATGTTTAACAGCGCCACCTATCGTCGAGTAGCAGACAACTAAAGTACGATAGTTACCCTCTGTACAAATGTATTCGACATAGAGGTCGCTAGTTTGCTTTATGAATAGCTACGGTGCTACGGAAGCTTGAACTTTAGTGGAAACTTTTTTCGTGAAATTAACTACTTATTTAAATTTATCTTATTTGGTATAGAAATATAAAGGTATTTGAATATTTTTATTGATATGTGGCAGTTAGGTCAACCATTCGACTGCTACGCCGAACGTTGTGGGTTCATTTTCACAGCCATTCAGTGCAAACACTTGTTTGCATTATTTTGTAAAATTGCATTGGTCGGAGCACAAACATTGCTTAGTTTGAGTCTAAATAGCATTGTGCAGTTTGTCTTAAAATATTTAATATTTGAAATGGGTCCTGTTTTTTGTAATTAGATGTTTATTATTGAAGAATAATAAATAAATTTATTAGTAAGGGATTTACGATTACCTATATAATATGTGCTTATACCGCGGTAGCCTAGTGGTTTGGGTAATGGACTGCTGAGACGAGGTCTCGGGTTCGATCCCAGGTTTCACCATGGCACACACCAATGACTTTTCGATGCTTTTCGAAGTTATGTGTGTATTTATCGCAGGTTTATAAGTGCCCGGTTAATGGCAATAGGCTCGCCACCTATTACATTGGGACCTAAACATAAACTGGCGAAATGTGGGTGCTAGCACCTCTGCCTACCCCTTCGGGGATATAGGCGTGAGTTTATGTTATGTTATGTTTATGTTATATAATATGTCAATTATTACCAGCGATTGGATTTTGTTACAAAAAAAGAAAAGTAACAAAGCAAATTCCACTATCATGGTTATTTACATTATTATTAGATATATCGGGATATTCGGGGTAAAAAGCGATTTCACGAAAAAATTGTAATTTTATGAATTTTCAGTAGATCTCAATAGATTCCTATAAAATTCATAAAATCGTCACTTATATGAGTAGAATCACAACAATTCATTTACTAAGCAGATTTTAGTTTCGTGTAAATATTACCGCAGGACAAAATATTATCCAAATACCATTCCAATAAAGTGGCCTCTTTAGACCTTCAGTTACAGTTTTCTTGAAACGAAAAGTCCCGTAGTACCAAATTCCTTATTTGAAGTTTTAGCTCGTACCAACGAAAGTAGAAGTGCTCTCAGAGAAAAATGCAACCAAGTTTTGTTGAAAACGAAAGTGAACTCCAAGACTTCACAGCCTTTAAACCTTGTTCCAACCCCGTACTTGATAAAAGCGCTTTTTTAAAACGCAAATTGTTTTAAAGTTTTAGTTGTGAAGCGATTTTTTTGCTTTAAAAGATGAGCTTAGTACTTAAAGTTCTTTGTTTTATTGGTTATTTCTTTTGATGGGAATATTGTTTTTAAATTTGCTTCTGTAGTGAAAATCGTACCCGCGACCTCTAACTTAGTACTCGAATCATCTACCGCTAAGCCATGGCTATAAATATCTCATGATAATACAACTAGACATTCAGTTATACCGTGTGTTTCAACCCATCTCTTCGGCTAGTGGGTGCTCAGTCGGTACCCGATGAGTCCTTGAGTTAATCATAATTAGCTATCAGTTACTCCGGTTGCATCAAAGCTTGTACCTACTTTGGAGACCTTGTTCAGCTCTTAAATCAAATCAAATATCTCTTTATTGTATGGTACGCAAAGAAAGAATACATGTAAGTTTCTGTTACTATAAAGTTGATAATGTAAATGCGTGGTCAACATAAGTAAGTCTCGTGCTTGCTCACACAAAACAAATCGTAAACTTTAATAAAGAGTAATTTCAAAAAGAAAGTAAATCTAGACAGCAGAACTAACCTACCGAACCAGCGAAAGAATCATTTTCCAATGGTTTATTTTTACATTATTTACTATTTTAATATTATTTCTTCACATAATTGTAAAATTTTGACGTTCATATGTGCTCTTTATGTGCTTAGGCTGAATAAATGAAATTGATTCTTTAATTCTTCGCAGTATACATTATTAAAATTGGCGACCTTATCTTCTCCATCTCCTTCGTTTTCTTCTCCATGATGAGATTTATCGAAAGTTTTACGAGAGCTACAGCCATCTGTCTCACAAATCTTTAGCAAAGCTCCTGAAGAACATGATGGCAGTTAACTCCCTATTTTAAAATATGGAAATAGGGTAAATATCTGTACAATGAGCGACATACCTACGCCTCAAACTGAATCATATACTACTATGTCAACAGACGTCGCTATAAATAACTTCATAACCTTTCCACAATATAATAAATAACGCCCACTTATAAATAGAAACGAACCAACAGATAAACGAATATACGACATCTGGCCGCAGAGGCTAGACTTGTCAATTTCCTAGCAAAAACTCGTTTAGCTGGCTGTTAAAATGGGCGTTCAATCACGGCGGGACTCATATCCGCACTGGATTGAGTTACAACACTGCATGATTGATCAACCGCTGGCTTGGATTGACTGAGAGATGAACGTGTTATCGGATTAGGCCAGTCTTGGAGTGTGTGAGAGTTTTAATCGCTGTGGACTTGGGTGTGTGGATTAGCTGCAATTGAGTTTGTTACATCTGTGAACTTGTAAACTTTATGTATAGTTATATGATTTGTAAAGGCATTTTAATATTGCAGTATGGAAGGAACTGGAAATTTTACTTAAATAGTGTTGGATTTGACTGGCTAGCCAAATTAGTTACTTTTTACTTAAAGTCAAAACAATAAGTTAAAAGGAAAGTTGTATGATTAAATTATTGTGACGTCATTATAAATAATAATAAATAAACATTCTACGACATTCTACACAACGCTATCTAGATTCATGATAAGTATTGCTTAACTAGCTTGTGTTTTGGAATCTAGAATAGACACTTTTTTTTGTAAATATATACATATTATAGATAGAAACACTCAGACCAATGCAAATATATATTTACACTAAGCGGGAATTAGACCTGCACCTCCTGTTTCACGTTAGACTGCTACAGTCTAACGTTCTACCGCTACGCCACAGAGGCAGTCATTATATTTAATAATCAAATCATTTATTATTATAAAATAAAATAAATAAAAATGATAAAACAATTACCCACGAAACTGTTAATGTAATAAGTTTAGTTAAATAATTTATTTTAATTGCAGGAAAATATTCAATTGTCAATTGTCGACTGATACAATTTTATAATACTAATACATATTGTTCGTGGTATCACAATGTCCAAAACGCTATAATTTTGTAGAGCCCCAGCTCCACTAAGGGCCCAGATCAACCTCATCTGCTAGTTGGCATATCTGTTATTTAACAGACGAGGCCATAACAATGGGTGATCAGGCGTTAGTTGCATCTGTAAAAGTCAATTCCAAAACTTTTTGGAACCCAAGGTACTCTTTTCGATTGCTTTTCATTATTTTGTCTTGTTATTTTTTCAGGAGCAGCTGCCATTTGACCCGCCAACCTGAGAGGAAAGCTTAAGTTAGACAATCAGCAGATTTACCGGTTTGCAGATTGCCTTAGCTCAGAAGGCCTTGATAACTAAAATCTGTTTTAAGCTTATTGATTATATTCCGTCTAGGTCAGCTGCAGTGAGAGTGGCCGCAGTGACCCGAGCCTAATAATAGCAAGAATACAACCTAATACAGAAGACCGGGTTAAAATAATGAGCGAAAATTTACACACATTTTCACAATAAAATGTGTTTACAAAATAAAATCTCCCCGCCAAGGACCCGATTCAATTCTATGTTTTATTTTTAAACCCGAAATTTTAATTCCATTACTAAAAAAACATTAAATTGCTTTGGGATCCAGTATAATCTGTCAAAAGAAAACCTTTTGAGCTAATCTTATGTTCCTTAACCATGTCTTTGTCTGGTCGTTTAAGCTTAGAGCGTGAAATTTAAAGTTCATAAAAGATTTATTAGTCTCAAAGACTACATGATTTTAAAACGTAATTTTATTTGATCGAGACGAATTTGTGCTTTAATCTATTATTTATTACTATTATACATTGGAAATGGTCGCTAAAACTACTGAACAGATTTTGATATGGGTTTTTCAGACTTTAAAATCTTACGTTTGTTTCATTGCAAAGAGTGATAAAGATAATTACCACCGCGAGCTTAGCTGCGGCTGAAAAGCTAATGATAATATGTGTACCTGCGTGTAGTGACATTTAGTCCGTGTGAAAGGAAGCTGTACTTCTGTTGCAAAATATTTTGCAGTAATGCTATTATTAGGTTATCTGTGCCACTGCAGACACTCTCGCTGTAGTTGACCGCTGCACAAAAAATCAATAGACGAACATTTTTAGCTATCAGCCACCGAGACATGTGGTAATACGTTGGCTAGCAGCGTATTGTAGAATAGAATGTCAATCTATTCTGTAGACATGATAACAAAATGCACAACATGATAACAAAATGCACAACATGATAACAAAATGCACAACATGATAACAAAATGCAAGACTTGAAACGAGTTATGTGAGTAAGCCAAAGACAATATTGTTCTTTATACTGTATATGTGAACTTATTTACAAGTAGATATAAATACAGCTAAGCTCGAATCAACAATAGTGCCCGGAAGACGGCAATAGGCTCACCTCCTATTACGTGGAACCGAAAACAATGATTGGTGAAATGTGGGTGTTAAATTCACCTTTGCCTAACCCTTCGGGGATAAAGGCGTGATTATATGTATATGTATGTATTTTACTGAAGATTATGCCACTTGTCTAGAGGGGTTGAGGAACTAATAACCAAGCTATTGTTAAAGATAAACTACTAAGAGTAATTTTTACTAAGTATTCCCATCAGAATTTCTGTCAGGAAATGGGGTACGCCTGTTTTAACTGAGTTCTAGGACCGGTTATGAGTGGGCCGTACCCCGAATCTGCGCTGTGATAATATTTACTAAATCTAATATAAATTCACTTACTCCGTATAAACATTTTGTTAGGACAACTATTGTTTCACTTGTTGTTTTTCAAATACAAAATTCAAATTTTATTTATTTAGTTTATATTAATATCGAAGTTGAGCGGAATCCGCAGTTAGACTGGTAAATTGGACCCTAGACCCTGAAGTGAAAGTTCTGGATGTGACTAGGATGATCGCTAGGATGAAGAAGTTTAATAGTAAGATCAACATAATTTTAATACCTTAGTAGGTCCCCCCCCCTCCCCGCCCCTTCCTGTTGATTGATTGTTCTCATATTTAGTACTTACATAGCCACAGGTATAGTTCAGACGATAATACAACTTAAATTAATAAAACAGTGGGAAGACCAAAAGCTTGTCCTGCTTTGTCTTATAAACTGTCTGCACAGAAAATCTTGTGCTAACAGGGTTGGCAGCGCGTGTGATTCCCTTGGTGTTACACACGTCCATAGGCCACCATAGGCCTTTCCATGCTACAAAATCGAGTTGCAAGATTTGACCTGAACAAACGTAGTCACATATATTTTCATACAAATATGAAATACATTGCAATAACATTAAATGGAGTACACATACAATTACCGGCCTTATCGCACAAGACAATCTCTTCTAGGTAACCATGTTTCAACCAAATTCCACCAAGTGCCATCAATCAACAACAATCATTAATACATTGGAAATACAGCGGTAGCCTAGTGGTATGATGGGTAATGGACTGCTGAGACGAGGTCTCGGGTTCGATCCCAGGTTTTATCAGGGCACACACCAATGACTTTTCGATGCTTTTCGAAGTTATGTGTGTATTTATTGTGTATTTATCGCAGGTTTATAAGTGCCCTGTTAATGGCGATAGGCTCGCCACCTATTACATTGGGACTTAAACATAAACTGGCGAAACGTGGGTGCTAGCACCTCTGCCTACCCCTTCGGGGATATAGGCGTGAGTTTATGTTATGTTATTTAAGTTAATACAAAGCTGGTAAATAAATCCGTCGAATTGAGAACTTTCATACTTTTTGAAGTCGGTTAAAAATATTCTTGTCAGCAACACACTCCTTCACAGCAGAGAGCGCAAACTAGCTGAGTTTGCGCTCGCTGACCCTGCCGCTCGCTTCCTCTGTACCCCTTATAGTTACCTCGTACCAGTACTGAATCGATCGACTGTAAGAAATAATAAGACTGCCAGCACTAAAAGTACCAAAACCATCCAAACATATAATTATTATTGCGTCTGTCCATATTCCACGATGAATTTTCTTTGTACCTCGTAAGTAGTCGGCATCTCATTATTTGTGCGCCTTCATGTGTAACAGCTCCGTACATTTTCTTCTGAGGGATGTCTTTACGTTCGTGTATTATTCTGAGTATGTTTCGACTGTTCCGAATAGCTACTCGTTATTTACTTCCGCTATTGTTATTAAACTAGCTAAAAAGCAAAAAGAAAGATAAAGATGAATGAAAAAATACATTGAGTCAATGAATATTTGTTCATTAATATGGTTTTGACAATGACTTCGGCAAAATACCATTTAAAGACTAGCAACAGTGCGCAAGTTTTTGCAGCTACCTTGTTCTATTAAAAGTTTTTTTTTTAATCTAGGACACGTAACTTGACTTCCCCTCGCCTGATGGTAAGCTAAAGGTAAAGTGTCAGGAAAGAGGATCACCATTACAGACACTAAGCAATGTTGCAATGGTGGCACTCAGCTTGGTGGCCTCATCAGATGCTTTTTCACGCCCCGCTTAAAGGACCCGGGACTGTAGGAATATTAAAAGTAAGGACATGAAATCATCGTGCAAGGGGAATTCTAATTAGACAGTAGAAAAATATACTATAGGTAGATACTGCAATAAACTACGTACGACATCAAGACAATAATAATTGTTGATCACAACCATCTTTTACCACCAAAGGATTAGACAATGGATATATCACTATCACGATGCAGTAAATGTCATTAAAATGCGGCGTAAAAAATTGCTACTACTTCAGTATTAAGTTGACATATACCTACAGTTATACATACATCCCATGACATGTACACATTGATAGTTTAAAGAACAATATTAGCATACTCACGCAAGACGCGACTTTCACGCTGTTTTTTGCGATGCAATTTGTTAGTATAGCTGTCTATGTCTATATAGTAAACGGCCTAAGCCAATTATATTATTGTATAATAAATTAACTACACTTATTTGAATTCAGAATTGCCGTCCGTGTCCATATCTATGACCAAGACGAAGAGGGCAGTCAGGATCCGTTCGAGCTGTCTACACATACATACATACATACAAAATGCATGTTTTCCACCCAAAACTTCGACATGTATTGTAACACGACACAATGGTCCTTTCCGTCCCCAAAATCCTCGTTCGGGGGTGGAGAAAAAGGGAGCACCGTGTACGACAGAGATGCAAGACAAAAGATGGACATTAACGGCGTCATCTTTTGTTAAAACTAATGCAATAGTTTTGGAATAGTTTGTGTTATGTAAGGGGTGGTTTGGACTGGGTGCATATGGGTAGTCTTGCGAGATTGCAAGGTGAATGAACTTAGGAGTACTTACCTGCTTGTATAATTACGTCACTTATTTGGCACGCGAAAAGATACAATTATGTTTTTAAATTTTGCACTTATATTAGAATGGTACTATTTTTAAAAGGAGATTTTAGAGAGAGAGGAGGGATTTTATTCAGCTTGGATTGATTTGAATTAGTATAATCTTACATTGTAACGACGCGCTCTGCGAACGTCGTCACACCGGTTTTAATTCTATTTTTGAACGAAAAGTTTCGGAACGCGGAGTGAATGACATTTTGACGTATACCTGTCAAAGGACCTTTCTTCCTAGCATTGAGGCTGGATGGTCGATATTCATGGCTTCGTAACTTAATTTCAATAAATCTCATAAAAATGAGAGTATTTTGGCCTAAAGGATAATAGTTTGTGTCTTCACAACTATCCTCTTGTGGAATTATAGTTTATTTCTGCTCTTAATCTGAGAATATTATGATTTCTTTTGCTATTGGCATTGTTCCAGCAAATTAAGGCGGTTTCCAATTGGAACCGCCTTTGTCTTTGCCTTTTCTCTTTTCTTTGGACCTTTTTCGGCGTTTCTTTGTCTTCGGTCAACTGCATTTCCTTATGGAGGGTTTGGGCTTTTCACCTCAAACATGGATGTACCGCATGGGCTTAATCTGAAAACTTCGCCTGCTACGAGCTTTCCCGCTGCTGTGTTTACATATACTCGCCGAGGGATGCCGTGAGCTTACTTTAATTATATTTTAAATCTAAACTTCAAAATAACCTAAAAATGCATTGGTGACATAAGATCATTTTGACCTAGCTTATAAAACTCTAATTTTAAATTTAAGGTTAGATATACATTAGGAATGTATCCTTGCAACTATTTCTAAATGCACACTGGAGTGGACAATAAAACCTTAAACCTCACAGTTTGGTTTCATTTAGCTCACCTCCGGAAGATTAAAAGTTTCCAATATCCGCTGATTATCTTAGGCATGTGTATCTCCAAGGCGCCCGAACTTTTATGGTAATGTACTTACAAACCAATTTTATTTATATTTCTTTTAAATAGGAGATTACACACTTACTTCTTTCATTGTCATATGACACATATTTTTTTATTATTACATCTGACGCTTGCGAACCAATTTTTTTTTACTTTGTAATAACATCATATTTAATTATTACAATTGGCACTCGCGAACAGGGACATGACAGTGTGCATATATCTTTATTCCTTGTCACCTTTGCATTATTTTTTACTTTAACATGTTAAGAACAGTGTTTTCTTCATGTATTTTACTGTTACATAACTGTGTATTTCAGTAAATCTTTGTTATTGTTTACTTTGCAAAACTAATCATACTACAAGTTAGTACTATTGTTTGTATCTCTCAATTACAGGTGAATGTTTCAATTTGTATAACATGGTTATTGTTATAACTGTTTTATCTTATATAGCTTTTGTTTATTACAGGTAAGATTTTCCACTTAGTAATATTATATAATTACTAGTTCTTAACCTTTATTTACATGTGTGAAAACATAGTAATATTTGACCATTTGCTGTTTACCTTAAGTAAACATAAATAATTTATTTTGTGAATCACTAATGCATTTTTATCTTTATAGGCATTTGACCTAAATAACTTTTGCAACAATAACATTCCATTCTGTGGGTTTGTTTGACTTTTGAGTTTAGCGTTTTGCTATCAATGCAATTAACTTCATTCATAATTTAATTAACTTTAATTAGAAACTTTAATTGATATAAAGTATATTAGAGTTATTAGTATATTAGAAACTTATAGTGTATTTAATACAACTTTTTATTAGATTTTCACATCCTTTTATAAATCAAACATGGATAAGGAAATACAGGTCCCGCCTTTGTTTGAGAATATTGTTAATGATGTTCCAGTTGGTACTTCTACTCATGAGATGCCTCATGTCATGGCTGATTTATCTGAAGTTGTTGATCCATTTTCGAATAGTCGAGGAGCTGGTGATCATAGTCTAAGAGCCGCATCTTCATTTAATATTATGAATGTTTTATTGAATGATAATTTGAGGAAAAACTTGCCTTCTGTTACTAAGTTGCCTGATTTAAAACGAAGTAAGCTTTTGTATGATGGTAAATCGTGCGTTAGGGAATTTATTACTCAAGTGGAAGAATATTTCTTGTTTAAAAATTTTAATGAATATTTTTTGGTTAGTTCATTCTCTGATCTTTTGTCAGGCACTGCGCTTAAATGGTTTCGTAGTGTTCGTATTCGTATTGCTTCTTGGCAGGATTTGAAGGCTGCGTTGTTGAAACGTTTTGATAGAATTGAATTTGATTATCATTTGGAACATGAACTCCGTACTCGTAAACAAAAGATAACTGAGTCATTACCAGATTTTATTACAGACATAATGGATATGGCTAGCCGTTTGTCTATGCCTGTTTTTGATGCTACCCTCATAACTATTATTAAACATAACATGTTGAATATTTACACACCTTTTGTGTTTGGTAGAACTATTTCTTCTATCGACGAATTTATTAACCTCAGCAGAGAATTAGAGAATTTTGTGTCAAGAAAGAACTTGAGTGAGAATAAAAGTATTAAAAAAGAAAAATATTCTGCTCAAATTAGTGCTGTTAAATCAGATGATTTAACTTGTTTAAAATGTAAGTCCTCTGGACATTCTTATAAAAATTGCCCTACATTTCCAGGTGTAATTTGTTTTAAATGTCACAAGCTTGGCGTCACTACGAAGAATTGCGAAGTTTGTAATTCAAATACTGTTCAGTCAAAAAACGTATCAGGTCCCATCGAGCCCTAGTTTTTGATAAAACCTCTGGTGACTCGATGTTGAAAAAATTTAGCAATGCTCCGAATGAAGCCACTTGTAAGAAAGAATTTAATGAATGGTTGGATTATTTGAAAGTTTTCTTTAATAATATCAGGGCTGCTCCTGTTTTGTTTGTTAAACATAAAGACACTAGACCTTATTTAAATTTTAATATTAATAACAAATTTTATTCAGGTTTGTTAGATAGTAAAGCTTATAAGCGTAATGCGCGTTATTATAATATAGGAAGGAAGGTCATTTCTTTTGAAGTGGGAGATATAGTGTGGAGGAGAAGTTTTGTGCAGTCTAATGCTCCTGCATTCTTTTCGGCTAAGTTAGCACCTAAGTTTGTTAAGTGTGAAATAATAGATAAAATTTCCTCTAATGTTTATGTTTTAAAAGACCTTAATAAAAACTATACTGGTCGTTATCATATTAAAGACATAATTAAATATTAAAATTATTCTTGTTTTGACAATGTCTATCTTTGTCTTTGGTACTTTGTTTGAAGTATAATCCCATTGTAAGGTGATGTTTGTGAGGCTAAGGGATTTTGAAAGGAGATGTATGTTAGGAACTTCACAACAATTTATTAATTTCAATTTTAGTTTCCTTCAAAAATAACTTAGGTCATTTTAGGACTTGTTATTGTGTAACTCTACTCCATATTAACAAATGGTTCCACATCAAAAGATCTTATAATTTTTATTTATCTTTGTTGTATAGGATTATTTTCCTGTATATATTTTTATACACTTGTATATTTAATATTGTATATTTTGTACAAATTTAGGAATTTAGTTTCTACTCTAATATAGGAGTGAAATTTAATATTCATTTTCTACATTAAATTCACTTGACTTATTTCCACTCACTTAGGGAATGGAAAATTAAGTTTCTTGAACTTTATTTTTGTACAGTTCTGGGTTATTTTCTTAGTATTAAGATTCTCGGATTGGACGCATTTTATGCATTTTTTACACACCTTGTTATACCATTTTTTGGGAAACTTGTGTCTTACTGGACTTTACAATTTTTTGTGCTATTGTGTTTCATACACATAGTCACACCTTACGCTTTGCGCACGGGAAGCTGGTGGTGTTGAGCCGGTCGTAATTGTCGTTTTTCTCTTTTTGTACGATTGTGTTTTTATACACATTGTTACATTTTTTATGCTTTGCGCACGGGATGTCGGTGGTGTTGTGCCGGTCGCAAATGTCATACTTTTCTTATGCGGTTGTGCTCAGAAAGTCAGTGGTGTTGTACTGGTCACAATTGTCATATTTTCTTTATATTTTGCTTGTGCTCGGAAAGTTGGTGGTGTTATGCCGATCACAATGCTTATAAATATATTATTACGACACTTTTGTTGTGATTTTGTTTTGACGTTTTAGATGTTGGAATAGGAATTTGAAGTCGGCGGCTTTTCAACCTAACCGACAGTGGGAAAACTTCATTGTTTTTACCGATTTTCTTTCAGATTCGGCAGCGTTGGTGCTTAACCGATATCTTGTTAGTTTCATATTTTTGTTTCAGGAATAGCTGGTATAGAGTCGGTGGCGTAGGAGCTCAACCGCACTTTTGTATTGATGCTAGAAGGCTGGTTAAGATCAAGGATTAGATTCGACGGCGTTGGTTGCCTAATCGATATCTGGAATGGAATTGAGTAGGGATTGTTTAATTTGTTTTATTGAAGGATTTATTTTCACTTTTGTGTTGAAATAAGTTTTTACTCTTTTCTGAGTTTGGTTCTTTACTTTTCGAGTGTTTTCACATTCTTTGATTTTTAGGAATGCTTTCCCATTCTTTAATTTATAATTATTTCTGCAATACCCAATGCAAGATGCTTTCGCATTGCCTTTTTTTGTTTATTGAAAAATGTTGCATGACATTTTGTCTTTTGAGGTTTTTTGGAATTTTGTTCTGGACTCTCATAATTTTCATTAGAAAAGGAAGTTTCCTTCTTTCTTTTTTCTTTTTGGGGAGGGATGTAATGTAACGACGCGCTCTGCGAACGTCGTCACACCAGTTTTAATTCTATTTTTGAACGAAAAGTTTCGGAACGCGGAGTGAATGACATTTTGACGTATACCTGTCAAAGGACCTTTCTTCCTAGCATTGAGGCTGGATGGTCGATATTCATGGCTTCGTAACTTAATTTCAATAAATCTCATAAAAATGAGAGTATTTTGGCCTAAAGGATAATAGTTTGTGTCTTCACAACTATCCTCTTGTGGAATTATAGTTTATTTCTGCTCTTAATCTGAGAATATTATGATTTCTTTTGCTATTGGCATTGTTCCAGCAAATTAAGGCGGTTTCCAATTGGAACCGCCTTTGTCTTTGCCTTTTCTCTTTTCTTTGGACCTTTTTCGGCGTTTCTTTGTCTTCGGTCAACTGCATTTCCTTATGGGAGGGTTTGGGCTTTTCACCTCAAACATGGATGTACCGCATGGGCTTAATCTGAAAACTTCGCCTGCTACGAGCTTTCCCGCTGCTGTGTTTACATATACTCGCCGAGGGATGCCGTGAGCTTACTTTAATTATATTTTAAATCTAAACTTCAAAATAACCTAAAAATGCATTGGTGACATAAGATCATTTTGACCTAGCTTATAAAACTCTAATTTTAAATTTAAGGTTAGATATACATTAGGAATGTATCCTTGCAACTATTTCTAAATGCACACTGGAGTGGACAATAAAACCTTAAACCTCACAGTTTGGTTTCATTTAGCTCACCTCCGGAAGATTAAAAGTTTCCAATATCCGCTGATTATCTTAGGCATGTGTATCTCCAAGGCGCCCGAACTTTTATGGTAATGTACTTACAAACCAATTTTATTTATATTTCTTTTAAATAGGAGATTACACACTTACTTCTTTCATTGTCATATGACACATATTTTTTTATTATTACATCTGACGCTTGCGAACCAATTTTTTTTTACTTTGTAATAACATCATATTTAATTATTACAACATGTATGCAAATATTTACACTGAGAAAGAATCGAACCCGTAACCTTTCAAGTAACAATCAAACGTTCTAACATCATTTTAAAAATAGCCTTAACACAATCTTATATTTTTTTAGGTCAACACGCAAAATTGTTACCGTTACCGAAGTAAAGTAAGTAAGTAAGTAAATCATTTATTGCTCGAAACACGGTATGTTACAATGGTGCCGAAACCTTTGTATACAAGTATCTAAATATTTTCACCAAGTTTTCACTTCTGTTAGTCCTCCCAGAGCGTTTTATTTCTCATTTGACATCTAAAAACATACCAAACCCATATATCTTAACCTAACAAATTACATCCATAAAACTAATTTGTAAAACTGCACCTAATATAAAGCTATACCCACACTTACTACTATAAATAGTCTTGTCCCGACATGATTAATGTACGGTGTGCACATGATGGAGGTGTTATACGTTATACATAATTTTATGCCAAGTGAAGAAAACTTGAGTGATGGGGGGTAAACCCTACACCGCTGTGGTCTACAGTGTTATGTTTTAATTAATATAGAAGGGATTTTGAAAAATAATGGCCAATTTTTAGGGAGAGCAACAAAATGAGATCTGCTGTATCATGAAATTAATTAGTTACTTACGTTTAAAAATACAACACAGGCTATAATAAATAAATATTTATTAAATAATGGTAAACTATTGCAATAATTTAAAAACATATTCAATCATGGATATCGAATTATCCTGATCTTACCATATACACCGCTTTACACTTGATAGCTTCAATTTGAAAACCTTGTTTATATACTGGTGCTTCGAGTATTAACATTGAATGATGTGTAATGTTGAATGGATAATGTTGGTATAGAATTGTGTCACGATAGTGATTAAAACTTGATTGTTTTCTTAAGGTTAGATCGGACTGCGCTTTAAGATAGCTCTTTCTATGCCTTTAGAAATGTACAGTATTTAAAAAAAAAACACCAACAAAAGAACAGCAACAGAAACTATGTAAGCAAGTAGGTACCTATCGAGTGTGAACAGAAGCCTTTATAACTCTTATACTACTGTTTTTGCATGGAATATATAATCGATATCAACCATAATCATATTCACCAACAATCAACACATAATACATAAAAGCGTCATATAAGTGCGGATTAATTAACAAAAAGCCTTGTCTCCCCGTCGAGATTGCGGGTGGGGGCGTTCCGGTCGCTCAATGATTAACGAGCGACCGTTCCGCCGCGTATCGCATGATTAATATGTAACTACGCATTGTGCGTTAGTGTTCGCGTGAGTGTGGGCGTACCTTAATATTTGGTGTAAAAAAGTTTGTTTATGTAATCTGTGGATTACGTTCCTTTATATACAAAGGATGCGTCGGAAGCTCACAAAAGAGCGTTTGTCAAGGACAGGTTATGAGACAAGACTTGAAGTGTAGTTGTTGAATAGGTCCATGCCAATGAATGGACAGGAGAATGTTGTTTTATGTCACAGCAGGGGCAACAAACTATTTGAAGTATATAATCATGAGGCCCCTCGGGCTTCATCCCACGGGAACTAAAGCGGAGGTGTGTATAATCAGACATGAACCGATCAAAACCGCACAGTGTCTGTCGTGCCAGCCAGGGGGTTCAGGAAATCTGGTGTACCCCAGAAAGGTAATCTCAGAGACTCCCAATACGTTCCTGTTGCCACTCGTGGCTACCTCGATGAGTTGTTGGTGATCTATTCCCTTATCTTCTGAAAGAAATCGCATGTTCATAGTTTCCTGTGTCCCAAATTTCAATTAAATCTGTCAAGTCCACATTGCGTAGATTTGAAACATTATCACAATGGTAATCAACATATGCATCCGAGGCCTTCACCTTGGAGCCTACTCTCCTCCACTTTAAGACCAACTAACACAATCATAATATTAATACAATTTCAAAAAAATAAATCAACAATTCTACTAACCCCTTTTAACTATAACAGCCAATATAATACTTGCCAACATTCCCCAACTAAACTACCAACATAAAAATACTAAAAAAGTGGAAATGTGAATGCCAGACTACGATTGCACCCCTAATTCGTTCACATACCTTTCAGACGGCAAGGAGGGGGTCGTTTCCACCCCTAAAGGAATTTTGGCCTTCCACATTCCGCCTGGTCATTCCTAGAGTCATAATTTTAAATGCCACATGAGATGGTAGGTGGAATAATTGTTTTTGTACGTAGTTACTCGACGAGCGTGCCTCCGAGCCTCAGACTATTTTATTTAATGTAAGTGCGTAGTAAAACGACGTAAGTGAGATGGATTTAAATAATATAATGGGAAATTGTTCTCTAACTTTAATTTATATTATTTTATTGTTGTTTCAGATACTGTGGGATAATGGAGTTGAAACACTGATTGAAGAAAATGAAGTATCAATTAATGGTATAGACGAATATATAGAAAAATCAGGCTGAATGTTTTATGATGGTGCAAAGCTTTGAAAATGATAGTGACAGCGAGGTAGCGAGTATATTACTATTGTACATGAAGTCCTGGATTAAATTCCCGGGTTATGCAAAATCTGTGCAAGAGAACTTTCAATCGCGCAGTGAAGTCAGAAATTGCTGTTGATCGTATTAGGCTCACTTTCTACTCAGTGGAATAGAAAGTTTAAATACGTCTGCCAACCCCATTTTCTGATACTAGCGTGAGTATTTATAAATATAATCTGTGCCTAGGGTTATTCATTTATAATCCCATGACCTAAATAACTTTTCTTTTAATACCACTTAGGTGGCAGACAAACACACGGCCCACCTGATGGGAAGTGGTTACCGTGGCCTATGGACGTATGCAGCACCAGGGGTGTTACACTCGCGCTGCCGACCACGAAGAAACCTTCTGATGCCCCTTTTGAAGAACCCCACATTGTAGGATGCAGAGTCATGCTTGGTCCTTGCATGCTGATCTACTCCGAGAGTGACGTAAATGTATATTATGGTCATAGTACTGTGCTGTGATGTAATGGTATGACCCGGTGGAGCTGCAGACTTACCAGCGACATTGTGAAAGTTTGTGAAGATGTTTGAGTGTTTGTTACTCAATTACGCATAAACGGCTGGTCTGGATCTGTCTGATATTGGCATAAGAGTAGATTATAGTCTGGAATAACATATAGGGTGCTTTTTACCCCTTAAATCATCAAGGAACGGGATCAGAATTCTACGTGCGCAGAGTCATGAGTAAGAGGTAATGTTAAGTCAAATAATCTTTGTATTGAATTATGTAGCATAAAAACACTTTTCTTTCTTTCTTTCTTTCTTTCTTTCTTTCTTTCTTTCTTAGTCAGTCTTAATAGGTCTCGAAAGGAGTGACGTAAAATATCAAGTATACGGACTGTACATTCACATTCTGTGCATAGTTAGGTATATTTAGTTAAGAGTATAGAGAAGGACTGTTTCAGTAAATCCGACAGAACTCTCGTGAAGTGAATGTGGTATTATCACAAGTTTACATTATTATTAATATTGTAATTCTTTTTTTATACCACTTAAGTGGCACACAAACACACGGCCCACCTGATAGAAAGTGGTTACCGTGGCCTATGGACGTGTGCAAAACCAAAGGACCCTCGCTTTGCCAACCCTGTAAGCACAAAGAGTTTCTGTACCGTCAGTGTAAAAGATAAAGCAGGACAAGCTTTTCGTCTTCCCACTGACAGCACTAAAACTCTCCAGTGAGCCGGGAACCGGGCCGGGAACACAACACAAGGTTATTATGGCCGCAGTGTTCTATAGGGCGGAGGTACTTCCTCATTCGGACTGCTCAATTGGACGAAAATGCCGTGTCCTACCTCCTACCTACCTATTATTACTAAATATAACTCATTTAATATGAAAAGACATAGTGGGTATGTTATTTTATATGCTCAGTGAACTCGAGACGTTTCGATTCGATACTTAGGGAGTGTCTCTATTACTTATTCTGTGTTCGGGGCCCACTGAGGATAGAATATACAGGGGTCCGTTTCAGAAATTATAAATTAATAACACAAAACCTAATTAAAACGAATCAAACTATGAGTGATTTTGAAAGTTAATAACTTTCGAAACGAATACGTAGATAGGTTTTATTTGGTCACATCATATGAAATCCCAAAATATTTATTACATTATATTTCATTCTATTCAATATGTAATAAATGTATTATAGTATGTATAGCCAATGACAAATGAATAAAAGACATATACAATAAAAAAAAAACATTTTCAATCAATTGAAAAAAGTTAATGATGAATCGCGCTACTGGCGACATAGCAATTAAAAAACTGACTAGGTGTTTATTAGTGATATCCACCAGTATTTTTTAAATTAAATTATTTAAGAAGCCTCCTCCATAATAACAAACACGAGAACGGGTAACACAGAAATTGTGAAAATGGCAATGACCATGCAGAATAGTGATCATCAAAATTCCATGAGCGAAGTACTATTACTGCACGAGGGGGAGCTATCCACCTCTTAACCCCTTCAAGTCATACCTACTGGTATAACATGGTCACCTACACCGGATGATCTTTTTGTGATATCACCAGCAGAACAGGGTTAATATCCACTTTCTCTGGAGTTCTCTTTTATATTCACATATAAATAGTATAAATACCTACTCAGAGATGCAGAGCAATGAGTATACCAAGTAGGTTGACACATTGCAAGGGTAAGCAATATTTGTCAGGTCAGCTTTACGATGGATGTCCACTGTTCCCTTACAAATATCTGTGGCATTCGTTACGAATAGTTGGAGCTCCCAAAAGTTGGACAACAAGATCTCATACATACATTACATACACTCACGCCTATATCCCAGAAGGAGTAGGCACATTTCGCCAGTTTATGTTTAGGTCCCAATGTAATAGGTGGCGAGCCTATTGCCATTAATCGCGCACTTATAAACCTGCGATAAATACACACATAACTTCGAAAGGCATCGAAAAGTCATTAGTGTGTGCCATGGTAAGACCTGGGATCGAACCCGAGACCTCGTTTCAGCAGTCCATTGCCCATACCACTAGGCTACCAACAACATATTCTAGCTACTGAATTTCGGCATCGGCAGTAGGTTATGGAGGTTTACGGAAAATATCAAAGTTTATACGTAGGTAATAAGATTAACAGCTGACCCCTACTGAATTGAGAAAAGACTCGGAAGATGGCCAACTGCTGACTGCAATAACGATCTTTATTTACGACAAGACTCCAACCTTAGTATCTCCAAGCTTAGTATCAGAAAATGATGAAACTAACTAAATAAATATAACAGAAAACAAATACCCTTAAGAACCAATGTTTAATGCAAGTCAATCTATAAATGATACTGTTATGTTGACCACGCATGCAATATTTTATACCAACCTATTGTATTATTAAAATATAAAATTACATAACAAACAATAATTAAGTACCTATAAGTAAGTGTTTTGTTTCATTAAAAATAACTACCTCAATTAAAAAATATCTATTTAATAAATAATCTCTTACCAGATAACAAGTGAAGAATTGCCAGAAGCCAGTGGCAGTTTATTTATTTCCTGCAAATAATTTAGCTCAGTCGACAAATTTCTGAAATTCTCTCAAAGAGCATTACGTTTCCGCATTGTCGGGGAACAAACAGAACGACGGTAACATTCGGCCAGACTAATTACATTAAAATCACCAACAGCTCTGTACTAAATCACTGTACCTATTATGTACTCGCCGAGGTCTCATCCGCGCTGCCGTCCGTACACCCGCCACGGACAAATGTATAAATATTCTAAATATACAGAAATTCTCCCTTCCGAAACGTACCCGCAACAACCAAAACTACCCCATTGTAATTACAACTCTATTTCAATCCGATAAAGATGAAAATTCAATAATTTGTGAGTGAAAATATAACGTATATATAGTATGGACAGTCCTTACAATCCTTTCTGTTAAACTATTCTCTTTGAATAATTGCCGCATGGACCTGAAGGGTTAGAGCGTATTCATGCTCAGTCCTACCATTGTGGTTAAGGCCCACGGTACCTAAATATACGTCCATATGTGTGTGTGTGTGTGTCCCCGTCTGGACTGGACAATGTGCATACATGCTCATCCATGGGTGAATGTCTGTTGAAATGATTAATTGGGTACTACGGTTCCAAAACTCGATAAAATGTATGTGTCTACTTTTAATGGTATAAATGTATGTATTATTGTGAATTGACCTTTTATTTGTAATTTATATTCTATTAAATAGCTTATTGTAGTTAGTGATTTTGGTTTTTGAATATTTATCATACTGAATGTCGTGAAATGTATTGCGTATAAGAGATTTTCTTATTTACATACATATAATCACGCCTTTATCCCTGGAGGGTTAGGCAGAGGTGGATTAACACCCACATTTCACCAATAATTGTATTCGGTCCCACGTAATAGGGGGTGAGCGTATTGCCGTATTCAGGGCACTATTTTTGACTCGAGCCATGCATCTGAGACTGAGTCTGGACTGTACATATCTGTCTGATATTAAACAGCCCTATCCCTTAGTCGCCTTGTACGATACCGCATGGGAAGAGATGGGGTGGCCCAAATTCTACTCACCCGGAAATCACGCGGCTCCACGACGCAATAGATTCTGTACATCATTCATGGTGCGATATTTATTCCATGATACTAATTAATATTTTAAAAATTGGCAGGTCTTATCTACTTTAATCCAACGTTTATTACTGTAATTTTACAAAATTAAGTTTTAAATCGTACTCACTGGTTGCGCCGAAGTGGAAACTGTATTTTTGACACGGAAACCCACTCCTTTTATACCCGTCCCCTCTCCCGCACTAATCATAGATATGGCTTCCGTCCGCCATTTGTGAAATATAGACCAGCAGTCTCGCTTTGAACTAGCCAGCGTAAAGGCGATCGCGCGCGCGCGTCTCTCAGAAATGAATAATATTTGTTGTATTTTAACCGCCTCATAGACCTTTACCGATCGGATGGTGCCTCTCGTGTGTTCCTCAAGGGATCTAGTGACGCTGACGGCAGCTCCTGAGCAAGGAAGAGAAGATCCGTGTACCGGCTGCGATGAAAAACACGTGGGTCGTGAAGGTTAGTGCATCCTCTCCTAATTTCTCGGGCTGCATTCACTGCCTGGATCGAATCCGCGGCAGCCCGGCCACCTGTCTTGTTTTGTGTGTAAAGTGTCAATAGAACAGTTATCTGCTTCTTCGCAATACAGTCCACTCGCGCACGTTGGGCCCATGCGCCAACATTTTTGGTCCTTCGAGCCGGATTCTTAGCCGTAGTTCGTATTTTGTTATTATTCTAATGGGAATAAGCGCATCGCACCTAAGTGCCTGGTTATTTTAGTAGAAAACCCCGCATCCAGACACTTAGGCTTAGAATTTGTTGTCCGTTCGCCGCTGGCTCGCATTGTACCTACCTAATACATAAATAGGTTAGGTATCATATCAACACTTAATCGTAGTTCACAATTTTCGCATCGCACCTAAGTGCCTGGTTATTTTAGTAGAAAACCCCGCATCCAGACATTTAGGCTTAGATCTTAGGTATACTCAGACACCCTAGTGCATAGGCACAGTGTAATACCTAACGCATTTGGCTTTGTTTTGTTTTTTTCAATTACGTTGTTCTCGGCTCACGTCGTATTTGCCTAGTACCTGCGTGGGTAGACACGTGGCTGTGCCTACCTCGCTCGCATCTCATCCCAATTCATACGAAAGTATTTTAATTTGAATAGATATTACGCAATACTTAATCTCGGAAATAATAGTTGAATCTAGACAGCGACCATCGCGCAGGTGCGACCTTGTTGCTATGCGCGTTTGTTCAAGCGTGCATTCACAGTTGTAAGCACCTACCTACCTACATAGTTAACGCTCGCGCCGCCTCGCTGCTCTGTACCGCTAGGATTAAGTCATTTCATATTTAATTGTAAACATGTCCCCAAAGGTTGATAAGACCGGTAAGGTTCAATTGAAACTTTTATACGCTAAAAAAGAAATGATTTACTCTCGCGTACAATCGATTTATGATAGTGCACTTAAAACCTCTGATTTGGTCATCAGAGATTCGTTCTTGTGTTCTATAGAAAACTTAGATAGTCTACGCGCGGATTTCGAAACCTTAGTACATGACATCAACGTTTTAGAGTTGAATTTGAATCCCGATTACTCAGTGAGTTATCAGGCCTTGTCGTCGTTTGACGATTTGTATTGTCGTATCAAACGCGTCGCTAGGAGTTTGGAGAAACCGGCTGACCTACCCAACCCCACTCGCGACCGACCTAAGTTGCCACCAATTCAAATACCCGAATTTGATGGTAACATTCGCAATTGGTGTCTATTTATAGATAGTTTTGAGAATACAATAGATAAGAACGATTCGTTGACAGATCACGAAAAATTGCATTATCTCGTTGAAAAATTGACTGGTAAAGCTATAACCGTTTGCGCTGGAATTACGTTTAGTGCCGAGAATTATAATTTAATTTTAAATACTTTGAAAGCTAGGTATGAGGATAAAAGATCGGTAGCTAACGCCTATTTAGATCAGATGTTTGATTTGAAGTCTATTACGGCATGTAACGATCAAAACTTAGAGAAATTTCTAGATACTTTCGCGTCAGCTGTTCGCGCCGTAAAGAACCTAAAGGTCGATGACCTCTGCGACTTCGTATTTTTGTATATGGGTTTAAGGAAATTAGATTCCGAAACCATTCGTTTGTTTGAGTCGGATCATCGCGGCAATAGGATTCCTAAGTTCGAAGACTTAGAAAGTTTTGTTCGCGAGCATATAAAGGTATTGCAACGCTCTTCATCGAAACATGAAGGCGCGAAGACAGTTGTTGATTCTACACGCAAAGTAGATGCGTCATCGAAGTCACTGAGGTCAACTCATACTTATGTTAGTACCGCACCAGCACGTGTACAGTCACCTGTTTGCTCTTTGTGTAGCACTCATCATTCGCAACTGTACAGGTGTCCTGGTTTTCTAAAATTGTCGCCTAGTGATCGTTATAAATTTGTTCGCGCTAATAATTTTTGTTTTAATTGTCTCGGTACTAAACACCGCGTTGTTTTATGTAATAGTAGAAATAGTTGTCACAAATGTCAAGCGAGACACCACACTTTGCTTCATTTTGAGAATAGTAATGCCGCATCCAATGTGAGCACGGTTGGCTCGTCGAGCGGTGACACACGGCAGCCTGCGCCGCAGCCGCAGCCCGCGCTCGCGCGCGCTCCAGCCCGCCCGGTGACCGCCGCGGATGACGTCACCTTGTGTTCGTTCTCCGCTAGTGCTGCACTCACTACTGTGTGTCTTGCGACCGCTCGCGTTGTTATTGTTGATGCATTAGGTAAGCCGCGCATTGTTCGAGCGCTGTTAGATGGCGCTTCGCAAAGTAATTTTATTACTCAAGATTGTTGTCGGCGTCTTGGTTTCAATGTTGATAAGCGTTCAACCCGCTCAGTGGTGAAGGGTTTTGGAAGCTTACAGTCAGCTGTTCGTGGCACCGTTAAAACAAGGTTTAGATCTCGTTTTAATAATAATATTTGGTTTGACATGGATTCGCTCGTTATAGATAGAATAGCTGAACAGTTGCCTACCGTCCCGGTTGACACGTCTTTATTAACGAAATTTAAAGACTTGCCTTTAGCAGATGAGACTTACGCTGTTCCTGGAGTCGTCGATATATTGATCGGCGCTTCGATTCTCCCGCACCTCCAGTTATCACGTAAGGTTCAAGGGGGACCGACGTACCCCGCTCCGCACGCACTGGAAACAGTTCTTGGTTTTGTTATAATTGGTTCCGCACCCGCTTCTATGGATAGTTTTAGTCACTCGACTGCTTCGTTCTGTTGCACCGTCGAGCCGCCACTGGAGTCTACCATCCGCAAGTTTTCGCTCGGTGGCTCCCGTGTATCCGCTGAAAAACGCTTTCTTTGTTTGGAACGAAAGATGCAGGCGTCCCCAAAGTCGAAGCGGGCCTATGATGAGGTTGTTAACGAATATTTAGATAAAGGTTACATCTCACCTGCGCCTGCGGACACTGGCGGGACCCAGCCTTCGTACATTATCCCGCACCGCGGAGTTATTAGAGAAGATAAGCTTACTACTAAAACTCCGTGTAGTTTTGGATGGCAGTGCTAAGACTAGCACCTCCGTGTCGCTTAATGACATTTTGTATTGTGGTCGGAATCTTTAAGGTAATTTATTTGACATAATTGTAAATTTTCGCATTAATATTAGTAGAATTTTAGCTTTTAGGACTCAACAGTCGCTTTGTGTTGGGCCCACTCTTCGCCCCATCGTTGGGACACATTCGTCGCTAATAGAGTGGCAAAATTCAATCTGAATTGGCGCCACATAATCTCTTTCACGTTGCTGGCACCGACAACCCAGCCGATTGTCTCTCTCGTGGATTGCTTCCTTCGCAAATTTTGGATCACCCGTTGTGGTTTGGTGGACCGTCCTGGATTCATGCCGCGTTAGATGGGTGGCCAGTTAGTCAATTCAATCCCCCTACGGTTTCCGAACCACCCGAGGAGAAGAAGCACTCGCTTGTTGTATCGGTCCCACGTGAAGAGACCCTTATTTTGTTGTTGGCTAATCGCGTCTCGTCTTGGTCGAGACTGTTGCGTTGTGTTGTTTGTTCGCCTCTGCCCGCTGCCTAGCCAGCAGTAGGCACGAGCTCCAATCTAGGTTTATATTTTAGTTGTTATTTCCCAAACCTAGATTTAGATTAGACTTTAGATTTGTTTCGCATTTGTCGTTTCGAAGGTAACCCTTCAAGCCGGGGGGAATGGTTGCGCCGAAGTGGAAACTGTATTTTTGACACGGAAACCCACTCCTTTTATACCCGTCCCCTCTCCCGCACTAATCATAGATATGGCTTCCGTCCGCCATTTGTGAAATATAGACCAGCAGTCTCGCTTTGAACTAGCCAGCGTAAAGGCGATCGCGCGCGCGCGTCTCTCAGAAATGAATAATATTTGTTGTATTTTAACCGCCTCATAGACCTTTACCGATCGGATGGTGCCTCTCGTGTGTTCCTCAAGGGATCTAGTGACGCTGACGGCAGCTCCTGAGCAAGGAAGAGAAGATCCGTGTACCGGCTGCGATGAAAAACACGTGGGTCGTGAAGGTTAGTGCATCCTCTCCTAATTTCTCGGGCTGCATTCACTGCCTGGATCGAATCCGCGGCAGCCCGGCCACCTGTCTTGTTTTGTGTGTAAAGTGTCAATAGAACAGTTATCTGCTTCTTCGCAATACAGTCCACTCGCGCACGTTGGGCCCATGCGCCAACACTCACTTTTGTAAATAATCACGCTACAGCTACGTAATGTCTACGAAAATGTAGCAGTCGTAGCTGTAGGAAGTAATTCTTAATACGTAGGCACAATATACATACGATATAATAATATAAATACATACAACAAGGACTGAAAAGTCACGTTCGAAAACTAGCAATCAAATGGAACTTAAGCCATAATTGTAACGAATGTAGTGAAGTTTGTTTTGGCTACGAACAGTCTGCCCCTAGGCGTTCCGGGTGCGTATTCTGAAACCATTGTAAAACTATACGATGCTGTGGAAAACAATTATTTGAAATCTAATTTTAGACTACCTACCAACACATTCAGGGGCTCTGAAGGTGAAGTTGACTTGTGCCATGAATCAGAGCCCAAAGTCCACAGTGAACGATGGCCTGATGCAGATTTCCCTTTAGAGATTGAGGCTCTCGTCAATAAACTAATCAAAAATAATAAGCATACTCAGTTTACCATATACCATACAGTAACCGGGTGACCGTTGAAAGAATAATGAATCTAGCAAAAACAAAAGGTAATTTTTTAAATATTACTCCGAAAACCATACATACTCAGTGCTAGATGTATTTCTCTCTCAAAGTAGAATCGCCTATTAAATATAAAAAAATAAAAATTAAAACTTAAACCCGACTACTGAAAAATCATGATTTAAAAAGTATTAAAATGCCACTTTTTCCTAGAATGTATTGTTTTATTAGCATAAGTAAGTTTTATTTCTGTAGTCGGGTTTTAGTTTTAAACTTCATTTTTATTTATGTTATTTTATTAGTAACGACTATAATTTATACATATTTGTAATCAGCTAATTAAGCCCTTTCAGTATATTTATCTCAAGTTTAATTTTTAACACAGTACATTATGACTGCTAGAGGGCGCTACATTAGATTCAGTAATACGTCATATAGTCTAAAACCAGCGGTCGGCCAAGACGCTTCTAACAATACCTGATTAGTCCAGAACTAATTAGCTATGAGGGAACATAAACGTATATACATACTGTCAAAATCATAACCCTCATTTGGTTTCGCCGTAGTCGGGTAAAAAATAGAAGTACGCCAGTATACATATCAATAACATTCGTTACTTTATTTATCTAACCCTTCCAATGTTAACTTATTAACACTTTGACCCGAAAACAGATTTTTTTCCATAGATATTCATGAGAAACCGGTCTAAAGAGACACAGGTTACGCTCTCAATTGCTCTGGTCATGTCAGGTCAAACGATATGAGGGGATGCTGTGGTACATTCGTGGGCAAAGAGTCAAAGGTCAAAACGAGATGAAACATCTTATTTGAACCCTTGTGTTATTTGTAGGGTACATTATTTATATTTAAAAGGGTTATGGGACATTTATAGTTTTTGGATGAAAATATTTCGAATTACCTATTGTAATCATTTATAAATTGTTAATTTGCTGGTGAAGTGAAATTGAAAGTTGCTTTACATATAAATCCCCAATATATTCTCGATTCAGCTGGGTTATTAATATATATATAACGTGGAATTATAAATAAATAAATAAATAAATAAATATTCCACGACATTCTACACAACGCTATCTAGACCCATGGTAAGCATAGCTTAACTAGCTTGTGTTATGGAATCTAGAATGCGGATAAACATACTTAGATACTTTTTTTTTTCGTAAATACATACATATTATACATAGAAACACCCAGACCAATGCAAATATACATATTCATGCATACAAATATTTGCACTGAGCGGGAATCGAACCCGCACCCCCTGCATAGTAGTCGAATGCTCTACCGCTACGCCACGGAGGTCGTCAAATATAAAGCATATAAATATATGCTAACTATTCAAATCAATTAAGATCGGATTTTTTTTAATCAGTTCATGCGTGATTGCGGTTGCTAATATTCTTGTTTTTAAAAAAAAATTCAAGGCAACAATCTTTCTCTTACAGGAAGAATGTTCTGACCGCTGAGCCACTGAACTCTCAGTGGTCAGATTTCCCTGTGCTAGGGAAAAATCGCGAGTGTATCTAGTGTAGTTAAAATTAATCACACACGATTTGAATAAATACACTTTTGAATAAAAAAAAAATAAAAAAATATTTATCTTATTTCAATAACCAAGATGAATAAATTAAACTGTTTATTGTTGGCACTTGGTGGATTTACTGTTACAGATATTGAGAACACACTTGTATTTTATCCACAGTATTTTTATTAGACCTGACCGGTTTTGCCTTACGGCACCCGCTAAGTTTCACATTAACAGTTAAGAACATTCTTCTATGAACGGTGCGACACTCAGCCATATTTTAATATAGAAAGAATAAAGAGTACCCGAAATCGGCGAGTAATTGTTTTCATACATGAAAACAATTATGAAAGTAGAAGAAGCAAAAGAAGTTTACCAGGATCGCTGCATGTGGATACATGTGGTCTCTGCCATCGTTGGGGTAGGTACAAATGGGAAAGAAGCGTGACTGTATGTATTTAAACAACTTTTTTTTTTCATTTTTTTTTATTTATTAGTATGCACAATTGTTTGTGCATACCAATAAAGTATTTGACCAATGACTGTATGTATTTAAACAACTTCTTTTTTTCATTTTTTTTATTTAATAGTATGCACAATTGTTTGTGCATGCCAATAAAGTATTTGACCAATGACTGTATGTATTCAAACAACTTTTTTTTTCATTTTTTATTTAATAGTATGCACAATTGTTTGCGCATACCAATAAAGTATTTGACCAATGACTGTATGTATTTAAACAACTTTTTTTTTAATTTTTTTTATTTAATAGTATGCACAATTGTTTGTGCATACCAATAAAGTATTTGACCAATGACTGTATGTATTTAAACAACTTTTTTTTTCATTTTTTTATTTAATAGTATGCACAATTGTTTGTGCATACCAATAAAGTATTTGACCAATAAGGTATTTGATGTAGTACTTGGTTGACAAAAAACCCTTACGGGTTTGTCTAGACAACCGTAACCGACATTCAACTCGGGCTTATATAACTATAAATTAATGCAGGCAAGTAATTATATCTGTTCAAC
The DNA here is from genome assembly GCA_963662185.1 of Eilema griseolum. Classification (NCBI taxonomy): domain Eukaryota; kingdom Metazoa; phylum Arthropoda; class Insecta; order Lepidoptera; family Erebidae; genus Eilema; species Eilema griseolum. Next base: position 8,706,273 of record OY759239.1, on the reverse strand, counting down.
AAAACAATGTTCTATTTAAATATGTTAAAACTTACTATAACCATTCATAAACACTACCCGCTTATAAATTCCACTCATGTTTAACCCTTACGTTAGTTTCTTCCCAAAATTCCCAATACGAACAAGCATAATATACCTACCTGCCTTTCTCATCTCCAGGATATTGAAGCGGAGGCCGTTAATATCCCCGTTACTAATTGCAAAAAGAAAACAAGTCTAACAGGTTATAAGTACGGGATAAAAATGTCTGGGTATTTTTCACCGGGTAATGGCGGCGTAGACCGTTTGTGGGACAGGGAGGGAATGCGGGTGAAATTACTTGTTATTTGTTTGTAAGTACAAATTTCTAGAGTTTTAACCAACTACTGAATTTATATTTAAAGTGTGATTATAAAAGAATCTCATCTCATCTCTAAATTAGTCATAAAATAATCATACAATTTTTTTATTGTATATTACATACATACATAAACTCACGCCTATATCCCCGAAGGGGTTGGCAGAGGTGCTAGCACCCACATTTCGCCAGTTTATGTTAGGTCCCAATGTAATAGCCTATTGCCATTAACCGGGCACTTATAAACCTGCGATAAATACACACATAACTTCAAAAAGCATCGAAAAGTCATTGGTGTGTGGCATGGTAAACCTGGGATCGGACCCGAGACCTCATTTCAGCAGTCCATTACCCATACCACTAGGCCAAAGCGGTTTTTTCGATCGAATGATTGTATATTAACAATTATTTATTTTATACCTACCTACTTTTCATATGAATTGAATACACAAAATCTAATCAATTCATAAGAAGAGAAGGTAGGTATGTGTGTTCTTAAACTATGAAAGTTATTTTTCTTTGTCGTTAAAGGATGTCCTACAAGACAAAATAAACAAAAAATACCTTTTTACTCTCTACTTACTCTCTTTTAACTCTAATAGACTGTAGATTACTTTATAATACGTTTAAGTTCATAGTAATATTCAACATCAGACAGATATATACTTAGTCTGGCCATAAATACTGTTACAATTAAAATAAGAAAGATATTACATTTGAATTTGGAATCTGTCATTTTTATACGATTGTTCATTGTGTTTTCTAATTTTGGCGCCAATACATTGTACAATATTTTGCTATATTAAAAAAGAGTGGGGTGATAAAGAAAACCGAATCGCTGTGATTGCATTACACAAAGTTGGTATGGAGCCGAATGTAATTTTTAAAACTCTCCATACGCTTGGTATTAGTCAAATGTTTGTGTACCGGGCTATTAATAGGTACAATGAGACCTCCTCTGTTTGTGACAGAAAAAGATCTGGCCGTCCACGTAGTGTTCGTACGAAAAAGGTGGTCAAAGCAGTAAGGGAAAGAATTCGAAGAAATCCTGTCCGAAAGCAAAAGATTTTATCTCGGGAGATGAAGATAGCACCCAGACCCATGTCGCGCATTTTAAAAGATGACTTAGGACTTGCAGCCTATAAGAGACGCACTGGTCATTTTTTAACTGATAATTTAAAAAAGAATAGGGTGGTAAAATCGAAGCAACTACTGAAGCGGTACGCAAAGGGAGGTCACAGAAAAATTTTGTTTACGGATGAGAAAATCTTCACAATTGAGCAACATTTTAACAAACAGAATGACTGTATTTATGCTCAAAGCTCTAAGGAAGCTTCCCAATTAGTCGACAGAGTGCAACGTGGGCATTATCCGACTTCAGTGATGGTTTGGTGGGGTGTTAGCTATGAAGGAGTGACTGAGCCATATTTTTGTGAAAAAGGTATCAAAACATCGGCACAAGTGTATCAAGATACCATTCTTGAGAAGGTAGTTAAACCCCTTAACAACACCATGATCAATAACCAAGTATGGTCCTTCCAACAAGTCTCAGCGCCGGGTCATAAAGCTCGGTCCACGCAGTCTTGGTTGGAAGTGAACGTTTCGGACTTCATCAGAGCTGAAGACTGGCCGTCGTCTAGTCCCGATCTTAATCCGCTGGATTATGATTTATAGTCAGTTTTAAAGAGTATGGCTTGCTCTAAACGCCATGATAATTTGGAGTCCCTAAAACAATCCATACGATTGGCAGTGAAGAATTTTCCCATGGAAAGAGTGCGTGCTTCTATTGATAACTGGCCTCAACGTTTAAAGGACTGTATTGCAGCCAATGGAGACCACTTCGAATAAGCTTTTTATATTTTAAATTGTTTTATATTTATGTATTAAACTAACACACTGTAAAAGTAATAAATATAATTTGCAATAAAAAAAATGTTTTTTCTTCGTAACAATATTTATGGCTAGACTAGGTACAGTCCAGACTTAGCCTCAGATGAATGGCTTGAGTCAACAATAAGTGCAATAGGCTCACTTAGGTGGGACCGAATTTAATGATTGGGGAAATATGTTAATTCACCTCTGCCTAACCCACCGGGGATAAAGGCATGATTATATGTATGTATGTAATTCATAGTAATAATACCATAAATTAAGGACTCAACTTACAAAATTGTCTATTGAAACTTGATAGATAATATGACCGAAGATATAATATTGATAGATAATAAATGTAATATTAAATTACAAACTCGTCTCAAGTTCCGTAACACGTGAAATCACTTCAAAAACTTGATCGCAAATCAATAGAAACAAAACTAGAACTAAAGACCGCTAACCAAACCGAACACTTGTACCAACTTTGCAACTCCAACATTTCATTCCCAAGTTCGGCCCTGCGCATTGGCCGAACGAACCCTTTGGTGCCCCCCTCCCCGCTCGCAACCCGCTCACCACCCGCCGCCCCCCTAGTTTCCGAATTAATTGCAATCAAAAGGAAGGACACGAGTGTAGTCCACCCCTAACTTGGTGTGCCATGTTGAAAATTTGCCCGACAATTGTGCTTGTGTGCGAAAAGGCTCGCATGTGTGCTGTCCGTGACATATTCATATTCAGGCATAATGTGTGCGTAAATTTGCTCGCAATGGCGTACGGACAGTTGTTTGTATCCAAATAACGATCTAGATTCAACTCGGTAAACAAACTAAAGGAATTGCAATAATAATCTTAGAAAAAAGTTAAGTCACGTTCTTCGCGAAACCTCGACAGGAGAATTGCTAAGTTCGCGGTAAACTTTGCACGGGCTATTTGTCTTTGACTTTTTTATTATATTCTAAGAAGATTATCTGAGAACGATAAATTTGTGAAATTTTCATTCTTTTATCATCGAGGTAAGGAATAATAATAATTGGTTATTCTGTACTAGGTTTAAAGGACTTAATACACTTTAAGTCTTGGTCCAAAAATGTGTATGTTGAAGCTTGAATGATGGCCTTTCGCCTTTTTTTAACTCAGTAGTGAATGCGACTTTTAAAACGGTAGCAATCCTGTTGCGCATCTCACTGAACCAAACTATCAGAAGAACAAGACAAATATTCGACCTTTTTTAAGTATTTATTTTGTGTGTCAGGGTCTAAAGTATTTCATTAAGATTTGAATATGACTATTATAATAATAATTATAATAATGATAAATTTAATGCGCAATTTATTGAGCATATCATTATACTGCGAACCTAATTGTAGTACTAACTGGTGTTATGCAACGTAATATGATATTCGAGCGTTACGCCGTGTACCAAATATCTACCTACACGAATGCATATTGTGCTACATGTTATTATACCATGTAACATGGGTCTAGTGAGCGGAGTTATAATGACGTCTGTGAGTAGTCCGAGCGCGAAAGAAAGATGGGGCTTTATAAGAGTGTAGGATACTCTATTCCAACCCTTTTTCCCGCTCAATTTAAACACGCATGGCAAACTTTGGTTGGTCGAGGTTGAGTAAGTATAAGCGCTCGGCACAAGTTTGTTAATGTAGACTTTTCTTTCATATTATAAAATGTTATGTGTGGTCATTAAATTAAATGGCATCATTGATCTAAATAAGCGATATATTTCTTGCGTTAACAACAATTGTCTTTATGCGTCTACATTTGTAAAATAAAAACAGACAATAAAGACAAATAATAAAGAAAATTATTGATAACAAATTGTAGACCCAAGAAATCAGATATACTCACAGTTCATGTAATCTCTATCTATTTACTAGATTACAGGAACTGTGAGTATATCGATATTAAGCGGCTAGCTAGAACCATTAGCAAATATCGAGAAAGCATATAGGTACACCTCTCATATACGATTCTGCGAAACTACATTAATATTTCAGAGTCGGGCTAAGTTTGGGGTCCTTTCTAAACAGCCCTTGGTCTTCCAAAGTTATTCCAACTTTGTTCCAAAGTTTGGGAAGCTTTTGGTGGGGTGTGTAAAGATTACTGTAGGGAGGCACCTTATCTTAGTTTTGTGTTAGTTTGATAATGAAACTTGTTGTGTTAAAAATTTTACTCGCGGTAATTCGGAAGTTGAAGTTTTTGTAAGAAATTGCTTTTTTAGACCTTTATCGTTGTAACTTTTATACTTATTCACTACATCAGTAGTTAGTGCCAACAGCGTCAGTAGATAATGTCGTCAGTAGCACGAGTGGGCTTGACTTGAATGAGGAAGTACCTACCATCATTTAGGTTCTCTTCCCTCTGTATTTTTTTTTATACCACTTAGATGGCAGACAAGCACACGGCCCACCTGATGGAAAGTGGTCACCGTGGCCTATGGATGCGTACAACACCAACAGAGTTACACTTGCGCTGCCAACCCTACAAGCTTTGAGAGTTTCTGTGCCGTCAGCGTAAAAGACAAAGCAGGACAAGCTTTTGGTCTTTCCATTGACAACATAAAAACCCTCCAGTGAGCTCTGGCTACCCTACTCACCGCCGGGAACACAAAACGAGGTTATTATGGCCGCGGTATTCCGTAGGATGGAGGTACTCCCCAGTCGGACTGCTCATTTGGACGGAAATACCGTCATGTCCTACCTCCTTGTGGGGGGTTGTAAGTGAATTTTTTAGTTTTTAAGCTATGATAAATACTTAGCATTGGGTTGATTGCCTCTTTATAACCTCTCATTAATCACTTTTAACTAAGGTGATGGCAAGGTATTTGTATATATTTATTTTGAACTTACGGCTTTAAGATTATTATTCTAGTTCTCTGTCTCGTAACCTCTCAAACAAGTATCAAATATTATCAAAGATCTAATCACTTGTAACTAAGTATTGTAACATTCACCCCTCTAATATTACAAATACTTAGCATACATACATACATACATAAAATCACGCCTGTCTCCCATAGGGGTAGGCAGAGATCACGGATATATAATACTTAGCACTACCCGTCAAAAGCAATAAATCTATGTACAAGTACATAAACAAAACTGTATTGGTATCTTAAAGTAATAATAGAACATATTGTTAGTCTGATGTTATCTTTCTACTCGTTGAACATTGCAAAATGGTGATACCACTCCAGGAACCACTAGCTTGTGGAGTAGGGTGAGTATTTGGGATGAAATAAGCGGGATAAGTAGCATTGTTTTACTTTAGCTTATTTTTGTAGAATTAAATCAATGAAATATGTATCTGACACAGTAAAAATGTTGAGCTAAGAATAGGGATAAAAATCTACCCTTACGAAAAATTGTAATCAAAGTATATTCGAAGGTAATGGTTCTTTAATGAAATAAAGTTGTTATTTTCTCATGACTTATTTACCAATTGTAAAGTGTAAAATCCTTAGCTTATATGTAAGTAGTTATCGTTAACAAACACTTGTTGAGTTTTTTTTTAACTGCGAAATATCCCCTCGGATACCCCGCCCTCCCCCGTCGGAGCCGGTGGGAGAGGATAACCTCTCCCACACCCACATGTTCGAAATAATTAGAACTCGAAAAATCTTCTACGAATAAAGTTACAGTTTAGTTTATATACGAGTATAAGTCGTTATCGTTTACAAACACGTGTTGAGTAATTTTTTCAAGTGAAAAATATTCCCTCGGGTACCCCCGCCCTCCCCGCCGGAACCCGTGGTAGAGGTTATGTCAGACTCAAACTGCCGCCTGTGGGTCTTTGTTGGTTGCCGGAGGTGAGGTTGATAGGCATATATTTCGCACCCCAGCAGACTCAGGGCCATCTTTCTCGATCTGGCCCTCCTTGGGAGTGGGTACCATGGAGTCTCCAACTCATCCCCGGAAATGGACGTCCCCGTTTCCGGGGATGAGTTGGGGCCTACTTCTGCCAGGGTGACAGACGGCTTAATATTTTTAGTGAAAAACAAAATGTTATCAAGTTCATATTTATTTAATGACAGCAGAGAAAATATATTCCAAATTAAGCAGTCCTCTTATTTACGGTACATTACTAGTCACAAACAAGGTAAATATCTTTATATCATACAAAGTACAATACATGATAAATATCCTGAGATTTCGAAAGTAACTAAATAGTCCTTTTTTTACGTGCGTAAAATCCCCACGGATACCCACCCACCGGAACCGGTGGAAGAGGTTATGTCGGACTCGAACTGACCAAAACGCACGCGCCTGTGGGTGGTTTTTGGTTGCCGAAGGTGAGGTTGATAGGCATATCTTTCGCACCCCAGCTGACCCAGGGCCATCTCTCTCGATCTGGACCCTCCTTGGGAGTGGGTACCATAGAGTCCCCAACTCGTCCCCGGAAACGGGGAGGTGCGCAATGCGTGTCGCCGCCGCGGCTTGCTTCTCCCAGTGTGGCAGACGGCTTAATATTTTGAGTTGGTGAAAAACATAATTTTATGAAGTCCATATTTCTTAAATGACAGCAGAGAAAATTCACAAACTTTACAATACAAGATAAATATCTTTATATCATACATGGTAAATATCCTGAGATTTCAAACAGTAACTGAATAGTCCTAGTTTACCTATGCACCGTTGTCATCCTACCGCTTAGGAATACGTGGCAAAGTCGAGGAGCCAACGAGATTTTGACCAATTTATAGCGTGCCAAGTGGAAAGATAAGCTAATATGGCTTAGTAACAGGGGTTTTGTATTGGAAAACTAATTTTGCATAAACCAAATGTAGGGAGCGCATTAGAGCGTTATAATGCGACAAGTACCTACTGTTGATTAACATGACGATATATGTTTATTTGTAATTGTATTATAATCATATTCAAGATGACTTCGTGTGTAAATAGATTATCATTGATTTTGTGTTGACTGTGTTAATTAATGAGTTATTATACCTAGTCAATTGATCGATCGATCTGTATTATATTTAAAATAGTCACCATACAATGAACTCTTTTTTTTTTTTTTTTTACGTGCGCAAAATCCCCCCGGATACCTCCCCACCGGAGCCGGTGGAGGAGGTTATGTCGGACTCGAACCGACTAAAACGCACGCCGCCTGTGGGCCGCTTTGGTTGCCGAAGGTGAGGTTGACAGGCATATCCCTCGCACCCCGGCCGACCCAGGGCCATCTCTCACGATCTGGCCCTCTTCTCGGGTGTGGGGACTACAGAGTCCCCAACTCGTCCCCGGAAACGGGGAGGCGCGCCACGCGCGCCACCGCCGCGGCCTGCTTCTGCCAGGGTGACAGGCGGCTTCACCTGTCACCCCCAGGCCGGCGCTCATGGGGGGCGGAGGTCGTTCATCGACCTCCGACGCCCGAGTTGCCTTCGTACGCGGGCAGCTTGTCTTGCGATCCTTCGTCGCTCCCGCTGCCGCTCCCGCCCCGCCTCCTCCTTCACGAGCATTACTTGCTCGCAAAAGGAGGCGCCGGCCGCCCACGCATCCGCGCAGCGAACCATCGCCGCGAGCATGGTGGAGAGCGTGAGAACCCTCACTCCCAGGGCCGCCACAAGCTCCCGCCTCGGCGTCTCCCACGCCGGACACTCGGTGAGCGTGTGCGGACCTGAGTCCTCGCTCGCGTCGCAGTGATGGCACTCGGACCCATACAATGAACTCTTAGTTAACTTAGAAATTGAATAATATGAATGTGAGGATAACAAACTATCTTCGTGCAAAAATGGCGGAATATCGTCGCCTGAAATTTGGCACACAGTTCAAAAATCAACTGAGCATAACTTGGACAAGAATGTTGGACATTTTTCATGCCAGTAAAATGTTATTCATGTAACAAATTTATACATAATATAGTTTTAAACGTAGTCCACATGAATTACTCAGTTATTTATTTGTTTATCTATCTCATTAGATTCCCTTTTTTTTATCCCCACGGATACCCCCACCATCGGAGCCGGTGGGGGAGGTATCCGACTAAAATGCACGCCAATTGTGAGGGCCACAGCTTGCCAGAGGTGAGATTATCTGAGACATCCCTCGCACACCAGCCGGCCTCTCTCTATTCCTTGAGAACTCTGCCAGTGACCTAACCGATGAGGAAGAAGATGACACGTATGCCAGTTGTCTCTCAAAAAAACCGTGTGAAGTTTTTGTTCTAAATTTTATTTAGTGTCTTCATGCCGATTGTACTGATAAGCTATAATTTATATTATATTGCAATTTTTATTTTGATTTTAATTGAATTAATTCCAGACTTTTCTTAAATTATTATACATACTAACATATATTTATATAAGTCAATTGTTACTAACACATTGAGTCTTGTTGCTCGAAATAAAGAAATTTATTTATTATTATTATAATTGAGCAATTGAGCAGTCCGACTGGGGAAGTACCTCCGCCCTACAGAATACCGCGGTTATAATAGGTAACTTCGTGTTGTGTTCCCAGCGGTGAGTAGTGTAACCAGAGCTCACAGGAGAATTTGTGCTGTCAGTGGGATGACTTGTCCTGCTTTGTCTTCTATACTGATAGCACAGAAACTCTGTACTTACAGGGTTGGCAGCGCGACTGTGACTCCTCTAGTGTTACAAACGTCCATAGGCCACGGTAACCACCGGTCCATGGGCCGTGTGCTTGTCTGCCACCTAAGTGGTTTAAAATAAATGCAAAAGTATGACCTAAACAATTTTATTCTTCATATTTATGACATTTAATAGGTTTTACAGATCTGTAGGGACAGTATCAATATAAATTGCTCATATATATTCAAACATTTCAACTATCGCCATTCTTAGCATATCAAAAGACAAGTATCGTCGAAATTAAACGGAGCCGTTTCGACATACCTTAGTTTACATAGCGCATACTAATGACTAAGGCACGCGACGACCACGAGGGGTGACCAGTAAGGGACGAAAATTTCCGAAAGGGTTTACCCTAAAACTGGGGCCGAACGCGATAATTAATGCTTTAAAACGACTGTGTTTTAACACAGCTAGATAATTAAATTTCGACTATATTACTATAGCGGTAACGTCCAAAGTTGAGTGAGTATTGTGAGCACATTTGGTCCAATTTTATAGTGTAGGGTGACAAATAATAAGAGGTTTTGGGTACATGGAAAGTTCGGAGTTGTTGATGAATGACACTCAGAGGACCCATTGCCCTTCGAATGTTTTAAGTGGGTAGGATAAGAAATGTCGGATATTCAGTGAAATATTTCCCGCTAACAGTTTAGGTAGTTACATTGTTTGTTTGTGTTGATTTTCATATAATTAATACATAGATGAAGTTTCAGTATTAGTCTTTGATGGGTGGCTTGAGAGTTTATACAATGTCTTGTAAGGATAAGAGTTTTGATTTATTAATGAGTTTAATACTGTGTTGTTCCTATACACAGCTTGTTTTTTTAATACATTATTTCTACATAATATCAGACGCATTATAAATAAGTTGTAACGGCCGTGTTTGTGACGATGGTCGAATCAACTATTCTTAAGTAGTCTTAACTATTCATAAATAATAAATAAAAAATAAACATTCTACACAGCGCTATCTAGACCCATGGTAAGCATAGCTGAACTAACTTGTGTTATTGAATCTCGAATGCGGATAAACATAAATATTATACATAGAAACACTCAGACTAATGCAAATATATATATCCACTGCTTACAAATATTTGCACCGAGCGGGAATCGAACCCACGCTTCCTGCGTAGCAGTCGAACGGTCTACCGCTAAATACCTATGTAGGTTTGTTAAGCTGAGTGCAAATTAGAGACACAAAAGTATTGATATAGATCAAAAACGGGATTTCTAAACTATCAACAATAAAATTTAACTGTCGTCTTTTCATATACTCACGACTATTTATCTGTAAGGTAAGTAGAAACAACAGCCCACTAACTGCTTCTGTCCTTACACACTTCAAGCACGAGATCCCTATTATTATTATGTAATCTCGCCGGTGTCGAGAGCTTTTTATAGCACCTCGCCTAGAGTCACCATTTTAGACACCAATAACGTTACAATGGTGGCCCTCAGCTTGACCTCAGCCAATAAGGCCTTATTAGATGCTTTTTCACGCACCACTTAATATACCCGAGACTGTAGGAAGAAGGAAACCCGTGAGCTGGTAAAGAATTCTAAGACTACGAGTATATGGTGCGGCAAAGAAAAGAGTCGTTGAATCGTTTGGTTCTAGATGGAATTGTTTGTACCGCATGAAGGTGACATTACATATCTTACCAAATTACCTAAAAATATTTCTAATAATTATTTTTCTATTTAATTCTTAAATAGATTTATTTATTAAATTCTATCAACAAATATATTTTTTCTTACATACAACCATAGCTATTACTTTCATCAATTTATCTCAACACGTAACATCTCACCCCCATCTAGTAGATGACTTGCACTCAGTCCATAGCCATATGCTGAGGGCTGAGGGTGGATTGGAAACGCTAATTATCAGCCCCTAGTATGACGTCACTCACTAATGACCTACACGATTGGACGGTTGGAATATGAAACTGGATTAGTGGAAGAAGTATTTGTTAATGAATGTTCTAGTGATGAATGTTTTTTTGGAGTGAAAATATGTTTAGGCGCATTTTTGGGTGAACTAAAATTATGTAACTCACGTCATCATCACGCAAACTCGTCACGATGACGTCACGACAAAAGGTACAATAATAATTTCCTTGCTCAGTTTTATTTCTTAATTATTCACATGTGACACCAATTTGAAGTGAAAATTCAGGTTGCAGCGAACATCCATACCTAGGATATTGAGATTGTCCTGCAGTGGCAGTAATAAATTCCCGAAAGGGTATATAAAGGGTAATTTCTTCCTATAATTCGTGAGCTAGATAATTAGGACGAGTGAGTTTGAACTTTGTGATCCATCTGAAATAGATAAATATATATTTCTTTCTAATGTATTACCTATATTAAGTTAGGATATCAAGCAGCAAATTTTTATAATTTAGCTTCAACAGACTTCATTAGTGACCCCCATAGGCCCCAAAATAACCTAATAGGGCCATACACATGTATATACTCAATTAATTGTACTGATAATATTTCTTTTAATTATTTATTGATATGTAATATTTGTCACCACTCATTTAAGTGAACCGGTTGAGGTGATTCCATTAAACCGTCTGCTAATCAAATGGTATTTTAATGTTTACTTATCGAAGCCGGTGAAGGAGGTTATGTTGGACTTTAACCGACTAAAACGCACGTTGTCTGAGGGTCATAAATTGCTAGGACGACACAAGACCATCTCTTTTGAGCTGGCCTTCTTTAAGTGTGGGGATCTAGACCCCGGGTATGGGAAAGCGCGCATCGCACGCCACTGCCGTGAAAGGTATTTTACTTTACAAAACTATAGCTATAAAGTCCCAATTTACATCAAAAATGAATGGAAGCTGTGAAAGTTAAGGCACAATATTCAATAATTTCAATCAACAATAGTACTTACAACAAAATAGTTCTAAAGATAAGATATTTATAAATTATCAGTACACAATATTCTCAAAGAGACGCGTAAGTGCAGGCATATCGATATCAAAGATGACGCCTCATTAGTGAACCACGGGTACAGCTCTAATTAAATGTTGTGTCATCATACACGGAGCCTAGCCATCTATGTATAATTGACACATGTAAGTAATCGTTACAATACTAACTTAGGTGGGGGACTTTTTACACGCGATGTAATAAGTCCCCTTATTAGAAGTAAAAAGAAAACGACATTATCACTTCTTCTTTCTCTTACCCCTTGTTTTCACTAAAAAACAAGTTATAAACTTGTTTGATACAAAACTTGTTGAAGACTTGTAGAAGTCTAGTCAAAACGCAATACAAATGTTTTATACCAGTATTGAGACTGTCTCAGATACTTTTTCGTCCAAAAAGTATGTATAGCCAACAAGTTGTAAACAAGTATAAAACACACCCGCTGCCCGCTGAGTTTCTTGCCGGAGTCTTCTCAGGTCGGGGCCGCGTTTCGAACCGGTGGTCCATTTACTAAACTGATATTCATGTTCCTTTTTTGTTGACGTTTTGTAAGTGCCGATATAATGGTCTATACAGAATAAATGATTTTTGACTTCGACTTTGACAAGTGCGTTCACATTGAAGTCTGTGATATATTACAACTTGTTAAATACATGTTTTATACTTAGGTGAAAAAGAAGCGTTAGTGTTAATCCCAGTCGCATCTGAAGCTTTCGCCTCAGAATCTGGGGTCCTCTTTACCAGTCTAACTGCGGATTTGACTAAACTTCGATATTTTCCATGAAGCGACTGCCATCTTACCTCCACAACCCAAAGGCGACATCGAAACATTGCAGCTAGTCCAGTTGTTGAACTTTTTAGGTCCCCAACTACCAGTGAATACTACTCTAGATGTTGGAAGATCAACCGGGACTGACGGCTTAACGTCCTGTCCGTGGCACGACACATTATTACTACACTATTGGAATAACTTAATTAGTATGGTTGCGGATATATAGATAGGGCATTCCATAAACGAATTTTGTTTTTTTTTTTTTTTTTATATAGGACACGTCAATTGGACTTCGCCTTGCCTGATGGTAAGCTGAAGGCAAAGTCCCAGAAAAGAGGGTCACCATTACTTACACATACCGTGTGACAATGGTGACACTCAGCTTGACGGCCTCATCATATGCTTTTTCACGCCCCGCTTAAAGGACCCGGGACTGTAGGAAGAAGGAAACACGTGAGCTGGTAATGAATTCCAGGCCTTAATGGTGCGACAGAGGAAAGAGTCTCCGAACCGCTTGGTTCTTGATCGGATGTTTTGCACCGTGTGCGGATGACATCTAAGACCTGCACGCGTTGTCCTGTGTGAATAGTCGGCACTATAAAAGAATCTTTTATAGTGGTATTCGTTTATGGAATGGCTGATCTGTACTATTGGGGGCCTACTATCATTTCTAGGAGTAAGTATTATTTTAATCTTACTTTGTGACTTTCGTACAGTGAATAGGACCGTTAGCGATAGTCAGAATACTCAGAATTCCTACTAGTAGTATATGGTCAAGCCGGGCCTATCTCTTACTGTAGTCGATATATTTAATTGTTTAATTATTAGAATTTACGCTTGTTTTACAATGTACAGTACACAGGATATATAAAGAATGCGACAGATTAGTATATATTTTAATCCATACTTTTTAATGCGAAAAAAGCCGCCATGGTCACCGCCCCGGAGGAACCGGTGGGAGAGGTCATGTGGGACTCCAACCGACTAAAACGCACGGCGTCTGTGGGACACTGTTGGTTGCCGATGGTAAGGTTGACAGTTCCATACTAATATTAAAAATGCGAAAGTGACTCTGTCTGTTTGCCTGTTAAGCTTTCACGCCTATGCCAACGAACTGATTTTGATGAACTTTGGTATAGGGATAAATTAGACTTTGAGAAAGTATATAGGCTATGTTTGGTCGTGATAACTTACACTCAAGCAAGCGGAGCCAGGAGTGACTGCTAGTAGTAGATAAATGTAATATACGCCATTTATTACGCCATATATTTTTGAGTAAAATACCCAAGTAATAATTATAAATCTCACGAAATAAACTAGTTTTGAATAGAAATAATATATTCGCAATAACACATTTATCACCCTCATTGTACTTCTGTCATTAAACGCAGACATTACGTACTCCTTTGAATCGTCTTTATGAAACTATGAAAACATAATGACCATACGTCACGTCGTAAAATACCTACCAAAACAATGGTAGCTCGCGACAGAAATTAATATATCATTATGTCAGACCCATATACTGTATTCTCACACTTAGTACATCGGCATTTCGCTTACTCGTACCATTCTGTGTATATTTCGTCTCACTTTTGGGCGGAAAGTTTGGTGTGAATACGCGAATCTCTCCCGTGATTGGGATTTGTTAATCTTCGCGGCTGAAACTGCTGAAGTTAAAATTCTAATGTGCTACAATGCCTCAGGGTAGTGTTTGAGTTGTTTGTACCGAATTTATGTGGAAACAACTTGTAGTTGAGAATAATGGTGGCGTTATAATGACATTAAATGCTCAATATATTCATATTAGTACGTGTTAATTGTTATATAAATATCGATCTCAATCAAGGGCCTAACTTAGACATAACCAATAACACCAAAGGGAATAATTTAAAGATTTATTAACGACTTTCATTTTGAGCTTACTGGAGGGCTTTAATTACTGGTACCTTCAATAACATAAAAATTAAAGGGAGAATAGACTGTACGTTACTGCTCATTTCTAGATCTTTTTGTACAACTTTGGTGGCAGACAAGCACACTGTCCACCTGATGGAAAGTGGTTACTATGACATATGAACGTGTAAGACATGTATGACCTACCGCCGGGACTACAACACGAAATTATAGCCGTGAGCTATTCTGTAGGCTGGAGGTACTTCCCCGATCGTAACGGAGAAAGATTACAAGAATCACTACCCCATCTCATCCAAAGGGTGTCGTAAGAGGCAACTAACGGCAAAATACGCAGACAATATCACTGCGAGAGAAGGAAAACTCGAAATAAAACCCTGTACCAACCCATCTGGCTAGCGTGGAAACAGTAGGCCGAAGTCTCCCAGTATTAGGAGAGGACTATGTCCAGCTGACTACGATAGGCTTATTGATTGATTGATTGACTTCACCGGCCGGACTTCTCAAAAAGGGCGGGAATACCTACCTCCTCCGATTCACACCTTTTTTCGATTCACTCCGATCACCGATGAGAGAGGGTCGTTTAAAATTTGAGAATTTAGAGAAATTGAGGCGATTTCTAAATGATTTTCATTAAAAAATTGCCACCAAAGTGGTATAAATAAGACAGTCGGATACTACTATATTTCTAATTAACATATTCATTATATCAAAGTGCTGCGCAAAGAACTTGTAGGTATTATTCACAGGTAGCTGAAGCAAGAAATTGGTCAAGAAATATCCATACGATAGTTGGGTTCAGTTAACCCTTAAGTTACACATACCAATCAATTTTTAAGACTTCAAACGTCAAATTTTCAAACGACAATTTACACCACCCTGAAACATCAACGATACTAATACGCTAATGTCTACAGGGTGTATAAAAATGGGGGCAATGATAGTGCGTCTCTCCAACTTTGCCGCACCGCTCTTCACATCAGAGGCTAATTTACACCGAGCCGCTACAAAGAAAAATACGCTAATTAAAAAGAGGCGACACAAAGTGTCATAGCAAACGGAAAAGTCTGGAAGCCCGGCATGTTGTGGAGCTAGTTTGTGCTTTTGGTTTCTATTGATGTAGCTTTGTTCTACATTTAGTATGTATGAGTGTGTAGCTTGCTTGATATATGGGAAGTATGTATGTAAGTATTGTATATGTATGATATTTTTATTCTTAATATTTCTGTATTATATGTATTTTCTCTACTGTTGTACACTTGTTTTTTTTTACCTTTTTTTGCACTTTTAATCACTTTTAACCCAAGGCTTAGCTGGACAAAAACTCAATATTGAGTTAAACTCGCCTTTGTTCACCAAGATGTATTTGTGATTGCCTGTTGATGTATTATTTTCCTGTGTACAATAAAGAATTAAAGAAGTATCTTGCATGAATTTTCGATTTTTTGTGTTAGGTTATATGGATATAAAAGATACTAACATCAATATATACCACCAAATCAGATTCGGCTACACAACTTATCGCCATTTAGTAGTGGAGGTCATATAGTAGTTGCTGATTTTTTTTTATACAACTTAGGTGGCAGACAAGTTAACGGCCTACCTGATGGAAAGTGGTTACTGTGGCCTATGGTCATGTGCAACACCAAGGGGTCACACTCGTGCTGCCGATCCAGTAAGAATAGAGCTTAAGTGCCGTTAGTGTAGAAGACAAAGCAGGACAAACCGTTGGTCTTCTCACTGACAGCACAAAAACTTTATAGTGTGCTCTGGCTACTCTGGCGAGAACACAACACGAACACAATATCGAAGTTCAAACGCATCGCAGTTAGACTCGAAACCTTACTCCAACTGAATTGGGAAAAGGTTCAGAAAATTATGACTAAATCTGAGTAAGTATTACTATTTTGTCGTGTTGTGTGGGAATATATTCGTATGGGAATCAAATTGTATTCAAACAACACTTTCGAGTAGAGGGTCCATTCATCTATTCCTCTTGGTTAGTTATTTAGAGTTTAACGGGAGTGAGGGCCTCTAAAACCCCCAACTCCCCCACTCCCCAACCTGTAATAAAGACTCTTCAGTTTTTTTTTTTTTTTTTTTTTTATATAGGACACGTCAATTGGACTTCGCCTTGCCTGATGGTAAGCTGAAGGCAAAGTCCCAGAAAAGAGGGTCACCATTACTTACACTTACCGTGTGACAATGGTGACACTCAGCTTGACGGCCTTATCATATGCTTTTTCACGCCTCGCTTAAAGGACCCGGGACTGTAGGAAGAAGGAAACACGTGAGCTGGTAATGAATTCCAGGCCTTAATGGTGCGACAGAGGAAAGAGTCTCCGAACCGCTTGGTTCTTGATCGGATGTTTTGCACCGTGTGCGGATGACATCTAAGACCTGCACGCGTTGTCCTGTGTAGGAAAGGAGAGGGTGGGACTAATTGGAAGAGTTCATCAGAACACTCCCCATGGTACAGACGGTAAAATACAGCCATGGACGCAACATCTCTACGCAGCTGTAAAGGTTCTAGGGTGTTCGTGATCTCGGGATTCCCAATGATGCGGACCGCACGTCGCTGCAACCTGTCGAGAGCATCTAGTAAGTACTTTGCTGAACCATCCCAGAGATGCGAGCAGTACTCCACACAGGAGCGAATTTGTGTCTTGTATAGAAGACACCGCTGCTCCGGCGTGAAAAATCGTCTCACTCTGTTCAGGACTCCGAGTTTTCGTGAGGCTGTTTTGATTATGCTTTCGATGTAGTTTTTGTTATTCAGGTTGCAGCGAACATCCATACCTAGGATATTGAGATTGTCCTGCAGTGGCAGTGGCGTGCTCTGAAGAGTGGGGAGGGGAAAGAAAGAAGATACTTTTGCTGTAAACGCACATGCCTGCGTCTTCTTGGCATTGAACTCAACCAGGTTCTCAGAGCCCCATTGAGAAATGTGATTCAGGATCCCGTCAAGCTCAGTGACAAGAAGCTGCCTTTTCTCTGCGATATCTGACTGCTTGGCCGCAGGATGTCCATGATAACTCCCATGTAATGTGCTATCGTCTGCATAACAATGAACATTGCCGGTAGACAGCATGTCGTTGATATGCAGAAGAAAGAGAGTGGGTGATAAGACGGACCCCTGGGGCACGCCAGCATTAACCTGCAGAAACTCCGAAGCTCGTCCGTCACAAAGGACGCGAATACGGCGCCCCTGCAGGAAGCTAGCAACCCAGTTGCACAGCCTAGAAGGCAGACCAAAGGCAGGTAGCTTGGAAAGAAGGGATTTGTGCCAGACTCTATCGAAAGCTTTGGCGATGTCAAGACTAATTGCCAGTGACTCGCCGTGCTTGTCCATAGCCTCACCCCAAAGATGGGTAACGTATGCTAGAAGATCACCCGTTGACCGTTTCGGTCTGAAGCCATATTGCCGGTCATTAATTAAGGAGTGATCCTCTAGGTGCCGCATGAGCTGTTTGTTAATTATGTGCTCGAACACTTTGCACAGCACTGAGGTGACGGCTATGGGTCGATAGTTGGCTGGCTCCGAGCGATTCCCCTTCTTGGGAATCGGCTGAACATTCGCCTCTTTCCAAGGCAAAGGCACTGTACCCGAACTGTAGGATAGCCGGTACAGGCGCGTAAGCATTGGAGACAACTCCGCCGCACATTTTTTCAAAACTACCGCTGGAATACCATCCGGACCACTGGCTTTCCGGACATCGAGTGATTGCAGCACTGCACGGACATCGCGTTGCCTGATATGGATATCAGGCATCGCGTGGTCACTGTCGGGTAGTGTTGGTGGCTGCGTACCACAATCATCGATTCGGGAGTTGGCCGCAAAGAGATTAGCCAGCAGATTTGCCTTCTCTTGCGGCTCATGGGCCAGGGATCCATCAGGGTTACGCAGCGGAGGCAGCGAAGGCTGACAGAAGTTGGCTTGCACGGCTTTAGCCAGTCGCCAGTAGCCACGGCTTCCCGTGGGATGCATCACTAGCTCTTGACCAAGCCGCGCTATGCGCAGGGCATCCGCTCTGACGTAGGCCCTTCTACAGACCTTTGTGGCTCTGTTGTACGCCGCCTTGAAGTGGCCCAGATTGGGATGGCGCGTGGCGCGCGCCCTTACCCAAGCGCGGTACGCAGACTGTTTTTGTTCAACAGCTTCCGCGCACTCGCGCCCGAACCAAGGGTGCACCCCGCGGTCACCGGTGACATCGGTGTATGAGATATAGTATTCCATACCCAGACCGATCTCACCGGCGACAGCAGTAGCACAATCCGATGGGTTCTTACCTTCAAAGCAGCGCTCAACCCACGGGATGGACGCAAAATAGTCACGAAGTCCATCCCAGTCCGCTGACGAGTAGTGCCAGAGACGCCGCTTCCCCTGCACGGGTCGTGGGGGCGCTTTAATAGGAACTGTGGAACAGACCAGGCAGTGGTCGGAGTTGCCTAAAGCGGCTCGCACCGATACACTGTACTGGTCCGGATCACTCGTCAGCAGAAGGTCTAGCAGAGAAGGTGCTAGGCCCGACCTTCTTGGTATCCTAGTGACCTCGTGCACCAATTGGGTCAGGCCGTGCGCCAGAGCAAATGCATGGGCGGCTCTTCCCGCATGGTCTGTTTTGGAGGAGCCCAACCAGATCTCGTGGTGGGCGTTAAAATCCCCCAAAAATACCATTTCGGCATTCGGAAATCGCTCCTGCGCATCATCTGCCGCCTGACTCAGATATTCAAAGAGTCGAGTTGTCTCAGCATCTCCTGTATGGGAACGGTAGAGGCACACATAGATCTGACTCGTAGGGCCATGGTCTACGTGTACCCAAAGGACGGAGAAGGATGGGTCCTCTAGGCAGCGCAAACGGCGACAGCAAACATCCGCCCTAACAAACACGCACACCCCAACTTTTGCACGAAAATTTTCCTCAAGAACATAGCCAGGGTAGAGCAAGTAGGTCGTGTCGTCAGGGCGGTGTATTTGCGTCTCCGTTAGAAAAAACATGGCAGGTTTCGCCGTCTCTAGGTGTTGGTGGACGGCGTTGAGGTTTGCATGGAGCCCACAGATGTTAGTGGACTCCACCTCAAATAGCAAGCTTTTGGGAGTGTGACGAGCCGCTGTGTTGCCTTCTCTTAATTGCGCTGCCATGAGTTTGGGTGGGAGAAGGCGTGAAAAAAGAGGTGATTGCCGCCGCAGCACCGTGTGACAAAGCGCGGGATATTGGTTTTATCTATGAATGTGAGGCATGGCGAGAGCCGACGCGCCGAACGGAAGGGCCCCCGTACCCCCCCGAGTATGGTCGCCGGGCTCCCAAATCCGGTCACCAACCGGCACGACGAACCATATCGGGATTATGCGCGGCCTGGTGAGGCAGCCTCCCAAGGTGGTTAACCCCAGTTGGGCCCCTGTACTATACCGCGGGCGGCCAGCGGCACCACCGTTTCTACAGGTCTCCCTGTTCGGCGCATCGCCCCGCGCCATCCCCACTAGACTACGCCAAGACCCACTGGTCCCACTAGTGCTGCGACAACCACCACCTCTGCCCGGCTATGCACTTGCTGACCCCTGAACACAATCCAACCGAGATTGAATTGCTATGGAGGGTTTTTCGCAATAGTGCACGGTGGTACCTACCCGGTCGAAACTTGGGACAAATTTGTGCCACCAAGTTTCTACCTATTACTATGCAGCTGATTAGATTGGCTAGCCCTAAGTATCTTGACGGCTTGGGGTCATCAAGATCTTCACACACCTTATCTTAGTTATGTATGTGCGATCAAAGAGTTCTGCACAGAGTACACTACAAATAAACACGTAAACCTATACAGTTAATTCTTTGGCTGTGCCTACATTCATTTCATCTAAGCATCTGAAAATAAAACTTTCCTTAACCAATTTCATTATTAACGTGAAAAAAATCTTAAAACTAACAAGTTCATTAAATTTTTCTTCTATCCTAACGAAAATCCGGCCGACAATAAAAACAAGTCTCGCTATAATTTCATACAAAACTTGAGGACAATGTATTGAAGCAACAACGAACGAACAACAGAGCATTTACAAGGGCTGTACGTTCTCAGAAGGAAATGACGTGAAGGAAAGACTGTAATGAGCTGATTCGAGTGCATTGAAGTCAAGGCATGTTCGCTGGTGAGCCACAAAAGCCCCGCGGGTTTCAAAGGAAAAATGATGCAGACTTAGAGTAGTGACGCAACTTAAACGTGGCCACATAATTGTTTTTTTTTCTGTATTATAAGGTTGTTGAAATGTTGGTACGTAATTTGATTCTTAATTTCATTTCTTTAAGGAAGCTAAAAGCCTTATTAAAGAAATCGGACAGAGGCTCATCGAGGCGACCGGTGACACTCGTTCCGGGTCGTTCCTGGTCCAAAGGCTATCTATCCATTGCTATCCTATGTGGCAACGCAGCAAGTGTTATGGGCACTTTTGCACCGGGAGCGATCAGGGGCGGGTTATTTGATTAGTAGTTTTGACATATTGTATTAAAATAAATGTATTATAATTTAGATTTAAATCTTGATTTTCATCTTAATATTAAATAAATAATATTTAATTATTTCATTTCTTATTTACACAGAGTGTATTTTTATAACCCTCCAGAGATAAAGGTGTGATTATACGTATATATGTATTTTTTATGTCAGGTGTCAATTAGGCTATTTATCTGAGCGCTAAGCCGTTATTGATTTAATAACGAATTAAGTTACAAAAAAAAAACAATTACAATATTAAATAATGTATTAAATAATAAATAGTGAGTTGGGTAGCCAAAGCTCACTAGAGGGTTTTTGTGCTGTCAGTAGTAAAGCCAAAAGCTTGTCCTGCTTTGTCTTTTACACTGACGGCACAGAAACTTTCAATGCTTGCAGGGTTGGCAACTCGATTGTGGCTCTCTTGGTTTTGCACACGTCCATAGGCCACGGTGACCACTTTCCATCAAGTGGGCCGAGTGCCTGTCTGCCACCCATGTGGTATTAAAAAAAAATTTACATTCTCATTGATAAAGAGCTAGGAGCTGTAGACGAAAGATATTTTCTTGAATACTTAATACTTTATGATTAGGTAATCCGAATAAAATAATTCGAATATCGATACTTAAATACGTTTATTTTATAGAATATTTAGCAATAATACACTATTACTCTAAATCTAACGTTCAGGAATCATATTTATCGAATAAAATCAAAAATAGTGAACCGATTTTATGTTTGTTCCAGATCTGTGTATCGACAACGTGAAGAGTGGAGCCATCAAGAATTAAAAGCCTTTTAATGACAACTCGCTTCAGTGGACCGCGTTATGCGATATGTATAGTTTAATAGACGTATCCAATATATTAAAAGTATTTAAAAGTAAATGTAAAACTGTATTCTTAAGTAGTAAGGCATATTATGACATTATAATGTTTTGCTAATGTAATATTTTGCGAATGTAATATTTTGAGAATATAATATTCTGAATACGAAGGATAAAAAATACATACATGAAAAGTTTATATATATACTGTTAGTATCATCCATTTGGAATGACCGCGATGTCTATCGTTAAAAAATTAAAAGAAGCATTGCAATTCATGCGTTGTATAAATCTTGTAATTCGTGTTATTTTTTACAAATACTGTATATTAAAATTATGTTTATTAAAAAGAATAAACTATCGAAGATTATATGGCCTACAAAAGTTAGGCTACTCTCCTTCCAACCAGAAGGATTGACGGGCTATAAACGAAGCTGGAAAAGACCATATAAGAGGTACCGACCCTGTATGTAGCATGATTGATTTAATTGATTGAAATAAAATGCTATGTACTAAAACTACTTACAAGTAGTCTACATTAAAGCATTGTCGTCGTGGTATGGTGATATCGATGCAATCCCTAAGTGTGAACTCTCTTTCAATCTTCTTTGAATAACATCTTGCAGCATGTTGCATAAAACCGTCCCGCTTAAGTGCTCTTCGCTTCTTAAAACCATAGGTGGTTTTATCGAACAGTGAACGTAGAGACTGTTTTCGACCTATTGTTCCGAATATTCCACTCGTTCGAATCAAATATTTAAGTGTACGATACTTATTTGTGTTTTATTTGAAAGTGTTTAAACCGTTCGTTGGCGAAATATGTTTTCTATAAGTATCACTTTGATATCAAACTTTTATAGCATCACTGTTAATCGACTTATGAGTTAACTGCACTACCATCAACTGTTTTCCTATAATCCATTTCGTTTCCTCCATACTGATGGTAATATTTAAGAGTTATATTTGACGTTGCATTCGACCGTAGGATACTTCTGCCACTATTTACCATAAGAGGATGGAAGATGCATAGACTTGTTTACTACATCATTAGTACTATTTTGGTAAGTACATAGAACAAATGATGATGTACAAAATGTTTAAGTGGGCAGATAATCTTTGGTTTTCCTCGCAGAACATGTATCCATAAAATAAAATTAATGATATTTAAAACAGTGCAGGTTGAAACGAGAAGACATCTCGTGAAGTGTGTAAGAATAGAAGCAGATGGTGGACTGTTGTCTCTGCTCACCCTGGAACAAAGAACAAAATGTTAACCCTTCTACAGTTGTTCAATAAATGGCAACTAAAGGATTATATCGAATAAATGGGCCGCACTATCCACCTGGGTTCATAACAGATACCAATGCGAAATGTCAACATAAATAATAATAAGGGTTAAATGGATATGGGAGTTAGTTCTGCCTACCCAACTCACGTCAATTTTTTTACTTTTTAAGAGTGAAAATATAAATAGGTATTCTTTTTTTCCATTTATTTATTATATTCATTATTGTACGCCAATTACAATATTCAGAAGTTGAGAAGACAAGAGCAGTACAAAGGGTGGCCTTATCGCTTTACACAATTTCTTCCAGGCAACCTTTGGATGGAAATGTATGGTGGTTAGAATATTTGGGAGTTGTTGGCGTTTAATTAAATAGTTATATTCTATAAATACTTATATTAGTACATAATTGTATAAATATGTACATACTTAAAGTACTTATATTTACTTAATAATTAGATAAATACAATATACTACCATATACGGGTACAGTTAGTATCAAATCAATCTTGACCTGTAAAGTACCTACTCAAAAAGATCTTAGCGATCTTATTAACCACCTTATCAGTCATGATATATCTGATGCAGACTGTACAATACTTTGTAAAATGACGTATGATATCACGTTGACAAAAAAACACCAAGGTAAGTGCGACATTATCATTACTCGGTATAACAAATCTCATCTTCGGATCTTAGAGGGCATCGGCAATCAGCATTAGCTTTAAGCCGGTATAGGTATCTCCTGGTGAACATATGAGACTCTGGCACAGGGTTTTCTTTCGAGATTTGGAGGTCATATGGTAGTCGCTCCCTTCAGATTCAGAGACCCAAGTCTGTGCAGTGAACAGAGGACAATGAGTAGGACACCAGTTCCGATCTCTGCCAAGCTCTGGATGCACACTGGATTGGCATTTAGATAAAGACAAAGACATTCAATCAAAACATGTAGAATATCTTCAACTACCCTACACACATTAATTTTAAAGGTTTACTAAACTTTTCTTAGTTGTATACTATTCCATTTGTTTTGAGTATTGTTTATTTTTTCATACCAGTGTTACTAGTTACATGCTGTGACACCTTAAAATGTTGTGCATTAAACTTTATTGCGAGTTTTAGATGTAAGTGTTACTGTAACAACTACTGGTAGTCCAAATAAATAAATAAATAACTTAAAGGTACCTACTACTGAAAAAATTAATTGCATAATCCAAACACTCACTAAAAGAAAATTTGCAATGGTTTTCAAAGTAATTATGATTCCGTATCAAAAGGGTATCAGAACAATTGCAATCAGAGTGGTAATTGGCCCATCGGGGCACAACGTGACTTCGTGGTGGGGAGAAAGTGGCGATAAAGGTCCACAATAGTGGAAAAAAGTGGCAATTCCCGACCACTCGGTGTTGCCAACGCTAATTAAGGTGTCGCAATATCGCACGGGGAATGACGATAGTTTTTTTAGGGATCTTTAGAAGATTATAAAAATCTGCTGTATCTAATTACAGTTTGTATCTATTTCTTAACAGGTAAAGGAACGGTATTTGTTTGACATTGTGATGTTAAAATGGAATGACAGTAAGTATTTTGTAAATCATAAAATAATATATATTTACATCTATTTTGTAAATTGATTACACAATTTTTTGTGTTAGTAAATTGTTCTTTCAACAAAAAAGGAAAGAAATTATTTTAATTAAATTGAATTATTAGCATACGATTCGACCCTCCTGATGATAAGTGGATGCAAGTTTCTGTTGCTTTCGGTATTTTGTGAATTCTTCCATAACACACAAACCTAATCTTGCCCATACTGAAAGATTGATCTGTATCCACTATCCTGTAATGAGGCAATAGAAAAACAAAGTAATATTTTCTTGATCCTTTGCCTTTAACGCAGTTTGCTAGGTTGCCTGGAAGAAATCGCTTCCAGCAATAAAGTAGCCCATTGTACATAAAACTGTATGCACCTACAAGTTCTACTGTAATCTATTAGTGTACAATAAAGAATTATCTATCTATCTATCTATGAATTGTTACATGTTGAATATTACACAAAGTCGTAGTTGATCTGTAAACTGATCGAAATCCTTAATTTTATTCATATGTCGTAGGTAAGTGCTTAATGAAATGGTCAGGTCAGGTCTAGAGTAACTGGTAAGCATGTACCTTTGCCAGTACCGTAACAAGTGGAAACATGTGATATCTGTCTACTCCATTGGGAAAGAGGCTGACTGCATGTGTGCATATCAACATTCTTTGTGTAATGGCACCTTTACTTCTCCTTCTCGCAAACCATTTCGTGCATTTCCTAAAACTACAGTACCTCATATGCCAGTATTCGAGACCTGACATGGCATGCAGTTTTAGTCTCTTGCAAGCGTGAGGGTATAACTGGGGATATATCAGCTAGAAAAAAGAAAGCTACGGAACCTTATAGAATATTTAATATTACAACTGCATTCTTTCCAGTGGTATGGCCATGAAAGCTTGCTAATTGGTAATTTACACTTTGGTAAGTGTCCTTATAGGCTTTGCTCGTTGCCATTTCTATTACTATTGGAATTGCATTCAAACTTTAGGTTTAGATACTTGACCAGAGTACTTATTTTCACGCTGTGACATATTATTCTCTACAAATTTTTAGTCTAGTTATTGAAACACACACAGTCTGGCTTATGTCCAGCAGTGACCAGCGGTCCCTGTTCTTTTTTCATTTTTCTGTATATGATATTTATTATGCTTGAAAAAAAAGTATGAACTTCAATAGACCGCATCAGAGCTTTGTCCTTTGTTTAGCAGGTACACCGGTCGTCAGAAGAGGTTAACTTGAACGTAGAAGATTATGGTGAAATCTGTATACACTTATAGTTATGTACATTTTCTGTGCTTAAAAATTAACCACATATATACAATTTCCCTATACTTCATTCGTTTCGGTAGATACTTAACTAAACGTAGGCAAACAATTTTGATGTATGTTTTTAATATTTTTTATTTAAAAACTAGTTTATTAATATTTTTCTACGTAGAAACTCATTTTAAAGATTAAAAACCGAAATTGAACCGCTAGTTAGTCAGTTAATTAGCCAGTCAAATCGCAGTTTTTATAAAAAGTAGCTACCGGATTGTTAACCTTTAGTTGATTACCTAACTGAATAGAATATTGAAAGATTAGGTGCGCTCAGACCCCGAGACCCCGACGTTTCAGCTCCGAACGGCACAACGCTAATTACATTCTCACTTGTAAATTGCATCATCTCTCGGTCTGCCAGTTTGTACGTTGACAACTCGAGAAAGACTAATTGACTAAGAGTGGAGTCTACTTTCTCAACTGCCATAACCCCTCATTGTGACGTAAGAGCGTATGTACTGTTTTTATTTAATTTTGAATTGGCTTGTCACTGGAATAAAATCACATGAAGAAATTGGGATGTAGCGATTCTTATTGTCTCCTAAAAGTAGTCAATAATACTAACTAATCTTAATTTCACTCAGAGTTCTTCGTCACTTGTTATAATAGCAATTAATAGTTTTCTTTAATTCTTTAATTATTTATTGTACCTAAAAAAATAACACATCAACAGGCAATTACGAATACATCTTGGTGTACACAGGCGAGCTTAACTCAATATTGAGTTTTCTCTCATCAAACCTTTGAGGTTTTAATGAAATATTAGCAATTTATTTTTGACTAATATTTGCGAGAATATTTGTTATTCAATCACGCTCTAGCGGTTGAACAGATTGGCCTGTTTAGTACAGGAATATGTCGGGTCTTTATGCTATTAAATCATAGAACTTACTATTTCTGCCGACCTTTCGAATGCGTTGCAGCAAAAAATGTTCTTCGCATACCTTTTGACCCTCGCAAGTTAGTCAAGTGCAACACATCCAGAACGTCGGTAGAAATAGTAAGTTCCATAATTTAATCGCGAAAAGTTCCGAACAGTTGTATAATTATGAATTCACACTGCGATAGTTTAAAAATAACAGTATTAATTTCAGTTAGTCTACACATACTAACATACATACATACTACACACTACTAATAAATAATTAATAATGTTATTTTTAAACTTTCGCAGTGTGAATTCATAATTATACAAGATATCGGGACTTCTCGAGAAATATATCTTGGAACTTACTATTTCTGCCGACGTTTCGGAAGTGTTGCAGCACCCGTGGTCACGACTTGACTAGTTCCAAGATATAATTCGTGAGAAGTCCCGATATCTTGTATAATTATGAAATAATAAATAAAACAAATAATATTGGAATACACTAAATAATATAATCTATCGTTATAGAACTAAATATGACAAAGTTTTCCTCTCTACAAACATTGCGCTATGCCCAACAGGGTCCATAATTGTAACATAATAATTTTAATCCGAACAACTGTACTACGGAACGCAATAAATGAATTGGGAATTGAGAACATGTACTTACCTTCATCTGTTAGTCCCAGGTCTCAGGTGGTCGATCCCATGTTCGACGAAGCCTGACTGATCGTACAAAGCGATGGGATTCGTAGAGGGCAGACGTATCGGCCCATTAGTATGCAATTTTGATGATTGAATAGTCGAATTGATTGAGTAATCGAAGTGGCTCTGAAAGTTTCGCGGTGGATTTAAAGACTGACGGGTTGAGCTTCAAACACGAATTTTAGCTCTGTTCGACTAAAATGTATGTTGAAAGATAATAGTGTTACGAGTATGTACCTTTCATTTAGATTAAGTTAGGAAAAAAATTGAATAATTCCAGAATGCTTCCAGCGATAAGGCCGCCCATTGTACATTAAACTGTATGCATGCTAACTACAAATTTTACTGTAATCTATTGGTGTACAATAAAGAATTATCTATATATCTATCTATCTAATTTCAGGCGGGATTTTCCGCTGTCTTTTCCTTACAGGGGGAATGCTTTGACCATTGGGCCAGCCAACCTAGCCTGAAATCATTGTTATCCTATATATATATCCGTCTTATCGCGGGTTTGAATCCCGCCTGAACTGATAAATGTTTTTCATATCTTTATCGATTTGAATAGTTGGCATAATAAATGCTTTCAAATTTCACTCAAAATGTTTCATTCATATTGAATAGACACTTTTATTTTTCCACAATACTTTATTTCTCCTCATCCTAAATGTTTATAATGACAGTTTTGAACATTCTATTTTTAAACATATACCTAAGGGACATGTACCCATCAACGGTATAAATAGAATGTTTTTTTTTTTAAGAAAAAAGAAATTCAGTTCATTTACAAAAAAAGATTTTTATAACCTTGACTTTACCGATGTTTCAAAAAAAAAAAAATACTTTCATCTTTAATAGTGTGATTTATAAAAAAAAAGTTCGGTCAAGTGTGAGTCGGATTTGGGCACCGTGGGTTCCGCAGCTACTACTACATACTATATTAAAATTGTAGGTATACGGGGTCCCACTAAGATCAAATTAGGAGACCAAGCAAAACTCATCTGCAAGCTGGTACTCCTTATGGTTGACATACGAAGCAGAACATTAAGCATAGGCTTTTCTCTCGATATTGGGTGTTCATACAGCAGTCACCCCAAAGATGCCACCTAGAGACAGACGAAGTCCAATAGACCACCGAAGTCCAATAGCGTAGACAAAAGTTCTAATTTCATGATACTATATTAAAATTTAATATCACAAAAAGAGTAAACAAGTACCATACTAATATCAAAATACAAATATTTGTTTCCATTTTACTTGATAGTGTATTGTTAGGTTTCAAAGAAAACGAGGAATATTTCGTCTCGTAGCAATTGCTACGAGCTACGAGAACTCATAATGTTAAACTTTGATAGAAACGATTCAACAGTGGTCTAGTAAGTAATATTATTATTCAATATTTCTTTTGCAAAATTCATTTTAACTTTTTATATCTAATTAATTGATTAATTAATTCATTATAGTAAATGCACATGTGAGTTTAAAGTATAGTAGATTGTTATGTGTTATGCAATTAAACTTGCATTTGACCCGATTTCTGTCTAAAAAATTGATACAAATTTGAAAGCAGGTGATAGCCCATTAATTTATTCTTTCAGCTTATGATTGTCAATAGGGTGACCCACAATCGGCGTGCGTTTTGGTCGGTTCGAGTCCAACATAATCTCTGCCACCGGCTCCAGTGGGGGGTGTGTATGTAGTGGGTACCCGTGGGGATATTGCTCACGTAAAATAAAAAAAAGCCTGCCATCAAACTAGTTTCGATCTTTTAGACAGCAAGTCGGGATCTTTTATTATTAATATGTTATTATTGTAATTAAGACTTGCCCAACACTGAGTACCTGTAATAAATTGAGTAATACAATTGAATGATTTGTTCAAAAATTAAGATTTCGGCAATTCAGTGAGAGAAGATCGCAAGAAAGAAGAAAAGACCGTGTGAATGAGAACAAAAAATTACAAAACATTTTAATTACACTTTGAAATATAAATCAGGGTCACCGTTGCTATAGGTTTCTTTATTGAGTTTCTAATTTAAAATGTCGTTATATCTTTGATTATAGTACCAGCAAAGTTATACATATTCTAATAAACGTTAAATACTGGATCAACGCCAATTTTGGCACAGTGAGTGCTCGCTATACCGCAACCGGCACATCGATGTGAATTGAGCCAAGACCAGTTTACAGCAAGATAGATAGATAGATAGATAGATAGATAGATAGATAGATAGATAGATAGATAGATAGATAGATAGATAGATAGATAGATAGATAGATATATAGATAGATAGATAGATAGATAGATAGATAGATAGATAGATAGATAATTCTTTATTGTACACCAACAGATTTACAGCAGCACAAGTAGGTAGCATGTATACAGTTCAATGTACAATGGGCGGCCTTATCGCTGAAACGATTTCTTCCAGGCAACCTTGGGATGGACAGTAATGTTATAAAAACAAAAGATATGGTGTAGTTACGGACTAAACTTAAATAGATAGTGATAGTGATATTAAAACAAAGAAAGAAAGAAAAGTAAGTAAAATAAAATTAATATACGGCTTTACACAAAAAATTATCAACATAAATATTGACATACAAATATATACATAAAGTAGATAGTGCATACTAATACGAAGGGAAAATTAGTGAGTGAGCACATAAGTTCCTGTATTGTCACCTCAGCCTTATAAATTATGTAAAAATAATCTTTCGATAATATCTATCAACACTGCCATCATCATTCATTACTTTCAACTTCTGACAATTTGTTAATATTAACCCCACAACAATAGGTCCCGGTCTAACACGCCCGCTGTTGACAAAACTGTTTTACCGAATATTGGACAATATTGGCCCAAAACGGGTCATATTATGTTCATAAGCCCACCGCGCAGTTGGCTGTGGGGGCACAATAGAATGATCTAGTTGTTATGACCCTTAGTTTTACAATGTGACAATGGGAACTAGAAATACCTGTTTTGGTAATTTTAGATTGGAATGGATTTTTGAATAGTTGGCACGAGCTTTGTGTGGTGCTAGTAATTTAATTTAATGTATATTTTATTTCAAAATGATGTTTAGTATCGGTACAAATCTTTGTAATATATATAAAAACGTATTAATAAATTGTAAGTGTTACAACATTAAGTGTAAAAACAACTAAAGAGACGTAGCGATAGAGCATTCGACTGCTATGCAGAGGGCGCGGGTTTGATTTTCGCTCAGTGCAAATATTTGTATGTATGAGAATATGTATATTTGCATTGGTCAGGGTGTTTCTATGCATAATATGTATGTATTTACAAAAAAAGGTATCTTAGTATGTTTATCCGCATTCTACATCCCATAACACAAGCTAGTTAAGCTATGCTTAACATGGGTCTAGATAGCGCTGTGTAAAATGTCGGGGAACATTTATTATTATTATTATTGGTGAAGACTCGGAAAACAATAACAATATAGTTCAATCCGATGGAAGGTGCGGTCAATGTCACAGAGTTTTAGACTGGGCACATCTGGCTATTTTAAATGGTTGCCATTGACACAAAGAAGCCCTTAAATGAATTTAGACCTGTGTTCAACCGTTTCCGACAGCCAGCATAAAGTTCAAGTAACACTAGAACGCATAAAAAATTCAAAATTAGAAAAAAGCCAAAAAACAATGGTGATATTCTCCAACATTGCAGTCTCCGTCCGTCTAGCTCTCCGAACAATAGTGACCCATTGTGCACCGTCCATTTTAAATGAGCAAAATGGCGCGCGAATTCAAGCAGAGAACGCTGAGATTTGAAACAATACTTCTCTAATCCCAGTGAAGGGTTAAATGCATGCTATTGGTCAATCGTACCCCTGTAGACTACTTTTGTGAGTGAGTGTATGTGTGTGTGTGTTTTGGCCGTTAGTGTGAGTACAAACTTTTCGCGTTAATGTCTTCAAGAGCGATTTGTATGCGTGGAATGGGTTTTATGTAAGTACGTTGGTGTTTTGGCGCCGTGAACAGTAAAATGGTTGAAATGTTTTCTGCGTG
The DNA here is from genome assembly GCA_963662185.1 of Eilema griseolum. Taxonomy (NCBI): domain Eukaryota; kingdom Metazoa; phylum Arthropoda; class Insecta; order Lepidoptera; family Erebidae; genus Eilema; species Eilema griseolum. The sequence continues at coordinate 8,674,694 of OY759239.1, read as the reverse complement.
TCTATTAACTTTTATTAGACCTAAGTAAATAGTAGGCTTCTCAAGTAGAGTTTTGCTATGTGTCAATATGCACTGCATATGAATCAACATATTTAGCTTAGTAGTTGAGAATTCGGTCACGAATTATAATCCTCTTCATTTCAACATCGACGTGTGTCCATTCCTAACACAAGCCATTTGCACAAGCTTAGGTGGAGGGTTACCGGCAATATTGGCAATTTCTTTTACCAATGCTCTCGCTATGTGTTATCATTGAAGAGTACAAAATTCAGTCGAGATGTAGTCAATAGTGTTGATGTCTCTTTCTAAAAAACATTTGCTTCCTAATCCTGGGGTTGTGTACAAATACATCAATTCGTGCACACACACTCACTCATAGTAAGTACCACGGCTATTGTTCTTCATATTTTACAATACAGCTGACCTACTGAAACAGCCCTCAAGTATGTGCCTATGTTTGCTACATTCGCATAAAAACAACCGACGTTCAACATATCAGTGAGGACAATTCATCGAACCCGTCATGCGTGACAGCCAGAAACGCAATCAAAACTTCCCCGGGTACAATGTACCCGCCTACGCCCCACTTTTCTCCGAAGACTATTATTTGAATGTCTTTCAACCCGTGAGAAGGGTCTAACCGTCGCACACCCACCCCCGCGTGTGCTCGCCTGATAATGTAATTAAAACAACACCTTTATTCCGAGTAGTCACATTTTGTAACGAGTTTTAGTTTGATATGTGGCGACATCTTTCGAACGTTTCTTGTGAACTAAATCCGTACGTGTTTGAATTTGGAGTTGGGCTTTGGTTAATCATAATGTGACAAATTTTAGAATTCGGTTAACCGGGAAAATTATAAGTATAATTTAATTTAAAAGTCGGTATCAGGAGATCAAAGTGTAGTTCAATTTATACCTAGATATAAATTAAACCGTACAGTTTAGTTAACAATAGGCAGTTAGGTCTCTTTGGTCAATATTTTTGGGTACTTATATAAATTCGTGATGATATTTTATCAATAAATATCTGAAAAAAAGTAAATATTCATTTCTCTGCTACTAAGACCTATATATTATATAAACCTGGTCTCAAAGTCAAGTTTAAAAATTGAAGATTAAAATACTTTGAATTTAATTCTTTGAATATTAGCCAAATTATCCTAATATAACATTTCAACTTATAAATTGTTATTAGTCTGTAAGCCTTTATAATATAAATAAATACAGTGTTACATAACACCGTTTTGTAGTATTACTAATTGCATTTTCATCTAGCTGTCTAATGTCTATTCACATAGGTAATACAAAAAAAGTTAAGCAAAAACATCTCCCATCTCCCAAAAACGACCACGTGAATTTGGTTTACGTTACAAAAAAAAACTAAAAAAACATTGTGCCACAGTAGCAGTGAATAAGAAAAACACACATTAACCTCCAGACGCTCAAAACATAATCCCTATAAAGAAACAAAGGACTGTCGCACATTTAAGTCGACGGAGATTTTCAAAGCGAATTCGCGAGAGAGGAGAAATTTTCGGGGTAACATTATACCCGTACATTAGGGCTAAGTGATACCGTCACATTTGTTGGATTAATTCATCATCTGAATTGCCGTGGCCAGACTGATGGCCCGGAACGCCCGCTCGCCCCCTCTAGGGGGAGAAAGGGGGTGCTTACGTACAGATAACTTTCCCCTCCGTTGCGTATGGTGTTTTAATTATGTGTTGTTTTTAGGACTACTAGATTTTTTTTCGTGTAAAAATTAATAAATGAATTAAATACGTATTATTAGTACTAACTTGAAGCTTTATTATTTATCAATAATATAATTAGTGATCTATTTAAACCAGAATAAATAACAAATAGTTATTTTTTGTATATATTCAACCAACGGCTTTACTATTCATAAACGAATTAATAATAAATGTTCACATGCATCATTATTTTCAACTTAAAAAAGAAAAATAAATACTCAACTCAGTTTAAAACTTCAGTACCTACTAAAATACAAATTCAGCTATTGTCGTTCTTTACCAACATTCTTTAAACTTTTTTCACCTATAAACGAAACTTAAATCACAAGCGAAGAATAAAGTTTAGCTAAAATGGTAATCAGCGCTTGTAGCGCTTAGCTCGCCGGTGCCCTTTTACCCCCGAATTAGACCCCCTTTCTCCCCCTAAGCCCCCCTCTACAGGACAACGCAAGGATAAATGGGAGGGCTGGCTCTTCTGGTTAAGTGTAGATTTTCCGAATGCGGTGTTGATGACGGCTCAATTCAGCGGGGACATTGTCGATAGATTCATTATGTTTTTTGTTCAGATTGAACTTTAGCTTACAATACAAGACTAGAAACATTGTTATTAGTATTATTTTAAAGATGTTTGTACTGGTAGGACCTTTAACTGCTAAGTAGGAATAGGATACTTAAAATGTTTAAGTGCAATTGTGCATTCACAAATCATGCTTCCTTTGGGCTTAGATAGCGCAGTGTTATTATGTCATAAAACATAGAATACAGTTACAAAATATTGATGAAATTATAACTTTAGGACTGTCAAAAAAATTATGATTTTTCTTTATAAAAGTGTCGTAGTTAAACATCAGTACTGTCAAAAAAAAAATTAATGATTTTTCTTGATAATAGTGTCGTAGTGGTCCGCGGCGGTGGCGCGCTTGGCGCGCCTCCCCGTTTCCGGGGTCGAGTTGGGGACTCTGTAGTCCCCACACCCGAGGCGAGGGCCAGATCGCGAGAGATGGCCCTGGGTCGGCCGGGGTGCGAGGGATATGCCTGTCAACCTCACCTTCGGCAACCAAAACGACCCACAGGCGGCGTGCGTTTTAGTCGGTTCGAGTCCGACATAACCTCCTCCTCCGGCTCCGGTGGGGAGGAATCCGTGGGGATTTTGCGCACGTAAAAAAAAAAAAGTGTCGTAGTGGTATTAATTAAAGGGTTGTGTCCTTGGAATTTCGGGTGTAATTGAGTAATTGTATTCTTTGGATCGAAAACTCTCATTATTAACCCTGTATTTGAAAAAGAACTTAAAGTAAGAAGTTGTGTACAAAGCAACGAATGTTGAAGAATAGTTAACAATTTTAAACTACTTATGATTTTATGGGTTGTACTTACTTTATCATCATTTTATTTCTCATAGCGATTTCACAGCTGCACAGCCCAAAATTTGCACTCTGAAAGTTATTTTTTAATGTGCGGTAATTCACTCGGATACCCCTCGCCGAGGCCAGCGGAGTGGTTATATCGGGCTTGAACCGCCTAAAACCGCACGGTCGTAATGGGCGATGGAGAAGGGTGAGGTAGCCTCTGTCATAACCCTCGCGCACCCCGGCTGACTCAGGGCTATAGAAGGCCCCATCGGGTGTGAGACTACGGTGTCCCCATCTTTCCCCACAGAGAGAGGGAAGGGCACTAATAGCACCGCCGTCTCAACCTGCTTCTGCTAGAGTGACAGGCGCTACCTGTCACCGCGCGCTGAGACCTGGGGCTTTATTTTTTATTAATATACTGGTTTTTCCGGCAGTGATCTGAAAATTACATACAAAAAATATTTTATCGATAAGCGTCCGTGCCACTGGGGTGAGGTAGCATCCCTAGTCAACAGTCCCCGAGACCGTTGGACAGCCAGGTTGTAAATACTAGTGTAAAATTGTCCACATTCCCTCGCAGCTTTTGTTATATATTTCTTTGTTATTTACCTCCCTGCACGCTACCTGATACCGTGGCACTATATGCTTGCAATTATGCCTAGAGATGTTTTGGTTGGGGTTGGTTGAGTTTCAAAGAATAAATTTTTTTAAGATAAATATTATTGTAAGACATTCTACACGCTCCACGCTACCTAGACCCAAAGTAAGTTTAGCTAAACTAGTATGAGTTATGTGTTCTAGAATGTGGACATACTTAGATACATTTTGCTTACAGATTATACATAGAAAACCATAAATATAATAGTATTGATGGGATGTATGGGACCACAAACTTCGGGGCGCAAGTCACCTAGTGGATGAAAATCAGGCCCAGGTTTTGCTCTCAGGATTGGGGAATCAGATCATATGACAGTCGCTCACGTAAAAGTGCTAATATAAATCACGCATTGGAGAGTAGGCCAGCGGACACTGGACTCTAAAGTATAAGCATTGGTGCAAACAGATGAGAGAGCATAAATTTGGATACTTTCCAAAGCATTCTCTACGCTCTCTACTATATAAACGTTTTTGCTTTGCGCTTTTTATTATCTTGGTATTGGGTTTTATATGTTATAGAATATTTAAAATGGATTTTGTAGTACTTCAATACTTTGCACACTTATCAAGAACCGATAACCATGTGATAATTAAAAAAACCAAAGAATTTAGTCTTCTGATATGTAATAAAAATATTAAAAAATCAAATACAAAGATATTCATTTAAATCGATTTCTAGAACAGAGGTTCTATTTGCAAGGATCATATTAAGTAATCTTTATTAAATTACACATCTAAAATTATGTTAATTTTTTTTTTCATAAATCTTTTCAGTTTAAATTCATCATATAATTTTTTGAATACTTTTCTATTTTAATTTATCATCATCATCACAGAGAGGTATTTTCCTGATTGTATACCAAGCAAAGGTGAACTCTGAGCTCAAGTTCCACCTTCATCGTTCTATGTACTCTATATTAATTTATCTCCTTCTCCATTTCCTGACTACTGCGTATTTATAGAGTTCCGGGTTTGATTCTCGGGTCGATTATTGAATTGAGTCTAAAACAAAGTGACGACAACAGGCTCGATATTCTTTATATAGGATAGCACCGCGCCGCGGTTTCACCCGCGTAAATCCTGATCCCGTGGGAATATCGGGATAAAAAGTAGCCTATGTTACTCACGAAGAATGTAGCATTCTATTGGTGAAAGAATTTTTAAATCGGCCCAGTACTTTTTGAGCCTATTCATTACAAACATGCAAAAATAGGTACAAATCTGTCCTCTTTATAATATTAGTGTAGATTATACACAATTATTAATATTAGTTGATTTCTCTCAATATTGTAGCTTGAGTATAAAAAAGGTAAATTATTAACCATTAACTAAAAATACCTTTATATCAGGCAGTAACTTTGTGTACACCTACACAGAAAAGTAAAAGATTACCATCTTATATCATGTACAACTTTACACCCAAAATACTTAACCCTAAAATGCTCAACACAGGTATAACGCGACAACATAGTCCGCGGTGTCGTTACGCACGAACCGCGCGGGTTAATTGCTAAGCACAAATGAGTGAGCGAGCTACCTCACCGGCCGACACCTGCTGCGGCGCCACTTACACGGTGACGTCTAATTAACAATTATTTAATTATTATTCTGCTAAAACACAAAGACAAATCAGATTTTATTTATTGGGTTTCGCAAGGAAATTTATTATATCAGATAATTAAAATTTATTAAGAAATAGAAAAAAATATTTTGGTTCAGGCGGGATTCAAACCCGCGATCTTTCCCTTACAGGGGGAACGCTCTGACTACTAAGCTACAGAATCTTCGCCCGAAACCATCCAAATTCTTCTATACATATTACGGGGAGTCTTACGAGGACGAACTCCCGCCTGAACCGATTTTTTCTATATCTTAATCGATTTGAATAGTTAGCATACTAATGCATTACAAAACAAACAAACAACTAGCTCATCGCAGTCCACTGCTGGACTAGGCCTCTCCCAATGTTGGGAGGCTTTGGCCTACTGTTTCCACACTGGCCGGACGGGTTGGTACAGGGTTTTATTTCAAGTGTTCCTTCTCTCGCCGTGACAACATCTTCGTATTGTTCCGTTCCTCTTACGACACCATTCGGATGAGATGGGGTGGTGATACTTGTATTCTTTCTCCGTCACCACGCAGCAAATGAATTAAAATTTCATTAAATATAAATTGAGATGTGTTCCTACAGATAAAAATGTTCGATCGAGCAAAATATTCAGCTAAAATGTTAATGGTGTTAATTTAATTGTAAAAACCTCATGAGACATCCATACTAATTTCTTATAAATATGTAAGTAACTCTGTCTGTATTTCTGTCTGTATGTCTGTTTGGTATGCTTTCACGCCTAAACTACTGAACCGATTTTGAGGAAATTTAGTATAGGGGCAGATTAGGCGAGAAAGGACATAGGCTATGTTCGGTTACGATGACCGACATCCACGCGGGCACAATTAAACGTATAAAAAATTTCATTAAATAAAAATTGAGATGTGTTCCTACAGATAAAAATGTTCGAGCGAGCTAAATTTTCAGCTAAAATGTTAATGGTGTTAATTTAATTGTAAAAACCTCATGAGACATCCATACTAATTTATAAATATGTAAGTAACTCTCTGTATTTCCGTTTGTATGTCTGTCTGTTATGCTTTCACGCGTAAACTACTGAACCGATTTTGAGGTAATTTAGTATAGGGGCAGATTAGGCGAGAAAGGACATAGGCTATGTTCGGTTACGATGACCGACATCCACGCGGGCAAATTTAAACGAATAAAAAATTATAAAAACCTTTTTTTCTCTGAACTTAATTTTTTCTTGATTGGCTGACACTTAAAACAATCATCAAGTAAAATGGATATCGTTTACGTTCTACAATTTTTGTACTATACTTAACTCTGTTTTTAAACATTCAGTATTTCATGATATGTGCTGAAAATTACACTAATTATCCCATATAATTCAATGAAGTTAAAATAATTAATATTTACCACACTGGATCCAAAAATAGAACAAAATCAAGTCATTATCCTGACCGAGCTCCCTGCACGCCGCACCTTACAACAAAATGTCTCCCTTTCACCTTCTACTTTCGCTTGGATAATCTTATTTTTCTCTTAACCAATGTACTATAATTCTTCCCCCGACAAAGTAAGGTCGAAACTCGCACAACACACCTACAGGAGTTAAAATGTATTACCTTTTATTGTGATCCTCAACAGGGATTAAGAGAGAGCGCGGTTTTGAATTTTGATTCGGATTGTAGCGCTCAACTTGGCCATCGAAATTAGAACTTTCACGGATTATTTGTCGGCCCTTTTCTAATCAGATCGGGGTAGAAACCAGGGAGGGGGTGTAGGTCAATGTATGATGGTTTATTCGTAACTATGCACACCTATTTTGCCTATTGCTTTGATTACATTCTACGGAATGGTCTTTAATGAAGATTTTGAATGTTGGAGGCGTGGTTTGTGATGTTTAGAGACTTAAGCAGCACTGTTATTGTGTATTTTGTACAATTTCGAATGAGTTTGATCTTCTTTAATCACAGATTTAGCGCGGATGAAAACTTTTTAATAGTTAAGGCACCTAAATCTTTTCAGTATTATGCAACAAACGAGAACGCTCTCATTGCATTAGGTTATTCAAAAAATAGGTTGACAGCTAAATTTCTAAATAGCATCACTCTTAATTTCAAATTATACCATAACATGAATGGCCTTGATCATAACCCCCTTATCAAAATTAGACAAGCAGGACCTAGCTTAGTGAAATCAGTCTTTCCTTCAGTCTCTGTGGCCTGGCGGTAGTGAACGCGACCGCTATGCAGGAGGCGCGGGTTCGATCCCCGCTCAGTGCTAATATTTGTGTGCATGAATATGGGTATTCGGCATTGGTCTGGGTGTTTCTATGTATAATATGTATGTATTTACAAAAAAAAAAGTATTTAACTATGTTTATCCGTATTCTAGATTCCATAACATAAGCTAGTTAAATTATGCTCACCATGGGTCTAGATAGCGTTGTGTAGAATGTTGTAGAATATTTGCATTTATTTTTATCGAACGTCAAAATACTTTTTAATTATTATTTTTAAATATAGGTATTTAAACTATCATGGTCACTCACATCAGTAACAATATAATCGGGATACTACGGGACGGAACGGGAAACTCAAAACAATGAAACATGGTAAATATCCCGATTATTTTGATACTGATATTGTCTTAAAAGTTTAATATAACAAAATATATAAGCTGTTTTACTTTTTAAATTTAGTTTCAAACATTGTGTCTGTAATAAGTACATACATCTACATAATAACAAAACTCTCTTCTCAACCGGTTACTAACTCACGCTCGGTGTGTACGGTCAGTTATTAGGGCGTTTTAACCCTTTCACTGCAGCCCCCATCACAAAATGACCTCTCCGACCCATTTCCCCGTTTTTCTGTTAAAGTAACCCTCCGGCCTCCGTCGCGTGCTCTTGTGGGGTAAAAAATGTTATTTTCTCATAATAATAAATTTTATCATTTATTGTGAAACATACGTCCTCGCCTATTATTATTTTTATTGATAGTGTTGATGTGCCGATAACATATTAGTTTTGTATTGGTGTGTAGGGTTAAAAAAATGTGTTGAATCTAAAAACTGTTATCCTATTAATATTATCAATGTGGAAGTTTATATATTACATTTTTATTTTTTTATATTTTTATTTTAAAAACGGCTTTACAAATTTTGCGAAAGAATAATTTTTCAATGGTTTATTTTTATATTATTTAATATCCTTATATTATTTGTTGACATAATTGTTAAATTTCGACGTTCATGTGTGCTCTTTATGTGCCTAACTAAATAAATGAAATTGATTCTTTGATTGAGGTGAAATGAATGGCATTATGGAGATCATGCTTTTGACTACGCCATTATATATTATAACCCTTAAAAGTAAGTACGAGTTCAATTCTGATTACCTATAGACTTTTGACGAAAAAAGTTATAAGTACGTCCTATCTAATATAATACAATAGATACATTGCCTGCCTGAACTTACAGGTTTAATAACAAGGTTCTATATTGTTTTTATATTTTAATTTAGATAATTATCATGTACATTATGTAAATACCTATAGATACAAAAATATAATTACGTAAGTGCAAACAATCTTTAACACGTTAATAAGCATGTACCTATCTTCAACTTTACTATCATAGTATAATTTTATTTTATTTCAATTTTATTAAAGAAGCTAATACTGTGTAATCTCCTAATAAACTTTTGCATAAAAGTTTTGTCCATTTTTCTAAAAGAGCTAGTGATTTTTTTTTTTTATCTAGGATACGCCAACTTTACTTCACCTCGCCTGATGGTAAGCTAAAGGCAAAGTCTCAGGAAAGAGTGTCACCATTACAGACACTAAGTGATGTTACAATGATGGCACTCAGCTTGGCGGCCTCATCGGGTGCTTTTTCACGGCCCGTTTAAAGGACCCGGGACTGTAGGAAGAAGAAAACACGTTAGTTAGACACCAAAAATAATTGATTGTTGCTGAGTGAATGTTAAATTACAACGGCTTAAAAAAACTGCCTAAAATAGTTTTATATAATAACTCGAAATAGCTATTAAAAAACACTAAATTATGTTACTTATTGAGTATTTTAGGGTTAAATAACTGAGTAGTACTTATTACTTATCCGTCTCCAATTGCTCAGATATGATCTAGTACCTTATATAGATAGTAATTATTTTCTATATTGTACTTTCTATGATGAATAACATAATAAAACGAATTTATGAATGCAAACTACAAACCTGTTTTAAAACTAGACCCTTTTACACTTGCGAAATGCATTGCGAAAAAAACTGCATTGTTCAAAAATGGCAGATGTTTTTTAATTCATAATAGCTATATTAAAATAATAATTGTGGACATTGTAACGGTCATTTTTTGATACATAGATACGTCATGATTTTGTATATAAAGTTCTAAAGGGACGCACTATTGCAGATATTGCAAATAGTATGGGCTCGATCAATATATTGTCGGATTGATAGTTTATATAAAACATATTATATTTAGATAAGTTTTGGATGTATTATATTATCACGCCTATATGAAATCCCAAAACATAGAACCTAAAATTAAGGACTACAATATTCCCTAGACCGTACGTAACAATCATTGTAGATTTAAAATTAGAAGTGTGTTTAAATTATTATATCTACTATGCTCAGAATTATAAAAACATAATTTACAGTGTGCATTACAAGTGCATATATTCAACATCAAGTAATTGGTATATTCAGTAAAATTCACCTAAAAATATAAAGTAAATAAAGTTGAAAAAGTGTTACAGTGGCGCCAAAAAACGTCAAATTTTCCAGGCGATGCAGACCCATTGTTAACACTGTTTTTAACTTAATAACCGAAGTCAAAGTCAAAGTCTTTATTTGCGTTCATGTGTTGTACAGATCTTACGAGTATAAACATTTAAGTTTCAACATTGTTATTATAATGGTTTTTAAAGGAAAAGCAGCGTAAACAAAGTGTACATTGTAGTTGTTAAAGTTATTTTTGTCAATTATAGATTAATATTACTATTATATCAAAAAAATTATAGATAAAATAATCTTAGTATTTCAAATGTAATATTTGCATACGTCCATAGTTTACGGTAACCACTTCCTATCAGGTGGACTGTGTGCTTATCTTTTATCTAAGTGGTATAAAAAAGTAAATGTTGCGGTGGATAGATGGACAAATATTCAATTAAATCACTCCAGAATGGTTGAATGGATCTGGGGTACCAATGCAGTTACGACACATTTTCAAAAACATTAAGCTGAGGGTCACGATGAAGCGTTATTGGTACATTGATAGTTGTCGGTAGCTTACTGGTTAAAGAGTCTGCCCTATGATCGAAAGGTCACGGGTTCGAATCCCGGACGTGAACCCACTCCTAACACAAGTAATTTACCTTAACTAAAGGGGTTAATACTCCTGTATTAGGTAGTAATTTTGCTACCAAAAATTAAATATAACAATACCGCTTAAATAAACATACTGACGATACCGCTATAAAAAATACGCACAAAAAAATTACTTACCTTACTAGACGAAAAGTTAAAAAAACAATCGAATTGAGAACAATTTTGGCAGTCGGTTAAAAACAAATGAAAGAACACTAAAAAGGAAATAATTTACCAAACAAATTAAATTCTAAAGCTACTTCGCTGATCAATCAATACTTTACTGTCCTTTCACTATCCCCTGCCTCGACCGATGTCCAAAATGTGGGTGGGGCTTCACTGCCCATTGGCTACCAAATAATCCCATACATTGACCCTTATGAGGGGGTAATGCGACAAATCTTATTGGAATAGGTAACGTTATCGTTATAACGTTATAACGTTATAATATCGTTATCTTGGTAAAAAATTCGATGGATAGATGGATGAATATTTAGTTAAATCACTACCTTCTTATCTCTCATCTCTTCAATCATCAAGAAAACCGCGGTAGCCTAGTGGTATAGGTAAATTGACTACTGAGACGAGGTCTCGGGTTCGATCCCAGGTTTCACCATGGCACACACCAATGACTTTTCAATGCTTTTCGAAGTTAGGTTTTTTTTTTTTTTTTTTTTTTTTTTTTATATAGGACACGCCAACTTGACCTCACCTCGCCTGATGGTAAGCTAAAGGCAAAGTCTCAGGAAAGAGGGTCACCATTACAGACACTAAGTGCTACAATGGTGGCACTCAGCTTGGCGGCCTCATCAGATGCTTTTTCACGCCCCGCTTAAAGGCCCCGGGACTGTAGGAAGAAGGAAACACGTGTGCTGGTAATGAATTCCAGGTCTTGGTGGTGCGGCAAAGAAAAGAGTCTCCGAACCGCTTGGTTCTTGCTCGTATATTCTGCACAGTGTGAGGGTGATATCTAAGGCCTGCACGTGTTGTCCTATGTAGGAAAGGAGATGGTGGGATTAGTTGGAAGAGCTCGTCAGAACACTCACCGTGGTAGAGACGGTAAAATACAGCCAAGGAAGCAATATCTCTACGCATCTGCAAAGGCTCGAGGGTGTTCGTGACCTCAGGGTTCCCAATAATTCGGACCGCGCGTCGCTGCAACCTGTCGAGAGCATCTAGTAGGTATTTCGCGGAGCCATCCCAGAGATGCGAGCAGTATTCCACGCAGGAGCGAATTTGTGTCTTATAGAGAAGACACCGCTGCTCCGGCGTGAAAAAACGTCTCACTTTGTTTAGGAGTCCGAGTTTCCGCGAGGCTGTTTTGATGATGCTCTCGATGTAATTTCTGTTATTCAGTTTGCAGCGAATATCCATGCCTAGGATATAGAGATTGTCCTGCAGTGGAAGTGGCGTGCTCTGAAGAGTGGGAAGGGGAAGGAAAGAAGATACCTTTGCTGTGAACGCACAAGCCTGCGTCTTCTTGGCATTGAACTCGACCATGTTCTCGGAGCCCCATTGAGAAATGTGATTCAAGATCCGGTCCAGTTCAGTGACAAGAAGCTGTCTTTTTTCCACGATATCAGACTGTTTGGCCGCAGGTTGTCCGTGATAACTCCCGTGTACGGTGCTATCGTCTGCATAGCAATGTATGCTGCCGGTGGACAGCATGTCGTTGATATGCAGAAGAAAGAGAGTGGGAGATAATACAGACCCCTGCGGTACGCCAGCATTTATTTGCAAGAACTCCGAAGCCCGTCCATCACAGAGGACGCGGATACGGCGCTCCTGCAGGAAACTAGCAATCCAGTTGCACAGTCTAGGAGGCAGACCAAAGGCTGGTAGCTTGGAGAGAAGCGATTTGTGCCAGACTCTATCGAAAGCTTTGGCGATATCAAGACTAATTGCCAGTGACTCGCCGTGCTTGTCCATAGCCTCACCCCAAAGATGGGTAACGTATGCTAGAAGATCACCCGTTGACCGTTTCGGCCTGAAGCCATATTGCCGGTCATTAATTAAGGAGTGATCCTCTAGGTGACGCATGAGCTGTTTGTTAATGATGTGCTCGAAGACCTTGCACAGCACTGAGGTGACGGCTATGGGTCGATAGTTGGCTGGCTCTGAGCGATCCCCCTTCTTGGGGATCGGCTGTACATTCGCCTCTTTCCAAGCCGAAGGCACTGTACCCGAGCTGTAGGACAGTCGGTACAGCCGCGTAAGCATCGGAGACAACTCCGCTGCACATTTTTGTAAGACCACCGCTGGAATACCATCCGGGCCACTGGCTTTCCGGACATCGAGTGATTGAAGCACCGCACGAACATCGCATTGCCTGATACGTATTTCAGGCATTACGTGGTCACCATTGGGTAGTGTCGGCGGCTGTATACCGCAATCATCGACTCGGGAATTGGCCGCAAAGAGATTTACTAGCATATTGGCTTTCTCTTGCGGTCCATGGGCCAGGGATCCATCAGGGTAGCGCAGCGGTGGCAGCGAAGGCTGACAGAAGTTGGCCTGCACGGCTTTGGCCAGTCGCCAGTATCCACGGCTGCCCGTGGGATGTGCCACTAGCTCTTGACCAAGCCGCGCAATGCGCAGGGCATCCGCTTTGACGTAAGCCCTCTTGCAGACCTTTGTGGCTCTGTTGTACGCCGCCTTGAAGTGGCTCACATTGGGATCGTGCGTGGCACGCGCCCTCACCCAAGCGCGATACGCGGACTGCTTTTGATCAACAGCCCCCGCACACTCGCGCCCGAACCAAGGGCGCACTCCTCGGGCACCGGTGACATCAGTGTACGGAATATAGTATTCCATACCCAGACCGATCTCACCGGCAACAGCAGTAGCACAATCCGAGGGTTTCTTACCTTCAAAGCAGCGTTCAACCCACGGGATGGACGCAAAATAGTTGCGCAGCCCATCCCAATCTGCTGACGAGTAGTGCCAGAGACGCCGCTTCCCCTGCACGGGTCGTGAAGGCGCTATAATTGGCACCTTGGAGCAGACCAGACAGTGGTCGGAATTGCCTAAAGCGGCTTGTACCGAAACACTGTACAGGTCTGGGTGACTCGTCAGCAGAAGGTCTAGCAGAGAGGGTGCTAGGCCCGACCTTCTTGGTATTCTAGTGACCTCGTGTACCAATTGGGTCAGGCCATGCGCCAGAGCAAATGCATGGGCGGCTCTTCCCGCATGGTCTGTTTTGGAGGAGCCCAACCAGGTTTCGTGGTGGGCGTTAAAGTCCCCCAAAAATACCACTTCGGCGTTCGGAAACCGTTCCTGCGCATCATCTGCCGCCTGACTCAGATATTCAAAGAGTCGAGTTGTCTCAGCATCTCCTGTATGGGAACGGTAGAGGCACACATAGATCTGACTCGTAGAGCCATGGTCTACGTGTACCCATAGGGTTGAAAAGGATGGGTCCTCAGGTATGTGTGTATTTATCGCAGGTTTATAAGTGCCCGGTTAATGGCAATGGGCTCGCCACCTATTACATTGGAACCTAAACATAAACTGGCGAAATGTGGGTGCTAGCATCTCTGCCTACCCCTTCGGGGATATAGGCGTGAGTTTATGTTATGTTATGTCTTCAATCATCAATTCATCACTTCAAAAATGAGATGAGAAGATACTTCGGATTTTAGATTTTGGAAAAGGTAACGATATCGTTATTAAGTTATAATAAATCGTTATCTTATAAGAAAATAGAAGCTTTTGATTCTCCAATGGGATTTTTTTTTAATGGTCATTCATTAACGTGATCGCATAACAGTAACTAAGGGTAAAAAAATTCTAAAATGAAGGCTTTGAAAAAAAATTACCTCTTAAAGAAAGACCATAGCAATTTTGTGTGTGTACATACACACAAAATTGCTATGGTATGAATGAATTTCATATCGGCACTTAATATCAGTTACTAAATGTCAGATATTGAACTTCGTACATGTGTTCAGTTTTAGATAATGCATTAGGTATGTATTATTATTGATTAAAGTAAAAATATTTGATTTAACATAACATAACATACATTTAACCACGCCTTTACCTCCGGAGGGTTAAGCAGAGGAGAATTAACACCCACATTTCACCAATAATTGTATTCGGTCTCACGTAACAGGGGATGAGCCTATTGCCGTATTCCGGGCACTATTGTTGACTCGAGCCATGCATCCGAGGCTGAGTCTGGGCTGAATATATCTGCCTGATGTTAAACAGCCCTATCCCTTAGTCGCCTTGTACGACACCGCATGGGAAGAGATGGGGTGGTCCAAATTCTACTGTGCCGGGAACCACACGGCGAATAGTAATTTGATTTATATAAATAAATATTCTACAACATTCTACACAACGCAATCTAGACCCATGGTAAGCATAGTTTAACTAGCTTGTGTTATGGAATCTAGAATACGGATAAACATACTTAAATACTTTTTTTTTTGTTAATACATACATATTATACATAGAAACACCCAGACCAGTGCAAATACCCATATTCATGCATACAAATATTTGCACTGAGCGGGGATCGAACCCGCGCCTCCTGCGTAGCAGTCGTGTTCACTACCGCCACGTCAAAGAGGCTGTCAAAATATATTTTATTATTTTAATAAATAATGAAATATTATATCCAAATTCTTGAAATCTACCTAATATATACTTTGCTAAACTGTAATGAAGAAATGAATACATGAGAGCAGCTCTGATGCCCATAAAACAATTTGTTTCTTAGCATGGGTATCAGTATTCAACTAAACACTTGTAAATTGGTCTAAGATGATATTCTGAACGTATAATTGTAGTGTTAATTGTTGTACAACTTCTGTGGCTAATAAATCAATTTTTATTTTATTTATTTTTTATTTATTAATCGTTTATTTACCCGGAAGCTGTTACACACAGCTTCCGTAATAAACGATTCTTATTCTTTGCAGAGCAAGCGATCGAGTTACAGAGAGCTCTCACCACTGTCAGACACTCACTCAAAAATGGTTTTCCTCTTTATAATATCCAGTATCTATTATTACCTACTAATTTCATAAATAGGTGTGTGAACAAGGTCCTAATAACACCTTTGGGACCTAGGACCAGCTTCATCTACTAACCGGTGCACCTGCTAAACAATGGACGAGTATCACAAATCAACTTGTCGCTCTCGTAAAAGTCAACAAAATAATCAAACATAATAAGCGGATACCGGGCTCCTTAAAATTGGAGTTTGGACTTAACCGAGTAATAGCTAATAGGTAGTATGGTAATAATGGATCATGGATGCGATAAAAAATTTACGTTTTATATCTGAATTCCGCACTTTACCTAGAGAAGGCGGTGCGCTAATTGTTTTTCATTGGCGTCTGCCATGTGACCTCCCAACCAAAGAGAAAAGTGTGCACCAAAGCTTTGTTCTTTGATCAGCAGGCTATGCAGATTATCAATAAATAAATTTAAAATAGAAGTGAAAAAAATTTTAATGAGTAAAGGTTACTATAAAGTGGATGTGTATCATAATGATGTTAATGCGTGGTCAACATAAGTCTCTTGCTTGCTCGCACAAAATAAATTGTAAACTAAAGCAAATTTAAAAAAGAAAATAATCTACTTTCTAATATAGTTCGCTGAGTTTATTGCTGGTATCTTCTCAGTAGAACTAATCTAACGAACCAGCGAAAGCATCATTTTCCAATGGTTTATTTTTACATTATTTAATATTTTAATATTATTTCTTGACATACCTAATTGTAAAATTTTGACGTCCATATGTGCTCTTTGTGTGCCTAAACTGAATAAATGAAATTATTCTTTGATTCTTTGATCAAATTAGAAAGTAGCTAATTACGATAATGTGAACAAGAAATAACGTGATCATGAATCGCGAAAGTTCAAAAGATAGAACTATTTAAGTCCAGTAAACATTATTGTATATAATTAACGCGGTAATTTAAAAGTTATTATTTAATTTCTGATTAAAATAGAAGCATTTAATTTAAAACAAAGGGGACTCTCATTGCCAGGCTCCCGCTGCTGTGAAATTTAAGAGCCAGTACATCACATTTCTTCCCTTGGGTGTCATATAAGACGATTAAGCTATTTTTCATTCAAACAACAAATATACTACTTTAAGCGTAATTAGCTACTTTAAGCACGAAAGCGCTTAGTTCAGATGAAATAGTACTAAGCGGTCACCCATCTAAATGGCAACCGAGGCATGGTAACTTCACCCTCGGATCTTTTACGAGCGCTTCTAACAAAGCAGTACTTTTTTATAAAGAACGCTTCATTTTTTTTCCATCTTTTTCTGACTTACATTCAACCATAGCTAAATAAAAAATATTTTTTTCTGACTATGGTATATAAAAAATCTGAAATCGTCTGAAATGGTCCACCTGGAAGTCCCTACTGTCCCTAAATAGGTTGAGGACTCAGATCAGCTGCTGTAGGGCTAACCGGGTAAAATGGGGTTACCTAGACCTGGGGGGTGGTAACTGTGATTGTGGACCACCTCCTGTCGTGCCCACTGTGTCCCTACATCTGCACAATTGCTGACCTGAATGAAGCAGCGGAAGATGCGGTCAGTGTAGCCTAGTTTTGGACTGGGCGCATTTAGCTTTTTTAAATTGTTGCCATTGACAGGAAGCAGAAGAAGAAAAAAATCTAGATATGTTTATCTACATTCTGGATTCCATTACATAAGTTAATTAAGCTATTCTAACTGTGGGTCTAGGTGGCGCTGTGTAAAATATAAAAATACTTTATTTATAATATAACAATAGGCAATAACTTCTAATAATTACTACAATAATTTTAAAATAAGTAACATTCCTAAAAATAAATAAAAGATTATTTTTTTATTATAAACAATTCTTATTTGTATACGAGTACTAGATAAGTTTCATAACGTTACCGCGAGGTGGCGCTAAGAAATGTAAATATAATTCAATATCAAGGAAATGTGTATGTAAACTATAATGTAGGTATGTAATGATCTATCTAATTGAAGAATGTTAGAATTTCTTGGTAGTGGTGGACTAGTCACCAGTCAGGATAAACCAAATCAAGAGAAACATAAACTGCCTACCTAAGTACTTTGGAACTCGTAGTTCCGGGCCAAGACTTATTTTAATTGGGAGAATTATTTATTTTACTTAAAATATACATACATCTTGTTTTAACTACCCTATTATAAATATACAAATGAAATATGTAATTGTATATGTTTCATATTTAGCACATTTATAAAAACGATTATATACAAAAATGAAATTATTCAACATTTCAAATGTTCTTTATTATTATAAATTTAAGTACAAAATATAAATATTAAAACATAAATACACAAAATAGATTCGCTAATATGTCGTGTCGAACAACCCACTTCGCATCGTTTCCCGCGCAAGGGTGCCTATGATGCTGGCCGCGTTGCCTCGCTGAAGCGCAATAGCCATCCATTGCCCCAGGAATGAGCCGGAGTCACCGCCTTGGTCGTGAATACGGCGGCCAATTTCCGCAACCAATCTCTTCGTCTCTGACCCCCACTCATAGTCTCCACCAAAATGAAATTAAAAAAAGAGAGAGATACTGCAACGGTCAAAGGCAAAGTACAAGTTTAGAAAAACTCCTTTTTGAAAAAGTATTTTCTACAAAATAATTTTCAATAAGTATAGCTCATTAAAATAGGAATTTCTTATTTTATCGTCTTTATTTATTTGGAATCATTCAACGAACATATAATAGGAAATGAATTAACTGTTAAATATAATAACATCATAATAAATTATTTCATACAAGTTTCCTTGTAACTTACTATTTTGAAATCTAGTAATTAATAACTAATTAGACTAGTAAGATTCTTAAAAATATAGGTGTTCTATTAAAAGCAATCGAATCAAAATGAATATTACAGACGAACATAGTCAAACATCATTATTCTACAGTAATGCCATCTATATTAACTATATACACTTTTATACTAAAGCGATAGTCCCGCCATCTATTAGAAACGGTTAGAACCTACTGCAAAAATATCGATATATCGATTTCGCTGACTCGATTCTGAGTTTACCGTCTAAATATTTCTAATTGGAATCGTAATATTTGAACAGAATCTAATAGAATCTATTGGAATATGTTACGTTGATGTTAAATAAAAAGGATTCTAATATGGATAGCAATTATAAAAAAGGAGTTCTATCAGGTGGGCTATGTGCGTGCCACCTAAGTGGTTATACCATTTAGGTGGCAGACATGGAGGCAAGATGGAGCTAAGAATATGAAATACACCAAATATTTGTTTGGTTACTTTGGTTCCATGATTTGTGTCATAGCATGGCTTTTCCACACCCGACAGTAAACATACAGCCTGTGACAAAGAACCCATCGTTCCTTATTTCGTGGGACCGAAAATCATAGTTGGTGAAATGTGGGTGTTAATACATCTCTGCCTACCCATTTGAGTGTTTACGAGTGAGAACACGTGCAACATGGAGAAGCATCTATCGAGGTCGTTGACGTATGGATTACCTTTCTAGGGACAGCTTTTAGAATGGTTGCCACAACTTTTTGAACTTCACGTCAGATTGCCACCAGGCAAGGTGCAGCCTAATTGACGTCTCAAAAATTAAAAAAGCAATCATGGTCCTAACTGATGGTGGGAGTGGTTGTTAGTGCTCTATGGGGGGAAGGGTAATTACAGTAATATAGTAACTACAGAATTTGCAAGTGATTACAGACACCGGTGACCGCTTACTCTAAGGCGAAATGTGTACATATTTGCTAATTATGGGTGGTAATCATGGTAGGTAACTTTCCAAAAGGTTGCTTAGTTTTAAGGCCTACAATCAAATATCATAAAATTATTAATACAGTAAGATAACATAATTTTCACAAAAAAATTACGATAAAAAAAGAGAGATGAATTTCTTTTTTGTTGTATCTTAATAAAAATAAATTTTGTTAAAAAAATTGAAATAAAAAAGGTTTACAATAATTTTCTTATTTAATGTTTAATTTTTTAATGAACATATTATGTTGTCCTATTGTTTACATCATCTATTCTATAACATTTTACTAAGGTTCATGTTTTAGTTTTGCTACTCGACGATAGATGGCGGTAGTAGCACCCTCATAAAGTTGGTATAACTTTCTCTGGAGTTGCAGAATAAAGTTTCAATTACACATTGAAATCAAGAATGAAAGTGTTAGAAAAAAAATTGAATGAATTTTAGATACTTCGACTTCACTATTTCTACGAAATATATAAATTAATAATACTCATAATTAATTAATCAATTAGTCCATCGCGGTCCACTGCTAGACATTTGGTTCTCCCAATGTTGGGAGACGGGTTGGTACAGGGTTTTATTTCAAATTTTCCTTCTCTCGCAGTGATATCGCCAACGTATTTTTTTGTTAGTCCCCTCTTAGGACACTCGTCAGATGAGATGGGGTGGTCTTTCTCTGTCACCATACGAATACACAACATAAACTTGTATAATAATTACCTAAGTCTATTAGTTATTAAGTAAATTATCTTAATGGATCATTTTTTAGTAAGTACACGTATTGAAATCCACTTGTACTCTTATAAGTCTTTGAGGATGTTGTAAGGCGAAACCGGTCAAGTGTAATAATAAAAAATATTGTAGAAAAACAACAAATTCCACCGAGTGCCATCAATCAACAATATAAATAGTTTTAGTATCTAAGTACTTTCGTTATGTAAGTACCTATACTTTATTTTTAAAGCATATGTATTAGTACCTCTCAGTGTTCTCCCTAAATTTTCCATCTAAGCTGAATTGCTTTTATTAGGAATGATAGTTAGATAGATAATTCTTCATTGTACACCAACAGATTTACAGTAGGACAAGTATTAATGGTTCCACATAAGTAGTGCAATAGACGGGATTCGAACCCTCGAACCTCATGATCGTTAGGTGCTAACCCTGTTGTAACAAAAGCTTACAATTTGGAGCCCGCCCTTACTCGACCTTTCCTTGATTTGATATGTGGTTGTCTGTTACGAGAGGGCCTTTTCTGATAACAAATATTGGACAAAACTCTAGCGTAGGCTTTTCTCTCCGGGCTGGGAGTCCTATCGTCCTATAGAATAGCTACATCAGGGAAGCTGACCCTTGACTCCAGAGTGCTTTATCATCACCGTCCTCGCGACTATCTCTCCCTCTCTCTCTTTGGTTTCCCTTGTTTAAGAGGCAGATAAACTCTGCCTCTTAAACAAGGTAATGACACAGCTTTCGATGTATCCCGAGGTCGTAGTTGCTTATAAAAATTGTGTGTTAATTTTATTATCAGCTGTGTAATCTTTTTCCAATAAACTTTAAAGTATAAATAATATAATAATATATAATTAATAAACTTCTTCCAAACGGGCATTAGAAGGTTTCTTCAGGGTCGGCAGCGCGAGTGTGACGCCACTAGTGTTGTACACGTCCATAGGCCACGGTAACCACTAATAATATAATAATAATATTTATTTATCACAAAAAAATTTACAGATACCTACTGTTCTTATTTACTAAAATATTTCAAAATTTTTTGAGACTTAAAAGTACGTGAAACTGGATCCCAAACTAGGCTGAGGCCTGTATTTTGGGACACACAGTGCTCATTTGTAGAATAAACAATTTGTTTATTTTGGATACATGACACCACACTCCTCACTTCCCATCAGGTGGGCCGTGTGCTAGTCTGCCACCTAAGTGGTATAAAAAAACTATATCTAATTAATGTGCTCTTTATTATTTTTAAAAATCTTATAAGTTATATCTTAAATACATTTAAAAATATATTCCACCGGCATCGGGTACATGTACCAAGCTATAGGCAAGGCATAGAGGTAGGACACGGCGGAAATTCCGCCCAATTGAGCAGTCCGACTGGGGAAGTACCTCTGCCCTACAGAATACCGCGGTTATAATAACTTCGTGTTGTGTTCCCGGCGGTGAGTAGGGTAGCCAGAGCTCACTGGAGAGTTTTTGTGCTGTCAGTGGGATGACCAAAGGTTTGTCCTGCTTTGTCCCCTACACTGACGGCACAAAATCTCTGTTCTTACAGGGTCGGCAGCACGGATGTGACTCCACTGGTGTTACACACGTTCATAGGTCATGGTAACCACTTTCCATCAGGTGGGCCGTGTGCTTGTCTGCCACCTAAGTTGTATAAAAAAAAAAGTTTAAGGCTCCAGAGAGATGAACCTCCTCACAATACGTGCCATGTCCTGGTTGCATCCAAATTGTATACTAAGGATCAATTAAGATAGAAAAAAAAAACAATTTAGTCGGGATTCGAACTCGCGATCTTTCCCTTATAGGGGGAACGCTCTGCCCACTGAGCCACTAAATCTTCGCCTGAAACCATATACATATTTCCGTCTTACGACATACTAAATGCTTTAAGAATACTTTTATAGGTGTGACTGTTATCTGGGTTGGAACCAGAACTTAGTCCGAGGCTCTTCACACATTGGAAATAGGTAGAGTGGCCCTTATTTTCTACGAATCCGCTTCGGAGCGGAAGACCTAGGACGGAACCAGAATCTTACACTAAGAGATGATGAGTTCAAATACATACCTACTTATTAGCCTGACTATAGGCTAGCAGGTTATACAGATTTTTACTAACTACTATTATATACTTAAAGGTGTAGTTAGCATATTATATTACCGACGAACCTCGGTAGCCTTGTGGTATGGGTAATAGACTGCTGAGACGAGATCTCGGGACCGATCCCAGGTTTTACCATGGCATACACCAATGACTTTTCGATGCTTTTCGAAGTTATGTGTGTATTTATCACAGGTTTATAAGTGCCCGGTTAATGGCAACAGACTCGCCACCTATTACATTGGGACCTAAACATAAACTGGTGAAATATGGGTGCTAACACCTCTGCCTACTCCTTCGGGGATATAGGCGTGAGTTTATGTTTTATGTTATGTTAGGTAGCATAATATGACAGGAGGGATACTAGCAATTTCCCCCTCATTTTTCACTGAGTTAGCCAGTATTTCATGAAAGTTGATCTTTTGTCAACTAGGGTGAGCTTTTCCGAGATTTTGCTATACATACGTTTCAAATATGGCTCAATTAATAACCATAAGTTCAATTAGTATCCATAAATTAGTGGTATACCCTCAATTATTTTGCTATATTTTCAATTCTAACGTTGCTAACTTTGTGAAAAACCAGATGAAAAATTTGTTAACTTTTTTTATATGTCACGTAGGCGGCAGACAAGAACACAGCCCACCTGATGGAAAGTGATTACCATGGCCTATGGACGTGTGTTACACCAGAGGAGTCGCTAAATTTATATTCATATTCCATCGGATGAGGTTTGTAAACCAAAGAACTGTTTGTTCTAACCTAAAGATCTCACTACCAGTCTCTCTAGACATGTAGTAATACGGTTGTAGAATAGAATAGAATGGAATAGAATTGATTGATCAATGTAAGAAATTGGCATACATACATACATATAATCACGCCTTTATCCTCCGAGGATTAGGCAGAGGTGAATTAACACCCACATTTCACCAATAATTGTGTTCGGTCCCACGTAACAGCGGGTGAACCTATTGCCGCATTCCGGGCACTATTGTTGACTCGAGCCATGCATCTGAGGCTGAGTCTGGGCTGTATATAGGTATATCTGTCGGATGTTAAACAGCCCTATTCCTTAGTCGCCTTGTACGACACCGCATAGGAAGAGATGGGGTGGTCCAAATTCTACTCTGCCGGGAACCACACGGCTATTGGCATATGTTGACAATATCATAAACGACAAAATACGTGTGACAAAAGACTTACTGCTGCTGCTGTTTTCCCAAGCACCTACAATACGGGGTTCTTCCAGAGGGGTATCAGAAGGTTTCTTCATGGTCGGCAGCGCGAGTGTAACCCTCCTGGTGTTGCATACGTCCATAGGCCACGGTAACTACTTCCCATCAGGTGGGCCGTGTGCTTGTCTGCCACCTAAGTGGTATAAAAAAATCAATTTTTAACGTGCGCAAAATCCGCACAGAAACCCCCACCACCGAGGTCGGTGGGGGAGGTTATGTCGGACTTGAACCGATTAAAACGCACGCCGACTGTTTGGGCCACAGTTTGCCAGAGGTGAAATTATCTGAGAAATATCCCTTGCACCCCGGCTGGCCCAGGACCGTTTCTTAAGAGACGGTCCTCTTCGGGTGTGGGGGCCACAGAGTCCCCATCTCATACTCGGGTATGGGGAGGCGCACATCGCACATCGCCACCGCACGTTAAACTTACCTATAACCCATCGAGAACTTATGAATGACTCACATGTACCAGAAAATCTTGTTCACTTGTTACTAGGATCGTGTGCCGCCAATTCGCAAAGTGACTCAGATGAACTCACAATCAACATGTCGAATCCGTGCAATTATGTGCTAACTGTAGACTTTACATTCAGCTTACCATCAGGCGAGGCGAAATCTTTTTTTTTTTTTTTATACCACTTAGTTGGCAGACAAGCACACGGCCCACCTGATGGAAAGTAGTTACCGTGGCCTATGGACGTCTGTAACACCAGAGAAGTCACAGTCGCGCTGCCAACCCTGTAAGTACAGAGTTTCTGTGCCGTCAGTAGGAGACAAATCAGGACAAGCCTTTAGTCTTCCCACTGACTGCACAAATTCTCCAGTGAGCTCTGGCTACCCTACTCACCGCTGGGAACACAACACGAAGTTATTATAACCGCGATATTCTGTAGGGCGGAGGTACTTCCCCAGTCGGACTGCTCAATCGGGCGGAAATACCGTCGTGTTCTATATAAAAGAAGAAATAAGTACATACGTACCTACATATATTTACACGTTTTTCCGTCAGATGTAGGCAGCGACTACAGACCGCTATCTGCTTTTGTTCTTACATGTTAAGAGCTTCTCTACTCATATTGAATAAGGCACTCGTACTTTTCGTCACTTTATTTTTTTTTGACCGGTTTCGCCTCATTTTTGAGGGTCGCACTCATAAATTAATATGTACATGTAAAAAGGATTACAAATTAAAGTTAAATATTGTAATGTATGTCAATGTGTGCGAAACCTTAATAAATGAGTTTTCTTTCTTTCTTTCTTTCTTTCATGTCATTCTCAGAGGTTTACATTATGGAAAAATACAAGTTTTTTATTCAATGTGTGTAGCAGGTTCCACCAAGCGCCATCAATCTCTAGTATAAACAGCTTTTCTACTGTTATTAAAACTTTCAAGCACTCAGGCATACAAACCATATCAAAGTGTTTAATACTTGACGGCAACAGGCTCACTTTCTCGTGAAGATCGATGAAATGAGGATGTTTATAAAACTCTATCTACTTTGATAAAGCATATCTGTTTTGACGGACTTCACCAGTGTAGAATTTTGATTCCGTTCTTGCAACACCTGGGAACCTTTTCTCGGGATAAAATGTAGCCTGTATGTCATTCCAGAATCTATCCCAGTACTGAATTTCAGTCAAAACCGTTCAGCCGTTATCAATGAATCAATTACCCCACCGCAGTCCACTGCCGAACATAGGCCTCTCCCAATGTGCGCCAGTTTCTCCGATCCTCCGTCTTCCGCATCCACTCTGTCCCAGCCACCTTTTTCAGGTCGTCCGTCCATCTGGCTAGGGGGCGTCCTACCTTTCGTTTACCTTCTCGCGGTCTCCGCGGTTCAGCCGTTAGAGCGTGTTTAAATAACAAACAACCAAAGTTTTTGTGATTATAACACACACGTTGTTGTGCTGTTGCACAACAACCCTCCAGTGAGCTCGGGCTACCTTACTCACCGCCGGGAACACAACACGAGGTTATTATAGCCGTGGTATGCTGTAGGGGGGAGGAAGGTACTTCCCCAATCGGACTACTCAATTAGGACGGATAAAACCGTCGTGTCCTACCTCCTGGTAAAATATGACCCCACTTTCCATCAGGTATATAAAAAAAAATACGCCAAGAATCTGTGTTTAGTCCTTACTTGTTCTGCGTGGTATCTAGTAGATGCTTTGTCGGACAGCATCAGAAACACTCATAAGCAGCCTCCATGGTTGCTCATGTGTGCTGATGACATTGCGCTGATTAGGCGGACAGGAGCAGAGTGGTGCAACGTGGGAAAATGTGGAAGGAGACGCTTGAGAATGGCGGTCTGGAGTACAACGTTACGAAGACAAAATATTTGGCATTAAACTCAATAGATCCCAGACCCATCCGCATAGGCGATGACCTGTGATCATCGCCTATGAGGTTAAGTACCTGTGATCTGTTATACTTCACTGGTGACTTGAACTACGACGTCGAGGCACTTCGCCGCGTGGGCCAAGTGGCAATACTGACGTCACATGCAATCCTAAAATGCCAATCAGGTTCAAGAGGCAGGTCTATAAGACGATCAATAGGCCTGTCCTTTTATTCGGCTGTGAGGTGTGGCCGATGCTGGAGTGACACAAGCAAGAGCTACGTGTCACGGAGCTGAAAATGCTGCGGTGGATGTGCGGAGTCACGCATACCTAAAGATCGCGTGAGCAACTCTCGGATCCAGACTTCATGTCCGTGACATCGCAGATAAAATGCAAGAGAACCACCTTCACTGATGCGGCTGCGTTTTGCGGCAACCACCAGGATATGTGACTTAGGTGAGTAATAAATGCCTAGCAATGGTGCCCCCGTCGGATCCAGGTAAAGGGGGCAGGCCCACGAAGTCCTAGCTTGACATTGTAAAGGGTGACATGCGTGCGTATAGTCTCATTACCTTGGACGCCCAAGATCACGTAAAGTGAAGGAGGAAGATCCGGTAGGCGGACCCCGAGCTTCGAGTACACCTTGGCTTTCTTTTTTATACCACTTAGGTGGGAAACAAGCACACGCCCCACTTGATGGGAAGTGGTTACCATCATGTAGACGATGAATGCTTGTGATTGAGTAGGTAAAATAAAGTTACTAAGTAGATATAGGGAAGGTATGGGACGACTATTTTGACATTTACCAAGCAAGTTGTTAGACACAGAGAAATGTATTTTTTGTTCCGGGAATTGAACCCGGAATGTCATAAGATCATGGAGATGGCTTATTTATATCAGATTTTTTTTCATGAAAGGTTCACTTTATTCAGTGGGTACAATATGTATTGGATGGGCCTATCGATATTTAGGTGCTATCACCGTTACACACATAACACGAAAAAATTAAACAACATATTTGATTAACAAATCGTGGATATTTATTGAAATAAAAATAATAAAAATGAAAAATAATAAAAACAGTTCATCTTTCACGTTTACTCAATAAAATTTGTCTTAGTTTTTTCTTTATTTTGTCTCCATTCGTCGTCCTGTCTTTAAATTTCATTTACATAACTAACATTATATGAATTTAATTGTAAAGTAATCACAATGTATTTTTTTTTTCTTTATATCTAATGAGTTTAATGTTAACAACCACAGAAAGAAATAATTATAACATTTATTGTTGCTGACTGTACAATTTCGATATATTTTACAAATATAATACATAAAAATATTTAAAATAAGCAACCTCCTGACTCCATTATAGCAAAGTGATTGCTTAAAAAATATTTTTATGATTCATGACGCTAAACAGGGTGATGCCGAAATAGCTAGGTCCCGTTCAGAGGACATTAGTAAACATAAGAGTTCTGTTTGGTTTAGCTAACGTCGTCTGAAGAAGCCCTAGACATGTAGGAGACAGATATGGACGACAAAATGTTTCTATTATAATTTACTTATAATTATCTAATATAAATTCTATTATAATTTACATTAAGTACGTATACTGAAAGATTTCACACTTGGACTAATTAGGTACGAGAACTTCAAGGAGAAATTAAATAAAACAAAACTGGAATATTTTTTCAGTCTTAATAAAATAACTAGCTTCCACAAGAAATAATAGCACTCAATCAATTAATGAAACTGATATCTCACATTGATTTTAATTTAATAATTTAATCACTAATGAAACATACAAGTACCGATAACACCTACTATTAACCGATTCCAATCTCGCTTTCTACAATGCTTAAATAAATTACCGATTACAGGAAACTCACCGTTTTCTCACAAAATTTTGTTATAATCCTTGAAATATTACCGTCTATAAATATGAACATCAATAGGTAGGTACTCGATTTACACAAATAAACTTACACCAAATATGTACACAAGTTTGTTTATCTAGGATAGGAAACATTTCGCTTATTATTGTACACGATATACTAAAATTACGAAACATCTTACTCGTCAAACACATACTACCTCGAACTAAGAAGATCCTAGAAAATTCTGGAGAGAATTCTAATTTAATTGACACTATACAGCTTAACAGTTAAATAGTACGTTATTTTAATCAACATAGCTAACTTTGGCATTGGGTTCCACATTTTTCTATAATAAAAAATATCTCAAAACAAGATCGAAAGTATACGTAACATAAAATCGCAGACAATAGCCTCCGAACTAAACACAAAGATAGAGAACTAATATCAACAAAGCAACGGTAATCAACATTGTTCATTACGAGAACGATATGTCACTTATGATTACAGTAACGAAATTAATGCCCTTCGGTGTAAACTTTTGAGCTTATATTGCAGTGATAAAACAATAATATCGCCAAAATTCAATTCTTAAGACTAGAAATTGAACAAAGATCAACTTGAGTCCGCTCAGTGCGCTTATTAAAAATTCTATAATTATGTAACGCACCGAAACACGTGATCAATGGTTAAAAGATCTGGCTGAGTGGCGCGGGCGGTGGCAGGCGGAGACCACCCCACGGGTAGAGTCACGACGCCTCGTCACGGCACGCATTAGAGTCATCGGAAAGAGCTAAAGGAGCACCATTACTTTGATTCACAACACACTTTCGCATATGTTTCTCGAGAGTAGACGGTACGGAGAACGGCATCTCACAAAACCTGCAACGGTATACGTCCTTACCTAGTCGTCCGTGCGTCTTCATGTGCCTAGTCAGTTTGGAACTTTGAGCACACGCATATGAGCACAATTCACATTTGTATGGCTTTTCACCAGTGTGGGATCTCCGGTGCACAGTAAGGTTTGAGCAGTTTTTGAAAACCTTGCCGCAATATTCGCAAGTGTCATTGCGACGTCCTTCTTTGCTTTTCAATAAAGGGTTTTGTAGTAAACCGTTTCCACCTTTGAGGCCGTCAAAGATATTGTCAGGAGGTCGCTGTGCATGTAAGGTTGGTAGCCACCATCCATCTCCTCTATCCATATCTAACTTAATACGTTTGGATGCTTCAAAAGGGTTTTCAAAAGGGTTGAAGAGAGGATGTGGTTGCGGTGGCATCTTTGCAAACTCCTCTTTTAAACGCAACGCGGCTGTTGGTGGCATGCCATTTGGTTTATCATTAGGTGGACCATTATTATTGTCTCTATCCTTAGCTAGTTGCCATTTCAGTGAATTCCCAGATTCTTGTAAAGCCTGTTTGAAGGCTTCACTGTACTGAGCGATGTTGGACAAACCGAATTTGTCCATTAACTCACCAACGACAGACGCACTTGGTGGATTATTAGGTAATGCTGGTGTCTGTTTACGTGAAGGTGCAGATGGCGCACTACTATTAGAAACGGTTAAATCCTCTGCTTCTTCAACGTCATCAACATCCTCAATTTCTTCTTCTTCCTCGCCATCTAATTCTTCATCCTCTAGATCATCATCACTGTCGTCTTCACCTGTGTCACCACCTGATTCACCGTCTTCTCCATTTGCATCAGACGTTCTATGAATCTTCATGTGCTTTTTTAGTTTTGATGCTTTCTCAAAAGTTTCATCACACTCGGTACATTTAAAAGGCTTTTCACCTGTATGCGATCGACGATGGACAATGAGATTATTTTCAAATCGGAATTTCTTACCGCAAAACTCACATGAGTGAATAGCCTCATCGGTATTACGTTTTACAGGTGGCGTCGATGATGGTCGCTCTGAGGGTGGTGCATCTGCCGTCAGAGGTTCAGTTCGTCGTTCGGGTGAAGTTGAACTGTGAGGCCTCGTCGCTTCACGAGGCGTGTCCACCGTTCCGGTTCCGGCGCCCGCCGGTGGAGTCTGGCCGACTCGGGAGGGCGACGGGGAAGCGAACGGAGGAGAATGCTTCCTGGGGCTAGGAGAGCTGGAATTGCCTGTGGCCGCCCCTGGACTGGTCGTACCGGCCAGTTGCCGCAAGCGCTGCGAGTAAAAATCCAGCTGGGGTTCTAGTGAAAGTGGTTGTGAGACAGGTGGGGCTCTGTCTCGGCTGGACACCGACGTAGGTATGACAGGAGGTCTGTCTGCCGGAGAAGGAAATGCTTGGTGTGGGGGCAAAGAATTTGCCGCCACGGCAGCAGCAGCTGCTGCTAAGTTAAGACCATGATGACGGAACTGCTCTGAAACGAGCTGTTCCATTCTAAATCTATGGTCATGATGGTTGGGCCGAGCAAACAATGGTGCCGGTGGATGGGATGGGTGAGCTAGTGGTGGTAAGCTACCGGGTAAGGGCATTCTCAAAAGACCACTAACTCCAAATGGCGAGTGTAGGTCCGGCGGTGGTAATAAAGGATGATGACGTAAGCTCGGTGGGGGTAGTGGCGCACCAGTGGAGGAGCACCCTGAACTTGATGACGAGGTACTGGAGGAAGAATGGTTTTGTTTGTGAAGTTGCTGTTGCGGCATTGCCTCTACGTAAATCTTGACACCGTGCACGTGTTGGACGTGTTGTAGCAGCCTCCAAGCCGAGTGCACTCGCGCCTTGCACGTCGAGCAAACATAGTTGCTGGGTTCTGTTGGCAAAGGAAAAAATACGTTAAAAATCATACGTTGATCGAAGCTGAGATGTAAATGGTTCTCGATGGGAGATTTACAGCAATATTAACACCGGCAAAGTGTCTAGTAATAGCTCTCACATATCGTAGTGTTGGGCCTAGGGTGGGCGCGTGGTGTGCATGTTAAACAGTATCAGGTCCAAGGGTTCGCGGCGCAGCGGTGAGTGATCGCCCCTCCGTGTCCCGCGTGATTCATGCACCTCTAAAATCTTATGAAATATACGCGGGTTCGGATCACGTACGCAAGCGCGGGTTAAGACTGTTGATATTGAAATCTATGTATGTAACACTAGCCCGCTAAGGGAAAAATGAATAGAGGCTTCTTTTATTAAACGGAAGCTTAGTTGTCCTTATTTGAATATGAGCAAAAAGTGCGTAGCATTTCATAGCTTATATCGAATAAGTGATAGCGAGAATTGCAGCTCGAATGGTTTCTTTCTCCTAGACTTATTCTTGGAAGTATTTTAGTTGATATAATATTTATCAGATATTGGTATCTATTTGAAGATAGTAATAATTTACGCTAAGATTGTTATCATAAAATTTGTAAGTACTGACGGTCTTCTATCTTAGGATAAAATTCTGATATTACTTTGCCTGTTGAAAGACGGTCGAATATCTAATTATGGTGCAATTCATTCATACGTTCAGACACCTTTCCGTTTATGCGTTCCGCTCTAGAGATGAAGTGATGTGGTCAAGGCGCGTCCAGTCACTCCTTGTAATTTGATTGCTCATTGTTAACCCGAGACACATTTTATTGTGGAGACAATCGCGTCTCACTGAACGGGTAGGGAAGTGCCGTATATATCGATAAAAATTCATTAAAACTAATCTTTTTCTATTTTCGATGCATTCAAAATTCAATTTTTTTATAGGTATAGGACGTTTCTTCACCTCCTCCTTATGGTAAGCTAATGGCAATGTTTCAGGAAATAAGGTCACCATTATAGATACGTAGCATGTTACAATGGTGGCACTCAGTTTGGTGGCCTCATTAGATGCTTTTTCACGCTCCGCTTAAAGGACTGTAGGAAGAAGGAAACACGTGAGCTGGTAAAGAATTCCAGGTCTTAGTGGCAAAGAAAAGAGTCTCCAAACCGCTTGATTCTTTATCGGATACTCTGCACTAGGTGCTGTCCTGCGTAGGAAAGCAGAGGGTGTCAACACTCACCATGACACACATCATGATAGAGACGGAAAAATACAGCCAGATTATGGTATTAAATTAATC
Organism: Eilema griseolum; assembly: GCA_963662185.1. Taxonomy (NCBI): domain Eukaryota; kingdom Metazoa; phylum Arthropoda; class Insecta; order Lepidoptera; family Erebidae; genus Eilema; species Eilema griseolum. The sequence continues at coordinate 8,642,874 of OY759239.1, read as the reverse complement.
ATGCTTTTTAAATATTCTAACACGTGAGCTGTATTACATGTTGTCAGGAGTGTATTAAATGTACTTGGATTAATAGGACAAGCCTATTGCTGTATACATTTCTAGACCAAAATCTTCATTGGTTCATTACCGGGAATTTTATTGAACCCGTGTCCTCAAGCGAAGTAGTCACGAATGCTATTGTTGCGTTATTGAGACAGTTGTAAGATAATAAACGGTTGTACAGAAAAAGTACCTACTTGTCGCAAAATATGTTTACTTTTATGTAAATGAACGCATTGGTCGTAAAGTGTACACAAATGCACCTGTCTGGTTTCTTTAATAGGTATAAAAATATTCTAGAATATCGATACGGTACGTCACTAGTTCGGTGGGCGCGGCACGATAAGATCACCACTGTTAAGACGATTATTGAAATGTAACGGTCAAATTGTGACCGACCGGAAAGATGATACATATAGGATGTTCATTTTGTGTCTTAATCTGATTTCATAAGCCTCGGTTATCGTTGCATTTATTTACTCGTATTATTTGAAATAAATGAATAATAAATACGAAAATGATAGAGATAGGTACCCCGAAGAAGTAGACACGGATGTATTAGGTACATTTTCACAAAGAAAGGTAATAATGATTCCAAAATCTGTGTTGAGCTGGATAAATCTGTTTCGTGATAATATAACTAAAATAATTTTAAATACAATTAACGCGATTAGATAGCCTAATATTTTAATGAGGTTATATTGGTCGTAGTCAGAGGTTGACACTGAAATTTTCATAACAGAAAAATTCAGTAACACGCAAACAGAGCCAGACATATATATATCAAAAACTGTATCGTGATAACCATAACGTTACGTCACGGAACTTATGACATCACAGAAGATATCATATCGATAATATAATCATCCTGTATGTGAATTTATCGCAATATCAATATTGTGACCTTTTTGTAGGAGTATTGTTCATTGTGTTGAGTCTTGGTCATCAAATGGTACCGACGTCATAGAAATCAAGAAGTAATTTGTAAGTTTTTCCTAAAAATGTGACTATAGGTCGAATATTTAATCTAATGAGTACGTAAGTGTTCAGTGGGTGCAGAATCCTTAGAACTCAATTCGGATACCAGTTTTGAAAATCCCAGTTTCAAAATTAAAATTCGCTGAAGAGCTGAAATAAATTTATCGTCTAAACTAAATAACATAACATAAACTCACGCCTATATCTCCGGAGCGGCAGGCAGAGGTGCTAGCACCCACATTTCGCCAGTTTAGGTTTAGGTCCCAATGTGTGACCATAGGTGGCGAGCCTATTGCCATTAACCGGGCACTTATAAACCTGCGATAAATATATATAACACATCGAAAAACATCGATAAGTCATTGATGTGTGCCATGGTAAAACCTGAGATCGAACCTGAGAACTTGTCTCAGCAGTTCATTACCCATACCACTAGGCTACCGCGGTTTTAAATAGCTAAATAAATTAAGAAATAGATAATTGTATGGAGTATTCTTCGTTCAAAGTAGTACACTATGCAGCATCGTTTCGTTATGTACATTTTTAGAAAGTTGCAGGGAACAGAAATTGGTCATTTTTGTTCCCTGCAACCAATGCTGATGGGACCGACAACGACAGCAGATGTCGTAATACCTATAGGTGTACTTACCCTTTGGTAAAACCTTTGTTAGCAAAAAGAAAATTATCTTAAAACCATTTTCCTATTCTGTTCATCTTAGCATACATCTTATTTTATTTTACTGACTCTACTACAACTTTTTAAGTAGGGTCAACAAAAACACCGCAACAAAACGGTCCCAATACGATTGATACCGGATTACAGCGATTATTGACGCTTGTAATTTTCAATCGTTTGTGATACTGATTATAATCTGTGGTCAAAGCATGTGTGGTTGATAATTAATTGTGGTCGATGTGTAGGCTCGTAGGTATTTGGGTGGTCGGATTATACGGTATCTCGTCATAGTTTGCGATTAATATGACATTTGTTAGTGAGTACCACATTTGTCATATAGATTGCAAAAAGCTGCGCTATTTCTGTACAGACAAGTGTTATAATTCATTAAACAGCTTGTCTGCCTCCCGTATCAAATTCGAAATTCAAAAAAATCTTTCCCACCTCACCCAGAAACAGCGAAATTTTTTTTTTCTAAATAACTTACTTAGTGCCTAGTAGTGTCTGGAGGATTTTACTCGCTCGATTTTAAACTAATTTATATTGAGGACGAGAAATTTCTATATCAAAATTAACTGATCAAATTTTAAAGTCAAAAGTTAACCCAAAACTACCTACATGACAAATATCGATAAAGTATTAAGCGGTGACTACAGGTTATCCGGACAAGTAAAAAAATGTTCAACAACCGTTTCGATTTCAAAAGGCAATCGTTGATTACCGAGCATTGTGTGGGCCAGGAGCCACTGGGAGTGAAATTTTTAAACACGGGGGTCTGCGGGGGCCTCGGGGGTGGGAAGGACCCTCCGCCCGCGGGTGGACCGCTTAGCTCCGGGAAAGCGTATCCGGTTGTCGTGGTCGCTTCACGCCGTAATTTATGTATATGTGCACTTCTTTTCGGTAATTTTAATAGTGTTTGATAAACAACTATAATGGGTTTTCTTGTCTGTGGGCTGTCATTGCTGTATTAGAATATTCATCATCACACTTAAAAATAATTTGTATTTCTAATTTGTAAGAATTGTTTTTAGAATCCTGCCATTTTTAATATGTAACAATAATATTGAATAAATTGAATAGGTCTGTTTACTAAATGAATTAGTTACAAATAATAGTTTAGTATATATTTATTTGAGAGCCTTGATTAGTTTGGTCTTAGATAGCACTTTTTTATACCATTTTGGTGGCAGACAAGCACACGGCCCACCTGATGGAAAGTGGTTACCGTGGCTTATGGACGTCTGTAACGCCAGCACATTGTAATATGAATAAAAATATTGATTTTTTTACTACCCTAGTAATAGATTTTAAAACTCAAGTTAAAAATTCCTTCACTGCGTAGTACCTACGTTATAAAGAAGAAAAAATAATTTTACTTCGAAATAAAACTTCTAGTGAAAATGTGAATCCGTCGGCCCATATAGTACATTTCTCGGCCGGAAGCCGCCAGCGCTGCTTCCGGCGACGACAACAGTTGTTCGCACCCCAGCGCCTCTCGCGGACACCACTAGAAACTACAGATAACCACCCGACTGGGTGTTGTTTACTTACTTATATTATTTATACACAGACACATACATGTATTAACCCTATACTACTTGCTTACTTTTATTTTATATCTGTAATATATTAAAAAGTCCTCATTTTGTTATCAGTTTTCGTTAGAAGATCTACCGACCCCTCTGTAATTTTTCTAACTCTATTTTACAATATCGAATCAACACTAGGCAACTCGAGAACCATGTACAACATACAAATGTAACGAGTATGATACTAAAGGAATGAACAGAACAATATTTTTTAAACGCCTGAAAAGTTGACCATTTAAAAAAAAAAGTGATTACCGTATACTGATTAACAAAGCTTGTGAAGTCATGCAATAATATAAAAATAGGTGTAACTGCTTTATTAGCACCCTTCGCATATTATAATTACCACAGATTACGAATCAATATGAATAATATCAAAATGGCAAGTTTTGTTACTTCAAAGTAATATAAGACAGATGTAGAAGAAGCCGTAATTCGAAATTTAAATTCCCCGCCAAGTAAATGTTGAACATCCTCCGAAGAAATATCACAATCAAAAATGTTTATTAAAAATGCGTTCTATATTTGAATCTATGCAAAATCTGAAATAAGAACGGCGTACCACCGAGACTCGCCATCGACTTGTTATGCGGCGGATGTCCGTCGCGCCGCTGCTCTGAATGACCGCCTTCCCCTTCCGTCCGCGCACCGCAACCCCCCTTCGGATTTGTTCATAGTAGGAGCGATTAGCGATTATGACATAGGAACACACATTCAAACGTGAAGAAAAATAAAAACCGTACTAAAAATCTTAAATGGTAAATCTATTTAATTTTGTATTTATTTCCCAAGTTAAATCAATTTACTTTTATAAGACACCAAATGAATAATGGTGAATATTGGGAGAGGCCTAGGTCCAGCAGTGGAGAGCAATAGGCTAATTGATTAATAGATTAAAAAAATTTAACGCCAAATTGGCAAGTTTTGAAAACTTGTGCAAGACAACAAGATATGACTTCATACTTCGTTTATATCAAATAATATTATGATATACTAATGTTAGAAAATGAATAAAAACTATAAAATAAATACTTGCAGAGAACATAAATGTATTTTATAGCTATATTACAATTTTATTTTAACAATCTAAACAATTTATTTAAACCATTGCATGCTACCCAACCAATTACATATAAGTTTTAATGTAGAGCTTATTCTGCTAAACACGATCCGCTTATCGCGTAAACATAGCCTTATGCTAGTGCGAAGTTATAACCCCGAATGGTGCAAATTGTGACCCATAACTGAAAGACATGTTGTTGTTTGCGAAGAAAAATAAAATTTGAAAATGGAACTTCTTTAACCAAACTCGTACTCGTCCAATAATAAAAATAAATATTTTCTTAGTTATGAAACGGGGTTTTACTTAAATGAATATTAATGATATAATCCAATAAAAAAGGTTGATTTTTCTCCTCGTGTGAATTATATTTACGTGTGGCAACTTTATAAAGGTGTACATAGATAATGTTATATTTTGTGTGTAATACTAAAGTTATAAACCCGCAATTGTATGTTATTTTATTTGATGCCCGGATTGCGCAATTAATTATTATTATTCGGATTTTTTTGTTAATATCTCGTTGCTCCATAAACGATTATAATCCGATGCCAATTACGTGGATTGAAAAATATAAGATGCAGATGATGCCTTCCCTCTAACCAAACAGATTAGGCAGGAGGCATCACCTGCAACCACGCCGTTGATAGCGTGAACTTAGGAAAATAAATGTAAAAATTAAATTCTATAACACTTAAGAGTTGGGTGAACGTAGGTACGTAAACTAAAAAGTACATTTAGTACCTTCATAATATCAGTTTAAAAACTTTACATACCGATTTCAATCTTTTATCTTATTCTACCAACTAAACGAGCATGCAATGGCTGCCTTGAAAGGTTAAACAACCAAAAAGTATTTCAATGTATTTGTTTTTTTTGTACTTAACCAATGGCTGTCCTAAATAATAAAAAATAAAAAAAGTATTAAAATTATATTTACTTATAGGTATATTAACAAAATATTTTTAATTTGTTATTTTTTTGTAGTTATTTAAAATCATTTACGTAATTCAATGATGTCTGGGTCACAACCATAACTCATAAGGACGCAACTGAAAAAATAATTAGCGACTTATTGTTCAAATATGCTACGTATTGACCGATTTGACCGCCACTAGCTGCACAAGTGTTTTACATAACAAAGGAATATGGTTATAAGAAGTGACCCCAACCTTTAGTCATTATGACAATGTATTGAATGATAAACATCATTGATAATGTTTTTTTTTCAGGGGTTACATTTAAATAAGTAGTTACGTTTCTGGATAATATTTGTTCTTAGTGGAACCCACTCTTTAATATTCGCAGACAGATCTTATCATTACAGCGTTAATCTGGTGTCTCTTGGACTCTACTCCTGATTTGGCTTTTCTTGGATTTTACGGGAGCGACTGTAATTAATTGCCCGCCTTTCATCCTACTCCACTTCACAACCCAGAAATGAAACCCTGCGCCAAAGATTTTGGTGAAACCGAAGATTTTGGTGGGGTCTAAACACGACGACTGATCTAAATATATTGGATTAAACGATGACTAACAGGTAAGATAATAATATCATGTTATCTACCTTTATATTTTTAGCTTCTCATTTTACGTAAAAGATATCAAAATTTGTTTGCGATAAAAAAAACACTGCGACCGGTAAGTATATTTATGTCTAATCAGTTATACTGCACAACTCGTGTGTTTAAAAATTATTATTCGCCTTTATGATAGCAATAAAAGCATAATTAGTTAAACAGCTATAGCTATAAAGCTGTCAACGTAACGCGTATTGCCGCACCCATCGCTAAAACACTGATTTTTGTAAACAATGTAAACTATCGCATTACTCCACAAATTGTTGGTTCGCGCCCTCACAGTTACGCCTTTATGTAAGTAGTGCGAGCTTCTAGCTCCCAATATTTTGTAATCGCTGTTATATTATGAGTGGTTTAAGTAAAGGTTTCCTCAATTTTATTATGTTTTGACTTCTGAATAATAACAATTTTTGGATCTAGGTTGCACAGACTGTGGTCTGACTAATTGACTGACTTTGAGTTGTAAGTCACAAGAAATATCACAACCTTATCACAATATATTTAGCCAATATTTTATAATATTTGAATTCTATGTTCAAATAATAGTCATCGATCGAAAATTCTAACTACAAAAATCCACGAATATAATTATGTTAGTGAAGAAATTTTACTGATATTTTCAATCTCAACACATTTGAATCCTGTTCAACCCTCATACTTCGAAACGCTTTATTTCAACAACAAGATCACCCAAAACCAAGACACAAATGTTGACAAAAATTCGTGCCCGACACGTTGTGTGGGGCTATTTTAAACTCATAATAACTTGTCGACACATGTGTGTGGACCATTACCACATATTACAAAAAATGTTGGAAAAACAATAAAATGGAGGGGACGGGGTCCTAAGTGGACGCGGTTTAAAATTGATTTCAGAGCACCGATGCGTTTAAGTGTCGCGGGTATTGGATTATATAATGTATTAATATTGGTTATGTTACGAATATAATGACTGAATATAGAAATAATATTACTAAGTACACTGTTATTTGGAGGTATATAAAGTTGCAGAAAATATTTTTAATTGCGTCAGAATACAATATTGACAAAAGAATGTTAGAAAACGTTATAAATCATTATATTTAGAACCCTCGTATGACATACCATTGTCGCCGAATAGACTTAATAAGGAATGTATTTCTAGTTTTTAATTCCAACTAAATTGACTATCCAATTCAAAATGATGAATGGAAATATTAAATATGAATCTTTGATGTTCCTAAACTTAATAATTGCACTCAGGCAATTAATTATTAAATTATACTTAAATGAAATTTAAAACTAATGTTATATGTGAGAGTTCAAAAATAGTTCGAAATTATAATCATTATAGTAATGAAGACCAACCTAGCAGTTGGTCCTAAGGTAATCCTTTACATGAGATGAGTACATGATTATTTGTTAACTTTTCTTTAAAATACAAAAGGAAGTTTTACAGAATGCATCAAAATAGACAATCAATAGAATTTCGCGATATTATTTGCTTTTGTAAAATAATTAACGTAAGAATCCATAAATGTATATTCCAGAAAGAACACACACTTGCGAGTTTTTTAATTTTGGTTTAAGTGGTCACATTTCCAATGGGTAACACTTCAAGTCTTTTGGGTTCGATCCTTATATAGGTCAACTATTTGGATGCTGATTGACAAATAGCTGTGAATGTTTAAAAGTCAACGACTAATATTTTAGATTTCTCGTTCCCTTAAATAATAATAATATCTTCATTTCTTCAAAAGTTACATTCACTTTACAGGCAAAAGTACAGACAAAGTACAGACTTGCATAAAGAATCGATGTAAAATTATACAGTTAACGGTGGGTATTCAGCAAATATATCATTATTAGTTTAGTTAAGTTTTGCTAAGTAAAAGTATTTGCCAACTGTCCAGTTCTCACCATACGATTTAACAAATGTCAAGTTTTAGCTCAAACGAAGTTTAGGTAATGAATTAAGGTTTAAATTATTAGTACCCCTGTAGATTATCTACTTTGTCGACATGCACAACAAACCCTAGATATGTACAGCTTTGAGCAATCAAATCGCAAATTTTAATTAACGAATTCCACAAACGGTCAGCGCCGTCCCTATCCTGATCAACCACAAAGCAACTATGACAGCTATTCAGATGCACACTGCACCCGCGTCACATACGCCACACAGTACTCAAAAATTCCTACCACATATCTATAAGCACAAATCTATCAACCGTATTCCAACACCAACGGTCGAGAGGCAATCTATCATAAAATAAATCTATGATATATTTACACACAGTGAATGCATTATCACTATTCCTAAATCAGCTATCAACGGACTCTTTTCACTAAAAGGGTGAGGTTCACTATAGAAAAGGTTGACCCCTCATAAAGACTTATCACCTCATATACAAAATAAGGTTCTACTAATCCAAAAAGCTCCAGACAAAATATGAATCTACGTGTTCGGGGTAGAGACCAAATTTGAATGGACACTCCCCAGCAGATGGGATCTCGTCAAAGTTAGCGGTAGTTTTTTCACAACAATCTCCTCTCGGACTTAACTTACGTTATCTCGCCCACGAACGTCGCAAGGAATAGAAACCCGCACGTACATAATAAGGACGATATTTCTAAAGAAATTTAAATTCGCCCGCAAAGGTCCCCAAGATAGGATTAAAGATTGGGCGCAGAGATGGCCCTTTTGTGGTCGACCCTTAAGAAAACATGTCTTGATATGGAAATATCTCGGACGGGAGTTAATCGAAGAATCATTTGCGGGGGCGATCATTTATCAGAAGTACCTTCCATGAATGCGTAATTAGTCCGCAGATACAGCAGAGCCGACAGTGATCGTTTGAACTTCATTGTTGACGTTTATTTCGCGCGAGTGGGCAAGTAAAAAGCGTGCGGTTGTTTGGACCCGCGCCGGCTGACCGTTTTGTGGTGCGTCAGACCGTGCATGTCGAGCTTAAAAGGATAATTTTTAGCTAGGGTTCTGGAGAAATTGATATAGATAATGTTAGCGTCGTACAACAGTGATGGACAAGATAAAAAATAAGAATCATGAGTGCCTCGCGTCAAAACAGATTACGAGATAAGCATAAAGTCAACTAATGTTAAGGAACTAAATGTTTTAAAATATTTAAAGTGGCAACAAGACACAATATGAATATGGAATACATATTCTCACTCCGACAATTCTTCATTAATTTGTAAAGCAAACAAAAAGTCCAAATACTGGACCCGATTCACACTTGATACAATATTTGTTTTGATACAAACAAGTGACGGCCATCGGTTCACCAGCGTTTTGTGATGGTAATGACTGTGGCGACGTTTTGTGGACACAGATTCCATAACCCGACGCAGTTTCTTTGTAAGAGAACACCTGAACGATATAGATAGAAATTATTGTATAATTGCAGAACCTTCAACAGTCGATGCTACAAATAGCTACATAGGTCCACAAGCTGAAAGGACACACGAACGACACGAGACAAACTTCCCCTCACATTTTACAAAGTCGCAGACATCACGTCTAAAATTAAAAGCCACTTATTTCAAACCCGCCACTTAGCCACCTTCCCGTTTATACAAAAACTAAAAATATCCACGAGCATTGTGTCACGCTTAAAAGAGTTCCATAGGTCACGGTGAACGCATGAGCTTGTACCACGTGTCAGGAACACGCCAAACATTTTTTATCTTTGAAAAAATTATAAAAGGCCGTTCCTAACAATGGGACCTCGGTAGCATCTTTGACAATTATAATATCGTAGTCATCGTAACGTGGTAGGTCATTAACGCCACTCACATGTTCAACGACATTGAACTCAATTTCAATGGAGTAAGGATGGATATAACACGATTTGTTTGATATACATGAGCTATTTGTACATTGTTCCGGCCACGGTTAACGTAAGGGTCATCACAAAAGGCAGATGATAACAATACGCGTGCGTCAATCGTGTGCTCATGCAAATAATTTTTTTCTCTTAAATCATCCCCTTTATCTGTCTGTACTGTGATGGGGTTAATTAATATGTACGGAATAATACAATTAAAATATAAGATCCCTTTTTAAGTTGGCATCAGGTCACGACTTACGTCACCATTAGAGTTATGTTCATGTTGTGACAATAACCATTCGTTATGAATGCGGTTTAAAAGTCGAATGGATTTATGTGTTGACTCTATTGTTTCTGGTTATAATATAAAATAATATATTACGATATTTTTATTGTGACGGGACCCTTATAAATAGTATATTGAGAATGGTTGGTTTGACAGCTCACTTAGAAGGGGTTAATATGAACGTTTAGGATAAACGCAATAATCCGAAACAACTGGTGCTGAAGCAAAACCTGCAATTGACATTTTGCTAGCGCAATACGGGAATACTGAGAAGCAATAACGTCATATAAAGCGATACTGTATGTATACGTCAAGTAATGACCAGTTTCTTCATATCTAGCTATAAAAATCAGATGACATATTTATCAACGATTTATTGTAATAATAAGTATGACTTTGTTTTGGTTATCAACTAGATAATTTGATGTCTTACTTATATAGGGCGTTTATTAATATATTTTTTTTTAATTTAAAGCTAATCCAGACCCATTAACTACACTAAAAAAAAGATAAAAGACTCGTTTTATAGTTATAAATGAAGTTCGCTACTTTTCAGGACAACAAAAGCATAGTAAACTTATATTTTTCTGCTTTGTGAGCTACATTTAGTAAAATGGTTAACAGAATGCGGGTCGAATAATATGAACGGTGCACAATTTTCGGGTTTTAAGGAAGGTTTTGTTGTGCAACGGGTTTAATACAAAAGTGTCAAATGACAGCACATCTGGTCGCACAAAGGGTTAGTCTCCGATAGATTATTTCTCGAACCACCCTCACAAGATTGCTCGCTTATACAGATGTTCCGAGCCAACTCTGCTTTTGTTTATTCTACGTTTTATTGAAACGGTTTAAGGATTAGTGAAGTGATTTTTATTATAACCCTTATACCTTTAGATAAAGAATGGTTCATTTTTAGATTGTCAATATATTGATAGAGTACAATGCAATACAAGATAAGGCAACAACCATTCTGCTTATAAAAAAATCTTATATAAAATAGAAATGTAATTTAAAATTTCAAGATTTAGGATTTTTTTATATGATTTCATAATAAAAGGATTCTCATTTATAATATTGATGTAGATTTGTAAAGTAATTAAAGTTATTAGAACTATATACAATACGTAATACTTGTATATTTATGGGATAAATGAAATTAACTAAATTCGAAACACCCTGTTACTTGACAGGATTAAGTCCCAATTTGAAATGTATGGCCAAAGCATGACGTGGCAGAACTTGCATGATTGTCCAACACTGGCATTGTGCAACATCTTGCGTGACATGCTGGTAAAGATAAAACCGTCTCCAAAGAATCCTTTGAGAGTAGTGGAAAATCATTAATATAATAAGCATCTGACCGTCACAATCGTGACGCAGAACTTCTAAAAAATCTGATTTCTACCAATGCACGTGTACTATTCGTTTTCTGTATGGAATGTACTATTGAATATGAAAGAAAAAAGGAAAGTTTTTTTTCTTGATCATTGTAATAATTTTGCGAATAGTGATACAATTTTTTAGAAGTGTGAATCTATTTTAGACATGAAGGACGTTTTGTGCCTAGTTGATACTATTGCCTAAAAAGAGATTTTGTAAAACTACTAAACAGTCCTCCAATAACTTCACAGACATCTTCTGTGAAGTTATTGGAGGACTGTATTGGAGGACTGACTAACCTAACCTAAGATTTTTTTATTTTACTTATGTTAACAAATTTAACAGGACTTAACATTTATCGTATCTACAAATAAGGCGATGAAGAATGTCTTTGTTTCACATGGTCTTTAAGTTAATGTTGCTAATGATGCCTTATTGTGATTAGACCCTTTTTTGGTACAAAGGTTAGAAGCATATCATTAAGATTTTGTGGTCAATTTCAGTTTAAATATAATAATGATCTCACCAAGACGTGCAATTTTAAATAATTCTACTTTGTGTTAATGATGATATTAATGACATTTAAAATAAATGCTTGTGAATATTACACACGTTTTTCATACGTAGTTATATAAAAGTCACTTACCACTATGCATAGTATTCGATTCAGCGTCAGCAACTTCAGTTCTTGATTTTTTCTGGTCCTCCGGTGACCCTGAGGTGTCCATATGTTCTTGTTTGATCTTAGGCTTAATGTCTTCGTCAGGAGAACTCGAGGGCATCGGTGATGTAGATGCCCTCCTCTTGGGAGTTATCGTTTCAGTGTCCCCTGATGAGAAAATGTTACTATTTAACAACTTTCACATTTGTAATATTAGTAGTAACGAGTCCTGGAATCCAAGTTGTAGGTCTTGGATGTGATCAGGACAAGGATGATAAATAATAACAGTAAGTAGATATATATAGTTTCATACCATCTAATAGTCGCTTAGGAGTACTAGAAGCGCCTCCATCCTCCAGAAGATCTGGCGGCGCTATGGAGGGGCTGGCAAGGGGAGGGGTATGCACTCGACTGCTCGGAGGCCTTCTTGCCGTGAGAAGCGAAGGTCTCCGGACGCTAGTGCTCCCGCTGGACACTTGACCAGGCCTTGAGCCATCTTCTGGGTCGGAGTTAGGACCTGTGGTAAGTAATTTAAGTGTTAACTAAAATTTTTCGCTTGATTAGTAGACAAGTCATTAATGTTTGAATCAAATTGATAATATTGAACCGCGATAGCCTAGTGGTATGGGTAATTGACTGCTGAGGCGAGGTCTCGGGTTCGATCTCAGGTTTACCATGGTTCACACCAATGACTTTTCGATGCTTTTTGAAGTTATGTGTGTATTTATCGCAGGCTTATAAGTGCCCGGTTAATGGCATAAAAATAAACCTGCGATAAATACATCGCAGGTTTATAAGCGCCCGGTTAATGGCAATAGGCTCATTGGGACCTAAACATAAACAGGCGAAATGTGGGTGCTAGCACCTATGTCTACCCCTTCGGGGATATAGGCGTGAGTTTATGTTATGTTAAATTGATGATATTTGTGTGTCGTTTATAACAACTAAGTTAGGTAAAGAACTGTTCTTAATGCGACAGTAAACATATAATCTTTGAACAAGTACCCATTTGATGGCAATAAGGTTGCGTTCAATTAAGCCATACGTGATACCTAAAAATGGAATATTGCATTTGTAGGCGTGAGTAAAATATATGTACTTAATAGTTTCCTCCTGTATTTACCTGCACTGTAGCAATGGTACGACGTGAGATCCTTGTCACATGAAGAAATTTTGTGCTGTATAAACCGCACAATGTCTGCTAGGGCGAAGGCCCGTCGACAGGCCCCGCAGGTCAGGGTGTCCGTTGGGACCCCTGGAGTGGGTGACCCACCACCTTCTGCCGCGCTGTCCGCATCCGCTGTTAAAAAGAGAAATAGGGTTAGACAATGATGTTAATTTTTTTTTTTAAATTTTGAAGTATGATGTACGGCTTTTGAGGTGACTCGTTCATAAACTTAAGTAGTGGTTAGTTTCTTAAAACTTGACGAAAAAGTACCGCATTGGATGACAGAAGTAATATTTTGTTTTCTTTCGAAACCTCTGACTCGAGTTTTTCACTCATATTAAGTATCTTAATGAAATTAGTGTCGTTCTGACTTAGATCCAGAGGATGATGATCAAGAGGATCCCTATTTCTAAAGTACAATTGCAAAAATATGTGGAACATAACCCTAAAAAGAAAAATGTTAAACATGACACACTTAAAACTCAATACCAGTTATTACAAAAATAAATGGTTCACAGCGTTCGTCCAACATATGGGCAATGACACTTTCTTTCATTCGTTTAAGTATTAAATAATACTTAATTGTTAGTTGTTGTAGTCACGGTGGTGCAAGGTGTCAGTTGTAGGGTTGACTGTTTATCTCAATACAAAAGGTCTGTAATAACCATCTTGCTTGCGGTCCGCATTTAAAGGGTTCTGTCTTTGTTGCGTCAAGAAAGTTAATCGACTTTTTCTCTACCATCTGTCTTGGCATCATTATGATCTATATACGTTTTGAAGTCACGATTTAGGGCTTCGATTTTATTATTACCTATTATAATACTATATACCAAAACTTTACTAAATATTTTTATTAATTAATTGTTTAACTTAAAGTTTCCGTTAAAACAAACGGTCACCATGATGTATAACCCTGTAGACATTAAGACTCGATTACTACAATTAAAAAAAAAAAACACGCTTCTTACTAAAAGTCATATATAGAACAGATTAAAACAAATGAAATAAGCTCAAATTTTAATAATGATTTACAAGCAACTGTTGAAGAATTACCATAACTCAGATTTTCTTTTGTTGGTTGTATTGTCATTTAGACTTCAAACCCTTTACATAATAGTTTCAAATCGATATACCACATTCTAGCAAATAAAACCGACTCAATTTAATAGTTTCTTACAAATTTGTAACAACGTAAGTACGTAAATAAAAGCGTATTAAAAATGAAAAGAACGAGGTAATGCCGGCAATCTCACAAAACGTATGAATGAATGCAATCGATATTGAACCGTATTGTTATGAATATAGGCCATGGTAGCCACTCATTCTTACTGGTTCACCTAAGATGAACATATTTATACTGAAAGTAAGGAATTTTAAATTTTATACAACTTAGTTGGCAGACAAGCACACGGCCCACCTGATGGAAAGTGGTTACCATGACCTATGAACGTGTGTAACACCAGTGGAGTCCCATCCGTGCTGCCGACCCTGTAAGAACAGAGATTTTGTGCCGTCAGTGTAGAGGACAAAGCAGGACAAGCCTTTGGTCATCCCACTGACAGCACAAAAACTCTCCAGTGAACTCTAGCTACCCTACTCACCGCCGGGAACACAACACGAAGTTATTATAACCGCGGTATTCTGTAGGCCGGAGGTCCTTCCCTAGTCGGACTGCTCAATTGGGCGGAAATACCGCCGTACCTCATTGTATAAATGAATTTCACCAATGATAGGTAGCTTCGTGAATAAGAAGTGAATCTTACGATCGACAGCTCCTGGATATAATCCAGGAGCTGTCGATCGTAAGATTCACTTTATTCGATTCTGTTTATTACTAATATAAAAGTCAGAATAACAGACGTAATCCTCCTCCAAACACAAGCAATTTAGCTTAACTGTAAGGGTTAACTTAAATATTAGTAATTTCAATTACTAGTAGTTAATCAAAGCCACGTGGTTCCTGGCAGAGTAGAATTTAGACCACCTTTTCTCTTCGAAATGCGATTTCTCGAAATAGACAATAAATTGCTCACTGTAAAATGTTAGAAATTGTTTAAGTATTTTATAATTGAAGCATACATTAATTTATTTATTTTGAACAGAAAACTGCTGTTCTCTAGTCTCTCATTGTTCAGTAAACTTATAACAAGCTACCATATATTTATATCAAGAACATTATAACTCAAATTAGGGCTACTTTCCCCCAAGAGCTCAACTAGCACATTACGTAATTAATGCTTTGTATTAATTGACATTTCTATATAAATACCTGAGCGAATAAGACGAACCGACGCCTTACATTATAAAGGCGCTTTCACAAGCCCCGCACAATTGGGCGGCACATCAAAGCTGCTCGCAAGCTAATTTCACATAAGTACTGTATAGACGCCCTTACATTGCCCTCTTGTTATTATTATTTTTCCTTCAATTTCTTTGTGAAACGTAATGTTCGCTGTACTTAGGGCTACCAATTTTGAAAAAAGAATTTTCAGGATTAAAGGAAAAATGAAGAACAAATCACTTAAGTCCAGGTCATTGAACTGTAAGTTTAGTACTGTGAGAAAGGCTCTTTATTTTAAATACATATTTTGAACTACTAAACAAGGCTTTGATCAACTAAAGGTATGTAGCATGCAGTTTGGTCTAACGCTCTATCAAATAAGACTGCACTCCATCTGATGGTAAACTAAAGTGAATCAGATACTGGATCTAGAAGTGTGGCCCTACCTTGACAGCCTTAGTAAAGGACTTTTTGACGCGCTGCTCAAACATTTGATTTGATTTAAAGCAGACAGATCAAGACAAGCTTATTATAACACAGAACAATCAAGATTGTAATTGCTATGCTCCAAACAAATGAAGCGAGTTGACAACCCTGGTTGTGCCGTATAATATCTGTAGGGGTTGTATTGCATTGTAACCGGAGAACTAAATTAATATAGCTAAAAAACCTACGTGATTCGGCGTCGTGCTTTATTTGTATACCGTACCTAGTTTGTTCAGGGGGTATATTATGTAAATGTTTTGTATAATGTTAATTTTTAAAGGTGACGGCTCGTGGCAAATGGAGTCGCTTCCTGAGGAAGTAGGAAGGAAGGTGGTTTTGATTTCTGTGCCTATGTAAATATTTTAAGAGTGACACGTGGTGAGTTTAAAGGATGTTACAAAAAGTTTTATTAGCATAATTAGGAAGGTGTGGCTACTGTTTTACTCTTAGAGAAAAGTGTGACTATATTAATTTGGTTTCTATTTCGAATTTTTTAGATTTTGTAAGTTATATGAGGATTGCATGGAGGGTGGCAAAAGTATACGTAGATAAAGAATGGGTACTCTCAATTGTGTTTTTTTTTTCACAATTATCAAGTCTGGTGTTCAGCAAAATAACTACTGAGTCGACTTAAGAATAGCTATCACGCTACCTCTATTCAAATATCAGTTTTGTTACTAATTTTTAATAATTCTGAAAAAGTTGTTTTGGAAATTTTGAGAAAATACTGAAAACATATAAACGAAGGTTTATAAATAGAAATTTATAAACCTTCGTTTCACTGAGGAATCAATTAATGCCATTTAGTAACGACTTAACTCACTTATTATTACCCACTTCTGTAAGTCCTCACACGACTTTGTAGCATTTTTCAGGAGCCACTCCGCTTCTTCACTACCTAGTGAAGAAGCGGAGTGGCTTTAGCAGTATTAAAATTACTAGAACTCCTTCTTTAATACTTCACACTGTATTTAACAATCTAATAAAACCAAATCATTACAAAGGTAACCATAAGTAATAAAACATTCTACGTTATCCCCTTATAATAGTTTCCTAAACCTTTCACATAAATACTCAACCCTACACATAATAAATGTTTACCTAAACCCAATCGAAACCCTATCAATTTACGTGGAAGTTTATCTAAACTGTGGGTCAATTCGGACTCACGTCGGTCAACTTGTAGCCACACCCACCGCACGCGAGTGGACAATGGTCACCGCTTACCACACATGCGCTGTTTGAACAAAAATTTCACACCCACATAAAATTTGTTACATTTCAATACTTAAGTGATTTATGACTATCACTGGTAGAGCAGCGGTTTACTGTAACTTGGTGTCGAATTATATAATGATATTTATCTATTTCACAACGGTAGCCTAGTGGTATGGGGTAATGGACTGCTGAGACGAGGTCTCGGGTTCGATCCCAGGTTTTATCATGGCACACACCAATGATTTTTCGATGCTTTTCGAAGTTATGTGTCTATTTATCACAGGTTTATAAGTGCCCGGTTAATGGCAATAGGCTCGCCACCTATTACATTGGGACCTAAACATAAACTGGTGAAATGTGGGTGCTAACACCTCTGCCTACCCCTTCGGGGATATAGGCGTGAAATTATGTATGTATGTATGTGTGTATTTATCTATTTGGGCTATGTTTGTTTTGTCTGTTTATTGTTTTCATTGGTTTTCATCTATTTTCTTCAAGATTAAGATTTATTACGGATGTGTGTGTGAAATGTGTTCAAGTGCAATTGAATTATTGCTCAGTACATAAATGATTGGATAACTGATACTTTTATTTCACTTGCGAAAAATATATGGAAATGCCAGTGTCGGTGGGAGAGAGGTTACGTCGGACTCGAACCGACTTATATACACACGGTGTCTGTGGGTCGTAGTTGGTTGCTGGAGGTGAAGTTGACACATTCCTCACACCCCGGACGGCCCAGGGCCATCTCTCTTAATCTGGTCCTCCTCGGGTGTGGGTCACGGTGTCCCCAACTTGTCCCCGAAAACAGGCCAAATCTCTCTTCAGGTAAATTCATAATACTTTCTCCCTCTTAGCTAGGTAGAGCAATGGCCAACCATCTGCTTCTATCCACACTACACGAGCTTATTGTGCTGTCTTGCAAATCCATCGGTTTTGAGTGCAAGGGATTTCATATTTGTATTTCTTTATACCAATCAGGTGGCAGACAAGCACACGGCATAATAGATGGAAAGTGGTTACCGTGGCCTATGGATGTGTGCAACATCAGAGGAGTCACACTCGCCCAGAAGACCCTGCAAGCCCAGAGAGTTTCTGTGCCATAATCCTTTGGCCACTGACAGAACAAAAACTCCCCAGTGAGCCCTAGTCACCGCCGGGAACACAGCACGAAGTTATTATGGCCGCGGTATAGTATTTGAATTTACTGACAACCCAGTCAAGAGGGTCTAGTTTGTACCCATGTACTCCAGCCCATAGAGAATCTTCACTTCGCACTGAAGTCCCACTTTACTATGTTTGGCATATTGCCAACTTAACTCAGCACTGAAAATCCTTAAAGATGATTTTATATAAATTATCTTAGAAGTGAAAAACATACGTGTGCCTTTAAAGGTTTACATGGCAAGGCTATTTTTATACTAAGGGAACAAGCCAGTATACGGCGGACCCTATGGTAAGTGGTTACCGTGGTCTATCAACACTTGTACGACAAGCAATACTTCTAATAGTGATGGAAAAGCAGGGAAAGTAAGAGAAAAGAAGAGAAAGGTAAAAGAGTAGACAGGGATATATGGTTTTTTATACCACTTAGGTGGCAGACAAGCACACAGGCCACCTGATGAAAAGTGGTTACCGTGGCTTACGGACGCGTATAATACCAGGAGCGTCACAGTCGTGCTGCCGACGCTGTAAGAAGCTTCTAATGCCCTTCTTGAAGAACCCCATATTATAGTCTCTTGGGAAAACCACTAAAAGATAAACTGAATGAAATGAAGTATTGCTAAGTAAAGTTTATCCTAATGAAGTAATGAAGCAGTCAATTGTTCTGGACGTTGGACGCAAGGATGCCACCACTCTGTAGAAATCATTATTCCTGTAAAAATATCTAACAGAAGTTGTTCTCATTATTTTTCACTTGAGACGAAACCTTTAGTCATTATCCGTACATTATTATTTAATTGTATTCAGTACAGTATTCTACATAATGCTGAATAAGGTTGCTAATTATAAAAACTATATCAAATTTAGCATCGGCGACTCTTTTACTCGTAGCGGCACTTAATTTGTATTTCACTTCAGATATCTTATCATACAAGATACATAATACAGATAATAAAAACGAATTCGCAATATTATAAGACTTATTAATCAGCAACGCCCGAATGCCCACAGCCATCGGAGAGAACGGTGTAATCAATTAAAACAACAAAGCAAAGGCGAAATCAAATTCAGAACTCAAAACCAATATGAGAGGCGCGCACGTTTTATTTCTATTTTATTGAAAAGTGGCGTCTAACCAAGGATAGTCGCCTCAGGTGACGAGAAGGGTGACTCCCTCCGAAAGGACTGAGAGCCCGAAAAGTTTAAATTAGCTCGTTACTACACACGGCGTAACATGCCAGTTATATTTCGACATTTGTTTTTTGACAGAAAAGGTCACACCGCGCAGCTAGAAGTAACTTCTGTGTTAGCAAAGTTACTACTTGGCCGTTCGTTGCATTAATTTATTAATTACATTCCGTCCCCACCGGCACGACTCCGAATTGTACCACTGTGTTAATATCATTGTGTAAATTTGTGAAAATTCTCTAATGGCATTACTTTGGATTTACTTTAAAATTTTAGATTAGTGTAATACCGATATACGCCTATACTGATATATGTGTGCATAACGTGTGCGGACAAAAAAATGTGTCTAACTTTGACATAACTCTGACCACCGTGGCCAATATTAATTGGCAGGGGATCGCGGACCCTAACGATTTTGTATAGAAATTGTACGTTTTTCACGACAATCAATCGAAAAATAAAAATAATAAGAATGAGTATCAAATGTTGCGGGGGTGTTTATTGTTGTAGTGTTATTATGATTTGGTTTGCACGAATTTTGGGTGTGGCGATCGCTCAAATGAATATAACATTTTTGAGGTATACGCTTTTCTGTATTAATAATACAATACGTTATGAATTCGCTGAACTGGGAGCTCTTCATACCAATACCACTAATATTAAGAATACAAAAGTTTATATCTGTGTTTGTTTGTGTATGTCTGTCTATGTGTAGGTATGTGTTATTATTGTTATTTTTTCTCGCTGAACCGATAGATAGTTCATACAAGATAAAATCATAAGCATTACATACATACATATAACCACGCTTTTATCTCCGGAGAGTTAGGTAGAGGTGAATTAACACCCACATTTAATCATTGAATTCGGTCTCACATAAAAGGGCGTGGGTCTGTTGCCGTCTTTCGGGCATTTAGAGAATCTGTATATATAATAAAAAATCATATAACTTTTGAGTTATTCTAAATTTTTAGCCATTTTATCCACATGGCAACAGCGAATCGTACAAAAATTTTTCATTTTCTTTTTATGTTTTCTTTGCCAACTTATGAATGGCAAAGAATTTTGACATCGGCCTCTTTGACAGCTACTTTATTCAAAGGCCGAGTTGTCGGAAATGGACATACGGCACAAAAGCCTATTGAAAATACCCTGTGTCGGCAAATTGAGATTTAGAGCTTGTTTTAATTTGTTTGAAAGCCTTTGTTTATACTCAGTTGGACGTTTGCGCAATTATTAGTTCTGTTTTTTATTTTAAATTTTTATTTTAAAAACAGAATTAATAATTGCGCAAACTTTCAACTGAGCATAGAAGTTAGAAAGTAACAGTTAAACCGTTTTAAATGTCTATCTAGTTATTGCTAGATATTGAAATGTTTTGAATTCATTTCATTATCTACCTACATGTTTGTGTGTGGTGTAGAAAGATAAAATTTGAAGTTGTTATTCGTTTTATCAATTTAAGCGTATGACTCTGCTCAGATGGAAGATTGAGTCTGTTTCCAGGACACATTCCTATTCATACTCTATGTAGCTTCCAGCCATTGTCATGTGTTTGAGTTACCAAGAGGCAAAGAAGAGTACTGACATACATACATGTAATCACGCCTTTAATCCCGGAGGGTTAGGTAAAGGTGAATTAACGCTCTCGTTTCACCAATCATTGAATTCTGCCTCACTTTATAGGGAGTGAGCCTATTGCCGTATTCCGGGCACTATTGCTGACTCGAGCCATGCTTCTGAGGTAGAGTCTATATATGTCTGTCGGATGTTAAACAGCCCTATCCCTTAGTGGCAAAAATTCTTCTCTGCCGGGAAGTGAAGCCGAGAAGAAGTGTAATTACACATTTATAATATCTTAAGCCGTGTGCTTAAGATATTATAAATGTGTAATTACACTTGTACTTACGCATTTATAGTATGAGTTCAAAGCAAATTTAAAAATAAACCAACAAGAGTTTAAAAAAATGTGAATTACATTTTCAGTTTATTTTTATAAAATGTAAAAAATATTCAAGTAACCAGCGAAAGCACATAGTGGCTTATTGGAAACACGCCCATACAGCCAGTTTAGCCTCGCCATTCACGTCAGAAGGCGGGTTGTGTCAACAGCGTGCTAATGACGTCACTTCTCTCAACATGGCCACTCCGCAACCCTTGCTTTTTTACCTATAATTACACTTAGCTGATGGAGGGGAGAACTCCGCGTTATGTACTCCAGATTGGCACATACATTGTACCAAATACATTCCTTATTTTGGTCAACAGAGAGCTTTATTATAAACAAATATGGCGGTGCAAGACCATTATTACCAAGGCTGTATTGGGAATAGCTTTCAATATATAGGAGCTATTATAACAAGTAATAAATGAAAAATACAATCAGGAGCGTCCAATATAAACTAGCATCTATCAGATTAAAGGACCTACCTATAAAATAGGATTACCTCTTAAGGGGACGGTTCTCGCCCACCGATAGCTAATCAAATTATCCGACGTAATTCCGAGCGACAAAAACGGCTGATTATCTCCATTTTGTTGTTTTTTTTTCTCGACCCAAGGGAGCTAAAGGGATCACTGTCCAATGCTGAATTTGTTATTTTTTTCAACGGAAAAGTATCGTGTTTTATTCGCTTCATACTTGAATGGTGATGGCAAAATTAACAAGACTTTTCTCATATTTTTGGTGCTCTAAACACTGCTCATTATGGCTAAAAGAGTTCTACACTACCCAAATAGTTCTAAATAAAAATTGTGTCATAATTCTGGGGTGCGAAGGAGATTGCATGGGCGATGTAAAGAAGCTTTGTTAATATTAGTAATTTTAACTAAAAAGAGAGGCAACTGAACTCACTAATATTTTCCCCCTAACCCCTTCAGCTAAAGCTAAACTGCTAGTATTACGAGTGGATTCACATCGGTAGTGTAAATAATAGTTAGCATTTGAACTTAGGACCATATAATCGAAAGGCTGACTCCTTAATTATTGCTCCTTGCCTATCAAACTTTTAATAAGTGTTACCTTTTGTCAAATATTTTTATCACTCGATTTGCACAAAACCGAGCAAATTTAATAAAAAATACGCCTGAAAATTTAATACCTATAGATTATATTAATTAAAAAAACTCAAAGTGAGAGGAATTAACAAAACGTTAGTGACCAAATTTTTATTTTGTACAGCTCTACTAGTCAGTTTTCAGTGTATAAATAATATTTTATCTAATATATCGACATTCAGTATTGGAAAATGTTCTTCATGATTTAGCAAAGCCCAATTTGGGTCATCTTCGTATAAAAATGTTTTCAATACCTTTGTACATAGCTCAGGTAAATAAATCTCCCTGGGGTTTGACAACACGAAAAAATAGCGGCCACGATGGTAGCTGATCAAATTAAGGCCGGGTCAGTAATCGTGTTACTGATACCCAATACTGGGCGGAATATTCGAAATAACTGAGAAAAACAGAAGCCTCCTGTGTATTGGCCTCTTCGTTAGAGGGATTTGAATTTTTTTCTTCTTTTTGCTTTAGGTGTGTAACATGATTCTGCGCCTGGGGAGTCGGGTGGACAGCCCTTAATAGAAAATTATTGGTTACAAAAATTGAGAATGAAAATTTATACTGATAATATAATTTTTCGGGACCGTATAGATTATTTTCATCAAATATTGGAAATTATTTGATGGCTTTTTAGGTATTCTTGGAGAGTTAGACAGTTATAATTACATTGGTTTCTTTTTAAATGACACGTAAAAGTTAAGTTATCAATTACACACTATTCCAATCAATCCAATTTTAAAGAAACTTTGCTATAAAAAAATTACACACACTACCCGAATTGGCAATCGAAGCTGAGACTCAGATAATGCACAGTATCTAGTCCTACTCACTAGTTACACCAGTTTTATTATAATTGTAAAGACTACTATTAATAAAAATAAAAACCTAAGTTCTATATAGTTTCCTGAAACACAACTCATGGCAGATGAAGCTATAAGTTTCATCGTAAAATATATGAGTCGTATAGAAGAACAGTGCCAACTGAACCCTTACGGATGGGGTAGGAGTATGTTCTTCCTGAAGATATTTGTCACAGTACGAGTGTCAATAAAAACGCCACACCGGACTGTCTGCCACTACACAGAAATGGGCCAGTGATGTAAACGCACTATGTCGATAGATAAATATATCGATAAAATTTTCTCCAATCAATACTAACTTTACAATAACAAATATATTAGATAACGAATTGCAAGCAAAATAAAACATATCTGCACTTCCTTACGATTAGTGATATGATAAGCAATTGTAGATTATTTTTGTAATCTTTTAATTAACAATGAGTTGTAGTTGAAATTTTTAAAACTGCAATTTTAGAAATGTTTACATTTATTTATCAGTAACCTATGGGACTTGCATTTTATCAATATTATAAGTTTTATTACAACATAATGCCGGATCGGCTGAAATGATTTGGATGAAATTAGAATGAAAGATAGATATGGATTAATTTTAATTCCCGGCGTAGGTCACTGAGGGTTACGGGAATGTCAACAGAAATTTAATATAATCAGAGGCATCAGTAGATATTAATTATGGTCCTTTAACCTTATACGTAAACTATATAGTTCAAGGGCTTAAATTACTTTTTGTTTACATTTAAACGCTTCTTAGGCTTCACAAGGTTGGTGATTCATTTGTAGGAAGCAGCATAAAAATATTTAATAAAATTCCTCAGGATTTGGTTTATATGCCAATAAATAAATTTAAATTAGAAGTGAAAAAAACTTTAATGAGTAAAGGTTATTATAAAGTGGATGAGTATCTTAATGATATTAATGCGTGGTCAACATAAGTCTCTTGCTTGCTCGCACAAAATAAATGGTAAACTAAAGCAAATAAAAAAATAAAAAAAATAATCTAGTTCTATTATAGTTCGCTGAGATTCTTGCTGGTATCTTCTCGGTAGAACTAACCTACCGAACCAGCGAAAGAATCATTTTCCATTGGTTTATTTGTACATTATTTAATATTTTAATATTATTTCTTGACATACTCAATTGTAAAATTTTGACGTTCATATGTGCTCTTTGTGTGCCTAAACTGAATAAATGAAATTGATTCTTTGATTCTTTGATTCTTTGAATACTAATATCAATATTATAATTCCTAATACACCCGATGTGGCTACAAAAATATTCCTCTCCTCACTTTTGATTGTGTCTACTACAACGTCTCCCAATTTTATCGACATCTATAACTCCCATCACTAGAACAATACCCGTTAAAGCGGACACTTAACCCCTAATCCTTGGCGCGGCAGTTTTATCTCGAGACGGGCATTTATGGCAAAAATCTTAATTCCAGTACGGCTCTGTCGTTAACTGCCGGCCACTAATTATTGCTGCCGACTGTATTTATTACTACAAGTGCGTCTAATACTTACGATTATTTACTGATAAATAATATACCTATAGATAGATAGAGTTATTTTTTTTATCAAGATATATATATTATTATGTGAGTTGGTTAAAAAATACGTTAAATGTGGATTATTTGACTGCTACATCAGAGGGCGCATGTTTGATTCCCGTATAATGCGTTTTTGTTTGCATCCGAGGCTTTCATCTCTGAGCTCGGGTTCTGCTTACTCCTTCTCAATCCTAGATTTGACATATGCGGCTCCGACTTTCCACCTCGAGAGGAATAACTTAAACATCGGTAATTGGCAATAATAGACCTCTCCATTAAATAAATACTTGTCTCATTATTTTTCTCGGTAAAGAGCAAACCAAATGCGTGCATATCCATATGTAAAGTAAGATATATAGTATTTCCCGAAGTAATAAAAGTGAGGTCATAAAGCCTCGTCCGGTTGGGACCTGTGCCAGGAGTGGTTGGCCTCCCACTCCTGTACTGCACTTTTGTAAGCAAAGTCTTGCATTTGCACATTAAAAAGTATGTTGTGAAAAATATAGAGAGTACTTAGATGGATTATACACAGATTAAAAAAAATTACTCGTGAAAACTGAATCCAACCCTTTTTGAATTGAAATAAATAAACGGTAACGATATACAAAAAAGGTAACTGAGATATGCTAGTTGTGGAAGGTGCAAGGCTGTGTGTTATAGCGCAGTGGTGAATGGAGAAATTTTTCAGAAGGAGACCGGTGTAAGAAATCGTATATCTAAAAGAAAGATGGTAGCAGTTTTGTGTTTAATTTTGGGCGTTTTGAATTCTGATATCATATTTTGTCTAGGCACTGAATTTCAATCAATAAATTACAAATAAATTAAGTTTTAGATAAAGCATTAAGTATCTCTACCACGGCATCTCTTTGCAGAGCAAGTCGGTAGGAATCGGATTGTAAGAACGGCTATTATATTTATTTTCTATTCTAATTAGATTCTTATAAAATAATAAACTAAACCTCTTCTATATCATAACTATATTCACATCACTATTAAACTAACATACATTTGAAATAAAACAAAGATGTTGAAATAAGCCTCCGTCTATTATCCGCGCAGTCATTATTTTGATAAACAGCCTTCGAAGCGAGCATTTGCGGTCAATGCGGCAGACGAATGCAGTTTATTTGAAATATACTTTTAAATGTTACTTCATTTTTATACAGAGACAAATGTACGATAGTGGACATTTAGTTTTAGAGTAAGCACACACGCAAGAAGAAATTTGGAATAAATTCAACTTCTCAATCTCTAGACTAAAACAAATTTTAATTAAGTTATGGATAGTATTAATTTTAAAGTAGACTACAAATACATTGATTACGTATACGAAGGAACTGTCGGTATTAACCGCAAGCCTAATAGACAGCCTTATCTCCATTTAGTCAACAATCAATCTAATCTCAGCATAATACCCAAATTAAATCGTATCAATTTATATAGCCCATATAACTCAGGGTAGATCTATACGCAGGGAGATATACACTATAACGCTCAGTCCACTTACGCACTCATTTATATGTTAATGTGAACGGCATCCGATTCGTTCAGATTCATATACAGATATCTTTCGGGGACAGATATCATTTTCACTGCCTTATTACTTTCCAATTTGTCTTCAGTATTGGTTATTGCCGCGTTTATTGCTCCCTGCACAATCTCTATTAACTCGAGTTCCACAATCACATAAACAAAACGATCGAAGTTGGAAAATGTTTTGCATGAAAATACCTTTTCGCCTTAAGTCGATGCCAGAGTCGAAAAATCTTGACTTACTGCGGGATGATAAATCCATTTTCGATCTTCTTAAAGCACTTATTCACTATAACGTCTTAATAAATTATGTCCAAGCATTTGAGCTTAAAACTAAAGAAGCTTCAACTTGAAACAAAACCGAGTCCAATGTTCACTGACCACTTCACCAGATTGCTCGAAGTCATAAAGCATGTGATCATCTTCGTAGATGAACACAGACTGACTGGCTACCTCTATAAAGTTTGAGCCCCAAAATTTAATGAAAAAAGATCCCCAAAAGTGCCAGGTAAAAAAATTCCCGTATCAAAACCGCCGTTTCCTAGTGACCCCGATCGCTCTCCCATCCCTTTGTTAGTCTCCTTTTATTTATAATAGTACATTTTTTTCACACACGGCACCCCTAATAACGTGTGAGCAAAAATATGCGTAATCGTCCGCGGCACCGGAGTATGGGTCTCAAGTCCTTACATCCATATACAAAAAAACACAACTGTCCCCTATTTGAATGGCAAAAAGTGCATGTCATTGCGAAATGGTATTAGTGGATGAATATGATTTTGCACAGATCAGAATGGATGGTTGACTTATAATTGTGTCACGTTATATTTAGCATGAATTATTGGTTTGACGTGGTTTTTGTGATGCTTACTTACAGCTTTTGGACCGCCACCGCCGCTGTCTGTGCTATCATAACGATAATACTCGTACGAACAACATTTTATCGACATACTCCCATGATATTTTGCCATAGACATATTTTAACAAAGACAGTCTTGATTTGTCAATTTCTCTTCTTAAGAGACTTCTTCATTCGATTTTTTCACTTATAAGTCATATAGCACACAATAATGCAATAAGTGAAACATATTGTCATGGCATGCGGCTTAAATATTTTTTAAAACCGTAATCGATTTCAATTCGTTGTATTCCAATATCGATTCATCGAGAAAATAGCTTCGAGGTTTGCACCGAAAGACAAAAGTAATAATAAAATTATGGCTACCAATTTTAGCAAACAGACTGACCCTACGACATAATGTTTGCTATTTCTAGGTAAACAAACATGGAAGATTGACATTGAGTGTACATCTGGTAGGCTGACGCAAATAATGGGGGATAAATAATATAATTTGATTTTCGTACGACAAATTGCGTGCGATGTTTCGGACAGAAATATTTTTCGGTAAATGTTGCGTTGTTTACCTTTGTTTATTCAATTTGAATTAAGAGCTTAACGCAATTCTGTCGGTATAATGATTCAAAAATTTACTACAAACAGTACTTACCAATGTACTGTTTGTAGTAAATTTTAACGTTAAGTACGTAAGAAATAAAACGTAAGTTAGGGTATTATTAATGTCATTTTTACCCAACTACAGTGAAACCAAAGGACATACATACGTAGCCTGTAATCATAACCTTCTTTTGGCTTCGCTGTAATCGGGTAAAAAATAGCGCTTTAAAAACTATTAAACAAGAAAATATCAAAGACAAACAGACAGGACAGGCTTGCCTAGTGTGGGGCCAACGGGAAAATCTATGTGAATGTGAAAATCTTCTTCTGGAAATATTTGTTTTTTTTTATAGACGTGGTTATATGCCACTCAGTCTAATAAAACAATACATTCTAAAGAAAAGTGGCATACGACCTTGATATTTCCTTGTTTAATACTTTTTAAAACTTGATTTTTTAGTAGTCAGGTTTTATTTTTCAAAACTGATCTTATTGAATATAAAAAAAAATTATAGCAGAACAAAAATGTATACTGTTATATTATTGTCCGAGATTCGGATTTTCGGGTGAACTTACCTGTTGTCGGCCGTGTGAAAACGGAACAGGTGTTTGCGGTCCGTCTTCCGTCCGACCCGGTAATTATAGAATGGACAATGGCGGCGCGTGATGCGCGGGAGTGTACACGTCCGCGGTTTCTTGTATATCCAAATGAAGAGCTTTTGTGAGTTACTGTTCTGCCTATAATTTTTGCTTTTAAAAAAGCCTATAAAGGTATTATATTTTCGATTGTGTGGTGTGGTTGTGAAATAATTATCTCGTATTGATAACATTCGTCTTTAGAAATGAGTCTTTTTAAATCACGTAACTGTATTATATTTTAAAAAGTAATTAAAGTACATCAAAAAATATTAAAATTAGAAATAGCTCCCAAGCTGCGCGAATGAACAAAAGAAATACGTCATCTATCAATTTATGAAAGAAACCTCACAAATGTGCTCCGATTCGGTCAAAGCGCACATTGTGGGCAGTATTGTCAAGTGTTTTGATGAAGGACACCAAAAGGATTGGATGACATCTTGGATCGGAAAAAATTGTGACAGCGTGGGATAGAGTAGGTATATGTCGGCGAGAACGACGAAAGGTGTATGGTCATATTAAATGTGTGCGAATTTGAAACTTTCTTCGAAGGTTTTCTTTTACTTGGAGAGCAATAAAATTACAAAAATTAGAGATAAGAAACTAGAGTACGCATAAATTATGTTATTTACAGATTTCTTTTACTATACAAACTGTGCAGGTCGTCTAGACTCATTGAACTTGTTCTCATAATTTACTCTACATGTGACCACTATTGGTAGACCTTTATCACCTAATGTATTGTACACCTTTGTCGTGTGATCCAGCAAGCTGAGAAGGCGGCGAGGGGTGTCAATTTAATATGGTGTGTTCTAGGGGTAAGGTACATTGATGAAACCAATTATTCGTGGCGTGAATTTAATGGTCGGTTTCATACTCACCACAGAGTTGTTTCAATATAGAAGTGTATTAATTATTGTTATTATTTTCATAAATTTATTTTTGTGGAAGAGTTATGAATGTAAATTATTATTAGTTTTTATTTATAAATAAAATGTTAACAGAAAGTTTTTATTTATACTGTTGATTGATGGCACTTGGTGGAATTTGTTGTTACACACATTGATAACTCACTTGTACTTTTCCACATTACTTTTAGGTAAACCTTTGAGGATGCCGTGAAGCGAAACCGGTCAGGTCTAACAAATATTAAAAGTAATGTGGAAAAGTACAAATGAGTTAAGTTAAGACTAGTTTAATATGGTATTAAAAAAAAGTTATAACATTTTTAAAGATTTCACGTTCAATAATATACAATAATGTATTGTAACTATCTATTTAAAAAAAAAATTAATACATTATCATACATTAACAAAATCTAAGCATTTAAAATAATATAATCTATGTAGAATACATCAAATGTGTAAGAAACGATTTAACTAAACAGGTTAACCAAAACAATTAGCTTACTTTATATTTGTATGTATTATTCTAATGTTTGTGAGACAATGCCGATGTCGGCTCGCACGCAGGTCAGTCCCCGGTTATCTGCCGATCGTTAAGAAAGCCGATCTGCAACCGCGACGCTATATTTATTGGTCTGTTCGCCTCTATATGTACTGTTACTTGCTATGTCTGTGGTAGCAAACGTCTTTGTATGTGGTTTTACTTAATTTGAATTTAGTTTTATTGTATTAGTAATATTTGTTTATTTCCATGAATAAAATATAACATAACATAAACTTACGCCTATATCCCCGAAGGGGAAGGCAGAGGTGCTAGCACCCACATTTCGCCAGTTTATGTTTTTAGGTCCCAATGTAATAGGTGGCTAGCCTATTGCCATTAACCGGGCACTTATAAACCTGCGATAAATACACATAACTTCAAAAAGCATCGAAAAGTCATTGGTGTTTGCCATGGTAAAACCTGGGATCGAACCCGAGACCTCGTCTCAGCAGTCCATTACTCATACCACTAGGCTACCGCGGTGTTATTTTTTGCATGAAACAACTAAAAAACTATAGACTTACACATAACTAGAAAGGTCAAGAATAAAAATATTGGGATTTTAATTGTAAATATTATGTCAAATAAGTTTTTCTTTGAATGAATATAAATATTAAATATATTAAAACTAATATGAACTTATGCTTCTATGTTTAAAAGTGCAAAGTATTCAGGAGTAAGATTGTTTGTTTTTGTAATAGCAAATGCGGTTGTCTTTGTTAACTATTCAACTAGTTTCACTAATAGTAACTCAGAGCTCTAGAAAGATAATGACTTTTTAGCAACAATATTGTCAGACAATGTGTAAAAAATATTGTTCACTTACGCGAACCTTCTCATTTCACATGACCTCAATTAAGTAGTCATCATTCAAACGGATGTAAGTGCATAATCTCAAGTCAGGTCATCGCGTTAACAAGGCGAGCGGTCACGAACTGCCCGGTATGGGAAAGCTCCCAGCATACAAATGCAGATACGACCTTATGACAGTATTACTTGGGTAACCGGAAATGCAGTATTGCGCCGACACCTACGTGTGACGACAGATGGCGGTACTGATTACTATAAAATATTTGTTGTTTTTTTTTATTTTGACAAATACAACATTGTGATATTGATTTCTTATGAATAATTAGTAGAATTTCTGTACATATAGTAGTATAATTTACTTTGTTAAGTATTCGTATTTTGGAGAAGCATGACACGAAAGTTAAATAAAAGAATTCAAATCCACCAAAATTAAGTCATTATGACATAATTGTTGTGTAAGCTTGCTAATATCTCTATACATTAATTTTTAAATGGCTTAAAGATTTTTTTCACGTGGAATTTTTTAAAGGTTTTCACTGTGTTTCATTATGTAACTAACCCTCCGGGGATAAAGGCGTGATTATATGTTTGCATGTATGTAAATAGCGCGATAAAAGAGCGATGTGGAGTGATAGAAGATGTAGTGATGAGAATTGAGAGAGAAATTTTAAGATGGTTCGGCCGTGTTGAGAGAATGAATGAAAGAAGACTAAAGAAACAGGTATATGAGGCGAGTGTGGATGGTACCGTCGGAAGGGGAAGACCTGGGCGCTCATATCTGGACCAAATCGGGGAAATTTTAGGAAAGGGGCAGGTCAGGAGTACCCTAAACCGACGAGCATACATGAAGAATGTAATGAGAGTGAATTAAGCGAGAGTAGTATGTCAGGATCGTAGCAAATGGAGATCCGTGATTTCTGTCAACCCCTATGGGAAACAGGTGTGATTTTATGTAAATTATATAACTATGTTGTATGATTAAATTTTGTAATTTGTTATACAGGTATTTTTTAAACAAATGAGGTAATTTACGACTATTTACAATATTTTAATTATAAAATCTAAAAAATTGTTATGACATCAGCACTGCATGATAAACCAACAAAATTATTTAGATTTGTTGAACCATCTAGTTATTGAATCGTGCTAAATATTACCAGTATTTAGTTAAAGGGCTATCTGTTATAAGTCTGAAGGGACGCCCACACCGCACACGTGACGGCTAGAACAATACCCAACATGAGGTACAACACTATATAAATCACAAACGTACATCGAACTATCATCTTTCACTCCTTTAGCTGTATATCTTATAATTTTTAACACCCACTTAATCTTAACAATAAGCGTTAGAGACATTGCAACACACTGCTTATGAGTTCGCTTTTAAAGTCCTATCTGTTAGTTTGTAGCTCTATGGTGCTCGATTGAGTAGTATAGACGTGTTTCATAACTATATTTATAGGAAAACTGCTTCTAATATTGAATAATTTATTTCTTCATCTACATTGTGAATATTAATTCATGCATGTACGTCACTAGAAGGGTAGACAGTAATATATACAACCACATTTCACCAGCTATGTTTAAGTCCTACGGAGACGACCAAGTACGTATACAGACTGGTATAAAAATTTATACATACATACATAAAATCACGCCTGTTTCCCATAGGGGTAGGCAGAGATCACGGATCTCCATTTGCTACGATCCTGAAATCTACTCTCGTTTCATTCAAAATTTATAACATTTTTTATTCAACCTAGGACTCGAGTCGAAATTTACCTATGTCCACTAATTATAGTATAGTAAAAATGCGATTATAGATTTAAAGTCATATTTCGAATTCCATCTAAGAGATAAATCATTTTTTTCTTCTTCTTTTTGATGGCTTCTGTGTGAATCACCGCAATTTTGCCAATGTCAAATAAATGTCAATAAAATTATTAATACCGAGACGCCATTGTCAAGATTTTTCAAAATTTTACCAGAGCCACATTATTCGCGCTAGTCTATTTTATTTTTCAATAATTACTACCTATCACGCGAATTATTAACGAAAAAATCGGAATCCATATTTGGATTTTTATTTTTCGAAAAAATCTTCGCAATCAGGTTTTATTCAATATTCAATAACACAATGCAACGGTCTATTAAACGTCTGTTCTACCTTACGTCTAAGCCGCACGTCGAATAAAAAAGAATTCATAGAGATTTAAACGGACGAATCAAAAGATATTGGACAATGGTCATGTAGGAATCATTCATTCGCCGACAGATCCCAATGAATTGATGTGAAGAATCAGGTAGACCCTGACACGTAGCAATCTTCCCTTCAATCAAACTTGAGGTCGGTACCTGCGTACTCATATGACATCAAATCTGAGCGAAAGGCCACAATTTTAGAAACCAAACTATATTTTTTAGTTTTTTATATATTTTGCGTGGTTCCCGTCAAAGTAGAATCTGGACTGCCCCATCTCTTCCCATACCGTGTCGTACAAGGGATAGAGTTGTTTAACATTGGACAGATATATACAGCCCAGGCTCAACCTCAGAATGCATCTGAGGTCGAGTCAACAATAATGTCCAGTAGAAGGCAATAGGCTCAACCAATATTACGTTGGACCGAATTCAATGATTGGTGAAATGTGGGTGTTAATTGACCTCTGCCAACCCTCCGGGGATAAAGGCGTGATTATATGTAGGTATGTATTTATTTATCAGCAAAGTAAGTGGTCTTCGCTTATACTGTAAGATAGCATATTAGGAATCGAATCCGGGTTGAAAGAATTCTAGGAGAAAGTAGATGGTGCTAAAACACCTCTGCCTACTTTTCTAGGATATATAGGCATGAATTAAAAATAAATTAATTTCGGTAATTGGGTATTTGACTGACTAGTTTCATTAGTTACATAACATACCTAACATAAACTCACGCCTATATCCGCGAAGAGGTAGGCAAAGGTGCTAGTACCCACATTTCGCCAGTTTATGTTTAGGTCCCAATGTAATAGGTGGCGAGCCTATTGCCATTAACCGGGCACTTATAAACCTGCGATAAATACACACATAACTTCGAAAAGCATCAAAAAGTCATTGGTGTGTGCCATGGTAAACCTGGGATCGAACCAGAGACCTCGTCTCAGCAGTCCATTACCTATACCACTAGGCTACCGCGGTTGTTACTAAACGTCAAAACGGTAAGTTATAAGGAAACTTGTAAGAAATATTATTATTGTGATTTATTATTATTATTGTAATGTCATAATATTTATTAGTCAAATCAATTACAATTATAGGTTGGGTGGATGATTAAAAATAAATAAAAAACGATAAAACAAGAAGCGATGCAACTTTTGCCGCTTTTTACCATTCTTAATTTAATATGTTCAGTTAAATAATTAATTTTAACTACAAGAACATGCACGTAGCTAGTTCAAAATACATTTTGCTCAGACTTATATACGAGTATATTACATAGCTCTTCTAGTTTTCTTCTATTTACGAGTAACATGGCTGATATTACAAGTGTTGGTAACCACCTACCATCAAGTGTACCGTCTGATTGTTTGTTACCTCAGTAGTAGAAGAATACTTAATCCTAATTCATAATTCCGAAAATAACACTACTGTTACGAGAAAATGGAGCATGAATAGTAAAAAAAAATTAAGAAAGTGACACTTGTAAGCCCTTTTCTATTTAAATTGATGAAAGGGTGTCACATAATGACGCACAATAGTTATTTTGCCTTCGGATACCAACCCTATTCCGTATTGTTATTATTATCGGCGATCCGACTCATGTGGGTGCGGACTGAGCCTGTTTTGACCAAAAAAACCTTTTGACCAATTGTTTGTCAAAGGCAGGAATAGAATTTTTTTGTCAAGGTGTTTATCAAAGTTTGACCATGGGAAAATATTGGAGATTCAGGTGCCTCTATCGAAATTTGATCCATTGTCAACCTGTTGTTCAGGACTATTTGATGAAATCTCGCTGTTTTTGTTGATCTTTCGATAATTTCTGTGTATTTTGATCAAAGCATTAAAAACTGCATTGTAAAAGGTTCTTTGTTGAGTCTTGGGTCTAGATAAAATGAATTCTACCAAACTTTAAGCTATTTTACTTTTATAGGCTAGTTAGAAAAAAATTAGTAGGACACGGCGGTATTTCCGCCCAATGGAGCAGTCCGACTAGGGAAGTACCTCCGCCCTACAGAATACCGCGGTTATAATAACTTCGTGTTATGTTTCCAGCAGTAAGTAGGGTAGCCAGAGCTCACTGGAGAATTTGTCAGTGGGATGACTAAAGGCTTGTCCTGCTTTGTCTTCTACACTGACGGCACAGAAACTCTGTGCTTACAGTGTCGGCAGCGCGAGTGTGGCTTCTCTAGTTTTACACACATCCATAGGCCACGGTAATCACTTTCTATCAGGTGGGCCGTGCGCTTGTCTGCCAGAAGCCAGGAGGAGAAAAAGGAGTGAACTCAGGTTGGATTTCACTGGTGAATATTTCTAATCGATTTTCTTTCTGCCTTTCATATGCATAACATTATACTATCTTTTATACCCAAATTCACGGTAGGAAACTATTATTTTTTACTTACATCTAAAAATGTATCTTGCTGCTAATTCTCCAGGGATATTATATAGATTTGATCATGCGAAAACATTAAGGATTCAGATGTATTTATCGAATTTTGTTCCAATATCATTCTATTGTTCCGGACTATTTAATAAAACGCCGTTTTGTTCAGCTTTCGATATTTCCCTAGTATTAATGATTGTGTTTTTGATCAAAGCGTTAAACACTCCGTTGTAAAAGGTTCTTTGTATAGCCTTTAATCTAAATAAAGCGAACACCTACCAAACTTTAAATCGTCTAACGTTGAAAGGCCGACAATAACAAATTGGTATCAAAGCCTGACAAAGATGGACTCTTGAGAAACTGTCCACCCACTCCCTGGCTATTGATCGTGGTCTGCTCACAATAAATTAATACTTGTTATGAGCATTTTTTATTCTATTGTGTTTTAATTTATGTCTGTATTTATTTTAACTCGTAATAGAGGCTAATGGGCGGACATTGGTCAAAAGAGATTTAGTATACAAAACCAAATTATAGATTGATTGCCTTTGAAAATACTCTTTATCTTATTGGTTAAGTCAATTTTAAGCATTTACTCGTAGTACAATGTTTCTTACTTTTCTTGAAGTCAGAAAGAAGCCTTTTTACTAATGTTTAGTTGCAATCCCATGAATAGGATAGGGATGCACAAGGGACAAATGAAGATATGTATTTTTTTTTTCAAAATTTAAATGTCATGTTAGCCGGACCCAGGTTTTGAATTCGGATCTCATGCTTATACGTTGCATCCATAACTGCTGCACCAATTAGATAGTTCCTTATATAAATATTTCTTATTTCAAATTTAACATTATGTTGTAAACTCCTTTTAGTTTATACCAAGATATAACGATTAAAATCAATTTGTTAGCATTATTCCAAAGAAATAGATACAATATAGATCGTTTGTGATAAGTTCACTTCAAGTGTTAGGAGAATTATCTCACGGGCTCATCGATATGTCATAGATTACGCTTAAGGCCTGAACAAAGTCCAATGTTTGGGCTACCGTTGTTACCAGATTTGTATTGTATTTGTAACCAGATTTGTGTTGTTCATTGTGTCAATCCTTTTTGTTGTAGTGGAAAAGGATTGTTTGTAAAAACAAAGGTCCCAACAGTTTTTCAAGTGTTCCATTTATTTTCAATAGGTGTGTGCCCAAATTTTCAACGGCATTAATTTTAGATCCATCATTTTATTATATGATAATTTTGTAATAAGGTTCAGTTTTGTAATGTGTTTCAGCTTTGTAATGTGATTCAGTTTTGTAATTAGTTTAAGTTTTGCATTAGTATTAGGGATGGGCAGAACTATATTAAGACACAAATTTCACCAACTATGTCTTCTCCTTGAAACAGGCACGGCAATATGCGGACAAATAAGTAGACTCCGTGCTGATATTAATATTTTCGTAATTGAAGAATTTCAATAATATGGGTAACGGATTTAAGTCAGGGGCTTTACACACAGTTATCGTATTCTCAATTACTGTGCTACCGGAGTGATTCATTTATTTATGTTTGTTAAAAGCAGATCCAGTTTTACATTTTGCAATAATAAAACGTGTACGCAAATTATAAAATGTCAAATATAACATCGAGAATGCCTCCAACGTTGTGCTCCTCTTTAATAGTAGCGGACTAATAAATTCAATTTAAATGTTGCCAGGACCTCCGCTGACATAACATATGTAAATCCATACGTCTTTATCTTCAGAATCACAAAACGCCATGCGTTGAGCTCAACAAAAAAAAAAGAATAAAATCGAGCAAGTCCAGTTCGAAATTCAAAACGGGTGGCCGTCCCCACAATCATTATTCTAAATAAGAAAATTAACTTCATTCCCACAATTTGAATATGTTGCAAAATAAATTATTTGATGGGACTTTCTCTTAGCTTAATGGACGTCGGACGTCAATGGCTAAAATATGTTGTCTTGACGAATTAAATTTATTGGTACAAGTACTTGGAGATGCGGATTCTTTCCCACGGCAGTGCATTTGCACTGGTTCAATACAAAGTGCAATTGGAATAGATATAAATAAGTTTATTGTTCTTTTAACTGTCAACTTTTGATCACAAGTAAACAATTTACTATTTTTATTGGACTAAGATAGCAAATAAGCACAATGAACCATATGACAGTAACGTTGCTGTGATCTATAATTTTTTGCAATTCCAAAGATGACAGTTGCATATTGCTACCTGTAGAGAGAAAGTGAGATGGAACATAGAAGAAAAAAAAGTAAGGTCTCTATTTTTGCCTCGAAGAGTATTCAGCATAGTAGACATGAAGAGGGTGGAACTTTCTTCTACGAGACAGCACATCCATGTTATAAAAGCATGGCTTTACTACTTACCTAGAAATTTATCCAATCAATGTTCTAAAATAAATTCTCTTCATACTTACATTATTACTTAATATAGATGTATCAAGATGAGCTATTCTAGATCAATGTTTGCTTCATTCAAGGATTAAACCCGCTACAATAATTTCTGACCCAGGATCAAGATTGAGAGTTCCGTTTATAAATGCGATGCTTCGATATTCGCTTAATGAAGACATATTGAATCGCTAAGCGGCAAAGGACAAGATATAGGCAATGTTTAAATTGACGTGCGGTCCTTTTATGCCGCATCCGTTCACTTCTGTATCAAACACAATAGCAAATAAATGAAACAATGAAAAAAAGCCTACAAGCAATAAAATATATAATAAAAGAAATATAACAAATAAGAGTTAAGTCGGTTAGTAGTTTTTAAGTTTGCCTACTTGGATTAAAATTAGTGTTACAGATAAAGATAAAATTATAAATGGACGTGTTACTAATCTTGAATGAGATAAAACAATGCCAATTAAAAAGTCTGCAGAGAACACAAAACCCATATCAATTAGTGACAAATGCGAAGTAAAAACGAAACGGAACCTCTGCTAATGTTTTATTTAGACGTCGGTCGGGCACGGCACGAAAGTTAACTTAGATTTTTAAAAGTTTGTTTAAAAGTTACGCTCGCGGTATCCCTCGTCTGTCTGGCCTCGCACCTGATAAAGTAATTTTACGATTCCCTAATTCACACTTTTGAGGAGGGTTTTAAAAAGGCAGAAGGTTTCGCCTCTGGATATAATTAGAATTGCGTTAAAACTTGACGACCTTTTAAATTTTAATTTTTGCCAAGTCTTACAATTTGATCAGATTAAGTGATTTCGTTTTGTAATGGTCTTGTGTCTGATAAAAGTGATCTGTTTTAGAAGGTTGAATACTTGGTATATTACAATCGATAATTGCTTGTTTTATACCAGCATACATACGGTGCACGGTCGACTACATAATGGCATCCAATTTCATGTGCGTGCAAAAGGGGGTCCTTTTGTTACTCATAACAAAACCCAAGTACCACCAACTTCTTGCTTTTAAAATAAGAACAAACGTGTCATCGATGAAATGACGCGTGTCGACCAATCGGGCGCAACGGCCGCAGACGTTGGTGACGTCACTGTGCCACCGACCAATCGTGTTCGCCCGTCGCCTCCGGTCAACTTGGACTAATTGCCCATGTGTGCGATAACGCTAGTTTTAAGAGGAATCCGTGCGCGTGAGTTGACGGCGGACGCAGACTCATATAATACAAAAGACCGGCCTGGTGCGCTTGAAAAATTTTGAGTTTTTATAAAATTATTTAATGAGATTAAATTAAGGAATGACCGTGATTGATTGATTTGATGACTTGCTGATTAAAATATTTATTATCCATTCTCTGAAAACAAAGAACTTATAATAGTTGACCCAAATCTATTTTTAGTAGTGACACGGCGATATAAAATAGAAAAATATGGAGTCACATCTCAATAGATAATGTGAAATAAGAGCACAAAGATATCCAAATAAAAGAAATGTATTCAGTACACAAGAAAGAAACATCTGAATTCAAATAAGAAATAAAAACAGCAACTATGAGAGCATCTGGCGGTCTAAAATAACAAATTCACTGGTCATCCCATTGTAAGTTAAGTAAAGCATGGGAAAATATGAGATGCTCACACTTTTGCTTATAATTTTTAATTAATACACCTAACTGTCAGATAGTGGGAAATTAGTCTAGAAACAATGGAAAAGGCATGAGTATTCAAAAAACAGTTTCTAATGTTTAATGTTGCTATTTTTAATTGGCTTATTAAGTTTGTTCTAAGCATTCTTACATGGTTGTAATAACTTCATCCTTTGAATTAAAAAAAAAATCTACAATATACATATTGTAGCATTAATGTTCTAGAAACTAGTAAAACTCTTAGTTTCATAACTGGTCATAAATTAATTGCAGGTAATTGCAGTGTCTTACATTGTAACATCATTTATTCTTAGGGGTGATAATAAGGTTACAGGTGATATAATCTAGGCTATACTTATAGTTGGAGTTAATGACAAAAATGAAGTTACGTATGGAACAATAGTTTTCCTTATTAATTAATGCGAATTATAGTCACTCCGTCAATAATAACCTTTTTTAACTTAAAATTAGTCAAGAAAAAAAATATTTTTTGCTTTCAACAGTGAGCTGTCGGATACCTTCAAGATGAGGTTGCTGTATGAATATTTGAAAGAGGCTACTCAGTGAAGTCTTTTCATGTTTCCCTTTCGGACATGTGATGACCACGGACGCAGTGTCAATATTGTCACAAGCTCCGCTATTAAGTAGCTCGTTGCTTGAATGAATGGAGTCTCGCCGGCACTCTCATATTGTGCTCGTGGACTGTCTGTTTATTTAGATGATGTTTTGTGAAATGTTGGGACGAACGCGTCAAATAGACACGGTTATAAAATATATTCGATATTTAAAAATCCGCAAGAAACGTTTACATGCAATTTTTTTAAATATTTCCAAAAAGTTTTCTAATGTAATTCTTTGCAAAAAATTGTTGATGTTTTTGAAACAATGAGCTTACCTTGCGCGATGCGTACAGCTGGCATCTTGATTCTCATCTTGATTTGGTCACCTATTTTTAGATCTTCAATAACTTCTTTTATCTTTCGAAATTTTTATCTTAATATTTTGCTATCTGACAACAGTTCTTAGCCCACTTCACACGAGCCGCCGTCGGTCCAGCGGCTTATCGTCCTATTTCTAAAACGTTACTGATAACGGAGGTTGAATTAACACAAATCCCCCTTTGAAAGTCCGACGGTAAACATCAATTGAATTTATAGTCATCTTCCTAATTTTTTCATGTTCGCAAATCAAAATTCAAATGGTCCTTATCTTACTTTTTCCTTTTCATGTTGTGGTGAATCAGTTCACACGTCAGTTGAATGTTTGCTCGCCAAAATTGACTGGTCATAAAGAGGGTCTTATCAACACTTGAATGAACGTCTTAGTGCCCTATCTAATCTATCCGCACCTAGTGGCGATCCTGCGATTCAGTAAACGATTCATTTGGTCACACTCTATTTAATAGCATCTGTTTAAACTTCTTCACTTTTCAGTCCGAACAAACAAAAATTTCAGTCACTGTCCGTTTTAATAAATTTGAAATTATCGCATTGAAAATTAGCTTTCAAATGAACATTAACAAAATTATACCGAAACAAATTTATTTCAAAATTTAAATAGTTGTGTTTACGATATATCGAAGTAGCGTCTCGCGATCGAGCACGTCGCGCGTGCGAAACGGTGCGAGGCAGGTGCGCGGCCGGCCGCCCGCTCTCGCCCGATGTCCGAGAGCGTCTGTCCTGTGTCCCTTTGCGCGAGGGCTCCGCGGCCTCCGCATGTCCACGAGTCTTGCTATCTCACTCGGCTGGCCGACTACGGCGCGTGCGAGTCCGTACGAAGTGGCCAGGGGTTACTCGCGGTCGCCGTTGCCTCGGCTGCTCGACAGAGATCGTGTCACGCGTGCTGTACCCTCAGATGCGTGGGTGCGACAGAGACAGATATAAATCATAAGTGCCGTGCGTCGGTGTGCGTGCGCGGGTGGGGCGAAGATGCAGCGCGTACAAAAGAAAAGGGATAATATTTGCTTGCATATTTCATGACTCGATTAGGAGATGGAATTTTTAATTGAATGGACCCGAGCGTGGTCAGTCTACAGTTTCAAGGCATTTTTAAAAATTAAGAAGCGGTATAAAAGAGAATTATAAAGTTTTCTTTTGTTTTACTTTGTAAGATGTTATACTATGATCCGACGAGTACAAAAAGCCTTTATGTCTTTTCTTCATGAATTTCAATGAGTGCAAATTAGGGTTTTTTTAAAACGCTAATATTCTTTTCTAGTGTATCAAATATGAATCAGTTTTTTATTACGCCTTTGCATTAAACTTGGTCGTAACAACGTGCTACGCACCTACGCTACGCGACCGTAGCACCCTGTAGCACTGATTTGTAGAAAAAGAATAGATTTCATGATTGTTCTAATGACGAGAAAAGTTGCTAAATATTTTTTCGGTAAAGTTAGCTAAGCAAAAAGTAACAACTATACAAATGATTTATTTGTATATAAATTATTATTTTGAAATCAGCTCTTTAAACGTATCTCCAACGTTAACGCGTAAATAAAACTACGTAACCGAAAAATTCAAGAAAGCGCAACACGTAAAGCTAGATCTTCACTCTCGCCGACAAGTTTCGCGGCACATTTTTTCCCTCGCCGCCGTTATTTTACTTAAGACGGCGAGGAACTTATCTCGGTCGGTCCTTGACTTTAATAAGTTTTATGAGTGTCAGTCGGGACTTAACTGGCGCGAGAACGGGCGTCGAAAAAGAACTTTTTCATAATTGTTTCCCGACTCAGTAGCGAACTTCGCGGGACGTTCGATTATTGAAATTTCAAATTGTTCTTTGTGATTGATTGTTTATTGATTTTATTGTTTTTGTCAGTCGGAAATAACTTATTTAATTTTGAATTTAGAACGGATATTCATGCGTATGTTAACATGAAGTATCATTTATTCTTTTGAATGAGTTCTTGACATAAATAGTCTGGTTTAATATGTGTATCTGTAAGAAATTCATTATTATTCATTGATAAAATAATTGGGTCTTCATCCTTACATGATAATTTGAAATTAGCTAGATTTATAAAACACAAATATATTTATTGTATGTTAGGAATTCTATCATGTTTTATACAAAGTAAATTGATTTATTTCATGCGTTTATATCTACATTATTTTATTTAATAACCAAGAAAAAATATACTTTATTCTAGTCAGATAAGCTTCCAATCTGTACCCTGCCTAACGACCCCAATCGCTTGACCAAACACAACCTGATAGGCTGTTGAAAAACCTTTTAAAAATCGTGGTCACTAAATGTCCAGCTGCACAAAACCTTTACACCATCTCCATCTCTCTCTAATTGTCACATATGGACCGCGTTAATAGAGACAACTAAAGGGTTGTCCGTTTTCTCGAGTGAAAATCTGGATATAATGACCGATGTATGTCTATCTCGTTCACATGTAGGGGTGTGTGGGAGTGTGGAAAGGGATGGTGGTGAACGCATTTGTAGTTGGGATGTGTGGGGTGAGTTTTCACGACGCTACTCGACGCTAGGCGGCGTGGAAAAGCGTGGCACGTAAATTTAAGGTTTGTTTCTAGGTTGAAAATGTGTTGAATATTATGTTTTTAGTAACTTTTGCTCATAAAATTGCTTTATGTTATAGAGACGTACATTTTGAAAGTAATTAACGTTTTTAAAGAAATTATAATAAATCTTGTGTGTTAATAGTTCAGTAATGAATGGTGGTGTATCATACTAATAATAAACTATACATGGAAAATACTTTTGCGATTTTTTGTACCAAGATAATATTTAACTCTCAGAAATGTTTAACATTATTTTATAAAATTTCAGTATAAACTTGATTCTTAATTGTGGAAAATGGTTCTGTTAATCGGAAGGGAAAACCAAGTATTATTATTAAATAATATATCCTTTGGTCAAAAGCTAAACTATTTTTGCTCTGAAGAAATGACATTTATTTCAATTTTGATGAGGCCACTATGTAGAGTGCCATCATTGTAATCTGAGAGTTTGCCTTCAGCTTACATGTCCACTTGACGTGTCCTATTTAAAAACAAATTATCTAGTCTAGGTTCATATGAACATAGATCAACCTCACGAATTCTCTCGATGTCAGATTTAAACAGTAAAGTAATATATTACCGTGGTAGCCTAGTGGTATGGGTAATGGATTGCTGAGGCGATGTCTCGGGTTCGACCCCAGGTTTACCATGGCACACACCAATGACTTTTCAATGCTTTTCGAAGTTATGTGAGTATTTATCGCAGGCTTATAAGTGCCCGGTTAATGGCAATAGGCTCGCCACCTATTACATTGGGACCAAAACATAAACTGGCGAAATGTGGGTGCTAGCACCTCTGCCGACCCCGGGATACAGGCGTGAGTTTATGTTATGTTAGTAATATATTACATTCCTTATAGATTCGAATGTGCTTGTAATCGGTAGAAGTCGATTGAACTAAGCTGTGGTAGATAACTGCTTACTTCAAGAAACTTATTTCAATTGGTAGCCTAGGTAAGTTAAATGATATTACTATTTAACTATGTCAACATTTTATGAGGTATGACGTCATATTTTTTACTTCATTTTCTAAGGAAATCCGCTTTAACGTTTAAAGATATCCACTAATTTTACAACGTGAGCCTTGTTCCAAATTCCGTTGGGGTCGGTTTTTGAGTCTGACTAAGGTGCGGTTGAACTTCGATATTTTCTATAAAGCAACT
The DNA here is from genome assembly GCA_963662185.1 of Eilema griseolum. Taxonomy (NCBI): domain Eukaryota; kingdom Metazoa; phylum Arthropoda; class Insecta; order Lepidoptera; family Erebidae; genus Eilema; species Eilema griseolum. The sequence goes on along the minus strand of OY759239.1, from coordinate 8,598,564 downwards.
GTCACCTGACCTCCACAACCAATTGCCGATAGCAAAGTTCTGTAGTTAGGCAAGTCTAACTTTTTAGATGTCCAACTACGCGTAACAATTAGCCATAGATGTTCGTATAGCAACCAGGACCCACGGCTTAACATGCTCTTGGATGCACGGAAATACCCAGTTTAATGCAAATAGCCATATTCATACATACAAATATTAGCACTGAGCGGGAAATCGAACCCGCGCCCCCTACGTAGCAGTAGCATTGACTACCGCCACGCCACAGAGGCTACTATGCACAATATATGTATGGCATACTATTTGACCATTTTATGTGTTCTTATTTTCCTTAAACGCCAGCAAGTTCAGCAAAATCAAGAACAAAAAATTGCCAAACAAATATGTTTCCACCAAAAAGTTATTCAAGATTAAAATTTTGCATTCTAACGAGTAGGCACTAATTTTTTTGCGATTTTAAAGTTCCATAATTGAATATTTCAACGGATACTTTTTTTCTGTATTCCTCTGTGACAGATGTGGGACAGGATACAGAAAATTGCTCAATTTGAAACATGTAACGTTATACTAAAGTATCAAATTCACTTATTTGTCGTGAATGTGACATGTGACTTCTAATGGCTATGGAGACACTGCATAAATTTTGACCATATTTGTGGAATTAAGTGAGTAGGTGGTACTTTTCTGGTTAAATTGGTCCATTCGTGATGGAAACACAAGACAAGTGTGTTATCGTTTATGAAGATGTGAAGTAGTATTAAAGTTATCAGGATATTTAACATGTTAGATTGTTCTGAGTTTCTGATATTTTGAGTTTATAGTGAAAGTGAAACTAATGGTAGTGCAGATACGCGTAGTAAAAGAATTCGAAAGAGGGTAGATCGATATATTTACTCCTAAAAACGTTTTCACTGTTCACCGCCAATACTCCAGTTCCTTAGTACTTGCAACAGCGCCAAAATATAAGAAACTCAGAACAATATAACACATGTTTAATATCCCGACAACTTTAATACAAATATGAGTGTCCATGATAGTTTAAATACCTATATTGTGTAGTAGTAGTTTGTGAAGACGTTTGTTATTTATTCAAGCTCAAACTGCTGAACGTATCTGGCTGAATATAGCCAGAATACGGTCTGGAATAACACGGATCTGGTTGAAATTTAGTACAGGGACAAAATACAGTCTGAAATAATACATAAACATTTTATCTCGGGAATAAGTTCCTATAGGAACGGGGACGGTATCAAAATTCAAGCTAGCGGAGCCGTGGATTTAAAATTAAAGAACAAGAGAGTTGACACACGGCAAAAGTCTTGCCGGCACTTACGTAGAAACAAAAAATCGTAGTAAACTTAAACATATCGTTTCAGAACTGAAGAATTTCTTTCGGACGCACGTGTGACTAAGTTGTGCCCTCAGAGGGACCCCTGTAACTCTATTCTATTTTAGTACATGTCTCCAAATGAGGGTAACTCTTCGTTAATTGAGGAAATAATTTATGACTGCTCGGTGGCGCCGACTTGCGGCTGTTGATGTTGTGTGTAAGTTTGATTCCCTGTACAAAGCAAAGTTATGATCGGGTACTACTAACTCCTATATAGATAAATAATAAAAACATTTACTGTCTCAACAATTATACTCAAGAAACGCTATATGTAAATATGTAATCCATAGAGTTAACAATTATTATTGCGATAGATGGTCTGTGAACATTTTATTTTTTATACCACTTAGTTGGCAGACAAGCACACGGCCCACCTGATGGGAAGCGGTTACCGTGGCCTATGCACGTATGCAACACCAGGGGTGTCACACTCGCGCTGCCGACCAAAACATTAGGTGGGAGAAAAATAAAAGCGAATTTAAAAGGCTGATAAGAAAATTTCTTCTGAATAATATGTAAATAATTATCAATATTATCAATACTTATATACTAGTACATAAATCATTTATGTTCTCATAACAGAGACTCAAATGAGTTCACAGACAAACTGTTTAAACAGTTTTGTGAACCAAGAGTAGTCGCAATTATTATAAATGGTATGTATAATAAATAGATAAACCGCGGTAGCCTAGTGGTATGGGTAATGGACTGCTGAGACGAGGACTCGGGTTCGATCCTAGGTTTTACCGTGGCACACACCAATGTCTATTCGATGCTTTGCGAAGTTATGTGTGTATTTATCGCAGGTTTATAAGCGTCCGGTTAATGGAAATAGACTCGCCACCTATTACATTGGGACCTAAACATAAACTGGTGTAATGTTGGTGCTAGCACCTCTGCCTACCCCTTTGGGGATATAGGCGTGAGTTTGTGTAATGTATGTTTCGTAATAAATAAATAAATATTGTTACGGGTTATACACAGTGATGTTCAATAGCTGCTTATATATGTGATAGTGAATGCTGTCTGTTACCCAAACTAGGGTTACAGACAGCATTCATTACTACCGTTTTCAGGTACTACCTGTTCCTGGGGAGCATAAGCACGATAGAACGAGAAAGAGTTTTCTACATAAATATCACGATCAATATTTTATGCAACACATACACAATCATGAAGAAAATTACTTTGTCCTTTGAGTGAACATTGTGTTACTTTAACATGTAAGCATACTAAAGCAATCTGTTTTGTGACTTAAGTAAAATTTTTAAAAGCTTTTTAAATCAAGTTAGTTCATTTCTATACAATTTAATTATAATGAAACAGATTTTTCAGAATAAAGATTAGGGCAAATGTAATCTTAGTATGTGTTTTTTTTTATATATATATAAACATGTCAATTACACTTCGCCTTGCTTGATGGTAATCTGAAGGCAAAGTCTCAGAAAAGAGGGTCATTACCTATTACCTACACATACCGTGTGACAATGACGACACTCAGCCCCGCTTAAAGGACCCGGGACTATAGGAAGAGGGAAACACGTGATTTTAATAGAAGCGTTAAAAAAAACAGAATGGGAAAATGGAAACAATACAACTTTCGTATTTTTACTCAATTAAAAGGTGTACCAAAATTTGGTAACCCAGTTCAGATTGTCTTAATCTATCAGATGAGTCTTATCAGTTCCTAGCGTTGGTGAAATCCAACCTATGATCGTTGAACCTAATTTGTATTAAGATTTTTTATAATTTTTCATTTTTAATTATTCGGGAAAACAAACAGTTATCTATCGTTAGGTAACGTTACGTAACGTTATCGTCCTTAATCTAAGGTCTTAATATAACATAGTTGTTAATAAGTAACCAACAGCGTTATCCACATTATAATAGAATAATATAATGGTTACCCAAAAAGCAACATTCAATATAACAGTGTTAATTTATATAATAGTGAGTTGATTTATTAATAAAAAAATTCTAAACTTATTATGCGACAAAATGAATACATCCAAATCTATAATAACTAATTACTTTCATAATATTTGTTTGTTACAGTCACCAATGATCCGCAACCAGATACTGTATCCTTTAAGTTATGCAAACATGAAAAAAAAAATTGTTAATGAGAAATAAAATAAATTTAATAAAAAAAAACATTATAACAATGACGTCCATGTCCTCCCAGCCAGTGACCGTTTTAAATTTAATTTCGGTACAGGACCCACCCCAACATCGATCTATTTGTGTCGTGGACAACTAAATCCACTTATTGGGTTCACATCTATTTTTAACATTTATAGACGCGCAGTTATTTTCCTATGGAAGTTTTATGGCGATATCCCCTAACTATATGTGTAGTATGTATGGGTGATATTTGTAAGTAATAGTGTACCAGGTATTATAAGCGAGTACCTGCCTAATCCTGTTCAAAATCCTAAAAATATATTTAAAAAATAATGATCTATAAATAAGTTATTATGCATATACTCACGCTTGTTTATACCCGCAGGTGTAGGCAGAGTTCCCCGAGTATGCTTTCTGGTTGCACGTAAACGTAGATTAGTCTATTTCTAATGGATATTATAGCTCTGAGTACCTATCTTTAACCTAGCACGACGTCCACGTGACAATATGGTCTGGTCCTCGTATTCTACTTCACGGGGTATATATTAATTCTCAATGTTTAATATGAATAGGTGTTGGAACACAAAGCATCTATTCTTTGTAACTCTTTTCTGCACATAAAGGTTGGTACTGACCCGCGTTATAGGACGCAATTTCACAATCGCAGCGAGCAATTGTATTTTGCTTCGTGCTAAAATTTGTCTATACCTACATGAGATTCTTTGCTCGCTTATTTCCCCGCACTGACTGCAAGAATGATTGGGATCATACTGACTGGTGTTATGATGCATAATGTCATCGTCATAATCATTCTTCCACAGACCCCGGTTGCATCTGACGATTCCACCTTGAAGTCTTCGTTTCAGAATGTAACGTGTTATGGTGGCATGGCTATTTGAACTTCCGTATTCTACATGTGTGGACGGTGCAATTGACAAAGAATTTGCCTTAATGTCTATTTGCCAAATATCGCCAATGTCAAATACATACAATTATCAAGTTATATAGTTTTTTTTAGTTATTTACCTTTAAACAGTAGATAAAATGTGACAATTCACATGTGACACCTCTTTGAAGTGAATATTTTTTGTGAAGTAAATTATATTATATTTATTTGTATGTTTGCATATACGCAAAAACATAGAGCCATGTAAAGTGCCACATTACTAAACTATCATTCATGTAGTCGGTATGCGAAAAGAGAACAACGATCCGCAAATCTACATTTGTAAACACCAATTTTACGGCGCAACAATATAAGCTTTTTTTATACTGCTTAAGTGACAGATATGCACACGGCCCACCTGATGGATACGTAGCCTATACACGTATGCACCTCCAGAGGCGTTATACTCGTGCTGTTATAAAACCACGTACAGCAGGTCAGAACTCGCCTTTAGACGAAGACTTTATCCGTGATTTAGATAGAGTAGGCTGGTTACTATAATGTTGTTTATGAACGATGTAGGATCGTAATTAGGATGAATGTCTCAGGTGTGAATGCGCCTACGTTGCTAGGTATATCTAATCAACTACCAAGCCAAATAAGTCAACGTGTTTTTGTGTAGTGACGCGCTAACCTAATATCGATAAATTTTATTAAAACCTACGCATAAAACTGGACTATTTCAGATGTTTGTGGTTTAGTGGTAGAATGTTCCACTGTTAAGCTAGAGTAACTAAATAATCCTCACACCTTGCGAACTGAGACGGAGCGCACTGTGAGGTAAAAAAAAAACTTCATCCCACGCACACTTAAGCTGTGGAATGACCTCCCTGCTGCGGTTTTCCCAAGCAACTACAATATGCGGTTCTTCAAGAGGGGCATCCGAAGGTTTCTTCATGATCAGCAGCGCGAGTGTAACACTCCTGGTGTTGCATACGTCCATAGGCCACGGTATCCACTTCCCATCAGGTGGGCCGTGTGCTTGTCTGCCACCTAAGTGGAAAAAAAAAACTGACCTCCAATTTTACAAAGCTCTAATCGAATCTTATACTCATATTTGAGTACTCTTTAACGAGATGATTTTTATACCTCAATATTTACCTCAAAATGAAATTAATAACTCTAAAAATGGCATTTACAAGCTGTACATGTTCCAAGCGATCAAGGTAAGTTAAAGCACATGATTATTGATACTTATCGATAAATATACTTCCCAACACTAGACGCGCTGCTTAGCTCAGTAGCCGAGTACTAACTGCATCCGCTGTCGTGACAATAAATTCAGAGGACGCTTCGCATTCATTCACAAGGGGCTCGCTCGCTCCTGTGACCTCTGCTATCACAATTAGCGACAAGTTTCAAATTAGCAACTTGTCAAAGCCAGCTATTAAGTTTGCAATAAAATTAGGTAAATAGTGGTAGTACGAAATTAATAAATTATTATTTACTAATTACCTACTGATGGAGTAGAGGAGGGCCACCTCATCTTTTCCTGTGGCTGTCCTTGAAGGTGACTAAGGGATATGGCTGTACTCAAACAGTAAACAAAACAACCCTTCAGTATCAAAATAAACGGCATATTTACCATGTTTCATTGTTTTGAGTTTCCGATATTTCGGCGCTGTTGCATGCCTTTATTTTGATACTGATGTGAGTGACCATGATAGTTTAAATACCTATTTAACAACCCTTATCAAAGTACCCGTTTGACGGTAACACACTCGCCCCCAATTGCGTTGGCCTATACATGAAAGTTGGGGAAATATGGGTTTTAATTCACCTCTGCTTACTCCTTTGGGGATTTCCACGCGTGAATATATGTATGTGTATACCTACTGTTAAGATGTCAAGCGCAGGTATTGTTTCTTAGAAATTATTTTCAAAAGGAGATACCTAGTTTGGGATAGGACAAATAATATGATGATGTTATCAAACAAATCTAAAGGCAACTTTGTAGCCATTATTTTACCTCACTATTTTTTATCATCATTATCGGTGCGTTTTTTCCAAATTCAATTTGGTTTGTCTTTCTAGTCTAACTGTAGTGCGGCTTAACTTGAATATTTGACTGCTACCGGATTCTTCAAAAATGCATTTTAATAAAAAATAACATTAAATTAAACCATAAACGATGCAAGATTAAAGTAATTTAGCCATTACCATAGTTTTACAATCTTTCTAAGTATTAATGAATTTTAGAACAAAGAGATTTTTTTTTATTTCCGCTGGACAAGTTATTTACTTTGAATACTGCAATTGTTTATATCCCTAATTATATAGGTGTAATTATTCACATTTGTGTAAAAGTATACAATCACAAGTCCCAAAAATCTTGATTGGTGGAAAGCATTGCCTTGTGATGTATGACTCAGAGCGTGTAGAATCGCTTCAACATCGCGTAGGAGTATTTAAGTTTATCGAGTACTATTTACGATTTCTAATGCTTCCGAAGTACTACGAGTACATACAATTCGCAAAGGAAAGTGGCACAGAGATCCTTTGAATATGATTCATTCATAATCATAAGAGCTGGTCGCAGTCGTAGAGACGAGTAGAGTTGACAACGCGTTACCGATGAATTGCAAGCGATTTAGATGGCGTACGGGTAGAGTGTTCGACAGTCAAGTCATAGGTCACAGGTTCGATTACCGCTCAATATACTTTACTTTTACCTATTTACATACATTTATGGTATGAATACATAGATACATACATATCCCCCCGAGGGTTAGGCAGAAGTGAATTAACACCCACATTTCACCATCATTGAATTCGGTCCCACGTAATAGGAGTGAGCCTATTGCCGTTTTCTGCGCATTACTGTTGACTCGAGCCATGCATATGAGGCAGAATCTGGGCTGTATATTACTGTCTGATGTTAAAAAGTCTTAGTCGCCTCGTACGACACCGCATGGGAAGAGATGGAGTGGTCTGAATTCTACTCTGCCGGAAATGAATATCTCCATGTATTATATATGTACCTAGATTGGTTAACAAAAAATGACTATAAAATAATGTATTCGCATTCTACAACTGATAGTACAAGCTACTTAAACTATACTTATGTCTAGCTTATTATGCCCATCAGATGGACCGTATTCTTGTCTACCATTACTTGCACGATAAAAGAAATACTCAGTTCTGTTTAGGTCGTTAATGTTATGTAAAATTTCTAAAAAAAGTTTCAACCAATCATGTATCTAACACATATGCGGGGAGAGCATGTGCTAAAACGTGGTCTGCTAGCTGATTATATATCAAATCAGAAATATACAGATGTTCATGAAATAGAAAGTAAGTACTAGAAGAGCGTTTTAACAACTGCCTTCGGCGAATCATTAGTATCATTACACAACAACTTGGCCTTATCCATCCCTTCAGGGTTCGCCTTCGGTAAACAGAACATCATGCTCATTACATCTTAAATTTCATTAATCATTTTTTCACCTTCAAAACCCTCTACTCAGATTAGTTAGCGTAAGCTCGTAAGTGCCGCCGCCTACGCTCCTAAGCTCAGAATATTCTCACAAAATTACTCATCAATTGCAACATAACTGGAGTTAGTTAATAAGTAAAGGCTCGTATTGAATTATTATTTGCATGTCTGAATGTTGAGAAATGTATATTACTTAGTTGAGATTATATTTGAAAGTTGACGATGGGAAAATAACATGTAGCGGCTGTTATGGATTTTTAGATTTGATGTTATTATCTGTTAAATGGTCATCACCTTGACCTATAGAATTGATAAAGTCATTAAATACTACACATGAAAGTAAATTTAATTATGAACAATAGTTTTGGCGGATCCGATTTTTTATTAAAATATACGAATATATTTCACCACATAATTAACTTCATAACCTCTGGTCTTCAATGTGCGTGTCATTATTATTTCCATAACCTGCAGTTGCATAGCAAAGAGCCCAGACTCAGGCTCAGATGCATGGCTCGAGTCAGCAACAGTGCCCGGAATATGGCAATAGGTCACCCCCTATCACTTAGGACCAAATACAATAATCGGTAAATTATGGGTGTTAATTCACCTCTCCCTATCCCTCCGGAGATAAAGGCGTGATTATATGAATGTATGTATCGATAAAGTAAACGCAGACCTAGGCTTTATACGTAGCTGATGTGACAGGTTTGGTTCAACCCTGACAAATGCCAAAGTATTAATAGCAATGTTCATATGATGAGAAGGTTGAAGGACATGACCATGCCGGCGATTATCTTTGATGGGAATATTATTCCTGTCACACTTAGTGTTAAGAATTTGGGCTTATGCCTAGACTCAGTCATGAGTTGGTGGGTTCAAGTCACTAACGTCAGCCAGAGAGTGACTGGGACACTAAGGGCTCTTTACCGCCTTAAAACTATCATAAACCTTAAACTAAGACAATGTACAGTACATTAGTTACCTGGTTAAAATACAAATGACTCTTCAAAATGTTTATTTCATAATTTCTTCGTGAGCTATGCTCATTATTTTTAAATTTTATTATATGGCCAGTTATAAATAAAAAGTGACAAACTGCCCATTCTGCCCAAGGTCTTTAAGAAACTACTGAATATCGTGCTCGAATATCGTAAAAAATCTTTGTCTATTTTCTTTTAAACGTGGTTTTATGCTATCGATAAAGTTTAACCTGGTGATAAATTGCTAAGAAGGTTATACTAAGCTCTTCAATTTAATCTTTTGTCTGGCCTGACAAAATAAATTGGAACTTGGATATTTTGTATACTTACAATGTGTGTTTTCATTTAATTCCATGTTCTACTAACCTTTTTAAATCTACCTTAATTACCTTTATACATTCGCTTAGTAAAGGAAGATTTACTCCTTGCATTACATGTCTTATCATTGGAGACGCACCTACTTTAATATCATGATTAAAATTCCAGCTACCTTAACCACTTTTCATCAGGTGGGCTATGTGCCTTTCTGCCACGATGTTGTATATTAAAATATATATTTTTTCAGGCTACTAAGGTAGCCAGATTTCAATAGGAAGTTCAATATCTGGCTATCGCCAGAGTAGTCATTTGCATGCTCCTCACTTTCAGAGAGTAAGAAAGAAGGATAGAGGAAAAATAAGGAAAAGCAATAGGCCCCTCTGTTATCACAGATACTGGAAGAAATGTAGCATTGCATTGCAAGCTTGTGCAGTATTCATTACTCGTAATTAAAGTATAGTCTCTAAAATTTTACACCAATTTCAAGTTAGTAGAATAATTTTTTAGTTTGTAGTCAAATGTAGAATATTTATTTTAGATATTTTCTATTTTTTGTGTGCCTGCCTATACCTCCGTACCTACTGGGTAAAACATAGCTCTAACTCTTACAAAAATATATATCAGTAGACCTAGCGTTGTTTTCTCAGTAACTTTATAAATATATATAATTACGGTAAATTGAAATGCACAGAATAATAAAACCTGACTACTAAAAAATCTCACTTATAAAGCATAAAACAAGTAAATATTAAGGATAGCCGTGGTCGTATGCCACTTTTTCCTAAAATGTAACCAACGGACGACCAAAACACTTCTAATGATATCTCATTTGTCCAGTTCTAATAAGTAATTCAGGAGCTATGAGGGAACAGATGAACCTACATACATACATAGCCTGTCAAAATCATAACCCTCCTTTGACTTCGCCGCAGTCGGGTAATAAACTAATAACAAATAAATTCCCCGAAACAAACTAATACCTCCAATTGAATACGTGATTATTAGCTAAACTTATGTAGGTTCAACACAAACAGCATTGTCTAGATCGTACATCGCTGACTTACTATTGAAGAAAGGAATTTGGTATTCAAAGGCTTACTGAACTTTGGTTGGTACTAGTCGGATAGAAATCTGGCTACTGGCTATTTTCTTGACTTTTAATGATGTAAGTGTATTTGCATCCGTAGCTTTGTACCATAGTTTTGTAAGCCGATAAAGATAGACGGGTACCATAGGGTGTGCTAATTCATTTATCTTTTTTGTTTCAATGAATTTCTTTTTTTTTTGTGTGTAAAAATATGTAATCATTTGCCGAACAACATTGCTGAACTACCTGTAAGATACAATTACTTACAAATTTATATAAAACTATGCTAACTATACAATATATACAAAAATGGGATAGAGAAAAAGAGGGAGACTGTAATTTTAGGCATCGAAAAATTCCTCCCCATCGATCTCTACTGGTACCGTGCCCAAGAGGCTGGCGGCAATACCTCGCTGAATATATTTACAACATACATTTCTTTGAAATATGTTATAACATCAGACAGTCTCTGAGGCGTGGTGGTAGTGAACATGGTCACTGCATAGGAGGCGCGAGATCTCCGCTCGGTGCATATATTTATATGCATGAATATAGGTATTTGCATTGGTCTGGTCGTGCCTCGGAGAGCACGTGAAGCCGATGGTCCCGGTTGCCATAGCAACATCTTTGGCAGTCGTTACGGGTAATTGGAGCTCTAAAAAGTCCAACAACTGGTCTTGCTTCAATGCTTCGATGCTACCTTTGGGTTGTGGAGGTCACATGGCAGTTGTTTACCGGAAAGTATCGAAGTTCAACCAAATCCGTAGTTAGACTGGTAAAGCGGACCCCAGGCTCCAATGTGAAGGCTCCAGATGCGACTGAGGAAGCAAAATGAAGAAAATGTTATAACATCGTTACTACAACGCTAAGTCCCAAGTCTATTGAAAGGTTCTCTCTCCTACATTTTTACTCGATTTGGTTTATCTTGACTTTTTTGAAAGTGAACTACTATCTGACACTCCAACCCCGAGAAAGAAGCCTGCGATCAAGCCAAGGAAGTTATAAATTAAAAGTTATATCAGGCCTGATTTTTCAAGCAACGGTTATTATATTGTCGACAAAGAACTTACACACAAACTTTCATACAACCTTATATTAAAAGTCGTGTACTTATATCTTGTATCGTACTGTACATACACACACACACACACAAAACTTCCCGAAACCTCAAAACCCTATGACAGAATACATACGCACAACAACCATTCTTATAGAGGTGCTACCAAATTTGTCAAAATTTAATGTTTTTTTTTATTTTGTCAGTTCATTCCAATGACACAATTCCGTTTTGTATTTTCACAACAACAAAAAAAAACGTATTTTCTCTGTTTATAGGTACGTACCTGCTCCTGTTATCAACACGGGGCTACTCATAAAAACAAAAGCGTTGTTAGACAATAGGGGGCCGAACACTCAGACGGCGCGTGCCACATTGTGTGGGCGATAGCCAGGCGATAATATCTCCTGTCTTTTACTTTTAATGTTTTATTATTTGTGTACCTACTACCCCTGTAAATCCCTGAAGAGGTAGGTAAAGATGATTATAGCCATATTTCATGACCTATATTGCCGTCTAATCTATCATGTTTCTAGAGTCAATTTTGCTATTAATCAAATCAGTTTATTTGCATAAGACAAGTACATAAACGTGGTTTCATTTACAATCATGTGCAAGTGCTCTGCTTATTACCTCGATAGGTATGCAAATTTTATTTTATTAAGAATTTCTTATGAGAAATACCCATTAACACTTAATCCGATCTGGAAATTGTGAGGTTATATTCTGTTTAGTACCGATTTCGATTTCTACGCCTATTTTAAAATTTACGTGTTGTATCCTAAAATGACTTTGGATTTTTTTTTATACCACATAAGTGGCAGACAAGCGCACGGCCCACCTGATGGAAAGTGGTTACCGTGGCCTATAGACGTGTGTAACACCATAGAAGCCACACTCGCGCTGTAAGCACAGAGTTACGTCAGTCGTCATGCCGTCAGTGTAGAGGACAAAGCAGGACAAGCCTTTAGTGTTCCCACTGACAGCACGAATTCTCCAGTGAGCTCTGGCTACCCTACTCACCGCCGCTGGGAATATAATCAAATCAATGACATGATAAAGTAATCAAGTTCTTAAAAAACACTAGATCGCTTTTAATTTATTTTTTCTGTAACTTCCTTTCCAATCGTTACGTCATTAAACTTAGGTAATATTCGCTTTTATACCTATTTTATTTTTCCTAGCTGCTAAACCGTAACATCAAGGTTTTCCTCCACATTTATTATGAAAACCAAAAGCCTGCAAACCAACGGTATTTACATTTGTCCAACAATTAATTATTTCGAAATTTGAAATAATTCTTTTTTTAATCTAATCACGAAATCAGCCAGTACCCTCATTGGCGGGTGGTGGCGGCAGGCACGAGGTATTGACCGCCGTCCTACCCACTCCAACGGGTCACTCCGCTCAGGTGGAATACTGGCATACAGAAATGGAACTACCTATTGAATTACCAATACCTTTTGTTTTACTCACGATTTTTTAAGAATACTTGAATTTATTATTCGTCAGGTGAAAGGGTATTTTATGTTTGTGTTCGGATATTTAAATTAAGGATTCGTTTGAATTTGTGATACGCCCCGGATGCAAAGGTAAGTAGGTAGGCGATTTATGAATGAAAAGGGCCTGACTTATTTCTGAGTGAGCTATCATAATGTCTGGACGTATATTTTTTAAAGCGGTTCATTTAAATTTCTGACTCACTGGCCTAATGAGCTCGTTGATGTTACTGTTTAGAGTTCAACATTCAAGCGTAACAATAATCTTTAGGTGCTACTGTAAATGTGTGTGTGTGGTGTTGCAGGTTTGTCAATTTTTTACGCAGCACGTGGAATAAAATTTGATATTATTATTTTTATAGATGGTGTTGTAACCGCGTGGTTTCCGGTAGAGTAGAATTTAGGCTGCCCCATCACTTCCCATGCGGTGTCGTACAAGGTGACTGTTTAGCATCAGACAGATATATACAGCCCAGATTGAGTCTCTTGAGTCAACAGTATGGCACGGAATACGGCAATAGACTCACGCCCTATTACGTTGGACCCAATTCAATTATTGGTGAAATGTGGATTAATTCACCTCTGCCTAACCCTCTTTTAATTGAAGATCGCTACGGCTAAAACGAACAAAAATCTAGAATTTACTTTTTTCAATTTCAATTCTGCAAAAACTAGTCTTTTATGCTCTAGGAAGCTACAAAGGAACAGACATTCAAACATATCCGTGACATTACTATTCTTTTTGATTAGTCGGGTAAATACTAGTAATATAAAGTGAGTAGTATCTAGTACTCGTAGATAGTGTTATGTTCTACTGTTGTCCTAACAACGATATTGATGACGGCCAAAGTAACACGAAATGTGACTACTAGAGCAATAAAAATGTAAAGATAAAGAGGTGTATGGCACAAACTGGCACCACTTATTGACCGGCTAATCGCCCGCGATCGTCAAGGGTGAGCGGACATTCACATCGACTGACAGGTGTATTGGAAGTAATTAATATTCGTTATTGCGTATAATGGTCCGATTAATAGTTTCGTGCCTTCAGGGGTACTATCGATCCTGTTAACACAGACATTTAGGTATATGATATAATGCCAGTAATAAATGGTGCAAATTCTGTGTTAATAAATTGACTTGTCAAAACTGTTTACTTTTCTTTTAATGATATTGTTGTAGAGAATGAGCTTGTTGCATGACAAAGTGCCCTCTTGATGACTATAGGCTCATTCCCTATAATATTGAAGCGAAAATCACAGACACTAATGTGGTTGTCAATGCACGTCTGCCTTCTCCAGGAATTTATTAGGTGTGAATATAACTACTAATCCTTTCGTACGTAGCTACATAAAGAAAGATAAGGTAGAGAGAAAATACGGTAATTTTATTTATTTTTTTAACTAGGACACGCCAATTTGACTTCACCACATCTGATAGTAAGAAACTAAGTAACGTTACAATGGTGGCACTCAGCTTGGTGGCCTCATCAGATGCTTTTTCACGCCTGCTTAAAGAAGCCGGGACTGTAGGAAGAAGGAAACACGTGAGCTGGTAAATAATTCTACATCTTGGTGGTGCGACAAAGAAAAGAGTCTGTTCGTATATTCTGCACAGTGTGAGGGTGACATTTAAGCCTTACACGTGTTATCTTGTGCAGGAAAGGAAAAGGGATTAGAGCTCATTAGAACACTCACCATAGTAGAGAAAATAAAATACAGCCAAGGAAGCAATGTCTCTACGTATCTGTAAAGGGTCGAGGGTGTTCGTGACCGTAGATAAAAATTCAGCCTAAAATATTTACAAGATCGTTGCCCTGTATGATATTTTATATTATTATATGTTTAAACAGCCACTGGCCGTTACAGAACATCTCTAACTTAAACATCTATACTACAAAAATATATATTTCAATGCCTTAAAAGGTTCATCGTCACTGCACAGTCATTAAAACGTGGAAACAAAGGCACTTTGACAAACAAAAACGGTAGTCTTTAACGTCAAAGAGGTGTCAATCAAGTATGACCTTACACCTCTGACCTCTGGTCAAGTTCGGTTCTTAATTCATTCCTGATGATCCAAGGTCAAGGTGAGGTGAGATGGTGCCTAGAATTTACATACAAACGCCCGTCTTGAATAATGACCATTCGTATTGTAGGGTCACTGTTTTTGTGGCAGGTTTGTAACAACGGTTTATATTGAGTATAATATTTATAAAGCTTATTTTTAAGGTAATAAAGTTGAAAATGGAACGTGTGGAGTTCTTTTTATTTTAATGTAAGTCTTGTAGGTATAACATAATACTTAATATGTTGTCCTTTTCAGTTTTCTTTTAGGGACAAAGAGCATCAGTGGCGATTACCCTATTAGACTAGAGTTTCAAACATAAATGGAGAGATTGCAGAAATGCTAAGTCTATAACATAACATAACATAAACTCACGCCCATATCCCTGAAGAGGTAGGCAGAGGTGCTAGCACCCATATTTCGCATGTTTATGTTTAGGTCCCGATATAATAGGTGAGCCTATTGCCATTAACCGAACACTTATAAACCTGCGATAAATACACACATAACTTCGAGAAGCATCGAAAAGTCAATAGTGTGTGCCATGGTATAACCTGGGATCGAACCCGAGACCTCATCTCAGCAGTCCATCACCCAAACCACTAGGCTACCGCGGTTACTAAGTCTATAGCTTCAGTACTTTACGTTCTGCATTCATGAAACTGTTGTTGAGAAATTGTAATGAGATAATACATTCATACATATGTCTCTGGGGTAGGCAGAGACAA
Source organism: Eilema griseolum (assembly GCA_963662185.1). Classification (NCBI taxonomy): domain Eukaryota; kingdom Metazoa; phylum Arthropoda; class Insecta; order Lepidoptera; family Erebidae; genus Eilema; species Eilema griseolum. The sequence goes on along the minus strand of OY759239.1, from coordinate 8,582,932 downwards.
CAGCCTGCCATTTTACTCTATCTTTTCACATTTCACGAACTTCTGCAATTGTCAATAATCTGTCATGCAAGTCTGCCGATTCTGAGTACTTCTGATATGCTATTTTTTCAAATTGAATTAATTACTGGTGGTAGAGATTTGACGGCACAAATTTGTCACAAATTTCGACCGGGTTGGTACCACCGTGCAATATTGCGAAAAACCCTTCATAGTAATTCAATTTCGGTTGGATTGCGTTCAGGGATCAGCAAATGCATAGCCGGGTAGAGGTGATGGTGGTCGCAGCACTAGTGGGACCAGTGGGTCTTGGCGTAGTCTAGTGAGGATGGTGCGGGGCGACGCGCCGGTCAGGGAGACCCGTAGAAACGGTGGTGCCGCTGGCCGCCCGCGGTATAGTACAGAGGCCCAACTGGGACTAACCACCCTGGAAGGCTGCCTCACCAGACCGCGCATAATCCCGGTATGGCTCGTCGTGCCGGTTGGTGACCGGAAGTGGGGGCCCGGCGACCATATTCGGGGGGGGTACGGGGGCCCTTCCGTACGGCGTGTCGGCTCACGCCATGCCTCATAATCAAAGACAAAACCAATATCCCGCACTTTGTCACGCGGTGCTGCGACGACAATCACCTCTTTTTTTCACGCCCTTTTCTCCTTTTCATCATGGCAGCGCATTTAAGAGTATTGGGCAACACAGCGGCTCTTCGAACTCCCACAAGCTCGCTATTTGAGGTGGAGTCCACTAACATCTGTGGACTCCATGCGAACCTCAACGCCGTCCACCAACACCTTGAGACGGCGAAACCAGATATGCTCTTTCTCACGGAGACACAAATAGGCCGCCCTGATGACACGACCTACTTGCTTTACCCCGGCTATGTTATCGAGGAAAATTTCCGTGCAAAAGCCGGGGTGTGCGTGTTTGTTAGGGCGGATGTTTGTTGTCGCCGTTTGCGCTGCCTTGAGGACCCATCCTTTTCAACCCTATGGGTACACGTAGACCATGGCTCTACGAGTCAGATCTATGTGTGCCTCTACCGTTCCCATACAGGAGATGCTGAGACAACTCGACTCTTTGAATACCTGAGTCAGGCGGCAGATGATGCGCAGGAACGGTTTCCGAACGCCGAAGTGGTATTTTTGGGGGACTTTAACGCCCACCACGAAACCTGGTTGGGCTCCGCCAAAACAGACCATGCGGGAAGAGCCACCCATGCATTTGCTCTGGCGCATGGCCTGACCCAATTGGTACACGAGGTCACTAGAATACCAAGAAGGTCGGGCCTAGCACCCTCTCTGCTAGACCTTCTGCTGACGAGTCACCCAGACCTGTACAGTGTTTCGGTACAAGCCGCTTTAGGCAATTCCGACCACTGTCTGGTCTGCTCCAAGGTGCCAATTATAGCGCCCTCACGACCCGTGCAGGGGAAGTGGCGTCTCTGGCACTACTCGTCAGCAGATTGGGATGGGCTGCGCAACTATTTTGCGTCCATCCCGTGGGTTGAACGCTGCTTTGAAGGTAAGAAACCCTCAGATTGTGCTACTGCTGTTGCCGGTGAGATCGGTCTGGGTATGGAATACTATATCCCGTACACTGATGTCACCGGTGCCCGAGGAGTGCGCCCTTGGTTCGGGCGCGAGTGTGCGAGGGCTGTTGATCAAAAGCAGTCCGCGTATCGTGCTTGGGTAAGGGCGCGTGCCACGCACGATCCCAATGTGGGCCACTTCAAGGCGGCGTACAACAGAGCCACAAAGGTCTGCAAGAGGGCTTACGTCAGAGCGGATGCCCTGCGCATTGCACGGCTTGGTCAAGAGCTAGTGGCACATCCCACGGGCAGCCGTGGATACTGGCGACTGGCCAAAGCCGTGCAGGCCAACTTCTGTCAGCCTTCGCTGCCACCGCTGCGCTACCCTGATGGATCCCTGGCCCATTTACCGCAAGAGAAAGCCAATATGCTAGTAAATCTCTTTGCGGCCAATTCCCGAGTCGATGATTGCGGTATACAGCCGCCGACACTACCCAATGGTGACCACGTAATGCCTGAAATACGTATCAGGCAATGCGATGTCCGTGCGTTGCTTCAATCACTCGATGTCCGGAAAGCCAGTGGCCCGGATGGTATTCCAGCGGTGGTCTTACAAAAATGTGCAGCGGAGTTGTCTCCGATGCTTACGCGGCTGTACCGACTGTCCTACAGCTCAGGTACAGTGCCTTCGGCTTGGAAAGAGGCGAATGTACAGCCGATCCCCAAGAAGGGGGATCGCTCAGAGCCAGCCAACTATCGACCCATAGCCGTCACCTCAGTGCTGTGCAGGGTCTTCGAGCACATTATTAACAAACAGCTCATGCGTCACCTAGAGGATCACTCCTTAATTAATGACCGGCAATATGGCTTCAGGCCGAAACGGTCAACGGGTGATCTTCTGGCATACGTTACCCATCTTTGGGGTGAGGCTATGGACAAGCACGGCGAGTCACTGGCAATTAGTCCTGATATCGCCAAAGCTTTCGATAGAGTCTGGCACAAATCGCTTCTCTCCAAGCTACCAGCCTTTGGTCTGCCTCCTAGACTGTGCAACTGGATTGCTAGTTTCCTGCGGGAGCGCCGTATCCGCGTCCTCTGTGATGGACGGGCTTCGGAGTTCTTGCAAATAAATGCTGGCGTACCGCAGGGGTCTGTATTATCTCCCGCTCTCTTTCTTCTGCATATCAACGACATGCTGTCCACCGGCAGCATACATTGCTATGCAGACGATAGCACCTTACACGGGAGTTATCACGGACAATCTGCGGCCAAACAGTCTGATATCGTGGAAAAAAGACAGCTTCTTGTCACTGAACTGGACTGGATCTTGAATCACATTTCACAATGGGGCTCTGAGAACATGGTCGAGTTCTATGCCAAGAAGACGCAGGCTTGTGCGTTCACAGCAAAGGTATCTTCTTTCCTTCCAATTCCCACTCTTCAGAGCATGCCACTGCCACTGCAGGACAATCTCAATATCCTAGGCATGGATATTCGCTGCAAACTGAATAACAGAAATTACATCGAGAGCATCATCAAAACAGCCTCGCGGAAACTCGGACTCCTAAACAAAGTGAGACGTTTTTTCACGCCGGAGCAGCGGTGTCTTCTCTATAAGACACAAATTCGCTCCTGCGTGGAATACTGCTCGCATCTCTGGGATGGCTCCACGAAATACCTACCAGATGCTCTCGACAGGTTGCAGCGACGCGCGGTCCGAATTATTGGGAACCCTGAGGTCACGAACACCCTCGAGCCTTTGCAGATGCGTAGAGATGTTGCTTCCTTGGCTGTATTTTACCGTCTCTACCACGGTGAGTGTTCTGACGAGCTCTTCCAACTAATTCCACCATCTCCTTTCCTACATAGGACAACACGTGCAGGCCTTAGATGTCACCCTCACACTGTGCAGAATATACGAGCAAGAACCAAGCGGTTCGGAGACTCTTTTCTTTGCCGCACCACTAAGACCTGGAATTCATTACCAGCACACGTGTTTCCTTCTTCCTACAGTCCCGGGGCCTTTAAGCGGGGCGTGAAAAAGCATCTGATGAGGCCGCCAAGCTGAGTGCCACCATTGTAGCACTTAGTGTCTGTAATGGTGACCCTCTTTCCTGAGACTTTGCCTTTAGCTTACCATCAGGCGAGGTGAGGTCAAGTTGGCGTGTCCTATATAAAAAAAAAAAAAAAAAACAATTATTACATCATCTGTAAAAAGATTATATATTTTTAATAGGGTAGATGTAGTATAAACTTAGAAGGAATTTAATACTGAGGTGATAATAATACAATCAGTAACTTTTAATATTATTCGCAACTTTGTATGCTGCATTCACAGCTGACATCAATACTTTTGCACTTCACACACCTATGCAATTCGATATAGTGTTATCTCAAGATCTGCATTCTCCAAAGATCGATTCTCGAATATCTTATTATCACACAAAACATCCATGCAGAGAACAGACGAAATTAAAATGACAATTACATGCCGATTCGCTTTTGAATGAGGCCAATGCCCAATAGCATTATTAGCGTTGAGAGCTCCATTGTACCCCTGACGGCTAAAGTAAATATTTTGACAAAAGTCCGTTGCGTTATATTGAGTTACTTAAAGGCCAATTGTTACGTGAATAGTGACAAAATGGGCTTCTGAAAAAAACTCAAGCAAAAAAGGAAAAGAGATGTGTCACTCTGTTTTTTTTTTTCAAAAATCAATCCTACCTATTTAGTTAGAACCTATTTGTTTGTGAAGTGGGAAAAGGAAGGTTATAAGTTTGGACCGTTTATTCTCTAGTAAGTACTAAACATCTGAACCGTACAGACAGTCTTGTAGGACACAACATGATATAATATTTATAAATAGTAGTTATTGATAAATTCACACCATGATAATACCTATTTACAAATACTTGGCCGGTTAATTTGATGCACCCGCCTGATTGTAAATATAAAAAAAAATCCAAAATAAAATTATTTGAATTGTAGGTACCTATTGTAGGTACTTCTAAGACACGCTATATTTCCAAAAGGACTCATTACAAAGACTCGAACATATTTCTTTTGAAATCTTTGATCAACTGCCAATAACCTGCACTTATTACTGCAATGAGTACTGCCAATCGGAGAAAGTGTCATAAAAGTGGTAAGTGACTACATGTACTGAAGGTGACCAATAGACGTTGACCTGCCCTTTGATATCGCTTTTCACTTGATAGTCAACAGTTTCATGGGTCTTGTTAAACTAGTCGTTGAACGTTCAACTGTCGCAATGGTGGTTATACTGTCCTCAGTAAGTAATCATTTCTTGGCACGTGTCCTGAACGATTGTTTGTATTATTATTATTATTATTGTTTGTATTATTACGTGAATTTTGGAAAGTAAAAAATAAGTATTAAGTGTCATATGTAGTCTCTTAATTGCACTTAAAAAAAAAACTAATATATATCTTGGTGCCATTTATTTGATAATAAATAAATCGTTTTAATCCAAAGATTTTTTTATAAATGTCTCATCATCCTCCTCCTGCCCTTATCCCAAGATTATTTGGGGTCGGCGCAACATGTGTTATTTTTCCATTCATCTCTACTACTACTTTACTCCCTTCTTAACCATGTCATCTTTCACACAGTCCATCCACCTCATTTTAGGCCTCCCTCTCCCCTTGTAGCCATCCACTTCCATAGTTAGTGCCTTCCTTACGACATTACTTTCCCCGAACCAGGACAAACGATTTCCTCGTAGCTTTTCTGTGATGTCTATCTATCTTATATTCATATTGAAATTTTGTTATTAGATATAGTCTACCAAGAATATAATATTCTTTATTAGTGCGAATTGAAAAAAATAGGCGAATAAGAAAAGTAATGACTTACCTAAATTCCTAAAACACTTTTATTACTTACTTTGCGCTAATTACAGGCAAATTTCATAACATTCGTCTTAACATAATAATTTTCGCGCCTTTGCAAACGACAGTTAAAAAAAGCAAAGAATAAAAGACGCTTGTCTAGTAGTCTTTGTTTACAACAGATTAAAAAGGGTGGCACAGATAATCAAAAATGCCAGGATACGTTTAGTAAGTTCGATAAGTAAAACAATAGCCACGCGGGCCGAATCGCAAATGAATGCCTCGTGGGCCTGGCATGTGTGGGTTGGAAAGGTCACAGGTATGTTAAATTAAAATTTTGAATTTAAATCCTTGTAATTGTGGAGGTGAACTCGATGATTAGTTTGGTTTCTTTTTTATATAACTTAGGTGGCCGACAAGCACACAGCCCACCTGATGGAAAGTGGTTACCATGACCTATGGACGTACACAACACAAGGGACATTGATTTCTTGTGCTGTCAGTAGGAAGACCAAAGGTTAGTCTTCCTTTGTCTTCTATACCTACTGACGGCACAGAAACACTATGCCTAATGGGTCAGCAGCGCGAGTGTGACTCCTCTGGTGTTGCACACGTGCATGGCCACGGTAACCACTTTCCATCAGGTGGGCCGTGTGCTTATCTGCTATTGATGCTCTTCTTGAAGAACATCATATTGTAGTAAATTGTGAAAAATACTGGTGAGAACATTCCACAGCTTAAGTATGTGCGGAGTGAAGTTTCTTTCATACCTCATTACGTACATTTTTTTATACCACTTAGGTGGCAGACAAGCACACGGCCCACCTGATGGAAAGTGGTTACCGTGGCCTATGGACGTGTGCAACACCACAGGAACCACACTCGCGCTGCCGACCCTGTAGGCACAGACTTTCTGTGCCGTCAGTGTAGAAGACAAAGCAGGACAAGCCTTTAGTCTTCTGTAGGGCGGAGGTACTTCCCCGGTCGGACTGCTCAATTGGGCGAAAATACCACCGTGTCCTACGTCCTATTTTTACATACATATATATAAACTCGCCTTTATTCCCAGAGGGTTAGGCAGAAGTGAATTAACACTCACATTTCACCAATCATAAAATTCGGTCCCATGGTGAGTCTATTCAGCAATAGCTTCACCCCCTATTGTTCGTGTGTCCGGGCACTATAACTGACTCAAATCATGCATCTGAGGCTGAATCTGGGCTGTATACATCAGTCTGATGTTAAACAGCCCTATCCCTAAGTCGTCTTGTACGACACCGCATGGGAAGAGATGGGGTAGTCCAAATTCTACTCAGCCGGGAACCACGCGGCTATGCGTACAAAGAACGGCTGAACACCCACTGATGTACGGAATGGTTTCTAATGCAGGCTTTCTTCTTCATACTAGTAGGTCAGACCTGGTAAAAGTCAAGATAAATCAGAAAGGAGTATCAATAGGACAATGAATCCCGGTATCCAGAGCGCAAACTCTATATGCAAACTGAACTATATAAAAATACATTCAATATACTGAACTAAAAACCACTTTCAAAAAACTTCTTTTGAAGCAGCTGATGGCTTTATCTTTACAATGACTTACTTGCATAGTGGGCAGTGTATCATTTTGGCGTGGAACATAATAAAATACTATGTATTCAATAATAGCCATGTGAGGTGCGGTTCGTGTCAAACAATGATGCCAACAATCCCACTTTCGCGGTTCGACCAAATGTTGCCGTGCGGTCACGGAACACAAAATCTGTGAAGACTTCCTGTAGAACATCTATTGTTTTATTTTGAAGCAATTTTTATTATTTTTACTTTCAACGTCTTGACATATTTAAAACCACCATTGGCAGTTAATTGTATCAGTTGTTGTTGTCATAATAATTGTTGACTATGAATGCTAGGAGCACCAGTAACACAAGTAATATCATTTTCATATTTCTCTGGTCCGAATCCTGTTCAATTACTCTACTAACGTGACCCTAATCCTAACCCAAGGTTAGGGTTAACGGGAATATACTTGTCGTTTTCACTTCACGCTAAATTCGATAAGTATGGAAAGAACAGAAGGCTATTTAATTATCATAAAACTTCTAAATAATTGATAATATTTTTTATTTTATAAATTCACGCCTATATCCCCGAAGGGGTAGGCAGAGGTGCTAGCACCCACATTTCGCCAGTTTATATTTAGGTCCCAATGTCGAGCCTATTGCCATTAACCGGGCACTTATAAACCTGCGATAAATACACACATAACTTCGAAAAGCATCGAAATTTCATTGGTGTGTGCCATGGTAAAACCTGGGATCAAACCCGAGAACTCGTATCAGTAGTCCATTACCCATACCACCCATACCACCCTACCGCGGTTTCATATTCAGTAGGAATGTACTCTCAGTATTGAACTAAAATTAAATAAATAACAAAAGACCACTCGATATCATCGCAGTTCTCATCAAGGCAAATTATCCTCGGACATGGCAAGTATACGTTTTGCATTGTCAATAGAGTGATTACCACACACAGTATCCTTGACAGACGGTCGACACACGATCATTTCATTTATTTAATTTGAACTGTCATACTTATGATTATGAATTATTAAATCATAACTGTGATTTTCGCATTTTTAAGTAGGACTATTTTTATTTGCCACACCTGTTGGTAAAAACGGTATTCAATTATCGAGTATTTTTTTTATACAACTCGATGGCAGATAAGCACACGACCCACCGGATGGAAAGTGGTTACCGTGATCTATGATTGTGTGTAACACCAGGGGAGTCACACCCGTACTGCCAATTCTGTAAGAACAGAGAGTTTCTGTGCCGTCAGTGCAGAAAACAAAATCAGGACAAGCCTTATGACCATTGTCGGCGAAACCTCAAAAAATTATCCAAAAATACCTCAGACTTTCTATGAGTTCTAGAAATTAAGTATTTGACTGACTAGTCAAATTAGTTACTTTTTATTTAACGTCAAAACGGCAAATTACAATTGGAAATTAATTATTGTGATGTTATAATATTCAATAGTCAAATCATTTACTATGACCTATAGTGATGGGTTAGGTGGATGATTAAAAATAAATAAAAACTATAAAACAAGAACGGATGCAATTTTTACCGCACTTTTACCATCCTTGATTTGATAAGCTCAGTTAAATAATTTATTTGAACTACAGGAAAATATCCAATTATGAGTTTTCGATATGCCAGAAGTCTTTACAAGTTTTACATGGTTAGAATAAGCTAGACACATAATTCGAGGTGCATAGGGTTCGATCAAGAACGTTGGCCGTCACCTGCAAATCGGTACATATTTACTGATTGACAATTGAGGTTATGGAAGTTTTCCTCTCTAGTTACAGTCCCTTCCATAAGCTTCTATAAGCCAAAACTAGAGAACGAGAAGGAGTAAGTAGACCCCGGGCGATAAGGTGATATAGCCTTAGATGTAACAATTTTAGTCCGTAAACTAAAAAACCCAATCAAAAATCAGCACTAGCTTTGCATTTTTTTTACTAATTTTTTTAGTAAAAGCTTATTTAAAAAAAGTTTTTTTTTTAATGTTTAATATTGTATGTCACACTCAAAATACAATTTTAAAACTTTATCAAACCGTTTTTCAAACAAAGAACACACGATGAAGTGGTTACAATTGACCATATGTTGTCAAATTGGCCAACACCGGCCAAAACCATGCAACAGGTGAGCCAAATTGCTCGTCTGACCATTAGTTAAACACTTTATCGGCATGAGCACAACACCACAATTCTCAACTTAGAATTGTGTGTTAAAGAAACCACATTTGAGCAGATGGTCAATGATTTAATAAACCGTGATTATATTAAATTTAGAATACTGTATTATGAAGCGGCAGCTTGGTAGTAGGTACAATAATATATGTATAATAAAAATTGAAACCATACTTAATATGAGACTGATATTTGTACCTTTTTTATACAAAACTATGAACTTTTTTGAATGATATTTTATAAAATAACTAGCTGTTGTCCATAGCTCCGGACCTGCGTGGAATTCGGATTCCATTCCAACTTATTATTACTTTCTGAAGTTCCTTTTGATACCATCGAAATATGTTTCTAGAACCGTAGTGGTTCTAGAATCACATTTCTATTGTAAATGGTTATGTTTAGTTTGGATCTACCAGATCACGTTGTTGAATATCGCTGTTGATGGTAATAGGCAGGTTTATTACCAGTAATGTAAGAACGAAGACACATTCGACGATGCGTCTGCTTAACTTTTTGTGAGTATACAGACGTGACTACTTAATATAATACATCATTAATTTACAGTTACGTAAACCAAAAGTAAAAACGCAATTCAAAACACTTTCAATTACACTCATTTAGTACAGTCGGGCACAAAACAAAAGATGAAATAAATCATAAGTTGCCACAATAGCTTTGGTCTAGAGATAATTGGTTTTGTCTATTTATAATGAGAGGTAAACGGCGTGTAATTAATGACAGCTCGTGATGAGCGGTGGATAGGTTTGTGGTTGTGCTCTGCCCACTGGCTGCGTAGGATAGTAAGTCACAACTGTACGGTATACAGGCGAATGCTAAAGTGTTATCTTTATTTTTATACAGGCACTTAAGCTTATTGGATTCCCTGATTGTAAAATTCAATTATTCATCATTATAATCATAACGTTAGTCCCGACTGGATCTAAAGTCTGTACTTACCTTAGGGTCCAGAGTTTACTTTCTTGATCTTTTTTTTATTTTATCTTAGCTTTTGTGGAAGCCATTGCCGTCGTAGTGAGATTTGGGAATCAATTCCAGGACGTCATATATAGCAGTTACACATATGCTAATAAAGAAGTAAAACAAAAAGCTGATAAACAATTAAAGAGCTCATTCAGTAGGAAGGGTGGCAGAAGATACATTAGGAAAAAATATAAACCCATGAAAAACATAAATGTGAAATGAGAGCCAAGTTCAACATTATGAATATGCCTAGGTTATTGACTTCAACGACAAAATAAGTGAGATCTAATTTCATTTCTTCTTATAACTTAGGATAATAAATTGTAGCCTAAGGTCTAATTTGGCTGGCTTGGCTGAACGGAGCACATATGTATCTCGTATATGAGCCAAATTTGACACGTTTATGCGAAATAATTTTCTAAATTATAAGGGGGCCCAAAAGTGGCTCCAAATAGTTCGTGTAATATTACACACAGTGCTGCTCGCCAGTTCTGAACTTGAACTTGGCTTGACACGCTACCGCGTGTCTAGATTCCAAATACACACATCAACAAAGTCTAGGGAACAAGGACATTTCTAGTTTTTATTTAAAAACCCTTTCTTGTAATAGTGAGTGTTTTATATCAATAGAAGGGTATTTTTATACCGTTTTTAATTTTAATTTTAATAAAAACATTTTCATACCAAATTTTTTTTTTTCTAAGAAAGAATTGAATAGTGCCAATATTGAGTATTACAACCTTCTATGATTAGGCACAAAAATAACGAGGTAGTAAGAAATACAGTAATTAACCGTACTTTAAACGTTTTTAATAATCTGTAGGACCTCCTAAAGCATTAGCAACAGCTCGACAACGGCGTGGCATACTTAGTATGAGATTGTCAATCATCGTCTGTGGAATATGGCTCCATACACTGCGAAGGTGTAAAAAAAGTTGTTCTTCAGTGTTCAGATTTTCCAAAGAATCACTGAAAGCTCTTCTCCCAAGCAAATCCCAGGCATGCTCTATGGGATTGAGGTCGGCAGACTGAGCAGGCCATTCCAACGTCGTCATATTGTGCTCGCTTAACGCATTGACCACTACCCTCGCGGTGTGTGACCGTGCATTATCTTGCATGAACATAAAATCTTGACCGAACTGCTGTCGATGAGGGATTACCATGGGGTGTATAACCTCCTGAATGTATTGGTTTGCATTCAAATTGCCCCGTATCCAAACGAGGTCGGTCCTTCCACCAAGGCGAATTCCAGCCCATACCATGATTGTTCCACCTTGGTAAGGATGAACTTCTTGCGGATTCTGGAGACGACTCCGACGTCCAGGAACTCGCCATATACGCACTCTTCTCGAATCAGGATGAAAACCGAAGCAAGATTCGTCGGAAAACAGAACCCGTGCCCATTGATGGTCGGTCCACTGTAAATGTGCGTTAGCCCACAATAAGCGACGACCTCGATTTCCACGTCGAAGAGCTGGAACCCTAAGCGGTCTGCGAGCATAAAGATTGGCTTCGTGTAGTCTTGTTCTGACAGTTTGATCGCTAATAACCACTTGATGCTGAGACTGGAGGCCTGCGACCAACTGACGAGCAGTAATCGTGGGTTGCCTTGCGGAATTTTGCAAGAAACGATCTTGTCGCGGGGTAGTAACCCTATTTCGTCCCCTGTGACGTTCGGCAACATCCCCTGTAGACCTGTAGCGTGCCCATAATCTGCAAATTACGCTTGGTTGGGTGTTGACAGCATCCGCTACGTCGCGTTGAGTTCGTCCAGCTTGCAGCATACCAACAGCCCTTAACATCTCTTCGCGACTTAAATGACGACGTGACATGATGACTACAGTCACAAAAATGCACAAACCATACGTAAAAGACGTATTATTGATAATAAACGTTATTTACAATCAAAAAAAATAATTTTTATTTTGCCTCAGAGAAACTGCACAATCAAACACTTTTAAAAGTTTTCCCTCCATATTCGAAAATCATTACTTATTTAAATTTATTTTTAAATTTCGAACAACTCTGTAATCTACTTTATTCTATTTTTATTTATTTGCTGCCAGTTATTTGCAAAACAAGATTTACACGAAAAAAAAAAATTGGGGTCATCTTGTTCCCTAGACTTTGTTGAGGTGTTTATTATGTGGTACCAGCTGCCTATAATAATTTTATTACCGACTGTACAATAATTTTCGGCACCCACGTTTTTACCATTGCACATCATATTGACAAGAGTACCCAATCAAGCTCACTTTTAAACTCTCTTAAAATGAACTTTAACACGTCCGCATAAGCACTACATTTTATTTTCTTATCAGTAGTAATAAATGAAGATTTAAATGGAGGAAAATATTGTACAACACAGATTAATCAGCAATAATTAATGGAGAAGTGCTTCCCATCTGATATGAGTGAAGCCGTAATGCTATTGTAGGCAACTTATAAGTTAAACGTGGGTAGGTAAAAAAGGTTTGCAAATAAAGGCATCATGTCAATCAATAGTGACCTTTATTGATTAAGCATTCAATCAATCATACGAGTTTATATTCATAATCATATTAGATCCATAAACTTAATATCTATTAACGTAGAGCTGGCTGAATGGTGTAAGTAAGTAGGGGGCTCTCTTTCCGCAGACTTCGAAATTCCACCAACATACAAAATAACTTAGCTTCCGTATTTTATCCTATAGGTCATCGAAACTGGAATGGATTAGTACTTATTCTGATCGAATGATGAGAAACCTCGTAAGACCATAAAGAGGTGAATACCACACAATGTCCTTCACGTAATGATACTGTAGAGAAAAAGCGAAAAAACATAGTTTTAAATTTCCTTGACATGAGTTTCAATAACCCACCTTTGGGTTTCCTGTGGTCGGGTATAAACAGAGTTCTTGGATCTTCCTCTGTCACTTGCGGATAAAAAATCAAAATAAATGATTTGGGAAATTCAAAAGTATAAAACTCATATTTTAGTTAGTAAGTAGAAGTTATAAAACGTTTCTGTAATGAAATTGTTCTTTGAAAACGGTTTAGTATAAGAGAATATATAAGTTTAATGAAAGGTTTAATACTATTTTATACAAAATTATGGTTTATAACAGCACTTATTGAAAGTGTTATAAACATTAAAATAAAACTGTAACCTGTAGGGGTCCCATCATTCCAAATTAACATAAGAACTTACGAATTATGAATGAAGCACAGGTACAATGCTCAACAAAAAAATAAAACTAAAAAGTAAAAACGTGAATGATTTCCTATGAACGATGACCGAATGTTTTGTAAGCGTCAAAGGGTGTGCCTACAAAATAGTACAGTCATCGACAACGGTTCAGAGTGACATTTTGTTGTTAGTATTAGCATACTGGTCAGTACCGACAATTGAATTTAAAACGCCTTTCACTCATTGTGAGTCCAGGGAGCTTATTATTTTGGTTCTTAGGTCACTTCTTTTTTAAAATTATTCATTTTGGTAAGGGTATTACAAAATGAATGATCTGGAATTATATCATAAGCTGTTTTTTTTAACTAAAACTCCAACTAATAACCTGAAATCCAACAGCTTATATTTAAAAACAAAGTATCTTGCCATGGCCATTCTTACAGTCTTCATTTTATTTCATCAACAATGAGTGTAAACATTCATAAAAAAGTGTTGCAATCATGATTTATAATGTGGCTATTAAGATTATCAAGAGGCGCTAAAATTGACAGCATTACATCAATATTAACAATCTAAACGACTTAACAATATTGATACACTTTTAGATTACTGTGTTATTCGTTAATCGATTACCATCATAGCGGTGTCCAAAACAAAACGCCTGCCCACTCGTGGCCGTTTAGACGGAATAAAAAAATCAGTCCAAATATGTATGAATGGACGAGCTGTGTAAGCGTCGAGATAGGTGTGATTAGAACGAGCGTGCGCGTGGGCAGGCGGGCTGTCATCGCGAGAGGTCATTGTATACGCGTATGAAGACCGCAGTATTTTATAGAACAGTCGTGTTTTATTGTGGGAGGAAGTTATCATCGTACATTTTCAGATGTTAGTACTTTGATAGCCGGTATACCGCTTCATAACACGCCCTTAAATGCGCAATAAGGTTGCCACTTTTATTAGCCATTTAAGGATGTTTCTGTTGAGTATAAAATGTAAAATACATGCTCATTGCGTACCTACCTAAATTGCTTTTTATGGCTCATTTGTTTATACAGAAATCGACAATTATGTTCTAGAGATATATGTCAAAACATGCATTCTTGCTAGGTTGGCACTCTTTTGCTTAAGAGCTATTAAACAAAATCAAACCTTAAAGGGAAGAGCACATTTTGTACTTCTATGATATGTCATTTAAAAATCAACTTCAAAAACTAAAAAACTATAAAATCACATAAAAAATATATAAATAAAAAGTAAGAGAAAAATGATTGAATAAACAGATCTATAATCTGTTAAATGTCATAAATCTCACGAGTAATCGGTGCACATACAAAAAAAACCGATAAAATTGAGAATCTTTTCCTTTTTGGAAGTCGGTTAGTGATAAAATGAAAAAAGACCATGGTAATATCAATGTTATAAATATTACATAAAATTAACTCAATCAATTCAAACATGAAATAAAAGTACAGAGCCTATGTTAAAGCTTCAAAATGTGGAGCAACACGTTCTGTGTCTTGTCTAACGATTTGAAATTCGAATGCTTCACAAGTGGATTTGCATTGAATGAGCGCGGGCTGGACACACGCGCATCGGCGGCCTGTCATTAGCGGACGTGCGCAATCTGTCGCCGCTCCACCCTGTTCCAAACTCAAATTATTGTGTTCAACACTCGCTTGCGACACGCGTTTTAAGAAAATAGGTGACAATTGTGTCAGTGACTGTACTTTGTTGACAGATGGTTGCAACTTTCTTGCTGCGAAATACTATTTTGAATTGTGTAAAGACAGTAAGTGTTTCATGTCTAGACATTTTATTTTATGTACGATCAACAATATAATCTCAAGATGTCATAAAAATTTAATGGCTGTTTAATCAAATAATGTGATTTATTCCGAATTTAGAAACTACAAATTCTAGGCTTTTAAAAAATGTATTGGTAAAGAATGACTGATGGAGTTTCCATAAAATACCAACATATCAGGTAGGCTTACATGTGGGCATGTGAATAGAAAAACTATACGGGGTTCAAAAACCCGTATTTAAAAATCCTCTTTGTGCTCGGCCTTTGTCCACTTTTTTCCGATCCACCCTCATTTATGCTTTTTTGCAACGAAAAAAGTTGAAAAAACGGTTTTATAAGATTTCAAGGGAAACGATGCGAATAATTCCTCGTTTCGTGTTTCTCAGCTTTTTTTTCTAATATGTTCTATTTTTGAACTCCCACAGGCATTGTTGGTCGTTATCGATCTAATCTCCTTTTGATAAACCTCCTTATAGTTATAAACCCGAGAACTCATTGTCCAGCTTTATTATTATTTTCTGTTACCTCATAGTAAAGAGTTAATTGATGCCAAGATTTATGTGTCCATGTCAGAATTTATTTTATTCCTGGTTAAATAAATATTAATATGGGAATGATTTAGCGACAGGTTGAATATATTGAAGGTCATTTCTTGGAACATTTTTTGATTTGGTACTCGATATACCAAGGCAAACAATAATGCCATTATTAAATTGATTGTGCTTCGGAAAATATAACTGACCATTTTTCACTCCATATTTGATCACTTATTTCTTATAGCAACCCTACAATGAAATAAAGCAAAGAAGTTTCTAATTGTAATGTACCATTATGTTTTTTTTTTATATTGTAAGGAAACAAGCTAGCGAATAACAATAATAATATGGGTCGTTTAGCCTACCGAAAGGAATTATTATTTTAAGTAATTAAACTTGCGACCTCAAGCGTAGCAAACGTAGCCAATATGGCCTAAGTTTATCATCGTATTTATATTAGCGACAGTAATCTCTACAGAAAACACATAGATCGCTCAAAATACACAGATCCCCATAAATCAAGATGGACATCTTAACAGCCAACATTTACATAATTTCCTCCCGAATTACAGATGCGGTCATTTTGAAATTTGTCCCAGGTATTTTTTGTTCGTGTCATGGCGATCGTACCTATAAACATTATTTTTAATCACCCCCAGCTTGTCCCTGATAGTATCTGCAGATCACAACACATGTTGTGCACGCTAATGATTTAAAAAGCTAGTAAAAACTTTTTACCTACTAACCACGTTTCGTTTAAGTGGTTTAGAAAAAAGTTGCGTTTCAAAAAATAATGTCTCGGAAACGTATTGCAGTTGTGTTTACAAAAAAATTACATTAACATTATGGATCAGTTTAAATCATGAAATAACAACAAAATAATATAAAATCTGGAAAAAATTGTTTTACTTTAAGTAAACTTAATTTTGATGATCTAGTTCTTGGTGTTAACTTCAAAATCGCAAATACTGTTGTCTACCTGTTTGTCTGCATTTATATACTCGTCTATCTTCATTTATATATTACATATTTAGTATTAGGACTATTTCAACGATTCTCTGTTCCAGTGTCCACTGGTTACAAGTTACAAAACCTGTTATAAGTTATCGTATTGAAAGTCAAGATCTGTTTATTTTTATATTCTTTAATTT
The DNA here is from genome assembly GCA_963662185.1 of Eilema griseolum. Lineage (NCBI taxonomy): Eukaryota > Metazoa > Arthropoda > Insecta > Lepidoptera > Erebidae > Eilema > Eilema griseolum. The sequence continues at coordinate 8,566,149 of OY759239.1, read as the reverse complement.
ACTTTAAAACAATAAGCCTGAGAAGTAATAGAAAATATACAAGTAATCTTGCGGAAGGGTTCACTCATAAAACCATAAAATATAAATTCAAGGATGTGACTTTTATACCAGGAAACAATCTTAAGTAGCTATAGAAATTAAATTGTCCCTTAAATCTCACTAAAAATACACAAAATTTCGCCACAAAACCACCAAATCATGGTTATCGGTGCCCAAAATCAAAACATCCCTTGGCGCTGGTAGAACGCAAGCGTTTCAAAGGAATTAGATTTTTTCTTAACCCAAATTCTGGTGATACGAAAAAAGTTTACCGTTATGGACACACGTTTTGCATAAATCATCTCAAGTGGCCCTATGTTCAGATGATTGCGTCCTTTCCACTGTTTGTTTAAAATGAACTGAGATTTTTGGTGGCGTTTGGTGTATTTTGAAGGTTATGTGTGAAATATTACCGACAAAGAGCGTTATTTTCAAAGAGATTTTGCAAATGACATCTCAGTACTCACGTATATTTTAGTAAAAAAAGTTTTTCCTGTCTTTTTATGAATAATGTCAAATTTTGTGAACATTTGGATATTTGTTCTTCAATGACGGCTGAACGGATAGGGATGAAATTTGGTAGGGATAAATAGTTATAGTCTGAAAATAATGTATACGTTACTTTTTATCCCAGGAGTTTTAGCAGTAATATCACATTTGGTACTCACATTTTTATCTAATATAATTAAATATACAATAATTGAATATCTTATGAAACGATTCTCGTAACTAACGGTCAGGTCTGGATGCTATTTATAGAAAACCACAGATATCAGTTAATTAAAAAAAAGCATTTTTTAGATATTAAATTTTTGTGTGCTCATCTTTGTTCTACCTTTTCTTATTCATAAAGTTTATTTTCAAGTTCGTCAGAAGTTGGGTCATCTCATATTTCGATTCTCACGTAGCCGTGTGATTTATGATATAAAACCTGTCACGAACGTTTTCAGCTGTAGCTTTTTGAACGTGGCATCACGCCTCGAGCCTTTGTCATCCGATGGACATCGAATTTTTATACTGAACCTTTTTTTTCATCATCTGATAAATACCGTAAAATTGTTAGTTTTTTGAAACATTAATGTTGACGAACATTAATTCAAAAATTTGAAAATGGAATTTCTGCAAATGTAATTCTCATAAGTAGGATCTTGATTTATGAATTTAGTAGAGCATATACTTGGAAAATGCTGCAGTGGTGTTTGTTGCGTCGCTTCTTATCCACCAGCGCCCATTACCGGTGGCAAACTTTGGCTAAGTAGAATTGACGTCAATAAGTTGTAACAATGTTACACTAGGTAATATTTTATGACATAATTAGTATGATCGAGTTCAGGTTGATGAAATAATGTTGCAATCGTACTATCCACCAAACTTACGTTTATCAATACCTATGCTAGATAAAGATAAACATCAATTATCTGAGCATTTTAATTAATTATGACAGTGATTAAGCGATTTAATATCATTTTGTTTTCATTTTATTTCAATTCTAATTAACGACAAGCTGAAACTAAGACAACTTTGTCAAATAGTGTATAATTTTTCAACCAACGTCGAAACTATTCGAGGGAGAGGAGTCTGTCACCACTAGACGCATTTCTTTTGCTTTCTATGCCGCTACGTGTCTGGACGAGGGTGCACACGTGTTCGAGCACATGTGTGTCCGCAGCATGTGATGTCCACATCACTGTGTATGAGAATTTACGTACCGTGATGTATACGGACAGTCGGCACTAGAATATAAGATGGCGTTTAGTTATTATTTCTATGGTATTTTTAATGTAAGAATTGTCATTATGTATTAGACGTAGGTACGTAAATCTCTGCAGTGATAGGAAGCGGTGTAATTTGTACTTTCATATTGTTGAGGTTTCGATCAACCTGGTACTTTTCTGTATTTCAAGCTACTACGGGCAAGTAAAAAAATCCAATAACACTGCTTAGCTCAAGATTCAATTTTGGAATGTCATACACAATAGCAGAACATGACTGTTGTGCATGATGTTCCGGCTCGAAGGACCATTACAATATGAATCGTATAATATATGAATTATATTTCATTGATTGTATTATAATGAGAGATAAACTCATTAAAATATTATGTATTTCATAAATAATCTACCTGCTCCAAGTGGCTTACATCTTCCCTAGAGGCTTCTTAAGTAGGTATACATTTTAATAAGATGACTGATATTCACATCTTTATCTTATATACCTTGACCTTGTATACTTATACATAAATGTGTATATTGCTCTCAAAATGACTTTGCATGTCTAGAGAAGTAAATTTATCTTATGTTATCTAAAATAAATTATTTTCATGAGATTAAAAAAGTAAATAAGAAATGAAATGATAATAACATTGTCTAAAAATTATTTGACTGACTTATTTTTATGTATAAACAAAAGTTAATGAAATATTTGGTATAAATACACAGCTGTTGCCATCATCATCGTTACGTAAGTCGCGGTCGCATCCGAGACCTTCACTTCTCAATCAATTAATTAGCCCAACGCAATCTACTGTCCGCAGGCCTCTCACTTTTTGGAAGACTTCTAGTACGAAGTTATTATTTGTCCTATGTCAATATGTTATCTTCTACGATACCAAACGAGCACTTCTTTTCCTCATACCCAGACCCGATAGGGCAACATTTATTACTCATGTAACCTGGCGGTCACCGCAGAACGTAGCAACTATTTTCCACAATTGTTAGTACATACTTGGAAGCAAACGACACATTTCAGTACAAAACTCTAAAATTAAGATTAAAAATGGTCAAAGGTGGAAGTGGTCAAAAGACCGATGGTCCGTTACGAAATGGTTCAAAGAAGAAGAACATCGCCTTACAATGTTATTGATCTAATAAATTTGTTCATGAGTGTACTTAAGACCAGTACTTCATTTTTTATTGCCTCTGACCAGATGGGTCACTAACTGCGAACAAATTTATGATCCATATATATGTACAAGTTACCAAAGTATGGTACCACATTTAGCACTTACAATTACTATTATTACATGCGTGTTTATAGATGGAATATACCACGGTTCAAGGTAACGACCAGGTCATTATAAAGAATTTGAATTTGAAATTTAATGATTATTTTTTTAATAAATTACACTTTAAAGTACTATGATAATGATAACATAGTATATAACCGTTTCATCGTACATTTATTGTGTTTCAAACACTCTCCTTACAACTCCCAAAATATAACTTATACTAGCAGCAGCAATAGTCTGATAGGAAAGAAAAGTTGCCACTATTCTATATAGTTTGATTACATGGGGGTTGGAAATATTTCTGCTTAGCAACTCAAATTCAATTATCTACTTCTAGTGCCAATCCCAGTTGTATCTAAAGCTTGCACTTGGAACAAGTGGTCTGCTTTTTCCTTTTCTTCTTCTATTTGACTTTTTTCAAGTGCGACTGCCATATGTTCCTTAAAGAATGAGATGAACGCCTGCTATAGAGCGTGTAAGGTTAGCTAAGGCGACAAGAATTTCGAAAACATTGATTTTTTCTCTTAGTTTTATATTATACTTTATTGTAAACATACACAAAATTACATATATACCGAAAAAATAGAATTAATGCACACAGGCGAGCTTAACTCAAAGTTGAGTTTTCCTCCAGCAAACCCGGGAGTGCACAGAGGATTAGCAATACGAGAGGCAAAGTCTAGTGTACATGAAAGTGGGGATTTTAATGTTTTGATTGCTTGTTCGTATTTTATAAGCTGCCCTACCGTTTATCCAACCTATTACTAATCAACTTGTTGCTTGCACTAGGCGAAGGCTATAAACAAAATAGCCACAATATTTGAAAACATGAAGTTGCATTCGAAATTTATTCCCAAAATCATCCCATATGTGTCATCGGGACGAACCGCTAGTATTACATAAAATATAAGCTCCTATTTGTATTTCTCACCGACCGCACACTGTCACGAAACCATAAGACAGTGGACAAAAAATCACGGTGAAATACCGCTAACCGCCGCATCTGGATGTCGTTGCGTTAGCTTACACCGTTACACTATGCGCCCGCGCAGCTCTGACCCGGTCGTGGGCAAAAAAGACGCGTAGGAGAGCACCGGGTGTGTTTAACAATGGGATTGCAATATTTGTAATTACGTTTCTAAGTATAGCTTTATGAGTATAGTAGATATACTATCTTTATATAATTACGTAAGTAATAGGACCTAACTATATAGTAGGTATTGGAAAAATCTCTTTTTTTACGATATAATAGAGTAGACTTCGAATAAACTAATTTTTTTTGGACAGTCATGTAAACTGTCAAAAAAAAGTATAATATTTTCAGAGTTCACGTGAGCGAGTTCCCGTAGAAGGCATAGACTAAGAAATACTGGCTTGGTGTCGTAGATCTCAAAACATTACGTACCTACTAAATAGATCTCATCACTATGGATGCCCAGTACCGTGCATGTATTTTCTAGTACTATATTTTCAAACATTACTATTCTAAAAATACAAGATAACTTCATTTGACTAATTCTAGATGCACACAGGTATTCTTCAAAACAAAAATATATTCATTGAAGGTTTCTACATAATATTTTACTCCAAATCCCACAGGATAGACTGACGATAAAACAAATATCCGCCGGTTATAAGGGTCAAAAACCATATTGCGTAAAGTCGCCCATGTGAACATCTCATTTTTTGTCCACGAACGGTACTATTTTTAGACACTGTTTGGTCTATGGTGTTCCAACATGGTACTGAGATGAGACAGATTAAAATACGTTAAAGTTTGTTCGTCATATTCGTTATACTTATTATAATATTGTTAGAAATAACTACTATAAAATATGTTAGCTTATTTGTATTTGTATTCAGATTTTCATCATCATCATCTTCATGTCGATGTCTCACTAGCGTCCGTCTTCACATAGTATTTTGATTGGTATATCGACTTTTCCAGGACTGACTGCTGTTCGACATCCTAACACCGAGATATTTAGTAAATGCACCGACTATGAGGTAAGTATGTACAGTTGACTCGGATCCGGAAGATCTTGCAATGTAGAGGAGTAGGTACACCCAGTGGGGTCCATTTGGGGGTCCAAATAGTTTATGTAGGTAATTAAACATTAGAAGTATATATTTGTATACACCTACCTATATAAAAAGTGTGTGGAAAAGTAAGTCAGGTCCTGGAGGGAAACCAACATAAATCCATAAGTTGGTTCATTTTACTTATAGAAGACATTACTTCATTTTTTTAAAGAAACATAGTGGCACACAAAGGTTTTCTAAAACTCGCTTGCCACACTAAGGTTTTTTACGGAAAAAAAAACAACCTTTATTTTTATGGCAGGAATCGATAGTGTAAATCAGAAACATCAAATCTCTCTAACAAACATGGTTAATTAAATGAAAGGAAGTTCATAAAATTTAAAGTTATATATTCAATGCCATCAGACAACATTTTTACTCAAGGAACCATCGGATATTCAATCCCCGTTCAGTTTTGTATGCATGAATATGGGTATTTGCATTGGTCTGTTCGTACCTCGGAGAGCACGTGAAGCCGGAGGTCCCGGTTGCCATATGAACATCTATGACAGTCATAACAGGTAGTTGGAGCAGCCCTTAAAAGTCCAACAACTGGTCTAGCTGCAATGCTTCGATATCGCATTTGGGTTGTGGAGGTCAGATGGCATTCGCTTCACAGAAAATGTTGAGGTTCAACCAATTCCGCAGTTAAACTGGTAAAGCGGACCCCAGACTTCGAGGTGAATGCTTCAGGTGCGACTGGGATTAACGCTAGGATGAAGGAGTTATATTGATGCCACATTTCGCTAAGTATCATAGGAGGTAGGACACGGCGGTATTTAGGCGGAAGTACCAGAATACTGCGGTTATAATAACTTCGTGTTGTGTTCCCAGCGGTGAGTAGGGTAGACAGAGCTCACTGTAGAATTTGTGCTGTTAGTGGAAGACTATAAGCTTTTCCTGCTTTGTCTTCTACTGAAGGCACAAAAACTCTGTACTTATAGGGTTGGCAGCGCGACTGTGACTCCTCTGGTGTAACAAACGTCCATAGGCTACGGTCACCACTTTCTATCAGGTGGGCCGTGTGCTTGTCTGCCACTTAAGTGGTATATAAAAACAAAGTCTTACGCTATCAACTCATTGAAAGCCATTTCAGCAATGCACATAGTTAAAAAAGAAATTGCGGCATATCACCACGTAATTTGCTCACTTTTCCAGTGAACTTGAGCAAATCACTGTAAGATTGAGCAAGTTGCCTCGTCCGTTGCATAGTCCGTTATCAAATTTTTCTCCCTCTATTCCACCGGCAGTTATCAAATTTCAGTTCTCACCGTTAAACACAGCTTTGAACATAAAAACAAAGCTTCCTTTATCTTATAGCACGAGTATGTCAAATATTGTCGTTTCGTTTATTTTGGCACCGAATGTTCCGTTACCATCGCTTGCACCTTGCAACGTCAAATAACCTGCGACCTATTTATCCGGGCTCCGAAAAAACCTAGTCGCAAACCAAATTGCAAATACCGTTCTACTCATCAGTTGTCAAGCAAATTTGATCCATATCACCAAGGGCATAAGTCAGTATAACTATTTTTAAAGATGATCAAGATAAGTTGGATGTGGAAACCACATGTGGGAAAGATTGAGAGATTTTTTTGATGGTGGGTCCTAAGTTTGGTTTCAACGGATGTTTGGCCGCTTTTGGTTTATTAATTAAGTTTAGATTCTGTATTAGCAGGTTCTTAAGTTGTATGGCTGTGTAATTAAAAATGTGTGATGTTGACCAGAATGGGGTTTAATGTGTTATTTGAGTTGTAATCATTTGATTAAATACAGCTTTTAAAGTTTTCTTTATAAGGCTATATTTTTCCTTGTGTTGATAATTTAGGAATACTAATGAATAATTTGTTAGAAAACAAATAATAGGTAAGTCTGATTATAGTACATCTTAGTTTCCAGTAACTAAAATGTGTATTCTATCTATTATTGGTTTATAATAATAATAATAGTAAGTGTGTGTATTCCTAGCATATTAAATTCTCATAAAAGGGCCTGTCTACGTCTTGGCTTCGGCCCGAGGTACGCCTTCCAAAGGCCCGGGACTCCATAGTCCCGAGAGTCAAAGTACTGAGAAACAATAATAATAATAATAATTTATTTCATTAATTCAATAGTACATGTTGTTATGTAGTAGTTTCATAATCTATCCATTGCTATCTTTTATACTTATTATATACTTTCTTAGATATATTATGTATACAATACATATATTATACATGACCTCTACAATTGTCAAATTAATTTTACGTTATAAATGTTAAGCTGTGCTACAAAGCTTAAGCCTGTATTTTTACATTTTAAATGAACAAATAATTCAAAGGTACAAATGTTACGTGCAAAGTGGATTGGTAATTAAATCTAAACTTATATTTTAGTTATTAAACTACTTAACAATATACATTTTACCACCGTCATCAATTTCTCTGTCTCATCGTGTGTCAATTTTTGTAGGTAATACTTTAGGACATTCTTACACTGGTTGTAGTTCAGAGAATATATGTCTGCTATAGCATTTACTCTATTATACAGCAGTGATCCCAGAAACATAGAATTTGGCTGTATATTCGTGCTTTATCGCAAGTCGCTGATTCATCTTTCCGTCTTTTATTAACAATTTGGTCTCAGATTGCGTTACCGCTGGTTTTAGATTTTAAGTACGAGTTGGTAGCACTCGTACCACGGTAACCAGCCGTGTTCATGTTTGTCAACCAAGGGAAGTCACGAATCTTTTTTTTATGCCACTTGGTTGGCAGAAAAGCACACGGCCCACCTGATGGAAAGTGGTTACCGTGGTCTATGGACGTGTGCAACACCAAGGAAGTCACAATCGCGCTGACAACCCTGTAAGCACAGAGTTTCTGTGCTGTCAGTGTAAAAGACAAAGCAGGACAAGCTTCTGGTCTTCCCACTGACAGTACAAAAACTCTCCTGTGAGCTCTAGCTACCCTACTGACCGCCGGGAACAACACGAGTATATTATATTCTGTAGGGTGAAGGTAAGTACTTCCCCAGTCGGACTGCTCAATTGGACGGAAATACCGTCGTGTCCTACCTCCTCAAACCTGGTACAAGATTTATCTTAAGCCCTTACGTCACATACCTTCATAGCCTTTGCCTAAATATATGATATAAAGATAAAACCTTACAGTTATAAAATGTTTAACGTTTTACCTATCACGCATGGTGGTCACGTGCAACTCCCGCGTCGGTCACGTCTCAGGTCACCGATTTATTGCCAGCCGCTAACCGAATTCTGTGACACCTCGGGAAAGTGTGCATTCATGGTCGTATCTTTATGTGAGTAAGTAGAAATGGTAAAACATTATATAATAGGTGTAGCGTATCTAGGTAATAATCTATTATCGTTATGTTATTCTCATGGTTTTTTTATAGATTACTATAGGTACTATATTAGTTATTGTTGCGACTTTTTATTAAAAACACAATACATATTAAAAAGAATAAAACTAATTAGTAACAAAATAATCAGGATATTTACCATGTTGTATTGTTTTGAGTTTCCGATATTTCGTTTCTCCGTGATCGTGGTGCTTGCAACATCGCCGAAATATCGGAAACTCACAACAATACAACATGGTAAACATATCCCGATTATTTTAATACTAATGTGAGTGACCATGATAGTTTAATTAAATAAAACTAAGCGAACTAACTGACTAACTAGTGGCTCAATTTCAGTTTTTAGTTATAAAACGGATTTTCTGGAAATTTAAGTAAATTAAGTTTTACATTTAAGTAAATTAAGTATTACTATGTACTATTTACTTCGTATATCTATTTATGTGCTAAAGTTGTATATTTATTTAACTTTATTTGAACTTCTCTCATATCTATCTTTCTTTTTGTATCTTTTAGTACACCTTGTTTCTAGTTTATTTGCTAACTACACCAAATCTTTTGCTTTATTACACTACTGTCCATCCCAAGGTTGCCTGGAAGAAATCGCTTCCAGCGATAAGGCCGCCCATTGAGTACATTAAACTGTATGCATGCTCACTACAAATTTTACTGTAATCTATTGGTGTACAATAAAGAATTATCTTTCTATCTATCTATCCAAGTTTTTAAATAAAACATATTATAAAGACACATCAAGACTGTTTATGTTTAGTTAAGTAAATACAACATATAAGTGCTTTGGTGCAAACTGTAAGCTTTTGACTACCACCGTGACGTAGCGGTAGAGCATTCGACTGCTATGCAGGGGGCGCGCGTTCGATTCCCGCTCAGTGCAAATATTTATATGCATGAATATGTATATTTGCATTGATCTGGGTGTTTCTATGTATAATATGTATGTATTTACAAAAATAAAAGTATCTACGTATGTTTATCCGCATTCTAGATTCCATAATACTAGCTAGTAAAGCTATGCTTACCATGGGTTTAGATAGCGTTGTGTAGAATGTCGTGGAATATTTATTTATTTATTTATATTGCTAATAATGAATGATGGTTGAACGGAGAATAGTAAAAAATTGAAATTATTAGTATTCCTGTTAACCCTTCCAGTTAGGCTGAATTGTTTGTGTTAGGTATGTGTTCACTTCGGTAGGGTAAGGATACGAACCTGGAATCTCTTGATCAAGCCACTACATTAAGCCACTAAGATACCGATGCTTCCTAGGCATCCATTTTTTTTTTAAACTAAGCTGGTTCGAGTGAACCAGCTTAGTTTCACATAGAAATTGTCGTATCTTGGGATCCCTTTGGGGTGACATATTCGCAAATTCTCTTGGAGTTACACCTACAATTAGGTACGTAGTAAATTCTTCTAAACTAAACTTTAAATCTTGCTTCTCGAGGAGGTTATGTGTGCCAAAGTAATAGAACGTTGTCATAAGAGAACCGAAACTAATAAACTGCAAAGTATCAAAGAATCAATTTCATTTATTCAGTCTAGGCACATAAAGAGCACATATGAACGTCAAAATTTTACAATTATGTCAAGATATAATATAAAAATATTAAATAATGTAAAATATAAACCATTTCAAAATTATTCTTTTTTCCTAGTTTTTTTTTTAGGTGGCAGACAAGCACACGGCCCACCTGATGGAAAGTGGCTACCATGGCCTATGGACGTTTGTAACACCAGAAGAGTCACAGTCGCGCTACCAACCCTGTAAGTACAGAGTTTCTGTGCCGTCAGTGTAGAAGACAAAGCAGGACAAGCCTTGTCTTTCCACTGACAGCACAAATTCTCCAGTGAGCTCTGGCTTCCCTACTCACCGCTGGGAACACAACACGAAGTTATTATAACCGCAGTATTCTGTAGGGCGGAGGTACTTACTTCCCCAGTCGGACTGCTCAATTGGGCGGAAAAATCTCTTAAAAAAGGTTCTACATTATAAGCTTGAGACTGTAGTATCCAGGGCCTTACCAACTTCCTTGAGTCCTTAGTCAACCTTACCTCGGTGCATTTGTTAAACCACTGACAGGGCACGAAGACTTCCCAGGGTTAGAAGGTCAGATGGCAGTTGCAGCCGAAAATCAAACAGAATAAGAGGAATTCGGGTTCTAAAATTCAAACTTTGAACGCTACATAGACATAACGGTATTTCCGTCCAATAGAGCAGTCCAACTGGCGAAGTACCTCCGCCGTACAGAATACTGCGGCTATAATAACCTCGTATTGTGTTCCCGGTGATGAGTAGGGTAGCCAGATATCACTGGAGAGTTTTTGTGCTGTCAGTGGGAAGACCAAAAGCTTGTCCTACTTTGTCTTTTACACTGACGGCACAGAAACTCTTGTGCTTACAAGGTTGGCAGCGCGAGTGTGACTACTTTAGTGTTGCGCACGTCCATAGGCCACGGTAACCACTTCCCATCAGGTGGGCCGTGTGCTTGTCTGCCAACCAAGTGGTATAGAAAAAATCTATGAGTATGATGATAGCGTGCTTAAGACCATCGAAGAACCTCTGAAAGACCAAGGAGTTATATGTAATAAATATTTGCCTGTACCTAGTAAATTAACAAAGCATATGATGTGTATGTGCCTCACGTAAGCTAGTCCGGTTGTCTCACCCCCGCACATACGTAAAGGTGTGTTTACACACAGCGACAGTGACGCGATCAATCTCCATCAGAGAACGACGCATTATCAGTTAGTATCCGCCTTTGTCACGCATGACTGAAGAATGTTTAGAGTAGACGGACGATTTAAGTCTTTTAATAATCTCTTCTATCTATACGAGCAAGAACCAAGCGGTTCAGAGACTCTTTCCTTTGCCGAACCACCAAGACCTGGAATTCATTACCAGCACTTCCTTCCTTCTTCCTACAGTCCCGGGGCCTTTAAGCGGGGCGTGAAAAAGCATCTGATGAGGGCGCCAAGCTGAGTGCCACCATTGTAACACTTAGTGTCTGTAATGGTGACCCTCTTTCCGAAGACTTTGTCTTTAGCTTACCATCAAGCGAGGTGAGGACAAGTTGGCGTGTCCTATATAAAAAAAAAATCTGAGTTCAATTCTTAGGATGAGCAAAATATCATTGGGTAAGTAATTTGGATAAGACATTATTTTTATTTAATAATATTCACATACTCTGAGGAATGCGTAACCTAGAGCAATAGGAATAATAATAAACTTTATTTCAGACCTGAATTCATTGCGAAGAGTTTTAAAAAATAGGTAATAATGTCCTATTTGTTTTATTTTTCACTTGAAAAAAAGAACTTATCTTTGCTATTATAATATAAATATAGCCATGTAATAATAGTTATCATGTATTTAGTTATGAATAAAAAAATAATTTATAAGAGGCTTGCCAAAAACTTAATTTCTTTTTAATTTTTATATTATTTTTTTATACCACTTTGGTGGCAGGCAAGCGCACGACCCACTTGATGGGAAGTGGTTACCGTGGCCTATGGACGTGTGCAACACCAGGGGCGTCACACACGTGCTGCCGACCCGGAAGAAACCTGCTAATGCCCCATTTGAAGAACCCCATATTGTAGGCGCATGGGAAAACCGTAGCACGGAGTTCATTCTACAGCTTGAGTGTGCATGGGATGAAATTTCTTTCATACCGCACAGTGCGTACCGTTTCAGGTTGCAATGTGTGAAATATGTTATATAATATAATAAACTACTCTTGAAGTTATTTTTTTTAATTCAGTGGAAACTACTATTAACCAACTACAATATACTTACAAAAGCCATGTCTAGAAGTTCTCTATCTATGCGTGAGAACACAGTTTAACGCGATCGTCCATCACGCTTTTATCGCGCATGCGTTCAACTCGTAACCTTATCTGCCAAGATGAAAGTGACGAAAAATATACACACAAGACAAAATTATTGTTTTCGGTAGCGAAAAACGTGAAGACACATTCGTGGGTGTACCCTTGTATGGGTTTGTTTGTCTGTCGTCGCAGGTCAAGTGTATAAACATGTCTACACCACGAGCAACTTCTTTGTCGTCAAATTAGCACGTTTTGATATTAAAGTAGCATTTAAATAGATACCATGTTTGGCCAGTCAATTGATAACTATTGTACAACAAAAAATTAACAGTACCAACATACTTATATAAGTAGTAGGAGTTGAATGTAAGTACAGTCGCCATTAGTATATGCATAACTAATTCCAAGTTAGTAATTACAGCTTTATTTTATTTTAACATTTTAGGAAAACCTACAGCTAAAAAATAACAATTAGTGAAAATTAAATAACAGAAAGCCATTTACAAGTTTTCACCGATAACATGTCGTTTAAATTTGAGGATATTACTGCAACACAATTTTACATCTTTATAAAGAAAGTGTTATTTATAGTAAGCATAATAAAAGAAAATTACAACATAACGCTATTTTCATACAATAATAGACAGACAATGAAAAATGTTAAATTTGTCCCCTGAAGATTATAATAAAATTATAAGTATTGATTGATTTGAAAGTGAAGACGGTTTATAAATTTGTTAATATTCAATAACTTCTGGGGAGGACTGTACTACGGGCGGCCTTATTATTAAAAGTGATTTCCTTCAAGCAACCTAAGGCTGAACAGTGCTTCGTACAGAAAATAGAATTCAGGAGACAATTTTCAAAACATTGTCTCATTGCCCAATGGCGTTGTTCGTTTGGGCGGTGGCCGTTGGGAGTAAGCCAATCAAAGTCCATCATTTCATGATGCTATCAATTTTTTATCAATTAAAAACACGGTCTTTGTTTTCATGCCGTGCTAAAATTCGAACTTATTTAAACATACGAGTACAATATGAAATGATGTCCAATTGACGAGAATGATTATATTGCAGAATCTGAATAACAGTCAACCTCTTTTCAAATTACGATTTCACTAGCTCATTAAACATTTAACAGATTATATAATAACGTCCTTAAAACCGATTAGACTCAAATGAAAATTAAACCAAGTAGGTCAATAGTGTCACTTCTACTTACGACTTTGTTTCACCACCACTTAAGCTCATGACGCTCCGGATTTGCCATTCATACTGTCACAACTATATATAGTAATATGTCTTTTTAATGTCCCATTTGATAGAGACGGGAACTCATAACCACACAAAGGACTTAACTGTACTGCGAAGGCTATTCACAAAGCTTTATAACTATGATTTATAATTTGTTTAATTCTAATTTCGTGTTCAAAGATGACTGACATATTAGTTCACTATTGTCGATGTTGTAAAGTCGGTTTACGTAACGTTTGGATACAGGGGAGGTGACCATCTACAGATATTTAACTGAAGATGTGTATAATATAGTACACGTAAACCAGATGAAACAATGATATACGTTCTTGGAAAAGGTGATAATTCAGTGGAATATTTAGTGACCAAGATAGAGAAAGCATGATTAATTTATAAATGTAAAGAGAATGAATAAAAGAAGAGTGATGAAATAAAGAAATGAGAATTAAATGAATACAGACAGAATAGAATGAGACATATTCATCATGTAGGCCATGATGAAAATGTCCCTGAACTGTCGAGTTTATCTGTACACATTTTTGTATGTAGAAGAAACGAAAGGTGTATGATAGAACTGCATCATATAAAACAATAATATTGAATGGTCTACCAATATTACTGATTTTATGTGTTTTGTTATTTCTTTAAATAATTGAGTAATGCAATAAAACCAAAACAGTAAAGACGGTTCGTAGGGGACACTATATATCAATGCGGTACCAAATACATTTTCAGCTTATAAACCCAACACAAAACATGTCTTTTGCATGAATTTATTTCAAGAAACTGTAGTTGTTTCTCTGAGTTGTTGCTGGTGCTATTAATTTGATTAGCTCCGAGAACGAAGAAATCATACATTTCATTCAACGTATTTCCCCTCGCGACGGAATGATGCAGATTCGTCATTGCATTCCGACAGAACGCGACCCCCGCATACCAAACAAAGAACAACATTTACCTATTGTGGAAAGTATTTAATACAATAAATAAAGAGATCCGCATCGCGATATTACATTCATTCACTCGTTCGCTCGCCAGCCGGAATACTTTTTTTAATTTTCAAGCACTTCGATTGGCACTAGAGTCGGCGAGCTTTTGAACTTGAGAATTACGATTTCTGCAGGCTGTCGCTTTGATTATGAAGACAGATTGTACACCCTTAAATTGGGAGCGATGCCTTTCAAAATATATTAATAATCTTGAGTCTTGTTGTGGATGTCAGACGCGTGCGTTTTGTGCTTATAATTGCGAGGTCTCGACGGTTTATTTGAAAAGTAATAAGAAATTGGTTCATCTTCGGTTTTATATTTCAGGTGTTACTCAACCTGTGATTGGTGGAACAACAATCTTTTGCGTCAATTTGTTGAAGATTTTGCAAGGAAGATAAATTTTGATTCGCGACTACTTAGATGCAAATCGAGTCATGATTGTAATAGCCTAGTTTTATGTTATTATGTGATCATACTGATCATATTGCTCAGGTTAGTCTTGATCATATTTGATTAATTGAACTGAGAATTAAATTATAATTATGAATAGTTGATGTTTCATTTCTCAACCCATGCTTATAACTAAAAATCTGTAAAAATTATATTCTCAAAACAACTAAATAAATCCAAATTAATGGACTGTTCCTTCTTGATCTTCATCCCAACAAATCTAACTAGGTTTGTAAATCGTAAAAAACAGAAATTTAAAATAATATCGACGAAAGTTGGCTATTAATACAAATTTATTTTCAGAACTTCAAATACAGAAGTAATTTTAAAATCACCATTGAATACAATAAAAATAGGATTTGTGAAAGCCATTGCGATAATTCGCGGTATTTTTTTTCTAATCTAACCCTCAAAACTTGTTGACAGCCAAAAAATAGCTAAACATGCAATATTTCAAAATAAAGAAGTAAACTCAAAAATAACAGGTGACCAAATTTTCCTTCGTACAATACAAACAAAAAAAACTAGTGTAGGTTATTAAATTTCTAATAATTTAGACAAAAAAGCTACACAACAAGAAACCGTTGGCCCAATCCGTTTGGTACAATCAAAATTTCATCGAACCTTTAGAATTCTACTAATACGGTAATTCAACATATTGTGAGGGGTCCATTAATAAAAAACGTGGGCTAGTCAAGGTAAGAAAGGGTCAGGCAAATGTTTTTTGTTAAAATACCCCTTGCCAGATGGCCTGGCGTTTAGCGACAAAAAACTGTGCGTGCCCAGACTTGTGCAAGTAGCGTTGGCAACGTAACCTCTGGAAGGTATAATGCAAATATATTTAGAAAAATATATTCATTGGACATTAGATATTTCAGACTTATATAGGCTAGTTATTAAGTCCCCATAAACTAGGCCAGATCGAGAGAGATGGCTATTCGTTAACCGAGGTGCGAGGGATATACCTGTCAACCTCACCTTCGGCAATCAATAACTACCCACAGGCGCCGTCCATTTTAGCAGGTTCGAGTCCGACATAACCACTCCCACTGGCTTCGGCGAGGGGGTATCCGTGAGGATTTGTTGCACGTAAAAAATTGTAGTTATTAAAAGAATACACCTAAATGGGTTGACTCAAACCCAAACCTGAGTAGGTACTAAAGTAGAAATAAGTAAATATATTCAAAAAAGGTAAAAAATTACCTGTAAAAATATCTAGGATGAATTTAATGAAATGAAAAGTAATAATTTGCTAAACAATAGTTTCAGGAAAGTTTATCCTTCAGTTTTAAACGCGTTACTGTAAAATCATTTCTTCTTCTTCTTCATGGGATCTGGCTCCAAACCAAACAAGAAGTTATTTAGTCATATGAGGAGAAGTAATAACTGCAGTTTCAAGGATCTTTGTTCCAAAACTACTTAATCATCATTATTATCTAGTGTTGCAGGAGTTAACAAACAATATCATCATCACAAAAATGAAACAAAAATGCAATTATCAGACGTGATATCTTTTTGATGTGGAGAACCTTTTTGCATACCATACCTAGCTTAGCAATGGAACACCATGATGATTTGTCCGATGGTATAAATTTCACTATAATTAATAGCCACACCATACGATATTTTGATATAACAGGATTCATCACTCAATAACAGGTGGTCAGTCTGTTCTGCCGCATCATCCACTTATATTCAATCATCGAACACTGTAATATCGATTCAGATTAGAAAAAGTGAACGTCCAAGACAGAATTTGTACTAGAGACCTTCGACCAAAGTAAATTGGTCGAAGCTTACGACCAGTCCCGTACAAGGGGAATGCTCTGACAAAATGCGTGTTATGGACACTCCTAATTTTCCTATGGAATCGTCTTTGGGGCGACGACAACGAGTCTGTCTAAATCGATAGGAATAGAACATTCTAATTGCTTTAAAATAAAATAGTAAGATCCCCTACGCCTCTTGACAGCCTCTATGGCGTAGCGGTGGTGAACACGGCCGCTACTCAGGAGGCGCGGGTTCGATCCCCGCTCAGTGCAAATATGTGTATGCATGAATATGGGTATTTGCATTGGTCTGGTCGTGCCTCTGAGAGCATGTTAAGCCGTCAGTCCCAGTTGCCATACGAACACCTATAGCATCGTTACGGGTATTTGGAACCCTTAATGTTCAACGATCGGTCTAAATATGCAATACTTTGGTATCACCAATCACCAATGGGTTGTGGAATGTCATCCGCTTCTCGGTAAATATCGAAGTCCAACCAAACACGCAGTAAACTGGTAACGAAAACGGACCCCAGACTCCGAGTTCACCTCGGATTCAGTTCAGCTTCGGATGCGACTGGATGGAGAATGAAGACATGGTACTTATTCGTACGAACTGTTTTTAGTCCGGTTCCTTAATAATGATAAGTATTCCCTATTAAGAACTTCTTCAGCTCTATTTAACAAACTGTGCTAGTTTTTACCGTTTTTATAATGGTTATTGTTGGTAAATTTTGGCTGTGGTTGCATGCCATCCCCGTCGACCTTCGTGACTCACTGAGCCATTTGCTTTTGTATTTATCGGAACGTTCCGTGCGACACGCCGCAAACGACAATATAGGATATTCAACTGTATGGTGAGCCTGTTGCAAAATATGCCTTTTTAATTTCTAGTTTATCAAACCGTGCAGCATGAATAAGTAGACAGGGTCAAAATACTTTTTGATAATGTCAAAATCAGACTCAGAACCGTATTAGGTTTTTGTTGGCATTGCAGGTAGGTAAGTCCACACCAGTGACCTATGCAGGTGGACGGTGGAAAAATAAATTTTGTACATTTTTCTAGTATTAATTTGTTCTCAGGAATTATGATTGCATACCAATATTATGTACTTTGATTTTTCTGTAGTAGGTACTTACCTGCTTATAGTTAAGTAGCAACTAGGCTCATGATAAATGCTGGTAAGCTATTACAATGGTCCATGAACACCCCTGCAGCTCATTATCATTTTTTTTTCACCTTTGCAGCTGAACTAAATTGGGAACGCGTGTTTTCACGTCACCGTAGTACTGAATTAGGTATGATACTGCAACCTTTAATTTGCAAACCCTCTCCCTTCAACATACACAAATTCATATAACATTCGCTGATCATAATCACATACATGCAATCACTGTAATTACATTTCGTCTCAATCATATCTTCAATCACAGAGCTCCGCGACTCGTTTCTCAAAAAATAAAGATTTTACGAGCGGCGCACCTTCTTTCGTCGAGTGAACATCACTATGGGCAGAGGCCAGAGGTCATGCGTCATGGCACGGACATCGCCGCCCCGCCGTGGGGCTACTCGCCTGGCCCAATAGCCTCGCTGATCGATATTCCTGGCTTCAGAGGGGTGAGACCAGAATAGTTACAAGAGAATAATTTGTTAGAATGACTAACTACAAGGTCTGTTAAACTGTTAGAGGTAGTGTTGTTCGAATCTCGGACATTAGATACTATGCAGACGGAACCCATTTCTAATAGAAGCAATTTGTGGAATCTTTCAGCCTTAGGACAGACTTTGCCACGCTGTGTGTGTTCAACCGCCTTTACAATGGTTTGTGCTCAGATGAATTGTTTGACATGATGCCCAAAGCTACCTTCTATCATCGCACCTCTCACCATAGGCGGGGAATTTCATCCTCACTCATTGCGACCGGAGACGGTGCGCACTGTGCAGTATAAAATAAACTTCATCCTATGCACGCCCAAGCTGTGGAATGAACAAGAGATATTAGAAGGTTTCTTCAGGGTCAACAGCGCGAGTGTAACTCCCCTGATGTAGCAGACGAACATAGGCCACGGTGACCCCTTCCCATCAGGTGGACTGTGTGTTTGTCTGTCACCTAAGAAATCTGAAAAGGGTATCACTAGATATTTTTAGTATTCCCACACAAACCACTAGCGATATCATAGTTTTGTAGTTAGACCAGAGGTTTATCGTGCTTTCTTACACAGAGGGGTCTCAATATGCTAAGAAATCTATAAGTACTAAGACTGCCCCAGATAATATTACTTAACCTGTCATTGTATACTTGACTACGACCTAGCCATTTTTATTTGAAATACTAGCAAACATCCTAAACCTTTCAAAATTCAAATTATTAATATAAATAGTTTATTTATTTCGCCCATAACTCTGAAACAAAATTCAGAAAACTGTGTTCAAGTTAAAACTATCTCACGTTTAGAACTGTATCACCCTCGGGGGTGGTGAGGTGGTGTCCACGTGAGGCGGGGCGGCGACGGCGCCGGCGAGCGTGGCCTGTGGCTATTCCCGCCCTAGCCGCCCGCCCACGATCACGACACTGCAATATGTGAGTCAGGGCTACTTGGTATCATTAGAAGTCGCTTCACAATTGTTTTTATTTTTATTTTGAAGGACTCCATGTATAAATTCTTTATGTGGAATGTCTTTTGTAGTGTGTATGTTTACTTGATATGTAAATTAAATAAATACATATTCTAGGTAAATATATTTAGTTGCGAGGGATATTTCTCCGGCAACTTCACCTCCTACCAAGAAACGGCGTGCGGTTTAGTCGGTCACTGACTCTGGCGGGAGGAACGGGGTATCCATGGGGATTTCTCGCACGATAAAAAAAAGGATATAGATATAATTTTCTTAAACCGGGACTTGAATTCGCTCCACAAGATGGTCGATTTCAATAGTAAGCATACTTTAAAATTTCTTCTAGGACTTCTAAGATATTCTAAACATTTAACCCCACAACTCAAAGAGTAGGCGCGCACCGGAACCTCGTTCATCAATCAGTGGGTTTACTGGCTTGCAGGAGAAGTTGCTCGCGTTCCGACGAAATTGCAAGGACCTGTACATCCCTTTGCTTGCGTAGAGTCTTACAATGCACATACACACATATAAGGAAACCAAAAAAATATAACGAACTTTGTAACAAAAGAGTTTTTTTATTATGAAAAAGCTTAATCTTGCAAAACTTGTCTATGCTTGGAGTTTTTTTATTTAAATACAAACTGTAAATTACACGGTAAGTAAGTCTCAATAAAACAACAAAAGTAAAAAAAATCTGATTAATAGGGTTGCAAAAATATGCAAAATTGTGACCCCAAAACTTACTAGTTTTTGTAACCGTTTTTATTTGTGACTTTGATCCCGAGATAAAGGTTACTCGTTATATGTTAATTTACAGTTTTTTTTTTTCTAAGACCCGTTAATAGGAAAATAGTTTTTTGCTTGACTTTTTAAATGCAACAAAACACCAGCATCCTTGTGAAAGAACTAATGAAAGGAAATAAGATGAATAAGTTTTTGTAAAACCTGCAGTACAGAACAGTTACAGTTACCTGTGTAATATTATGTTTGAACATAAAAACCGCTGAACCACAATTGATAAAAATTTAGGCTATCTATTTAACCAAGCGAGTGATCTAATTTGACAGCTATTGGATCAACAGAAATCGCTATCTTTAAACAGAGATGGGCCGCTAGTAATACATATTTTTTATAGACAATATAACGGATGTTCGTCCATAACGTTAACCCATTGACCGAATTTTAGCCATACTTCCTGCTTCACCCTTTAGACGCAAAAAAAAGTACCACGTGCTACGAACAATTTATTTTTATTCCTTATTAATGGCGCCCACCTGACAGATCAAGTAGATTAAAAAAAAACATCATACTGTTGTTTTTATGACGTAATATTGTCTGTAAGCTACCAAAGGAACACACATTCTAGCGATCCTCTGTGGCCTTTTCGATATCTATCTTTCTTTGATATTCTATCTTAATTTGATATGCCTAAGTCGTCATATTATTTGCAAATGATACTATAGTTAGTAGATACATACATACCCCGGAAGGTTAGGCAGAAGGTAAATTAACACCCACATTTCACCAATCATTGAATTCAGTACCACGTAATAGCGGATGAGGTTATTGCCGTC
This sequence comes from Eilema griseolum, assembly GCA_963662185.1. Classification (NCBI taxonomy): domain Eukaryota; kingdom Metazoa; phylum Arthropoda; class Insecta; order Lepidoptera; family Erebidae; genus Eilema; species Eilema griseolum. Next base: position 8,545,159 of record OY759239.1, on the reverse strand, counting down.
TTCCGGGCACTATTGTTGACTCAAGCCTTGAATCCTTGCCTGAATCTAAGCTGTATATATCTGTCTGATGTTAAACAGCCCTATCCCTTAGTCGCCTTGTACGACACCGCATGGGAGGAGATGGGGTGATCCAAATTCTACTCTGCCGGGAACCACGCGGCAATGAGCTCATAGGATAGTTAGTAGATACTCCCATGATTAATAGTTTTGATTATGTAAAATGAATGTAATATACATATTCACGCTATTTATCTATCAGAGGAGGCAGAAACAACTATTTGACATATGCTTCCATCCATCTATCCCTTATGAATTTTCTCTACTCAACTCTACTGTCATCCTCATACAAATATTTGTAACGAGTGAAAATCGAACCCATAACCTTCGCGTAACAATCAAGTGCTGTACTGCTACACTACACAAAACGTTCATTTACTAATGTAATCGCCGTATAATAAGTTTCTTTTGTACCTTTATTAATGTTCAGTTTCGAGGACAAGGACATTTTTACACAATGACTAATTTATGTTTAGTGTTAGTAAGTTAGTAACTAGTTTAAAGTAACCGAGCTTAAATTAACCGACGCTGATGAAAGAGCAGATATCACCCATTAATTTTAAGGTTAGAGTTTCATAAGAGCAGGATTTGAGCAGGTCAAAACGTTTGGGCCGTGGAGACGAGTGCCTGCAATCTCTTCAGGGAGATTGCGAAGCGTATGGTCGTCGCTTCTCGTGACCAGAAGGCTGGCCTTTTTTTAGGTCAGAGAATAAGCATTGCCATATAACGTGGCCATGCTGCTAGTCTTCTGGGAATGCTGCCACAAGAGGCATGCGATGTGGAGGAATTCCACGACGCATTTTAACTTTTGTTTTATTTAGTTATATTTTTTTATTAATGTATGCATTACAATAGTTATACTATAATTAGTGAATAACCTATAATCGAATAGAATATTAACATAATAAATTATGTGTCTACCACTAAATAAACTGTGCTTGAACCTCAGTAAGGGGTAATATATCAAGCAGTTTTCAGGTAAAGGGGAGTGAACGAGGTAAGTTTATCATACCTATTTGGTAGTTTTTTTTATTTCTTAGTGACAATACTGAGGCAAAATACTGTCGTACTTGTAGGTAAGTGATAAGGTGGTCGTTTTTTTTTGGTATAAAATGATAGAAACACGGATTCTGAAGTCTAATAGAACATATAGAACCAATATTGTTGGAGGTAGGATTTCCACACGACGGTAATCCCGTCCCAATTGAACAGTTCGACTGGAGAAGTACCTCCGCCCTACAGAATAACGCAGCCATAATAACCCCACGTTGAGTTCCCGGCGGTGAGTATCTTATCCAGAGCTCACAGGTGAGGTTTTGTGCTGTCAGTGGAACGACCAAAGGCTTGTCCTGATTGTGTCTTCTGCACTGACGGCAGAAGACATCAATCACACTTACTCTATTCTTATAGGGACGGCATCACGCGTATGACTCCCCTGATGTTACACACGCCCATAGGCCACCGTAACCACTTTCCATGCCCGTGTGCTTGTCTGCCACATAAGATGTATAAAAAAATGTTAATAGATATAAATACACATCTGTTTACCCACTTATGTATTACATGCACAGTGATAATAATATTTAGAAATTTAGTTGTATAAAATTGAGAGAAAACGACCATAACTATCACATTTTAATGTAGCCTAATTTTCCGATTCAAGCACGTACATCCCGCGCCACTAGAGCATAAAGTTTTACAACCGAAATAACGCAAATAAGAAAAGTAGATGTTGTCACGCGAATGAGACAGGTGAATGCTGAAGTGGACGGTTGCGCCCTCTGCACATCGGTGGGCGAACTAATTATTATACCGTAACGACCTTGCAATTGCCAGTTTTTGATAAGTGGACCACATGTTGCGTCTAATAGGTGATGATTGTTTATTGTAGTTTATGTATCATATCTAAAAATAAAATTATTTTCAACATATTGCTCCTAAAATGGCTCTAATTTCACCGCAATGAGTAACATAATGGCGCTTATTATCAAACTGTGACTTTTTCCTGGCTATAATTCACAAGTGAGTAATAGCTATTATTAAAATATTATTGGCTGAGTTGCTTTATTCTTAAAAAGTTTCGATACAAAAAGATCATGTTCAATAGTACAAATAAATTAATATACCTAACCTACTGCTTTCTCATTTTATGTTACTTCGTATTGAAATATATAATTTGAAATTGTGCGTGTTTAATATACAAAACTATACCGTTAAAACATTTAATTATAATTTTACTAACTGTACATTTACTAATTGTTTCTCTAAATAAACTTTTGTTCGGTACTATATAATAGTAATTTATGCAACTGTTGTTGCATAATGAGGGTTCTTAATCCAAATTATGTGCAGTTTCATACACTATTTTATCTAATCTCATAAAATATTTACCATAATTTGCGTAAAATTACAAAACTACTTTTAGTACCAAAATCCATTAGCTGATCCCGCATACATACATGTTGCGCCGCATCCACAGACTATGTAGAAAAATGCATTAAGTCCTGTTGAAGTTGTATTGAAATGGGAAAAAGTTACATTATGTAATTTTATAAATTTATTTTCATGCGTTGTGCGTAAACAATATCATTAAAATTGTTAGTATTTAATGTTATCAAAATGGCGCCTCATTGGTAATCATCAACATTACACACTTGTACCATAATATACTATTATATCAATCTAGATTAGAGGACAGTAGGAAAGATAGACAAAGAGTTTAAAATCTCAACCTGGTTAACCATTTATGGTAGGAGTCGTAGAGGGTTCCTAAGTACCTAGAAGGTAAAATAAAAAATTATAGGATAAAATAGCAATTATTATTGTATAAAATAGTGTTAATATTCTTAGCAGAGTGTGACTGTAATCTGACCATGACACAACAACACATTTATCATGAGAAATCATTGGTCAACATCTCCAAAATCGTATACCAATCTGTTAACCAAACCACGTCAGGCAGTAAGTCACATCATGTTATTATAGTGATGTATTTGTTGTTATTACTAACGAGATACAGTTCATTTAAAAATGGTAATATCGAAAGTTTAAAATGTATTTATTACCACTAATTAAGCGTTAAAACAAGGGTCTTTGAACAATGCGTCCTACCTGTTATGTGAATGAAACGTGGACACTTACAGTGGGGCTGGTCTATAGCTTAAAAGTCACGCAGCGGGCTATGGAGCGAGCTGTGCTTGGAGTTTCTCTGAAGGATAGAATTCGGAACGAGGCTATCCGATAGAGACCGACATAGATCACAGAATAAGCAAGTTGAAGTGGCAGTGGGCTGGCCACGTTTGTCGAAGGACCGATGGCCGTTGGAGCAAACGAGTCCTAGAGTGGAGACCGCGAGATGGTTAGCGAAAGGTAGGACGCCCCCTAGCCAGATGGACGGACGACCTGAAAAAGGTGGCTGGGACAGACTGGATGCGGAAGGCGGAGGATCGGAGAAAATTACGCACATTAGAAGAGGCCTATGTCCAGCAGTGGACTGCGGTGGGCTAATTGATGATAATTGCTCAACAAATGAAATAAAAATATATCTAATAATAAACCCAGAGTATCATAAATACCTTACATTTTCTAAAACGTAATCATTTCAACGGCTTTTTGAGCAAATACGAGCTCAAATTCATTACTTTTCCGTTACTATAAGCAAACTGGGGAAAACCACAAGTAAATGTTATTATACAATAGTAAATTAATGTCTTGGCAACAGGTGAAACTATAAATTGATAAGAGACTGGCGCCTGAGGACAGCAATATATAGTTAGATAAGCAGAAAATACGCGAATTCTTGCTGGAAGTCTACTGAATGCATTTTAGTTACATCACAATCTTATAGATAACATAACTTAAATATGAAATTCCAGTTAAATATAAACTTAAAATATATGCTCCAATTTAAATATAAACTACAAATACATACAAAAACAAAATGAAATTAATTAAGAGGACCTCCATACAGGAAACGTGATAATGGTACGTAACCCAATCCAACCCAATCAATGATACGAGCCCGACTCGCACTTGATCAATTTGATTTTTATTTATTTCACGTAGGTGGCAGATAAACACACGGTCCACCTGATAGAAAGTGGTTACCATGGCCTATAGACGTGTGTAACACCAGAGTAGCCACACTCGCGCTGCCGACCCTGTAAGCACAGAGTTACTGTGCCATCAGTGTAGAAAACAAAGCAGGACAAGCCTTTAGTGTTCCCACTGACAGCACAAATTTAGGCACAAGTCTCTTGCTAGCATAATAATAAATCTGGTAAAAAACAGTCTCTAACGAACCTTTTTTTTTACGTGCGCAAAATCCCCACGGATACTACCGGAGCCGGTGGAAGAGGTTATGTCGGACTCGAACCGATCAAAACGCACGCCGCCTGTGGTTCGTATTGGTTGCCGAAGGTGAGGTTGACAGGCATATCCCTCGCACCGCGACTGACCCAGAGCCATCTCTCACGATCTGGCCCTCTCCTCGAGTGTATGGGGACTACAGAGTCACCAACTTGTCCCCTCGTCCCCTAACGAATGTTCTATCACTTCAATATAGTTGAGGTTACGCTGTCGAATAAGAGGTATTTTGTAATTTTAGACTTTTGTATCAAAATGTTGTGGAGCAGTTCATCTCAAATTGTTAAGATGAATTGCTCCACCCAAGCCCGAATAATACTATTGTCCAAATATGCAATTTAAATAATATCGTCATGGTGCTTGATTATCGCTCAAGCCCACTGGTCATGTAAGTACGATCCTGGTGTCATATAGAGAGAGAGCTAGGGCTGCCACAAGCTATTTAGGTTTTATAGCATAACTAGGGACTAGACATCTATTAGAAATAATACCTATTATATTGAGATTATCGCAGGTTTTTAAGTCCCCGGTTAATGACAATAGGCTCGCCACATTGGGACTTAAACATAAACTGGCGAAATGCTAGCACCTCTGCCAACCCCTTCGGGCATATAGGCGTGAGTTTGTGTTATGTTATGTTGAAATTTTCATAAATGATGTATTACAGTTACCAGCATCTACAAATACATAAAAAAAAACAAAATAAATGTCTAATTATACAAGGTCTATCTATACGACGGACAGGGATGGTATATACCTACAAGGTATCAGGACTTCTCGCGAATTAAATCATGGATCTTACTATTTCTGCCGACGTTTCGGATGCGTTGCAGTGCCCATGGTCATGACTTGACTCCTGAAAACTGAAGACTGAAAAAGAAAAAAAATATATTAACACTCCCATACAAGAAACGTGATAATATTACGGAACTCTCCGTTTATGAGTTCGACTCGCATTTGGCCAATTTGATTAAATTGATAACACCAATTTGATTAATTTGATGACAATTCTAGAGATAATAAAACAAAAATGAAAGTACACACATGTATGTTTAAAGTTCTATTTAAGTGTGACAACCCTAAATGTTGTACGGTAAAGTTCGCCCATTGTCTCTTACCCCGTTGCTTGGCCATGACTATCAAGTCATTAAGTCGACATAACGAAAATAAGCTCAACTATTGTATAGCAATAAAATATTTGCTTTTGTTACAAAACTGTAACGGTGCATATACCTCTCTTATATTTAGAAATCTCTATTTGGATAGAAACAATAAAAATTATGACATAGTGTCACATTGATTTAGATAATGCTCAAGAAGAGAATTGTTTTCAAATTTTCCACACAATTTAACTAAGTTTTCTTCATCCATGCGTTAATCCCGGTCGCATCTAAAATTTTCACCTTGGAGTTCAGGGTCCGATTTAACCACTTTCCAGTCTTCCTTTTCTCTCATTTTCCCAGTCTCTCTGTGTTACATTTCGTTGAGAAATTCTATCGTTTATTTGCTTTAATATAAATCAGCTGGTTAAACATGAACTTAAAAGGTAAAAGACGAGAAATAGACGTACTTACACGGAAGTTATCAAAATTAAAATATTAAAAAGAAAACCGAATTTACCTAAACAATCCTGCAGGATCAGAATTCCTCCCCATATATGTCAACCGGGAGGGTGGCCAGAAGGCTGACGGCATTGCCATGTTGAATGGCAATACCAATCCTTTGCGCAAGGAATAAACCAGCCCTCTGGTCACGGGTAGCGTCAATTAAACGTTTAGAAATTGTACTTCCAAGCAATAAACAAAAAACTCAAGGAAATAAAGCTTTAACACCAAGTCAATTTTGTGTAGCAAGATTCTCAGGCAAGAAGATATTTTACTAATACTACCTGTAATGCTGAAAAAGTTGCCACTGTTTATTTTGCATTGGCTGTAAACAATTTGTGCATAAAATTCTGCAGATTCACTATGCACATGCCATTAAAAAGCAGAAATCGCTCGCAGTTTCGGTTCAGTACCAACACATTAGTCGTTGCGTCCAAATGACAAACGTCATGTGCTGAAGTTAACGATCTTAACGCTTTGCTGCTCCTCAAATTATCTGAGCGACCATTGCTCCGGTGCTCTCTGGCATAGAACTGCTTACCGTGCTCTGTCCAACCACTCTTCCGCGTTTAGATAAATTCTTTTGCAGTTATGTGGAAATTATTTGAGTCTAGATGACGGAGATGACTATGGGAGTGAAAATCTTTGACATATCTTAAAAAGTTCATCATCATCTTAGTGAAGCTCTAGGTTGCATTCGAGGTATCTGTCTCGCAGCTACATCCTCACAGTACTTCTATTTTAAGTTTAATTTTATAGCTTGGCCTGTCCTTGTCCCAATTATATGGAGTCGATGCAACCATTTATAATTGCTGCCATTCCATACTTTCCTGTCACACATCATCTTAACATATAGGAACATAATCTTCACCATAATCTCTTAATTTCAAGTTTTTACGACAAAAGATAAGAAATATTTTCATACCACGTAATACTTTCTCCTGTTGCGTATTTCTTAAATCTACTGGTTTCATCAAATAAGAAAATAATAAAATACAAACATATATTGTGGGTGGCTGGTACCTAAGCTAGACTCATGGCATGTATTTTAGATCACCATGTCCCCTCCTCTACACCGTTTACTTTGGACATATCATTATTAATAATAAAATGCATTTTATTCAGTAAGATGGATGCGGTAATAGTAATTTAAGTAAAATAAAATACTATCAGATTTGCATGGCAAGACGTAGATAGTTATAATAATACACTAGATGATATTACAGAACAATTAGATGCACTATCATGAGATGCATCGTCTGACATACATTCTGATACCTTTGCCAACATAAAATAAATGGGCCATAAAACCTAATGACGGCAAAACATAAATCACACATAAGAAGACAAACACGGCATTTCCTTTGACCACATTGATACAGGCTTTATCATACCTTTATCTTAGTGGGGAACAGTCGACGATTGTTCACATCAACCTTATCATAAGGTAGGCAAATATGTGTTCAGTTTACATTAGAATTAGATGTTTCATATGCTCGTTGCGGAATTATGTAAGCTATATTAATTCAACTTAATTTGTGACAGGGATTGGTTACGAAATTAGAAGATTGAGGAGTTATTTACGTACTAAATCAAAAAGTATAGGTACTTGTTATCACATGCAATGTTAGGGAATCATAATTGTGCTAATTCTAGGGGTCACCCCGATCAGTCCTGGTTTGATTGTTAGAAAAACTCCACGATGTTGAGTCAAAGTAGTTGTTTGTGTTTTAGTGATTTTACATTATAGATAATTAATTAGCAATTAGTTAATTTCGATATTAAAGAAAATATTAAAAGAACAAAGGTAATAGATGTAAGTGTTTGAAAAAGAATATATTACTACCTACGGTTACTGCCTGTCGTTACAAATGTCAAGTTAAAAATTAGTTTGTATAAAGTAAACATTTTTAATTTTATAGGTACATTCTCAAAGAATTTCTTTATGAAAATTCTTCTGCATCTTCTTCATACTACATGCATGTTCATGGGACATGTTTAAAATTCACTATTTATCATATTATATAAGATGCAATAAATATATAAACATTTTCTTCATGTTATACTTGAAGAATATTTAACAATATAACTAACCACTGTGAAATATCTCATACAAATGATTACATTTATAAAACTAATAAAAAGTACTTACATACATACATATAATCACGCCACACGGTCGGAGGGTTAAGCAGATGTGAATTTACATCCACATTTCATCAATCATTGTATTCGGTCCCATGTAAGTGAACCAATTGCCGTCTTTCGGGCACTATTGTTGACTCGAGCCATGCATGTGAGGTTGTATCTGTATATATCTGTCTGATGTTAAACAGCCCTATCCCTTAAGTCGTCTTGTATGACACCACATAGAAAGAGATGGTGTGGTCCAAATTCTAATATCTGTCTGATGTTAAATTTTATTTTTTACACATTGAAATAATAAAACTACTCACTATAAATAAATTTAAGGAACCCAAAAATTTTACTTCCCAACATTTCGTCACATCACAAACGAAATCTTTTTACGCGTTTTCTCATAACATAATCTTTTACAATTAACAGTCTTTATTTACACAGTAGAGACCTGTGTCCGTTTTCATTACACCTTCTGAGATAACGTTCTGTCTTATTTGATTTTGTTATTCTTGTGTTTGTCATATTCAGATAAGGTAGTAATTTATAAAGGATAGTAAAGCCGTGGTTTATTATTTAATGCTTGATTGTGTGTCTCTATTTACGTATATTGTCGTCCGTGTGATTATACAATTATGTCTGTATCTCAAATAACCTTGCAATGACCTCTAAAGTATCCTCGTTATAATATTATGAAGCTCATAAAGAAATGTTTATTACTTACCCTACGTATATACGTAGATGATTTTATAATATTGTGTAACTGTAAGGAAAATGTATACTATGTTGTTAGTTTTAGGAATTTTTAGAAGTTTTAGGAATTACGCACTCTTGATAGCATTGGGCCCTGCAGTGTCAAAATGAGACTCAAATTGCATTTCCTAAAATCACTTGTTTAACTTTTTTTTAACCGCTAAGGCATTGATTATAAACCGCTTAGGTTTTGTTTTGTAAATGCTTATGAATCTTTTTACTGTATGTAATTGTTTAAATGATAAATAAATAAAAAAAATAAAAAAGTTATTATTATCATTTCAGATGTTTGAGAACCCCGCTAAGTTCTTGGTGGCGCTAGTCAATCTCAACTGCAGAAAGTCGATTCCAATATAGCAAAACCACAGTCATACCACATACACGGCAAAAAATGGCTTTAAAAGTTTTGACTTCATTTCTATTCGTCTAAAGCCCAAAATGAAATATAAATAGTTTCGTTATTAAAAAAATATAAATATATAATTATAACTATACTAGCTGTTGCCCACGGCTATGTCCGCATGGATGTCGTTTATCGCAACAAAACATATCCTATGTCATTTCTTAAGGTCTAATCTACCCTTATACCAAATTTCATCAATATGTGTTCAGCGGTTTAGGCGCGAAAGCATGACCCTGTATGGTATTTTTATTTTTTATGTATGGCATTTACACGCATTTATAATATTAGTATGGATTAAATTAAACACATACCTACTTATTGTGTCAATTTTAGGTAAATTCAGTTTAGATCAGTATAAATTTCGGCCCCTGTTGTTGCACACGTCCATAGGCACCGGTAACCCCTTTCCATCAGGTGGTACGTGTGCTTGTTTACCAACGAAGTGATATAAAAAATATGTATTGTATTCGTATTCTCTAAAATTTTACGGTTTATTTTATTTTTAAAGGACTAAAACACGTCATTCGAATATTTGTTTTAGTATTGAGAGTTTTGAAATAACAAAATCGGTATTATTGCCATAGATTTTGTAATAGTTAACTATCGCGAAAATCAATAAGCATCAATATTAATATCACTATATATAGCAAAAGCGTAGCGATTGTGTTTGTCCAACATAATTTATGATGCCCTTTGTCCTACGGAAACTGTAGGCTCGTTTCGTTAATCGTCTGGCGAAAAAATGCAATAAAACGGACCCTATGGTCAGCCATTAGCAACCGACCGTGATTTCTGCCATAAAACTATACATATAAGTTATTCATGGTTTTTTCACTGTGCCCTACAATTGACTGGTGCCATACATTCATTTATCAATAGTATAATCTGTGATAGTTATTCATATTGCTCGATTTATAGACAAGAAATCTATGGAGTCGACTTGCATTGTTGTGATAAGTATGTCTTAGTAAATACGGACTTATTAATGAGCTTGTTTTTAACAAACAAAATGTTACGAATATTTTTTTATACAAATTAGGTGACAGACAAGCAGACGGCCCACCTGATGGAAAGTGGTTACCGTGATCTATGAACGTGTGTAACACCAGTGGAGTCAAACCCGTGAAGAACACACCCTGTTAGAACAGAGATGCCTTCAGTGCCTTCAGTGCAGAACACAAAATCCCAAATGCCCACTGACAGCACGATAGCTCTCCAGTGAGCTCTGGCTACCCTACTCACCGCTGGGAAAACAACACGAGTTTATTATAATCATGATATTCTATTGGGTGGAGGTAGTACTTCCCCAGTCAGACTGCTCAATTGGGACGGAAGTATCGTCGTGTCCTACCTATACGTGTAGTAATCGCACAAATGATATTTAAAATTGCCCAGATTTATAAGAAATTGAGACTTACAAAAAGCAACGAAGTAAATAAACTGGCTTTACATTGATAAAGGTAAGCTGTACCTAGTCATTGCCCACAAATTTAGAGCCAAAGAACTTGTCTATACAAAAATTTGTTAGTTTTTTATCCATAATAGAAAACTTATATTATGCCGCGTAGTTTCCGGCAGAGCAGAATTTGGACCACCCCATCTCTTCCCTTGCGGTGTCTTCAAGGCGACTAAGGGATAGGGCTGTTTAACATCAGACAGATATTTACAGCCCAGATTCCGCCTCAGATGTATGACTTGAGTGAACAATAGTGCCAGGAAGATGGCAATAGGCTCACCCCCTATTCAATTATTGGTGAAATGTGAGTGTCAATTCACCTCTGCCTAACCCTCCGGAGATAAAGGCATGATTATATGTATGTATAGTATTATATATATAACACCACCTAAGGTGTACACGCTATTAGAGGATTGATCGCGACACAAAAAAAAAGAAAAAAATGTTACGTTTTAAGTTTTTTTTTGTATATACCATGCGTCCATCAGACTTCACCACATCAGATGCTAAAGGCAAAGTCTCAGAAAAGAGAGTAACCATTACATACATATACCATGTTACAATGATGACACTCAGCTTGTAGTAGACAGGTTGAATTAACCTTCATATAAATTAATATGTATTTGTAGAGGTTAAGTTTTAATTTCTGATACAGTAAGTACAATCATAATCTGATACAATAAGTACATGATTGTACTTACTGTATCAGAAATTAAAACTTATTTCGATTGTTATGTTTATAATAATTTGTTTTAAAAAATATATTTCATTTCTTTTCAATAACCTATCATCGACTCAACTCCTTTTATAGTCTGGTCCCCTAAGGTGAAAGGTCGCGTGGGGCACACGACGGTCAGTCGCGAATGGTACGGACTGGGACCTTATTCTACCCACAACCCCACATGATTTCACAATACTGTTCCATATCCATTACTATTCTACTAACCTAATTCTACTGAAGAATAAAAGTGAACACGCAATGGAAATTAAATATCACGTGCATGACGTTTTTAATGACGTCACATATCGCTAGTAACAAAAATAAAATAAGGGAATAATATTTCCGGATATTACAAATTATACCTTAACTTGTTGTGGGAAGGTATAATTTAGCTTTTTAATTGTTTGAAATGAAATTGCACAATACAGTAAATGTAATTAGATATAGGTGATTGGTACGATACGAATCTCTGCGGTTTTATCGAATATTTTGGCTGTATTTTGTTAAAATGATGTGGTGGAACAGTGATATTGAATGCGGCTGCTGATCATGAAAGAAGAAGTATAAGTATGAGTTTAAATATGTAATTGTATCTATAGATCATATCTAAAGGCTGGTTACAAAATATAGAAGATCCCTACCGGCTCTACAGCGCAGCAAGCGCGTATCTACCTACGTTATTTTTTAATACAGGACACGTCAATTAGAATTCACCTTGCTTGCTTAATGCAAAGTCTCAGAAAATAGGTTCACCATTACATACATATACCATGTGACAATGGTGACACTTAGCTTGATGGCCTCATCATATGCTTTTATACGCCCCGCTTAAAGGACCCGGGACTGTAGGAAGAAGGAAACACGTGAGCTGGTGTTGCATACGTCCGTAGGTCACGGTAACAACTTTCTATCAGGTGGGTCATGTGTTTGTCTAAACCTAAGCAGTATAAAAACAGCTAAGTGCGGAGTTTTTAGGGATTTTCGTCCTTATTAGGTTCACTCACAAATTGACTGTCTTGCGGTCAAAGTTGAAGTCCTATGAATTTTATTAGCAAACCTGGTTCCCGGGATACTAACGCGAAAAAACACGGTGTATATTAGTTGGTTTGATTCCGACATGTCCACATCACGGTTCAGTGCATTGAAGCTCGAATAGAATTCCGCTTGAACGGTGGAGTTTTGACATTTCCGATTTTTTCAAATTACGCTATCGCAATTTTTCTTGTTAGCCGTGAAAAACCGGTTCTTTTCCATTATCACTAACACTCCACGACCGCTAGTAACCTTTCAATGAAACTATAAAACGCGCCAACAATTCACGTTATCTCTGTCAAACAAACTGGTCGGTGACCAGTCATCCATCTACACATACTTATTTACATGCCTATCGGGGAACAAGTTGCCCATTGTCGTTTGACACCGCTCGAGTTGTAAAACTACCGGAAAAATCAATTATTTCCTATTCAAAAATACACCTAAACACTAACAACAAAAAGTATAAAATCCAATATTACTATTCACGAGAAAATTCAAAGAAAAAAGTGAATTTAAAACAAACAATTTTCAACTGTCACCGGTTGAAATATAGTTTAAAATTGCTTGTGAGTTTGAAAGAACAGTTACTACAATGAAGTAGCCTATATACCACCCGCACGTCCTCTTTAGATAAGATAAAGGCCACCTGAAATGAAAAGAGCGACACCAATATGGTGCTAATGACACTGATACCGGTGGTACTAGACCGGTAATTAATTTGTCGAACGATAAAAATACCGGTCGAAGATAGCCGGCGGGTTTTGTACCACCTTGTTTATGGTAGAATATTCGAAATTTAAATTGGTAACTTTTTAAAGACATTTTTTCAACTAGGCAGTAAAGTCTTTTTGCTGTGATGATTGGTATCAGATTATAATTTACAGGGTGTAATTTAAATGCACCGCACGAGAAATGAAAAAAAAATCATGTGAAACTTTCCTCGAGGAGAAAATAGTTACAGATTACATACATGCATACATACATACATACATAAAAGCACGCCTGTTTCCCATAGGGATAGGCAGAGATCACGGATCTCCATTTGCTACGATCCTGACATACTAGGTACTCTCGCTTCATTCTCTCTCATTACATTATTCATGCATACTCGTCGGTTCAGAGTACTCCTGACTTGCACCTTTTCTAAAACAGATTAAAAAACAAATAACACACAAACAAAACAAATAAATAAAACACAAAATATACATACAGCTAGATAGGTGCCGATACATTTGTGTGTCCATTAGAAAGCAATTCGAGCTTCTGAGAGGAAAAATACTATCAACATTTCGATCATTAACCATACCACCAAAGATTTACGATATACATATATGGAAGTACCCTATCACTACGTATGACCCTAGCTTCGCAGAAAGGCCCTGAGATTACATAATGATCACCTATTTCGTGAATACGAGACACCTCACCTCTAGACCAGTTTAGTGAGGTGCTTTGCACGTATCGATAATAACGTATAGTGAGTTGTAGATATTAAAATACATATTAGGTATAAATTCGGAGACCAGCGGCAAAGGGTGAAATATTTAATAAGGGAAGCCGGTGGTAAATAAACTTACCTCAATTAAGTTTGCCATGCACCATGCGATGCTAAGCCAGCAGAAATTGGGTTGTACTAGATGCCACTTGTAGATACAGTTAAATGTTGAATGAAAAAGGGATCTGAGAAACTGTTATTCCTCAGAAACTATCTATCTATACTGTAAATCTTGAAGTCCGCTCTCCTAATCATCGTTGACATAATGTGGTTTGGTTGGCTTTTAAGGGATCGACTGCCACCTTATCACCCTCTCCACCACAGAAAAGCCTGCATCAGAATTTCATCTGTCAATCAACAGGTGTCGTTATTGCTATAGTGTTGTGGCTTGACCACAGAAGATCTTGATGAAGCCCAATACTTGGTGTATATATCACAAATTTGAACTTTTGCCACTATGTTATACCCGCAGAACCAAGTGCCTACCAGCTTTTATCAGATTTTGGTCATCATTGGTCCTTTAAAATATCGACCAATCCCATCCCTACATTGACCGTATCATAGAGCGCGTGTTATTTCCATAGCTAATTGTAAATTGCGCTGGGCTGTCAACGCATGCGCGCTAATGTGTCATAACACAGACCAGACCACGTTCATGACCACAGCTGTGATTACTGGGAATTGTGGTTGACCTTCGCTTTAAACTGTGGCGGTAAATATTGGAATTTTGTGGGTAAATCTTGATGTGCGGTGGTTTGGACGCTACCAAAAGTATACTATCAGTCTTGTAATACTTTTGTCCAAATAACGCTACTTACTTGTACAATCTCAAAGTTTAGAACCTAAAACCCGTACGACCCATTTTTATACTATATTGTATAATGCGAAGGATAGAAAGAACAAATATTTAAGAGACACACAATTTACAGAGGATCAAATAAAGAAAATATACAAAATAATAAGGTAGATACATTCAATGCATATTGTGAGTACTTAAACGGGCTACCGTGTCAGCATGAATGCACACTTGGCAGAAGCAGGCCGCGGCGGCGGCTCGCCTGGCGCGCCTCCCCGTTTTCCGGGAACGAGTTGGGGATTCTGTAGTCCCCACACACCCGAGAAGAGGGCCAGATCGTGAGAGATGGCCCTGGGTCGGCCGGGGTGCGAGGGATATGCCTGTCAACCTCGCCTTCGGCAACCAAAACGACCCACAGGCGGCGTGCGTTTTAGTCGGTTCGAGTCCGATATGACCTCTTCCACCGGCTCCGGTGGGGAGGTATCCGTGGGGATTTTGCGCTCGTAAAAAAAAATCATGAATGCACAATAGGGTATGCGAAGCGCTGGTTTTCAGATGGCACCGCTAGTGGTTATTTGATTTGATTTGATTGATAATAGAATTAATTTTAAAATTAATTTATAATTAAATTTATTTGTAAAATACGTTTTAATAGTGATGAGGTCCTAATTTAGAGATCGCAAAGGATACGTAGCCCAAATAACATATTGCCTATTCACATACGACGCGACGGCCCAAAAAAGGAGGCTAGGTGCGGACAAAAGATTTATTTTCCAACACATTGCCTAGATGATTATTAGGTAGATTTATTAGCAGCATGCATATATAATTATGCAGTTACTGACTTTCAATATACCTTCTAGGCTTTAATAACGATTTATGTGAAGTGGGGGTAGCGTATTCGACTGGTTCGGAAGATCGTGGGTCCTGCTCCCAATTTGTGCAAGCACCGCTCGCCATAGGCATTCATCCTCACACATTGCGACCGGAAATGGTGCGCACTAAGCGGTATGAAGGAAACTTCATCCCACGTACACTCAGTTGCGGAATTAACTCCGTGCTATGGATTTTCATGGAATATGAGGTTGTTCAAGAAGATTTTTCAGGGTTAGCAGCACGTTTGTAAAGTACCTGGTGTTGTATACGTCCATAGGCCATGGTAATCACTTATCATGAGATGGGCCGTGTGCTTGTCGGCCACCTAAGTAGTATGAAAAAGTATTTATATAACCATGAACACGTTAATTTGTATTCATCTGGGTATTTTCTTATTTAGCATGGATATTTTGGATTTATTAAAAAATGGATGGCATTCTATCAATAATGGAGAAGAAAATCACGTCTTGAATTTGGATAGCTACCGACAAACACTTATCTATACGTAAGTAGCTACATAAACGATCTCTTTGTCGGGCCACGTATTGCACTGAAAAAAAAAACCGAATACACGCCGAACAAAGTATCGCCGACAGATCCATCATATTTGAGATGGATCCAAGAAATTTAACACTATTATTCTGGTAGGCAAAATTTAATACCATTATTTGGTGCGGAATTTGTAAAGGAATTTTATTTTTAATCGATGTCCGCTAAGCAAACACGTCGAGCTACCGAAATACTTCGCGGTTCGTTTCACACTTTCAAAAGGACTTGGCATTGAGGTACCCACTTATAAAACCCTCTAATACCATCTACGTCCTTCAAAAATGAGTCTCACTTTCATTGGCATAAGAAACATGGGATATATAATCGACGGTAAATTTAAGTTGGGTAATTTATAAAAAAATAATCACGTTAGAGCTTTACGGCAGCCGAAGTTATTGTGGTCTTTGAATTTTTAAACGTAAAAATTATCGGCGGTTTCCTTAAAAATAGATATTTACACAGGTCACAATGAAATGTAAGCTTGGTTCAAATGAATGTGGTCAAAGTTTTTATTGCTACTGTGTAAATTCAGCTGAACTCACATCAGGGCAGCATGGATAATTGTAATTTATTTAGCTATTTAGTCTTGCATTTTTGTTAATAAGAATATAAGAATATCTAACTGATATTACAGAAATAATATCACCCCTAAACCCTACTGTCTGCTAAGCTAAATTGCTTGTTATGTGGTTTGACATTGACATGATCATTCACATTCATAGTGTAAAACACACTGGGATATTAACCATGTATGATCGAGTACAGTGCGAGAATGTGGACAGTAGTAGTGGCGATGCGCATAAAAAAACGAGTACGGAAGAGGGTAGACCGATATGGTCTGCTCAATAACAACTAGCTCGGTGGTCATCAGTACACCTTGATCATGTCGCTTGTAACAGCACTGAAATTTTGGTTACTCAATAAATTTAGTACGCTTGGTAAATTTTACACTATTAATGAAAATTGCTTCAGCTTCAGTTTACTAAATTCTTTTAACTGCACTCCGGATTTCCACATCCATCATTACAACTTGTAAGTAGATTAAATTCTTTAATACATATATATAATAATAATAATAAAACATTTATTTCAGACCATAGTCCATAATTAAAAAAGAAATTCATACACTGAACAAACACATCAACTAGATACGTATGCTCGGATCAAGGCTTTCACTATAGCCGAGTCCTGCTTATCTGCAATGACCTTCAGGATACCGTTAGTGCTACCCCGTATTCTACTTAAGCTGGAAGCGAGTCTTTTTCGCATGATGGCATGAAAGCCGTCGACTCCAGCATCGGCAAACATGCCAGATGCACTACAGAAGCGGGGTAGCCCTAACAACATCCTGAACCCATTATTATATTGGACGCATAGGGCATTGAGCGTTCGCTGCGTATAGCTGAATCACAGGCTGCACGTGTAGAAGGTCTGACAGTATGCTTTGAACAAGGTAATTTTGACTGCATCACTACATCGTGCAAACCTGCGAGCCAGCATATTGCTTTTGACCGCCAACGCCCTACGCTCCCTCTCAATATCAACTTGGTCTTCAAGGCCCTCGGTAATGTAGTGCCCCAAGTATTTAAATTTGTACACCCGTTTTAGCTCCGTACCATTCATCTTTATTGCGGGCACAGTTAACAGATATTTACCGGAGGCCCTGAAGACCATGTATTCACTCTTTACACAGTTATAGATAAGTCTCTGTCTTTGGCTGTGCAATTCACAAATGGCAAGCAGCCGTCTCATTGCGCTTACAGTTGGGGTCAGCAGCACCATGTCATCCGCGTAACTGAAGTTGTTCATTGCTGTATCGTCAATCCGCATCCGACTCTAGTGCTGCTAAACTCAACCACAAGGTCATTCACGTACAGGTTGAAGAGTTTGGGAGAACTCAACCCACCTTGTCTCACCCCGCACTCCATCCCGTACGCGTCAGAGTAGCTGTCCGCCCATCGAACACAGTTCTTCTGGTTACGGTACCAGAACTGGAACAGTCGTTGCACCTGTGTAGGCACCGCTATTTTCTCGAGCCTCTCCCATAGTACATCATATGATACTGGATCAAATGCCCTGGAGAGGTCGAGAAAACATGCATACACAGGTGTGTTTCTGTCCGTATAGTATTGAACAGTGTGCTTGAGACTAATAATTGCGCTTTCAGTAGATAGTCCGACTCGAAAGCCGAACTGAGCGTCATGTATATTGAGGTGTTTCTCCAATTCTGAGTCAAGCACACTGTCCAACACCTTGGCCACCACCGTAGCCAGAGATATAGGACGATAGTTCTGCTTATCAGATAAATCTCCTTAAATATAATATACACAATTGAACTAATAAATAACTTAATTTAAATGGTAAAAATACTTAAGAAATGTTTACAAAACTGTGCTAACTATACAATATATACAAAAATAAAATGGAGAAAAAGAGGGAGACTGCAACTTTAGGCATCGAAAAATTCCTCCCCAACGATCTCTACTGGTACCGTGCCCAAGAGGCTGGCGGCATTACCACGCTGAATGGCGATGCCAATTCTTTGAGCGAGGTAAAGGCCAGCCTTATGGTCACGGGAAGCGTCGATTAGTCGCTTCGCTATTTAAGATAAGTAGATTTGATTTATACTACAGCAAACATAAAAATTATTCTAGTGCCAGTTCAATAGTCCTGGCAATTGTGGCGTAAGTACTACTGATGTGTATATTTCGAGGTTTCGACTTAGACTCCCGGTACGGATAAAAAGTGTTACTCAATTTTTTTTTGTTAAGAATTCTCAGCAAGCAGAGAGATCTGCTCATACGTAGCTAGACGTCACACTAATGTAAAAAGGTACCTATATGAAAAAAAAACCTTTTCACAAAACTAACATTACATATTACTTTATCAAAGTACAATCACGCACAATCGCCTAAAGCCACTCGAAGGCATAGAAACACACACGTGTCGATGTGGTTTAATCCATGGCTTTGCGTTATAATCCGACCACCCAGTCGACCAACCTTTATTATACTGCCCACAGAAATGGTACCCCCATTATTATATAGAATGGAACACATAGGTGCACTTATTATTTTACGCAATAAAGTTGAGACCACCTACGTCACGGGTGTTTGGTATATTCGCAATTCACTTTTGTGTGCGAATGTAATGATGCGATCGTGAATTTTGGCGGTTTTCGGGTATTTAAGCTCTGTTTAGTTGAAGTACAATTGCGATGAAATTTTTTTTCGGTTTAAAATTAGTTGTATATTTCCACTTGACATTTGGTTATTTATTGTATGGAGTGCGCATTGTATAGTCTAATTACTTTCAGATGATTGAATTTCATTATTCGGGAAGACAGGTTACATTTCAATTACATACATTTTTTTATTTTTATATACCACTAAGGTGGCAGACAAGCACACGGCCCACCTGATTGAAAGTGGTTACCGTGGCCTATGGACATGTGTAACACCAGAGAAGCCACACTCGCGCTGCCGACCCTGTGAGCACAGAGTCTCTGTGCCGTCAGTGTAGAGGACAAAGCAAGACAAGCCTTTAGTCATCGCACTGACAGCACAAATTCTGCAGTGAGCTCTGGCTACCCTACTCACTGCTGGGAACACAACACGAAGTTATTATAACCGCGGTATTCTGTAGGGCGGAGGAACTTCCCCAGTCGGACTGCTCAATTGGGCGGAAATACCGCTATGTCCTAACTCCTATAAAAATATTTATTATTTGAAATATCAAGTCAATCAACATCTTGTTTAATCAAGCACCTATTTATAGTTGCATCCAAAGCACGTGCTTTGGGTCGGGAATCATTTTCCTACTTGGTTTAGGGGTGACTACCGACTGACACCCCTCCCAACCCAACCTGCAGGTGAGGTTAGCTTGCACCTCAAGAATATTGATAGGGCTCTGGTCGGCTGAGTCTGGTTGTATTTATGTCACTTTTGATTATTTACATAACATAACATAACATAACATAACATAACATAACATAACATAACATAACATAACATAACATAACATAACATAACATAACATAACATAACATAACATAACATAACATAACATAACATAACATAACATAACATAACATAACATAACATAACATAACATAACATAACATAACATAACATAACATAACATAACATAACATAACATAACATAACATAACATAACATAACATAACATAACATAACATAACATAACATAACATAACATAACATAACATAACATAACATAACATAACATAACATAACATAACATAACATAACATAACATAACATAACATAACATAACATAACATAACATAACATAACATAACATAACATAACATAACATAACATAACATAACATAACATAACATAACATAACATAACAAACTCACGCCTATTTCCCCGAAGGAGTAGACAGAGGTGCTAGCACCCACATTTCACCAGTTTATGTTTAGGTCCAAATGTGTAATAGGTGGCGAGCCTATTGCCATTAACCGGGCACTTATAAACCTGTGATAATTACACACAAAAGTATCGAAAATTCATTGGTGTGTGCCATGGTAAAATCTGGGATCGAACTCGAGACCTCGTCTCAGCAGTTCATTACCCATACCTATAGGCTACCGCGGTTTTAATTATTTTTCCCAAAGAAAATCAGGACGGGCCACTATTCTTTATTATAAATTTGACAAATGAAAACGTCCCCCAATAATTATTTATTCACTACAAATGTTTATAAGAATTAATAACAGAGTTGCTCCCAAAAAAAACTACTTATTCTGGCGTCACAGTCGATATATCAATACAGCTAATGACTAGTCCAACTTCGTCAATAATAAGTACAGCAGACGACATATTTTTTGCAACAATATCTCCTATACATTTCTTGCTAATTTAAAACTTATCAACGTTGCAATAGAGGTGGGTTTTGAGTATAGTTTTTCGGTATTGTTGTAGGAAGTTGCGTTAAGGGGTGTTGCCAGTGTTATTGCTCACTCGGACGTACACCAATGCGTATTAATGATTGTAGTCGGTGTAACGATTAGTTTCCATCTGTTATGACGCCTTCCTGTCTTAGCACAACAGTAATCTAATATCTCGTGATATACTTTGTGACGTAAGCAGACTTTCATATTTTTAGACCGCTCAAAGGTCAAGAATAAATAGAAAACCTATTTATTTTTGACCTTTGAGCGACTTTTGACATTTTTTTTATTGCATTATGTATAGAATAGAAAAGAAATATACTGTACATCATTAATAATTTATAATAGCATCATATCAACTCATTTATTTTAAAATAGGTTACAGAAAGCTTGTAATAGATATATTTTCATTAAATGTATAGGTGTATTACAACCTCTTCAAGTTGTGCAAATATTGTATTATTAAATTTTAAATACAATGTCATCTTATTATTAATCTAAACTTTTCCCAAGCGCCTACAATATGGGGTTCTATAAAGAGGGGCATCAGGTTACTTCATGGTCGGCAGCGCGAGTGTGACACCCCTGGTGTTGCATACGTCCATAGGCCACAGTAACCGCTTCCCATCAGGTGGACCGTGTGCTGGTCTGCCAACTAAGTGGTATAAAAAAGAAATTAATCAAATTATACAGATATATAGAAACTGGTATATCTATCATGCGAGCCATTTTCCAACTCAGTTGCGGACTTTTTAGGGCTTT
Organism: Eilema griseolum; assembly: GCA_963662185.1. Classification (NCBI taxonomy): domain Eukaryota; kingdom Metazoa; phylum Arthropoda; class Insecta; order Lepidoptera; family Erebidae; genus Eilema; species Eilema griseolum. Next base: position 8,523,233 of record OY759239.1, on the reverse strand, counting down.
CACTACTCGTAATTACTGCCATAGTTTTTCATGCGGTAACTGAAAAAGATAAGATAAGATAAGATAAGAAACTGAAAAGTTCACCCCATCCTAAGACTGACCTTCCTAAGATTGACTTTCCTAAGACTAACCTTCCTAATATTACGTTGATCATTTCCAGATGTCCTTGTTAATGGGGATGTTACTTGTGTTGCTACATATATTATGCTACTAATTTAAAACAACAAACCAACCAGTTAGAGCTAATCAGAATCATAAAATGAGGTGTATTTGGAGCAGCAGGTATACTAAGTGGTCGTCGTTTATCAACCGGCCGGCTCACCATGTACCCAATACATACATTATTACTCCTTTAATTTTAATTGCAGAGGCTCACTGAAAATGTTATTTACGCGTCATATTATATACACATAAAAAAGTTAGAACGGATAGGTTTTACAGTCGCCAAGGTTTAAGGATAGGATTCGTAGTTTCCGGGGACGAGTTAGGGACTCTGTAGTCCCCACACCCGAGGAGAGGGCCAGATCGTGAGAGACGGCTACGGGTTGGCCGGGGTGCGAGGGATATGCCTGTCAACCTCACCTTCGGCAACCAAAGAGACCCACAGACGGCGTGCGTTTTGGTCGGTTCGATTCTGACATAACCTCTCCCACCGGCTGCGGTGGGACCCTCCCACCGCAGCCGGTGGGAGAGTTTGCATACGTAAAAAAAAAGGATAGGATTGAAGAAATTTTCTTAGTTTTAAGATACCTTTAATTTCCAATGTCGAGGGATCCCTATTACTCAATTCCTGTCGGTTTCCCAATAGGTCGTATGGTGTATGATAAAATAGATCGAGGAATTTTTTTTCACAATTTTAGAAAATTTCACCTTTAAGGTGTGCATAGGAAGCTATTGCTATCATCATCATCAATTAGCCCACCGCAGTCCACTGCTGCACATGCCTCTCCCAATGTTTGCCATTTTATCCGATCCTCTGCCTTCCGCATCCAGTCTGTCCCAGCTACCTTTTTTAATTACCATTAACCAGGTACCTATCAATAAAAATTCAAAATGTTAAACAACAGCTTTCAAATTGCGGATTTCTCAGCAAATAGATTTTTGCTCAACGAGAGCGGGAGTCGTTGACACCATCATCATCTCAGCGTCATCCTCGATGGCATACGAGGTTCACTTATGTTTTCTCCTCCTTCTGGTTTAACCTCTTGGACTGTTGCCTTAACTCCCAACGCAGAGAGGAAAACCTGCGCCACAGACTATTGATATTGTTGGGATCCTATACACCTCCTTATATGAACTTGAATAGAAAGCCTTTATAAAAATAAAACATTTTTACTAGTTTTGCGAACACAAAAATAACCTATCCTACAGCATAACGCATTGTAAATTCGCTCGTAAAACTGACATCCGTCTTAGATAAAAATAATTATGAAGTAAACCATTAAAAAGAAAAACTAATAGAAGTGTACAATGTGATGTAAGAAAGTAAGGGGTAGAGCAGACGGTTGGATAATTCAAAATGTTGCAAGTCTAACCGCAAGCTAATTGCGTCCATCCTTACTTGTGATATTAAGTTGCTAGGATGTGCTCTCACTGGACATTATTATATCGTACAATTTATATTTTTGCTTGTCACACTCCCACTGGCTATTTGAGGTGGAGTCCACTAACATCTATAGGCTCGATGCAACCCTCAACGCCGTCAACCAACACCTGGAGACCATGCTATTTCTAGCGGAAACACAAATATTCGACGTACCTGCTTTATCCCGGTTATCTTATTGAGGAAAATTTCTGTGCAAAAGCCGGGGAGTGCGTGTTTGTTAGGGAGGAGATTTGTTGTCGCCGTTTGCGCTGCCTAGAGACCATCCTTCTCCATCCTATAAGTACAAGTAGACCATGGCTTTATGAGCCAGATCTATGTGTGCCTCTACCAATCCCATAAAGAAGATGCCGAGACAACTCTACTCTTCTAATATGTAAGTCAGACGGCAGATGATGCGCAGGAGCGGTTTCCGAACGCCGAAATGTTATTTTTGGCGGATTTTAGGCGCCCACCACGAGATCTGATTTCAAACAGGTCTTGGGACCTTACACGCGAACTTTCATCATTATCATCTTAGCGTTATTCCCGCTTTCATCTGAACCTCCTTAATCATACGACTTTTGTGGTAATGGCTGCCGGTTGCTCTCCAACCTTTTAGAGGAAAGCCTGCCCCAGATTCACGTCAATTAATCAGAAGGTATACTGACTTGCAAGTTAACTCGATCCTGAAAGTTTTGATGGAGTCCTATACACATCTCGCCATTTATACTACAATCAAATTATACAAAAGAGAAATCAGCTAAATCAGTGCAATGTTTGGCAATAATGATTGCACATAACTCAGGCATGGAAAAACATTTGTAACAAAACTTAAAACCAAATAAATTCTTATGAGATGAACCAGAATGTTTAGTAGTTACTTTCAACTTTTCAATCACTTCAATGAATCAATCCATTAGCCCACGGCAGTCCACTGCTGGACATAGGCCTCTCCTAATGCGCATCATTATCAATCACTTATAATAAAAAAAACATTATATAGTTTTCTTTTATTTTTAAATTCCGTGTATCTCACCCTTACCCCGAGTCGTGTCTGGACACAGTAAAGTAAATTGAAATTAAAACTAAACTGAGTAAGACGGAGCGATTATGTTGAAACTGCACTTGTGAAACGACAACCGGCGTCTAATGGTCCTTTCACACTCATTTTGGTACCAACCAAAGGTATTTAGACTTTCCGAAACTGGTATTGTCCTAACTGGTGTAATAGAGAACTACCTTAAATCAACATTTAATTGCTCTTGTAACTATCAAAGTAGATAGTATGTATGAAGAGAGAGACTCCGAGCTCTGACCTAAAAAGATATTTCTACATGGTATAGGAAGGAGATTGTTACGTAGTGGTGTATGGAAGCTCCACCTATCTCTAGCCAATGTATATGCTGATTACTGGATGAAGTTTTGCCTGGATGAGGCTAAAGGTCTATCTTATAGCTGTAGAACAGTTCGACTGCTGAGCCAGAGGTCTTATGTTCGATTCAATATTTGAATATACCTATTTGCATAGGTCTAATCATGTATTTTCTTTCTTTCATAGGGCTTACCTAGGATCACCCGCAAAAAGTTCCAGTGCCGAAACACCGTATAATTTTATTTACCCGGTTCTATGCCAACATTGTCACCTCACCTTTAACCTCGTTGAAGTGGTACCCAAAGGGGTTTCCATACAAAATGAAATAACCCTAACATTTTTATTTATTTATTAATATTTCTTTATTAATTACCAGTCGCCACTGGCTCCATCCGGGTCCATATCGGTTATCGCGACCAAACATAGCCTATGTCCTTTCTCAAAGCCTAATCTACCTCTTTACCAAATTTCATCAAAATCGGTTTAGTAGTTTAGACTCTGTGTGTCTGTCTGTATGTTACGTTTTCACGTAACATACAGACAGACACACAGAGTTACTTGCGCATTTCTAATATAAGTATGGATATAGCAATTCCCACCATGTATCCTCTACCTTACCACATTCAACTAAGACAAGTGTGAGATTTGGAAAGCAAACCTTGCTATCAGTGACATCGGACTGTGTAATTAATGGTATCATTGCGTTATTTAGTTAAGTATATGGTGACCGTTGCGAGGGCACTGCGGTGATGGAAAGCCTGGCTGTAAATGTGTCTCATGTAAAGTTGTGCTATAGTGATAAGAGATAGCGGAAAAGTGTATGCTAACAGAAAAGCGTACATTCATCTATAATTGCACTAACATTATAAAACTCGAGAAGACTTTGTTTGAAAGTACTAGTCACTGGAAGACTTGGAGAGGGTTAGAAGTTATTTAACATCACGCAAAGACTCCCAGAATTAATAGGAAAAACACAGGCGGGTCAATGCCCAAATAGAAGAACAGAAGCGAGCACAATCTATAAGGGTTAAGCAGTGATATTTTTGGGTTATTTTCCTTCTCTTCTTATCGCCGATTAAACCCCCTATTACCCGTGGTCCCACCGGAACGTCCCACTGGTGGACGACAACGGTTGACAATAGACAAAGCAAAAAGGGACGAGAGGGAGATTTCTTAACATTAAGGAAATTGGTTGAAAGGAGATTGGGTTTCATAAATAAATCGCAATACCATCATGATTGGTTTTTTTCTCCAGAAAATTTTCTCCGCTCTACAAGTCTCCGCTTATGTGGGATAAATCCTCCGAATCGCTTCGCGTATCACAGTGCTCGAGTATTTTCCAACAGTATCTCTTGTATAAATATTAGCCGACTACGTCACCTTGGACCACACACAAACCACATGATGGGTAAGTTTGTTCATACACTTAGATTAAAATATTATAATGACTTGTAAATTATTTAATAGAAAATTATCACATTGAGCACTAATAGAAGTAATGCATAATGCTATAATCGCATACGTTTCTAAGAAGTAATCGGAGATGAGGGGGTTATTGAAAGGTGATTTCGTAAAAATCAAAAAGATAAACCAAATAATGGAATTGTAGGAGAGCGAGATTGGTTTCCAAATTGCAAACTTTGAATACAACTGGGACTAACGCAAAGATATTTATGATGATAGAATCATGTTTAAATGTTGTGGAAAGAGACATATAATTTTGTTATCAATGTGATATTATTGTAGCTACAATTTACTTACATAATGATCCTCCCTATCACAATACGTAACACTATTTGAACAGTATTACTATTTTTAAACGAAGGTAATATTTACTTCAGAGCGGTATTGTCTTTTTTTATACCACATAGGTGGCAGACAAGCACACTGCCCATCTGACGGAACGTGGCCTATGAACGTGTGCAACACCAGGGGAGTCACACTCGCGTTGCTTACCCTCTAAGTTTTAGGTGTAGTTAAAACTAACAAGTTTGAGTCAGGGACTATAGTATTTAACCTGGAGTTAATTCAGTCTGTGTCTACCCCGTCACAAAACAGGAGAGATACATACATACATACATATAATCACGCCTTTATCCCCGGAGGGTTAGGCAGAGGTGAATTAATACCCACATTTCACCATCATTGTATTCAGTCCCACGTAATAGGGGGTGAGCCTATTACCGTTTTCCGCGCACTATTGTTGCCTCGAGCCATGCATCTCTGGCTGAGTCTGGGCTGTTTATCTATGTCTGATATTAAACAATCTTATCCCTTAGTCGCCTTGTACGACACCACATGGGAAGAGATGGGGTGTTCCATATTCTACTCTGTCGGAAACCACGCGGCTTAATATAGGAGAGATAAAATGATGAATCTACTGTCTTCCTTTACATATTAGCTGACAGCGTGGCTCTCCTCGCTTGGACTACGGTTATCGTTTTTGGTCATACGATTCAACTCAATCAAATTCAATCAGACATAGGTAGGTACTTACGTTTAGTAGTAGTAGAAGTTTTTAAGTCTAACCTGTCTCAAAACAAGAAATTATCAAAGAGGCTATCAATCAATCAATCAATTAGCCCACCACAATCCACTGCTGGACATAGGCCTCTCCCAATGTGCGCCATTTTCTCCGATTCTCCGCCTTCCGCATCCGGTCTGTCCCAGCCACCTTTTTCAGGTCGTCCGTCCATCTGGCTAGGTGGCGACCTACCTTTCGTTTACCTTCTCGCGGTCTCCACTCTAGGACTAGTTTGCTCCAACGGCCATCGGTCCTTCGACAAACGTGGTCAGCCCACTGCCACTTCAACTTGCTTATTCTGTGACCTATGTCGTTAACTTTAGTTCTCTGTCGGATAACCTCGTTCCGAATTCTATCCTTCAGAGAAACTCCAAGCATAGCTCGCTTGCTAACTTTTAAGCTATGCACCAGTCCTACTGTAAGTGTCCACGTTTCGGCACCATAAGTCATAACACGAATAAAGAGGCTAAATATAATTTATTTTGAGTCGTAAAATTCTAACACGATGTTTTTTCTATAAATTCATATTTTTGTCAAAGCGATTGCCCTTTGTTATTGTGTATTTTTAGAACTTCATTGAAAAATCACCCACTTGACTATTTATAGGTGAATTGTTTGGAAGTTTCGAGAGATTCGATAACGAGCTTTGTAGGAGTATTACATATGCCCACCCTAGTTTTTCCCTGATTTTTATTTTATTTTGATTTTGTTATTAATATTGACTATATTTCGTTCGTATAATTTTGATTTTGTTCACTATCATTATATTTTATTTTGATTTTAAATTTGTATTTAAATTCAACTATCGTTCTGGCTTCGACTCTAATTTCGTTCTTAATTTTTATTTCACTGTTTAATTATAATTGTGTTTGATTTTATATTTATTTTAGTATGAAAAAAAACATAGGTTAGGTTTCCATGGGTTGCGAAAACGGGTAGGAGAATTCCAAGCCGGTAGAGGTAGAATAATCACGTCTTTATCCTCGGAGGATTAATCAGAGGTGTAGGTATTAACACAATCATTATATTCGGTTCGACGTAATAGGGGGTACCTATTGCCGACTTTAAAAATAATAATAATAAGAATATTCTTAGCATATTAAATTCACTTAAAAGGGCCCCCTCTACTTGGCTTCATTCTGACACACGCCTTCCAAAGGCCCGGGACTCCCTAGTCCTGAGAGTCTTGGAACTGAGTAAGAATAATAATCTTATCTTTCATTAGTATATTGACAGCACATGACCTTTGTTGCCGTCTGTACTTTTATATAGATACCTCAATCGCAGTCGCCGTGCGCAGCAGATAGGCAATCACACAAACAAACAACCTAACGGATAGCGGATAATAGAAACCACTAATAATATTAGTTGCTAACTTATATCTGTGGTTTTGCTCTAAGTATTATTTTTTGCGGTTTTTTGACGTTTCTGTATTTAACTTACCTATAGTAATATTTTTACTGTACCTACCTACTTCCTCAGTGGCACAGTGGTCGCAACTGTCGGAAGTGCGACTATTGTACTCAAGGGATCTTAGGTTTGAATATCAGTTCGACCAAAGTAGGTAGGTACCTATTATTAACGAAGTTTGCAGTAGCAGAAATGTATTCGATTGATAGCATTGAACTCGTTAGAAAATAATCTCCATAATATGTTGTCCGTTTGGATCTCCATATTATGTATTTCTTAAAAAAAATATTTTGATAATTACCAGAAATTGTTATATTACTAGAAAATTACTATATAACTACCTCTGATAATGTCAATTTCTTTTTCCTATGCTACTAAATATTTGCATAATAAATCTTTGAAATATTTTAGTACCTTATCATAAAAATTCAAAAATATAACTAATTTCAGTAAATAATATTCTTTTTAACGTTATTATTGATACAATATTAACTTTGTAACAAAAATTGGTAAATATCCATTCATGTATTTTCCAGCACCTCACAACAATCAAACAAACAGACAATCGTGGACTTCACCAGCCGGCCCACCACACAATCAGCAGTCGCTTGACATCAATTACTATGAAACCATAGAGCACGATAGCGTTCTCACGAAGGGAAACCGACCACAGACCGTAACGGCTCCCCTAATATATCGCCGGAAAAATGGCTGTGTGTGCGGTGGAAATGACCACAGAATGACTGATGGATATTTGGTCATCGATATACGGGACTTGTAGTGCTGTGCTTAATTATATTCTGTGGTTTGGGTATAGATAACTCAGACACGAAATTTTCAAGTACGATATTAAACTATCTTAACGGATTCCATCGCAACAGGTCTAGCCCGCTGACCGCTGCCACTGGTGCTCTTCATGGATAAATATGTGTACAATTAGCACCTGTCAAAATTTTTGACAGGTGCACTTCGTGAACAAGGCCACGCTAGGTACCTACTACTCGCCTGGGTACTCTTAGTGGACTATTTTATAAGTACAAGGTACCTGGTAAAGTAGGTAGGTACTCTGGTTCTGTATATTTACTGCATTCGATCACTAGTGTAATACTCGCCGGGTTACAAACGCCATGATCATGGCACTTGTAACAGCGCCGAACTATCGGTTGCAAAAAAAAAAATAAACATGGTAAATATCCCGGCGAGTATTACACTAGTAATGTGAATGACCATGTCAATCTCAAATCATATATTGCATTCGATGTTGTGTTATATTATACAATTATATACCTAACACAATTGTCATCTACCGTAATTTTACTATAACACATCGCAACATTATAAAAACGTTGAAAAAAAACGAACATGCAACTCTAACAACCAGTTGTTAACAAAACAAAGAAATATGCAAAAAAGAAAACAAACTTCAGCTAAGCATTACGTTTAAAGATAGTAAAAGTAAAGCTGTCAATAAGTCCACAAATCTTGTTAAAAGGTCCACTACTGTTCCATTGTCATTCCAGTCAAAATACAACAACAAACTATCTGTTATTCGAAAACAATTACACAGCAATTACAACGTCACGGGTCCAGCAAAAAAATATATCGATGTCCAGTAAACATTCAACAGTCCCAAACCTTTTTTGTCACGGAACTATCCCCTGCAGTTTTTTTTTTCCAAAGCGGCAGAATTACCAAAGAAATATTTTATGGTCCACACCCCCGCAATAATCGACAGACCACAGAATACAATGACTCGGTTGTATACCTTTGACTTACTGAATGTTTTGTTTCGTTTTCGTTCAATCTTTTTTGTATATATCTAATAAGGTAAAAGTACCAGTTAGTAGTCGTCGACCGCAAATTTGTCAGACCACCTTGCAGCTAAATGAAATTTATGGCCTCAAAGCCAGGAAGAGGACGCAGAACCGTGCCGTTGCATAATCTCAGCAATTTATGAATGCTTTTGTTGACTTTATTGCGATTTGTCGTTTTTATAATATAATTACAGCACTTAATTAATTTTTGATATTATTTCATTATTTACGGGTTTATATTTTCATAATTTACGAAGACACTTCGATTAAATGACTGACTGGTAAAATAAGAACTATTTATTAAAGGACATTGAAAGGATATTTGAATATAGATATTATTTATTTTTTGTATTGTATTGTAATACCATTTTCATCTAAGATTAATAGAATTCACCACTGGACAGTTTAATGTGACATTAAACTGTCCAGTGGTGAAGTCAACAGTCAAAGTGTCTCTCGAGTTTGCCAGTACTTAAGTAAATTATTAGAATATTTAAAATACGTGTTTTATACCTTTCCAGTATACAAAAATATTTCATTTTAAACATCTCTATCAAATAATTATAGAGTTCATATATTAGATTCAATTGCCGGAACAAATCGATATCATTACATCCGGCAAATGAGTTCAATCGATAAAAAATTGAAGACTATCTCCAAAATCAATCACGCCCATGGAAAATCATTGGAGTTTTATTCAGAATCTGCACGTGAGACGAAGGCCTCTGTTCGTATTAAAGAGAGGAAATCCGGAGCACATTGTTGTATTCGACACTTATGCACTTTACCTGACCCATAGATAATGGACCCTAACACAGGCGGTGGCAAGCTTTTTTTACTATAATTATATGCTGCCAATCTCCGTAGGCAAGAAAAAATTAAAAGTGTTCTGCATTCAAAAAAATATATGCAAATGGCTATCAACGGTCGCTATATTGTATGCAACCAGTTGGTTAAAAAAAATAAAGTGTAATTTTCTCACGTTAGCTATTTTTTTTTCTAGAAAATATCTAATGACGGTTTAATTTGAAGAACCCTTTGGGGTTTGATTTTGGAATGTTTTTTGAGTAGTTGCATTGTTTATAAAAACAACGTCTCGTAATACGGTTGTCACAAAAAATAATTACATTGTTATTTATATACCTTTCGTTGCATATTTAATTTTATTAGGTACGAAATGTTTTTTGTTTTTGTAGCTCTTCTAAGTCTATGCACGTTTATTTTGTTTTTCTCAGTTCATAAAGTACAATTATATCAAAAAATATGAATGCCTTTATTTCAATTTAAACTGAAACCTTCGTATTTTACCAATTAACATTATATTATTTAAGAATAGGTACTAGTGAATCTAGTAAGTACATTTTCGATAGAAAATCAAACCGACTGATTAATTTTTATAATATTTCTATGTATTTGTGAATTAAATAATAAAACTAAGAGAGGTACCTAATCGAATTTTATAACATAAATTAATGCAAAATCGTCTAAACTCACACACAAAACAAAACAGTAACATCTATTACATCTATACAAAAATATGATAAAGCACATTGATTTCTTCCTTTATTGAAAATCAACATTCAATTCACATCTAACTGCACATCCGTATACCGTACACTGCAAATCTTTTTCTGCACTTTTTACGGACACCGTGACATCACAAACAAAAGGAGACCGCATCTCCTTTTGTATAACCAAAGAAATAAATTAAACTATCCTTAGGGGAGAAATTACCGTTACTTCTAATCTACATATAAAAAAAAACATATAAAAAACACATGGATGGTTGTGGGAACAGTCTTAAAAAAGTATGGGGCAGGAAACGGCGTAAGTGTAAATATGAGAGGTGACATACAAGAAAGTTTATAGACGGATATTTATATGAAAGATTTATCAACCTGGGACCATACTCAGATGTGCGGTCGTTAAAAAAATGGGTCGGTTCACAAGGTGAATTAATTAACGACCTCAGAATTAGAGCAATAGATTTTAATATATAATATATTTATATAATAAGTACTGTTGTCCTAATACTAGGTGAAGGATACTTGCAAAAATAAGGTTAAATAAAAAAATGTTTCCACAATGACTTAATGATATTTCAAAAATAGAATAGCAGTTCGTATTTTTTACTCAGAAACTGTAATTGGGTATTTTCCCGTAATCAAAATAAATTATTTAACTAGTCTAGTCTAAAATCACGCTTTAAAAAGTACTAAACAAGAAAATATCACGGATAGCCGTGGTCGTTTGCAACTTAGTCTAACAACACAATACATTCTAGGAAAAAGTAGCATTCGACCACGGCTATCCTTCATATTTTCTTGTTTAACACTTTTTAAAGCGTGATTTTTCGGTAGTCGGGTTTTAGTTTTAAACTTAATTTTTTATATTATTTTTATTTTTAACCATCCACCCATCCTATAATAGTAAATCATTTGATTATTGAACATTATCTTTATTATATTTCTACTATTTGGTAGGAAACAAATCGATCGAAATTTTTTAATTTATTTTTATTTAAGCTTTTTGCACAAACAGACAGAATGTACAAAGGCGGACTTAATGCCACAGGCATTTTCTACCAGTCAACCTTAGGGTGATGCAGAGATATTAAAAGTAGGTGCTCGAAGTGTTGTAGTGATAGTTTTCTCAGTTAGGTACTAAATAATATTTTTTATAATAAAAATTTAATTAAATAATTAATCCATATATAAATATATACAAACATCATAAACTACATACACATATAGACCAATATGTACATAAATATATGCATAAAAATAAAAAGAACATATATATGTATATATATATTGATACAAATATACCTACACGAATACATTTAAAATACATACATATGCGATGTGAAATGATTTGTTTGCCAACTAGGTATGGGTTGCTGTAGAGCTGGTGTAGGTACTCTGGTCTTAAATATGAAACGATTTGTAGACATTCTGATTTCCAGGGGAAGCGCGTTCCATAAAAGAATAGCCTGGACTAAGAACGAAGAGTTGACAAGACTTGTCGTGTGAGTGGGACAGTGTAGGAGTAAGTTGTTAGACGAGCGTAAATTTTTGTTATGGTTAGAGCCGAGTAAGTGGAGCTGACACTTTAAATAAGCTGGGGCATTGGGAGAGTTTAGTAGGGTATATATCAAAGTCACAGCTCTCAGACTACGTCGCCTTCGTATAGGCAACCAACCCAGCTCAGTACGACTAGTCGAAACGTGGTCATACTTCTTAAGATTGTAGACGAATCGAATGCAATTATTGAGAAGTCGGTCAAGTTTCCAGCCCAATAAATAGCTTACATTAAACATACTTTTTATATTTCCTCTAGCAAAAATATTCAAAATCAATCATTCTGATGATCATATCAAGAATCTGTACCTTTCAAATTAGTTCTGCTTAAAAACGTACTAATTTAATAAGTATAACGGCCTCTTAAATTAAATAAAAAATCACCCGGAAGTTACGTAGGTACTGTTTGCTTCCGCTTAAAAAACCTCAAAATACGAATCTCGATGAGAGAAATTTCGACGAGAACCATCGAATCAAATAAGAACATGATCAGTATTTCTCAACCTGAAGCAAACATAATTAAATCAATTAAATCTAAAAATAATAATGTGTATTTAATTTTCCTGGTAAAATTTCTACGTAAGTTCTGATCATTATGAAATTCTCAGTGTAGACTGAAAAAAATAACACTTGTATGTTTTTAGACAATGGTCAATTTTTTTAAATATGCTTCAGTTCAGAATTGAGCAAACAAAATATACCGATAAAAAAATGAATTGAAATCATCAAATAGATGCCCGAAATGGCCATCGAAATTGATCAACCATTTAGGCTGTGATCACAACCAGTGTAACAATACATAGCTTTACCGTTAATAAGTTAATTTCCATCAACATAATTGAAAATGTTCAAAAAACAAAAATTTATTTGAAGTTCATTAGGTTCAAAATTTTATACATCTATAAAATTCGAATTGCAATATTTTTTGTACATAAGCAAAAAAGTTTGAGTATCTCTGCCTGTATCGCGTCCATAAGCATCAAACAAGAACGCTCCCCACGATTTTTTTTCACATCCTGAGAGTGCCGCGGTGTTTATAAAAACATATGCGCATTTTTTAAGAGACTATCTTTGGCAGAACCAAGGTGCGTTATATTGCATTGTGCAAGGGACATCTTCGAGGGTTTTTGATAATTGTGTAAGTGCATTTTTTATGTGCGAGCAAGTTTTTTAAGTTTTCTCACGCAGACCTATTGAGGGACAGATCTGTGGGTAGATACATCCGCGATCGCCTTTGTTGATTTCACGTATGAGTGCTATTGATTCCATTACGTTGAATTTTAATAAATTCGTCAGCTATCCTGTTTATAATGTGATGTAAGTTCGGTATAGCTAAAATATTTATCCGAAGATACTAGAACTTGCCCTAAATTCTTTATTTTCATTGATGTTGTTATTACTTAAATTTAATGGCTAACGCATTATGAAATACATTGATATTTATATTATTTATGTAGAGTACCCGTAACTGGCATGCACCTATAAAAACAATTCTGAAAGTAGAGAAAGCGAAGGGCATATTCCAGAATCGTAGCAAGTAAAAAGATATGGTCTCTGTCTACTCCACTGGAAAAGAGGTGAAACTACATGTATGTATGATGAAACGATCTACTGAGCGACCGACAGTACGGCTTTCGCCACCGTCGCTCAACCGGTGACCTTCTTGTGTATCTCACAAACCGGTGGTCGCAAGCCATCGAGAGTCGGGGTGAGGCACTAGCGGTCAGCCTCGATATAGCGAAAGCCTTCGATCGGGTCTGGCACAAAGGTCTTCTTGCGAAGTTGCCGTACTATGGACTCCCCGAGGGACTTTGCGAATGGATCGCCAGCTTTTTGTCCAACAGAAGCATCCAAGCCGTCGTCGACGGCAGCTGCTCGGACCGCATGAACATAAACGCTGGTGTCCCACAAGGCTCCGTGTTGTCTCCGACGCTGTTTCTGCTGCATATCAATGACATGCTGTCTGATGGCTCCATTCATTGTTATGCGGACGACAGTACCGGGGACACGTGTTACACGGGCCGTGCAAATATCCCTCAGTCCGAGGTGGAAAAGAGTCGCGAACAACTTGTGTCTGAAATCGAGACTACTCTCTCTGTAGTATCCGATTGGGGACGACTAAACCTAGTCCAATTCTATCATCGCACCTCTCGCCATAGGCAGGGAATTCATCCCCGCACATTGCGACCTGAGCCGGTGCGCACTGTGCGGTATGAAAGAAACTTCATCCCACGCACACTCAAGCTGTGGAATGACCTCCCTGCTGCGGTTTTCCCAAGCGCCTACAATATGGGGTTCTTCAAGAGGGGCATCAGAAGGTTTCTTCATGGTCGGCAGCACGAGTGTGACACCCCTGGTGTTGCATACGTCCATAGGCCACGGTAACCGCTTTCCATCAGGTGGGCCGTGTGCTTGTCTGCCAACTTAGTGGTATAAAAAAAAAAAAAAAATGATAGTTACGTTCCCTTGGCGAATTAAATCTTAATAATAAATAAATATTCTACAACATACTACACAACGCTATCTAGCTAGACACATGGTAAGCATAGCTTAACTAGCTTGTGTTATGGAAACATTCTACCGCTACGCCACAGAGGCCGTTTTCAAAATTTTCAAACTCACGAATAAAATATTATAGAGACGAAGTAGGTACCTATTACTCAAAACTAACTGAAAAACTATTACATATATAGTTATTAAAAAAAGTAAAAGGTACGAAACTTACCCCATGAAACAAATACAGCCGTTGTTTAAAAAATCTCAGCGATAATAGTCGCTCATTTTCATCAATTTACATATGCATAATAATTTTAATGGCATCCCGCATATTCATTACGTTACAAAAACGGTAATTTAATATAAACTAGATGACAAAAATACGACCAATGTTAATAAAAAGTGTCTGAAAAACAAGCTGGGGTGAGCTACTGTGAATGAAATCAAAAAAATTAGAAGGGGTGTGTAAAACAATGGAAAAAAACATGGACTGTTATCGTAAGCTAACTGGGCTCTGGGACAAGCGGTTAATTTTGTTTTAAAGCAGATTTATGGCTTTTACATTGTAATTTATTTTAATAATACATTGCTAATCGGGTTTACGATTTTTTTATTCTCATTTTTTTGGTAGGTATATTTTTATTAGAAATATTTTGCTCAGGTCCAGGATATGAAGAAAATTATACATTATAAACTGTATGACTTTTTAAGTTTAAAGTAATGTTCCTTTGTTGGCGTCTCAAAACTAAATCCGAGTTCAATCAAAGTACACTGTAACCTGATCATGAAATGAATCACTGGTAAGAGCAGCACATAGCCAGTCTCAATCTTGAATGATTCAAAGAAATTTTTAAAACACGTTCTTACTCTGTATCAGTGGAAGGTGAAAAAAGTTTCTTCTAGGGACACAAAGGAGATGTAGTAAGATGATGACCATTTGAAAACATTCGCTATCTTGTAATTCTTTCTAGTACTTACATGTAACCAGTACCTAAATATTATAAGGAACGAACGGTAGACCTACTACACAGTAGAACTAATTCCACCCTCTCCTTTCCTACACAGGACAACATGTGCAGCGCTTAGGTGTCACCCTCACACTGTGCAGAATATACAAGTAAGAACCAATCAGTTTGGTACCTTTTTGTACCACTTAGTTGGCAGACAAGCACACGGTCTACCTGATGGAAAGTGGTTACCGTGGCCTATGGACATGTGCAAGAACAAGGGAGTCACACTCGCGCTACCAACCCTGTAAGCGCAGAGAGTTTCTGTGCCGTCAGCGTAAAAGACAAAGCAGGATAAGCTTTTGGTCTTCCCACTGTCAGCACAAAAACTCTTTAGTGAGCTCTGGCTACCCTCTCCAGTGAGCTCTGACTACCCTCTCCAGTGAGCTCTGGCTACCCTACTCACTCTTTTCTTTGCCGCACCACCAAAAGTCCCTCAGTCCGAGGTGGAGAAGAGTCGCGAACAACTTGTGTCTAAAATCGAGACTACTCTCTCTGGAGTATCCGATTGGGGACGACTAAACCTAGTCCAATTCAACCCCACTAAGACACAAGTATGTGTATTCACCGCTAAGAAAACCCCATTCATTGTAGCGCCGCAATTCCTGGGCACACCGCTTACCATCTCCTCGAGTATCGGGATCCTTGGTGTCGATATCTCCAGCGACGTCCAATACCGAAGTCATTTGCAGGACAAGGTTAAGTTGGCATCAAAAAAACTCGGAGTGCTCAACAGCGCGAAGCAGTACTTCACTGCGGGGCAGCAACTCCTTCTTTATAAGGCACAGGTCCGGCCTCACATGGAGTACTGCTGTCACCTTTTTGCTGGAGCACCTGCATACCAGCTTGACCCCTTCGACTCGTTGCAAAGACGGGCATTGAGGCTGGTTGACAATCCCATACTCACAGGTAGAGTGGAACCTCTTAGCCTTAGGAGGGATTTTGCCTCACTGTGTGTGTTCTACCGCCTATACAATGGTTTGTGCTCAGATGAATTGTTTGACATGATGCCCGTAGCTTCATTCTATCATCGCACCTCTCGCCATAGGCAGGGAATTCATCCCCACACATTGCGACCTGAGACGGTGCGCACTGTGCGGTATGAAAGAAACTTCATCCCACGCACACTCAAGCTGTGGAATGACCTCCCTGCTGCGGTTTTCCCAAGCGCCTACAATATGGGGTTCTTCAAGAGGGGCATCAGAAGGTTTCTTCATGGTCGGCAGCGCGAGTGTGACACCCCTGGTGTTGCATACGTCCATAGGCCACGGTAACCGCTTCCCATCAGGTGGGCCGTGTGCTTGTCTGCCAACTTAGTGGTATAAAAAAAAAAAAAAAAAAAACCAAGATCTGAAATTCATTTCCAGCTCACGTGTTTCCTTCTTCCTACAGTCCCCGGTCTTTAAGCGGGGCGTGAAAAAGCATCTGATGAGGCCGTTAAGCTGAATTGTAACATTACTTAGTGTCTGTAATGGTGACCCTCTTTCCTGAGACTTTTTCTTTAGCTTACCTACCTACCATCAGGCGAGGAGAAGTTTAATTGGTGTGTCCTAGGTAAAAAATAACAATACATTAAGTTGAAATTAAACTATTATGGATAATGTGAGCAGTTTCTTTATCTATATGTGTAGGTATATGTAAATCTCTGTAAATTCGTCTGTAGTTTCTATTGGCCATTTCACGCTAGAGAACATTGATATTACCACTTACAAAGGCTTTATGGGAGTACCATGAAATGTACTTATAAATTGAGCTACATATTTGTTACACTTTCACGTATCTATTGATTCTAGATGAAGATAATCGAATAGCTAATATGATTGAAAGCGTCAAACCACCAATACACCATGAAGAGTCCTTCCAGCAACAAAGTACTGCAACACTAGGGCGTACGTACTTTTTTTTTACGTGCGCAAAATCCCCTCGGATACCTCCCCCCCAGAGCCGGTGGAAGAGGTTATGTCGGTTGCCGAAGGTGAGGTTGACAGGCATATCCCTCGCACCCCGGCCGACCCAGGGCCATCTCTCATGATCTGGCCCTCTCCTCGGGTAGGGCGTACGTACTCGTAACATTATTGATGTCGTTACATTTCGTCACAGCACTGAGAATGACACGATCTTTAGCCGAACGACAATCAGACGAACAATGGAGCATCCCTTTCACTTTCAACGAACCAAGTGTCGATTGACTTGTTTCGTTTAGCGATATTAAAATATTCTTATTGTTCTTTTGCGAACAGCTACGATATAAGTCTCCTTGGAGGTGTTGAGATCATCGAAATCGTGGGTAGATGTAAAACGCATAGCAACGCGTATACATTTTCTGTAGGTAAGTATAGCTACCATTAAAAGTTGCTGAACACTAATTAATAAACAAGCTATCTAAATATGGAAATAAATTGATTTATAATTATTTTTGTATTCCGTAGAGGACAACATTAACTTTTTAAAATTTTTGTTTATTATATTCTGTTCTGCGCGCTATGTGTCCCACCCATTGCCACTTCAACGAGCTAATCCGCTGGGCTACGTCGGTTACTTTTGTTGTCCTACGTATATCATCATTTCTGACCGATCACGGAAATACCGAGCATAGCCCTCTCCATAGCTCGTTGAGCGACTATGAGTTTTTTCAGGAGACCTATTATGACCTATTCAGATCCGTAAGTCATCACTGGTATCACACATTGGTTAAAGCGCTGGATGCGAGCTGCTTTAGATCGGTCATTCTGGAAGTCTGTGGGAGAGGCCTATGTTCAGCACGGACTGGAAAACCAAACCCCAACTGAATGAATACTGGTGGCGACTTCACTTACAAGACAATGAGTCTTCACAATCTTGACGTTTCAATTGGCTATGACCACTGAGATATACAATACTATGACAGATTTTCTTTATGCTATTAAGGCCTATAAATAATTAAAACTAACCTACCAAACCAGCGAAAGAATCATTTTCCAATGGTTTATTTTTACATTATTTAATATTTTTATATTATTTCTTGACATACCTAATTGTAAAATTATGACGTTCATATGTGCTCTTTATGTGCCTAAACTGACTAAATGGAATTGATTCTTTGATTCTTGATTCTTTGAATTTTACCACCAAAACTGAAAACCTAACATTATTTGTAACTGTAATGATTATCTGCCTACTTAAATGAATGAATTTTACACTTAAGTTTCTAATAGCGTCAAGTACATGATTGACTCACTCGTATTGCCGATGTTATCGAACACGTGGGCTGCCCTTCGACACAAGAAAACCATTTAGGCGATGAGATATCGACAGTCTTGGCCTAAACCTTAGTTAGGTGGTAATATCATTCAACCTACAACGGATTTTGTAACCATCTGTCGATTTCCTTGGACTGGTGACTCATATTATCTTGGTTTGAAATTCTTGAGGAGGTAAGCAGATAGGCTCACGCTACTTATAGGTTAACTTACCTATAAGTAGCGTGAGCCTATCTGCTGTGAGACAATAATAATATACTCGTACTAAGATGTTTTATATAATTGCATCTCCTTCAATCAATCAATTAATCTTTCAATCTAGGTAGGACGTACTGGGGAAGTACCTCCGCCCTACACAATACCGTGGCTATAATAACTTCGTGTTGTGTTCCCGGCAGTGACTAGCGTAGCCAGAGCTCACTGGAGAATTTGTGCTGTCAGTGGAAGACTATAGGCTAGTCCTGCTTTATCGCAGCAAATCGCAGCTCACTGCTGGATGTAGGCCGCTGCCAATGTACGCCATTGCTCCCGATTCCGCCTTCTGCGTCGAGTCCATCTTGGTCACTTTTTTTCACGTCGTCAGTCCATCTAGCTAGGGGGATTATATGTGCTTGATAATTCTCGAAGTATCTAGGATTTTACTCTGATGGTAGGATGAAAGTGAGGAATGGGAGCATTGTGGATGCCATTAATCTTTAGTTTGATCATTACACATGCCTGCAATCTCAAGTTTAACCAGTATAGATGTCAACAAACTCCAGTATGACAGCCTCAAAAGAAACTGAAGCAGTAACTGCAGTGGGCTGCGACTGAAAAGACCCAGGGTCATAGAAAGACGGAAACAGGAGTGTTGATAAAGATACAAAGAGATTTGAAGCGATGCGGCATAGACAGGGTTGCTGAATCGTCAACTTAAAGTTTTGCCATTATTTACAGCGTATGAGTATAAAAGTTCAAGTCATCATACCATGTTTAGCGTTAAGCGTACATCACAATTAAGCCTTTTCATCGGATACCCCTATCATGTCAAATATAAATCTCTTTCCTAACGCCTGCACAAGCCAAGCAGATGCAAAAACTAACGGACCTCACCAAGACATAAATTATTTAAATTTGACTTGTAATACTGCACGTATGACACAGGATATGCATAAAAGGGTTGAAAAAAATCCTGGGGTGAGATTTTTTATTCAAAATGAGGGGTCGAATCGTGACTTGTTTGGGCAGCGTTAGCTACGGTATTGATGTAACGAACTATTGAATATTTTAATTCGCACGACGATTATGTATTTTGTGTCTGTCATTTTGAATGTTCAAGGGTACAGTTTCAAGGTATTGGTGCATAAACAAAGAATGTACGAGACTTGAGAAAATTCGTTGGACCAGTCTCAAAATATAATTGTATAGCGCGAAATATCTTACAAAAACGATCATGGTCACTGTAGAAATTGCAATCTACATTTCTTTTTTTTTTCACGACATTCCACATTTGACAGCCTCTGTGGTGTAGCGGTAGTGATCGTGAAGCGCGGATTCGGTTTCCGCTCAGTGTAAATATCTGTATCCACGAAATATGTTATGTATATTTGCATTGTTCTGGGTGTTTCTATATGTATGTATTTACAAAAAAAGTATCTATGTATGTTTATCCGCATTCTAGATTCCATAACACAAGCTAGTTAAGCTATGCTTACCAAGGGTTTATATAGCGTTGTGTAGAATGTTGTAGAATATTTATTTATTTATTATTATTTACACAACGCTATCTAGACCCATGGTAAACATAGCTTGAACTGCCTGAATTGGATGATAGCATTGAATACAGCTAATGAAATTGGCTGTAATTATAAGGTCCTTATATTCTCTCGATATATCAAATGGAATAAATGCAGCACAATTTTACCAGATATATAGGGCCTTTCCAACATCCTTGAGGCCCAAGATGACTTTACCTGCAATCGGTGCATTTGCTAAGTAACGGACTGGATGGTTTTTTAGCTTAAGATAGGTACTAACTATTGATTTTTTTATCCCGAAGTATAGTAGTAGGAAAATTTAGAAACAATATGGATGATCTCTTATTTATTTCCCTATAATTTCATTGAAGCAAGATGCGAAGGGTTAAAATATGACTAGTAATATTTAGACATTTAACGGTTTCAATAATAATTCTTAAATCAAAACTAACCCTAAACTCACTTTCAATTCATAACAATATACTATCTTATCTTTAACCCCACAAATCACATCCCATTTTTGTTCGGACCTTTTCAAAGACTTATCAAATTCAATTTAAAAATTCGCACCCTTTTCGAAATACCCCGATATATCGACTCCTTGTGAAGGTTCGCGGTCCATTTTTTATCTGCGATCCGCTGACTTTATCTGTGGAACATGACATAGCTAAAAAATCGGCGACCAGGTGCTGACAACAAAAAAAAAATAATAAAAAAAATTGCAGTAGATGCTGTTGAAAGGTTTGGTTAATCCTTTGGGAGAGTTCATGGCTGTTCTGTAGACATGTGTAACGCTTGGACTGGCCTATTGTTGGATGAGTAAGATGTTTTTTATGAGGAACCCAATCAAACACATTTTGATAAAAAGTTCAGAGCCGTGAGCTATTTTATGTCAGCTGTGCTTGTTCGAGATTTAATAAAGTTTTTGGAAGAACCAAGGCATAACGATTCTCCTCTTGATTTAAAAACCCAGGCAAAGTGTATAAACTATATAACCGGATGTATAAAAGTACTTACAAATCAAATCTTGTTTTTTGGTGTATAACTGTAGCCAGCAGCTCCACCAGTGTGGAATTCTGATCCTGTGCCATGAGAATATACTCTAGGGATAATAATACTTAATGTATGTATTATTACAGACTATAAATCTATCCTTGTATCAAATTTCGGCCAAATACGCGGTGAGTAGGGTAGCCAGAGCTCACTGAAGAATTTGTGCTGTCAGTAGGATGACTAAAGGCTTATCCTGCTTTGTCCTCTACAATGACGGCACAGAGACTCTGTGCTTACAGGGTCGGCAGCGCGAGTGTAGCTTCTGTGGCTTCTCAGGTGTTACACACGTCCATAGGACACGGTAACCACTTTCCATCAGGTGGTCCGTGCGCTTGTCTGCCACCTAAGTGGTATAAAAAAACTGTTTAAACTTGATTAAGTATCTAACAAACAGATAAGATGATTTTATATTCTTGACAAATTTTCGCATTTAGAATATTCGCAGTTGAATAAGATTAACATTTTAGAAAACTACAACTTATAATATTAACCAAAAAGCATTTAATATTTGTTGTTAACTACCGAAGCAGATTAGTATTTACCCCGATAACGGCTAAATGTCGTTTTCCATATACTCCACAACGTTAAAACAAAAACAATGGGCTTGCTCACAGTCCGCAGCACATGTGTTCGCGTTTAGCATTATCGATTGTCCTCATATTGTCCTCTTTTGCCGGCATGCGGGTAGTCGTAAATGAGTTATCACCGTGACGTCATGGGACAATGCGTTTTTGTTTTAGTCAGTTGGCGGGAGGCGGGGGTCGCGGACGTATTGCTCATTATGTGTGGCTATCGCAATTATCGACAAGTTTGTTTGGGAGGTTATTATTACCGTCTTTAGTAGTACTTTACGTAACTGGGTTGTGGTATTCAATGATTTAATCCATACTAATATTATAAATGCGAAATTAATTTGTCTGTCTGTTACGCTTTCACGCCTAAACTCTTGGACCAATTCTCATGACATGTCAACATAATCAGTTTTTCACAACAACTATATTTAATTCGAAAAACGAAAATGTTTGTGAAAGCTTGATATATGAGTGCGGTGGACTCGCAGAAAAAATCAAATAATGCACATGATTCAGAGCTGATGACACTTTTATGGTCAAATTATTAGTACTGACGTATGCTACAAAGGAAAATAAGATATACTTGAATCATTTAGAACAAAGACAAATTGCGATAATGTCTTTATGATACGGAGAAATTTGTTTTACAAGTGTGTAAAATAAAGTTTATATTTCCAAACTCATTATTATCAACTGAGCGACCATCCCAGTTCATAAAAAGCTTACACTTAGGAGCCCGAGATACCCTCTAGTGGAGTCATCCTTCCTTCTGTATTGATTTCTCTTGATTTTTATTGTAGCAACTGACATATAACCCCATCAACCCGAAAAAAACTGGACCTCATAATCAACTATATCCACTGACAACGTAAGCACATACAATTTCAGGACACTTATGACCGTAATGGATTATTTTATGAATGATATGTAGATATATTAAAAAAAAACTTCACAATTCAAAATATGAGAAAACTGTGCCATCTTTATTTCCAACCAAAACGTTGGAATCACTGGAAATAATCAAATAAAGAATATCGCAATAGAATCCATCAAAACACTCAAATTAATCACAGATCAGTGCATCGTACAGATGCGCAAATCATCAAATTCTCACGTGAATGCCTACGCCATCTTTTTACAACAACAAGACACACAGCAGATGTGCAAAATGATAAAAGAAACTTTAAAAAATAACCATGAGAACTATCCTAAGCTCACCTATGACCCGGGGCTATCCTTGGACCGTTAAAAAAATAAATTACTCGGTCAAAGAAAAGAGACCATTGTTTGGTTTAAAAAACCTGAGGGTACGGTAACTTGCGATTTGAATAAGTAAAAAATGAGGGGTGACGTACAAAAACTGTGCCCCACAGATTTTTTTTAAGGTAAGGACACCAGACCAAATAATATGCATAGTTACTATTTGCAAATTATTTTGGTCAGAGTTCTCACGGTAGGTATAACATCTGCATTTTTTATTTATTCTATGATCCGCCTATTTATAATTTTTTAATTTATTGATGTTAAGAACCATATTCTTATTCATTAATATCTACCTATTCAGTCGAGAAGTATTCAATCTTCTCGATTGAATAGGTATAATTGAATAGGTATTTTATTTCATCTAAGGATTTTGTTAATGAAAATTTCTGTGTGTTATTTTTGAGATTGTGTAGCGCTATGTAGTATAATAAATTTAAAAAATCCTTAGTTCCTTCTGTTTTGAGGTAACATTGCCAAATACGAGTGGTTTAGTATTCTCACGGGGGAACACTTAAATTTATATATTTTAATAAGACTTAATGGGACACTGTGTTGTTTTGAATGTCGGTCACTTAGTCCCCGGCTTAATATGGATTATGTTATTAAGTACTAGTATGTACTCACGTTAATTCTTCCAACTAATTGCTTCTTTTATGAGGAGATTACGGCCGTAAATACTCAATCACAAGTCCAGCGTCCCAGTAATTAGGTACGCTACCGCCACCGCAACTCATTGTAAAGGTAGAACCACACTTCGTTATGTGTCTTTTTATTTGTGTTTTATTCGCCTTATTCGGCCGCATTTAACTAATTTGTAGAAGGTGCATTTGCTATATTTGCTTTATACACCGATGCATAAAAGCGATTTGTAAAAAACAAATGACAAACCATTGAACGAAGCTTTCTTTTTGTTCAGGCAGGATAAAATGTACATTTTATCCTGCCTGAACTACCTTTCGCATAGGAGGAAGTAGGAAAAGACGGTATTTCCGTCCAATTGAGCAGTCCGACTGGGAAAGTACCTCCTCCCTATAGAATATAAACATAAACATAACATTAACTCATGCCTATATCCCCGAAGGGGTAGGCAGAGGTGCTAGCACCCACATTTCGCCAGTTTATGTTTTAGGTCCCAATGGGCTCTTCTACGAGTAGAAGGCTAGCCCTGTCCCGTGCACTCATCAATGCGATTACAGCCTAGCCACCTAACAAATACAAAGTGTAGTTCCGCCTTAAACGGTTAAAGCAATTCGACCAAACGTTCCATGTTTACGTAAAGTCATATGCGGGCTAGTAACATTTACATGCACGGAGCGTAAGGCCACTAAAGATAACATTTCACTGTTGGCCAGAGGTCACTTAGATTTACCTCATCGTTGATCAATTATTCTTGTTAAGCCCGCATGTTTCTGGAAGTCACTGAGGAAATAACAACTGCAGCGCATGCCCATGAGCCTATTAGCGACTTATGGTCATTCAGGCTGTAGGTAGCTAGTCTTGTTATTTTTTTTATTACTGATGACACTTTAAAGTAGTTTCAGATACCTACAAATTAAAGGAAAATGTAATCATCCTGATGTTTTTTCAACGATCGCGTTTTTGATATCAAATAACTAGGAGTAGTATAATCTTAGTAGTCATTAAACCACAGATTGAACCTACTACATTCACGGCTCGACCCGCATAAACTATGATAACGTACCTGCAACCCATAGAAACCTATCCCAACGATAAAAATAGCCTACCTATAAATTATTTCGGGCTTCCTATAGAATTCACTCTTGCACCAAATTTACTGAACTCTGACTGACTGAAAACTCTTAGACTGTCTGCGTAACATCCACATATTCACAAACTTTCACATTTATGATATTAGTAGAACAAGAATTAGAATATCTTCTAAATGAACTTTTAATTTTGCAATTGAACTGTGAATTAATTATATTAATTGTACCAAATTCAGTGTAAGAATAATCAACACATTAATTAATGACAATTACGCAGATAAATGTAATCTGTCTCTACTTAATAGTAAAGATTAGATATCGGTCAGTGGTAAAGGCAATAGTTTTAGATTTGCTTAAAAAGGAACTATTGCATAGATTAAATGATTAGCACTAGCCGCAATAAGTGGCACTACAATTAACACAGTGTATAAAAGATCTAATACTTTGGTGCAAGTTGACATATGCCATATATTAAAAGAGTGAATATCCCGTCGAATTTTACACTATTAATGTTAATAACCATATCAATCTCTAATCATAACATTTTACTATTAACTACATACTCATGCCATGACATGCACTCATTGACAGTTCAAAGAACAATACTGACATTACCTTATATCAATCAATTTATGAGCCCACTGCAGTCCATAGTAATGGACATAGGCCTCTCCCAAAGTGCACCATTTCACCCGTATTTCATGCCGTTTTTTGCGAAGCATTTACACTCGAGAGCAATGAATCCGGGTCACTTAAAGAATCCTAAAAATCTCGGAAACTAAAAATGCTAGGTTAATGCAATAAATTGTATTTAATAGACAATGTAATACTCCTTAAATGAAGGTATTAAAACTTCTTAGTTATTGTAAAGTTATATCATAAAAAAATCAAATTTGAAAAAGGGCCACTTTCGAAGATGGAACTACGAAATTACAGCATTTGGTGTTGCTTTTGTTTGTAATCTGTCATTTATGTGGGTACATAAACCATGTTGATAGTGCTCTATATTCATTAATCAAGCTGAAATTATGTCGCTTACGCCTGAAGAATGCACCAGAATACTTACAATGCTGGAAACCGGCCGGAGTCAGCGCGATACAGCCAGGACTGTCGGTGTGTCGCTGTCAACAGTACAAAGAGTTCTCCGACGTTACGAAGAAACTGGTTCTAACCTACGCAGACCAGGAACGGGCAGAACCAGGTGTACCACAGCACGAGAAGACCGATACTTGGTGAACACCATGCTTCGAAATCGCTTTCTCACAGGAACTGAACTCACCAATCAGTTTCGACGCCTCGGAGGAAGTAACCCAAGTGCATGGACAGTAAGACGTCGGCTTGCTGAATCTAACTTAAAACCCCTTAGACCTGCAAACGGCCCTAAACTGGAGCGTGGGCATCGTATTTCGAGACTAAGTTATGCCCAGAGCCACGTAAATTGGAGTATTGAAGATTGGTCAAAAGTTATGTTCTCCGACGAATCAAAATTTATGCTCTACAAGCACGATGGAAGACACAGAGTGTATCGAAGACCAGGGGAAAGATTCAAGCAAGCATGCATCGAAGAAAAAGTAGCCTACGGTGGTGGGTCTGTACTTGTGTGGGCCGGAATTTCTTCTGAAAGTCGCACAGAGCTGGTGATCATAGAAAACGGCTCTTTAACTAGCGTAAGATATGTGGAAGAAATCCTCAATGATCACGTTGGTCCATTTATGGTCAATTTAGGTGAGGATGCTATATTTATGCATGACAATGCCAGACCTCATACAGGTAGGATTGTGAATGACTACCTTCAAGAGATGAACATTACTCGTATGGAGTGGCCAGCGCGCAGCCCGGATATCAACCCGATCGAGCATGCTTGGGACGAGCTAGGCAGATGCGTAAAACAACGAAACCCTCCCCCAATCACGCTTCGTGAGCTCAAAATTGCTCTCACAGAGGAATGGGAGAATATTCCCCAAAATCGTATAAGGAACTTGGTGTACAGCATGCCAAACCGCGTAAACGCAGTAATGGAAGCACGAGGAGGCAATACGAAGTATTAAAATTCAAGAAAATCGTAATAAAGTTCAAAAATTTCATGTTTCCTATTTTTGTTTTAAGGAGAGATCAGCAGTTTTTTTCTTTATGTAATTTTGTGTTAATAAAATGTATGGTGACTCATATTTTTTTTACTTTCATTTAAGGAGTATTACATTGTCTATTAAATACAATTTATTGCATTAACCTATCATTTTTAGTTTCCGAGATTTTTAACATTCTTTAAGTGACCCGGATTCATTGCTCTCGAGTGTAGTTAAAAATACTGTTTCTTCACAGTATATGGTTAAAGATTTTAAAATCAAATAAATAATACAGATATATACAGCTCAGACTCAGCCTTAGATGCATGGGTCGAATCAGCAATAGGCTCACCCTAAAGAAGGTAGTAATAAGGCCCACACACGTAATCGTGGGACCGAATACAATGATTATTGAATTGTGGGTGTTAAGTCGCCTCTACCTAACCCTCTGGGAACAAAAGCGTGATTATATGTATGTTTGTATGAAGGGAATATCACTCACTGAAATAAAATCACTATTTAAAGGTAAATGTAAATAATACTAAACAAATCGCGATAATATCTATTAGTCCCATCCTAGTGGTTTTAATACCGACTTAATAAATAATAAATAAAGACTTAATAAATAAAATATAGTTTTGCCTCGGAACCCAGAGTTCAATCACTCCTTTTCCTCCTTTTGATTTGAGTTATAAGACACTTTAGAGAGTGGCCGACTCCGAGAGGATAGGTTGTGCCAGAGCATCATTCGTCAAGCAGTAGAACCTAAAGATCTGATGATGATGCTCACGTATTGTTGTTTAAAACCTTAACCAACTATAACAGTACTACCAACCACCATATTTATGCTACTACTGTATTTTACTAAGTTCTCTTGTGAATTAGGTACTTTCCCTAATAGTGTATAAAAAAAAATCTTTGTCATACGATCTCGCGGTAGTCAAGTTACCATTGTTGGTAGAAAAAATATAAGTTTTTGAATATCGAACGCAATGCGCACACGCAGATGTGTTGTCCACTTTTTATACGTTTTATTGAATTGATCGAGTACCGTTATTTATGATTTTTTGTATGATATATCAAGTTGTTGACAGATGTATTAGCGTTGAGTATTTTATTTGTTGTAATTGATGAGCACATATTGTAATTATGTTAAAAAAAATAGTTCCTAGAACAGCTGTAAGGTTTAAAAATATTTGTCTCTTTGTTTGTTTGTCCCGCATGCATTCCTATACCCAAATTATTATGAATTCGACTGCGATAAGCATTTCGTACGTTGTGGTCAGTATACCAGTGAATCTATCTGCCATCCCTTATTGCACAAGCGCAAACTGCAACAGTATAGTTTGTCACTGGCTAACTCCATCACAGGCACAGTAATCTGCTTCGTCAGTACGGTTGGCAAAAGTCACGTCTCTCGAACCACATTGATCAATGAACGCACAAACATATATTCATGCCTGTAAATGCCCCGGAGGGGTCAGCGTAGTTGTATTAACATCTACATTTCGTCGACTATGATATTCGGTCCAACGAATCAAATTCTCTCACAATTATAATATCTTACGAGACATAAAATGCCTACCTGAATAATATTATAGATTATCCGTATTCAATCATTCGAAATTGATTTAACAATTAAGCTGATTTAAATGCAACGTAACATTTTAATAGCCCTGAATGATCAAAACTGTCTGAGGTTGCTCAGGCGCATCAATGAGTCATACTTAGATCTATCAAAATTTAATAGATGTGTTGCAAGCGCCAGTGGGCGGACGGACGCGAATTTACTTATTGGCAACATCTATGCTTCTTTGTTATAATGAATGGACTATTGCAGATGGAGGATGCCTAATTGGCTGTTTATAAAGTTAATGTAAGGTTGTATGTCTTATAAGAAATGGTTATTGATTCAATCAATCGTAACAGGCAGATTCATGCTTTACAACGCACGGCTTAAATTAGCGGTGGGGTTTATGACGCGTGTACGCTGAGTTTTACTGTATTGTGTTTTCATTCTGAAGTAGGAAACAAGAAGCCTAGAATCCGTACTAGATATTATTATCATAGAAAATAAATATTTTATTACTTGAGGTAAATAGTTATATAGTAATTTATTAGTAGAATCGAATCTTCCCTCTAAAAAATCTTATAAGAATTTAACTGATTTCTATGTTCTGCATGCGTGAAAAACTGTTGCCAATCTCAAAAATATTAATCTGTATGTTTTTTTAAATCCACTGTCATAATACTCATAATAGTTTTAAGAAAAACTTCAATTATTCTAAACTGTAACGTCGTTACATTAATAACAATATCAGTCTCAATATGCGATCTTTTTTTTTTCTTTTCTCTTTTTTTTTTCTTTTTTTATACCACTTAGTTGGCAGACAAGCACACGGCCCACCTGATGGAAAGTAGTTACCGTGGCCTATGGACGTCTGTAACACCAGAGGAGTCACAGTCGCGCTGCCAACCCTGTAAGTACAGAGTTTCTGTGCCGTCAGTAGAAGACAAATCAGGACAAGCCTTTAGTCTTCCCACTGACGGCACAAATTCTCCAGTGAGCTCTGGCTACCCTACTCACCGCTGGGAACACAACACGAAGTTATTATAACCGCGGTATTCTGTAGGGCGGAGGTACTTCCCCAGTCGGACTGCTCAATCGGGCGGATATACCGCCGTGTCCTACCTCCTCTCTCTGCTCTGTTCGGACTTGTGTGTGTGACGTGTGTGTGTAAATCACCTCGTTCACCTTTCAACAACATTAGAACTTTCTGGAATCTCAGCAGTTTCCTTCATCAGTAAAGAAAGGAATAATACTTAATTTTCTAACATAAAAATTTATATAAAAAGAGACTCAACTTTGAGTTAAGCTCGCTTTTGTACATTACATCTCATCTTTTTGTATAAATGTCATTTATGTGTACAATAAAGTATTAATAAATAAATAAAGTTCACCGACAGTAAAAGTACCTACAATAGCCCAGAAAGATCGCTACAATCTATTCTTGTACTAAAAAAATAACCTTTACATGCTTTTGTTTTGAAATATTATGATAATAAACGATGACTAATTCATTAGAAACATTTTACAAATCATCTATTGCGTCTTAATAACGCCTCAACTTTCATACTTCATGCAAATTTGCAGGTCTGACAATGAGCCCATTTGTATATTTTGACAACCCTTGCACACATACATAACCAGCTACTGAGAACGTTATTTTAAAAGCAATAAGTTCCAAATTTACTTAGCAGATGATTAGACAGGTGAAGACTTAAGTTTGGTAGATATATTCATATTAAAATATAGATGGCAGGAACGGACAGACGGAGTAAGAACAATAAAGGGCGTGGGACGTATTAACTCATTACAGTTCAAATGGACGGACACCTTGACCGATATCTGTGAGATATAGCCAATGTTCCGAAGGTCAAGAATAGTGTTTAATTGAGCAGAGTAATGAGGTGTCGTAAGCAGTGGTTGTGGATGATATCGAGAGGAAGTGCAACTGTGTGACATTAATCATGATGTATTTTTACTTGGTGCAGTTTTCTTATTATCGGCTGTTTGATAATATTATTGACTAAGGTACTCCTCCTCACCAGCCAACCAGTATACATGAAAAATGAAACAAATAACGCGATTACAACAATGCGATTCCTATCGTTTCCTACTGCATGGATTATCCGCATGGTACCTGACAAACTAGATCTAGACAAGTGTTTTGTTCCTTTTTGAAGCTGAAGCAAGTTCCGTGATTCAGGAACATGCGTTTGACCGACTTTGTAAAGCCCCTTTAGAATCCAATAGTAATTCAAAGAGATATAGTCACCTTAGTGACGATGCGCATGAGTGCGATGTATGACACTGTTACAGGTTGTCGTCACCCGATACGTTCCGACGGGACATCCTGATAACTCCGCGTGCCCACGTCCATGCTACACTTGCGGACACAATTTTATGCGCAGCTTAGCAAGAAAGAGTTACACTCTTTAAAACCATATCTTTGTTTGATTGTAATCATTATATTACATGAAAATTAAGATATCATTAATTATATAAAAAAATTGACAACGTTTTACCTACGAACATGGGACAGTAGGATTTTTTAGATAGAATTCTAACTGGAATTATAAATATTCTAACTAGAATTTATTTCCAATTAGAAAATGTATGACTACTTATCTAATCTGTTTTGTGGAAAAGGCACTAACTTAGAATTAAAACCTAATTTTTCGACCAATAAAACTTTTCAGCTCGGTCAAATGAGCACTATCTACTTAGTCCGCTGCACTTTGTAATTGTTTTGGAATATCTGAGATTACACTTCCTTTTCATCTACCTTATTCTTTTCTTTCCACCGCCTTCTTTAAATACTCACAGTTAAATTTCTGTACCGCGGTAGCCTAGTGGTATGGGTAATGAATTGCTGAGACGAGGTCTCGGGTTCGATCCCAGGTTTTACCATGGCACACACCAATGACTTTTCGTTGCTTTTAGAAGTTATGTGTGTATTTATCGCAGGTTTATAAGTGCCCAGTTAATAGCAATAGGCTCGCCACCTATTACATTGGGACCTAAACATAAACTGGCGAAATGTGGGTGCTAGCACCTCTACCTACCCCTTCGGGGATATAGGCGTGAGTTTATGTTTTTATGTTAAGCTGCCACAAGGTATCTTCATGAGAAAATTTTACTTCTTTTAAAAATAAGTAAAATTTTCTCATGTGAAAATTATACTTTAAGAAAATACAATATATCAACCAGGATAACTTTCAAAATTAAATAATTATTTTTTAAACCCACATCCCGAAAAGTAATATTAATGTGTCCCGCAGTGTACCAATATAATGGTGCGACCATTGGCGCGCGGTCGGTCGACAATTACCCTATTGGCAGCAATTGTTGTGCGACACTGTCCGTCGTCCTGTCTATCATATCACGCGTATCATTTATCACGATATCATGCAAATGTATGTAAGGAAATGACCTCCTTGTATTAATAGTCCGTCATGGTTTAGTGAACATAGTGTCATAATGTTACTGTTCATTTATTTATTCTTCTAGTTTATTATCAACTGTCATAAGTATTTTACCTATGTTGATGTAGACAGGGAGTCTATAACCAAAATTTCTTAATGACGTAGGAAAAATATAGTTTGGGAAACACACACGTAATAAAAAGTTTGTACTTCTTATGGACAATTGCAGTGTAAATAATATAATAGTGTGGATGAAACAAAAGTAGACTATTTTTGTCGTCTCTTGCGACATTGCGGTAAAATATTCTACTGCTAAGTTAGAAGTTGCGGGTTCAATTCTCGCTCAGGGTAAATATTTGTAAGCTTTATGTTGAAGCATATTACGGGTTTTGAAGAAATTGAAAAATATATGAAAATCATTATATTTTATAACATACATTAGAACTCGTAATTCGAGCTTAAATTTAATGATAATAATCTCATCAATCTGATTACACCTGATATTTGTACCACTTTTTGAGTCAATAACTCTATTGGAGACATTTTCCTGAGCACTTAAATTACTAACATGATATTTGCAAACATATTTTAGACAATCTACCAATATTAATTTCCCTACACAATTATTGAAAGTACCTACGTGCATAATACCTTAGTCTCCAGCTTAAGACCCCTGGGCATTCATATTGTTATGTCCCTCGGTATATCATCAGGTACAGGATTGTTTCACATTGATGAATACGTCTTTCTATCATGGGATAGCTGGGTGGGCCAGTCATTGATTTATTACTGAAGTTATAGGTAGGGAGACGATGGCATTAAAAGTTACTTGTATTAACGTCATTTTTAATCATAATATAGTACAATTAATACCTGAAGACAACATCAGAAAAAAAATACGATGCAATGGAGCCACAATATTATTTTGTGCCCATTGCGGTGGAGACTATGGGCAATTGGGGTCGGTCGCCGTGTCCACGACCGAGGCCGTGACTCCCGCTCCGGCTCTTTTCGGGGGCAGAGGATGGCCATCACGATTCAGCGAGGCAACGCAGCCAGTGTCATGGGCACCTTTACGCCGGGAACGATACGGAGCGGGATATTTGATTTGACATAACAATTGACAAAATCTATGATTGCAGATAATGATTTGAAATTTGTATTGTAATTAAATCTATTATAAATTAATACCTGCTCAAATTTACTTGGCATAAAAAAGTAAAAAAAAAGTATGTTGTAACAAATTATGTTAGTAAATGTACTGTACCCCTATCAAGAAAAACTGTCAAAATCGTATCGTAAACGTATCAAGAGAATGGAACATTGCAATTGGCCGGCTTCACACACACGGAGGTTCATAGTAGGCAGGCGACCAATCGCAATGTTCCCTTCTCTCATTACGTTTACTATACGATTACGACAGTTTTTCGTGCAAGGAGTACTGTAAAATGCAATATCTTAGAAGTTAAAAAATTACATTTAGAATAGAAGTGCCAGTGGCGAATGTCGAAAATTTCAAAAGGAAGCCGTTGGGACAGAATGTCTTAGATCTAGTTTGTCGTGCATCAAGCGATCCATTAAGAAGCCGACAGGATTCGCTTATAGGGACCCCTCGCCACTGGAAAGTGCTGATACATAACAGCTTGTGTTGATATTCATCGATACATATAATCACGCCTTTATCCCTGGAGGGTTAGGCAGGAGTGAATTAACACCCACATTTCACCAATTACTAAACACAACTTAAGTAGACAAATTAGCGCGGCGATGGTTCGCTGCGCGGATGCGTGGGCGGCCAGCGCCTCCTTCTGCGAGCAAGTAATGCTCGTGAAGGAGGAGGCGGGGCGGGAGCGGCAGCGGGAGTGACGAAGGATCGCAAGACAAGCTGCCCGCGTACGAAGGCAACTCGGGCGTCGGAGGTCGATGAACGACCTCCGCCCCCCATGAGCGCCGGCCTGGGGGTGACAGGTGAAGCCGCCTGTCACCCTGGCAGAAGCAGGCCGCGGCGGTGTCGCGCGTGGCGCGCCTCCCCGTTTCCGGGGACGAGCTGGGGACTCTGTAGTCCCCACACCCGAGAAGAGGGCCAGATCGTGAGAGATGGCCCTGGGTCGGCCGGGGTGCGAGGGATATGCCTGTCAACCTCACCTTCGGCAACCAAAACGACCCACAGGCGGCGTGCGTTTTAGTCGGTTCGAGTCCGACATAACCTCCTCCACCGGCTCCGGTGTGGAGGTATCCGTGGGGATGTTGCTCACGTAAAAAAAAAAACAAAAGTAGACAAATTAGCAATTTACATGGTGCAGATTTTCCGATCAAAAACCAACTGGTTCGGAGACCCTTTCCTTTGCCGCACCGCTAAGACTTGGAATTCTTTAACAGCCCACCTGTTTCCATCTTCCTTCCGAGTCCTTTAAGTGGGATGTCAAAGAGTCAAGTAACACATTATCAAACAATTTTATTTGCTGATGATAGCACAATCATCTTCACAGGTAAAGATAAATCTCATATAGAGAATGAAGTTAACAATACTTTGTGCAATGTGATTAATTGGCTCACAGTAAATAACTTGAAAATGAATCTTGACAAAACTAATTTAATGACATTTAGACAAAAACTTAATAAATTGACCGATATTGATATACAATACTCAGGGCATTGTATAGGACAGGTAGAGATTACAAGATTTTTAAGTATAAATATTGACCGGCCGGGGTGCGAGGGATATGCCTGTCAACCTCACCTTCGGCAACCGAAACGACCCACAGGCGGCGTGCGTTTTAGTCGGTGGGGAGGTATCCGTGGGGATTTTGCGCACGTAAAAAAAAAAAAAGTATAAATATTGACTGTCACTTGAACTGGAAATCTCACTTAGAAAAATTATGCTTACAAATTAATAAATATTCATATGCGCTATATATGCTAAAGAAAACAACAAATAGATCTACAGTATTAACTGCATATAATGGACATGTTGCACCCCTGTTAAAATACGGTATCATATTCTGGGGCAACTCTACAGAGAAGGAGGCTGTATTTAGGACACACACGAGAGATGCGTCAGGGCAATATGTAATCTTAAAAAGACGGACAGTTGTAAACCATTCTTCATCGAACTAAAAATTTTGACATTCCCTTGCTTATATATACTTGAAATTGTCCTATTTGTAAAAAATAACATTGATAGATACTGTAACCTTAATAGTAGAAGGCATCACTTAAAGATAATTATGTATCCCAACAAATAGAACAGCATTATTTAATAGTAGTGTATTTTGCATGGCCCCACGAATATTTAATCACCTGCCTAGATATATTCTAGAAATTGATGACATTGAGACCTTTAAAAATAAGATAAAACAACTTCTGATACAAAAAGGTTATTACTCTGTAAATGAATTTTTATCAGATAAATTGTAACTATCATCATAATCATATTAGAAATTCATTTTAAAAATTGTTATTAACGTATAGGTAATTTGAATGAATTTGACAATTAATCGTTGTTGACATACTCTTATTTATTTGTGGATATTATTTTATTATTGAAGTTATTATTATGCGATTATTTACATAATTATTATGACATACTGTATAATGTTAAATTTTAATGCCTGTAATTATTATTTTGACCTACTAATGAATGTGACATTTGCATGACGTCTGGTTGAGTATGGTGATACTTTCACAACAACTATGAACATCAATGTATTATACTTAGTCTGGCCATAAATACTGTTACAATTAAAATAAGAAAGATATTACATTTGAATTTGGAATCTGTCATTTTTATACGATTGTTCCTTGTGTTTTCTAATTTTGGCGCCAATACATTGTACAATATTTTGCTATATTAAAATGTAGTGGGGTGATAAAGAAAACCGAATCGCTGTGATTGCATTACACAAAGTTGGTATGGAGCCGAATGTAATTTTTAAAACTCTTCATACGCTTGGTATTAGTCAAATGTTTGTGTACCGGGCTATTAATAGGTACAATGAGACCTCTTCTGTTTGTGACAGAAAAAGATCTGGCCGTCCACGTAGTGTTTGTACGAAAAAGGTGGTCAAAGCAGTAAGGGAAAGAATTCGAAGAAATCCTGTCCGAAAGCGAAAGATTTTATCTCGGGAGATGAAGATAGCACCCAGAACCATGTCGCGCATTTTAAAAGATGACTTAGGACTTGTAGCCTATAAGAGACGCACTGGTCATTTTTAACTGATAATTTAAAAAAGAATAGGGTGGTAAAATCGAAGCAACTATTGAAGCGGTACGCAAAGGGAGGTCACAGAAAATTTTTGTTTACGGATGAGAAAATCTTTACAATTGAGCAACATTTTAACAAACAAAATGACCGTATTTATGCTCAAATCTCTAAGGAAGCTTCCCAATTAGTCGACAGAGTGCAACGTGGGCATTATCCGACTTCAGTGATGGTTTGGTGGGGTGTTAGCTATGAAGGAGTGACTGAGCCATATTTTTGTGAAAAAGGTATCAAAACATCGGCACAAGTGTATCAAGATACCATTCTTGAGAAGGTAGTTAAACCCCTTAACAACACCATGTTCAATAACCAAGTATGGTCCTTCCAACAAGACTCAGCGCCGGGTCATAAAGCTCGGTCCACGCAGTCTTGGTTGGAAGTGAACGTTTCGGACTTCATCAGAGCTGAAGACTGGCCGTCGTCTAGTCCCATCTTCATCCGCTGGATTATGATTTATGGTCAGTTTTAGAGAGTATGGCTTGCTCTAAACGCCATGATAATTTGGAGTCCCTAAAACAATCCATACGATTGGCAGTGAAGAATTTTCCCATGGAAAGAGTGCGTGCTTCTATTGATAACTGGCCTCAACGTTTAAAGGACTGTGTTGCAGCCAATGGAGACCACTTCGAATAAGCTTTTAATATTTTAAATTGTTTTATATTTATGTATTAAACTAACACACTGTAAAAGTAATACCTAAATATTATTTGCAATAAATAAAAATGTTTTTTCTTCGTAACAATATTTATGGCTAGACTAGGTATACCCATATTTCGCAAATTATGAATAAATGAAATGAAATGAAATGAGCATCTGATGCGGCCACCAAGCTGAGTGATGAGGCCACCATTGTAACATGCAACGTGAATATAACCCTCTTACCTCAGGTAAGAGGGTTTAATTCACTTTGAATTTAACTTACCATCAGGCGAGGTGAAGACAAATTGGCACGTCCTTTATAAAAAAATTATTGCCCTTACATCATTCAACTTATGTTGCTCACTATACACAATTTATTATTTTTATGGACGGCTCAGACATTTAACAGATAATAACTTTTTTATCTCAACATACATAGGGTCAACAAAATAAATTCAATAAAGCTGTTCCCTCAAGCGGTAAGTCCACACTAATCCCCAATCAGTCTGTCCGGCAATCCGTCACAATTAATAAGCGATCGGCAGATAAAGTTTATTGTATTCGTAGATAGAGTACGTGGAAATTGGCAGTATGTAAGTGGACGATAACAGTAGATACAGATGAGTATCGTATTTTAGATAAGGCTGAGGAAAACTTTCAGCAACGACTATGTGCAAACATGTAACACGAATTATCAGAAGTTCACGCAAATTTTACACAATGATATCTGTTGGTCAACCACAAAAAATCCGGATCGAAGTTTAGTGCAATCTGTTCCGTGGAACACGGTACGTGACACTTTGGTTCGGCTTAAACCTTACTGCACTAAAACCAAAGTGACTTCATGTTACCTACATTGCTAATTCACAGTACTTAAAATGCGTCTAAATACTACTACGTCCTATGTTCGTGTCTCGTGCGGGTCCGAATTTTCGAATGTTTTATGGCAGCCTCTGTAGCCTCATCGTGATCACTACTGTTGAAAAGCTACAAAAACGTCAAGATCTGTGTAAATAATAAAATAACATCAAATAAATCGTGATGGAATTAATTAAAATGTAACACCAAATTCATCAAGTCAAGGTTTTCCCATGCGCCTACTAAAGGCCAAGTTAGCGTGTCCTATATAATTTCTTTTTAAAAAATGGGGTTCTTCAAAAGGGGTATTAGGAGCCTGAAGAATCAGGGTCGGCAGCGCGAGTGTGACGCCCGTAGTGTTACACACGTCCATACGCCACGGTAACCACTTCTACACCTACACTTAAGTGATATTAAAACAAAAAGCCATAAAATATAGACATTGAGTCAAAACTTGTAATGTATTATTTTAAGTGATAGGAGAGAAGACTCTCGCAAAGGCCCCATTCCTTCAAACACATTCCTAAACTATATTTCTGTAATGCCATTATAACCTATTAGTGATACCAACCTAGTCTGAAATTATGTACATCCAAATTAGTTGGAATATGACCAGAATACCACAGGAACTACCTTAAATGCCCGCACCATCCTAATGAAAACATACGACGCTTTGATAACCTCTTATGGTGTGTAAACGGTTTCTTGTGCCGCAAATTGGCTTGAGGGACCTTAATTTAGTACTATTGTCCGTTTTATTTGGTTATTTTTGGTAAATATTACCTACATTGTTGGGGTTATCTTGACTGGTTATGTAAGCAAATATACTTGCCCAGTTTGTTGTTATTTGCCAGAATGCGTTTAGTGGTGAGCGAAGTAAAAGGTTGCACTATCTATTTAAATTATAAATCAACCTTTTTAATGGACTTTATAACGTGTAGGAGGTCCTAATAATATTGTCTTCTAATTACTTGATAATTGAAAGGATCTACATATTTTAGGTTCAGAATTATGCAATGGCTGAGATAGGGAAGGAAATGGAAGTCAGTGCTGCCGTTACAAAAAAATAAAGTTTTAAGTTTTTATTGTTTATAAGTACTGTAATTATTCAAATGTTACGTACTGCATTAAGTTGAAATAAACATTTCTTTCTTTCTCTTTCTCATATCTGACACTGAGACTAATAACAAAAATAACTGATCGAAAACAAAAGAATGTTCTGTACCAAATCAGTTCATAAGAGCGATGAATTAAATTTAAAGAAATAGTAGTACGTAATAAAGCCGTCATTCTTGATTCAAACAAGTCTTTTATTGTGTTGGGTAACCTCCACGTTGGCTTACCTGTTTCTGGGGTGCGGGTTGGGTAACCTCCACGTTGGCTTACCTGTTTCTTTTCCCTCTGGACCGCGGTCCTGGGGAACGGAAGCGGGGAGGCTGGTGCACCCTGGACGACGGTTAGTAGACTCTGACTCCAAGGAGAAGGAGCTCTGCTAGCCATCGACAAATAACCCGACAAGCCCTTTTTAGGGCTAGCTGACCCTGAGGGGGTCGTGGTATGGCGGACCTGCAAGGCTCGCGGGAAGGGATTCGTAGAATCCCTTCCATCCCAAACAGCCCTTTTTAGGGCTAGCCTGTCGCTCCCGGTATCCCTCTGCTTTCAGAGGGGACATGGGAGCGAAACAAGGATCCATGGGATCCAGAGACGGGCCGGCCTACTGCTCGCGCAGAGGCTGGCAGGCATTCGTGCCACCGTCGGTGTTGGGAGAGTTGGCTGCTCTCCCGCGTCGCGTAACCTCCAGGATATCGACAACGACCTGAGTGCTAGCCACACTTGGGAAGCCGGTATCCTGAAGCCCGCGGGGCTTGCCTTAATTGGCCGGCCCGCGACAAGGAAAAGTCTTGAAAACCCGACAGCGAAGTCGCTTAAAACCTGTGGATACCTGGGGAACTCCACAGTATGTACCCCGCTTCCTGGAATGAGCGTCACCCAGGAAATGTAGTTTATATCGCGTCATAATCGTGGGAACTACATGGACAATTCATACCAAAAACCCAATCCCAAACCTAGTGAAACAGTCTGCGCGGAGGTCGCGCAGCACCACGACGCGGAGGTCGCGTCCCAAACCGCGGTGTCGGAGGAATTCGACACCGCCACGGAGAAGAGTAGGGCGAACAGCCCGGTGGGCCTACAGACCCGGAAATCTGTACGGCGGAAGAGGAGATTCAGGAAGAAGTCTCTTCCTCCTCCTTCACCTCCACCACAGAAGACGGAGTCGGACTTGGAGCTCACCTTGACCGACTCCTCTTCCACTAGCAGCAGTCAAGACGGTGACGTAACGCTGCATCCACCACCGCCGAAGCAGCTAGCGGTCAGCCGCACGCAGCTGCAGCGGGGTGATAGCCTCAGGGCCCCGGAGGATGTGGAGGCGCCGCCGAGTTCCTCCACCTCGGCGGCGTCCTTACCCTTACCTCGCGCCGACATAATGTCGAAGGAGGTTATAGAAGCCCTAGAAGGTTGGGCCGGGGCCCGCTCCGATTCTCCAACGCCGGAGGAGCACCGGGTCACGCAGGCGACGACGCGGCTTGTCGAGCTCTTCGACCTCCTGAGGGCGGAGCTAGCCGAGATGCGGCTCGACAGGGCTCATTTAGGCAGGAGGCATGTGGAGCTCTTGGAGAACAACGAGCGGATGGCGGCCGAATACCGCAAGGAGATGGGGAGGATGGCGGCCGAACTGGCGAGCCTCCAAGCAGTCGTCGCTGGGCTGCCGGCGGAGCGTGTGACGCGGTCGGCGCGGAGGCGACTGGTGGCGCAGCCAATGCCGCCGACGCGGCCGCTGTTGCCCGTGCGGTCGAGGTCGCCGCTGCGGCCGGAGCCACTGGCGCAGCCGACGCCGTCGGAGCGGCCGGCGCGGCCGCTGTTGCCTGTGCGGTCGAGGTCGCCGCTGCGGCCGGAGCCTCTGGCGCCGTCGGAGTCGCCGCAGCCGGAGCCGCCGAAGTCGCCGGCCCGACCAGTTCAGCCGGAGTCGCCGGTGCTGCAGCCGGCTCGGCCTGCGGACCCGTTGGCGCTCTGCATGGCGGCAATAGCTGCCATGGAGAAGCGCCAAGAGAAGGCGCTGGCGGAGCAGCGGGCGTGGCGGGTGGCGCAGGAGGAGCGCACCCGGAGCTGGCTGGAGTCCATAATGGACTCCAGCCGCCGACCGCCCCTGGCGGCTCCGGCCGGGTATGCCGGGGCGGTTAAGAGGGGCCCCACCTGTCCGGTAGTGGCGGGGTCCCCGCAGGGGTCGGCCAGCAGCCCGTCCGCTGCTCTCGCTGCGGGGGCTGGGAGCCCCCCCCAGGATGCGCAGGTCGCCCGGGGTAGGGGCAGGGGAAAGGGGAAGGGCAAGGGGAAGAAGTCCCCAGCCCTAGCCCCAGCCCCAGCTCTGGCCCGAACCCCGGCGGGGATTGCCGCCACAAGCTCCTCGCCGGAGGGGGGCTGGGAGGTTGCCGGAGCCTCAAAAAAGCGGCGCAAGGCGAACCGAAAGGCAGCCAAAAAGGCCAGGAGGGCTGAGGCTGCTGCGAGGGGAGTGCCGGGGAGGCTGCGCGTCCCCCGCTCAACCGCCGTCGTCCTAACGATGACGGCGGAGGCGGCGGATAGGGGCGTGCAGTACGCCCAGATTGTCACGCAGGCGAGAGCCTGCGTTGACATGAAGGCCCTCGACATGCCGGGCCCCATCCGGGTGAAACCCACTCGGACGGGTGCTCGGCTACTCGAGATCCCAGGCGCTTCGAGCGGTCCCCAGGCTGATGCCCTAGCGGCTAAGCTTAGGGAGACGCTTGACGCAGCCGACGTCCGGGTGTCCAGGCCCAACAAGTGCGCAGAACTGCGCATTTCGGACCTGGACGACTCCATCACGGCGGAGCAAATCCGCCTCACCGTGGCGGAGGCCGTTGGCTGCCCCCTAGATACGGTTAAGGTCGGAGCGATCCGCTTCGGCCGCCGTGGACTGGGGGCGGCAGTTGTCGGCTGCCCCATCGCAGCAGCCAAAAAGGCTGCCGACCGGGGGTTCCTCGCCGTTGGAGGCGTGGTGCGGGTGCAGGTCCGGCTCCTGCAGGCTCGACCGACTAGGTGCTATAGGTGCCTGTCGGTCGGCCACGTGGGGGTGCAGTGCACGGCGGCGGTGACGGTCGGTGACCGCTGCTTCCGCTGTGGCCAACCCGGCCATACGGCCGGTGGATGCGAAGCTCCGCTGCACTGTTTCAGGTGTGCAGCGGGGGGCAAACCGGCCGACCATAGGGTTGGCAGCAAGACCTGCACCGGGGGGGAGCCGAAGCCGCAAGGCGGGAGCTCCACCCAAAGTTCGCGGCGGGATGCGGAGATGGTTCCATAATGGATCCTCAGCTCCGCATCCTGCAGGCGAACGTGTGCCACGGTGCCGATGCTCAGGGTCTTCTGCTCCAGAGCATGGCACAGTGGTCCGTACACGTCGCCGCTGTCACCGATCCGTACACCCACCGGCACCTGGGGCCTGCCTGGGTGGTCGACCTGGACGGGTCGGCGGCACTGGTGTACAACGCCGCTATGGGTGCGCCCCCCCCCCCCCTGTTGTCGTGGCAAGGGAGCATGGCATCGTAGCGGCGCGTGTGGGGGAGATTGCGGTCGTGGCCGTCTATTTCACGCCGAGCCTACACCGACGCATAGGGGAGTACCGGCAGTCGCTGGAGCGACTGACCGACGTCGTCAACGCCTGTCATCCTCATCCGGTTCTTGTGCTCGGGGACTTCAACGCCTGGTCAGTGACCTGGGGGTCCCGGCACACGAACCCACGAGGTAGGGCTCTGGAGAGCTGGGCCGCTAATCACGGTCTAGTTCTCCAGAATCGCGGGGCCGAAGCCACGTTCGTGACCGCGGAGCGCAGTACGATTATCGACCTATCGTTCGCAGGCGCTTCGCTGTCGCACCGTGTGCGGGACTGGCGTGTTGTTGTGGGGGTGGAGACACTGGCGGATCACCGATACGTTTGGTTTGATGTCTCCCCCCCCGCGGGTGATGCGCCGGTCATACCGGCCCCACGCGAGCCACGCTGGGTGCTTGGGAGACTGAATCGGGAGGTCCTCCTGGAGGCCGCCATCGTAC
The DNA here is from genome assembly GCA_963662185.1 of Eilema griseolum. Classification (NCBI taxonomy): domain Eukaryota; kingdom Metazoa; phylum Arthropoda; class Insecta; order Lepidoptera; family Erebidae; genus Eilema; species Eilema griseolum. Next base: position 8,480,427 of record OY759239.1, on the reverse strand, counting down.
AGGCCTGGGCCATTGCGCCGGACAGGCCTGTCGATATCGACGATGAGGCGGTGTGGTTCCGGGAGGCCATGACTCGTGTCTGCGATGCGGGTATGCCTAGGGCACCACCCTATAGTCCGAGGCGTCGGGTTTACTGGTGGTCTGCGGAGATCGCGAGGCTACGGCAAGCCTGCGTGATCGCGCACCGCCGGTGGACCAGACTCCGTAGGAGGCGTAGCCGAACCGCAGATACGGAGCCCCGAGTGACGGAGCTTCATGTGGGATACAGGGAGGCCAGAGATGCCCTCCGAGCGGAGATTAAGCGGGCGAAAGCCGCGGCTTATAAGGAGCTCATGGAGACGCTGGAGCGGGACCCATGGGGGCGGCCTTACCTTATGGTAAGAGGAAAGCTGCGCCCCCGGGCCCCGCCGTTGACCCGGGTTCTCCAGCCAGCTCTGCTCGGTGGAGTGGTCGAGTCCCTGTTCCCGGCGCGAGCGGAAAACATTCCGCCGCAGATGACTCCGCCACTTCGGTTGCCTGTGGCGCCCAGTGTGGTAGTTGACGACGAAGTCCCCGAGGTCACTTGGGTAGAAGTGGAGCTGGCGGTGCGAAGGCTTAGAGCCAAGAAGAGCACCGCCCCGGGACCCGACGGCATTCCAGGCCGCGCGTGGGTCCTAGCTCTGGGAGAAGACGGTCTCGAACCCCGACTGAGAGGGTTCCTCAGCGCATGCTTGGAGCGGGGCCAGTTTCCGAAGATGTGGAAGACGGGGAAACTGGTCCTCATCCGAAAGGAGGGTCGCCTGGCGGACGAACCGTCCGGCTACCGGCCCATTGTGTTGCTCGACGAGGTGGGCAAGCTCTTTGAAAGAGTTATTGCGAAGCGCCTCGTCGAGCACCTCTCTGGTGGGGGGCCAGACCTGGCGGATGCCCAATATGACTTCCGCCGGTGGCGGTCCACCGTGGATGCCATCATGCGCGTGAGGACTTTGGCGGAGGAGGCAGTTGCCCGGGGTGAGGTGACGTTGGCGGTGTCCTTGGACATCTCCAACGCGTTCAACACCTTGCCCTGGAGTTGCATCAGGGAGGCACTCGTGTACCACGGTGTGCCTCTCTACCTCCGCCGCATAGTCGGGGCGTACCTGACGGAGAGAGCCGTCATCTACCCAAGTGCGACCGGCGTCGGTCGTCGTGAGATGTCGTGCGGTGTTCCACAGGGATCGGTCCTTGGGCCGCTACTGTGGAACATTGGATACGACTGGGTGCTTCGCGGTGAGCTTGCGGACGGCGCCGCCGTCACGTGCTATGCGGACGACACGCTAGTGACGGCGTGCGGGGCTACATACCGCGAAGCGATCCTGAGGGCCACGACCGCGGTTGCTCAAGTCGTGGAACGGATCCGGCGGCTGGGCCTTGAGGTGGCTTTGCATAAATCCGAGGCCATGTTCTTTCATGGACCTCGGCGCACGCCACCACCTGGTTCCAGTCTCACTGTGGGAGGCACTCTCATCGGCATCAAGCCCTAGATGAAATATCTGGGACTCGTGCTCGACGGCCGGTGGGACTTCGGGAAGCACTTCCGAAGTCTGGGCCCCAAATTGGTGGGCACAGCCAACGCTCTGGCGCGGCTACTGCCCAACCTGAGGGGCCCGGAGGACTCCTGCAGGAGACTCTACGCGGGTGTCGTGCGGTCCATGGCCCTGTACGGGTGTCCCGTGTGGGCGGACACCCTGAGTGATCGGCACATGCTCCTGCTGCAGCGTCCGCAGCGGAAGTTGGCGTGCCGCATCATAAGGGGGTACCGCACGATATCATTCAACGCGGCGAGTCTCCTCGCCGGATCGCCACCATGGATCCTGGAAGCGAGATGCCTTTCGGCGCTATACCGGTTCCGAAAGGCGGCGCGGGAGCGGGGTCACGATCCCGAGCCCGAAGAAATTCGGGCCGTGAGATCCCGGCTCCACAGGGGAATGGTGGCGGAATGGGAGATACGACTTGGGCGACCAGGCGCAGGGCAGGCCGTAGTAACGGCGGTAAGACCCATCATGGGGGAGTGGCTAGAGAGGCCACACGGCAGCCTCTCGTACCGTCTGACGCAGATGATCACCGAGCACGGGTGCTTCGGAAAGTATCTGCGTCGGATGGAGAACGAGCCAACGTCCGAGTGCCATCACTGCGACGCGAGCGAGGACTCAGGTCCGCACACGCTCACCGAGTGTCCGGCGTGGGAGACGCCGAGGCGGGAGCTTGTGGCGGCCCTGGGAGTGAGAGTTCTCACGCTCTCCACCTTGCTCGCGGCGATGGTCCGCTGCGCGGATGCGTGGGCGGCCGGCGCCTCCTTCTGCGAGCAAGTAATGCTCGTGAAGGAGGAGGCGGGGCGGGAGCGGCAGCGGGAGCGACGAAGGATCGCGAGCCAAGCTGCCCGCGTACGAAGGCAACTCGATGAACGACCTTCGCCCCCCATGAGCGCCGGCCTGGGGGTGACAGGTGGAGCCGCCTGTCACCCTGGCAGAAGCAGGCCGCGGCGGTGGCGCGCCTCCCCGTTTCCGGGGTCGAGGTGGGGACTCTGTAGTCCCCACACCCGAGAAGAGGGCCAGATCGTGAGAGATGGCCCTGGGTCGGCCGAGGTGCGAGGGATATGCCTGTCAACCTCACCTTCGGCAACCAAAACGACCCACAGGCGGCGTGCGTTTTAGTCGGTTCGAGTCCGACGTAACCTCCTCCACCGGCTCCGGTGGGGAGGTATCCGTGGGGATTTTGCGCACGTAAAAAAAAAAAAAGTCTTTTATTGTAGAAAAACATACAATGTCTTAAATAATATTAACAATATTCAAAATCTACAAACAAAACCAATAATAAAACAACAAACAGAAACTCAATAAATTCCAAGCATTCTATCATTCAACTGCAATTTTTAAAGTGCGTTTATATTACAAGTTATTTGAACTACGCGCCCAGCCCATAACATATTGACTAGTGCCAATCGAAGGGGCTAAATTGAGACGTTTACATGAATTGACAGTAAAACGGGGAATCGCACAAGCGTCGACGGCGCCGGAGTGAAATTTGTCCCGTTACTGTGAATACAAACTGGCGGTTAAACGCTGCGGTTAAAACGTTCATCATTTTTCAATGATAATTTTCTACATTTTTTATTATTATTGAACACACGGCATGGATAGGGAGTGTATGATTTCATTTTATATTGAATTGAATTGAATCATTTTAAACCAGTAGTATTTATTCATGCTAGGAATATGTAACCAAACCTTGCTTACATGTTTGTTATCCTAAACTATTCGTGCAGTTACACTTGATTAGAATTTTATTGCACTACTATTTTTTATTTACAACTATGGTGGTAGACAAGCACCCAGCTGACGAAAAGTGATTACAGTGACCTATAAAAGTGTGCAACACCAGGGGAGTCACACCCGTGCTGCCGACTCTGTAAGAACAGAGAGTTTTTGTGCCGTCAGTGCAGAAATCACAATATACCATCCAACCAAATAATCTTCTACTTTAATCTTTACATTAATAAATATTAACCAAGGAATAAAATTACATTAAAGTGTGAAATAGTACGAAATAAACCGCATGTCTACGTGTACATTCATATGGCCATGTTTCGGTGTGATATGTCGAGACCACACCGCCCACTCGGTGGCATTGGTGATTTATTGCAAATGGCGCGAAAGCGAAAACGCTCGTAAACGCGCGTGCGTTTATGGCGCACTGTTCGACCGCGCGATTGCATCGAGACAACCCTTTACGTAAATCGCGCGGTTATTAGATAGCTTTTGATTGTGTGTTTTATGTTTTATGAATGTTTGTGTTAGAATTTGAAAAAATAACTGTTGGTCCTGATGATAGAGTACTAGGTACAGTCAGCGTCAGAACGATCTTGACTACAAAGTCTCAAAATGATCTCAAAACCAAAGTATTATGAGCAAATCAAACTGTTTTATTAATTTAAATTGTACCAAAACTAAAGGTGTGTACCAAATATCAGAGAAATCAGTCAGCAGTAAGGAGGGAAGACCAAGGAAATAAGATCATTTTGAGTACTTTGTTCGTCACGATTGATCTGGTGCTGACTGCACAAAGATTTCATTAGACTGTGGTAATGCACATACTAGGTATATAGTAACTTAGTTATTTTTACTTACTCGTGTACCTACTACACCAGTCTAATGATATCTTGTTGTTAACCTAGGTGTTAGAGCAGTACAAAAACTTAAAACTTAATTGTATACAAATACAAGAAACTTGTATATTTGTATACAACTATGTAAGTTGAGTCGACACAGATGAGCATAATATGGACTTTATTTATCAGGGTATTTAGGGCCCTAAAACATATTTTATAAAAACTTTTAGTTCAAAGGGATTCAGTAACTAGGAACGTGTACTTCTGAGAATGAAATCTTTTCAAATTGGGCAGTTTATCTAAAACACTCTCAGTTAACGATTCGAACAGATAGTATGTCTATAAATTCAGGATGGCACAATGACATAACAAAGCAGTCGGCGAGCTGGACGTGTATGCGCATGCGCGTGTGCGCGTGCGCATCGTGCCGGACCGACGGACTCTCTCACGGAGGACGCAGTGCTACCTAATTTATAGCTGCGGTTTCAAATGCCACTCAGAGCTAAAGCAAACAGCAATATTTTTCGTGCAGACATGATTTAGGAGTAATTAGATTGTAGGATTGACGAGGCCAATCATCTGTGTACAATTGATGTCTGTTTATAACGTTGAATCGTTGAGAAAATGTCCGTCTGAGAGTTCTGGCTCATCTGTAATGTGTTTAGGTCGATTTTGACGAGATACCCACTGGCAAATAATTTACATGGTAAAGCGAAACCTAACCTTAACGCTTTCTATGGGAGAGTTAGCAGACTAATTGATTTAAAATGTCATTAAAATAGTAGAAGAATTCACCACCAAAACAACAATTTGAATCAGTATCAAAATTAACGGGATATTTACCATGTTTCATTGTTTTGAGTTTCCGATATTTATATCCGATATTTATATTCCGATATAACAATTTGAATGTTAGTGCATTTCAGCTGCCGATTACCCGAAACTTGGGTCCGCGACCTCGAATTTATTTTTAATGGAAGATCTACAGTTCACTAATCAATACGCTTCAAGTATTCCAACACTAGGAAGAAAGAAAAATACATTTATTTACAAACACAACAACTAGACCATCACAGTCCAGACTAGATCTCTCTCAATGTTGGGAGGCCTTGGCCTACTGTTTCCACGCTGGCCAGACGGACTTGGTACAGTGTTTTATTTCTAGTTTTCCTTCTCTTGCAGTGATATCGTCTTTTTCCGTTGATCGTCTCTTACGACACTCTTCGGATGAGACGAGGCGGTGATACTTGTATTCTTTCTACGTCACCACATGCATTTTAAATATAAACACTAAACAATTTACTGTTTCCTACACATACATATAATCACGGCATGATCCCCGAAGAGTTAGGACCGACATTTCACATTCAACATTGTTTTCGGTTCCATGTAATAGCGGGTGAGCCTATTACCGTCTTTTGGGCACTATTATTGAATCAAGCCGTGTATCTGTGCCTGAGTCTGAGCTGCATATGGATCTGATGTTAAACAGCTCTATCCTTTAAACGTCTTGTACGGCACCGCATGGGAAGAGATGGGATGGCCTAAATTCTACTCTGCCGGGAACCACGCGGAGTAACTCCTAAATAACTGTGACTGTGAATCTGTGACGTCAGTGGCCCGCTCTCACGCCAAGATGCCCTAACTATGTCTATATAACTGCATATGAAAAATATAAGGAGGTTGAATGTCGTAAGTGTTATAAACATGTGAAAATGTTGCCAATCTAAGGCTAAGAAATTATTTTTTCTAAGACAGTAAACAAGACTATCTCAAGTGATTTCCCATCGCAGGCTGTTAAGCTGTCATAATAATTTAATATTATCGGTCATTTCTAGTAGGTAATAAATAGTAAATAATCCTCATTCCTAATAGACGTGACATTTTCTTAAAGCTAGTTAACTAATTAGCCCCTGTAGCGACTATAATGATATATTCCAGAGATTAAACTCCGTCACCGCGTGTTACGTCGACCAGTCGTGGTCCGTGTTCGCTGGTTCTCACGAATGCTGGACCTGTAGCCCCGTTTGTACAATGAAAGACCTCAATCCATTATACATCATATGAACTATATTTTATTGCCGCGTGGTTTCCGGCAGAGTAGAATTAGGCCCATCCTATCTCTTCCCATGCGGTGTCGTACAAGGCGACTAAGGAATAAGGCTATTTAACATCAGACAGATATATACAGCCGGGACTCAGCCTCAGATGCTTGACTCAAGTCAACAATAGTGCCCGGAATACGGCAATAGGCTCACCCCCTATTACGTAGGACCGAATACAATAATTATTGGTGAAATGTGGGTGTTATTTCACCTCTGCCTAACCCTCCAGGGATAAAGGCGTGATTATATGTATGTATGTATGTGAACTATATTTTTACAAGTAAAACCTCGTTAGTAGCAGGAGGTAGAACACGACGGTATTTCCGTCCAATTGAGCAGTCCGAATGGGTAAGCACATCCACCCTACAGAATACCGCGGCCATAATAACCTCGTGTTGTGTCCCCGGCGGTGAGCACGGTAGCCAGAGCTCACTGGAGAGTTTATGTGCTGTGAGTGGGAAGGCCAAAAGCTTAACACTGACGGCACAGAAACTCTCTGTGTTTAACTATACGTCCATAGGACACGGTAACCACTATCCATCAGGTGTGCCGTGTATTTGTTTGCCACCTAAGTGGTATAAAAATATTGTATGAAAACTAAATCGTTTGAGTAGGTATAGGCACTAGCTGGCAGGAGATGGTGGATTGAACCCGAAAGATATTAATAGAGCCATATGCACAATTAATAAATAACTTTAACTAATAGCCAATTACAATAAAATTACATTAAAATTATCGACCTTATCATCTGAGGACTCTTTTTAAAAAAGAATATTTCAACCAAAATTATTAATATTCCCTCTAACCCCTGCAGTTGAGCTAAATAGCTTGTGTTAGGAGTGGGTTTACGTCGGTAATGTGTTGACCAGGTTACGAACCCGGGGCTTCTCGATCGTAAGACCAACTCCTTAGCCACTTAGCTACCGACGCTTATAAAGCAAATATAATATAGATTACATAGATAGTTTATGTTCATTGTCTATCATTTTATGTTTGTAAATTTATTAGTGGTCAACTAATTTCTGAATTGAAGTATTTTTTTAACTACTCTAATCAAAAGACCGAAAATTGATATCATAGTAGAGAGGTGAGCCTCATACTGTCCATAATCCAAAGATAATTTTCGCCGGAATCGTTTTTGCAGAAGTTCCTCATACCACTTTTGACGAAACCCCAGCACAGACAGACACCTATCACAGCTTTTCTATAAGGATATTAGTTCCCAGTCTCACATAATTATATCACGTATCGTATGTAGGTTAGGCGGAGAGCACACGCTCGCACGTCGTGACGTCCGTCAGTGGCCCGCTCTCACGCCAAGATGCCCTAACTATGGCTATATAACTGCATATGCAAAATATAAGGAGGTTGGATGTCGTTGGTGTTATAGACATGTGAAAATGTTGCCAATCTTAGGCTTAGAAATCATCTTTTCTACAACAGGTCGGTGTGAAACAAGACTACATACATACATACATATAATCAAGGCTTTATGCCCGGAGGGATAAGCAGAGGTGAATTAAAACCCACATTTCACCAATAATTAATTTCGGTCCCACGTTATATGGGATGAGCCTATTACCGTCTTCCGGACACTATTGTTGACTCAGGCCATTAATCTGAAGCTGAGTCTGGGCTGTATATATCTGTCTAATGTTAAACAGCCTTGTACGACAGCGCATGGGAAGAGATGGGGTGGTCCAAATTCTACTCTGCCGGGAACTACGCTATCTCCAGTGATTTCCCATCGAAAACTGTCAAGCTGTAACAAGGAAGTATAAGATCGGAATCTTTAAAAAGTATTTTCATATTTGTAATTTTTTATACACACATACATACATATAACCACACCTTTATCCCCGAAGGGTTAAGCAGATATGAATTAACACCCACATTTCACCATCATTGTATTCGATCCCACGTAATATGGGGTTAGCCTATTGCCGTTTTCCTGGCACTATTGTTGCCTCGAACCATGCATCTGAGGCTGAGTCTAGGCTGTATATATCTGTCTGAAGTTAAACAGCCCTATCCTAAAAAAAATTATAATCTAATATTATCGGTTGTTTTAATTAGATAATAAATGAACTTCCAGTAGTGTACTCCATTAACGAGCAGTCTACAGCTATGTTACCTCAGACTTTTTCTCTTATATATACGCATAAGATATACAGGTAGAGGCATAAAATTCCATATTTTTCCAGCACCATATAATGTAATGACGTTGAACTACTCCAGAACCACCAAATCTCACCCAATTCCTCCAAAAGTGTGGGTAGAAAATGTATTTAGGAAAAATCAAGGGGGATTATCTTTCACTTTTACCATTTTCCTATTTGTTTCTCCTTGGCTTGTTTTAAGAACACATTTATGCATTCTGAAACGATATCACATGGACTAATCAGCAGCCTTACAGCAGTCTTATTATATGGAGTAATTGTACAAAACACAACATCTATGCTATTCTAGGCTCGGCCGGGATGCGAAGGAAAAGTTTCAGATAATCTCACTTCTGGCAACCTGCGGCCCATACAGTCGGCGTGTGTTTTAGTCGGTTCAAGTCCAACATAGCCTCTCCCACCAGCCGCGGTAGTGGAGGCATCCGTGGAGATTTTGCACACATTTAAAAAAACCTATTCTAGGTGACAACATCCTGTTCAAATGTCTTTCCAAATCACTCCAAATGCATCTAATTTAGTACTTAAAACCCGGCGGTGAGTAGGGTGGCCAGAGCTCACTGGAGAGTTTTTGTGCTGTCAGTGGGATGACCAAAGGCTTGTCCTGCTTTCTCCTCTACACTGACGGCACAAAATCTCTGTTCTTATAGGGTCGGCAGCACGGATGTGACTCCACTGGTGTTACACACGTTCATAGGTCATGGTAACCACTTTCCATCAGGTGGGCCGTGTGCTTGTCTGCCACCTAAGTTGTATAAAAAAACTAAAAAAAAACTTTTAAAATGGTGCTACATCATCATAGTCTTAAACTTTTTATCCTAAAAGCATCTCATGCTATGGTATATACTCGGGGTATGAAATGTTGCACCAGTTAGCATGTATTCTGTCGGCGGGGTGTCAGTGATCGCACGCGCCCGCGATCATTGCGCAAGCGTCCATCCCATCGATCACGCTTAACATTTCGCGCACTCCCCTCCATATTGACAAACTTCGAGAATATCAATGGTATGCAAGATTGACCAAGTTACAAACTAAGCAACGCAACGAACAATTAAATAGATTAACTAACTTTTCCATCCATATGACCTTTGATTTATGAGGAAATTAGTTGGAAAAAATTAACTATTGACATTTTCAAAAGAAATTTGTGAGAAATGTTACTGTAAAATTGACGAATTTTTGAATAATACATTAGAATATTAATATGAATTATTTTATATTGTCTTGCATATATGTATTGTTATTAATTAAATCAAAATGTAAAATTTGTATGCCACAACTGGGGGAAAATGAGATCCGACATTATATTGTAAACATCACTTTTGTACCATATTCAACAAATAAAGAACTTTGACTTTGACTTTGGGGTACAGACAATTAATTTCACCTGCCATTTGGTACACTTTGAACTGATTAACGAACAAAGCTCTAACGCTGGTATTTCAATCGTAATCGGCGTCAGATGGTCCATACACCACGGTAACAACTTTTCATCAAGTGGGCCGTGTGCTTGTCTGCCACTCAAGTGGTATAAAGAAAACGTTGGTTGATGAGAGCGAAGGTCGGGATCCAAACTAGATGCCACTAAAAATTGTATCCAACCTTTTCAATCAAAAATGATTTTGTTTGTATTTATTTCTTAAACTAAGCCGTCATTCCAACTCCAAAAAATATTTAAATTGAAACTAATACTCTCTATGTTCAATCTCAAATGATGCATTTCTACATAACCCTATCCTTAATCCAATGTAGATCACAAATCGTTCGAAAGTGAATAGATTGACAGACCGACATGGCAAGCCACAAACAATTACAATATAGCCAAATTATTGCCATATTTTGAATAATATTTGAAGCAAAGCTCAAAGGTCTATCCACTTTGTTTTGATGCCATTGTTAGATAAAAAGTTCGTGTCATTGCGTCATTTGAATCTAAATAGAAGATACAAACACCGTTGAATATATTTAATGCTAGGTATATGTTACAGTCATAATATTTATTAGACAAGAAGATATTAGATTAAAGAATATCTTTTTTTTATACCACATGGTTGGCAGACAAGTACCCCGGCCCACCTGATGGAAAGTGGTAACCGTGGCCAATGGACGTGTACAACACCAAGGGAGTCACACTAGCGCTGCCAACCTTGTAAGCATAAGAGTTTCAGTGCCGTTAGTGTAAAAGACGAAGCAGGACAAGCTTTTGGTCTTCCCACTGATAGTACAAAAACTCTCCAGTGAATTCTGGCTACCCTACTCACCGCTGGAAACATAGCAAGAGGTTATCATGGCCGCGTTATTCTGTTGAGCGGAGGTACTTCCCCCAGTCATACTGCTCAATTGGACGGAAATACTGTCGTGTCCTACCTCCTAATCCTAATACGAGAAAGGATATATGAGGCTCTCCCAAGATCCTTGGCGCCAAGTCTACCACTTCGGTAGGAGCCGGTACACCAACTAATTAACAACCTAGACTCTGGCTCAGGCCTTATTCTTGAGGTTATAGCTAGCAGTTGCTTTTGTGTAAGCTACTTATAAAAAGCTCTTGTAAAAACGCTTAGGTATTTACGAGCCTCGGAATTCCAACCATTTCCTACACAGGCCATAAAGTGCTGGGCTTAGATATCACCCGCACAAGGTGCAGAATATTCGATCAAGAACCAAGCGGCTCGAAGACTCTTTCCTTTGTCGCACCATTATGGCCTGGAATTCATTACCAGCTCACGTCTCTCCGTCTTCCTACAGTCTCGCGTCCTTTGAGCGAAGCGAGAAAAAGTATATGATGAGGCTGTCAAGCTGAGTGTCATCAATGTAACATAGTGACGTTGTGTGACAAATTTTTTCTTACTTTTATGAACATTATTTCATCTAATATTTTTTAGTCAAAATGAGGTTTTTCCAAAAAATTGTTTTAACAGTGACACTGAGAGTGAATGAATAAATTGACCTAGTCTTATTAACTGAGGTCACTCCGATACAAAAACTGTGTAGTAGGTAGTAGCTGACTAATCAGAGAGCTGACCAATGTGACCTCTATTGTTAGCCATTTTATTTGGGTATTGTTGAAGAATAACTTTTGCAATATCTTTGTTTCTACAAGCTATTGCCTCTTTATCCGCTTGGAATTCTTAGCCCGTTCCTGGAACCCATAGAAACATTTTCAAGGGATTAAAGTAGCCTAACGGAACACAAATATGATACATGATGACGTGTCGACTTATCCGTGTAGTGACGAAGAAAGAATACAAGTATCACCACCCCATCATATCCGAAGAGTGTCATAATAGGCGACCATCGGAAAAATACGCAGATGATATAACTGCAACAGAAGGAAACCCTGTACCAACCTGTCTGGCCAGTGTAGAAACAGTAGGCCAAAGCCTTCCAACATTGGGAGAGGCCTAGTCCAGCAGTGGGCTGCGCTGGGCTAATTGTTTGTTTGTTGACGTTCAGATTCTCACTATGAAAGTTCCACTCCACTTATACGTTCTAAATAGTTCGGCGATACGTTCATCATGCGTACCGCCAAGAAGTAAATTGCCTTGCCCGAATATATGTTCCCGGACAACTATAAATTGGGTGTCTTCAAGACTAGAGTGAGTCTTTGTCAGTCGCATTGTCACTACCAACAGGTGAGATAATGGTCAAAGACGATCCTATCATAAAACAAAAACTTAAATTAAAATTGACATAATATTGCTTTAAGGAGTAGATTCAACTCTGCCGAAAATCGCGGTCCTTAAATATGCTCAGAATGTGCTCTGTACACGCAGTACACGTTTTTTGGATGTCATTTGAAGATAGCACACCCCCTGTGTTACGGTGGTGGATGAACTCATTAAACATCAAATATTAGTATTATTACAAAATAATTCGTGCTCGCCTACGCCGCGATTTACGTATCCCCAGGTATACTTAGGATAGATACTAATGATATAAGGTCAAACTGGGCCTATCTTTACTTAATTTGTAAAAATGTATACTCTTCTTATAAGATAAAATACGTAGATATCAACGGACTGGACGAATATGAACTGCTGTAGTTCAAGTGCGATTCACACTATGAAAGTTAATTAAGATTAAATTTTACTTTTAAGAGATGGTGGTAAGAAACCAACTCAAAATTACAACATACTAAATAAAACATGAAAGATGAGAAACAAAGGACACAATCAATCAATCAATTTATTAGCCCACCGCAGTCCACTACATAGGACATAGGAGATAGGACATAGGACATGTGCGCTCTTCTTTCCGATCCTCTGTCTTCCGCATTCAGTCTGTCCCAAACAACTTTTTCAGGTCATCCGTCCATCTGGCTTGGGGGCGTCCTACCTTCCGTTTACCTTCTCGCGGTCTCGACTCTAGGACTCGTTAGCTCCAACGGCCATCGGTCCTTCGACAAACGTGGTTAGCCCACTGCCACTTCAGTTTACTTATTCTGTAACCTATGTCGGTACCTTAAGTTCTCTGTCGGATAACCTCGTTCCGAATTCTATCCTTCAGAGAAACTCCAAGCATAGCTCGCTCCATAGCCCGCTGCGCGACTTTTAAGCTATGGACCAGGCCCACTGTAAGTGTCCACGTTTCGGCACCGTAAGCCATAACAGGTAGAACGCACTGTTCAAAGACCTTTGTTTTAAGGACACACTTGATTATAATAATGGCATCTAATGGCATTAATCCAGTGAAGTAGCAACGTGACGTTTTAATGCAACATTTCACAGGTATGGCTGATGAAACCAAGATAGCCCGCATCCCCAGCACATTCATGGTCGCTTGCGACACGACCAAATGCCAAAATAAGGTCAGAGGTAATAATTGTTGTGTGTTAAACGCCCATCGTATTGATTTATGCTGGAATCCTGTAATGGGATGGGCTAACTATTGTTTTCCATCAAAACTTTTATGTTACAAGCAGTTCTGGTAAAGGAAATGCTAAAATATGTTGCAATAAAGATAGAGAAAGTGAATCTTAGATATATGTTGGGTTGTATTAGTCCTTATAGACAAGTTTCAATAAGATGGCCGACGTATTATAGAATAGAATGACAGTTGTTAACACGTGTCATGACGTTTATGACATGCGTTGACAACTGTCATTTATGTCAAAATCCATACATTTTATTCTACGTCGGCCAACGTATTGCCACTTGTTTAGAGGAGCAGGAGGTCAAAGGAATAGCAGAGAAAAGAGTAGAGTGGAGTAACCCACCCGACCAGAGCAATGTTCATAAGTTCAAAGAGAATACATATATAGCCCCGTGATTCCCGGTAGAGTAGAATTTGGACCATCCCATCTCTTCCCATGCGGTGTCGTACAACGCGACTAAGAGATAAGGCTGCTTAACATCAGACAGATATGTACAGCCCAGACTCAGACTCAGATGTATGACTTGAGTGAACAATAGTGCCCGGGAGACGGCAATAGTTTCACCCCCTATTACGTGGGACCGAATTCAATGATTGATGAAATGTGGATGTTAAACCACCTCTGCCTAACCTTATAGGGATAAAGGCGTGATTATATGTATGTATGTATTTTATATATAAATGTTCAGGTCTTCAATTGAGTGTACCCCACTTGATGGAAAAGCTAGGGTGCTTTCTAATTTAGATTGAAATATTCTGAAATTCTTTAGAACTGATTTTCAACCGATGACCTCGGTGGCGTAGGTTGGACTACTAGGTCAGAGGCCGAGAGGGTTCGATTCCCGCTAAGTGCACATATTTTTATTCATGAACTTTGTTCTTGCATTGGTCTGAGTAATTAGATATATCAAAAAGTGTTTATCTGTACTCTAGAACCCAAAATACAACCTAATTAAGTTAAACTTACTATACTATACACAGAGTTGTTGAGAATGCCCTACAATATTCCTAATGACGAGTTCTCCAACAATTCCTAGATCCTTTCACACATACATGCATAGGTACGAGTATTAAGCGTACGAGCCAGTCGGCGAAACGTGGCTGCGACGAGGCAATGGGTCAGTGAGTCACGACGCTTCCTGCAGGAAAGGGCAGACGTCACACAGCCAGGAACTTCATGTAGATGGTAATACTTATATATGGTAATATATTTAGAATTTATATCCGTAAGTACCTACCAACCTTTTAAATTTATTTTTCATCTACTCTTTTTTTTTCTATACAACTTAGGTGGCAGACAAGCACACGGCTCACCTTATGGAAAGTGGTTACCGTGACCTAGGAACGTGTGTAACACCAGTGGAATCACATCCGTGCTGCCGACCCTGTAAGAACAGAGATTGTATGTGCCCTCAGTTCAGAACACAAAATCAGGACAAGCCTTTGGTCTTCCCACTGACATCACAAAAATTCTCCAGTGAGCTCTGGCTACCCTACTCAATATCGGGAACACAACATGAGGTTATTATAGCCGTGGTTTTCCGTAGGGTGGAGGTACTTCCCCAGTCAGACTGCTCAATGCTGACGGGAATTGTCCTACCTCCTCGAATACTTTACTCTACATCCAAACAGATGTGTAAACGTGTACTTTAGTTCCAGATTCTGTCGATTTTGAAACCATCTCTATGACACGATGGTGAAATCTTCAAATGACACGTTTTTTTTTTACGTGCGCAAAATCCCCACGGATACCTCCCCACCGGAGCCGGTGGAGGAGGTTATGTCGGACTCGAATCGACTAAAACGCACGCCGCCTGTGGGTCGTTTTGGTTGCCGAAGGTGAGGTAACAGGCATATCCCTCGTGATCTTCAAATGTTACGTAGAAAACGAACTTGATTCCCGCCCTGTGGTAGTGCGTAGCTTTGTATGTCTATTTTCATTGATCTAGACGTTTCTGTACCTGACCTCTTAATGTATGAATCTAAAGCCGTCTGCATACGACAACTACTCACGCATGTAGCAGTTATGCGTAATTTATTACAGCTTCTCAATGGTCCATCTAACCGTATCGACATTTACGGCTTCCCAATGGTCCCCTCTATTCATATCGAAATTTAACAAGTAATGTATGTGCTGCATTCGTTGGCAGTTCTCGTATGCGATCGGCTTTGGAATCATACCTATATCCTCGAGAGAAAAGCCTGCACTTTGTTAGTTGGGATCCTATAGAACTTTATGGGTCCCCATATTCCACTCTGATGTTCTAAGAAGATAATCCGACTCCTATTGGTACAAGGTTTTTTAATACCACCTAGTCATCATTCAAGCACACGGTCTACTTGATGGGAAGTGTTTACCGTGGCCTATGGACTCATTACATTTTTCATATACGCTCGTCGGTTTAGGGTACTCCTGACCTACCCCTTTTCTAAAACTTCCCCGATTTGGTCCAGGTATGTGCGCCAAGGTCTTCTTCTCACTTCCCACGGTACTATCCTCACTCGACTCATACACCTGTTTCGTTAGTCTTCTTTCATTCATTCTCTCAACATGACCCGACCATCTTAACATTCCTTTCTCAATTCTCATCACTACATCTTCTATCACTCCACATCGCTCTTCTATCATGCTATTTCTCACCCTGTCTCTCAAGGTAACTAACTCCACACATACTTTGCACCGCACGCACAACTTATCTCATAAATTCCGATTTGAACTTTTCTAAACGCTTCATAAATGATATTATACAAAAGATACTCCAAACTACTCAGTATTTGCAAATATATGTAAATACTTGTATACAAAACATCAAACTAATACTTACAACGATCTCGACTAGTCATGCAGCTCTAAGTAAACCTAGCATAATGACCGTTCTCACTAATAGAAACAAACTCACTAAAACTTAACCGATGACACTTAACAGATTTACACTTATTAAGACGAAAGACCACGCCAATATAGACTACAATTTAACTTAGTTGAGTAGTGCAGTCAACATAATCAGTATTCCTTAGTGCACAAAACACAAATTCATTTGTCTGATGAGTATTATAACTTGGGGAAGATCCTTCGGACGGCAGTCCACGCGCTGTCCGCACGTTCATTGAGCTCTTCCCATGACATTATCCGTACATCCTACTTAGATTTTACATATATCTTAATATCAAACACTTCAATTTCAACTTTATCGTAAGTACCTAAAGCTGAATTTTGTTTAACATGTTTTGATATATAAAATCTTTGGGCACGGAGCCTAAAATAGCGCATCTGAGGCACCGATGCCCCTAGAGATGGACCTCGCGTTTTATTTCCACCAAGGAAGACACGACTTTAGTACGATGCATGGGGGAAAATATGGCCCCAAGTCCGTTCAACCGTATTTCACAGGGGTCGCGGTAGGTCACCTGCGCGGACATTATTAAACTGTTACTCGTAGAGAATCGTGAGACGTGACTTATGCAGATGTTTAAGTAGTAGTTTGACTGATAGTTGCACGTGTATGCAGTGGTCGTTTCGCATGTGAATCTTCGTTGCACGATCCGCCGTTGAATTAGTGAGAAAGTTGTGTTTTGACCGTATTTGGTGGGTGTTTATTTGCCGGTTGTGATTCTGATGCAACGGCTCGAAATGTAAACTCTCTAAATACAAAGTTGACTAAAGAACTCAGGGCGTTTTAATTTCACATTGTTTGGAATGGTTTAAACCTAGTT
The DNA here is from genome assembly GCA_963662185.1 of Eilema griseolum. NCBI lineage: Eukaryota > Metazoa > Arthropoda > Insecta > Lepidoptera > Erebidae > Eilema > Eilema griseolum. The sequence goes on along the minus strand of OY759239.1, from coordinate 8,463,433 downwards.
CATGTGACTACGTACGTCCATCTATGTGTCACCAGACTATACAAAACTTACATTTGTTAAAAGGAATCTAGTATACCCACTGGCAAAAACTCTATTCTGTTACTGTTTAATTTCATCAGTGAAAATTCCTTCACCTAAGCTAAGTTCCCACATAGCACGAAATGAAAATCATTGTGTAAGACGTCATAACGCAGTTTGACTTAAATTGATCTCAGTTCTCATGTAAGGGAAATATCACATACTCGAATCCCGCCTTTAATTAAATTTTTTCCATCTTAATAGATTTGAATAGTTAGCACACCAAAATGCTTTAAAATATCATTCTCAGTTACTGGTATTAGTAAAATCTGCTCTAAATGTTACACCGGATTAAATTGCTCAATATACCACAGTCAACCTGGGTGTATTAGGCCTCACCGAGACCTATGGGGCCAAAACAACCTCACCTGCAAACCAGTATTACCTGTTAATTAATTGATAAGGTTCTGGCGCTGGAAAACTTGGGAAATATGGTAGTTATATGGAGTGGAAGTCAAACGGTAGTCACTCTCATAAAAATCAAGATGAGATTAATTTCTTGATTAGGCTTATCTTGTTTTCTACAGGATAATCATCATAATCACAGCAGTAGCCGCAGTATGTAAACCCTGTACTGCGGTTGCTGGTGATGCTTGTACCTACTAATTATTTTCAAACATATTAACTCATATATAAACTCACGCCTATATCCCCGAAGGGGTAGGCAGAGGTGCTGGCACCCACATTTCGCCAGTTTATGTTTAGGTCCCAATGTAATAGGTGGGCGAGCCTATTGTCATTAACCGGGCACTTATAAACCTGCTATAAATACACACATAACTTCGAAAAGCATCGAAAAGTCATTGGTGTGTGCCATAGTAAAACCTGGGAACGAACCCGAGACTTCGTCTCAGCTGTCCATTATCCATACCACTAGGCTGCCGGGGTTATCTGTTATATATGTAATTATTTTCCTTCTAACAAATTGTGTTGCAAAAAGATTGTACCTATATACTATAAGTATAATTGAGTATTTGACGGACTAGTCAATTTAATTGCCTTTTACTAAACGTCAACATCACACAACATGGCAGTTTATGAGGAAACTTGTATGAAATAAATTATTGTGACGATTATATTTCATAATCAAATCATTTACTATGATAGGTTGGACGGATATTTAAAAATAAATTAATAATATCATAACAGACGCTGCATGAATTGTTTGAGATGATGCCCACAGCTATGTACATTCTATCATCGCACCTCTCGCCATAGGCATGGAATTCATCCTCACACATTGCGAACTGAGATGGTGCGCACTGTGCGGTATGAAAGTAACTTCAGACCATGCACACTCAAACTGTTGAATAGGTCATTCCACAGTTTGAGTGCTGCGGTTTTCCCAAGCGCCTACAATATGGGGTTCTTCAAGAGGGGCATCAGAAGGTTTCTTCGTGGTCGGCAGCGCGAGTGTGACACCCCTGGTGTTGCATACGTCCATAGGCCACGGTAACCACTTCCCATTAGGTAGGCCGTGTGCTTTTCTGCCACCTAAGTGGTATAATAATTTTAAAAAAGACGCAACTTGTACCGGTCTTTTACCATTCTTAATTTAGATAAATTCCTCGTACATTGTAACCAATAAATAAATGCTCAGTTAAATAATTAATTTAAACTATAGGTAAATACCCAATTGTAATTTTTACATACATACATATAATCACGCCTTTATCCCCAGAGAGTTAGTCAGATGTGAATTAACACCCACATTTCACCATCATTGTATTCGGTTCCACGTAATAGGGGGTGAGCCTATTGCCGTTTTCTGGGCACTATTATTGCCTCGAGCCATGAATCTGAGGCTGAGTCTGGGCTGTATATATCTGTCTGATGTTAAGCAGCCCTATCCCTTAGTCGCCTTGTACGACACCGCATGGGAATAGATGGAGAGGTCCAATTTCTACTCTGCCGAAAACCACGCGGCTAATTTTTACATTATATAATTGTAGTCTGGTCTGTTCTCATACACTTTCTCTAGAGTGGGGGCTTATCTAGATTGATGTCTGACACCGCAAGAGGAAATCCTACGCTAGAGCATCGTTCGCTAACCAGGAGGTGTACCAATTAGGAATTGAGGATGATTAGGATCTTGAAGATTTAGTCTTCAGTACACTAGGACACAGCCATAAGTTTTACTTTTGGGACTATGTCAAATATTATGAAAGAATAAGAAACGAGAGAGTCGTTACCTCATAAAACATTATTTTTTAATTTTCTACGAGTACATATATCCAAGTGAAATACCACTAACTGATTAATTACGAAATCTCAAAAACCATAACATCTACAAAATTGAAAATTGGTAGATAGGTTCCTTATAGGAACTCATCTAAGAACGGATTTTATGATGCTCCACCCTAAGGCTGTAAAACGTGGCCACAAGTACGCGGATGGCCCCTAGTAACACATAAATGTCTAATACTAATACATACTAACTAATAAATTCTATAAATTCTAAAAGCTTTTAAGCAAGGCCAGTACAATTTATCGATCGGTCACTATTTCCTCCCTTACAGCACAGCTGTTTTATAATATTTCTAAGATTGCATCGTAATTCCGCCAATACTAAGAAATAAGGGCAGTACACAATAAGAATTATCTAACAAAGACAATATTTTCCGCACGTTGTAAAAAAGCTAGAAGCGATCCCGGCGCTCATGATGTATGAGGAATTCAATTTATACACTTTTTGCAAGTAAATCAGGAAGCTAAAGTGTAACTGTAAAAGGCGAAATGTGGGAAAATTGGCGGGAACAATGGAGAGATGGTTGTTTTTTCGGTTGGAAGAGCGCTAGTCAAACGTAATTACGCGCTCGACTCATACACAGGCCGATATGAGAAGGTATGGTGGAACCAACTGTTAAACGTTGTTTAAATTAACACAGCAATGTCTAATCAATAACATTTTCATTTAATAAAGAAAGGTTAATTAAATTTGGAACACGATACTTTGTCGAAAAATACAATTTTTATGCAAAAGAAACTTAATTAAAAGTTCCAAGATCACTTTTAGGACATATTTATTTATGTGTCTAGTTTATATCCCAAGAAATAAAACGCAGCTAAAACCGTGGGACACAACCAGTTAGTTATAATCTATTGCGCTCTATTTTAGTCAGAACAAACACATCTGTGAAGACGTCCTTAACGATGCACTTAATTGACATTGCAAACTTCTCGATATTATTTGGTCTCGGTTTAATCTCCCCATTCATTTAGTATTCATTCTATTTGCTTACAGTAGAATAACTATTGAATCAAACTGAATGATTTATTGATACTTAAACAAATATCGAATGTGAGTTTAATGCCGTGACTTCGTCGCAATCGCAATTCCAAATGGTATATGGTAATAACACGATGCTAATTTAAAATGAATTTACACAAACTATAAATGTTTGTTTACAATACACTTAGAGAAGGAAATATCCAAACGCTCTCTGTCTGTTTCCTTCTCACAGTCTTAGTATTGTCAGGCATCCGTCACTCTCCCAAACCACGGAGATAAGTAAATACCGTCTGTTCCACGGAAGCTCCTTACTCAGCTTAAAAATGTTCACAGAAGACATATAGCGTGGGAAGATTAAAGAAATCAGGCTAAATAATTTGTGTAGTTTTGAAATTTGGTACAGTTATGCCTTAAGGTACCCAAATGATATTTCAGTCTTTTCCTTGTACACTGAAAACTATTAATAATAACTCTTTACTTACTTCTACATTATTAATCTACATTAAATTTACTTCAAATTATGTCGAAAAATTGATACTGTAGGAGCAATACTTTCATTATTACGAGTGTTACATTTGAGATTCCCGACAACATTAACTCAGCTAGGCCACAGAGAGACCGGCGCGGGAGCTTGTATATGTAAGATATTTGTCAGCTATAACATTCCATGCCTATCATGCCTTAACCTTTGATTAACTAAAGTGAGTTTAACGTCACGGTGCAACGCCTGCTCCGTATAGTTTTTCACGAGGAAAAGCGCACAATGCTGTGCACAAGAAACTGAGAAAGCGCTCATTACTGAGTGGACAGTTATTGTGTGGCGATCATCACACGGTGCTTTCCTCATTCCGTTCAATTAATTCACTTGTTAAAATAATACGGCTTTATTCGCCCTCTCTTGTCAACCGCCCATGCGTGCTATCCCATAGATATAAAATACTTAGTTGCCCTTTTCTTTCAAGTATTTTGTGTGTTTTTGATTTTAACTAGATTCGCAATTGAACAATTATCTTCAGTATCCTCATTGCGATTTCCTAGTTGCGTCCAAAGTTTGCAATTTGAGTTTCAGGGGATAACAAATGATTGTTATCTTCAGAAAATAAAATCATCATATTTCAACAGTTTTTATTTATTTATTTTTTCATAATGAATTTTAAATTTGTATTAACATGTAAACTAATGTAATAAGATATAAACTAATATTTACAAGAATATAAAATAGGATACAAAAGGATCAAATTAAGCATCGAAGAATTCCTCCCCATCGATGTCGACTGGTAATGTGCCCAAAAGGCTGGCGGCATTGCCCCGTTGGATGGCAATGCCAATCCGTTGAGCGAAAAAGAGGCCAGCTCAGTTACTGAATACGTCCTCTAATGTTGCAGAGCGTGCTCGCCTTCTGGCTGTGGGAGAGTGGGAATCTGGTGTGTGGCTTCAGGCCCTTCCGTCGTCCAACATTGGCACCATGTTGGACGACACGACGTTTAGAATTGCAGCCTGTCTTCGTTTGGGTGCTCCCTGTGTTTCTCCTCATCGATGTCACTGTGGTGAGGCAGTCGACAGCCTTGGGCATCACGGCCTATCATGCGGCAGGAGCGCAGGCCGCATGTCACGTCATGCACATTTAAATGTCATTATCCGCCGGGCTCTTGTCACCGCTGGTGTTCCAGCTATACTTGAACCAATTGGCTTGGTGCGCAACGATGGCAAGAGACCGGACGGTATGTCTTTGGTGCCTTGGAAGATGGGTAGGCCTTTGGTGTGGGACGCAACATGCGTCGACACCCTTGCCCCATCCCATCTTCCAAGTACGACGGATTGCGCTTGTGCTGCTGCGGCATCTGCTGAGACCCTCAAACGGCGAAAATATGATAACATTACAAACAATTACATATTTGAGCCGTTTGGGGTTGAAACGCTGGGTTCGTGGGGTCCGAGCGCACGGTCGCTTTACAAAGAAATATCAAAACGACTGGTCGATGCTTCGCGTGACCAAAGGCCTCTTTTTCGCTCAACGGATTGGCATTGCCATCCAACGGGGCAATGCCGCCAGCCTTTTGGGCACATTACCAGTTGACATCGATGGGGAGGAATTCTTCGATGCTTAATTTGATCCTTTTTATTAATTTAGGTACAGTTTTAGAACTAAGGGTAACTTATAATGTATTGAGTTTATACCGATTTTTTTATTGTATGATGATATCAGAACGGAGGATTTTTTTAGAAATCAAACTAAATAATTTCTCTGAATTAATCGATATTTTAGTATGTTTTTATATTATGTTACTATTTGTTTGTGGTGGTGCGACCGAGAAAGGACATCACTTTATTGACATATTTCTCACAACACAGAGAGATTTAAATGAGTTTTGTCACCAACATGAAGAAGGACGCATCGCAGTATTATTTTATATTCCGAAATTGTTGTGAATTCGAGATTTTATCTTTTTTTTTTTTTTTTTTTTTTTTATATACGACACGCCAACTTGACCTCACCTCGCCTGATGGTAAGCTAAAGGCAAAGTCTCAGGAAAGAGGGTCACCATTACAGACACTAAGTGCTACAATGGTGGCACTCAGCTTGGCGGCCTCATCAGATGCTTTTTCACGCCCCGCTTAAAGGCCCCGGGACTGTAGGAAGAAGGAAACACGTGTGCTGGTAATGAATTCCAGGTCTTGGTGGTGCGGCAAAGAAAAGAGTCTCCGAACCGCTTGGTTCTTGCTCGTATATTCTGCACAGTGTGAGGGTAACATCTAAGGCCTGCACGTGTTGTCCTATGTAGGAAAGGAGATGGTGGGATTAGTTGGAAGAGCTCGTCAGAACACTCACCGTGGTAGAGACGGTAAAATACAGCCAAGGAAGCAATATCTCTACGCATCTGCAAAGGCTCGAGGGTGTTCGTGACCTCAGGGTTCCCAATAATTCGGACCGCGCGTCGCTGCAACCTGTCGAGAGCATCTAGTAGGTATTTCGCGGAGCCATCCCAGAGATGCGAGCAGTATTCCACGCAGGAGCGAATTTGTGTCTTATAGAGAAGACACCGCTGCTCCGGCGTGAAAAAACGTCTCACTTTGTTTAGGAGTCCGAGTTTCCGCGAGGCTGTTTTGATGATGCTCTCGATGTAATTTCTGTTATTCAGTTTGCAGCGAATATCCATGCCTAGGATATAGAGATTGTCCTGCAGTGGAAGTGGCGTGCTCTGAAGAGTGGGAAGGGGAAGGAAAGAAGATACCTTTGCTGTGAACGCACAAGCCTGCGTCTTCTTGGCATTGAACTCGACCATGTTCTCGGAGCCCCATTGAGAAATGTGATTCAAGATCCGGTCCAGTTCAGTGACAAGAAGCTGTCTTTTTTCCACGATATCAGACTGTTTGGCCGCAGGTTGTCCGTGATAACTCCCGTGTACGGTGCTATCGTCTGCATAGCAATGTATGCTGCCGGTGGACAGCATGTCGTTGATATGCAGAAGAAAGAGAGTGGGAGATAATACAGACCCCTGCGGTACGCCAGCATTTATTTGCAAGAACTCCGAAGCCCGTCCATCACAGAGGACGCGGATACGGCGCTCCTGCAGGAAACTAGCAATCCAGTTGCACAGTCTAGGAGGCAGACCAAAGGCTGGTAGCTTGGAGAGAAGCGATTTGTGCCAGACTCTATCGAAAGCTTTGGCGATATCAAGACTAATTGCCAGTGACTCGCCGTGCTTGTCCATAGCCTCACCCCAAAGATGGGTAACGTATGCTAGAAGATCACCCGTTGACCGTTTCGGCCTGAAGCCATATTGCCGGTCATTAATTAAGGAGTGATCCTCTAGGTGACGCATGAGCTGTTTGTTAATGATGTGCTCGAAGACCTTGCACAGCACTGAGGTGACGGCTATGGGTCGATAGTTGGCTGGCTCTGAGCGATCCCCCTTCTTGGGGATCGGCTGTACATTCGCCTCTTTCCAAGCCGAAGGCACTGTACCCGAGCTGTAGGACAGTCGGTACAGCCGCGTAAGCATCGGAGACAACTCCGCTGCACATTTTTGTAAGACCACCGCTGGAATACCATCCGGGCCACTGGCTTTCCGGACATCGAGTGATTGAAGCACCGCACGAACATCGCATTGCCTGATACGTATTTCAGGCATTACGTGGTCACCATTGGGTAGTGTCGGCGGCTGTATACCGCAATCATCGACTCGGGAATTGGCCGCAAAGAGATTTACTAGCATATTGGCTTTCTCTTGCGGTCCATGGGCCAGGGATCCATCAGGGTAGCGCAGCGGTGGCAGCGAAGGCTGACAGAAGTTGGCCTGCACGGCTTTGGCCAGTCGCCAGTATCCACGGCTGCCCGTGGGATGTGCCACTAGCTCTTGACCAAGCCGCGCAATGCGCAGGGCATCCGCTTTGACGTAAGCCCTCTTGCAGACCTTTGTGGCTCTGTTGTACGCCGCCTTGAAGTGGCTCACATTGGGATCGTGCGTGGCACGCGCCCTTACCCAAGCGCGATACGCGGACTGCTTTTGATCAACAGCCCCCGCACACTCGCGCCCGAACCAAGGGCGCACTCCTCGGGCACCGGTGACATCAGTGTACGGAATATAGTATTCCATACCCAGACCGATCTCACCGGCAACAGCAGTAGCACAATCCGAGGGTTTCTTACCTTCAAAGCAGCGTTCAACCCACGGGATGGACGCAAAATAGTTGCGCAGCCCATCCCAATCTGCTGACGAGTAGTGCCAGAGACGCCGCTTCCCCTGCACGGGTCGTGAAGGCGCTATAATTGGCACCTTGGAGCAGACCAGACAGTGGTCGGAATTGCCTAAAGCGGCTTGTACCGAAACACTGTACAGGTCTGGGTGACTCGTCAGCAGAAGGTCTAGCAGAGAGGGTGCTAGGCCCGACCTTCTTGGTATTCTAGTGACCTCGTGTACCAATTGGGTCAGGCCATGCGCCAGAGCAAATGCATGGGCGGCTCTTCCCGCATGGTCTGTTTTGGAGGAGCCCAACCAGGTTTCGTGGTGGGCGTTAAAGTCCCCCAAAAATACCACTTCGGCGTTCGGAAACCGTTCCTGCGCATCATCTGCCGCCTGACTCAGATATTCAAAGAGTCGAGTTGTCTCAGCATCTCCTGTATGGGAACGGTAGAGGCACACATAGATCTGACTCGTAGAGCCATGGTCTACGTGTACCCATAGGGTTGAAAAGGATGGGTCCTCAAGGCAGCGCAAACGGCGACAACAAACATCCGCCCTAACAAACACGCACACCCCGGCTTTTGCACGGAAATTTTCCTCGATAACATAGCCGGGGTAAAGCAAGTAGGTCGTGTCATCAGGGCGGCCTATTTGTGTCTCCGTGAGAAAGAGCATATCTGGTTTCGCCGTCTCAAGGTGTTGGTGGACGGCGTTGAGGTTCGCATGGAGTCCACAGATGTTAGTGGACTCCACCTCAAATAGCGAGCTTGTGGGAGTCTGTAGAGCCGCTGTGTTGCCCAATACTCTTAAATGCGCTGCCATGATGAAAAGGAGAAAAGGGCGTGAAAAAAAGAGGTGATTGTCGTCGCAGCACCGCGTGACAAAGTGCGGGATATTGGTTTTGTCTATGATTATGAGGCATGGCGTGAGCCGACACGCCGTACGGAAGGGCCCCCGTACCCCCCCGAATATGGTCGCCTGGCCCCCACTTCCGGTCACCAACCGGCACGACGAGCCATACCGGGATTATGCGCGGTCTGGTGAGGCAGCCTTCCAGGGTGGTTAGTCCCAGTTGGGCCTCTGTACTATACCGCGGGCGGCCAGCGGCACCACCGTTTCTACGGGTCTCCCTGACCGGCGCGTCGCCCCGCACCATCCTCACTAGACTACGCCAAGACCCACTGGTCCCACTAGTGCTGCGACCACCATCACCCCTACCCGGCTATGCATTTGCTGATCCCTGAACGCAATCCAACCGAAATTGAATTACTATGAAGGGTTTTTCGCAATATTGCACGGTGGTACCAACCCGGTCGAAATTTGTGACAAATTTGTGCCGTCAAATCTCTACCACCAGTAAAATAGTAAAATAGTAGTTATCTATTAAAATTGTGGAATTTTAGATATAATGTCTTTGACAACACAAAGTCACTATTCATTGTAATATGCCATTTTCCACGCTTGTGTGGAAAGGCATATTACAATGAATAATGACTTTTCATGTTGGTTTCAAATCTCGCTAGGAAGCTTCTAGTAAAGTCCCCACAACTTTACTGAGCAATCATCTCATTAATCATAATAATCATCATCAATATCATCAGCTCATCGTTATCATCAACAAATATTTTATAGGATCATAACTTGAAAAACTTGACATTGGCGTCTCGCCAGTCGCCAGTCACAGAGTCTCTATGCCGTCAGTGTAGAGGACAAAGCAAGACAAGCCTTTAGTCATCCCACTGACAGCACAAATTCTCCAGTGAGCTCTGGCTACCCTACTCACCGCTGGGAACACAACACGAAGTTATTATAACCGCGGTATTCTGTAGGGTGGAGGTACTTCCCCAGTCGGACTGCTCAGTTGGGCGGAAATTAATAATTTTAAAGACATTTACTTGACATTGGCAAAATTGCGGCGATTCGCTGCAGATGCCATTAATAAAAGAAAGAAGAAGAGGTTTAAAGGCTCTATTTTGGGAAGCAATGACTTAACCCCTATATTGAAATGTCTAGCTACTACTAAGAATATTGTGAATGGTGACTCTACCTACAATTCGGCCTGTCACTGACGTCATACACGAACCTTGCCATTACATCCGTCACCGCAATAGACATCCTTGACTTGGCATAGCTCACCGTAGGTATAGGTCAGAAGAAATTAGTGTTCTCCACAATATCTCATTCCACTAAACTGTCCGTCTAAGCTGCAGTTAAATAGGCAATTTTGATACCTTGGACTGGTTTTGTATGTAATGTTGGATGGGACTTAATATAAGATTTATGATGTTTACGTATAGGCAGTAAATATCCTAAGAGTATAGTTTACATTGCCTTGCCCCGTGGTTAAATTGCCTTGCCCCGTGGTTCCCGTCAAAGTAGAATTTGGACCACCCCATCTCTTCCCATGCGGTGGACACCACTACGACAGTACAAGGCGACTAAGTGATAGGGCTGCTTAACATCAGACAGATATATATAGCCTATACTCATCCTCAGATGCATGGCTTGAGTCAACAATAGTACCCGGAAGACGGCAATAGGCTCACTCCCTATTTCGTGGCGTGGAACCGAAGTCAATGATTGGTGAAATATGGGACATTCACCTCTGCCTAAAACCCTCCGGGGATAAAGGCGTGATTGTATGTATGTAGTTTAATTAAATAGAAACTATCAGAAATTGCAAAAAATTACTTTTAATTTTAGACATTGCCTTCGTGTTGTTAAAGTCTCAATTACATTGAATCATGTAGAGTGAATGAAAAATGTTATGAACTTTTTCATTTAATTTTGAAATTTAAAAGTATGTTAATAATGTCTAAAATTCAATGGCATTTTTTGCAATTTCTGATAGTTTCTATTTAATTAAACTACATACATACAATCACGCCTTTATCCCCGGAGGGTTTTGGGCAGTGGATTTATTTTGTTGTGACATAAACTTGAGCTGGGTACCCCTTCTGAATAACGGATGAAGCTCTTGGAGGTGGTCGACAGTACACACTAACAGACAGTACATAATAATCACGTTAATGATGTAAGTAATTATAAAAAAACAGCTAAGTAATTACATTCATACATATAATCACGCCTCTATTCCCGGAGGGTTAGGCAGAGGTTACACCCACATTTCACCAATCATCGGATTCGGTCCCACGTAATAGGGGGTGAACCTATTGCCGTCTGCCGGGCACTATTGTTGACTCAAGACATGCATCTGAGGCTGAGTCTGGGCTGCATAAATCTGTCTGATGAAAAACAGCCCTATCCCTTAGTCGCCTTGTATGACACCGTATGGGAAGAGATGGGGTGGTCCAAATTCTACTTGCCGGGAACCACGCGGCAATTGAAGGTGCAAAACAAGCAATGCTGGTTAGTTCTTTAAATAATTCGGAAAAACTGTCTACAATATAAGGACCAGCAAAAAACTTGACTATATACTTTTTTTTAGGTGACAAACCCCCCCCCCCCCCCCCCTTAAAAAAAGGATGGAGGAGGTTATGTCAGACTTGAACCGACTGAAACGCACGTCGTCTATGGGTTGCTGTTGTTGGTTGCCGGAGGTGAGGTCGGCAGGCATATCCCTCGCACCCCTGCCGACCCAGGGCCTCTCTTTCGTTCTGAATCTCCTCGGGTGTGGGAACCAGAGACCCCAACTCATCCCCGGGTGCTTCTACTAGGGTGACTGCTATCTGCTAGGGAGGTTAACTGTGCAGGAAGCGTTTCTTCGGCTTCTTAGATCTCTTTTGGCGGTTAGAAGACCGCACGATGGCCATGAGGCGCCTATTAACCAATCATACACTGTATTTTTTTTTTATATACAACTTAGGTGGCAGACAAGCACACGGCCCACCTGATGGAAAGTGGTTACCATGACCTATGAACGTGTGTAACACCAGTGGAGTCACCTCCGTGCTGCCGACCCTGTAACAACAGAGATTTTGTGCCATCAGTGTAGAGGAGAAAGCAGTACAACCCTTTGGTCATCCCACTGACAGCACAAAAACTCTCCAGTGAGCTCTGGCTACCCTACTCACCGCCGGGAACACAACACGAATTTATTATAACCGCGGTATTCTGTAGGGCGGAGGTACTTCCCAGTCGGACTGCTCAATTGGGCGGAAATACCGCCGTGTCCTACCTCCTAAATTAAATCTGTAACTTTTATTCACGATGATTTATACTGCTAATTGATGGCACTTGATGGAATTTGTTGTTACACAACTGACCGGTCCTGTGCGGACCGGTAAACCGGTCAGGTCTAATAAAAATACTGTGTAAAAAGTACAACTGTGTTTTCAATATGTATATTCAAGATGACAATGATTTCTGATTTGTGACTTTTGTAACCGTTGTGTATCAACTTATAATACGCATGAAGTGTTCACTGACTTTACGTTACTTTCAGACAAATTGTTTATGTAATGAATAAGCCATATACCTATAGCGTCCAGTTTCGTGAGTCAATAAAAAAAATTGTCTACCAGTGTCTGTAAATGACACGAATTACCGGTGACAATTTTCATCTACCTACATCCCTCGTGTGACATGCCTGTCAACTGTCATTTCGAATCTGACACATAGCTGCAGGCTCCACGTAATAGGCTAGAAATATTGGGCACATGTCGTGGAAGCTATTTGTACGAGTCATTAGCTAGTGATGCACCGCTGATATTTAGTCGTCCGTCGCTTGCGACATGCCAGTGACACGACTGCGCTCGCGTCGATGTTAAACGCTAACTGTAGTTTAACTTTGTTTACTGGCATATACAATATACCAGTGAACAAAGTTAGTAGTTAGCATCATTTTAAATGTTTTATGTTCAAAATGATGAATTTCAATAAATAGGAGAAAATCTTTCTCCATTTGCAAGAATCCTTCTTTTTTCTTTTCTCTAGGCTTATTCCCTATTATGTAATTCGATTCTAATTATTAATATTTCCTATCCCCCGAGGGTCAATTGTAGTAGGGAAATTTTCGAAATTCCAGTATGTATCCAGGTAGATCATTTAGTCAGAATATTCCTAGATTAACGAATCGAGAGTTCCCATCTTGAATATTGACTTTTTCCGATCTATATCTGTAAAAGGAAAAGTTAAACCCGCAGTTAGACTAGAAAAAGCAGATTCCAGACTGAAAGAGGTGAACACTTCAGATGCGGCTGGGATTAATGCTAGCATAAAGAATAAGAACTAAAAGAAAAGTTAGCACTAGTTGCTAACTACTATAGTTGCTTCAAATTATCATTAAATTATTTTATAGTTAAAATGAATGACAGATCTCAAGATGACCTCCCCTCTGTCGGAGGAGGCTCTGGCACATGTTTTCTTGACAGAGTTGGGAGCTCATATGGCAGTCGCCTCCATAAAAACCTCTTAAGCCAAATTAATAAAAGGAGTGGAAATAAATTGACCCTTAGCTCCGAAGTAAAAACCGGGTCTAACTGCGAACGACGCTAGAAATAATTAAATGATTTTACTCATATGTTCTTAATTGTTTAAATATTTTAGATTATTGTTCAAAACATATTTTGCTGGGTTACATTACCCTAAACTCGAGTTAGCCCGTCTACAGTGGCATCCACCGCGAAGGACTCCGCGGGCGGCGAGTCGTGTGATCGTGCCCGCAGCCAGATTAAACTATTGCATTGCACCTCACCAACATTTTGGTCACCATGGTAACCGAAAACACACGACTGCGCCGTTACTCAATCAACCGAAAGTAAGCCATATAGCACGATAGCTATATGGTTGTTTTTTCCTTACTAGATTGGTCTGCTAAATAAGTTTTATTCGTGAATTTATGAAATAGGCCGATGATGTTGGTCTTGTTGGTGTCCGCACGAATTTAAAGTTGCTTTAGCTGATTAGGCGTGAATAGTGAGGTTGTTAGTAAGCCTTTTTTTACCTGCGATAAATCCTCTAGGAAACCCCCACCACTGTAGCCGATGGAAGAGGCTATGTCGGATTCGAACCGATTAAACGCCCGACACCTGTGGGTCGTTTTTGGTTGCCGAAGGTGAGGTTAACAGGCATATCCCTCGCACTCCGGCCGACCCGGGGCCATCTCTCTAGATCTGGCCCTCTCCTTGGGTGTGGGGACCACAGAGCCCTAACTCGTCCCCGGAAATGGGGAGGAGCGCGGAGCGAGCCGCCGCCGCCGGTTGTTAATATGCCTAAATATAGTTACTTATAAAAATCCAATAATTTATGTGAGTGGTCCAGGTGTGGTCTGGGTAAATAATGTCAAGATCGATTGATGGCGTCTGTTTTTTTTTTATATATACAACTTAGGTGGCAGACAAGCACCCGGCCCACCTGATGGAAAATGCTTACCATGACCTATGAACGTGTGTAACACCAGTGGAGTCATATCCGTGTTGCCGACCCTGTAAGAACAGAGATTTTGTGCCGTCAGTGTAGAGGACAAAGCAGGACAAGCCTTTGGTCATTCCACTGACAGCACAAAAACTCTCCAGTGAGCTCTGGCTACCCTACTCACCGCCGGGAACACAACACGAAGTTATTATAGCCGCGGTATTCTGTAGGGCGGAAGTACTTACCCAGTCGGACTGCTCAATTGGGCGGAAATACCGCCGTGTCCTACCTCCTCAAATCTGTGAAATCAAGGGTCAAAATTATTAGAATTTTGATAATCAGTTCCTATATTATACCTATGAAGACTCGAATTTACTACGCCACAATTGGCAACGTTGCGCAATATGAACTACTTCACTGGTTAGGTGCAAAGTTTTCTATAATACCTGTTGGTTCATATCACAGATTGAAACATATTTAATGTCAAGAGCCTTTTCAATTAATTTACGAACATTATAAGAACTACAGATAATATTTAGCACATCAATTCGAAAGCATATTTCCCAATAACTAAACTGCAAAAAGACCTTTAAAACTCATTGGTAATATTGAATGGAGCACCCAATTATGGGTGTGAGAACAAAGATGTACAGAGAGCGGATACAATTGGAGATCATCTTAGTATTCTGCACTTTAGCGCCTGTAATTGAGCGTATTTTATTTATAAGTCGAAAATTGCACTCGCAAGCATTTCATCGATAATCGTGGATTGTATGCAAGCGGGCTAGGATGGTATGCTGTTGCAATTATGGGTTTGTTAAGAGTGGATGATACCGCTATTTGTAATTCTTTTCTTCAATAATATCTGTGATGAAGAATACTGAGTTGTTTTACACTACTGCATTCCGCAATTTTTGGCAATACATAATCGCAAGCCTATTGACGTTAAGTGAGCACGTTGCTAGAAAATAAATTTAACTATACCTAACTCTATACCTTATTCACTGTAGTCTTATTTGATACCGATGCGCCTATCAAGTATAATTTAATACAAAACCTTATTTAAGTCCTTTGTACATTATTTTGATACATATAATGATTCTAGGTATTTCTTCACTACTTTTTACACATCAAAAAAATTGCTAGTTGAAATCTACTGTTTCACTCCCTATAATGTAGGACTAAAAACACTTCTTTCCGCTCCATCGAAAATAAATGCTGCGAATACATTATGTAAAATGTTCCATAACTAGACAGTTACGTTTTTGGTTGCATTTCTTAACGATAATGATCGATAAGAAATGCAACCAAAAACGTAACTGTCTAGTATTACTTTATATGTCAAACACACCTAAACTTCGTCTGACACACCGCGCTCCCCTCTCTATACTTCCATTCGTGACCGAGCCCCGCTAATGTGTGTAGTCGGCGTAGTATGACCGCAATGAAGATAGCTATGGCAGTATTAATTCATTGCTGTGGCACTATGAACACGCCGATACTCATTATCTTTGCTTCTTGCCCCTAGAAGAGTAACACCTAGTGACTAGGTTCACACGAGGCTTAGGCTCCTAGATAATATCGTTGGTTTAATTATTAGAAGTTTATTTATTATATCTTTAGAAAATATACATACTTTACAAAGATTGAGCTTAGAATCAACGGAATCGTCACAATTGCTTTAATGTCCAAGCATTTTCTTTAGTTTTGGGGTTCCGTAACTCAAAAGGAAAAAACGGAACCCTTATAGGATCACTTCGTTATCCGTCTATCCATCTGTCTGTCAAGACCTTTTTCTCAGAAATGCTCAGAAATCAAGTTGAGATTCATGCCACATACTCAGGTCTATAACATATTGTAACTGTGCAAAAATCAAACTTTTTAAGTCAATGCATTCAAAATATATTACTGTTTATTTAACTTAATTTACGGAATCCAAGGTGCGTGAGTCCGAATCGCACTTGACCGACCTTTTTTTTAAAGGAAATAAGTAAATCGAAACGACTAGTATTCCAGCTACCCCATTCAGCTAAGCCAAATTGCTTGTTCACGTCAGTAGTGTAATGGTCAGGTCAACCCAGAACTTTCGAACGTAAGACTAACTTCTTAACCACTAAGTTACCATCGCTTCTTTTTGCCATCCTTGAGCTCAGTAACACATTCGTATCTAAACAAGTCTGTGATCGAAAATGGTGCACTCGCTTGTAATACTGGCCATTTAAACACGATGCACCCCAACGAATGGCTACTTAAGAACTTAAGGCTACTTACATACATTAAAAATGTAAATATTCTACAATTATGTCATGTTTGTATATCATGTGATCGGTAAAAAGTGAAAACAATATCTTATCGAAGCTATAAGAATAAGAATAGATAGGCTTACATTCATTCTTCACCTCCGAGACTGGGGTTTGCTGTCCTCCTTTTAATTTGACTTATTTGTCTGACCTCCCAACGCCAATCATCCTAAGGTTGCTGGTATAAAGCTTATGGCAATAAGTCCGCTTTTGTACAATCTTTATGTATTTGTGCAAAAATTTTAAATACATATACGTATAATCACGCCTTAATAGGGGGTGAGCCTATAGCCGTTTTCCGGGCACTATTATTGACTCGAGTCATGGATCTGAGGCGGAGTCTGGGCTGTCTATATCTGTCTGTAAATATTAAATTTAAATAAAACCATTTTCAGAATCTAGTCTGTTAATCAGCAGATTTACCTCACCTGTAATCTTGTAGATCATGGCGAAGCTTAATGCAATAGATTTTTCTTGGAAAAAGTACTAGTACCGTGGAACACAAACTCATAAATATGCACATACACTAGTTTAGGTTGATATTCAAACGTCATTTAGCTGATTACAGTAAGTAAAAGTCTACTTTACAAGCAATCAGAACAAATAAGTGCCAAAAGTCTCAGAACTTCCAAGTAATCTAAATCCAGTAGACAACTCCTAATTCTCTGCACTTCATGTCATGTCAGGTGAAAATGAGATATTGTGGTATGAACATGTCACTCACCGTCTGACAGCTGTGTAATGCACGGGCTGTCTAAAAGTCAAGCTGCATTATTCACGAATTTCCCTGGCCACGGTAGCTGACATTGGATAATACAGACGTTATACTGGCACGGCCTTCCTCAAATAGTAGGCTATTCTGGTTATATGCTGACAGATAAACGAGAACCTGAAGGTCAACCTTCAGGAACATGAAGAAGAAGAAAATAAATCGACAAAATCTTAGAAAAGCATAAAAGCTAAACAAAGTTTGATGTATTATTTTAGCGCGATTATTGTGTGGATTTTCGAACAACAAAAATTAAGTACACTGTAAAAAAATTCGGTTCCTTTAGAGGTGGAGAAAATCAAGTCTCCTTCTCCACATCCATTAGTTTTAATTTATTCTATTCATCGTATCCTGAACAGTAACCAGCTGGTTAAAATTAGACCATCTATCTATCTATACACATTTAGATTTACAAACATAAACAAAAATTAAACTTGGATTTTTGGGAAATTTACTACTAAGAGGATAAGTAGAGGATTTTTTTTGGCTTTTATTCCCGGGCGGAGCTGGAACACGGGCAGCTAGTAATTTATAAATTCGTGAAAGATTCATTTTGCTATTGTACCTTTCGTGTATAACCATCCTAACATAATGCCGTATGTTTAAATTAATATTCCGCATTAAGCCACAATCGCAAGTACCGTACATATTTATGGCGGGTGCAGCAGTCGTGATCGTCAGTGGAGGCCCTAAGTGCGAGCCATCATTGGTTAATAGATAACGCTGGACTTTGGCTAAGTAGATGAATTTAACGCCTACGGTGAAGAGAATAATTGTGAGTCTGGACCAGTTATGTGATTTTTGATTATGGAACACGGTCCGGTTGTTAATAGTGATTCTTTGAGCAGCTCGCGAGGAAATTATAATTTTGCTATTTGAATTGGGAACGGTAGACAGCTCCAGCCTCGCCTCAAGACGTATAACATTCCTATATAATACTTCTAGGGGCCTTTTTCTCCTGACGTGATGACGTGTTCCAGTTGGGCACACCATAATAACGGCGGTAAGACCCATCATGGGGGAATGACTAGAGAGGCCACACGGCAGCCTCTCGTAAAGGCTGACGCAGATTATCACCAGGCATGGATATTTCAGGCGGTATTTATATCAGATCGGGCAATAGCTAATGTCCAAATGCCATCACTGTGACGCGAGAGAGGACTCGACGCTGCACACGCACACCGAGTGCACGGCGTGGGAGACGCCGAGACGGGAGCTGGTGGTGGTCCTGTGAGTGAGAATTCTCACGCTCACCATCTTGCATACGGCTATGGTTTGCACTTCCTTCTGCGAGCAAGTAATGCTTGTGAAGGAGACGCCGGAGTGGGAGCGAAGGAGACTCATAAACCGCGCAGCCCACGAGCCAAGGTGACTCGGGCGTTGGAGGTCGCAAAATGACCTCCGTCCTCCATAAGCGCGAGCCTGGAGATGACGGGTGGAGCCGCATGTCATCCTAACAGAAGCAGGCCGCGGCGGCACTCGTTGCGCGCCTCCCCATACCCGGGGACGAGATGAGGACTCCGTGGTTCCCATAACCGAAGAGGGACATCTCGAAAGAGACGGTCCTGGGTCGGCCAGGGTACGAGGGATATGTGTCAGATAATCTCACCTCCGACAACCTGCGGCCCACATAGTCAACGTGCGCTTAGTCGGTTCAAGTCCGACATAACCTCCCTCACCGGCTCCGGTGGTGGGGGTATCCGTGGGAATTGTCCGCACATAATAATAAATAATAAAATAAAATAATTTATTTCAGACATTGCCCATAAAATTGTTAGTAACAATAAAGCTTATATCCTGTGTTAGTAAATCTGCAAGTGATTATTTACACAAACAGACAGTCAGTCAGTCATATTTATAACTGTAACTAATGTGTGTATCTTTGGCAAGATGGAAACGTGTCCAGTGCCGCATAATAGCACTGTCCACGTGAAGCTTTGCCGCAACACACTGCAGGAGGCTGTTGGAGCTGCCCCGCACCCGATCTAACAGTGATGCAATGCGGTTTCTTAGGATGGCCGCAAAGCTATCAATACCAGCTTCTGCGAACAAAAAAAGACTTTAGTTTGTTACTGTTCAAGTTTTTTAGTTGGTAATAGCACTCCCCTTCAGACTAAAAAAATACGACCCTGTAAGGGATTGGTTGCGGGTTGAAGTCCCGTCTACGTCTAGTCGCCTACTTATAGAAAAAGTTAGCATACATAATACTTATGTTTCAAAATTTCATTTAATACTTTCCACTGCCTATAAATCAATACGTCACAGTACATAAATGATTTCAAATACAAATACATTAATTTCTAAAGTAAATTAATAGCTCACACAAAATACTAACCTCTGATTAATTTATCGCTCATGAGATGGCTCTATGCGTGCAACGTGCACCGGCGCCGGTCAGACACACAATAATTTTCAATAAACACGCCTCTATTAAATTACTCATCTTCGCTTCGAAGAGATTATCGAAGGGTATCAGTGTCAGGGGAAAGTAGAAAGGATGTGTGTAAATATAAGCAAATGACTAAGACTATTTACATGAATTTAGGCATATAATTAGATATTATTTAACTATGGTTACTGGATGCAATAAGAAGGCTTATCTGAGTAGATGGAAGAAAAATAAATGAGATGAAACACAAAAGCACAACTTCCAATTTGCCCGACTGTTGTTGAAACCACATGATTTAAATCCGGCACTTTACGTAATTTTCTAAATTTTGGAAGTTATGCACCGTGTATATTAATTTATCATTACCGCAATGCCTAAGAAATGAGAGTTTCTGACAAGTACATCCCTCTAGTAGAAAAAAAAATGTGATGTGTGAAGATTTTGCTATCGGTGAAGTAGAATACCAGGACGGTACCTATTCTACTTCACCGGCAACAAAATCTTTTTTAGTCCAGATGAGGCGTAAGTAAAAGTGACATCACTTGCTATTACAATTTATGAAATAAACCTGAAATAACGATCAAAGCTATACAACAATAATTAGTCAAAGGGATTTAAACAAGACGAATGTTGCGCCGAGCGTGCGTCCACTCACGCGCAGAGCTCGCGCATGCGCGACCCCGCAACCCGCGCGTCGCATAGCCAATTTGTTACTTACCGCATCTAGAACTTTCTAGCGATTTGGCAAGGACTTAATGTTGAGGTAATGTATGCAGCTGAGGTAAAAGCACGTTTTCAGGTTACTCATAAAAAATAGCAAATTAGCGGCTTAAAAATATGTGTCGTGAGTGCTTGTTGCTTCCTGAAAAGAGATAAGAATAAAATAAGAATACATTTTTGAATAATTTGACATGCTAATAGTCAATACTTTAAAATTATGTTTACGACAAACGATGTGGAGCTAATGAGTCTTAGAATGGACCAGCTAGAAGGCAAACGGAATGTGTGACGATGCCTAGCCACTAGACAGATGAACTGACGACCTGAAGACTGGCAGTGGCACACATTGGGATGAGACTATGTCCAGCAGTACTGCAAATACGTTAATTGATGGATTAATGACCCATCTACGCAGCAAGTCGAAAGTTTCCAGTAGGTAGCAACAACTACAGATACAGCTACCTACGTAACAATTTTATACATACATATGTATGTACATACAATCACGCCGTTATCCTTAGGATTAGACAGAAGTGAATTAACACCCACTTTTAACCAATCATTGAATTCGGTTCCACGTAGCAGGTGGAGAGCCTATTGCTGTCTTCCAGGTACTATTGTTGACTCATGCTTGCATCTGAGACTGATTCTGGGCTGTATATATCTGTCCGATGTCCCTTAGTTGCCTTGTACGACATCGTATGGGAAGAGATAGAGTGACTCTACTCTCCCGGAACATACGCGGCACAATGTTAAGCACCTCAATTTTTTTCAGTTTTGTTATTGCCAAAATAATTTTATTGTATATTTTAAGAGTATAAAATTAGACAAATTACTAAATTCAGACAAAGGTACTGAAAAATAACCATTAAATATACCTACATTACCTTATGAATCATCACTTCCTCTATATGAAAATTAAACTAACACTATTAAAAGACAAAAAGCGATTGTGTCCAGCCCACACTTACAAGTTAATCACTAACTAATGGATTCAGTTGCGTAGGCGCAGCGTTTGTGCGAACAACGCGTTGTGACCGCCATTGTAAGGTTTTACCGCGCCCATGACGGGTTTACATGTCCTAGTGTTGGTATACCCCACTTTTGAATGGTAGATACTTTAGCTGGTTACGTAATTTTCAGACTATTATTGTATGTTTTTAGTCATCTAATTGTACAATGAACCTCCGAAGCAACGCACTGAATATACCTCACTAACTTTTCGACTGAATGTTTTCGTTTTCCTACAACCACTGTGGGACATATTATCATCGCAATTACAGTAAACATACAATTGGTCTTATCGCATAAGCCAATCCAATCTCTCTCTCTTCAATCTCTTCCAGGCAACTTGTCACTGAGCTTAACCGGATCCTGAATCATATTTCTCAATGGGACTGTGGGAATCTGGTCAAATTCAACTCCAAGAAGACGCAGGCATGTACGTTTTTAGCAAAGGTATTTTCTTTCCTTCCCCTTCCCACTCTTTAGAACATTCCACAATAACATGTCAATATCCTCGGTATGGAAGTTGGCTGCAAACTGTAAAACAAAAAATACATCGAGAGTATCATCAAAACAGCCTCGCGTAAACTCGGAGCCCTGAACAGAGTGAGACGTTTTTTCACGCCGGAGCAGCGGTGTCTTTTCTATAAGACTCAAATTCGCTCCTGCATGGAATACTGCTCCCATCTCTGGGATGGCTCCGCGTAGTACCTACCAGATGCACTCGACAGGTTGCAGCGACGTGCGGTCCACATTATTGGGAATCCTGAGGTCACGAAAACCCTAGAGCCTTTGCAGATGCTTAGAGATATTGCTTCTTTGGCTGTATTTTACCGTCTCTACCATGGTGAGTGTTCTGATGAGCTCTTCCAATTAGTCTCAACCTCTCTTTTCCTGCACAGGACAACACGTGCAGGGCTTAGATGTCACCCGCACACAATGCAGAGAATTCAATCAAGAACCAAGAGGTTGGGAAACTCTTTCCTTTGCCGCACCATGAAGAATTACTTACCAGCTCACGTGTTTTTTAGCGGGGCGTAAAAAAGTATCTAATGAACCCGCCAAAGTTAGTGCCACCATTATAACATGCTACGTGTCTATAATGGTGACCCACTTACCTGAGACTTTGCCTTTAGCTTATCATCAGACGAGGTGAAGTCAAATTGGTGCATTTTATATAAAAAAAAATATTACTCCAGACTACACTCAATCCCTGAACCTACTTATTTTAGAAATATCCGTTCAGCTTTTAGAGCGTAATTGAATAGAAAACATCCAAAGATAAACACAAACATTCACATATTTTGTTGGATTAGCAGGATTTCTGTCATAGTTTTAGCCAAGTATCTACAACAGTCGGGTATACTCCTCGGCGCACAGACAGTGTGTCTCAGAGTCGGCTCATTTGTCTACAATAATTACCATGCACAAATTGGTCGCTGTATAATTTATACGCGACTTGGCCGGCTCATGAAGTGCCGCGTACAATATATCTTAGAGCGAAAGTGTTTGCTAAACAAAGTGGGATATAATGGACTTAGTACTCATGTTTACTTCAAAATTCATAATTATCCTCGACTTAGGAAGTCTGTTCTAACTACTTTCACTTTTTTTATTGGATTACATTAAGTACGTGTGTTGTGTTTAATAAACGTATTTTCTTTCTTAATCTCTCCTTCTTTCTTTCTTTCTTTGTGTCTTTCTTTCTATTTGAAAATAATATAATTTAATAATAAAAATGCATAATGTGTGTAGGTAATGTTAACCTATTCTTAAATAGATGGAGGTTCTCAAAACATCAACATAATGTATTCGAGTACGACGAAGCAAAACGAAGGTTATGATTTTGACAGGCTATGTATGTAGGTTCATCTATTCCCTCATAGCTGCTAACTGGACAAATGAGTTATCATTAGAAGCATCTTAGTCGTTCGCTGGTTATAGGCTATATAACGTGTCAATAAATCTAATGTGGCGCCCTCTACCAGTCATAAAGTACTGTGATAAAAAATAAATATGTCGTGTTTGGTATCAACTGAAAGGGCTTAATTAGCACATTTCTAATATGTATAGTATTGAACAAGAAAATATCTAGGATAGCCGTGATCGTATGCCACTTAGTCAAACAAACAATACATTGTATAGAAAAGTGGCATACGACCACGGCTATCCTATATATTTTCTTATTCAATACTTTTTCAGAAGTCGGGTTTTAGTTTAAAGTTTATTTGGGTGATATGATTTAAACTATCGTCCATTTAATTCGTCCTCGCAAGGCTGAGAAGTCAGACGCTCACATAAAAACACACCATACATACATACATATAATCACGCCTTTATCCCCGGAAGGTTAGGCAGAGGTGAATTATCCCCCACATTTCACCAATATTTGTATTCGGTCCCACGTAATAGG
Organism: Eilema griseolum; assembly: GCA_963662185.1. Classification (NCBI taxonomy): domain Eukaryota; kingdom Metazoa; phylum Arthropoda; class Insecta; order Lepidoptera; family Erebidae; genus Eilema; species Eilema griseolum. Next base: position 8,439,527 of record OY759239.1, on the reverse strand, counting down.
GGGTGAGCCTATTGCCGTATTTCGGGCACTATTGTTGACTCGAGGCATGCATCTGAGGCTGAATCTGGGCTGTATATATCTGTCCGATGTTAAACACAATAAAACTTTAATAATTTTCTATAATATTACTGCAACACTTTCAAAAGGTTATACAAACCTACCATTTTAGCAGATCTGACATTTTTACTATTATTACTAAATTACTCCCACAGACTCATTGTTCTCTTCAATCAATGTATGAACCAATAATTTACCTTTGTTATCCAAAATACAACTTTATCTCACTCACAATTAAGTATTCAATACTTAGATAAATCAATTCAGAATAGTAAGACACGATGTATCTACATTTTAAGTTGATTTGCAAATTTTGAAATATGACTCATGGTAAGAGGCTACGATTTCTAAATGGCCCTTTAATAGATTTTAATCGTCCATCCGATTTATCACTATGAGATATAATTCGATGAGAATTGACAAGTTAAATATAGGTTTGATTGGATGATATCAATATATAGAGGAAAGTACATGTTGCAAATAAACCAGGAGCTATCATCCTCAAGCCATCAATGTGCCGTGGACACCATGCTCCCCACTTCAATGTGGACGATCCAGCATCCCAGTCTCTCAACAACCATCAGTGTAACAAATGGTGGTCAGTGTAGCAGTCACAAAAAAAATAAAAACTATAATTGGTTTTAGGTTTATTGTACCTATATTTTCAAATGTCAAATGTTATGTTCTGCAGTAAGTTGAAATAAACATTTTTCTTTCTTTTTTTCTTCTTTATAATACCAACATTTTGCTGGAGATTACTCTTTCGCTAGAGATGCACGATCTCTCTGCTGTGGTTTTCCTGAACGACTACAATATGGGACTCTTTTAGAAGGGCATCAGAAGGTGCTTCCGGAGTTGATAGCACGAGTGTGACGTCCCTGGTATTGCACGTTCATAGTCCAATGTAACCGCTTCCCTTCAGGTGGGCCACGTGTTTGTCGGCCACATTGCTTGAATCGAAAATGAGCTTCAACGGTCTCTCAAGGTGCGCACGAGTGATTCTCAAACAAATTCCAACATCCTTGTATTCTGTTCTAAGATATATGAAAGGTAGAAATGATTCCGGAGACGAGATCGATACGTAAATGTATAATTATAAACAAATGAGCGGATTTCGGAACTGACTTTCTCTTATTCCTATGGAATATTTTTGTGCGGTCACAGTTTATATACATTCCTTGTTAAACTTTGATAAGGATTAACAGCACTATAGAGAAGCCGCAATGAATTAAAACCATTAACAAAATTATCATATCAAGTATCTTTCACGGTACGCTCCGCGTCTGCAGTTGTCGCATGCGGTCGCCTTCGAAATTATACCTCAGGCTGCTCATAACTTGATAACAATCAGTCTAAAAGTGGTGAGATCTATTCTGCGGTTGATTCTCTAATTAATGTGTACATTCTCCTTTCGGCTTGACTATGACTCCATAGTGATTTCAATATTAGTCTTGTGGGGGGATAGTAAAACATTTTTTATTAAAATAATGTTTTTGATAGGCATACATACATACACGCCTTTATCCCCGGAGGGTTAGGCAGAGGTGAATTAACACCCACATTTCACCAATAATTGTATTCGGTCCCACGTAATACGGGATGAGCCTATTGCCGTATGCCGGGCACCATAGTTGACTCGAGCCATGCATCTGAGGCTGAGTCTGGGCTGTGTATGTGTATGTATATCTGTCTGACGTTAAACAGCCCTATCCCTTATTCGCCTTGTACGACACCATATGGGAAAGATGGGGTGGTCCAAAGTCAACTCTGCCGGGAACCATTACATAGCAGTAATATCATAAACACTATTTTAATATAATATCTTAAAAAACAGGTATTACTATGTTGCCACGAAAAAAAAGCGTTTAGATCTCAAACGACACTTTAAGTATATATAAACGACATTTTAAACGTTTAATTGACGCTACCCGTGACCAGAGGGCTGGTTTATTCCTTGCGGATAGGATTGGTATTGCCATTCAACGTGGCAATGCCGCCAGCCTTCTGGCCACCTTCCCGGTTGACATCGATGGGGAGGAATTCTTTGACGCCTGAATCTGCAGGATTGTTTAGATATATATTCTTTTTTATATATATTTTAATTTCGATAACTTCCGTGTATATTATGTAAATATTCTTAATGCAAGTATATATTTCATTTAACACCAAAACACCACATTTACTAGAAAACACAAACTCTAGCAAACAAAATAGTAAGTACAATCATCGACATAAAACATTATATATATATATAAAGCAGTATATTATCTTAGTCTAAATTATCTCAAAGCCTCGCTAAAAACTATGAGCTCGTCTGAGTACAGTTAGCCACAGTAATGAGCGTTTAAATGCTATCGTTTTCACACACAGTGGCCAGGTAAAATGTTTTAAATACCTGGTGAACGAGCCACGCACGCGTGCGTTCGTTATGCGGAATATCGAAAAAAATGGCCTGGTGAACTAAATTTTTAGGTTATTGAAGTTTAATGCAATCTCATGACTTGATCTTATTTTTGTCGATTATGAAATGTTTTGAGGCCCCACTAAGGTTTTTATAGCCTAAGTCAGCCTTGTGTGCGAGCCGGTACATCTGATTAATAATTTAGAAGGTTCTGGCGTGGTGAATTATATACAAAATGAATTATTATCATGTATTACCAAATGCTATGGTGCACAATAAAGAATAATTTTACTATTTACATAGGTTTTTTTTATATATAGGACACGCCAACTTGACCTCACCTCGCCTGATAGTAAGCCAGACACTAAGTGTTACAATGGTGGCACTCAGCTTGGCGGTCTCATCAGATGCATATAATCACGCCTTTATTCTCGGAGGATTAACTACGCTTCTTTCTATAATTCATTTTCATTTTTATTTTCATTCAAACTTTTAATCTAAATTATAAGAGTGTCTAGTAAATTGATAAATTTTGTTTTCTATAATTCAATTTAACAATTAATTTAGAATATTAAATTGTTACACAAATGTCTGTTAGCCAGCCAAGCTATTGTTATATTCCTTTATTAAAATTTTGATATTTCCGATCCATATTTACAAAAGAAAAAAAAATTATCGTATCTGTTCATTTTCGTTAACCACAATCTTAAAAAAGTACAGAACCCAACCATCAGATTATCCGACAAACTGTCCCAGCTTTGAGACTGCGATGACCATCGGTTCCGCCATTGGTGACCCCAAGCCGGTCATTTATAAACACGACCATGGGAACTAGGAGATAACCCATCGCACGTACCACCACGATTAGAATATATACGGTTTGTTCGCAATTACGCTAATTTACCACACTCAACAGTAGTTAATAAGTTATTGAAAAGATTAGAAAACATGCCTATGAAATGGTGGTAGACTTTTGTAATTAGATAGTGTTGCAAAAATACGTTTATGTTTTCTTGTGTGTGTTTTAGTATCTTAAATACTTATCAACTACTAAATTAAGACGTCACGTCAAGGGCGGAGGGAGAGGGGCTAAGTAATATATTGACAATTTTAGAATATGATAAACATTGATTAGTTGATTGACAAATTTCGTTTTGAAGAATTTCTATTTGTCTAGCGTAATTATAGAGAAGAAATCTATAAAATTGATGAAGCTTGTCTCAAGGTAACTTACTTTTTACCTAGTTAGTTGATTCTGCAAAGTATGCTAAAACTATTATAGTCGGTAGGAGAATATGTAGAGATTATTTTTTCTTGGAGATATTTATTACATTGAAAAAATTACTAATTACTGGGATCTACGTATATTCGCGCTGAGTAATCAATTTATGGCAATCATTTCTAATACAGTAACATCATGATATTTTTAACGAAAGCATGCAACAACATCACCGCATTATCCTCATACATTAAAACAGTCGTAGTAAAAATTGACATGCGCTCGCGCATGTCACATGTTATCGCATGGATCGAGACGTGTGCGCGAGTGAGACGCAGATAGCATCGGTTCTCATGCTCCGTAGAACGAACGCGCCACTTCTGAGCATCCTTAATAAAGGATTTGTGTGAAGTAACAGTAATATCAGTAAATAGATGACACGTTAGGGATGTGATTTTGCAAATAATCACTAATGCCGCATTAGTTAATAGACGCCTAGTAAATCATTTCTAGTAAATTCTTGCCGACCGTAGTCTTTTATGATATAGAATACAACATATCATCAGAAAATTTCACCTGTACCTGTGTCGTTTTCGTCAAGACCTAGGCGCATCTGACAAGGTACTGCAATACATATTAAGTTGTTGCAGCCACGTCGCGATGACGGACAGACAATCAGCTTTCACGATGTCAACCCACATCTCGGTTAACGTGACAATACACTGCGGTTAAATTCGCACGACGTAATGCATAAGCAGAGATCATTTTATGATTGGTCGTAGCAAGAAGTCACAGGCAAAGAAAAATTAACCTCAATTGCTTCCATGAAGTCAAATTATAAATAGCTTAGGACCGGCAGGATCACGTAAGGAACTCCCATAATGCGACCAAGCTGCAACAGCCGCTTGACTAAACAAACGTTGCTTAAGGTCGTCCGAGTAGAGAAGGAAAAACAGGAAAGTGGAACCCAATATTTTTTCGGCACAACTCTAAAATGATGATGATGATAATGATGTCAAATAGTACAACGAGAGAAGAAAGCACTCTGGGTAACAAGGATGGGCAGTAAGCTACAAATACGAGGAAAATATAATTTATAACGGATTTATTTCGGAGTGAGTGGAGATCAAATTCGTCAGCCAAAGGACGCTGAGAACTTCTTTTACCAGGAACAAGAGATATTGATGGATTAAAAAGAGCCCTAAACATTGTTTACGCCATTTGTCTAAGAATATGATTCAAGAAACGCTTGCGCTTCCAACTTATATTTTAAATAAGATATAATTCTTTGTTCCTTTTCCTAGACCACGACAAAATAATTACTTTTTATTATATTCACAACAAGACTTTGCCCACGATTTCGCATCCGCAAATATATTAGACAGCTGATGGGTTCTCGAGTCAATCTAACTAGTAGGTGTCAAAAATTGATGAGACATCGAATTGACAATTCGAGGTTACAAGTTTGCATAAGTTCATAGGGCAATTGTAGCTACTTACACACGTAAGGTTTTATAGGACTCTGTTAAAAAGTATTCATCAACCGGATGGATGGTTTTTCTTGTCTGTATATATTGCATGCTTAATCATGCACAATCGAAATCCTGACTGACTCATCAATGCAGAACATAAACTGCTGGGGCTTAACATTTAAATTTTGTCAGTTGATGACATAAAATGTTTTTATTACTTTTATGATGTGAGGTGTTTTTAATTTCACTCGTTGGAGTAAAATTTTATTATTTCCATGGGCAAAAAATGCTATTTATAAAACTAGTTAATCAATTACTTAGTTGAATCACATCAATTTCCACTATTCCCCGTATTTGTAATTCCCTAACAGTCTCTATTATAACCCCAACAATAACACCGGTTGACAAACAAGCTTGTCATACAATTGTCACAAATCTACATAACAATGTAACATAACATTGACCTGAGTCCCAATTTGACCTTTAACCCTCACACGCCTGACCTATCCAGCCTTTGCGACGTGTGTTCACTGGTGACCTTAAACATGGAGTTCCAGTCACAGACTAACATCATTGAAACATTTATATCGATTAACTGCGATTTTGCGACTTAAGTTAGTATTTATATTACCAATCTGTGACTCACAGTAATATTTTGTTTTGAATATAGATTGATCATAGAATGATTTCGTTCGATTATAATTGACTTTCACACTGCAGTTTCTCTAACAATGTTCGTTTAGTTTCTACTAGGCTGTGTACCAAAGTATTGTGTTTGAAGGTATGTAGATGAGTTATGGATTCTGCTTGCCCCTTGGCCTGAAATATACGTCAGTCCGAAGAACAATTACATCGTATGTTGCATCTTCTCATTACCAGTGGTATAACGGAACCTTGTTCCTATGCTAATATATTAGGTTGACTTTAGTAATGGCTGTTTATATTATTGCTGGGAGCAAGTGAACGTTTGGAATACGATCTTGCGTGGATCCAATATGGTCACAGACTTAAAATACTAGATACTGCTTGTGGAACAATTAATATAAGACGGACTGTGTTAATTTTTCGCCGTTTCCAGAAACATTTTTAGGTCATCAAATTGATTGCACCCCGCCTGATGGTAAGCGGGAGTGTAGTTCCAAAAATAGTGGCCGCTATTACAGATGCTGTCCCGAGAATGGCGACCGCTACCTTGCGGCCTCGATAGATGTTTTTCACACCTCGCTTAAAGGTAAGACTGTAGGTAGACCGGGGTGCGAATGATGTGTCTCAGATAATCTTACCTCCGACAACCTGCGACCCACACGGTCAACGTGCGTTTTAGTCGCTTCAAGTCCGATCTAACCTCCCGAAACGGCTTCGGTGGTGGCCATAGCGCAGGGATTTTGCGCACAAAAAAAACTGTAGGTAGAAACACGTGTGCTAGTAACGAAATTAGTAAGAAATCTATACGGCAAAGAAAAGAGTCAGCGAATTATTCGAAAAAAAATTCTAAATAACCAAATCATAATTTTTTAAATTATGCCTAACCAAAAAAGCTTCTATTTCTGTTAATACACTCAACAATGCTCAAGTAAAAGATGACGTGTAAAAGAAAGCTTCATGTAAAGAATAAAACCAAACAATATCAATAAAATACTATTTACAATGGAAAGTGGAAAACTTACTTCCATTTTACGACAACAGGCTTCAAATCACGGTGGTAAAGTTGGCCGTAAACGGTTACATTGTCCTATAAACAGAACGAGTTGAAATTGTTAAAATAAGTGCGAGAAAATTTGTATTTTCTTAATCGAAGAATCGTTTAACTGCGTAAGAAATTACATGAGGTCGCTAGTGCGATTCCTACTAATGATTTTAATTTCTTAGACATTTATATAATCACGCCGTTATCCAAGAAGGGTTAGGCAGAGGTGAATTAATACCCACATTTCACCAATCCTTATTTTCGGGCCCACGTAATAGGGGGTGAGCTATTGCCGTCTTCCAGGCGCCATTTTTGACTCGAGCCTTGTATCTGTGCCAGATTCTGAGCTGTATATATCTGTCTGATGTTAAACAGCCCTATCCTTTAGTCGTCTTGTACGACACCACATAGGGAGAGATGGTGTGGGTCAAATTCTACTCTGCCGGAAACCTACAATAAATGATTGTCCAGAACAAGTTTTGATACCTACACTGGAAACTTTTCATAATTATGCTTAAAAAGAAGCATTACTTACAAAATAGTAGAGAATATAATTATAATTTATTATTATTGATTATAATTATAACACACGTAGGGTAGTTCAAATATACAATCTATGTAACATGCACGCGCATCTTCCACCCGTCGCTCTCTGATTATTTTTTCATAAGACGTCGAAAGAAGTATTTCTAAAGTTATAAAATGTAAACGTAAAACTTAAACCAACGGTTGAAAAAGTCAGAGCCTTTCTTTTCTTTTAAACATTCAAGTACTATAAAACGGAAAACTAGTAGCAGCCTCGCGACAAAACCGCTTATGTCAATAAATCATAAGGCAATTCCTCAATCCGTTTCCTTATTCCGTCCCATCTAGGGAGAGCAGCAATATTACTATATTACGATAATAGGGAATAATAATCGGCTGGTGACCGCAGTACGCAGAATAATAAGCATTCACCTTGCACACAATAGCGGGTTCAAAATGTTATATCATCGTTGGCACAGTTGCACAGCGAGGATAACTATAGTTTAAAAAAAAAAATACAATTTATATTTATTTCATCTATGGTAATTGATTGACAGTTCCCTTGGTCCATTTTTGAAAACTTTTGGTTACCTTTATAATTAACAGAAAAAATATAATATATGCAATGAATTCTTCGATGCTTAATTTGATCCTTTTGTATCCTATTTTATATTCTTGTAAATATTAGTTTATATCATATATGCAATTACTTATAAAATTTATACAAAACTATGTTAACTATACAATATAATAATATATAAAAATGAAATGGAGAAAGAGAGGGAGACTGCAACTTTAAGCATCGAAAAATTTCTCCCCATCGATCTCTACTGGTACCGTCCCAAAAGGCTGGCGGCATTACCACACTGAATGGCAATGCCAATTCTTTGTTACCTTACTGAAAAATTCTAACAGAAAAGCCCAATGACATATAACTCGACCCAAATCTAGGAACTCATGCAGAAGAGTCGTACTAGCTTTGCCGTTTGGCAATTTTTTTGTGAAAGTTGTAGTTATTTCTCAACTCTAAAGGAACTCAATGCATTTGGTTATAAAAAATATTATCTGGCCAAAATATGTCTATTGAAGTGAGGTACATTTAATTTATCTTGACGAGTGAGTATAATTCCGCCCATTTGTGAAACTTAAACGAAGGTTAAACGGCAAGCCGACGTTTATAACTTTCCTTACTAAGTTTAGAGTGCACATGGTGCCTACTCACCCAAGATTTTTTAAGCGGTGAAAATGTTTATGTATGAAGGTGTCAAAACACTCCGTTGGACGCAAATTGTCGGGACCCTCTATGGGCATCTATTTGAATAGCTTTGGGCTCCAATACAATGGCCCTCCGCCCATGACCGCTAATGTTCTGGATCAGATAGTTCCTAGTCTGATAGCCTTCTATGAAGATTTATTGCTAAACTATTGGTTATTGTTCTTATTCAATTTTAATGGTACTAAATCTATAGTCCTATAGAACCATATTTGTAGAGAGATTCGCAACAATATTATTCCTAACTATGTGAACATTGAAAGGTCAAGAGTTTCGTGAGATTACTTTTATTCAATCTGATTGTCAATTGGTGATATTAGCATGTATTACTGTGTTGCAAGCGTTTCTAGCTTACCTTTAGTGGTATTAGGACTAATGCCATCCATTCTACTTGCACCTACTAAGACTTCTGTAAACCAAGATCAACAGCAGTAACCCATGAAAATACCGAGCTCTCAACGAATAAATGTCAGAGAATCGAAACCGTTTTTCATATAATAGCGGTAGAGTTGTATTAATACCCACTTTTCGCTATGATTCTCAGTTCCACGTAAGGAGGCAAGCTTATTGTCGTCAAGTGTAGGCTGTATGTATTTTTTGTACGGTATAGAATCAAAATAAAAACAAATTAATTTGATACCTTCAGGCCAATCTTATGATGGAGCAAGGATTGGAACTGTAAGAATACTGTCACAAACCCTTATTTGTTTTGTTTTATTCGGTCATCGTCACATCATCACCGCGTTATTCCCACGTTGTATCTAAAGTTTGTACTTTATAGTCCAAGGAACAACAAAGTCAACACACAACTAAAGTACCAAACAAATATCACACATTGACGACCTCCGTGGCGTAGCTACCGCTATATAGCATTCGACTGCTATACAGGGGGCGCGGGTCTGATTCCCGCTCAGCGCAAATATTTGTATGCATGATTAAGTATATTTGCATTGGTCTGGGTGTTTCTATGTATAATATGTATGCATTTACAAAAATCTATGAAACGTATGAAAAGTCTATCCGCAATCTAGATCCCATAACACAAGCTAGTTACGCTATGCTTACCATGGGTCTAGATAGCGTTGTGTAGAATGTCATGGAACATTTTTTTTTATACCACTTAGGTGGCAGACAAGCACACGACCCACCTGATGGGAAGTGGTTACCGTGGCCTATGGACTCGTGCAACACCAGGAGCGTCACACTCGCGCTGCCGACCCTGAAGCAACCTCCTAATGCCCCTTTTGAAGAACCCCGCATGGGAAGACCGCAGCAGGGAGTTCATTCCACAACTTGAGTGTGCATGCATTTGCTTGAGGCATGAACATTTATTTATTTATTTACATCTCATAAAAAGCTTAAAGGATCTAATTAATAACCTAACTAATAGGCGAATGCTTTATAATAACCTTTCAACTAAACCAGTAAAGGTTTCGTACCAAAATAATAAATCACAGATGCTTCGGGCTACTTCTCAATACGGCATAGCTATGCCAATGATGGGGAATGTAACATGCTTAGCACGAAACAGCGATGTATGATCGTGTTCATAACATTTGAATCTACTAATGAACTTGTAGACATTTTGAGTTAAGTTACTATACAATCTGGACATTTTGAGATAGAGCAACCTTTATAATAATCTATAGGTTACATATTAGTGTGTATTGAATGCAATGTTACATGAATACGTGTCCGCTTAATGATGTAGTTGGTATCAACAGTCAAAAAAAGTGACTCGATTCAAACAATATAGAAAATTAAAAGGTATTTTGGAGGGAGGAAAAGGAAATCAGACTTCACAAAGTTGGTGATTCGTTTGTAGGCAGCTGTATAAAAATATTTAATAATATTCCTCAGAATTTGATTAACATGTGGCATGGTAAATGAATAAATTTGAAATAGAATTTTAATGAATAGAGATTACTATAAAGTAGATGAGTATCTTGATGATGTTAATGCGTGGTCAACATAAGTCTCTTGCTTGCTCTCACAAAATTAATTCTTAACTAAAGTAAAATTAGAAAAGAAATATAATTTATTTGTTATAGTTCTCTGAGTTTCTTGCTGGTATCTTCTCAGTAGAACTATCCTACCGAAGCAGCGAAAGAATAATTTTCCAATGGTTTATTTTTACATTATTTTATATTTTTATATTATTTCATAACGTAATTGTAAAACTTTGATGTTCACATGTGCTCTTTATGTGCCTTGACTGAATAAATGAAATTGATTCTTTGGTAGGACACGACTATATTTCCGTGCAATTGAGCAGTCCGATTGGGGAAGTATATCCGCCCTAGAGAATATCGCAGCCATAATAACTTTGAGCTGTGTTCCCAGCGGTGAGTAGGGTAGCCAGAGCTCACTGGAGAATTTGTGCTGTCATTGGGAAAACTAAAGGCTTGTCCTGTTTTGTCTTCTACACCGACGACACAGAAACTCTCTGTACTTACAGGGTCAGCAACGCGAGTGGGACTCGTCTGGTGTTACACAAGTCCATAGGCCACGGTAACCACTTTCCATTAAGTGGACCGTGTGCTTGTCTCCCTTCTAAGTGATTCATTGAGTAAAACAATAATAAAAATGCATTGCTCTTTAAAATATTTTTTCAATACACATGTACCAGCTTTTCCTGATTTTCAATCAAATACACCCCATCCGAGATGACAATCACAGCACTAAACGATTCATCTGGTGAAGATACCAGCCTGCTGGTCGTGTCGTCGCTATAGGTCAAGCGGCCAGCGCACGCGCATAAATGTCATCGTAGGTACCAACCGGATGGGACGGCGTTATCCGTGATGTTAGAATTTTGTGAAATCAATCATATCTTGCCTACACAATATTTTTTAAACTGTTGATATGACTACTGTTCCCGCTAACCAATCTGTCTTACTCTCTTGCTTGGTAAGAGAGGGTTCATGTTGATAGTTTAATGATCATGATTCGAACTCTGAATCTCTCGATCGTATAGCCGACTGCTTAACCACTAAACTACCGACACCTTCACAGTTTTAGAATCTATTTTCCTGTCATCAGATCATATGGAACTGACCTTGAGGAACAAAATAAGAACAATTGAAATCTGAACTCTGAACACGGCTAAGGTATAGATTGCCTGAGTTTTTTTAATTTTCTGCAAGCCATAACCTGGGAATCTTCAAGTTACGATTAAATAAATTCCTTCTACACACATATGTTTTTTGTAGACTATAGCATCAGTTACTATCTAGTAAATTACAGGTTAAACGTGAGTCCGACGATTGGAGAACTTTCAATTAAAGATCGACAGAAAAAAAATAACTTTTTGCACTTGGTCAAAAATTCCAAGTCGATAGGTATAACCCATATAATTACCTTTATCATCTTACTAAACGATCAATAACCATAAAACTCAAACCCGTCAATATTTTTAACCCTCTCAGTTTCGCACGTAAAGCATCGGATTGTGCAAGCTTGCGGCTTCTTCGCAAAGGTCGCGCGCTGACCGATAACGACTGCGGCCTTCTGCGGCCCGGATCAACGGCTTGCACCATGCCAGGGGTTACTATGGGAACAGGTCGGAGCGTGAACTTCGTGCTGTCTAGGTACTTGAGTACTTGCGTATGGAAAATGAAGAATGGTTTGTTTATATGTGGAAAGAAAGTGATAATGTATTATTTTAGTGACCGGTGATAGTATGTGTATAACGTTTGTTTGTATTTATTATACTGCTGTCGGATAGTTACTCTGATTACGATAAAACTATTTTGCTTACAAATTATCATCAAGCTTAGTCTACGAAGCGTTGAATTTGCGTTTAGTAAGTATATTGCTAAACCCCATTGGTTACGCTCTAACATTTCAAATATATATATAATTTGAAATAAATAAATTAATATAGCTAGCTTCAAAATATGTCCAGACTTATAAAACTGCTTTTATAACACTATTGTACTAACACTTTCAAATTATAAAAGTATTAGAAATGAAAAGTGTTTTTGTATTCTTCTAATAACTGTAAAGTTTCGACCACTACAAATATTATGAACAGCTAGCTATGAATATTTACATATTTTACAGTTTCCACTGTTGAAAATTTCAACGCCTTCAAACAACAAATCCATTGCTCGTTTAAAACGGATAAACATTAAACAGTGCCTGAATATTCATACCATTGGAATAGGACGAGTTTTAAGACAATGATTAGGGTTAGAACACACATGTATAACTAGATCTAAAAATAAACAGAATTAATAGTAAAAATATTGTTAAAAACAAGTTTCTAAATTGAGTACACAAAATGATGTGTTTTTCTTTTCATAGTTGAAAAGTTCCATTACCTATATTTCACTTATCCTTCATTCTCCTCTGCATTAAATATATTATGGACAATACTGAAAAAGTCAAGTTCATAAGAAATATTTTTACCCAAGATTTCACAAAGAAATGCAGAGTGTCCACTAGTAAGTATTTTCCGCAATTTCTTGCAGAGGACTGTTTTCACTGACTGCAATTACTCTATATGCACGTTACAAATGAACTATTTGGTAGACAATGCTTTATAACATACATTGCTACTTGCAAGTAAAATAATAGCTTGCAAAATCTTCCAACTAATTCTTCTTTTTTTTATAAGAGATAGACAACGGCGGTAATTCCACCCAATTGAGCAGTCCAACTGGGGAAGCACCTCCGCCCTACAAAATACCGCGGTCATAATAACTTCAGGTTGTGTTCCCAGCGGTGAGTAGGGTAGCCAGAGCTCACTGGAGAATTAATGTGTTGTCAGTGGGAAGACTCTAGGCTTGTCCTGCTTTGTCTTCTACACTGACGACACAGAAAGTCAGTGCTTACAGGGTTGGCAGCGCGAGTGTGGCTCCTCTGATGTTACACACGTCCATATTCCACGGTAACCACTTTCCATCAGGTGGGCCGTGTGCTTGTCTGCCACTTAAGTGGAAATACTTACTCATTTGACAAGTTTTTAACAGTAGGTATTTATAACACATTAAATCTAAGCAAATACAGAAGGGAAATTTCGAACGACTCAAATGTAAAAGGAAATTCTTCACCTGACCTCTCTCACCTGACTTCCCATCTCAGATAAAGCTCCATCTTAGGTTCCATGTGATAATGTGATAAGACGGAAAACGAGCCATCACCTTTGGAAAGGGCATAGTGTTGTGTACCTTTTAGAAGCACTTTTAAATTATATGAAGGAAATATTGTATACCTCATATAATGATCGATTTTAAATTCTTTGTTAAAAGTTTTATTAAGTCGACTCCGTCCCATGTCTAACGGTATTACCTACTAACATAGATGGATACAGTCTCAGATACAGTCCGACTGGGGAAGTACCTCCGCCCTCCAGAATACCGCGGTCATAATAACTTCGTGTTGTGTTCCCAGCGGTGAGTAGGGTAGCCAAAGCTCACTGGAATTCGTGCTGTCAGTGGGAAGACTAAAGGCTTGTCCTGCTTTATCTTCTACACTGACGGCACAGAAAGTCTGTGCTTACAGGGTTTCTTCATGGTCGGCAGCGCGAGTGTAACACCCCTGGTGTTGCATACGTCCTTAGGCCACGGTAACCACTTTCCATCAGGTGGGCCGTGTGCTTATCTGCCAAGTGACATAAAAAAAAAGTCTCTGTCTGATCATACCGTGGTACTTTTAACTTAACTACGCCTGATACACTAAATGTTCTTTCGCCTCTCTACAGTTAAGATACTGTCGATTTGGGAAACAAGATATTCAAGTTATAGCTGAAAAAGCCAAAAAAAAAAAATTTATTGCATCTATATCTCTTTTAGACTTTTCTTTAAGAGCCTTGGAATGCACTCATAGAAAAAAATATAGAAACGCAGTTAGAAAATCAATCCGGAAAGACTTTGCACTGATTGAATTTAATGCTTCGTTGTTTTCAACTTTTCTTATTATTCGTATCAGTGTGTTCCCACCTTAACTAACTCTTCGTCCTGCAGGACAGTCTCACGTGGGCGCTGAATCGTAAGGCCTGCGATTATGTACGCCCGCGAAATGCAAACTATCAATAACATACTCTGTTACAAAAATATACATATTGGGGTATAGGTCTTACAAAATGACGAATATATATATAAAATTGCTTACATGGTATTTTGCTCGGAGACACACACTAACGTTACTCGACTTGTGATATCGCCAAAGTCTTAATCATTTCTCAAATTAAAATAGTAAAGTGCAATTGGCCTGTGATGATTTTGTAGCCGACTGCAGACCACAGGAGCAGACGTATGCAGCAGATACATTGTACCATGAACTTGAATATGATAACACTGTTTATTGTTTTAATTCATTGCGGCTTCTCAAGTTTTCCATTTACCCGTACCTATGAAAGTTTAACAAGTAATATATATGGAAAAATACCCATTTATACTTTTTATATATATTTACACTTTTTGTGTAAATAAATACATGATATAATACATAAACATCCTATCGTATGTTAATATATTCGTCATAATATTCATGCATTAAATAGTCGTAATGAGCTAGAATTGAAGCAGGAAGATCAAATTTGCAGTCAAGCGCTCTGCACGCCCCACAAGTAAAGCATTTTACCCACCGTTCCACACATAAACACTCGCCATAGTCCGTGCAATAATTGATACAGGCCGATGCTAAAAACCAATAGCGAGCCCTAAATGATTTAGTGCCGGCTAATGCGCATGTACGGTGACTTTATTAACATTTATTATGGTAATCACCGCTTGAATAATGTTTTAATATACGGACGGGTTGAATTCTGTGGCTAGTGCGTGGGGTGATGGCCGGATGACCTGATGTGGTGTTACAGGATAGATTAACGGTTGATGACTTATTTACTAATTAAGAGTGATGCCACATTACAAATATATTGTAGAAAATATTATGAGTTGATCTAGATAGCGCTGTGAATCCTTACCTACACTTACCTAGATCAATACTGAACATGCCTTGTATTGTCAGTTCTAGATTGAGGATAAACATACTTAGACATTGTTTCTTTTACAAATGTAGGTAAGTGTACATATTATATATAGAAATTCTAGAAATAAATACTATGTTCATGCATACAAATATACCTAGTCTAGCCATAAGAAAAAACATTTTTTTTTATTGCAAATAATAGTTATTACTTTTACAGTGTGTTAGTTTCATACATAAATATAAAACAATTTAAAATATAAAAAGCTTATTCAAAGTGGTCTCCATTGGCTGCAACACAGTCCTTTAAACGTTGAGGCCAGTTATCAATAGAAGCACGCACTCTTTCCATGGGAAAATTCTTCACTGCCAATCGTATGGATTGTTTTAGGGACTCCAAATTATCATGGCGTTTAGAGCAAGCCATACTCTCTAAAACTGACCATAAATCATAATCCAGCGGATTAAGATCGGGACTAGACCACGGCCAGTCTTCAGCTCTGATGAAGTCCGAAACGTTCACTTCCAACCAAGACTGCGTGGACCGAGCTTTATGACCCGGCGCTGAGTCTTGTTGGAAGGACCATACTTGGTTATTGAACATGGTGTTGTTAAGGGGTTTAACTACCTTCTCAAGAATGGTATCTTGATACACTTGTGCCGATGTTTTGATACCTTTTTCACAAAAATATGGCTCAGTCACTCCTTCATAGCTAACACCCCACCAAACCATCACTGAAGTCGGATAATGCCCATGTTGCACTCTGTCGACTAATTGGGAAGCTTCCTTAGAGCTTTGAGCATAAATACGGTCATTTTGTTTGTTAAAATGTTGCTCAATTGTAAAGATTTTCTCATCCGTAAACAAAATTTTTCTGTGACCTCCCTTTGCGTACCGCTTCAGTAGTTGCTTCGATTTTACCACCCTATTCTTTTTTAAATTATCAATTAAAAATGACCAGTGCGTCTCTTATAGGCTACAAGTCCTAAGTCATCTTTTAAAATGCGCGACATGGTTCTGGGTGCTATCTTCATCTCCCGAGATAAAATCTTTTGCTTTCGGACAGGATTTCTTCGAATTCTTTCCCTTACTGCTTTGACCACCTTTTTCGTACGAACACTACGTGGATGGCCAGATCTTTTTCTGTCACAAACAGAGGATGTCTCATTGTACACAAGACAAAAAAGATAGCCTATCCATCTAATAAAATCTATTTATGATCTGGGTCAAGTGGAAGCACCCGTATGTTTTACATATGTGTGTTCACACAACAATAACTCATTGCTTTGAAGTCACATGTGTGCGTCATCGTTAAAGGCGTATTAGTGTAATACGTTTATGTGTGCCAGTGTGCATGATCATGAATATTCGTGAATCGTGAACGTTTGAATATGTGTGAGTGATTTGCCTGCCATCGAATGAGAAAGTAAATTTCACCATTTTAGCACAGGCTCACGTAGTTGAGTGGTATTACAGGCGTAAAGACATTTCGAAGGTAGCGAGTTCGAACCGCTACTATATTGATGTAGTCGTTTACGTTAATAAATAGTTTTGTTTTTGTTCTTTATTTTGTTTGTGATATTAAAGAACGTTTAAGTTGTTAATTAACCGTGTGGAAAGCACAATGCATCCAATTGTTGACAGTTAAAAATAAAATTATCATGTTATTTTAATCATGAGAATGAGGGTAGCATAAATTCCAATACGAGAAACATTAATGCAATGTGTGTGCAACAATACTCGCTCAGTAATAATAAAAATACTACTGATTTAAGTTGCTATAAAAAAATAACTAAAATATCAAGATACTTTTGTGATGTTACCTCAACATTCCCTTAATAGGTAAGTAATTAACATGAAGATATACAAATATTTAAAAGTTCAAAAAGTAAAATTTGTCTGGGATTCGAACTCAAAACTTTGCAGGATTTTAAACCTTAAAAAGCGAATCTGTAAACCCTGGGGTCACGGAGACTACGTTCATATACCAGTAATAAGAATTTTATGAGTTATTAACAAAAACTACGTTCATATACCAGTAATAAGAACTTTATGAGTTATTGTTATTACTAAAGAAAGTGTAACTGATGATAAATAAATACGAATGGTTTTGAATCAATTGTAATTTGCAAGTGTATAAGTGTGTGTGAGTGAGGAAACGAGTTTTGTTACACACACATTTATGTAGAACATACTGGTGACTTCTTCTGCTTGCCAAAATCAATATAACGATCTGTATAATACTTATATCACTAGACAGGCTATCGTTTTTGTCTTGTGTACCTATTAATAGCCCGGTACACAAACATTTGACTAATACCAAGCGTATGGAGAGTTTTAAAAATTACATTCGGCTCCATACCATCTTTGTGTAATGCAATCACAGCGATTCGGTTTTCTTTATCACCCCACTCCATTTTAATATAGCAAATAATTGTACAATGTATTGGCGCCAAAATTAGAAAACACAATGAACAATCGTATAAAAATGACAGATTCCAAATTCAAATGTAATATCTTTCTTATTTTAATTGTAACAGTATTTATGGCCAGACTAAGTATACACGGAGCGGGTATCAAACCCTCAATATTTGTCTTGGTACTCAAAGTCTCCCTCTAGAATCTAGAGATAGTAATAAATAAATATTACATAACATAACATAACATAAACTCACGCCTATATACCCGAAGGGGTAGACAGAGGTGCTAGCATCCACATTTCCGGTTACGTCCACGTCTTTTCCGGTTTATAAGTGCCCGGTTAATGGCAATAGACTCGCCACCTATTACATTGGGACCTAAACATAAACTAGCGAAATGTGGGTGCTAGTACCTCTGCCTACCTAAATTAATATTAACACAGTATAAACAATTTTTAAGTATTTTAGTAATAAGCTTTAAATCTATAGGTTGGGTATATATATGGAGCCCTACCAAGTTATTTGGACCAACTTATTCTGTAAATCACTACACTTGCCGATTTACCGACGAGTTTCTAGAGAAGACTTCATTCTCAAGGATAGGAGGTCAGACGATATCCAACATTAAATAAAGAACCCAAGAAAAAGTCAATTTAATACATATATATCCCTGGAGGGTTAGGCAGAAGTGAATTAACACCCACATTTCACCAATAATTGTATTCGGTCTAGCCTATTGCCGTATTCCGAGCACAATTGTTGACTGGAGCCATGCATCTGAGGCAGAGTCTCGCTTTGAACTAGCCAGCGTAAAGGCGATCGCGCGCGCGCGTCTCTCAGAAATGAATAATATTTGTTGTATTTTAACCGCTTCATAGACCTTTACCGATCGGATGGTGCCTCTCGTGTGTTCCTCAAGGGATCTAGTGACGCTGACGGCAGCTCCTGAGCAAGGAAGAGAAGATCCGTGTACCGGCTGCGATGAAAAACACGTGGGTCGTGAAGGTTAGTGCATCCTCTCCTAATTTCTCGGGCTGCATTCACTGCCTGGATCGAATCCGCGGCAGCCCGGCCACCTGTCTTGTTTTGTGTGTAAAGTGTCAATAGAACAGTTATCTGCTTCCCCGCAATACAGTCCACTCGCACACGTTGGCCCACGCGCCACCATTTTTGGTCTCAGCCTCTGGAGGTGGGTCGTTTTGGTTGCCGAAGGAGAGGTTGACAGGCATATCCCTCGCACCCCGGCTGACCCAGGGCCATCTCTCACGATCTGGCCCTCTTCTCGGGTGTGGGGACTACAGAGTGCCCAACTCGTCCTCGGAAGCAGGGAGGCGCGCGAGACGCGTCACCGCCGCGGCCTGCTTCTGCCAGGGTGACAGGCGGCTCCACCTGAACCGGGAGCATATTACGTTAAGGTATAACGATTTATGAATACTTTGAAGTGTGATTTTCTCAATTACAGTTTCTTTTTAGGTTATTTTCTTCAAAAACATCACTCAGATAATTATTTACCAAAATATTTTTCGTAGCATGTTTTTTGTTATGCTATACTAATATTATAAAGCTGAAGAGTTTTGTATGTTTGTTTGTTTGGGCGCGCCAATCTCAATAACTGTTGGTTCGAATTGAAAAAATATCTTTGTGTTAAACAGTCCGTATATCGATAAAGTTTTAGGCTGTACATCATCATGGTACTACTGAGGGGAGCGAAACAGTTATCATAAATGTCAATAAAACCAGCAGATTTCCATACATTATTTGAAGATTAAAAAATTACTGGCTCAAAGGGGTGATATACATACATATAATCACGTCTATATCCCCGGAGGTATATAGACACCCACATTTCACCAATTATTAAATTAAGTCCCACGTAATAGGGAGTGAACCTATTGCCGTATTTCGGGCACTATTGTTGTATCTGTCTGATGTTAAACAACCTTATCCCTTACTCACCTTGTACGACACCGCATGGGAAGAGATGGGGTGGTACAAATTCTACTCTGCCGGGAACCACGCGGCTAAAAGGGTGATATGAGGTTTCAGAATATGCCACGGGTAAAACCGGGTAGGTCAGCTAGTGTAGCATAATTTTGATGCTATGACACATTCTTTACAAAATAATGTAGGTCATCTTTGTCTTGACCAAATAACGAAATATGTCGAAAAACCGCTCACTTATTTGAGTCGAAAACGAAAATAACCGTTGATCATAAATACGTCGCTGATGGAACTTATCAGCAAATATTTGACAACGGCGAGCAATTCCGGCTATTTATCGTGCGTACAAAAATACTTACATATTTCGGACGAAGCTAATGCACTTTGCACGAAAAACAGCGGGTGCATAAAAAAACTCATTTTAAACATCTACCTAGAAGTCAAAAAGTATATGACACCCATGTTCATAATATTGTATCATGTCCGCCACAAGTAGGAAATAAATCCTCACACGTTGCAATCGGTAATAGTGCACATACAACATATATGAGAGTTACTTCGAACACAACTTCGTCACAATTTGTCCAAGAAGAGTATTAGAATTTTTTGCTGGTTCAGTATTGCGAGGGTGCTATGTCTCTGATGTTACACATGTCCATAGGCTGCAGGCACCGCTTCCCATGAGGAGCGCCGTAGGATTGTCTGCCAAATGAAATCCTTTCTTAATTTTTTTTTTTAATTTTTGTTACCTTTACTTTCAACATTCATTTTTTTTTCAGTAAACATTGCCGTTGACGATTGACCTTAAGAGGCGTAATACACCTCTGCCTACCCCATATACTCAACTATAAATAACTATATCAATATCACGCACAACGGCCCAAGTAAAGAGGCTAGGTGCGGACTAAAGAGTCCTATTTTCACCTATATCAATATATAATTTTAAAAAATGCATCTTCTGCGCCCTCAGCCTGTATATCTCGCAAAACACGATGGTGGCGGTCACCTGGCCGGGCGCCAACAAAAAACGGCGCACGCAAATATCCAATGTTTGTCCGTCCGTCCGTCCGGCGGTCACCGCCGCGCGCCGGCCAACAAACGCGAAAGTATTTCACTTAGTCACTACTGTTGGGTTGACACAGAACATGATAACTGACATTTTTATATTACTCGTAAAGTTAGGATTTCAATCGTGAAAATAACAGTAATCAAATCAAAAATACAGTAAGAAGTAACGATTCCGTGAAATGGCGAAAATCGAAACTACGGATGTCACTGTTAAACGCATACGGTTTTATTGCAAATCAAAGACCATTTATTATGATTTGAAATTATTGAAGGGAAAGTGGCGGGCTTCTTCAGTACACAGGATTGTTGGTTCTACTATTTTTTTTTTTTAAATTAGAGATTTATGCAAATGCAAAAAAACATAACTTATGGACATTGAAAATTGGTACGTATTTCTACAGAGAAATTTCTCCAAGCAGACCGGCGAGAAGAGATTGTGGCAACAAGAAATGGGGTGTAAATGTGGGTATGATAACGGGAGAAAAAAAACACTTCGGTACACACAAGCTTAATAAATAAAAAAGTGTACAACAAGTGCACAATTCTATAAATAAGGTTATCACGTTTTGCTCAATAAATTTCATTTAGGCAACCATTATTATTTAAGTAATATAATAGCTTATTCCTACCCGCTTTTGTACGTGTACCCTGTATTTATATACAATAGTTTTAGCACATTTCGATTTGATGACACCAATAATTTTCCTTACAGGTTTACAGAGCAAGAGTCTACTTCTTCTAAGGTTGACCTTTGACATTCCCTTCTTTGACCCTTCCTCTATTCAATCCATATTTTCTTTGGCTTACCAGCAAACTTAACGCGCTAAGGAAGACTCATCTCTTAATTCTCATCGAGGAATAAAATTGCAGATTAATCTGTCACGTGACCAAAACTACGAATACGATACAAGGAACACGAGTCTTCCCAGTCATGGTGTGACAACAGCTCTCGAAATTTAAAGTCTTTCGTGCTTTAAACCTTACTTATTTTGGCTTCACAATTGTGAGATAAAAATGCATTTACCATGCATTTATTATTGGGAATAGGTGTGAATGCGCTCTTTGTCTCGTGCGCGTTATTTGCAAACGAGACGTCTCACATCGCTCCCGTATCCAGATTTTATTGTATTTTCAGCAGTACCTACGATTAGCTACCGATACACCCAATAAGAATTAAAAATATGACAAATATTCGCCTATACAAAAAGAGCCTACAAGAAATGCTCATCCAAAAGGGTTATTACTCAGTAGTAGAGTATTTCAATGATATGTCCCTAAAAAATTAAAAAGTAGTTTTCCACGTTCTTGTTCTTTTGACATTTTAATTTAGAATTTGACTATTTTTGACAATTATTATATCTTCTTATATTTATAAAAGAAAATCGTGTTAGTTACACTATTTATAACTCAGGAACGGCTAGACCGATATAGCTGAAAATTGTTGGGGATGTAGTTTAGAACTAGGAGACGGGCAGAGCCGCGGGCTAGTTATTACTATAAATCTCTTTTGTATTAATTAAATACCAAATGAATTTTTATTATTGACGATGAATTTCAGATGCTTTATTCTTATATTTGATTTAAATAGTGTAAACATTATCACAAAAGACTTGACAGACCTTGAAGAGGTTGTAAGACAGCGGACATATACATTTATCGAAAATGTATTTTTTACTAACTTTCTGTAACCTGTGTTATGCAAATAAATTATTTATTTGATTTGATTTGAAAGACGAATAGAAAATATAAAATTGGCATGCCACTATTAGTAATAATACATTGTACTTATTTTAGTTTTAGTGACCAACTTATTATTAATGTATTGTGCAAATAAATGAATAAATAAAAAATAAAAAATCAAAATTCTAGTATTTTAGGTAATATGATTAAGGAGGTCACTGAAACTGTAGATCACGTCAGATTGATGTTACCAGCTTAAATACAATGCCTGCTTCCCTTTTATTGGTACTATGATAGCAAACTCATCCTACAGAATACCACGACTATAATAACCTCGTGTTGTGTTCCCGACGATGAGTAGGGTAACCAGAGCTCCCTGGAGAGTATTTGTGATGTCAGTGGGAAGACTAAAGGATTGTCCTGATTGTATCTTCTGCACTAACGGACAAACTCTCTGTTCTTACAGGGTTAGTAGCCGTGTGCTTGTTTGCCACCTAAGTTGTACAAAAAACCAAGCTCCCTAATAAAGAAGGAGAATGATAATAGGAAATTAAGCGGGGCGTGAAAAAGCATCTGATGAGGCCACCAAGCTAAGTGCAACCATTGTAACATTGCTTAGTGTCTGTAATGGTGACCCTCTTTCCTGAGACTCTTTAGCTTACCATCAGGCGAGGTGAAGTCAAGTTGGCGTGTCCTAGTAAAAAAAAAATCATGCTGTAAATTTCTAAACTGTATGAACACCACATAGTTATTTCTACTCCAAGTTGACAGTTAGACTGTGGATAAATATTAGTAAGGACAAGACGATATTAAAAATGGTTAGTAATAATGGTAGCCATAGGATTGCGGTGATATGATTATAGGTATACGAAACCATAACATCGTTAGTAATACCCACTAGGCTATGCTATATGCATGTCTAATGCATGTCTACAAGTATATTCGCACCGCCATCCATGACACAGCACTATTCCACGCAACACACGGTCACAAACGTCACAGATACGACTATTACATATAATACGTAATATTTTCTATTGTGGTAAAGTAAAACGGTCAATACGGGCCATCAACACAATGCTACGATGATTTTGCATAACTTTATTGAACTAAATACGCGTGGATCATTCGTCATTCGACCAATAATGCGGATTAAGGCTGTCACTATTGAGTAGCCACGATAGTACCTACGTCATCGATATCGATAAATATAGTAGGTATTGTTATCGAATTTAAACAACGATACACCAATTTGATTTCACCTCTCCTGATGGTAAACTAAAAGCAAAGTATTGGCAAAGAGCGTCACCATTACAGTCACATAGCCTGTTACAATGGTGGCACTCAGCTTGACGGTCTCAGCAGATGCTTTTGCACGCCTCGCTTAAAGGAACCTGTAGGATAGAAAGAAGGAAACACGTGAGCTGGTAAGAAATTCCAGGTCTTAATGGTGAGGCAAAGGATAGAGTCTCCGAACCGCTTAGTTCTTGATTGGATACTCTGCACCGTGTACTGGTGAGCGACATTTAAGCCCTACACGTGTTGTCCTGTGTAGGAAATGAGAGAGTGGGGCTAATTGGAATTAACTTTTGCACTAAATGTATTTTATTAATTTCGGCACTTATTGAATTGATTGACTTTCTCGTTGATTTCCTCGAAATCTTGCATTCAATTGCATATTATTATGCGTTTGCTAACTTCTGGAAACCTAAGTGGTTCCGCCGAACCTCTATACAATTTTGAAGTCCAATAAAATAATAATTATTATTGTGTGTTGTAATTTGTAATATTTATTTTAATGGTAAATTTAGTAGATAATCATATATTTTCATATGTTTAAGTTTAGGTACTTTACAATGCGTTTAAAAAAATAAAATAAAAATGTAAAAAAATGTAGGTCTATATAGTTATTAAAACTATCATTCACTCACATCAGTATCAAAATAATCGGGATATTTACCATATTGCATTGTTTCAAGGTACCGATATTTCGCCGCTGTTGCAAGCACTATGATCACGTAGGAACTGCATAGCGGTGAACAAAGAAAATCTCGAAACAGTGCAACATGGTAAATATACCGATTATATTATACCGGTAAATATTATTTTGGTATTGAACTGTAGGTCTAAATTTGAAAAGTGCCGTCAATTCTAATGTTATTGTAAATGACTGTTTATTTCTCAATAAATAAATAAATAAAAAATAAAAAAGTATTTCTACACAGCAACAGTTGGTATTCTTATAATAATTTCTTAATCGAGTCTTACCTAAACACTTTTAGGTAAGACTCGATTAAGAACTGATTAACCACTGTGCATAAGAAAAAAATAAACATTTTTATTTTTAGCGTTTGTTACACAAAGAAAATAGCAAAGCTCACTCAATTTTATATTTCAGACAAAACAGTACATATAATAATAAACCACCGATATTATCGTCATCGACTGTCTGCAAGCTCTATGCTAGTATTCCGCAAATCTCAGTGTTGACCGATCGAGCGTGCCAAATGATATGATCGATCATTACGTCACACTATTATGTCCCTCACGTGGTCCCTTTCTATGAGCTTCTTGTCCCACTCCTCACCAGGTGTGATATTCTTGCTGAGCTACCGAAACTAAAGAAGTAAAAACTGCTGGTAGTTTTTTAACGTTTTACGTATAGCACGTGCTCTTCTAAAATATGCGATATGAAAGTAATTCAATGGAAAATTATAATTCAGTGTCTCGTCAACTATCTTAAACGGACATAAAAATTTTAAATTCAGCTCAGATAACGCCCACTGAGACTGTATAAGGGACTCCCAACTACTTAGGTACTCTGTGGCTACTGTGATAATAAACTTACAAAAATTAGTAATTTTTTCCAGGGAAACTGTATACGCTTTTTTAACAAGCTCCCTAATAATATTACCTGTGAATAAATTTAAAAATGTAGTAAAGAGTAAATTGTGCCTGAAAGACTATAATAAAATTCCATAACACTTAGATGATAAACAAGCTTGGAAATGAGCTGTTCGCTCAACTATGCTACTCAAGTAAATTATTGTATTTAGACTAAGCAGACTTAGTAAATGTTTGTAAAGGGATTAAAAAAAATGCCCGCTAAGTTTCTTGCCGGGGTCTTCTCAGGTCGCGGCCACGTTTCAAACCGGTGGTCCATTTGCTAAACTAGTATTTTCTATTTCTTTTTATATTGACGTTTTGTAAATTCCGGTTTAATGGTCTATGCAGAATAAATTATTTTTGACTTTGACTTTGATTTTATGCTATAGTGTACAGTAAGCGTCAGAACAATCTAGACTACAAAGTATTCAGTGTTCAGTATTCAGAGCAGATTAAACTAAAGGTATGTACCAAACATTAGAACAATCAGTGAACAGATAGGGGAGAAACCAAGGCATTATCATTTTGAGTACTTTGTTCTTCAAGATCGATCTGTGCTGACTGTGCCATCAGAAGGAGCCTATACAGCAGTAGACTGATGAGTGATGACCCGATTGATGGATGATTGATAACCCCTTTACTGTGACTCCTGTGCACCAGTGACCAGATAGAAGGAACCATAATGGCCCATGAAAGTTTTAAACATGACCACAAGTCCAAGAAACCATAAGCAATTTAGTTTGCGAGGGATATGCCTGTTTTGCGAGGGATATGCCTGTCAACCTCACCTTCAGCAACCAAAACGATCCACAGGCGGCGTGCATTTTAGTCGGTTCGAGTCTGACATAATCTCTTCCACCGGCTCCGGTGGGGAGGTTTCCGTGGGGAATTTGCGCATGTAAAAAAAATTACAATTTAGTTAGGAGTAAATAAGGAACAGTTAAATTGTGGTAGCCTATATCCAACAATAGGAAACTATAGCCTTATAAATACAAGTAGTTAGAGTTTCTCAAATCAAATTCTCTCTGTTATAATTACCATGTAAGTGCTAATTACAAAAACCTCCTACATAAATAGGTTTACACTTGAGATGGCAAGCAATCTATCCATTTGTACGAGTGCGGTACAATCTCGTATGCTAATGCAGTTTGCAGCGCTACCAACACAAGCTTCTTGATGAAGTGTTCATTATATTCCATTATGAGCTGAGTAAGTTCAAAAGCCTCCGTACGAACATGTGCATTTGTATAATAAGTCATTTTAATTGAAACAGGAAAAGTAAGGTAGCAAACAGCTGATGGTAAGAGCTTACCGTGGCTGACAATGTCTAAAATTACTGTAATAACTATTTGTTTTGTTAAAGAGATTCAAGACGCATATATATTCAAGATACTTTTCCCTAGAATGTATTGTTCCTTAGAATGTAATCATATGATGACGGCTATCCTTGTTATTTTCTTGTTTAATAATTTTCAGTAGTCGGGTTTTAGTTTTAAACTTATCGTTTTGGGGTAAGCAGTAAGTATAATTTATACATAGTTGAAATGAGACAAATTGGGAGAGAGAGAGAGAGAGAGAGAGACTATGGCCGCAAGAGGGTGCCATATTAGATTCAGTGACACGTTAAATAGTCTCTTATCAGATACCTCATTTGTCCAGTTCTAATAAGTGGTTGAGGATCTATGAGGGAACAGATGAACCTGCATACATGCATAGCTTGCGCAAAACATAACCCTCCATTTGCTTCGCCGTAATCGAGTAAACTTCGTACTTGCAACAAAAAATATACAAACCAAAACTCAAACTAAACTAAAATAAAAACATACGCATAATATAGATGAAACAAAGTTTCCCTTGTCCGAAAGTCAAAGAAACATCCTTCTTAACTTTCAAATCAAACACGACAACAATGTTGACACCCTCGCATATTGTTTGACCAAACTTGACACGACCCAAATCTCGGCTAACACGTCAGACCCCTGTTTACAACCAATAAAAATCACCCAAAGTCCGGTCCGGATATCGAGTTTTCTCACCCCAAAAATTTAACATTACCAACTTTTCTTCCACTCCCACATAAAGCAATATAACCTCTATAACTGTTCTACTAAAGTCTACAGCAACTACATGCATATTATCGTTTTTGACTTCTCCATTTCAAGTGATTGGCTCCATATGTCGGAAACAAGTGAACTGCCTTCTTAACTGGACACCCCAAATTGAGGGTATTTCAAGGGGAAATCGTCGGTTTTATTGGAATTTCCTATGGGTTACTTCACACGTGGTGAATGCCTCAGGGGTCGAGTTAATAAAAGTGCAAATATGGGTTTCGACGCCGTGGAGAATTTCATTAAAGACAGGGAATGGATTTAGAACATTAGCAAATCTTTTAGAACAAGGATCTTGAATAGACTTCAAAAAGGAGAAGGTTACCAGTTTGGATGATGTTTTTTTAAACAATATAGTTTAGCAATTATGTCTGTTTGTTTAGCATTTATCATTGAGTATTAATTAAATCTATTAACTAAGGATGAAATAAACTTTTTATCAATTTTTGGATTCAAGTGTATTTAGAATTTTGAATACCAATAATTACTAGTCTTCTTAAAATGTGAACACGATGCTATCGAGTTCATCACAACATCATTGGAGCATTTGGATATAAAAGGTTTAGTTCTTTTTATTTATTTTCTTTTGTTAGTGCTGTTATTAACCTTCTGGAACTTTCAACTCAGTCCAAAACCTAGCCACGTGGTTCCCGGCAGAGAAGAGTTTGGACCACCCCATCTCTTCCCATACGGTTACGTACAAGGCGACTAAGGGATAGAGCTGTTTAACATCAGACATATACAGCCCAGACTCCGCCTCAGATGCATGGCTCGAGTCAACAATAGTGCCCGAAAAACCGTAATAAGCCCCCAATTTCAAGTGCGTGGGACCGAATATAATAATAGGTGAGAATGTGGGTGTTGATTCACCTCTGCCTAACCCTCCGGGAATGAGGGTGTGATATGTATGTATGCAAAACCTAGATGCGTCTTGATTAACAAGGTTATCCCTGTCAGTCTTTAGTTAGTTATCTAAGGCATCTTTCTCATTTGATCAATCAAGTAATTGATCTAATCAATTTGAATCCCTAGAAATACAGCTAATTTGTTACCAAAATATTATTTCAAAAATATTGGCAGCAATATGTAGTCGTGAATTATTCATTCCATTTTCACATCCTCGCCCCTGGGCGGGCGGAAGCGGATCAATTGGGCGGAAAGGCGGCTTGACCGCGGAGGTCGAGTGACCCTTCCCTTGCGCCTTTCAATCATAAGGCCTTTTATAAGGGCGGCTTTGAAGAGTACCTTTAAAGGAATTTGGAGAATTTTATACAATTATGTGGTTGGCAATTGGCAATGTATCGTTAAAGGTCGAGATTTTTATTACTTTTGAGTTTTTAGAGTGAAGTTATCTGTATTTTTGACTCATATTTCATGTACAATGTACATAACTAATATTTGAACATTCTGAATCATAGGAGAGTCATTCAATCAATTAGCCCACCGCAGTCCACTGCTGGACATAGACCTTTCCCAATGTGCGCCATTTTCTCCGATCCTCCGCCATCCGCATCCAGTCTGTCCCAGACACCTTTTTCAGGTCATCCGTCCATCTAGCTAAGGGCCGTTCCTACCTTTCGTTTACCTTCTCGCGATCTCCACTCTAGGTCTCGTTTGCTCCAACGGCCATCGGTCCTTCGACAAACGTGGCCAGCCCACTGCCACTTCAACTTGCTTATTCTGTGGCCTATGTCGGTAACTTTAGTTCTGTCGGATAACATCGTTCCGAATTCTATCCTTCAGAGAAACTCCAAGCATAGCTCGCTCCATAGCCCACTGCGCGACTTTTAGCTGTGGACCAGCCACACTAAGTGTCCACGTTTCGGTACCGTAAGTCATAACGCGTTCTACCGCACTGTTTAAAGTTCTTTAAGGTCATAGTAGAGTATAAACGATGAAAGTGTACCTATGTGCAAATCATCAAGCAGCATTTATAATTAGTCTGACGTGTCGTCGTTTCGTCTCGTGACGTATCAGGAAGGCATCGTTTTATACTTTATATGATTGCTATTCATATCTCTTTTGCAATAAATTGTGATGGATCAGAAGCGAGCAGAGCGACAGAGCGTCAGGACACATTTGGATATCTGTGGTCACAACGTACATGTTAATATGTTAGTCGCTCTAGTTCATTCATTCAGACGCCATAAGAAAAGAATAATAAAACCAATGTCACATGTGCGATAAAATTTTATACAAAGTCAAAATTTACAAAAAATGCCACAAAAAAATTAAATTCTTCACAAAATTTTCACGGTCACAATCCAAGTAAATCTACGAATCCCTAAATTTACTCAAAACACTGATTCACTTTTAAGTTTATCGCAATTATTTTTTTTAATATGCAGCCCCTACCGTGATACCAAGGCACACTAAAGAAATCTAATAAGATATTGTTATAAAATAAATTCTACCGAAAATTATTATAATATGACAACTTCTGAAATATTGTTGAAAGGTAAGGGCTTCTACATACTAGTCGTATAAAAATGACAAAAATTTGAAAAGAACGATGGTGTATTCTTCCAAGTGTGTAGGGTGCCTTATAGTTGGGCTCCATGTTTAGACAAAAGCAACTTTGACTACGGTCTGGAGGACCAACAGTATAGTGACGAAGAAAAATATTGTGTGCGGTATCGACTTATTCGCTCTGTCGGACTGCGAAGTAAGCGATCGAGGTGCAATTATTGGCATCGCGAAAGCTTGGTTATTGCAGCGATTCAACTGTAAACAGAAATAATAATATATCATCATCATAATCATTATATCGTAGATATTGTTAAAAAAAATATTTTAAATCGTTACCACAATTACAATGTGAATTAAAAAGCAATGTAATTTAATTCGACAATAAAATTATTAACCAATTAAGTCAGTAACGAGTGTTTCTTCTATTAAGCAAATAAAAAAAACAATATCAATGTTTCCGTGTCACGGAGGAGCATGTTAAGCCATCGGTCCCGGTTGCCTTAGGAACACCTATGGAAGTCGTTAAAGATAGGTGTCGTACAAGGCAGCTAAGAGATAGGGCTGTTTAACATGAGACAGATATACAGCCCAGACTCAGCCTCAAATGCATGGCTCGAGTCGACAATAGTGTCCGGAAAAATGCAACAGGCTCACCCCCTAGCACGTGGAACAGAATACAATAATTGATGAAATGTGAGTGTTAATTCACCTCTGTCTGGCCCTCCGGGAATAAATGCCTGATTATATGTATGTATTATTAACAGTGTTGTCAACAGATTACAAAGATTTAGCTAAATGACGAGTGTACAAACTACGACTACCCCAAGTCAACACAAGCTTTGCTAGACGCTTTAGTCCATTTAAAGACATCCACATTTATAATTTGGCAAATAGCGCTTGCGATATAAAACTATGTTCGGTAAAAGAGGCAAGGTTGAAAATCACAAAATAGCTCAATTCCTTATCGTATGATATTACCGAAAGTTTAATTGCTCATGTGTCATAAATATTGTGGTCATTGGTGATTGTCAAGTGAAAGATTGAAAACTTATATTGGTACTTTCATCATCGATATAGTAAAGTATAAAATTATAGATGTATTTGTTGTTAAAAATTGTGAATGGATTGATTTTTGCGTAAAGCCCAAAAGCTCTGATTCGCCCGAACAAACAATGTTTTCACGTAAATTGTAAACGTATTTGGCACCCACAGGACAGGCTTTGCCTAGTGTGGGGTCACGGTATTATACTTAACATTGTTACATACTATTTGGCAATAAATGAATTTGTATTTTTTATTATTATTTATATAACAGGATTCATGCTGTTGACAACAGTTTTGCATTGCTATGTGATGAAATAAATATGATTATACAAATAAGCTTTTCTACAATCTATTAGTTTATGAAGTTATAGGAAATACGTGATCATGGAAAGATAGGAATCAATTAGAAAACCTCGCAGCACGTCGTCTCCGGTGATCCTACGCAGCCGGAGCGACAGCCGCGTACCACCGCTTCGTATGAATTTCCCTTTGATATCACTGAAGTGAAACATCTGTCTTCTGCACTATGACAAGTGATCGTGTGTACTCTGATAACAAACAACAATAAAAATAAAACAGATAACCGTAGGACCTGAAAAAGGACCTAGGGGTAAACTGCATGCGGAAGGCGAAGAGCTAAGTGCTAGTGTATGTTGGGAGAGGTATATGTTCAGCCGTGGACTGCAATAGACAGCAGGCAATAAAATTCAATGAGTTCATTTTAAACCATTCAAACTGTTAATACTGTTGATTGATGGCACTTGATGGAACCTGCTACACATATTGAATAAGACACTTTTTACTATATAGGTATTTAAACTATCATGGTCACTCACATCAGTATCGAAATAAACGGGATATTTAACATGTTTCATTGTTTTGAGTTTCCGATATTTCGGCGCTGTTGCAAGCACCATGATCACGGAGGAACTGGAGTAGTGGCGGTGAACAGAGAAAAAGTTTTTTCTATTAGTAATTATATCGATCTACTCTCTTTCGAGTTCTTTTACTACGGGTATCTGCACTACCACAGGTTTCACTCTCACTACAAACTCGAACCCGATCTCGATTGCACAAACAATCGGGAACAAGCCAAAATAAAATCGCGAGTGGATACAGTAAGCATCGTGTGTCGTTAACGTGATCGAGATCGGGTTCAAGTTTGTAGTGAGAGTGAAACCTGTGGTAGTGCAGATACCCGTAGTAAAAGAACTAGAAAGAGAGTAGCTCGATATAATTACTTCTAGAAAAATCTTTTCTCTGTTCACCGCCACTACTACAGTTCCTCCGTGATCATGGTGCTTGCTGTTGCAAATATCGGAAACTCAAAACAATGAAACATGGTAAACATCCCGTTTATTTTGATACTTTTTACTCTATTCTCAAAGGTTTTGTACTAACCTTAATACAAAACCTTTGAGAATACCGAGAGGCAAAACCGGTCAGGTGAAAAATAAAATACAGCTCAAAACTACGAAGTGTCTTATTCAATATGTCATTCAAACCGATTAACAAATTGAACTTTTAAATGAAGTACCATTAATGAGTTGCCTCAATTGGTAATTCATTGATAAAACCAAGTAACCTTAGTAGCTATGGGTCTGCAACTTCAAATACTTACTTTCATACCATTTACAAGTCGAACCGCACTGGCTTCGCCTGTAGCATACTTCGAAAACTCGTAGTTTTTTCAAATACCTTATGTATGGAGCCGGAGTGTGAGGGATATCCTTGTCAACCTCACCTTCGGCAACCAATAATAACGACCAACAGGCGTCGTGCGTTTTAGTCGATTCGAGTTCGACATAACCTCTCTCACCGGCTCCGGCGAGGGGTATACGAGGGGATTTGACGCACGTAAAAAAATACCTAATGTATGGGAATTGGAAATCCGCTGGATTTGATATTTACGGTTACTGCCCTTGATTAGTAGCGTGATTGCTTATTGGTTAGTAGCGTGATAACCTTCCTCGATAAACGACCTATTCAACAAAGTTTTTTTCAATTCGAACCACTAGTTTCTGAGATTAGCGCGTTCAACCAAACAAACTCTTCAGTTTTATATTAGCCTAGAAGATTACCTGTATTTAGTAGGATCCAGACACGCTCTAAGCGGCGTCTCAGACTTATACGCGCAAACGTAGCATTCCAAGGGTCGTTTCTTCACTGTTCTTGTGACCGAAAGTGTCTTCGCAGTTGGCACGATTGGCGGTCTCCGCACCACCGTCACTCTCTCGTCTTTGGCAGCCGCTGCTCCTCCTTCTTCGTCGTCTTCTTCTTCATCGTCATCGTCATCTTCTTCGCTTTCTTCACCTCTTCTACTTGGAATGAAAAGAAGTATGAAACAGTCAGCATCTGCTTCACTTACTAAAATGAAAAATCTTGAAAATATCACAACTGTAAATTATGTTTGAAATATTATACTTATCTAGACACTATAAATAACTATCAAAAACAGAAAACTTTCATGTACCAACATACTCACCTGACACAATGACGTCAAACGACAGGCTTTTCATCTGATTTTGAGTCATTCCAACACTTTACCTTATGGGTGAGTCAGGATGGTCGATAGATACTTACTCCTCCTCTCCTTCGTCGTCTTCTAGTTTAGAGCCGGTCCTCGCCGGCATGAGCAGAAGCATGGCCAGCACCACGGCACACCTCCACCGCACCATCTCACTAAAGTACACCCTAGCCTAATTAAAACATCCACTACGCGCACCCACACACTGGATTTGTCATTTTCCTTTTTTTAATTACCGAAAAATTATTATGCTGTCAGTTGGTGTTAGGTTTAGGTGATCAAAAATTTTGTATCTGACAGCTTATTGCGACAGCATTTCGTGTTTAGAACTTTTTGTTTCGTTTTTCTGGCGTTTTTAGAAGCGTTTCTGATGACTCAGTTAGAGACTTTTTACTAAATGTTTATATGAAAATTTGAAACTATCGTCAGTGTGAATTGTTTAATTTATCAACGAAAGACTTCTTGTTAATTGAAATATTGAATTTTAATGTCCTCATAAATTAAAACCTTATACTGAATCCAAAAAGTTTTTTTTAGCAGCCAGACAACAAAATAAACTCATGTTAGACATCTAGTGGTGGATTTTAAAACTAGCTACTCGCGGACAGATGGCGCTTTTCTCAGTTTTTTAAGGAGAAATAAGACATCTTGTTTTTCTGAAGCTAAGTAGTAAAACAAAATAGCGATTCGACCTAATTCCATTAAATTCTTCCTTATAATAGAGAAATATTGTAATTATAATAACATAACATAGCATAAACTCACGCCTGTATCCCCGAAGAGGTAGGCAGAGGTGCTAGCACCCACATTTCGCCAGTTCTTATTTAGGTCCCAATATAATAGGCGGCGAGCCTATTGCCATTAACCGGGCACTTATAAACCTGCGATAAATACACACATAACTTAGAAAGGCATCGAAAAGTCATTGGTGTGTGCCCTGGTAAAACCTGGGATCGAACCCGAGACCTCGTCTCAGCAGTCCATTACACATACCACTAGGCTACCGCGGTGCAATGTAATTATAATATTGTGTAAATGTAATTATAATATTGTGTAAATGTAATTATAATATTGTATTATTATTGTAATTATAGAATTGTATTATTATTGTAATTATAGAATTGTATTATTATTGTAATTATAAAATTGTATTATTATTGTAATTATGGAATTGTATTATTATTGTAATTATAGAATTGTATTATTATTGTAATTATAGAATTGTATTATCATTGTATTATTATGATATTGTAATTAAAATATGAATATTAAAACTATGCTCAAATCGGCAAACCTAATGTGGTCATAATAAGATTATATTTGTTTAGCACCCTCAAGTCTTATGTTTGATATTTCAACTTACAAGAAACCTTACCTACTTTATAAAAATAATCAATTTACACTGATAAGATTTTTAGATTTTTATATACCTACCAAAATATTTCGTCAATCTTTATTATTTATCTGAGTTAACAGAAACGCTTCTAAAAATGCCAGAAAAACGAAGCAAAATATTCTAAACACATAGTGATTATATTCTCTTTGCTAATCTCTTTGGTTCTAAACACAAAATTCTGTATAACCTGTCATAAACTAGTTAAACTACATTAATGACATCTAAACTGACAGCATAATAATTTTTCGGTAAAATAGGGATACGACAAATTCGATAGTGAATGTTTTAATCGGGCAAGGGTTGTAATCTATTGGGATGATGCGATGGAGGTATGCCTCGGTGCTGGCCATGCTCCTGCTCATGCCAGCAATGACTGGCTCTCAACTAGCAGAGGACGAAGATGAGGACGAGTAAGTATCTAGGTATCGACCAGCATTCTTCTCCTGTATCAGGTGATATGTGAGCTGAAGGTCTAAAAAGGTGCACACATGGAGCGATTCTGATCAAAACTAGTATTTTTTTTATTTCCAGTAGAACTCAATAGATTCCTATATAATTCATAAAATGGCCACTCGTAGGAGCAGATTCTAATTCCGTGTAAATATCATCCTAATACGATTTCAATAAACTGGTCCTTTTAGACCTCCTGGCATGACTTTAATTGATATAAAAAGGATGTCACAATTTTCAATACATTTATTGCGTTCTATAATGTAGCAGGTACTGTTTTTAAGGTTAAATTCATGGTTCAATTATTATGGACCCTGTCGGGCACAGCAGGGTCCATAATTAGAGAGAGGAAGAATTTGTCGTACATATATTTTTAGTACTATTGATTAATCTTAGTATTTGTTCGCGTTCTTATTTATTTCATTTATTTTTTAAGAATATAGGAACCGAAAATTCTAAATTCGAACCCGAGACCTCGTCTCAGCAGTCCATACCACTAGGCTACCGCGGTACCCTGATTGATAATATACATGGATACTTACTAAATCTTTCACGCTCAATTTGTACTAACATAGAATAAGAGAATTGTGACTCACATAAAAATGAAACTGTGTTACTTAAATAAACAAACATTTTATTATTTTTAATTTTTTTAATAAGGTACCGAAAATTAATATTCTTTGTAACCTCTCCAGCTAAGCTAAATTGTTTTTGTTAGGAGTGGGTTCATTTCAAAGGTGTAAAGTTTTTTTCGTTTCTGATAGCTAATTAAGGCGTCTACACAATTAAAATCAAATTAAAAATTTCATCATCATGTCAACCACACATAGTCCACTGCTGTCCAATTTAATTTCATTTATTTTAGGCATTTACAATCACATATGTTGCAAAAAAACACAAGCACATTAAAAATAACAATAAGTATCAGATCCCATGCAAGACTTGAAATTTTATAACAACAATAAAATCAGCAGTTGTTCGGAATAAAAACTATTTTTTATTTGAAATTCATAATTCATAATGTGTAAGATTCAAAATTATTTAAATATTGAGACCTAACATAACATAAACTCACGCCTATATCCCCGAAGGGGTAGGCAGAGGTGCTAGCACCCACATTTCGCCGGTTTAAATTTAGGTTCCAATGTAATAGCTGGCGAGCCTATTGCCATTAACCGGGCACTTATAAACCTGCGATAAATACACACATAACTTCGAAAAGCATCGTAAAGTCATTGGTGTGTGCCATGGTGAAATCTGGGATCGAACCCGAGACGAGTCTCGGGTTCTTGAATTGAGAGCTAAATCAAAAGTTGAGAGGCAAATTATATTAAGTTTACATGACAGCAATTAAATTGATATTGATGGCAACAATGCTGATACTATTAAGTACTAGGTACTACAATTACAAAATTTCAAATATTAATTATAGTATAGATATTTTTAGGAACCACTAATATTAATAAGTGAACCAGATGCTGACTGTTTCATATTTTCTTTTATTCCAAGTGATGATGATGATGAAGAGGAAGATCAAGAAGAATATGAGCGGAAAGAAGATACTCCTTTCATAGAAATGAATCACGGTGGAGAGAAGACCATCCATCGTGCCAACTTGAAAACCACATTCGATCGCAAGAAGACTGAATAATTTTAAATAAAAAAATGGATATGAAATCTACCTTCAGTAGCACTCTTCCTTTTTTAAGTTTGTTTATCGTATTAATAGTTCAATTGCTGTTAACAATATGTTTCACTTATTTGTTTAATACATGCCTATACCAGTGGCTCCGCCCGCACGGATGACGGTTCTACTCAACAGATTGCGATCAATCAAACGTAAAATTTTAAGTAGAAATTGCTCGAAACGGTTACAAAACCTATCGAGCAATAAAACCACATCGAGTTCAGTAGTTTTCACGTCCATTGTAGACAAAGAAGTATTCTAAAAAATATAAATTTTGTGTCCTGTGTCGTTACATACATACATATAATCACGCCTTTATTCCCGGAGGGATAGGCAGAGATAAATTAACACCCACGTTTCACCAATGATTGTATTCGGTCCCACGTAATTGGGGGTGAGTCTATTGCCGAATTATTAGCATATCTTCAGATTCGTATTTTTACAGATTCACATTTCTTCGGATTCGCATCTCTTCAGATTAGCATCTCTTTGGATTCTCATTTCTTCGGAGTCTCAGTTATTCAGTGTAAAGTAGGAATAAAAACGAATGCTGTGTTCCGGGCACTATTGTTGACTCGAGCCATGCATCTGAGGCTGAGTCTGGGCTGTATATATCTGTTTAATGTTAAATAGCCTAACCTTAGTCGCCTTGTACGACACCGCATGGGAAGAGATGGGATAGCCCTAATTCTACTCTGCCGGAAACCACGTGGCAATGCCGGAAACCACACGGCAATATAATATATCCCAAGTATTTTTTTTAATGTCTAACATACAGATAAGATAACCTCACAATTATTTAATTTATAGATTAGATTAAATAAACCAATGTTAGGTATATTATCTACTTTTAACTAAATATACCTATTTCCGATTCCATAATGAATTTCAAAATGTACTTGTATAAAGTGTTGGATAATGAGGTTTATTCCACATTATCCAATACTTTATAAAGGTAAATACATACAGGAATTAAAATATTTTACATTGCTATCTAGGCTCAATACATTCAATTGATTTATTTATGTCTACTGCCGGACATAGGCCTCACCTAATGTGCGCTATAACATCCTATCCCAGGTAACATTACGTTTGGTGTTCTCCACAATACATTAGGACCAAGTGCCTACAATATGGGGTTCTTCAAGAGAGGCATCAGAAGTTTTCTTCATGGTCGGCAGCGCGAGTGTAACACCCATGGTGTTGCATACGTCCATGGAACACGGTAACAGCTTCCCATCAGGTGGGCCGTGTGCTTGTCTGCAATCTAAGTGGTATAAAAAAAGGACTTGCTTGTTCCAACAGATATCGTTCGTAATTTCAGTATGCTTGTTCTGCGAGCTATATAGCTATACACTAAACTAACTAAAGTAAGAAAGAAAGAAAGAGAAAGAAAGGAAAGAAAGAAAAATATTTTATTTAAGTTCCACACAGTGGGCATCTATAGCTATATGTAGCTTACTTTAGTTAATTTAGTGTACGGTATTTAGTGTGGCGTGGCGGTAGCAACTGATACGCAACTGTTACGCAAGAGGTAGAATATGATACAATAATATTTAAAATATTAAATATAAATACATATAAATATGCCACGACATTCCACACAACACTATCTAGACCCATGGTAAGCATAGCTTAACTAGCTTGTGTTATGGGATCTAGAATGCGGATAAAAATACTTAGATACTTTTATTTTATTTTTTTGTAAATACTTACATATTATACCTACATAAATACACCCAGACCAATACAAATATACATATTCATGCATACAAATATTTGTACTGAGCGGGAATCGAACCCGCGCCCCCTGCATAGCAGTCGAATGCTCTACCGCTACGCCAAAGAGGTCGTCAAATAATCATTTTCATCATCATCAATCATATTAAAAATATATAAATGCATGAAGACCCAAATATTTAAGTGTATGAATATGACAACACACATTTGTCTGATCGTGCCTCGGAGAGCACGATGAGCTGCCGTTCAGGTTGTCATACAAACATCTATGGCAGCCGTTACGGGTAGTGTGGAGCCCATAAAAGTCCGACTAGTCCGCTGAACTGCGATATCACCAATTCGTTGTAGAGGTCAGATGGCAGACGCTTCACAGACTGGAAAGCCGTCCCCAACTGAATTGGGATAAGACTCATAGAATGGGACGTGCATTATTATCATGTTATGATGTTGATACCACTTAATTAACCCAAAGAAATGTTAATTTTTAGGGATTCGCATTTGTCATACTATTTATAATAATAATAATAAATATTCTTTATTGTACACCAAAATACACATATGAACATGGATTTTCATACTTACATAATAATGTACAATGGGCGGCTTCATTGCAAACAACAATCTCTTTCAGGCAACCTTTGGATGGACAGGAGTGTATAGAAATAAAACGTACGTATTTAATATATATAAACGTATTTATTTCACTGTTTGAATGTTTAAACTGACAGTTCAAAGTTAAATTCAAGTTTGTGGGGATGCAACCCTAGTCCTGCGGCCGCCATCTTGGAAAAATAGTTCAAATGGTTTTTATAGTTTATCTGTAAAGCCCCAAAAAATTAGGTACCCAAGTTTGTGTATTTCCAAAAGCCTAGACTGCTTCCTAGTGACTTCCCGGCTGCGGCCACAGTTTACACTTATTGTTGACCACCCAACCTAAGAAATTCATTCTAAGTACCTAACTCTACGATATTTTTCATGACTCGTTGCATTTAATCCTAATAAATTAAAAATAAAGTGCTCGATTATGTGTCTAGTAATAGCATCCCGTCCTAATAACCTTCTCATGTGTGGTGCTATGAGCAAGTCAACAACGAGGCTCAATGTAACTCTTTCATGAACGCACACACGTTCAAACGGGGCACAGAAGCTTCCTTTGCGTGAGCTGTGCAATACCGCCCCGCACGCCGCTTATCG
Organism: Eilema griseolum; assembly: GCA_963662185.1. Taxonomy (NCBI): domain Eukaryota; kingdom Metazoa; phylum Arthropoda; class Insecta; order Lepidoptera; family Erebidae; genus Eilema; species Eilema griseolum. The sequence continues at coordinate 8,399,349 of OY759239.1, read as the reverse complement.
ACGCACAAAGCAAGGTGCCCGGCTACCGCAATATCCAACGCTCAGTCCCGAATACACGACCTCATTAAAAAATGAAACCACACAAACACGCCATAAGCCCACAAAACCACCCCAAGACTCGTCAAAGCTAAAAGCGCTACCTACCGGAGAGTAGCGGAACTACACCACTCGCGGAACCAACCTCTGTACTTTTTTAATTAGCCTTATACACTGAGTGAATGCATAAAATAAGTTAGATTTTTTTTTCTCATATGCGGTTAGTTTGGTAGCTTTGAGTAAAGTATGTTAATTCACAAGTAGCTTATATGTGGTTTTTGAACTGTTCAAATAGGGGACCGCGTATAGGGCTTGTTTGATCACTTTGAGCTGTGAGAGGTTAATTAGCGTTGAATTACATGCGCAAAACGATAAGTGAAATAAAGTTGAAGGAACGATTTGTGTGAGGTGCGTGGCGTGAGTCGTGCAGATGTAGTAGAAGTGTCGTGAACTCGGCGGCGACTGTCGTACCAACTTCTTTTATCTCAGTCTAGGTTCTCTCAAAAAGTGCAAACTCTGTACAAAGTTCACTTTCGCCTTGTGAACTAATTTTTCGCTCGGTGTCAAGTTCATGGCTGGGGCGTCGCGGGGCGAGGGAGGGCGGCGGAGCGCGGGGTGAGCCCGCTATGATAAAATAAAATATTCATTATGATTGCTCAACGCGGCAATGTTCGCGAGAGCACGGGTAGTCGCGACTCAACGTCTTGGCGGTTGTGTTGAATTTTTTTGAATAGAATTTTGGACGTTGAAAACATATTTGCTGAAAATGAATACATTCTTTCTAGTACAATAGTAATCTAAACTGCACCAAACCCTATGATTTTAGAAGTATGGTATGCAATTACATTTGGAGCACAAGCCAACCTCACCTGCACTTATTGGATGAGACCTTGTAAGCTTTTCTCTCAAAATTAGGACATCGAACGGTAATCGCTCTCATAAAAACCAAAAAAAAACTAATCAGAGAAGGAACAAAAGAGTAGTCCCGGGCTACAAAATGCGAGCTTTGAATACGACTCTGAGTTTGGCGCTCAGATAAAGAGATAAGGCGTGAATATAAATTTAATTAAAACAAAACATTATCTTTGAACAGTTCTTTTGTATTCACAAATACCACTCTAAGCACATAATTATTTTTTATACCATATAGGTGACAGACAAGCACACGGCCCACCAGATGGGAAGTGGTTACCGTGGCCTATGGCCCCTAGTGCGGCAACACTAGAGGCGTTACACTCGCGCTGTCGACCCTGAAGTAACCTTCTAATGCCCCTCTTGAAGAACCCCAAATTGTAGGCACTTGGGAAAACCGCAACAGGGAGTTCATTCCACAGCTCAAGCTGTGGAATGAACTCCCTCAAGTCTGCGTGGAATAAAGTTTCTTTTTTACCGCACAGTGCGCACCGTCTCAGGTCGCAATGTATCAGGATGAATTCCTAGCCAATAGCGAGCGGTGCGATAATAAAATAAAGCTGTGGGCGTCATATCAAATAATTCATCCGAGCACAAACCATTGTATAGGCTGTACAACACGCAGCGAGCAAATTAAAACCACACAAACGTTATTACACATTTTATTAAACAAAACGACCAATACCAACCATCCTTACTCTACCAAAGAAGACTGAAAACTGACGTAAAAATGGTCCCGGACCTGCCTCAAAGTGAAAGCGAATAGTCTGCGAGACGGCCGTGGAGTTTTTCTCCCGGTTTTTCCCCTAATTAGTCCATTAATCCGGTGGCGCCCTCATTAGCGTTCGACACCCGATTCTTGTTCGCAACACTTGTTGAATTTGGTCGCGTTTTTTATGTTAAATATTTTATCGAATTAGACTGGAGTGAATAAACGGCTACTGAAAAGAATGATTTTTGTTACGACTTTAGGAGTTTTATAGCAGAAAATTAGATGAATGGTTTTTTATTTACAAACAAACTTTCACGGTTATAGTAAGTAGTCTTACAGGGTCGGCAGCACGGGTGTGACTCCCCTGGTGTTGTACACGTTCATAGATTACGGTAACCACGTTCCATCAGGTGAGCTGTGTGCTGGTCTGCCACCTAAGTTGTATTAGAGAAAAACAACACGTGAGATATCTGTTAATCACGTACCCGACGGCTACCGCAAACCGAGCAAATACTCTCCTAGACATTTTTTTTATGTAGGACACGTCAATTAGACTTTGCCTCGTCTGATGGTAAGCTGAAGGCAAACTCTTAGAAAAGGTGCCCCCATTACCACAGATATAATGGTGAAGGCCTCATCATATACTATTTCAGCCCCGCTTTTAGAACCAGGGACTGTAGGAAGAAGGAGCACACACACATATTTCTATTATTATTTTATTTTTTATCCGCGACGTCATGGAGATATTCTTATAGAATTACCTAAACTGGTATGTTCTTATTTTAACTATCATGGTCACTCACATCAGTATCAAAATAAACGGGATATTTACAATGAACCATGGTAGATATCCCGTTTATTTTGATACTGATGGTATGTTCTTATTAGAAATGCCTACAATGTCATGTTTCCATATAAGATTCTGTAATACGTAGTCAGAGAATTTAGTAGTAGAATTTACTTGAAACATCTTATACTTACCTAATGTCTACCTACGGCTGAAGTATTTGAATATGTCCTGTGTTTCTCGAATATTCGCCCCAGTAAATACGACCAAGCAATTATTTTGCCAAATGCAATGTGTACAAACCTCACCCTTTGCAAACGTCTAACTAAACATTTCCTAATTTTGAAGCTTCAACTACGTAGTAACTAGCGCTGGCAAATGAGACTCACACACTGGATACGACCAGTATTCATTGACCTATCATATTACACTGGTGTCCTCTAACAGCCCAGTAAAACATACGACCCGGGGAGGGTGGGGAGGTATTGCTGGATTGGTGTTGTCATGTACATAGTACATGGTGCTGTCAGCTTAACATCCAACTTATTAGACGTTTCGGAAATTCGGTTTCGCCCCGCAAGCACCACGGGCTATGCCGGCAGTAGGGTTGGGAAATATTTCGCTGTTTCGATTTAATAACTTCTTTCTTTAGAATCACTTCAGGCAGGATTCGAACCCGGGATTTATTCCTATCTTAATCGATTTGAATAGTTTTTTTTTTTTTTTACGTGCGCAAAATCCCCACGGATACCTCCCCACCGGAGCCGGTGGAGGAGGTTATGTCGGACTCGAACCAACTAAAACGCACGCCGCCTGTGGGTTGCTTTGGTTGCCGAAGGTGAGGTTGACAGGCATATCCCTCGCACCCCGGCCGACCCAGGGCCATCTCTCACGATCTGAGATTTGAATAGTTAGCATAGTAAATGCTTTAAAATTTCATTCAAGTTCTTTCTTTTCATTTTGTCACTTTCATTAAATAATAATAATAAATAAATAAATATTCTACAACATTCTACACAACACTATCTAGACCCATGGTAAGCATAGCTTAACTAGCTTGTGTTATGGAATCTAGAATGGGGATAAACATACTTAGATACTTTTTTTTGTAATCACATACATATTATACATAGAAACACCAAACCAATGCAAATATACATATTCATGCAAACAAACATTTGCACTTTTTTTTTATACCCCTTAGGTGGCAGACAAGCACACGGCCCACCTGATGGAAAGTGGTTACCGTGGCCTATGGACGTTTGTAACATCAGAGGAGTCACAGTCGCGATGCCAACCTTCTAAGTAGAGTTTCTGTACCGTCAGTGTAGAAGACAAGGCAGGACAAGTCTTTAGTCTTCCCACTGACAGCACAAATTCTCCATTGAGCTCTGGCTACCCTACTCACCGCTGGGAACACAACACGAAGTTATTATAGCCGCGGTATTCTGTAGGGCGGAGGTACTTCCCCAGTCGGACTGCTCAATTGGGCGGAAATTCCGCCGTATCCTACCTACCTACTGAGAGGGAATCGAACCCGCGCCCCCTGTATAGCAGTCTAATGCTCTGCCGCTACGCCACGGAGGTCGTCACTAGGAACTGTTTTTTTTTCTATTGTGAAGCAGTTATCAAATGCTTCCAATTAGTCCCACCCTCCCCTTTCCTACACAGGACAACACGTGCAGGTCTTAGATGTCATCCGCACACTTTGCAGAACATCCGATCAAGAACCAAGCGGTTCGGTAACTCTTTCCTCTGTCACACCATTAAGGCCTGGAATTCATTCTCTTTTCTGGGACTTTGCCTTCAGCTTACCATCAGGCAAGGCGAAGTCCTATTGACGTGTCCTATATAAAAAAAAAAAATTGTGCATGAAGTTTAAAATAAAATTAAAAATTAAAAAATTATTAAAAGTATTATAACAATAGGCATTTAACAAATTTTATCTTTAAATCTTTAAAGATGTAGAAATTTATTTAATACCTGTTACAATTCATAATAAACCTTATTAATTAGAAAAAATCACATTTTCACTTTGTTAGCTAAAAAAATGCGCGAACAATGGTCGGTCACGTGACATTCTACGCGTGACGTCATTAAATCAATATCCACGAAGAAACCAACTAACGAAGTTTCCGTTACGCTAAGTAATTTTTTTATAGTTACGTCACGCGAACCTTCAACAGATTTTTTGCGTTTTGCCTCATGTAAAATACAGATGAAAAATCTGAATTTTATCTTTTAGGGATAGTATAGTTATCATTTATGTATAAGCTGTTATATCCAATACAGTTCATTTTTTTGCAATAGTACATCTTAGCACCTGTTATTCAAGATATCAAAACTGATATCGAGAAAGCCCAACCCTACGCGATATCCTGGTAATGCAAACGTTTGTAACCCGTCGTCCGCCCGCCCGGGGCAAATACGTTAGGTAAATAATCCCTCGCTATCTACGGCGTCCTACGCTCGTGCTACATACGATTTGCTACGAACTCAGCCTGTACTCTGATTTCTTTAGAGATTAGATATTTCTCTAAAGAAATCTGAGTACAGGCTGAGTGTTGTACTTAATCTATATAATTGTTAAGACAATTAAAACATTTCCATCCAACGGTTGCCTGGAAGAGATCGCTCGCACACCGCCATTTGTACATTTTTCATAATTTTGTCCGTACATGTACTGTAATGTGTTGGTGTACAATAAAGATAATTTAATCTTATCTTGTCTTAAATAGCTTCTTTAGATTTAGATTCCAGATTACAAACTTTGTTCTATGTAAAACGATAATCAATTCTTTTCCCGAGGTATTTACACCTATATGTCAAAATAGGCCACTATATTAGAATTCAAACAGAAAATAAAAATCTGGTGATTTAAGAATCTGATAAGTTGCGAATTGGTGAATCGAGAATATGGTGAATTGCTCCTGAGGGGTCAAAAGTATTAGGATAATATTTCTTTCGCGGGGATATTTATACGGGATTACAATCTACTAAGTTACTCATGTGTAGCATTCATAAATGAGTTTTGATAACCGCGGTAGCCTAGTGGTATGTGTAATATACAGCTGAGACGAGGTCTCAGGTTCGATCCCAGGTTGACCATGGCACACACCAATGACTTTTCGATGCTTTTCGGAGTTATGTGTGTATTTATCGCAGGTTTATAAGTGCCCGGTTATTGACAATAGGCTCGCCACCTATTACATTGGGACCTAAACATAAACTGGCGAAATGTGGGTGCTAGCACCTCTGTCTACCCCTTCGGGGATGTAGGCGTGAGTTTATGTTATGTTATGTCTATAAATGGGTACTCATGAATACGTTGTGGTTTCAATTGGTTCAATTCCATCATAGGCATTTTGACGATTTCACGACTAGCCTCGGTGAGGTTGTACCTACCGATGGAAGTGACGTAAGAAAAGGTTATAATAGTATATAAATAAATATAAATAAATATTTCAGTGTTCGTAACATGAACTAGATAAATGCGTAGGTACTTTTCTACTTCTGCTTCAGCAAGTGCAAAATATACCTAAACCGTCTGAAAATTACCAGTTTAGGTTGAACCTGCCTACGTATTGAATAACGTCGTAGCTGTAGATACATTTATGTTGGACTACTTTTTGCTCGGGATAGCCATATCATTTCCAGTGTTTACACTTTTTAGACGTCACCACGACTGATGGTAAGCTGAAGGTAAAAACTCAAGAAAGAGGATCATCATGTTACAATTGTGACACTCAGCATGGTGGCCTCAACACAAATACCTCTGTGGCGTGGCGGTAGTGAACGCGACCGCTACGCAGAAGGCGCGGGTTCGATCCCCGCTCAGTGCAAATACTTATATGCAAGAATATGGGTATTTGCATTGGTATGGGTGTTTCTATGTATAATATGTATGTATTTACAAAACAAAAAAAGTATTTAAGTACGTTTATTCGTATGCTAGATCCCATAACACAAGCTAGTTAAGCTACGCTTACCATGGGTCTAGATAGCGTTGTGTAGAAAATTGTAGAATATTTTCACGCCCAGCTTAAAGGACCCGAGACTGTAGGAAGAACATGATTCTAAAGCACCTCTACCTACCCCGTATTGAACTAATCACTTCTGAGGTGATTAATCAATATCCTACTTAATTTTCAACCTTCGCCTGCTGCTACGAACCCTGTAGATAGAGTGTTGTTACCTCCACGCCGTAAACATACTACTTAAAGATCAGAGGGTTGAATTCGGCACGTAACACGAGCCTCCAGTGGACGGAATGTGAAACGGCTGGTTGTTTGTTTGTGGGTGGCTGGTTCTGGCGAAATTCCGCCTTTGTTGCTTACCCACCCGCGTAGAGGCGGTGTAAGTTATAAGCTGTTACGATTTCAGTGAGTAATACTGATATATGCTGAACACATTATGAAATTTTTATTATAAACAACAACAAATAATAATTAATTTAAAACAATTTTTTTTTTGTTTTAAAGAATTTAAAGCTACATTGCTAAACTTACATTTATAAATACTAATAGGAATAGGATTAGTACTGATTTACTTAATGTAAGTTGTTGCAAGAAATATATGGTTTTTTTTATTTTTATTTATTGTTATAACTATATACTGTCACTAATAATCAAAGTTAATAAGATGATAAGCATCGCGGTTTATTCTGTCTCATTTGGTTCTATTCTCAGCCTGTCCTTCATTTTTAGAAGCCTTTTTTGATAGATTTGAGTAATCTTTTCAGTCCTTTCTTCTTTCTTCAGCTAATGATCATATCCCGCCATACTAGATGAGTTCAACCTAAAATATATTACACGATTTTTGCTTGCTGGATCTGTCTAGCTTCTCCCCTACATTTTCTTGAAAACTTGACTTTCACCAATAAAAAGTTTATAAACATTTATTGAGTTGTTGTATAGTCATAAAACAAAATGAAGAAGAAATAACCCGATCCGGATCGTATTTGGAGCAAAGGAGCCCAAAAAACTCGCCGCATTTCCACACTGGACTTAAGCGGGACATGAAAAAGCATCTGATGAGGCCGCCAAGCAGACTGCCACCATTGTAACATTACTTAGTGTCTGTAATGGTGACCTTCTTTCCTGAGACTTTGCGTTTAGTTTACCATCAGGCGAGGTGAAGTCAAGTTAGCGTGTCCTAGATAAAAAAAAGCTATCCTTTGCATCAGTTACAGGCCGACCTTGATTAAAAAATATGATATTTCGCTACCCTGTACAATATATTTTATTTTTAACTCCTAAAGCGTCGTTCGTTTTTACCTTGCACCACATCAAAAGTTAGAATTTGGTGGGCAATAGGTACATACAAGGCTTTGTTATCCTTACATTATGTATTCTGTCGCGGACTTGTCTGCGAGCGGTGTCGTATACCTTCTATATATGTATGTATGTATGTATACGTGTGTGTACTACTACGCTTCGCTCCGCTTTATGTAATAATTTATTGCTGAGTTCGTATTATAAACATACTGTTGCTTGAAGTTGCCTAATTTTAGAGTTTAATATGGAGAACTGCTTTGGTTTATAGCCTCTGTATTATAATAAATTTCTTATAGAAATATTACTACTGAGTGTAGTAAGTGTACTATACTAGGTATAGGTAGATACTTGGAACACTTTCAATTTCAGATAATGATTCAGTCAGTAACTTTGCACCCAATCACTCCAGCTATTCTAATGAAAGCGGTAGAGACTTTTTCTCAGAAAATTTTAACTGGCAAAAACATGCCAAAAGAGCAAAAAAATGAGCATGGAACATAATATAAACATAAACTCACGCCTATATCCCTGAAAGGGTAGGTAGAGGTGCTAGCACCCACATTTCGCCAGTTTATGTTTAGGTCCCAATCTAATAGGTGGCGAGCCTATTGCCATAAACCAGGCACTTATAAACCTGCGATAAATACACACATAACTTCGAAAAGTCATTTGTGTGTGCCATGGTAAAACCTGGGATCGAACCCGAGTCCTCGTCTAAGCAGTCCATTACCCATACCACTAGGCTTAATAATTAATTAAGCCTAGTTTATTTAATTTCGCTAGCTACACGGACCTGGCCATTGATATCATTTTCTTCTTCATCGCAGCGTTAATCCCAGTCTCATCTGAAGCTTACACATTGGAGTCTGGGTTCGCTATTTCTAGTTTAACTGCCTGTTTAACTGTACTTCGAAATTTTCCGAGCGAAACGTGCCATTAATATAGGTATATTATATCTCAATGGAGCATATAAGAAAAAACAACATACGTGAGGCGACTGTCACATAACGTGGCCTGGTACGGACCAGCAAAGCCATTCTTTGAAAATAAGTTGGTTCCTAATCATGAAATCTGATACGATTTATGGACTGTTTTACGTCCACGTGTTTTATCTACCTCCCTAACTTCGAACCCGAGGCCGTACAAATAAATATTACACCCAGAACTGAGTAAAAATACAAAGAAAAATAAGTTTTTAAATTAACCTACTTAAGGAGCAAAAATACAATAATCTAAATAACAATAGATGTTGGTATTTATTCAAGAATAGAAGCGGTTGTTTCTTATCTAAGGATCAAAGCATAGTTTAAATTACAGACAGACGCCTTGTCAACAGTTTATGCTAGTTCGAAGTTATTTGTAACGTTTATTATTACAGTAAAGTAGTAACGTAGGTACAGTGAGGAAATTACATGAAATCGTCATCAAGTATGGGGACATGGTCACTGCGTGATCAAGCCCTCACCTTATGGTAAATAAAGAGAAAAAAAAAATATAGGTTCAAAGTCCAGGTAATGAACCCTTGTTTTTTGTAGCTTAAATACTTAAATACCCTGCGCAGCTCGACTTCACTACGGAAAGAGCAACTTCTCTCTAGATTCTCCTACTAACTTCTCTTCTACTCTTTACCTATATTTGGCTTTTATGGTAACGACTACCGCTTGTCCCCCCAATCCTGAGACGACATTCTACGCTTGAGCATTCGTCAATCAGCAGTCATAACGGCTAGTAGCTACCAAGTATAGGTAAAGTTGTCTTTAGTTGGTAAGATCTAGAAGAACCTTAAACACCCCCACCTAAATCTTAGTCAACCACCTCAAATCTTAATCTTAATTGTCGCCATTACGTTAATTTATATATAATTAGCGTCAACTGTTTAAAGTGGCGCACAGGGAACGTACGTAATTAGGTTAACCCTCTTCTGACATGTTGTTACAAGTTTGCGTAAGGAGAGTTATCTTTCTAATCATCTTAGTAGGTATCTTTTAGTAGGCGTTATTGTGCTGTCAGTGGGCAGACCAAAGGCTTCTTGCTTTGTCTTCTACACTGACGGCACAGAAATACTATGCCTAAAGGGTCGGCAGCGCGAGTGTGACTCTTCTGGTATTGCACACGTCCATAGGTCACGGTAACTACTTTCTATCAGGTGGGCCGTGTGCTTGTCTGTCACCTAAGTGTAGAAGTACGAGTGTAACACCAGGTGTTACACTCGCGCTGCCGACCCTGAAGAAAGCTTTTAATACCCCTCTTGAAGAACCCCATATTGTAGGCGCTTAAAATTAAACTGAAAACTCAAATTATTTATAGACAGTGATTTTTTTAAACAACTTAGGTCGCAGTCAAGCACACAGCTCACTTGATGGAAAGTGGTATCATCTTCTCTCACTTGTTAATTTGTTCTCGATTTCATCTGAGGCTCTGAACGCGGAGTCTTGTCATGTGTGAGCTCACTCTGTCTTCCTTTTGGTTTGAGTTACAGGGCTTTTAAGAGCGACTGTCGTCTGCCCTGCCATCCACGAGAGGAAAGTCTGTATTAAAGCCATCAGCAGCTATAATTATAATTCATAATTCATAATTCATTTATTACTGTAAAATAGTACAACATTCTCCTTAGGTGACAAAGATTTGTGAATAATAGTAAGTATCTATTAGAGATATAATATCCAAGGAGTGCTGTGGCACTCGTACTAGGTGACCCTGTGTCACGAGTGCCGTCACCTTCCTTGCAGTCTGAAAGTACATTGTTAGGTACATCACTTATACTACATTTTAATTAATAGAAATTGAATTGATTATTTACATAGTTAGGAATACAATAATGAGATTTGTAAAATTAATAATAACTTGTCATGCTATAAAAATAATTTCATTAATATTATGTTTAAATATATATTTTTTTTATTTTTTTTTTTTAATATTCATAAAGTAGATATGATTTACTTTGTGTATGTGTGTGTGTGTGCGTGCGTGTGTGTGTGCGCGCGTGTGTGTGTGTGAGTGTGTGTGTGTGTGTGTATGTGTGCGTGCAGCTTACCTAAGTAACTATACAGAGAAGATTTTCAGTCTCATCATAGGTCATTGTCTTGAGCCAGTTTCCAACTACGCGTATGCAACTATACCGAGTGAGTGTAGATATATTTAATTGTTGGGTTGCATTATTGTAAAGTCTCGCACCCAGTATCCAGAAATGCCTTTCCGCAGCGGAGGTTCTGTGCCTTTCTGTGTTAAAAAGTTTTAATCTCCTGCGCATACCAACCCTAAGGTTTAAAGATTTCGGTGCGTCGGAGTGTTTGCGTGTTATTGTTTTGAGCACAAAGAGCTGTCTAATGGTGAAAACCTGACATTCCTTGTAAAGTATTTCGGTAGCATATCTGTAGGGTCTCCTAAACATAACTTTAAGGACTGCTCTCTGTGCTCTCTCCAGTCGCAACATGCTTGAGGAATGGGTGCCTCCCCAGGCCGCAATGCAGTAATCCATGAGAGATTGTGCAAGAGCATAGTACACCATTTTTAAAGTCGATGGATCCGCCGCTGTCCTGAGCCTTTTGAAGACATAAATTAATTTTCTAATGCGAGGCACCAGAGCACCTATATGAGTCTGCCAACTAAGTGTGTTGTCCAAGTATACGCCGAGGTATTTAATTTCGGGTCTCCTAGTGAGACTAGTGCAGTTGCAGGAGATAGCCCCCACACCACAATCATGAACCCTGACAGAGTACCCCCCACTGCCTGGCTGTCCCACAGACGTACACGAAAATGTTATGAAAGACGATTTTTCTACATTAAGTGTTAGTAGGTTACGGGACAACCATTCTGACACAATCTTTAGGCTATTCTCTGCGAAGGCACGCGCTTGACCCCAACTTTGACCATCAACCAGAAGTGTTGTGTCATCAGCGTATGTTATGACTTTGGCGTGAGGTAAGTTGAGTTTGCATAGAGAATTTATGTAAACCAAGAACAATGTTGGACCCAGCACACTGCCCTGCGGGACACCGTAGGTGACAGGTCGTTCATCACTAGTGACATTACCTATCTTAACATATTGACGTCTTTCAGTGAGATAGTCACGGAAAACGTCAAGTACCACTCCCCTTATGCCTATTGATTCAAGTCTATTCACAAGGATGGGAATCGAAACCGTGTCGAACGCCTTTGATAGGTCCAGAAATATACCTAGGCATTTCTTGCCTGAGTCTAGCGTCTTTATGATATGATCTGTCAGACCAATAACAGCGTCTTCTGTCGATTTGCCCTGTCTAAAACCGAACTGATTCTGAGCAATAATATTATTTGTATCTAGGTACTGTATTAGTCGTTTGTTTAAAGTCTTTTCTATAATTTTAGACAGAGTGGTTAACACTGAGATTGGCCTGTAGTTCGTAACACTGCCCCGATCCCCAGCCTTGTAGATAGGATGTATTAGTGCCTTTTTGAAGACACTAGGGAATGCACCCTGCGAGAAGCATAGGTTTATGATATGCATTAAAGGAGGTATTATAAAGGCACGTGCTTCCTTCAGGAGTTTAGCTGGGATGCCATCCCAGCCAACAGCACAGTCATTGCGTAAGCCTAAGATAATGGAGTCCAGTTCATTCTCGTCCACACCTATGAGCCCCATAGAGGTACTCCGCAGGTTACAGGAGTCATTTGTTATGAGGGAAAGATTTGGGGGGCTTGGAACATTGTTACGGCCTTGTTGTGTACCAATTTTATCGGCTAGAGTTTTCCCTATATTTGCAAAGAAGTCGTTGACAACATTCACAGATGAGGATTCGTCGTCTGCAACCCTCAATAGTTCAACCGGGACGGATTTGTATTTATGCAGGTGCGTTATTTTTTTAACTACCTCCCAAGTTGCTTTTGGACTACCTTTTGCTTTCCGTAACTCTCCCTCCTCATAGGTTTTTTTAATCTTTTTTAGTAAGTCGTTACAAAAGTTGCGATATCGCGTGTAGGTAAGTCGAAGAACCATACTGTCAGGATTTTTATTAGATTCTCTGTGCAGTTTGTCACGATGTCTGATACATCTTAGGAGCCCCGGTGTGATCCATGGTTTTAAATTTCTATTATTCCGATTTACTTTTTTTACTTTGGTGTGCGTTTTCACTACAGCCGAGATTAGAGACACAAAGTGCTCCGCCGCCACGTTCGCATCGTTTGAATGCAGTATAGAGCTATAGTCCATGTTTTCTATGTCAGTAACAGCTGACTGAAAATCGAGTATAATATGAGCACTATGTTTACACGTAAGCTGTTTTGACGCATATTCCACACAAAGTAGCGTGGGACGGTGATCAGTAATAGACGAGTCTATTACTAATACTTTTGCCGGGTTTTTTGTTTTCAGCATAACGTGATCCAAGCATCGGTCTTTTCGAGTAGGAAACTGATGAGCCGGTAGTAAGCCATGAGCAGCCGTCACACAGAGATATTCATCAGTATCAGGGTCCTTTGCATCAGGTGTAATGTTGATGTTAATGTCTCCTGTTACGACTATGGTTTCGTTTGAGGATAAACTAGTCAAAACCGAGTTTAAGCTTGTCAGAAAGTTGTCAGTTCGTTTGTGAGACGGGGAACGGTAAATTGCCACTATTGCGATATTTTGCAACTTTAGTATAAGACATGCACCGTCCAGGAACGTGGGTTCCTCGCATATTAACGAGGCCAAACTATCAGACACATACGCCACCACACCGTCATTCTGATTTGAGAATCCCGAATTATATGCCACGTAATTATCCAGTACTGGTATATCCGATACCTTGCTTAGCCAGCACTCTGTTAAGACCATATATACATAATACCACCTTGCAGTTGAGGTTGGCTTGGCTCCGAAGCCCCGTACATTGAAGTGATTTTTTTGTTAGATTTTTGATTTTGTTCTCATCATTCATTTATTTATTTATTTAAACTTCATGCACAAATGTACACAGACGGACTTAATGCCGTAGGCATTCTCTACCAGTCAACCCAATAGGTGGTGCAGAGAATAACAAGGTAGGTGCATTATGAAAGGTAACTAGGTAAAATATATCTTAATACGTACGTACATACTTAAATATATAAATAAAATATACGTACACATAACAATATCTAACCATACATTGATAAATATAATTACAATGAAGTTTCTTCCTACTCCACTTCGCCTGATCTTCAACACTGCTGGTAGTGAGAACTTTAGGATCCACAATTACTTGACAGGTGACACCAGTAAATTGTGCTAGTCACACTGTGAAAAGCATAGTCGATACCGACAATATTTTAGCCGTGACGCCGATTTCCAATTGTTTGCCGTCATTTGGTAGGTATATACCCAGCATTAGGCTACCTTACTTCCTTCACGATCCTAGCAGAGCACACATACTAGCAATATACATAACTTTACGTACGCAAAGTAACTAAATTGAGCACACGTAACGAAGGGGAGGTTGGGGTGAAATGGAAGCGTGCCGAACTTGCTTAGATAATGTGCATACATTAAACTAAGACTAAACTAACGCGAGGCGTATCTTGATGAAGGAACTTCGCTCGCCCGCGGTCTAATTATAGGGGAGAGTGGGCAAAAACTGTCGCTTTGATGTGCTTCGGAATTTAATTAAGCTTGGATTATGGTTTGTTGAGTTCTTGCTTTATAGGTTCTCATATACTTTTTTTTTTTTTTTTTTTTTTTTTTATTAATTAAATAACGTATTATTTTATACATATTTGACATGGAATATAAAATAGAAACAATATCTCAATTCTAAGTAATTCAATTCTCAATTCTCATATACTTGATTTATAGTAGATAAGGATAGGTATATATGTCAGAGTTCGTAACCAAATTACTCGTAACTTGTTATTTAATTTGTTTCATAAAATAGCTCACAGAATAAGCTAGCTCAAGCGCTGTTGTAACCTTACAAACAAAATGAAGAACAAACAGGTAAATAAACTAGTCCAGCAAAAATAAAAGAAATCACAAAAAAAAACAAATTAAAGAATACAACACTGGTGTCAAGAAAACTCCAATTTATATCTAAGTTTACGAGATATCCGTTCCAGGTAACCGACGTATTTGCCTAGCTGAGCCGGATTATTCCGGCGTAAGTCTGTTCGCCCATATATTGGCGTCGTCGGTGCACGGGGACAGAGAAGCCTTATATTTTAACATTTCATTCCTACATCATCCTTTGATATATGAGATAGTATTACTGATAGAATTTATAAAAGAAGTTGGCTGATAAGATTTCAAATTTGATAATATTTAAAAAGATAGATAAATAGAAGGTAGGACACGACGGTATTTCCGTCCCAATTGAGCAGTCAGACAGGGTAAGTACCTCGTGTTATGTTCCCAGCGGGGAATAGGGTAGCCAGAGCTCATAGGAGAGATTTTTTGCTGTCAGTGGGAATACCAAAGGCTTGTCCTGATTTTGTCTTCAGCACTGATGGTAGGAGGTAGAACACGACGGTATTCAAGTCTGAATGGAGCAGTCCGACTGGGGAAGTACCTCCACCCTACAGAATACCACGGCTATAATAACCTCGTGTTGTGTGCCCGACGGTGAATACGATAGCCAGAGCTCACTGGAGAGTTTTTTTGGTGTCAGTGGGAAGATCAAAGGCTTGTCCTAATTCTGTGTTCCGCACTAACGGCACAGAAACACGTTCATATGTCACAGGAACTACTTTCCATCAGGTGGGTCGTGTGCTTGTCTGCCACCTAAGTTATATAAAAAAATAAAAAACATATTTCCTTTGCCACCAGACTGAACTGGGAGTTCTTTACTGGTGTGCATATCCTACAACATTTACCTAGATTTATTTTGGCATCCTTAATGACAGTTTTCATTTTTGAGACTTTAACTTCAATCAACAATCAAGATGTAGTTATTTAGACGATCCCCACTAAGACATACTCGAAAAATAAAAGCAAAATCTTTTCAATAACAGTACGTGACAAATCTTTGCGGGACCACACATCGTTCTGAAATCAATAACTCATATCTATACAATTTATTACATAATTTATAACATAAAATGTTCAATATTTCTCTCATATAAACAATACATGTAGCATAAAGAGGTTGAAGGGAAAAATATTGTATCAATCATGTTTAGACACTATACATCTTTGGTCGGCTCCTTACATCGATAATGGAGTATCATCTCTCTTCTACTCTAGATGTTAGTCATATCATTTGGTAGTTCTTACATTTAGTGATCCTTAGTTCTTATAAATGCCTAGGTCACCCTGAAAGTTTAGACTCCAATATATAAAGTCGAAATTCGGTGGGAGAGGTTATGTCGAATCTGTCTATACTAGAAAAGAACAAAATTATGTTATTAGTAATAACTATATCAGTGTATGTAAATACTTGTATACATATTTCTACACATGTAAATATCGTAAGGGGCAGGTTGAAGTGTATTAACACCCACATTTCACCAACTATGGTTTTCGGTCCCACGAAATAGGGGACGAGCCTGTTATCGTCAAGCAGGATGGATTTAAATCATATGTAACAAATTACTTTAAGTTAAGGTAACCGTGGTTTACATTGCAGTGAAACTTGTGCAGTTATCACTAACAATTTAGTTAGTACCAGGTTACACAGCGAGAAAGCAACAGCTTGCGCTATCTCGCACACATTAGTGCGAGAGAAATGGTCATATATTATATATTATCGGCACAAATTAAGCTTACCAGTTTGAACTGTGGTTTTATATATAGAGTTATAAATGAACACACATGCAAACTTTTTTTTTTATTTGCGTATAAATGGAAACTGACTACGTCGACAAATGCAGAGAAATTCCGAAAGGGACTTTTTGATGTGAAAATATCCATTTTAATTTCCTTGTAATTCATTAAATACGACATTGTTTTATTCAATAATTGAGATCTATTTGTCTTTGACGTTATTACAGTAACAAGAAACCAACAGCTACAGTACCTATCAACTAAAATCGTACCTACTAAGCTCACATAAACAAACGACTCGCGATCACATGTCTCCCACAAGACAAATAGGTACTTTCTACCCCACCCTCCCCTAACCCGTCCATCTGAAACGCTGACAGTCGGCATTCACCTGCGGGGAAACCTCCCGACAGTAAATTGTACCGAATGTCTTTGGTACTATGTATTTAAGCTTAATATAGTAGTACGTAGCTGGTATAAAGTACGGTGATTGTACTTAATAACCCTTTTGTGAGTAGATGGTGATCTTATTGCAGTGGAGGGTTAAGATGTCAAATTGTTTGATTTTCGTGTTTGACTTAAATTTATTGCTTTGGAATTACTGCTCTTCGAAATGTTTAATTTCTAATGAGAATGGTTTATGATATTGTATGGGAAAGTACTAAATAATTCCAATTAGAATTTCATAATGAAATTTTGAAAATCTTATAAGATCGATAATGTGTGTACAGCGACATCTGTTGTCGAATAGAATTTAAATCGAAATTTTGTTTAACGTTCGCACAACTAGGTGGCAGCATTTTTTTAAATAAGTTTTAATCGAGTGACCACCTTAAATCTGAACCAATGGCGATATTGTTGAATTTTGAGATTTTGATTTATTTCGTAAACAATTTACATTGTGTTTGAAAAAATTTAACCTATAAATTTACTACACATACAATTTACTACACAATTTTTAATAAATTATACAACTATTTATGCATGCACAAAATGTTACACTTTAGAAAAATAAATAAGAATTAAATACGAAATGTCATGCAAGTAGGTAGATAATTTGATTTGAAGAATGTCAACTAATTTGATTCAAAAAATTGTTTTAGGTAAGTACCTAGTACAGCAAGTACCTAGGTATACCTATACCTCAAACCTGACAGAACGCACTCCTACGCAAACAATTCAGTTTTACTGGACCGGTTACAAGAGTAGGTTCATATCTAGGTAATACAACTTCTGGTACAAGTTTTATAGATCTACTCAGTAACCTAAGAAATAAAACAGACGGTAATCAATGAATGATTGACTGAATGTATTTAATATAACCAATGATGTTTGTAAACATTTCATAATTTACTATTGATATTTTCATTATTTGTAAGTATGTGAGTATTTAGATTACGACACAAATTATGTTTGTTAAGAAATAAATTTGAATTTGAAGATAGTTATTTGATGTTCTCTGGCATAGAATTCGTGTGCTATAATTCCTCCCGCATGTAAATCTTATTGAAACATTACTGAACGTTACCATAAATGTCATCACAGATAACATAGTGATATATCACTGTGTTATCTGTGATGTCACTGACAGAAGCATATATATAGTTGTAAAATCATGTGTCCTCCCCTAGTATATATTTTAATATTTTAATAAATTTATTAAAATTAACAAAATAAAATTGTAATTATGTTTTATTGTTTTTTAACAGTATCCTTAAATCCCAATTAGATTTATTTTTGTGTCTGTTGCTGTAGGTAGACGTGATATCACATTAACTCTGCTTGAAAATCAATATAAACGTATCTTTTTTCTTTTGACCGTACAATTTCATATAGTACAATCGTACAATCTCTTCATCAAATAACTTTTCACAATACCCTGACATTGGCAAGTTATGGCAACACACAGGTGCCATGCAATAAGAATTGAATTGAAATTAAAAGCATGTGTCCAAAGCTATTCCTCAATATACAGACACTTGTCAACATTCCAAATTTCGCCTTACCTGTTGTATTATTTCGTCTAAGTTGGAGTGTTCCCTAAATCTAAGTCTCCCCACGGGCTTTCCATCAACTGTGATTGATAAGCCGCACCCCGTGGGATCGTCGTTACGTGGTCGTCTAACCGAGCCTTAGTGAGGATAAGGCGGCTGTAGACAACGGTAATACGAATCTTTGATTGCCATTGGTAGGCATTTTCTTTGAATTTGGATGGCTGGTTTCGTTTTGCAGGTGCCAAAAAACTGGAGTGATTCAGGATTCGTTGGATCTATAGATAGTACAAATCAATCTTGATTATTACTTTTATTTTTTATTATGTATCTTTATTAACAGATAATTACATAAAACTTACATATGATTACAAGAACATAACGACATAATTTGCTACATTTGCATGTGAAGTTTATTATATACTAGCTGTACCCTGCCACGCTTCGCTGTGGCACATTGTGATTAAATGGTTGCGAAATGAGAAACAAAACAAAGAATACATGTCATATAAGTTTAATTTTGTAAACTGGTTTCTCGCGGTCGCGGATATGTGACTGATGCAAAAATTAGATAAAAAACAATCCTTGATGCGAATTATATATCATGCTAAAATTTCAGCTCGATCGGTGCAGAACTTTTTGAGTTTTTGAAGCGTATACAAACCTACATTACATTTTTTATTATATAAATATATATAGATTACGCATATTTAAGAATTTTAATTACAATGCATAATTACAAATGGTTTATTAGATGGTGTCGAAGCAATTTGTAAAATTTTCCTTTTCTAGTTTCATTGGCAGGCATATATAATACATTAATATCTTCAGTATTCTTTATACTACTTATATATTTTTGATAACTTTTTATATATTTTTGAAATACTTCGCTGGTTAAGATCAATCTAATGCTGAATATACGGAGGAAATGACTTGTGCACTATTTCGAGCAGATGCAGCTGCTATCAACAGCTACTTGTCAGTTATATTCTACCCTAAATATAAGTATTCTTCAGTTCATTGAGACTGTACTTACCTATCTGTTTATAGTTCTAAAACAAGTATTTATCTACCAAAGTTCTGAGGTACTAAGATTTCAAATATTTTGTAACTTCGTATATTTATTTGCTCACTTCTATAGCTCACCTATATCTGTTCAAATACTCGCATTCATTCCACATAACGTAGTTCCACATAACGAATAGCACACGTATCCACTAAAGCTTACCTTCTAACATTATTGATGACTAAAACAACCCTCCACCCCCAACGCGGACCGAAATGCGAAGTGGGGTCAAACGCTAACGTTTATTCACAACTCTGAAGTCCAGGATCTTGAGAAAACCCTCAATCAAAATAGAACTCTAAGCTTCTCATTCCAGAGTTGAAATTTAGATGTTTATGTCCGTGTTTAAAGTCTCAAGTCGACGGTAAACTGAGAGGGTGTTAGAGGGTTAAACCCCCCAGGTGGTTGGGCAATTTTACCACGTTAGGCTGTGACGGTCGCCTGTAATTTTGGGCCTAATGCGACTATTCCTATTTCAAGTTACCCCTCGAGCTTAAGTACGGCCTGACGTGGGAGATAAGACGCCTTATATATCCGCCTACTTATGCGTATATACGCAAATAGGTGTAGTGTAATGAGAATAAGTGTGTGCTTTTGTTGATCCAGGGAGATAAGGTAACTGAATGGTTAAGTTCGGTTATTTTGAGGTTAATCTTCAAAGGTTGAAATATTCGAATGAGATATCGTTTAGAAACTGAAACTTTAGTGGAAAAAGTTAGAGCGTTGACATTTTGTAATGTTATATCTATCTATCTATCTTTACTTAACATAAATAAAAAATTATCGGTTGGCTTTATTTTTCTGGGGACTTCTTAACAATACCTAGTTTTTTAACGATACGTAGGTACGTTGACGGTAGACAGTCTCTACCCTTTCCCGCACTGATTGAGAATCGAACCTGCTTGCTCCACCAATAGATTAGCAACCGAATGCTTTACCTCCACACCACTGAGGTCTTTAAGCCATCGGTACATACCACAGAGTGAAACGTGGATTATGTTTTCTGTCAAACAGTATATCTTTATTATTTATTTATTATTTATACATAAACAATTTTTACATTGTGTTAGAACTTCTTATAAAACTTAACAAAACAAAAGCAAGCATGAAACACTCAACACAATAAATTAACATTCGGTGACAAATAATAAATTTAAAAAAAAAACGTCTGTTAGCCAATCACAGACTTGAGAGAAGTAAATCTGTTTGACGTATGGTTAGTTCTACGGTTACGTAGCGTCAGCTCATGTCACCATTATGTCGCTTAATTTATACATACATACATACATACAATCACGCCTTTTCAAGTAAGGTAGGCAGAGACAACATTTATATTATAGGTATAGACATCGTAACTGTGTAGTGTGTGAATTTACATTTCCTTTATTTAGATGTAACCAAAGAATATCTTTACTGTAATTAGAATAGCTACCGTAGCAGGAAGATCGTTTACATAATAATATATATATATTGTGTTCACGGCAGAACATTCCTTACGCACCTTCAGTACCTATTAGATATATGAACGCTATAGTTGTACAGTGCAAGCGTGTAGGTAGGTACCCTCTAATAGTAGATTAGAAGATTTTATTACCTGTGTGTTTTCTTTACTTGAAATAATTACTTACTTGTTCAAACATAATTTCAATTTAAGTGTAACATAATAATATAAAATTCATATTCACAAGTAAGTACCTACCAGAATCTATGCAAAAAGTTTTTGTCTATGGGCCACTGGCTGGTATGATGTCAATTAAAAGTATGAAAATTTCGTTCGTAAATAATTTGAAAAGAAATTCAAATTCAGAACATTAATTTTTTGTTACACATTATTAAAATCGTAATTTAATTTGTAGAACAACATTTTTGTTTTTTTTTTTAATATAAGTACATACGTCAGCTTTTACAATAAGGTATTCTAATATTTCTTTTTATGTTGCTGCCTCCTACTTATATAAATATTTAACCTAAGATCATCATAATTTCCGTAGTATCGCCAAACTTTCTTCGCCCGTGTAGAAATAAAACTCAAAACCTGTAAGTACTTTCAGTGCATTAAATTCCACGCCTTCTCACTTTAACAGCCAGCCTCATAAAGCCCAAACTTAGGCGTAAAACACACTCGCGAACAAGACCTCTTGATATAATTGTCCCCGCTAGTTCGCAAGGGGTCTAAACAAAGATAAAGGCTCCAAAGGTACACAAATAGCTGGGACTCGGGCAGAATATAAATCGGCGTTGTAAAACTTTGTGCGGCTTAATTAATTGCGTACGGATTACGGAAATGTCGGTGTATAGTCGGTGAGTACACAGCCTTGTTTTTGCTGACTGACAATCTTTTTATGATATTCGTGTCAATATGGAATTTATGAGATTTTTTAGGCTGATTGGCATTCTTACAGGAGGTAGGTTACGACGGAATTCCTGTCCCAATTGAGCAAACTGACTGGGGAAGTACCTATACCCTACAAAATACCACGGCTACGGCTATAGTCTCGTGTTGTGTTCCCGGTGGTGAGTAGGCTAGACATAGCTCACTGGTGTTGCACATGTTAATAGATCGCGATAACAACTTTCCATCGGACGGGCCGTGTGCTTGTCTGCCACCTAAGTTGTATAAAAAAATACAAAACTAGTTGTCTATTCCATTGTATGTCGTTTGATAATATACAATACCTATTTACTTACCTCCTAAACAAGTTATCCTGTCCTGTACTAGGCAATGACTTAGGCATAGGTACCTAAATTATTGCGATAAATAGCAACATAATCAAAATTATTTTGTTAGTTTTTTTTTATTTTTTAATAACATGAATATTAGAACCTAAATTATCAATAATCCCTCTAATCCCTCCGGCTAAGCTAAATTGCTTGTGTTAGGAGTGGATTCACGTCGGTAGTGTAATGGCCAGGACTCGAACCCGGGACCTCTCCATCGTAAGGCCAGTAGTCTTTATTTGTAAAGTAGTATCAATAATTCTAAAATGTTATTTGTGGTTTTAATATAGGTAATAAATAAATCTATATAAATACGCTAAATAAGGCAGTTCATAACTTCTTTTCAGAATAACGTAAAAAAAATATTTACGCGATTGTTCTTCTGAGTGTGTTACCTAGACACTTTCTTTCAGCCGTTTACTTGACAATAGAATACTGCATACTGAACTGTACTGTGTCATCACAGAAGAAAAAATGGTAGTCTGTCAAAAAAATGAATAAATATATTATTCATAAAATAAAATATCTCAGCGAACCATAAGACGGATTAAGCTTTCTCATCAACGGTGACCTCCCCATTGTGATCCAACCACCTGGTCCACACAACAATCATCACACCTCAATGTCTGACAAAAACCAAAAATTAAACAACCTCCTTTGTTGGCGAAAACGCTAAATTGAGGAAATTTCCATCCATTCTCCAGCCAGGCGTCATCCGCGCCTAAACCCCGCTTCAATTTCAATAGCACCCCCTACATACTCCCTACACCCTTTAGGACGCCCCCACACCCATATCCATCCTTCTCTAACATTCGCTTATCTATCGAGAGCGACAAGGACACCACTACCTACAGGGCCGGTCCGAAAGTTAGACATATATTATTGTATTATACGATCGTAGGTGGCGCGGGGGTGAAGATTGATGCCACGGGGCGGCGGGGGGTAGTTTCGGCAACCCTATGGCGACGTAACGAAATTTGCGTCACGCACGAATGTGTGCGTCGGAACATGGCCTCATATTTCACGTCGGGAAATTAGATGGTGGAATTAATTTTCCAAGTTTTCAATATAGAGAGGAAAAATGGGCTGTGATGTGGCCCGTATGGGTATTCATGGGGTTTCTTCGACAAATTAAAGGTATGTATGGTTTCTGTATTATTCATTTCGCTTTCAACTCAAGAAGGAGTCGGTATGTTCATATAGGTCTATATATTTCTCGCTTTCAATATGTTTTTAAAGTCCCTTGTTTAACTTATATTGTTAGAAATAAAATAATAGGTCGTTAGATACATATGAAATTGCCGTTTTTGAAGAAATTGGAGGAAATTCAAGTATTCAGTACCTACTAACATTTTAGATTTTTTTTAGAAATGACAATTCTAATTTTTATGATTTTTTGTGTATGAATGAAACAACATTAAGCTAACAAACACTTTTATTACATTTTTGAAAAGTGACAGCTGTAAAAAAGTAATACGAAATATATCATCAAAATGGATACCATTTAGGAAGTACTGTTTTTGAAGATCGAATTTAATTTATCAAGTGGGCAATAAAAACAAAATTTAATACAGAGTTGTAAAATCTTGAAATCAATTTCAAACAAAATTTAAGTAACGGAAATAGCTATTAAATTACAGGAATAACGAACTCATGAATCTGTTTCATAGGTAAAGACCTAATATACACTGACGGACTCATAAACTGCATCAAAGTTCAGGTTTACTCTAAAAGGATTTTTTATAATAAGTATGCAAACTTTTTAGATTAAATTATATAAATATGGAAAGACTGGCTCTTAATCTTAAAAAAAAATTAAATTTAAAAATAGAACTGCAGTAAAACAAATGAATATAGCCGGGAAAGAAAATTTACTTGTAGTATCAGATTTGCGTGTTATTTATAGCAAAGTTTTAAATTGATTCTCATTGATTTTTTTTGTTTTGTCAATTGAATTATTGTTACCAGCATAATTGTTGGGTTAGTTTTTTAACACATCGAGAGTTTTTGAACCATAATATGGATACTTCGTCCGAACAAGCGGCACAAATTGTAGCATTGGTGCGGGAGGGCTTGGATCAACGAACGATTGGTAGAAATTTAAATTTAAACCAGTCTACGGTTTCTAGAATATACAGAAGGTTTGTAGAGACAGGTTCTTACAGGAGGAGACGTGGTACAGGCAGAACTCGAGCAACCACAGGTCGTGATGACCGATTTATTGTTATAACTTCCCTGCGAAATCGTTTCCTCACGTCAGTTAACATCAAAACCGAGCTTAATGAAGTGCGTGGAGTAAACGTGTGTGCACGAACAAAAAGAAGAAGGTTAAAGGAAGCGGATATCACCCCTTTTAGACCAGCAAATGGTCCAAAGTTGTCTACAGCTCACAGACAAGCTCGCTTAAGATTTGCGCGTCATCACCTGAATTGGACAGAAGAGCAGTGGGCCTCTGTATTGTTCACGGACGAGTGTAGGACATGTTTATATGGTGCAGATGGTCGCAGAAGAGTCTATCGTCGACGTGGGGAGCGATATGCTCAAAGTTGCATTGAGGAGCGTGTTCCTTTTGGAGGCGGTTCATGTATGGTCTGGGGTGGCATATCGATGAACGGGCGAACCGAACTTGTGTTCATAGACATGGTCCGTCAAAACGGTAATAGAGGGGGTTTGACAGCACATCGCTACATAACAGAGATATTAGAAGATCGCGTGGTGCCTTACATGGGATTCATAGGCGAAAATTTTACTTTAATGCAGGATAATGCCCGGCCGCATGCAGCTGCACGAGTTCAACATTATTGCGAAGAGGTTGGGATACGTACAATGAATTGGCCAGCACGCAGCCCGGATCTTAATCCCATCGAGCATGTTTGGGACAATTTAAAAAGAGCTGTATATGCGAGAAACCCTTCGCCCACGACAGTGGCAGCACTAAGAACAGCACTTTCAGAAGAATGGGACAATATTCCGCAAGATCTTTTAAAAACCCTTATAAAATCTATGCGGAACCGATTAGAATCCGTAATAAGGGCACGTGGGGGTAATACACCTTATTAAAACACAAATAAACCCTTGCATAAAGTTTGTGTCTATTGTTAAAACCAATTTTTTAATTAAACCAATTTTTCTTAAATTTCTGTTTTTTCTTCAATAAAAGTCTTAAGGTCCTTTCCAGTACATAAACTTAAACTTAAAGATATGACCCTACGCTGTTTTAAAGTTCACGAACCAATCTAGAGGTTTCAATTTAAATCTGCATAGAAAGTATGCATACTTGGTTAAAATATTTATTTCAAAGTCGTCTATTACTTTGATGCAGTTTATGAGTCCGTCAGTGTATTTTTTTATAAGCTTACATTATGATAACTATACATACCTACTTGGATTTCATGTGATATTATCCTACCCACTATTTACTCAGTACCATCAGCCTTTGAGCCTTTTTCTCAACTGGGTTAGGTTCCTAATAATACAATAGTTCGGAACTTTTCGCGATAACATCATGGAACTTACTATCGCGAAAGTCCCGAACCATTGTATAATTATGAATTCACACCGCGATAGTTTAAAAATAACATGAGTTGGGTTCGGTTTTCCAGTCTGACTGCGACGGCTGCACGTCGATATCTTCCGTGAAGTACATAACTGTCATTTATCAATATAAACAGAAAGAAAATAGAGGCTAGCTGAATGTCTCTTGGTTTGTCTTTATTTCATACTTACACACTTACGAATCAACAAAAATCATACGCTTTATTAGTGGCACACAAGCTATGAGAATTCTTTATGATCGTACTGTACCGTTTAAACTACACCAATATGTAAATCGACGCGTACCTATGTGTGATTAAAAAAGTAGTTTTTGATTTGTCAATACGCGGTGCAGTTATACGGTACAGTGCGACCGAAACGATATCTCGTAGCAGTCGTAGCGTGTGTGCCATCCCATTAAAGAAGCTAGTAGTTACTAATTTAGGCTATATATAAACTCTATAGAGTAACTGGCATTATAAAGCGGCGTAAAAAGGTCTACTACTTTGGTACAAGTTGACATGTAAGTACATACATCCCATAACATGCACGCAATGACAGTTTAAAGATTTAAATATTAAAATAGCTTACTCACAGACAACGCGTATTTCTAGTCGGTTTTTACGATGGATTTTGTTGGTGTGTCTATTTATTTTATGTTTTTTTTTATACCACTTAGTTACCACCGTGGCCTATGGACGCGTGCAAAACTAAGAGAGTCACACTCGCGCTGCCGACCCTGCAAGCATTGAGAGTTTCTGTACCGTCAGTGTAAAAGACAAAGCAGTACAAGCAGTCTATGCAGTATATGGTCAAAGTTATTAACATTCTTATGACACACGAGATACTATTAATACTAATACGAAGGCGGAGTCGAACACTGCTTCAAGCCAATAATAATGAGTAGTAGACAACGCATGAGGCAAATCATGGTTCAAAATATGTTTTGAAGTAAAAACTTCTTCAGCCACGGACATTTTTCGTAGAACATTTTTTGAGATGAAAAAAGAACATTGAAGTCGCGATACCGGTATCAAAAACTTTTGTTACATATAAAAAAACTAGATTGTGACAATTCACATGTGACACCTCTGTATATAGGTAAGTATCTTTAAAGTTTTCACTTCTTTTAGGCACTCCCGGTGTACCTACCATTGTTTTTTTTTATACCATAGTACTACCACCCATAAAATTAGGTCATAAAGGGTAACGGTAAGCACCTAATAAAACGATAAGAATTATCTAAATGGAACCGCTTTCATGAAACTTTATTGCTTACTGTTACTCCATCAACCTGTCAGTGATTGGAAGTTTATAATTCTTTTTTTTTAATTACTGTACTGTATTACACTGATTGATACTCATTTACTCAACATTTTCAGATAGAAAGAGAGAGAAGGGATAATATTTAAAGAAGATACACCAAGTCACTAAACTTCTTTGCACTGATTCTGAATTCAAACTTTACACGCACGCATTGAAACATCTGAACTAAAACAAACCCTTTTAACTTGTTGCTGAATAAAAATATGGGGCAAACATCTAAAGTGAGGGCGATAATTTAAAGATGAACAAAAATGATATCGTTGAGTTCAAAGTCAGGAAACTCCATTGTGCTAATTACGCGGCAGACGGCGCGCTTTCGCTTTCGCCGCCGGTCGTTTTAATTATTTTTTTCCAGCGTCTCGACGTCTGGCGGGAACGGCGGGAAAAAAGGACGATGAAAAATGGCGGATACGACGCGCTAACTTTTTTATTTAATAAAGTTCTAGGTTGCTGTTTTGCTTTTTTTTTGTTCGGTTCATTTAGTTGTACACATTGTTTGTATTGTAACTATTACAAAAATTTGTGCACTATAGTGGTTGTTTTACTGAATTTGTGAGCAACAATATTGAAGTGCCACTATTGCGCACTTTGTCACTACGTTGTGCAAACAATACTGACCTAAGCCCCTTTTCTTGCAGATAATTTTCACAAAATAGTGCAAATAAAAACTATAAGTATAATTCGCTTGCTGTGCATACTATCGCAAACGTAACATGCATAGGCAGAAGAAGCAGATATACCACCATAATGGAACAATAGTAGAAAAAGTGTTTATATCACTTTCAACTAGTAAATATATTTTTCCTATTGCATGGCTTTAATCTTTACCATATACCATCATACTTACCAAGAGGTAGGTATAGCAGAATTTCGACTATCCAGGAAGTGTGGGTCCTAGATGTTGACTTTATTCGATTTAAACATGGTTAAATCCAGTTATATTTCAATACCTACCCACTCAATATTAACCATACCTAACTACCTAAATAATTTAAAAACATAGGAAAGACGACACGTTGTCTTCACACTTCTGCCATCGGTATATCCACTTATTTCTTTTACAGCTAGCAAAGTTCGCGTTCGCTCAATCTTTGATACTTTCTTCTTGCATTTTTTTAGCTTGCCTTATTAATGAAAAGTAGGTTACTAACTTCGTACGCTTTAAGAATGAAAGTTACGGCCACGTTGCCGTAGGTCGATGAACTTTATCTCAGCTGTCTTTTGTTTTTGTCATTTGACTTGCGCTAAGTTTGCGCTTTATGAGAGAGACTTCGATGTTGATCAAAACGCAGAGAGCACTAATATTGTACTGTACTGTACAATATTGATACTCGACACCTGTTTTTACCTCCATGTAATAATTATTACGGCGAAAGGAATAGACATTACTTGGTACCTAAAATATTTAATAGTCTACCCACATCTTTGTCAAGTACTACATATAATAAAAAAGTATTTAAAAATAAAACAAATAAATTTTTATTGGGAGAAATTATAAGTAAAACGCAATACGCTGAGTGCGAGTGCTACTCGGAGGTATATTAACTGAGAACAGTTACAATGATGGTGCTTGTTGTGCATCATTACAATCTGTTTGTTTTTTAGTTAACTTATATCAAAACTGTTGATGGAACTAGTGTTGCAATGTGTCCATGTAACTTTGTGCGAACGTGCATCAGAATATGAATAACTAGTATGGTAACCCACCTACCTATTGACTTATAATGTATGTATTATTCATTCTGTATAGCAATGTATTGCAAGAAGTGTGTTTAGCCTAAAGTATTTAATAGCCACTGTGTCTTACAGATTTCATTTGTGGATGCTTATAGTAATACATACCTACCTAAAGTATTGTATAAGTAAACATACAGTTTTGTTGTTCTGTCGTTTCGCGTGAATGCATTGTATCGGATATTTTGACTGTGAGTATGATGAGTACTTTTGTTGTGGTAGGTACCTACTTTGTCAGCCGTATCGTTCGGATGCGGCTGACAAAGACAATACTTATAAATTAATACAGGATAAATTGTAAACATTAACAATAATGTAATACGCTGTTTAATTCAGGCATATGAATAAGCATAACAATAATACAAATGATAATGTGTCTAATTTTTAAATCTAATTTATATAATGTATCTAATTTTGGTAAATAATTAATGGAAAATTTAGTGAATAAATCAGGGAGCTTCATCTGCCAACAAACTGTTATACAGTTTGGCAGAAGAAAAATTATTGTAACAGTGCTTGTTTTCCGTAAATAAATTTTATTTCATTTCATTTAAATTTTATTTCATTTATTTCATTACTATACCTAAGACGGTAAAGGAAATCAAAAGGTCATTGGTAACTCAGTTTAACGTTTATTTATCTAAAATAAAAAGTACGCACACTGCATGTTCTAGATAGAACACATATTAGATGCTTAGTTTGGGACGTGAAAAGAATTTTGGCAAATAAATGCATGAATTTGTTCACATATTTTACAATTTTTAGTTGTTACTCTATTGACTATATTATATTACAATATATTATTTTAGTATCAGTTCATGTATTAAACATTTCCTTACTTTTGGATATCATTTAAACAGTTCAAACGTTTGCATGACCGCCATCACATCAAGCATAAGTCACACATCACATTCAGCCAAACCGCCTAACATCATTAATTATCTATTAAAAAAATAATCCTTTCATACGTCACAACCCATTCTATGAGTACACGGGATTACCTGGACTAAGACTCATAAAAAAATAAACAAACAGTAGCACAATAGTTAACCCTCAAATATAAGGTGGGTCGTTTTTTTTTGGGGTAAAAAAAATATGAATGAAGGATTCCACGTTGGGTATCTTATGGAGACGTGTTGGTATAGTTATTTTGATATTAAATTGTAATTTCATGTAATATTTTGAGTAATAATATTCAGATATAACAAGAATGTCATAACATCGTTCGTTTATCGTCCGTTTTAAATCTACGAAGGAAATGTAATAAAAGTTGAACTTTTAAGTTTAACATTTGACATACTACTACTAAGAAATAAGTGGATGAAAATATAGTGTCATGTTTTCAACACTACTTCGATGTTAGTTTTCCAGATTTTTCAATATATCTAAAGTAATTGCTAAACTAAAAATCTAGTCCCTTGGATATCATATAAGTGGAATAAGAGATAGAACTGTTCTTTGACCATTCAGCAGTAAAAAAGCAGGTCATGAAAAATTACTTGATTTACAGAAACAGGTTAATTGCCAATAGGGTTAGTCTGAATAACATAGTTAACAAAATTATGGATGTTGCTAGGAGTACATCTCTACGTATACTTTCGGGAATAATATGTCAATTTATTTGATATATATCAGTCGCAATAAGCGCAATCGCAATACGCTTCTCCCAAAATTCCAAAATATAATGTGTACTTGTAACTGTATAAATAATAAAGTAATACTATTTTTACATTTACGACAATATTATTTATAATTGGACCAAGAGACCACTCTGTGTAATATTACCGTTAACCCTCAAAAGGTTACCCCATAATTTTATACCCTAAAGAAGTCCTTCATAACCGCCTAAGGCATCTACTAAATCTTCCTGAGAATGCATGCATAATAATCATCTTATAAAAGTCTCCAATACGTTCAATCTCGTGTTACGCTCACAAATACCCTCTGGGTCACCCTTTTACTACCTGAGGGTGACATTTTTTATTCACACTTCCGTCAAAAACGCATATGCAAAAAGGACTGTTATTTTCTTTGATAGAGTATCGGAAATAATAATTATATGCATAATAGAACGGATTATAGGCCCCGGATTTTCTGTGTGTGACGTTTTTTACAATTCCCGTCACCTTGCCAGTGTCAGATGTTTTTATTTTTATTTTTTACTCATTGAATACATTTAGAGATTTAATAATATGCATTGGTAGTGCAAGCTGTATGTTACCGATATTTTACTACCTAATTGATAAGCGGATTCTTTGTGGCAACGATTGACAGGGTTACATTTAGTTTGAAAAGTTCTTTGTATCGGAGAATAAATTATGCAAATTATTTTTTACTATTCGATAAAATCAATAATACATTTTGTGATAGAGTTTGAAAGTTCATGTAATAGACGGTTAACCCTCGAATGCTTTAGGTGTGAATCTAGCATACCGTACATTTTATTAAACACTTGAAAACAGCACTTGGGTTCGACGGCGCGGTACCAACAATGCGGCCCAGCCGGTATCTCGGCGTGCCACCTCTTGACTTCAATCAAGTAATTACTGCCCTACGGTCGAATACACCCTCAGTTCTTCAAATATTCAAAATGGCCGACCAACTTCGCATTCAATTTATGCAAGCGTCACAATCTCCAGGCCGTAGAGAGAATTTGGTGTGATAAAATATTTGTTTAGATATAGGTAGTTTTATTACAACCCACATTATTACTGTGAGTTTATTTATTATTATTATTTAAAGGGCAATAACGTTACAGCAATCCATAAAAACATTACACCCTTGACATACCGCATATCCCGAATTACAATAGGATGCAGATTCTGATTCTCTAAAGATAAATAATACATTTTGATTTATAATAGAAGTAAAAAAATACTCTTCATTTATCGAGAATGCATAAATAGACCCTATTATTCAACATCGGGAAGTGCAAAATATGGGTGTAACTTTTTTTATACCCGTTCCATACGTGTCAGTAAACGGGTTGACTTACGAGGGACGCTTTTTTAGTACTGTCAAACGTGGTACATTCAAAATAGTTCAAAAATATTTTATCGATGCATTCAATAGTGATTTGATTTATTCCGATGACATGCAGATGTAAGAGTCCTCGTTAGATTTATTTGACTGCTGTTTTTCCATTGATCTCACGTTACGCTTGATTGGTCATGTCCATTGGCAGTTAGTGTTTATTATTTTCAATTCAATCTTTCTTTATATATAGGGGTATGGGACATATTAAATATCAAATATAGAACACGTTTCGAACTTTTGTTTAACAATTACAAAATTAGATCTGCATAGAATAAGCTGTTTTTTAAGGAGGTAGGACACGGCGGTATTCCGCCCAATTGAGCAGTCCGACTGGAGAAGTACCTCCGCCCTACAGAATACCGCGACTATAATAACTTCGTGTTGTGTTCCCAGCAGTGAGTAGGGTAGCCAGAGCTCACTGGAGAATTTGTGCCGTCAATGGGAAGACTATAAGCTTGTCCTGCTTTGTCTTCTACACTGACGGCACAGAAACTCTGTACTTACGGGGTTGGCAGCGCGATTGTGACTCCTCTGGTATTACAAACGTCCATAGGCCACGGTAACCACTTTTCACCTGGTGGGCCGTGTGCTTGTCTGCCACCTAAGTGGTATAAAAAAAAAAAACTGTTAAATATGCGAATTTCGTATGCGGATTCAAAGCTTAGAAACGTAAATGCAGTATTATCTAAATCCTGGTCTGATACAGCCCCTAATCTACATAATAAAAAGAAGCGTCCGGAAACACAAATGCAGTGATAACGCCACAATGGCTCAGAGACCGCCGGCACCGGAAGGGTTACTATTGTCTGAACATACAACTCCAAATTAATGAGCGCCTGCAAAAAATGTTGCACAATCGCGATATACGATCGCATTTTGGGGTTCTCAAAGTTATACAGGTAGCAAAGGAAACAAAGTAAAGGTATTCGATGTGAAGTTTAATGATTTTACTGTACAATTATTGTCGGGTTAAAAATGTATTCTAGTGTTTAAAAGTGTCTTCATTTCTAATAATTGTAGAATATAGGTTGTGTACTATAATTTACTAAAATTAAGAGCCCCGTGGTTTCCGATGTCCTATGCAGTGTCGTATTAGGCGACTAAGGGATAGGGCAGCTTAACATCATATTATAGCCCAGACTCCGCCTAAGATCCATGGCTCGAGTCAACAATAGTGCCCGGAAAACGGCCATAAGCTCACCCCCTATTACGTGGGACTGAAATAATGATTGGTGAAATATGGGTGTTAATTCACCTCTGCCTAACCCTCCGAGGATAAAGGCGTAATTATATGTATGTATGTATGTACTAAAATATTTATAAAATTCAGAATCGACTAACCTACTACTACCTACTTCTAAATAAATTACCATAGGTACAATCTAAATCATAAACATTTAAAAATATCTTTTTTCTACATATCAACCAAAATAAACCAGTAAAATATATATCCAACCTTAGCATATAGCGTTAAATAAAGACACAACTTTGACATCCACTGCCCAATTGTCGCTACCTACTGATCTAATTTCCATGCGCGCGCGCAACGAGGTAGCGACGAAGGGGTTAGATTTATTCACAATTTCAATAGAGCCATGCATTTATTAACTTTTGCGTGTTCAACAAAGATTAGTATGATTTTGACGTTTGTTACGTTTAGTTGTTTTGTGTGATAGTGCCGTGATGTGATACAAGAAATATATGTGATCAAATTCCAACTTGAAGATATATAATGGTAATCGTACAGTATAGTTACGATTGTCATAAGCCTTAATGGAGGTAGGCTTAAGAAACATCATCATATTTTGTAGGAGGTAAAACACGACGGTATTACTGTCCAATTAAGCAGTCCGATTCAACCGCGGTAGCCTAGTGGTATGGGTAATGGACTGCTGAGACGAGGTCTCGGGTTCGATCCCAGGTTTGACCATGGCACACACCAATAACATTTCGATGCTTTTCGAAGTTATATGTGTATTTATCGCAGGTTTATAAGTGCCCGGTTAATGGCAATAGGCTCACCATCTATTACATTTGGACCTAAACATAAACTGGCGAAATTTGGGTGCTAGCACCTCTGCCTACCTCTTCGAGGATATAGGCGTGAGTTTATATTATGTTAAGCAGTCCGACTGGGGAAGAACCTCCACCCCTTAGAATACCGCGGCCATAATAACCTTGTGTTGCGTTCCCGGCGGTGAGTAGGGTGGCCAGAACTCAATGGAGAGTATTGGTGCTGTCAGTGGGAAGACAAAGCAGGACAAACCTTTGGTCATCCCACTGACAGCACAAAAACTCTCCAATGAGCTCTGGCTACCCTACTCACCGCCGGGAACACAACACGAAGTTATTATAACCGCGGATTCTGTAGGGCGGAGGTACTTCCCCAGTCGGACTGCTTAATTGGGCGGAAATACCGCCGTGTCCTACCTCTTCAAAAATGTCTCAACGCGATCATGGTATAGGGACATACCTACATTTGATTTGCCTGACATTTCGACCAGGCTAATTCCCATAAACATTATTGTATATCATGGAACGTGAAAGTTTAAAAGTTAGTACACCCTTGTTTTTTTTTATAAACCACTAAGGTGGCAGGCAAGCACACGTTCCTTAAACCCATGGGTCCCTATTTCAGAGATTAAAACTTACCTATTGTCTTATATAGTCATTGCTTCATGCTTATACAGACATACGGCCGCCAAGCACCTGTTTCGTGCAAACAATATAGTGCTAATTTTGTGCGTACATTTTAAAATACGTACATTTGCACGAAACTGTACGCGGTGCGAGCCTCCACACGACCGTGACATGCGTAAAGCAGGGACCTGCATAATAGCCTAAGATAAGTACAACTTTCCGCTGGTCCAAATTTTAACCAGTTTCCATCTTCACGTACATTCACATTTAAATATAATAATTACACTAAAAGTGGGCAATGGATACTATCATCCCTATCTACATAAACAAATAATAATGAAAAAAATATTATTATCATTCAAAACAGAACCTTTCTATTTCATTTAAAAATATCATCCGAATACTCACCACCCTCCCTTTATGGGTATTCCCTCGCACATAGCCCATGGCATATCAGTTTTTAGCACATCCTCTAACGACCGAACGCCGGATAGCCTTGAGCTTAAGCGCTCAGCGTGGCCATAAAACTCAGACAAGCGTGGGCGGTGTGTGTGGAGTGTGTTTGATGTGTCAGGTATATGGGGGTGGCCCGGTGGGTATGTGGGTTAGGCTGTCGTTAAAGCTTAGGAGATTTCCGCGAACATAACCTTCGGAAGTGAGCTAGAGATTAGCAAGTGTTTGAGGAATATGTATTTTGGTGCTAAATATTGAAATAAAACTATGTTTTTAAACCGATTCTATCATGATTTGTTGGTAGGGACATAAACATCGGAGTCAGTGTAAATAACAAAAAATTAAATCGCGCTAGAATTAGTTGAAAATGACTTTTGTTTAATATGCAGATATGTTCTCGTTCCCATACTAATATTACTTCTATTATTATTGTTATTCCTCTTTATCTATTGTAAAATTTACTACAAATTTATATATTTTTCCGACCACCAAGAAGGGTTATGTTTTTCGCGCGTATCTTGTATGTATGTTTGTAATATTCTTTATTACCTAACTTCTTCCAAAATACGGGACGGATTTCTTCAATTAACATATCGCTAGATTCTTCTCGGTAATCCAAGTGTTTTTAAGTAGGTGACGCGTAAAAAACTAACATGGCCGCTATAGTTAAAGGTTTAAAAATAATAAAAATAAATTGTAAACTGCAATATGGGAATCAAATAAAAGGGCTTATCTAGAGGATTTTAAAATGTTATTCATTAACCTATTATAGTTTTTTTTTAATATTAGAACTATAAAACCCGATTGATGCTGACTAGATTGAGACAAGTTTGACAGCAGGCGGTACGCGGTACCCATTAATTTTCTTTCGGTTTATAATTATAATTAATGCCTGCTATCAAACTTATTTCGATCTTTTCAGCATCAGTCCGGATTTTTATTACTAATATTTAATAAAAACAATAAGTACATATATGTATATCTATACAAACATTTCCTAAAAATATATAAAAAATAGTGCTCCACCGGCAACGGTTACAGGGAGCAAGCTTTCGGTGGTTAGGGC
Source organism: Eilema griseolum (assembly GCA_963662185.1). Taxonomy (NCBI): domain Eukaryota; kingdom Metazoa; phylum Arthropoda; class Insecta; order Lepidoptera; family Erebidae; genus Eilema; species Eilema griseolum. Next base: position 8,363,370 of record OY759239.1, on the reverse strand, counting down.
TCCAGAGAGAGGAAACTCCTCACAATTCTTGCCGTGTTGAGGAGTAACTTCTGCATCAAGCCCTTGATCCAGCTGCCTAATGAAAGCCTCTTAAGGTGGTCGTGATTCTTAGCAATCAGCCCGTGGGCTGATATGACTATCAGGACAATGATTGCCGAATCAACATTCCACATGTCAACAACCTCATGAGCCAGATCCAAATATTTTATTTGTTTGTCTTTTTTGGCTTTTGTAAGGAATGGTAACATCAACAACCATTGCAAGGCGCTCTAATCGATCTATTACCACTATTTATATTATTATATACTTTATTGTACGCCAATTACAATTTTCATGATATAGAAATTAAGAAGACAATAGCAGTACAAATGGCGCGATTTCTCGATTTCTGCCATTCTTCATTTTCTTTATTTAAACAATAGGAACATTTTTAGTAGATACTTCATAAATGCTATTCTGGATTGCATATTTTATTATATTTCCTGGTTAATTTTCTTGGTAAATATTCATACCTAATAAATATACAGATATAACTAAAAATAGGTAGTTACCTACCTATATTTTGTTTCTGCGTAAAAGGAATCTTAATCCGCGTGTACTTGAAGCATATGTAGCTCATAACTTATGTAATTAAAGCAACATAATCCTAGTCTACTAACAATACGATATATCTAATCTATAGCGAGCCTACGTTATTAATGAAAACAATTATTATTATCATCACTACATCATTCATCTATCTTCTCAAAGACTGGCCACAAATAGTTTTTTTTCTAACTGTCATTGAATAAACTTCCACTAACATATTAATTATTCAATATTTGAATTTATTGGCCAGCATCAGACCAAAGAGAAAACGTATAAAAACAAAAGACAAAATGCAAGGTAGTATTATTTTATACAGTTCCCATATTATATCGTACGTAACATCAATTTTGAATTTCCCTTTAGAAATTAATTTGTTCCTGTATGAGCTCACAACACGTTGTGTATTGTACATGCGGTACATAAACCGTATCTGGAGGCTTAGGACGCCATTTCGCCGGGCCACTTCCTGTTAACATAAATCCACCCCATTTTGGAGCGAATGCGAACGCACAGGGAAATCCTTGAAGATGTTATTTAATTATTTGTTAATTTTATAATGTTAAAGGTCATTTAGTTAACTAATTAGCCTATTGCACTGCTGAGTATAGGCCTTTCTCAAAGTGCACCATAGCCCCTGGTGGAGTCTACTCTACGAGTACTCGTTCCGGTTGCCATGCATCCTTTAACAGATGCGGCTTGCCACTGCAGTTTACCCAATCAGTTTTAAGGTAAAAGCACCAATGGCGGCCACTTTAAGAACAAATCAAATTTCACTGTACAAAATTATATTTATTTTTTAAAGAATGGTCGTTACATCTTTTTTTTTTAACTGTCATATCAACACTTAGACATTAACTTTTGTGGATAAAATATTTTAAAATTAACATATTTTTACTTTTAATATAATTATTATACACTTAGTCGTAAGAAACAAAAGTAGACAATAATTTAAAACTGCTAGAAAATCTAGCCAAAAACCCTAGGCAATGGTCTAAGTTAGTCAACAACTTATATATTTATAACATCCATAATATAATTGATAATAATTATTATTAATAAATAAAATATCATGTCTATTAAAATCAGTATCCTAACACAAATCTTAAGAAACAACTGTCACCAATCCAAAATTTGTTTACGACAGTGTTGTGAATTTTTGAACATGCCTTACCTATTAGATGACATTTGGCGACGTCTTTTAAGCCGACAGTCATGTAAACCAAATAGTTACTTGTGTCCACTATTAGGTTAGTGTCCACTAATGGTGCTTCTACCTTATGTGTAAATCTAATAAATGTGAAAGTTAAAACTAAAAAAAGAGATGTGCTACCTTAAATTCAACAATCAATTACTTTTACATAAGATATATAATATAAGTACAGTTTGGTGTGAAACTGCACTATTATTGAACAAAAATATAATATTCCAAAATAATTATTATAATATGCGAGCTTAAAGAAAAACTCTAAATATTTAATAAGATAGATAATTATAATATAGCTCGTATAAAATTAATAAAAACAAAGCCACTCCACAGCATCTCTACATCAAGTCGCCCAGCACGTAAACCAAACAAGTGCGTCCCAAGATGATGTTGGGCCGAAATATCCAATAACCATAGTTTTACGGGGTCTCTTTCGAATAGAAAATCGATCATCCATCCCCCTCCTGCTACCGCTGCCTACCCCTGATGGATTACGCCGTCATCCCTGTGATAGAATAAAAAGAAAACATTAGACTCGCCAGTTTCCTCGAGGGAAAGCCTTGCTATAAGATATTTTTGTTTTCCTGAAGGGGCACGTCAGGTCTGATTTTTGTTTCCGCATTAATCCTTAATGCGTGTTGTGTGTTTTATGTGTAATGTATGGTATATGTCGTGACAGGAGTTATTGTTTGTATGTATAGATCTATCTGTATCTATATATAAAAATATTAACTTGTTTTGAGTGCGATTCAAAAACTCATAAAGTACATCGATTGAGCTCAAATTTTGACACCATGTATGACAGGAGTTATTGTTTGTATGTATAGATCTATCTGTATCTATATATAAAAATATGAACTTGTTTTGAGTGCGATTCAAAAACTCATAAAGTACATCGATTGAGCTCAAATTTTGACACCATGTATGAGCACAACCCGCATCATCTAGTTTTGCGTACATAGGATAGGAAAATTTATAACTTTTTCGATGTCATTCATTTATTTAAAATTTCAATTTTTTTTTCTTTTTTTTTTTATAGAACACGTCAATTAGACATCGCCTTGCCTGATGATAATATTTAATATTTTGAACTTGGTACGGAACAAAAAAATGCACAGTAAATAGATTTTTTTTTAAATCGATTTTTACAGTAAATATGCTATGCAGGCGGAACGGCAGACTACAGCTAATATTACTACTAAATGTAAAAATTGGTGAAGATTTTTGGATGTTTGTTAGGTACTCAATCACGCTCAGACGGCTCTGGCAGAAATTTGGTTCAAAGATACACATAAGCTCTGTTTTATTCGTGATATAGGTTCCAATAGGTTGCGGGAACATGATCAAAACTCCACACGGGTGGAGCCGCGGGCACCTACTAGTAGTACATAAACAACGTACATAGGTGGAATCCTGTCTTTGTCAATAACCGTCAGTTTCCCTTTGTTGTCACAAGTGGCGTGTCCCATTTCGACAGATTAATAACGGATAGAATTAATTAAATTCTGCGATGTACGTTAAGTTGGTTAAGCTGATATTCGAGGCTACGGCGTCGATACTGTACTCTGAACGGTTTAATAATAAATGGTAGTGAGAGAGCAAGGATTTAGATAGCAAGGAGGTATTTAGGTATGTAAGTAAGCACCTATGAGTAAATATCTAATACGTCTATATAAAAGTAACTTAGATTTAAAAATACCTACTATAATCTATGTTAGTTTTGTATTGATCTGGAACTCATTGAACCTATGTAGTTTGTATAGAAATACTAATGACTATTTTTTTACATTATGTTAGTTATATTCGCAGTGTTCATGAATTTAATTTTTTTTTTTAATTGGCTCATGAAACTGGACGTTACATAAAGCATCCATCAAAAAGTGATGTAAAGTCCTTTTAGACGAAAACACTACATTTTTTATAAATTACACCGTTTCAATGGTTAGGAACCAGTTGAAAAAGATTTTGTAAGAAGTTAAATAACATGATAAAATATCATTTCCAAAATAGATATTATTAGTTTATATTAGCTTTGAATTTACAAACTAATAAGATATTATTAGTTTATAAATTCAAGGCGTAAATATATTTCTCCGACAAAGAAACGTTATTATAATAAAAGAAAAGGTAACACTACAAATACAAAGTTTAGTTCAGTTATTATTTTCTCTACTAGTTCTAGTTTATTAAGAAAATAATTGTTAATATAATGCCTCCGTTTACCTAAAAAGTTCATGACTTTTCACTATTAAAAAAAAGTTAGTGTATGTTTTACCTTAGTAACTACTACTAATACTATTAAAGTACTATTCACTATAAAAGTAAAATTCAAAGTGTTCCCTTTCTATTTAATCTTACTAAAAAGGTATACGTCATTTTCGCTCTTTTATCGACTAAAATATCTTAGAACGCTTGTCACAGAAACATCCAACCGAAAATGTAATGTCCGTCGTACATAGCACCTTATGCTCGCGTAGGTAGGTATATAGCTATACCCTCAGGCGGGGGTGTCACCCCAGATACAGGGTGATTTACTTCGGGTCTACAGGACCCTTATCGGGCGTCGTTATGACCATGTGAGGGAGAAGTTATTGTACAGTTACCGGAGGGAGAGGGGGGTAGAGCACCCTGTACTTTGAAGGGACATAATATGTTATTATTTTTAGAGCGTGCGATACGATGTTTTCTTTCGATTTTCTTTGGATTGTAAGGTGTTAAGGGTTGGTATAATGCTGAGTGAAATGTGCAGATAAGTGTATTGCCAATAAATTTAAACAGTTATGTGCTCCTTGGTTTCATTCTCGTTCATTAAGGTTGGAATAATATGTTCTGTTCAATAAGTTGTGTATGTATTTCTAGACATAAAATCCATTTACTTCCGAAATATGTACCTACAATACATATATATTAGATATAAGTTACTTTAATTACATGAATAGCCAAATAAATCAACAAAATCTGTATTTAGATACAAAATTTGTTGATTTATTTGACTGACACAATACCAACCAACCAAAATATCGGATAATTGTACAAAAAACTTGGAAAAATCCATTATTTAATTATATTACAGCAAACATTAACCTCCTACCATATCATGTAGATACCTATCCGTGGAAGGTTTAAAGAATTCTTTACAATTGATATTAACTAATAATAAACAAATACGAAACAACACAACACAAATCAAAATGTTCTCTTACATTACAATAAATAAGGTATGCCCGTCATGTTTTTCGAACCATTGGTCCTCGCAATAAAATTATATACGCCTACGAAATAAAATGTCCCCCAGCGACGGCATTCTGCATGCAAAATTAAATTTTACAATCCGACCCTGCTCAATATAGGTAATATTAGAAATGTATGTCCCGGACAGTCCCTATCCGTTCTGTCATAAATTTGTTCCGTCGAGACATAGTTTTTTGGTATTAATTTGAATTTCGAATCTGTAATACTCGTATGTAGTTGTTTAAAGTTACCAATAGTACTTGATATTTGAATCGTTTTGAATTTATAAACTGAGTCGACTATTATATCTTATTAAAATGTTATGTGTATAATTTTTCTGTAGCTCTGGTACATCTATGATACTTTTGTTTTTCTTTTAACCTGTACGTACCAAATTATCATTTGTGTTAATATCTGTTCAGTACTTAAATTAATTAACGAACGGTATTGGAAATTATGTAGTGTTTTACTTACTTACAAAATATCATTGTGATACAAAAAGTCATTTCATTATAGACAAGAAGCGTCTCATTAACATTACAATATCCAAAACATAATAAAATCAGCGGTATTATTAAAATCTCAAAAACACAAAGATAATACTATAAGACCTCTTGAAAATAAATTAAAAAGGCATCAGTCTCAACAATTAATACAATTATGATTGTGGGGGAGCAAAAACACCGTTTCCTCGTGTTAAAAGGCAAAGTAATACAATTTTCCCGCCTTTTTCTCCCCTACCTAATTACAAGTCATTTTATTAATAAACCAGATCGTTACAATTAGACCGATTACTTTTTACGATTTGCACACTGTTATGGTTCGTCTCAAGAATGTGCGGTGTGGTTTTCTTTTAGTGGTAAAAACTAACAGACAAAATACATAAACGAATGAATGGTTGAATGAACGAATAATATTTATTTATTTCGACTTTGGACGTTATACATAATAGTTACAAGAATTATATTATATTATCTGTGATAGTGATAATAGACACGATACATTATGCAGCTTAGCGTATTACGTCAAAATTGGAATACATCATTTGAATTATTCGAAGAGACATGTCTACTTACTTAATAAAATAAATTGTAAGCATAAGCTAATTTAATAACATGAAAAATTTTCTATAAAATTTCGTGATCAAACACTTGATTAGGTAAGTAGGTACCATGATTTATTTAGATAGATAGAAAATAGGTTTGAAAGATAAATTAAATGCACTCTAAATATAAAATGTTGTTCTATCAGTGTTATTTTCTAGGAGAAAATCTTTGTAAATTATGAAAAGTAAGCACCATTTAAAACTTGTAATAGAAATTAGAAGGTTTAAAATACCTAAAATAAACAATAATTTTAAGTTAAGCTTTTGTTACTTATTGAACTAATCTTGTCAGTGACACACATGACTATCATTAATAAATCAATACCATAAAGGTTCTATTATATTTACTACAAATTCACAAGTCATAAATTACTTGAACGGTCAACGTTGCCCACTGAAAATATTTAACCATCAAATGGTCGCGTGGGCTCGGGTCAACCATTCACCAAAATATATTTGAATAACGAATGATATACGGTTTGTTTATTGGCGGGCCTGTTCCTTTTTTGAATCTCATTATTCGAAGTTGACCGACGCGCGCTCGGGTCGTCGTCGGTCATTCGAAGGGGAGCGATTGGCTGAGTGACCCTCGTGTTGCTACATTATGTACCTATAAACTTTTAATATTTTCACAGCTTGGACGTCCTAGACCGGTTTAAATCAGGGGTTAAATTTTATTGAAAATTTTACGTTTAATTTACAATTTTTAAACGCACGTGTGTTCTTTTTGAAGGTGAAAAGGTTAAAAGTTCAAACTGGTACGTTTCTTCAAGATCATTCTAATTTATCGACTAAAGCACCATATTGTGATAATATTTGATAACTTTAATCTTTTTGTTTGTTATTTAATAATTAAAAATGATTTTAGTATGGTTGTAGCAAACTACATTTATTTTGTGTATTGCCAAGTGGCTTATTTTTCAACTCACATGACAGAAAGTGAGATTGAAATTAAATTCAAACGCTATTATTTCGTCGGAAATTTGAACTACGGCCCTCCGAGAGGCTCCCTCGGGATGAAAAACGAGGAAACTTTCCCTCTTTGCGTTACTTTGTTTACTCTTACACTAGTTATGTAAAAATGTGGGGTTGGTAACAATTTCTTAGGTGTGACATGGAACGAACTCTAATGCCGAGATTATTTTAATGCTTTATCGTGACAATACATTGCTTGGGAAATGTCTCTGAACGATTTTACATTATAAATATTACCTAAGTAGCTACTTTTTTTTATACCACTTAGGTGGCAGACAAGCGCACGGCCCACCTGATGGTAAGTGGGTACCGTAGCCTATGGACGTGTGTAACACCAGAGAAGCCAACGAAAAAAAAGAAAAAAGCTACTTACTTAATATATAAATGTAACTATACGTTTAATCGTTTCTTTCATAAGTAGGTATATCTTGTTACCCTATTATTGTGTTTTTTTACCGAAATGAGGTGAGATTTGGATGGATAATATTAAAATCTCACTCCATCAAAATTAATACGATCTAACGCTATTCGTCGGTGTAGTGAAGATTGTACTTTACTGTTAGAATATACTATATGTACGTATATTCATGAACATAGTATAATGATTCAGTTTTACACAAGCAAAGTAATTATTTTATTTCCAGAAGTTATGTCGGAAAAAAATTAAATATTCTCCCATTTCATTTTCGACATTTTCCGCAGATGGAAATGCACATGCTATACGTTTTACAATAATTGCGTACTACACAAAAAATTGTTAAAGTAACATAGATACTCGTAGTTAGGATTACACGTGAAATTAGGATTACATATAGAGTTACGATTACACGTAGAGATAGGATTACATGTAGAAGTGGGATTACACATAGAGTTATAACTATATTTAGAGTTAGGATTACAGGTAGAGTTATAACATGTAGAGTTAGGACTACACATAGACTTAAGATTATATGTAGAGTTAGAACCACAAGTAGAGCTACGAAATATATCTCAAAATATAAAGTAACGTAGATACTCGTAGTTAGGATTACATGTGAAGTTAGGACCACACGTAAAATTAGGATTACATATGGAGTTACGATTACACGTAGATATAGGATTACACATAGGTAGAGTTAGAACTATATTTAGAGTTAGGATTACAGGTAGAGTTATAATATGTAGAGTTAGGACTACACATAGACTTAAGATTATATATAGAGTTAGAACCACAAGTAGAGCAACGAAATATATCTCAAAATATAAAGTAACGTAGATACTAGTAGTTAGGATTACATGTGAAGTTAGGACCACACGTAAAATTAGGATTACATATGGAGTTACGATTACACGTAGATATAGGATTACACATAGGTAGAGTTAGAACTATATTTAGAGTTAGGATTACAGGTAGAGTTATAATATGTAGAGTTAGGACTACACATAGACTTAAGATTATATATAGAGTTAGAACCACAAGTAGAGCAACGAAATATATCTCAAAATATAAAGTAACGTAGATACTAGTAGTTAGGATTACATGTGAAGTTAGGACCACACGTAGAATTAGGATTACATATGGAGTTACGATTACACGTAGAGATAGGATTACACATAGAGTTAGAACTAAATTTAGAGTTAGGATTACAGGTAGAGTTATAATATGTAGAGTTAGGACTACACATAGACTTAAGATTATATATAGAGTTAGAACCACAAGTAGAGCTACGAAATATATCTCAAAATATAAAGTAACGTAGATACTCGTAGTTAGGATTACATGTGAAGTTAGGACCACACGTAGAATTAGGATTACATATGGAGTTACGATTACACGTAGAGATAGGATTACACATAGGTAGAGTTAGAACTATATTTAGAGTTAGGATTACAGGTAGAATTATAATATGTAGAGTTAGGATTACACATAGACTTAAGATTATATATAGAGTTAGAACCACAAGTAGAGCTACGAAATATATCTCAAAATATAAAGTAACGTAGATACTAGTAGTTTTTTTTTTTTTTTTTTTTACGTGCGCAAAATCCCCACGGATACCTCCCCACCGGACCCGGTGGAGGAGGTTATGTCGGACTCGAACCGACTAAAACGCACGCCGCCTGTGGGTCGTTTTGGTTGCCGAAGGTAAGGTTGACAGGCATATCCCTCGCACCCCGGCCGACCCAGGGCCATCTCTCACGATCTGGCCCTCTTCTCGGGTGTGGGGACTACAGAGTCCCCAACTCGTCCCCGGAAACGGGGAGGCGCGCCATGCGCGCCACCGCCGCGGCCTGCTTCTGCCAGGGTGACAGGCGGCTCCACCTGTCACCCCCAGGCCGGCGCTCATGGGGGGCGAAGGTCGTTCATCGACCTCCGACGCCCGAGTTGCCTTCGTACGCGGGCAGCTTGGCTCGCGATCCTTCGTCGCTCCCGCTGCCGCTCCCGCCCCGCCTCCTCCTTCACGAGCATTACTTGCTCGCAGAAGGAGGCGCCGGCCGCCCACGCATCCGCGCAGCGGACCATCGCCGCGAGCAAGGTGGAGAGCGTGAGAACTCTCACTCCCAGGGCCGCCACAAGCTCCCGCCTCGGCGTCTCCCACGCCGGACACTCGGTGAGCGTGTGCGGACCTGAGTCCTCGCTCGCGTCGCAGTGATGGCACTCGGACGTTGGCTCTTTCTCCATCCGACGCAGATACTTTCCGAAGCACCCGTGCTCGGTGATCATCTGCGTCAGACGGTACGAGAGGCTGCCGTGTGGTCTCTCTAGCCACTCCCCCATGATGGGTCTTACCGCCGTTACTACGGCGTGCCCTGCGCCTGGTTGCCCAAGTCGTCTCTCCCATTCCGCCACCATTTCCCTGTGGAGCCGGGATCTCACGGCCCGAATTTCTTCGGGCTCGGGATCGTGACCCCGCTCCCGCGCCGCCCTTCGGAACCGGTATAGCGCCGAAAGGCATCTCGCTTCCAGGATCCATGGTGGCGATCCGGCTAGGAGACTCGCCGCGTTGAATGATATCGTGCGGTACCCCCTTATGATGCGGCACGCCAGCTTCCGCTGCGGACGCTGCAGCAGGAGCATGTGCCGATCACTCAGGGTGTCCGCCCACACGGGACACCCGTACAGGGCCATGGACCGCACGACACCCGCGTAGAGTCTCCTGCAGGAGTCATCCGGGCCCCTCAGGTTGGGCAGTATCCGCGCCAGAGCGTCGGCTGTGCCCGCCAATTTGGGGCCCAGACTTCGGAAGTGCTTCCCGAAGTCCCACCGGCCGTCGAGCACGAGCCCCAGATATTTCATCTGGGGCTTGATGCCGATGAGAGTGCCTCCCACTGTGAGACTGGAACCTGGTGGTGGCGTGCGCCGAGGTCCATGAAAGAACATGGCCTCGGATTTATGCAAAGCCACCTCAAGGCCCAGCCGCCGGATCCGTTCCACGACTTGAGCAACCGCGGTCGTGGCCCTCAGGATCGCTTCGCGGTGTGTAGCCCCGCTCGCCGTCACTAGCGTGTCGTCCGCATAGCACGTGACGGCGGCGCCGTCCGCAAGCTCACCGCGAAGCACCCAGTCGTATCCAATGTTCCACAGTAGCGGCCCGAGAACCGATCCCTGTGGAACACCGCACGACATCTCACGCCGACCGACGCCGGTCGCACTTGGGTAGATGACGGCTCTCTCCGTCAGGTACGCCCCGACTATGCGGCGGAGGTAGAGAGGCACACCGTGGTACACGAGTGCCTCCCTGATGCAACTCCAGGGCAAGGTGTTGAACGCGTTGGAGATGTCCAAGGACACCGCCAACGTCACCTCACCCCGGGCAACTGCCTCCTCCGCCAAAGTCCTCACGCGCATGATGGCATCCACGGTGGACCGCCACCGGCGGAAGCCATATTGGGTATCCGCCAGGTCCGGCCCCCTACCAGAGAGGTGCTCGACGAGGCGCTTTGCAATAACTCTTTCAAAGAGCTTGCCCACCTCGTCGAGCAACACAATGGGCCGGTAGCCGGACGGTTCGTCCGCCGGGCGACCCTCCTTTCGGATGAGGACCAGTTTCCCCGTCTTCCACATCTTCGGAAACTGGCCCCGCTCCAAGCATGCGCTGAGGAACCCTCTCAGCCGGGGTTCGAGACCGTCTTCTCCCAGAGCTAGGACCCACGCGCGGCCTGGAATGCCGTCGGGTCCCGGGGCGGTGCTCTTCTTGGCTCTAAGCCTTCGCACCGCCAGCTCCAGTTCTACCCAAGTGACCTCGGGGACTTCGTCGTCAACTACCACACTGGGCGCCACAGGCGACCGAGGTGGCGGAGTCATCAGCGGCGGAACGTGTTCCGCTCGCGCCGGGAACAGGGACTCGACCACTCCACCGAGCAGAGCTGGCTGGAGAACCCGGGTCAATGGCGGGGCCCGGGGGCGCAGCTTTCCTCTTACCATAAGGTAAGGCCGCCCCCATGGGTCCCGCTCCAGCGTCTCCATTAGCTCCTTGTAAGCCGCGGCTTTCGCCCGCTTAATCTCCGCTCGGAGGGCATCTCTGGCCTCCCTGTATCCCACATGAAGCTCCGCCACTCGGGGCTCCGTATCTGCGGTTCGGCTACGCCTCCTACGGAGTCTGGTCCACCGGCGGTGCGCGATCACGCAGGCTTGCCGTAGCCTCGCGATCTCCGCAGACCACCAGTAGACCCGACGCCTCGGACTATAGGGTGGTGCCCTAGGCATACCCGCATCGCAGACACGAGTCATGGCCTCCCGGAACCACACCGCCTCATCGTCGATATCGACAGGCCTGTCCGGCGCAATGGCCCAGGCCTGTACGATGGCGGCCTCCAGGAGGACCTCCCGATTCAGTCTCCCAAGCACCCAGCGTGGCTCGCGTGGGGCCGGTATGACCGGCGCATCACCCGCGGGGGGGGAGACATCAAACCGAACGTATCGGTGATCCGCCAGTGTCTCCACCCCCACAACAACACGCCAGTCCCGCACACGGTGCGACAGCGAAGCGCCTGCGAACGATAGGTCGATAATCGAACTGCGCTCCGCGGTCACGAACGTGGCTTCGGCCCCGCGATTCTGGAGAACTAGACCGTGATTAGCGGCCCAGCTCTCCAGAGCCCTACCTCGTGGGTTCGTGTGCCGGGACCCCCAGGTCACTGACCAGGCGTTGAAGTCCCCGAGCACAAGAACCGGATGAGGATGACAGGCGTTGACGACGTCGGTCAGTCGCTCCAGCGACTGCCGGTACTCCCCTATGCGTCGGTGTAGGCTCGGCGTGAAATAGACGGCCACGACCGCAATCTCCCCCACACGCGCCGCTACGATGCCATGCTCCCTTGCCACGACAACAGGGGGGGGGGCACCCATAGCGGCGTTGTACACCAGTGCCGCCGACCCGTCCAGGTCGACCACCCAGGCAGGCCCAAGGGGCCGGTGAGTGTACGGATCGGCGACAGCGGCGACGTGTATGGACCACTGTGCCATGCTCTGGAGCAGAAGACCCTGAGCATCGGCACCGTGGCCCACGTTCGCCTGCAGGATGCGGAGCTGGGGATCCATTATGGAACCATCTCCGCATCCCGCCGCGAACTTTGGGTGGAGCCCCCGCCTTGCGGCTTCGGCTCCCCCCCGGTGCAGGCCTTGCTGCCAACCCTATGGTCGGCTGGTTTGCCCTCCGCTGCACACCTGAAACAGTGCAGCGGAGCTTCGCATCCACCGGCCGTATGGCCGGGTTGGCCACAGCGGAAGCAGCGGTCACCGACCGTCACCGCCGCCGTGCACTGCACCCCCACGTGGCCGACCGACAGGCACCTAAAGCACCTGGTCGGTCGAGCCTGCAGGAGCCGGACCTGCACCCGCACCACGCCTCCAACGGCGAGGAACCCCCGGTCGGCAGCCTTTTTGGCTGCTGCGATGGGGCAGCCGACAACTGCCGCCCCCAGTCCACGGCGGCCGAAGCGGATTGCTCCGACCTTCACCGCCTCTAGGGGGCAGCCCCCGGCCTCCGCCACGGTAAGGCGGATTTGCTCCGCCGTGATGGAGTCGTCCAGGTCCGAAATGCGCATTTCTGCGCACTTGTTGGGCCTGGACACCCGGACGTCGGCTGCATCCAGCGTGTCCCGAAGCCTAGCCGCTAGGGCATCGGCCTGGGGACCGCTTGAAGCGCCGGGGATCTCCAGTAGCCGAGCACCCGTCCGAGTGGGTTTCACCCGGATGGGGCCCGGCATATCGAGAGCCCTCATGTCAACGCAGGCTCTCGCCTGCGTGACAATCTGGGCGTACTGCACGCCCCTCTCCGCCGCCTCCGCCGTCATCGTTAGCACGACGGCGGTTGAGCGGGGGACGCGCAGCCTCCCCGGCACTCCCCTCGCAGCAGCCTCAGCCTTCTTGGCATTGCGAGCCTGCAGCACCGGTGACTCCGGCTGAGCTGGTCGGGCCGGCGACTTCGGCGGCTCCGGCCGCGGTGACTCCAGCTGCACCAGCGGCTCCGGCCGCAGCGGCCCCGGTCGCAGCGGTACCGGCCGCAGCAGCCCCGGCCGCAGCGGCGACCTCGACCGCACGGGTAACAGTGGCCGCGTCGGAGTCGGCTGCGCCAGCGGCTCCGGCCGCAGCGGCGACCTCGACCGCACGGGCAGTAACGGCCGCACCGGCGGCGTCGGGTGCGCCACCAGTCGCCGCCGCGCCGACCGCGTCACGCGTTCCGCCGGCAGCCCAGCGACGACCGCTTGGAGGTTCGCTAGTTCGGCAGCCATCCTCCCCATCTCCTTTCTGTAGTCGGCCGCCATTCGCTCATTATTTCCCAGGAGCTCCACGTGCTGGGGGAGTGGCTAGAGAGGCCACACGGCAGCCTCTCGTACCGTCTGACGCAGATGATCACCGAGCACGGATGCTTCGGCAAGTATCTGCGTCGGATGGAGAAAGAGCCAACGTCCGAGTGCCATCACTGCGACGCGAGCGAGGACTCAGGTCCGCACACGCTCACCGAGTGTCCGGCGTGGGAGACGCCGAGGCGGGAGCTTGTGGCGGCCCTGGGAGTGAGAGTTCTCACGCTCTCCACCTTGCTCGCGGCGATGGTCCGCTGCGCGGATGCGTGGGCGGCCGGCGCCTCCTTCTGCGAGCAAGTAATGCTCGTGAAGGAGGAGGCGGGGCGGGAGCGGCAGCGGGAGCGACGAAGGATCGCAAGCCAAGCTGCCCGCGTACGAAGGCAACTCGGGCGTCGGAGGTCGATGAACGACCTCCGCCCCCCATGAGCGCCGGCCTGGGGGTGACAGGTGGAGCCGCCTGTTACCCTGGCAGAAGCAGGCCGCGGCGGTGGCGCGCCTAGCGCGCCTCCCCGTTTCCGGGGTCGAGTTGGGGACTCTGTAGTCCCCACACCCGAGACGAGGGCCAGATCGTGAGAGATGGCCCTGGGTCGGCCGGGGTGCGAGGGATATGCCTGTCAACCTCACCTTCGGCAACCAAAACGACCCACAGGCGGCGTGCGTTTTAGTCGGTTCGAGTCCGACATAACCTCCTCCACCGGCTCCGGTGGGGAGGTATCCGTGGGGATTTTGCGCACGTAAAAAAAAAAAAAAAAAAAAAAGGAGCTCCACGTGCCTCCTGCCTAACTGAGCTCTGTCGAGCCGCAACTCAGCTAACTCCGCCCTCATCAGGTCGAAGAGCTCGACAAGCCGCATCGTCGCCTGCGTGACTCGGTGCTCCTCCGGCGTCGGAGAGTCGGTGCGGGCCCCGGCCCAACCTTCCAGAGCTTCCATTACCTCCTTCGACATGGTTATGTCGGTGCGAGGTAAGGGTAAGGACGCCGCCGAGGTGGAGGGACTCGGCGGCGTTTCCACATCTTCCGGAGCCCTGAGGCTGTCGCCCCGCTGCAGCTGCGTGCGGCTGACCGCTAGCTGCTTCGGCGGTGGTGGATGCAGCGTTTCGTCACCGTCGTGACTGCTGCTGGTTGAAGACGAGTCGGTCAGGGTAAGCTCCAAGTCCGACTCCGTCTTCGGTGGTGGAGGTGAAGGAGGGAGAGCTTTCTTCCTATATCTCCTCTTCCGCCGTGCAGATTTGCGGGTCTGCAGACCCACCGGGCTGTTCGCCCTGCTCCTCTCTGTGGCGGTGTCGAAGTCTTCCGACACCGTCCCGGCTTGGGACGCGACCTCCGCGTCGTGGTGCTGCGCGACCTCCGCGCAGACTGTTTCATTCGGTTTGGGATTGGGTTTTTGATGTGATTTGTCCATGTAGTTCCCACGATTATGACGCGATATAAACTACACTTCCTGGGTGACGCTCATTCCAGGAAGCGGGGTACATACTGTGGAGTTCCCCAGGTATCCACAGGTTTTAAGCGACTTCGCTGTCGGGTTTTCAAGACTTTTCCTTGTCGCGGGCCGGCCAATTAAGGCAAGCCCCGCGGCCTTCAGGATACCGGCTTCCCAAGTGTGGCTAGCACTCAGGTCGTTGTCGATATACTGGAGGTTACGCGACGCGGGAGAGCAGCCAACTCTCCCAACACCGACGGTGGCACGAATGCCTGCCAGCCTCTGCGCGAGCAGTAGGCCGGCCCGTCCCTGGATCCCATGGATCCTTGTGTCGCCCCCATGTCCCCTCTGAAAGCAGAGGGATACCGGGAGCGACAGGCTAGCCCTAAAAAGGGCTGTTTGGGATGGAAGGGATTCTACGAGTCCCTTCCCGCAGGCCTTGCAGACCCGCCATACCACGACCCCCCCAGGGTCAGCTAGCCCTAAAAAGGGCTTGTCGGGTTATTTGTCGACGGCTAGCAGAGCTCCTTCTCCTTGGAGTCAGAGTCTACTAACCGTCGTCCAGGGTGCATCAGCCTCCCCGCTTCCGTTCCCCAGGACCGCGGTCCAGAGGGAAAAGAAACAGGTAAGCCAACGTGGAGGTTACCCAACCCGCACCCCAGATACTAGTAGTTAGGATTACATGTGAAGTTAGGACCACACGTAGAATTAGGATTACATGTGGAGTTACGATTACACGTAGAGATAGGATTACACATAGAGTTAGAACTATATTTAGAGTTAGGATTACAGGTAGAGTTATAACATGTATAGAGTTAGGACTACACATAGACTTAAGATTATATATAGAGTTAGGACCACAAGTAGAGCTACGTAATATATCTCAAAATATAACTAATCTCTATACTATTTGTCATCCACATCTCATATATCTTTGTATATAACTATTACCTCAGCAATTAAGGACCTATGTCCCGTGTAGTTAGTATGCAGCCGACATTCAGTGGTTCGTTAGTATGCGGAGGTGGCTCTGACGTAATTAACATACCTATACAGTACACCTACACACTCCTTAGTGAGAAGACATTTTGTAATACGTCAGTAGACATTGTGGTGTAGACATGTAAAATCCAGAATGTATTGAAATATGTGATTTTGTTTATAAATAAATACCTACCCTGATTTGAATTTCACATTTCGAGAAGAAGTTAACATTTCGTTATTGTATATTTATTTCGTGTTAATATTTTGGTTTGTTTTGTAAGGCGTTGTCTCTATCGCTCAATGCAAGTTTACTGCTAGATATATTTCTAGAGTGGATAAAACCGAAATTTTAGTTTATCTTATTTTATAAATAGGTACAGACGATTTTTTACTACACTATAACGGTATAAAACTTAAAAATCAAGGTGTGAATGAGAGACCTATGTACAAAACCGAATCTAAGCAATTTTAGAACTTAGGCTCTCACTCTAATTCCCAACATGAAACCAAATTAAATCAAAAGTCGAGTCCTTAAGATAGTTAAGAAAAACAATTCGTCTAAAATAAATAATTCTATAGTGTAATCTGTGGTAATAGTCTACGCAGTAAAAATATTTTTAGGTATACCTACGATTTATATAGAGAAGTTACAACATTTAACTACCCTTTTTTTTGTTTAATTTACTTGTAATGAAATATCTGGTAAAAACGAGTATCTTTATGAATTTCCAGTAGAGCTCAATAGATTCCTATATTTTTCGTAAAATGGTTACTCATATGAGCACAATCACAACAATTTATTTACCAAGCAGAGTCTAATTTCGTATAAACATCACCGTATGACAAAATATTATCTTAATACGATTTCAATAAAAGGCCTTTTAATACCGCCTGACCTCTACATCTCTGAGAGGACAGACTCACACACGTAGAGATACCTACCTGTACGAGTATCTATTTGATATGTCACGCCCCTCTTTAATTTTATATACGTGCCTAGTGACGTCACAGGTTGTAAAATGAATTTTCAAAGAGTTGATACACATTTAACTCAGTTAAATTTCTTTTTTAATATTCAATGATTCATTAATTAAGTAGAGTGTTTTTTATATGTATATGGAACATGTCAATTAGACTTCGCCTCGCTTGATGGCAAAGTCTCAGAAAAGAGGGACACCTTTACATATATATACCATTTTATAATAGTGACGGCCTCATTATATGCTTTTTCATGCCAGTTATAACAGACCCGGGACTGTAGGAAGAAAGAAACACGTGAGCTGGTAATGAATTCCAGGTCTTAATGTTGCGACAAAGGAAAGAGTCACCGAACCGCTTGGCTCTTGAATGGATATTCTGCACCATGTGCGTATCTAAGCCCAGCACGTGTTGTTTATGTACGGGGTTTGCTGTCCATAATATTTAAGGTACTAATTAGCTGACTATTATTCGCTACAGCTTCCAGCTGTCTGCTACAGTCCATATAATTGCCAGTAAGTTACTGTGTGCTTGTCTGCCACCTAAGTAGTATAACAAAAAGTAATAAAAAATATTTTTATACATGAAATTCATTATAATTATAGAATATTACTACTACTACTACTAAAAATACTTAGATAAGTAAGGATATAAAATACCCACCCTACAGCGAATTCTAGACATGCAATACCTTTTTTATTACTTTTAATTAGAGAAATCTTCATAGGCCTAACGGCAAACCAAAGTTTCATCGCAATCGGATCAATGGTTTAGAAACACATAAAGGACAAACAAAAAACAATCACTTCTGTATACTAATAAAGAATGATTCACACAAAATGAACAACAAAATAACTGTCCGTAAAACAGCAAAAGGAAAACATTGTCGAAAATGCGTAGGTACATAATATTCGGACCCCAACGCACACACACGCCAAACACATAGTAATCCACGCACACATATTAACATACACATACGCTCCGTATGTGCCCACGTGTGCGCGGGAGGGACACGTGTAGGAGAGAGACAGAAATGATATAAGGTGGGTATGCAAGAAAGGGATGGGTGTTGCAGGACGAGCGATACAACAAATCAATACGAGCGGTGGTGACCGGTAGCCTGTGTCACTACCCCTCCGCCCCAGCCGTCCCGCGCGCCCCTCACCCCGCAGACCGCACGCCTCCACCTACATTGTCAACTGCTACAGAGTAATTTAGACCTCCCAAAATTGTTATGGCCGTAGTATTATATGCTTTTCACAACAATATGTTTGTGAAATGTGTGTGTTCTCATTTTACTTATGTTAATGCTATATGTTATGCACTTCTATTAGCGTGATGGTGTCGCTGACATAAGCTCAGTTTTTGTGAATGTACTGCTGTTTTTGGTATAATTTATGTTTATATGACAAGGAAAATGTACCAAAATACCAAAAACAAGACATTTTTTGTTAGACTCTATCTATAAGATTAAATATCTACCGAGAAAACGTTCTTTTTTGTCACTGTTCTATTCTGTTATAAATTTTTGGTTGTAAAAATCCTCATGTGTGAAACAGCTCTACATACTCTTTCGTTGAAAATTTTAAATGACATGTTTTTGCGCTATTTCACAAAACATTTAGGTTCATAAACATTAAACCTATCTTTTTTGTCAAAATTGTAGGTAGTTATAGTCAGAATTATTAACAGTTTTTGTAATGAAACGTCATACCAATAACTCTACATTTAATAAATAAACTAAGTAAGGTTAAGTATATATCTACTAAATCAAAAGAAATCAAAAATATAATTCATACGTCATATTATATTTAAAAAAAAACTGTTCAATATCTAGCATTAAATGCCAGAAATGAATGTTAAGATTGATCTATAGATATTTTTAACCAAATCAATTTAATTTCAGTTTACTCCATCAAAATAAAGTTAATATCTCAAATATCACAATCATACCAATTTTTAAATATATGAACAATTTCACCTTTTTTTAAAAAATACATTTTTTCTTGCCTCTTCTATACAAATCAACGTTCTGTGAGTTGAAATCCGCTTGACCGCGCGTATGGAAGGCGCAGTAGGGCGACCCAACCGACTTGATACTTTGTAACTTTTCTAACAAAATCTGAGATGAAGTTTGCACAGAGAGGAATTATTAATTTGCGATCTATTTAATCGTACCTTTATTATTATTAATGTAATTAGATAATGTTTTTATTGTTTTTGGTATTGTAATGATAATAAGTCACTAACTCACTAAGGATTTCTTATAAGTAAATAGTTTATTTAAATGAAATAGTTTAGTACATCTGATTGAGGGGACTAGTTTAAGTACTAACTAAACGATATAAATAACATATAAATTAAAGATATGTAGGTATTAGCTTAACTTTAATATATGTAGGTATTTAAGCAATTACGTGAAATTCGTCAGCTGCATTCATATACTATATTTAGTTATAAAGGGTGATAATACCCTTTATAACTAAATATAGTATATGAATTTTAATAAAATAATATCATATAAGTATTTACCTCTCTTTCTGTCATATCTAAAACATTCCTAAACTTTAAAAAAAGAACGGTACATTTTCTAAATGCAAAAATACCATTCCACGCAATGGACAGTCTTTAGGGAGCCTTTTTTCTTAAACTTTCAGGGGTACATTCCGCTGAGTAACAGTTCTGTAATTCACTACCCTTCGCCCTACGGAGGGCCCATACAGAGGGACGATAAACTGTAAAACCGCGGGAGGGTGACTCCCCCTCCCCCCTTCGACCCGATAAACAGGGCTGTAATTTATGACACCTAGAACCCTTCTCCGGATGGACCCGACTACAGTTAGGTACTTTTGTTGTGTAGGTAGCTGATTGAATTATGTATTACGGACAACCTAATGGACAGTGAGATACCATTTTCATTCACATTATTGTAAAGTGGATGTTGCATTATTAATTTGTTTGAAAATTACGATGAGCTTAGCCAAGCGACTAACTATTTATAGAAGGTAAAAGTACCTATTAGAAGTCAACCTACTATCAAGGAGAATTTTAAACACACTTTGAGGCCTCGAGTGATTAATATAAAAAGTGTACCACCACGGATAATCTTATATATAAAATTCTCGTGTCACGGTGTTCGAACTTGAAGTCTTGAACTCCTCCGAAACGGCTTGACCGATTCTCATGCAATTTTGTGAGCATATTGAGTAGGTCTGAGAATCGGCCAACATCTATTTTTCATCCCCCTAAATGTTAAGGGTTGTCCACCCTTAACATTATATGGCAAAACGACGTTTGCCGGGACAGCTAGTATAATATAATAATTATAACCACTGAGCCAGTCAGCCTGTGACCACGGCCGTTATAACTTGGTCGAAACGTCAGGCAAATCAAAGGGATGTATGTAGGTACCTATACCTACCATAATCGTGTTAATTCCCGTAAACATTATTGTATATCATGGAACACGAAAGACTAAAAGTTAGTGTAAATAAATAATTTATGTTACAATTTGAATGGGTATATTGGTGACAAAATTTAAAAAAATAC
The DNA here is from genome assembly GCA_963662185.1 of Eilema griseolum. Lineage (NCBI taxonomy): Eukaryota > Metazoa > Arthropoda > Insecta > Lepidoptera > Erebidae > Eilema > Eilema griseolum. The sequence continues at coordinate 8,342,548 of OY759239.1, read as the reverse complement.
ACTATTTGCTCAATAACACCTTTATTCACTTAACTGTTCAATTCAATTAAGTTTAAGTAGGTACCGAATCTATTAACATCGTAGAAGCTAATTATTGAGTTTTACATAAGATAAGACATATTGTTCACCTAAATGTTATAATTATGTTTGCAGCTATTTCTGTACCTAATTAACTTATCTACTCACAGAGTTTTGATACACCAAAATAATTCAGTTAAGTCTAATTACGATTAGGTTAAGTTAGATACCTACCTATGTTATAAAGGTTATACACAAGTCTTTATTGAATCGTCTAGACGTTGCCATCTGTACATCGTTTAACAAGTTTAAATATCTGCACAGGTAACCTACCTCTTATGGGGTGTAACTCAAACTAAAAAAAAACCTATTACGAAATCACATCATTTATATTCTAAATTTAAATCACATGACATTTACATAAAATGACAGCAAATATCAATTTGAATTTCGATAACCAATACAAAACTTTGCACGTACAAAGTAACACTCAATAAATACTAGAAATATTATCATAAAGTTCAAGAGTAAATATTCACAAAGTTCGCATCAACTTGGCGTGCGTAAAGAAAAAAAAACTTCCCGCCACTTGATAATGAGATCTCCCAAGTTTTTATAGGCATTTTATTTACTTTGAAATGGCTAACCACAGATCCGATTCTTTAATTTTGTTCATTCTGTTTCCTTATTCTATTGGCTCTTTAAAACTTATTTATTAGTAAATGGCTTATTGTAATACGATGATGATAATAAAATGATCTTAACTTTTTTTGTCAGCTAAGATCTTGTTTATATTATATTAAGTACTTATGTTATTTCTAATTTTAACTAGTGATTTAAGCCAAACGAATAGATCAGTTAATATTTACTAACGAACTATGAACTCTGTCATTCATCGCCACGAAGGTCTTTATTTGAATAATGGCTTGACTAAAATGTAGTGCATAAACTTTTAAACATAATAAATTAACCTTTTTGTTACAGTTTTCACAATTTTTAATATCATATTCTATCCAAAAACCACGAAAAAAGTTTTAACATCAAGCTATAACTCTTTTTCAATACTTGCACTACGCTACGCAAAAGTGGCACTTCACCGCCACAGAAATAAGCAGAAATCGATAACAAATCCAAGAGGCCTGACCAATAGAAGTATAAACTACATTTAAATATATAAAGGCTCCTATTTTACCCTTATGGCCGGCACGGTCAGGCGCCATCTTGGAATTTTCCCCTCCCCCGCTTGCCACCCACGCTCAATCTTACCCCAAACATGCCCCCTCGATCTAAGGGGCCTTTGAAAGGCCGAAACCCACTAATACTAATGTCCTCTACGTATGAACGTGTGTGTGTGTGTGTGCGTTTATGTGTGTAAAATGTAGAACACACAGGTTGCGAAATTTAAATTGTTTGCGCTCAATTTGTTTCTCATTTGGCTTTGTTTCTTGACACAATAAGTTTTACTGTGTTTGATTTTACCGCAGTGTTGTAAGTGAACTCATATTTAATTATACTATACTATAATAGTAACTTTAGTCTCGAATTTATTTGGATTTTTTCATTAGATTAGACAGAAACATAGGATATTCTGAAAATTAAAAATTAATTGGTTTTGGCTATAATAAAGAAACGCGGAGTCACACTTTCGTATTGTCAAACAATAACTACCTACTTAATTAGTGCTTGGCTGATGATTAACATATAATTAAGTAAATAGAAACAATAAAATAACAAAAGATTTTATAGTGATTTTACCAAGTATTCTTCATATATTATAATAATGTTAACGGGATAAAGACGATCTTGGCAACTATGGCGTTCCATAATTCAAAGACACCTAACCTTTGAGTCATGGAACGGGAAAGTTTACAAGTTAGTATTTCCATATTTAAAAAAAAACCTTTATTTTGAGGACTAATTCCATTTTTCACAAGAAGATTAATATTTTTATACTCCAATTTCCTATTCGAAAAATTGTACGGATTTCTCCACTACCCACTAAATGATTCTACTAGCCAAGAAATTCCTATAAATGTTATTCCTCTATTTAATTTATAAATGTTATTCACAATGAAATATAGTAAATATTTATAATTTGCTTGTATCGTGTTTTACGAGGAAAGTTTACGAGGTCGCTTTATGGCATGTAACGTACATAAAAGTTGAGATTTCCCCGTAAAGGATTCGGTTGTGAATAAGTTAGCGCGTCATGTACAGTTTTCACAATATATCTATTGAAAATATGTTTAACAACAATGTATGAATATTAACGAAATGTACTTCTTATGTATTAATATCTTTTGATACTGACCTGTTGCTTCTTGATAAAAACTTAGAATGAATGGGTTAGGTTAGTCAATGATGTATTTTATACTATGGATGGGAATGTCATGCAGGAACATCGCGGCTTTCAAAAATGGCGTAGAAACTAAGTATATAAAAATTTTGCGTCTTACTCGTGTGAAGAATTAAAACCTATATTGAGAACTCACTTGTACTTTTCCACACAAGTGAGTTCTCAATTAATATGTAAAACAACAAATTCCACCAAGTGCCATCAATCAATCACCAAGAATTAATAGTACGTCATTTTTATTAATTTATCTGAATAATATTATTACGAACCTATAATTAATGACGAATTCTGGTTTTCGTAGCGCATAGTCGCGTCTCTGATTTGCGCTTAAAATGATGACGTTCATCATTATTTTATTTGTCGCCATTTCAGAATACAGACAACATATCTATATTTTCTTAATTTCACATAAAAATACTGTTTTTCATTGTAGTAGATATAAGTTATCATCAGTAGACTGCTAGTCCCTGTTGCATCCAAAACTTGTACTTTAGAGCCCGGAGTTTACTTTTGTATTCTGTATTTTGATTTTGCTTACTTTGACTTTTACGGGAGCGACTGCCTTCTGTTGTAAACGAGAGGAAACAGACTTACACTTTTGAAAATATATTTGAGTACAACTAAACAAGACCCATACAATACAATGCAATGGTTACACAATTACCTACCACTTCCGTGCCGCTAAGACTGACTATGCTTGGCAATTGCGTAACCTGCTCGGCATAATAAACTAAAAAGTATTATGATTGGTGAAATATAGGTGTTAATTCATCGCTGCCTAACCCTTTCCATCGGATGAGCCGTGTGCTTGCTACCATCTACGTTATATAAAAAAACTTATGATTTATTTATTTTAGGTGTAAGTATAGAGCTCTACCACGATCTTTTCTGTTCAAACCAACAGCACCTGCGTGTCGTACAGTCACCATCAGAACGATATTGACTTCAAAGCCTCAAAATGATCTTAATACTAAGGTATTAAGAGCGAATAAAACTGTTTTATTGAATTAAATTGTATTATCATCCGAACTAAAAATGTACCATCAGTTCTATTACTCAACAGAAAGGGTGAAAACCGATTCATTAAGATCATTTATGGCAAGAAGATATTCCTCCGTGATCATGGTGCTTGCAACAGCGCCGAAATATCGGATACTCAAAACAATGCATCATGGTAAATATCCCGATCATTTTGATACTGGCATTAAAATCATTTTGAGTACTTTGTCAATCAATATGATGCTGACTATATTACAGCTGATTAACATACGAGGCTCTGGCGCAGGATTTCGGTTTAGCGATAGGTGGCTCAGATGGCAGCTGCTCGCGTAAAAACCAAGATAAGACAAATCAGGAGATTGACGAGAAGAGCATGGCTGCAAATTGCGAAGTTTGGAGTCAACCAGGACTAATTCATTCATCATTCACGTATTGAAATAAATTAAATAATAGGAAAAATAAAGTTAACACGTTAAAGCTACATTAACTTCGAGATTGAAAGGATATGGCTTCAGCTGTCAGTAACGATGTGAACACACTAAATAGATATAATATTACTTTATTGCATGGATTTACTTTAGTTGTTCTAATTAATCATATGAATGTCTTAAGTGATTGAGGCTGTTTATTGATTCAAATCATCATCATAATGGTTACGAGCGTTAGGAAATAGTAAAAATATAATAAACATACATAATCAAGTCTTTATCCCCGGAGGGTTAGGCAGAGGTGAATTAACACCCACATTTCACCAATTATTGTATTCGGTACCACATAATAGGGGGTGAGCCGTCCATCTAGACTGTATATATCTGTCTGATGATAAACAGCCCTATCTCTTAGTCGCCTTGTACGACACCGCATGGGAAGAGATGGGGTGGCTCAAATTCTACTCTGCCGGAAGTCACGCGGCTTTAAAATATAATATGAATAGTGATAAGAGTATTTTAGTACATACTTATCTATCTAGATTCCAACTAAACAGAGCTTGTCATATGAACGCATACCCATAAGAGGTGGATAAATAAGCAATAGTGGACCCGCGTCCTACGTCTGACTTACCGTAACTATACTCTACCGCTACGTCATAGAGGTTGTATTTATTTGCTTATACTTAAGTCACAAAAAACATGGATATATTTTATAAAAACAAACGTATAAAAATTATACAACAAAAGAATAACCGTCTCACAAAAAAAAATTGTTAAAGAAATTCTAAACAGCGAATTTCGGGTAGTAGGCGGGATACCATCATGACTTAAAACGCCTGAACAATGAACAGCAAGTCACATAAGCAATATAATATTTTTATTATGACACTCGTATAATAAACAATAAGATAATCTATGTAACAAACATCTCAATATACATAACAGTTGGCAACAGCCTAAAAGCAATGGTTACGATCCAATCAGTCACCTCAAAGAGCATTTCAGAGATAATTGGCGTCTCTTTCAAAGAACGCGGTTGCCGAAATACCCAGCCCGCAATGCATTACCGAAATAAAAAATTCACGTCAATTTCCGAAAGGGATTTCCATCAGAGCCGATACGGTGGCTAAACACAAAACCCCGAAGGTGGCACACACACACACTTGAAATATTCAGTCGCCACTCCAATACATCATTCATTCGTCCGCCGAGAACGGTTCGACACCAATCTTCCATTTGGCAAGAAAATCGATACACGTCGTGGCCATATAAGCATTCCGGGGGTGGCAGACGGGTGTCTTAAGGGGGAGTTAAGGTTTAGTCCCGAATATTGAATTTCCCTTGGGACAAACCCGTTTCGCTTTGTCCCTTCGGTCGGGGTCGTGTGGGCCGTGAGATGCCCGGGCTAGAGCCTACGTACATGTGCGCACACAGACGGACGGTGCGTGAGTGTATATTCATACGTAAGTGTTGGATAATAATATTGCGAGGCCACCAGGCATACGTGACTTTCAGGGCGTTTGACGGGCCCCGAGGCTATATGCTCGCTACATATATATACTTGTTATAATATCTACGCGTGTGTTTGAGTGGGCGTTTTACCCTATATGTGATATAGAGGCCTCCCTACGCTTCAAAGCCTTTAAATTGGGTCTCTTTAAATAAAATGCTGTACGCACTCGTTTTTGTCAAAAGAGAACACTTTGTATAGAATACTAGCGTCTATTAAGCTTTTAATGAACGTTTTAGATTTACTGAGAACGAATATGACTGAATAATTAAACGCTGAATTTTACTCATAGATACATTTTATACTCATACCAACAATACTCACGCATTTTATCTTTCTTCTTTTTCTTTCTTCTTAACACGAGGCTCCTCTACTGTCATTTTTTTTCCCTAACCAAATGTTTTAAACAAGTGAACAATTTAGAGAATGATTATATTATTGTCAACAAAAAAGAAGATTGGCTTGCCAAAAAGCCGTTTCTTAAAAAATATAGTAAGTGTGAAATCTTGTCAGAGATTATAAAGTCATCACATCGTAACTATGAACCTCACTCCTTTTTAGGTCTCTCTTTGCATACCTTTAGACTTCTTAGATCGTCAATATAAATATATAGGAATCAAATCAACTCCCTTCCCAACCCCTCCTATTTTCGTTCATAAACGAAACCTAATCATATAAATTATTTTAAAAAAACTTTAAAACTGAGTCTGTTTTTTTTTTTTGAAAACACAAAATATATGAATATGGTCCCGTTTGTCTTAATAATTCTGCTCCTTAACGCAAGTATATCACCTTTCGTGTTCCATCCTGCTGCTAAAAATTGCTCAACATACTTTGCTATACGTTGAAATTGAAATTCAACAGCAAATAAAAGCACATAAAATACAGGACTAACTATAAATAAGTAGATATTACACTAGCAAGCACAAATACACTACACATTTCTTAGTCCATTCCACCATTCCCCAACACAAACACAGCATTAATCTTGCAGCTACATCCCCCCTTCCCCATTACCCATGTCTATAGCCTCCATTACTCCATACATTTAACCGTTTCGACCCCATAAATGTTTGGCCGCTTCATTTACTAGTCACACATCGTACCCTTTATTTTATGTGCCGTAAAATTAACTTACGTTTTCGGCAGTTGGTTACAAATGTTTGAACAAACTAATATCGCCAACATTTGAACTAAACTCCAAATAGACACTATTATTAGATTATATATGTATACATAGGTTACACTAAAAGTTTCCGGAACTGGCCACTTACATAAACAATATTTAAAAATTTATTACAACATTTGAAAATAGAACTCTTTGGCTGTAGAATACAGTTTCTTTCATCTGACTGTCTTTTGTTTTTACCTTGTGGCGCCATTTAAAAAATTTTGTGTCTGCATCAACATGGATTTAACTCGGGAAAATTTTCGTAGTATGATTTTCTGCGATTTTAAGTGTAATTTGACGGCTCAACAGAGCATCGCTCGACTTGAAACAGCTTTTGGCGATGAAGCTCCATGCAAGACGACTGTTTATAGCTGGTTTGCAGAATTCAAGCGTGGTCGTATCAATCTCAGTGACGAATCTCGCGATGGTCGGCCGTCCACCGCTGTGACCAACAAAAACATCGATGCTGTGCGCCGTATGATTGAAACAGACAGGCATGTGATCTACCATGAAATTCGCGCATCCTTAGAAATAGGCATGAGTCAAATACAATCAATCCTACACAAACATTTGGGTGTGAGAAAGCTGTGCTCGCGGTGGATCCCACATAACTTGACCGAGGATCAAAAAACGGACCGCGTCACTTGGTGCAGTGCCATGCTTACCAGATTCAACGAAGGTGCGTCAAATTTGGTGTGGGACATAGTAACAGGTGACGAAACTTGGATTTATTACTACGATCCCAAAACAAAGCAGCAATCGAGCGTATGGGTCTTTCAAGATGAGCCGAAACCAACCAAAGCGGCGCGCGTGAAAAGTGCATCTAAGCAGATGACTGCTTCTTTTTTTAATAAAACTGGACACGTGGCTACTGTTGCTTTAGAAAATCGTCGTACTGTGAATAGTGACTGGTACACGACCATTTGTTTGCCGGAAGTTATTGACGAACTCCGTAAAAATAACCGTAAACGCCGTATCATCCTGCACCACGACAATGCTAGTTCTCACACGGCCAGACAGACAAACGACTTTTTGAAGGCGAAAAATGTAGAACTCATGAGTCATCCTGCATACAGTCCCGACCTGGCACCTTGTGACTTTTATCTGTTCCCAAAAATTAAGAACCAATTACGCGGCCAACGATTTTCATCACCAGAAGAGGCTGTCGAGGAGTATGAAAAACACGTTTCAGAGGTCACCACAGAGGAGTGGCACAAAAGTTTTCAAAACTGGTTTCATCGAATGAAAAAGTGCATAGACGCCAAGGGAGATTATTTTGAAAAACAATAAATTAATTTTGTACCTTTAATAGTATTTTTTCATATTCATTCCGGAAACTTATAGTGCGCCCCACGTACATACGAATTTTCAGACCTCTTATAAAACCATTAGGACACATACATTACAGTAAAACCAAACTAAGCCCTATTCAAAATCGTTAGGATGAAAACATTTATTACGAATCAACTACAAATTACAAATCCATTTCAAAATAACAAAGACCAGTCACATACACCGACAATTCTAAGGCATTAAGCCTGCCTAAGTACAACGGTACTGTGTTCAGATTTTCAATCAGTCCCCACCTTTGTAGAGTGAACTATAGGGGAAGTGACGTCAGAGACATATGGGTATGTTATCCGTTCCGTTCCCCGCTTTAATCCCAGCCGAACTATCGAAACTATCGGGATTGCTTCTTGAGGCGCTTGAGCTTGAAAGGACGTGTAACGAATTGTGATGTTCTAAATTCAAAATAGTTTTATTTTTATTTGCGATAGACATTTTCTTGTATGCTGACGGTATTGTACTGATATCTTATAAAATAGCGTTTGATTTGAGAAATAATTCTCTCTCACATAAAATGCTCAGGTATTATGGTACAGTCAACGACAAAAGTAGCTTAACAAATTCTAATTTATTGATCGCCATTGCTGGGGAACCGATCATAATATAATAAATACATACATATAATCACGCCTTTATCCCCGGAGGGTTAGACAGAGGTGAACTTACACCCACATTTCACCAATCATTGAATTCCGTCCCACGTAATAGGGGGTGAGCCTATTGCCGTCTTTCGGGTACTATTATTGACTTAAGCCATACATCTGAGGCTGAGTCTGGGCTGTATAATATAATAAATATAACACAAAATGTATTAAATATGTCCCCAGGGGTTTCTAAAATGACTTTTATATTAACTGTGTGCACATGCATTCCAATGACAAAAAGATTTCCAAATTGAATGAAATTTTAAAGCATTTAGTATGCTAACTATTTAAATCGATTAATCTAACCTGTAAGGAAAAGATCGCGGGTTCGAATCCCGCCTGAACCGATCCAATTTTTTCTATTTCTTAATCGGAATTTATAAATATTTTTGTGTTAATCAACTTTTGTCGTTCACTGTATTTATAGCAAAAATATAATAGGATATTATTATTGTATTCAATAGGAATCCTAAAGCAATTTTTTCGCCGCTATTACTAATATCTATTTCACACATATAATTATTTATTATTCATACATATAAATGTACCCATTAATAACCTAATTTAATTTTTACTCATTTTATTTTACGTACCTGCTTATTACCAGTAATACTCGTTAAGCAAAATCAAATCCTGGCAGGTCAAGTTTACCCATTACTAATGACTTGTTTTTCTAACTAGTCCATTATTATAGTTTCTTGTTTGTACTAATATTATGCATCCCATATTCTGGACGGGAGACCCTGCATCCTGTAATACAGTTTTTAACTAGTACAGGATGCAGGAGATCTTTTCCACTGCAAAACATGTCGTAACAAATTGTGCGTGCACTTAAGTAAAACACATTTAAAAAAAAAATCCCTCCAACCCTTTTAACTAAGCTAAATTACCTGTGGTTCACGTCGGCAGTGTAATGGCCAGGATTCAATAACCAAGATTCTAATAAATAGATATAACAAATCGCCTAACAGAGTGTCTTAACTGGCACCCCCAAGAATATTTGGTAGATTAGTGGTTTTTTTTTTTTCCTTATTATTACATTAGTTCATCTCATAGAAGCACCCATAAAACCCGCATAGGTTTATCTTGGGTGTGAGTGTACATTAAATTTAATTTATATAATCAACATAAAATACAATTATAAATACATATCAAACAAAAACATAAATAAGTTTCGCCGGTGACATGGAATAGTAAGCAGTAAATTGTGTACTTGTAATGCCTTAGGTACCACAAAATTTAGTTTTTGAGTTGATAAATACGATATCCATCTACATAAAATGAACAAATTCAGGCCCCACACAATCTTTCAAATAAAATTGTAATCCTTAAAAATATATTGTCGAGTTTCCCCCGTGTCACCCGGGGGCGGACTTGTTAGAGCATCGGTCGAGAATCACGTTCTCTTTGAAAAACGTCCTTTGATGCGCTCGCCTTGTTACGACCGTAACAACTAGCGTTCTCACAGTCACGTGTATTAAACCTTTAACTCTTTGTCGACTCCAATCTCAAACAATTCTAAACCTTATAACATACGACATATGGACCAACTGCCTCTGCGCAGAAATAAAATAATTTCGAGTAGGCTTACGTGCTTGGGAACTGAAAGTTTTTTTCCCTTGATGAGAAAATGTTCATGATATGTAATATAAATCCTTTTCCATCAAAATATACATATTCAACAGATAAAAAATATTAAAGTCAGCATTATGTACCTTCAATCAAAGTTACCTATGTTCTTATTTTCTCGAGAAAATCTTATACAACCTGCGCCTGTGATATTTGAACCATAACGTATAATGCCTCCCTCTGATTACCATTTGACGAACTGAATATTCCGCTCTGATAGACTTTTTGAAGCCACGCCGTTGCCTGCAATACAGCGGTGGAGAAAAAAGAAAGAAATTGGCGCCAATTTTTTGATTGTCTATTATAAGTAGTATTTATTTCTGTAGCTGTTATTGGGATTTTGATTGATTGGAATTTGGAATCGACTGTATCTAAGAAAATGTGTATTTTGATTTTATATTGACAAACGAAAGGTATGCCCCAGGACGTCCAGTTGTAATCATTAACGGAAAAACATAGATCAACTCAATGACCTAGATGACCGGGACATGCATATTCAGAGTGACCCTTGTCCCGCAACGAACTGCAATAATAGCTAATTGAATGAAAAATGAAATAACATTTGATACGTGTAGAAACGATCGGATCAGAAAACATTTTTTATTCAAATTAATTACATAAGCCGCAGTTTAAAATTTAGCATTCGAAAACCGAACAAAAATAGAACACACAATGCATCGAATTAATTTTCTAGCATTGTTTTCGTTTCACAAATGTTAAAACAATAAGTTTTGAAGTCACATGCAGAGTTATAGACTAAACTCCATTTGGCCTTTGTCGTAACCCTTTGTTAGGGCGAGATCCTTCATTGTTTTCACAGGGCGCGAATTAATCTCAGTTTATTTCTTTGATCGCGATATTTCGAATAAAGGCTGTCAGCTAACCGTGATGGATATGTAAATGGTACGTTTTTGTAAAATTTGAATGTAGAATGCGTGTTCAATGTGGAGGTCAACTGAGTTGTTTGTTTAGAAATTATTTTTGATTTGTTTTGTTTTTAAAAGTAGTGACATTAATTGGTTAACCTTAAATTAAAGGATTAAAATATGCAGCTTTTTTATTTATCCACCAATTAATTTGATATTTACATGTATAGGTATGTAGGTGTACCTGATATTCCTTATTTTAATTATCGATGAGGCGAATCCCGAGGAGGCTTTATATTTGAAAAGCAACAAGGGACTGGTCACTGGTTCAAGATCCGTCTGAGTTGTTTCACTTTTTCCTATATAAATCAATTTGAATAGTTAGTATACTAATTTCTTTAAAATTACATTTAATACTTTCGTCTGCTTAGCCGACATAGCTTTTGACTTCAAAAGAGCATACCCTTGTACCTATTCTCGCTACGAAGGCTACTGATACTTCACGGAGGACGTAATGCTACGACATCTCAGCGGTCATTGGTGCAGAAGGTCCTTCCATCAGATTAGGGCCATACCAAAGAGAGGTAAGAATAATAGTACTTTCTGTTTCCGTAAACATTACGAGAGATTTTTTTTATACCACTTAGGTGGCAGACAAGCACACGGCCCACCTGATGAGAAATGGTTACCGTGGCCTATGGACGTGTGCAACACCAGGGGTGTGTGCAAACCGCAGCAGGGAGGTCATTCTACAACTTAAGTGTGAAGTTTCTTTCATACCGCACAGTGCGCACCGTCTCAGTTCGCAATGTGTGAGTATGAATTCCCTGCCTATTTCGAGAGGTGCGATGATAGAATGTATGTAGCTGTGGACATCATGTCAAACAATTCATTTGAGCACAAACCATTGTATAGGCGGTAGAACACATACAACGAGGTAAAGTCCCTCCTAAGGCTAAGAGGTTCCACACTAACTGCGAGTATAGGATTGTCAACCAGCCTCAACGCCTGTCTTTGCACCGAGTCGAAGGATCTAAGTGGTATAAAAGAAATAATTATTCTGTACACCTTATTTATATTTTCTATGACTCAAACCTCATATCAGCCACAAGTATTCCGATCATATTATATCAGAAAATGAGATATTACCTATACGAACAAGCACAGTGAAGAGCCGCCATCAATATTTGAGAGCGTATGTATATTATATTACGAAACAGGTCGGCTATGTAAGTTATTACTGAGACTGTAGGCCGTGGCAATATCCGGGCGGCATCATAGCGTCTGTCATGTTATTTATATGAAAACATATACACAATCTGTATTTACATGTTGGAGGGAACGTCAAACGACAACACATATACTTTAATGTAGCGTTATATGTCGATTCGTATGACGTTTCAGAGGATATTGGTACGTGTCTGCTGATGACAGATTTGTTTCAAGGAAACTAAGGCCTTACTTTCTCATAAAAGTTTTTTTTTATATGACTTAAGCGGCAGACAAGCACACGGCCCACCCTAGTGGAAGTGGTTACCGTGGCCTATGGATGTGTGCGACACCAGGGGCGTTACACAGACGCTGCCGACCCTGTAGAAACCTTTTAATGCCCCTCTAGAAGAAACCCATATTGTAGGCACTCTTAAAAGTAATATTACTTCAATCTTACTTTACTTTCAAAGCGTGAATCGGACTCGAGACGTTGTTATCCGTTAATATTTGTGTACTGTCCATCTAGACAAGTGGCAGCACGTTTGTCGAATAGAATAGATTGATAAATATATGGGATTGACATACGTTGACATCCAATAGAGCAGTCCAACTGGGGAAGTACCTCCGCCCTACAGAATACCGCGGCCATAATAACTTCTTGTTGTGTTCCCAGCGGTGAGTTGTGTAGCCAGAGCTCACTGGAGAGTTTGTTCTGTCTGTGGGAAGACTTAAGGCTTGTCCTACTTTGTCTTCTACACTGACGGCACAGAAACTCTGTGCTTACAGGGTCGGCAACGGGAGTGTGACTCCTCTGGTGTTACACACGTCCATAGGCCACCGGGCCTATCTAAGTCTCTCTGCCATCTAAGTCGTATAAAAAAAGTCTGTCATAAGAACTATAAACGTCAAAATACTTGTCAATCATGATTGACAAGTATTTGACAGGTATTTTGACGTTAATGGCGATGAAAATACGTATGACCATTCATCATTCTATTCTACAATACGCCAATCAACGAATTGCCACTTGTCTAGAGCCATCATTGACTTGTCTTACAAGATATTTCTTGTAAGACAAGTCAATGATCCAAGAAATTAAATAAATATACAAAAGATACTGTTAGACCCAGTTTGATCATATAACATCCAGTATCCTGAGTATCTTGATCGATGCTGGCGGTCCCGTGCTAGATCTGATGCATGATCTCTGATACATGATTGTCTCATGTGTTTAATGAAGCTATAATCGACTTTACTGATCAAATTAGAAACATTTAGAAAAAAGGGCTTACCTTACTTGATTTTGAAGTTATGTAAGTTGTCAGATGGCGCAATTGCGGGATGCGTCGCATCAATAACTGTCCGTGAACAAAAACCAGTGCTTGATGTATTGTTCCTCACCAAACACTACATCACAGCAACAAGCTGAGAAGCGACCAATTTTGGCGGCTGCAGACGCATAATAACCTTAATATAATAAGTATTTTTCTTTACTGCATATTTTGGCATATTTTTACTGCGTATTTTCTTTTTGCGGCAAACGCGCTGCATACTTTTTGTTTGTTGTTGTTTACAAAATAATAATTAGATGAACCATAGATTAGAGCAAAATGAAATAATAGATCATAGTCATAGAGTTGTAATGTAATAATTATGATGACTGCAGATATAGGAGGTTAGGTATTTGTTACCGTTACATGTTTTTATTTTTTATTATCTAAATATTGTAATGAACCGTTTTTATGTGCTACATTTACGCAAAAATAAACTTATTTTTCTTTCTTTTGTTTTTTTTTTCTTTCAATAGTACCTACTTAAACCCAGTGTGCTTGTAACGTAAATAAATGTAACTTAATTATAGATGTACAGATTGTGTTATGACTGTTGTTTCTGCCTACCCCGAGACGAGAATGGTGTGATTACCTACATGTGTACCTAATAAATAGTATAACTAATAGTATACCTAATATAAGTTTGTTCGTAATAAATAAAGTATGAGTCTATTAACATATTTTCTTTTGACACGACACATTTCCATGGCATCATCTGTTTAGTTTATTGTACAGGAAAATTACTTGTATTGCGTAGACTTCCATGAAATAATACGATAAAATCCAAAATATACAACAAAATATACTTGGATGCTTACTGTTTATAAATTTTTGAATCCATAAAATATATTTGAGAGCACAATTAATGTTTATAACAAGATTTCTTTTATAAGTTCCTTTCGTCAAACGTGTTGCCTACATTCCTTTACAACCATACAAAGGCCATACAAAGTAATATCCACACAACAACACAAAACACCAACCTCCAAACTAATTTGTTACATCTAATTCGAATCTTAACAAGACGGTATCCGTAAACTAGAATACATAACACACACACACACACACACACACACACATAAACACAATATATATTCAGTTAAGCCTTCTGAAAGTAGCTTCAACAGAGACGCACACACACACACTCACGGTAAAGCCGCAAGGCACGTAACATAAGGAGCTTTGAAATTAATTTAGCTCGGAACTAGCTGGCAAATGGATAGACGTGTGAGCTCGGGAAAGGGGGGCACCTAAACCACTGGGGAGGTAGTGGGTGGGGGGAGTGTGTCGGGAAAATTCGGCGTTTAGGCGAGCCTTTGTGGTGCGACCGGTTGTGCTTAACAGTAATTGTGTTCCGTTGTATATGGCGTTCACAGTTTGATTATAATTGATAATGTGTTTTATGAATTATAGGTAGGTAGGTTATAGGTAGGTAAGTAGGTAGGTAGGTTCCCGTTTGATAGGTTTCTATTTGTGAGGTGTGTCGGTGTAACCTTGTTTTCGAGATGCGAGATATTACTTCTATTCTAAATGCGAAAGTTTGCATGAATGGATGTTTTTAGGAACTCAACCACGCTAAAATGGATTAATAAATCCGGATGAAATTTTGTACAGAGATAGTTAATAGTTAGAAAAACAAACTATTAATATCTCTAGGTTTCTGTGGGTTGCAGAAATGGGTGTCAGTGTTTCATGTCAGCGGAAAATTTATCTACCCGCAAACTTTACAAGGAAATGACCTCATTTCCTCGTACCTAAAGTATAGACAGAAAAGTACAATAGTAAAATATTTCTCATGAATGGAATGTTCAAGGAGGCATCTCATAAATTGATTTAAATAAATATACATACGTAAATACATAATTATGATTATATGTATTTACGTATGTATATTGTATGAGAGGTGAATTGACACTCATATTTCACCAATCATTGTATGCAGTCCCTCGTAATAGGGGGTGAGCCTATTGCCGTTTTCCGGACACTATTGTTGACTCGAGGCATGCATCTAAGGCGGAGTCTGGGCTGTAATAAGTATCGACAATGAATTCTATTATATTGTTGTCATGTCATGGCGTAACCAAGGGAACCATAGATTTATTTTGGCATCCATCGAGTTTTTTTATCAACTTAGCTTTTTTAAAAGAACTTAGGTGGCAGACAAGCACTTGGCCTACCTGATGGAAAGTGGTTACAGTGGCCAATAGGCGTGTGCAACACCAGGAGAGTCCCACTTGTGCTGGCCGACCCTGTAAAAACATTGATCCTTTGATCTTCCCACAGACAGCACGAATACTCTCCACAGGACAGAAAAACCTTCGCGTCCTACCTTTTTCAATACAACTACGAAGCGGCCAAAATTCGATATTTTCCATGATGGCGTCAAACTAAGTAATACATAATTACAAAACACACACATACACACTCAATAAATACACAAAATATTACACCCACATACAAACATTTAATGAAAGACGTCAATATCAAAGGGCCGACAATATCCGCGCGCGTCACACACATGTGACGCAACCAAAGTACCCGGGCACCCCGGGCGATTGCCGGATAACCAGCTTATTAATATCCGGTTGTCTCCGCCTATATACGTGGGGCTTTTGATTTATATGAATTGATTTTAGTTTATACAGTCGACGAAGGATATAAAGTTTAGATATTTTTATACAACTTTAAATGAAAAGCCGCGTGGTTCCCGGCAGAGTAGAATTTGGACTACTCCATCTCTTCCCATGCGGTGTCGTACAAGGCGACTAAGGGATAGGGCTGTTTAACATCAGACAGATATATACAGCCCAGGCACAGCCTCAGATGATATTTCCGCCAAATTGAGCAGTCCGACCGGGGAAGTACCTCCACCCTACAGAATACCACGGTTATAATAACTTCGTGTTGTGTTCCCAGCGGTGAGTAGGGTAGCCAGAGCTCACTGGATAATTTGTGCTGTCAGTGGGATGACTAACTTACGGGGTCGGCAGTGCGAGAGTGGCTTCTCTGGTGTTACACACATCCATAGGCCACGGTAACCACTTTCCGTCAGGTGGGCCGTGCGCTTGTCTGCCACCTAAGTGGTATAAAAAAAAAGATGAATGGCTTGAGTCAACTATAGAAAGAAAGAAACAACCATTAATTATACACATACATACTTACATTACACATAAAATAGTGTTCAGAAGACGGCAATAGGCTCACCCCCTATTACGTGGGACCGAATTTAATGCTTAGTGAAATGTGGGTGTTAATTCTATGGATTTTTTAGTTCTTCACTTCATTTAAGCTTCTAGATTTAGTGGTGAATTAATACTACTAAACTGCTATTTATGTAAGTACGTATTATGTAATTTGTTAAATAATTTTAAAAAAAAAGATAACAAGAAAGATAAATGTATGTTTATATATTTATTCATTTATTACTACATCCATCCTTGTCTATCGTCTTCATAATTTTTTTATCATATCTATAAATTTGCTGATCGTTTATATCATTGTTTTTTATTCCACAACATTCTACACAACGCTATCTCTAGACCCATGGTAAGCCTAGCCTAACTTAACTAACTTGTGTTATGGAATCTAGAATGCGGATAAACATACTTAATTTTTTTTCAAATGCATACATATCATGCATAGAAACACCCAGACCAATGCAAAATACATTTTCGTGCATACGCCATAGAGGCCGTCAAATTATTTGACAATACCGAGGGATGACGTTACGTCTCATTATTCTTTAGTATTCCACACAAGTGTCTATATTTCTCACTGTTTTGACGTCTTATAAAAAGAGGCTTGGGAAGCAACTATTCTATTCTTCATTTTCCAGTAATCAGTAGTCTAGTGACAGCCTGATTGTAATGACACATTCTCCTATATGAGGTCTCATAACCAGAATCCAAAGATGACTTCCCCTAGTCTTGATGCCTTTAATACCGAATGCGGTTTGTTTATTGTCTGATTGTGAGCAGAACATGCCTAGAATGAGGAACTTTGAGCTCAATATATTGTATAATAAAAAATAATTGGTAGTTAGATCTTCAAATAACCGCGGCATTCTTTCGCAAACTGCCGATAGTAAAGATTTATTTACTCGATTTTCGGGAATAATCTTCTTCATATTCCTAAAGTATATCTAAGTACATACTTACTTTATGGGCGTCGATTTTGTTTCAGTTTCAACTCAAAACCAGTATTTTCAACTTCCGCCTAAATCCAATGAATAAAAAAATATATTTGTCTATGGTTTATTTAAGTGTTCAACATACGGCAAGGGATATGGATATGCCTGTCAACCTCACCTTCGGCAACCAACGACTCACAGACACCGTGCGAGGTAGTCGGTTCGAGTCCGACATAACCTCTCCAGCAGTAAAAAAGTGCTCAAGATACATACTTCAAGTTAAACTACAGACCATCATTGTACCATTGTTCGCATATCATAATAGTGGCCTTCATTCCTTAGGAAAATAGTGGGTTTTACCTTTAGCTTACTATTTAGCGAGGTGAAGAGTATATATATATTATAGTATCGTGTAAGTATGACTATATCCCAATATAAAAGTTAATATATTGCGGTTTTGAGACTCCTGACACCGACAATTTTACGCATGTTCTGAATTTACAATCTTTGAACACTCATTGACATCATAGACCCACACAATATTCTGACAATATCTTGATTTGCCTCCATATTTCGATTGATCAAACGTAACGTGAATTCTCACATTCGTAATTACTGACACGTAGGTATCAGTTGGTTTAATTTTACTCCAGTCCTTTCTTTCTATATTTAGCAATTGAAATCGCTTTACGATCGATATGTAAAACATCCAACTATCCGAAACGTTTATGTCAATCGATCGATTACTGACGTTACGATTGTGATTATAACTCGCTTATAAACAGTAATACTCAGCCCAGATTACAGCCAAGATTTATTTAACTTGCAGTTAGGTACTATAATGATATCACTATATGAGTTGTAAACTATTTCTGCACAAATATATATATGTATATTTAACCGTTTAATAGGTAGATACTCTATCCGTTATCTCTTTGCACATTTCATGACCTTACCTCGTGAGCTTTTACGAGCAGGCTATTCACAGTAAAAGATTGACGAGAGCACTGGCAGTAAAACTGAGAGGTTTATTTCAGTTAGAAAAAGTTCAAGTTTTAAATTAAGAACACCATAATAGCCTGAGCATTAAGGGTTTGATTCTGAGACCAAACGCAGAAAACAGAAGCAGATACAGAGCGTACCATGAAATAGACTTGAAAACGATATTTTTTTATTGTTTTAATTCATTACGGCTTTGTAATGGTGCCGTTTATCCGGATCGACGTTTAACAAGTAATGTATGCGAAAAGACGACACGTCATCTGCCCACCCATAAATAGTCTATTTCTTTAGAAGAAAATCAATCCCGCAATCCGCACAATTGTCTAAAACTATAATTTACATTTTCATATACATCACTTTTAACACTGGAATACGCATAAACGGCGTCATTGAGAAACCGCAATGAATTGAAATAATAAACTAAATTATCATATTCAAGCCTATTTCATTTTACGCTCTGCGTTTGCTGCACAGCAGTGTACGTGCTACAGAGTTCGTAATCATACCTTAAACATATCATGACTAAAAAGGTAATTATTTTATATTTCATCTATTTGCTGATTTGCCTCCTGAAACATATACCTAAGGACAGGCAAATTACGAAAATATCCAAAAAAAAAAATAATAATTATGTACCTAGATGTCTTATATCCCATGTCAATCTTGATCTCCACCCCCTTACAGGTCACACAAGTATATTTAAGTAAATAATAGATCAAATTTTCATATATAAAAACCTTTTTTGATACTCACTACAAAGAAAATTGTTAAATAATATTTCAGGAACAAGATAACCTCAGGAACAAAGGATGTTTCTATAAGATCAAGACTCCATATCTTCACGAAATCGAACAATCTCACGCTGTGTCTCACGACTCTCTAAACATATCTATAAAATGGCGGGAGCGTGTAAAGCCAGCCAGAGATTTATGGACACGCCCGTTGAAATGGTAAGTTATCAATCAAATGAGATATAGACATTGACTTCAATGAAAGAAAACCTGACCAGCAATAATACGCAACATTTTGTACGCAATTTCTTATTAATTTGGTGATAAAAAAAATTGTTTAAAAACCTTCGCAGCAATTTATATTTTGCAGATTTTCAAGTTCAGATTCAACCCTTTAAAAATACATAACAATGCAGTGATTTCAAAATTGGATATTGCGTTCACAATGGACACGGACACTCAAAACGACTTCAATTTACTATAGTTCACTACATATATTTAGTTCACTTCCTAAGCTAAAAGCTTATACTAGCTAGTATAGCAGCTAGTATACTAGTTACATAAGTATAGATCAGTAAAATCAGTTCACGCTGGTGACCCTGCGACTCGGATCGTCCTCGAGAGGTGTTCAAGTTGATGAGTATTAGATAGAAGAGCGCTCGCTACACTTATCTAAGGAACTCTTATTAAATCCTGCTTAACTAATCCTTCAGGGGAAGTACTGACTGCAGAAAAGTGTGTACAAAAACCACGGACAAAAAATAATTCCGGTTGCGACTGAGTTTTGTAATAGATATTATATTGATGCTATTGGAAGTTTACGTGAATAAAGGTATACTTTTTTAATTATTTTACTAGATGTTTTTTGTGTAATCTAACGTAATGTATATCTAAGCGAATGGAAGTACGCTTCAATGTTATTATGTGATCGATGCGTACACACCGTGGTTCCATAGCAACAGTATCCTGCAAAGGGTATATGGGGTAGTAACTCTACCTACCAAGTACGTTTGCACTCATTTGTCTTGTTTGATAAAATCTGCTTTGTACTAGCTCTTGACAAGTTTATTTGAATTATACTACTGTATCTAAATAAATTGTGAAATTCATTAAATACTTAATTTACGCTACTCATCTCAATTGTAGTGTCTTCTATATAAACATGCTTCAATTTAATAAAAGAAAACATTCTGGGCACTGAGTAATTTCATTCATTACCCGACCAAAGAAGCCAATTTTCTACTAGAAAGTAGTATATTTTGTGGGAATTACATTATGGAATCAAAACTGGGATAGTATCAGTTCCATAATTTGGCTCCAAAAAAAATCATGCCGCTACCATGGTCTACCAAACTCTTCACTGTGTCGATTCTAAGAAACTTAATTTAGCCTTACCTTACTTAGAGCATAATTATAAATCCTTTGGTTTTCATAACCACCATTTTTAGTCCTTACTTTTTCCAAATTCCCACTCTTTTAAGCATTAAATTATTGTTAGAAACAAAACTAATCTGTTAACCGTACCACTAATTAGTGGGACCGTCGTATATAGCCGAGCGTATATAATGTAATTATGCACGTTCGTACATATACGCCCGTCTCTAAAATACTCTAGGAACAATTTGGAACTAGAGGCGAAGTTTGGGACCGCAGCAGACGGCCGCCATCTTGCCGTAGCCATGGCAACCGACCGCGAATTGTCTGCTCTCCACCTCAATTGTAAATACCTGGCAGCCTTCAGGCAGTTGTTTATTAGTAATGCATGTGGAATAATACGTCATTTGAGATTTGAGGGTAGCGAAATAATTATGGTCTGATTTATACACTCTGCTGTTATCGAACTAGAATGAGTGTGACTGGCCCAGCCTTAGTGTTACAAGGGTAATTAAAATTAAAGGTATCTTTACATTTGAAACGTTAGTAACGTGAAGATTTAGGATTTAGCTTGATCGAGAGGACCCGGGTTCGAATCTTGGTCATTAGCCAGGCTCCCTGTGAACATGACCGCTAAAAATAAAGTAAAGTAACCGAAAGAAATCAGTGCAAATAATAAGACAACAATTTTATTTTTATTGTATTTAATATTTATAAATTATTTCTTGAATTGTTTATTAAAAAAAAAAATAAGATTACACAAAATAAATGAAAATATAATCGTTTTATTACAACGGGTTTTAGTAGTAAAATCAGAAAGAAAATCAATTCCACATTCAGGCAATCTAGATATCTCCATCTTCAGTATTAAAATTTGATGGCCGGGGTGCATCGTCCTCGTCTTTAGATTCCATTCGTGGGATATAACAATTCGATGGGAGTATTTCAATATAAACGTTGGACGCCATTAATAGGCGGGAGACGGCCTGAGATATGAGTGCAGCCCTTGCGAGGCAAGGTTAGTATGGAGAAGGACTTGCGGTAGGTAATTTGAGATACTTTTTTATTTGGAGCACATTGTTATAACTTAAGTTTACCGCGGTAGCCTAGTGGTATGGGTAATGGACTGCTGAGACGGGGTCTCGGGTTCGATCCCAGGTTTACCATGGCACACACCAATGACTTTTCAATGCTTTTCGAAGTTATGTGGGTATTTATCGCAGGTTTATAAGTGCCCGGTTAGTGGCAATAGGCTCGCCACCTATTACATTGGGACCTAAATATAAACTGGTGAAATGTGGGTGCTAGCGCCTCTGCCTACCTCTTCGGGGATATAGGTGTGAGTTTATGTTATGTTGTCATGTTATGTTATGTTATAACTCCGTCTGGTGGTAAGCTAAACGACAAGGTTTAGGCATGAAAAAGGTTCATCTTTATAAATACAAATAGGTAGAATGATAGCCCACAGTGGTGAAAGGTGGGGAACTCGATTCTTATCGATTTCCCAATAGGTCGCATGGTGTATGACAAACAAGACCCAGATAAGATTTTCTTTACCGTCTTCTCTTTCGAAAACCTTCACTCTCCACAACTGGTGGCCCACCGTTTGACGGCTTCGTTAGATGCTTATTCACGCCTCGAGTAAAGGCCCCTGGCTGTAGGAAGAAAGAAACACTTATTTTCGGGAAAATACTCGTACAGGTACAGTAAGCAGACTCTGGACTCCTGTCGGAGTATCTCTGAGATGCGTCTAGGACTAACGATAATGGCATGGGGATGATAATGGAAACTCTTGCAGTAGATAATTCCAAGCGTCTATGGTGCGACAAAGATCAGAGCGACATATCTCTTCTCTCTCTCTCTCTCTCAAACAAAATCTATTTTCTTTGAATTGATTATAGTATTCGACAAGACTAGTTAAGATAAGTTCTCAGATTTATTGAAGTACAGTCACCAAATCTGATAACTGATCTAACCATAAATGTGATAATATCTACCTATTGAAACAAGTCGACAAACCCTTGAAGTAATTTGTTTGCCTTATAACGATTCAATTTTCTACACGTAATGTATAGAAACGTGTCGAACATAAGAGGTTCTGTTTCCTCACAATAAGACAACAGAGGGCAGACGACGTAGTTGTGGAGCACTCTTCATTTCGAATGCCTGTCCACGCGCCGCCCCCGCGCCCCGAGTGTGTACACGCCCTATCGGGAGCGAACATACAGCTTGTATTGGAACTCTGGTTTTTGGAGAAGGCATCTTTAAACTTATTGTATATTGATTTAGAATAGAAGTGAACATTCAAATAGATCTTAAACCCAGGACCAGTCTCACTACTTACCAATTGCTTTGTATGTTTTTTTTTTAATTAAATGTATTTCGAAATACATTCTTGTTTCAATTTATTACTCTTCGAGTAACTCTAGCAACCACACTTACTCATTGCTACATTTACTAATGTAAAAACTAAGGAGTTTTCATAAACGTAAGTCAGGCACAATGGGATTTCTTTATTATTTAAATTTTATTATAAACTTAAAGTACATTTATTCAAAATGATGAGATGTAATGTACAAAGGCGAGCTTAACTCAAAGTTTAGATCACTTCCAGCAAACCCGGGAGTGCACAGAGGAATTGCAATACGAGAGGCGAAGTCTTTCTTGTTCAAATCTGGTGTAAATTTACCATGAGAGTACCTTTAATGTACATAATACCAACGTAAGTGAGTAGGATCGCTAGAGTTCGTTGATTGCAGACATTTATGAGCTGGTGGTGGTGGAAACACATGCGAACTGATACACTTATTAACTACCGGATAAGGTTCTGGAGCAGGTTTTCCCTACAGGGTTAGGAGGTCGTCTGTTCCAAGGCAGCTGCCAAGCTATGGATTCAATGCAACCGGCACTAACGTTGTGATGATAACAAGAGTGCTGTTATATTAATTACCTATGGTGTTTGTCGAATTTAAACGTTAATAATTTTTGTTTACATATGTATATATATATGTTTATATATGTAAGCCGTGTAGTTTCCGGCAGAGTAAAATTACGGCCACCCTATCTCTTCCCATTCGGTGTCGTACAATGCGACTAAGGGATAGGGAGGGCTGTTTAACATCAGACAGATATATGTATACAGCCCAGACTCAGCCTCAGATGCATGGCTCGAGTCAACAATAGTGCCCGGAATACAGTAATAGGCTCACCCCCTATTACGTGTGACCGAATACAATTACTGGTGAAATGTGGGTGTTTATTCACCTCTGCCTAACCCTCCAGGGATAAAGGCGTGATTATATGTATGTATGTAATTTTTGTTTCGACATCTTATACACACCAAATACCACATCTATTTCTAATTCCTTCGTACTCCATACACGCGTGCCCTTCGCTCCTTGGCAAGTGATGAAAGGATGTGTGATGCGTACCCTCCATTGTGGTTTGTCTCTCAGCAACCAACCTTCGTGGGGAGAAACCGCCATGGGAACCCTCACCTGTCTTCGTTTGTTTTTAATTTAGAAAGTAGTACGGTTTGATCATTGTTTATGTATGTATGTAGAGCAAAATTGGCTAGAACAAATATAAAGAGAGTTAGGAGAGTTCTTCAAGTAAGTATTGGATTAGAGTTCTACAAGTGTACTACATAATATAAGTTGTGAAGGATTTAAGTTAGACCATTTGCTACAGATGGCCGATGGAGCAAAAAAGTTCTGGAATGGCGACCGCGTACGGTCAAACGTAGCGTAGGACGCCAAATGGCCAGGTGGAAGGACGACTTCATGAAGGTCGCCGGGAAGCGCTGGATGCGGGCTGCTTTAGATTGGTCATTCTGGAAGTCTGTGGGAGAGGCCTATGTTCAGCAGTGGACTATGACGTGTGGCTGACATGATGATGATGATGATGATTTGCTACCTTACAAGTATTGAAAAAAATCTGTTATTTCTATATCTTGAAGGTAGTAAATGTTAACTCTGTATTGAAGAGTGAAGAATAAAAGGTAAGTTAGCGGACCCCGAGCTCCAAGGCAATTTAGATAATAATAATGCGTATAATTATTATCAATCAAACAATCAATTAGCCCACCGTAGTCCACTGCTGGACATAGGCTTCTCCAAATGTGCGTCATTGAATCCGATCCTCTGCTTTCCGCATCCAGTCTGTCCCAGCCATCTCTTTCAGGTACTCCAACCTGAAAGAGATGGCTGAGATCATAATTCAGGGGTTTCACTGAATTATTATCACCCCAGCTAATAATTTCTATTAGTCAGTCTAGACAAATAGGTAAGTATGTAGGTCTTTGATGGCTTTGTATGTATATATATTTAATGCCTTTTTGTAAAGGTATACCTACCGTATACCTGTTCACATTATTAAATCTTGACATTACTGTACGCAAAACTACACCTCTCATTGGATTGCACTTCCTCTGTGCACTCCCGGGTTTGCTGAAAGGGACATTGAGTTAAGCTCGTCTTTGTACACAATGTTTCACTTTTTTGTATAATATGCCTTGTAAGTGTACAATAAATAATAAATTAATATACAGGTTCCTGAAACACGCCATTGCTTGTGAAACACGCTTGGAAATTTTGGTATATAATGCAATATAAGTCACATAAAACAAGAATAGAGCAGAGAGGCCTGCGCCAACGATAAATCAGGTAAGTACATAAATGTGCTCACTAATCGGGGTTTAAATCGTAGAGCATTGTGATCAAAATGTTTGAAAAAATAACTAAACGGAGAAGTAAAACTAGAAAAATCATCCACATAGCGAGTTTGTACTAAGGAGCCCAGTATTTGAACTCTCAACCTTAAGAGAAAAACCTGAACTTGAGTCTAATCACTTTATATGTAGTTTAACAGATGGATTGATAGGTGAGGTCCTGAAGCTGTTAGTAGAGCCATGTTCACCCCTATAGATAATTATTCCTCCTAACCATTCCGGGGACAATTGCAGCCTCCGAAACTCCTTTAGACCATACCCCAGCTTACTATTAGGCGGGATGTTGTCAATTTAGCGACCTAAATACTTATAAAAAAAAAAGAATCCTTCACATTTTGAATTTTCGGAGACAAATATGAAATGCTCGTATAAATATTGTCTATTCTCATCACCCACACACGTAATTACGGACTCAGTTTCAAAAAGCAATCACATCTAAGCGCAAAGAGATCGACTATCCGAGATTGAATTGCGAATCCACGTAATATATCAAAGGTAATCCGTTTAAGTTTAAGGGGCACTATATATCATGCGATGGCGGTACATAGACCACCCCACTGTTAGGTCGCCTAAGCAGGGTGGCTCTGTAACGCATGTTTAGGGGTCAGGTGCAAGTTACAAGTGTTTACGGAAACATTATTTTAAAAGATTTTTTACGTGCGAGAAATTCCCACGGATACCTCTACACCGGAGCTGGTAGGAGAGGTTATGTCGGACTCGAACCGACTAAAACGCTTGGTGCCTGTGGGTCATTGTTGGTTGCCGAAGGTGAGGTTGACAGGCATATTCCTCGCACAATATTATTTTATATTTGTAAATTGTAGAGAGCACGTAAAGCCGCATCTATGGAAGTCATTACGGTTGGTTGGAGTTCTCAAAAATCGAACTGGTCTTACTACAGAACTGTGATATCGCCAAATGGTTGTGGAGGATGCAACCGTGAAGAATATTATGAACATTTTCACAAAACTACTTAAATCAAACAGTGTTTGTAGTATGGATTCCGAAATGCGGATGAACCTGCTTAGATTTATATTATTTCTGTAAATATATGCATATATTCATGCATACAATACCCCCATATTTGCGTTGAGTGGGAATAACCAATAGTCGCACTCCCTACAGGTCGTTCGTTATGTGGACGATGCAACCGTGAAGAATATTATGAAAATGATGGCGACTCTGTTTATCCTCTCATTAGTAAAAAAAATCCGTCTGAATCGTAACCAGTCCAGTTATCTATGGCCCGAAAGTTTCACGGACGCGGAAGCAGACACAGACGCATTTACTATGGTAAATGTGTTTACAGTATCACAGACCAGCTTCTTTCCACGGCGTGTCGTTCGCGAAATCACGCACACGTCTTGAAAGGCTTGTATCGTGGAAATCGTTGCAACTAAAACGCTATTCGCTTATCGCACACGCCGAGCTTTATCCGTCAACTAAGCAGGATGGGGGTGTTTCAACGGGTGTGTAGGTGGGGTAACGTTTTCCTGTTTGAAGGCACACGTCGCAAAGGGAAATCCTTTACAGGACAGAGCTCTAAAATTGCCCACCCCGCGACGTTACGCAGGTATCTACAGGATTATGAGGTAGATTGTTTGAGAAAATACCTTCAGTGGATAGTTTGTATGCTTAGTTTATGTTCAGGAAGATAATTATCTAAATTATTTCGTAGACATATACATAGCTCGTAGGTATTTACATTATAGGGCATATACTTCGAAATTGCACAGAGTAGTAGTGCGTCCGACTGCGTCATTGTAGCCCAGTTTTTTTTATACAAGTTAGGTGGCAGACAAGCACACGGCCCACCTGACGGAAAGTGGTTACCGTAACCTATAAACGTGTGCAATACCAGGGGAGTTGTGCCCGTGCTACCGACCCTGTAAGAACTGTATATCCACTAATTACAAATATTTGGATTTCTCGCTTTTGTACATGTTTCTTGTGATTTTTATTGTGTGTATGATCACTGTACTGTATTTGTGCAATAATTAAGAATTAAAAATATTACATTTTTTTTTTATACAACTTAACCATTTCATACGATCCTCTGCCTTCCGCATCCAGTCTGTCCCAGCCATTTTTTTGTATACAACTTAGGTGGTAGACAAGCAAACGGCCCACCTGATGGAAAGCGTTTACTACCGTAACCTATGAACGTGTGTAACACCAGGGCAGGGGAGTCACACCCGTGCTCCCGACCCTGTAAGAACAAGGATTTTTCAAAATAAGTATACTTGGCTTCTATAAAGTTGTATGTTTAGTCACTAATTGTACATTAAATGTGGTTCAATACAAACAGAACTTCTCGTAGAAAGATATACAATCATAGTGCCTACAGAATGTATGCCTTACATTAAGATGCCATTCGCTTAGTAGATAATTGTATACCTCTGTGGCGTACATTGCTCCGTCCTGAAGGATTACCTATTCACGCGAGCCTTAAATTATTAATAGTCCCATTAATGGTGATCAATCAATGCGCTTTTGAGTTGAGTGCCAAGAAGCAAGATTTGGGTGGCAAATGGTTTGATATATCACCTATCCACCCACCGATCTAAGTACTTAATAATGTATCAACTTGCGGTTTGTAAGTAGAAAGCGTAGTATGCAAGTTTTGCAACGACAGAAAACTTAAATTAATTAATTGGGACTTAATTTAGTTAACCCTGTGCGTGTGGTTCGTGACAATTCGTTCTTTTGGTATTATTAAATAGTAA
The DNA here is from genome assembly GCA_963662185.1 of Eilema griseolum. NCBI lineage: Eukaryota > Metazoa > Arthropoda > Insecta > Lepidoptera > Erebidae > Eilema > Eilema griseolum. The sequence goes on along the minus strand of OY759239.1, from coordinate 8,314,343 downwards.
ATAAATAAATAATTGTAAGACATTTATGCCGCGTGGTTTCAGGCAGAGCAGAATTTGGGCCACCCCATCTCTTCATATGCGGTGTCGTACAAGGGATAGGGCTGTTTAACATCAGACAGATATATACAGCCCAGACTCAGCCTCAGATGCATGACTCGAGTCAACAATAGTGCCCGGAACACGGCAGAAGGCTCACCCCTATTACGTGGGACCGAATACAATTATTGATGCAATGTGGGTTTTAATTCACCTCTGACTAACTCTCCAGGGATAAAGGCGTGATTATATGTATGTATGTATGTATTTTCACAATACAATCGAGGTCTACTTAAATCAAATAGTGCTTGAAGTATGGATTCCGGAATGCGGATGAACCTACTTAAATTTATTTTATTTCTGTAAATATATACATAAATTCATATTCGTGGATACAAATATTTGCGTTACATGGGAATCGAACCAACAGTCACACAACTTACAGGTCGTTCGTTATGGGTTTTTAGTAAGTGACGATGTTAAAAAGTAAAAAGTCATATGATTATTACCAACGCGTTCTTTCCAACCATTACGGAACAGATCATGAGAAAGTACAGGTCAATATTATTAACACGATCGACACATCAATGTCAAACACCATAACATCTTTTGTCACACTGTATGGGAAAAAATAACCGAGACTTAACCCCATCGACTTTTTCACTATAGAACTCATTTAAATCTCTCGATGCACCCATACACCCTACTTTGCCTGCGATGCACCTTGTTGCAAATTAAGGATTCCACCCTTTAAAAAAATGTGACCCTAAAGAATCGTGGGTAAAAAGGTTTTATCTTTTTTATTACACTTTATTGAAATGAGACACCGGGTACGCATATAAAATTGGTCTTTTTGTCAGCCACGAAAGGGTTAGACACGTCGGTAGCGCATTGATTTTTTTTTTAAATTTGCCATACAATGCGTTAACCCTGTGAGTGCGGTTCGTGACGCTTCGTTATATTGGTGTTAAAGTTAAATTTGCGTTTGCAATCATGAAGATTTTTTTTGGTGTCATCATTATTTTTTGACAACGTTCGATATTGACCAGCGTAGTGACGTCATTTATTAGTCGTTGCTTAAATGTAGTTTTTAATGACGTTTTATTGTTTTCTCCATAAAATTATTAAACCAAATTAACATAAATATTACTACTAATACTTTATCCACTTTCAAACTGCCTACTAAGGTAGCAAACAACCTGATTCGTAATTCAAAAGTTATCACTTTCAGAGGGTAGGTAACAGTAAAATACCAACCAATTCTTTGTCTTTGTCTTGGTGCTGGCCAAAACAAAGATAACTTATGGCTTGCCTAGGAATTGGTGCTAGGATATCAAAATCGCTTCCAAATATAAGGGCAAAGTTTCAATATCACCATCTTAGAATTTTACCGAGATTATGGAGGATCCGAGTTTTCCACCTAGAAGCCTGAGAGTCACTTGTTTTTAGATTTGACTGACTTGTTCAGTGATCTTTATGATATTGTGAGAGTAACGACCCTCCCAAGTATTAAGTCTAAGCCTCCAATGCGTCAGCTATCTGGGGTGATCACCTAAAAGTCCCATCGAGATCTTTGGTGACCAACCCAACCGACCCTGCTAGCTGATGCAATAGAGGTTCTGACTGACGTGCCCTTTTCGAGGATGACTGGTTTATCAATGCCTAAGAGGATCGTAACTCTCACTATAACATAATGATTACTGAACCAGTCAAATCTTAAAACAAGTGGCTCTCGGGATTCTTGATGGCAACTTCGGATCCAACCGTAATCTCAGTAAAATGCTAAGATGATGATAATGAAACTTTGCTCGTATATTTGGAAGCGATTTTAATATCCTAGCTTCAATTCATAGGCAAGATAATAATGCAATGACAAGGAGACAGAAGTCTTCTCTTTTTTATTTCACACACTACAACAATACCAGATAAAATAAATCCATAAAACCTTTTCCAAATGCCTAATAAATTCATCTGTTCTAAAGTGTACCACTAACCCCTTGAAAGCTACAGCATGGTCTATTGTACCACACACAATCTGTCTAACAAAAGTTCCTAGAGATACCATCAACAATTTCACACTTGGCACATTTGACGTCATTTTTTTCAATTTGACATAAGAGTGCTTTATTTGGAGCGATAAGTATCGCTCCGATTTCATCTGATGTCATTATATTGAAGTAGTGTCTCGTTGACTTGCTTTTTTTTATTAACCTTATAAAAGTGCAATTAATTTTGTTTATTAGAGTATTAAATCTCGGAGGTGATTGTTTTTTATTATTCTATTTATATTTTCAACAGATTCTTAAAATTAGAAGACTTAATAAATATAGGTATTAATGTACTGTATAGAGTGTGGGGCCCCACTATGACCTTCGAAGCTATGCCAACCATTGATTGTTGGATGAGGTCCTGACGCAAGAGTCTGACTCTCGGGATGGGAGGTCAGCTGTTAAATCCATATAACTCCAATCGACTTCCTGTACCAGGAAGTCATGGTAGGTAAGTTCCCCAAAGAACTTTGTGTGGTGTAGCCAGAGCTCACTAAAGAATTTGTGCTGCCGAATTGAGCAGTCCGACTGAGGAAGTACTCCTCCGCCTTATATATACCGCAGTCATAATAACCTCGTGTTGTGTTCCCAGCGGTGAGTTGGGTAGCCAGAGCTCACAGGAGACTTTATGCTGTCGGTGGGAAGACTAAGGCTTGTCCTGCTTTGTCTTCTACACTCACGGCACAGAAACTCTGTGCTTACAGGGTCGGCAGCGCGAGTGTGGCTCCTCTGGTGTTACACACGTGCATAGGCCACAGTAACCTCTTTCCATCAGGTGAGCCGTGTGCTTGTCTGCCACCTAAGTGGTATAAAAAAACTGAAAATCTCTTTAAAATAAAAACACATATCTAATTGTAAACAACTAACAAAGTGAAACAAGAACAAAAGTGAAATAAATTTCACTTCGATTCAATTTTGTTAGTTAATTAAAAATTAACCTATAATAAATTCGCATTGGGTACCTAGGTACTAAATCAAAATCAGCTTTCCATTAAAATTCGAAGTACAAACCAAACACGCAAACACATAAATTTTTAACCCTTCAGTGGCGACATGTTACCCAACTTAGCCGCCGCGTCACTCCCTCGGCATTCAGACGTACGCTCCTATTTACCAATAACCCTTACTGACCCTTAACCCTTCTACCTAAATATGACCTCTCGGCCAAGCCCCTGGTCATTGTGTAGCGAATTAATCGGCTAGTATGCCTATTGTATGGACACTGCCCACCCGTTATACGTCCGGCCGTCATTGTGTTTATATTATAAGTTTTTAAGTGCTCCCCTCACAGTTTAGGGCTTGCGAAACTGGTTTGCAAATTTTTTTCGGACCTTGGTCAAAACTGGTTTCAATTCAATTTTAGTTATCTGTCCATCTATTATGGATGCACCAAATATTATTATGTAGAGCTTGCAATAGTTGCAGTTTGCATTGTAAAATATATTTTCATTTTATTTTGTAATTCTCTTCAAGTTAGTAATATACCCTAGATAATTGATTAACTATAACACTAAGATGTATGTAGACAAAAACTCATTTTGCTTTGCAAAATATGTTTAAAAAAAAGCTCAGTGTAGTATGAAAAATAAGTTTCTCCTGTTTAAATTGACAATTAGTAATTCAAATAAACACCCAAAACAATCTGTTTGTAATAAAATAATAACAAACTCAGAAAACTTTTTGAAAATCACACTCACATCTCTGCTTCGATTCGATAAAAACATTTAATGGTCAAATTCTATAATTATTGAATGTTCAACTTAACACTTGTAAATTGGTCCAAGATGATACTCTGAATGTATAACTGTAATGTTTATTATTGTACAACTTATGTGGCAAATAAATAAATTTTAATATTATTTAAATCAATCAGCTTCCTTCACCTATCTGAGTCACAATAAAACACGTTGCAATCGCAGCACACCTTGCAAAAATTCAAAACTAACGCTCAACTATTTTGCATACACGACACACCCCTCTCTAATGGTTAACAATTTATTGTTATTATTTATGTACAGGAAATGTTCCCCTTGTGCGTCACTAACGTTACTACAGATGTGCATCTTGGATGAGCTGTGGGCAGAACTTAAGCAACTCAAGATCTTAGAAATTATTTAGTGAGCTTGAACGGCTGGTAGGTATCATTTGAGATTTTGTTGCACAGATTTAAGATAAACAGAATATTCAAAATTTTCGTTTAACTATTTTTATATTTTGGATGAGTTTTTACCAAATGAAATGGTCAAAAGTGATCGCATTGGAGGTTTAACACTTCAAAAGACTCATTGATATGCTGGAGAAATTGTATAGATGAATCAAACGGTCAAAATACGTCTATTCTGATGTAAAATGGTTAGGTAGGAACTGTTGCTTAATTAACAAACTACTAAAGTTAAGAATAATGTTCAAAAGTATTAAATCTAACACAAACTACTAAGTGAGTAGCTTATCTTAACTAGTAGAATAAATTAAATACATGAAGTTGGAAGTAAATAACGGTGTAAGTATATACAAATTTAATAATATTACTATTCAATGAAATCTGTCAGTCAAAATGCATAGAAAGGATCAACGCGAAAGGTGTGCGTCATTTATGCAAATTCCTTTCCTAATCACTAGCGCTTATTGAAATATCAACCTTAACGTATGAAAATAATGTACATAATCACAATTTCAGCGTATTCAGTAAAAATATTGCGCTTTGCAAACTTAAATTGAATGCTTTTGTCATATAGAAACAGTTCAGAATTGCGAATCTATGAATTTGATATTAGTCCTTTGGCATCAAGTTACTTTCTAATTTGCATGAGGTATTGTGTTGCTAACTTTATTTTTTAAATAGCCACAAAAGCTTTTTTTTAATAAACAACACTGCGAATGCATGCAAAGTTAAAAGTGGAACATCTGCTGCGTAGGGTTAGACTGTTAGCAAAATTTGAATATCGATAGAATTAGTGTTGCATTATATAGGAAGGAAGCTATACAGATTAAATAATATTATTGAATATTTTAAAATACTATAAAAGGGCTAATGTACGACCGGCCTAGGAATATTTTTGAGAATCAAATCATCAGATTATTAATTAATAATAATATGTGACCTATTATTAAATCCCTATCAGGATACAATAGGTAAATCTAAAAATAATGTATGCGAATTGTTTAGTCGGTAGATATTGAACAAACTTTTATAAATGAGTTGGATATTTTTGTAGTTAAAATAAATTTATTTAACTGAGCTTATTAAATTAAGAATGGTAAAAGAGCGGTAAAAGTTGCAATGGTTATTATTTTATTCTTAATTCTTTATTGCACACAAACAGTACAGAGAATAAATATAATATAAGAAATATGTGCAAAGGCGAGCTTAACTCAATATGAGTTCTCTACCAGCAAACCTTTATCTTTTTTTTAAATCATCCACCTAACCTCTAACAATCTTCTGTTAGAGGTTAGGTTAGGTTAGACTTGACTATTAAATATTATGACGTCATAATAACTAATTTCATACAAGTTTTTACTTTTAGTAAAAAGTAACTAATTTGACTAGGTAGTCAGTCAAATACCCAATTGTATAAAAAAACAAAAAGTAGAGTTTCTGTTCAGAGGTAACAAAAAACACCACTTAGTTTTTCAATCACTAATTATCTACAAAGCTGTTAACACTAGTAGTTTGGTTACTACCACCTATCTTAAACCGACCCATTTAAAATTACATTATAGGTACTTTTTTCTATATCTACCTACATATTTGTTTAAAGTTGTTAGATCCTAAGTAGGTAACTATATACCTAGGTAGAGCAATGCGGTTATCATAATCGCCTGCTATCGTTTAAAGTTGCGTCATAAAAAAATAATGTAGCTATAACTTGAAACATCGTTTGCTTATCGAAATCTGAATATCATAGTATCATACATAGGTGTAACTAATAACTATATGTATATATTTAAAGTAAGTAGGTAGGTATCTACAGGTTTTTTTTTTACGTGCGCAAAATCCCCACGGATACCTCCCCACCGGAGCCGGTAGAGGAGGTTATGTCGGACTCGAACCGACTAAAACGCACGCCGCCTGTGAGGTGAGGTTGACAGGCATATCCCTCGCACCCCGGCCGACCCAGGGCCATCTCTCACGATCTGGCTCTCTTCTCGGGTGTGGGGACTACAGAGTCCCCAACTCGTCCCCGGAAACGGGGAGGCGCGTCACGCGGGCCACCGCCGCGGCGAGGTATCTACAGTATTACAGTTAAGTAGATAAGAAGAGTCGACCAATGTGCGTTGCAGTTGTAAACCGTCCTTATACCTATCTAGGTATTATCAAATTCCGAATTGTCAATTCGGTTCGTATTGAGTTTCGTTTAGGATGCTGTTTTATAAAGGTCCAATCACTGGGGCTAATCAATGGCATATTGCTATCCAATCTTATGACAAAACACAACAATTTTCATTTGAAAAACATGGTTTGAAAAACTTGTAAGTAGTGTGTATTGTTTTAATTGATAAAGTACATACATAATTGTATAATTTTGACGTTCATATGTGCTCTTTATGTGCCTAAACTGAATAAATGAAATTGATTCTTTGATTCTCTCCCAATGTGCGCCATTTTATCCGATCCTCTGTCTTCTGCATCCAGACAGTCCCAGCCACCTTTGTATCTACTGACTTTATTAAGTCAAATGAACATTTTTTAAATAAAATTTTAACAATTTGAAACATTTCCTAAACATTTTCGAAACCGTAATACAGGTTTCGCAGATGTTCAAGAAATATTTCAATTGTTTAAATGTCAAATTATTATATTATTGTTAAAGTACTTAAGGTGTTTGCAAAATGAAAGTTTCTTAAATGTGTCATTTTTTAAACGTTGCTTGTAAAATGATCTTTTATATTATTAATACCTATATGCCTACGTTGTTCAGAAACATGGCGGCTTTCAAAAATGGCGCATTCACTAAGTTTAAAAAATTCTAGCTACTTAGTTTGTTTGTCGGGCATGTAAAGCGTAGGGATGAAAGTAATGCCGTAAGGAAGGCACTAACTATGGAAGTGGATGGCTACAAGGGGAGAGGGAGGCCTAAAATGAGGTGGATGGACTGTGTGAAAGATGACATGGTTAAGAAGGGAGTGAATGTTGAAATTACTGCAACTAGAGATGAACTTCATGTTGCGCCGACCCCAAATAATCTTGGGATAAGGGCAAGAGGATGATGATGATGATGATGAGTAATAATAACAATCAATATTATTAATTTATATGAGTTATATTATCAAATACGATTTGTTCCACATTGGCCCCATTTGTTCGTCCTACATTCCAAAGAATTCTTCTTTTGCCCCATATTAAATTTGATTCTTGTTTCGTCCTACTTCATAGTACCGACCAAAGTATGGTTAGCAAAGCAAATTTAAATGTGTTATAATATTGTTATGAAAGGCCTGTTGGTACATTGGATAGAGATATGCAAACGTACGCTAGGCCAAAGTGTGTGGTTTCGGTTTTCATTCAAGACAAATCTTAAATAGTAGGTTATTTTGCTGTCTGGGTAGAATTGATCTATAATATGCAGGAAGTTAGAAATGTATAAGTATCTTTGGCAGTTTTCTAAATACCATATTTTAATCATAATATTTATTATAGTTTTCGACCTATGTTTCTCCAATACCAAGTATGAATCCGCGGCCATCACAAAGTCTACTATAGTACCTTACCTAGTTTGTGATCAGACATCCGTATTTAAGTAGTTCCCAATTACATTGAAACAAGCTACGAGTAAACATTTCTCATGCAAAGGTAATAAAAATAAAACCACTTCATCAGTCATATTTTATTAATAACAATTTTTTTAATAAATTTCTTGGTTATAAATGCCGACCAGAATCACAGAATGCTTACTAAATAATCTCCTCCATTGATAATATGGAGTCATTAATAGTTTTATCTCTGTCAATATCGTCTAAACGAAGAGCCTTACCTTACCTACTTAAAAAAAAATATTAGATTTAGTTTTCATGAAGTTATTATCAAGCCAGGATGAAGTAAAGTAATCATTAAACTTGTCAATGCTGTTGTTTTTAGGACAATCTTTCATAATATACAACCATCCGTCAGATTTATACTGTGCTGGTAACAAAGCAAGTGCGGAACATAGGGCAATATGCTTTCTATAAAACCTTTTTTTTGTCAAGTTCTTTGACTTTTTTCCATAATGCCTGCGTAAAGTGAAAATAGCTACCTTTTCTTATTATGTTTCTGAATAAACTGTTTATTTCGTTAATAGCTGCTTTTTCATAGTCCGATATAAACGAAATTGAATTCCAATCAGGACTTTGTGCTTTAATTAGTGTAAACATAGTTTCGTAAGTCGTTTCCTTTTTATCCTTTTTAGGATTAACAACGTATTAAAAAATACCCTCTCCTAGGCAATGGTCTATATTTTGGACACATCTTTTGATTTCTTTATCAACAAATGCCAAAATTCTTGAATTTTTATACCCGTAGTCGAAAAGTAAAAAATCTTTATAGGTCTCTGGTATTTGAACTTCAGACGCAGGTTTAAACGTTGACTTTTCAATATTTTGTGTTTTATTTCTCGCATTGTAGACTTGTCTTGATTTTAGAAAATTCAGGTAAAGCTTCAACCAAATCTGTACCTTTATTCTTCAGCCTTATTAAACTTTCATTATAAGTAGATGTGACAGGTATACCATCTGCAGATGTAGCATCTTGCTTACAACGAAAAAAATCTTCTTTTATTTCGTTGCTCGCCACATTGAGTTTGCAAATAATGTGTTGCAATATTTTACTCACTTGATTGTTGATACTAGTAATTAGTCCACCTTTACACTTTCTATTCAAATATCTCCACGAAACTGTAATATTTTTATTATTTCGCCATTTTACTTACCTTTCGAAACACTCTAAAACTTATATAATTGAAATCGTGGTTTTCATTCAAAGAACAAACTGCCAATAAATACGGTTACGTTTTGAAAAGGAATATACGCTCTTAAATATTTAAATATTAATTTTAATAATTACGACTTACCGTATTCAACTCATTAAACACCCTCCACTTTAACTATTTGATAGATCACACACAAACTACAGAAAATAACGAATGAGTAATATTCATATTGCTTACTTATTGCAATGTCTAGTCACTCGGCCATCTACCTTACTGGTCATTTTGTTGGTCTTGATAAAAAGGTTTGCAATTCGATTTATTGTTTAAGTTTTTACCTGCTCATAAGTTTGAAGAAACTGTGACAAAAATATGAATTAATTAATAAGAATTTTTGTTTTTAAAAACTTTGCAGTCTGTCTGTACTAAAATTATATTAATTTGCACTCTAAAAATATTCGAGGCGAATAAGGAAAGGAAAATAGGACGAAACAAGAATAAAATATTAAATTCTAAATAAATATTACGTCTGGGGCTAAAAAGGAATAAAATGTAGGACGAATACGGAATTTTTTATGTGGGGCAAAACTTCGTGAGGCGTACGCGGAACAAATCTCAAATGATAATACATGTATCAATAAAAATATCATTATTACGAATTTATGATTAAAGACGTATTTTTTTCCGTAGCGCAATGTCGCGTCAATGACTTCTATGTAGGCAGGATAGGTACCTACTAGACAAGCTGTGTACAATAAAGTGGCTTTTGATGAGGCAAAAATAAATTTTAAATTTCGAAATTGTAATGGAACGCAAAGAAGCAAGGGCCGGGAAATATGATCATTTTAGAGTTGTCCTTAAAAGTTTTCTTGAGTGTGGTGCACCAGCCCCTGACTTGCGAGTTAGGAAGGTACCTGGACGAAGTAATTTTTTCAGGGTAGTTGTGCTGGCACCATTGCCATTATCTCGGCACACTTTTCCCTGACAATCGATACAATAATAAGGATCGAGTTCCTAACCTGTTTCGCAGCAATCGCACTTGCTACCTACCCCTGCACCAAAGAGATACCTCGTTGTTTTCTTCATGCTTCAGAGTTCAACATTCGCGTGCAAAACCAGCTGCCAATAATTTTCTACACAAAGCTACAAACCCCGATCCTTACGGATTATCAATAAAATACGAACATGCAGCAGTAAAAACTAGTTCAAAACAAAAACCATTGCATACAAAATCATTATGTTTGGCAAATTCACGCAAAATTTTTACACAATGAACACACGGATCGAAAACCAGAAATTCAAGTTCATGAGTCGTTCAACTGGTTAGACCACGCGCCTTTTTTAATTTGCAATATTTTTTTACACTGGCAACCTTGGTGCGTGTCTTTTGTGCCAGCCATATTGTCCGGAATGACCTGCAATGTTAACGAATTATTGAATTAGTTAATAATTATATGCGTTTGTCGTAAATTTTGTTTCTAATTGTGTGGTATGGTCATATTTCATGTCTTGACAGTGTTGGTGACCATGGTGGTTACTTTTGACGGACTTTCTTTTGGGTAGGTAGGTATCTACTTTTAAGTCGTAGATGCCTAGTGCCTATTTGGTACTTTAAATAATGTCTAAGGGCGATAGGTAGGTAGGTTCGTACTACATTAATAACTAGGTACTATTTATTTCTAAATAGATGTTTTCAAAGGGTACTAGGTTACTAGTGGATGTACCTACAATTTACATTGTGTGGCAGTGGTAAAGTATATTCAGTATGTAATTTTCAAAAGAAAGCAGTTGGAAAAAGTTTTTACCTCTACCTAGTTTGTCAAATTTAAACCTCTCTGCCGACCCCAACTAATTTACTAAAAGGCTCATAAAGTGATGATTCTGAGACATTCATTACGAAGTTTAAGCTTAGTCAGCATCTAAGGTTGATTGGTAGATACCTAATAGATTCTAAGTGTGTACTTTTAAAGCGTCAGTAGCTTTTTTTTTACGTGCGCAAAATCCCCTCGGATACCTCCCCACCGGAGCCGGTGGAGGAGGTTATGTCGGACTCGAACGGACTAAAACGCACGCCACCTGTGGGTCGCTTTGGTTGCCGAAGGTGAGATTGACAGGCATATCCCTCGCACCCCAGCCAACCCCCGTCCCCATACACCGAGTCGGGTGTATGGGGACCACAGAGTCCCCAACTCGTTCCCGGAAAACGGGGAGGTGCGCCAGGCGCGCCGCCGCCGCGACCTGCTTCTGCCAGGGTGACAGGCGGCTCCACCTGTCACCCCCAAGCGTCAGTAGCTTAGTAGTTAAGAAATCGGCCTTACGATCGAAAGGTACCGGGTTCGAATCCTGGCCATTACACTTCCGACGTGAACCAACTCCTAACACAAGTAATTACGCTTCGCTTAGGGTTATCTAAAGGGAAAACCGACGACGCTGCAGTTGAACGCTCTACGCCCTAAGTAGGTACCACACAGAGGTCGTCTCTGCTTAGGATTTATAAATATTTAGTTTTTACAGATTTATGTACCTAATGTATCTACCTACTAAATGTACCTACCTACTTACGGTGAAACAGGTCACTACCTGACCAAGAGAGTCCCTTGAGCAAACCTAAGAATAATTTGTTCTACTCAGTGGTACTACATGCTTATAAAAAACCTGATAGTGAATCAACTAGCTGCAAACAATAAATGCCTACTTAGGTATCCACATAGGATTTCCAGGTACCTATACACATGTGGATATAGATTGGTAGGTAAACAGAAAATAAGTAAGTATACCTAGGTACCTATTAGGTAAATATCTAGACAGAGTCATAGGTTTCTTAAGTGCTTGTGCAAAGAAAATGAAATTATAGAACCATCAAAGCCATTCTCGTAAATAATTGATTGTAAGTACCTAGGTCCTAAGCCTAAGCTAAAAAATCATTAAAGACAAGTCTTTTGATACATTAAACTTTGTTCAATTACTCCCTGCGCGCAAATTTTTAGCCGTATCATAGACCATAAAATCTAAGAAATGTTGCTCTAGTCTACGATCTTAGCTTATCTGTGTAGGCCATAGTCATTCGCTAAACTTGAAAATGGAATGCCTATTGCCCAATTTGGCGCCAAAACGATGCGTGGTGTGCGAGAATGCGCGCCGCCTCACACACGCTCGCCCCGCCCCACACACGCTGGCCAATCGCACAGGGCGAACACCCTCAAGACCCGCGCAACACGCATATTGATCTGCGGACACCGCTCGAACCGTTTACATTTCGACATATCACATGCTAAACACCGACAAACAATAACATATGGTCAAGTTTCAAGGTACATTAAATCTAATGTCTTTGAAATAAGGTCTCAATTTCATTGTCAACAATGTCAAAACTTATAACGTTTCAGGTATTACGAGAGGTGTAATTTATAACGAGAGTTGCTTGAGCAAAGTGAACTGTAGTCCTTTGCTATAAGATTGGTTTGACATATTTTTTTAGTTTTAAATAAAACAATAAATTTTTACGTTAGTAACATCAATAGTGAAGATATTCAAAACGAAAAATTCAATACTTCAGGCTAACTTTTTAACTCTCGCCGCTTGAAAAGACGATCTCCGAGAAAACATCAAATTATTTTAAAGTCACAAAATACTGTGATAAAGATAATAGAATGTTTTTACATTTGTTGGAATAAAATTCTTGAATCCAACAACGCCACCTAGTATATAATGCATTAATGAGAATGCACTCTACATGACTAAATATTACAAGCTATCGCACAACAGATGTCACTACTGTCAGTATAGTTCTTGTATTGTTCCTAGATGTCGGTAAGCTGAACTACAGTTTTCAACGTAAAAATATTACGGATGGTCTGCAAGGCTAGGATATCAAGAATATGCGGTTATTTAATGGACCATGCAAAAAAATTTATGGACACTGTCCCAACTGACATAAAGACTGATGTAAAGAGAGTATTAGATTTAGAACTAGACAGATGAGGTATCGATAGAAGCATCTTAGTCGTCTGCTGGTTACAGGCTATATAACGTGTCACTGAATCTAATGTGGCGCCCTCTAGCGGCCATAAAGTAATCATCATCATCCTCCTGCCCTTATCCCAAGACTATTTGGGGTCGGCGCAACATGTTTTTTTTACATTCATCTCAAGTTGCAGTAATTTCAACATTCACTCCCTTCTTAACCATATCATCATTCACACAGTCCATTCACCTCATTTTAGGCCTTCCTTTCTCCCCTTGTAGCCATCCACTTCCATAGTTCAGGCATTACATGCCCGAACCAAAACAAACGATTTCCTAGTAGCTTTTCTGTGACTAGTGCTACTCTCAAACTTTCTCTAATATATTCATTCATAATCGTATTCATTCTTGTCACACCACACATCCATCTCAACATTCGCATCTCAGCTACATGCAATCTTCTTTTATCCGTCACCTTTACGCAGTCATAAAGTACTGTGTTAAAAAATAAATTTGAGATAAATATATCGTGTTTGGTATCAACTGAAAGAGCTTAATTAGCACATTTCAAGTATGTATAATTTATACCTATTGCTTGCCCCAAAATAATATAAATAAAAAATAAGTTCAAAATTAAAACCCGACTACTGAATAAAACTAAAACCCGACTACTGCCAATTGAGTAGTCCGACTGGGGATACTTTCGCCCTACAGAATACCGCGGCCATACTAACCTCGTGTTGTGTTCCTGGCGGTGAGTAGGGTAGCTAGAGCTCACTGGAGAGCTTTTGTACTGTCAGTGGGAAGACCAAAAGCTTGTCCTGTCCGACGGCACAGAAACTCTTGTGCTTACAGGGTTGGCCTACACCAAGGAAGTCACACTCGCGCTGAGTGTGACTTCCTTGGTGTTGCACACGTCCACAGGCCACGGTAACTACTTTCCATCAGGCGGGCCATGTGCTTGTCTGCCAACCAAGTGGTATAAAAAAAAACATCTCACATTGGCGTGCAGTCTCCATAGTTGTAGGTAAATCACAGTCCAATAAACGTGCCGAGGTTATCGAGAAGCAATGAAAAGGTCCTATACTAACGCACAGAAAAATAGAACGTGAACACAGCGGAACGTAGTAGCACAGATAATATATGTAATATAATATAATTCTTACAGTAGGCGGCACGACTGAAGTGCGCCAGCGCTTAGGAGGTTGGTTGTAGTCGAACGGAGTGCAGAGCGAGGAGGAAGGGTGCAGCGCAAAAAAATCGTATGACTGGGCTCTTTCAATTATATTTTTATAGTTTAACAATGTAGGTACCTGTACATTATTTTGACAGTTTATGGTATCAAAAATAATAAAACGTAAGGGAAAGATCGCAGGTTACAATCCCGCCTGAACCGATCTCATTGTTTGTGTCTGAATCGATTTGAATAGTTAGCATACTAATGCTTTAAAATTTCAGTCAATAATAAAACGTATACTTTTTTGTACGATAACCCCATTATAGGTCATGGGGTTATCGTACAAATAAGTAAGTTTTTTATAAGTAGTTTTATAATTTTTATAAAGGTATGATATCGTCATAGTATAAAATCATCGTGGTAGCAAGAATGAGAATAACAAATAACTGAGATAACTTTGAAATCTGTTGGTGCGTTGAGACGATTTTTTGCATGATCCTTTATAAATAACTTTTAGAGACGGCAGTTTCAATTATTTCGTTCATAATCACTTTCAAGGGGTTAAAAAGTATTATGATTTCGTATTGATGCGGTTCAATTTAAAATAAAATACTTTGTAATTTATTAGGTAATTATTTTATTAATATTCAAGTTACAAAACTTAAGTTTATACGCTATAATCTAAGTGATGCATATAATCAACATTATTGGAGACTTTCAAACACGGCGTGCAGCTAATAAAATTTAAATAATTCTTATTTTTATTGAAAAAGATAAACAGCAAATAAAATTTCAATTTATACAAACAAACAGTATTTTAATTCACTACAATAATAAGTATAATTTGATTAAATTAAGCTACCTCTGTGAGTACAAATATTTCTAAATTAAGGCCATTATTTTGAATATTACACAGTCATCTATAAAACTGTTGACATTTTGGCGCAGTTTCACACAACTTTTACCAAGTCTCAATCTCTCACATATACGTAGGTACTTACTTACATTCAGGAACTGCTACTATGATACATAGCAGCAGATGATCCCATGATCGATAACTAGCCCAACTTTAGCAAGCTTTTAGTTGTAGGAAACTTTCTACATCTTCTTAATCCCACGTTTATCCCACTCGCATCTGAAGCTTTCACCTCGGAGTTAGAGGGCCGCTTCTTCCCGTCTAACTGCAGGTTTGGCTGTTGAAAACTAAGGCAAGATAGGTTACAAGATAAGAAAAGTTACATCTATTTATTGCCCTTTTCATTCACAATTTTTAAATTAACAATCAACTAGTATTTTTTAATTAGATCATAAAAAAACAATCTCCAAATTCCATAACTTGACACAAGAATACAGAAATTACGGTACAGCATTTTTACAAATGTTCAAAGCTATACAAATAAATAGTGTTTAAGCAAGAGACTGTTGACATGACAGAATGGGAATAAATAATTTTAGTTAAGTGTTGTGGTAAAATAAGACCCAGCTGTATTGTTCCTGTCTAAGGGCAGACCACCACAAATTTTTTTTTAATTTTTAGATTATTATTTTATGATACATTATTACGGTAGCCTAGTGGTTTGGGTAATGGACTGCTGAGACGAGGTCTCGGGTTCGATCCCAGGTTTCACCATGGCACACACCAATGACTTTTCGATGCTTTTCGAAGTTATGTGTGTATTTATCGCAGGTTTATAAGTGCCCGGTTAATGGCAATAGGCTCGCCACCTATTACATTGGGACCTAAACATAAAACGGGCGAAATGTGGGTGTTAGCACCTCTGCCTACCCCTTCGGGGATATAGGCGTGAGTTTATGTTATGTACATTATTAGATAATACATACAACCATGAATTTTCAACCCCTACGATCAACTCCTATTTTTCCATCGCGATCTAATGGTCTGTGCAGAATAACTAATTTTTTACTTTGACTTTGTCTTTGACTACAGGGTGTAGACCACCCCTCCACCCCTAAGGGGAAAAAAAGTGGTCCACACATGCGAAGTTGCGGGTGGTCGCTAGTAATTAATAAAATTAAAATGACTATGATTAAATATGGTCCTTACTCTGTAGCTAAATATGAGTAATATTTGATTAATACTGATCTAAAATGTTCTATTTCCTTTTTTTTATGTTCTATGTATGTAAACTATGAATCATATCAATGAAGTATATTTCTAATAATGTAATGGACATTGGTATTACAATAAGTACTGATTAGTTTAATCCGAATATACTAACAAGACTGATATAGGTAGACACAATCATAATAGAAAAAAAACTGCACATCATGGGTTTTCCACATCTGCTTCTTTATCAGCAATTTTGATTGGTTCATTTATGACTAAGGGTATATCTCCTGCACCATTTTTAGGCAACCACCCCGCAGAATATTCCTCCAATTTCCTTTGTTCTTCTTGAATCCTCTCATATTCACTTATCTCTAGCTGATACTTCGGGCTGGTAATGCCAAAAAAGCCTGCAAGTGATTCTCCAGCATAATCTACGGCATTCAAAACCTTTGTCCCTGATTTCAACGCAATATAGGAGAACCATGGGCCCCAAGTTAGAGTTTTCTGCAAAAGAAATATTTTATAACTATTGTAAAAACTTGATCAAAGTTGAACTGTACTCCATTTGGTTAGGTACCTAACTAAACATAAACAATCCTGATAAGTAGGTATGTCTTTTTAATATGTTTTATTTAAAACTCAGCATATTAATATTTCAGTTCAGTTCCATTTGTTATATGAACTCTATGACAGTGGTTACATATAGTTGGAGCCTCAAAAAGTCTAAGAACTGGTCTAACTGGAATGCTTCGATATCAACTTTGGGGTGTGGAGATCAGATGCCAGTTGCTTCAAGGGAAAATATCGAAATTCAGCCGAATCCGCTGTTACATTGGTAAAGCGGACCCCATACTCCGAGGTCTGAAAGCTTCGGATGCGACTGGGATTAACGCAAAGATGAACATGTGTTTTTATAAAAATTCGCTACATAATTATTTACCTTTAGTTAAGTACTTAAACGAATGGCGTTAGGCAGTCACAACTTAAACAAAGGCATTATATTGAAATGCGATTTAAGCAAAACAAAACAATGGAAAATCAACGTCATTTTAACGCAATTTGATTTCAATAAATATCCGAGATTGTATTAGTCGTCGATATTAATAACTATGACAAGCTTTCTGGCTATACCAAGGTCTTTCGTGCGGTTAATAGTAAAACAAATGCTCACAGGATCTACACATTCTTCCGGAGGTTTACTTGTCAATTCAGTGGCATCTTCTTCTTCAAACTCTTCGTCAACTCCATCACTGAAGTGCAGAACTCTATTTGGCTTGTTAACAATAATGTGAGTTGAAGAATTTTCCATTTTTACTTGATAAATATTAAAGGAGTAATGAATAGGCTACGTAAATACCGAGCTGTTTATTTATATTATCATATTATGACAACTGACACTTGACAGCAAAGAGCTGGAAGCTGAACTAAACTGACAGTGACTTGGTGACTACCAAAGACTACTAGTTTTGGACGGACATAGATCAAAGAAAAGAGAGGATACCTACAGAATTTGCGTGTGTACCTACGTTCTATTCTCATGAATGAACGTTTGACCGACGATTACTATGTTAGGGCTGTATCTTCTATTATCATCCATCATATTTGACGATTTCCAAACTTTAGATCTTATAAAGAAAAGGATAATTTTACGGTTTATGTAAAGGGACAATAAAATAATTGTACCCATAAATAGTATGTTATTGTTCATTTATAAATAATATTAATTTATTTTAATATTGACGAGTTTATCTGATTTATGACGACCATGGTATCTAAATCACTTACGAGTATTTTAACAAATAACAAATTCTTATGTTTAAAGTAAGGTCAAGGAGACGACATAAAAGGGTAAACAAACGGACCGCTACTGAACTGAGTTTCATTGCAATAGTTAGCGATTATTATATCTGTCCTTATCACAAGTACGAAGCAATCGTGCCATTCGCGCGACGACAGCTGTCGTTGTGTGTTTCGTGGTACAGGAAAGCACTAGGTACAGCTGTTGAAAACTGTTGGTCCATGGTTGGACCAACAGACCGCTATTATGTGAACAAGTTCATTCCCTGTTTGGAATGTGCTGTGTGATACGTATTGTTTCGTTTCCGTACTCGTATTTGCGAAATTGTGTGGATCATGTTATAAAAGTTAAGGACAATTTTTATAGCCATATTGATAACATGATC
Organism: Eilema griseolum; assembly: GCA_963662185.1. Lineage (NCBI taxonomy): Eukaryota > Metazoa > Arthropoda > Insecta > Lepidoptera > Erebidae > Eilema > Eilema griseolum. The sequence goes on along the minus strand of OY759239.1, from coordinate 8,295,960 downwards.
GTAATTACCATAGTTAGCTTTGTGAGAAATACGACTAATTCGGTCTCTTCCGACGAATATTTTTCTAATGTGACAGCGATGAAATGTGATCAAAAATGTAGATGTAGGTAATTATAATCAAATCAAACTGTTTTGAACACCTTTGTTTACATTCTTTTTTCGTCTCGTTTCTTACTTTGTGTGCCTTTTTCTTTCGGTTTCTTACTCAGTGTTAGATTAGAAAGAGTATTGGTATTATAATAAGAATATTGTTGTGGAAGCTGTCCAGAAGTGCCGGGCGAGGGGTATAGCGATTCAAATCGACTCAAGTGAGTGAGAAATTACATTCATATAAGAGTATTCAATCTTGTCATTTATAGTCAAATATTGAATCTGCCATGTCAGTTATTTAAACACTAAAAGTATATTTAATAAGTTGTTACTTAAGGAAATATAACCATACCTATTCAATTATTAACATTACGATGTGCTATGATGATAACACATTGTTTATGTACTTGTTTAGACCTGAAATTACAGAGATAATTTCTTGACAGATTTATATACAGAGATCTAAGCATTCTATATCGGTAGTCATACTTAGTTTGATCACATATGGCGTAGATAATCCCAATCTAGAAACTATAAAATCATGGTTATATTGACCTAGACAATCTTGACATTTTTTGATATTATGTTCTATCATAAATTTTAATACGAAAAAAAAATGACTGTCGATGAGAAGTGTTATTCTTACCAGTACGAAATACATGAACGACATATAAATCACGATACGGGATATGAAGGTGTTATCGAGGGTTAGGGTTAGTTAGGGTGAGGGAAGGGTTAGTAAAGTAATAGATCTTATAACCATCGCTTAGGGAGATGTATGTTTTAAGGTTACTGTAATAGACCTTTTTAAGAGACTTGAGTATCATTAACTAACGGACTGGTCTACATCAGAGGACCTCCTCTTGGTGTCGGTGCCACTCGCGCCAGTAGAACAAACTGGAAAGGAGTGGTACTCACGTCCAAGGGGGAGACGAGATGCGGTCAATTCTAAGACCAAGGTGCGAGGAAACCTTCGTAAAGGGATTGTAATAAGTCTATAGGACTGTATTGCAATTTCGGTTTAAGACAGGTCCTGCATTCTAAACGCGAGAAGTCCGCATAATGGCTTGCTACTAGGCGGATGCGGTACAGGCCCACATTTACTGCAAACGTCTTTGAGGTGGATTCTGGTTTCCATTGAGCTAAAGTAGGGAATTCGCCTGGGGCGAATCGAGCAGGGCTGGTCTGTGTAAACGTATTTGAGATCACATGACAGACTAAGCTAGCTCATGTATCATGTGAGAGTGAGGTGATACACTTCTTTCACTCACTCTACCTCACATAAACTATAAAACCAATATTATCATTTATCATAATAAGATTAAGATAGGATATCGACAAATATTACTACAATAGACGGTCCAGCCCTAACAATCTTAGGATTGAATCTTAGAATACTATGTGAGCATAGTAACCATCGATCATACGTTAATTCATGAAAATGGATCGTAGATTTACACGCCTATTCTGTACGTTTCTACGTATTTATTACGTATCTATTATTTTCTTATATCTATGACTAAACTTCATCACTTACTCTGTGGTCACGTCACGTTATGAATCAGGAGCCCGTGAGCGTCAGACATTCGTCATTTGATAAAAGTGGAAAGTTTGTCAGCGCATGCTCCCAACACAGGTAAGATAAGAACGATGGCCCATTATGAAGTTTGGGTCATAGTGGCTTTGGCAGGTACACGGTACTAAATGTGTGAAAAAAGGAACATTCGTCAAATAACAAAGTGTGCCAAAAAAAAAATTGGTTGCCTGTAAAGTCGGTATACGGGCGAAAGTTTTACGTGACAACGACTTTGAGTGGTAAAATAATTTTAATGTGAATATTCATTCGTATAGTAGGAAGAAGGATGAAATATCACTACACAATCGTTTTACAATTAACTGGCAACGTGTAAACTTGTATGCAGGCGCCTAAGCGAAATAGAAGCGCAAGACATGAACCGGTGTGTATGCCTATCTCTCTCACTCTCTCTCTCTCGCTCTGTCTCTCTCGCTCTTAGGCGGGCTAACTGTGCTCGAGTGGAAGGGACGCGTGCCTTTCACTTTTTATGTCTGTCTCTCTCGCTCTTAGGCGGGCTAACCATGCCCGAGTGGAAGGGACGCGTGCCTCTCACTCGCTCTCATTGTGAGCGCATAACGTGAGCGGAGCGTAACGCAGTTTCTTGAAGTGTCACCCGGCAAACCAATTTATAAGACGTTGTCACGTCAAAATGCGATTTACCATTAAAACTTATTCATAACAAAAATTTGAGCGCAGTGTTTCCTCAGCTTTGACGCCAGAATAAAAAATACTAGTGAGGACAAGGAGGGCTAACAGAATATCGCCTTTTTTTCTTTGATCGACACTTTCAAGTTTTGACCTAAATAAATGGACGAAACACAACGATAAGCTGTTTCGGTTTAATTTATTATTGCTTTTATTAATCATTGTTCCAATATTATTCATTATTTTTCTATAATTAGATTCATTGAAAATGTATGTTTCCATCTTCATGCTCTAATAAAACTGAGGGCAGTGGTTTCTCGACGTCATTATAAAAGATATTAGTGAGAATAAGTTCTAACGGAACACTTTATTATTTGACAAAAGTCGATTTCCTTTTTTCACACCTACCCAAGAAACCAAAGAAACCAAAGAGTATATAAGAGAAAGAAACCTTGACCCAAACTTCATAAATCATAATTTCTTCGTTCTTATCTTACCGTTGGAATCTTGTTCTGACAAACCATAGATTATTAAACATAATATTGTGATTTGTGACAAACTTTCAACTTTTATAAAATGACGAACGTCTGGCGTTCACGGGCTCTAAGTCCATTACGTCAAAATATTCAAATCAAATCAAAATATAAATAAATAAGTGTGATTGTGAAGTAATAAAGATGTAATTAACTAGAAATATGAGGATGAGAGGATGTAAATAAAACTTTTTACTTGCTATTTGACAATAGCGAAATCATCGCTGAACATTTATTTAGGTTAATAAGTAGGTAGGTAGGTATAGGTACTGAATATTTTCAAGTAGGTATATCAACTTTCAAAACAATGAACTTAGAGCCCAATATTTGAAATAATTTATGTATATTTGGGTTACAGAATTGTAAACGCACATAAAACAATGGAAGGTTTCTGCAGGGGGTGCTTGGTAAGATATGATGACCCTATGGATATGCTTCAGTATAGTGAGAAATACAGAAGACTATTTGTTTACTCAACTGGTATACAAGTAAGTGGATAATTGATTACTTATAGGGGTCAGAGGGTCTCAGAAACCGAGTATTCATAGCATTGCACTGCAGATTGCAGAGAATATACTCGGCTATGTGTGAAACCAATTGAGTAACTCGCCTGGCGATAGTCCCTTTGGGAATGATGTTAGAGAATTTCACCTTCACTGATCTACATTACTTAGCTTTCAGATCCCAGACAGTTGACAATCATATCCATGCTTAGGATCAGTAAGTGGTGCAGAGTAGGCGGCATGACCAGATATTTGGCACCATATAATTATATGGATGCAACAAAGCCGAGAATAGAAAAAGAAATACATCAATTTATTTAGTAATCTGCAAGCTTTCCTCTTTTACAGGTGAAAAGGAATGACACAATCACATTCCAACTTTGTAAAGATTGCTTCCTAAGCATGAAGACTTCATGCAAGTTCAAAAAGTTATGTAGAGGTTCTGATAAAAAGTTTAAAAGCTACTTGGCTCTGAAAGATGTGGACAATGGTGTGGATTTCTGCACATTTCTTAGGAACAGTGATGATAATATGGAGTTTTGGTAAGTGTATATAAAAATTGCTATGATCACCCTGAGCAATACTTATAAAATGTAATATCTTATCTGTAGTACAATCTAACTACAGGAATTTGTCCTGTGATATATCTGGTGGTATTTGCATCATCTACTAGGCTTATACCTGTTGTATGCGTATAAAATGTATGAATTGTTTTGGAGGACAGGAATGTTTTCAATAAATATAGTGAAAATAAATTTTATAATTGAACTGAGCTTATTACATTATGAATGGTAAAAAGAATTGTTAAATTCCATTCCATTCTTATTTTATCATTTTATTGGTTTTATTTATTTTTAATCATCCACCCTAACTTCAGTAGTTAAATGTTTTGCAGTTAATATCATGACATCATACTATTTTATTTCATATCAGTTACCTCTCGTTTTCACATAAGTATAAAACATGTATTGGACAAGTTACAACATGTCACAAGCATCAGGAGAATGCAAAGTGTTTTATACTAGTTCACAACTTGTTGGCTATAAATACTGTGTAAACGAAAAAGTATCTGAGACAGTCTCAATACATGTATAAAACAAGTATTGGGTTTTGACTAGCCTTCTAGAAGTATTCAACAAGTTTTTTATCAAACAAGTTTGCAACTTGTTTCTTGGTGAGAATGAGGGGTTAGACTGTCTCGTCAAATTATTAAAAAGTAACTTAATTTGACTAGTGATTGCACAGTCAAATACCCAATTTTGAATGGCACCAAAAATATTCAATGCAGCTATGGGACAATTTTGGTACAATTTGAATTGGTGCTGTACATATTAGTGCATTCAATGGATTATTTTTTTTGTAGTAAATAAACACTCTGCTTTTACTAACAAAACACTGTAAACTTTCAGTCTTCCGTTAAGTGGCAATAGTACACCGGTCAACCAGAATAAATCTAGAGATGATGACAATGGTATGTATAGAACTATTCATTGAACTCATGAATGAATTGTGGCACTCACTAAGATGATGATAATGAAAGTGCCTCTGAACCTCGAACCTCATTCATACAAATATTATAAATGCGAAAGTAACTCTGTCTGTCTGTCTGTTTGTATTGTATGTTTTCACACCTAAACCACTGAACCAATTTTAATTAAATTTGGTATACCTAGGGGTAGATTAGACCTTGAGAAAAGACATAAGCTATGTTTGGTCCCGATTACCGTGCGGAACCGCGGGCAAAAACTAGTTTTTATATAATTATTATTATCAATCACATCACACAAAATAGTAATGTGATTGCTCACGATTTTCAACAGATGAATGGACAGGTAAGAAGAATGGGAGGAGTCTATATATTGTTCACTAGCTGACCCACCCCAGCTTCGCCCGGGGTATATTTTGAAGCTTCATATCCCTTTGAGCCCATATGTTTTAGTCTTCAATATATATATGAAAAATTACCGGATTTGTTAACATTTATTATCAACGCTCCGCTCCCTTAAGTAGTAGCGTGATGATATATAGCCTAAAACCTTCCTCGATAAATGGACTACCCAACACTGAAAGAATCATTCAAATCGGACCAGTAGTTCCAGAGATTAGCGCGTTCAAACAAACAAACAAACAAACTCTGCAGCTTTATAATATTAGTATAGATTGTTTATTTTAGATGGGGGTGGGGGAGTCTAGATAATGATTACGTAAACAGTAGTTATTTACTTTTTCACATATAACATAGGATTCATTACCCATACATTACCCTAAAAAAAGAAATATGCAAATAAGTACCAGTTGTTATGTACATAACCATAAAAAAATCACTGAAAATATCCTTGATATTTCACTGATATTTAATTAATAAATAAATCCCTAAAAATATTAATACATTTAATCTAGATCTCTATTTTGTACTTAAATATAGATAAATGTTTCCAGACTCAACATGCACTAGCATCAGAAACTTCATGACGGACATGTTGCAAGGTGAAGAGATGCCAGACACAGAAGCTCGCATCATTCGTGAAGTAATAGAAGAAGAGGCTGATATATTGGACGAGTCGTTGGACTCGCATTGGTTAGAGGATGATGTATCCATTGATACAGACTTCAGATTAGATTTTAGGTGAGTTTTATTGTATTGTATTTTAAATAGAAAGACGTACTATATACCTTTAGTGGCTGTGGTATGTTGCCTTTTTATTTATACCACTTAGGTGGCAGACAAGCGCACGGCCCACTTGATGGAAAGTGGTTACCGTGGCCTATGGACGTGTGTAACACCAGAGAAGCCACACTCGCGCTGCCGACCCTGTAAGCACAGAGTCTCTGTGCCGTCAGTGTAGAGGACAAAGCAGGAGAAGCCTTTAGTCATCCCACTGACAGCACAAATTCTCCAGTGAGCTCTGTCTACCCTACCGACCGCTGGGGACACAACACGAAGTTATTATAACCGCGTTATTCTGTAGGGCGGAGGTACTGCCCCAGTCGGACTGCTCAATTGGGCGGAAATACCGCCGTGTCCTACCTCCTCCGCCTTTTATTCAGACTCCTATATGCAATTGGACTTATAAGTACAGCTGCCTGGCTACTTATAAGTGCCTTTGCTGGCCTGACTCAACAAACTGCAAACTCAACAACCTTATTTGATTGCATCTGAGCTGCTCAGGGATCACCAGCGAATGGTGAAAATTATCAAAAGGAAATCAGGAAAATCAATGGTTAAAATGATTGCAACATTATTCATTGGTGCCGATAGTTCGTAAGAGTGTCGGTAGATGGCTCCCACTGTCGCCCCAAGATTGATATATGTTGGAAGATTTGAACGTCTTCAGTCGAGGTTCTGTGGCTCAGTGGTCAGAGCATTTCCTCTGCAAGGGCAAGATCGCGGGTACGAATCCCACCTGAATCGATTTAATTTTGAACCGCCTGAACCTCTGATGCATAAAGTTTTCATCATTATTTATCTTCATGATTACAGCATAAGCCCATTTGCAACCCCACATTCTGTAAATAATGACCATTGCTACACGCCAAAAAGACTTGATCCGAAAGAGGAACAACTCAAGAAATATTTCACCTCCATTAGCCCCGCAAGACATCACAGACATGTAAATGACTTTACAGATATGATAAGAAATAATCAAAGTGAAAAAGAATTATGTATTCTTGGAGCAGACGAAATCAACAATGAAATTCCCAGCAGTAATTTTGATATGCCGATTATTGAAAATGAGAATGCTGTGCATCATTTAGATTTACAAAATATTAATAATGAAGAAACAATTATTGATGCTGATTTGACCGTCATCGACAATCAAAAAACTATAAATAATTTTGATCTAGCAATTATTGATAGTGAAAAATCGATCAACAACTTAGATTTAGCAGTTATTGATAATGAAAAATCGATAAATTTGCCAATCATTGAGGAAGATAAATTTACCCATGATTTGGATTTTCCAACTATTGATAATGGGAAATCAATAAAGAATCTAAATTTACCAATCATTGAGGAAGAGAAATCTTTGAATAATTTAGATTTATCAAGCTTACCAAGCCTTGATGGTAATGAAAAATATATAAACAGTTTAGATTTAAGCTTTGATAGTGAAAAATCATTGAATAATTTAGATTTACCGAGTTTATCAAGTGTTGATAATGAGAAATCGACAAATAATTTAGATTTACCAATGTTAGACAATGATAATGGAAATTACAATGAAAAGGTTCATACACCTAACTTTTACGTGCCGATTGATGGGACATCTTATATCACAGCAAGCAAAGAAATCGAGAGAATAGTAGATGCTAAGAAATTAGAAAGGGATAAACCATGTACTATAGATAAAAACTTGGAAAAAGCATTACAAAATGAGGATAATAAAGAGTTCTCACTGGACGACCTGCTTGTTTCACCGCGAGGTAATGTTTGAGTCGTATTAACCGGGAGAGACATCTGGTCTCTGTTACATTCATCTCAATTGTTTTTTTTTAAAATTACAGTTTATCACGTAGCATCGGGTGCTTCTACACCAACGATTGCAAACATTCTATTTGGTGAAAAAGTAAATCTGCACAAAACACTAAGCAAAGGCTCAGAATATAGAGAAGAAAAACACAAAGTTGAAACAGAAATTTTTGAGGAATTCCTTCAAGATCCTCTAGAATTACATACAGATAATAAAGATGATATAGCTGATATCAAAAAAGAAGTTTCATTGGATATGGATGAAGTAGACAGCGAAACAAAACAAGCAACGGAATTCAATAAAACACAGTTCGATTTCGATACATTCTTTTGTAAAATATGTGACAAACAGTTTGAAAGCTCTAAAGCAATAACTATGCATGCTATAAACAAACACAAAATCAAATTTAGTGAATTAAAGCGTGCTAGAGATGAAGTAGACACTGGCCCAGCACACACAATTAAAAGAATCAAATTAACAACTGAACTTGATGAAGAACTATTTGATTTAGAAAAATGTATTTGTAACATATGCGACAAAACGTTTGAACACTCCAAAGCAGTATATACGCATGCTCTAAACATACATACTGTTAAAATTAAAAAACCGAAGGGTCATAAACTTTCTGAAGATGAGGTTGAAGTGGACACAGGAACGAAAGAAACTACTGAGGAGTGGAAATCATCAGCTGAATCTGATAAAAACCTCTTTGATTTAGAAAGTTTCTTATGTAAAATATGTAGTGTAAAGTTTCACAGCTCCAAAGCAATAATTTTGCATGCTTTAAAGAAACATGAAATTAAAATTAAGAAACCTAAACCTATTAAAGTTACTGAGGTGGACACTGGAACCAAACACACAGTTGAAAAGCTTAAATTATCAACTGAATTTGACGAAAAGCAGTTTAATTTAGAAACTTTCTTTTGCAATATATGTAATAAAAAGTTTGACAGCTCAAAAGCAATATCTATACATGCTGTAAAGGCACACAATATTAAAATTATAAAACCTAAGTGCTTTGCTTACAAATATGAACCGAGAGTATGTAGTTTTTGTGGGAAACTATTCAGAAATCTACAATTATATCATCGACATTTAAAAACACATAAGAAGGTACGTAGAAAGCAATTCTATTTTCTCTGTTACCCCTTGTTTACACCAAGAAACAAGTTATAAGACAATTTGTAAACTTGTTTATCAAAACTTATTGAAGACTTGTAGAAGACTAATCAAAACACAATACTTGTTTTATACATGTATCTCAGATACTTATGTATAGCCAACAAGTTGTAAACAAGTATAAAACACATTTGCGTTCACACTGTAGCCTGTGACATACTGCAACTTGTCAAATACATGTTTTATACTTAGGTGTAAACGAGGGGTTTAGAGGATGTGAACTAGAGTACCCGCCACGAAATAAGTCGCTTGTCCGCGGCGTGACACTCGCAACATGTAATGTTGTCAGCATCGTCTTTTTATTACCACGTCTTTTATTGTTCAGATATGAATGTAATAGTACTTAGTTGAATTGCCGAACTTAAGAAGTTAAAGGAGTGAAAATTTCAGCCAAAGTGTATCAAAGATAGTCTTAGAGCGTGTTGTGAAACCTCTCAGCAATTCACTTTTTAATGTAATTCGTAAATTTGAGCCCCTCCACTCCCGTAGCACCTCATGCTATCCTCCAAAAAAACGTGTAATGTGCATATTACAGTGTACATGTATTGACGAGATTGGGATCAATATATAATGCTTTTTTATTTTTTTACGTGCGCAAAATCCCCACGGATACCTCCCCACCGGAGCCGGTGGAGGAGGTTATGTCGGACTCGAACCGACTAAAACGCACGCCGCCTGTAGGTCCCTTTAGTTACCGAAGGTGAGGTTGACAGGCATATCCCTCGCACCCCGGCCGACCCAGGGCCATCTCTCACGATCTGGCCCTCTTTTCGGGTGTGGGGACTACGGGAGGCGCGCCACCGTCGCGGCCTGCTTCTGCCAGGGTGACAGGCGGCTCCACCTGTCACCCCCAGGCCGGCGCTCATGGGGGGCGGAGCTCGTTCATCGACCTCTGACGCCCGAGTTGCCTTCGTACGCGGGCAGCTTGTCTTGCGATCCTTCGTCGCTCCCGCTGCCGCTCCCGCCCCGCCTCCTCCTTCGCGAGCATTACTTGCTCGCAGAAGGTGGCGTCGGCCGCCCACGCAATATATAATGCTGGGAGCTATAATTATGACTAAGACATCAAAAAAAAACCAACCACCAACCACCAACCAACTTTATCCTTCCCTGTCATGGCCGAGTTGAACCAACCAACATTTTAGTTTTAGTTCCAAATTTTGCCGCGGGAGTTATTTGCTGGTGCGGACTATATATTAATACAGGCATGTAGTTGGCATATTATTTAAAAAAGAAGATAATAAAATTGATATTTTCGTATAATTTTATTATTACTCGAACAATGTTTACAGAAGCTAACCATATATTTCAAGCAACTAGTAACATCCGATATGGTCTAGTGGCTAGGATACCTGGCTCTCACCCAGGAGGCTCGGGTTCGATTCCCGGTATCGGAAAACCTTTTTGCAATATTTTATAAGAAATATTGATTTGTAGTTTTTCAACATTTAGTTAAAAAAATAAATTTAAAGAAATCAATGTATTATTTTTATAATTATTTTAATTTAATTTACAGAGTAAACCTGAGCAAGGAGTGTTCAAGTGTCATCACTGTAATTTAGAATTTACTATGAAATCTAAGATAGAAAAGCATATAATTAGCCACGGTAGAATGAATGTCAAAAAGAAACCTGGAAAGGTTAGTATTAAAATAGAGGCTTTCCATTAACGTGTTACAGTCGATTTTGAGTTGGTCTAAGTAAAATTTACTGTGACTTTCGGGTATCGCGACCAAACAGCATGTCTTTTCCCATCGTCTAATCTACCCCTGTTCCAATTTTCATCAAAATCGGCTGGTTGCGCCGAGGTAGAAGCTGTATTTCTTGACGTGGAAACACACTCTTTCTATACCCGTCTCCTCTCCCGCACTAAAAACCATAGAATAGGACTAGATAGCTTCCGTCCGCCATTTGTGATATAGACACTCAGTCTCGCTTTGAACTAGCCAGCGTAAAGACGGACGGACCGCGCTCGCGTCTCTCAGAAATGTATAATATTTGTTACATTATTTTTACCGCTTCATAGACCTTTACCGATCGGATTGTGCCTCTCGTGTGTTCCTCAAGCGATCTAGTGATGTTGACGGCAGCTCCTGAGCAAGGAAGAGAAGATCCGTGTACCGGCTGCGATGAAAACACGTGTGTCGTGAAGGTTAGTGCATCCTCTCCTAATTTCTCGGGCTGCATTCACTGCCTGGATCGAATCCGCGGCAGCCCGGCCACCTGTCTTGTTTTGTGTGTAAAGCGTCAATAGAACAGTTAGCTACTTCCCGCAATACAGTCCATTACCGCACGGCCATGCGCCACCATTTTTGGTCCGGATCGAGCCGGATTCTTAGCCGTAGTTCGTATTTTGTTATTATTCTAATGGGAATGAGCGCACCGCACCTAAGTGCCTGGTTATTTTAGTAGAAAACCCCGCATCCAGACACTTAGGATTAGATTTGCTGTCCGTTCGCCGCTGGCTCGCATTGTACCTACCTAATACATAAATAGGTTAGGTATCATATCAACACTTAATCGTAGTTCGCAATTTTCGCATCGCACCTAAGTGCCTGGTTATTTTAGTAGAAAACCCCGCATCCAGACATTTAGGCTTAGATCTTAGGTATACTCAGACACCCTAGTGCATAGGCACAGTGTAATACCTAACGCATTTGGCTTTGTTTTGTTTTTTTTCAATTACGTTGTTCTCGGCTCGCGTCGTATTTGCCTAGTACCTGCGTGGGTAGACACGTGGCTGTACCTACCTCGCTCGCATCTCATCCCAATTCATACGAAAGTATTTTAATTTGAATAGATATTACGCAATACTTAATCTCGGAAATAATAGTTGAACCTAGACAGCGACCATCGCGTAGGTACGACCTTGTTGCTATGCGCGTTTGTTCAAGCGTGCATTCACAGTTGTAGGTACCTACCTACCTACGGTTATCGCTCGCGCCGCCTCGCTGCTCTGTACCGCTAAGATTAAGTCATTTCATATTTGTTATTTACCGCACTTTAGTTTGAGATTTAATTGTAAACATGTCCCCAAAGGTTGATAAGACCGGTAAGGTTCAATTGAAACTTTTATACGCTAAAAAAGAAATGATTTACTCTCGCGTACAATCGATCTATGATAATGCACTTAAAACCTCTGATTTGGTCATCAGAGATTCGTTCTTGTGTTCTATAGAAAACTTAGATAGTCTACGCGCGGATTTCGAAACCTTAGTACATGACATCAACGTTTTAGAGTTGAATTTGAATCCCGATTACTCAGTGAGTTATCAAGCCTTGTCGTCGTTTGACGATTTGTATTGTCGTATCAAACGCGTCGCTAGGAGTTTGGAGAAGCCGGCTGACCTACCCAACCCCACTCGCGACCGACCTAAGTTGCCACCAATTCAAATACCCGAGTTTGATGGTAACATTCGCAATTGGTGTCTATTTATAGATAGTTTTGAGAATACAATAGATAAGAACGATTCGTTGACAGATCACGAAAAGTTGCATTATCTCGTTGAAAAATTGACTGGTAAAGCTATAACCGTTTGCGCTGGAATTACGTTTAGTGCCGAGAATTATAATTTAATTTTAAATACTTTGAAAGCTAGGTATGAGGATAAAAGATCGGTAGCTAACGCCTATTTAGATCAGATGTTTGATTTGAAATCTATTGCGGCATGTAACGATCAAAACTTAGAGAAATTTCTAGATACTTTCGCGTCAGCTGTTCGCGCCGTAAAGAACCTAAAGATTGATGACCTCTGCGACTTCGTATTTTTGTATATGGGTTTAAGGAAATTAGATTCCGAAACCATTCGTTTGTTTGAGTCGGATCATCGCGGCAATAAGATTCCTAAGTTCGAAGACTTGGAAAGTTTTGTTCGCGAGCATATAAAAGTATTGCAGCGCTCTTCATCGAAACATGAAGGCGCGAAGATAGTTGTTGATTCTGCACGCAAAGTAGATGCGTCATCGAAGTCACTGAGGTCAACTCATACTTATGTTAGTACCGCACCAGCACGTGTACAGTCACCTGTTTGCTCTTTGTGTAGCACTCATCATTCGCAACTGTACAGGTGTCCTGGTTTTCTAAAATTGTCGCCTAGTGATCGTTATAAATTTGTTCGCGCTAATAATTTTTGTTTTAATTGTCTCGGTACTAAACACCGCGTTGTTTTATGTAATAGTAGAAATAGTTGTCGCAAATGTCAAGCGAGACACCACACTTTGCTTCATTTTGAGAATAGTAATGCCGCATCCAATGTGAGCACGGTTGGCTCGTCGAGCGGTGACACACGGCGGCCTGCGCCGCAGCCGCAGCCCGCGCTCGCGCGCGCTCCGGCCCGCCCGGTGACCGCCGCGGATGACGTCACCTTGTGTTCGTTCTCCGCTAGTGCTGCACTCACTACTGTGTGTCTTGCGACCGCTCGCGTTGTTATTGTTGATGCATTAGGTAAGCCGCGCATTGTTCGAGCGCTGTTAGATGGCGCTTCGCAAAGTAATTTCATTACTCAAGATTGTTGTCGGCGTCTTGGTTTCAATGTTGATAAGCGTTCAACCCGCTCAGTGGTGAAGGGTTTTGGAAGCTTACAGTCAGCTGTTCGTGGCACCGTTAAAACAAGGTTTAGATCTCGTTTTAATAATAATATTTGGTTTGACATGGATTCGCTCGTTATAGATAGAATAGCTGAACAGTTGCCTACCGTCCCGGTTGACACGTCTTTATTAACGAAATTTAAAGACTTGCCTTTAGCAGATGAGACTTACGCTGTTCCTGGAGTCGTCGATATATTGATCGGCGCTTCGATTCTCCCGCACCTCCAGTTATCACGTAAGGTTCAAGGGGGACCGACGTACCCCGCTCCGCACGCACTGGAAACAGTTCTTGGTTTTGTTATAATTGGTTCCGCACCCGCTTCTATGGATAGTTTTAGTCACTCGACTGCTTCGTTCTGTTGCACCGTCGAGCCGCCACTGGAGTCTACCATCCGCAAGTTTTCGCTCGGTGGCTCCCGTGTATCCGCTGAAAAACGCTTTCTTTGTTTGGAACGAAAGATGCAGGCGTCCCCAAAGTCGAAGCGGGCCTATGATGAGGTTGTTAACGAATATTTAGATAAAGGTTACATCTCACCTGCGCCTGCGGACACTGGCGGGACCCAGCCTTCGTACATTATCCCGCACCGCGGAGTTATTAGAGAAGATAAGCTTACTACTAAAACTCCGTGTAGTTTTGGATGGCAGTGCTAAGACTAGCACTTCCGTGTCGCTTAATGACATAATTGTAAATTTTCGCATTAATATTAGTAATTTTTAGCTTTTAGGACTCAACAGTCGCTTTGTGTTGGGCCCACTCTTCGCCCCATCGTTGGGACACATTCGTCGCTAATAGAGTGGCAAAAATTCAATCTGAATTGGCGCCACATAATCTCTTTCACGTTGCTGGCACCGACAACCCAGCCGATTGTCTCTCTCGTGGATTGCTTCCTTCGCAAATTTTAGATCACCCGTTATGGTTTAGTGGACCGTCCTGGATTCATGCCGCGTTAGATAAGTGGCCAGTTAGTCAATTCAATCCCACTACGGTTTCCGAACCACCCGAGGAGAAGAAGCACTCGCTTGTTGTATCGGTCCCACGTGAAGAGACCCTTATTTTGTTGTTGGCTAATCGCGTCTCGTCTTGGTCGAGACTGTTGCGTTGTGTTGTTTGTTCGCCTCTGCCCTCTGCCTAGCCAGCAGTAGGCACGAGCTCCAATCTAGGTTTATATTTTAGTTGTTATTTCCCAAACCTAGATTTAGATTAGACTTTATATTTGTTTCGCATTTGTCGTTTCGAAGGTAACCCTTCAAGCCGGGGGGAATGGTTGCGCCGAGGTAGAAGCTGTATTTCTTGACGTGGAAACACACTCTTTCTATACCCGTCTCCTCTCCCGCACTAAAAACCATAGAATAGGACTAGATAGCTTCCGTCCGCCATTTGTGATATAGACACTCAGTCTCGCTTTGAACTAGCCAGCGTAAAGACGGACGGACCGCGCTCGCGTCTCTCAGAAATGTATAATATTTGTTACATTATTTTTACCGCTTCATAGACCTTTACCGATCGGATTGTGCCTCTCGTGTGTTCCTCAAGCGATCTAGTGATGTTGACGGCAGCTCCTGAGCAAGGAAGAGAAGATCCGTGTACCGGCTGCGATGAAAACACGTGTGTCGTGAAGGTTAGTGCATCCTCTCCTAATTTCTCGGGCTGCATTCACTGCCTGGATCGAATCCGCGGCAGCCCGGCCACCTGTCTTGTTTTGTGTGTAAAGCGTCAATAGAACAGTTAGCTACTTCCCGCAATACAGTCCATTACCGCACGGCCATGCGCCATCATCGGCTAAGTGGTTTAGGCGTCTCCTTTTTTTGATGCCATTTTTTTATACCACTTAGGTGGCATACAAGCACACGGCCCACCTGATGGAAAGTGGTTACCGTGGCCTATGGACGTTAGTAACACCAGAGGAGTCACAGTCGCGCTGCCAACCCTGTAAGTACCTACAGAGTTTCTGTGCCGTCAGTAGAAGACAAAGCAGGACAAGCCTTTAAGTGTTCCACTGACAGCACAAATTCTCCAGTGAGCTCTGGGTACCCTGCTCACCGCTGGGAACACAGCACGAAGTTATTATAGCCGCGGTATTCTATAGGCCGGAGGTACTTCCCTCAGTCGGACTGCTCAATTGGGCGGAAATACCGCCGCCTACCTCCTCTTCTGCAGCAAATCACCGCAATTTTGCCAATGTCAAGTAAATGTCTATAAAATTATTAATAATGAGACGCCAATGTCAAGTTTTTCAAGACATTTTACCAGGACCACGTAAGCCACGCCAGTAAATTCGTTTCCTGGTGGCCCCAACCACGGGATACTTACGTAATTCTAATGAGATCATCTTTTCGAAGCAGCCCATAGATTTTAAATTTTTACTACCTATCCCTTTTTTCAGTATGTTTGTACAGAGTGTGGTGCAACTAGTACGACAATAGGTAACTTTAGGTTGCACCAAAGGAGACACACGAAAGACTATCTACATAAATGTGAGGAATGTGGTAAAGGATTCTTCCGCCGCTCAGATTACACAGTTCATATGAGGTGAGTGAACAGGAATTAGATATTAATAATACGGTACTTTATTATTGTTGCATTGACGACCTCTCTGGTATAGCTGTAGAGCGTTTGACTGCTAAGCCGAAGGTCGCGTGTTCGACTCCATGTCAGAACAAATGTTTTTGGCATGAATATGTATATTTGAATTGGTCTGATAAGTGTATCAAGTAGGTACCTATATTTTTATTTTATTATTTAAAACTAATAAAAAATATCCCTATTCTGAAACCGATGTTATAATTTAGTTAAGCAACGCTTACTTAGGGCCTATATAGCTTTGTGTAATGATTAACGACTAATTTAAAAATAATGAAACTATAAAGAAATTACAAAATTAAATCAATTTTGTTGATGCCAGTATTGACGGGTACAGTTGTCCTCAGAAATTACTGAAAATTATTATATAAAAAAAATCCGATTTTGAAGATGATCTTTAATTTTGTTTTTACAGGATGCACACTGGTGAAAAGCCGTTCGAATGCACGTTTTGTGGCAACATGTATTCACGAAAGGACGCTCTAACGAAACATGTGAAGCTTCATATAGGTAAGTTATATACAAGACAGATATATAACAAAGGGATCTTCCCTTAAATATTGTCGAATCGTTCTAAATTGTCTTTGATTTGCAATAAAACAGTATTGTACAGTGCCAATCGTGGTTCCCATTGGAATCGTTGGTTCAAACCATTGGTAGGGTTGATGATAACAATCGCCTAGTCAAAAAACATTTTTCTTCTAACCTGTCGTGTTCTTCGAGTTCGTGCTGCGTCCCCAGTGCCTACTATGGTTTCGTATAATGCTAGCATATGACGTATTTCTGGTGCGAATTCGATGGATTCCCAGTCTAGGATATAGGATAGACATTATTACGTTTATAGCAGTCGTAAACGTATGGCAATTACATACATTGGTTATTCTCGCTCTATTAACATTGCGTCACATGTCTACGAGGCTGGTGCTAAATAAAGTGATTTGTTTTTATTTCAGGTGATAGACCATATAAATGCGAGCACTGTCCTTCATCTTTTGCAGTCAAAAGTCAACTAAATAAACATATGAAAGATGCTAAGTTATGTAAGAAAAGACGTGGCATTAACACAGACTCGATTGTAATTGAAAAGGAAGCAGTAGAGATCAAAACTCAGACAATCACTGATGCGGTCGATATTCTAGATGACTTGAAGGAATCTCCAGACGAAGAAGAAAATGATCTTGTTGATGATAACGTTCCAATAAGCAGCCAGTTGCCGTATATAGATACTGAAATGAGCAATTAAATAGGTACAACTGTACATCCCCCAAAGCAAGTCAAGATGGGGACACTTCCTACAACCAGGGTGCGAGGAAAATGCCTGGGGCTATCTGGTGACGGCGTGCGGTTATAGTCGGTTCGAGTACAACAACAGTCCACGCCGGTTGATGAATAAAAGCTTGTTAAATACAAAATACAAAAAATTCGTCCATTTTGAACCGATTCCATGAGGTATTTTTATTTATTTTTAATCATCCACTCGAGCAATCAATTTTTATCATTATTATTTCTTACATGACAGCAATTGCGCAAATCAAAATAGATAAAGTAATAAAACCACAGCTTTACAACACCTGATTGTATTATTCAATAGGTCTGTGCTACATTAACAAACAAAAAAAAAACGAAAATAAAAAAGAACCTTGTAACCAATCTGTATTACCACCAGCGCGTTTGGATCCTGTGGTAGTGGATGTAAATGCAATCAATTGTAAAAGCCAATCGTTAAATAATAAACAAATCAACTCTTAAAGCTAACATACCTTACATTTACAACTATACTAGGTTAATTTAACTAAGCAAACTGATAGATGATGACAGTGATTTTCCTATCAATTTATTATTGTGAAGTCTCTTCAGTGGCGAAGGGTGAAAATTTACAAAAACAGTGAATTTTTTTACCTCTAATAGTCGAAATTAAACATCTTTACTACGGCTTCCCTTTGGAGAGCATGGCGGCAGGAATTGGATTATAGGGACCCCTCGCCACTGATACCCTTTTTGACTTCTAAACGTCGATGTAGGTTATTATTTGTTATTCTGTTACTAAGCTATTATACACAGGAATGACATCTAGAGAAAACTATTGAGTATTTCAATCATGTTTATACTTTTAGGTAGATATATGACTAGGGAAGACAGAGAACCGGTTGTACTGTTATATATTGATTAACAAGAAGCTACTTCATTCTATTGTTCGCGAGCGGAATAAAAACCTTTTTATTATGACAGGAGAGGGTTGTATCCATACAAGCCTGTCGCTTATAACATCAAGTTCTTTATTACTATGTAATGCATATAAACCTAAATTATTGTGTAATACAAGTATAGGAAGCTCCCGATGGATGGCTCACCTTTATACAACAATACCATTTCATAAACATTATTTGTTCATCATGTCTTCTTAACATTACATTTTTATAATATTTTTTTTTTTTTTTTGCGCTTTAATCTGCGATCATTCCTATTTTTTATCAACTATGGTCAGCAGGTGTTTGGAGAAAAGGGATCCTTTGATCTCTTCCTCCTTCAGTCACGAATCCAGCTCGATTATGTGGTTCCTTTTTAGCCGCTTGGCGTAGTTTATGTTCGTGAGTTCTACAGCCAGGGGGTTTGGATGCATAGCTATTTTCAGTGTTTGTAGGTTGCTGAGAATATCTCTATTTCTTCGCTGACTGTATTTATTTTGAGGTCTTCGTGCAGTTCACTATTCTTCAGGAACCATGCAGCATTTGCCAAACTTCTCAGAATGCCCTTCTGAGCTCTCTGTATAATTGCGACATTGGATTTGCATGCGGATTCCCAGAGCTGGATGCCATATGTCCAAACAGGTTTCAGTACGACCTTATAAACAAGGAGTTTGTTGTCTGTACTCAGTACTGAGTTTCTTCCAAGCAACCAATGGAGGTTTCGATACTTCAAGTTCAATTCTTCTCTTTTTTTTTGTATGTGTGTTCTCCAGGTGAGTCTCCGATCCAGGTGCATACCCAAGTACTTAACTGAGTCCTTGTGCGGCGATGTGGTATTTCCTAGGTATACGGGAGGGCAGTCTCCTGTGCGTAATACAAACGTGCTCTATTTTATCTAACTCTTGTTGGAGGATTCGAGAGGAGGTACTGCGATTACTACTGCTTGCAAGGATGGCAGTGTCATCTGCGAATGTAGCAGTTGCTACGGCTGGTGATTCTGGTAGGTCACATGTGAAGATAGTATACAGCACTGGCCCTAGCACCGATCCCTGCGGTACTCCCGCTTCTATTTCGTGGAACCTGGAGGTGCATTCGCCATCTTTAACTTGAAATATTCTTCCAGATATATACGATTTTAGTAACTCGAAGTACGCATGGGGTAGCAGGGTTTTGACCTTGCAGAGTAATCCCTTATGCCAGACCTTATCAAACACCTGTTGGATGTCCAGGAAAGCTGCCGAGCAATATTCCTTATGTTCTAGGGTCTTCCTTATATGGTCACGACTCTGTGCACCTGCTCTATAGTGCCGTGCTTCTGTCTGAATCTGAATTGGTGGTCCGGAATTACATAATTTTCCTGCATGGTTTTAAGGATTCTTACTAGCAGAACCCTTTCAAAAAGCTTGGAGGTAACAGGTAGGAGGCTAATTGGTCTATATGAGCCAACTTCGTGGATCGGTTTTCCATCTTTGGGGATCATTATGATTTGGGAGATTTTCCATATGGTTGGATAGTAACCTACTCTCATAATACTATTGAAAGGGGTCGTGAGGAAGACTATCCCTTTTCTTGGCAGTTGAAGAAGAACCTCTTTGGTAATATAATCAAATCCCAGGGATTTTCTGTTGTCAAGTCGAGATAGGAGCATAAATATCTCACGAGGAGTCGTATATTTCATAGGAATGTCTAACTGGAAGTCCTGGTTCAGTATGTCATCTATGTCAGAGTCATTGCCAATGCCTTCATTGGGTTGGAATACCTTAGCTAGGTGGTTTGCAAAGGTTTCTATTCTTTGCTGTGGAGTTCTAGCCCACATACCACCTTCTAGTTTGAGGGGTGATCTGGTGTATTTTGGTTGGTCTAAGTCTAACGTTGCCTTCCACAATGAATAATTTGTTGACTTGGTTGCTGTTAATGATTCTAGTCGCTGTGCTAAGGTTTCGTTTCTGGCATTTTTTAACATTTCCCTCAATTCCTTAATCGCTTTGTTATATGCTTGTTTGTCTTCACGGTGTCTAGTGTTGTGCCATACTCTGCGAAGTCGTCTTTTTCTTGGATTTTATTTCTTATTTCCCATGGGACTGAGTTGTGACTGAGTTTTTTGCAGGACTTATCGGGAGTGGTCGACCAGCATGCGACTTGAATCAAATTTGTAAACTGGGTTGCAGCTGTCTCTATGTCATCAGGTGATTTCGGAGAGATTCTGAGGTTAAGTTTCTTGTCGATGATGTTGCGGAAGAAATCCCAATCAGTATGCCTGTTGTACAGTTTTGCTGTTTTTTCGGTCTTGACGCAGAACGTCACTTTCGCAAAATGTCATCGTGAAAATTTTGGTCACTTTAGCACAATGTCACTTTCGCAAAATTGTCACTTTCTTAGAATGTCACTTTCGTAAAAATGTCACTTTCTTAATATGTCACTTTCTCAAAAACGACACTTTCTTAGAATGTCACTTTTGCAAAAAAGATACACCTTACAAAATCTGGTAAGTAATTATTATTATCTTGTTTCTCATTTCCTTATCCCGGGCTTATGTGAGACCCGGACTTTTGGAAGGCATGCATTATAACTTACTAAATACGTATAAGTTCATAAATGTTTATAAGGTTCGTAATAAATTAATTATGGTCTGATTTAGTTTTGATATGTATTTTATATGAAAGCAGCAAAAATAAAAAAATATCACAATAATTACACAAGGCGTCTAATTTATTACGAACCTTATAAACATTTATGAACTTATACGTATTTAGTAAGTTATAATGCATGCCTTCCAAAAGTCCGGGTCTCACATAAACCCGGGATAAGGAAATGAGAAACAAGATAATAATAATTACTTACCAGATTTTGTAAGGTGTATCTTTTTTGCAAAAGAGACATTCTAATAAAGTGTCATTTTTGAGAAAGTGACATATTAAGAAAGTGACATTTTTACGAAAGTGACATTCTAAGAAAGTGACAATTTTGCGAAAGTGCCATTGTGCTAAAGTGATCAAAATTTTGTGTGTGTGACGTTCTGCGTCAAGACCGTTTTTTCGTACTCTAATAGGACTGTACTTATTGTTAGGAGTACCGGAGTGTGAACTGTGGATCCATCCAGACAGGAGCTAGTAGAAGAGAAGTATTGTGACATGCCCTTGCAGAAGAAGAAGTCTAAGACGTCGGGGAGTCTATTTTCATCAGTGGACCAGTGTGTTGGTTCAGCCGTAGATAGTGTTGTTAGATTGTTGCACTCAATTGATAATTTTAGTTGGCGCCCTCGTGGGCTTGTTAATCTTGAGCCCCAAGTGGGGATGTTTGGCATTCCAGTCACCTCCATCGATAAATCTGAGGCCAAGTGTTTGGAAGTAGTGGGTCCATTGCTCTTCTTTAAGTTTGTGCTTGGGTGGTTAATACACTGAGGATATGTTGAAACTGCCCGCTTTTCCTTCCACTGCAATTGTGGTCGCCTGTAGGTGTTCCGTCCGGTATTCCGCTAGCTCATAGTGTTTTAGGGATGATTGTATGATCAGAGCTGTTCCCTCATTTGCTCACGCTGCTCCCTCCGGATGTTTAGTGTCATAAATTGTGTAGATTTTATTTTGACCGAGCTTCTAGAGGTAAAATGAGATTCTGATATTAAGAGTATGTCAATCTTATGAGTATCTAGAAAGACTTCCACTTCATTAATCTTCTGTGCAAGTCCATCAATGTTCCACGTCGCAATGAGTGAGCTCATTAGGGTGAACAGCATTTCCATTTTTTCTGTTTGCTTATTCATTAGATCTTGAATGACTTGGGTTAGCTTGAGAGATCCATCATTTGTAGTGTGATGTGTTCGCTCAGAAGATTTCCATGAAGAGTGTGTGTCTAGACTCAGAGTTTTGGTTGGTTACCTCATGCCACTCAGGTTTTTTGGTGTTTTGAGAACCAGCGACTTCCGAGTAGGTTCGACGATATGGTGTTTGTTTTTCTCTGATGTGTTGATGTTGTGTATCATTTTCAATGGAGGTCTTCTGAATTCCTATCTTTTTGTCCACAGTTAGCTCTGGGTATGACTGAGTGTCCGATGGGACTGGAGTCGGAGAGACCGGAGCCGGGTTCTGTCTTCTAGCGTGTGTGAACTAACTATTTCGCCTTTTAAAGATTTCGCGGTAAACTTCACACCCTTTATAATTTGCGGGATGCTCTCCAAAACACAGCGCACATTTCGCTGGGGTGCTGCCAATTTTTTTAGTAGTCACTTGTTTTATGTTG
The DNA here is from genome assembly GCA_963662185.1 of Eilema griseolum. Lineage (NCBI taxonomy): Eukaryota > Metazoa > Arthropoda > Insecta > Lepidoptera > Erebidae > Eilema > Eilema griseolum. Next base: position 8,273,376 of record OY759239.1, on the reverse strand, counting down.
CCCGGCGCATTTAACGCAGCGGTATGGCCTCATACAATTGTTCTTGGAGTGGCCGTATTGCTGACATTTGGTGCAATTTGTTAAATTCTTGTAATTTAGAAGATAAGAATAGCGAAGAAAAGAAGGAAGACAATCTTAATTGTCTGCTTTGCTGTTTAATTCATAATAATAGTTCATAATAAAATTAATTAAATTTAATTAAATTTATTATGAACTAAGTAGATAATATAGATCCTAGTACTACTATAGATACTAGTAGATCGAGATAAATGCGAAATTCTCTTGCACTCTATACATTTGCACTATTCGGGAGTGGCGTGTGACGTCTGTCGCAAGCACGATTTTGTTTGGAGCGTCTTAGGGCGGCGCGAAAAATTGAGTTTTAATTTTTCTTGTAGCTTATTTGTTGATTCGTTATGGATATTTTGGTATAAGATTAGCTGGTCTTAACATTTTTGTTCAATTGTGTAATAATAAAAAAAAAAATTGTGTTGTGAGTTATATTTTAGGTATTATTTGTTTACTCTTGAATGGAGCAAGTTAAATGTGACAAAGTAAGTGTGTATTCTCCTATTTGAAAGTATTAAAAACAAAATTGGTTTGTAAGTACATTACCATAAAAGTTCGGGCGCCTTGGAGACACATGCCTAAGATAATCAGTGGATATTGGAAACTTTTAATCTTCCGGTGGTGAGCTAAATGAAACCAAACTGTGAGGTTTAAGGTTTTATTGTCCACTCCAGTGTGCATTAAGAAATAAATTTAAGGATACATACCTAATTTGTACTTAGTATTAAATTAAAATTAAAGTTTTAGAAACTATGTCAATATGATCCTACATCACCAATGCATTTTAAGGTTATATTAAAGTTAAGTTTTAAAGTAAAATTAAAGCAAGCTTACGGCATCCCTCGGCGAGTAAGATAGGGCAAACCCAGTAGCGAGAAAGCTCGTAGCAGGCGAAGTTTTCAATTCAAGCCCATGCGGTACATCAATGCTTGAGGTGAAAAGGCCAAATTTTCCATAAGGAAATGCAGATGAAAAATCCAATGAAATGAAAAAGAACGGCAAAAGGAAAACCGAAGAAGGCATAAGAAAGAGAAAAGGAAAAAGGCGGTTCCAATTGGAAACCTGTAACAAAATTGCATGTCATTAGAACATACTCTAATATGAACACAAGGTCTTAATTTTTTATAAATTTGTGTGACTTACCGCCTTAATTCGCTGGAACAACACTAGTACCAAACGAAATCATGATATTTTTAAGTTAAAAGCTGAAACAATAGAATTTTAACAATTATTTTTCAAATACAACAACTTCGAGAAAGAACTAGCCAGAAGGATCCAGCTGGGTTGGGCAGCATTTCAAATACTCTGACATCTCAAATATACGGGAGCAATTACAGACATTACAGGATCATAAAATAAAAGAAGTTGACCAGAATAGTACTGACGCAGTGTGTAATAAGAGACAGAAACCAAAGAAAAAGAGAAAAATCACAAAACCTTCGTCAGATTTTTCACAAGAGGTGAGGGTAGACCTGGACAGTAATATTCAACGACTGACGGCGCCTCTGTACAGCGCCGTTGCTAAGAAGCGCCCGCCGACCCATAGTGAGGAGTGCGGGGCGGAATCTAACCCACGACCAAGTCATACTCCGTGCACAACGAGTAGCCCTACACCTACTTTGAACCCGTCTGAAAATACCATCATAGAAGACAGCTTTACGACGGTAGTCAATAAAAAGTTTAGGCCTATTAGAAGGAATAATAGTAATAGGATAAGACAGGCAAAGCTGTCTGATAAAATAAAGGTGATACCCAGATTGTCATATTTGTATATATCGCGGTTTCAAACGGATACAACAGAAGCTGACATCAAAGATTTTCTTCTGGAAAGCGGATTATCGGCCAATAACTTTGAAAAATTGATACCATTTAAGAAGACGAATTTCTTGTCTTTTAAAATAACTGTAAATCGGTCTGAGGAGTCGACGTTTTTAAGTGAACTACTGTGGCCGTCTGGAGTTGTATACAGAAGCTATAAGAATAGACATCGTTTGCATTCCGCTGATCATAATCCACTTGCTAACGAATAGCTGCAGCTTACCTACCCACCTACTTACGAAGAGAAGGATGGTGAAAACCAACATTATTACTTTTAATTGTCAAGGTATCAAGCGTACCTACCTGCATGTGCGGGACCTATGTAAGAATCACGATTTCATAGCTCTGCAAGAACATTGGCTTATACCAGAAGAGATAGACTTCTTGCAAACCATACATCCAGATTTTGGTTACCATGGCGTCTCCGCTGTCGATACAACTGCGGGTGTACTCAGAGGAAGAGCTGCAGCTCATGGAGGTGTGGCCCTGCTATGGAGAAAGGCGCTGTTTGCCTGCGTTAAGCCGATTGATACCGGATCAACGCGAGTTGCCGCCGTGCGAGTGGAGCTCGCGTCAGCTGAGCGCAGCTACATCGTGATGTCTGTATATATGCCTGTACAACACTTGGACAACCTACCTTTGTTTACTCAGTGTTAAGCCGTCGTTAGTGCAGTGATAGAAGATAATAGTGACGAAAGTGTTATCTGTATTGGCGATTTTAATGCGGACTTATCGCGTTCTAATAGTCTGTTCGGAACGGAGTTGAGGACGTATTGTGAAGATCAGGACTGGGTATGTGTTGATACATCTTTACTAGGTTTAATGTCGAAAACTTATACGTATCGCAGTTATGCTCATTACACGACTAGCTGGATTGACCATTGTATTGCGACACAAGCCGCTCACCGTATGTTTACAGGTGCTCATGTAATTAATACTGTTTTTGACTCTGATCATTTTCCTCTTGTCCTTGAGTATGACGTTGACATGGTGATACCTAAAATTGATAACCAGAGTGTTGGTCGTAAGAACAGGGTCTTGTGGGTACTAGAACGCCCGATCAAACGCGTCACTACAGCTCATTGTGCGAAAAATACCTAAAAGCTTACCCATGGCCCACAATACCGTCTTCAGGTGACCATCTATCTCGTCAACAAATTTATGTAAAAACAACTATTGAACAGATGTATGTGCAAGTTGTAGATTGTATGCAAAAGGCCGCTGAGCGCTCACATGTAGGTAAAAATGTTAAGAACAAAAATTATGTAACTGGCTGGAACTATCACGTAAGTGAGTGTCATGGGAAGGCTCGGTTGGCATACCAGACTTGGCTTTCTTGCGGCTGTCCCTTCCAGGGCAATATCTTCGATGATATGCATAATGCAAAAAAAGTGTTCAAAAATAAGTTAAAATGGTGCCAGCGTAATGAAAAGAAAATTAAAGCAGATATAATTGCTATGTATCGTCACAAAAAAGATTTTTGTAACTTCTGGAAGGAAACGAATAAACTTAAACTTAAAACTTCAATTCCATTATCAATTGACGGGACTTATAATCAAACGGAAATAGCAAATATGTTTGTAACAAAATTCAAAGTAGGTAAACAACCACTCTCTTCGAGCGGTAAATCAGCTTCGCTGGGGCCGCCATGTCCGGGGCAAGCTCCCGCGCCCCCCGCAGCACCACGCCCCTGTGGTGCATGCGGAGACTCACGGCACCTGTATGTTACGGCTAATGAGTTGTTTACTTGTGTTCGAAACATGAAGCGAGGCAAGTCACCCGGCCACGACGGCCTCAGCGTGGAACATGTGTTATTCGGTGGCAACGTATTGTATGAAAAACTTAGCCAGATCTATAATTTATGTATTGAATATAGTTATCTCCCTAGTGAATTAATGAAGACTATTGTAGTTCCAATTGTAAAGAATAGAACCGGTGACGTTTCTACTGCCTCAAACTACAGACCTATCTCACTTGCAACAATAGTCTCTAAAGTATTTGAGCGAATGCTAAACACACATTTAAATGAATCTAATATTCCATTAAACAATGCACAGTTCGGCTTCCGTAAGGGTATGTCCACAGATCTGGCAATATTTGCCCTAAAAAATACTGTGAAGTACTATACATCTAAAAATACTGCTGTATATGGTTGTTTTTTGGATATAAGTCGCGCTTTCGATTCAATAGATTATTTTATATATTATGGAATAAGTTGAGACGTACCGGGGTGCCAGAATAGGTTACCAATCTTTTACAATATTGGTATAATACACAAGAAAATCAAGTGAGATGGGGTGACGCACTTTATGAACTATATAAACTCGACTGTGGTGTTAGACAGGGCGGGTTGACTTCGCCGGTACTGTTCAATCTTTACGTAAACGAGCTGATGGAGGAGCTCAGCAGCACGAGGGTCGGCTGCCACGTCGGAGGCGTATGCGTCAATAACTTGAGCTATGCGGACGACATGGTGTTGCTGAGCCCCTCCCCCGCGGGGCTTCGTAAATTAATATACATATGTGAAAAGTACGCATGCGCACACGGTCTTAGCTATAATGTAAAAAAGACAAGTCATGATTTTTAAATCCAGGCGGGGTCCGGAAAGGAAACCTAGCTTCAGTTTTTGTAACAGCTCCTTAAGTGTAGTCTCTAAATTTAAATATCTGGGACACGATAGTCAATAGTACCCTTGACGATGACGATGATCTTGAAAGACAGCGACGAGCCCTTTCAGTTCGCAGTAACATGTTGGCGAGGCGATTTGCGCAATGCTCGAGTCAGACGAAGCTGACTCTGTTCCAGGCGTACTGCCAGGCGTTCTACACCAGTCAACTGTGGAGCAACTACACGAAGGGTGCCTACAACACTCTTCGTGTACAATATAACAACGCTCTCAGAGTGATGCTCGGTCTGCCGTGGCGGAGTAGCGAGTCTGGCATGTTCGACGAGTACAGTATTAAAAATATGGGGGAGCTGTTGAGAGGGTTGAAAACCTCTTTTCACAAACGTTTGCACTCCTCTTGCAATGAAATAGTTCGCACGGTGTTTGATCATATTTACGAATATGAATTTTATTATATCTATTATGAAATGACTGACAAATTTTGATTTATTACACTATGAATGTAATGTAACTATGGGCTATTTGCCTGAAATAAACACTATTTAATTTAATTTAATTTCGCAAACTACGTCGAGTTTTCTCTTCACCCCTACCGCAATGCCTCAAAACAAAGGTCTTTGAACAGTGCGTCCTACCTGTTATGACTTACGGTGCCGAAACGTGGACACTTACAGTGGGGCTGGTCCATAGCTTAAAAGTCGCGCAGCGAGCTATGGAGCGAGCTATGCTTGGAGTTTCTCTGAAGGATAAAATTCGGAACGAGGATATTCGACAGAGAACCAAAGTTACCGACATAGGCCACAGAATAAGCAAGTTAAAGTGGTAGTGGGCTGGCCACGTTTGCCGAAGGACCGATGGCCGTTGGAGCAAACGAGTCCTAGGGTGGAGACCGCGAGAAGGTAAACGAAAGGTAGGACGCCCCCTAGCCAGATGGACTGACGACCTGAAAAAGGTGGCTGGGACAGACTGGATGCGGAAGGCGGAGGATCGGAGATAATGGCGCACATTGTGAGAGGCCTATGTCCAGCAGTGGACTGCAGTGGGCTGATTGATTGATTTCAAATAAAGAACGTGGCGAATTCCAACAAAGTGAATCTAGTATATTTATATTTATTATGTACATTAATGAGAATGCACTCTACATGGCGAAACATTACAAGCTATCGCACAACAGATGTCACTACTGTCAGTATAGTTCTTGTATTGTTCCTAGATGTCGTTTAGCTGAAGTACAGTTTTCAACGTAAAAATATTTCAGATGGTCTGCAAGGCTAGGATATCAAGAATATGCGGTTATTTAATTGACCATGCTAAAAATTGTATGGACACTGTCCCAACTGACGAACAGACAGATAATTTCAATATTAATAAAAAGGCAAATAATCATTTTTAGTCCAAAATCGACCGGGGTCTTAAAAACTAAGACAATGTATTACATAAAAAAATCGTATTATTTGTATCCGACTACGGCGAAAAAAAAGAGGGTTATGATTTTGACAGACTATGTTTGTATGTAGGTTCATCTGTTCCTCAGAGCTCCTCAACCACTAATTAGAAGTATTAGAACTAGACAAATGAGGTATCGATAGAAGCATCTTAGTCGTCTGCTGGTTATAGGTTATATAACGTGTCACTGAATCTAATGTGGCGCCCTCTAGCGGCCATAAAGTCATCATCATCATCATCATCCTCCTGCCCTTATCACAAGACTATTTGGGCTCGGCGCAACATGTTTTTTTCCCATTCATCTCTAGTTGCAGTCATTTCAACATTCACTCCCTTCTTAACCATATCATCAGTCACACAGTCCATCCACCTCATTTTAGGCCTTCCTCTCTCCCCTTGTAGCCATCCACTTCCATAGTTAGTGCCTTCCTTACGACATTACTTTCATCCCTATGCATTACATGCCCGAACCAAAACAAACGATTTCCTTGTAGCTTTTCTGCGATTAGTGCTACCCTCAAACTTCCTCTAATATATTTGGTGGCGCGATTCTCATGCCACCTGAGCTAGTGGACTGTATTTTGCGGGGGGTGAAGCTAAATGTTTCATATGACACTTTACACAACAAACAAGATAGGTGATCGGGTTGCCGCGGAGGTGGTTTAGGCATTGAATGCAACCCAAGAAATTGGGAGAGGATGCACTAACCTTTACGACGCCACGTGCTGTCGGAGCCGGTGCACCGGTCTTCTCTTCCTGGCTCAGGAGTTGCTGCCCACATCACTAAATCACTTGAGGGACACGAGAGGCACAATCCGATCAGTAAAGGTCTATGAAAGCGGTTAAAATCCAACAAACATTATTAATTTCTGAGAGTCGCGCGTGCCGCCGCCATTGCTGATTACTAGTTCAAAACGGAAGACAAGATGCGGCTATTTCAACCACTGGCGGGGCGAAAACTATTGTTATCTCACTTTAGAGGTAGTGCGGGAGGGAGATGGGTACAGGAAGCGTGTCAAGGATTTGAATTACTACCATTGAGCGAATAAAAAATACAAATTCTACTATCGGCGCAACCATTCCCCCCGGCTTGAAGGGTTACCTTCAAAACGAAAAATGCGGAACAAATCTAAAGTCTAATCTAAATCTAGGTTTGGGAAATAACAACTAAAATATAAACCTAGGTTTGAACTCGTGCCTACTGCTGGTTAGGCAGAGGGCAGAGGCGAACAACCGGGCGCAGATACGATCCGGTTGCGGTTTTAACCCGTACAACACGAGTTATCCCGCGGGAATCGGGAAAACTTCCTCTACTACTCCTAGAGGCCAATGCCAAGGAGGCGCATTCCCAGTCATAAGGACTACCACCGTACCTACAGTAATTGGGTTAGATGGAGTATTCCATTTTTGACGCGACTGCAGCGTGTGCAAACAATCGGTTCTCCAACGATTCCAAAACGATTGGACTAATCTATCTAAAAGAGCGTGACGAGTTAGAGGGTGCATTCCATCGTCATCAACATCTATTGCGGGCAAATATTTTAGCGTACTTAAATCACCGATACAACAAGCGAGTGCTTCTTCCCCTCGGGTGGTTCGGAAACCGTAGTGGGATTGAATTGACTAACTGGCCACTTATCTAACGCGGCATGAATCCAGGACGGTCCACTAAACCATAACGGGTGATCTAAAATTTGCGAAGGAAGCAATCCACGAGAGAGACAATCGGCTGAGTTGTCGGTGCCAGCAACGTGAAAGAGATTTTGTGGCGCTAATTCAGATTGAATTTTTGCCACTCTATTAGCGACGAATGTGTCCCAACGATGGGGTGAAGAGTGGGCCCAACACAAAGCGACTGTTGAGTCCGAAAAAGCTAAAATTCTACTAATATTAATGCGACACGGAAGTGCTAGTCTTAGCACTGCCATCCAAAACTACGCGGAGTTTAGTAGTAAGCTTATCCTCTCTAATAACTCCGTGGTGCGGGATAATGTACGAAGGCTGAGTCTCGTCAGTGTCCGCAGGCGCAGGTGAAATGTAACCTTTATCTAAATATTCGTTAACAACCTCATCATAGGCTTGCTTTAACTTTGGAGACGCCTGCATCTTTCGTTCTAAACAAAGAAAGCGTTTTTCAGCGGATACACGGGAGTCACCGAGCGAAAAAATATCTCCCTTGAAAGGGAGCGCGACAACATAACGACCCTGCTCATCACGAGTAGTCGTGCGACAATAAATCTCCTCAGCCATCCCGTCATCAGGGCCTAAGGGATAGGTGGGACATTGACCTCTTCAATTTCCCAAAACTTGCGGATGGTAGACTCCAGTGGCGGCTCGACGGTGCAACAGAACGAAGCAGTCGAGTGACTAAAACTATCTATAGAAGCGGGTGCGGAACCAATTATAACAAAACCAAGAACTGTTTCCAGTGCGTGCGGAGCGGGGTACGTCGGTCCCCCTTGAACCTTACGTGATAACTGGAGGTGCGGGAGAATCGAAGCGCCGATCAATATATCGACGACTCCAGGAACAGCGTAAGTCTCATCTGCTAAAGGCAAGTCTTTAAATTTCGTTAATAAAGACGTGTCCACCGGGACGGTAGGCAACTGTTCAGTTATTTTATCTATAACGAGCGAATCCATGTCAAACCAAATATTATTATTAAAACGAGATCCAAACCTTGTTTTAACGGTGCCATGAACAGCTGACCGTAAACCTCCAAAACCCTTCACCACTGAGCGGGTTGATCGCTTATTAACATTGAAACCAAGACGTTGACAACAATCTTGAGTAATAAAATTACTTTGCGAAGCGCCATCTAATAGCGCTCGAACAATGTGCGGTTTACCTAATGCATCAACAATAATGACGCGAGCAGTCGCGAGAACCACAGTAGTGAGCGCAGCACTAGCGGACAACGAACACAAGGTGACGTCATTCGCAGCGGTCTCCGGGCGGGCCGGAGCGCGCGCGAGCGCGGGCTGCGGCAGTGGCGCAGGCCGCCGTGTGCCACCGCTCGACGAACCAACTGTGCTCACATTGGATGCGGCATTACTATTTTCAAAATGAAGTAAAGTGTGGTGTCTCGCTTGACATTTGCGACAACTATTTCTACTATTACATAAAACAACGCGGCGTTTAGTACCGAGACAATTAAAACAAAAATTATTAGCGCGAACAAATTTATAACGATCATTAGGCGATAACTTTAGGAAACCCGGACACTTGTACAATTGCGAATGATGAGTATTACACAAAGAGCAAACAGGTGATTGTACATGTGCTGGTGCGGTATTAACATAAGTATGAGTTGACTTCAGTGACTTCGATGACGCATCTATTTTACGTTCGGAACTAACAACTTTCTTCGCGCCTTCATGTTTCGATGAAGAGCGTTGCAATATTTTTATATGCTCGCGAATAAAACTTTCTAAGTCTTCGAACTTAGGAATTTTATTGCCGCGATGATCCGACTCAAATAAACGAAGGGTTTCGGAATCTAATTTCTTTAAACCCATATACAAAAATAAGAAGTCGCAGAGGTCATCGATCTTTAGGTTCTCTACGGCGCGAACAGATGATGCGAAAGTATCTAGAAACTTCTCTAAGTTTTGATCGTTACATGCCGTAATGGATTTCAAATCAAACATCTGATCCAAATATGCGTTAGCTACCGATCTTTTATCCTCATACTTAGCTTTCAAAGTATTTAAAATTAAATTATAATTTTCGGCACTAAACGTAATTCCAGCGCAAACGGTTATAGCTTTACCAGTTAATTTTTCAACGAGATAATGCAATTTTTCGTGATCTGTTAACGAAACGTTCTTATCTATTGTATTCTCAAAACTATCTATAAATAAACACCAATTGCGAATGTTACCATCAAATTCGGGTATTTGAATTGGTGGCAACTTAGGTCGGTCGCGAGTGGGATTGGGTCGGTCAGACGGTTTCTCCAAACTCCTAGCGACGCGTTTGATACGACAATAATAAATAAATAATAATTAACATTTTCGTCAAGCAAAGGGAAGGGAAGGCAGCGGTTCCTGTGCGTACTTTTGATGACCTCCGTCGCACTTTCAGCGCTGCCAATGAGAAATAAACTGTGTCAAACCGGAACTCAACCAAAGGGAGTTACTGAACTGCTTTACTATGTTATTTTTTGCTTCTTTGTTTGTATATTATATTGTGTGTTATTGTATTCTATATTGTGTTGTGTACTATATTTACTTCCACGAATACTAACCTGTTTTTGTTATTATAGATTTAATATGTTACTACTGCTTAAATTTTATGGATTTTTGATAACTCTTGGAATCAAATGCCATTTAAATATGCCTACAGTTCGAAATAATTGTGTTGATCGCAAAATATATGTGAGCATCTACTTAAATATTTTTTTAATAACATCGCAAATAAAAATGAATTACTTATATGCTATTTTATACGTACTGTTTGGCAGTATTTGTCATCTAAAACTTGAAACCGACTGGTTATGTCTACAATTGTTACTCATCAATTATGATAGATAGAACAGTAGTATATTATTGGGCACGCTGTACCACCCTCTCGCTCGGCGATCACGGCTCGCCTCGCTCCAATCGGTGGTACAGCATACCCAATAATATACAATCGAATACGTTCAACGTGTCTATAAAATGTTATGTTATCGATCACGTTCGTAAATTTTAATGTATCATTACGTATACTTACAGAACTGTTTCGTTCGGTAACTGACAGAACCAGAGATTATGATGTCTCGCTATCACCTGCTCGCCAGGCCGCACTCTGTGAGGTATCGTTCCCAATAATATACTACGGCTAGGTCTAGGATCACACTTTATGGAATCGAACCACAATAATTAGCGCAACAGACTCATCTCATAGGTACCCAAAGTAAATTATCTGACTCTATCACTGTTCTTCGCTTATAGGATCGAACCATAATAATCAGCAAAACAGTGTTATTATAACACGATACGATACAGAAAAAAATAAAAATAAAAACACCACGATTACTGAAACATACGATATTAATTTATTTATTGTGATGTGTATGTATCCTATGAGCTAAACCTAGGTAGAGTCCCTTCAAACACCTCGTCAAGGGACTCTACGAAGTGTTGCAGTTTACGCCACTGCGTGCTGTCCTCATCAGTCTGCAACTTGATGCGGACCAGCGCTTTCTTCCACAGCTCCGTCGGCTCCGTGTTCCGAACGTCGTTGGTGGCGTAAACTTTAAGGTCCACATGATAGGGATTTGGCGGTAGGTGTAAAACAGTTAACATATAAGAGCAAAGTTAAAATAAAATTTTAATTGGATATACTGTAGATACTTAATAAATTTTCAATAAAACAAGTTGTAAATTGCCTAAATAACATCTACTCACGTTAGCAAAGGTTAATGTAAAAGTTCTTCAATTACACCACCTGCCAGCATTCACTACACTATGTCTCAACTGAGCAACATTGAGGCAGCACAGAAATCCTTGGAGGAGTGCTTCACCAAGAGAATGGAAGAGTTGGAGGCACAGCTGCAATGTGGAAATACGGCGAAAGATACGGTGGCAAAGGTGGCTGAGGAGTTCAGGACCTTCAGGGAGCTGATGTTCAGTATGCTGGGATTACTTCGCAAGCAAATCTCCGAATGCTCTAGGGCCATTGATACCATGGAGACAAGGCACCGGCGTAAAGCCATCCTATTTCTGGGGATTGAGGAGTCTGCAAGCGAAGACTGCCGGGGAGTCATCCTAGATATCATCCAAGGAAGGCTGGGCCTCAAAGACTGCACACCTTCATCAATTACGACGTGTCACAGGCTTGGAGCAGTTAGTGGGGAACATCATCGGCCAGTCCTGGTGCGCTTTTCCAGTTTAATGACAAGGTCAGCCGTATGGAGAGCCAAAACCGCTTTCAAAGCCTCGCCCATCTCCATTAGAGAATTCCTAACTCGGGCCAGACAGGCAGTGTTCACTAGGGCAAAGCTGCACTTTGGTAATCGGGCTTGCTGGACGCAGGACGGCGTTATTGTGATCAAAACAACAGATAGCAAGAGGCATAAGATCACTACCGTTGAAGAGTTGCAGTCTCTGGCCAAGGTGTATCCTAGGCCTCCCGGTGTTGCTTCATCCAACGGAAACAAGAACGTCTCACGCAAAGTGTAACATTCATCAATTCTTGTTCATTTCGTAACGTAATCCGTCGAATTAACACTCAGGTATGCAACTTAGTTATTTTTAACTCATTTGTTAACTAATACCTCACTTTGTATTACTGTACTCTTCATACTACCTTCCGTGTTTTTATTTTAATATACCTCTCTTATTTTTAAATTATCAAAACAAATTCTGCACGTTGACAACCCGCTGTCAAAATGTGAGTATTGTGACAGATAGTGGTATTTCGACGGGTTGCGTTCCAGAGCACGTCTTAAATTTATTGCACATTTAGAATTTTTGTTATACGAGCGACATTCCTTGTTACTTGTTTTTTGTTATTGTTTGTTTGTATATGTGTTGTTAGCTGGCGGGTGGTGCAGAGATACAACGCTGCATAGGTTTTCGTAGAGATATAGCATACATAATTATTATATTTATTTATTAATATTTATTATTCTTCATACTTATTTTATATTGTATTCATGTTATCCACAGATGATGAGTCTTATAATTCTGCTAACGATTTGTCTGATTTAGACAGTGATACCAGCTACAGCTCCATACCTGAAACTCTGAGTGACCGCCTGCGTAGGACTTTTGAAAATAAATCTAAGAACCTTTTAAATGTGTGTCATATAAATGCACAGAGCGTACCTAGTCACTATAGTGAGCTGGTGGTAGCTTTTACCAACCCTAACGTCCATGCCATCCTGATCTCTGAGAGTATGCTCAAACCTGAATTACCATCCACTTCGTACTCTCTTCCTGGTTTCATTCTTATACGTAATGACCGTATTAATAAAGGAGGTGGCGGTGTTGCCATCTACCTCCGTAGTTATCTAGCCTATAAAATTCTAGCCTCCTCATGTCCAGACTACAGTGCTGATGCTGAATTTCTATTTCTCGAAGTTAATGTCAGTGGAACCAAACTGGTTCTTGGGGTTGTTTACTGCCCTCCTTCTATCAACTACTTCTCCAGTCTGGAAACAGTTCTGGACTCTTTAGGGTCACCTTATATGCATCACATCATCATGGGTGATATTAACACGAATCTATTAAACTCTCAGTCATTAGAGGCACGTAAACTTCGTCACATTGTCGATTCAGCTAGCCTCCATATTTTGCCTTTACAAGCTACTCATCACAACACCCTGGTCGAGGACACCTGGCTTGACCTTATATTAACCTCATCCACTGCTCATGTTTATAGGCATGGCCAAATGCCAGCACCAGGCTTTTCTCGCCATGACCTTATTTACATCTCCTATAACATAAAACCTCCCAAACCTCGGCCTAAGGTAGTTCTTATGCGTAGTTTTGGACGCATGGACATGGATAAGTTACACCGGGATGCTTCATTGTTAAACTGGGATGCATTAGAGGCTGCAACCACTGTCGACGAGAAAGTTACAGTGTTCAACGATGTTGTGCTTAATCTCTATGATGTTCATGCTCCTGTCCGTGGAGTAAAACTGAAACGTCCACCAGCACCTTGGATGACGCCGGAGGTTCGAGTGGCAATGGGGCGTAGGGATCGGGCCTTTCAGAAATTCCGGAAAAACCGCATTGATGAGAACTGGAACCGCTTTAAGGCAGCAAGGAATCGCTGCAACCAGATGATACGTAACGCTAAACGCCGACATATTCACGATAATATTAAGTCGTCATCACCTACTAATATATGGAGGTTTCTTGGTGCTTTGGGTATTGGCAAACAACATGCGGAATATCAGTTGGCAGGTGGTTTGGATGATCTGAATCAACATTTCTCCTCTACTACTCCTATTGATTACCAAACCAAATGTCAAACCTTAAATTACGTCGCTGGCCTTATTAGCCCTGATATAGACACTTTCAAGTTCTCTCCAGTTGCAGCCGATGATATCAAAAAGATAACGCTATCGATTAGATCTAATGCAGTTGGCTATGATAAAATTAGTCGTCGTATGATAGTAACAATAATCGACCACCTACTTCCTGCTATCTCTCATATAATTAACTTTTGTCTCCACTTTAGAATGTTCCCCTCCCTTTGGCGTAAAGCCTACGTGATCCCTTTACCTAAAGTATCCAATGCTACTCTTCCCAATCACTTCCGCCCCATTTCTATTCTCCCTTTTATGTCTAAGGTGCTCGAGGCCTGTGTACAAAAACAACTATCTTCGTTTATTTATCAGAACAGCCTGTTAAGCCCGCTACAGTCGGGTTTCAGACCTGGTCATAGCACTACTACTGCTCTTCTAAAAGTAACGGGAGATATTAGGACTGGCATGGATGCTACTAAGGTAACAGTGCTTGTCTTGGTGGACTTTTCCAATGCCTTTAATACAGTAAATCACGATATTTTGTTAGCTATACTTTCCCATCTTAAGATCTCATCGGATGCACTGGAATTTTTCTCAAATTATCTTCAGGGGCGCCAGCAGTGTGTACGCATTGATGAATCTACATCGAGCTGGTGCAATCTCGACACTGGTGTCCCTCAAGGCGGTATTCTCTCTCCCTTATTATTCTCTATTTTTATTAATGTTGCTACTCATAATCTTCGATGTGCGTATCATCTGTATGCAGACGACTTGCAGTTATATGCTCAAGCACCTGCTGATGACGTTTCACGAGCCATTCGCGACGTGAATGGGGATCTGGAAGCTTTGGGAAACTGGTCCACTAAATTTGGTTTAACCGTAAACCCATCTAAATGCCAGGCCATTATAGTCGGCAGCGGCAGGTTGATGAATGGAGTCAATATTACAAAATTGCCACCAATTACCTACAACGGAACAACAATTCCTTTCAGTTCTTCAGTTAAGGACCTAGGACTCTACCTTGATTCCAACATGGACTGGCGTGTGCAGGTAACGCACATGAGCCAGAAAATTACGGGTAGGCTCAGATTTTTATACCGCCTGAAGAACTTTCTACCAACAAGGACCAAAGTTATGTTGGCCCAAAGTTTAATTTTTCCTCTGATAGACTATGGTGATGTGTGCTATTTTGACCTGAATGCAGACCTTCTCGATAAATTAGACCGTCTTCTTAATAACTGCATTCGATTCATCTTCAACCTTCGTAAATACGACCACGTGTCTACATTCCGTTCGCAGCTTAATTGGTTAACCATCCGTCCTCGCCGTAAGTTGCGTGCACTTACTACTCTTTACAATATCCTCAACTCTCCCACTATCCCCACTTACTTAACTTCATACTTTCAGCTTTTATGTTCCAACAATGATAGAAATCTTCGATCTACTGACAACCGGATCCTCGCATTTCCTTCTCATAGAACAAACTTTTTAGGCTCCTCTTTCTTCGTGGAGACTGTTCGCCTATGGAACGCACTTCCTCTAGAGATCAGGAAGAGCACGAGCCGCAATGTGTTTAAGTCTAGGGTACGACAATTGATCACTACGGAATTGGCAGAATCATCGTCTCAACGATAATGATATTTCTACTCATATTGATATGGATATCTATATTTATGTATTATATTTATGTTATAATGTGTATATCTTTTATGTATATGTATAACTATTCTGATTTATTTTAAGTATGATAAGTAGGTATAAGTACTGTTTATGTTTAAGAACCTATATATAATTACTCTATAGTCCTTTTAGAACCAAACGCATCTCTTGTCAATATGCGCCTACCTCGTACTAGCTCTGCATCACCCTATGGTAGACTGGCAGAGAATGCCTACGGCATTAAGTCCGCCAATGTACATCGTGCATAAAGTATAAATAAATAAATAAATAAATAGGGACCAACGGTGTTTGCTGTGCGCCGCTCCATCCCGTTGGCCACCCGGTTCACAAAGTACGACAGCACGGCAGATGATGTCGATGTTGATGCATCGGAGTCAGCGTTCCGACGACTGACTCCGAACACATCGGAAGTCTTCGGGGCTTTGCTTCTGAAACAATAAATATTGAATTACCTTCTGGATTGGTAAATCACATTGACGTCATATATGTAGACTTTCGTCCGTCATCAACACGTTGTATATTAAGCCTATACCTAAAAATATAAGTACTCCTGACCAAGTCAACCTCATCTGCTTGTCGATACACCTGTTGATTGACAATCGAGGTTGTGATGCAGGGTCCCTTCTCGAAGTTGAGAGTACAACGTCAACCGACAGTCGCTTCGGCAAAGTTACCAACGATGCAATGCTAAATGATAAACAATTAAAGTTAATTATTTAGTAAAAAACCTAATCAATTACCTCATAGTAGCAGAAGGTTTTTTTGTTCCAGTTTGTTTGCGTTTCTTGCTTTTTGATGCTGATTCAGTTGTAGCACTTGTAGAGCAGTGATGCTGTTCAAATTCTGAGTCGGACCTGAAACATTTCATTAAAATATTAAAACAAAGAAGACTGTCAGATAAACTCCTCTAAAACAAGTGGCAATACGTTGTAGCGTATTGTAGAATACGATAATCAATGTATGGGATTGACATGGGTTGACGATTGTAAATGTCAATCCCGTATACTATTCTGCAATACGCTAGTCAACGAATTGCCGCTTGTGTAAGAAAGGAAGTTATCTAAAGCTCCGTCCCCTACGACAGCGATTTGAATCGATGTTAAAAATCAACGTCTATACGTAAATCGTTTGCTTTACGTACATACGCTGATTTTAACTACACTGAGAAGTTGCTTCCGATTCAAGTCGCTGACGTGCGGACCGAGCTCAATGGGATGGTTATCTAAAATAGGCACACACATAAACAAAAACAAAGAAACAAATCGAAGAAAAATATAAAGCTTGGTCCCTACGATAGCGATTTGAATCGATAGTTATTCGTAGGCGATGTTCAAAATCAACGTCTATACGTAAATCGCTGGTTTACGTACATACGCTGATTTTAACTTCACCGAGAAGTTGCTGACGATTCAAGTCGCTGTCGTGCGGGCCGAGCTCGTTGGATGCAAAATCGAAGACAAAAGTAATTAATAAATTTGTTTATAAACTTACATTTTAGACGAAAGTCTCGAAGACTGTTTTCCCACTAGGTAAGTACTGTTACAAGTATAACAGCGCTGATTACTTCTGGGTGATGTATAAAACGTTACCAAAAACCAAGTAAATTATATACCGTATTACGAATATTATGTGGTTATATTAAAAATGACAATACAGCATTAGCAAAATAACGATAAAATGACATTTCTTTTTGTAAGTATTATATTAATACTAATTCATTTACACGTGTCCTAAATCAGCATAATCGAGCGCGTGCAATTTTGTTAATGCATCAAAAATACTTAGGGCTGACACACTAGTAACACGTAATTTGCAAACAATGATAATTACTTAAAGTACACTAAAAGCGTGGCGGTAGTGAACGCGGTCGCTACGCAGGAGGCGCGGGTTCGATCCCCGCTTAGTGCAAAAATTTGTATTTGTTATAATGATATTTGCATTGGTTGTGGTTGCCGTACTAGCATCTTTGGCAATCGTTACGAGTAGTTGGAGTCTTAAAAATTCCAATCAGTCTATCTACAGAACTTCTATATCGTCAATTGGTTGTGGAGGTAGGATAGGAGGGCAGACCCTTCGCGGAAAATATCAAAGTTCGACCGCGTCTTAGACTAGAAAGTCGACCCCAACCGAGTTGGGAAAAGGTTCAGAGCATGAATTGATAATAATTACTTTAAATACCATAATGCGATTGCATGTCAACCCTTTCTAAAATTGACGAATTGTTGATTGTGAAAAATTAGGTGTACTTATTCATTTACACAGAATAAGCACTAAGTTTCCACCGGATACGAATTTGATATTATATTAGATTTATCAAATTCGTATCCGGTGGTAATTTCATTTTTTTCTTAAAGAAATAAGAATTGCCGAAGTGAATTAACGTATTATTTGAGTTAAAATACTCTATTTAATTTGAACTTAAAACATATACAGGTAATTTTATATTTTACTCTAAAATATTTTTTTATATTTCTTTATTATGGATACATACATCATAATGATTTTTTTCTATATTTTAGGAGTGTTATTCCGAAGGAAGTGCCAATGATTTTTAAAAAATCAAACGCTAGTAATTAATAGATTTTGGATTTGGATTATCTTCGGACATCTAAAGTTAAAGGTAATTTTATGTTATTATTTTAATTTTAGAGTTAATTCGTATTTAATTTTTTTATATAATAAATAATTATTATGTTTAGTGCTGAGTGAAATGTTTTTCTTTTTCTATATTTTAGGTGTAAGCTAAGCTACGAAGGAAGTTTTTACGAAGGATATTTTTAAATATCAAACGCTAGTAATTAATAGACCTTTGGATTTGGATTATCTGCAGACATCTAAAGTTAAAGGTAATTTTATGTTATTATTTTAATTCTAGAGTTAATTCGTATTTAATTTTTTATGTAATAAATAATTATTATGTTTAGTGCTGAGTGAAATGTTTTTCTTTTTCTATATTTTAGGTGTAAGCTAAGCTACGAAGGAAGTTTTTACGAAGGATATTTTTAAATATCAAACGCTAGTAATTAATAGACCTTTGGATTTGGATTATCTGCAGACATCTAAAGTTAAAGGTAATTTTATATTATTATTTTAATTCTAGAGTTAATTAATATTTTATTTTTATTATGTAATAAATTATTATGTTTAATGCTGAGTAAAATGTTGGGAATGTTTATTTAATATTATAATTTTTTTTTTTTTTAAGGTACAGCGTCAAATCAAACCCAAATACATGAGATCTGATACAAAGGACACTTATTGAAGATATCACCAAACGTTTGGGTAGGTAATTTGCATTCTACTATATTTTAAAAATGATTTAGTATAACCTCTTGGCGCCCCAGGGCCTTTTCATAACCCATATTTGAAGTAGTACTTACAACCCATTACATTTTAAGACTAATTTTGACTAACGACCCAAAGGCCTTTTAAAAGGTCATATTCTAAAAACCGATCTGGTTGATTCAAAAGAAAAAATTGAAATCAAATGTATTTTATTTTCAGATACTGTTGCTAAGAGAATACTAACAACGGGATTGGGACGAACTTCATTGAATAAAAATAACTCGTGACTTCATCATTACTCCATAGTGAAGAATTTTTTAGAAATCTTATATCTATAAAAATTGTGCATGTCATAATTATACTAAGTATCGGGACTTCTCGCGAATTATATTTTGGAACTTACTATTTCTGCCGACGTTTCGGATGCGTTGCAGCACCTGTGGTCACGACTTGACTAGTTTTCGAGCGTCGAGATGTATGCGGGGAAACATTTTTTGAGCGCCTACCCACCATTACACTTATTATGAATGGTTAGGCTGGCGACACACCACACTCACTATGTCAGTTTTTAACGGCACTGTGTTTTTTGGTTTTAGTATCTTAATCACTGGATTCCACGTTCCGGATAGCTTGAATCCATCTTCCCTATTGAAATTTTTATATTTTTTGATTTCAATGGCTTCACGCACAATCCGTGAATAGTAGTGGCGATCAGTGGAGAGGACTTTGGGTTGATGAAGCTCAATCCAGTGATTGGTACCCGACTCAAGATGTTCTGCTACTGCCGATTTGTTGAACTGACGGTTTTTCACAGCTGCGATATGTTCTCTGACTCTCTCTGCAATGGTTCGCTTGGTCTGGCCTATGTAGGAACTACCGCAGCTGCAATCCACTTTATAAACACCCGGTGTTTGTAGAGGTATGACGTCCTTCGATGTTCGCACATATTTCGCTACTTTGGCGAACGGTTTAAAAATCGTCTTGATGGAAAACTTCCGTAAGCAAGATCCGATTTTGTCCGTTACACCTTTCACATACGGCATGTATGCCGGTTGGCGGTCAACACCCAGCAACATCTTCCTCGGTGCACGTCGCGGCTTTCTAGCACTCGTACCATACCCGTTCACCTCAAGAACCTCCTGAACATGATCTAACTCCTGCTGTAGGTGCTCAGGGTCACACAGATCATTAGCTCGCTTGATGAGCGTCGAACTTACGGATTTTAAGTGAAGTGGGTGATGATGCGAGGAGGCGTGCAGGTATCTATCTGTGTGAGTGGGTTTACGATACACAGTGTGGGCCAAGGAGCCATCAGTTCTCACCATCAACTTTATGTCTAAAAAAGGTAATGTTCTTTTGTTCTCAATCTCATACGTAAACTGTGTCTTCACATGTAATGAGTTGAGATACTCAGTAAAGCGAACCACCTGCTCCCTGTTGCCCTTGAATATACAAAATATATCATCTACGTACCCTTTCCATAGCCTAATTTGGGCGTGGGCGTTCTGAAACACCATTTCCTCAATATGTTCCATCCAGATATTAGCCACGAATGGTGCCAAAGGGCTGCCCATGGCGACGCCGTTTATCTGGAGGTAATTTTGACTATGGTAAAGGAAGTAGTTCCCTTCGAGGCAACTCTGCAGCAGTGTCGCATAACTATCCGGTAGACCATTATCCTTCAATTTAGTTCCAATAATCTGCAGACAGTCTTGTAATGGAACATTGGTAAATAACGACTCAACGTCAAAACTTACCAGAAGCTCATCTGGTTCCAATCTAACGTCTTTGATTATGTCCACAAAATGGCGAGAATCTTTCACAAAAGATGGTGTTTTTCCCACTAATGGCTGCAGTGCTTTAGCAATGTGTTTCGCTAGGTCGTAGGTTGGCGAGTCAATTTGACTTACGATTGGTCGCAGTGGCACATTGGGTTTATGCACTTTGGGCAAGCCGTACAATTTTGGTGGTTGTGTGATCTTAGGTCGGTGTAATTTTTCGAACTCATCCTTTGTGAAGTCCTCTTCGTGCTCCTTGATCAAATTACGTATTTTACGTGTTACTCTTGAAGTGGGATCATATTTAACACTCTTATACGTCTGTGTGTCTTCAAGTAGGTCTTGTATTTTTGCTTCGTAATCAGTTGTTTCCATTACTACGGTGGCATTCCCCTTGTCAGCTTTAAGTACCAGTACATCTTCATTATTCCGCAACGCAACCAAAGCCTCTCGCTCTTCGACGGTAACATTGCTTTTCGGAAGGCGAGTTAAAAATAACATTAGCAAACCGATACGGGCCGGAAATTGCACAAAAAGTGAAAGACCTTGAATATTATCGGAAGAAGTGTGCGCGTATATCTACCTCACTTGTTTTTCTCACGAAATGCCGTGATTGGGACATTATTCCTACGTGTGTACGTATCAAACCGCGGAGTGATATTGCGTATTCCGATAAAATTCTAAGACATGCGAGTGGTCGTTTACTACGACAATTAATCAACAACAACTATGCGGAGTTAAGTAGAGTGCACAGAGTGTTATATGTGTTACATTTGGAGTGCAGTAAAAGGTTGACCGGGAGTGACTTTGAATTGGTGGATCGCATTTCATACCAACAAGCAGAGAGAACCTATGAACTATGCAGCACCACGCATGATAGGAAATTTGCCAAATTAACAGCACGCCTACACAAGAGTACACATCATGCTCAAAATAAGGCCGGTGACACACTGAACAATACGGTGATCAATTTGTCAAAGATAGACTTAGACCAGCCAACCTTAAGTATACTACAAAAGGGATTGAATTACGCTCTTACCCCGAAAAAAGTGCCTTATGAAAACATTATCTGTAGCGTAGAGGAGGCAATCGCTCGTAACAGGATACCAGTTTGTGACGCGGACACCTTACGACAAGATGTCGCCCATGTCTTACGGAAGGCTCGCCTTCCGAAAAGCAATGTTACCGTCGAAGAGCGAGAGGCTTTGGTTGCGTTGCGGAATAATGAAGATGTACTGGTACTTAAAGCTGACAAGGGGAATGCCACCGTAGTAATGGAAACAACTGATTACGAAGCAAAAATACAAGACCTACTTGAAGACACACAGACGTATAAGAGTGTTAAATATGATCCCACTTCAAGAGTAACACGTAAAATACGTAATTTGATCAAGGAGCACGAAGAGGACTTCACAAAGGATGAGTTCGAAAAATTACACCGACCTAAGATCACACAACCACCAAAATTGTACGGCTTGCCCAAAGTGCATAAACCCAATGTGCCACTGCGACCAATCGTAAGTCAAATTGACTCGCCAACCTACGACCTAGCGAAACACATTGCTAAAGCACTGCAGCCATTAGTGGGAAAAACACCATCTTTTGTGAAAGATTCTCGCCATTTTGTGGACATAATCAAAGACGTTAGATTGGAACCAGATGAGCTTCTGGTAAGTTTTGACGTTGAGTCGTTATTTACCAATGTTCCATTACAAGACTGTCTGCAGATTATTGGAACTAAATTGAAGGATAATGGTCTACCGGATAGTTATGCGACACTGCTGCAGAGTTGCCTCGAAGGGAACTACTTCCTTTACCATAGTCAAAATTACCTCCAGATAAACGGCGTCGCCATGGGCAGCCCTTTGGCACCATTCGTGGCTAATATCTGGATGGAACATATTGAGGAAATGGTGTTTCAGAACGCCCACGCCCAAATTAGGCTATGGAAAGGGTACGTAGATGATATATTTTGTATATTCAAGGGCAACAGGGAGCAGGTGGTTCGCTTTACTGAGTATCTCAACTCATTACATGTGAAGACACAGTTTACGTATGAGATTGAGAACAAAAGAACATTACCTTTTTTAGACATAAAGTTGATGGTGAGAACTGATGGCTCCTTGGCCCACACTGTGTATCGTAAACCCACTCACACAGATAGATACCTGCACGCCTCCTCGCATCATCACCCACTTCACTTAAAATCCGTAAGTTCGACGCTCATCAAGCGAGCTAATGATCTGTGTGACCCTGAGCACCTACAGCAGGAGTTAGATCATGTTCAGGAGGTTCTTGAGGTGAACGGGTATGGTACGAGTGCTAGAAAGCCGTGACGTGCACCGAGGAAGATGTTGCTGGGTGTTGACCGCCAACCGGCATACATGCCGTATGTGAAAGGTGTAACGGACAAAATCGGATCTTGCTTACGGAAGTTTTCCATCAAGACGATTTTTAAACCGTTCGCCAAAGTAGCGAAATATGTGCGAACATCGAAGGACGTCATACCTCTACAAACACCGGGTGTTTATAAAGTGGATTGCAGCTGCGGTAGTTCCTACATAGGCCAGACCAAGCGAACCATTGCAGAGAGAGTCAGAGAACATATCGCAGCTGTGAAAAACCGTCAGTTCAACAAATCGGCAGTAGCAGAACATCTTGAGTCGGGTACCAATCACTGGATTGAGCTTCATCAACCCAAAGTCCTCTCCACTGATCGCCACTACTATTCACGGATTGCGCGTGAAGCCATTGAAATCAAAAAATATAAAAATTTCAATAGGGAAGATGGATTCAAGCTATCCGGAACGTGGAATCCAGTGATTAAGATACTAAAACCAAAAAACACAGTGCCGTTAAAAACTGACATAGTGAGTGTGGTGTGTCGCCAGCCTAACCATTCATAATAAGTGTAATGGTGGGTAGGCGCTCAAAAAATGTTTCCCCGCATACATCTCGACGCTCGAAGACTAGTCAAGTCGTGACCACGGGTGCTGCAACGCATCCGAAACGTCGGCAGAAATAGTAAGTTCCAAAATATAATTCGCGAGAAGTCCCGATACTTAGTATAATTATGAATTCACACCGCGAAAGTTTAAAAATAACAATTGTGCATGTATTGTATAGTGAGTATTAATAATCTATTTTATATTAAATTTAGCACCTTTGTGAATCATCCTTCATTATATCTCACAAAAATATATTAATAATGCATCACTGTTCTGTTTGTAAAATTGATATCGCTAATCGTCTGTGGTGGGGTCATTTACGTAGCAATGTTCATAAAAATAATATTGCGATCCCTATTTTAGACTCTGTAGAAATGATTAAGTCATCATTTAAGGGTCGAATCATAAGTTATAGGATTATTGCAGACAGCGAACAAATAAATAATTTCCCTGAGTTATTTCTTAAAAACATAAGTGATCAAGTAAAAAAATTAATAAATTATAATTTAAAAAAACATACCGCTGTGAAAGTTAACTTTGAACTTTTTTGTTATTTTCTTATGTATAAAAATGATCAACAAGAAGTTAAATCATTTGCTACGAAAAACTATGTCATACTTTCTAATTATAATTTTAATGTAATATATAACTCAGCAGTTGAGTTACTGTTGAAAAAAATTGCAGAGTTTCAGGAAAGGGACAGCGGTTGGACATTTTTAAGTAATTTGCATTTAGAATTGAATATCAATAAATATCAACCTTTGGGCGGTTCCCAATTTATAAATTTGCCTCGATTTATACAGAACAAAAAAGCTTGTTTGAATATTCGAAATACAGACAATTATTGTTTTTTGTGGTGTATAATCGCAGCTTTATACCCTACAAATAGACATCCTGATAGAGTTTCATCTTATCCACACTTCCAAGACATCTTAAACGTTGATGATTTAGCATTTCCAATCACTTTTTCGGACATAGCTGTCTTTGAAAAAAATAATCCTCTTCTAAATATTTTCGTGTACGGTTTAAAAAATAATAGAACAATCACCGGGCCTCTATATACATCATCAAATAAAAAAAATAAGAGCATTCATATGTTGTATTTAGAAGATAACAGGGGAGCGCATTATTGTCTTATCAAAGATTTACCTCGTCTAGTTCGAGAACAGATAACTAAACATCATAGTAGATTATACTTCTGCGAATCATGCTTATTATTTTTTCCAACTCTTAATCAAATTGACACACATCTCTGTGGGAAGGTTGTCACAGTTTTACCAGAACAAGGTTCATTTTTAGAATTTAAAAATTACAATAGAAAGCAAAATATTCCTTTCGTAATTTATGCAGACTTTGAAACATTACTTGTACCTATCTCCGGTGAGAAATCGGATACAATTAATACAACATATACTCAACGACACGTGCCTGCTGCGTTCGCTTTTAATATAGTGTCAGCATTTGATAATGAGGTCAATGGCTTTAGAAGCTATCGTGGTAAGGATTGTACATCAAAATTTGTATACTATTTGACTGAGGCCGTAAAATCAATATATAAAATTCTGTCCAAAAATCAGCCTATGATTTTAACTGAAAAAGATGCATATGATTTTAGAAACGCTGTTAAATGTCATATATGTGAAAAGTTACTATGGCGCGACAGAGTTAGAGATCACTGTCATATTTCAGGTCGATATCGAGGTGCAGCTCATTCATATTGTAATTTACAATATAAGATACCTAAATTCGTACCAGTATTTTTCCATAATTTATCTGGTTATGATGCTCATTTATTTATAAGACAGCTTAGTGAAATACAAGGCCCAATTAAAATAATTCCTAAAACAAAGGAAAAATATATTACATTTAGTAAGTTTATTCCTATTAGCGTTAGTGAGTATATACAAATTAGATTTTTAGATTCCTTTAATTTTTTAGGTACTAGTTTAGAGAAACTAGCTAAAACAATGCAGATGGAGGATTTTATTAATCTCCGTTCGCATTTTGGTAATGAAAAACAATATAATTTACTGACACGAAAAGGTGTTTATCCCTATGAGTATATGATAAATTGGGAACGTTATGAACAAAAATCATTACCGTTTAAACGCTATTTTTATAATTCTTTAACCGACGAACACATTAGCGATGAAGATTATAATCATGCTAAGGCTGTTTGGAGTGAGTTCAAAATAAATAACCTCGGAGAGTATACGGATCTCTATTTAAAAACAGATGTCCTTTTATTGACCGACATATTTCAAAAATTTAGAAAAACATGTAAATTGCATTACAAACTCGATCCCTCCTTCTATATAACCGCCCCAAGTTTATCTTTCGATGCAATGTTGTTGAAAACAGGTGTGCGTTTAGAGCTTGTATCAGACCTGGCTATTATCAGGATGATTCAAAATGGTATACGCGGTGGTTTATGTATGTGTTCCCATCGTTATGCAGAGGCTAATCATAAATAATTGCCTGGGTATAAAGCAACAGAGCCTTCATGTTTCATAACATATCTAGATTGTAATAACCTATATGGTTTTAGCATGTGTCAGTATTTACCGTTTTCTAGTTTTAGATTTCTCAATGAAAATGAAATAGCTAATTTACGTGTTGAAAACATTAAAGATAACTCTGACTGGGGCTTTATATTAGAAGTAGATCTTTTTTATCCCGATTATTTGCACAATCATCACAACGATTTGCCTTTTTGTCCAGAGAAATGTATACCTCCGGGAGGGAAATCAAAAAAATTAATTGCAAATTTATATAATAAATATAATTATGTCATACATTACATTCACTTAAAAAAATGTATTGAACATGGTTTAATATTGCGTAAAGTTCATCGAGTAATTACTTTCAGACAGGCCCCGTATTTAAAACAATACATAGAATTAAATACTCAATTGAGGCAAAAGGCTGCAAGTTCTTTTGAACAAGATTTTTTTAAGTTATTAAATAATAGTGTTTTTGGTAAAACTTTAGAAAACACAGAAAATAGAGTGTGTGTACATTTGGTGAATCAATGGTGTGATAATAATAATCAAACGAAAAAATCAATATCCGCTGAGAGACTTATCGCCAGCCCATACTTTCATAGCGCATCTATACTAACTAACAATTTAGTTGCGATTCAGATGAAACCCGACCAAATTATTTTAGACAAACCTATTTACATTGGGTTCACGGTACTAGAACTTTCCAAATCACACATGTATGATTTTCATTACAATATTGTTAAACCCTTTTATAATAAACGAGTGCAACTATGCTATACAGATACCGATTCTTTGGTCTATAAAATATATACACATGATTTTTATAATGACTTAAAATTTCATTTTTTACAATATTTTGATACTAGTAACTATGATGAGCAAAATAAGTTTAATATTCCTTTAATTAACAAAAAAGTTCCCGGCCTATTCAAAGACGAAATGGGAGGTAAATATATTACCCATTTTGTAGGTTTAAGGTCTAAACTATATACTATAAAAACCTCTGATAAAATCATTAAAAAAGCAAAGGGTGCAAAATCGTGCGTAGTGAAAGATTTAAGCTTCTCGGATTATGAAAATACGTTATTTACTAATGACGTTATCCGTAAGAAAAACATTATGTTTAAATCACTAAAGCATGAAATATTTACCCAAAGTGTTAATAAAATTGTGTTATCTAGTAATGATGACAAGCGAGCGATATCTGTAGACAAAGTAGGTACACAGGCCTGGGGTCATTCGTCATTTCTTAAGAATATTTAACGAAAATGTTTGTTCGCTGTCTTTTCTTTTGTCTGTAGATTTCATAAATACAACGAAATATTATAGGTACTTATGTAGTAAAAGTAAAAAAAAAAAAAATATAATGTACTTCCTGTTATTTCAATATTTCGTTCTAGACATGACTCTAGGTTCTAAGATGTTGTAAGCGCTATGCAATGGTAACCGCTTTCTACCAGAGAACTCGTATAAATATGTTTATCGTTTAACTAAATGAATTTCACCGATGACGTAATATTACTACCTAATTAAATACCTCTATGATATTGTAATAAATAAGTAATTTGAAACATTTGTAAGTATTGCGTCATGGAGACGATATTATTTGCTAACAAAGCACATTTTTGTGTGCCTTGTGTGTTCTAACTCAACTTTTTTTTTTTTTTACTTTTATTTATGACATAATATATGTATTGGTATTACTTCGTAATAAGATTAGTTCATGTTTACTGTTTATTACTACTTTCTTAAAATCTTCTGCGAAACCAAGAATGTTGCGAAGTGGTATAGAAGCAGAAAAGCTACCTCCATTAGAACTTCTTATTCCCGCCATATTCCAACCCCAAGCATTAGATGTTTTAGCTTCGCTCTCATTCATTGATATAAATGATTTCATCGTGCTAGTTATACCAGCATTTTTTATTTTATCGATCTCCACTCCATTTATCTCATACCTTATATCTTGAAACAAGTACAGTAAACTATTGTTTGTGAAATGAACGTTACTGACTCTCTCTTTCGAATTTTCAGCCTTCTTTACAATAACAGTTCCTTCCAAAAACAAAGTGCTTTCTGATGGTAATATATACAAGTCTTGCTGATTAATGGGTATCCTGATTTCATCGTTTCTATTAAAACTTGTTACATAAGGCTTGTAAGAGTGAATTTCAATTCCTTCCACAGAGTTGTCGTAGGCTGGAGCGGATAAAACATCTAGGATATTCATTTTAACAAACCAATCGCCTTAAGAAATGCTTTATTGTTTTTATTCAACTTTATTCTCCTTTTAGGTCGAGTTCTTACTTGATTGAGAGTTCGAGTAGGACTGCTATTTTGAATTGGAAGAAACATATTATATTTATTATAGTCAATCATTTTTTCTTTTGAGGTGTAGATACAATTGTACTTCTTCACCTCGCAAATTTATTAAGTTATTATTTATATCCAAAAGTCTGATCTGTATGCAGCTGATGTTGGTTTGGTTGATTGGAAAGTAAATTGCGTTTTTTGGTATTTCTATAATTCTGTATCCAGGTGGGACATTAAGTGCGAATTCATGTAGAATGTGACTGGATTGTCCGTTTATATAGGAACCGCTAATTATATCACATTCAACTCTTATCACGGTTGTAGGCAAAATGTTGACTGGAAACTCTGATACATGATATTTATTGGCTTCCAAGACTTGTCTTTTAAACCCCAACAAACCTCCGAACGTACAATCTTTAGTAAAATCTATAGTTGATGTGCAAAATAACATAGTTTTTAAGGTGTTGTTATTGCAATGGAGCTTTATGGATGCATCCTTTACTTCAGATTTTAAATAATCACTAATATCTTGCAACTCATAAGTACCTTCGGGTATTTCAATAACATTATTTGAACCATAGTATAACTTATTATTTGTTTCATCAATATTTGGAATAGAATTATATGTAGATAAATGTAATAATGCACATTCATACTCTCCGATTAATTGTAACGTATTTGGATAGAAGGTAGTTAATACCGACGAGTTTCCAGTTATAGACAAGGTGAGTGTCATCTTGCAAATGACTAAAAATAAAGAACAGTATAAAATTTATAGTATTTATTCCAAAAAGATTGTAGATATTCTAAACACAAATGTCCACAAATTACTGTGTCAAATTTTTGATATCTTGTGTAGTTATAATTAATATTGCAGTGCTTAAAATATCGTATCAATTCGATTGGTGGTCTTAAATCACCAAAACTATCAAAATATTCACAATAATTATTTACCTTAACATAAGCTACCCAATGCGTTCCATCGTTTTCTGAATTATCTAAGTTAACTATACCACATTCAATTCGTTTAGGGATTTTTGGTAACTGATCCTTCATGTAAACTCCTCGAAAATAAGGAATACCATATGCATAATTTTGAATATCGATATTAGTTAAGGCACGATTAGGTAGCTTATTACTTAGTTTTTTGACGATTTTATAAACAATCCTTTGCCCTTTTTGTGTGGTTTAATGTATAAACCGTTACCTAATGCTATAGCTTCCATAGTCTTATTATGACGTTCAGATTCCTGTAATTTTTTTTTACCTTCTTTATAATCATTCACTGTTTTTGCAATACCCGCTGCGCCACCAGCCAAAGCTCCTAAAGCTGATAAACCGGAAAAATCGGGATTAAAGGCAGAATGCCTCCTGTTTTTGGTAAAGGTATGACTCGTGGTACTCGAAGTTTTGGAACGCATGGAACAATTTTTTTAGCAGCTATATAAGCTGCATGTATTAAAGATTTATCATCTTTGGGTACGCGTTTCTTGATTTTTCTTTTAATTTTTGTAACCAAATTATGAAATGTCTTAACACCAGCACCAGATTTGAGTTTCGTTTTCATAATTTTACTCACTAGGAACAACAACACTCACACGAACTAAGCTTTTCTCCTTTACTAGCATCTTTTGCTTTCATTCTTTGTTTAGCCATATTTAAAAGTTGTAAATCGGCTTTGTGACGATTAGACAAGTCTGTATAGTTTTCGTATGCAATGTCGTGATACATACAAGCTTCGTCTAGCTTATTTACACCTTTATCACCACGCAGTAAACGTTTTGAAAGTTTTGTTCCAGGTCCGCAATAATTATAGCCGGGTAAGTGCAGTTCAAATGGCAAATGATTAATAACACTATTGAGAAGTCCACCACCTTGCATGGCTCATAGTATAATGAACAAAATATTCTAATTAATAACTGTTATGTATATAATTTATTCCACTATTGCTGTCTTATCAATCCAACTATTCTCTTTATTACTTAAGCCCAACCATTTTACGAACAGTTTATTGCCTTTCCTTCGTAAAACTTTTTCTATCAAATAGACACCTGGACAAGATGATTTTTGAAGTTCGTGTTTGTAAAAGGTTCCTGATATAACTTGTTTGTGTTGATCTTCGATGTAATATGTTTCTGGTACAGTGTTATTGATACTTTTTATAGTAAATAGTTCCGTTGACCAATTAGGTGTATAACCTTTCTCAAATAGTTGTTTGTATTTACTAATTCTAACTCTATCACCAATCATAAACTTGGGCTTATGTTTATAGGATACCGTTTTAATTGAGTTCTTAATATTATTTTTAACATCTGCTTCATTCAATTTATTGACATCAACGGGTGCTAATTTAATAGTGCTATGTTTTGAGTTGTTATATGTCTTTACAACATACTCCAAACCAAAATCTAACCATTTATAGTGCCCGCTGAGGCTACAGTACTTATACAATTTATTTTTAATAGTTCTGATAACACGTTCTATGATTGAAGCCTTTTTCGTTGAAAAAGTTGAGTAGTGATTAATGTTATAGTTCTTTATAAGCTTTTGAAATGCTGAATTATAGAACTCAGTACCCAAATCAGTTTGGAGATGAGCTGGTATCCGATGGTTAGTCGATATCAATTTCTCGAATGCGTTAGAAACATCATGCTTATTTTTAGTTTTTAATGGTTCTGTCCAAACGTACTTTGAGAAGCAATCAATAACTATTAAAATATAGTTATAACCTTTATTAAATCTTTTCAAGTTTTGCATGTCGATTAAATCAGCTTGCCACAAATCATCAATACCTTTTAAAATTACAGATCGACGAGGATAATTTTTTCGTGCAGCTTTATGTATTTCGTTAACAACTTGTTGTTTTGTCATTTTGAGGAACTTTCAAGCTTATACTTTTGATCTAATACAAATTTAACTGCGTTTTCAACTATCTCATCAACTGCTTTTCTACTATAAAATTTGCTTTCCAAGTGAACCACTGCCTCAGATACTATTGTTTTTAAAGCTTGCTCCAGCTGTTTCTGAACATCGTTTACGAAAGTATTTTGCAATTTTTGTAAGTCGGTTATTAGTTTAGTTCTCAATTCATCTACATATGCTTTGTTTACTGCATCATCTGCATCTTGAGGAGATTTGACCCCTGTTAGCTTCGATGTCTTCAAATCGTAATCACCATTTTCAGATTTTAGCAACGCATTATCATAAAATTCAAGCAATTCTGATATACGTAATCGCTTATGAATATAATGACCAAATTTATCCACATTCATGTTTAAGATGTATTGTGCTGAACGGTGTACAATAAAATGATACACTTTTCTTATTAGTAAATCTATTTAATGATTTTGCTTTCACGTAGTTCTTCAACAATAGATATTATTTCATTATCTAGTCCTGTATTGCCAGCATCTCGAG
Organism: Eilema griseolum; assembly: GCA_963662185.1. Taxonomy (NCBI): domain Eukaryota; kingdom Metazoa; phylum Arthropoda; class Insecta; order Lepidoptera; family Erebidae; genus Eilema; species Eilema griseolum. Next base: position 8,241,529 of record OY759239.1, on the reverse strand, counting down.
AAGCAATTAATAACTTTAATCTATCAACCAATTCATTGGGATCATCCCAATATACAAAATCGGTGTTTTTTTTCCACATTTTTGTTAAAGGTAATCCTTTTCCTACTTTTGGTTCACAGCTTGGACTTTTACTTTGTTGATCGAAAAGAGGTTTAATAACTTGCATATATTTTTGTCCTTTATTACTTTTAATTGGTTTTCTTGAATCAAAATCTCGACGATGTGCATTTGTTACAAGTAACATCGACTTATAATTTTGCATGTCATAGTCTGTAACAAAGCTCAGATCAACGTCTTTTTTTAAGAGCAACTGTCGCAAGCCAGGTGTGCATTTGTACTTGTGTCCGGCTACAGTAATAACGTCATCACCAATCGTTATACTAGAGGAACCTAACATTAACTTTCCACGTTCATTTCTTACACCAAATGGCACATCCGCTAATATTTCTGAAGATAATGACCAAGAGGATACATCATGATCTGGATTAGTATCGACTAATGACTCAAATGAAGAGTCACTATCGGCTTCTGATTCATCATTGGTATCATTTGCTTCTTCCATATGTTGATCTTTCTGTAAGTCGTGGTTGGAAATTTGATCATGAAATTCTCTTTTTTCTTCATTTTTTGTTAGAGCTAGTTGGTTATTGGTGTTGGCTATTAAATTAAGAGATTCTGTAACAGGCTTAAAAACTGTATCAAGCACTTGTCTGTTATTATCTTCAAAATCCTTCATGTTACGTATTTTTTTCCTTACAACTTGTGTTGCATCTACAATTTGCTTTTTCAATGATTTTTCCATGATGTAAAATAGATGGTAATCCAATAAGAGTCGATTAAAGAATAACAAGAAACTGAAAGCAGTCTATTTAAATATTCAAATTTTATCTAATTCTACAAAAGTGTCAAACTTTTTTCTATAGCACCCGTTGTTTTTAGGACAGTCTTTATTAATCACATCATAGTCATAAGGCTCTTTCCATATTTGAGAACACATGTTACGAAATTCCAACCACGTCATGTCAGTGTTAACATGTTCTTCATAAACATATTTCAAATTAATTTCGTCTTGCTTAAAAAGCACAATTAAGTTAGCGTTATCCCTTATTAGTTGTTTTGGTATTTTGCTATAAGTTTGATTTAAATAAAAACTGTCAATCAATTTATGTCTTCCCATGGCAAAATAATCACGCATATTACTTTGATTTTCACATGCTACATCGTCAAAAATAATCACTGAATTAGGTTTTGCATCTGAAACTTTCATAACGTCATCATTTGCCTGAAATTTCTGAAAACTGACTCCTGGTACTCCTCGTAAAACCTTTTCTAAAAAAATGTACTTTGGTTGAAATAGAGTTTTAGAATATACATAAACATTTTGAAATGTCAATCCATTTTCGTGCAAAAGGAGACCAATTAATAAATTGGTTTTTCCACAATTTGATGGTCCGCAAATGATGCAACGTACTGTATTCGGCAATAATTCTCCATGGCGTAACTTAATTTTTGGTAAATCATTACAGATTATACTAATCTGTAACGATTGTGCTTGTTTAATGAATTTCATGTTTGATGCAATGCTGACGGACTGGTTATGAACAGATGTAATTATGACATTATGTATTTATAACCGTAAATAGCTATACCAACCGATTGTATATTATTGGGTATGCTGTACCACCAATTGGAGCGAGGCGAGCCGTGATCGCCGAGCGAGAGGGTGGTACAGCGTGCCCAATAATATACTACTTAGAACCTTAGCTGATAAGATAGACTCGATATGTATAAACTGCCAGACAGTAGAAATGCCTGAACAACTTCAAGCCGCAATCGCCACTCACCATAGCTTTAAAATTTTAAATTTTAATATAAAGAGTGTAAGTAAAAATTTTGATACTCTTATGACAACCTTGAAAAGATTTAACGTTTGCTTCGATGTACTTATATTGACAGAGTGCTGGCTTAACGAATATACAGTGATACCACGAATGCCATCATATAATGTTTATAGTACTGCAAAAATAATAAATCAGAACAGTGGTGTCGTAGTGTATGTCAGGGAAACACTTAACGTAACTGTAACAGAACCAGATATCCATGACGCGAGTTGTTTGCAAATAATTCTCCCGGACGAAACTGCTATTTTTGGTATATACCGTCCCCCCTGTTTTCGTAATAAGAATATATTTTTGACGTCCCTCGATTGCGCTCTAGCTGACTATACAAATAAAAACACAACTTTAATCATAGCTGGCGACATGAACATAAACATACTGTCACCAAAAAGTCAAGATCTGGAATACCTATGCCTAATGGCACAACATGGCTTATTTCCTGCGATAACGAAACAAACGAGGGACAACACGTGCCTTGACCACATCTTCGTGAACACTACTCAAAATGCACTGGGTATAGTATGTTCGTCTAATATTACGGATCATTACATAGCAATACTCGGTCTGGTCACAAACAAAGTAATGGAAAAATCTATAAATAGAACGACTGTGAAGCGTGACGTGGAAGCCATAAAAAGAGAGCTTACGCGAGAGGACTGGTCACTACTATTTAAACACAAAAATCTAAACGAAATGGCAGAAATATTCAGCAATCGGCTTGCTGGCCTAATAGAGAGACACACACGGGAAGTTCATATAAGTCACTCTAAATATGTTATCAAGTCCTTGTTCGCTGTATGAGACATCGAGACAGGTTACACACGAAAGCAAAAAAGAACCCTAACGACGCAGTTTTACAAATAATTTATACGCGGTATAGGAATTTTTGCAACAACTTATTACGTAGGCTTAAAACAGAACATGAAAATGGTTCACTTACTAGCAGTGCAAAAAACCCAAAAAAGATGTGGAGAGCAATTAAAACTATATGCCACATGACAAGGAAAGGGAAGCAGTCAAAAGAACTTCTTACACTACAGGATAGTTCCAGTCCGAAACAATCTTTGAACATATGCAACCACTATTTCTCAACTGTAGGTGAAAACTTAGCTAATAACACTCTCAACAAACTGCAGTTAAATCAAGAAACACTTGCCGCAAGAATAAACCGTAAGCAAATTTTGGACTCCCTCTTTTTGATACCTACTGATGCATGTGAGATTGATTCGCTCATAATGTCCCTACAAAAAGATAAGTCTCCAGGTATTGATGGCATCACCAATGTCCTTTTAAGGGATATTAAGGATGTCATTGTAAATCCTCTAGTAACAATATTTAACGCCAGCTTGGGAGTGGGTTCATTTCCAGATTCATGGAAAATTGCAACAATATCACCTATACACAAGGATGGACCTAAGAACTCTGTGGAAAATTATCGACCAATTTCACTCCTAACTGCGTTTTCAAAACTTTTAGAGAAGATTGTTAACAACAGACTTGTCAAATACATAGAAGCCAACAATCTTATTTCAGCAAGACAATTTGGTTTCAGAAAAGGTAAGTCAACCGAAGAAGCAGTCACGCTTCTAACATCAACCGTATCAGCTCATCTCGACTGTAAAAAAGCTTGCGTTGGCGCTTTCTTAGACCTAGCAAAGGCGTTCGATACGGTATCAATCCCGATATTAACGAGAAAGCTAGAAAACCATTTCGGGATAAGGGGTGTTGCTCTTATGTGGTTTAAAAGTTATTTAACCAGTAGAATGCAGTGTGTAAGCGTTGATAGTCATAGAAGTGAGCTACAACCTACATATTATGGCGTGCCACAGGGAAGCATCTTGGGACCAACTTTATTTATAATGTATATCAATGATATGCACGATAGTGTTGACGCCGACGTCATATGCTATGCGGACGACACTGCCATCATTTATCAAGGTCTAACTTGGCAGGAGGCGTATCTAAACGCAGAGAACGGAATGAAGCAGATAGATAAATGGCTCCAACACAATCTGCTTACCCTAAATGCTAAAAAAACCAAATACATATGTTTCCATAAAACCCGGGCATCAGCTCCAAATACAACACTAAGTATTAAGATACATGAATGCTCGGACCAGTCGCAACCCTGTGACTGCGAAGAGTTATCGAAAACCGACACTATCAGGTATCTTGGTGTGGTCATTGATGAACATCTTAGCTTTCAAGCACACATAAAAAGCCTATGCAACAAAGTCCGAAAAACAGCAAGTATACTAAAATTACTGCGTGCATCGGCGTCACCAGACACTTTAAAAGTTGTGTTTTATGCCTTGTGTCAATCACTGATAACATATTGCATAACGTGCTGGGGAAGTGCACAGAAAACGAAAATGATTCAAATTGAAAGAGCTCAGAGGGCAGTTATTAAAACAATGCTTAGGAAACCCTTCCGATATCCTACAGAGACCTTGTACAGAGAAAGTAAATTATTAAGTGTGCGTCAGTTGTATATCCTTAAGATAGTTCTAAACATCCATAAAAAAACAATAAAATCAGAGGATTTTAAAGATTTAGTTAAGCGACGAGTGTACAAATTACCACTGCCCCAGGTCAACACTAGCTTTGCCAGACGCTTTAGTCCATTTAAAGATATCCATATTTATAATCAGACAAATATCGCCTGCGACATAAAACTATGTTCAGTAAAAGAGGCAAGGTTGAAAGTCACAAAATGGCTCAGTTCCCTATCGTACGATCTTACCGAAAATTTAGTTGGTCATGTGTCATAAATGTTGTGGTCACTGGTGATTGTTGGGAGAAGAGATTGAGGTAGTTAAGTGGTTTCATCATCTGTGTAAGGATTGTATATTCCTCATATATTCCTCACAATCCTCTTTGTTTATATTGTATTTATATTTTATAGTGTATTTATATTGTAGGTAAAAATTGTGGACAGAATGGTATATTTTTGTGTTAAACCCAAAACTATGATGTCGCTCGAGCAACAACATTTCTCGTTAACGATAAGCGTATTTGGCACCCACAGGACAGGCTTTGCCTAGTGTGGGGTCAAAGTTAATCATTGTAACATACTTTTTGTCAATAAATGAATTTTTATTTTATTTTTATAATACAAATCGTCAAACGACGACAAGCCCTGATAACTCACTGAGTAATCGGGATTTAAATCTAACTCTAAAACGTTGATGTCATGTACTAAGGATTCGAAATCCGCGCGTAAACTATCTAAGTTTTCTATAGAACATAAGAACGAATCTCTCATAGCCAAATCAGAGGTTTTAAGTGCATTATCACCAATCGATTGTACGCGAGAGTAAATCATTCCTCTTTTAGCGTATAAAAGTTTCAATTGAACTTTACTATTGGTACTACCAACCTTTGGGGACATTTTTACAACTAAATATCAAACTAAAGTGCGGTAAACAACAAATGAAATGACTTAATCTTAGCGGTATCGAACAGCGACGCGGCGCGAACGATATTCCGTAGGTAGGTAGGTACTTATAACTGCGAGTGCAAGCTTGAACAAAACACGCATAACAACAACCTGATCGTACCTACGCGAGCTAGATCGCTGTCTAGGTTCAACTATTATTTCAGGGATTAAGTATTGCGTAATATCTATTCAAATTAAAATACTTTCGTATGAATTTGAATGAAATGCGAGCGAGGTATAACCGCGTACCTACCCATGTAGGTATTAGGTAAATACGATGCGAAACTAGCGGCGAACGGATAACTCAGAAATTGAAATAGCCAAATGCGTTAGGTATTACACTGTGCCTATGCACTAGGGTGTCTAGGATACCTAAGATCTAAACCTAAATGCCTAGATGCGGGGTTTTCTACTAAAATAACTAGGTATTTAGGTGCGGTGCGTTTATTCCCTATGGAATAAATAACAAAATGCGAGCTACGACTAAGGATCCGGCTCGAAGGACCAAAAAGAATGGTGGCGCGATTCTCATGCCACCTGAGCTAGTAGACTGTATTTTGCGGGGGGTGAAGCTAAATGTTTCATATGACACTTTACACAACAAACAAGATAGGTGATCGGGTTGCCGCGGAGGTGGTTTAGGCATTGAATGCAACCCAAGAAATTGGGAGAGGATGCACTAACCTTTACGACGCCACGTGCTGTCGGAGCCGGTGCACCGGTCTTCTCTTCCTGGCTCAGGAGTTGCTGCCCACATCACTAAATCACTTGAGGGACACGAGAGGCACAATCCGATCAGTAAAGGTCTATGAAAGCGGTTAAAATCCAACAAACATTATTAATTTCTGAGAGTCGCGCGTGCCGCCGCCATTGCTGATTACTAGTTCAAAACGGAAGACAAGATGCGGCTATTTCAACCACTGGCGGGGCGAAAACTATTGTTATCTCACTTTAGAGGTAGTGCGGGAGAGAGATGGGTACATGAAGCGTGTGTTCAGTGTCAAGGATTTGAATTACTACCATTGAGCGAATAAAAAATACAAATTCTACTATCGGCGCAACCAATATTCATTCTTGTCACAGAATAATTATTATTATTGAATACCCACTTAGGGTAATCGAAATATTGTCTAACTAAAATATACTTGTTGGCTACACAGTACCAAACTACAATGTATTACTTGATGTTATTCTTTGTATATTGGCTATAGTATACTATATCTACTGATTATATTTCTTAGGAATAATACAATAACATAATAGTGTGTAATTGTGGCTGTACCTACAAGTATTGTGACGATTACAAGAATTGGTTCGATACCAGTGTAATAGTAAAGTTATTATGTGGTAACTGTGTTATAGTGTTAGCTAATAACCTGATTCACTGGTGTGATATCAGGGTTGTATTATGTTAAAGTCTGGTATATGATGAAGTGTTATAACATATACCATGTCGTGATTAGGAGACGGACTGGTTTCTAGTTAGTTCTTTTCACAGTCAATAGGTCCTTATTTCCTTGGTGGTTAGCACTGGCTTCCTGGCTACATAAGAGGAAATTAAATTTCAGATAAATATGTCGTGTTTGGTATCAACTGAAAGAGCTTAATGAGCACATTTCAAGTATGTATAATTTATACCTATTGCTTCCCCCAAAATAATATAAATAAAAAATAAGTTCAAAACTAAAACTCGACTACTGAATATAACTAAAACCCGACTACTGCCAATTGAGCAGTCCGACTGGGGATACTTTCGCCCTACAGAATACCGCGGCCATACTAACCTCGTGTTGTGTTCCTGGCGGTGAATAGGGTAGCTAGAGCTCACTGGAGAGCTTTTGTACTGTCAGTGGGAAGACCAAAAGCTTGTCCTGTCCGACGGCACAGAAACTCTTGTGCTTACAGGGTTGGCAGCGCTAATGTGACTCCCTTGGTGTTGCACACGTCCATAGGCCACGGTAACTACTTTCCATCAGGCGGGCCATGTGCTTGTCTGCCAACCAAGAGGTATAAAAAAAACATCTCACATTGGCGTCCAGTCTCCATAGTTGTAGGTAAATCACAGTCCAATAAACGTGCCGAGGTTATCGAGAAGCAATGAAAAGGTCCTATACTAACGCACAGAAAAATAGAACGTGAACACAGCGGAACGTAGTAGCACAGATAATATAATATAATATAATTCTTACAGTAGGAGGCACGACTGAAGTGCGCCAGCGCTTAGGAGGTTGGTTGTAGTCGAAAGGAGTGCAGAGCGAGGAGGAAGGGTGCAGCGCAAAAAAATCGTATGGCTGGGCTCTTTCAATTATATTTTGATAGTTTAACAATCTGTTGGTGCGTTGGGACGATTTTTTGCATGGTCCTTTATAAATAACTTTTAGAGACGGCAGTTTCAGTTATTTCGTTCATAATCACTTTCAAGAGGTTAAAAAGTATTATGATTTCATGTTAATGCGGTTCAATTTAAAATAAAATACTTTTTAATTTATTAGGTAATTATTTTATTGATATTCAAGTTACAAAACTTAAGTTTATACGCTATAATCTAAGTGATGCATATAATCAACATTATTGGAGACTTTCAAACACGGCGTGCAGCTAATAAAATTTAAATAATTCTTATTTTTATTGAAAAAGATAAACAGCAAATAAAATTTCAATTTATACAAACAAACAGTATTTTAATTCACTACAATAATAAGTATAGATAATTTGATTAAATTAAGTTACCTCTGTGAGTACAAATATTTCTAAATTAAGGCCATTATTTTGAATATTACACAGTCATCTATAAAACTGTTGACATTTTGGCACAGTTTCACACAACTTTTACCAAGTCTCGATCTCTCACATATATGTACTTACTTACATTCAGAAACTGCTTCTATGATACATAGCAGCAGATGATCCCATGATCAATAACTAGCCCAACTTTAGCAAGCTTTTAGTTGTAGGAAACTTTTCTACATCTTCTTAATCCCACGTTTATCCCACTCGCATCTGAAGCTTTCACCTCGGAGTTAGAGGGCCGCTTCTTCCCGTCTAACTGCAGGTTTGGCTGTTGAAAACTAAGGTAAGATAAGATAAGTTACAAGATAAGAAAAGTTACAGCTATTTATTGCCCTTTTCATTTACAATTTTTAAATTAACAATCAACTAGTATTTTTTAATTAGATGATATAAAAAAACAATTTCCAAATTCCATGACATCCCTTCTTCCTCGTCGTCCCACCAAATTGTTCCACCAGTGGCACGAGAAGGAATTGTCATTCCTCGTCGTACCACTGAATACAGATACATACAGGGATGGTAGCTCTACTTAAACTCCCTTTAGATATTACTCAATAAATTATTGTTGTCTTTAACACAATTTTCCTGTAACTGCAACTTTAGTATTATGTACGTACTTGTACTTTGTTGTTTAAACTCTATGGTGCCAGAAATAATTTTTATTTTTAATTAATAAATAATAATTTACTGTGACAAGTGACATAAAATACAAATAAACTTTAAATTTATTTATAATAATCTGCTAATTGACCTTAAAATCCGTTATAATAATCAAATGGAAGTCTGTGAGTCAGCACTGAAATTTATTTCTAGAAAACATGGAACCGTATTACTTTATGAGGGATTTCAATATTTTAGACACAAATTGTACAAAAACGGAAATGTGATTTGGCAATGTAGCTTGAAAAATAAAAATAAATGTACTGGTTCTGTAACTTTACAGGTAAGCACCTATTATCATTATTATTACATTTGAAAGTAGTAGGTACTCGTACCGATTGTACTCTTCAAATTATTTATTATTGCTAAGTTCTCTCTTCGTTATTGTATGGGTAGCCATACGTTACCTTCGTGTGTGCTGTGTGTGTGTGTGTGTGTGGGTGTGTGTGTGGGTGTGTGTGTGGGGGTGTGTATGTGTGTGTGGGTGTGTGTGTGTGTGTATGTGTATGTGTGCGTGTGTATGTACACAAGACAAAAACGATAGCCTATCCATCTAATAAAATCTATTTATGATCTGGGTCAAGTGGAAGCACCCTATGTTTTAACATATGTGTGTGAACAGTCAAAAACAATAACTCATTGCTTTGAAGTCACATGTGTGCGTCATCGTTACAGGCGTATTAGTGTTATACGTTTATGTGTGCCATTGTACATGACCGTGAATCGTGAACGATTGAATATGTGTGAGTGATTTGCCTGCCATCGAATGAGAAGGTAAATTTCACCGTTTTAGCACAGGCTCACGTAGTTTAGTGGCATTACAGGCGTAAAGACATTTCGAAGGTAGCGAGTTCGAACCGCAACTATATTGATGTAGTCGTTTACGTTAATAAATAGTTTTGTTTTTGTTCTTTATTTTCTTTGTGATATTAAAGAACGTTTAAGTTGTTAATTAACCGCGTGGAAAACACAATGCATCCAATTGTTGACAGATAAAAATAAAATTATCATGTTATTTTAATCATGAGAATGAGGGTAGCATAAATTCCAATACGAGAAACATTCATGCAATGTGTGTGCAACAATACTCGCTCAGTAATAATAAAAATACTACTGATTTAAGTTGCTATAAAATTATAACAAAAATATCAAGATACTTTTGTGATGTTACCTCAACATTCCCTTAATAGGTAAGTAATTAACATGAAGATATACGAATATTTAAAAGTTCAAAAAGTAAAATTTGACCGTGAATCGAACTCAAAACTTTGCGATATTTTAAAACTTATAAAACGAAACTGTAAACCCCGAGGTCACGGAGACTTACTAAGATTCTATCAAAAATTGCGTTCATATCGTAGTAATAAGAATTTTATGAGTTATTCTTATTACTAAAGAAAGTTTAACTGATGGATGATAAATAAATAAATACGAATGGTTTTGAATCAATTGTAATTTGCAAGTGTGTAAGTATGTGTGAGTGAGGAAACGAATTATTGTTACACACACATTTATGTAGAACATACTGGTGACCTTTTCTGCTTGCCAAAATCAATATAAAGATATGTATAATACTTATATCACTAGACAGGCTATCGTTTTTGTCTTGTGTACCTATGTATGTGTGTGTTGTCTGTCTGCTACAAGCACCGTTTAGGCGCTATGCCTAAACGGTTTGAGATATCTCTATAATTATTTTTGCATAATATCTAGGTCAGTTGAGGGATGTGCAACATCACTTCCGGAAACTTCTGGAAAATCGTTAGAGTGGAAATTTTGTACTTATTGGCGACCCATACACATTTGTTGTTGTGTTTTCCTAACAATCAATGCTCCGCTTCTCTTACATTAGTTTAATTCAATATTATATTGTTTTACAGAATGAAAAAGTAATTAAAACGGCAAGTCATAAAATGCGGTGTACCGGATTTCGCCAAAAATGTTGTAGCGATAAAAATACACGAAGCACATATACTTGCAAGTACATCAGACAATATTCTGTCCACTATACCTACCTACCTCTATGTATGTCTATGCCTGGGGTCGTTATTTCACCTTATCTTGTGCTTTGTGATTGTCTACCTTGTGTTTTGTGAATTGTGTTTAAAATACTAGCATTCAGCTGGCAGGTGGACTGGTAACTTGTAAAAAAAAAACATCATCAGTGATAAAGACTCAAGCAGGTACTTTATCTATCACACTCTTATATACATATATTTTGGTCTACTAGTATACATAATTATTTGATATTTTTTATTTACCTACATATTTTGTATTTTTTATTTTTTATTTTTTTTATTTTTTTTATTTTATCTATGGACAGTTGCAGTGATGACAGTAACCTTTCAGTTATTGGTAATGGGGGTAATCTTATTATGGGTCCATCACTGGGTGATTATTTATTTTATTTTTTATTCTCTCAATTTTCTGATGTTCCAAGAAACTTCAACGTTGTTCATGTAAATACACAGAGTATACCCGCCCACTACCCCGATATGCTGGCTTCTTTCAATAATAAGAATATTCATGCTATTTTGGTCTCCGAAACATGGTTCAAGCCTTGTCACACTTCTATTTCATACTCTTTACCGGGCTTTCAACTAATTAGGAACGATCGAGTCCCACGCACGGGAGGTGGTGTGGCGATATACCTTCGTTCTTTTATTACCTACACTATTCTGAGTGAGTCGCCGCAGCCTCCTCCGTTAGATGCTGGGGAATATTTGTTCTTAGAAGTCGACCTAAATCATAGCAAAGTACTACTTGGTGTCTACTACTGTCCTTCTTCAAAAATCAACTATTTTTTATCCTTCGAAAGCCTATTGCAGAAATTAACTCCTTCTTATAGCCAAACAATTATTCTGGGTGACTTTAATACTTGTCTTCTAAAGAACGACTCACGCTCTTCCTCGTTTATAGGTATATCAGAATCCCTTAATCTTTCTATTCTTCCTTTAAATGCTACCCATCATGCTCCCGGATGTAGACCATCTCTTCTCGACCTCATTCTCGTTTCGTCTCGGGAACGGGTAGCTAAGTATGGTCAATTTACTGCGAACAATTTCTCTTACCACAACCTTCTTTTCCTATCTTACAAAATTCGTCCTCCTAAGGCAAGGGCAAGGATCCTTATGCAGCGCAGTTTTGGTGCCATGGATCTGGAGCGTCTTCGGGATGATGCTAGAGATTTGGACTGGACACTCCTTTACACTGCCAGTACAGTTGATGATCAAGTAGAAATTTTTAATTCGAAGTTGCTCCAGCTGTATGATGCGCCTGTCCGGGCTATTAAAGTTAGACATCTGCCAGCACCATGGTTGACAGATGAAATTAAAGCTGTTATGAAAAGAAAGGCTGCAGCGGGTTCCAGGTACCAAACAAAGCCCACAGAAGTAAACAGGGACAAATATATAACAATAAGGAATCAATGCAACAAGATGTGTAGGAATGCACAGCGCCAACATATCCATAGCTCCGTACAAAATGGAGACCCAGCTAAAGTCTGGAAGTTTCTAAGATCAATAGGAATTGGCAAGCAACGTGAAGAATTGAATTCTAAAGATCTTGATGTAAATTCCCTTAATCGGCATTTCTCTTCTTCGTCTGACTTTAATGGGACAACAAAAACAAGTACACTAAACTACCTTTCATCGCTGCCAACTCTTGACTACTCTCCATTTCTTTTCACTCAATTTGCCGCTTGTGATGTCAAGAAGAGTATTCAATCCATCACTTCCAATGCAATTGGAAATGACTGTATCAGCCGCAATATGATATTACCTATTCTTGATGAGCTCTTACCAACTATTTGTCATATACTTAACAGCTCCATCGCCAATGGCACTTTTCCAACAGCATGGAAAGACGCCCAAATAACTCCTTTACCCAAAAAATCTAAACCATCCTCATTTGCAGATTATAGACCCATCTCTATACTGCCGTTCCTATCAAAGGTCCTAGAACGTCTAATACATAATCAACTCAACACATTCCTATGTCAAAATAACCTGTTAAATCCCTATCAATCTGGTTTCCGTCCGGGTCACAGTACCACTGCAACTCTTGTCAATATTGCGGACGATATAAGATCAGCTATGGAAGATGGCAATGTTACTGTTCTGTGTCTATTAGACTTCAGTAATGCATTCAACACTGTGGACTTTGATGTTTTACTTGCCATATTGTGCTCTCTTGGCATATCTCCGACGGTAATTGACTGGTTTCGTAGTTACCTGTTTGGTCGCCGGCAGCGGATAAAAATTGACAATATATTCTCATCTTGGTGTTCGACCTCAGCCGGTGTACCACAGGGTGGCGTTCTTTCTCCTCTGCTCTTTTCAATATTTATAAACTCTATCTCCAACGATCTCATTTCTTCCTACCATCTCTATGCAGACGATTTGCAAATATATTGTCAAATACATTCTGACAGTCTCCAACAGGGTATTTCGACTATAAATAATGATTTGGATCGTATTTGTGCTTGGACGGGAATGTATGGTCTTCAAGTGAACCCCACCAAGACACAAGCTATAGTTATTGGAAATTCTCACTACATTTCTAGAGTTGACTGGGCAGCACTGCCTCAAGTTTGTTTTAACGGAGTCGCGATTCCTTTCAGCGACAAAGTGAAGAACTTGGGCATTTACTTTGACCGAACCATGTCATGGGACCATCAATTACAAAACGTGAGCAGAAAAATCTATGCATCTGCGTCGTACTTAAGGAGGTTACGTAACTTTCTCCCCACTGACACTAAGACTGCGCTCGTGGAATCTATCCTACTCCCGGTCCTTGATTATGCCGATGTGAGTTACCTTGATCTCAATCAGAATCAGCTTGACAAACTTGAGCGACTGCAAAACTTCTGTATCCGATTTATATTTGGTTTGCGCAAGTTTGATCATGTCTCTGAATTCCGTAGTAGGCTCAAATGGCTGCCAATCCGCCTTTGACGGGATGCTCACATTCTTTCTCTTCTGTATAGCATTCTTTACAATCCCTCTGCTCCTAACTATCTCAAAAAACGCTTCTCATACTTGCATGACACGCATACGAGGTACTTGAGATCATCGGAGAATCTGAAGTTGAGTATGCCTAGACATTCCACCAACTTCCTAGGTAAATCCTTCACCATTGAAGCAGTGCGCCTGTGGAACGCGCTGCCTGAAACAATAAGACGTGCACAAACTCCCCAGACGTTTAAGAAACTTGTCAAAGAACACTTCTTAACACTGTAACACCCATCACGTTCAAGATATTATATCTTATATGAGATTGATATGTATGTATGTATGTATGTATTTATGTATGTGTATTTATGTTTATACGTGTGTATGTATGTATGTATGCCGGTATGTGTATATATGATTGAATATGTATGGATATATTTATGTATTTATTAGAGTATCTATATCATAGATCATCAGACTTATTTCAATAACTTGTTTAGTATAGACATTTTCTGTAGAGGAATGGATATAGCGTGTAACATTGGCTGAATATATTTTAAGTGCATATGGTTGCGCCGATGGTAGAATTTATATTTTTCGCTATAGTAGTAGTTCAAGTCATTGACGCGGAAACACACGCTTCCTGTACCCATCTCCCTCCCGCGCTACCTTTTAAAGTGAGATAGCAATAGTTTCCGCACCGCTCAATTGTCAAAATAGACGCATATTCACTTCGCACTTTGAACTAGTATACAACGGCGGCGGCGCGCGCGACTCTTAGAAATTAATAATGTTTGTTGGATTTTAACCGCTTTCATAGACCTTTACCGATCGGATTGTGCCTCTCGTGTGTCCCTCAAGTGATTTAGTGATGTGGGCGGCAACTCCTGAGCCAGGAAGAGAAGATCGGTGCACCGGCTGCGACGAAAGCACGTGGCGTCGTGAAGGTTAGTGCATCCTCTCCTAATTTCTCGGGTTGCATTCATTGCCTAGACCACATCCGCGGCAACCCGATCACCTGTCTTGTTTGTTGTGTAAAGCGTCAATGGAACAGTTAACTTCACCCCCCGCGAAATACAGTCCACTAGCTCACGTGGCGAGAATTGCGCTACCATTCTTTTGGTCCTTCGAGCCGGATCCTTAGCCGTAGTTCGTAGTTTGTTATTATTCTATTGGGAATAAACGCACCGCACCTAAATACCTAGTTATTTTAGTAGAAAACCCCGCATCTAGGCATTTAGGTTTAGATTTTTTGTTGTCCGTTCGCCGCTGGCTCGCATCGTATCTACCTAAGACATACATAGGTTAGGTACGTGGCTATACCTCGATCGCATTTCTCTTATCGTATCAATCCTTGGTCGTAGTTTCGCATTTGTTATTATTCTATTGAGAATAAATGCACCGCACCTAAATACCTAGTTATTTTAGTAGAAAACCCCGCATCTAGGCATTTAGGTTTAGATCTTAGGTATCCTAGACACCCTAGTGCATAGCCACAGTGTAATACCTAACGCATTTGGCTTTTGTTTTTATTTGTTTCAATCTCTAAGTTGTCCGTTCACCGCTAGCTCGCATCGTATTTACCTAATACGGTAGGTACACAGTTGTACCTCGCTCGCATTTCATTCAAATTCATACGAAAGTATTTTAATTTGAATAGATATTACGCAATACTTAATCCCTGAAATAATAGTTGAACCTAGACAGCGACCATCGCGTAGGTAAGATCTGGCTGTTGCTATGCGCGTTTGTTCAAGCCGGCACTCGCAGTTATAAGTACCTACCTACCTACGGAATATCGCTCGCGCCGCGTCGCTGTTCTATAGGTACCGCTAAGATTAAGTCATTTCATATTTTGTTGTTTACCGCACTTTAGTTTGATATTTAATTGTAAACATGCCCCCAAAGGTTGGTAGTACCGATAGTAAAGTTCAACTGAAACTTTTATACGCTAAAAGAGAAATGATTTACTCTCGTGTACAATCGATTTCTGATAATGCACTTAAAACCTCTGATTTGGCTATTAGAGATTCGTTCTTGTGTTCTATAGAAAACTTGGATAGTTTGCGCGCGGATTTCGAGTCTTTAGTACATGACATCAACGTTTTAGAGTTAAATTTAAATCCCGATTACTCAGTGAGTTATCAGGCCTTGTCGTCGTTTGACGATTTGTATTGTCGTATCAAACGCGTCGCTAGGAGTTTGGAGAAACCGTCTGACCGACCCAATCCCACTCGCGACCGACCTAAGTTGCCACCAATTCAAATACCCGAATTTGATGGTAACATTCGCAATTGGTGTTTATTTATAGATAGTTTTGAGAATACAATAGATAAGAACGTTTCGTTGACAGATCACGAAAAATTGCATTATCTCGTTGAAAAATTTACTGGTAAAGCTATAACCGTTTGCGCTGGAATTACGTTTAGTGCCGAAAATTATAATTTAATTTTAAATACTTTGAAAGCTAAGTATGAGGATAAAAGATCGGTAGCTAACGCATATTTGGATCAGATGTTTGACTTGAAATCTATTACGGCATGTAACGATCAAAACTTAGAGAAGTTTCTAGATACTTTCGCATCATCTGTTCGCGCCGTAAAGAACCTAAAGATCGATGACCTCTGCGACTTCTTATTTTTGTATATGGGTTTAAAGAAATTAGATTCCGAAACCATTCGTTTATTTGAGTCGGATCATCGCGGCAATAAAATTCCTAAGTTCGAAGACTTAGAAAGTTTTGTTCGCGAGCATATAAAAATATTGCAACGCTCTTCATCGAAACATGAAGGCGCGAAGAAAGTTGTTAGTTCTGAACGCAAAATAGATGCCTCATCGAGGTCACTGAGGTCAACTCATACTTATGTTAATACCGCACCAGCACATGTACAATCACCTGTTTGCTCTTTGTGTAACGCTCATCATTCGCAATTGTACAAGTGTCCGGGTTTCCTAAAATTATCGCCTAATGATCGTTATAAATTTGTTCGCGCTAATAATTTTTGTTTTAATTGTCTCGGTACTAAACACCGCGTTGTTTTATGTAATAGTAGAAATAGTTGTCGCAAATGTTCAGCGAGACACCACACTTTGCTCCATTTTGAAAATAGTAACGCCGCATCCAATGTGAGCACAGTTGGTTCGTCGAGCGGTGGCACACCGTCGCATAGGTCGCCCGTGTCGGTGGCGCCTGCGCCACAGCCGCAGCCCGCGCTCGCGCGCGCTCCTGCCCGCGCGGGGACCGCTGCGAATGGCGTCGCCTTGTGTTCGTTGTCCGCTAGTGCTGCGCTCACTACTGTGTGTCTCGCGACTGCTCGCGTTGTTATTGTTGATGCATTGGGTAAGCCGCGCATTGTTCGAGCGCTATTAGATGGCGCTTCGCAAAGTAATTTTATTACTCAAGATTGTTGTCAACGTCTTGGTTTCAATGTTGATAAGCGTTCAACCCGCTCAGTGGTGAAGGGTTTTGGAGGCTTACAGTCAGCTGTTCATGGCACCGTTAAAACAAGGTTTAGATCTCGTTTTAATAATAATATTTGGTATGACATGGATTCGCTCGTTATAGATAAAATAACTGAACAGTTGCCTACCGTCCCGGTTGACACGTCTTTATTAACGAAATTTAAAGACTTGCCTTTAGCAGATGAGACTTACGCTGTTCCTGGAGTCGTCGATATATTGATCGGCGCTTCGATTCTCCCGCACCTCCAGTTATCACGTAAGGTTCAAGGGGGACCGACGTACCCCGCTCCACACGCACTGGAAACAGTTCTTGGTTTTGTTATAATTGGTTCCGCACCCGCTTCTATAGATAGTTTTAGTCACTCGACTGCCTCGTTCTGTTGCACCGTCGAGCCGCCACTGGAGTCTACCATCCGCAAGTTTTGGGAAATTGAAGAGGTCAATGTCCCACCTATCCTAAGCCCTGATGACAAGATGGCTGAGGAGATTTATTGTCGCACGACTACTCGTGATGAGCAGGGTCGTTATGTTGTCGCGCTCCCTTTCAAGGGAGATATTTTTTCGCTCGGTGACTCCCGTGTATCCGCTGAAAAACGCTTTCTTTGTTTAGAACGAAAGATGCAGGTGTCTCCAAAGTTAAAGCAAGCCTATGATGAGGTTGTTAACGAATATTTAGATAAAGGTTACATCTCACCTGCGCCTGCGGACACTGACGAGACCCAGCCTTCGTACATTATCCCGCACCACGGAGTTATTAGAGAAGATAAGCTTACTACTAAACTCCGCGTAGTTTTGGATGGCAGTGCTAAGACTAGCACTTCCGTGTCGCATTAATATTAGTAGAATTTTAGCTTTTTCGGACTCAACAGTCGCTTTGTGTTGGGCCCACTCTTCGCCCCATCGTTGGGACACATTCTTCGCTAATAGAGTGGCAAAATTCAATCTGAATTAGCGCCACAAAATCTCTTTCACGTTGCTGGCACCGACAACCCAGCCGATTGTCTCTCTCGTGGATTGCTTCCTTCGCAAATTTTAGATCACCCGTTATGGTTTAGTGGACCGTCCTGGATTCATGCCGCGTTAGATAAGTGGCCAGTTAGTCAATTCAATCCCACTACGGTTTCCGAACCACCCGAGGAGAAGAAGCACTCGCTTGTTGTATCGGTCCCGCGTGAAGAGTCCCTTATTTTGTTGTTGGCTAATCGCGTCTCATCTTGGTCGAGACTGTTGCGTTGTGTTGTTTATGTAGGCCGATTTTTGAGAATGTTATCTACGCACGGTCATATGGAGTTGACCGGTGATTTAAGTACGCTAAAATATTGGCCCGCAATAGATGTTGATGACGATAGAATGCACCTTCTAACTCGTCACGCTCTTTTGGATAGATTAGTCCAATCGTTTTGGAATCGTTGGAGAACCGATTGTTTGCACACGCTGCAGTCGCGTCAAAAATGGAATACTCCATCTAACCCAATTACTATAGGTACGGTGGTAGTCCTTATGACTGGGAATGCGCCTCCTTGGCATTGGCCTCTAGGAGTAGTAGAGGAAGTTTTCCCGATTCCCGCGGGATAACTCGTGTTGTACGGGTTAAAACCGCAACCGGATCGTATCTGCGCCCGGTTGTTCGCCTCTGCCCTCTGCCTAGCCAGCAGTAGGCACGAGTTCAAACCTAGGTTTATATTTTAGTTGTTATTTCCCAAACCTAGATTTAGATTAGACTTTAGATTTGTTCCGCATTTTTCGTTTTGAAGGTAACCCTTCAAGCCGGGGGGAATGGTTGCGCCGATGGTAGAATTTATATTTTTCGCTATAGTAGTAGTTCAAGTCATTGACGCGGAAACACACGCTTCCTGTACCCATCTCCCTCCCGCGCTACCTTTTAAAGTGAGATAGCAATAGTTTCCGCACCGCTCAATTGTCAAAATAGACGCATATTCACTTCGCACTTTGAACTAGTATACAATGGCGGCGGCGCGCGCGACTCTTACGAAATTAATAATGTTTGTTGGATTTTAACCGCTTTCATAGACCTTTACCGATCGGATTGTGCCTCTCGTGTGTCCCTCAAGTGATTTAGTGATGTGGGCGGCAACTCCTGAGCCAGGAAGAAAAGATCGGTGCACCGGCTGCGACGAAAGCACGTGGCGTCGTGAAGGTTAGTGCATCCTCTCCTAATTTCTCGGGTTGCATTCATTGCCTAGACCACATCCGCGGCAACCCGATCACCTGTCTTGTTTGTTGTGTAAAGCGTCAATGGAACAGTTAACTTCACCCCCCGCGAAATACAGTCCACTAGCTCACGTGGCGAGAATTGCGCTACCATTCTTTTGTTTTTTTTTTTTTTCGGCTCGAAGGACCAAAAGAATGGTAGCGCAATTCTCGCCACGTGAGCTAGTGGACTGTATTTCGCGGGGGGTGAAGTTAACTGTTCCATTGCAGCATTGCAGCCGGTGCACCGATCTTCTCTTCCTGGCTCAGGAGTTGCCGCCCACATCACTAAATCACTTGAGGGACACACGAGAGGCACAATCCGATCGGTAAAGGTCTATGAAAGCGGTTAAAATCCAACAAACATTATTAATTTCTAAGAGTCGCGCGCGCCGCCGCCATTGTATACTAGTTCAAAGTGCGAAGTGAATATGCGTCTATTTTGACAATTGAGCGGTGCGGAAACTATTGCTATCTCACTTTAAAAGGTAGCGCGGGAGGGAGATGGGTACAGGAAGCGTGTGTTTCCGCGTCAATGACTTGAACTACTACTATAGCGAAAAATATAAATTCTACCTTCGGCGCAACCAGCATACATATTTTAATGTAGTAAGTGCACCATTTCTAGCCTGCTGTTCCAAAAATACCAGTCCATCTAAAGGTTGTCTGGAAGAGATCGCAGTCCGCGATAAGACCGCCCATTTGTACATACTACTATGAACTTTGTTAATATTTATTTTGTGTTGATTATCGGTGTACAATAAAGTTTTATTCATTCATTCATTCATTCATTCAATACTATCAACAAAATTTATAACGATACTTTAGTATCGTTACAAAATAAAGGCTATAATTTTATTTCCATAGTGCCATCTCTGAATAGTTGTAAAACAACAATGTAAAATAAGAGAAATAAGTTTTTAGGAGTTTCAAAAACTATTTTTCGTAATTTAGAAGAAGTCGAAGTCCCAAAAATATATTTACCTACCTTATCTGCTTGGAGACTATTATAATGGAAGCTCCCGAATACCAGGCAGGCCTCTACCACGTTATTCGTACGGTGGCGTTCCGAGTATATGCACCATTCGTCAATATTTTTTTCATTTTTCTTCCAATATTTTTGCACATAGTTTATAAATTTATTTACTTATGTTAGGTCCGGACATTCATCTTGTATATATTTCCAACCATCAGTAATCATCTCTCGCGGCAATAGAGGTAACGCACTACAAAAGCCTACGACTCGTTTTTCAATTTTTTGTTTTAGCCCTAGATATTTGGACTTCCTCCATAGACTTAGTCATGTGATAATAACATCTTATTTTAATATCAGGAAAAGAATTACGAATTGCATTTGTAGATGCAGTTTTAAAATCAGCATGAATTGTAGTAGGTTTCCATCCTGGTATTTGTGATGTTATAATGTCGAACAGTGCAAAATATGTCGCTTCTTTCTTGTCACTTAGTAATGAATAAACTAAAGGAATTATGTTTGTGGTTGATACCTACCCATATTTCCATGTATCGTAAATAATTGTCCAAATGGCTTGTGGCAACTAGCGAATGTTCCATCTATAAAAAACTCTGAAAGCTGAGTTAACATATTTTTGGCTTCTTTTGAAATGAATACCAGCAGGGCTAAAAAGGCTATCTCATGAAACGTTCGTCTGCCGAAACGCTTTCCAATTCGTCCGCTGTCGTAAAATGATACACTGTTGAGTTGTTACGAGATGTTGAGTTCGAGTGTTCTGTGTTACGAGTGAAGAACTGGAGAATAAACTATAGTTAGAAGAAATTGCTGTTTTATTCACAACATCAGAGAAAATTATACAGTCCATAATATTATTTAACAGACGATTCGTCT
Source organism: Eilema griseolum (assembly GCA_963662185.1). Lineage (NCBI taxonomy): Eukaryota > Metazoa > Arthropoda > Insecta > Lepidoptera > Erebidae > Eilema > Eilema griseolum. Next base: position 8,220,253 of record OY759239.1, on the reverse strand, counting down.
ACAATGCGGTTCGTCAGACGATTCGGATCATAGATTATTATATATAGTAGATTCGGATCAAAGAGTATATAAGAGTAATTCGGATTAAGATGAAATGTTGCAATTTTAAAAATGTTAACACCGATAACTTACCGGTTATTTTTAATTCAAAATTTTAAAATAAAGAAGTTTTAAAAGCGTACTGACTAGAATTTATTTCTTTATTTATCAAAAAATACACTTTTCAAACCATTTTACACATTAAATGTTAAATATTCAATATATATTTTTTTTATCATTTCAAATTTGTTAATTAACTGGCAACAAACTGTGCTCTGTCAACAAATGTAAATATTTGGTCAATATTGCAAGTTTTTGAGTGGGAAATTGAAATGTTTTTTCGTATTCCTTCACTCCATTCAAGTCCACTATAAAAAAATCCACTTATGTTTAGAAGTTGTGCTATGTGTTCCACTTCAACTTTATTCTTCGTCGTGTCAGTACCTACCTACCTATCATGCCAAATAGTCAGTGAGGCGCAGTGGGAGATTATTATTGAGTTCATGAAGAGGCAACCTCAGCTAGCGATTAACTGGCTACAATAATACCGCCCGAGGAAGAGCCGAAAGCCGGCGGCTTTGCGCAGAGGTTGCACTCGTCCTCAATGCACAGAGGACAGTAGTGACTAAAGACGCCCAAGGATGGTCCAAAGTAAGCTAGACAACTGTTTACTTTATTTAGAATTATTCAATGTCTTCCCGTATTGACGTTATGAATTCTTGTTTGTAGTATTATATTAAACACATCGTTGGGGGACCCCACAGTCGCAGCCTCAACCCTCGACCAGCGAACCACTCAGACCCAATGAGCCTGAGGAAGAATATCCAAAATATGTGATTGTCCAGTAAGTATCCATAGAGGTAACAGTTATTGCTAACTATAATATAAAGTATGTGTTAAGTTTAGTAATTGATATTTATTATATGGCCCAGTTCTAGCTGAACCCTCACCCTCGGCATACAGCCCAGCTGAAGTGGCACATCCGCTACATAGACAAACACGTCAACGACAGCAAACATGTAATAAGTGCCATTTATATACTTGAATAGAATCTTCTTTTTAAATTTATATTAGTTTATAAAACTTCAATAAAGTTCTTAGTTATTTTTAAATAAATATGTGTATAGTAAACATAGTATACATCAGTGTTAAACATGTGTTATACTTATATCAAAAAAAATGACTGGTCCCTTTTTTGTTAACTTTTGAAACAACCCTTGAGATGTAAAATAAATTGCATTTTGTTCAAGGGTTTTTGTATTCTTTTCTTATATTTGGGTTTTGTTAAGTGCAGCCTTAATGTGTTATGCTAATAAAAGGACAACGAGTATGATGGTGGTGAATGTGATTTAAATAAAAGAATATCTTTGTTTCAGCACGGCCACTAGGTCCATTGGAAGAGGCTAAGTGGATCCTCTCGCAAATAGAGAGACAGAGGCTACAATCGGACAGTGCGACTGCAGCAGTCTCCTCACAGTTAGCATAAAATATTTTGGAGTTAGTAAGGCAGCATGGTCGCATTGCAGATGAACCGCATAATATTCATCAAATTATGGAAAGACAAATTAACAATTAAGTTTATATAGACACTTAATTGTTGTCTTTCCATAATTTTTAAAATATGTATAATAAGTATTAAACTTTAATTGATTACATTAAATAAAATATGCTATTATAATATACAATTACTTACAAATTAAAATCTAAAAACTATGCTAACTATACAATATATACAAAAATGGGATAGAGAAAAAGAGGGAGACTAATTTTAGGCATCAAAAAATTCCTCCCCATCGATCTCTACCGGTAAAGTATTTAGAAAAAGAATGTCAGGGATATTGTAATATTTAGATTGTGAACATTGTTTACTTTATTTGATTAAAATTACCATAAGTATTTTGTATTTAATAATAAGTTCCTTTTGGTTAATGTAATTGGATTTGATACAAAAATATGCCATAATGTATGTAGGTAAATAAACTTCAGTTTTTCAACTAAGATATTGTATTAATATAAAACCCCAAATGCTTAAATAAATTACATATAATAGTAAATTACAAAAGTTAGGTGTTGGCGCATGGCCGAGTGCGATAATGGACTGTATTGCGGGAAGTAGCTAACTGTTCCATTGACGCTTTACACACAAAAGACAGGTGGTCGGGTTGCCGCGGGAGTGATCCAAGCAATGAATGCAACCCGAGAAATTAGGAGAGGATGCACTAACCTTCACGACACACGTGTTTTCATCGCAGCCGGTACACGGATCTTCTCTTCCTTGCTCAGGAGCTGCCGTCAGCATCACTAGATCACTTGAGGAACACACGAGAGGCACAATCCGATCGGTAAAGGTCTATGAAGCGGTAAAATGTAACAAATATTAATCATTTTTGAGAGACGCGAGCGCGGTCCGTCATCACGCTGGCTAGTTCAAAGCGAGACTGAGTGTCTATATTTCACAAATGGCGGACGGAAGCTACATCTATGGTTAGTGCGGAAAGGGAGACGGGTATAAAAGGAGTGTGTTTCCGTGTCAAAAATACAGTTTCCACTTCGGCGCAACCATTCCCCCCGGCTTGAAGGGTTACCTTCGAAACGACAAATGCGAAACAAATCTAAAGTCTAATCTAAATCTAGGTTTGGGAAATAACAACTAAAATATAAACCTAGATTGGAGCTCGTGCCTACTGCTGGCTAGGCAGCGGGCAGAGGCGAACAAACAACACAACGCAACAGTCTCGACCAAGACGAGACGCGATTAGCCAACAACAAAATAAGGGTCTCCTCACGCGGGACCGATACAACAAGCGAGTGCTTCTTCTCCTCGGGTGGTTCGGAAACCGTAGTGGGACTGAATTGACTAACTGGCCACCCATCCAACGCGGCATGAATCCAGGACGGTCCACCAAACCACAACGGGCGATCCAAAATTTGCGAAGGAAGCAATCCACGAGAGAGACAATCGGCTGGGTTGTCGGTGCCAGCAACGTGAAAGAGATTATGTGGCGCCAATTCAGATTGAATTTTGCCACTCTATTAGCGACGAATGTGTCCCAACGATGGGGCGAAGAGTGGGCCCAACACAAAGCGACTGTTGAGTCCTAAAAGCCAAAATTCTACTAATATTAATGCGAAAATTTACAATTATGTCATTAAGCGACACGGAAGTGCTAGTCTTAGCACTGCCATCCAAAACTACACGGAGTTTTAGTAGTAAGCTTATCTTCTCTAATAACTCCGCGGTGCGGGATAATGTACGAAGGCTGGGTCCCGCCAGTGTCCGCAGGCGCAGGTGAGATGTAACCTTTATCTAAATATTCATTAACAACCTCATCATAGGTCCGCTTCGACTTTGGGGACGCCTGCATCTTTCGTTCCAAACAAAGAAAGCGTTTTTCAGCGGATACACGGGAGCCACCGAGTGAAAACTTGCGGATGGTAGACTCCAGTGGCGGCTCGACGGTGCAACAGAACGAAGCAGTCGAGTGACTAAAACTATCTATAGAAGCGGGTGCGGAACCAATTATAACAAAACCAAGAACTGTTTCCAGTGCGTGCGGAGCGGGGTACGTCGGTCCCCCTTGAACCTTACGTGATAACTGGAGGTGCGGGAGAATCGAAGCGCCGATCAATATATCGACGACTCCAGGAACAGCGTAAGTCTCATCTGCTAAAGGCAAGTCTTTAAATTTCGTTAATAAAGACGTGTCAACCGGGACGGTAGGCAACTGTTCAGCTATTCTATCTATAACGAGCGAATCCATGTCAAACCAAATATTATTATTAAAACGAGATCTAAACCTTGTTTTAACGGTGCCACGAACAGCTGACTGTAAGCTTCCAAAACCCTTCACCACTGAGCGGGTTGAACGCTTATCAACATTGAAACCAAGACGCCGACAACAATCTTGAGTAATAAAATTATTTTGCGAAGCGCCATCTAACAGCGCTCGAACAATGCGCGGCTTACCTAATGCATCAACAATAACAACGCGAGCGGTCGCAAGACACACAGTAGTGAGTGCAGCACTAGCGGAGAACGAACACAAGGTGACGTCATCCGCGGCGGTCACCGGGCGGGCCGGAGCGCGCGCGAGCGCGGGCTGCGGCTGCGGCGCAGGCTGCCGTGTGTCACCGCTCGACGAGCCAACCGTGCTCACATTGGATGCGGCATTACTATTCTCAAAATGAAGCAAAGTGTGGTGTCTCGCTTGACATTTGCGACAACTATTTCTACTATTACATAAAACAACGCGGTGTTTAGTACCGAGACAATTAAAACAAAAATTATTAGCGCGAACAAATTTATAACGATCACTAGGCGACAATTTTAGAAAACCAGGACACCTGTACAGTTGCGAATGATGAGTGCTACACAAAGAGCAAACAGGTGACTGTACACGTGCTGGTGCGGTACTAACATAAGTATGAGTTGACCTCAGTGACTTCGATGACGCATCTACTTTGCGTGCAGAATCAACAACTATCTTCGCGCCTTCATGTTTCGATGAAGAGCGCTGCAATACTTTTATATGCTCGCGAACAAAACTTTCCAAGTCTTCGAACTTAGGAATTTTATTGCCGCGATGATCCGACTCAAACAAACGAATGGTTTCGGAATCTAATTTCCTTAAACCCATATACAAAAATACGAAGTCGCAGAGGTCATCAATCTTTAGGTTCTTTACGGCGCGAACAGCTGACGCGAAAGTATCTAGAAATTTCTCTAAGTTTTGATCGTTACATGCCGCAATAGATTTCAAATCAAACATCTGATCTAAATAGGCGTTAGCTACCGATCTTTTATCCTCATACCTAGCTTTCAAAGTATTTAAAATTAAATTATAATTCTCGGCACTAAACGTAATTCCAGCGCAAACGGTTATAGCTTTACCAGTCAATTTTTCAACGAGATAATGCAATTTTTCGTGATCTGTCAACGAATCGTTCTTATCTATTGTATTCTCAAAACTATCTATAAATAGACACCAATTGCGAATGTTACCATCAAATTCGGGTATTTGAATTGGTGGCAACTTAGGTCGGTCGCGAGTGGGGTTGGGTAGGTCAGCCGGTTTCTCCAAACTCCTAGCGACGCGTTTGATACGACAATACAAATCGTCAAACGACGACAAGGCCTGATAACTCACTGAGTAATCGGGATTCAAATTCAACTCTAAAACGTTGATGTCATGTACTAAGGTTTCGAAATCCGCGCGTAGACTATCTAAGTTTTCTATAGAACACAAGAACGAATCTCTGATGACCAAATCAGAGGTTTTAAGTGCATTATCATAAATCGATTGTACGCGAGAGTAAATCATTTCTTTTTTAGCGTTTAAAAGTTTCAATTGAACCTTACCGGTCCTATCAACCTTTGGGGACATGTTTACAATTAAATCTCAAACTAAAGTGAGGTAAACAACAAATATGAAATGACTTAGTCTTAGCGGTACAGAGCAGCGAGGCGGCGCGAGCGACACTCGGCAGATAGGTAGGTACCTACAACTGTGAATGCACGCTTGAACAAACGCGCATAGCAACAAGGTCGTACCTACGCGATGGTCGCTGTCTAGGTTCAACTATTATTTCAGGGACTAAGTATTGCGTAATATCTATTCAAATTAAAATACTTTCGTATGAATTGGAATGAGGTACAACCACGTGTCCACCCACGCAGGTACTAGGCAAATACGACGCGAGCCGAGAACAACGTAATTGAAAAAAACAAAACAAAGCCAAATGCGTTAGGTATTACACTGTGCCTATGCACTAGGGTGTCTGAGTATACCTAAGATCTAAGCCTAAATGTCTGGATGCGGGGTTTTCTACTAAAATAACCAGGCACTTAGGTGCGATGCGAAAATTGCGAACTACGATTAAGTGTTGATATGATACCTAACCTATTTATGTATTAGGTAGGTACAATGCGAGCCAGCGGCGAACGGACAACAAATCTAATCCTAAGTGTCTGGATGCGGGGTTTTCTACTAAAATAACCAGGCACTTAGGTGCGGTGCGCTCATTCCCATTAGAATAATAACAAAATACGAACTACGGCTAAGAATCCGGCTCGATCCGGACCAAAAATGTTGGCGCATGGCCGAGTGCGATAATGGACTGTATTGCGGGAAGTAGCTAACTGTTCCATTGACGCTTTACACACAAAAGACAGGTGGTCGGGTTGCCGCGGGAGTGATCCAAGCAATGAATGCAACCCGAGAAATTAGGAGAGGATGCACTAACCTTCACGACACACGTGTTTTCATCGCAGCCGGTACACGGATCTTCTCTTCCTTGCTCAGGAGCTGCCGTCAGCATCACTAGATCACTTGAGGAACACACGAGAGGCACAATCCGATCGGTAAAGGTCTATGAAGCGGTAAAATGTAACAAATATTAATCATTTTTGAGAGACGCGAGCGCGGTCCGTCATCACGCTGGCTAGTTCAAAGCGAGACTGAGTGTCTATATTTCACAAATGGCGGACGGAAGCTACATCTATGGTTAGTGCGGAAAGGGAGACGGGTATAAAAGGAGTGTGTTTCCGTGTCAAAAATACAGTTTCCACTTCGGCGCAACCATTAGGTATTAGAATATGCTAAAAACAAAGAGATTATCCATCACAATAATTTAATTTAAATCTGAAAAATGAAATTGTTGTCACTTCATACACTTCTTGAACTTATTATGAAGATATTTGCAGTGTAGATAGCTGACAACCCGGATCACAGAGGTTGCTTTATGCTAGTAGTTGTGTCCAATGATTTTATAGTAAAGGTAAGATTAGTATGCCAAACCTATACAAGTCTTATGTACGAGCAGCCCATAGCCTTTCAATGAGGCTGTTCCCCTGCATCTAGGGATTGGGATTCTACATGCCATCCACACAACCAATTACTCCCGGCATACCAAATTTATTGTGAATTCTGAAATTTACAAACAAAATAAGTTGAAATTGTTACAGCTATTAAAAAGTATTTACGTGTCTGTAAATAAAATTTGTGATTGTATTGGCTTACCCTTGCTTAGTTACATTTCATTCTTCTCTGTGGGGCATTCAGGGCAACGGAGACTGCTCTTATACACTTTGATACACTGCCTTGGTGCATCTTATTGTGTACACTGGCCCCAATAACCCTCTGGGTATGACCCCGACGCATAAAATGCCAAAGCAGGCAGCACCTGAATTAATTCAAACACATTGTTATTCATACGTAATAACGTAATGTAAGTAATAACAAGGAACACCAGTTAAATAGGTAGGTACTTACCTTCGATACCACACTTATTCCACCTCATGATCCTGGTAAATAGGGCTCAATCTCTTGGATGAGGTCTAAAGAAACCGGTTTGGTGAACCTATATAAGGCCACAAATTCGTCCTCGGGCATTTTGAAGGCAACTTACTGGGTTTCGTAAGGCCGCACTCCTACGCCGCTACTGAAACCTTTCTAGGGCTATTGTAGGATATTGCATGTTGCAATAAACTGTGATAAAGAAATAAATCAGCCATATTTGAGCTAAATTTATTTAATTTCGATCAAATAGGTCAAAAGAAACAAATTACAACAAACGACGAATTGTAAGACGCAATATCAGAGTTGCGTTTTTCAATTCTGCCGTTTGACATATAAGCGATTCGGATTTTGTGAGCTGTTTTACGATTTTCCAAACAAACTTGTCAAAAGGACGAACCGTTAAAACCGAATCGCGCTTTGTGGTACCATTTTACGAAATGAAATCCGCTTCGTATTTCAATGCGGATACGATTCGTCGAAAGTGGCCTTTTTAGCCCTGCACTGTTAAATAATGCCGCCTGTTCAAAATTTAAAAAAATGCAGTTTGGACTAAATATTTCTACTGGCAGACTGGCACTGCACCAAAAATAGATGAATTTGTTTTAGAGGCGCAAATGGAATTAGTAAACCACGTAATTGGCATCGGTCTTTTTTTTGGTGCAGTGCCAGTCTGCCAGTAGAAATATTAAGTCCAAACTGCATTTTGCAAACAACAAAATTATAACTTCTACATTTACAAAATAAAGTTATGATTTTGTTGTTAGTTATGAATGTAGAACCGGGATTGATTAAAATTAAATTTATGTTTTTAGATTTTTTATTACTAGTAGAGCAACAGTCATTTACTTCTCATTCAAATGACTATGATTAAATATGGTCCTTACTCTATAATTAAATATGTGTAATGTAATATTTAATTTATACTGATCTAATATGTTCTATTTCTTTTTTTTTTATGTTCTATGTGTAAACTATGAATCATATCAATGAAGTATATTTTTAATAATGTAATGGACATTGGTATGTATTACAATAAATACTGATTAGTTTATTCAGAATAGACTAACAAGACTGATATAGGTAGACACAATCATAATAGAAAAAAAACTGCACTTCATGGGTTTTCCACATCCGCTTCTTTATCAGCAATTTTGATTGGTTCATTTATTGGATTTTTTTCAGACAACCACCCCGCAATTTCTTCATCTAATTTCGTTTGTTCTTCTACAATACTCTCAAATTCACGTATTAGGCGGGCCATGCCCAAAAAATTTGCAAGTGGCTCTATAGCAGAATCTACGGCATTCGTAATTTTTGCCCTTATTAGCAGCGCAATATACATGAACCATGGGCCCCAAGTTAGAGTTTTCTGCAAAAGAAATATTTTATAACTATTGTAAAAACTTGATCAAAGTTGAACTGTACTCCATTTGGTTAGGTACCTAACTAAACATAAACAATCCTGATAAGTAGGTATGTCTTTTTAATATGTTTTATTTAAAACTCAGCATATTAATATTTCAGTTCAGTTCCATTTGTTATATGAACTCTATGACAGTGGTTACATATAGTTGGAGCCTCAAAAAGTCCAAGAACTGGTCTAACTGGAATGCTTCGATATCACCTTTGGGGTGTCGAGATCAGATGCCAGTTGCTTCAAGGGAAAATATCGAAATTCAGCCGAATCCGCCGTTACATTGGTAAAGCGGACCCCAGACTCCGAGGTCTGAAAGCTTCGGATGCGGCTGGGATTAACGCAAAGATGAACATGTGTTTTTATAAAAATTCGCTACATAATTATTTACCTTTAGTTAAGTACCTAAACGAATGGCGTTAGGCAGTCACAACTTAAACAAAGGCATTATAATGAAATGCGATTTAAGCAAAACAAAACAATGGAAAATCAACGTCATTTTAACGCATGTTGATTTCAATAAATATCCGAGATTGTATTAGTCGTCGACATTAATAACTATGACAAGCTTTTTGGCTATACCAAGGTCTTTCGTGCGGTTAATAGTAAAACAAATGCTCACAGGATCTACACCTTCTACCAGTTCACTTAACCAATCACCAGAGTCTAATTCCTCTAGAAATTCATTATACGACCTCTCTATGTCTTCTTCACTAATGAAGTGCGTTGAAGTATTTCCCATTTTTACTTGATAAATATTAAAGGAGTAATGAATTGGCTACATAAATACCGACTTCAACTTCAACTTTTATTGGAGTGGCTTTTGTGGAAGTCCACCACAATTTCGCGGATCTCGCCAATGTCATGTCACGTAAATACCGATCTGTTTATTTATATTGATCTATATTATGACACAAAGAGTATATTATAAGAGGGAAGAGAAGGCGCTACGAACGATAGAGTTCAGCTGACTGGAAATAACCGTTCATTCGTTCATCTGATTACAATCCGCCGGGTAGAGACGTGCCAATAAAATGTTCTACGATAATCGCCTAATCGAAATTGGTTGCATAATCGACTCATACCGATTATTGGTTAATCCCAATCGATTATTCATGCCTTTCAAAAAATATGGGAAAGCGAATAAAAATTTCCAAACAAATATTTTTATATTTTTATTTGACAAAAAAAACACTATAATTCACATTCTGATAATCATGTAATGATCACCTTATGAGACTTTATACAATACATTTTAATGCACGCAAAACCAAATTAAAACTAGGTGACAATAGATAGTTCATTTATTCAACCTATTCCAATACATGTAGATACAAAAAGTGGTAATGAAAAAATAATAAGTACCTACTTACGTGATAATGACATTCATTGTCATTTACATGGGTTAAGCCTTATCTCGAATGTTTACTTTTTCGATTTAAATTTATACAACAAAATAAGTACTGACATAAGTTATATTAAGATTTATTTTACAATTACAGCCCAAGTTATCACCAAATCTCCTGATAACTTGAGATGTAATTGTAAGATTTACAATAATTTATGGTGAAATTAAGATAGTAACATTTTTGAGTGTAAATTACCATTATTAATATAACATGATATTCTATTATTTATATAATTAAAGTACACGAATTGATAATAATTATTTAGTTTTCAATATAGTGCTTATCAGTCAAAATTATATATATACTTACCTATAAACTTTAATATGAATTGAAGTTATGTGGACATTGATAAATTTAATATAACGATCCTCATTTCATTGACATCTTATATTTACAATTCAATTAAACATAACCATAAACTTACGCCTATATCCCCAAAGGGGTAGGTAGTAGTGCTAGCACCCACATTTCTCCAGTTTATGTTTAAGTCCACAATTAAATTATGTGTAGAATATCCTAGAGAAAAAATTAATTCAAAATTAATTTTTGATTCAAAATTGACATTTGTTAACAATTACTTAATAATACTAACTTAATATAGTAGGTATAGTTAATTTGCGTATCATGTACAAGATTCATATGCCTAATGACAACAAAATATTAATAATGTTTCCTATAGTAGGGGAGCCCAAGCGGGGATTTCGGGATTTACTAAAGCGCGGCAGATTAATATACAGGGGGATACCTTGTACCCGGTTAAGTACCTCCACAAAACATGAGGCCCATATATAAGGCCGCCCGTGAAGGATACAGGATCAGATTAGTAAAAAAAAATTGACCATCAGAAATTCTCGAGCGCGTCAGATTAAGGTAGGGTGAGTTAATTACATCCTAAAAAGTGTATATTCCACTAATCTGACAATTTGAGAGTGACGTAAAAAAAGGGGAGGGCAACAAAGATGTAAAAAAAAAACGTCATTTCGACATTCTCGAGCGCAGCTAAATTTTTTTTTATTTTGAAGGAAATAATTCAAGAATAATGAAAAATATATAATCTGACGATTTCCGCAAGCCGAAATAACAAAAATTCGTCGTTTGTGTTTTTTCGGGATTACTCCGAAATTTGGGGCTCGATCAATCAAAATTGCAAAATTACTTATGAGGATGATAAAACTGCGTCGAATTGCGCTAACCGCGTGAAAATTGCTTGATCCATTCAAAAGTTATTGCGGTTTGAAAATTCCAAAAATAGTGTTCTATGAAACTTCTATCAGACTTTCGAGCTGGGAGAGCTCAAATGCATATAATAATATCACATAAATTATATTTTGAGCTCAAAAATGTCATAAGTACAATTTTAAACACCCAGGAATGGAATTAGCGGGAAGTTGCAGGGATGGCCTTTAAGGTGAACCGTTTTTCTAATTTTTTTTGTCAGATCAGGCAAATCCCTCTAGATAATCGTCAGATTATGAGACAGTACGTTTAGAACATAAAGATGAACCATATATATCTTAATCTGACGCGCTTGAGTATTTCAAAATGGCGAATTTTTTTTGCACTTTATGAAAATGGGCGCGAGTTTGCGTCCCATCGAAATCGTCAGATTAGTGAATAAGATTTTTTTGTGCACTTAACACTCCCTTGGAAAATCTAACGCGCTCGATAATTTTTTTTTTTTTCATTTTCAGCCCTTAAATACAACCATCCCCATCATGCAAACGATCAGAATAACATACGTACATTATTAAAAATACGTAGGACATTGATGCTATCAATATCTGACGCGCTCGAGGATGTCCATGCAACTGTTTTTTTTTACATATTTAAAAATCTATAGCCACTTCCCCCACCGATGTAAAGGTATATATCATTTAACATTTTTTTCTTCTTATCATCTAAGCTTTGCATCCCAATAAGTCTCTACGACGCTCGAGTAAATCCCCATTTAGCCTCGTGGGCTCCCCTACTACTACTAATAAATTTCATTTCATTGGTACATGTCTAGGCGATGTAGATACAAATTTAGGGAAATAATAACAGCAGAGCTGTTGGGACTAAAAAGAAAAATGGTTAAAGCAGGGAGAAAAAGAAATTAAACTAACTATGAAGTACGTGGTGAAATAGGGTGCATTTTAAAGGTGAAAAATGGTTTTCCACAATTTATAAAGGAACGTTTTTCGTTTTTCAGATTATCTTACAGTTTTGGAGCAAAATTGGCAAATATGATTTTTAGGTTTTGTATTCTCATCGCAGGGCTAAAAAGGCCATCTCATGAAACGAATCGGATTCGTCTTCCAATTCGTCCGCCGAAACGCTTTTCAATTCGTCCGCTGTCGTAAAATGAAACACATAAGAGACGATTCGTCTACAATGCGGTTCGTCGGACGATTCGGATTAAGATGAAATGTTGCAATTTTAAAAATGTAAACACCGATAACTTACCGGTTATTTTTAATTCAAAATTTTAAAATAAAGAAGAGTTTTAAAAGCGTACTGACTAAAATTTATTTCTTTATTTATCAAAAAATACACTTTTCAAACCGTTTAACACATTAAATGTTAAATATTCAATATATTTCAAAATTGTTAATTAACTGGCAACAAACTGTGCTCTGTCAACAAATGTAAATATTTGGTTAATATTGAAGTTTTTGAGTGGGAAATTGAAATGTTTTTTCGTATTTCTTCACTCCATTCAAGTCCACTATAAAAAAAACCACTTATGAGACTGCTTAGAAGTTGTGCTATGTGTTCCACTTCAACTTTATTCTTCGTCGTGTCAGTACCTACCTATCATTCCAAATAGAGTCAGTGAGGCGCAGTGGGAGATTATTATAGAGTTCATGAAGAGGCATACTCAGCTAGCGAAAACTGGCTACAATGATACCGCCCGAGGAAGAGCCGAAAGCCGGCGGCATTGCGCAGAGGTTGCACTCGTCCTAAATGCACAGAGGATAGTAGTGGCACACTAAAGACGCCCAAGGATGGTCCAAAGTAAGCTAGACAACTGTTTACTTTATTTACTTATTTAGAATTATTATTCAATGTCTCTCCGTATTGACGTTATGAATTCTTGTTTGTAGTATTATCTTAAACACATCGTTGGGGGAAATGTGGTAGACAGTACCAATAACCTTGCTACCTCAACTTTCGACCTCGCAGTCTCAGCCCTCCACCCCAGTCGCAACCTCAATCCTCGACCAGCGAACCACTCAGACCCAATGAGCCTGAGGAAGAATATCCAATATATGTGATTGTCCAGTAAGTATCAATAGAGGTAACAGTTATTGCTAACTATAATATTATAAAGTATGATAAGTAAGGGCCTCTTCCCAAAGTGTTAAGTTTAGTAATTGATATTTATTATATGGCCCAGTTCTAGCTGAACCCTCACCCTCAGCACACAGCCCAGCTGAAGTGGCACAGCCGCTACATAGACAAACACATCAGCGACAGCGAACATGTAATAAGTGGCATTTATATTCTTGACTAGAATCTTTTTTTTAAATTTTATATTAGTTTATAAAACTTCAAAGAGTTCTTAGTTATTTTTAAATAAATATATGCATAGTAAACATACATCAGTGTTAAACATGTGTTATACTTTTGTCAAAAAAATGGCTGGTCCCTTTTTTGTTAACTTTTGAAACAACCCTTGAGATGTAAAATAAATTGCATTTTGTTGAAGGGTTTTTTTGTATTCTTTTCTTATATTTGGGCTTTGTTAAGTGCAGCCTTAATGTGTTATGCTAATAAAAGGCCCATGAGTATGATGGTGGTGAATGTGATTTAAATAAAAGAATATCATTGTTTCAGCACGGCCACTAGGTCCATTGGAAGAGGCTAAGTGGATCCTCTTGCAAATAGAGAGACAGAGGCTACAATCGGACAGTGCGACTGCAGCAGCCTCCTCACAGTTAGCACAAAATATTTTGGAGGTAGTGAGGCAGCATGGTCACATTACAGATGAACCGCATAATATTCATCAAATTATGGAAAGACAAATTAACAATCAAGTTTTATAGACACTTAATTGTTGTCTTTCCATAATTTGTAAAATATGTATAATAAGTATTTAGAAAAGGATTGTCAGGGATATTGTAATATTTAGATTGTGAACGTTGTTTACTTTATTTGTAATTAAAATTACCATTAGTATTTTGTATTTAATAATAAGTTCCTTTTGGTTACTGTAATTGGATTTAATACAAAAATATGCCATAATGTATGTAAGTAAATAAACTTCAGTTTTTCAACTAAGATATTGTATTAATATGAACCCCAAATGCTTAAATAAATTACATAGAATAGTAAATTACAAAAGTTAGGTATAAGAATATGCTAAAAACAAAGAGATTATCCATCACAATAATTTAATTTAAATCTGAAAAATGAGATTGTTGTCACTTCATACACTTCTTGAACTTATTGTGAAGATATTTGCTATGTAGTTAGCTGACAACCCGGATCACAGAGGTTGCCTTATGCTAGTGGTTGTGTCCAATGATTTTATAGTAAAGGTAAGATTAGTATGCCAAACCTATACAAATCTTATGTACGAGCAGCCCATAGCCTTACAATGAGGCTGTTTCGTACTTGTTCCCCTGCGTCTAGGGATTGGGGTTCTACATGCCATCCACACAACCAATTACTCCCGGCATACTAAATTTATTGTGAATCTGAAATTAACAAACAAAATAAGTAGAAATTGTTACAGCTATTAAAAAGTATTTGTGTCTGTAAATAAAATTTGTGATTGTATTGGCTTACCCTTGCTTAATAACATTTCGTTCTTCTCTAGTTTGAGGAAACTAAGTATTTTTGTCGAAAGTGTGGGCATTCAGGGCAAGGGAGACTGCTCCTATACAGTTTGATACACTGACTTGGTGCATCTTATTGTGTACACTGGACCCAATAACTCTCTGGGTATGACCCCGACGCATAAAATGCCAATGCAGTCAGCACCTGAATTAATTCAAACATATTGTTATTCATACATAATAACGTAATGTAAGTAATAACAAGGAACACTAGTTAGGGAGCGTTCAAGTATTACGTAACGCAATTTTTGAAGATTTTTGACCCCCCTCCCCCCACTGTAACGCTCCGTAACGTTTTTCTGTACCCCCCCACCCCCCTCTCTAAAGGTTACGTAACACTCAAGTCATCATTTTTACCCTGAAGTCGCAAAAAGTTGTTATAGTTTTTATCCTTCGTATAGTTTTAATTGCCTTATAATAAAACAAGAGATTTTTAATTCGCAACACCTGCGTATTTTGTTTATTTTTTTATAAATTTTTGGCTTTACAAAACACAATTGTTTTTCTCCTTCATTCTCCTAAGTATTTTAGCTTTTTTACTAATAAATTCTTCAAATAAAATAACATATTTATTTTAACCTTTGGCAATGCAATTATAAACAGAAACCCAACTGAAATTAAACATTTTACTCGAAATAAAATCGTATTCTTAACAAAATTAAAAAAAAATACCGCGGTAGCCTAGTGGTTTGGGTAATGGACTGCTGAGACGATGTCTCGGGTTCGATCCCAGGTTTCACCATGGCACACACCAATGACTTTTCGATGCTTTTCGAAGTTATGTGTGTATTTATCGCAGGTTTATAAGTGCCCGGTTAATGGCAATAGGCTCGCCACCTATTACATTGGGACCTAAACATAAACTGGCGAAATGTGGGTGCTAGCACCTCTGCCTACCCCTTCGGGGATATAGGCGTGAGTTTATGTTATGTTATGTTATTAAAAAATAATCAACTATTAACCAAGTATCTAAGGTCTATAAAAACAATTCGATTGAAATTACTGCTCCTCTGTCCACGGGTTTGCTAGCCACTCAGATTCTTTCATCACTGGCACCTGGAGTGCAGACGAAGACGGTTCTGGAATTGTTAAGCCACTTGCATCAACTTCGTCTTCGTCGAGCCAGTCAGCATCCTCAGACGATGTTTCATAACGACGCACAATGCAGAGAAGCTCATTTGCCCTTCTGGCAGCAAGGCGCTGTGGCCGTACTCTAGTTTCACAATGGTCTTGGACAGTCTTGCCATGCACGTAACGACAGTGCATTTGAACACTCCTGTGAGATGTGAAATAGATCCCACAGGTTGGACATACTTTTTTCTTTAGGTCGGATTGTACAGATGGACAAAAGAAATCGTAAGGCATCTGCTTAAACCCTTCTAGAGGAGGTGACAGATTAACGGACAACCTTACAAGAAGTGGCGAAAACTTGGATTTTCCTTTGTCTAACAAACTGGGTACTACGAGCTTGCTTGGGGTTTGAAGTATTGGGCAAGGTGGCGGCATGAAAGTATCCGTAAACACAGATTTCAATGCACTTCTCGGTGGTGAACAGCAGGATTCATCTGCGCATTTTATAACCTGTAAGAAATATTGCGATTCACGGACGTGAACGCTATACCACGCCAGATTTGGTTCTGCTGGATCCTGCATGCTATCTTCGGGCTGTCTATACTCCGCCGAAACGTCATAATTATCAATTTTCATTTCTCTCCACACTTCTGCAAGTGTTTCCCCAGCGTGCTGAAAATAGCGTTTTTCCAAATCATCATCCGTAGTCATTCCTTTGTCGTCGAGATGAGAACCAAAATGTTCATGAGGCAAAATGACGCCTGCCAGTCGTTTGCTGAGGGGAGCCATGCGACGCTCAACTCGGTTATATGCGCTCCGCCCAGGAGCATTAGTCGCTATAAACAGGGCGTCCAGGTTGTATTTTTTAAAGTGTTCAATCGCAAAGTTCTTGACTTTGCGATAACGCGGGTTTTCGTCCGGTCCACCATCTACAAAGATGATGATTACTGGCTTCACGGTGTTCGATTCTGTCATCATTAAGGATTTGAATGAAGGTATTGATAAAAGTGATTCGAAATCATAAGCGTGGGTGTTCGCTGTGGAGGATGAGTGTTTCCCGCTCCTTATGGATATGTGTGTCGGCCCGCTGTACCCAACAGCTTCTTCCCTACCGAAATTGTTAGGTTCTACGTTGACGCCGGCGTATACAGAAGGAATAAGTTTGTGCCGCTCTGCCACGACCCAGTCATGATCAGGTAAAAGTATTCTGTATTCCATATGCATTAAAAGAGGGCTCTGACTTTTTACTGCCGGTAAACCTATCGGTACACGTGCCTTATCGTCTTGTGAGAGAACGAATACTTGCTGCGGTCCCAGAAGCGAAGCGAGAGATTCCAATGACCTGATTGTAGCAGTGCAAAATTCCCCGTCCTCGTGTTTTTTGTGCATCTCGGTCTGTGGTCTTGCTAACTTTACGGGTACAGTACGTACGTGTCTTCTTCCCTCTTGTGTGTTAGAAACGCGTGGGAGTAAATGAAGATATGTGCCGCTTCGAGAAATTTGGAATCCCATTAACAACAGCCTTTCATGCAGGTCGGACAGAGTGAGACAACTCCTAATCATCTCTGTTCGGCGGCGTTCATCAGCAGCGCTGCCATGAATGGCAATATTAATTATGGTCTCTAGGAGAGCAGGTTGCGAGTCAACTAAAGAGGGCGGTCCAGGGCCAGTTCGAGGTTGTGCTGCAGCAGGATTGTTTCTCTGACGTTCAGTTTTCTCCAGTTTTTCTTTGGCTCGAAATTTTTTTGCACGCTTAGCAGAGTCTCTTTTTTTCTTCAAACATTTCTCTTCTTCTTTCAACTCTTTGCGTAGCTTTTTTATTTCGTCATGAACATCATCTTTGGCTATACCAGTGTCCCTTGCTTCAGTAAGAACATTTATTTTTTGTTGCAGTAGACCAATTTTCTTCATAAGAGTTTCTTGAGCCGGTTTGCTTGGAACATTTTTAGTGATGACCGAATCAACCAAAGTCTTGTCTGGTTCCGTAGACGATGTCTCCACAGTTTCCCCATCAGTATTCTGACTTTGCTCCTCGTGGATATCGCTCATCTTTCGTTTGACGGCAGTGCTTTCATGTCCAGCGACTGCGACAATCGATTCCATGAGAGATGAACACGTGGATGAAGCTACAACATTCGAATCCTATAGACCAAGAGAAAATTAATTAAGAATAGGTATTATTGACACATGCGATAAAAAAGAACATAATATACAACACATATAAGCAGATGCACCTGTTTTTGTTGAGGAGCACGCGAAGTCGAGGGAGCATTGGGCCATAGTGTTGCTGGCGTGCTTGATGTTTGCATAGGTAGCTAGAAATATAAAATACTTATGACCAGTTCTTTTATGAAAAATCAAGGTTTGGACTAAATATAATACTTATGTCATTATTACATTTTAGTAGTAAACTTACTTGTGTAAAATAACTAAGCATTGTTGCTTTCTTCTTCGTGGCCTTCACCTTCAACTCTCGTATAACATCATTTATATGTTCTATAAACTTTTCTTTGTTTTTTAGTTTTTCTTTAGCCGTTTTCCAAATTTCATTGGCATTTTTTTGACATACTTGCGCTGGCAAGTCAGCATGAGAGCCTTTATAGGCCAAGAACAGCTGATGATACAAATCTCCTTCTTTTGAGGACATTACAGTATGAACACTATGAACTCACTTTAATAACAGCGACTACAGCAATTTGCTTCTGCATAAACACTAACGAATACTGACAACAAAAACAACATTAAATGACGTACAATACAATCTAGGGATTCCCCGTGAAATATAAACGAAAAGGTTTACCAACATGCGAGAACAAATTAAAAATGGCGACCAGACTAATACAATCGAGAGATTCCCCGTAAAACGTAAACGAAAAGGGTTGCCAATTTGGGAGTTTTATTTCCCTATTTTTTTATATAAAAAAAGAAATAATGTTACGTAACGTGTTGTAAGAAGGACCCCCTCCCGCCCGTGTAACGCATCGTAACGTTTTACGAGACCCTCCCGCCCCCCCAAATTGCGTTACGTAATACTTGAACGCTCCCTTAAGTAGGTAGGTACCTTCGATACCGCACTTATTCCACCTCGTGATCCTGGTAAATAGGGCTCCGTGGCGTAGCGGTAGAGCATTCGACTGCTATGCAGGGGGTGCGGGTTCGATTCCCGCTCAGTGCAAATATTTGTATGCATGAATATGTATATTTGCATTGGTCTGGGTGTTTCTATATATAATATGTATGTATTTACAAAAAAAAAGTATTTAAGTATGTTTATCCGCATTCTAGATTCCATAACACAAGCTAGTTAAGCTATGCTTACCATGGGTCTAGATAGCGTTGTGTAGAATGTCGTGGAATATTTATTTATTTATTTATTTATTCATGGATGAGGTCTAAAGAAACCGCTTTGGTGAACCTATATATGGCCACAAATTCGTCCTCGGGCATTTCGAAGGCAACTTCCTGGTTTCGTAAGGTCGCACTCCTTCGCCGCTACTGAAGCCTTTCTAGGGCTATTGCATGTTGCAATAAATTGTGATAAAGAAATAAATCAACCATATTTGAGCTAAATTTATTTAATTTCGATCAAATAGGTCAAAAGAAACAAATCACAACAAACGACGAATTGTAGGACGCAATGTCAGAGTTGCGTTTTTCAATGCTGCCTTTTGACATATAAGCGATTCGGATTTTGTGAGCCATTTTACGATTTTCCATACAAACTTGTCAAAAGGACGAACCGTTAAAACCGAATCGTGCCGCGAATCGTGCTTTGTGGTACCATTTTACGAAATGAAATCCGCTTCGTATTTCAATGCGGATACGATTCGTCGAAAGTGGCCTTTTTAGCCCTGCTGCTATCAGTATTTATTTATTTACATGCTGTTAGCAATATACACACTAAAACGCTTATATGCTATCTGTTACAGATTCGATGATTACTTTATATAATAGTAAAGTATTATCTATATTTATATATTAGAATGTCAATAGATGCATTAAAATTATAAAGTCAAATAAATTAGAATTCATTTTACAGCTCATCAAATGACATAAAATGATTCAAACATTAAATTATAAATGACTTAGATGCCTTCCTACACTTTACACTAATGGCGCTAGGCTTGTCATTAAATATGTCTGCATGATTCATTTCCAAAAAGCTATTTAGGTGCTGCATACCTCTAAAAGTAGGACTATTCCATCTTCATTATCTAAACTTTTTCATAACTCAGTTGGAGTTTGGGATGATGTTGGAGTCGTCTAACTTCGATATTTCCCGTGAAGCGACAGCCATCTGACCTCCATAACCAATTGGCGATATCTAGATATATTCTGTAGTTAAGTCGGACTTTTGAGGGTTCCAACCAACCGACGTTACGGGTATACCGTGCCATAAATGTTCGTATGGCAAGCGGGACCGACGGCGACGGCTTAACGTTCTCTCCGAAGCACGACCAGAGCAATGCCAATACCCATATACTATGCATTTCAAATGAGAAGATAATCGCGATCGCGGCAACTTCATTCTGTACTCATCAAAATTGTACAGCTAACAACAAAATTTCCATGTCGGACAGGTTCATACATGTATGGTAACAACGACTTAATATTTATTTTCTTTTCATTTAGTTTTTTAATGCATATATATACATATATATATTTTTATATTTATATATATATTTTTATATTTATATATATATATATATATATATATATATATATATATATTTTTTTTAATGTATATATATTGGTCTATATGTATATAGATGACAGCACAGCATCAAGCGACTCTAATAATAGTAATGACGATGAAATAAGCGGCATCGAAGTGTTACCGCCCGATTAAAAATTAATAAATATTGTTACGACGGACGTCAATATCTCGAAAACTAATAATCGAATCTTCAAGAAATAAAAACGCATTGTTAGTGACGAGGTACTCTACCGATTGGCATAGAAAAAATCTAGAATCGTCAACACAAAGTAGCAACCTACCTAAGAGTACATACTCTCTTGAATAAAAACAAACAATAGGTAAATATCGAGAATGAACTTGTTTAATTGTCTAGTTTGTGGTGAGCTAATAAATCTCTTCGTTGAGTAAACGGCATTTGATTGTACCCCGTGCACGTAACAATATAAAAAAGAACTGAGTTTAATTTCTTACTTATTGTGTATGTACTTACCTATCTTGAAACGGGAATTTGGTTCAACAATCATCTATTCAATCGGAAATATATTAGGTACTATTATTAGTGTCAAGCAATAATGAAGTATGAAAATGTATTTGCTGACCTTACTTTATGCAATGAAGTTGTCGCCGCGTATCAAAATGTCAATATGACAGTTATCAACTCATTTGAAACTCATAGTAGATGCATACAAATATTTGCACTGCGGGGGTATTGAGCCCACGCCGCCGCCTGCGTGCCGACTGCGTTCACAACCGCCACGCTAAAGAGGCTGTCCGACATGCCCCACTGCTTCTTTTTCAACAAAATTTAGTGTAATTTTACCTCTTCATGTTTCAAACACGATCAAATTTACTTAGTAATAAATATAAATAATAACATAAAGGATTTACTGTAAATAACGAATCATTTTCATAATATTTTAATGTAACTTTTGAAATTTAATATTTTCAGTTTAGTGCTTTTTGCTTTTTCTGAAATATATAATATTTTTCAGAAAACATATATTTACTAACTTATTGTTGCTTATTTCACTCCAACCAATACCAATTCATACACACATATTTGAGCACAATAAACACAATTTGAGCATGAAAATAAGACGGAAATATGAATAAGTATATTGATGAAAAAGCAATGTGATTATGTTTGAAACATGAAGAAACAAAATTTTACAAAGTTTACTTTTACCAAATTTTGTGTAAAAAAGAGGTTATGTGACAGATAAGAACAAAAAACAATATTTTCCAATTTTTTCGATACATGTTGAGGGTCCCAATTGTTTAGCAAACAACATATGACAAAACATTTTATAAACAACGTTTGAAAAACTAATCATTTGACAAACTTTCATTTGGAAAACATATTACTTTAAAAATAATCATTTAATAAAATACAGGTTTTGCAAATGTATTACTTAGGAAATATTTCAACTGTACAAATTTTATTTAAAAGAAGTTCATTTGACTAAATCCAGTCAGTAGATAAATGTATTAGCAATTAATTTTATATCTCATTTTTGACGCTATCTGCACTGCCCTATTCGCATCTTAAACATAGAAAGGATAAAATTCAATATTGTTTCATTGTCTGGATGTGAGCTTGCGAGTAACCTTCATCCTCAGTAACTTAGAGCAGATATAGCGGGTTTAGGTTCATCAGAAGGCTATCAATGAGTAGTTGTTAAACAGATGCTAATCGTAGCACTAATTCCGGGGGCAACTCGGACATGAAATATCTCATCCTTGCTTAAATTTGAAACTTTCAAAAATGAATAAAGCCGGCGGAAAGAATTTAGAAAAAAAAAATAATAAACCCCCGTTACAAAAACTTACCCAAAAAGTAAAAAATAAATTGGATAGGTTAATCTTTTAACTCTGATATACCTAGTAATATTTGATTCAAACGTTGTCATGTCGGGGGGAGCTTGGATCGCTCCGATAACATGATGGAGTGCTTTACCAGTTAGGGTCCCCCGACATGACAACGCTTGAATCAAATATTACTAGGTATATCAGAGTTAATGGTTAACCAACACAATTTATTTTTAACTTTTTAACCCCCGACGCAATAACGAAAGGGTTTTATAAGTTTGACGTGTCTCTGTGTATGTGGTGTGTGTCTGTCTGTGGCGTCATAACTTTTGAACAGATGAACCGATTTGGATTTAGTTTTTCTTTAAAGGTATATTAGACGGAAGTGTTCTTAGCTATGCTTGAAAAAACAATGTAATGATTTATCACATAGCAAATTCAACGTGTCTACTTCATTTACTGTTGTGCTCTGTTCTCCATAAATTCAATTTGTGATAAACGGTGTGGGGGGTAAATTTGATAATACTATTTGAGCTGTGTTTCATCACCATTAATGTAATTTACCGCTGTTTGTTTATCCAAATAAATTAAAAAAAAAAAAAATCGGTCCAAGATGGCCGCCGCTACAAAACGACGGATTACATTTTTTATTTCAACTTCCTCAATATGGCTATCAAATGAAAGGACTTGACTTCAGTTATAAAAATTTCAAAACCAAGATGGCTGGCACCACAAAATGGCACATTTTATTTTACGGGTGTCGTATGTAGTTCCGAACACTGCTGTTTCGACACACGCTGTTGCGAATTATTTTTCCACTGCCTCACAGGTTCGAAAGCTCATAGACTCGAATGAAATAGTGCGAAAAACGCTGTTTCGAAAAACATTTTCACTGCCTCATACGCTCGAATGTACAGAAAAATATTCAAGCTGTAATTAAATAAAAAACAATAAATTCAGTGTCAATCAACATTTAATATTATTATTAACAAACTGTAACAATCAAAAATATTAGTACCTTAACTGTACATTTTAAAGATTTTATATCTGTCCTTAACACAAAATCTAAGACTGATCTTTATAAAAAAATGTCTTTAAATAAAGGTAGGTAGGTAATAAAGGTAAATAAAGGTAAGTGGTGTTTGTTTCCGAAATTATTGAAATGCACATGTGATAGTATTAGTATATACGAGTACTTACTCAACGCTAAAGCTCTTATAAATTCGGGGGTGCCCATTGTACTTTTTTTTCAAATATTCTGAAATAGAATTTTCTGCAACTCTTTGCTTTTTTCTAGGTGGTGTCTGAGGTAAATTACCCAAAATCTTCTCGATTTTTTGCTCCGTGACACTTTGCTCCTAAATAAGTTTTCGTATACATCCATACAATCCAAGTCTCTTATTTTCTAACAAAGAATTCCAGCGGCGATGCCAAGCTTCTACACTGTTTTGAGTACGTGGAAGGGAAAAGTTGTTGTTCCTTTCTATAGACCATAGACTCGGTGGAAAAATTGGTTGTAACCGTGAAACTTTAATTTTGTCATCTATTTTGCGGCTTACCAGTCGTTCTAAAACATAGTAATCTTCAAAATAACTTGTAATTTCCTCGGCTTCTTCTGGGAAGAGAGTATCTTTAAATTCTCTGAAGATATTTGGTATATCTTCCGCAGGTAGATAGGCAAACGCTATATAGCATCGCATTTGAACCGCAAAATTACTATCCGCACCATATCGTGCACTTAGGCCACATGCTTGAATTTTTCTCCAAATACTTTGACCTAAGTGAAACAAACAAGCACTTTGAATTGTATTTGGAAATTCGATTCGAATAGCGTTTATTATAGCTTGTTCAAAATCTGACATGATTTGCCATGGATTCAACTCAATGTTAAATACAAGAGAATATTCTTTCAGCTGAGAAAAAAATTCAATGTATGATTGTTCTGTTTTCCTGTCTAGAAACCCGTACACTAATGGAACTATGCGTCTGCAATCACGAGTTCCTACTATGCAGTGAATAGAAAAAAGCTGGGTGAATATTGTAGGGCAAGTTTGAAAGGTGCCATCCACTAGCCACATTTCTGATTCACTTAACCTCCGCAGATTCGATTCGGTGGTAAATAACAAAAGGCGTTGGTTATTCCCATATTCATGGTTACGAGCCAAAAATTGTTTTCCATTTATTTCCTTTAGATCATCAGGTATGTTTATTTCACTAACACATGTTGGTTCTTTAAGCACATTTTTCTTTCTTGCTCTTTGTATGATTTGCCGAAGAGCATTCTTATTAGGTATTGAAGTAGTGCTACTTGAAGGCAATGCAGATAAGTATTCCGAATTATTTTACCCGGTGAGTCATTGCTCCGAACGGCAGCTTTTTTTAAATTTTCCCTTAATTTCAATTCATCAACGCGATCTGCAAATCACAAAATAAAAACATGTATAGGTAATAATATAATCTAATATAATAAAATAAAAACGAACCTCAATGAATTTATTTTGTATGTACGTATATAAATACGTATATTATATTTATCCATAGCCTAAAACAAAGACCACAGAACACATGTTTTTGATATTTCGTTTCGTCTTTTTTCGATCAGGAATTCAAAATTTCTCTCATGATTTTTTCTTAACGCGCCTAAAGAAGTATAACTTCAAAAATAATCTACATAACTGGTTCAGGAGCATGGTTATGACTGGACATTTCCTTGATAATAAGATGTTCTTCACTAACTATTCGGCTACTAACAGTACTTCGACAATTTACAGCGGCACTTTTATTCACGCAACACCAATAATGTACGTTTTTTACAGTTTTATTGTGGGACATAATATATCCATCTATAATTAGATTACTTTTTCCATATCGAGTAGTCACAGGAGCAAATAAACTATTAACACTCATTTTTTAATGTTTTCGCTGTCACACTTAACGTTGGAATAAGACATTGGAAAAAAGTACTACATTCGTGGGTAGATACATCTATAATCTGGTGGTGGCCACCTACCCTCACATTATGAAATTATTGCGTTTGGCTTTATATTGAAATCGATGAAACTGATTGTGAACGTAATGTTTAGTTGCATTTATTCTATGCATTATTATTATCTAGGCAGGAACGGGAAACAAAACTGCGCAAACCTAAATATATATAGATGGGAGACTCACGAATAGGTAAATATTTTTTATGTACCACGATGTTAATATAAAAAAAAGCAACAAACTTAAAAGAATATTTTTCTGCACACTTTATGACTAAATAAATCGAAATCCCAAGCATTCGAGCGTGTGAGGCAGTGAAAATGTTTTTCGAAACAGCGTTTTTCGCGAACATTTCATTCGAGTCTATGAGCTTTCGAACCTGTGAGGCAGTGGAAAAATAATTCACAACAGCATGTGTCGAAACAGCAGTGTTCGGAACTACATACGACACCCTTATTTTACAACTCCCTCAATATGGGTATCAAATCAAAGAGCTTGACGAGTTGATCAGTTTAAGAAGTGGTAAATAAAAATTTGTAGCCGGGTTAGGGTCTTCAGAAGGTATGAGTTGACGTTATACTGATTGAAACTCTAAAGTGACGTGAAACTATTTATTTAAGTGACTCAAACTAAACTAATTTATAAGAAAACCTAGTAATTACGGAGATCCAAAGAGATCCAGCGAATGGATACTAATTGTATACTACGTAATTCCTACTGTGAATACAATAAAAATAAATACGGTGAGCTTATATTGCAACGCTTGCAACGAAACCATACCGCGATGCAGGAAAATGGCACAGCGCCATCTATCAAGTCACGGTGAAAACACTTGTTACAAATTAAATTAAAAAACCCCCGTCAGTAAAAATTAAATTAAAAATTTTAAAAGCCACAAGCCAAAAGTCACAAAAAACAACCCTCAAAAAGTTGAAGATAAATTGTGTTAGTTAGCCCTATAACTTTGATGTACCTAGTAATACATATTTTGATTCAAGTGTTGTCACGTCGGGCGGACCTTGGATCGTTCCGATATGACGGAATGATCTAGCAGCTAGAGTCTATTAAATTGATCTACTAGTCAAACCCTTTCATTTGATACCCATATTGACAGAGATGTGAAAAAATATGAACTCCGTTATTTTCTGGCAGCGGCCATCTTGGACCAATTTTTTTCAAACACCTAACAACACTCCCGTCTATTATACCTTTCATAAAAAACAAAAACAAATCAAAATCGGTTCATCCTTTCAGGAGCTCCGATGCCACAGACTCGCACACATACACGTCAAACTTATTACACCCCGCCGTTTTTGCGTCGGTGGTTTCAAATTAATCATCGGAATCCTCTGAGCCTTTAACCTGACCCATTTGGGATCAGTTTTCCATTTTGGGGGCTAACTGCGAAACGGTTAAACTTCGATATTTTCCGTGAAGAAACTACCTCCACAAAAAAAACAAGCATTAAAATATAAAGTTCGGACAAATACACATGTACACACAGCGTCAGAGAAAACAGACCCCCTCAATACTTAAAGAATATCGCCGCGTCACATGACTCACGAATGAAGTCTCGTGATGCGATCGTCGCTGAGCTGCAAAAGAGCGAGCAGCTTCATCTGCCTTTCATTTGCACGTTCATAATTGTAATTTTCTGATATTTTTCGTCTTTCGACTCAATTGTATACCAAGATACAATATACTCACAAATAGATGCCACATTAATCTATGTGTAGTTCAAGGATACGAACCCGCATCTCCAGCGACAGCTTGATCACTTAGACTGTGCCTTATACGACTAGGCTATCGGTTCACTTGATGAAAACGGCGAAAATATGAATAACATTACTCCTATTATCGAACAAAGTTGATTACGGTGTAATTTTCTAGACCTTAAGGTTTAAATTTCAACTTCCACCATCTGTGATAATAATAACTGCTCAATTGACTAAAGGATAATATAGATTTCTCGTTTAGTTCAATAGATTACGCTTAATACAGCTTGTTGCACTACCGTCATGATTTACTTCAAAAACTTATTTGCAGTATGAGCTGCGGCCTGCGGCTATAGTATTATAATATCTGTGACAGCGCGCTAAGGTTGCAATTAGAATTATTTAGAATACTTCTTTGTCTTATTTACTAAACTGTGATTGAAGGTAACTTTATAATTCGTGGTAATTTGCATTGGTGTTGATCCTCCTCGTAATATTATTCAATTTATTAAGTTTTTGATCAAATTTTTGAGTAAATTGGAAGTATGGTTCGATTAATAACATTTTTGAACGCTAAAATTGTTGTTCTTTGGGAGCAAAGAACAAAGCATAAAGAAAATTGCACGAGATATGGCCATAACGGTAAGAGTTACGATAAAAATATATTATAATATACCTATTTATTGCTTAATCATGTTACATTTTCATTTACAAGTTAGATTTTGGAGTTTCTTTTATTTATTATCATTTTCATTACAGAGAAATACAGTGCGTAGATGGATTCGAAAGTATCAAGCGACGGGTGATATGAAATGTGAACGCCAAGGACCTCGCCCAGTTGCTTACACTCATGATTCAGAGCGGCACCGTGATATTGTGGAAGTTCACTCAGTGGCACCCTTCAAAACTATGCGCTCAAGTGCTGAAACTTTTGAAGTGTCGCTGAGCACTGTTCGACGACATCTACACGCTATGAACATCCATAATTATAAGCCAGCCAGAAAGAAACAACTTACTGACGATCATTGCACCAACAGAGTAAATTTTTCTACTCGTTATTGTTAATTTGTCGAAATTGTTACATGCCGACGAAAGATGCTTCAAGTCAGATAGGGATGGCCGAAAATTTTATGGAGAAGAAGTGGCCATCGGTTCAACCCAAAAAATGTATTAGATTTAAGAACAAGAAGTCGGTTAACATTAGGTAAGCAAATGATTATACAGGGTGTATTTTTGAAACGGGGCAGTAAGGGCAAGTACCTTAACCGTTGCAGTTACAGCAAAACGTTCTTAGAAGACCTTCCCTAACTTTTTGACATATTTTGAACTGCATTCACAGATTTTGTAAAAAAACTTACAGTTGGCAAATAAAATGCAAAAAGTCCAAAAAATTTTTTTTATGTCAATCGATTCTATTTCATGTGGGGATTAAAAAACTCTATGAGACCATTTTAGCTTTCAGTACTAGGAAAGACAGAAATCGCCAAAAACGTTTCCCATACATTTCGGCAACAGAAACAAATTTCTACGATGGTCTAACTTTTTGTTATGGCCAGGAAGTGGGTAGAATTGACTGTAAAGTAAATAAAAAGAATTTTTACCCTCAAATTTCGAATTTGATTCGAAAATCTGTGTGTTATACTTAGTTTCAGCTGAGAAACTTCGTATGAGTTATTAATTAAGGATTTTCGCTAAAATGTCTTCTAATCGTGAAAAAATTGACTTATTAGAAGCGTATTTTGTCAATAATCGAAATGCGGGAGCTGCATTAGTGTGGTACCGCAATAAGTATCCGTTGCGGCATGTGCCAACAAGAAAGGTTATTACAAATCTTTTGAAAAACCTGGAATTGCAAATCTTTCAAAAGAAAGCGGCAGCCTCGTGTGGACATGGACACGGAGATTGCGGTTCTGACTTATATCGAAGCATATCCAGAGGTATCGTCCAGGCAAGTCGCCCTTGAAGTAGGTGTATCCCACTCCCTTGTGATAAAGATATGGAAGAAATACGGCTACAGGTGCTATCGATATGGGCGCATAGTTCAAGTGTTACATCCGGGTGATGATGTTCGAAGGCTTACTTTTTGCAGATGGCTAAGAGGAAAAATAAGCAGAGATCATGAATTTTTAAATTACATACTGTGGTCAGACGAAACGAATTTTTCCAATAACGGTATGTACAACAGAAAAAATCACCACTATTGGTCCAAAGAAAATCCACTAAGAGTTACGGCAAGTCATAATCAGGTTCGCTTCTCATTCAATTGTTGGTGTGGTATAATGTCCAATCGAGTCATAATGGTGGAATTTTATGAAGGGAAACTGAATTCTGCCATGTATAATGAAGTCATTTTACACCATCTTGAAAACGAGATGGACGAAACAGGGGCCCTGTCGGAATTGCGAAAAGTTCATTTTCAACAAGATGGTGCTCCGCCACATAACAGTCACCTTTCACGTTCCAATTTGAGCCGCCTATTCGGTACACAGTGGATAGGTACACATGGTCCAACACAGTGGCCACCTCGTAGCCCCGATCTAACACCACTTGATTTTTTTTATGGGGCTTCGTGAAAAATGAGGTGTATAAGACGACGTACGCCAGTGTTCAAGAGCTCAAGGATGCATTAATGACCATTTTACGTATTAATCATCCCAGAACATTATTAGCCGCCATTCGTTCAGTGCAAAAAAGGATAGACTTATGTATTCGTGAAAATGGAAATCATTTTGAGCAATTTATTTCATAAACCAATTTCTTAAATGTTTAAATGATTTTTTTATTTAAAAAAGTTCAACATTTTACCTGACCTATGAGTTTCGAGTTGATTTATCATATTTCCGTACGAAATGTATGGGAAACGTTTTTGGCGATTTCTGTGTTTTCTAGTACTGAAAGCTAAAATGGTCCCATAGAGTTTATTGATCCCCACATGAAATAGAATCGATTGGCTTAAAAAAAATTTTTGAACTTTTTGCATTTTTTTTGCTAACTGTAAGTTTTTTACAAAATCTGTGAATGCAGTTCAAAATGTCCCAAAAAGTTAGGGAAGGTCTTTTAAGAACGTTTTGCTGTAACTGCAACGGTTAAGGTACTTGCCCTTACTGCCCCGTTTCAAAAATACACCCTGTATTCTTTGACATAAACTTTGTTTATTCTAAATTATTATTCTCTGCCCCGAAATGTATTTATAAATGTATATATATACATATTAAATAATATTATATATTTCTAATTATTATTGCTACTAACATTGATTTACATATTGGTTGCGCCGATGGTAGAATCTGTATTTTCTGACGCGGAAACACACGCTTCCTGTACCCATCTCCCCTCCCGCACTGCCTCTAAGTGAAAGATAGCAATAGTTTTCGCCCGCCAATTGTGAAAATAGACGCTTAGGCAGTCCCGCTTTGAACTAGCCAGCGCAATGGCGGCGGCGCGCGCGTCTCTCAGAAATGAATAATATTTGTTGTATTTTAACCGCTTTCATAGACCTTTACCGATCGGATTGTGCCTCTCGTGTGTCCCTCAAGTGATTTAGTGATGTGGACAGCAGCTCCTGAGCCAGGAAGAGAAGATCGGTGCAACGGCCCAGCCAGCAAATGACAAAACAGCACGTGGCGTAGTAAAGGTTAGTGCATCCTCTCCTAATTTCTCGGGTTGCAATCAATGCCTAATCACATCCGCGGCAACCCGATCACCTGTCTTGTTTGTGTGTAAAGCGTCAATGGAACAGTTAACTTCATCCCCGCATAATACAGTCCACTAGCTCACGTGGCCAATCGCGCCAACATTCTTTATGGTCCTTCGAGCCGGATCCTTGGCCGTAGTTCGTAGTTTGTTGTTATTCTATTGGGAATAAACGCACCGCACCTGGATGCCTGGTTATTTTAGTAGAAAACCCCGCATCTAGGCATTTAGGCTTAGAATTTTGTTGTCCGTTCGCCGCTGGCTCGCATCGTACCTACCTAATACATACATAGGTTAGGTATCGTATCGACACTTAGTCGTAGTTTCGCAATTTTGTTATTATTCTATTGGGAATAAACGCACCGCGCCTAAATACCTAGTTATTTTAGTAGAAAACCCCGCATCTAGGCGTTTAGGTTAGATCTTAGGTATACTAGACACCCTAGTGCATAGGCACAGTGTAATACCTAACGCATTTGGCTTTTGTTTTTATTTGTTTCAATCTCTAAGTTGTCCGTTCACCGCTAGCTCGCATCGTATTTACCTAATACGGTAGGTACACAGCTATACCTCGCTCGCAATCCTCTTATCGTATCAATCCTTGGTCGTAGTTTGGCATTTGTTATTATTCTATTGAGAATAAACGCACCGCACCTGAATGCCTAGTTATTTTAGTAGAAAACCCCGCATCTAGGCAGGCTAGGTTTAGATCTTAGGTATCCTAGACACCCTAGTGCATAGGCACAGTGTAATACCTAACGCATTTGGCTTTTGTTTTTATTTGTTTCAATCTCTAAGTTGTCCGTTCACCGCTAGCTCGCATCGTATTTACCTAATACGGTAGGTACACAGTTGTACCTCGCTCGCATTTCATTCCAATTCATACGAAAGTATTTTAATTTGAATAGATATTACGCAATACTTAATCCCTGAAATAATAGTTGAACCTAGACAGCGACCATCGCGTAGGTACGATCTTGTTGCTATGCGCGTTAGTTCAAGTTTGCACTGGCAGTTATAAGTACCTACCTACCTACGGATATCGCTCGCGCCGCGTCGCTGCTCTGTACCGCGAAGATTAAGTCATTTCATATTTGTTGTTTACCGCACTTTAGTTTGATATTTAATTGTAAACATGTCCCCAAAGGTTGATAGGACCGGTAATGGGGTTCAATTGAAACTTTTATACGCTAAAAGAGAAATGATTTACTCTCGCGTACAATCGATTTGTGATAATGCACTTAAAACCTCTGATTTGGCCATTAGAGATTCGTTCTTGTGTTCTATAGAAAACTTAGATAGTCTACGCGCGGATTTCGAAACCTTAGTACATGACATCAACGTTTTAGAGTTAAATTTAAATCCCGATTACTCAGTGAGTTATCAGGCCTTGTCGTCGTTTGACGATTTGTATTGTCGTATCAAACGCGTCGCTAGGAGTTTGGAGAAACCGTCTGACCGACCCAATCCCACTCGCGACCGACCTAAGTTGCCACCAATTCAAATACCCGAATTTGATGGTAACATTCGCAATTGGGGTTTATTTATAGATAGTTTTGAGAATACAATAGATAAGAACGTTTCGTTGACAGATCACGAAAAATTGCATTATCTTGTTGAAAAATTGACTGGTAAAGCTATAACCGTTTGCGCTGGAATTACGTTTAGTGCCGAAAATTATAATTTAATTTTAAATACTTTGAAAGCTAAGTATGAGGATAAAAGATCGGTAGCTAACGCATATTTGGATCAGATGTTTGACTTGAAATCTATTACGGCATGTAACGATCAAAACTTAGAGAAGTTTCTAGATACTTTCGCATCATCTGTTCGCGCCGTGAAGAACCTAAAGATCGATGACCTCTGCGACTTCTTATTTTTGTATATGGGTTTAAAGAAATTAGATTCCGAAACCATTCGTTTATTTGAGTCGGATCATCGCGGCAATAAAATTCCTAAGTTCGAAGACTTAGAAAGTTTTGTTCGCGAGCATATAAAGATATTGCAACGCTCTTCATCAAAACATGAAGGCGCGAAGAAAGTTGTTAGTTCTGAACGCAAGATAGATGCCTCATCGAGGTCACTGAGGTCAACTCATACTTATGTTAATACCGCACCAGCACATGTACAATCACCTGTTTGCTCTTTGTGTAATACTCATCATTCGCAATTGTACAAGTGTCCTGGTTTCCTAAAATTGTCGCCTAATGATCGTTATAAATTTGTTCGCGCTAATAATTTTTGTTTTAATTGTCTCGGTACTAAACACCGCGTTGTTTTATGTAATAGTAGAAATAGTTGTCGCAAATGTTCAGCGAGACACCACACTTTGCTCCATTTTGAAAATAGTAACGCCGCATCCAATGTGAGCACAGTTGGTTCGTCGAGCGGTGGCACACCGTCGCATAGGTCGCCCGTGTCGGTGGCGCCTGCGCCACAGCCGCAGCCCGCGCTCGCGCGCGCTCCTGCCCGCGCGGGGACCGCTGCGGATGGCGTCGCCTTGTGTTCGTTGTCCGCTAGTGCCGCGCTCACTACTGTGTGTCTCGCGACTGCTCGCGTTGTTATTGTTGATGCATTAGGTAAACCGCGCATTGTTCGAGCGCTATTAGATGGCGCTTCGCAAAGTAATTTTATTACTCAAGATTGTTGTCAACGTCTTGGTTTCAAAGTTAATAAGCGTTCAACCCGCTCAGTGGTGAAGGGTTTTGGAGGCTTACAGTCAGCTGTTCATGGCACCGTTAGAACAAGGTTTGGATCTCGCTTTAATAATAATATTTGGTATAACATGGATTCGCTCGTTACAGATAAAATAACTGAACAGTTGCCTACCGTCCCGGTTGACACGTCTTTATTAACGAAACTTAAAGACTTGCCTTTAGCAGATGAGACTTACGCTGTTCCTGGAGTCGTCGATATATTGATCGGCGCTTCGATTCTCCCGCACCTCCAGTTATCACGTAAGGTTCAAGGGGGACCGACGTACCCCGCTCCGCACGCCCTGGAAACAGTTCTAGGTTTTGTTATAATTGGTTCCGCACCCGCTTCTATAGATAGTTTTAGTCACTCAACTGCCTCGTTCTGTTGCACCGTCGAGCCGCCACTGGAGTCTACCATCCGCAAGTTTTGGGAAATTGAAGAGGTCAATGTCCCACCTATCCTAAGCCCTGATGACAAGATGGCTGAGGAGATTTGTTGTCGCACGACTACTCGTGATGAGCAGGGTCGTTATGTTGTCGCGCTCCCTTTCAAGGGAGATATTTTTTCGCTCGGTGACTCCCGTGTATC
Source organism: Eilema griseolum (assembly GCA_963662185.1). Classification (NCBI taxonomy): domain Eukaryota; kingdom Metazoa; phylum Arthropoda; class Insecta; order Lepidoptera; family Erebidae; genus Eilema; species Eilema griseolum. Next base: position 8,186,013 of record OY759239.1, on the reverse strand, counting down.
CGCTGAAAAACGCTTTCTTTGTTTAGAACGAAAGATGCAGGCGTCTCTAAAGTTGAAGCGGGCCTGTGATGAGGTTGTTAACGAATATTTAGATAAAGGTTGCATCTCACCTGCGCCTGCGGACACTGGCGGGACCCAGCCTTCGTACATTATCCCGCACCACGGAGTTATTAGAGAAGATAAGCTTACTACTAAACTCCGCGCAGTTTTGGATGGCAGTGCTAAGACTAGCACTTCCGTGTCGCTTAATGACATTTTGTATTGTGGTCAAAATCTTTAAGGTAATTTATTTGACATAATTGTAAATTTTCGCATTAATATTAGTAGAATTTTAGCTTTTCGGACTCAACAGTCGCTTTGTGTTGGGCCCACTCTTCGCCCCATCATTGGGACACATTCTTCGCTAATAGAGTGGCAAAATTCAATCTGAATTAGCGCCACAAAATCTCTTTCACGTTGCTGGCACCGACAGCACAGCCGATTGTCTCTCTCGTGGATTGCTTCCTTCGCAAATTTTAGATCACCCGTTATGGTTTAGTGGACCGTCCTGGATTCATGCCGCGTTAGATAAGTGGCCAGTTAGTCAATTCAATCCCACTACGGTTTCCGAACCACCCGAGGAGAGGAAGCACTCGCTTGTTGTGTCGGTCCCGCGTGAAGAGTCCCTTATTTTGTTGTTGGCTAATCGCGTCTCGTCTTGGTCGAGACTGTTGCGTTGTGTTGTTTATGTAGGCCGATTTTTGAGAATTTTATCTACGCGCGGTCATATAGAGTTGACCGGTGATTTAAGTACGCAAAATATTTGCCCGCAATAGATGTTAATGACGATAGAATGCATCTTCTAACTCGTCACGCTCTTTTAGATAAATTAGTCCAATCGTTTTGGAATCGTTGGAGAACCGATTGTTTGCAATTACTGTAGGTACGGTGGTAGTCCTTATGACTGGGAGTGCGCCTCCTTTACATTGGCCTCTAGGAGTAGTAGAGGAAGTTTTCCCGATTCCCGCGGGATAACTCGTGTTGTACGGGTTAAAACCGCAACCGGATCGTATCTGCGCCCGGTTGTTCGCCTCTGCCCTCTGCCTAGCCAGCAGTAGGCACGAGTTCAAATCTAGGTTTATATTTTAGTTGTTATTTCCCAAACCTAGATTTAGATTATACTTTAGATTTGTCCCGCATTTTTCGTTTCGAAGGTAACCCTTAAAGCCGGGGGGAATGGTTGCGCCGATGGTAGAATCTGTATTTTCTGACGCGGAAACACACGCTTCCTGTACCCATCTCCCCTCCCGCACTGCCTCTAAGTGAAAGATAGCAATAGTTTTCGCCCGCCAATTGCGAAAATAGACGCTTAGGCAGTCCCGCTTTGAACTAGCCAGCGCAATGGCGGCGGCGCGCGCGTCTCTCAGAAATGAATAATATTTGTTGTATTTTAACCGCTTTCATAGACCTTTACCGATCGGATTGTGCCTCTCGTGTGTCCCTCAAGTGATTTAGTGATGTGGACAGCAGCTCCTGAGCCAGGAAGAGAAGATCGGTGCAACGGCCCAGCCAGCAAATGACAAAACAGCACGTGGCGTAGTAAAGGTTAGTGCATCCTCTCCTAATTTCTCGGGTTGCAATCAATGCCTAATCACATCCGCGGCAACCCGATCACCTGTCTTGTTTGTGTGTAAAGCGTCAATGGAACAGTTAACTTCATCCCCGCATAATACAGTCCACTAGCTCACGTGGCCAATCGCGCCAACACATATTGCAACAGATTTCAAAAGGTTTATTATTTTAGGTTACTGGGGATGGATGTCTTCAATGGGCCCAGGCGAGCTAGTGGAAATAGGTGGCCGCATGAACAGTGAGCGATACCTTGAAGTGTTGAAAGACGTAATGCTGCCTTCAGTGCGGGTCGCATATCCAGAAGGACAAATTTACTTGGTTCAGGATAAGTGCATCGGTCCCGAATGCTAAATGCACAAGAAGATATAACGGTGTTTGAGTGGCCGGCTAAAAGTCCGTATCTTAATCCTATAGAAAACTTGTGGGGTCAGATGGTTTTAAATTGAGACTCAAGTGAAATAAAGTCAAAAAAATAATTAAATTGAGAGGTAAACAGAACTTGGGAACTAATGCGAAATAGTGCCATATGTTTTAGTATAGTTTCGGGGATGAAAAGTCGTCTTCGTTATTAATGCAGATTATCCATTCTTGTTATTTTATGTCTATTTTATATCGACAATATCAGTCAATTATACCAGTAGCGCCATCTACCTCTACCCAGAACTATTTTTTTTCTGTGATGAACACGATTATTTGTTATGTGTCTGGGTGTAGTTTATCTAAAAAAATATCTAAAATAAGTATTATATCAGTTGTCTATTATCCATATCACATTTTTTTGGGCCAGTTGACGCTGTGTATAAAGTGTGCTAACATTCCTAATCATAATATTATATTATTAATACCTAATTAAATTACTCTTGTTTACAAGTTTAGTAATCTTCTAATGTGTTAACGATGCACCATCTGACCTCACATATTTTTCTAATGTTGTGTTAAAAGGGTTACTTATCAGAAAATGTGATCAAAGAGGAAGATGTATATTGCCATACTGTTATAGTTTAGCATGTTGGTTCTTTCTTTGTGATTCACAGGCACAAATAACATTTCATTATATTCATCATTCTTTTATATTCGAAGATTATACAGAGTGTAAAAAATTAATGTTTGCAACTTTAAATAAATAAGTAAATAAATATTGTAGTTATATTTCTAGAGTTATCTAATATTAAACATTTTATACTTCACTTAGGGTATTGTGTTTTGTCAATAAATTTAGGTCAGGTAAAATCTAAAAATAAGTAACCCCAATTTAACTCAGAGAGAAAAACTGTATACTCAACTGGAAATGGACTCAATGTAGTCCTAGAAATGTAATTCGAGAAATAAATTAATATTGTTTATGCAACAAACCTATCTTTTCTTGCAAATCTCATACTTACTATAAAATTTTATTCCTTTAGTAATAATTAACAAAAAGTGCTTAAGACAATAAAAAAATAATTATAAGAATAAAAAAGAATTATATGTCCGAGGATTTGAACACCCGCTTGCCGTATCCACAATGCATCAGTTATAACCACTAGACCAACATGCCATTTACACTGTTTTTCAAAAACACTTCAATACTTTCATGTCATTATCAAGGGGGATTCCTTTTCTCTGAACTTTTACATCAACAAATAAGATATGTGTAACTTGCCCTTTACGCCTAGTACCGTTTGTGCGACTGTTTATTTACCCAAATAAATAAAACAAAGCAAAAAATAGACGTTGGAATCATAATGTAACTAGGTATATTAAAGTTAAAGAACCAAACACAACATTAATTTTTATTTATATTTGGATAGTTTGTTTTGTGTCGGAGTGTTTGTGTTTTTTCTCAAAGAAATCCTAATAAAAACTTTTAAATATTATGAAGTTTCACTATACACCTACCTTAACATAAATATGCAATTTTTATTAACATTGATTTGATACAGGGAGGCCAGAGATGCCCTCCGAATAGAGATTAAGTGGGCGAAAGCCGCGGCTTATAAGGAGCTCATGGGGACGCTGGAGCGGGACCCATGGGGGTGGCCTTACCTTATGGTAAGAAGAAAGCTGCGACCCCGGTCCCCGCCGTTGAGCCAGGTGCTCCAGCTAGCTCTGCTCGGTGTAGAGGTCGAGTCCCTGTTCCCGGCGCGAGCGGAACACGTTCCGCTGCAGATGACTCCGCCACCTCGGTCACCTGTGGCGCCCAGTGTGGTAGTTGACGACGAAGTCCCCGAGGTCACTTGGGTAGAACTGGAGCTGGCGGTGCGAAGGCTTAGAGCCAAGAAGAGCACCGACCCAGGACCCGACGGCATTCCAGGCCGCGCCGGCCGGTCCTAGCTCTGGGAGAAGAGGGTCTCGAACCCCGACTGAGAGAGTTACTCAGCGCATGCATGGAGCGGGGCCAGTTTCCGAAGATGTGGAAGACGGGGAAACTGGTCCTCATCCGAAAGCAAGGGTCGCCCGGCAGACGAACCGTCCGGCTACCGGCCCATTGTGTTGCTCGACGAGATGGGCAAGCTCTTTGAAAGAGTTATTGCGAAGCGCCTCGTCGAGCACCTCTCTGGTAGGGGGCCGGACCTGGCGGATGCCCAATACGGCTTCCACCGGTGGCGGTCCACGGTGGATGCCATCATGCGCGTGAGGACTTTGGCGGAGGAGGCAGTCGCCCGGGATGCGGTGACGTTGGCGGTGTCCTTGGAAATCTCCAACGCGTTCAACACCTTGCCCTGGAGTTGCATCAGGGAGGCACTCGTGTACCACGGTGTGCCTCTCTACCTACGCTGCATAGTCGGAGCGTACCTGACGGAGAGAGCCGTCATCTACCCAAGTGCGACCGGCGTCAGTCGGCGTGAGATGTCGTGCGGTGTTCCACAGGGATCGGTTCTAGGGCCGCTCCTGTGGAACATCGGATACGACTGGGTGCTTCGCGGTGAGCTCGCGGACGGCGCCACCGTCACATGCTATGCGGACGACACGCTAGTGACGGCGAGCGGGGCTACATACCGCGAAGCAACCCTGAGGGCCACGACCGCGATTGCTCAAGTCGTGGAACAGAGCCGGCGGCTGGGCCTTGAGGTGGCTCTGCATAAATCCGAGGCCATGTTCTTTCATGGACTTCGGCGGACGTCACCACCTGGTTCCAGTCTCACAGTGGGAGGCACTCTCATCGGCATCCACCCCCAGATGTAATATCTGGGGCTCGTGCTCGACGGCCGGTGGGAATTAAAATTATACAGAAAATATACGAAGAGTGAAGATTATGAACACAAATCATTAGAAAAACGAAGTTTAGGAATAAACAATATGCAAGTTTATGTGAATTCTGTTTTGATTCCAACGTCCACCTTTTACCAGTAGGTGATCTTTTTTTATTTATAACATATTGCTTACAAATTCTTTTGACATGTCTGAGTCTAAGTTGTCGAGGTTTAAGGTTCTTTTCGCAAGATGTTTTATTGATAATTTGCAGTCTGCAATTTCTTGAAAATTTTTCCCCGTTGACTTATTGTAGTCTCTCCAACTGAAAATATCAAACCAATATTATTAGTCATATATTATATATTTAAAAATCGGATTAAGCCGTCATTGCTGTTGTAGTTGTTGCTACAACAGCAATGACGCTGTTGATAGCTGTTGCTCGCGGTTCCACCTGAGTGGATGTTGGTTATAACAACCAAATACAGACGGTTTTTTCCAAGCGTTTTTGGCGATTTCTGTCGTTTCTAGTACCCAAACCTTAAATGATCTTCCCCACATGATGAAAAGTAATTACCGTGGCCAATAAACGTGTACAATACCAGAGGAGTCACACTCGCGCTGCCGCCCCTGTAAGCACAGAGTTTTTGTGCCGTCAGTGTGGAAGACAAGGCAGGGCAAGTCTTTAGTATTCCCACTGACAGCACAAACTCTACATCGAGCTCTGGCTACCCTACCAGCCGTTGGGCACACACCATGAAGTTATTATGGCCGCGGTATTCTGTAGAGCGGAGGTACTTCCCCAGTCGGACTGCTCAATTGGACGGAAATATCGCCATATCCTACCGCCTACCAAATTTGTTTTAGTTTAATATTTTTAGTAACGATATCCTTTTGATCCCTAAATCCCAAAATGTGAAATGATTTTAAAATGACAAATTCCCTTAAATACTGGTCTACGAAATTCGGGGAGCGCACAATGGCCTAAATCTCGCTAAGATCGCTGTCGCGGTGTATAGTATGTCAATAATTTCGGATCAGGACTAGCGTCAATATGGCTATTTTACAATATAAACTACACACTATGTGCGCGTTTTGACTTTGTATATGTTCCAGTTAATACCTAAAAACACCGGGGTAAATATCTCGGGGCGCGTTACACTATTAATGTGAAATAACCATGTCAGCCTCAAGACATTCTTTATACATAATTATACTAGGTATCGGGACTTCTCGCGAATTATATCTTGGAACTTACTATTTCTGCCGACGTTTCGGATGCGTTGCAGCACCCGTGGTCACGACTTGACTAGTCTTCGAGCGTCGAGATGTATGCGGGGAACATTTTTTGAGCGCCTACCCACCATTACACTTATTATGAAAGGTTAGGCTGGCGACACACCACACTCACTATGTCAGTTTTTAACGGCACTGCGTTTTTTGGTTTTATCTTAATCACTGGATTCCACGTTCCGGATAGCTTGAATCCATCTTCCCTGTTGAAATTTTTATATTTTTTGATTTCAATGGCTTCATTGTCGCCAACCTACGACCTAGCGAAACTCATTGCTAAAGCACTGCAGCCATTAGTGGGAAAAACACAATTTTTCGTGAAAGATTCTCGCCATTTGTGGACATAATCAAAGACGTTAGGTTGGAACCAGATGAGCTTCTGGTAAGTTTTGACGTTGAGTCGTTATTTACCAATGTTCCATTACAAGACTGTCTGCAGATTATTGGAACTAAATTGAAGGATAATGGTCTACCGGATAGTTATGCGACACTGCTTCAGAGTTGCCTCGAAGGGTCTGGAAGGAAGGGTTTGGTCAAAATTATCTCCAGATAAACGGCGTCGCCATGGGCAGCCCTTTGGCACCAGTCGTGGCTAATATTTCGATGGAACATATTGAGGAAATGGTGTTTCAGAACGCCCACGCCCATATTAGGCTATGGAAAAGGTACGTAGATGATATATTTTGTATATTCAAAGGCAATAGTGAGCAGGTGGTTCGCTTTACTGAGTATCTCAACTCATTACATGTGAAGACACAGTTTACGTATGAGATTGAGAACAAAAGAACATTGTCTTTTTTAGACATAAAGTTGATGGTAAGAACTGATGGCTCCTTGGCCCACACTGTGTATCGCGAACCCACTCACACAGATAGATACCTGCACGCCTCCTCGCATCATCAACCACTTCACTTAAAATCCGTAAGTTCGACGCTCATCAAGCGAGCTAATGACCTGTGTGACCCTGAGCACCTACAGCAGGAGTAAGATCATGTTCAGGAGGTTCTTGTGGTGAACGGGTATGGTACGAGTGCTAGAAAGCCGCGACGTGCACTGAGGAAGATGTTGCCGGGTGTTGACCGCCAACAGGCATACATGCCGTATGTGAAAGGTGTAACGGACAAAATCGGATCTTGCTTACGGAAGTTTTCCATCAAGACGATTTTTAAACCGTTCGCCAAAGTAGCGAAATACGTGCGAACATCGAAAGACGTCATACCTCTACAAACACCGGGTGTTTATAAAGTGGAGTGCAGCTGCAGTAGTTCCTACCTATGTAGGAACTACTGCAATGCAATGGTTCGCTTACCATTGCAGAGAGAGTCAGAGAACATATCGCAGCTGTGAAAAACCGTCAATTCAACAAATCGGCAGTAGCAGAACATCTTGAGTCAAGTACCAATCACTGGATTGAGCTTAATCAACCCAAAGTCCTCTCCACTGATCGCCACTACTATCCACGGATTGTGCGTGAAGCCATTGAATTAAAAAAATAAAAAAAAATCAATAGGGAAGATGGATTCAAGCTATCCGGTATGTGGAATCCAGTGATTAAGATACTAAAACCAAAAAACACAGTGCCGTTAAAAACTGACATAGTGAGTGTGGTGTGTCGCTAGCCTAACCGTTCATAATAAGTGTAATTGTGGGTAAGCGCTCAAAAAATGTTCCCCGCATACATCTCGACGCTCGAAGACTAGTCAAGTCGTGACCACGGGTGCTGCAACGCATCCGAAACGTCGGCAGAAATAGTAAGTTCCAAGATATAATTCGCGAGAAGTCCCGATACCTAGTATAATTATGAATACATTCTTAAACTATTGATAGATATTCAATACTTACCAATAGTTTGTATAAATTCCATGGAAGTTGATTGGTGGCGCGATTCTCATGCCACCTGAGCTAGTGGACTGTATTTTGCGGGGGGTGAAGCTAAATGTTTCATATGACACTTTACACAACAAACAAGATAGGTGATCGGGTTGCCGCGGAGGTGGTTTAGGCATTGAATGCAACCCAAGAAATTAGGAGAGGATGCACTAACCTTTATGACGCCACGTGCTGTCGGAGCCGGTGCACCGGTCTTCTCTTCCTGGCTCAGGAGCTGCTGCCCACATCACTAAATCACTTGAGGGACACACGAGAGGCACAATCCGATCGGTAAAGGTCTATGAAAGCGGTTAAAATCCAACAAACATTATTAATTTCTGAGAGTCGCGCGCGCTGCCGCCATTGCTGATTCTAGTTCAAACGGAAGGCAAGATGCGGCCATTTCAACCATTGGCGGGGCGAAAACTATTGTTATCTCACTTTAGAGGTAGTGCGGGAGGGAGATGGGTATAGGGAGCGTGTGTTCAGTGTCAACCAATTGAGAGACGATTTGAATTTACTACTACTGGCGCAACCATTGATGTTTCTGTCTCGCCAATACCCATTTGAGTATTTGGAGGTAATGCTGGAAAAATTGAAATTACAATTAGTACATATCATATTGGACTTATTATACAAGTAACATTATGATTTACAAGTACGTTGTCAGTCACGTAGGAACGTTTAACATTGCTGAAGTAAACAGTTTGCATTAATGCCGTGGCCTCAGCCTCGCTACTATTTATTTGAGCTATAAATCCCCGAAAGGGCTGCAGAGGTGTATTATTTTCGGTCCCAAGTAATAGGAAGCGAGCCTGTTGCCGTCAAGCGGACACTTTATGTATGTTTAATATCGGAAGGAGAACAGTCCTATCCCTTATTTTTTTTATACCACTTAGGTGGTAGACAAGCACACCGCCCACCCGATGGAAAGTGGTTCCCGACGGTCTATGGACGTGTGCATTACCAGACGAGTCACAATCGCGCAGCCGACCCTTAAAACATAGTTTTTCTGTGCCGTCGAGTCAGTGTAAAAGACAAAGTAGTACTAGACTTTGGTCTGCCCACTGACAGTACAAAAACTCTCCAGTGAGCTCTGGGTAGATTAAGGTTGGGCGAGTTATTTACATTTTAGTAGGTAGGTTATTATAGCTGATTGAATAAAACGCAAACTTTCTTCAAAACAGAACTGTATAATAGAAAAAACTGTTGGCTATTAATACATTGATCGGTAACGAAACCATAACCTGATGCAGAATTTTGGTACAACGCCATCTATCGAGGCATCATGCAATTAATTTCAATATTTAGAAAATGCAACAACCTGCATAATACATTCCGTCCACCATGGACATAATGTCCATCGTTCCCGCCCACCATGACTCAACCCCTTTGTTTTAATATCGCATAAGTGGACTGTGTGGATGATTAATATAATTGATTCATAGGAACGTTATACGAGTATTATCGCTAATATAATGATGCTACTTTGCAATGAACAAAAAAAAATTACAGCACTATGGTAACTTAAATGAATTCTTATTACGACCTAAAGTTTACAAATAACAAAAAAATAACAATCATTGAGTGACAGGTAAATTACATAATTTAGTTATGGGTCTTTTGAATGTTGTACCCTTAGAGTTAACAGTGACTACTCTTGTAATGTTGTCCAATCCAGGATGTTTTTCAGAAATGACACCCAAGAGCCATTGAGCTGGGGGCAGATTATCCTCTTTTATGAGAACTACATCGCCCACATCTGGTTCAGGTGTTTTATGTGCCCAATTATATCGTTGCAAGAACTGAGTTAGATACTCATTTGACCATCTACGCCAAAAATGTTGGGGCATTTTTTGAGTTAACTGCCAACGTTTTAGAGAAGAAAGAGACGATGTTTCGTAGTTATTTTCCGGTGCAAGTAGCAAAGGTTCACCGATTAAGAAGTGACTTGGTGTCAAGAGAGTAGGATCTTGTAATTTGTGCTTAGTATGGATAATGGTCTAGAGTTCAAACATGCCTCTGTTTGATATAACAAGGTTGATAGTTCTTCAAAGGTGAGTGTTGAGCTACCTATTACGCGACGAAGGTGATGTTTTCTTGATTTTATCCCAGCTTCCTACAGTCCACCAAAATGCGGAGTGTGAGGTGGAATGAAGTGCCAAGTGGTGCCGTTGTTTGCCAAACATTCAGCGATTTCCATCGTTAAGTTGACCGTTCTTGAGTAAACAAGATTATTAGCTCGCGGGTGGCACCCACAAAATTAGTCCCATTGTCGCTATAAAGGTCGGCACAATGGCCACACCTTGCAACAAACCGTTTGAAGGCAGCAAGAAACCCGGTAGAAGTAAGATCGCTGACGGCCTCTAGGTGTACAGCCCTTGTCGCCATACATACGAGCAAACAAATATATCCTTTATAGGATTGGTGACCTCTACCTTTAGATCAGTATCAGAATAAACGGGATATTTACCATGTTTCATTATTTTGAGTTTCCGATATTTCGGCGCTGTTGCAAGCACCATGATCACGGAGGAACTGGAGTATTGGCGGTGAACAAAGAAAAAGTTTTTTCTTCTAGGAGTAATTATATCGATCTACCCTCTTTCGAGTTCTTTTACTACGCGTATCTGCACTACTATTGGTTTCACTCTCACTACAAACTCGAACCCGATCTCGATCACGTTCACGACATACGATGCTCACTGTATCCACTCGCGATTTTGTTTTAGCTTGTTCCCAGTTGTTTTTGCAAAGACGGACCACTGGATGCCAGACGTTCGGCAGTTGAAACCCATCCTCACGATTGAAATTTTTATACTTTTTTATTTCAATTGCTTCCCTTACCAGTCTTGGTATATAGTGGCGTTCTGTCGAAAGCATCTGAGGGTTATGTAGCTCGATCCAGTGGTTCGTACCGGACTCCAATAAATGTTGAGCGATTGCAGATTTATGCGGATTTTTCTTCCTTTAGATGTTCGGATTTGGATAGGGCTAGCATAATCTACTCCACTTTGGAAAAAGGGGCGCATTGGTGTTGCTCTAGCTGGCGGCAGTTGTCCCATTAGGTATCTGGTTTCTTGTCTTCGTAGAATAACGAACACATACTACACATTTGCGTATGAACATTTTTATTTGGTTTTTTGCATTAATGATCCAGTATTTGGAGCGTAGAAAATTCAACATTAGTTGTGGGCCACCGTGCAGTGTGTTCTTGTGAGCTTCGTCAATAATTAAGTCGGATTTAAGTGGGATTTATCAGGTATGATTATTGCTTCTTCTTCCTGTTCTCGACTACGCCGATGTCAGCTATCCCGATCTCACAGAGGAGCAACTAGATAAACTTGAGCGATTTCAAAACTTTTGCATACGATTCATATTTGCCTTACGCAAGTATGATCACGTGTCAGATTTCCGTAAACAACTCAAGTGGCTCCCAATTCGGCTTCGCAGGAATTCTCATATTCTAACATTATTATATAATGTATTATTTAATCCCATCACTCCCTCTTATCTCAAAGAACGATTCCAGTTCCTCCATGACACACATACGAGATGCCTGAGGTCATCCGAGAATTTGAGGCTGAGAATGCCAATGCATTCAACTGATTTTCTTGGTAAGTCATTCTCTGTCAAGGCTTTGCGCTTATGGAACGCATTGCCATTGAGTATCAGACAAGCAAAATCCTTAAACATATTTAAAAGAATGGTAAAGGACTACTATCTATCATTGTGAACACTGTGACAGCTCACAATTAATATGCTCACTATTTTCCCTTCTTATTACTATGTACTTTTTACTTCGTATATCTATTTATGTGCTAAAGTTGTATATTTATTTAACTTTATTTGAACTTCTCTCATATCTATCTTTCTTTTTGTATCTTTTAATATATTATAACCTTGTTTCTAGTTTATTTGCTAACTACACCAAATCTTTTGCTTTATTACACTACTGTCCATCCCAAGGTTGCCTGGAAGAAATCGCTTCCAGCGATAAGGCCGCCCATTGTACATTAAACTGTATGCATGCTCACTACAAACTTTTCTGTAATCTATTGGTGTACAATAAAGAATTATCTATCTATCTATCTATTATTGGATGTTTTTTGTCAGCCTTCAGAATGGATCTTTTCAGGCACCCACCTACTCTCAATATGCCGACGTCGTCTAGAAATGGATTGAGTGAGGTAAGTTTACTTTTTTTACCTACCACTCCTCTTTCCTGAATATGATTGATTTCTTGCTGAAAGCTCATTGCTTGATATTCCTTAACACGGGTGTGAAGAGCTTCATTTAGTTCTCTGTTAGTCAACCAGGTAGGTACCTTAACAGTTTGCAGTTTTCTTGAATGTTTGATGAACCTCATGCAGTAAGCCAACACTCTGATCATTCTCTGCCATGATGAAAACTTGCGGAACAATTCAAATTTCATGATGTCGACTGTATGAAAAACTCCTTTTCTTTCTTCTAAGTGAGTTTCAAGGACAGAAAAACTTTCAAAGTTTACAACGCTTTTTTGCAACCATAATGGATCTGATTTCCACAACGTCATGGCTGGTAATTTTGATGGTGTTATACCACGCGAAGCGCAGTCTGCTGGATTATCACCAGATGATACATGTGCCCACTGGTTTCTGTCCAAAATATTGAGAATTTCCGACACTCGGTTCGCTATGAATGTTTTCCAACGGCTTGGGTGGCTACTCAGCCAAGCCAGAACCACAGTAGAGTCAGTCCATGATCGCAAATTTGCTTTAGGAACATTGATAACTAGTGAAACTTCTTTTAACAGTTTAGCTAACAATACGGCTCCACATAGTTGCGAGTCTTGGTATAGAAACTTGTTTTATGGGTGCTACTTTGGTTGTGGATGTAATCAAGTGGACATGAGCTTTGTCTGACTCATCTATTACGCGCATGTAAACCACTGCTGCATTGGCTGCATTAGATGCATCACTGAATCCGTGCAGTTCAACAGGCTCATTTGAATTATTTGTGTAAATCCACCATGAAAGTTGAAATTTGGTATGTTCCATGAGTTCAGCACGGTAAGTAATCCAATCACTTAATAAATTTTGGGGTAGCTCATCATCAAATTTTATTCCAGAGAGCCATAACCGTTGTATCATTACTTTTGCATTCACAATAGCTGGTGATATCCAACCCCAAAGTCTATTCAATCCAATGATTGAATAGACTTTCTATGTCTGACACCACTTTTCTTTTTGTTACAGGTTTGGGTAACTGCACTGAATACTCAAAACAGTCGGCGCTTCGGTTCCAGTTCAGTCCTATTAGGACTTCTTAATTTTTCATCCCTTTTTAATTCCAGATGACTTTCGGCTGCTTCATTTTCCTCGCTGATTTCTTCGAGTAATTGTGCATCATTGCTTGACCATTTTTGAAGTTCGAAACCACTCAGCAGTGTGTTCAGTTCTTTAACTATTTGTTTGCCTTCAGATACAGTTTTACACCCCGTGAGAAGATCATCGACATAAAAGTCATGTAATAGCCTTTCAGCTGCCAATGGCAGGTCGTTACCCTCATCGTGAGCCAGCTGGTGAAGAGTTCTTACAGCTAAGTACGGGGCAGGACTAAGCGTAAATGTTGAAACTCATCAGAAGCGTCAAATCGCCATATCAAGCGTTGAAAATCTACGTCATGTTTGGAAACACGGACTTGCCTATACATCTTCACAATGTCGGCCACCAAGCAAATAGGATGTCGTCTCCGTCTCATTAAAAGATGTCTTAAATCGGATTGTATAGTCGAGCCCGCCATGAGATCACTGTTGAGCGATACGCCGTTACAGCCTCGACTAGATGCATTAAAGACTATCCTGAATTAGGTCGTTGTCTTATCGTTTCGTATTACTTCGTGATAGGGTAAATAAACTGCTTCTGCATTAAAGATTTCTTCTTGAGGTACAACTTGTATGTGACCAAGCTTCAAATACTCCGAAATAACCTCCGAATACTGGCGCTTCAATACTGGAAACCTCTTGAACCGATTCTCCAACCGAAGAAACCGGTTTGAAGCATTGTTAAGTGAATTTCCATACTTGCATCTTGGGTCAGCGTTTTTAAAAGGTAGCGTTGTAATGTATCTTCCTAGAGAATCGCGTTTGGTGGTAGCTTGGTATATATCTTCACACCTTTGCTCTTCAGGGGTGAATTGAGTTTTGGTGTAGTCAAATATGTCTGACTCTAGTTCCCAAAATTGTTTGAGGTTCTATCTATCTTATTTTATTTAAATGGCGCCTTGCATCGGTTATATAGATACCGATTGTTTGAGGTTGAATTCTTCATTGTTGACATTGACATGCATGGCAGTGACAGAGCTATAGTTGTTTGTGGTGGCGCTTCCTTCGTCATCAGTACCGACCTTCTCGGACAAAATCCAGCCTAGCTTTGTATTCTGTGCTATTGGTGTTCCTGGAGGACCTGTTATTAACCCTTCAGCCAAAATTTGACAATAGATTTCAGCACCAAGTACCAAATCAATTTTGCTTGGTATATTGAAGTTTCGATCTGCCAACTTCATTTTAGGTAGATTGGACCATAGCTGAACCATGACCTTTTTTCAGGTAGAAACGAAGTGAGCTTCCTAAGGACGTGTGCAGTGACATTCACTGTAAATGTTGGATCTTGGATAGATTGTAGCTTTACATTAACTACATGATTCGAATTGAGTGAAGTGTTCTCCTCACCCCCTATACCGGATATAACACAGCTGCTTTGAATTTTCCTAAGCCCAAGTAATTGAGCTACAGACTCCGTAATGAAGGAAGCCTGTGAACCCTAGTCCAGCAAGGACCTTAACGTAAAATGAGATCCTGTGTTACTCTCCGCGTTAACTAATGCAGTTGCTAAAATAACCTGACAGTTGCTACTTGAAAAACAACTAACGACACTGTCTGCTTCGATCTCGTTTTGAAGTGTTGTTGTGGTGACAACAACATTGATATCATCAACTGAGTCTTTAATTGTTTCGTTTGTATCAGTTGATTGATTGATATTGTCAGAATGTAGCAGCGAATGATGTTTCTTTTTAGAGATTCTACATCTTGATGATAATCGACACATTGCAACCGAGTGGTTTGCACCTAAGCAATTGTAACATAACAGTCCGGCTGTTGGACAAAATTACGACGAGCTAATAAGTCCCTTTCAGCAAATTGTTTGCAGTTGCCTAGCCTGTGACTGGTTTCAGAACACAAAATACAACCAGATTTGAATTCAGTGGGATTGTTAACCACGTGATGAGCCGTAGTGACTTTTACCACTTTGTATCTAAAAATTCAAGGGGTCTGAATCTATGCTCCAAAAATTCTAAAAACTCATTTAAAGTTGGTAATTCTGAGGTGAAACTACAAGATTTTGCGTCCCAATGTTTTCGAGATTCAGTATCTAACTTTTCTCTCAATATATAGACGATAATTATATCCCAATTTTTTAGAGCATTTAAACATTCGTTAGAGGTATCAAAAAGCTGTTTTAAGTTAATTGACGATTCATTATTTATTTGTTTTTGTTTAAAAAAAATATCGAATATGGAGTTTGTAATATATTTCCTATTGATGAATCTGTCCTCCAACGTATTCCAGTACGTGACGTAGTTATCGCTAGTAACTGGCACATGCCGCAACAGCTGTTCAGCCTCTCCTCTTAGATAGGTCTTCAAATCAGTATTTGAAGACCTATCTAAGAGGAGAGGCTGAACTTCAGTAAGTTTATGAACATTTGTTAACGATCTGTTGTTGTGTATGAGGGACACAAATAGATCCCGGAATGTAGTCCATTCCGCATAATTTCCGGAAAATGCTGGAACTGAAATTGCAGGTAGCTTTACGTCGATGTCGTCGTCTGCTGAAGTGGATTGTTTTTTTTTTCGAGGGGCTTCACATTTATTCTGGCAATGTGTTCCTTTATAGCTACTTTATAGTCAGTGTACAATTCTTCTGTAGTACCGTAGTGGTCCTTGACACCGTAATTGGACAACTCAAACTCCTCTCTTTTGGTTTGCATGACTAGCTCCTTATGCGTCTGATTAAATGTTTCCCATTGCTTCTCCATGCGTGTCTCCAAATAACTAAGAGTTATTCTATCCTTCGGAGATTTCTTAAAGTGCGGAAGCTTCGTTTGATTTATTGGTGTATATCGGTCTGTACTCTTACAAATGACTCCATTGTGTAGCAACGCTGAATTTCTTATGTGTTAGGATGTTGGTAATTTTTCTAAGTCCAGACAAAACGGCGCTAAATTTACTAAGTGTTTGAGTTCGACACTTAGGTAAATTTGGACATAGGTTCCCCGTCTCAGCCACAATTCACTAAATTTTTTACAAGTTATGGAATGCTCAAACAAAAGTACTTACAGTTGTCCTTGGCAATGAATTCACTACACTAATCACACACTACACAGAACCACAGTAGCTGACCTCAAATTCAAATCAAATTCAAATTAAATTTATTTATAATCGTTGTACAGTATTTTACAAATCTATCGTGCGTTATTACATTGTGCATGGGTAGGTATATTAGGTATGTATAATATATATTTGTGCAGTAAATTGTCTTACAGAGGTCTTTACTTAGGGATATTTATCTAAGCTGTGCCTGAACTAGATAGTCCTGTGCTTCAGGCATCAAGTGCAGATTAACAATATTTCATATATACTATTGCAGATACAATCAATTTACTAAGAATATTACAATATAGGGTGATTCACTACTACTAACTAAAGTTATGTTTTAGTTATGCAACTTAACAGTAATTACCTCACTGCTAACTTAACTTCCGCAATCCCCCGTGCGATGTCGCCACTGTCTCACTTCTAGTACCGCTGTATCCGACTCGTAAGGACTATGAATAAAACGCAAACTTTCTTCAAAACAGATCTGTATAATAGAAAAAACTGTTGGCTAATACATTGATCGCTAACGAAACCATAACCTGACGCAGAATTTTGGTACAACGCCATCTATCGAGGCATCATGCAATTAATTTCAATATTTAGAAAATGCAACAATCTGCATTATACATGATATTCTGTAGGGCGGAAGTACTTCTTCAGTCGGACTGCTTAATTGGACGGAAATTCCGTGTCCTGTCTCCTAATGTTCTTCTACGAAATTCTCAGGAAGAGATGGAGTGGCCCTATTCTAATGCACCAAGAACCAACTCGGCATGGTCCGGGAACCAACAAACTGGGTTACATACTGGGTTATTTTAATTGAAACCCAGTATACAATATTAATTTATTTCTTTGTACTATACCGCTGTTACAAGAGCTTTGACATACCTGCGTTGGCATTTTCTTTCGTCGATGCAAAGGAAACTCAGAAAACAACTCGTCTTGTAAAGATGGGCTGCCGTGTCAGACCAACATACGTTATCTTAAGATACATGAATAGCGTAACAGGTGTAATTTGTATTATTTTAACGTCCTTCATAATAGAGCTTACAATTTTTCAAATATATTCTACCAATTACTAGTACGACACTATCATATAACTCACGTAACTATGATTTTACCGCATGCAGTAATGGTAAATTGCTGTAAACTAAGATATAGTGAAATGCGTGACAACTTACAAACACTTGAGCGAAATCATAACTCCGGTATCTATTAAATACATGACATAGCAGTGACAGGATCGCTCAAGTGCATGCAAGTCCTTTCCCGATCGCCTCGCCGCCAGTCGCGCGCTCTTAGTAATTAGTTTCGAATTGTTTATTTGATATCGATTGATGGTCAGCAGAGGAAATGTAATAAATTTTCAAGACCAAAATTTCAAGACACCAGTTGCAGTTAACTCTCCACCTAGATCAGAATTTGGGAGGTCAAGGTCAGTAATGAGCCCCCTATCAGATAATATACAAATGCATTGTGAACAGTCATTGTCACCTAAGCAATACACAGAACTTCAGCCTGTTGTACCAAAACCTACTACTACTGTTTTACCAGAGCTAAACAAAGACGATTTAGCTGAATTGAACGAAGATGTGCCATTCTCTGATAGGATCAGCTTACACACTATCGATTTGCCTAATTTTGATACTAATTTATCAATGCCTTCTGAAATTAGTTTAGTTAATACACCTGTGCAATCCTTTTTCTGGAAAACCTTTTATTTTGAGAAATGCTTCTACTCCATTACAATCTTATAATAACTCAGACCAACCATTTCATAGTCAAAACCACTCCAAAGATGCACCAAATTCAAACGTATTAGCAGATGCCACAAATAATTCATTTGAAAAAAGCGTCGAAGAACTAATACAGCAACTTAGTAGCGGAAATGTGTCAAATTTGCATGATGACCAACGCAGTAATGAAAAAATTGTTCCGAAAAAAAGAGAAAGGGATCTGGTTGAAAGACTAGAAATAGAGAAAAAAATATATACTTTAAAACCATCATGCAAGAAAGAATGTCGTAAAAGATGTTATTCTATGAAAAGGAAAGAGAAGAAATTTGGTCAAATTTTAGAGCGCTCGATAAGCAAAAACAAAGAAATTTTATATCCAGATATGTAAAGAAGTCGAAGAAGTCAATAACAACAAAAGAAATATCAAGATCGGATTATTATGATTTTTTATAATAATCATGATTTTTATCAACCCTGATGGGCTGATCCGAAATAATAGTTAGATTATAAGGTGACTGTTTTAAAATACATGTGTGTCTATGTGTGTGTGTGTGTCAGTCTGCGTGTGTGTGTCAGTGTGCGTCTGTGTGTGTCTGCGCGTGTGTGTATGTGTCTGTGTGTGTGCGTGTATGTGTGTATACGTGTCTGTGTATGTGTGTGTTGTCTGTCACTGTGTGTGTTAAGTGTGTCTGTGTGAGTGTCGGCGTGTGTGCGTGTCTGTGCGGCACGTGTGCGCATGTCTGTGCGGTGCATGTGCGCGTGTGTGCATGTGTATGTGCGATGGGTGTGCGCGTGTGGGTGCGTATGCACGTGTGGATATGTGCGTGTATGCGTATGTATGTACGTGTGTGTATGCTAATTTATTTAGCAAAAAATAAACTTTACGATGAAGCCTTCCAATCTGTATCATAAAACTACAGACCGTTTTTTTTTCTAATGTTCTGCTTTCATTTCCCTGTTCAACGAGGCAATTATTAAAAATGTATGAATGCAGGTCAAATTATAATAAAGTGGCCACACTTAATTGTCCCATCTACAATAATTAAGGTACATTCCCTTCATGTGGCATTGCCATGGGATGCCCTGTATATTATACTGCTTCTGATTGAAGCTTCTCCACATTCTAAATACTAGCTAAAAACTAACATAAATATTATTGTTATTATTTCGTTATGGACGAATAATAAACTTGCTGATGTGTCCACATCACTGCACACTTTTATATAACATTGTTCAGTCTAGTGGGTTATTTTTTTCAAACCATTAATTGTCTAGTAAATATCCAAGAACCTGATTATAACGTTACAGCCTAAGGTGGCACTATGTAATTTATTGAATAACCTGCATCTTAAAAGCATGGTTAACTCTCTCAAGTCCTCAATGCAATATCTGCACATTTTATTAGCTATTTTTAGGGTGTTATAAGTTTGATGTGTATATGTGTGCATGTGTGTCTGTCTTTGGCATCATAGCTCCTGAACAGATAAATCGATTTGATTTATCTTTTTCGTATGAAAGGTATATTAGTTGGGAGTGTTCTTAGCTATGTTTGAAAAAAGTTGATCAAGAAGGCCATCGCCACAAGTACTGATATAATAATAGAGTATTGATATGTGGAAGTTTTTTTTGAGTGTTACGTGTTTGTTGATTGGTGAAAATTTGATTTTTACTAGAATCTTCCATGGAGAAGGCTATAAATAGGCCTCTCCTGGTGAGACAAAAAAAAGAACAGATCTCACGGAATTACGTTCGACGAAGGTCGTAAATCTGTTGTTTCTTTGCCTGATATTCTCTGGAAGATTTTTTCTGTACTTACCTATATATTACTACAATATCAGAAGGATAATTAGTAATTTATCCCGGACTTCTCTGGGGTCTACTGGTACCGTTGGAGACGAATACTTGACCCATCCGCAAAGTGCGGTACCCTCTGTTTGGGTTTCTGGTCGCATAAACAAGCTGAGTTCCTTGGCTTGGGGCCCGTGGGGCAGTACGGGAGGCGGTGAGCAGAAATCGGAGTTCCTGGTCTTGGGACTCGTGTTGTAGTACGGGAACCGGTGAGCAGGTCCCGTTTACGCAAGCCGACAACCTGTGTTGAGGATACGCGAAGGTCCACCGAAAGGCCACGTATTAATTCTTCTAATTATATTTTTATGTCCCTATCTTAATATTTTTTGTAAGTCTGTGTAATGTAACAAGACCAGCTGTTCGTGCTACGAGGGATGCGCACAGGCAAACTACCTATTATGTAGTACCTACCTACTTACCTCTCTGTAAATTCTGTGTTTTTTTGTTCAAATATATGTATGTATTGCCTATAAGGTCGTTTCATTGAAGGTATCTGGAACACGCACACACACTGTCTCTGATGAAAAAGGCGCCCTGAGGTATTCTTAGAGTCTCAGTTCCTCAGCTCTTACCTGGGCGAACCGGTGGAGTAGCCAGGGGAAGTTTCCCGGTTACACAGTTATCACTGACCATACTAGTTTAACTTGACTTCTTAAACTTAATAATCCTAGTGGTCGTCTTGTACGTTGGGCTGCTAGAATTTCTCAATTTACTTTTGATGTTAAGTATAAAAAAGGTTCTTTACATTTAGTTCCAGATTGTTTATCTAGAATAGAAATTTCTGCTATTAATATTCCTGTAAATAAATTATTGTTTTGCCCAATGAGGATATTGTTGATCCTTGGTATAGAAAAATATTTGTAAATTGTCAAAAGTTTCCTAGAAAATATAAAAATTTCAAAGTTGAAAGTGATACTTTGTATAGATTTTGTAAAGATAAATATAATGCTAATAATCGTTTAAATTGGAAAATTGTCATACCTAAAGAACACATCTTGGACACTATTAAATCTAACCATGATGATGTTAATTCAGGACATTTAGGAATTCATAAAACTTTAAATACATTAAAAATACATTATTTTTGGAAAGGTATGTTTATTGATGTTCAAAAATACATTTCTTCTTGTGATACTTGTAAAGCTTATAAGTCTTCTACTAATCCACCTCATGGAATTATTGTTAATCCTAAGAAAGTTGATAAACCAATGTTAATGCTTTTTATTGATATTATTGGAACTCTTCCAAAAGCTTATTCTGGCCATAAATATATACTTTCAATCATAGATGTTTTTACCAAATATTGTTGGATATTTCCTATGACTAGTGCTACCACTAAAGTAATTTGTAAGATTCTTGAAAGAGAAATATTTCTTAAGTTTGGAACACCTAAAATTTTTGTTTGTGATAATGGAAGCCAATTTACAGCTAAGCAATTTGTAGATTTTCTAAAAAGTTATAATATTAATAAAATATTTTATAATACTTTATATACACCTCAAAATAATCCTGTAGAGAGATATAACAAAACAGTCGAAACTTGTATTTCTTGTTTTGTTAAAGATGATCATAGAACTTGGTCAAAATATTTGCCTCATGTTCAATTAGCTTTGAATAGTAGTGTGAATCTAGTAACAGATTTTGCTCCTAATTTTCTCATGTTCGGTAGAGAACTTATTACTTACTTTTAGTAATTCTTTGATGTTGTTGATAGGTCTTCATTTGCTTTTTCACTTAAATCACTTAGTGATATTTTTATAAAAGTTCAAGCTTCATTGCTTAAAGCTTATAAGCGTAATGCGCGTTATTATAATGTAGGAAGGAAGGTCATTTCTTTGAAGTGGGAGATATAGTGTGGAGGAGAAGTTTTGTGCAGTCTAATGCTCCTGCATTCTTTTCGTTAAGTGTGAAATAATAGATAAAATTTCCTCTAATGTTTATGTTTTAAAAGACCTTAACAAAAACTATACTGGTCGTTATCATATTAAAGACATCATTAAATATTAAAATTATTCTTTGTTTTGACAATGTCTATCTTTGTCTTTGGTACTTTGTTTGAAGTATAATCCCATTATAAGGTGATGATTGATAGGCTTTGGGATTTTGAAAGGAGAATGTATGTTAGGAACTTCACAACAATTTATTAATTTCAATTTTAGTTTCCTTCAAAAATAACTTAGGTCATTTTCGGACTTATTTTTATGTAACTACTCCATATTAACAAATTGTTTCACATCAAAAGATATTATATTTTTGTTTATCTTTGTTGTATAGGATTATTTTCCTGTATATATTTTTATACACTTGTATATTTAATATTGTATATTTTGTACAAATTTAGGAATTTAGTTTCTACCCTAATATAGGAGCGAAACTTAATATTCATTTTGTACATTAAATTCACTTGACTTATTTCCACTCACTGAATGGAAAATTAAGTTTCTTGAACTTTATTTTTTGTACAGTTCTGGGTTATTTTCTTAATATTAAGATTCTCGGATTGGACGCATTTTATGCATTTTTACACACCTGGTTATACCATTTTTGGGAAACTTGCGTTTTACTGGACTTTACAATTTTTTTGTGCTATTGTGTTTCATACACATAGTCACACCAGAAGCTGGTGGTGTTGAGCCGGTCGTAAATGTCGTTTTTCTCTTTTTGTACGATTGTGTTTTTATACACATTGTTACATTTTTTATGCTTTGCGCACGGGATGTCGGTGGTGTTGTGCCGGTCGCAAATGTCATACTTTTCTTATGCGGTTGTGTTCAGAAAGTCAGTGGTGTTGTACTGGTCACCATTGTCATATTTTCTTTATTTTTGCTTGAGCTCGGAAAGTTGGTGGTGTTATGCCGATCACGATGCTTATGAATACATATCATTACCACACTTATGTTGTGATTTTGTTTTGACGTTTTAGATGTTGGAGTTTGAATTTGAAGTCGGCGGCTTTTCAACCTAACCGACAGTGGGTAAACTTCATTGTTTTTACCAATTTTCTTTCAGATTCGGCAAAGTTGGTGCTTAACCGATATCTTATTTGTTTCATATTTTTGTTTCAGGAATTGCTGGTATAGAAGCTCAACCGCACTTTTGTATTGATGCTAGAAGGCTGGTTAAGATCAAGGATTAGATTCGACGGCGTTGGTTGCCTAATCGATATCTGGAATAGAATTGAGCAGGGATTATTTAATTTATTTTATTGTAGATTTATTTTCACTTTTAACTTTTGTGTTGAAATAAGTCTTTACTCTTTTCTGAGCTTGGTTTTGGTTATTCCATTAAGTTGGATAATATCCTTTATTTCCATTTAATACTGGAAGTTCTTTTTCCAACTTAATTCTTTACTTTTCGAATGTTTTCACGTTCTTTGATTTTTAGGAATGCTTTCACATTCTTTACTTTTTAATTGTTTTTGCAACACCCATTGCAAGATGCTTTCGCATTACTTTTTTGTTTATTGAAAAATATTGCAAGACATTTCATTTTTTTGAGGTTCCTTGGAATTTTGTTCTGGACTCACATAATTTTCATTAGAAAAGGAAGTTTCTTTCTTTTTTTCTTTTTGGGGAGGAATGTAATGTAACGACGCACTTTTCGAACGTCGTCACACCGGTTTTAATTCTAATTTTTGAACGAAAATTCTTTGTAGTTTCGAAACGCGGAGTGAATGACGTTTTGACGTACGCTGTCAAGGCACCTTTCTTCCTAACGATCTGGTTTGGACGGTCGATTTTCATGGCTTCGTAATTTAAATTTTGATAAATCTCAGTTGAGAGTATTTTTGCCTGAAGGACAATAAATTGTGTTCAATGATCACGATTGATGAAAATGATGAAAAAATTCACAATGATGCTAATATGGGATTATAATTTATTTCTGGTGAGTTAACATTTTCTAATAAGATTCACTTTGTTGGAATTCGTCACGTTCTTTATTTGAAAAACAATTGTTAAAATTCTATTGTTTCAGCTTTTAACTTAAAAATAATATGATTTCGTTTGGTACTAGTGTTGTTCCAGCGAATTAGGGCGGTAAGTCGCACAAATTTATAAAACTTTAGGACCTCGTGTTCATATTGGAGTTTGTTCTAATGACACACAATTTTGTTACAGGTTTCCAATTGGAACCGTCTTTTTTTTTCCTTAGGTTTTTTTATGCCTTCCTTTTCATTGATAAGTGTATCAAGTAGCAAGTAGTTTACCTATATTTTTATTTATTTTTTAATTAATAAAAAACATCCCTATTCTGGAACCGATGCCGATGTTATAAGTTAGTTAAGTAACGCTTACTTAGGGTCTATATGGCTTTGTGTAATGAGTAACGACTAATTTAAAAATAATCTTTAATTTATATATTTTAATTAAATCAATTGTTGTTGCCAGTACTAACAGGTGCAGTTGTCCTCAGAAGTTACTGAAAAATATTATATTAAAAAATCCGGTGTTGAAGGTGATCTTTAATTTTGTTGTTACAGGCTGCACACTGGTGAAAAGCCGTTCGAATGCACGTTTTGTGGCAACATGTATTCACGAAAGGATGCTCTAACGAAACATGTGAAGCTTCATATAGGTGATTACAGAGTGGACAGATATATAACAAAGTGATCGTCCCTTAAATATTGTCGAATCATTCTAAATTGTCTTTGATTTGCAATAAAACAGTATTGTACAGTGCCAATCGTGGTTCCCATTGGAATTGTTGGTTCAAACCATTGGTAGGGTTCATGATAACAATCGCCTAGTCAAAAAACATTTTTCTTCTTACCTGTCGTGCTCTTCGAGTTCGTGCTGCGTCCCCAGTGCCTACTATGGTTTCGTATAATGCTAGCATATGACGTATTTCTCGTGCGAATTCGCTGGATTCCCAGTCTGGGATATAGGATAGACATTATTACGTTTATAACAGTCGTAAACGTATGGCAATTTCATACATTGGTTATTATCGCTCTATTAACACTGTGTCACATGTCTACACTGGTGCTACATAAAGTGTTTTGTTTTCATTTCAGGTGATAGACCATATAAATGCGAGCACTGTCCTTCATCTTTTGCAGTCAAAAGTCAACTAAATAAACATATGAAAGATGCTAAGTTATGTAAGAAAAGACGTGGCATTAACACAGACTCGATTGTAATTGAAAAGGAAGCAGTAGAGATCAAAACTCAGACAATCACTGATGCGGTCGATATTCTAGATGACTTGAAGGAATCTCCAGACGAAGAAGAAAATGATCTTGTTGATGATAAAGTTCCAATAAGCAGCCAGTTGCCGTATATAGATACTGAAATGAGCAATTAAGTAGGAACAATATTGTACATCCACCAAAGCAAGTCAAGATGGGGACACTTCCTACAACCAGGGTGCGAGGAAAATGCCTGGGGCTATCTGGTGACGGCGTGCGGTTATAGCCGGTTCGAGTACAACAACAATCCACGCCGGTTGATGAATAAAAGTTTGTTAAATACAAAATACAAAAAATTCGTCCATTTTGAACCGATTCCATGAGGTATTTTTATTTATTTTTAATCATCCACCCAAGCAGTAACATTTTTATCATTATTATTTCTTACAAGACAGCTATTGCGCAAATAAAAATAGATAAAGTAATAAAACCACAGCTTAACAACACCTGATTATATTATTCAATAGGTCTGTGCTACATTAACAAACAAAAAAATAACCTTGTAACCAATCAGTATTACCACCAGCGCGTTTGGTTCCTGTGGTAGTGGATGTAAATGCAATCAATTGTATAAGCCAATCGTTAAATAATGAACAAAACAACTCTTAAAGCTAACACACCTCACATTTACAACTATACTAGGTTAATTTAACTAAGCAAACTGATAGATGCCGAATTCGTGTGGTGTCGGAGAAAGAATACACGTATCACCCACCCCATCTCATCCGAAGAGTGTCGTAAGAGGTGACAAAAAATACGCAGATATCACTGCGAGAGAAGGAAAAGTGAAAATAAAAACACCAACCGTTAAAGCCTCCCAACATTGGGAGTCCAGCAGTGAAACATGATAGGTTTGATTATTAATAAATTTCCCCCATTCTCAATTCCCCCTGAAAAATATCAATTTTGGGGTCTATAATTTTATCACGTTATTATAAAACAGTTAGCATTGGGGGAATCTCGACTAACCTGATTTTATTGCCATATTGAAATATGAACAGTAGGTTCATTTTTAACCCGACTATGGCAAAGTCAAAGGAGGGTTATGATATTATGAGAATTGACCCTCATGGCAAGAGTTGAAAGCTTTGGATGAATTATAGCTAAGGTGAACATGACAATTATTAGCTAAGGTGAACATGACATTAATTTTATTTTTCTTAAACTAAACGGGTGTTTAATATTCGACTCACTAGTACATTTTTGTTATAAATGAATATATATTGTTACGACGTTGTTGGAAGTGAAATAAATACCCGTTAACACAATAATACTTTTTACTTTTATTAAACATAAACAGTTGACTTTTCCAATAATAATGCCCCGAGACACCAAATCACACCCCTTTTATAAACTCCACACTACACCTCTCCTCTCCTCGGCTCGCCCCTCCATCGCTCCCACCTCTCCGCACCAACACATCACCTGTCAATGTTGCCATTTGTTTATTTCCGTTACAGTCGGCCATCCTGAAACAATTGCACCGCAATTGGTGCACCCAATATGTTAACTCTCAAGTAAATCAATTAAATCGTCCCTAGTAACTACATCCTCGTCGCTACTACTTTCACTACAATCTGGGCCACTTTTGTATGCACGGAGGGCATCTGCAGCCACTATGCCGGTGAACTTTTTGTAGCCACGCATACCCTCCACACTTCTAATTTCATATCTACCATTATTAAGAACCTGCTGAATGACATAGGGCCCAGAATACAAAACTTGCAGTTTGTTATTTACGTTTTTAACTTCCCCCCCAGAGGGCGCTTGTTTCCATAGAACTAAGTCTCCTTTATTGAAAACTTGTTCGGCCCTATGACGTTTATCATAACTTCGCTTCATCTTTTCTGCTCGCAACTTCAGTCGCTGAGAAGCATTTTTACGCTTTTCACTACTGGTTATATTTTGTTCATTCCCAACAAGGTTTGGCAAAAGTCTACCTCTACAGCTAAACATAATTTCATAGGGATGATAGCCCAAACTTTCATTTATGGTATTATTTATACCCCAAACTACATCCGGTATACATTCAGTCCACATATTCGGATCTATATTACGAGTACGCATAGCATTTAACAACGTTCGGTTATATCGTTCGACTTGACCGTTAGCACGTGGGCATGCTATGGCATTTAAGGTATGATGAAATTGATATTTTATAGAAAATTCTTTGAAAACTCTACTAGTGAATGCCAAATTTCTATCAGAGATGATGGTTGCGCCGAAGTAGAAACTGTATTTTTGACACGGAAACACACTCCTTTTATACCCGTCTCCTCTTCCGCACTAACCATAGATGTAGCTTCCGTCCGCCATTTGTGAAATATAGACACTCAGTCTCGCTTTGAACTAGCCAGCGTAAGGACGGCCGCGCTCGCGTCTCTCAAAAATGATTAATATTTGTTACATTTTTACCGCTTCATAGACCTTTACCGATCGGATTGTGCCTCTCGTGTGTTCCTCAAGTGATCTAGTGATGCTGACGGCAGCTCCTGAGCAAGGAAGAGAAGATCCGTGTACCGGCTGCGATGAAAACACGTGTGTCGTGAAGGTTAGTGCATCCTCTCCTAATTTCTCGGGTTGCATTCATTGCTTGGATCACTCCCGCGGCAACCCGACCACCTGTCTTTTGTGTGTAAAGCGTCAATGGAACAGTTAGCTACTTCCCGCAATACAGTCCATTACCGCACGCTGCCAAGCGCCACCATTTTTGGTCCTTTTGGTCCGGATCGAGCCGGATTCTTAGCCGTAGTTCGTATTTTGTTATTATTCTAATGGGAATGAGCGCACCGCACCTAAGTGCCTGGTTATTTTAGTAGAAAACCCCGCATCCAGACACTTAGGATTAGATTTGTTGTCCGTTCGCCGCTGGCTCGCATTGTACCTACCTAATACATAAATAGGTTAGGTATCATATCAACACTTAATCGTAGTTCGCAATTTTCGCATCGCACCTAAGTGCCTGGTTATTTTAGTAGAAAACCCCGCATCCAGACATTTAGGCTTAGATCTTAGGTATACTCAGACACCCTAGTGCATAGGCACAGTGTAATACCTAACGCATTTGGCTTTGTTTTGTTTTTTTCAATTACGTTGTTCTCGGCTCGCGTCGTATTTGCCTAGTACCTGCGTGGGTGGACACGTGGCTGTACCTACCTCGCTCGCATCTCATCCCAATTCATACGAAAGTATTTTAATTTGAATAGATATTACGCAATACTTAATCTCTGAAATAATAGTTGAACCTAGACAGCGACCATCGCGTAGGTACGACCTTGTTGCTATGCGCGTTAGTTCAAGCTTGCACTGGCAGTCATAAGTACCTACCTACCTACGGTTATCGCTCGCGCCGCCTCGCTGCTCTGTACCGCTAAGATTAAGTCATTTCATATTTGTTATTTACCGCACTTTAGTTTGAGATTTAATTGTAAACATGTCCCCAAAGGTTGATAAGACCGGTAAGGTTCAATTGAAACTTTTATACGCTAAAAAAGAAATGATTTACTCTCGCGTACAATCGATCTATGATAATGCACTTAAAACCTCTGATTTGGTCATCAGAGATTCGTTCTTGTGTTCTATAGAAAACTTAGATAGTCTACGCGCGGATTTCGAAACCTTAGTACATGACATCAATGTTTTAGAGTTGAATTTGGATCCCGATTACTCAGTGAGTTATCAAGCCTTGTCGTCGTTTGACGATTTGTATTGTCGTATCAAACGCGTCGCTAGGAGTTTGGAGAAACCGGCTGACCTACCCAACCCCACTCGCGACCGACCTAAGTTGCCACCAATTCAAATACCCGAATTTGATGGTAACATTCGCAATTGGTGTCTATTTATAGATAGTTTTGAGAATACGATAGATAAGAACGATTCGTTGACAGATCACGAAAAATTGCATTATCTCGTTGAAAAATTGACTGGTAAAGCTATAACCGCTTGCGCTGGAATTACGTTTGGTGCCGGGAATTATAATTTAATTTTAAATACTTTGAAAGCTAAGTATGAGGATAAAAGATCGGTAGCTAACGCCTATTTAGATCAGATGTCTGATTTGAAATCTATTACGGCATGTAACGATCAAAACTTAGAGAAATTTCTAGATACTTTCGCGTCAGCTGTTCGCGCCGTAAAGAACTTGAAGATCGATGACCTCTGCGACTTCGTATTTTTGTATATGGGTTTAAAGAAATTAGATTCCGAAACCATTCGTTTGTTTGAGTCGGATCATCGCGGCAGTAAAATTCCTAAGTTCGAAGACTTAGAAAGTTTTGTTCGCGAGCATATAAAGGTATTGCAACGCTCTTCATCGAAACATGAAGGCGCGAAGAAGGTTGTTACTTCTGAACGCAAAATAGATGCCTCATCGAGGTCACCGAGGTCAACCCATACTTATGTTAATACCGCACCAGCACGTGTACAATCATCTGTTTGCTCTTTGTGTAGTACTCATCATTCGCAACTGTACAAGTGTCCTGGTTTCCTAAAATTGTCGCCTAGTGATCGTTATAAATTTGTTCGCGCTAATAATTTTTGTTTTAATTGTCTCGGTACTAAACACCGCGTTGTTTTATGTAATAGTGGAAATGGTTGTCGCAAATGTCAAGCGAGACACCACACTTTGCTTCATTTTGAGAATAGTAATGCCGCATCCAATGTGAGTACAGTTGGCCCGTCGAGCGGTGACACACGGCAGCCTGCGTCGCAGCCGCACCCCGCGCCCGCGCGCGCTCCGGCCCGCCCGGTGACCGCTGCGGATGACGTCACCTTGTGTTCGTTCTCCGCTAGTGCTGCACTCACCACTGTGTGTCTCGCGACCGCTCGCGTTGTTATTGTTGATACATTAGGTAAACCGCACCTTGTTCGAGCGCTATTAGATGGCGCTTCGCAAAGTAATTTTATTACTCAAGATTGTTGTCAACGTCTTGGTTTCAATGTTGATAAGCGTTCAACCCATTCAGTGGTGAAAGGGTTTGGGGGTTTGCAGTCAGCTGTTCATGGCACCATTAAAACAAGGTTTGGATCTCGTTTTAATAATAATATTTGGTTTGACATGGATTCGCTCGTTACAGATAAAATAACTGAACAGTTGCCTACCGTCCCAGTTGACACGTCTTTATTAACGAAATTTAAAGACTTGCCTTTAGCTGATGAGACTTACGCTGTTCCTGGAGTCGTCGATATATTGATCGGCGCTTCGATTCTCCCGCACCTCCAGTTATCACGTAAGGTTCAAGGGGGACCGACGTACCCCGCTCCGCACGCACTGGAAACAGTTCTTGGTTTTGTTATAATTGGTTCCGCACCCGCTTCTATAGATAGTTTTAGTCACTCGACTGCCTCGTTCTGTTGCACCGTCGAGCCGCCACTGGAGTCTACCATCCGCAAGTTTTGGGAGATTGAAGAGGTCAATGTCCCACCAATCCTAAGCCCCGATGACAAGATGGCTGAGGAGATTTATTGTCGCACGACTACTCGTGATGAGCAGGGTCGTTATGTGGTCGCGCTCCCTTTCAAGGGAGATATTTTTTCGCTCGGGGACTCCCGTGCATCCGCTGAAAGACGCTTTCTTTGTTTAGAACGAAAGATGCAGGCGTCTCCAAAGTTAAAGCAAGCCTATGATGAGGTTGTTAACGAATATTTAGATAAAGGTTACATCTCACCTGCGCCTGCGGACACTGACGAGACCCAGCCTTCGTACGTTATCCCGCACCACGGAGTTATTAGAGAAGATAAGCTTACTACTAAACTCCGCGTAGTTTTAGATGGCAGTGCTAAGACTAGCACTTCCGTGTCGCTTAATGACATTTTGTATTGTGGTCAAAATCTTCAAGGTAATTTATTTGACATAATTGTAAATTTTCGCTTATTCGCTGTTGCACTCTCTGCAGATATTCGACAAATGTTTTTGTGCCTTGAAGTGCGCAAACCCGATCGTAGGTTTCAACGATTTTTGTATAGATTTTCACCGCAAGAACCTTTAATGGTTTACGAGTTTAATCGTGTTTGCTTCGGGCTTAAATCTAGCCCTTTTCACGCACTTCGCACCGTCAAGCAGCTGGCCGCTGACGAGGGCGATGCATTTCCGAAAGCGAGAGCCACCATTGAGACTGGCTTATACATGGATGACTTCGTGTATAGTGTAGATGGCGAGGCAGAGGCTGTCGAGACGGCCGCTCAAGTTATAAGTCTCATGAAGGCTGGTCAATTTGATCTCGTGAAATGGACGAGCAACTCGCAAACTGCGTTAGAGTCGATTCCACCGTCGCACCGATTGTCTTCGGTTAAGGAATTCGATGAAAGTGATACGCACAAGGTGCTTGGTTTAAGCTGGTCGCCCGCATCTGATACGTTTAGTTTGAAAATTAGTTCGACCCCGCAAACTTGTACTAAACGCATTATCCTGTCGTGTGTGGCACGGATATGGGACGTAATGGGATTCGTAGCTCCTGTCGTTTTGTACGCCAAACTACTTATAAAGGAGCTTTGGCTTTCCAATTGTGATTGGGACGACACCGCGCCCGACAACATTGCTAAGTTGTGGGCTCGCTTTAGAAAAGAACTTTCTGTGCTTGACCAAATACAAATTCCGCGTCATGTAGGTATATCGCAACATAGTGTTGTTACGGTAGTAGGCTTCGCGGACGCTAGTGAGAGGGCGTATGGAGGAGTAGTCTACTTTCATGTCTCGAATGTAGGTAAGGTTTCAATTAGCCTTATAAGCGCGAAATCAAAGGTCTCTCCCCGTAAGGTCGTCTCTCTGGCACGCCTCGAGCTATGCGCTTTACTATTGTTAGTTAGATTGATCACCTCTATCGCCAATGCTTGTAGTAGTCGCATTAATATTAGTAGAATTTTAGCTTTTTCGGACTCAACAGTCGCTTTGTGTTGGGCCCACTCTTCGCCCCATCGTTGGGACACATTCGTCGCTAATAGAGTGGCAAAAATTCAATCTGAATTGGCGCCACATAATCTCTTTCACGTTGCTGGCACCGACAACCCAGCCGATTGTCTCTCTCGTGGATTGCTTCCTTCGCAAATTTTGGATCACCCGTTGTGGTTTGGTGGACCGTCCTGGATTCATGCCGCGTTGGATGGGTGGCCAGTTATTCAATTCAATCCCACTACGGTTTCCGAACCACCCGAGGAAAAGAAGCACTCGCTTGTTGTATCGGTCCCGCGTGAAGAGTCCCTTATTTTGTTGTTGGCTAGTCGCGTCTCGTCTTGGTCGAGACTGTTGCGTTGTGTTGTTTATGTGGGCCGATTTTTGAGAATTCTATCTACACGCGGTCATATAACCGCCGCTGATTTAGATAAGGCTGAATTGGTCATACTTCGCGAGTTGCAGAAAGGTTATTTTGCTTCTGAATTTAAAAATTTAGAATTTAACAAACCTTGTAGTCGTTCTTTCCGACACTTGAAACCATTTTTGGAGGATGGACTCATTCGAGTAGGTGGTCGTTTGAGAAATTCAAGTTTAGGATTTGAACAAAGGCATCCAGTAGTTCTCCCGCGTAAGGACCACGTATTAGATTTGTTAGTAGATTATCATCATAAGGTGAATTGTCACGCTGGTCCCGATTTGTTGATGTCTATTTTGAGACAGAAATACTGGATGGCGTTTTATCGCGCCTGAAATGGCCGATCATCGCTCTTGTCGTGTTGTTCAATCCGCAAAACCTTTCGTACACACCGGCACAGACTTTGCTGGGCCTTTCAAAGTCACCATTGCTCGTGGTCGTGGCATTCGCTCCACGAAAGCTTACGTTTGTTTGTTCATTTGTATGACAACTCGCGCGGTTCATATAGAGTTGACCGGTGATTTAAGTACGCAAAATTTTATGTCCGCTTTTAAACGTTTTTTGTCGCGTCGGGGTCCGGTTAAGCGCATGTATTCGGACAACGGTACAAACTATGTAGGGGCCCGACGTAGTATCTCGGAATTGCACACATTCTTACGGTCTAAGTACTACCAAAGTGAATTCGCTCACATCTTAGCCGAAAATCGCATTGAATGGTACTTTAACACGCCTGCCGCTAGTCATTTTGGTGGTAATTGGGAAGCGAATATTAAAAGCCTTAAGTCGCATCTGTTTCGCGTCATAGGCGAGCAGATTCTCTCGTTCGAGGAGTTGAGTACCGTACTCGCTCAAGTAGAGGCAGTGATGAACACGCGTCCGCTGTGTCGGACTCTATCTAGCGATCCGTCAGAGCCATTAGCTCTGACGCCAGCTCACTTCTTGAATACGACTCCTCTAAAATATTTGCCCGCAATAGATGTTGATGACGATAGAATGCACCTTCTAACTCGTCACGCTCTTTTAGATAAGTTGGTCCAATCGTTTTGGAATCGTTGGAGAACCGATTATTTGCACACGCTGCAGTCACGTCAAAAATGGAATACTCCATCCAACCCAATTACTGTAGGTACGGTGGTAGTCCTTATGACTGAGAATGCTCCTCCTTTACATTGGCCTCTGGGAGTAGTAGAGGAAATTTTTCCCGATGCCCGCGGGATAACTCGTGTTGTACGGGTTAAAACTGCAACCGGATCGTATCTGCGCCCGGTTGTTCGCCTCTGCCCTCTGCCTAGCCAGCAGTAGGCACGAGTTCCAATCTATGTTTATATTTTAGTTGTTATTTCACAAACCTAGATTTAGATTAGACATTAGATTTGTTCCACATTTTCGTTTCGAAGGTAACCCTTCAAGCCGGGGGGAATGGTTGCGCCGAAGTAGAAACTGTATTTTTGACACGGAAACACACTCCTTTTATACCCGTCTCCTCTTCCGCACTAACCATAGATGTAGCTTCCGTCCGCCATTTGTGAAATATAGACACTCAGTCTCGCTTTGAACTAGCCAGCGTAAGGACGGCCGCGCTCGCGTCTCTCAAAAATGATTAATATTTGTTACATTTTTACCGCTTCATAGACCTTTACCGATCGGATTGTGCCTCTCGTGTGTTCCTCAAGTGATCTAGTGATGCTGACGGCAGCTCCTGAGCAAGGAAGAGAAGATCCGTGTACCGGCTGCGATGAAAACACGTGTGTCGTGAAGGTTAGTGCATCCTCTCCTAATTTCTCGGGTTGCATTCATTGCTTGGATCACTCCCGCGGCAACCCGACCACCTGTCTTTTGTGTGTAAAGCGTCAATGGAACAGTTAGCTACTTCCCGCAATACAGTCCATTACCGCACGCTGCCAAGCGCCACCAGATGACTTGTTTAGGAAAACCGAATAAACTAAATACATCTTTGAGTACAGTGACAGTTTCAAAAGAGTTAATAGTTCTAGTTGGTCGAGCTAACATAAACTTTGAGAAGGCGTCGACAATCATTAGTACATATTGATGACCTTTATTAGTCTTACAAAAGGGGCCTAGATGGTCTATGTGTACTACTTCCATAGGGGCTGAAGGCTTAGGGATAGGATGCAACTCACCACTTGGCCTACCATGATTTCCTTTCGCGTATGCGCACTCTAAACAATTAGTAATATATTTTTTTATAAAACGGGTCATCTTAGGAAACCAATAATCAGATTTTATTAATTCTTCACAACGTTTAATACCCACATGCCCTAACTGATCGTGAAACTTTTGCATAAACTTCCATCTAGCGAATTTAGGTACTACTAACCGATCACCATGCAATGTTTTCTTAAATAATCGATTATTCTTAATTTTGTAATTATTTTGAACGTCTGTACAAACATTACCCTCCGATAATTGTAAAATAATATTATGCAATTTGTCGTCTTGTAACTGTATGCTCAAGTACCAATCATCACTCGATATAATATTTAAATGTACAGTGTGAAATTCTGACTCATCATCGCCTACCTGACCTACCTCATTAGTACAATTTACTGGGTTACGACTCAAGGCATCCACATGTTTCATACGATCTCCCGGTCTATATTCAATTTGAATATCATACTCTTGAATCGTAAGCCACCAACGAGCTATACGCGGGACTAAATCTTTTTTTAACAAGGTATACCTAACCGCTGAGCAATCTGTAACTACTTTGACTCTAGTCCCCAGTACATAAACGCGAAAATGTTTCAAAGAGTCTACGACCGCCAATGTCTCAAGTTCATAACTGTGATACATTGATTCCTCACGCGACGTTACTCGGCTATAGTAAAACACAGGCTTCAACTCACTTTGCTCGTTCGTTTGAAATAGTATACCGGCTATACCCATCTTGCTCGCGTCCGTGTGAATTTCGCAAGGTAACGAAGGGTCATATAAAGCAAGAACAGGGCGAGAACACAAAGTTTGTTTTAACATACAAAAGCAATGGTCATGTACGTCACACCAGAACCAATCGGTAGATTTTTTGTTAAATCGGTTAACGGTTTCGCCAATAAGGCAAACTGATTAATGTATTTTCTAAAATAACTGCACAAACCTAAAAACTGACGTAACTGATGCAAATTTGTTGGCTTAGGAAAATCAATCACCGCGCTTATTTTGTGGTTACCCGGCCTAATCCCTTTAGCGCTGATTTCATGTCCGAGAAATGTCACCTCGGATTTAAGGAATGCACACTTCTTCATATTCAACTTCAAATCAGCATTACGTAACTGAACAAGCACTTTTTCGAGTAAACTAAGACCGTCAGATATACTGGACGTTGATAACAACATGTCATCCATAAATGTAACGATTTCATCACTACCCACAAGTTTCACTAATTTTTGGATGACCCGCATAAACACTGATGGAGAATTTGCTAATCCAAAGGGTACCCTCATATCATATACTTGTATAATCCGTCTGAGGTAACGAAGGCAGTCTTAGAAATTGAATCATCACTTATTTTAATATGATGGTAGCCAGAAAATAAATCCAAATTGGTGAAATAAGATTTACCCGCTAATTGTGATAACTGATCGTCGATATGAGGCATAGGAAATCGATCTTTAATCGTAATTGCATTCAGATCCCTGTAATCCACACATAATCTATGTATAGTCACCGTTTTTCTTACGTACTAATATTATCGGAGATGCATACTGAGAGTTAGATTCCCGAATGATGGGGGTATCATCGAATCATTAACTAAATTTCTTACGACTTTTCTTTCCGAATGCGCTAATCTATATGGTTTTCGAACAACAGGTTTATTAGTATTAAGCTCAATAGTCATTTCTCCTAAATTTGTGCAACCTATTTCCTTGCTTGTAGTAGCAAAACAGTCACTGTACGTTCTTAAAAGTGTTGTTAAGCTTTTAAAATGTTTCTCACCAATATCACCCACATTGATATTTGCCAACTCACGATTAAAATTCTCACCACACTCATCTCTCCTCATAGTTAGACAATTAGAACTCACCTCACATTTTTTCGGCTCTGGCTATAGTCATCCCGTTCTTCCAAATGATGGGGCCGACACCGATGTTGCAAACTCTGACATAGCCTCCGCCTCTTCGTAGTACCGCACTGGCGACTGCATACACGACGTTTCCCATAGAGAATCGCCTTGGTTTAGTGCAGTAGTCTCCGGGGTCAGCTCCCTGAACTAACACTCTTACAAGGTTGTCTCCGACAGGTATGGTTGTATCTTCGGTAAGTTGGACTCTGAAAGTGAGAATTATTACTTCTGCTCCTTTTGCTGTTTTCAGAACAGCTAGACCTGTCCTGGAACCTCTTCATCTTGCGTTGTCTTCTGCCAAGTTCAGTAAATCCCACTTCTGATTGTTACGACGTTGTTGGAAGTGAAATAAATACCCGTTAACACAATAATACTTTTTATTTTTATTAAACATAAACAGTTGACTTTTCCAATAATAATGCCCCGAGACACCAAATCACACCCCTTTTATAAACTCCACACTACACCTCTCCTCTCCTCGGCTCGCCCCTCCATCGCTCCCACCTCTCCGCACCAACACGTCACCAGTCAATGTTGCCATTTGCTTATTTCCGTTACAATATGTATTACATAATACTTGCATCACTTGCTTTCATTTTTTAATGTTAAACGACATCATCATAACGCAAGGAGGTCCTTGCGTTAATTCCAATCGCATACGAGGCCTTCACCTTGGATCCTGGAGTAACTAAATCGGTTTGTTCATAGAAATATAACATGTTCACACAAAGGTTAAATTACGGAGATCGCGTTAAGAAAACCATCCTATCTGTATACGCATACATCGCAGAAGTTGCGGGGAGAAGCTAGTTGACATATCAGGGTGAATTTCCCGGGGCCAAAAATTGCGTGGTGTTGATGAAATTGGTACTAAAAATTATAGTTATAATGCTCTGATATTTTTTTCTGGTTAGATGAAATAGTGATCTATGTGTAGCACTAAATATTCTATTAAATATGATAATAGGTACTTCAAAAAAAATTATTAAACCTTGAAATCGTTCATTGACGTGTTTGTCTACACGTCACCTATTATGACGTGATGCCTCATTGATAAAAATCTATTGGTTATTTTTATTAAAACCTAGTTTTATTTGGTACGTGAATAGTTACAGTATTCTTACTAAATACATTTATTCAAATATTTAAACCGTACAATGAATGGTTAATAAAAAATTATTTGTCCCAGAACTACCTGTCATCGCCGTGTTTTAAAATGTTTTAGAATATTGTTTTATCTGACGACGCACGTCCCCCCTCATATGCGTTAAACGTTGCAATAATTAGTGCCGCCTAAGTGCTCGGCGTGGAAGGACGTAAACAAGTGTCTGCGTTTTCGCGCCATAAATGTAAGTATACCATTTTTTCGTTACTGGACATTTTTTCTATCATTGCCGTGGAAAGGTATAACTATCTATTTCAATAAGTTTATCCTCTTCATTAAACATTCAGTAGAACGTCATTGATCTTGTTTATTTTTGTGAAGTGTTTATTACTTCGAATAATTATTGGATTTTTTGTTATTTTATATTTTTGCCTGGTTTTTCATCGCCGTGCTTTCATTGCCGTGGTTTCCGTGGCCAAAATTTGCTATGGCAATGAAAACAAAAACACGGTAATGAAAATAAAATCATTGCCGTGGCTAGATGTGTCATTGCCATGGCCAGATGTTTCATTGCCGTGGCCAGATGTTTCATTTCCGTGACTTATGGTTTCATCGCCATAGTATGATTAGGCATTATAAACATCTTTACAGGTTACAAAGGTAGTACCACAGTCTAACGATTCATACTTCATACAGCCTGTCGATGAAGCCGCCTTGACAGAGCAGTCGTGTGGGGAGAGCGAACCATTCATTTTACTCGGTACTAACGATTCAGGGATGTCTCATTTGTACCCACGTTTTTTTTAATACTCGACAAGTAAACCTTATGCAATACGATGATTGAACATTTGGTAATTCATCACTCATATAAACACTCACACACTCGTCTGAGTTTAATAATGGATTGTTTATTTTTAGAATGCCTTGACCAAAATTATCAGAAGAGGAAAGAAAGGAGAGGATAAGATTGGCCGAACAAAAGCGATGTCAAAAATTAAGAAGCGACTCACGAGGGTGAGTGCACTTGCTTCTTATAAAAAAAAGAAAACACTCCTTCGTAAGAACACACGTTCAAATGTGATGGAACCAAATGAAACGTTTTATAGGGTATCTCAAGCAGCTCCTAATGATAATATCCCGACGGCTTCTATAAAAAGATGCAGCTTGCGTCTTAAATCTTCAAAATCATTCAGATATCGTTATGATAATTTGCGAATTGACGCTCTAGTAGCAAATAGCCCAAATTTTATGGCCACAAGTAGCCCAAAACCGACACCCCCAGGTTCACCTCAACCAGCACCAAACATCAGTGGTATAGACTCTACATCACGTCCTGATAGTCCAGCATCAAACTCTTCTATTGCAACTGTAAAATTTCAACGTGATTTGCAACAAAATTCCGTAAATATAAAAAATAACGCAATGATCTGGGCGTGTTTAGCCCAGATCATTGCGTTACAAAGAAAATTAACTCAAGTTGCTCACGAAAAGAACTTATATAAAAAACGTTTCGATAGACTTATTCGGAAAGAAAAAGATAGAGGTACCAATCAAAGAAAAGAAAAACAACCAGAGATAGATTTAAATAATAAGAGCGATAGGAATAACCCAAAACAAACTAGAATCCGCCAAATTGTACAAAATTTTTATGAAGACGACGAAAATTCAAGCATTTGTCCAGGCAAAAAGGACACGATAACAAGAAATGGAACAAAGAAACAGAAACGTTTAATGACGGATACAATAAAAAACTTCATAGAAAACACATAGAGTCTCGTTATCCACCTATTAGCTACATAACGTTTTCACGTTTTTTTTTTTTTTTTTTTTTTTTAATAATTGTAATAATTTATTTCATTAATTCCAAAGTATATGTTACATAGTTTCATAATCTATTGCTATCTTTTATACTTAATGCATACTTTATACATAAACTTTACAACATTTGTCAAATCAATCTTACACTATAGTTATTAAGCTGTGCCAAATAGATTGTGCCTGAACTAGGTAATCCTGTTTTTCAGGCTTGTAGTGCAATTTTTACATTTAAAATAAACAAATACTTAATTCATATGTCTAAAAGTTACTTACAAAGTGAATTGGTAATTAAATCTAAAATCATATATCTTAGTTACTAAACTACTTAGCAAATATTCATTTCACTACCGTTATCAACTTCTCTGTTTCATCGTGTGTCAATTTTTGTAGGAAATTCTTTAGGACATTCTTACACTGGTTGAAGTTCAGAGGATATATGTCTGCTATAGCATTCACTCTATTATACAGCAGTGGTCCCAGAAACATATAGAATTTGGCTGTATATTCGTGCTTTATCGCAATTCGCTGGGTACATACAATACCTTTCCGTCTTTTATTTACAATATCAGTGCTGAATGGGAGTGCTGCGTGCTGTTTTAGTACTGTGCTCATTATAAATAGCTGGCGGACTGTTAGTACTTCACAAGATTTGTATAGGAGGTCAGTGGGATATAAGAAAGGACGGGAAGTTGCTACCTTTAGGATCGCTCTCTGTGCTCTCTCGATGGGCAGTAACAAGGATTTACCCCCTCCTCCCCATGACGTTATGCAGTATGTTAATATTGATTGACAAAGGGCATAGTATACCTGTTTAATTAGTTTTAAATCAGCAATGTGCCTAATTTTCTTAAATACAAATATTAGTTTGCGTAGTCTTTTAATTAGTGCTTCGCTATGTTGAGCAAAAGACAGGGTTTCGTCTATTATAATACCCAGGTATTTGATTATGTCTGTTCTAGCTATATCCGGGCAGGTACACTTGTTGCCTGAGTCATTAGGGTCTTTACAATGGTGAGCATAAAGTAACGGGTCTGTCCGGTGAGCAGTCTGTCTTTTGCGCATCGAGAAAGCAACATATTTGGTTTTTTCTGCATTTAATGTTAGTAGGTTATATTGAAGCCATTTATTAATAATATTGAAACCGCGCTGGGCATGCCCGTATGCTTCGTTTTCTGACTCAGCAGAAAAAAGGAGGGCAGTGTCGTCCGCATATGATATGATCGTGCCATGCTCAAGTTTTAGATTACAAAGTTCATTTATGTAAATTAAGAACAGTGTACTTCCCAGGATACTTCCTTGTGGGATACCAAAGTTGGTATTTTCTAGGTCGTCACTGAGAACATTGCCGATCTTTACACATTGCGTACGCTCTTTCAAATAGCTTTCGAAGAGTGCTAGTTGTACGCCCCTTACCCCTATATTTTCCATCTTGTTCAACAACTTAGGAATAGAAACCGTGTCATAAGCTTTGGCTAGGTCCAGGAAGATTCCCACTGTGCGATTTCCCTTATCAAGTTCTTGTGCTATGAAGTCAGTCAAATTATGTACAGCATCGGCCGTCGACCTGTTAGCTCTAAAACCAAACTGCGTATTTGACAAAAGTGAATTATCTTCCAAATATTTCATCAACCTCTTATTTACAATTTTCTCAAGTATTTTTGACATTGCAGGGAGTAAAGAAATGGGCCTGTAATTTGTTACTTGCTCCTTTCCTCCCGACTTGTATACTGGGACAATTACTGCTTTTTTAAGATATTTAGGGAATACACCAGTTGATAAGCATTTTTGAAAGATGTTGGTTAACGGAGGCACTAATATACGCCTGAATTTTTTAAGGATCTTATTTG
The DNA here is from genome assembly GCA_963662185.1 of Eilema griseolum. NCBI lineage: Eukaryota > Metazoa > Arthropoda > Insecta > Lepidoptera > Erebidae > Eilema > Eilema griseolum. The sequence goes on along the minus strand of OY759239.1, from coordinate 8,144,724 downwards.
AAATGTTGTCCCAACCAACTGCGCAGTCTTCTTTTAAATTCATTATTATTCCCTCAACCTCTTCCTCGTCAGTGTCCAGCATCACAAAAGATGATAAGGTAGTCTTGCACGGGAAGGGAGGCTTTGATGAGTACTGTGTGCGTCCCTGCACCTGTTGTGCAAGCCGCTTCCCAACATTTAAAAAGAAATTATTGACCGCGTTAGCTGACGCAACCTGTGACGAGTGTGCACTCAATAAACTTGTAGACGACTCATTTTGTTTCGTGGTGTAGGTCATATTCTTAATATGTTGCCAGATAATTTTATTATTCGAACCAGCTTTTTCGAGTTTAAATTTATCGTAACTAATTTTAACTTTTCTCAACAGATCATTACAAAAGTTTCTGTATCGTTTATATGAAACCTGTATTATTAAATTATTGGGGTCGCGTTTACATTTTAAGTGCAGTTTATCCCTGTGTTTCATGCAGCGGATGAGGCCGGGTGTTATCCAAGGTTTCAAGCTATAGTTTTTATTATGCAATAGTGTTGCAGTTGTATTTTTCTGTACAGCATTTTTAATTTTGTCGGTCATGTACTGCATACAAAAATGCGGATCATCAGAATTGTAAACGGGGCCAAAGTCGATGTCGCGTAAATCGCCTTCAAGTCTATTAGTATCTAATTTATTAACTATGCGTGCATTTTCTAATCTAGGTAACTTGCAACTTAGGGTTAGTAGGGCAGCATTATGATCGGTTATATGATTATTGATGACAAGCGTCTTTGATCGATAGTGCGATTTTAGCATGACGTGGTCCAGGCAAGAGCCACTTTCTGGGCGCGTGATCAAAGAGTGAGTGGGGAACAATCCATGGAATGCGCATAGGTTAAGATAATGTAGGGCATCCTCTTTAACGTCTTGTTTTCCTTTCAATATATTAATATTAATATCTCCAATTAAAATTATATTTTTAAATGAAGATAGGCTTTGCAAGGTGTCATTTAATGCGTGGATGAACCTATACTTATCGCTAAAGGCTGGAGGCCTGTATATTGCTAATATTGCCACGTCTGTTCCTATTTTTATTATTAATCTATTACACTCCTGCATATTTGGTTCGTCCACGGTTGCATTAATATCGCTTTTTATGTAAATTACTACCCCATCGTTCTGATTGTATATTGTGTCAGTTCTGTACATGTTATATCCCGGCATTAGTGGTATGCTATATGGTAAAGATAGCCTACATTCCGTCAAGACAATGACGTCTAGGTTAGTATTTAGTCTATGTTGTAATGTAGTAAATGTATCAAAGTTTTTAAAGATACTGCGTATGTTTTGGGTTAATATGGTTAATGGGTTAGTGCACGACGTCAGATATTGTTTGCACTCTTCTGCATCACACGTACTGGATTCTGACACGGTGAAGTTATCTATTTCATTAATTAAATTATGTGTCATTACCTTGTGAATTCAATAAATTAAAAAAGAATTAAAAACTATATAAACAAAAATAAAAAGGTCAATAAATCCTTGTTAAGGGCGCTCTTAGGCGCCTTCATAATCAATCGAATTTATGTACCTTTTTTCAGCTATTACCCTCGCCGGACATTCAGCCGCTCCCGTGGTATGGTTGCTCGGCTTCTTGAACCGTGAGCAAGTCGCGCATTTTGCTCCCTCTGTCGTCTTTGTGCAGTCCTTCATTGTATGCCCTTGCTCTCCGCACTGCCCGCAGGTGTGCGTCAACTCCCTGCATGTTTTTGCTGCATGTCCATACTGATGGCACTTGAAACATCGAGTAACTAACGTAAAATCTCTAACAGGGCAAGATGACCAGTTCACAAAAACCCTTTCGTTGTTTATCAGGACCTTACGTATGTTTGCAGGTAGTTCGATCACATAGTTACAGGTCTCTGCGTCCCTCTTACCCGATTTGTGGCTTAGTCTAATCGAAGTCAGGAATGTTTCAAGGCTGTAACCGTGTATTTTGTCCACCAAGTTCTGGTGGTACAAACAAGTAAATACCTCCTTTTCCTGCATGGTCGCTGGTACTCCTATAACAATGACTCGTGGTTTCTTTTTGAGCTGGTCGTCTACGGTAAGGCCTGATTTTGTAAGTTGGGCTGATTGTTTTATCTTCTCGATGTCTCCCTTTGTGTCAGTGCTTATTATGACGCCGCCGTTCTTCGTCTTTCGTAGCCCTCTTACTTGCAACTTCATTTGCTCAGGGCAGATAATTTTTTGGACTAATGACTTAGTCTCGTCACTTGTCTTGTCCTTGTCATTGGGATAGATCGCCACTGAACTTAGGCTTGTTTTGGGTAAATATTGGTTATTTCCCTTTTTCAGCATATCGGCGAATGTTGCGGTGGTTTTGCTTTTAGTTGTTTCAACGATGGTCTCTTTTAGGTCACGCAGTTGCTTTGCGATGTCAAGTTGGTCTTGAAGGGCTTGGCCAGCTGAGCTAGCTTGGACGGCTTTTACTTAAAGTGAGTGGTATTGTACCGCCATTTGGGAGGTTCCATTTGCCACTTTTCTGCACAAACTACTGATTCGCAGCTTCTGGTCCGAGTTCAGTTTTCCTTCTGTTGCTATATGGCATACCTCATTGAGGCACTGCTCAATAGAGCTCATCCAGTTCTGGATTTCCGGCGTCGATACCCATTCCGCCTGGAGTGCGCCTTGATTCGTCACATTTGTTCTTTGCGTGGGGGCAGACGTTGGGGGCGGCGTGCGGGGGGTCCTGCTACCCTTATCAAAGGGACTGTCAGCCATGTTAATAACTGCTTTCAATTATAGCACATTCTACGTCCACCTTACAGATGTTTACCACTTCGCATTTGACACAGTTTTTACGATTACCTATAGTTGTCGTAAACTAGGTCACGATTCAGCTAATTAAATAATGTTTATTATATTAATATCTACACACACGTCTGTTCACAGTGAAGTTAAAATAATCATCCTTTTTGGGTATTGCAACCAAAAATAAATATGCGCAACACTTGCTTATGTGAAAAACACGAAAACATGGATCCGATAACTGAATCTCTAAAAAAGAATCATATCATTATAGAAAATTGACAACTGACGTTATTAAGAGTTTATGTTGCGACATTTATAACTTGGAATGTCCACAAATCTTAATGTTTTTTCTTAATTTTGTTGTTTGTTCTTAATGTTTTTACAGGTAATACATACATACATACATAAAATCACGCCTGTCTCCCATAGGGGTAGGCAGAGATCACGGATCTCCATTTGCTACGATCCTGACATATTACTCTCGCTTCATTCACTCTCATTACATTCTTCATGCATGCTCGTCGGTTTAGAGTACTCCTGACCTGCCCCTTTTCTAAAACTTCCCCGATTTGGTCCAGGTATGTGCGCCTAGGTCTTCCCCTTCCGACGGTACCATCCACACTCGCCTCATACACCTGTTTCGTTAGTCTTCTTTCATTCATTCTCTCAACATGACCAAACCATCTCAACAAGGTGTAAGGTGCTGCGATATTCGGTATTACGTTAATATAGTTTAATGTGGTAAAATCGAAATATGACTTTGTAAAAATGTTCCTAAATTGGACCCTTGATGTTAGTGCACATTGACAAAGTGGAGAACAGTTGTAAAGCATAGAATTTCGCATTATTGCAAAGAAAAACATATGTGATATAGTGACTGTGCATTAGTGATTCAAACATTTTGTGGGTGGCGAAGAAATCTCGCATCGCGCTCGCTCGCACGCATGCGAATTGGCCAGTTCCGTCTCTGTCGCACTGCATTGTAAGACTTTGAAAATGAATTGTGTTGTATGCAACAGGAAAATAGATTCCTTGGAGCTGCTGAAATGCACGGGATGCAAGTCTGCATACCATTTTAAATGTGCGAAATATACGGCAGCTGCGTTCAAGGAGGGCCAGGTACAGATTAGAAGCACTTTCAAGTGTGATGCCTGCTCCAACGTGACCCAGCGTATACGAATTACGGATGACACTCCCGTACGCTCCCAACGGGCGATGACGATGGATTACGAAAAGGATCAGACCAAAAATGTAAACATTTCCCTGGAAAACATTGGCACTAAGGCGATAACATATGAAGAAACGGACAAAGTACCTAGTGGATATTATGGCAAGAGTGGATAAAATGGTAATGGAAAAATTAAGTGACCTAGAATCGAAAATTATAAAGGAAATTAAGGAAACAGTAAAGGTTTTGGCGCTGGAAAACAGTAGATTAGCACAGGAATTAAAGGAGGTAACTAAAAAATGCAATTCGTATGAGCAGGAAATCAAAACTTTAAAAAGTGAGAGAATTGAAACTAGAGGAAAACCAACTAGCAATAACACTGCGAACAAGATAATCAATCAGAGTCAAACGGTTGTTAATGGTCCAAAGAACGCAGTGGGTTTAGGGACATCAACTGTGGACGATAGTCCGGTACGGAAGCACGCCAACCCTAACCAGCAGACACAGCCGAAGCCGAGGTCTAGCGTTAGTTATGCAGCGGCGGCGGCTAAGAAAGCTTCGGACACAGAAACTGATGTTAATAAGCAGTATACCTGGACAGAAGTTATAAGTAGAAAAAGGACTAACCCTATAAGAAGGGGGGGTAATGTGTCGACTGTACTCCTGAAATCTGTAGAACGAAAAAGATTCCTTCATGTATGGAGACTTGATACAAATACGTCGGAAGATATGTTGAAGAATTATGTTAAGAATGTACTGGGAAACGACTGTGAAATAATTGTCGAAAAATTGAAACATAGAACCGAAAGAGACTACGCTTCGTTTAAAATTGGTGTTACAGAAAGTAACTACGTTAAGCTCTGTGACTCACAAGTATGGCCGCTAAATGTTGAGTTTAGCGAATGGATATTTTTTCGTCGCTCAACGGTCCCAGGCCAACTACAAAACTAGTAGAAACATAAGTATTCTATATCAGAACGTGGCGGGACTTAGGACGAAGACTTTGCAGTTTCTATCTTTTATCGAGTCATCGGAGTTTGATATATTCGCTATAACGGAAACAGGTTTGAACGAATCTATTCAAAACGCGGAGTTCGTGCTTCCCGGTTACCAAACATTGCGCTGTGATCGGACGGACGGGCGTAAGCAGGGCGGTGTGCTTGTGGTGGCTACGCCACGGTTCGAGTTGCGACGAGTGCCGTTGCCGGATGGCATGGACACGCAAATAGACGGTCACGTGTTCGAAATGGTTTGTGTTTCTGTTGGCGTACGCGACCGTTATTTATTTACATGTTGCACTGTTTATATTCCGCCAAATGCAGATGAAAAGGAATACATGATAATGTTCAGCGTATTGGAAAAATTGTGTATGAAATATAAACAAAACTTAGTAATTCTAGGTGATTTTAATTTGTTTTCGTGTAGTCAGAATGTAGTTAATTACTATGATTTCTTTATGGCCTTCTGTGAATTCATTCAGTACAATTCAATACCAAACTGTAACGGTAGAATGCTGGACCTCGTATTGAGCGCGCGCGGTGGCGTGACTGTGGGCGAGGCGCCGGCGGACGACAGGATGGAGCCGGTAGACCGCCACCATCCCCCACTCGCCGTGCGCCTCGAGCTAGGTGCGCGGGCGCCGCCGCATGACGTGCCTGCCCCGACCCTCGAGTCCCCCTCTTCTCCCATGCAGTGTTCACCGAGTCCGTTACCACGTAAACAATGGAATTTTAATAAAGCTAACTTTGACTATTTATATGATTTGTTTACGAGAATAGATTGGAGCGATTTATATTCTTCTAGTGACCCGGAAATTATTTTAGATTTATTTTATGATAAGATTTACGAAATATTTGATCTATGTATTCCTTATAAGAATATCAACACTACACATAGGAATAGGTATATATATCCGGTATGGTATACGCCTCACATTATTAGGGAATTACGCTATAAGCATACGTTACATAAACGATATAAAAAAACCGGATCTCTTAGTGATTATGAAGCTTTTAGCAGGTGTAGGGCAGCAGTGAAGGTGGAGACTCTACGAGCTCACGACCAGTACCGTGAGCGCGTACAGCATCATCTGGCTGTGGACCCACGGGCCTTTTGGAATTACATGAGAAGTAGAAATGGTAACACAGGTAAGCCCAGGTTAGTGAAAGATGACCGCACCTTGTCAGAGTTGGAATGCGCGAATGAATTCGCTCAGTTTTTCCACTCGGTGTACAACCAGGAACCCGCTGAACTGAACGTGGCGGCGGCCGGCTCGGTGGGGACACTGGCTCCGGGGGCGTGGGTGGACCTTACTAGCCTGCGTTTGGGTGATGTGATGACCGCGCTGGCTCGTCTGCCTCCCAAGCGCTCCATGGGACCGGACGGCATACCAGCGTTCATTTTCAGGGATTGTCGCATGGTACTCACTGAACCTTTGCTGCATTTATTCAACACCTGCATTGAGACCGCAAAATTTCCAGAGCGCTGGAAACTAACGCGTGTGATACCCGTACCAAAAGGTAGTGGAGGCCCAAACCCAAGTGATTACAGGCCCGTGGCTGTGCTTAGCACTCCAGCTAAGGTGTTCGAGGCAACCATTCACAACTGCTTATACGGACAGATAGACACTCAGCTATCTGATGCGCAACACGGGTTCCGACCCGGGCGGGGTACTACGGGCAATCTAATTAATTTAATGTCGTGTTTGGTGCCGGCGGTGGACGCTGGTCTACAGGTAGATGTGGCGTACTTTGATTTTCGGAAGGCATTTGATACTGTTGATAATGACGTGCTTTTATCACGACTAGCTAGCGTTGGATGTACGCCGCATACACTGTCCTTCTTTTCCAGCTACTTGCGGGACAGATGCCAATACGTTGACTGTGGGGGACACCTTTCCGAACCATATTTCACGAGATCTGGAGTGAGTCAAGGCAGTAACTTGGGGCCTCTTCTCTTCATACTCACGATAAATAGCTTACCGGAGGAGGTCAAACACTCGGTGCCCTTGCTTTATGCAGATGATCTTAAATTGGTACGAGTTATTAACGACCACATAGATCATGATGAACTACAGCAAGACGTAGAAAGGATTGTGAGATGGAGTTTACATAATAAACTTTACTTTAATGTAGCTAAGTGCTCGGTGATATCGTTCAGCCGTGCACACAACCCAAGTCACTACCAATATCACATGGAAGGAGTCCCTCTACGGCGTGTAACCGAGGTTAAGGATTTGGGCGTGCGCTTTAGCACTGATTTAAATTTCCGTGACCATATCACCGGTGTCTGTAAAAAAGCTTTCAGAAATTTAGGGTTTGTCTTACGTCAAGCAAACCAGTTTACTAGTATTGCGGCGTTAAGGGCGTTGTATGAGGCTCTCGTGAAGAGTCACCTAGAGTTCAATGCGCTAATCTGGTCTCCACACGAAGACAAATATAAGGTTATGTTGGAGCGTACCCAGAATAAGTTCCTTCGATTTTTATATTGGAAACAGTATGGTGTCTACCCGGGCTATCCGTGGTTGTATCCTACGTTGTTCGTTCTGGGTATGACAGGATATTATAAGCTGGAAGTAAGGAGGGAGGTGGCTATGACCACCTATTTGTTTAAAGTGTTTCGTGGGCTTATACACAACCCAGCTATCCTACGGGAAGTAGGGCTGTGTGTACCGAAGGAGTACGCGTTGAGGCGGCGGCGCCCCCCGCTGCTGCGAGTGTGTCGTGCGCGTACCAACTTGCTGCAGAGGGCGCCGCTGACGCGGGCGCTGCGTGCGCTTAATATGATGGCTGACAGATTAGATTTGTGCTTGTTTTCATGCTCCCTGAATGAATTCACAAGGGCTAGTTACTGTGTTTTGAGCGAAGGAATCTAGGTTAAGTTGATATATTCTGATTATGTATCGCTAATATTAAATAATATATTTTAGAAATGTAAATTGTATTTTCATCATTTGACATTAAATTATTGTGAACTTGACATTAAATATATAATTTTGACAATTGATTTGAATTACTATTTTGACATTTTTGATCGAATTATTATTTTGACACTATGAATTGAAGTATTATTTTGCCTTTATTAATTTAATTATTACTTTGACATTATTATTTGAATTATTATTTTGACATCATCAACTGAATAATTATTATTTCTGTTATGACATGTTCGTGAATAATATTTGAAATAGTAATTATATCTACTTTAATTAATAAAATGTTGTGAAATTATTAGTTAGTTTTTGAAGCATGATTATGTGTGATTATGATGATGTAAATGACATATATATTGTAAATGAAATTATTAAAATTATGTTGCTACTCTGTCGCATTGGGTCTGCCTGTAATGACATTGTATGTATGAAATTAATAAATAAAAAAAAAAAAAAAAATATATAACATTCCTCTCTCAATTCTCATCACTACATCTTCTATCACTCCACATCGTTCTCTTATCACGCTATTTCTCACTCTATCTTTCAAGGTCAAGCCACACATACTTCGCAACGCACGCATTTCTACTGCATTTACTCTACTCTGATGCTTTTTCTGCCACACCCAACTTTCACTACCATACATAAGAGTCGGCACCAATACTCCTCCATGTACAGCCAGTCGTGCCTTTTCGGACACTTTCCGGCTGCTCATAAAGTTGTGTAGTGCCCCATTCACTCTATTTCCAGCCATCACTCTCCTTTCAACATCTTCTTCATGCTTTCCATCTCTCGTAAACAATGTTCCCAAATATATGAACTCATTCACTTGTTCCACTTTTTCTCCATCTATACAAATCCTACACTCTGTCACACATTCATCTCTTTCAAAAACCATAACTTTTGTCTTACTAACATTCACTTTCATTCCTTTCCTCTCAAAAGCTTCATGCATAGTTGTTACCATCTCCTGCAACTCATCTGCCGATGACGCCAGTAAAACCTGATCATCAGCATAAAGAAGACATTTGACGAGTAAATTCTTCATTCTTAAACCACATTCTTTATCTTTCAAATCTTGCAAACAACTGTCCATGAATAAGTTAAACAGCCATGGTGACGCTACACATCCCTGTCTAACCCCTTTTTGGATACTAAACCATTCAGTGTATGACCCATGTATCCTCACGCAAGCTCTGGAGTCCTCATAGAGAGACTTCACAGCTCGAATAAGGTTGCTGCTCACCCCATACATAGACAGTACCGACCAAAGTTCATTCCTCACCACTTTGTCATAGGCCTTTTCCAAATCCACAAATGCGCAATAGACCTTTTGACTCTTGGCCAAAAATTTCTCGGCTATGCTTCGCAATGAAAAGACCTGATCCGTACATCCCATTCCCTTTCTAAAACCCGCTTGTGCATCCCATATTTTTTCATCGGTTTCTTTCATAACTCTCTCAATCAACACTTTCGCATACAGTTTGCCGACGACGCTGAGTAGGCTAATGCCCCTGTAGTTTTTGCAGTCTTGATGCGAGCCCTTTCCTTTGTAAAGTGGAACTATAACGGCCTTACACCAATCACTTGGTACATGGTAATACCCCTGTAAAAACAGACATCTAACATACCAAGAATTTGATAACTCGCGAAAAGTTTTGTATTGGACCTGGGAAAAGCAGAAAAATTCATACACTAAAAATGGGATTGAGAAAACTGCCATCACCGTTGAAAAACTACGACACCACGTAGAACCGTTAATACTCATAAAACAATTTGAAACTAATCTTGTGCCATTTATAGAGCACTGTGCAAACATACGTAATCAGACAGATGCAATTAAAGAAATTAAGCAAAATTTAACTGAGAATGACTGTCTTATACATATGGATTTTAGCGAAAATTACAGTGCTAAATATAATTCTGAAATTCAGTCGGTACACTTTGGTGGTAGTAGAAAGCAGTTTACTCTGCATACTGCAGTTCTTTATTTTAATATTAATTACACGACAAAAACCCAATGTTTTTGTACTGAAGTTCATCTTTACGACACGATGCTGCTGCAGTATGGGCCCATCTGATTCCAGTTTTGACTGAAATAGAAAAACAATATCTCTGGTTCAAAACCTTTATATAGTTTCTGATTCTCCTTCTGGTCAATATCGCAACAAAAAAATATTTTATATAATGTATCGACTTTCCATCTATATTCCGTCAATGAACAAAGTAGTTTGGAATTATTGCGAATGCGGACACGGCAAAGGTGCTCCAGATGGTGTTGGCGGCCTTTTAAAGAGAACTTCAGACCGATACGTTGCATTGCAGAATGATATTCCTGATCTTGATGTGTTCGTGAATGCGTTGAAATCCTCTGTCAAGGGTGTTAAAATAGAACTCGTGGAAGCTTATCAGGTCACTGAAAAGGACTGGTTACTACCTGACAATTTGAAACCTTTCCCAGGTACTTTAAAAGTTCATCAAGTTGTCTGGACTGCAGAATCAGGCAACCGTTTAGCATTGCGTCGTTTATCTTGCACACATATTGAATGTCTTAATACTGTCAAAGAATGCCCTCATGGTAATCACTTAGGATTTTATGACTTTTCATCAGAACCCCAGACATTAACTCCTATTGAACGCTCACTAAACTGCACTACATATAAATCTAAAACTTCTAATCGTAACATGCGCCCAGTAAAATTAACAGACAAACTTGCATTGGCTCCTAAACCCTCGGCTTCTTCAATAAAACCTATCCAGCCAGCAACTGTACTTCAGTTTGATAGTACAATTTTAGAAAATTATGATTTAAAAAAATTAAACTGTAGTGGTGCTACAAGTATACCATCGTGCTCATTCATGTATAATGTTGACACTGATGTTTTAAAAGAGTTGGTAAAATCTGGCACTTTCGAGGAAAATCATACAAAAACATTTAAAATAATAATAATAATTTATTGCCAAAAATACAAAGTTTACCATTCATTGCCGCTGACACCACACTAGGCAAGCCTGTCCTGTGGGTGCCAAATACGTAACTACATTATCTGTTATACATTGTTGTTCAGTATCTAAGTAGTTGTCGTTATTTACACTAGAAGATTATCATTACACTATTGTACAGTGTTACAGTCTGCTAGTTCATCCCAGATTTAAACATATAAATAAACAAACAATCATAAAAAAAAATAAAAACACGTTGTTAGGTTATTATTACAGCAGACGTTATATAATATAAACTATTATAAGATAGGTAAATATATGTTAAATTTAGTGTAATGTAGTGCAGTGTGGTGTGGTGTTGTGTGGTGCGGTGTAGTGCGGTGCAGTCGAGTGTAGTGCAGTGTATTGTAATGTAATGTTTGATTTTTTTTTTTTTTTTTACGTGCGCAAAATCCCCACGGATACCTCCCCACCGGAGCCGGTGGAGGAGGTTATGTCGGACTCGAACCGACTAAAACGCACGCCGCCTGTGGGTCGTTTTGTTTGCCGAAGGTGAGGTTGACAGGCATATCCCTCGCACCTCGGCGACCCAGGGCCATCTCTCACGATCTGGCCCTCTTCTCGGGTGTGGGGACTACAGAGTCCCCAACTCGTCCCCGGAAACGGGGAGGCGCGCCACGCGCGCCACCGCCGCGGCCTGCTTCTGCCAGGGTGACAGGCGGCTTCACCTGTCACCCCCAGGCCGGCGCTCATGGGGGGCGGAGGTCGTTCATCGACCTCCGACGCCCGAGTTGCCTTCGTACGCGGGCAGCTTGTCTTGCGATCCTGCGTCGCTCCCGCTGCCGCTCCCGCCCCGCCTCCTCCTTCACGAGCATTACTTGCTCGCAGAAGGAGGCGCCGGCCGCCCACGCATCCGCGCAGCGAACCATCGCCGCGAGCAAGGTGGAGAGCGTGAGAACCCTCACTCCCAGGGCCGCCACAAGCTCCCGCCTCGGCGTCTCCCACGCCGGACACTCGGTGAGCGTGTGCGGACCTGAGTCCTCGCTCGCGTCGCAGTGATGGCACTCGGACGTTGGCTCTTTGTGCATCCGACGCAGATACTTTCCGAAGCATCCGTGCTCGGTGATCATCTGCGTCAGACGGTACGAGAGGCTGCCGTGTGGCCTCTCTAGCCACTCCCCCATGATGGGTCTTACCGCCGTTACTACGGCGTGCCCTGCGCCTGGTTGCCCAAGTCGTATCTCCCATTCCGCCACCATTTCCCTGTGGAGCCGGGATCTCACGGCCCGAATTTCTTCGGGCTCGGGATCGTGACCCCGCTCCCGCGCCGCCCTTCGGAACCGGTATAGCACCGAAAGGCATCTCGCTTCCAGGATCCATGGTGGCGATCCGGCGAGGAGACTCGCCGCGTTGAATGATATCGTGCGGTACCCCCTTATGATGCGGCACGCCAACTTCCGCTGCGGACGCTGCAGCAGAAGCATGTGCCGATCACTCAGGGTGTCCGCCCACACGGGACACCCGTACAGGGCCATGGACCGCACGACACCCGCGTAGAGTCTCCTGCAGGAGTCCTCCGGGCCCCTCAGGTTGGGCAGTAGCCGCGCCAGAGCGTTGGCTGTGCCCGCCAATTTGGGGCCCAGACTTCGGAAGTGCTTCCCGAAGTCCCACCGGCCGTCGAGCACGAGCCCCAGATATTTCATCTGGGGCTTGATGCCGATGAGAGTGCCTCCCACTGTGAGACTGGAACCAGGTGGTGGCGTGCGCCGAGGTCCATGAAAGAACATGGCCTCGGATTTATGCAAAGCCACCTCAAGGCCCAGCCGCCGGATCCGTTCCACGACTTGAGCAACCGCGGTCGTGGCCCTCAGGATCGCTTCGCGGTGTGTAGCCCCGCTCGCCGTCACTAGCGTGTCGTCCGCATAGCACGTGACGGCGGCGCCGTCCGCAAGCTCACCGCGAAGCACCCAGTCGTATCCAATGTTCCACAGTAGCGGCCCGAGAACCGATCCCTGTGGAACACCGCACGACATCTCACGCCGACCGACGCCGGTCGCACTTGGGTAGATGACGGCTCTCTCCGTCAGGTACGCCCCGACTATGCGGCGGAGGTAGAGAGGCACACCGTGGTACACGAGTGCCTCCCTGATGCAACTCCAGGGCAAGGTGTTGAACGCGTTGGAGATGTCCAAGGACACCGCCAACGTCACCTCACCCCGGGCAACTGCCTCCTCCGCCAAAGTCCTCACGCGCATGATGGCATCCACCGTGGACCGCCACCGGCGGAAGCCATATTGGGCATCCGCCAGGTCCGGCCCCCTACCAGAGAGGTGCTCGACGAGGCGCTTCGCAATAACTCTTTCGAAGAGCTTGCCCACCTCGTCGAGCAACACAATGGGCCGGTAGCCGGACGGTTCGTCCGTCGGGCGACCCTCCTTTCGGATGAGGACCAGTTTCCCCGTCTTCTACATCTTCGGAAACTGGCCCCGCTCCAGGCATGCGCTGAGGAACCCTCTCAGCCGGGGTTCGAGACCGTCTTCTCCCAGAGCTAGGACCCACGCGCAGCCTGGAATGCCGTCGGGTCCCGGGGCGGTGCTCTTCTTGGCTCTAAGCCTTCGCACCGCCAGCTCCAGTTCTACCCAAGTGACCTCGGGGACTTCGTCGTCAACTACCACACTGGGCGCCACAGGCGACCGAGGTGGCGGAGTCATCTGCGGCGGAACGTGTTCCGCTCGCGCCGGGAACAGGGACTCGACCACTCCACCGAGCAGAGCTGGCTGGAGAACCCGGGTCAACGGCGGGGCCCGGGGGCGCAGCTTTCCTCTTACCATAAGGTAAGGCCGCCCCCATGGGTCCCGCTCCAGCGTCTCCATGAGCTCCTTATAAGCCGCGGCTTTCGCCCGCTTAATCTCCGCTCGGAGGGCATCTCTGGCCTCCCTGTATCCCACATGAAGCTCCGCCACTCGGGGCTCCGTATCTGCGGTTCGGCTGCGCCTCCTACGGAGTCTGGTCCACCGGCGGTGCGCGATCACGCAGGCTTGCCGTAGCCTCGCGATCTCCGCAGACCACCAGTAGACCCGACGCCTCGGACTATAGGGTGGTGCCCTAGGCATACCCGCATCGCAGACACGAGTCATGGCCTCCCGGAACCACACCGCCTCATCGTCGATATCGACAGGCCTGTCCGGCGCAATGGCCCAGGCCTGTACGATGGCGGCCTCCAGGAGGACCTCCCGATTCAGTCTCCAATGTTTGATATTGTGCGACCCGTTACGTTGATCTTGTCCCAAAAAAAAGTGCGTGGTTGTCAACCAAGTGTACCATTAGGTATTCTGTATCGCTGTATGTTAGAGTAAGCAACCATTGTGTGACTGTAAACTTAGCCTCCCTAACGGAACACATCTTTATATCACACCAGTTTGATTTTAGGGTTTTGTTTTGGACCTGATGCTGCGGTTTTGTGAAAGCATATGTACTTGGTTTTCTTGGTATTTAGTGTTAATAAGTTATGCTGCAACTATGTTGAAATCTGTGCTATCCCCGTTTCAGCCTTTGAGAACGCCTCAGCCCAAGAAGAACCCTTATAGATAACCACTGTGTCATCAGCGTAACAGATAATTTCTGCTTCCACACTCTCGTGCATATCGTTCATATACATGACAAAAAGGGTCGGGCCCAAGATACTACTCTGGGGAACGCCGAAATTAACGGTGAGAAGTCCGCTTTCTTGATCTCCAACTTTAACACATTGCTTTCTGTCGGTCAGATAAGTTTTAAACCAATTTAGAGCCGGCCCTCTCACCCCAAAGTGATTCTCCAGTTTACGCAACAGGATTGGCGTTGAAACGGTGTCGAAGGCTTTGGGTAGGTCCAGGAAGATGCCTATGGTTGCCTTCTTGCTGTCAAGATTAGCCACTATTGTGGAAGTAAGTAACGTTATTGCATCTTCCGTGGATCTTCCCTGCCTGAAGCCGAACTGTCTGTTGGAGAGAAGTTCATTTAAAATACCAAATATAGACTTAAGTAGTGATTCAGGTGAAAGTATCTCTATATTCGAGAATATTAAACCTAAAAAAAAACTACTTTTTTAGTCAAATTGATACCGACGACGATGAGATTTTTGAATTAAAACCAAAAAATATAATTAGAAACCTTGATAGGAACTGAAACATATGATAACCAAATACGAAGTTACACCGGTACAACTATATCTAAAATAAACACCTCAACAAAGTCTAGGGAACAAGATGACCCCAATTTTTTTTTTCGTGTAAATCTTGTTTTGCAATTAATGTGGAGCAAATAAATCAAAATAGAATAAAGTAGATTACAGAGTTGTTCGAAATTTAAAAATAAATTTAAATAAGTAATGATTTTCGAGTCTTTTACCAACGTTAACCTACGGCTCTCAGACCTGGAAGTTCACTGCAAGGGTTAAAAATAAAATCAGGTCCTGCCAACGAGGTATGGAAAGAAGTATCACAAAAATTAGAAAACATCAAAAAATACGTCACACTATAATCAGACAAAAGACAGGTGTAACTGATGCTCTCACCTACGCTCTAAAATTAAAATGGAGATGGGCAGGACACATAGCGAGAATGAGCGACGATCGCTGGACAGTCCGCACTACGTCATGGCCAGGCCCAAAGGGTACCCGTAAAAGAGGAAGACCTATAACCAGGTGGGCGGACGACATCACACAAATAGCAGGCAAAGACTGGCTAACTGAAGCCAAAGATCGAGACCACTGGTGTTCTCTGGAGGAGGCCTTCACCCTCACAACATGAGGGGTTCATGCATTTTTTTTTTTTATTTTTTTATTTTTGATTAATGTCATTAATTTTTTCAAACTTTTTTCTTTATTTAGTTTATAACGTTTAATGTAATGTACCTAAGGCATGAAATAAAAGGCTTTTTTATTTTTATTTTATTTATTTATTTATTAATGATTTTCGAATATGGAGGGAAAACTTTTAAAACTGTTTGATTGTGCAGTTTCTCTGAGGCAAAATAAAAATTATTTTCTTTGATTGTAAATAACGTTTATTATCAATAATACGTCTTTTACGTATGGTTTGTGCATTTTTGTGACTGTAGTCATCATGTCACGTCGTCATTTAAGTCGCGAAGAGATGTTAAGGGCTGTTGGTATGCTGCAAGCTGGACGAACTCAACGCAACGTAGCGGATGCTGTCAACACCCAACCAAGCGTAATTTGCTGATTATGGGCACGCTACAGGTCTACAGGGGATGTTGCCGAACGTCACAGGAGACGAAATAGGGTTACTACCCCGCGACAAGATCGTTTCTTGCAAAATTCCGCAAGGCGGCAACCCACGATTACTGCTCGTCAGATGGTCGCAGGCCTCCAGTCTCAGCATCAAGTGGTTATTAGCGATCAAACTGTCAGGAGAAGACTACACGAAGTCAATCTTCATGCTCGCAGACCGCTTAGGGTTCCAGCTCTTCGACGTGGAAATCGAGGTCGTCGCTTATTGTGGGCTAACGCACATTTACAGTGGACCGACCATCAATGGGCACGGGTTCTGTTTTCCGACGAATCTCGCTTCGGTTTTCATCCTGATTCGAGAAGAGTGCGTATATGACGAGTTCCTGGACGTCGGAGTCGTCTCCAGAATCCGCAAGAAGTTCATCCTTACCAAGGTGGAACAATCATGGTATGGGCTGGAATTCGCCTTGGTGGAAGGACCGACCTCGTTTGGATACGGGGCAATTTGAATGCAAACCAATACATTCAGGAGGTTATACACCCCATGATAATCCCTCATCGACGCAGTTCGGTCAAGATTTTATGTTCATGCAATATAATGCACGGTCACACACCGCGAGGGTAGTGGTCAATGCGTTTAGCGAGCACAATATTACGACGTTGGAATGGCCTGCTCAGTCTGCCGACCTCAATCCCATAGAGCATGCCTGGGATTTGCTTGAGAGAAGAGCTTTCAGTGATTCTTTAGAAAATCTGAACACTGAAGAACAACTTTTTTTACACCTTCGCAGTGTATGGAGCCATATTCCACAGACGATGATTGACAATCTCATACTAAGTATGCCACGCTGTTGTCGAGCTGTTGCTAATGCTTTAGGAGGTCCTACAGATTATTAAAAACGTTTAAAGTACGGTTAATTACTGTATTTCTTACTACCTCGTTATTTTTGTGCCTAATCATAGAAGGTTGTAATACTCAATATTGGCACCATTCAATTCTTTCTTAAAAAAAAAAAAAAATTGATACGAGAATGTTTTTATTAAAATTAAAATTAAAAACGGTATAAAAATACCCTTCTATTGATATAAAACACTCACTATTACAAGAAAGGGTTTTTAAATAAAAACTAGAAATGTCCTTGTTCCCTAGACTTTGTTGATGTGTGTATTTTTTCTCTCCTTGAATTAGACAGTAACAATTATGGCCATTATAGTAATACCGTTATAACCGGTGAAACTTTTCGAATCCAGCCTTAGGCATACAGATTAGTGTAAGTTAGCTGTAAGTTTAACTTGAAAGGCTGAATTTCCTAGTGCCATACGCTCAAATTGTGCTATTAGATTAATAAGACAAACCTGAAAGGTTCGTATTTTTTATAAGCATATTACCGTATGCTTGTGTTTTCAGTACCTAATATTTTTTGAAAATATATTTATTTGTGAAAAGATTATTTTAGTTTGTGAAGTGCAAAAATATATAGTTTTGATTTGTGATCTTAATTAAGATAGAAGTTAATAGATTACTTAATCATAAAGAGACTAGTGAACTTGAAAGGCTAATATTTCAGTTATTAGAACTACACACATCAACAAAGTCTAGGGAACAAGGTTATTTCTAGTTTTTATTTAAAAACCCTTTCTTGTAATAGTGAGTGTTTTATATCAATAGAAGGGTATTTTTATACCGTTTTTAATTTTAATTTTAATAAAAATATTTTCATACTAAATTTTTTTTTTTTTAAGAAAGAATTGAATAGTGGCAATATTGAGTATTACAACCTTCTATGATTAGGCACAAAAATAACGAGGTAGTAAGAAATACAGTAATTAACCGTACTTTAAACGTTTTTAATAATCTGTAGGACCTCCTAAAGCATTAGCAACAGCTCGACAACGGCGTGGCATACTTAGTATGAGATTGTCAATCATCGTCTGTGGAATATGGCTCCATACACTGCGAAGGTGTAAAAAAAGTTGTTCTTTAGTGTTCAGATTTTCCAAAGAATCACTGAAAGCTCTTCTCCCAAGCAAGACCAGACACGCTCTATGGGATTGAGGTCGGCAGACTGAGCAGGCCATTCCAACGTCGTCATATTGTGCTCGTTTAACGCATTGACCACTACCCTCGCGGTGTGTGACCGTGCATTATCTTGCATGAACATAAAATCTTGACCGAACTGCTATCGATGAGGGATTACCATGGGGTGTATAACCTCCTGAATGTATTGGTTTGCATTCAAATTGCCCCGTATCCAAACGAGGTCGTTCCTTCCACCAAGGCGAATTCCAGCCCATACCATGATTGTTCCACCTTGGTAAGGATGAACTTCTTGCGGATTCTGGAGACGACTCCGACGTCCAGGAACTCGCCATATACGCACTCTTCTCGAATCAGGATGAAAACCGAAGCAAGATTCGTTGTAAAACAGAACCCGTGCCCATTGATGGTCGGTCCACTGTAAATGTGCGTTAGCCCACAATAAGCGACGACCTCGATTTCCACGTCGAAGAGCTGGAACCCTAAGCGGTCTGCGAGCATAAAGATTGGCTTCGTGTAGTCTTGTTCTGACAGTTTGATCGCTAATAACCACTTGATGCTGAGACCGGAGGCCTGCGACCAACTGACGAGCAGTAATCGTGGGTTGCCGCCTTGCGGAATTTTGCAAGAAACGATCTTGTCGCTGGGTAGTAACCCTATTTCGTCCCTTGTGACGTTCGGCAACATCCCCTGTAGACCTGTAGCGTGCCCATAATCTGCAAATTACGCTTGGTTGGGTGTTGACAGTATCCGCTACGTCGCGTTGAGTTCGCCCAGCTTGCAGCATACCAACAGCCCTTAACATCTCTTCGCGACTTAAATGACGACGTGACATGATGACTACAGTCACAAAAATGCACAAACCATACGTAAAAGACGTATTATTGATAATAATCGTTATTTATAATCAAAAAAAATATTTTTTATTTTGCCTCAGAGAAACTGCACAATCAAACACTTTTAAAAGTTTTCCCTCCATATTCGAAAATCATTACTTATTTAAATTTATTTTTAAATTAAGAAATAATTTATAAACATTAAATACAATAAAAATAAAATAACTATTATACAACTTATAGCTAAGAACAATTAAAATGCGTCGTAGAATTCCTCCGCATCGCATGCCTCTTGTGGTAGCGTTCCCAGAAGACTGGCAGCATTGCCACGTTGTATGGCAATGCTTATTCTCTGTCCTAAAAAGAGGCCAGCCTTCTGGTCACGAGAAGCGTCGACCATTCGCTTCGCAATCTCACGGAAGAGGTTGCGAGCGCTCGGACCCCATGACCCCAAAGTCTCGACTCCAAACGGCACAAATTCATAATCTCCGATGAGATTGGAGTATTTGCGCCGCTTGAGAGCCTCTGCAGAAGCAGCAGCAGCACCAGCACAGCCAGCCGTGCTAGTTATATGGGTAGGAGCCATGGTATCAACGCATGTGGCGTCCCACACCAGAGTCCTACCCATCTTCCATGGCATTAACGACATGCCATCCGGTCTCTTGCCATCGTCACGCGCCAAACCGTTTGGTTCTAGTACAGCTGGTACACCGGCGGTGACAAGAGCACGGCGGACTATGTCGTTGAGGCTGGCGTGCCGTGGAATTCGCCCAGCGCTCCTGCAGCACGACAGACCATGGTGTCCGAGTCTGTCAACGGCTTCTCCACAACGGCATTGATGCGGAGAAACACACGGCGCACCTAAACGGAGACAAGTTGCGATGCGGAAGGTGGTGTCATCTAACATAGTCCCTACGTTAGATGACGGAAGAGCTTGTAGCCAAAGACCCGATTCCCACACTCCAACCGCCAGTAAACGGGCACGCTCAGCAGCATTGGAACATGTATTTAGTAATTTTTTTCCAACTAAGCTGCAGAGCGGCCCGTCCCACTGACGCTGTGAGAAAAGGTTCCTTGGGAGATCGGTGTTTGGACATGCAATTTTCCAAGCGTTCACTGCATCAGTCTTACACAATACTTCAGAATTAACTAGTGTAGGTGCAAGGATTTTCCTAGTTAATTCTTCCGTACTGTGGACTGAAGACAGGAACGCTGGTAAGCTAACATCTGAAATTTTGCGAAATTTCGAACAACTCTGTAATCTACTTTATTCTATTTTTATTTATTTGCTGCCAGTTATTTGCAAAACAAGATTTACACAAAAAAAAATTATTGGGGTCATCTTGTTCCCTAGACTTTGTTGAGGTGTTTATATTGTTGTGTTCATTTGTTGTTAAATTTGAAAACTTGTGGAAGAATTTAAATAAATCGGAGTGTTTTGATTCTATTATCTTTGTTTAATTGTACTCCTTTTGCAGATTTTGAACCAACGAAATTTATATTTATTGTATGTAAGTATAATTGCTCATGTAATTAGGTACCTATATAAACTATTATGTTTTATATGGATTTTCATTTCCGTGGTTGATTCTTTCATTTCTGTGGCACATTTATTTCATTTTTTTTTTACATGTAGGACACGTCAATTGGACTTCGCCTTGCCTGATGGTAAGCTGAAGGCAAAGTCCCAGGAAAGAGGGTCACCATTACTTACACATACTGTTTGACAATGGTGACACTCAGCTTGACGGCCTCATCATATGCTTTTTCACGCCCCGCTTAAAGGAAAATTTCATCATTTCAGTTCATTGTCGTGGACGCTTGTTTCATTGCCGTGCACGCATGTTTCATCGCCGTGGAACGTATTTTTTAATCTTGTGTATCTCGTTAGTTTTGATAGTTATCTGCTAGATATTAGGCAAGAATACATATTATTATAGTACCAAACCTTTAATAAACACTTGTTTTTTTAATCTTTCTTTTTTTATACCACTTAGTTGGCAGACAAGCACACAGCCCACCTGATGGAAAGCGGTTACCGTGGCCTATGGACGTATGCAACACCAGGGGTGTCACACTCGCGCCGCCGACCATGAAAAAACCTTCTGATGCCCCTCTTGAAGAACCCCATATTTTAGGCGCTTGGGAAAACCGCATCATCAAAGTCATAAAACCTAAGGTAAAAAAGTCCACGGAAATGAGGATTTTAACGGACCTGTTGAAATTCACCCATCAGCTAGTCAATCAGTTTGCTTTATTATATAATAATTAATAATGTTACGTGCACGGGGTACAATTTAAATGCCGTTTACTCAACGAAGAGATTTATTAGCGCACCACAAACTAGACAATTTAATCACTAGTATACACAGTACTCTTCAACAGTTTCAGTCGCTTAGTAGTTCACAGTAGTCCACAGTCGTTGCTCAGGTCGCAGGTAGAATCTTCTTCGGTCGCTTAAGTTCGCTGTGTTCGTTATCGATCTCAAAGACAGAATAAATGGTGTCGTTATGCGAGCGTGTTTTTATACCTCTCAATTAGGAGGGTCGAATCATCTAGAGAGTTCGCGAGCGATAAATACCTATTCTTTGATCTTGCCGCCGTCGCTGACCTTCGAGTACATTCTCGATATTTACCTATTGTTTGTTTTTATTCAAAAGTGTATGTAGGTACTCGTAGGTAGGTTGTGAATTTGTGTCGACGATTCTAGATTTTTCTATGCCATTCGGTAGAGTACCTCGTCACTAACAATGCGTTTTTATTTCTTGAAGATTCGATTATTAGTTTAGAGATATCGGCATCTGTCGTAACATTACCCCCCTTTTAGTCATGCTCGTCCCGAGCATCATTTGTTCCATGATGACGCGTCAACCTATCCACATGGACTACCTTTGGTTTTCCCCTAACCCCCTTCCTAATGCGGTAGGTAATGTCATTGATTCTCGTTATAACCGTATAGGGCCCTTCCCAGCGTGCTTGGAGTTTTGGAGATTTCCCCTTCTTGCGTAGCGGATTATGAAACCATACCAGTGTTCCTTTTTCAAAGCCTGGTTGGTGTTTGCATTTCTATCGTAGGTACCGGGTTTTCATCCTTTCACCTGTCTTCAGATTGTTTTCCCGTACTATACTGTGCACCTCGTCCAGTCGGTTTCGAAGTTCACTCACGTAATCCATCACGGGCTTAGGACTATTAGGTGGCGTACCGGTTATTGCATCCACTGGTAGCTTAATCTCTCGACCAAAGTTCACTTTCGCTGGAATGTGTCCCATACTGTCATGTACCGCAGATCGATAGGACATTAAGAACAGTGGGTTGTACTGGTCCCAATCTCTTTGGTGTTCATCGACAACTTTAGCCAAGTGATTTTCCAACGTCTGGTTAAACCTCTCGACCATTCCGTCTGACTGCGGATGCGCTGGAGTCGTACGAGTCTTGTTAATTCCAAGGAGTTTGCACATTTCTTGAAATAGAGCGGACTCGAAGTTCCGTCCTTGGTCAGAGTGGATCTCCATAGGTGCGCCGTACCGGCAGACCAAACGAAGTTTGGCAGTATCCGAGAAATACTTAATAAAGCGTCTGTAATACGCGCATAGTCCCAGAAACACGCGAATCTCCGTTTTGTTTTTTGGAACAGGCCATTCCTGAACAGCTCTAATCTTTCGGGGTCGGTTTTAACTCCTTCCGTGGAGATCACATGTCCAAGATAGCTGACCTCCCTTTTAAATAAAGCGCACTTCTTTGGACTCACTTTAAGGTTAGCCTCACGGATTCGAATAAAAACTTTTTCCAGGTTCTTCAGGTTTTCTTTGAAGCTGCGTTCCATAACTATGACATCGTCCAGGTAAACCAGACAGACATCTCCGAGTAGACCCATTACTCTTTCAATGAGGCGTTCAAACGTGGCCGGGGCATTGCATAACCCAAATGGCATTTTGATATTAAAATGCCATAATCTGTTTCCAACTCCTGTACTAAAGGCTGTCTTCTCTTTATCTTCAGGACTGATCACCTGCCAGTAGCCACCTTTTAAATCGATGGTTAAAAACCATTTCATACCACTAAGCATGTCCAGGGTATCATCGATTCTAGGCAAAGGATAACTGTCTTTCTTAGTGACATTATTTAAAATTCGGTAATCTACACAAAACCTTGTGCTACCGTCCTTCTTTTTAACTAGTACCAAGGGTGATGACCATGGACTCGTAGAAGGTTCGATCACTTTGCTCTCAGCCATGTCTTTAATCATATCTGCTACCTCCCCTTCTCTTGCCCATGGTAAACGTCGAGGTCTCTGTTTTATGGACCTGGAGTCACCTTTGTCAATCCGGTGTTTCACGAGCCCAGTCCTTCCACAGTCATTCCCGGTTGCAAAGATGTCTCTGAATTGTAGCAACAGGTCTCTGGCTTGGTGAAAGTTTTTCCCACCTTATGGTACGTTTCAGCAATTCTGGTCTAATAACTGTACGTGAAGCTACAGTATTCACTGTTAAACTGCAAGGTTGATTGTTTAAGGTGGCCTCGATGATCAAACTATTTCTATTGCAAACTTGAGTTATAGTGATGGTTGGGGCCTCATGTCGACCAGCCAGCGCCCGTCCCGCGGCCTTGGCGACATTTAGTTTAACGTAATCTCTTGATCCACTTGGGTCCCGGAGTCCGTGACCCTCCTCCATTTTCTCGAAGGACACTCTGATTGAATATGGCCCCTTAGTCCACAGGAATAACGTGGGAACATACCGTGGCTTCCTTTTCTCTGCAACCACCTCTTTGATCTCCCTGACCTTACTTATTCCGGCATTCTGCCATACAGTTTCCACCTCGAGGGCATAAGCCAGTGCTTCTTTCAAGGTCTGATGATGACGCAACTGTACACTAGCTTTCACTTCTGCGTCTCGTATACCGTTTAGGAAGGCCTCCAGCAGAGTGGTCTCGATCATTATAAGTGTCGATGAGTAGGCCCAACGAACGAGCCTTTCAACCTCTACAGCCCATTCCTGGAGGCTTTGACTAGATTTTTGTTTCTTCTCCCGGAGCTGCGCTCGGTAGACATTCTCCAGGTGCTTATCACCGTAACGTGTGTCCAAAGCTTCCATCAAAGACCCCAGAGCCCTTCCTTCAGGCGGCAGGTTTTCCAGTATTATTAAGGCATGTCCTCGTAATGCAAGTGTCAAGGCCATAAATGACTCCTCATTGCTCCAGGCTTTAGTTTTTGCCAATATCTCGAATTGGTACTTGAAGGCTGCCCACGAGGAAGTTCCATCAGTGTGGTAGGTCGAACTTTGCTGATGATGGTGAGGTCACGGTAACAGGTCCGCAGGTTTCCAGCCTGACCATCTTCTTTTCTAGAACTTGCAAACGGTCATCCATGGTCCCAGTCTTCAAGGCCATTTCATTGCTCAGCATTTGCAAGCCGTCTTCGAGGTTCTTCACCTTATCGCCCAGTGCGTGGATGCCTGCATCGATTTTACCCATGACAGCTTCCTGGTTGGCCTGCATCTCTTGCCTGGAGGCCTGTATCTCTTGCCTGGAGGCCTGTATCTCTTGCCTGGAGGCCTGCATCTCTTGCCTGGAAGCCTGCATCATCTACTGCAAAGAAGCCTGCATCTCTTGCCTGGAGGCCTGCATCATCTGCTGCATAGACGTCATCATGTTAGTATCTGACAAGGTTCCATCTGTTGCTGCCGTAGTTCCCGCTGAGACAGCAGCATCGGCCTGACTCCCTTCCTCTTCGAGGGTTCGTTGACATGCGGCATCCATTTCCACTTGACGTCTGGTCCGTGGAGTACCTCTCAATTAGCAGGGTCGAAGCATTTAGAAAGTTCGCAAGCGATAAATACCTATTCTTTGATCTTGCCACCGTCGCTGACTTTCGAGTACATTTTTCGATATTTACCTATTGTTTGTTTTTATTCAAAAGAGTGTGTAGGTACTCGTAGGTAGGTTGTGACTTTGTGTTGACGATTCTAGATTTTTCTATGCCATTCGGTAGAGTACCTCGTCACTAACAATGCGTTTTTATTTCTTGAAGGTTCAATTATTAGTTTTCGAGATATCGGCATCTGTCGTAACAATAATATTGTATGTACTTACTCATTTGTAAGCGTTTATAACTAACTAGTATCATATAAAAATGTATAATTAGAACAACATATTATTATTATTAAGAACATTCATACGGAAATATTGGACCCATTGCCACTCGAAGATAGTGAGTAATAAAATTATTAGTCTGTATAGATTTAAACTTGTCGTTCAGTGCAATGGGTTCCACTGTTTGATAGACTCGTACAACATTTCAACTAGTGCTAATTCAACCATTTGCTAAAAACTATGACGAATTATTAAGGTGGATATTGAACAGGACCATCCGCGTGTAATGTTCGGATACGAACACAGTGAGATCATCGAAACGAGCATTGCAATGCATACAATTTCGACACGTGAAAGGTAGAACCGGGCAAGCGACTACGAACTTTCATAGAGAACTGGCCTTTAACGATGTTATAAACATATAGGAACACAGTGATTTTCCTATCAATTTATTGTTGTGAAGTCCCTTCTGTGGCGAAGGGTAAAAATTTACAAAGACAGTGGATTTTTTTTCCTCTGATAGTCTAAATTAAACATGTCTACCACGGCTTCCCTTTGGAAAGCAAGGCGGCAGGAATTGGATTATAGGGACCCCTCGCCACTGATACCCTGTTTGACTTCTAAACGTCGATGTAGGTTATTATTTGTTATTCTGTTACTAAGCTATTATACACAGGAATGACATCTAGTGAAAACTATTGAGTATTTCAATCATGTTTATACTTTTAGGTAGATATTCTTATATCTACTACAAAAAACTATCTAGGGAAGACAGAGAATCGGTTGTATATCGATATACTTAGTCTGGCCATAAATACTGTTACAATTAAAATAAGAAAGATATTACATTTGAATTTGGAATCTGTCATTTTTATACGATTGTTCATTGTGTTTTCTAATTTTGGCGCCAATGCATTGTACAATATTTTGCTATATTAAAATGGAGTGGGGTGATAAAGAAAATCGAATCGCTGTGATTGCATTACACAAAAATGGTATGGAGCCGAATGTAATTTTTAAAACTCTCCATACGCTTGGTATTAGTCAAATGTTTGTGTACCGGGCCATTAGTACAATGAGATCTCCTCTGTTTGTGACAGAAAAAGATCTGGCCGTCCATGTAGTGTTCGTACGAAAAAGGTGGTCAAAGCCGTAAGGGAAAGAATTCGAAGAAATCCTGTCTGAAAGCAAAAGATTTTATCTCGGGAGATGAAGATAGCACCCAGAACCATGTCGCGCATTTTAAAAGATGACTTAGGACTTGCAGCCTATAAGAGACGCACTGGTCATTTTTTAACTAATAATTTAAAAAAGAATAGGGTGGTAAAATCGAAGCAACTACTGAAGCGGTACGCAAAGGGAGGTCACAGAAAAAAATTGTTTACGGATGAGAAAATCTTTACAATTGAGCAACATTTTAACAAAGAAAATGACCGTATTTATGCTCAAAGCTCTAAGGAAGCTTCCCAATTAGTCGACAGAGTGCAACGTGGGCATTATCCGACTTCAGTGATGGTTTGATGGTTTGTTAGCTATGAAGGAGTGACTGAGCCATATTTTTGTGAAAAAGGTATCAAAACATCGGCAAAAGTGTATCAAGATACCATTCTTGAGAAGGTAGTTAAACCCATTAACAACACCATGTTCAATAACCAAGTATGGTCCTTCCAACAAGACTCAGCGCTGGGTCATAAAGCTCGGTCCACGCATTCTTGGTTGGAAGTGAACGTTTCGGACTTCATCAGAGCTGAAGACTGGCCGTCGTCTAGTCCCGATCTTAATCCGCTGGATTATGATTTATGGTCAGTTTTAGAGAGTATGGCTTGCTCTAAACGCCATGATAATTTGGAGTCCCTAAAACAATCCATACGATTGGCAGTGAAGAATTTCGTTGAGGCTCAGAATGTCGACTTCCCAAAATATCCCCTGGTTCCAAAATGTCAACTTCCCATAATGTCCCTTTCCCAAAATGTCGCTTTCCCAGAATGTCCCCCATTCTTAGGCTTAAACCAACGAAATAAAAAACCAATTTAGAATCATTTTTTATTATAATTAAGTACTTAAGTAGTGGGATTTTTAAATAGAAAAGAAATTTGTAATGAAATATAGTCATGTATTGTCAAAATTTAGGCACCTACTTAAATTTACTTAAGTATGTATTCCAAATAAAATCCATATCAATAGGTATCATTATTTTACACACATTCAAAAAGATCAAAAGAATTACTGTTAGTAACATATCCAAAGGTATAATTAAGATAATAGTAGCTATTACTAATAGTAACTCAAGTATTACAAATAAAATATGTTTTAATCATTTTCTTAAAAATGATAAACTTATCATTGATAAAAAACGATAAAATATAGACACAAGACATAATAAGTACGTAACATCAAGGTCTTTATTACTATGTAATGCATATAAACCTAAATTATTGTGTAATACAAGTATAGGAAGCTCCCAGTGCATAGCCACCTTTATACAACAATACCATTCATAAATATTATTTGCTCATCATGTCTTTTTAACATTACATTTTTATAATTACATTATTATTATTTTTTTTTTTTTGTGATTTAATCTGCTATCATTCCTATTTTTTATCAACTATGAGCAGATGTGTATGGTTAGCAGGTGTTTGGAGAAAAGGGATCCTTTGATCTCTTCCTCCTTCAGTCACGAATCCAGCTCGATTATGTGGTTCCTTTTTAGCCGCTTGGCGTAGTTTATGTTCGTGAGTTCTACAGCCAGGGGGTTTGGATGCATAGCTATTCGCTGTTTGTAGGTTGCTGACAATATCTTTATTTCTTCGCTGACTGTATTTATTTTGAGCTCTTCGTGCAGTTCACTATTCATCAGGAACCATGCAGCATTTGCCAAACTTTTCAGAATGCCATTTTGACCTCTCTGTATAATTGCGACATTGGATTTGCATGCGGATCCCCAGAACTGGATGCCATATGTCCAAACAGGTTTCAGTACGATCTTATATAGAAGGAATTTGTTGTCTATACTCAGTACTGAGTTTCTTCCAAGCAACCAATGGAGGTTTCGAGATTTCAAGTTAAATTCTTCTCTTTTTTTTTTGTATGTGCGTTTTTCCAGGTGAGTCTCCGATCCAGATGCATACCCAAGTACTTAACTGAATCCTTATGCGGCGATGTGGTATTTCCTAGGTATACGGGAGGGCAGTCTCCTGTGCGTAATGCAAACGTGATGTGAGTAGACTTTGTGGCACTGGGTTTTATTCGCCACTTTTTTAACCACTGCTCTATATTATCTAACTCTTGTTGGAGGATTCGAGAGGCGGTACTGCGATTACTACTGCTTGCAAGGATGGCAGTGTCATCTGCGAATGTAGCAGTTACTACGGCTGGTGATTCTGGTAGGTCACATGTGAAGATAGTATACAGCACTGGCCCAAGCACCAAATCCTGCGGTACTCCCGCTTCTATTTCGTGGAACCTGGAGGTGCATTCGCCATCTTTAACTTGAAATATTCTTCCAGAGATATAAGATTTTGGTTGGATAGTAACCTACTCTCATAATACTATTGAAAAGGGTCGTGAGGAAGACTATCCCTTTTCTTGGCAGTTGAAGAAGAACCTCTTTGTTAATATAATCAAATCCCGGGGATTTTCTGTTGTCAAGTCGAGATAGGAGCATAAATATCTCACGAGGAGTCGTATATTTTATGGGCATGTCTAACTGGAAGTCCTGGTTCAGTATGTCATCTATGTCAGAGTCATTGCCAATGCCTTCATTGGGTTGGAATACCTTAGCTAGGTGGTTTGCAAAGGTTTCTATTCTTTACTGTGGAGTTCTAGCCCACATACCACCTTCTAGTTTGAGGGGTGATCTGGTGGATTTTGGTTAGTCTAAGTCTGACGTTGCCTTCCACAATGAATA
The DNA here is from genome assembly GCA_963662185.1 of Eilema griseolum. Taxonomy (NCBI): domain Eukaryota; kingdom Metazoa; phylum Arthropoda; class Insecta; order Lepidoptera; family Erebidae; genus Eilema; species Eilema griseolum. The sequence goes on along the minus strand of OY759239.1, from coordinate 8,115,786 downwards.
ATTTGTAGACTTGGTTGCTGTTAATGATTCTAGTCGCTGTGCTAAGGTTTAGTTTTTGGCATTTTTAAACATTTCCCTCAATTCCTTAATCGCTTTGTTATATGCTTGTTTGTCTTCACGGTGTCTAGTGTTGTGCCATACTCTGCGAAGTCGTCTTTTTTCTTGGATTTTATTTCTTATTTCCCATGGGACTGAGTTGTGTCTGAGTTTTTTGCAGGACTTATCGGGAGTGGTCGACCAGCATGCGACTTGAATCAAATTTGTAAACTGGGTTGCAGCTGTCTCTATGTCATCAGGTGATTTCAGAGAGATTCTGTTTCTTGTCAATGATGTCACGGAAGGAATCCCAATCAGTATGCCTGTTGTACAGTTTTGGTGTTTTTTCGTACTCTAATAGTACTGTACTTATTGTTAGGAGTACCGGAGCTAGTAGAAGAGAAGTATTGTGACATGCCCTTGCAGATGAAGAAGTCTAAGACGTCGGGGAGTCTATTTTCGTCAGTGGACCAGTGTGTTGGTTCAGCCATAGATAGTGTTGTTAGATTGTTGCACTTAATTGATAATTTTAGTTGGCGCCCTCGTGGGCTTGTTAATCTTGAGCCCCAGTGGGGATGTTTGGCATTCCAGTCTTTTTTAGCCCCAGTGGGGATGTTTGGCATTCAGATTTATCGATGGAGGTCCATCGATAAATTTAGGGCCAAGTGTTTGGAAGTAGTGCGTCCATTGCTCTTCTTTAAGTTTGTGCTTGGGTGGATAATACACTGAGGATATGTTGAAACTGCCCGCTTTTCCTTCCACTGCAATTGTGGTCGCCTGTAGGTGTTCCGTCCGGTATTCCGCTAGCTCATGGTGTTTTAGGGATGATTGTATGATCAGAGCTGTTCCCCCATTTGCTCGTGCTGCTCCCTCCGGATGTTGCCGCCGCCGCCGGATGCCGGAGGGAGCAAGTAGCTTTTTATTTTGAACGAGCTTCTAGAGGTAAAATGACTTTCTGATATTAAGAGTATGTCAATCTTATGAGTATCCAGAAAGACTTCCACTTCATTTCTTCGGTGCATGTCCATCAATGTTCCACGTCGCAATCGGAGGGACCGGAGCCGGGTTCTGTCTTCTAGCGTGTGTGAACTATTTCGCCGTTTAAAGATTTCGTGGTAAACTTCACACCCTTTATAATTTGCGGGATGCTCTCCAAAACACAGCGCACATTTCGCTGGGGTGCTGCGACAATTTTTAGTACAGTCACTTGTTTTATGTTGTCCGGCGCATTTAACGCAGCGGTATGGCCTCACACAATTGCTGACATTTGGTGCATTGGACAATTGTATTTTTCTTTTTAGGATCCTCAATGACGACTGCAGTGTTGTAGATGTATTTGGAGTGGCCGTATTGCTGACATTTGGTGCATTGGACAATTGTATTTTTCTTTTTAGGATCCTCAATGACGACTGCAGTGTTGTAGATGTATTTGATGTCTTTGGCGGCTATGTTGTTTGGGTTAGGCTCTAGATTAATAAAGAATGTTGAAGTAGGCTTTTTGTCGGGTCCTCCTCTAGCATTTATTATTTCTCCACGAACTTTGTTGCCTGTATTTTCAAATGCTTCAATGATGGCATCGTGTGGTGTGGTATGGTGAAGGTTTCTTACCACGATTCTGTAACATCTCTCTTCCTTTCTTGTGAAGGTGTGGCCAATAAGACCCATTTCCCTTACAAGGTTTAGCAGTTTTTTGTATGGGTCAACAGAGATGCAGTTCACCCTTAATTGGTTTTAATTGTCATTATTATTATATACATTTCAATTCTTGATACTTTAAAATACATAAGTATTAGCCGAACTTAGTGCCTTATGATCACAGACACATTGATAATATATTTCATTGTTTAACCTATATAGTGATTGCACTTTTATAAACTAATAACACGTTAATCATAAGTAAGTGAAAACATAATAGTCAATTGAAACTAAAAAAGGTCGTTATTTTCACTTTTTTTCGTTTGGCAACATTGGCATTCAAACAAGGTGCACCAGCATTTTATTTAAAAACATTACCTAATTATAGTCTTACAATAAAAATAAAAACAACAATATTCATTGTTGACTTTCATAAAACACAAAATAATAATAGACAAGGAATCACATTGAGAGGAATACTGTCTCACCTGCCTTGAGAGTAAATACCTACTTATATATATAAATTTTTGATACACCTAGTTTCTATACTAGCTATTTATGCACAAAAACCATGAAAAATCTTTTTTTGTATAATCTCGAGTTTTGTCACCATTGTTGCTAAGCCGCGTTTTAACTATAGGAACCTACCCACTATAGTTTTTCACTATCTGACATTGCCGAAAAAAAAGAACGTTTAGTTGACGGTTATTTTTTTGTAGTTGGTATCTGTAAAGGCGCGAAAAATATTAATTCAATTCTAGGTGGGTACAGTCTATCAGAAAGTAATACACATAGACATTCGAAGGAAATTAGGAAAAGCATACTGTCATATTATAGTTTATTAATTCAGATCACAACCAATTTGTTAAATTCTTGTAATTTAGAAGATAAGAATAGCGAAGAAAAGAAGGAAGACAATCTAAATTGTCTGCTTTGCTGATTTTGCAATAGGCTATTTGACAAGGTCGTCCGATTCTTCCCAATACTGCTTAATATGTTAGTTTGTTATCATAAAATATGCTTTGCAAAATAAGATATTGCCTAACTAAATTGCAACTATGACTTATCATTATTTTTAATACCCAAAGGCAAAATTTAAACAAACAAATTCAGTTCCAAATTATAACTTTTTAGATTCCTCATCAAATTAATTTTATTATGAAATAAGTAGATAATATAGATCCTAGTACTACTATAAATACTAGTAGATCGAGATAAATGCGAAATTCTCATGCACTCTATACATTTGCACTATTCGGGACTGGCGTGTGACGTCTGTCGCAATCACGATTTTGTATGGAGCGTCTTGGGGCGGCGCGAAAAATTGAATTTTAATTTTTCTTGTAGCTTATTTGTTGATTCGTTATGGATATTTTGGTATAAGATTAGCTAGTCTTAACGTTTTTGTTCAATTGTGTAATAATAATAAAAAAAAATTGTGTTGTGTGTTATATTTTAGGTATTATTTGTTTACTCTTGAATGGAGCAAGTTAAATGTGACAAAGTAAGTGTGTAATCTCCTATTTGTAAGTAATAAAAACAAAATTGGTTTGTAGGTACATTACTATAAAAGTTCGGGCGCCTTGGAGATACACATGCCTAAGATAATCAGTGGATATTGGAATCTTTTAATCTTCCGGTGGTGAGCTAAATGAAACCAAACTGTGAGGTTCAACGTTTTATTGTCCACTCCAGTGTGCATTAAGAAATAAATTTAAGGATACATACCTAATTTGTACTAAGCCTTAGGTAAATTAAAATTAAAGTTTTAGAAACTATGTCAATATGATCCTACATCACCAATGCATTTTAAGGTTATATTAAGTTTTAAAAATTAAAGCAAGCTCACGGCATCACTCGGCGAGTAAGATAGGCCAAACCCAGCAGCGAGAAATCTCGTAGCAGGCGAAGTTTTCAATTCAAGCCCATGCGGTACATCAATGCTTGAGGTGAAAAGCCCAAATTTTCCATAAGGAAATGCAGATGAAAAATCCATTGAAATGAAAAAGAACGGCAAATGGAAAACCGAAGAAGGCATAAGAATGAGAAAAGGAAAAAGGCGGTTCCAATTGGAAACCTGTAACAAAATTGCATGTCATTAGAACATACTCTAATATGAACACGAGGTCCAAAATTTTTATAAATTTGTGTGACTTACCGCCTTAATTCGCTGGAACAACACTAGTACCAAACGAAATCATGATATTTTTAAGTTAAAAGCTGAAACAATAGAATTTTAACAATTATTTTTCAAATAAAGAACGTGGCGAATTCCAACAAAGTGAATCTAGTATATAATGCTACCTAGTATATAATGCATTAATGAGAATGCACTCTACATGGCTAAATATTACAAGTTATCGCACAACAGATGTCACTACTGTCAGTATAGTTCTTGTATTGTTCCTAGATGTCGGTAAGCTGAACTACAGTTTTCAACGGATGGTCTGCAAGGCTAGGATATCAAGAATATGCGGTTATTTAATTGACCATGCGAAAAATTGTATGGACACTGTCCCAACTGACGAACAGACAGATAATTTCAATATTAATAAAAAGGCAAATAATTATTTTTAGTCCAAAATCGATCGGGTTCTTAAAAACTAAGACAATGTTTTACATAAAAAAATCGTATTATTTGTATCCGACTACGGCGAAGCAAAAAGAGGGTTATGATTTTGACAGACTATGTTTGTATGTAGGTTCATCTGTTCCTCAGAGCTCCTCAACCACTAATTAGAAGTATTAGAACTAGACAAATGAGGTATCGATAGAAGCATCTTAGTCGTCTGCTGGTTATAGGTTATATAACGTGTCACTGAATCTAATGTGGCGCCCTCTAGCGGCCATATAGTCATCATCATCATCATCCTCCTGCCCTTATCCCAAGACTATTTGGGGTCGGCGCAACATGTTTTTTCCCATTCATCTCTAGTTGCAGTCATTTCAACATTCACTCCCTTCTTAACCATATCATCAGTCACACAGTCCATCCACCTCATTTTAGGCCTTCCTCTCTCCCCTTGTAGCCATCCACTTCCATAGTTAGTGCCTTCCTTACGACATTACCTACTTTCATCCCTACGCATTACATGCCCGAACCAAAACAAACGATTTCCTCGTAGCTTTTCTGCGATTAGTGCTACCCTCAAACTTCCTCTAATATATTCATTCCTAATCTTATTCATTCTTGTCACAGAATTATTATTATTATTGAATACCCACTTAGGGTAATCGAAATATTGTCTAACTAAAATATACTTGTTGGCTACACAGTACCAAACTACAATGTATTACTTGATGTTATTCTTTGTATATTGGCTATAGTATACTATATCTACTGATTATATTTCTTAGGAATAATACAATAACATAATAGTGTGTAATTGTGGCTGTACAAGTATTGTGACGATTACAAGAATTGGTTCGATACCAGTGTAATAGTAAAGTTATTATGTGGTAACTGTGTTATAGTGTTAGCTAATAACCTGATTCACTGGTGTGATATCAGGGTTGTATTATGTTAAAGTCTGGTATATGATGAAGTGTTATAACATATACCATGTCGTGATTAGGAGACGGACTGGTTTCTAGTTAGTTCTTTTCACAGTCAATAGGTCCTTATTTCCTTGGTGGTTAGCACTGGCTTCCTGGCTACATAAGAGGAAATTAAATATCAGATAAATATGTCGTGTTTGGTATCAACTGAAAGAGCTTAATGAGCACATTTCAAGTATGTATAATTTATACCTATTGCTTGCCCCAAAATAATAATAAATTATTATATAAAATAATAATGAATTCAAAAATAAAAATAAGTTCAAAACTAAAACCCGACTACTGAATATAACTAAAACCCGACTACTGCCAATTGAGCAGTCCGACTGGGGATACTTTCGCCCTACAGAATACCGCGACCATACTAACCTCGTGTTGTGTTCCTGGCGGTGAATAGGGTAGCTAGAGCTCACTGGAGAGCTTTTGTACTGTCAGTGGGAAGACCAAAAGCTTGTCCTGTCCGACGGCACAGAAACTCTTGTGCTTACAGGGTTGGCAGCGCTAATGTGACTCCCTTGGTGTTGCACACGTCCATAGGCCACGGTAACTACTTTCCATCAGGCGGGCCATGTGCTTGTCTGCCAACCAAGTGGTATAAAAAAAACATTTCACATTGGCGTCCAGTCTCCATAGTTGTAGGTAAATCACAGTCCAATAAACGTGCCGAGGTTATCGAGAAGCAATGAAAAGGTCCTATACTAACGCACAGAAAAAAAGAACGTGAACACAGCGGAACGTAGTAGCACAGATAATATAATATGATATAATTCTTACAGTAGGAGGCACGACTGAAGTGCGCCAGCGCTTAGGAGGTTGGTTGTAGTCGAAAGGAGTGCAGAGCGAGGAGGAAGGGTGCAGCGCAAAAAAATCGTATGGCTGGGCTCTTTCAATTATATTTTTATAGTTTAACAATCTGTTGGTGCGTTGGGACGATTTTTTGCATGGTCCTTTATAAATAACTTTTAGAGACGGCAGTTTCAGTTATTTCGTTCATAATCACTTTCAAGAGGTTAAAAAGTATTATGATTTCATGTTAATGCGGTTCAATTTAAAATAAAATACTTTGTAATTTATTAGGTAATTATTTTATTAATATTCAAGTTACAAAACTTAAGTTTATACGCTATAATCTAAGTGATGCATATAATTAACATTATTGGAGACTTTCAAACACGGCGTGCAGCTAATAAAATTTAAATAATTCTTATTTTAAAAATTTTAAAAATAAAATTTCAATTTATACAAACAAACAGTATTTTAATTCACTGCAATAATAAGTATAGATAATTTGATTAAATTAAGTTACCTCTGTGAGTACAAATATTTCTAAATTAAGGCCATTATTTTGAATATTACACAGTCATCTATAAAACTGTTGACATTTTGCCACAGTTTCACACAACTTTTACCAAGTCTCGATCTCTCACACATATGTACTTACTTACTTACATTCAGAAACTGCTTCTATGATACATAGCAGCAGATGATCCCATGATCGATAACTAGCCCAACTTTAGCAAGCTTTTAGTTGTAGGAAACTTTTCTACATCTTCTTAATCCCACGTTTATCCCACTCGCACCTGAAGCTTTCACCTCGGAGTTAGAGGTCCGCTTCTTCCCGTCTAACTGCAGGTTTGGCTGTTGAAAACTAAGGCAAGATAAGCTCCAAGATAAGAAAAGTTACAGCTATTTATTGCCCTTTTCATTCACAATTTTTAAATTAACAATCAACTAGTATTTTTTAATTAGATCATATAAAAAAACAATTTCTAAATTCCATGACATCCCTTCTTCCTCGTCGTCCCACCAACTTGTTCCACCAGTGGCACGAGAAGGAATTGTCATTCCTCGTCGTACCACTGAATACAGATACATACAGGGATGGTAGCTCTACTTAAATTCCCTTTAGATATTCCTCAATAAATTATTGTTGTCTTTAACACAATTTTCCTGTAACTGCAAATTTAGTATTAAGTACGTACTCGTACTTTGTTGTTTAAACTCTATGGTGCCAGAAATAATTTTTATTTTAATTTAATAAATAATAATTTACTATGACAAGTGACATAAAATACAAATAAACATTATATTTATTTATAATATCTGCTAATTGACCTTAAAATCCGTTATAATAATCAAATGGAAGTCTGTGAGTCGGCACTGAAATTTATTTCTAGAAAACATAGAACCGTATTACTTTATGAGGGATTTCAATATTTTAGACACAAATTGTAGAAAAACGGAAATGTGATTTGGCAATGTAGCTTGAAAAATAAAAATAAATGTACTGGTTCTGTAACTTTACAGGTAAGCACCTATTATCATTATTATTACATTTGAAAGTAGTAGGTACTCGTACCGATTGTACTCCTCAAATTATTTATTATTGCTAAGTTCTCTCTTCGTTATTGTATGGGTAGCCATACGTTACCTTCGTGTGGTGTGTGTGTGTGTGTATGTGTATGTGTGCGTGTGTAAGTACCTATGTATGTGTGTGTTGTCTGTCTGCTACAAGCATAGCGCCTAAACGGTTTGAGATATCTCTATAATTATTTTTGCATAATATCTAGGTCAGTTGAGGGACGTGCAACATCACTTCCGGAAACATCCGGAAAATCGTTAGTTTGGAAATTTTGTACTTATTGGCGACCCATACACATTTGTTGATGTGTTTTCCTAACAATCAATGCTCCGCTTGTCTTATATTAGTTTAATAATTAGTGGCATCACTAAGTAAACGAAATATGTAAATACTGTAATTGTTTATAATAATAAATTAAAAAAAAAAAAATTCAATGTTATATTGTTTTACAGAATGAAAAAGTAATTAAAACGACAAGCCATAATAAATGCCAAAAATGTTGTAGCGATAAAAATACACGAAGCACATATACTTGTATCTATTTATCAACAAAATAACGATACTTTAGTACCGTTACAAAATAAAGGCTATAATTTTATTTCCAAAGTGCCATCTCTGAATAGTTGTAAAACAGCAATGTATAATAAGAGAAATAAGTTTTTAGGAGTTTCAAAAACAATTTTTTTTAGAAGAAGCCGAAGTCCCAAAAATATATTTACCTTATCTGCTTGGAGACTATTATAATGGAAGCTCCCGAATACTGGATTCATTTCAAAAGAAGCCAAAAATATGTTACCTAACTCAGCTTTCAGAGTTTTTTATAGATGGAACATGCGCTAGTTATCACAAGCCATTTGGACAATTATTTACGATACATGGAAATATGGGTAGTTCATTATCAACCACAAACATAATTCCTTTAGTTTATTCATTACTAAGTGACAAGAAAGAAGCGACATATTTTGCACTGTTCGACATTATAACATCGCAAATACCAGGATGGAAACCTACTACAATTCATGCTGATTTTAAAACTGCATCTACAAATGCAATTCGTAATTCTTTTCCTGATATTAAAATAAGATGTTATTATCACATGACTAAGTCTATGGAGGAAGTCCAAATATCTATGGCTAAAACAAAAAATTGAAAAACGAGTCGTAGGCTTTTGTAGTGCGTTACCTCTATTGCCGCGAGAGATGATTACTGATGGTTGGAAATATATACAAGATGAATGTCCGGACCTAACATAAGTAAATAAATTTATAAACTATGTGCAAAAATATTGGATGAACAATGAAAAAATTATTGACGAATGGTCCATGTACTCGGAACGCCATGGTAGAGGCCTGGAATAGTAAAATCAATATTAGGTACTATTAATAAAAATAATGTCTCATTGACCAGACTGTTAAATGCGTTGTTAAATGATGCCGCTTGTTCAAAATTTAAAAAAATGCAGTTTGGACTAAATATTTCTACTGGCAGACTGGCACTGCACCAAAAATAGATGAATTTGTTTTACAGACGCAAATGGAATTAGTAAACCACGTAATTGGCATCGGTCTTTTTTTGGTGCAGTGCCAGTCTGCCAGTAGAAATATTTACCACCATTGTGCCACCATTGTAGCACTTAGTGTCTGTAATGGTGACCCTCTTTCCTGAGACTTTGCCTTTAGCTTACCATCAGGCAAGGTGAGGTCAAGTTGGCGTGCCCTTAAAAAAAAAATTGTCCAAACTGCATTTCGCAAACAACAAAATCATAACTTTATTTTGTAAATGTAGAAGTTATGATTTTGTTGTTTGCAAAATGCAGTTTGGACTAATTTTTTTTTTTTATATACGACACGCCAACTTGACCTCACCTCGCCTGATGGTAAGCTAATGTATGTAGGGCCGGGATTGATTAAAACTAAATTTATGTTTTTAGAATTTTTATTACTAGTAGAGCAACAGTCATTTACTTCTCATTCAAATGACTATGATTAAATATGGTCCTTACTCTATAGTTAAATATGTGTAATATTTAATTTATACTGATTTAATATGTTCTATTTCTTTTTTTTATGTTCTATGTATGTAAACTATGAATCATATCAATGAAGTATATTTTTAATAATGTAATGGACATTGGTATTACAATAAGTACTGATTAGTTTAATCAGAATAGACTAACAAGACTGATATAGGTAGACACAATCATAATAGAAAAAAACCTGCACATCATGGGATTTCCACGTCCGCTTCTTTATCAGCAATTTTGATTGGTTCATTTATTGGATTTTTTTCAGACAACCACCCCGCAATTTCTTCATCCAATTTCGTTTGTTCTTCTAGAATACTGTCATATTCACGTATCAGGCTGGTAAAGCCAAAAAATTCTATAAGTGGGTCTCCAACATATTCTATGACATTCCAAATCTTTGCGCTTATTATCAGCGCAATATATGCGAACCATTGGGCCCAAGTTAGAGTTTTCTGCAAAAGAAATATTTTATAACTATTGTAAAAACTTGATCAAAGTTGAACTGTACTCCATTTGGTTAGGTACCTAACTAAACATAAACAATCCTGATAAGTATGTCTTTTAATATGTTTTATTTAAAACTCAGGATATTAATATTTCAGTTCAGTTCCATTTGTTATATGAACACTATGACAGTGGTTACATATAGTAGGAGCCTCAAAAAGTCCAAGAACTGGTCTAACTGGAATGCTTTCATATCACCTTTGGGGTGTGGAGATGAGATGCCAGTTGCTTCAAGGGAAAATATCGAAATTCAGCCGAATCCGCCGTTACATTGGTAAAGCGGACCCCAGACTCCGAGGTCTGAAAGCTTCGCAAAGATGAACATGTGTTTTTATAAAAATTCGCTACATAATTATTTACCTTTAGTTAAGTACCTAAACGAATGGCGTTAGGCAGTCACAACTTAAACAAAGGCATTATAATGAAATGCGATTTAAGCAAAACAAAACAATGGAAAATCAACGTCATTTTAACGCAATTTGATTTCAATAAATATCCGAGATTGTATTAGTCGTCGACATTAATAACTATGATATAATATCGATATAATACCGCTAAAAGACAAAACTGGATTACCAAAGGCTTGAAAAAAAAACTGTAAAACGAAAAGAATGTTACACACAACGTTACAATTACTACAAAAATAAAACTATTGTTAATAAAACTAAATACGTTACATATTCTAATTTATTAAAAAATGTATTTTTAATTCAAAGAAGAAAGAAAATATGACATTTATATATAAACATGACAATAAATGTATCGCAACCTGGAGGGTTATCAAAAATGAAGCACTCAACATTAAACGTAAGGATGACATAGACACAATTAAAATAGGCAATAAAACAATAACAGATCCAGCTGAGATAGCATCCGCTTTCAATAATAATTTCATTGATATGATTAATAGCCCGACAGGTCAGAACCAAACCCACTTAAATATAAAACATACGCAAGCTAATTCTATATATCTAATGCCAATGACTGAAAGTGAAGTAAAAAAGGAAATAATGGCATTAAAAAACACCAGGTCGGAAGGCTACGACGAAATTAGCACCAACATTATAAAAGCGTCTGTAGATGAAAGAGTGACGGTTTTGACACATCTAATAAACCAATTCTTTTTATCTGGAGTGTTCCCTGATGAGTTAAAGATATCAATAGTTAAGCCTATTTTTTAGAAAGGAGAAAAATCCGACATTAATAACTATCGCCCAATTACATTAATTCCAATTCTTTCGAAAATTTTCGAAAAATGTATGTACAAGAGGCTAATAAGTTATTGTAATTAATTTCGATTAATAGGCATCGAGCAGCACGGGTTTCAAAAGCAAAAATCTACGACTCTAGCAATATATTCTTTGACAAACATAACACTGACTAATATTGATAATAATAATTTGACTACGGGTTTATTTTTTGACTTATCTAAGGCCTTTGACTACGTTTCACACGACATTTTGATAGATAAACTTGACGCTATTGGTATACGGGGATCTGCACTTCTATGGCTATCAACATACCTGAGAAACAGACAACAACGTGTTGTAACCACAAAAATAGACAAAAACTGTAATGTTGTGGACTATCTATCTGACTCACGATACAACGTATGTGGCGTTCCTCAAGGGAGTGTGTTAGGCCCTATATTGTTTCTGATATATATCAATGACATTACCAGTATTTTAAATCACAAATGCATCTTATATGCTGATGACATCTCGATTATTGTGACATCAATAAAAACACGAAACGCAATTAAATATAACGAAGATGAAATAAATAATACTATTGACATGCTAATCGAATACCTAAATATAAATAATTTAAAAATTAATCTTAACAAATCAGTAGGTATATGTGCAATTTAACCAATATTACAATGAAAAGTTTAATTTTGATTTGAATATACCAAAAATAAAAGAAGTCAAGGAGACAAAATTTTTAGGAATGATGTTGGATCAACATATGAGCTGGAAGACTCAAATTGAAAGTGTAACGAATAAAATTAATAAATATGTATATGCTTTAAGGCAAATAAAACTGATCACTAACCGTAAAACTTCCATAATATCCTACCATGCTTACGTAGAATCTGTATTAAGATATGGCCTTATAGTGTGGGGTAATAGTACAGATTGCAATAAGGTATTTATTGCTCAAAAGAAGTGCATTAGGGCTATATGTGGAATTAAACCAGACAAGTCATGTCAACCGTTGTTTAAAAACCTCAATCTGTTACCATTGCCATTGTTATATATTTATGAGATATGTCTGTTTGTGAGGCAACATAGTGATCTATTTAAAGTAGCAAAAAGTGTAAACTTACGTAGCCGGAGAGATCCCTATAGGCTTGTGCTGAGTGACATCCCGAAGTCCACCAAATACAATAAGAGTTGCCTTGCTATGTGTGTACGAATTTACAATAAAATACCAATGTATCTTAAAGGACTAAGCACTAAAATATTTAAAAAAGAATTATATAAATGGCTAAATCAACATAGCTTCTATAGCATTGACGAATTTCTTAATCAAAGTTAATAGGGAATAAATATTTGTGCGCTAGTACACCACTGGCAAAACATGCATGCTCAGTTTTGTAAACCTTTTATAACATTTATGTACACCATGTTTTATGCAAATAAAATTTAAATTTGAATTTGAATATGACAAGCGTTCTGGCTATACCAAGGTCTTTCGTGCGGTTAATAGTAAAACAAATGCTCACAGGATCTACCCATTCTTCCAGGTCACTTGTCCAATCTGTGCCAAATTGCTCTACAAGTTCATTCCTCGTCTTCTCTACCTCAACTTCATTAATGAAGTGCGTTGAAGTATTTCCCATTTTTACTTGATAAATATTAAAGGAGTAATGAATAGGCTACGTAAATACCGAGCTGTTTATTTATATTGATTTATATTTTGACAACTGACACTTGACAGCAATGGGCCAGTGTTGCCAGTCGGGTCATGTCAGAAATTACCTGAAATATAAAAAAATGTAACCTTTTTGTACAAAAAATAACCTTATTTTTTTTACAGGAAATGTATTATAAGTTGATAGAATAGAATATTAGTTGTATTGACTTACAGAAACATCGATGAGTATTTGAGCACTTGCCCGCATTTCTTGGTTTATTCATATTGATTATATTGACATTAAGAATTGATATGAAGTTAAACGAGTATCAAAATATCTCAAAAATATGCTCCCTAGAATGCGTAATATGAATTCTAATACATTTTTACTTTACAGTTGGGGTCGGCTTTCCAGTCTAACTGTGCGGCTGAACTTCGATATTTTCTGTGAAGCGACTGCCACCTGACCTCCACAACCAATGGTCCAATGACCAATAGCGATATTGAAGTTCCAAGTTAGATTGGTTGGACTTTTGAGGGCTCCAACTACCCGTAACGACTGCCATAGATGTTTGTATGGCAACCGGGACCACGACTTAACGTGCTCTCCAAGGCACGACCAGACCAGTGCAAACAGTCTCATTCTTGCATACAACTTTTTTGCACTGAGCGGGGATCGAACCCGCGCCTCGTGCGTAGCAGTCGCGTGCACTACCGCCACAAGTTACTGGTCCAAAAATAAAAAGTAGATGACTTTTTTATTAAGATGACAAATATATTTGCGGAGGTAGGTATACAATATTACTATTAACAATGAAACGGTACCTACTTAGCATAATAATAACAACCGTATTGATGTCGCTCTCCAATACGCTTATAGCTAGTAAAACCACTGGCGCCATCTAGTTATTTTTTTATAAACTGGGGTATGACAGTTCATAGGATTATCGATCTTAAGCTATCCATGCACCATAGATTATTATATATATATAGTAGCCATGCACTTTTGCAGCTTGCTGTACATAACCATAAAAAACCACCGAAAATGTCCGTGATATTTCAATAATATTTAATTAATAAATAAATCCCTAAAAATATTAATATATTTAATCTAGATCTCTATTCCAGACTCAACATGCACAAGCATCAGAAACTTCATGACGGACATGTTGCAAGGTGAAGAGATGCCAGGCTAGACACAGAAGCTCGCATCATTCGTGAAATAATAGAAGAAGCGGCTGATATATTAGACGAGTCGTTGGACTCGCATTGGTTAAAAGATGATGTGATGTATCCATTGATTCAGACTTCAGATTAGATTTTAGGTGAGTTTTATTGAATTGTATTTTAAATAGAAAGATACACACTACATAGGTTACACTAAAAGTTTCCGGAACTGGCCACTTACATAAACAATATTTAAAAATTTATTACAACATTTGAAAATAGAACTCTTTGGCTGTAGAAAACAGTTTGTTTCATCTGACTGTCTTTTGTTTTTACCTTGTCGTGCGTGGTCGTATCAATCTCAGTGACGAATCTCGCTACGATCCCAAAACAAAGCAGCAATCGAGCGTATGGGTCTTTCAAGATGAGCCGAAACCAACCAAAGTGGCGCGCGTGAAAAGTGCATCTAAGCGGATGATTGCTTCTTTTTTTAATAAAACTGGACACGTGGCTACTGTTGCTTTAGAAAATCGTCGTACTGTGAATAGTGACTGGTACACGACCATTTGTTTGCCGGAAGTTATTTACGAACTCCGTAAAAATAACCGTAAACGCCGTATCATCCTGCACCACAACAATGCTAGTTCTCACACGGCCGCCGGCAGTCTGTACATTCGTCGTTAATACTTATCTTACGAAATCGTAAGCAAAGTTAACAACAAAATTCGGTTTGTTTGCGTCAAACCCAAGTCTGTACATTTTGAGGTAGCGAATAAGCGAGCAATAATGTATGGGGGATGCAAGTCTCTACATGTATCGGTGCGAGTTAACGACGGTATTTGGTACGGTGGCAATATTAGCAAGTCTCGACTTCCAAGTTAACAAAAATTGACGGTTTCTTATCAAATTTCGTCGTAAAGAATGCGAGCATTCTTGAAGGCCCGCAAAGTAGTTAACGTCGTTAACTATTTGTTATTATTTGTCCACATTTTGTTGATGTTTTTAATAGAATATTAAATATGAAATTGGGCAACATTGAGGAAATAAGTATTATATATTATAAATGGAGGCTAATTTGGTGAATTTAGTTGAGTTTCAAGTTATTATTTGAATGATAATGATGTTTTATTGTTCAATTTTACATTTTAATAATCTCTAAGGTTATAAAATGGATGATAAAATACAATTATAAGATGATGGATGTTTATTTGTGAATTTGTTTGAGCTTTAAGTTATTATTTAGATGATAATGATGTTTTATTGTTCAATTTTACATTTTAATAATCTCTAAGGTTATGAAATGGATGATAAAATACAATTATAAGATGATGGATGTTTATTTGGTGAATTTGGTTGAGCTTCAAGTTATTATTTGTTAACTTTTGGTGATATGTGTATGTTATATTGTTAAATTTTATGTTTCATAATCTCTAAGGTTATGAAATGGATGACAAAATAGAATTATAAGATGATGGATGCTTATTTGGTTGAGGTTCAAATTATTACTTGTTGACTTTTGGTGATATGTGTATGTTATTTTGCTCAATTTCATATTTAATAATCTCTAAGGTTATGAAATGGATGATTGAATACAATTATATGATGATGGTTACTTATTTGCTGAATTTGGTTGAGGTTCAAATTATTATTTGTTGACTTTTGGTGATTTATGTATGCTATATTGCTCAATTTCATGATAAAATAGAATTATAAGATGGTGGATGCTTATTTGGTGAATGCTTATTTGGTGAACTTGGTTGAGCTTCAAGTTATTATTTGTAGACTTTTGGTGAAATGTGTATGTTATATTGCTCAATTTCATATTGAATAACTTCCCAAGGCTATGAAATAGATAATTATATTCTGATGGGTGCTTATTTGTAACTGTCATGTTCATGTATGTAGGACTAGTAACTAACACAATATAAGTTACTGCAGAGTTCATACAAAGACTATCAGTAGGTAGTAAGTAGATTTCTATACAGGTAAATTAAATAAAACAAATATATATAAGTTCATATCTTGTGCATTTATTACTTCAAAGTATTTAATACAAAGAGTTTCTATTAAGTCTTTACAGACAATAAAATTTTCTCAGTCTTCATTTTGTAACATTTTGTTGTGACTTCGGCTATGGGTATCCTCTCCTCAGGCTTGAGTTGAGTGACAAACAACGGCTGGCATCTGCAATAAAAAGAAATAGATAGCAATAGGATTACAATATAGGTTGCACGAGTAGGCTTGACGTCGTGGAGGAGAAAGAGCCGAAGGCGGACCCTGAGCTGCGAGGTAACAATGCAATCAGTATAGTATGTCTACACAAAGATGTTGATGACAATGTTCAATTTCCGTTCAGTGAAAATATGTATATGCATCAAATACATCTATTTGCAAAGGTTGTGTATCTGCCTATTGTCTGCCCCGGTTGCCATACTAACATCTATGGCAGTCGTTATATATGGCAAAAGCCCGTACAGAAGGGCTAACCGTCTGTCCGGTTAACAGCTTCTCTGCTGGAAGGATCCACCACTTGAGCTTGAGTGACAGCTGCTGGCATTTGTAATGAATAATAATAGATAGCAAAAGGATTATACAATTTTCCTCTGATATAAACTGTACCCTCATGGATACAACCTTTAGTTCCATCAAAAGCAGAAAATACCTGCAGAATATTGGTTTGGGATTGTTAGTTTATATTATAGTAGTTACTAATTTGCAAGTGCATAGCACACATCTAAGTATGAAAGAGTAGAAACCACTTCCTACTTCACCTGTAGAACGTTACTGTAGTATCTTGCATGTAAGTTACATATTTGTGTGTCAGTGGGGTATATATATATATTATGTACTACTATGGTACTCGCAAGGTTACTTGTACAATATCTACCATTTTCAAGAACTGGGTCGGCACATTCTTGTAATATGGCACCTCTGAAGTGTTGCTGATGTATAATTTTGGCCACTTGGTTGACTTGCAGTTGACAAGGCGAAAACAATCGAAAATAATGTTTCTGAATGAATCTCTGGGGCGGTGGCATGCCACAGATGTTCACCATAGTGTCAGTTCAGTGTAATACACAGTCTTCAGTGTATACTTCCAATAGTTGCTTGTCGTTAGGCCAAGGGGCTGGTTCTTCATTGGGGTCATCGGCCATGGTTCTAGTGGATGTCCATCATCACCTGCGGATTAAATCAAAATATAATATATGTTATATTGACACATTGACAGCCTCTGTGGTGAAGCGGTATTAAATGCAGCTGCTGCTCTGTGCAAATATTTGTATGAATAAATAATTTAAGCCGTTGGTTGCAGTTAACATGTATGACAGTCATTATATACTGTCAACAGCAGCCCCACTGCCAGTAATAGTATATTGACACATGGGGTGTTCAGTTATTTGACTCGAAACTTACCAAGTAACCATGCATGGTGGTCTCCGTTATTAATAGACGTCTTCATGGGGCATGAACTGGGGAATTTTCATATAATATATGTGGCTACCATGCCGAGCTCCTGGCCATCGAGCATTTATATTTAAAATGAGCAGAATAGAGTCACACACCTAAAATGATAAAAAACACATAAATTATACAAGTACAATACATTAAATGAGATGAAGTACTTCTAGATAATAATAATTTTTAATCAACCCAACTATAGGTTAAACAATGTACAAGTTATACAATGAAACTTACATAGGACTCCACAGAAAGCCCGTAAGGGCGTTTTCTTTCAAGTGATAGCGCTATTTCATCAACAAGTTCTTTAAACATTGCCTTTGTAATGCGATACAATGATAGGTGTTCACCATCAGCCAAATTCAAATAATTTTCACTAGCGCGCAGAATCCATTGCGACTCGCCGTCGCATTACCGCCTATGTTCTAGAGTAAACTAATCCCATGCTAAACACGCTTCAGCCATAATATTTCTCGTATTTCCCTACAACCTCCAAAAATATTCAATTCTTTTTCCTTGGCTTCTTGCTTCTGTGTGTGCTTATGTGACTTGTGTCAACTTGCCATGCCAAAGTCTATGTATGGTCTATATATATAATAATCTATGGTAAGGGTGTTGTGAAAAATCATTCAGAGATTTTTCTGTTTGATGAAATTGTACGGTCAAAAAAAATACAATTACAAATACATAAAGCATAATTGTACAAATAGAATAAAAATATCAACAAATTACACAGTTAACCAAAGAGAATCTAAGGGCAAGAGTAACTAAATCTATGCTTGTCTATGCTATTAAGGTACTATCCGAGAATTTGTTAAGTTTGCGACGAATTTCGTTACGATAACCGACAAAAATCGTAACTTTAAGTACAGACTTGGGAATTTCGGTTAGTTTGCGTCGCTACGTACTTAACATCCGAATTCGGTCGCTATCTCATGTACAGACTGCCGGCCCAGACAGACAAACGACTTTTTGAAGGCGAAAAATGTAGAACTCATGAGTCATCCTGCATACAGTCCCGACCTGGCACCTTGTGACTTTTATCTGTTCCCAAAAATTAAGAACCAATTACGCGGCCAACGATTTTCATCACCAGAAGAGGCTGTCGAGGAGTATGAAAAACACGTTTCAGAGGTCACCACAGAGAAGTGGCACAAAAGTTTTCAAAACTGGTTTCATCGAATGAAAAAGTGCATAGACGCCAAGGGAGATTATTTTGAAAAACAATAAATTAATTTTGCACCTTTAATAGTATTTTTTCATATTCATTCCGGAAACTTATAGTGCGCCCCACGTATAAACAGGCTACGACGTTCTAGTTATCTTTAGTGTGCTATGTGTAAATATAATAATAATAATATATAACATTCTACATAACGCTATCTATGCACTAGCAAGTGATAACCTGTTTATAATGCGCTTATAGCTTATATTTTTTATATGTATAAATACACACATCAACAAAGTCTAGGGAACAAGGACATTTCTAGTTTTTATTTAAAAACCCTTTCTTGTAATAGTGAGTGTTTTATATCAATAGAAGGGTATTTTTATACCGTTTTTAATTTTAATTTTAATAAAAACATTTTCATACCAATTTTTTTTTTTTAAGTAAGAATTGAATAGTGCCAATATTGAGTATTACAACCTTCTATGATTAGGCACAAAAATAACGAGGTAGTAAGAAATACAGTAATTAACCGTACTTTAAACGTTTTTAATAATCTGTAGGACCTCCTAAAGCATTAGCAACAGCTCGACAACGGCGTGGCATACTTAGTATGAGATTGTCAATCATCGTCTGTGGAATATGGCTCCATACACTGCGAAGGTGTAAAAAAAGTTGTTCTTCAGTGTTCAGATTTTCCAAAGAATCACTGAAAGCTCTTCTCCCAATCAAATCCCAGGCATGCTCTATGGGATTGAGGTCGGCAGACTGAGCAGGCCATTCCAACGTCGTCATATTGTGCTCGCTTAACGCATTGATCACTACCCTCGCGGTGTGTGACCGTGCATTATCTTGCATGAACTTAAAATCTTGACCGAACTGCTGTCGATGAGGGATTACCATGGGGTGTATAACCTCCTGAATGTTTTGGTTTGCATTCAAATTGCCCCGTATCCAAACGAGGTCGGTCCTTCCACCAAGGCGAATTCCAGCCCATACCATGATTGTTCCACCTTGGTAAGGATGAACTTCTTGCGGATTCTGGAGACGACTCCGACGTCCAGGAACTCGCCATATACGCACTCTTCTCGAATCAGGATGAAAACCGAAGCAAGATTCGTCGGAAAACAGAACCCGTGCCCATTGATGGTCGGTCCACTGTAAATGTGCGTTAGCCCACAATAAGCGACGACCTCGATTTCCACGTCGAAGAGCTGGAACCCTAAGCGGTCTGCGAGCATAAAGATTGGCTTCGTGTAGTCTTGTTCTGACAGTTTGATCGCTAATAACCACTTGATGCTGAGACTGGAGGCCTGCGACCAACTGACGAGCAGTAATCGTGGGTTGCCGCCTTGCGGAATTTTGCAAGAAACGATCTTTTCACGGGGTAGTAACCCTATTTCGTCCCCTGTGACGTTCGGCAACATCCCCTGTAAACCTGTAGCGTGTCCATAATCTGCAAATTACGCTTGGTTGGGTGTTGACAGCATCCGCTACGTCGCGTTGAGTTCGTCCAGCTTGCAGCATACCAACAGCCCTTAACATCTCTTCGCGACTTAAATGACGACGTGACATGATGACCACAGTCACAAAAATGCACAAACCATACGTAAAAGACGTATTATTGATAATAAACGTTATTTACAATAAAAAAAAAAAAAATTATTTTGCCTTAGAGAAACTGCACAATCAAACACTTTTAAAAGTTTTCCCTCCATATTCGAAAATCATTACTTATTTAAATTTATTTTTAAATTTCGAACAACTCTGTAATCTACTTTATTCTATTTTTATTTATTTGCTGCCAGTTATTTGCAAAACAAGATTTACACGAAAAAAAATAATTGGGGTCATCTTGTTCCCTAGACTTTGTTGAGGTGTTTAGTATAATTTTATTGATTTATTATTTATTTATTTCTTATATAATTTTTAAAAACCTGATAAATGCTAGTTAATATTTATATTAAATTATGTCGATGTATTAAATCGAATGAAAGTTGTTCTTAAATAAAATCGATAATTATTTTGAATGGAATCGGTAAAGTGCGAGGGCGTCACTAATTTCGAACTGTCTCAAACTGTCAAAAAGAAAATAAACGAATGGACAGAGTATAACTAGCTTATGTTATGAATCTAGAATAGGTACGGATAAACATACTTAAATACTTTTTTTTTGTAAATACATACATATTATACATAGAAACACCCAGACCAATGCAAATACCCATATTCATGCATACAAATATTTGCACTGAGCGGGGATCGAACCCGCGCCTCCTACGTAGCAGTCGCGTTCACTACCACCACGCCACAAAGGCTGTCAATATATTGGTATATTGAAGTTGCCTTTTATTCAAACTATATGCAATTGGGCACAACACAATTGGGTACAGTTGCCTGGCTACTTATAAGTGCCTTTGCTGGCCTGACTCAACAAACTGCAAACTCAACAACCTTATTTGATTGCATCTGAGCTGCTCAGGGATCACTAGCGAATGGTGAAAATTATCAAAAGGAAATCAGGAAAATCAATGGTTAAAATGATTGCAACATTATTCATTGGTGCCGATAGTTCGTAAGAGTGTCGGTAGATGGCTCCCACTGTCGCCCTATGATTGATATATGTTGGAAGATTGAGTCGAGGTTCGGTGGCTCAGTTGGCAGAGCATTTCCTCTGCAAGGGCAAGATCGCGGGTACGAATTCCGCTTGAATCGTTTCAATTTTGAACCGCCTGAACCTCCGATGTATAAAGTTTTCATCATTAATTATCTTCATGATTACAGCATAAGCCCATTCGCAACCCCACATTCTGTAAATAATGACCATTGCTACACGCCAAAAAGACTTGATCCGAAAGAGGAACAACTCAAGAAATATTTCACCTCCATTAGCCCCGCAAGACATCACAGACATGTAAATGACTTTACAGATATGATAAGAAATAATCAAAGTGAAAAAGAATTACCTATGTATTCTTGGAGCAGACGAAATCAACAATGAAATTCCCAGCAGTAATTTTCATATGCCGATTATTGAAAATGAGAATGCTGTGCATCATTTAGATTTACAAAATATTAATAATGAAGAAACAATTATTGATGCTGATTTGACCGTCATCGACAATAAAAAACTATAAATAATTTTGATCTAGCAATTATTGATAGTGATAAATCAATCAACAACTTAGATTTAGCAGTTATTGATAATGAAAAATCGATAAATTTGCCAACCATTGAGGAAGATAAATTAACCAATGATTTTGATTTTCCAACTATTGATAATGGGAAATCATAAAGAATCTAAATTTACCTATCATTGAGGAAGAGAAATCCTTGAATAATTTAGATTTATCAAGCTTACCAAGCCTTGATGGTAATGAAAAATATATGAATAGTTTAGATTTAAGCTTTGATAGTGAAAAATCATTGAATAATTTAGATTTACCGAGTTTATCAAGTGTTGATAATGAGAAATCGACAAATAATTTAGATTTACGAATGTCAGACAATGATGATGGTAATTACAATGAAAAGGTTCATACACCTAACTTTTACGTGCCGACTGACTGACGATCTTATATCACAGCAAGCAAAGAAATCGAGAGAATAATAGATGCTAAGAAATTAGAAAGGGATAAACCATGTACTATAGATAAAAACTTGGAAAAAGCATTACAAAATGAGGATAATAAACAGTGCTCACTGGACGACCTGCTGGTTTCACCACGAGGTAATGTTTGAGTTGTATTAACACTTGTTTTATAATTCTATTAAAATAGTATATTGTAAAGCAGATTCCCGGGCACCACAGTACAGGCTTTGGATGCTACCGGGAGAGACGTCTGGTCTCTGTTACATTCGTCTCAAATGTTTAAAAAAAATTACAGTTTATCATGTAACATCGGGAGCTTCTACACCAACGATTGCAAGCATTCTATTTGGTGAATCAGTAAATCTGCACAAAACACTAAGCAAAAACTCAGAATATAGAGAAGAAAAATACAAAGTTGAAACAGGAATTTTTGAGGAGTTCCTTCAAGATGTTCCTCTAGAATTACATACGGATGTTAAAGATGATATTAAAGATGTTTCCATGAATGTAGATGAAGTAGACGGCGAAACAAAACAAGCAACGGAATTCAATGAAACACAGTTCGATTTGGATACATTCTTTTGTAAAATATGTGACAAACAGTTTAAAAGAACAAACACAAAATCAAATTTAGAGAATTAAAGCGTGCTAGAAATGAAGAGGCCACTGGCACAGCACACATTAAATTAACAACTGAACTTGATGAAGAACTAATTGATTTAGAAAAATGTATTTGTAACATATGCGACAAAACGTTTGAAAACTCCAAAGCAGTATATGCGCATGCTCTAAACATACATAGTGTTAAAATTAAAAAATCAAAGGGTCATAAACTTACTGAAGATTTGGTTGAAGTGGACACAGGAATAAAACAAACAACTGAGAAGTTGAAATCATCAACTGAATCTGATGAAAACCGCTTTGATTTAGAAAGTTTCTTATGTAAAATATGTAGTGTAAAGTTTCACAGCTCCAAAGCAATAATTTTGCATGCTTTAAAGAAACATGAAATTAAAATTAAAAAACCGAAACCTATTAAAGTTACTAAGGTGGACACTGGAACCAAACACACAGTTGAAGAGCTTAAATTATCAACTGAATTTGACGAAAAGCAGTTTGATTTAGAAACTTTCTTTTGCAATATACATTCAGTCAACAAAGTATCGGGAATGAGTGTTTTGTTTATGGTTCCAAATTCAAATTTTTGTTTTTTTTGTTGTTGTTTGATTGGCACAACTGCTTTCCATTTTGGCGCGGAGTTTGAGTTGCATCTGTCATTTCTGTTAAAAACAGTGCTGTTTTTAGTTTTATAATATCTAGTGTGTATTGCGAATTTCATAATGGACAAAAACATCGAACAAAGAGTTTGTCTTACATTTTGCATCGCCAATGGAATTTCATGTTCGGAGACACTGAAAATGTTACAGAAGGCTTAAGGTGAATCGACTTTATCAAAAACACGTACTTATGAGTGGTACAAAGCGTCTTCAAAAGCGTACGAGATGTGATGGAAGATTTGCCTCGTTCTGGTAGGCCATCAACGTCTGCAACTGAACTTAACATCGCAAAAGTGAAGGAAATAGTGACTGAAAATCCTCATTCAAGTTTGAGAGAGATGGCCGCCGAACTTTCTGTGTCTCTCGAGTCGATCCGTACCATTTTAACTAATAATTTGGGTATGAAACGTGTTGCTGCCCGGCTAGTCCCAAAAGACCTGAATTTTCTTCAAAAACTAAATCGCATGAGAGTCGCTGAGGACATGCTAGAACGGGTCAATACTGACCCAACATTCATGAAACGCGTTGTTACTGGTGACGAGAAGTGGGTTTACGAGTTTGACATGCATACTAGTCAACAAGCTTCGGAATGGCGCCTTCCAACTGAACCAAAACCGAAAAAACCACGTCAAAGTCGATCAAAAGTCAAAGTCATGTTGACTGTTTTCTTTGACTATCGCGGTGTTGTGCACTCGGAATTTTTGCCGGAAGGTCAAACGGTAAAAAAAGAATATTATTTGAGCGTTATGCGACGTTTACGAGAACAAATTTTACGAAAAAGGCCAGATTTGTGGAAAGAAAATTCTTGGATTTTGCACCACGATAATGTGCCTTCGCACAAGGCCATCATTGTGAACGAATTTTTGTCCAAACACTCAACAAATACCATCGAGCAACCACCATATTCACCAGATATTGCTCCAGCCGACTTCTTTCTTTTTCCTACACTCAAATTACCACTTCGTGGCACCCGTTTTCAATCAGTAGAAGACATAAAGGAGAATTCTCGGCGAGATCTGAACTCAATTCCGGAAACAGCGTTTAAAAAATGTGTTGATGATTGGATTATTCGTTGGCGTAAGTGTATCGTTTCTGAAGGAGCATACTTTGAAGGGAATAAAATAAATTTGGATGAATAACAATTTTTTTGTGTTATTGATTTTTTCCCGGTACATTCTTGACGGAGTAGTATGTAATAAAAAGTTTGACAGCTCAAAAGCAATATCTATACATGCTGTGAAGGCACACAATATTAAAATTATAAAACCTAAGTGCTTTGCTTACAAATATAAACCGAGAGTAAGTATGTAGTTTTTGTGGGAAACTATTCAGAAATCTACAATTATATCATCGACATTTAAAAACACACAAGAAGGTATGTAGAAAGCAATTCTATTTTCTCTGTTACCCCTTGTTTACACCAAGAAACAAGTTATAAAACAATTTGTAAACTTGTTTATCAAAACTTATTGAAGACTTGTAGAAGACTAATCAAAACACAATACATGTTTTATACATGTATCTCAGATACATAAGTATAGCCAACAAGTTGTAAACAAGTATAAAACACATTTGCGTTCACACCGTAGCCTGTGACATATTGCAACTGGTCAAATACATGTTTTATACTTAGATGTAAACGAGGGGTTTAGAGGATGTGAACTAGAGTACGCGCCACGAAATAAGTCGCTTGTCCGCGGCGTGACACTCGCAACATGTAATGTTGTCAGCGTCTTTTTAATACCACGTTTTTTATTGTTCAGATATGAATGTAATATGTAGTACTTAGTTGAATTGCCGAACTTAAGAAGTTAAAAGAGTGAAAAGTTAAAGGAGTCAAAGTGTATCAAAGATAGTCTTCGAGCATGTTGTGAAACCTCTCAGCAATTCACTTTTTAATTTGATTCGTAAATTTGAGCCCCTCCGCCCCCGTAGCACCTCATGCTATCCACAAAAAAAAACGTGTAACGTGCATATTACAGTGTACATGTATTGACAACATTGGGATCAATATATAATGCTGGGAGCTATACTTAATTATGACTAGGACATCATAAAAAAATCTGCTGGCAACTTTATCCTTCCCTGTCATGGCCACAAACCAACATACAGTATGGCGGCGATGTCATTTTTAGTTCCGAGTTTGGCAGCGGGAGTTTGCTGGTGCGGACTATATATTAATACAGGCATGTGGTTGGCATATTATTTAAAAAAGAAGATAATAAAATTAATATTTTCGTATAATTATTACTCGAACCAATGTTTACAGAAGCTATCCATATATTATATTTCAAGTAACTTAGAATCATTTATTCATAAACAATTATTTACATATATACCTACACGGAAATTATAGGAATAAAAATATATATATAAAAAAGAATATATATCTAAATAATCCTGCAGGTTCAGGCGTCAAAGAATTCCTCGCCATCGATGTCAACCGGGAAGGTGGCCAGAAGGCTAGCGGCATTGCCACGTTGAATGGCAATACCAATTCTTTGCGCAAAGCAGGGCCGTCTTTAAACTATTTGAGGCCCTGGGCACATTAGGATCATGGGGCCCCTAGGACCTTGAGAAAACACTATTTAGTTACAATAGATAAAGAAAGACAAACAAGGTTCTAAATTTATTTTTATTTAGTTACTAACTATAAAAACACATGCGGTGTTTACCTATAATTAATTGTAACATTATTTTTAGTATTTTTTAATGTATTTGGTGTAAGTTGTTATGTTAACAATTGTTGGTAGACCTAAATAAATAAATAAATAAATAAAAATAAAAAAAAAATAGGAAATATAAAAAATAATCTACAAAAGTAACTCGCTTAACATAAAATCCTTAGATTAATTATATGTTGATTGCAAAGGTACCCTTCTAGATTTAAGATGAGCAAAATCGTTAATCACATCTTCAAAATCTATGGTATTGAGAATATCACATTCTATGGACATCAGCGACAAACTAGTTAATCTCTCTTGAAGCATTGTACTTCTTAATTCATTTTTTATTCGTTTCAATTTGGAGAAGGAGCGTTCTCCGCTGCAGTTAGTTACCATCATACTTAAAAATATTCTCAATGCAATTTCTACGTTAGGAAATGTGTCTTCAATTTTGTTTTGCTTTAATAGATTATATACTTCCTGTACACTGTTAGATGCTTCATTTTCACTCTGAACATTTTTTAAGTATTCTTTTAAATGTTGACATTCTATTTCTAACTCTTTTTCATTTACATCTTCGTGATAGATTTGAGAAAATTCTTTGCATCCTTGTCGTATCTCTTCGGAATTCAGAGTTTTTAAGTGAAAAAATAAACTAAAACGTTGACTGACGGTCTCATATGAACTTTGTCGCTGTTTTAGATGAACACTCAAGGTATCGATTATTGGGAGAAAGGTTTCTACGTTGAATCGCTCTTTTCCATTCAATTGGACTGATGGCGCAGAGCCATCAAAAAAAATCTGCCGTGAGCTTCTACGTCTTGTTCTTTGAGATAGATCTTTGTAGTCAGATTCTGGGTTATTTTCTTTGGCAGATGATTCGAAGTTATCAAATTTATCCCTGAGGTTAGTAATAAAATCATAAAGTGAAGTCAACAAATTGGTTGCAACGTCCAGTGTTATTGTTTCTTTCTGAAGATAATTACTTGTTTTGTCTATTCTTTCCAATATGGTGCTCCAGATTTCCGTCAGTATAATAAATTCTAGATTTCCCATTTTTCTAGACAGACTAAGGGCTTCGTCTCTTGTTTCTCGTGCCTTTTCAGTATCGTTTGCGATGGTGATTAAAGCTTCTAATATTCTTTTATAACCCCCATGCAAAGCACTTACTGCATCAGCTCGGGCTGACCATCTGGTTTGTGAAAGACTCTTAACAACTTTTTTTGAACCTAAATGTTCTGTTAATATATTCCATCTGTGGGTAGAGCCCGAAAAAAAGTTGTACACTTTCTGAACTATTTCAAAAAACTGTGATGCCTCCGGTACACACCCAGCAGCATGGACACCTACCAAGTTTAGTGAATGTCCTGCACATGGTATAAAGGTGGCAAATTCACATTTTTCCTTGATTCTTGTTTGTAGACCACTATACTTTCCCGACATATTTGAAGCATTGTCGTAGCTTTGTCCTCTGCAATCTTTTATGGGAATATCATGTATATCTAAAAAAATTAAGATGGTCTCCGCTAAATACTTAGATTTATGCTCTTTAATAGGTATAAATTTCAAAAACCTTTCAACAGGAACACAGTCTTTTACGTATCGAATGATGAAAGTTAGCTGGTCAATATGAGACAGATCGGGCGTACTGTCAACGCTTATGGAAAAATATTTTGCTGATTTAACTTCATTTATAATTTTTTTTAGAACCTGTTTTCCCATTACTTCAATAAACTCATTACAGATATTTGCTGATAAATAAGAAATGTTACCCTTTCCAGGATTCCCAATTTTTTTTAAGTGATCTGCAAGAAATGGATCAAATTCACTCAATAATTCCACACAACCCAAATAATTTCCATTGTTTGGAGATCCTAGGATTTCATTGTCGCCGCGAAATGGAAGCCCTCTCGATGCCAAAAATTTTACAACAGCTACAATCCGTTTAAGTACGTTTCTCCAGTAATCCACTTCCTTTTGATGTTGAGATAATAACTCTATATCTACTCTACCAACCGCTTTACTTCGTGCCAGATAAGTCATCATAGATTGCTTATGCGCTGGGCTATTTTCATGTGTTAAAATTATGTGATTAATATGCTTCCAATCATTACATCCATTCCGAGAGCAAAGATTAACATCAGTTGGGTTAAATAAGCAGCATGAAAAACAAAATACAGAGCATTTGGAAAGCGAATACAGCAACCATTTTCTTTCGACGCTTTCATTGTTCTTTAATTTGCGAATAAATAATGCTTTGTTGAAATATCTCGTCACTAATTTATTACCATCTTTGTAGGTTCTGGATGCCTCGGAAAAGTCAGAATCTTTATTTTGAAAATATACTGGTCCTTTACGAATTAAAATTTCGCGATTTATTTCAACAAACTTTTCGTGAAAATAATCGGCGGGATCGTGCGATATTAATTCTTCTGTGTTGGAAAACTGCTGTTCAATTGACACAGTTGGAGTTGTCGGTTTTAGTGAAGTTACTGAAGTCGTTGCACTTTCGTCGTAGGAATAGTCGCTTTCTGATTCAATCTCTTTTTCAAAATTGGAACATGAAGGTTTAGAAATTCCCGCAATTTGTAATTGAGCTGAGTCATCATGTGGAACATTTATGAGTTGATTGCTACTTACAGAAGTTTCTCCAGTAGTAGTAGTAAAATATGATGTTAATTTTGGTAACTTTTCAATTACTTCTTTCTGATGTAGAGCTTTTTTCCTTTTTTCAGATCCACTAGGATATGACCGTTTCGACATTTTATATTATAATTCAGTATTTAATTAATTTTATAACGAAAATATTCGCTAACACAAAACAGACAAACGACGATTTAATCAAACAATACTATTTTTTTGTCAGAGCTCAAGCACAGTCAGTAATAAACTAACAACTACAAACAAAACAAACGCCACAACATCGCAGACAAATACTTGAAGGGAATTCCCGTTCGTCAAGTCAAACGACGATCGGGAGTCGGGAATTCCCCTTTTTTGTCTTTGGTATTACGAATGACGTTCGAATAGGTTTCTTAAAGACATAAACCACACCGCATCAAATAATTCTTCTTTTTTTAATTTAATAATTTTTCTTTTAATTGTATTCTTATACTTACATATAGGTATTTAAATTAACCTAAATATACTAATATCGGAAAAACTCATTTTTGAGAGAGAGTGGAGTACTTATACCCTGTTTATTTATTAGTTTGATCTTTCTTTTTGACGGATGTCAAATCTGAAATCGATATAACTTTGCAACGACGAACAATATTTTCTTATTTTAATAATATTAAAAATTGATAATAATCATAAGAATAGACACACAACATAAGAGTACCTGTTAAGGACTCAAGCATTTTCCGAAAGTCTTAAGTGGTTTTTATTGCTTCGAAGTAAAATTTAAATAGAAAAACTGAAAACAATGGTACCTACCCAATGTTTTTACGTCTAGTGCAATAAAATTGATTGACGAATGAATTTATTTATTTTGAATAGTTTAAAACATACATACAGCCACATATTTAGCCAACACATTTTTTACACCAATAGATATTTTCTGTTTCCCATCACTGACCCATCTGTCAAAAAGTTCAAGCTATGTTGTACAAGGTATAGCTATCCGCATGCGGCAAACTAAAGCTAATATAATAAGCGTAGGTATTGTAGTAAGTCATTATCATCAGATTTTTCAAAATTAATGTTTTTCGGTAATACCTAAATATCGGTTATCATTTGGTAATCTGGCAGGAACTAGGGGGCCCCATTCGATCGCGGGGCCCTGGGCACGTGCCCATAGTGCCCAGTGGGGAAGAGGGGCCTGGCGCAAAGAATAAACCAGCCCTCTGATCACGGGTAGCGTCAATTAAACGTTTAGAAATGTCTCTAAACAAAAGACGGGCACTTGGACCCCATGATCCCAGCGTCTCGACCCCGAACGGCTCAAATATGTAATTACCACTTATATTACTATACTTGCGCCGTTTGAGGGTCTCTGCCGACGCAGCAGCAGCGCAGGCGCAGTTTGCAGTCCCTGGAAGGTGTGAAGGCGCAAGGGTGTCAGCACATGTTGCATCCCACACCAAATGCCTTCCCATCTTCCAAGGCACAAAAGACATTCCATCTGGCCTCTTGCCATCGTCGCGCGCCAAGCCAGTGGGTTCTAATATGGCTGGAACGCCAGCGGTGACAAGAGCCCGACGGATTATGTCATTGATATACCCGTGCCGCGACAGCCGTCCTGCGCTCCTGCTGCAAGAGAGACCATGATGTCCAAGGCTACCAACTTCTTCCCCACAGCGACATCGATGCGGAGAAACGCAAGGAGCACCTAAACGAAGGCAAGCAGCGATACGGAAGGTGTTATCGTCCAACATGGTACCAATGTTAGGCGACGGTAGGGCCTGAAGCCAAACACCGGATTCCCATTCCCCCACAGCCAAAAGGCGAGCACGCTCCGCAACATTGGTAGAACTAGAAATTAAATGTTTTCTTACCATGTTGCAGAGCGGCACGTCCCATTGTCTCTGGGAAGCTGGGTTGGCTGGCAAATCAGCGTTTGGGCAAAACATTTTCCAAGCATTAAAAGCTTCGGCCATGCCTGGCACTTCTGAATTAGTTAGGCTAGGGGTTAAGATTTTTTTAACTAATTCATCCGTGCCATGCACCGAAGATAAAAATGCTGGCAGACTTACGTCAGTAATTTTGCGAACGCCGAGCCCGCCTAGACGCACAGGCATGGATGCCTGAAGCCAGACTCGGTCGTTCATATCCACAATTAGAATTTTGCATAGTGTGTTTCGAATCACACTATCCATTTTACCTAAAAGAGTCGAATATTTGAACAGTTGAGTTGAGCGGAGAACATGTGTAAATTTAGGAACAAAAAGACAATACCGAATTATAGTGAAAGCAGAATGGATGTTAATTTGTTGTAATCGGTCCGAAACTTCACAGAAATTTTGAATCTTTTCTTCTACGAAGGAGTCATATGCTTCCTCTAGGATTGGGGACCCAAGGAGGCGGAGAGAATCTTTTTGAACAATTTTTAAATCTGGAGCCAAATCGTTGAATTTTGATAATGTTGAAAGGATGGTCTATGTTATCATCAAGAAAAATTTCACATTTAGTTGCATTTAAATGTAAACCAATGGATCTAAATTCATCTTTTAAAAAAGCCAAATCTTCTAAAACTGTTTTAACGTCTCCTCCTAGGGTCCCGTCGTCTAGATACCACACGTTAAATTTAGAATTTAGCTGCCGTATCACGGGATGTATAGCAAGGCTAAAAATGAGTGGCCCAAGAGGGTCACCTTGTTGACACCCAACTGATGATTCTAAAACGTTGTCCTTGTATAGTAATTTTGAGGGGTACCTATAACATTGCCAAAGAATTTTATAAATTTTAGGGGTTTCCAATTTCACTTGCGTCAACAATGTGTCCCTATTCACTGAGTTTAAGGCATTCTTCAAGTCAACTTTAAGAATGACTTCTCCTCTATTGCAGCCAAGGTACGTTGACAGGGCATGTACGGCAGCCTCGCAGCCCCCTTTAGAGCCAAAGCCAAGTTGCAGGGGCTGGAACTGGTTGGTTAATGTGTTATTATATGCTTTACAGCATAATTTGGCCGCCATACGCCTGTACGTGCACCCTACGGCAATGGGACGAATACCACCGTCTTTCTTACGTAAGGCGCATAGATTTGCGCCGTAAAGCAAATCCACGATGGCATCGCACACATTGCCGGAGAGCATTAGGTTGATTAAGGCCGTTAGCTCCTTCAAAAGTGCATCGCCGGCTTCCCCAGGGCTCAGCAAGTCTTTGAGGTGTTGCGGGGTTAAACCATCTAGGCCGCCAGCAGATCCGCTCTTGAAGGAACCAACGGCAGCTAGAACGTCCTTAGCTGAAACAGTGAGAAAATCATCGTCTTTATTTGGAGGATCAGGGAAGGAAAGGTCAGCGGCTGGTGCTGGATGCTTGCTCTTCAGTTCTGCAAGAGTATCTGGCGAGCAAGCAGCCACCACATCGCTGCTTTAGGGTCAAAAATATAGGTCGAAAGGCAATTTTCTTTAATTTGTAGTGATAAAGATTTCTTAGAAGTTGAGACATGTGATATGTGTAGAATCCTGTAAGGAAAAGTGAGAAGCTGTTCCCAAGCTCTTTGAGAGTTCTCCCGGACTACTTTTGAAATGCAAGAAGCCAGATTTTGTGCCACAGATGGTCGGGCACCGCGGGGAACTTATAAAATTTGTAAATACAGAGCTAATGTTTACGTAGTCAAGGTGATGGTATTATTATTATTGTTATTAATTTATTATACTTTGTAAAATGTAGCTTGGGTCCTATGACATTTGAACATTTTCAGGACGACTTTACATTGTAACGGCGTCTCTCTTCGATCATTTATTTCTAGATTTTTATTTTTCGTAGTTACCACCATAGTTCACAAATAAAATTTATCATACAATAATATAACACAATAACAACATAATAATTTGGAAAAACAAGCATCAATAAATAAAATAAATGCGCAACAAAAAATATCTTGCCGTTTTATCAAGGTTCCATCCGTCGGCAGAAATTACTAGAGATGGGACACAATCGGTCGACTGGGTCGACTCAGTCGACTGTATGAGGCATAATCGATACACATTATATAACTGTTGTGAATTTATAAAATTATGTAAAGTTATTAGATTTACGTTAGGTATCTTCAATGAATGTAAATATTATGTAGTTCGTGTTGAGTTTGTGATTGAAAGTAATATTAAAATATATTGGGTACAACTTTCTTAGATGCCATGCATCGAAATCAAATAATTTAACAAATCACTAGTATTTGTGCTGTGTTATGGCAACCCTGGTGAAACGCCGGCGTCGGTCACCTCAGTATAATTGTTCTATGGCTTCAGCCTTGTGCTTGTATGCGTCCAGTGTTAACTTTTTTCTTCACCAGTCATTTGTTATTATCGTTGGTTGTCCAAATAATGTATATCTAGTTTAAGAATGTTCGAGTCATTGTACTAATGTAACTGTCAAGTGGCTCGATAGATGGCGTTAAGATCGAATTAGCTCGCGCTATGGTTTCGTTACACGGCCACCTATAAATAGATGTAAAAATAAATTGTTTGTGTGAATCGTCAATGGACAATAATTACACCAAGTACCTACAAGTAAAAGTGTATTATTTCCTCGTCGTCCCGAACGTTCATTGGTTGTTATTATTTGTTAGTGTTAAGTTTTGTTGTGTAGTTTGTTATAGTTAAGTTTGTTCCCTTGTTTACTTTTTTGTTGTGCCATAATGCCGAAAAGAACGAGAAAAACTGTTATCAAGAGCGAAATGCGTGAATATGTGGTTAATTTGCGACACTACTTTGTTGAACGCGAATTACAAAATGGCGGACCACTCTTGCCTTTAAATAACGTACGTGATCGCGTAGCTGATGCTCTTGGGATTGGAAAAACCACTGTTTCTCGAATCACAAAGGAAAAGTTTGGGGAATCTTCAATGGAAGAAAACGTTCTAACGACACCAAATAAAAAGAGGAGGCGAAAGCATCCAGTGACTAAACCAGACAGTTTCGACGTTGATGCTATACGTAATCACATTTACAGTTACTACACGCGTAATGAGTTGCCAACATTAAGAAAATTGCGTACCACTCTCAGAGAAGCCAACCTTTTTAAAGGAAGTTTGCCCTCATTGTCTAAATTATTAAAAGAAGAAGTAGGTTTCCGTTACCAAAAAGCAGACAAAAGAAAAATACTAATGGAACGGACAGATATAGCTCTCGCACGTTGTGATTTTTTACGAAAGGCAAAACAAATTGTAGATTGGGACAAAGTTGTTTTTTTGGACGAAACATGGTTAAATGCCTTCTGACGCATAATGACCAAAATGGTTAGGATTTTTTTCGCATATGGACGCATTTGTAAAATGACATATACGCATTAGAACCAATTCGCAAATTGACACATCTGCATTTAGACCAATTTGAGAAATGACCAATATAAATAATAACGCACAATGACGCATTCGTAAAACGACAGTGTCTGTCTGTAGTAGTTGGGCACAGATATCTTATATAGGTACTATAGTCGCGACTATATATATGTGTATTTATGGTATTGGTGTGCTTGTATTTAAAGCTATGAGTAAATTCATGAAACTACTGGCCACTTGAAAGTTTATCTATCAAAACTGAGCTACAGACAATAGTATGACAGACAATAGTTTTATCGTTTTCTTTGGGGAAAATAGTATATTATTATTGTAATAGTAATTAAAATGCAATTTACATTAAATCAAAAAGGATTTCCATTTTTAATGTGGAATGGTTTTCGTTTTAATAAAAATACCAGAGCAACAATTAATGCAGTCTATAAAATATTTCCAAATTGAAAGGAGATTAAATTAAGCAAATTTAGATCAGGACGTAAAATAGTAAGATTGGTCAGCTATATACCTCTATTGGCCGCTGATCGTATCTCGGAAGCATGGGATACAATTTTGACTTTGGCCCCAGATAATGAAGAAATGATGTTATTCAAGAAGTACTTTGAACGACAATGGCTTACAGTAATTTCCCCGACGTTATTAAGCTGTAACAAATTACTACATCGTACCAATAATTGTCTTGAAGGGTGGCACCACAGATTGAATGCTAAAATGGGATTACACCCAAGTTTGTATAGATTTATTTTTAAACTGAAAAAATAATCACAGTTTTATGATCATCAAATAACAAAATCGTTATTTTGTGTGCCCAAAGAGAATCGCAGAAAGATTGACATTGATTTCGATATAAAACTATCTATATTATTGCGTCGACTGAAAAAAAAAAACAAATAAGTTGTATTTAATTGAGAAAAATAATTTATATTCGTCTAAAATTCATTTAACTAGCTTTTATAGGGTCGGGGAGGCATTCATGGGGTCGCCCCCTATACATGTTACTTCAAAGCTTTATTTTCACTGTACCTATCTAAGATGATAAATATTATGTTTTAGTCCTTGTATGGCTGTTAATTTTCACTATAAAAGAGTAAGTAAATGTTTTGTTTAAAGGAATAATTTTAATTGTTTTTGCCTTTTCCTTTCTACCTGTGAATTACTCTTAGAGATGGCATTATGCGTATTGTACATATTGCGTATTTAAAATTAGTCAATACGCGTGTTGGTCACTATGCGTATATGGCGTTATGCGTATTGTACATTTTGTGTATATGTCAAAATGCGTATTTATGATTAGTCAATACGCGTGTTGGTCATTATGCGTCAAAAGGATTGCAACGAAAAAAAAAAATTACAAAAAAACACTTTTCAAATTTATAAAATGTATCATATGACAGGATTTTATTAAAAAAAAAACTAAAAATAATTAAAAAATACGAACCTTTAATTTGAGCCCATATCATTTCTATACTGTTGTATTGGCAATGATATGGAAGGAGACGGAGAACAGTGTGACCAAAGGATTTTGCCAGTTCGTCGAATATATATTTTGGACCGCCGGGTGGCTTATTTAAGTTAACGAGCCTTAGTAGCTCCACCTTCAACATTGAGACATCAGCCTCAACACCTTGATTTTGGAGCCATTCCAAAATTTCGCTCTTTCGGTTAACTTTAGTTGGCGGTTTATCCATTTGCACGGAATGGTATGAGGCGTTGTCCATAACAATAACATGGGGCTCATTTAAATTGGCTAATAACGTCATGAACCACTCTTTGAATTTTTCATAATTCATTTCTTCGTGGTATTCAACCGTTTTAACTGACTTAAAAGCCAATAAACAATTGGGCACAAACCCTTTGGCTGTCCCAGCATGACAAATAATAAGTCTTTGCCCTTTTCCTTCAGGCACCTTTGTTACGGACTTCGCAGTATTATCATTCCATGTTTTAGAAACGCTATGATTGGCATTTAACATGTAGCAACAAAGGCTGGAAGGACCATAGCCTACTTTTTATCTAAAAAAATAATGCAGACTAAATCCTAGGGTAAAGCTAATTACAAAAAATATGTTACCTATTTAAAGTTCAGTAACAAAGACCCATGTAATACATATTTTACTATTAATATAATAATCAATATTTAATTGTTTTTAGGCTACGCGGCACGCAACAATACCACTCCGCCGTTTACTGCAAATAAAATGATGGGGGGCGGTAGCCTAGTGGTATGGGTAATGGACTGCTGAGACGAGGTCTCGGGTTCGATCCCAGGTTTTACCATGGCACACACCAATGACTTTTCGATGCTTTTCGAAGTTATGTGTGTATTTATCGCAGGTTTATAAGTGCCCGGTTAATGGCAATAGGCTCGCCACCTATTACATTGGGACCTAAACATAAACTGGCGAAATGTGGGTGCTAGCACCTCTGCCTACCCCTTCGGGGATATAGGCGTGAGTTTATGTTATGTTATGTTATGTTATTAAAAGAAGCTTGCACCAAAGTAACACCGGAGAACTGGAAAAGTGTTGTGGAAAGGACCAAACGTCTCATTATTGAAGACTGGGAACGTGACGTTCGTTTTGATAACCTTCGAGAAAATGAAATTATTATAAATCTCCAAGACTGTTCCAGCGAGTCGGATATAGAAGACGATGACGATGATGATGATGATTTAGGATGTACTCCATTGTCTGATTCAGATTAAATAAATAGCTTTTGATAATATACATACATGCATTTTCATTGTACCTATACGTATTCTCGACTTAGACTATTACACTTTCACATCACTAGTGATGTCTTTTCAACATCTGTCATAGGACCCAAGCTACATTTTACAAAGTATAAGTAACTAGTAACATCCGATATGGTCTAGTGGCTAGGATACCTGGCTCTCACCCAGGAGGCTCGGGTTCGATTCCCGGTATCGGAAATCTTTTTTGTTATTTTATAAGAAATATTGATATGTAGTTTTTTAAAATTAAAAAAAAATAATTAAAGAAATTAATGCATTATTTTTATATTTATTTTACAGAATAATCCTGAGCAAGGAGTGTTAAAGTGTCATCTCTGTCATTTAGAATTTACTATGAAATCTAAGATAGAAAAGCATATAATTAGCCACGGTTAGAATGAATGTCAAAAAGAAATCTGGAAAGGTTAGTATTAAAATATACTTAGGCTTTCCATTAACGTGTTACAGTCGATTTTGAGTTGGCCTAAGTAAACTTTACTGTGACTTTCGGGTATCGCGACCAAACAGCATGTCTTTTCCCATCGTCTAATCTACCCCTGTTCCAATTATCATCAAAATCGGCTAAGTGGTTTAGGCGTCTCCTTTCTTTGATGCCATTTTTTTATACCACTTAGGTGGCAGACAAGCACACGGCCCACCTGATGGAAAGTGGTTACCGTGGCCTATGGACGTTTGTAACACCAGAGGAGTCACAGTCGCGCTGCCAACCCTGTAAGTACCTACAGAGTTTCTGTGCCGTCAATAGAAGACAAAGCAGGACAAGCCTTTTAGTGTTCCACTGACAGCATAAATTCTCCAGTGAGCTCTGGCTACCCTGCTCACCGCTGGGAACACAACACGAAGTTATTATAGCCGCGGTATTCTATAGGGCGGAGGTACTTCCCCAGTCGGACTGCTCAATTGGGCGGAAATACCGCCGTGTCCTATCTCCTCTTCTGCAGCAAATCACCGCAATTTTGCCAATGTTAAGTAAATGTCTATAAAATTATTAATAATGAGACGCCAATGTCAAGTTTTTCAAGGCATTTTACCAGGACCACTTTAGCCACGCCAGTAAATTCGTTTCCTGGTGTCCGCAACCACGGAATACTTACGTAATTCTAATGAGATCATCTTATCGAAGCAGCCCATAGATTTTAAATTTTTACTACCTATCCCTTTTTTCAGTATGTTTGTACAGATTGTGGTGCAACTAGTACGACAATAGGTAACTTAAGGTTGCACCAAAGGAGACACACGAAAAACTATCTACATAAATGCGAGGAATGTGGTAAAGGATTCTTCCGCCGCTCAGATTACACAGTACATATGAGGTGAGTGAACAGGAATTGGATATTAATAATACGGTACTTTATTATTGTTGCACTGACGACCTCTCTGGTATAGCTGTAGAGCGTTTGACTGCTAAGCCAAAGGTCGCGTGTTCGACAAATTTAATGTTTTTTGCATGAATATGTATATTTGAATTGGTCTAATAAGTGTATCAAGTAGGTACCTATATTTTTATTTATTTTTTAATTAATAAAAAATATCCCTATTCTGGAACCGATGCCGATGTTATAAGTTAGTTAAGTAACGCTTACTTAGGGTCTATATGGCTTTGTGTAATGAGTAATTAAAACTAATTTAAAAATAATCTTTAATTTATATATTTTAATTAAATCAATTGTTGTTGCCAGTACTAACAGGTACAGTTGTCCTCAGAAGTTACTGAAAATTATTATATTTAAAAAAATCCGGTGTTGAAGGTGATCTTTAATTTTGTTGTTACAGGCTGCACCGGGTGAGAAGCCGTTCGAATGCACGTTTTGTGGCAACATGTATTCACGAAAGGATGCTCTAACGAAACATGTGAAGCTTCATATAGGTGATTACAGAGTGGACAGATATATAACAAAGTAATCGTCCCTTAAATATTGTCGAATCGTTCTAAATTGTCTTTGATTTGCAATAAAACAGTATTGCATTTGACAGTGCCAATCGTGGTTACTATTAGAATCGTTGGTTCATCTCAATACTCCAAACCATTGGTAGGGTTCACGATAGTAATCGCCTAGTTAAAAAACATTTTTCTTTCGAGTTCATGCTGCGTCCCCAGTGCCTACTATGGTTTCGTATAATGCTAGCTCGATGCTCTCGTGCGAATTCGCTGGATTCCCAGTCTGGGATATAGGATAGACATTATTACGTTTATAGCAGTCTTAAACGTATGGCAATTTCATACATTGGTTATTCTCGCTCTATTAACATTGCGTCACATGTCTACGACACTGGTGCTAAATAAAGTGATTTGTTTTCGTTTCAGGTGATAGACCATATAAATGCGAGCACTGTCCTTCATCTTTTGCAGTCAAAAGTCAAGTAAATAAACATATGAAAGATGCTAAGTTATTTAAGAAAAGACGTGGCATTAACACAGACTCGATTGTAATTGAAAAAGAAGCAGTAGAGATCAAAACTCAGACAATCACTGATGCAGTCGATATTCTAGATGACTTGAAGGAATCTCCAGACGAAGAAGAAAATGATCTTGTAAAGTTCCAATAAGCAGCCAGTTGTCGTATATAGATACTGAAATGAGCAATTAAGTAGGTACAATTGTACATCCCCCAAAGCAAGTCAAGATGGGGACACTTCCTACAACCAGGGTGCGAGGAAACTGCCTGGGGCTATCTGGTGACGGCGTGCGGTTATAGTCGGTACGAGTACAACAACCGTCCACGCCGGTTGATGAATAAAACTTTGTTAAATACAAAATACAAAAAATTCGTCCGTCTATTTTTAACCGATTCCATTTTTACTTATTTTTAATCATCCACCCAAGCAAAAATATTTTTTATCATTATAATTCTTTACAAGACAGCTATTGCGCAAATAAAAATAGGTAAAGTAATAAAACCACAGCTTAACAACACCTGATTATATTATTCAATAGGTCTGTGCTACATTAACAAACAAAAAAAAAACGAAAATAAAAAAGAACCTTGTAACCAATCTGTATTACCACCAGCGCGTTTGGATCCTGTGGTAGTGGATGTAAATGCAATCAATTGTAAAAGCCAATCGTTAAATAATAAACAAATCAACTCTTAAAGCTAACATACCTTACATTTACAACTATACTAGGTTAATTTAACTAAGCAAACTGATAGATGCCGATTTTCGTGTGGTGACGAAGAAAGTACTAACGGAAAAATACGCAGAAATCACTGCGAGAGAAGAAAAATAAAAACACTGTACCAACCCGTCTGGCCAGTGTAGAAACAGCAGGCTAAAGCCTCCCAATTTTGGGAGCCTAGTAGTGAAATGAGATAGGCTTTATTAATTATTAATTTCCTCCATTCTCGATTCCCTGAAAAAATCATTTTCGGATCTAAAATTGCATTCTATCACGCTATTATAAATCAGTAAACATTGGAGGAACCGCGACTAACCCGATGTTATTGCCATATTAAAATAAAATATAAACAGTAGGTTCAATTTTTACCCGATTATGGCAAAGTCAAAGGAGGGTTATGATATTATGAGAATTGACCCTCATGGCAAGAGTTTCAAAGCTTTGGATGAATTATAGCTAGGTAAGGTGAACATGACATGACTAATTTTATTTTTCTTCAACTACACAGGTGTTTAATATTCAACTCATTAGTACATTATTGTTATAAAAGAACATATATGTATTACATAATACTTGCATCACTTTCTTTCATTTTTAATGTTTAAACGA
Source organism: Eilema griseolum (assembly GCA_963662185.1). Lineage (NCBI taxonomy): Eukaryota > Metazoa > Arthropoda > Insecta > Lepidoptera > Erebidae > Eilema > Eilema griseolum. The sequence goes on along the minus strand of OY759239.1, from coordinate 8,075,034 downwards.
CTTCATCATAACGCAAGGAGGAGGTCCTTGCGTTAATTCCAATCGCATACGAGACCTTCACCTCGGAGTCTGGCACAGGCTCAATTACGGAGATCACATTAAGGAAACCATCCTATCTGTATACTCATACATCGCAGAAGTTGCGGGGAGAAGCTAGTTGACATATCAGCTAATCAATCAGTTTGCTTTATTATTAATTAATTAATAATATTGTATGTACTTACTCATTTGTAAGCGTCTATAACTAGTATCATATAAAAATGTATAATTAGAACAACATATTATTATTATTAAGAACATTCATACGGAAATATTGGACCCATTGCCACTCGAAGATAGTGAGTAATAAAATTATTAGTCTGTATAGATTTAAACTTGTCGTTCAGTGCAATGGGTTCCGCTGTTTGATAGACTCGTACAACATTTCAACTAGTGCTAATTCAACCATTTGCTAAAAACTATGACGAATTATTAAGGTGGATATTGACCAGGACCATCCGCGTGTAACGTTCGGATACGAACACAATGAGATCATCGAAACGAGCATTGCAATGCGTACAATTTCGACACGTGAAGGTAGAACCGGGCAAGCGATTACGAGTTTTCATAGAGAACTGGCCTTTAACGATATTATAAACATGTAGGAACACAGTGATTTTCCTATCAATTCATTGTTGTGAAGTCCCTTCAGTGGCGAGGGGTGAAAACTTACAAAGATGGTGGATTTTTTTTACCTCTAATAGTCTAAATTAAACATCTCTACCACAGCTTCCCTTTGCAAAGCAAGGTCAGGAATCGGATTATAGGGACACCTCGCCACTGATACCCTTTTTGACTTCTAAACGTCGATGTAGGTTATTATTTGTGATTCTGTTCCTAAGCTATTATACACAGGAATGACGTCTAGAGAAAACTATTGAGTATTTCAATCATGTTTATACTTTTAGGTAGATATAAGACTAGGGAAGACAGAGAACCACGCGGTTGTATTTCGATATATTGATTAACAAAAAGCTACTTCATTCTATTGATCGCGAGCGGAATAAAAACCTTTTTGTTATGACAGGAGAGGGTTGTACCCATACAAGCCTGTCTCTTATAACATCAAGGTCTTTATTACTATGTAATGCATATAAACCTAAATTATTGTGAAATACAAGTATAGGAAGCTCCCAGTGCTTAGCCACCTTTATACAACAATACCATTCATAAACATTATTTGTTCATCATGTCTTCTTAACATTACATTTTTATAATTACATTGTTATTGTATACATTTCAATTCTTGATATTTTAAAATACATAAGTATTAGCCGAACTTAGTGCCTTATGATCACAGACACATTGATAATACATTTCATTGTTTTACCTATATAGTGATTTTACTTTCATAAACTGATAAAACGTTAATCATAAGTAAGTGAAAACATAATAAGTCAATTGAAACTAAAAAAGGTTTTTATTTTAACTTTTTTTCGTTTGGCAACATTGGCATTCAAACAAGGTGCACCAGCATTTTATTTAAAAACATTAACTAATTATAGTATTACAATAAAAATAATAACAACAATATTCATTCTTGAATTTCATAAAGCACAAAATAATAATAGACAAGGAATCACATTGAGAGGAATACTGTCTCACCTGCCTTGAGAGTAAATACCTATATATACAAATTTTTGGTACACCTAGTTTCTATACTAGCTATTTATACACAAAAACCATGAAAAATCTTTTTTTGTATAATCTCGAGTTTTGTCACTATTGTTGCTAAGCCGCGTTTTCACTATAGGAACCTACCCACTATAGTTTTTCACTATCGGACATTGCCGAAAAAAAAAAGAACGTTTAGTTGACGGTAATTTTTTTTTGTAGTTGGCATCTGTAAAGGCGCGAAAAATATTAATTCAATTCTAGGTGGGTACAGTCTATCGGAAAGTAATACACATAGACATTCGAAGGAAATTAGGAAAAGCATACTGTCATGTTATGGTTTATGAATTCAGATCACAACCAATTTGTTAAATTCTTGTAATTTAGAAGATAAGAATAGCGAAGAAAATAAAGAAGACAATCTAAATTGTCTGGTTTGCTGGTTTTGCAATAGGCTATTTGACAAGGTCGTCCGATTCTTCCCAATACTGCTTAATATGTTAGGTCAAGTAAGTCAATCGAATTCAGTCCCAAATTATAACATTTTAGATTTCTCATTAAAATAAAAATTACTATTATTATGAACTATATATTTTTAAACTCAACGTAGATCGAGATAAATGCGAAATTCTCTTGCACTCTATACATTTGCACTATTCGGGACTGGCGTGTGACGTCTGTCGCAAGCACGATTTTGTATGGAACATCTACGGGCGGCGCAAAAATAGAATTTTCATTTTTCGATATACATTTGCACTATTCGGGACTGGCGTGTGACGTCTGTCGCAAGCACGATTTTGTATGGAACATCTACGGGCGGCGCAAAAATAGAATTTTCATTTTTCGATAATAAAAAAACATAGTCAAATAGCCTATTACATTACTCAGATTTATTAAGACATACAAAATTTCTTATTTGACTAAAGAAAAGACCATCACTTGGAACTAACAAAACATAGCAAAGGTTTACAAATTACTACATGAAACCATTTGCAAATACTATTTTCATTCTGAATGACATATGTAAATACAATTCAAATCACTTACATCCCTATATCGTTGTTTCAAGTAATCCATACATCGTGTAAACGCAGCCTGCTACAAAGCGCTCACCTTATTCCAGACAGTATTATCCCCAACATGCTTAACTAAAATGTTCAGTGACAAGGTATGTCTGTCTTGTGACGTCACACACAACAGAATTCAGCACCTTGGTTTACTCAGTCAAGTTCAACACTGCACTTTTACCTTCAACTAAGACTTCTGGCCCTTTGGCCTGTGTTGTAACACTATGCAGTTGTCCGCTAGCTGGTTACGCATAGAACTGTTCTCCTTGCGAACCTCAGACAGTTCCTGGTTGAGTCTTATTATTTCTAACATGAGTTTCTCATTTTCTACTTCCATTTTTTCTAATCTGAAAAATTAAAAATATTTATGTTATATTCTTGTAGATTATTTGTTGATTCGTTATGGATATTTTGGTATAAGATTCCCTGGTCTTAACTTTTTTGTTCAATTGGTGTCGGTGCGCGTGACCATAGGTAGGTTGTTGACGCTGTGGGTGACAGGGCAAGTTTCAGTTAGTAATGTGCGGATCTTTCTATTATTTAATTTTAAAGAAATAACAAATTACATACATACATACATATAATCACGCCTTTATCCCCGGAGGGTTAGGCAGAGGTGAATGTACAGGTAGGACACGGCGGTATTACCGCCCAATTGAGCAGTCCGACTGGGGAAGTACCTCTGCCCTACAGAATACCGTGGCTATAATAACTTCGTGTTGTGTTCCCAGCGGTGAGTAGGGTAGCCAGAGCTCACTGGAGAATTTGTGCTGTCAGTGGAAGACTATGGGCTTGTCCTGCTTTGTCTTCTACTGACGGCACAGAAACTCTGTACTTACAGGGTTGGCAGCGCGACTGTGACTCCTTTGGTGTTACAAACGTCCATAGGCCACGGTAACCACTTTCCATCAGGTGGGCCGTGTGCTTGTCTGCCAACTGAGTGGTATAAAAAAAAATACATTTCACCAATAATTGTATTCGGTCCCACGTAATTGATGCGCCTATTGCCGTATTCTGGACACTATTGTTGACTCGATCACCCATCTGAGGCAAGTCTCAGTCATCTGTCAGATGTTGAACAGCCCAATCCCTTAGTCGCCTTGTACGACACCGCATGTGAAAAGATGGGGTGGCCCAAATTCTACTCTGCCGGGAACCACGCAGTGGAAATTACTTGAATGAATTAGTTTTTTATTGTTACCTAAACACCAGAGATCAGCAAAAAAGTAATGGATGCAGATCTTTCTTCTCTCTCAGACATCCATATACATATAGCACCTCAATATATTTTTTTTATAGATTTCTACAGAATCCTATTATAAATTTTATAAATCAAATTATAACAAACCTCTTTTGTTTCTCCGTAAGATCGGTTATGTGGTCACATGCTTTGGCCAAAATACCTCCTTTACTAGCAGAGTCTGGGAGTCCAGAGTGTGGTACAAGATTGGCTAATTTGGAGATCCAGCTATTGATTTTATCTCGGCGGCGCCTTTCCACTTCATTGTGTGTTGCTCGCCTCTTGTCGTCGCGCTGAGGAAAGTATGAGATGTAAAAAAAATTACAGATTTTGTGGCGACAGGCTACGTGGGTAATAAAAGTCAATCGACATAGGACACGACGGTATTCCTGTCCAGACTGGGGAAGTACCTCCACCCTACAGAATATCACGACTATAATAACCTCGCGTTGTGTTCTCGGTTCTCGGCGGTGAGTAGGGTAGGGTAGCCAGAGCTCACTGGAGAGTGTTTGTGCTGTCAGTGGGAAGACCAAAGGCTTGTCCTGATTTTGTGTTCTGCACTGAAGGCACAGAAAATCTCTGTTCTTACAGGGTCGGCAGCACGGTTGTGACTCCATTGGTGTTACACACGTTCATAGGTCACGGTAACCACTTTCCATCAGGTGGCCACCTAAGTTGTTTAAAAAAAATAGAATATTCCACGACTTTCTACACAACGCTATCTAGACCCATGGTAAGCATAGCTTAACTAGCTTGTGTTATGGAATCTAGAATACGGATAAACATACTTAGATACTTTTTTTTTGTAAATGCATACATATTATACATAGAAACACCCAGACCAATGCAAATATACATATTCATGCATACAAATATTTGCACTGAGCGGGAATCGAACTCGCACACCGCCGCCACGGAGGTTGTCGCAGAATAAAGGAGGGATAGACCCAAGAAGTGCTAGCTTGACGTCATAGAAGGTGATATGCATGCTAATGGTCTCGCTGCCACTGACTGACACTGGGATGCCAGAGACTGTGCAAAGTGGCGTAGGAAAAGAAGGCAGATAGAACTCAGGTTTCGAGATCACAAAGCTATTTTGATGGTGATAATAAATTGGATTTATAGGCACACACATGTAATATGTAGGTGTACAGCAGTGTTGTGCAAATTTTCATCAATATGATCATTTTTCATCAATATGATCATTTTTCATCAATATGATCAATTTTCATCAATATAAAAGTCCCGTCTTGCTGTCTAAAGATCGAAACAAGTAAACCCGACTGCTGTCTAAAACATCAAAACATAATTGACAGCAGGCTGTACTTTATTGCCAATCAGAAGCCGAAAGAAAACTTAAGAGGCCAAACCAGTTGCTGTTTAAACTTGTTTAGATTTTTTAGAGAGCAGTCGAGATAATTGCAATAAAAATTGGTCCAACACTGGTGTACAGTAATGCCTTGATCACACGCACTAAGTGGAGTGGCTAGACTGATTTCGTTCGAGTACGAAGTATGTTTTGAGATTTTTCCAAGCGCCTACAAAAGTTTTACAAGAGGGGTAATAGAAGGTTTCTTCAGGGTCGGCAGCGCGAGTGTGACTCCCTTGGTGTTGCGCATGTCCATAGACCACGCTAACCATTTCCCATCAGGTGAGACTGCAGTGGTTTCTTATAACATACTTGTACATTATACTACATACAATATTCATTTTATATTTACAAAATTACCTTTTTCGCAGTGACTGCTTTTGTTTGCAAAGGATCTCTACGCACTGCTTTCTTTGGTGTCGTTGTTGTACCAAATACTTCCCCTGGGTTGCTTATTACGAAATATTCTGCTTCTTGATGGATACCTAAAATAATTAATAAAAAAATATAGGTATTTCAAAGACATACTTTTTGATCTCAATAATAATTACCCGACTACGGTGAAGCAAAAAGAGGGTTATGACTTTGACAGGCTATGTATGTATGTAGGTTCATTTGTTCCCTCAGCACCTCAACCACTAATTAGAACTGGACAAATGAGGTAATGTTAGAAGCATCTAAGTCGTCCGCTGGTTATAGGCGTTATATAACGTGTCACTGAATCTAATGTGGCGCCCTCTAGCGGTCATAAAGTAGCAAGGTTAAAAAATAAATTTGAGATAACGTGTTTGGTATCGACTCTGAAAGGGCTTAAATAGCACATTTCAAATATGTATAAATTATACCTATTGTTTACCCCAAAATATAAATAAAAAAAATAAGTTTTAAACTAAAACTACAAAGTAGAGATGCCACGAATATTCGGCTACTATTCGGTATTCGGCCACTTTTTTAAGTATTCGGTATTCGGCCGAATACCGAATACCAAATCGTGGATAAAAAAGACATCATAGTACTCAAGATTTGTATTTATTACCAAATTACACTACTTTAATAAGTAAATTTCATCAGTGGTAAGTTGTGATGGATAAAAACAAGCTTTTCAGCATTTGATGGTAGCAAACGATTACGCTTTTCGTCTGATAAACGATACCAGCTTCAGATAACCTCTCACTATACACGCTACTTCCGGGAGAAGAAAGATAAACTTTAGCAAATTTCGAGAGGTTTGGGTATTGTTTTTCGTTTGCTGACCACCACTTGTAAGGATCAGCTTTCCGATCAAGACGAATTGTTTTCAAATAAAAATCCATCTCATTTGCCGCAGTATTCTTCTCCACTTTCTCCTCAGCATTATCATTTCGCACATTACCTGTAGCGACTTCCTCAAAGCGGTTCCAGAAATTGTCGTGTATTTCAAATGTCTTATCATTGTCATTCAAGTTTATTTTTTACGAAGTGGAGAAGAATCTCCGTCGGTACTACTAGATTCATCATCATTACAATTTAGTTTTTAAGCCCGCACGAGTGTGACAGGTCGCGGACTTGTCGTATTATTCTTTACGCGCTCGACAAGCATGTACTTTGTGCCGAATATTCGTCGCTTCGGCCGACAGCTTTGCATAATATTCGGTATTCGGTATTCGGCCAAATCACTATTCGTGGCAACTCTACTACAGTAGTCGGGTTTTAGTTCAAAACTTATTTTTTTTTATTTGCTTTATCTGTTCTCATTTCGACTATCTCAGCATCTCAGATAAGTGGTAGAAAAGTACTCACCATGTGAAGGAGAATGAGCTATATTGGCTGCAGATTCATCCCCTGCCATCGTTATTAATTTGTATGTGACTGATCCAGCTGCAAAAATATAAAAGCTCTTAGTTTTATGGTGAATTAGAGGTTGACTGAGGGGCTTATGGTTATGTGGTAACAGAAAATGAATTGCAATGTTAAGCAAAATTAGCCAGGTTGGTTTTACGATGGGTGACCATTGTTAAGACATTGTGACCACTCTGTGCCTTAGAGAGTATGTTAAGCCATCAGACCCAGTTGTCATACAAACATCTATGGTAGATATAACTGGCATTTGGAACACTAAAGAGTATGACAACTGGTTTAACTACAGAAATTCCATGTGTGGTTGTGGGTTCTGTAGGTCAAATGGAAAATATTGAAGGTAGACTAGACAGCTATCCCCAACTAGTTGGGAAAAGGCTCAGACAATTAGTAATGGTTGCATAAAATAAGTAAGAGATATCATTGAAAAAAGATGTCTTTGACAGAAGTTAAGAAAACATATAATGGTCTATTGATGCTTTCTATGACATGACGAAGAACTGATCCAATTGTGAAACAGCAATAAAGTTGTTGACAGAAGTAGTAGTAGTTGCATTGTCATAATATTGACATACACAGTTAGGTAGGCACTTAGACTTTTTTCAATATAGTTTGAAAATCTATTCATAACACAAACTTGAAAAGTCTTTTCGAGTCAATAAAAACTATAAAAAATTGAATATAGGTAGCATTGTAATTCAATTTTATACAAGCTTAGCATATAAGAAATAGAGAACACAATCAACTTAGAAATTCCGATTAGATTATATCATAAAATTACTTGCTCATTAACTCATTTGATTGTAAAAATATACTTAATCATAAATACATACTGAAAGTTATTGTACAGGTTCATAAACTGTTGTCAATAAAATATTATGTACACAGATTACCTGCAGCAAACAGAATATTCCTCACTATGATGATATACAATAACATTGTTAACGTTAATAATTTATATTGAAATACACGGAGGTTCCTTAAATTTAGTGCTGTAGTTCTTCTGAGCACAAACAAACATATAGACTGTAATGATGTAAATCGTTGTATTGTAATTTTGTTTACATCAATTTTTATTAATCACTGTTATACTATACTTTATTTTTGAATTTCTACACCTTGCCAATGGTGACCAAACATTGTAAGACTTGTAAGGTTCTTGAGCAACTGCTATTTCTACTTATAGGATAAATAGCAGTAAAGCAACTATTATGTATGTGTTATTGAAATATTCAAGATACTTACATAGATCTTTAAAGTTATATGAAGAACTATTTTCGTTGGTATCCAAGTAAGATTGTGACACTAAATGGGACCTTTCTTCGTTGCTTCCTGAAATTTAATCATAATTAAATTTAACCCTAATTAAATAACACTGACAGTATTGTACTAATACATACAGTTAATTAAATTGAATGATGGTACGATGAACTGGGTTAATTTAATTCATTGTGTTTTGTAGGTACAATAGGTAAACAAAATAAGAGTTATTTTTTTCTTATGGTTTTAAATAGGAAAATCTTAATGTATTGACCTACCGTAAGATCCTTCATCGACCATGCCCAAATATTCACTGTCTGCACTGCAAACAATAGAAGTAATAAACAAATTAACGCATGAAAATAAAATCTAAATCGAGAAATACTGTGTTGCCTGCCAAGTTGCAAAACTACAAAGCAATGACCTTCAGTGACTTAAATCCCAATTATATAATGCACTATGTAAATAACTAAGATTTTATGAGTTTATTACCTGTTATCAAGTGAATTTTCATGCATGTCATCAACGTCAATTTCCACTTTAGCCATTGCGCGTAATTATTTTTGAATTTCCACAATTTGATCACGGGAACAAAATAAAAGGGTCATGTGATGAGACCATAAGGAAAGTAAACTTTAAAAGTTGCCAGTAGTTTTCATAAAAACAGTAAAAAGTTCTGTAGTCTGTGATTGCTTTTCGTAGTGAAGTGTGGATTTTGTTGTGAACATAACAATTTTCAGTCAATACCTAAACAAATTACGTCGTATTCTTTGAATAGTAATAGTTTATAGTTAATAAAGCGATATACCATTGTTTTGTCTTCTTGATCTTCTCATGATTAAAAGTTTTATCGGCCACCTATTGGTTTGTTTTTAAACTATTAAGTAATAGGGTAATTTGGTGCTAGTAGCGCTCTCTAGTTTCAAAATTATGTCTTTTTTAGATGCTAATAGATGTCGCTACGTTCCAACCTGCAGTTCTGTGAGTTCTGCATGCAATGAGGGAAGCGCCACTGGCCCACTGGTGACAATCTGCGTGCAATGCAAGCAAAAGTTATTCATGTTATCACACACAGCGGTTATAGTTTTAGGTCTTTGTCAATTCTTTGGCCCTGGCCCTAACATAAGCGATTCCTCAATGTACTTGGCAAGGAACACAACAAAAGTAAGTAGGTACGAATTTCAGAGCTGTCGAAACCGAGACTAGAGGGACTTACCATTTTATGATCGTCAATCGTCATCATTAATTGACAGACTGAATCAAAAATACCTACCCTTACCTGAAATTTAACCAACTCCAGTTATCCAACGCTCAACACGTCTCGGTGGAGTCATTAACCCATGCAGCGCTTGATAAGTATAAGTAGACCCTGCTATACGTAGAAGTACTACGTAGGCCAGCAGATATCTGAAGACTATCTGAAGCAGTAGAAGTAGAGGCTAATAAAGTGCTATACCTAAAGAAAACTTAAATGAACAATAAAGTATAGCATAATAAGTTTAACGCAGCACTCACTTTATAACATTTAACTATGTATACTTACTTACCTACATAAGGTTTTTTCCGCGATAAAGATTTCCACACGAGTGGAGCAGTGGGTAGCAGTTAGTATCATATAAATCACAGTTTACTGAACTCGTTTGCTTATTCGCACAAGGTAAGGCGTTAAGTCGCGCTAGGCACTCATATCCGTTGTACATTGAAGCAGAAAGGTGATGAAGGACAAAATAAACATGTTAAATCACTCGACCTTGCGAGCTTGCATTTTTCTTATTTAGGTACTCTTTTTTCTTGTATCTTTAAACGAGCTTTTAAATCGGCGTCAGGCGTTTCCCTGATATTATAGCGAATTGTGACGTAAACTATTGAAAAGCCATCAGAGCTGGGACAGATTTATCGATAGGCCGGTACAGTCAATGGCTGTTCCGTGGCCACTAGATAACGCTTAGTAAAATGCGACATGAAAGCCTCACGACCTTCGTGTAGCTACATTATAGCTTCTTATACTGGCTGGTGATTACAAAGAAAGACCGTGAGTTTTTATTTTAAACTATTTTTATAAGTTGATTTTTATTTAATCATTCGTTATTTATATAATCGTCGACCTCTTAGCGATTGCCTAGTTGCCTTCAAGGTTTGCATTTTGAACTTCGAGGTCAGCTTATAGTTTTTAATTAGTATGTCGACTTTTCTGCGAGATAATGCCGCCAGACTTTCTAATCTTGAGAGGAAAGCCGTTGTTTAGCAAAATGCAGTATGCACTGACTTCCAGGTGATACTATTTATGTAAGTATGACAGTAGGTAATGTAGAACCATTTGGTCATAATGTTTGCGTTTTATAGGAATAATACAATTGGGTATTTTCCTAGTGATAACATAAATTATTTAATTGATGTTGTACCTACTATTTTGGCATATTGTATTAATTTGAGGAATAATAAAATATAATGTACATTAATTATATTAGTGCTATAAAAAATAACATTACTTACATACAATAAACACGAGAGTGGTTTAATTTTATTGATCTTATTGAATTAAGAATTGTAAAAGAGCGATAAAATTTGCGTCGGTTATCATTTTATCGTTTTTATTTATTTTTAACCCCCGAAGCAAAAACGATGCGGTGTTATAAGTTTGACGTGTCTCTGTGTGTAGTTTTTTTGTTTGAAAGGTATAGTAGTCGGGAGTGTTCTTAGCTATGTTTGAAAAAAAAATCAATCCAAGATGGCCGCTGCTACAAAATGATGGACTACTTTTTTTTTGGTCAACTCCCTCAATATAGGTATCAAATGAAAGGGCCTGACTAGTAGAATACCATACAATATAATACATTTCAAACCCAAGATGGCCGCCATCACAAAATGGCGAATAATATTTTATTTCTCAACTATGTACTACTGTGTACCTACTATATATATATGGGTATCAAATCAGAGCTTGACGAATAGATCAATTTAAAAAGTGTAAAATAAAAATTTAAAAAACCCCGGTCACAAAAAACCATCTCCAAAAAGTCGAAAATAAGTTGTTACTTAGCCCTATAACTTTGATATACCTAGTAATACTCATTTTGATTCAAGACTTGTCATGTCGGGGGACCCTAACTGGTAGAGCACTACATCATATTATCGGAACGATCCAAGGTCCCCCCGACAATAACCACGCTTGAATAAAAATGTGTATTACTAGGTATATCAAAGTTATAGGGCTAAGTAACACAACTTATTTTCGACTTTTAGGAGATGTTTTTTTGTGACAGGGGTTTTTTAAATTTTTATTTTACACTTTTTAAATTGATCTACTCGTCAAGCTCTGATTTGATACCCATATATATATAGTACACAGGTAGTAGGTACATAGTTAAGAAATAAAATGTTATTCGCCATTTTGTGATGGCGGCCATCTTGGGTTGGAAATTTGTTATGGCTGTCAAACTTATAACGTCAAACTTATAACACCGCGTCGTTTTTGCTTCGGAGGTTAAATAGCTAACTAACACAAGTTATTTTCGACTTTCTGGGGGTTGATTTTTTTAAATTATACAAGTAGGTAAATGCTTTAACTACTATACATTACAATAATTTATTTCATACAAGTTTCGTTAGGTATAACTTACCGTTTTGGCATTGAATATAAAGTAACTAATTTGACTAGTCAGTCAAATAGCCAATTAATCCGGTAGTTGGCGCTGCAGTTCGTTTACAGAATATTTTTTCAATAAGTGGTCCTGACGTACGGGCTACGAGTAGTACCGAACTATAAAATTAATATTCTCTTCCTAATATTATAAATGTGAAAGTTTCTGAAGGTGTTTGGATGTTTGTTACTTAATCCCACTCAAACGGCTAAACGGATAAGGCAAAACTTTGGTACATTGGTAGATTTATCCCTGGCACGGTGCTGGCGTTATTCAAGGTAGGGCGGCCGCCCGGGGTGCCAGATTTGAGGCGGCGCCGCGGCGCCTTTGCTAATTTGGAGACTTAATGACTTTTTGTAATATAATTAATATGGTACATACCTATAGATGATGCACGATGTTGTGCCTTTCAAAATATAAAATGTGCCTGGATATAAAAAAAAATACAAACTAAGAAAAAAAAGAAAACTTTCTATAAAATATAAAATTTACTGGTGGTAGAGATTTGACGGAACAAATTTGGGTTGGTACCAACGTGCACTATTGCGAAAAACCCTTCATAGTAATTCAATTTTGGTTGGATTGCGTTCAGGGGTCAGCAAATGCATAGCCGGGCAGAGGTGTTGGTGGTCGCAACACTAGTGGGACCAGTGGGTCTTGGCGTAGTCTAGTGAGGATGGTGCGGGGCGACGCGCCGGTCAGGGAGACCCGTAGAAACGGTGGTGCCGCTGGCCGCCCGCGGTATAGTACAGGGGCCCAACTGGGACTAACCACCCTGGAAGGCTGTCTCACCAGGCCGCGCATAATTCCAATATGGCTCGTCGTGCCGGTTGGTGACCGGAAGTGGGAGCCCAGCGTGTCGGCTCACGCCATGCCTCATAATCATAGACAAAACCAATATCCCGCACTTTGTCACGCGGTGCTGCAATGACAATCACCTCTTTTTTCACGCCCTATTCTCCTTTTTATCATGGCTGCGCACTATAGAGTATTGAGCAACACAGCGGCTCTTCAAACTCCCACAAGCTTGCTATTTGAGGTGGAGTCCACTAACATCTGTGGGCTCCATGCGAAACCAGCCATGTTCTTTCTCATGGAGACACAAAAAGGCTGCCCTAATGGCACGACCTACTTGCTTTACCCCGGCAAAAGCCGATTTATCGTGGAGAATTTCCGTGCAAAAGCCGGGGTGTGCGTGTTTGTTAGGGCGGATGTTTGTTGTCGCCGTTTGCACTGCCTAGAGGACCCATCCTTCTCAATCCTATGGGTACACGTAGACCATGGCTCTACGAGTCAGATCTATGTGTGCCTCTACCGTTCCCATACAGGAGATGTGGAGACAACTCGACTCTGAATATCTGAGTCAGGTGGCAGATGATGCGCAGTAGCGGTTTCCGAACGCTGAAGTTGTATTTTTGGGGGACTTTAACGCCCACCACGAAATCTGGTTGGGCTCCGCTAAAACAGACCATGCGGGAAGAGCCACGCATGCATTTGCTCTGGCGCATGGCCTGACCCAATTGGTACACGAGCTCACTAAAATATCAAGAAGGTCGGGCCTAGCACCCTCTCTGCTAGACTTTCTGCTGACAAATCCCCCAGACCAGTACAGTGTTTCGTTACAAGCCGCTTTAGGCAATTCCGACCACTGTCTGGTCTGCTCCAAGGTGCTAATTATAGCGCCCTCACGACCCGTGCAGGGGAAGCGGCGTCTCTGGCACTACTCGTCAGCAGATTGGGATGGGCTGCGCAACTATTTTGCGTCCATCCCTTGGGTTGAACGCTGCTTTGAAGGTAAGAATCCCTCAGATTGTGGTACTGCTGTTATCGGTCTGGGTATTCCATACCCAGACCGATCCCATACACTGATGTCACCGGTGCCCGAGGAGTGCGCCCTTGGTTCGGGCGCGAGTGTGCGAGGGCTATTGATCAAAAGCCAGTGGTCCAGGTGGTATTCCAGTGGTGGTTTTACAGAAATGTGCAGCGGAGTTGTCTCCAATGCTTACGCGGCTGTACCGACTGTCCTACAGCTCGGGTACTGTGCCTTTGCTTTGGAAAGAGGCTAATGTACAGCCGATCCCTAAGAATCCCGATCGCTCAGAGCCAACCAACTATCGACCCATAGCCATCACCTAAGTCCTGTGCAAGGTCTTCGAGCACATAATTAACAAACAGCTCATGCGTCACCTAGAGGGTCACTCCTTAATTAATGACCGGCAATATGGCTTCAGGCCGAAACGGTCAACGGGTGATCTTCTAGCATACCTATTTCCATATGTTGAGGGAATGAAATCTGAATTGAAACTGAAAACTACGTCGTGGGCTTGGGAGTCTGCCACTCCATACAGACATATTGTTTTACATACAAATGACTCTTTTTATATCCATTACAAATATATTTTCTCAAGAACCTCCTTAAAAGAAATAAACTGGTGATCCTTGTAGCTCGCAAGCCGATTATGAGCTCTCCATTTAGAGCGAACAGCTACCAAAGTCTTATTAAACGTGGAGCATATTTCTTAGCAGAATCTTCATTGTATTTCGTAGAATGCAACGCCGTTACGATGTTATGATTAATATAGGTACTTACGGTATAGGAAAATTGAAAAAGGTAAAACGTCTTGGACTCGACGCTAAGATGATGACGAATATGGTAAATTTGAAGGAAGCTTTGAAACTGATAACATTTTGAAGATACTATACAATGATTATAATGATGATTTAGATCATTTTACTTTCTTAGCAATTTTACAAGAAAACTAGAATAGAAATATAGGTTAAAAATATGTTTCTGAACTCAGTACATACCTAGCAGTGCTGCGCAACGGCATCACTGCGTAGCACGGAAAGTAATGCCATATAAACATAAACTCTTAGAGATTATATGGGGATTAGTTGCACTGTGTAGCACTGTCATGCAGCACTGCTGTGTAGTTCGGCATCTTACCTTAAAACATTCTAATGATGAGATCGCACTTTTTAAACTAGCTTTGAGTGTTATAATTAGAACAATGTCAGTTTTGGAACACTATATCCAACGCACACTACTATAATCCCTTCCAGAGTTCCAATCCAGCATAGAATACATTTAGCAATAGTTATTAATAAGTACTATTACAACCAATAATATTAATAGCTAGTTTCAGAGTCAATGATCGGGAAAATCACTACCTTAACAGCATCCAACCGACCCAAAATAATCTTCACAAAGTAAACATAATTCGTCAGCATATTTAGCCAAACTTGGCGCTGTTGTAGGTGGTTAGCAGAAAGCTTATCTGGCAAATATTTACGAAGTTGACATACCATTAAATACCTCTGGGTCGTTCTAAATGACCACCATGCCAGCGGTATTCGGTAAACGTTGCGAGATTTACGAGTTCTACGTTGATGAACGTCGAAATAGCAGATCGTTGGCAATGGCTGAACGAATACCGACCTAATTGATGTTCGCCAAGGGCGTAATTGATGGGTCAACTGGGCCGACTTCTAGGTTTACGTAACTTGTTTTGACTTCGAATTAACTTTCGTTGGGGACGAGTTTTTATATCTTTCTTATGTGTTGGTTCAGTTTTAGGTTGAAAGTAATTCAGGGAACTACAAGATTTATGGAGTTAACTAAGTTGGATGAATAATGGTTTTATTTAGTAACTAACTGTCGCCCGCGGCTACGCTCGCGTGGAATTTTGATCCCGTTCCTCGAGTATTCGAAAGTCGAATATTGTATTTCCAGACTGTAATATTATATCCTAGTACCAACCGGATTCGTTTTACAGTTAGATCGTGATTGAATAACTTCACATCTAAGTAGGTTGTATGTATTCGTTTGTTTATTTTATTGTCTCTATTCTAGGACAATAATAAAAGCCGTTGGATATAGACACTAAGGGCTTTTTTGTGAGGAGGTGGTACATAATAATAATTTGAAAAAGTGATAAGGAAGTTCAGGATATAGTTGCAATATAAATATATTAGAATTAATATAACATAACATAAACTCACGCTTATATCCCCGAAGGGGTAGGCAGAGGTGCTATAGCACCCACATTTCTCCGGTTTATGTTTAGATTCCAATGTAATAGGTGGCGAGTCTATTGCCACTAACCGGGCACTTATAGGGGTGCGGGTTGGGTAACCTCCACGTTGGCTTACCTGTTTCTTTTCCCTCTGGACCGCGGTCCTGGGGAACGGAAGCGGGGAGGCTGGTGCACCCTGGACGACGGTTAGTAGACTCTGACTCCAAGGAGAAGGAGCTCTGCTAGCCGTCGACCAATAACCCGACAAGCCCTTTTTAGGGCTAGCTGACCCTGAGGGGGTCGTGGTATGGCGGACCTGCAAGGCCCGCGGGAAGGGATTCGTAGAATCCCTTCCATCCCAAACAGCCCTTTTTAGGGCTAGCCTGTCGCTCCCGGTATCCCTCTGCTTTCAGAGGGGACATGGGGGCGACACAAGGATCCATGGGATCCAGGGACGGGCCGGCCTACTGCTCGCGCAGAGGCTGGCAGGCATTCGTGCCACCGTCGGTGTTGGGAGAGTTGGCTGCTCTCCCGCGTCGCGTAACCTCCAGGATATCGACAACGACCTGAGTGCTAGCCACACTTGGGAAGCCGGTATCCTGAAGGCCGCGGGGCTTGCCTTAATTGGCCGGCCCTCGACAAGGAAAAGTCTATAAAACCCGACAGCGAAGTCGCTTAAAACCTACGGATACCAGGGGACCTCCGTAGTATGTACCCCGCTTCCCGGAATGGCCGTCACCCGGGGAGTGTAATTTTATCGGTTCTACTCGTGGGATTTACATGGAAAATTCATTATTGACATTAAAACCCAAACCAAGCAGAACAGTCTGCGCGGAGGTCGCGCAGCACCACGACGCGGAGGTCGCGTCCCAAGCCGCGGTGTCGGAGGAATTCGACACCGCTACCGAGAAGAGTAGGGCGAACAGCCCGGTGGGCCTACAGACCCGGAAATCTGTACGGCGGAAGAGGAGATTCAGGAAGAAGTCTCTTCCTCCTCCTTCACCTCCACCACAGAAGACGGAGTCGGACTTGGAGCTCACCTTGACCGACTCCTCTTCCACTAGCAGCAGTCAAGACGGTGACGTAACGCTGCATCCACCACCGCCGAAGCAGCTAGCGGTCAGCCGCACGCAGCTGCAGCGGTGTGATAGCCTCAGGGCCCCGGAGGATGTGGAGGCGCCGCCGAGTTCCTCCACCTCGGCGGCGTCCTTACCCTTACCTCGCACCGACATAATGTCGAAGGAGGTAATAGAAGCCCTAGAAGGTTGGGCCGGGGCCCGCACCGATTCTCCAACGCCGGAGGAGCACCGGGTCACGCAGGCGACGACGCGGCTTGTCGAGCTCTTCGACCTCCTGAGGGCGGAGCTAGCCGAGCTGCGGATCGACAGGGCTCATTTAGGCAGGAGGCATGTGGAGCTCCTGGAGAATAATGAGCGGATGGCGGCCGAATACCGCAAGGAGATGGGGAGGATGGCGGCCGAACTGGCGAGCCTCCAAGCGGTCGTCGCTGGGCTGCCGGCGGAGCGTGTGACGCGGTCGGCGCGGAGGCGACTGGTGGCGCAGCCAACGCCGCCGACGCGGCCGCTGTTGCCCGTGCGGTCGAGGTCGCCGCTGCGGCCGGAGTCGCTGGCGCAGCCGACGCCGTCGGGGCGGCCTGCGCGGCCGCTATTGCCCGTGCGGTCGAGGTCGCCGCTGCGGCCGGAGCCTCTGGCGCCGTCGGAGTCGCCGCAGCCGGGGCCGCCGAAGTCGCCGGCCCGACCAGTTCAGCCGGAGTCGCCGGTGCTGCAGCCGGCTCGGCCTGCGGACCCGTTGGCGCTCTGCATGGCGGCAATAGCTGCCATGGAGAAGCGCCAGGAGGAGGCGCTGGCGGAGCAGCGGGCGTGGCGGGTGGCGCAGGAGGAGCGCACCCGGAGCTGGCTGGAGTCCATAATGGACTCCAGCCGCCGACCGCCCCTGGCGGCTCCGACCGGATATGCCGGGGCGGTTAAGAGGGGCCCCACCTGTCCGGTAGTGGCGGGGTCCCCGCAGGGGTCGGCCAGCAGCCCGTCCGCTGCGTTTGCCGCCCCTGCCGCTCCGCCCACTCGGGCTGCTCTCGCTGCGGGGGCTGGGAGCCCCCCCCAGGATGCGCAAGTTGCCCGGCCCAGGGGAAGGGGGAAGGGGAAGGGCAAGGGGAAGAAGTCCCCAGCCCTAGCCCCGGCCCCAGCTCTGGCCCGAACTTCGGCGGGTATAGCCGCCACGAGCTCCTCGCCGGAGGGGGGCTGGGAGGTTGCCGGCGCCTCCAAAAAGCGGCGCAAGGCGAACCGAAAGGCAGCCAAAAAGGTCAGGAGGGCTGAGGCTGCTGCGAGGGGAGTGCCGGGGAGGCTGCGCGTCCCCCGCTCAACCGCCGTCGTCCTTACGATGACGGCGGAGGCGGCGGATAGGGGCGTGCAGTACGCCCAAATTGTCACGCAGGCGATAGCCTGCGTTGACATGAAGGCCCTCGACATGCCGGGCCCCATCCGGGTGAAACCCACTCGGACGGGTGCTCGGCTTCTCGAGATCCCAGGCGCTTCGAGCGGTCCCCAGGCTGATGCCCTAGCGGCTAAGCTTAGGGAGACGCTTGACGCAGCCGACGTCCAGGCCCAACAAGTGCGCAGAACTGCGCATTTCGGACCTGGACGACTCCATCACGGCGGAGCAAATCCGCCTCACCGTGGCGGAGGCCGGGGGCTGCCCCCTAGATACGGTTAAGGTCGGAGCGATCCGCTTCGGCCGCCGTGGACTGGAGGCGGCAGTTGTCGGCTGCCCCATCGCAGCAGCCAAAAAGGCTGCCGACCGGGGGTTCCTCGCCGTTGGAGGCGTGGTGCGGGTGCAGGTCCGGCTCCTGCAGGCTCGACCGACTAGGTGCTATAGGTGCCTGTCGGTCGGCCACGTGGGGGTGCAGTGCACGGCGGCGGTGACGGTCGGTGACCGCTGCTTCCGCTGTGGCCAACCCGGCCATACGGCCGGTGGATGCGAAGCTCCGCTGCACTGTTTTAGGTGTGCAGCGGGGGGCAAACCGGCCGACCATAGGGTTGGCAGCAAGGCCTGCAACGGGGGGGAGCCGAAGCCGCAAGGCGGGAGCTCCACCCAAAGTTCGCGGCGGGATGCGGAGATGGTTCCATAATGGATCCTCAGCTCCGCATCCTGCAGGCGAACGTGGGCCACGGTGCCGATGCTCAGGGTCTTCTGCTCCAGAGCATGGCACAGTGGTCCGTACACGTCGCCGCTGTCGCCGATCCGTACACCCACCGGCACCTGGGGCCTGCCTGGGTGGTCGACCTGGACGGGTCGGCGGCACTGGTGTACAACGCCGCTATGGGTGCCCCCCCCCCCCTGTTGTCGTGGCAAGGGAGCATGGCATCGTAGCGGCGCGTGTGGGGGAGATTGCGGTCGTGGCCGTCTATTTCACGCCGAGCCTACACCGACGCATAGGGGAGTACCGGCAGTCGCTGGAGCGACTGACCGACGTCGTCAACGCCTGTCATCCTCATCCGGTTCTTGTGCTCGGGGACTTCAACGCCTGGTCAGTGACCTGGGGGTCCCGGCACACGAACCCACGAGGTAGGGCTCTGGAGAGCTGGGCCGCTAATCACGGTCTAGTTCTCCAGAATCGCGGGGCCGAAGCCACGTTCGTGACCGCGGAGCGCAGTTCGATTATCGACCTATCGTTCGCAGGCGCTTCGCTGTCGCACCGTGTGCGGGACTGGCGTGTTGTTGTGGGGGTGGAGACACTGGCGGATCACCGATACGTTCGGTTTGATGTCTCCCCCCCCGCGGGTGATGCGCCGGTCATACCGGCCCCACGCGAGCCACGCTGGGTGCTTGGGAGACTGAATCGGGAGGTCCTCCTGGAGGCCGCCATCGTACAGGCCTGGGCCATTGCGCCGGACAGGCCTGTCGATATCGACGATGAGGCGGTGTGGTTCCGGGAGGCCATGACTCGTGTCTGCGATGCGGGTATGCCTAGGGCACCACCCTACAGTCCGAGGCGTCGGGTCTACTGGTGGTCTGCGGAGATCGCGAGGCTACGGCAAGCCTGCGTGATCGCGCACCGCCGGTGGACCAGACTCCGTAGGAGGCGTAGCCGAACCGCAGATACGGAGCCCCGAGTGGCGGAGCTTCATGTGGGATACAGGGAGGCCAGAGATGCCCTCCGAGCGGAGATTAAGCGGGCGAAAGCCGCGGCTTATAAGGAGCTCATGGAGACGCTGGAGCGGGACCCATGGGGGCGGCCTTACCTTATGGTAAGAGGAAAGCTGCGCCCCCGGGTCCCGCCGTTGACCCGGGTTCTCCAGCCAGCTCTGCTCGGTGGAGTGGTCGAGTCCCTGTTCCCGGCGCGAGCGGAACACGTTCCGCCGCAGATGACTCCGCCACCTCGGTCGCCTGTGGCGCCCAGTGTGGTAGTTGACGACGAAGTCCCCGAGGTCACTTGGGTAGAACTGGAGCTGGCGGTGCGAAGGCTTAGAGCCAAGAAGAGCACCGCCCCGGGACCCGACGGCATTCCAGGCCGCGCGTGGGTCCTAGCTCTGGGAGAAGACGGTCTCGAACCCCGGCTGAGAGGGTTCCTCAGCGCATGCTTGGAGCGGGGCCAGTTTCCGAAGATGTGGAAGACGGGGAAACTGGTCCTCATCCGAAAGGAGGGTCGCCCGGCGGACGAACCGTCCGGCTACCGGCCCATTGTGTTGCTCGACGAGGTGGGCAAGCTCTTTGAAAGAGTTATTGCGAAGCGCCTCGTCGAGCACCTCTCTGGTAGGGGGCCGGACCTGGCGGATGCCCAATATGGCTTCCGCCGGTGGCGGTCCACCGTGGATGCCATCATGCGCGTGAGGACTTTGGCGGAGGAGGCAGTTGCCCGGGGTGAGGTGACGTTGGCGGTGTCCTTGGACATCTCCAACGCGTTCAACACCTTGCCCTGGAGTTGCATCAGGGAGGCACTCGTGTACCACGGTGTGCCTCTCTACCTCCGCCGCATAGTCGGGGCGTACCTGACGGAGAGAGCCGTCATCTACCCAAGTGCGACCGGCGTCGGTCGGCGTGAGATGTCGTGCGGTGTTCCACAGGGATCGGTTCTCGGGCCGCTACTGTGAAATATTGGATACGACTGGGTGCTTCGCGGTGAGCTTGCGGACGGCGCCGCCGTCACGTGCTATGCGGACGACACGCTAGTGACGGCGAGCGGAGCTACACACCGCGAAGCGATCCTGAGGGCCACGACCGCGGTTGCTCAAGTCGTGGAACGGATCCGGCGGCTGGGCCTTGAGGTGGCTTTGCATAAATCCGAGGCCATGTTCTTTCATGGACCTCGGCGCACGCCACCATCTGGTTCCAGTCTCACAGTGGGAGGCACTCTCATCGGCATCAAGCCCCAGATGAAATATCTGGGGCTCGTGCTCGACGGCCGGTGGGACTTCGGGAAGCACTTCCGAAGTCTGGGCCCCAAATTGGCGGGCACAGCCAACGCTCTGGCGCGGCTACTGCCCAACCTGAGGGGCCCGGATGACTCCTGCAGGAGACTCTACGCGGGTGTCGTGCGGTCCATGGCCCTGTACGGGTGTCCCGTGTGGGCGGACACCCTGAGTGATCGGCACATGCTTCTGCTGCAGCGTCCGCAGCGGAAGTTGGCGTGCCGCATCATAAGGGGGTACCGCACGATATCATTCAACGCGGCGAGTATCCTCGCCGGATCGCCACCATGGATCCTGGAAGCGAGATGCCTTTCGGCGCTATACAGGTTCCGAAGGGCGGCGCGGGAGCGGGGTCACGATCCCGAGCCCGAAGAAATTCGGGCCGTGAGATCCCGGCTCCACAGGGAAATGGTGGCAGAATGGGAGAGACGACTTGGGCAACCAAGC
This sequence comes from Eilema griseolum, assembly GCA_963662185.1. NCBI lineage: Eukaryota > Metazoa > Arthropoda > Insecta > Lepidoptera > Erebidae > Eilema > Eilema griseolum. The sequence goes on along the minus strand of OY759239.1, from coordinate 8,053,079 downwards.
GCAGGGCACGCCGTAGTAACGGCGGTAAGACCCATCATGGGGGAGTGGCTAGAGAGGCCACACGGCAGCCTCTCGTACCGTCTGACGCAGATGATCACCGAGCACGGATGCTTCGGAAAGTATCTGCGTCGGATGCAGAAAGAGCCAACGTCCGAGTGCCATCACTGCGACGCGAGCGAGGACTCAGGTCCGCACACGCTCACCGAGTGTCCGGCGTGGGAGACGCCGAGGCGGGAGCTTGTGGCGGCCCTGGGAGTGAGGGTTCTCACGCTCTCCACCTTGCTCGCGGCGATGGTTCGCTGCGCGGATGCGTGGGCGGCCGGCGCCTCCTTCTGCGAGCAAGTAATGCTCGTGAAGGAGGAGGCGGGGCGGGAGCGGCAGCGGGAGCGACGAAGGATCGCTAGACAAGCTGCCCGCGCACGAAGGCAAAGAAAGGGTGACAGGTGAAGCCGCCTGTCACCCTTGCAGAAGCAGGCCGCGGCGGTGGCGCGCGTGGCGCGCCTCCCCGTTTCCGGGGACGAGTTGGGGACTCTGTGGTCCCCACACCCGAGAAGAGGGCCAGATCGTGAGAGATGGCCCTGGGTCGGCCGGGGCGCGAGGGATATGCCTGTCAACCTCACCTTCGGCAACCGAAACGACCCACAGGCGGCGTGCGTTTTAGTCGGTTCGAGTCCGACATAACCTCCTCCACCGGCTCCGGTGGGGAGGTATCCGTGGGGATTTTGCGCACGTAAAAAAAAAAAAAAAAACCGGGCACTTATAAACTTGCGATAAATACTCACATAACTTCGAAAAGCATGAAAAAGTCATTGGTGTGTGCCATGGTCAAACCTGGGATCGAACCCGAGACCTCGTCTCATGTCCATTACCCATACCACTAAGCTACCGCGGCTTAGAATTAATATATCTATGAATTACAAAATAAATTATTTAAATTGCACTTTTCTTTCTTCTTTCTTTCTTTATTTCTTTCTTTCTTTCTTTCTTTCTTTCTTTCTTTCTTTCTTTCCTTCTTTCTTTCTTTCTTTCTTTCTTTCTTTCAAACAATCCCAAGCATCTAAATCTTAGATATCTATACTCTGGAACCCAGAGTGTCCGAGGTCGGTTCTTCTAACCTCACTTCCCATATTTGGTTTATAATACATTATTGAGTTCAACCCAAATTCTGTGTGTCAGTCAAAATAAAGGAGTGTTTGAAATTTACCGCACAGAGTAAAATGCTCAAATTTTATTTTAACACTATAGCTGCCGCTTCAATATAAAAATTTGCTAATCTTAAGTAGGTCACGGTGTACAGACCTCTGACTGCAAACAGGAAAATATTAAGCTTATGCTGGAACACGATCCCAGTGGCACCTGCTGGAGCACTTACACGATTCTTCCGTGTGCCGCTGGATAATCTTACTGTTTTATGAAGATGTATGACATAATTAAATTATAGAAAATATATCTCAGAACCCATATCGCGGATCGACGCAAGACAGAATAAGATTCTTGGACCTAAGTTGCGAGATAAATGAGGCCCTGGTGCTCGTGGATTGTTTTGTTATAATTTATGTTTGTTAAATTGTAGCTCTTCCACAGTCGTAGCTGCCCGTGGTACCTACAAAGACACCCAAGAAACGTATACTGCGCGTATAAAGCACATTTTGAGAATTTCGGTCCAAAATGTATATAAGGGTGACAGATTACAGGTAAAAAATACAGGTAACTTTTTTTTTTACTTTGACTTTTACTTTTTTTATACCACTTAGTTGGCAGACAAGCACACGGCCCACCTGATGGGAAGCGGTTACCGTGGCCTATAGACGTATGTAACACCAGGGGTGTCACACTCGCGCTGCCGACCATGAAGAAACTTCTGATGCCCCTCTTGAAGAACCCCATATTGTGGGCGCTTGGGAAAACCGCAGCAGGGAGGTCATTCCACAGCTTGAGTGTGCGTGGGATGAAGTTTCTTTCATACCGCACAGTGCGCACCGTCTTAGGTCGCACTGTGTGAGGAAGAATTCCCTGCCTATGGCGATAGGTGCGATGATAAAATGTAGCTACGGGCATCATGTCAAACAATTCATGTATATATAAATCTAACATTATAAAGAGAAAAATAGTATTAATGGACAAAAAATACTACGAGTATAACCTAAAATAGTAGGTCGGACTGCTCAATTGGGCGAAAAAACCGCCGTGTCCTACCGTTACAGTCTACTTACCAGGAGTAGCCTTCCCACTGACGCATATCAGGAATAATCTTCCCACTGGTGGGTAGTTTGGTCTGTCTTAAAAATAGTTAAATATGTCATCTTCCCATCTTTCGAACCAATCAACCTACCCAGCATATTTGCATTGCATTAAAAAAAAGCAAAGAAATAAAAAAATAACAATGAGTCCGCCCTACTATATTTTATCCAAAAAATGTCCAATTGATATTTTTTCATTTATCAATTTCAACTGTCATGTTTTTCTACTGGTAGGTAGGCTTCACCGAATCGGGTGTAACCTTCCCACTGGTGGAAATATTTGGTAGGAAGGTTACACCTGATTGGGTGTAACCTTCCTACTGGTTGGTAGGTTACACCTGATTGGGCGTAACATTCCCACTAGTGGGAATGGTTGGTTATTCCGACTGTAACTTACTATGTATTGCAACAAGATGCATCGGTATTTGCAGTTTATAGCGAACAAATAACTCATTCCACTAATGATATTTGACACAAGAAAAGACGCCTGTATGAAGTAACAAATGATCTATACGTACATAATTGGTACTAAGGTTGGTTTCGAGTCGGGTTTGGTAATCAACTACAATAACCTAACGCAAGTCTTGCAAAACATAATATATATTATATTCGACGACCTCCGTGGCGCAGCGGTAGAGCATTCGACTGCTATGCAGGGGGTGCGGGTTCGATTCCCGCTCAGTGCAAATATTTGTATGCATATTTGCATTGATCTGGGTGTTTCAATGTATAATATGTATGCATTTACAAAAAAAAGAATCTAAGTATGTTTATCCGTATTCTAGATTCCATAACACAAGCTAGTTAAGCTATGCTTACCATGGGTCTAGATAGCGTTGTGTAGAAAGTCGTGGAATATTTATTTATTATAATAGAGGGTTGATTTGTAGGTAACATTATGAACTTTTGAACATGGAGGAAGGGGGTTAATTCCCCAACATGCAATACCCATGTAAAATAATACTATGATTGAACTTGAAAAACTATTCTATGCCTTTATAATGATGACAGCCGGAAATAAGTAGTATATTGAAATTGTGAAATTTTATAAGATATTTTATTAGTCTTGTTTGGCTTTGGGCTCTGGAGACCTTGGTATACCCTACGTCACACACCATTATCTTATTGTTGCCTATATTTGTTTGCTTTCCACACATGTGCCATGGCCACAGATAACGTAATACTAAAGTGCCATGGCTATCGTATCACTCGATATCTTCACAACGTTTAATTGATCAAACTGCATTTGTTCAAACAGCCTGCGGATATTCCCCGGAAAATGTTTATCGATCTCTGCTTAAACAAACTAGTAGGTTTATTAATCTTGTCACCAAACCTCATCGCTGAACTCCTTGTTGTTCTTTCTCAATTGGGTTCTCATTTACATATAATTATGTGTAACCGCGTAAATTTAGTCCAAATATTCTATTTTATTATCCTATAGACCCACAGAACTGAAGATAAAACCAATAAAGTTATAGCCCTGTGGGAACTAGACAAGCGCTGCGTATTTATTCAGTACCTAATAGCTGTTAGTACAAGTGTACCATCCGCATAGAATTATGGTCCCGTAAAAGTAGTCTTTATGCTATTTCAGACTAGATATAATCTATCCCGGTACCAAACCGGTAGATGCGTTCAGCAGTTTCAGCGGGATTAAATAACAAATATGCAAACAGTTCACAAATGTTGCTATTTATACCTAACATTGGGAGAGGTCTATGTCCAGCAGTGGACTGCAATGGGCTAATTGTTTGAGTGAGACCTAATATTATTAGGGTAATTTTTTAATAACGTCCATTCCAAATTCAAAAGCAAGATGCAACAGAGATTAGACTCGGATGTAGAAGAGAGATGATATTAATTTAATCTACCATTTCCCCTTTTAATGTTACAAAGAGGTTCTCTGCGGCTCCGGAACGCCTGCAACCCATGGAATTATTTACCACAACTTATTCCCAGGATGAAAGTTAGCGTATGTGGTATTCTAGATTATGATCTATCCCTGTAGAAAACTATAGTTCCATTTAGAGCGTGTATCAATAACAAACATCCATACATCTTCATAAAATTTCACAGTTATAATATTAGAAGGAAGTAGAAATAGATAAACTCTGGCGTAGCGGTAGAACGTTCGATTGCCATGTAGTGGGTGCGGGTTCGATTCCCGCTCATTGTTTGCATGAATATTTGCATTGTTCTGGATATTTCTATGTATAATATGTATATATTTACAAAAAGCCGATCGACGCCACACGTGACCAGAAGGCTGGTTATTATCTTGCACAGAGGATAAGCATTGCCATTCAACGTGGCAATTGTACCAGCCTTCTGGGTACGTAACCGGTCGGTGATGATGCGGAGGAAATTCATGACGAATTATGTATGTAATTTTTATTTTATTTTAATGCATTTTAGTAGGTACTTAATAATAGTTTTTAGTTTTAAATTTCATTTAAGTATATATCTTTGTGTCTTTTAGAAAATGCTGTTTGAATAAAAAGTATCTAAGTATGTTTATCCGCATTCGAGATTCCAAAACACCAGCTAGTTAAGCTATGCTTATCATGGGTCTATATAGCGTTGTGTAGAATGTTGTAGAATATTTATTTTATTTATAGGTAGGCCACGACAAGAAATGTTAAACTGCTTACTTAAAAGTGGCTTTAAATGAGATTTTAGCTGTTTATAGATAGACTTTGTAAACGCCAAAAACAGAAGTTTCTAGGGAAATTGGACAGTAAATGGATTAAGCCTCGTGGGTCTATCAATCAAAATATTATTCGAGTCGGTGAAAGCTACTAAGTTCGTTAATCACAACCGGACGCTTGTACTTATGCACCGATTGATTGAGTGCTCTTGGATCTATTAAAAGTTCGTAAGTAATGCGAGCGAGCGGACGAGACTTGGTCATAATGTTACTAGGAAAACTGTACAGTACATCGAGTAGTGTGGTCTGCCAGTGATTTTCTATAAAAAAGTAAGCGTGTGCTTAAGAAATTAGTCAACTTTACTGACTAGTCGACTCCAAATCATACTACTTACAAAAATCACATCACATTTTTTTTTGTTTATCTAGGACACGCCAACTTGACTTCACCTCGCCTGTTGGTAAGCTAAAAGCAAAGTCTCAGGAAAGAGGATCACCATTACAGACACTAAGTAATGTTACATTGGTGGCACTCAGCTTGGCGGCCTCATCAGATGCTTTTTCACGCTCCGCTTAAAGTACCCGGGACTGTAGGAAGAAGGAAACACGTGTGCTGGTAATGAATTCCAGGTCTTGTTGGTGCGGCAAAGAAAGGATCTCGGAACTGCTTGGTTCTTGCTCGAATATTCTGCACAGTGTAAGGTGACATCTAAGCCCTGCAGTGTTGTCCTATGTAGGAAAGGAGAGGGTGGGATTAGTTGGAAGAGCTCAACAGAACACTCACCATGGTAGAGACGGTAAAATAGAGCCAAGAACACAATTTACGGTAGAATGCTCCCGCTGATGTGACCTTGTTTCCACGTTCGATGACTCAGTTATTACACTGCACCATTGCAGTCCACTGCTAGACGTAGGCCTCTCCCAATGTGCGCCATTAATTGATTTATATATAACACTCCCACTTCTGATTACAATCTTTGTTGTCTATAATGAGTTATCCACCATGCAACAACAACAAATCAAATTCAACTGACTTTCAATCAAATATAACCTGTCAGACCTCTATCAATAACTAAATTGAGGTATATAGATGTGATTCACCTCAAACAGGAAAATGTTTACAAGTGATTATATGCTGCCAACCCTGTATCAGTTATGTTACAATCAGTGTAATAACAAATTAAATCACTCCAGTAAAGACGTTGTCAATATAGTGTATTGAAATACCGGTGTACAAGCGATGGCAAAGTGTGGACGGCTGCCAGAACCTGTTGCTTTATAGATACTAAGCTTGTTCTAGATGAAGCCACAATTGGCCGATACATCTTCATTTAGTACCTTTAATTATACCTACACATATTTGTCTAGTCTATTAATAGATTTATGTATAGTACTTATATGTCGCATCTGATCATAAGCAGGTCATGGTAGTATGACCATTCGAAACATCCCTAACCCCGAGTGGTACATCAAATATTAGCAGGTGTACTGGCTTACAGGCCCTAAGACTTTAGTGGGGACCAGGTTCCATAAACCAGGTTAGTACTGATTTTAAAGTTGTAATGAATGTAAGTATTTTTTATATATTTTCATTATCTTGACACGACACAAATGTATATTTGTCCATATTTAGTCTTAAGAAAATACTAGTTGTAAATTGACGTCTCGAAAATGCCGCAGTTGAGTTTGTTGCTCCGTTTCTTCTCCACTAGCGCCTAGGAAGCGGTGGTAAATGGTAATTTTAAGCAGAAAATTTACGTCAAAAAGATGTAATAATGTTGCACTATTAAGAATGTAAAGAATTTGACTTTGAATAATCTTCCAATTTTAATCGAGTTGTCGATTGAATCGAACTATAAAATGTGTTGGAAAGCTAAATGGCTTTAAAATTTTTGATCGGTTTAAAACTCTTAATGGGTTCTGTAGTAGAGATAAATGTGATACATTTATCAATTAGTTGGAATTTACGCTTGAACAGGCAACTGTAGCATAGCATGTAAACTTGTAGCCAATTTTACGGTTATATGCCATTGTTGTATTTAGACTAAGTAGACCAAATAAATGTTTGTGAATAGATCATTCCTGATCTAAATATATAATGCCTACTGAGCTTCCTGTTGTTTCCAATGAACTTTGCTTAGGGTCTTCACAGGTGGGAGCTGAGTTTCGAAACAGTTGTTCATTTGCTAAAATAGTATAATATTTTAATTTTGACGTTTTGTAAATGCCGTTTTAATGATCAATGATATTCTTATTCTTATTTATTTATTCAGTAACAATTTACACTGTGTTTGAACATTCATAATATTATTACAATAATTCATTTCAAGTCTATCAAAAATTTACAATAATTAAACAATAAGGAACTATAAAAATGACAAAATCAATTAACTTGGTAAGTAATTATAAAAATAAATTAGTACACAAAGTCAGATTTATACAGTAGGTACATGTCAATTTTTATTCATGTCAAATCATAAATTACTCATGTCAATAATATAATTTCAGTAGCCAAGTCCAAATACCAAATAATATACCAAAATTAAATCAAAATAAAATAAAACAAAATGTCAAATATAATAAAATTGTCAAAAAAATAAAAAATTACCTACAATTCCTCGATTGAATAGTAGCACCCTTTCAATAGGAACACTTTTAACTCCCTATGGAACTCTTTTTCATATAGAAGACCTTTCAACTCTAATGGTAGCTTATTAAACAACCTGGTAGAATTGTACATCGTGCTATGTTTGACGATGTTCAAATGAGGACGAACTATACTTTGGAAATCCATCCTGCGCGTGCTCTCTCTGATCTTTCTTTCTTCTTCGGTTTCATATTCATGTACGTGTTTTGCAAAATGTGTCATCAATACCAGAACATACAAGCTTGGAACGGTCAAGATACCCAGATCATTGAAGTGCTCTTTGCATGACTCATCCTGTCTTATACGCACCATTGTTCGTATAGCTCTCTTCTGCAGGATGAAAGCTCCTGTTATATTGTAGTCATAGCTACCTCCCCAGAAAAGAATGCTGTATCTAAGCCTAGACTCTACTAGCGCATGGTAGACCATTTTTAAATGTTCCAATTCAACATCGTTGCGCAGGCTTCTTAGAACATAGCAGGCTGAACTTATTGCTTTCTCCAGGTTGGCAAGTTCATCTTTCCAATTTAGCAGCTCGTCAACATATACACCCAGAAACTTAACAGTACTTACTGGGCTTACCTTTGTACCATTTAAAGTGCAATCAATAGTACTTCCGTTTTGAGCAGTTGATCTAAATAAAATAACCTGAGTCTTATTAGGGTTTAGCTGAAGGCTGTTTGCCGAGAACCAATTATAAAATATTTCTAAAGCTTGATCTATTGCTGATTTGAGAGCATCTAGATTATCTGCAGATATCACAGCGTTTGTGTCATCAGCGAACATAACTAATTGGATTTCACCAGATGCTATTTGAGTTACGTAGTTTATAAGGTCGTTTATGAACGTAATGAAGAGAACAGGCCCCAAAATCGACCCCTGTGGAACACCTGTTCTAATTTGTATCATCTTTGACCTATATGACTCTTCGCACTTGTTTTTTCCATGGGTATCATCGGTATCAGTGGCTTTTAATTCTACGTACATCTTGCGATTCTGTAAAATATGACTGAAAGATGTTATTGACCTTTCCTCTTATTCCATAATGTTCTAACTTTATTAACAGTAGCTCGTGGTTTATGGTATCAAAAGCGGCACTCAGATCAAGAAAAAGTCCCACTACTTTTTTCTTTTCATTTAACCGACTGATGATATCTTTTATCAAGGTGTCTATAGCGTCTTGGGTGCCAACATTCTTTTGATATCCATACTGTCTTAGGTTTAGTGCTTTATTCAAATTCAAATGTCGAACGAGTCTTATCTTCATCAACTTTTCTAAAACTTTTGATAATGTTGGCAGTAGTGAAATAGGTCTATACATAGCAGAGTCAGTTTTGGACCCTTTTTTGTGCACGGGAATAACCTTTGCTATTTTATACTGTTCGGGAAAAATACCCTCGTCAAAACACTTGTTATAAAAATTACATAGAGGTTCAGATAATATGTCAATATTTTCCTTAATTACTGTTATAGGCATATCATCATATCCACAAGATGATTTTAACTTCATGGTATTGATGATCCTAAACACTTCACTAGGTGTGACGGGGTCCCATTCTATTTCTATTTCAATTTTATTTGTATGTTCCTCTAAAATTTTTAGTGCTAATGTTGAATAACTATGAACCTGACTGAAAACTTTACCAAATTCACTTGCAAATATGTTTGCCACTTCAGATGAATTTGCAATAACCCTGCCATTTGACTTTAGAACTAGTCTTTCTTTCTTATTCTGTCCCTTATTTCTGTGTCGATTAACTATTTTCCAGATGCCTCTCGAGACGTTTTTAAATCTTGCAATCTGATTCTGAATTGAGAGCCTTTTAGCATTTTTTATGACCCTGTTAAATACAGTAATATACCTCCGCCTATAGTCAATTACACTGCAGTCGTTGTTTATGCTTTTACCTACCACTAGGAATCGTTTTATTTTACTGGAAACCTTGATGCCTTTCGAGACCCAACGGAGACCGGTCATAGGATCAAGACGAACTTGACTTTTATGTTTTTTAAAGGTCTGTTTGAAAGTCATGTCAATTTTTTTTATAAAAGTATTTATACCCATACCGTTCCAATTCTGATTTATTAACCTATTTCTATAAATATTTCTGTTCTTATCATTAAAATTATTCTTTTATTAATAAATATCCTAGAATTATTGAATTTATTTGATATATTACTGTACGTCACACCGCATATTAATCCTGCATGGCCTAGTCCATTGTGATCAACATCACAGTTCTGAATGCAATCGTCATGAACATTAGTTAGTACATTGTCAATGCATGATTCACGATCACCTCGAATGAAAGTTATGGAGTTTACCAGCGGTCTAAAATTATAGCATGTCAGTAAATTCATGAAATTTATTACTTTTTGATACTCTGAGTGAGGATCAATATTGAAGTCGCCTACAATACAGCATTTCCCATTGAAAAAGTGCTCCAATAATTTCTCGAGTTTGTCCATGAATATATTTAAGTTAGAGTCATACGGAGTGCGATAACAGCAGCATACCATGAGTCCAGATAAAGCATCTTTGACTCCACATATTTCAAAACCGTCTATGCTATACAATTTTTTCACAATAGGTAATTCCACACATTCCCTATCATTACGTGCCAAGATAATCGTGCCCCCTCTCACTTTATTTATTCTTACACTACTAGATACAACTTTATATTGAGTCAGACTTAGTAAGGATACTTGTTCCGAGTTTAAAAAGTGTTCGCTTATACATAAATAATGAATTCTACACTGGAGGCTTTCAATATAAAGTTCTAAATCATTTAATTTATTGCTTATACCACATAAGTTTTGATGAAAGATATTTACTGATTCGGTGTTTACACTATTACATACAGATTGTTCATCAAATGCATTTTTAACAAAAAAAATTTGTTTGTGTAAGGGAGTTGCTTTCGTTATCTTTATCCAGAAAATCACAAGGTGGACACGGAACAACATCAGTTTGTGTACCAACGCTAACATGAGTAACGAGATTTTTACAATATGAAATATACAAGTTTTTATAATTTAGGTGTAGAATTTCTTTCAGTAGAATTCTACTCAAATGATTGCTATGTTGATGAGAGTTGTGCGGAACATAATTTAAGTTAGCAAAAGTCACGTGAGCGTAGCTATTACAAATGTACTTAAACTCGTAGTTTAATTTATGTTCATTGAGGTGCCTATTAGGGAACTTCACAAATTATAATGTTTGTGTTTGTCACAGAGGTGAGCCAAAAATTTAATGAGCATTGTAGTTCTCGGGGATTTTTGTCATTCATGCCCGTGAGCAGCACCAAGTAGTCACTTTTACATAGACTAAATATATCTTTTCTATTTCTACCTAATACTTCACTCGTTGTTGCTCCTGGCTTCCAGAAAGAGAACACTTCATAATCCGAGCCGAGTAATCTTTGTAGCTTCGCACGCATTCCTCTGCCCTGTTGATCGGCAAGCACTAAAACCCTCTTCTTTTTTTTTAGGACTATTTATTAGTGTAGTTGTCTGCATGGCCAACGTCAATCGATATATTACAATGATAAATTACAATGATATATTTTTACTTTTGACTTTTTTTGAGCGTTCCTATTTGAATATTTTAGTGATCAAGGTGTGAGCGTGAGTTGGGTTCGAATCATCACAATTTCCCTCGCACCTCGGCTGACCCTGGATCATTCCCAGTTTCGAGATGGCTCCCTCCGGTGTGGGAAGTTGCACAGCCCTAAATTCTTTACATTGTCATTAGGTGTCATTGAAGGATTACACCTCTTTGTCTCAGAGACCTTCATTGTTTAAAACAGTTTGTGAAGTCACTCCCCCTTAATAAGGACAGTGACTAGCTTGTGAAATTGTGTATATTAAGGCGTATTTTCATTTGTCGATAACTTGTTCATTTGCCCAAATTTGGGGACCTGTCCCTGGCATGCGGGCTATCGACCAATGTACTTCATCAGTCGATAACTCGGTCGAAACAAAATATTCGGGGACTACGACGACCTATGTAAACTATTTCCCGCATATGAACCCTATGGCATGTGTTTTGTATAATGTTAATGTTTGTAAAATAATGAATTTTCAAACCCTGTTATCCATTTTCTGAAGTTTGCTTTCATTATTGGTTGAACGGAACGATTGAGAATTGAATATAAATGTGAAGCGATTATTGTTGCATGAAAACCAAAAAATATTAGTAAACCAAAAATATATCACCCTGTTACTAAAGTTATTCTAGGTCGATTTTATGCAAAATCGGTTTAATGTAATAATTTTGTAAATTTCAGGAAAATACGTGAAGGAATCTAGACCCAAACTAATAAAGCATAACTTGTAATATGACTTCTATATGAATTCCGATAAACATACTTAAATATATTTTTAATACGGAGAAACATCCAGACCAATGCATATTATATTAATATAAATTTCCACTGAACTCGAATGAGAATCATACCTGCGACCTCTGACGTAATCAAACGCTCTACCGTCACACTATACAGGTCATAAACTCTTAAATTTAATTTATACCCCATTTTTATACTTGTAGAAAATAAACACAGTTTTTTACATATTCACATACTCATAAATATCGTGTTCTATCAAGGCCTTAAAACACAAAACAAGGGTTGAAGATATTAAACACGTCCATAAAATAACCCATAACATCTTTCGAAGTCCGCTGGGCACCTCCCCGCCTCGTAAATATTAAGGATCCAAAGGGAGGGCCCCAGGAGGACAACACATGTTTCATGATAGTGATTCCGGGATTTGTTATTCAACTAGTAATTTTATGTGACGATTATATTGGTAGGTATTTCGTTTTGAGTTGTTTTAAGTGTCTAGTATTTCGATACTCGTTTGCTTCATCATGGCGCTTGCAACAGTGGTGAAATCCGAGTCCAAATATAACTCGACCAATAACCTTAAATACTACTGTTAGAATTTGTCACTAACATTAGAGCAGAGTCAGTACAAACTCATCGCTAGTATAATATACAGTTTTTTTATACCACTTAGGTGGCAGACAAGCGCACGGCCCACCTGATGGAAAGTGGTTACCGTGGCCTATGGACGTGTCTAACATCAGAACAGCCACACTCGCGCTGCCGACCCTATAAACACAGATTTTCTGTGCCGTCAGTATAGAGGACAAAGCAGAACCAGCCTTTAGTCTTCCTACTGACAGCACAAAGTCTCCAGTGAGCCCTGGCTTCCCTACTCACCGCTGGGAACACAACACGAAGTTACTATAACCGCGGTATTCTGTATGGCGGAGGTACTTCCCTAGTCGGATTGATCAATTGGGCGGATAGAAAAAGCCTTTATATTTTGGACTCTAACTTCATTGCTTTAAAGTTAAGAATTAAATGGACTTTTAGCAGGTACGACAGTGCTTTTGTTTTAGATGAATTAAGGGCCAGGTTATACCCGTCAACATTAATATATATCACTAGCTGACCCGGCAAACCTTGTTTTGCCATATGAATTATTTCTTGATCAGCTATCGACCGGGGTTGGATAATATAAAATGCTATCAAAACATAGGTGTCGCTGGTAGGAGGATAAAAATTTAGGACTAAGTGTATTTTTCAATGTCACATCATAAAAAATAACAAAAAAATTGTCTAAAAAGTAAACAAAAAATTTTGGGGGTGAACCACCCTTAACACTTAGGGATGTAAAAATTTGTTATAAACTTATTCTCATACCTACTGAATATACACATAAAATTTCATCAAAATCGGTTAAGCCGTTTCGGAGGAGTATAAACACTAAAACTGTGACACAAGAATTTTATATATTAGATTGAACGCGTTTATTAAAACGATGGATTTGAATTGACTAATGTTTCGATCAGGTTACACTGGCCATGGTAACAGGCTGTACTCTTCTGTCCTCAAGACCATGAGTAGTTCTTCACCCAGCCTATATTATGATCACATTGTTTCAAACGTTTTCATCTAAGATCCTAGTTTTTCACTTCACCTGGTCGCCAACATACGGGCAGTGATTCAATTCAATTTATTTATTTCTAAACAAACATAGTTTGTATTGAAATATCAATTTTAACTAATAAATACATATAATCAATGAAAATACACTAAAATGTCAAAAGGAAATAAAATAAAATAAAATTTCAGGTACAATTAACTACAACCTTACATTTAGTCAGAAAAACACTTTAGTCATCATCTACAAATTCTTCCACTGTGTAGTAACACTTGTCCAACAGCAAGGACTTTAACTTTTTCTTAAAGGAATTAGTTGTAACACTATGTATCACGACGTTAATTCTCGGATTCAATGTAGCTTTGAAATGGTTCCTTCGAGTGCTTTCACGTGTTACTCTTTCATCTTTCGTTTCATAATCCCTTGTGTTTTGCAAAATTACTTAATACCATTAATATATACAGGCAAGGCACGGTTAGTATGGACAGGTTTTTAAAATGCCCCCTACAAGATTCCCATTATGTATATATTGTTCTTATAGCCCTTTTTTGCAATATAAATGCCTTTTTACAGTTATATTTTCATTCCATTGGCATGTATCATTTTTAAATAGTCACATCGGTATTTCTTAAGTCTATTCTTCCTACCCGGTCCCGGTGGAGGCAAACAGGCTAGAGGTTTGTTGGGTCCTACCTGGTCCCGGTGGAAGTGGGATGGTCAGAGGTTTGTTACCCCTGTAGCGGCAAAACGTGACCGTAACAGTGAGTGCGACTATCCTGCTTTTTCGCTACCTTATTATTACCTATATAAAATGTTGCTATAGGACTAAAGTCAGAGGTTACCATGATCAAAATCAGAACATCAAAACAAGTTAAAAAAAATTGTGTCCTAAGTAGACGGCGTGAAAACTCTCTAAAAGTTGTATATTAAAAGTTACCGCCATAAATTTATGGTAATATTTATTTTTAAAAATTTGATGAAGGCTATTTCTTGTAATTAGGTAGTAATTATACAAAATCTTAATCAACTTCCAAACGAGTAATTAGATTTGATGTTTTTATGTACAGTCAGCGATAGAAATTGATAAAACAAATATTATTTAAAAAAATCGAAATAGTAACGTCTAAAAGCGTCGTTGTCATAACATAAATACGGTGCGAGTTTTCTTTAATCTAAGATACGATATTATAACTTGACCTCGCCTGATGGTAAGCTCAAAAGTTTCAGGATTATCTCATTCCTTGCCAGCAGGAAGGATATTAGGACATCTCACAAGGTCGGCAGCCCGATTGTGACGCCTCTGGTGTTGCTCACGGCGATAGGTCAACCACCCGATGAAATATGATGGGAAATGGTTACCCCATTTCCCATCATATTTCATCGGGTGGTTGTCTGTCACCTTAGTGGTATAAAAACAACTGTCTTCTCGTGGTCCTTCAATTTGATCAACTAATCAGACGCTTTTTTTGGACCCAGGATATGGGAAGAAACGTGAGTGTTCATAAATAATCTAAATACTTCAAGGTGCTGCAAAAAAATTAAACAATCGACAGCGATAGCCTCTGTGGTGTAGTGGTAGTAAACGCGGCTGCTACACAGGAGGTGCGGGTTCGAGGCTCGCTCAGTGCAAATATTTGTGTGCACCAATAGGGGTATTTGCATTGGTCTGGTCGTGCCTCGGAGAGCACGCCACAAACATCTATGACAGTCAGTCAGTCAGTTGGAGTCCTAAAAAGTCCAACAACTGGTCTATCTGCAATGCTTCGATATTGTCTTTGGGTTGTGGAGGTCAGATGGTAGTCGCTTCACTGAAAATATTGAAGTTCAGGCAAAACCGCCGTTAGAATGGTAAAGCGGACCCCAGTCTCCGAAATGAGTGCTTCGGACGCGACTGAGAGACGCTAACATGAAAAAGAAGAAATAAAATTAAGAAACCGCTAGTCAATATTCAATAGAATGTTATTCAATGAATATGCAATACTGTAAAATGTATGAAAGGTACACGGTTGATTTATCTCCAAAAAGATCAGTCTAAGCGCTACTGCGGGTTTGATGACTGGCGGATTCATTTTAAATGAATTTAGGCTGCGTAGTGACATGGCCTTTTTGTAAATGAGTCGCGAGCTTGGGATACAACTCTAATGGAGTGAATTTTTACGGGCCAGGCTATAACTCAATCTGATCGTTACAGGCTTTAGGCGAATAAGTCTTCTCAGTGTTATACGATGTTTTAAATGGTGTGCTTAAATGATTTTTAATGGTTTGACGAGTTATAAAAATTGGTCATCAGAAAACAGTTTGTTAATAATGAATCTAATTTATCCAACTTCAAAAAGGAGGTGGTTATATATTTAACGTAGATAAGCATTAAAAATTTATGTCCATCGATTTTTCCATAATTTGTGAACCAATTTTCAAATCAACACGTTGGTATCAACACGGGATCTGATGATGGAATCCCGGCGAAATCGAGGGAAGCCCTCAAATATTTTGCACTGTATTTTCCCCCCAAGTGAGTTTTTTTTCTCAGATAGTAAACTGACAAGTGCAAAGGTCAAGTTATGTGATACCATGATGATAATGATACCAGCTTTCAGTGTACTCGAAACTATCGGCAATATTAATGAAAAAGGTTGCGCTGCTGCTGCATCAGCGGAGACTCTCAAACGGCACAAATATACAAATTTAACTGGTAATTATATTTTTGAGCCGTTTGGAGTCGAAACGTTGGGTCCGTGGGGTCCAAGCGCGCGCGCGCTGTTTAAAGAAATAGCGAAGCGACTAATCGACGCTTCCCGTGACCATAAGGCTGGCCTTTACCTCGCTCAAAGAATTGGCATCGCCATTCAGCGTGGTAATGCCGCCAGCCTTTTGGGCACGGTACCAGTAGAGATCGATGGGGAGGAATTTTTCGATGCCTAAAATTGCAGTCTCCCTCTTTTTCTCTATTCCATTTTTGTATATATTGTTAAGCATAGTTTTATATAAATTTGTAAGTAATTGTATATTATAATAGCATATTTTATGTACCTAAACTGAATAAATATCATTACACTTGATGTGAAAAAAAGAAGGTTATATATCAAATCTTTATTAGTTTATACACTATCTTATAAGCTATAAATAGTTTTTAATTGTGAACATTTCAATTATATTTTCTATTCACAAGTCAATATTAAATTACACAATGTCAACATAATACTAAATAAGTAATATGACGTCAAGATTAATTGAATAACCCACCCCTGATGACTCCCGGCCAGGCTTAATACCAGGAAACTAACTCTAAGTGCCTCTGTACAATCACCCTTACAAGCCTTTTTGCTCAAGCACCCCAGGGCCTTCACTGCTACTGGCACGAAATGGCTCACGGCTCCAACTCGGCATACTTGAGCCTGTTCCTCGATCTGGCATCATCCGCGGGGGCTGACGGGGAAATGACGGTGTGACTAAGGTGGCACGGCTTGATTTTAGGCACCCTTAGGGGTGTACCGGAGAACCGGTATTATTATTTTAGCACATATACTTTACACGTTCTATTCTACTAAGAAAGGATTTTTGGATAGTTTGTTACAAAGGAAGTAAAAGAAAGGATGAAAGTTTATATAGAAGTTGATACTCATTCATCCCATATTTTAGTGCCTATTTGTAACAAAAATCTGTACTACATTTAATTTATGGCTAACATCGATACTGTAGCCACATGACTATTTTTTAATTGCAAAAAACAGGCCACACAGGTAAATGTCAACACGCTTGCTCATAAAGTGGCTCTAATTTCACCGCAATTAGGCACCTAATGACACCTTTATTTAAACTGTGACTTTTCTTGGCTATAATTCACACGTAAGTTATAGCTTTTTTAAAATTCTATTGGTTGAGTTGCTATGTTATTAAAAAATGTATACAAAAAAGATCATGTAAAATAGTATAAATAAATTAATATACTTACTGCTTACTCATTTTATGCAAGTTCGTATTTAAATAGATAATTTCAACTTGTACGTGTTTAATTCTATTAGTATTTAGTATTGTATAGTATATAAATATAAATATAAAATTTTAGCGTCAAAACCCATTTACTGATCGCGCGCATACATGTTGTGCCACTGAATATGTAGAAAAAATGCATCTAGTCCAGTTGAAGTTGTATCGAAATGGAACGAAAAGTTACACTGTGTAATTTTAAAATATATTTTAAGACCCTGTGCGTAAACCATGACATTTAAATTGTTTTATTTGTTAATGTTTACATTTCAGAATGAGAGTAGATAAAATGATTTTTAAGTAATTTTTTATTCACAAGTGTGTTGAAAAACGTCGTATGATACACGTGTGTATTGATGATTATCGTCTTCGGCTACCTTAAGATCAATGAACTAAGAGTCAATGGCAACTCAACGGTAATCACCAACTTTTCACACTTGTACCATAATGTGCTATTATCACTGACTGTACTACCTCAGTTGTAGATTTGATCCCTTTGAACTATAAAAGCTCATTGCAAATATTATTAATCGGGAGTAGAATTCACTGAAGCTTTTGTAAGTGGCGTTTCATTACTGTTGTCCGTTACCTTTATGTTTCAGTATCAAAAGTAAGTAGGCACTTGGCACTCAAAATGTTAAAAGCTTTGATCAATCTGTCTGTGAAACTGTGAAATAAGTAGCTCCTTTCCTTTTAGGCTGTTCGTAGCTATCTGGCAACAATTCTTTTTTCTTATTTTTTTTTGGATTCGATTTTTATGCATTTGGAAGAACAGTCGAAATTAGTGATTTTAATCACACACAAATATGATAAAAAACCGAAACAGACTGTTAAGAGGAATGCTCTACCACGTAAACAACATGTACCGGATAGCTGAAGATAGGTGGGTATTTTGGATTCTACCTAACCTATACTATATATATATACCTAAGTATTTGTCAAAATGTTTTTACAAGTATTACAAAGTTAACTTAGCATTTTTTTATACCACTTAGGTAGCAGAAAAGCACACGATACACCTGAGGGAAAGTGGTTACCGTGACCTATGGACGTGTGCAAAATCAAGAGAGTCACACTCGCGCTGCCTAACCTGATTTTTTTTTTAACTAGGATACGTCAATTAGACTTCGTATTGCCTGATGGTAAGTTGAAGGCAAAGTTTCCGAAAAGAGGGTCACCATTACTTACATAAACCATGTGACAATGGTGACACTCAGCTTGACGGCCTCATCATATGCATTTTCATGCACCGCTTAAATGACCCGGGACTGTAGGAACTATTTCTAACTAATACAGTTAGAAATAGTTTTAAATAAGTTGGTAACAAGAAAACAACATAAAGCTACTACGAGAGTGACATTTCTCTTATAATGCGTCAAAAGTAGAATAGTGACAAGGGTCGGGCCGCACTACATGTATTAGTGCACGGCTCGTGCCGGATTTGAGCTGTAACAGAAATTTCAAAAGGTAGTTTTGTGCATGATGATAGTGAACAAGATTAAATGTTTTGTTTTATTTTCAAGCCATGCCAAGCCATGCAATGGAAAGGTTATATATTTTAAACTAGGTAACTTGAAACTAGATGATCACTACAACTACATCATAAAAAAGCTGTAAGGTATACCAGGGCACGCCGTGATAGCAGAGGTAAGACCCATCATGGAGAACTGGCTAGAGAGGCCTCGCGGGGGCCTCTCGTACCGACTGACGCAGGTGATCTCCGGACACGGATGTACGGGAGCCAACGCCCGAGTGTCATCACTGCGACTCAAGCGTGGATACTTGCGGGGCTGCACACTGACCGAATGCCCGGCGTGTCCTTTTGGCGGCCCTGGGACTGGGAGTTCTCCCACTCAGTACGTTGCTCGCAGTGATGGTGCAGAGTACGAGTGCGTACGCTGTCATCGACTCCTTTTGTGAGCAAATAATGCTTGAGAAGGAGGCGGGAGAACGGGACCGGAGGAGAGTTAGGTTCCTACCGTCCCGCATAGCCTGCAATGCGCGTAGGCGAATCTGGGTTCCTATCGTCCCGCATAGCCTGCAATGCGCTTAGACGAATCTGGCATCGGAGGTCATTAAATGATCTCCGTCCTCCATGAGCGCAGGCCTGGGGGTGACAGGTGGAGCCACCTGTCACTCTAGCAGAAGCAGGTCGAGACTGCGTCGCGATTAGTGCCTCTCCGCCTTTTTCTGGGGAAAGATGGGGACGCCGTTGTCCCACACCCGATGGGGCCTTCTATAGACGTGGGTCAGTAGGGGTGCGTGAGGGATATGCCAGAGGTTACCTCGCAGATGGCCCAAGACGGCCGTGCGGTTTAAGTCAGTTCGATCCCAACATAATCATCCCCCTGGCCACGGCGGGGAGTATCCGTGTGGAATTCAGCACGTTAAAAAAAAAGTATTCATACCTACATTGTAGTAGATACTAATAAACGCATACATATACAAATAAAATAAACATACACATGATAATATCTAACCATACATATTTAAATATAATTACAACCAAGTTTCTTCCAATTTATCCAGCTTCCGAACTCCAATTTTAAACGTATGACGGTTTCTGGCCCTCTTGATCCCTAGAGGTAGCACGTTCCAAAGAAATATAGATTGTATTGACAGGAAAGAAAGAGTGGATGAAATCGGAACGCAAAGCAAGGCGAGGTTGTTTGTTGAGCGCAAGTTTCTGTCGTAATTGGAGCCAAGATACTGGAAACATACGTATATAGCATAAACATTAAATTATAATTACAAGGTATCGGGACTTCTCGCGAATTAACACGCGAATTAAAACACAGTGCCGTTAAAAACTGACATAGTGAGAGTGTTGCCAGCCTAACCGTTCATAATAAGTGTAATGGTGGGTAGGCGCTCAAAAAATGTTCCCCGCATACCTATCGTCGCTCGAAGACTAGTCAAGTCGTGACCACGGGTGCTGCAAAGCATCCGAAACGTCGGCAGAAATAGTAAGTTCCAAGATATAATTCGCGAGAAGTCCCGATACGTAGTATAATTATGAATTCACACCGCGATAGTTTAAAAACAACAACATTAAATTATATGTACACCACACCAATAATATTATCAGTAAGCGGGAATAAGACCGGTTGTCACGGGTCGTATAACCTATTATAGTCGTGTATTTCCAATTTCAATTCTAGCCGACACAATATCCGCATCCGAGGTATACCCCTGTACTTGCCACCTGCAAATTAATTAGCATTGTATTACATTCATTGTGCGGAGACTACAGTCCCAGGGGACGGGACGGCCAGACTATGTGCAGTAGAAATTAAATTACTTAAACATTGACAAAGTGGTAACTTCACTAATTTGAATGAATTGCTTTTAAACTTAGCATGACTCACTCCCTTTGCTAGTTCATTTAACTCTTTAATTTTGTTTTAAACTACATCTTAATGATTGAGAATATTTACTGTGCATTTTTTTCATATTCTGTTATTTTTTTGTCTGCATTTCGTTTTGGATATATTTTTATCTAAACCTACTAGCAATAAAATTGATTAGTTTGTGTCTTTTAAAATTACTGCATCTCTGGCACTTGCTGCATTTGATAGCTTAGTTTGTTTTTCGGGAAGGGATTTGGTTTCTATCTGCGGTGAAAGCTGAATATTTAAAAACTGACAACTTGGTATTTTTCAGCTCTAACTCTTTAATCCATTGCTACATATTTAGCAGTGATTTCAAAACTTACACAAGCCTATATAATTGAAATTGAAAAAAATAATTAAAGACGAATCCAACTATACATTCATATAATGACGCCTTTATCCCTGGAGGGTTAGGCAGAGGTGAATTAACACCCACATTTCTTTAATAATTGTATTCGGTCCTACGTAATGGGGGGTGAGCCTATTCCGGGTACTATTGTTGACTCGAGCCATGCATCTGAGGCTGAGTCTGGGCTGTATATATCTGTCTGATGTTAAATCCTATCCCTTAGTCGCCTTGTACGACACCGCCTGGGAAGAGATGGGCTGGCCCAAATTCTACTCTGCCGGGAACCACGCGGCAAATCCAACTAGATTTGCCGCGTGGTTCCCGGCAGAGTAGGTGAGTAAGTGATTCTAAAGGTCAAAACTTATGAAAAAACCTGAGGTTCATGATATTAACTTCATGAAAAGGTATGTAGGCTTTACTTTGTCATTTTCTCGCGTATTCAAACTTGTCGGGCTCCAGTGGTCCACATGTGTGTACCACAGTAATATTTATACATCACAACAATTTCATATTCACTTACTGCGCTAAATATTTCCATCAGCCTATAGGTGCTTAATCACGTTGTAAATGAACCGTCGACAGACAATAATATAATAAAAGTGCTTCCTTATTTATTAGTAAGCTGCTGCAAAATATGTAATGGGAGGTAGGACACGACGGTATTCCCGTCCGAATAGAGCAGTCTGACTGGGGAAGTACCTCCACCCTACAGAATACCACGGCTATAATAACCTCGTGTTGTGTCCCCGGTGGTGAGTAGGGTAGCCAGAGCTCACTAGAAAGTTTTTGTGCTATTAGTGGAAAGACCAAAGGCTTGTCCTGATTTTGTGTTCTGCACTGAAGGCACAGAAAAACTATGTTCTTTTAGGGTCGGTAGCACGGATGTAACTCCACTGGTGTTACACATGGTCATAGGTCACGGTAACCATTTTCCATCAGGTGGGCAGTCTGCCACGCCGCCAAGGGAGTATTTATTGTGCAATAAAGATTATTATGGGGCCCTTGATTTGACAAATAATATACAGTATCTCCCTTCCAGCTTTTGATCTGGCACGTCATGTAGAAGATTCCGGCCAACGTTTGCTTTCCATAGCGCGAAGTTTCACGGACACGGACGCCGAAACGGACGCATTTACTATGACAAACAATGATGTATTAAAAACTAAAGATACGATAATGCAGGAACATCGCAGCTTTCAAAAATGGTGTAAACACTAAGTAAAAAAATGCTAGTTACTCAGTATTTCCATCCAATTTAGCAGTCCGACTGGGGAAGTACCTCCACCCTACAGAATACCGCGGCCACAGTAACCTCGTATTGTGTTCTGTAGTAAGGTAGACAGCTTACTGGAGATTTTTTGTGCTGTCAGTGGGAAGACCTAAAGCTTATACTGCTTTGTTTTCTACACTGACGGCACAGAAACTCTCTGTGCTTACAGAGTCAGCAGCGCGAGTGTAACCCGCCTGGTTCTGCACACGTCCATTGGCCACGGTAGCCACTTTTCATCAGGTAGGCTGTGTGCTTATCTGTCACGAAAGTGGTATAAAAAAAAGAAATAATGCGTCATTAATATTAATTTATATGAATTCTGAATTATACTATTATTTAGTGTCTTTATTCTCGATGTGTTTAAGACACTTCGGTTAATTTAATGAAATCACGGGCCTAAACCAAGTGAGTTTGGTAGTACGGGTTGGTTGTTTAAATAACATAACATTTATGAACATTAATAATGACGTTTTTTTTGCGTAGCGAACTGTCGCGTCTCTTATTGGTGCGTAAAATGATGTCCGTCATCATTTTTTGCCCCCATTCTATAGTACGGACAACATATCTATAGTTTATAATATGTACCTACATCAATTATAACAAACGTGTCTGCAGTAGCATGGATGAGCTTCGTTCCACGGTACGTAAGCAGCGGCAAGATAGGATGGCTTTGGTTAGCATACTAATTTCTTCACATTTCATATATTTATATAATGCGTTTTCAAATTCATTTTTTACTACACCATGTAATTCAAAATTTTATTATTTTTGGCAGCGGTAGAACGCTCGGCTATTTGATTATGTATGTTGAATAAACATAAAAACCCGACTGCTGTCAAAAAGATCGAAACTAGTTTGATAGCAGGCGGTTCCCATTAATTTTCTTTCGGTTTGTGATTGGCAAATTGGTACCGCCTGTCTATCAAACTTGTTCCGATATTTTTGACAACAGTCGGGTTTTTTATATTTCAATAATTAATTTTATTTTAAACTATTTAGCTATGAAATGACATGTAAATATCTTCTTCAAAATCCTTTCATTTTTATACTCTAGTCGATAAATTTTGAATATTTTTTTTTACCCCACATTTTAGCACCAAAAATCCACCATATAGTTTTGGGTGAAATTTTATATACCCTATGACACTCGGGAGATGATTGCTTTTCATTTGAGACCACATTCGTCAAAATCCGTCTAACTGTTAGGCCTGTAGAGGAGAATAAAGAAAACTATATACATACATACATATATACGCGCGTAACACATTATCCTCGCTGGCGCAGTCGAGTAAAAAGAAGAGCAGGATTATAACCAATATTGGACGTAAAATCAAAGTTGGGAACAAATTCATAGATCGGATTAGGCTTCAGGATTAAGTTATTGGCTCTTCTCAATTCGATGGCCCTGACCTTGCCATCGTCAAATATAAGGTAACAGTCTCCCCGCGGGGAAATAAGCGAATAACGTGCCTGTAGTTTCTGATTACATTTTACTAATATTATTATTTTTTCTATTCTAATAAATAATATTCTAATAAAAAGGTTTATTGACGCCGTATTCCTTATACAAATATGTCTTATAGTCAAATAAAAAAAAATGATTTATTTGAAGTGTCGGTCGGTAGCTTAGTGTTTAAGGAGTCGACCTTACGATCGAGAGGTCCCGGGTTCGAATCCTGACTATTACACTACCGACGTGATCCCACTCCTAACACAAGCTATTTAGCTTAGCCAATAGGGTAAAAAAGGAACCCTATAATAATAATAATAATAATAATTTATTGTTCAACAAACTGTGACAATATTGTATACATATAACATGAGCTCTTCCAATTAGTCCCACCCTCCCCTTTCCTACACAGGACAACACGTGCAGGTCTTAGATGTCATCCGCACACGGTGCAAAACATCCGATCAAGAACCAAGCGGTTCGGAGACTCTTTCCTCTGTCGCACCATTAAGGCCTGGAATTCATTACCAGCTCACGTGTTTCCTTCTTCCTACAGTCCCGGGTCCTTTAAGCGGGGCGTGAAAAAGCATATGATGATGCCGTCAAGCTGAGTGTCACCATTGTCACACGGTATGTGTAAGTAATGGTGACCCTCTTTTTTTGGACTTTGCCTTCAGCTTACCATCAGACAAGGCGATGTCTAATTGACGTGTCCTATAAAAAAAAAAAAAAAGTTAACGCACACACACGCGCTATTACTGAGACTTTCCTGGAAGAGATCGCTTGTAGCGATAAGGCCGCCATTTGTACATTTTTCATAATGTTGTACGTACATGTACTGTAATGTGTTGGTGTACAATTAAGATTATCTTATCTTATCTTTGCTGTCCATCTGTCTGTTTGTCCGTCTGCCGGTCTGTCGGTCACAAGACTGTATATCTCATGAACCGTAATAGCCAGAAAGCTGGAATTGTCACAGATGATGTATTTTTGTTGCCGCTGTAATAACAAATACTAAAAACAGAACTTATTTTTATTGTTATCCGTTTTTAACCGACTTTCAAAAAGGAGGAGGTTCTCAATTCCATCGGTATTTTTTGTATGTACACCGATTACACTGAGATTTATGATCCGATTCCGATTGTAACATGGCATATGTAAGTAATGGTGACCCTCTTTTCTGAGACTTTGCCTCCAGCTTACCATCAGGCTAGGCAAAGTCTAATTGACGTGTCCTATATAAAAAAAGCTAGTTTCATGACGATTTTTTTTTGTACTACTTAGATGGCAGATAAGCACACGGCCCACCTGATGGGAAGTGGTTACCGTGGTCTATGAACGTATGCAACACCCCCCTAGTGTTGCATACGTTCATAGGCCACGGTTACACTCGCGCTGCCGATCACGAAGAAACCTTCTGAGGCCCCTCTTAAAGAACCCCATATTGTAGGCACTTGGGGAAACCGCAGCAGGGAGGTCATTCCACAACTTGAGTGTGCGTGGGATGAAGTTTCTTTCATACCGCACAGTGCGCACCGTCTCAGTTCGCAATGTGTGAGGATGAATTCCCTGCCTATAGTGAGAGGTGCGATGATAGAATGTAGCTGTGGGCATCATGTCAAACAGTTCCTCTGAGCACAAACCGTTCTTGTACAAATCTTATGGCACGGTAGGCACAATACGATGGTCAAGGGGGTGCTAGAATTACCAAGTTGTGAACTACAAAAGCAGATAACAGAATTTATTAATATTTGTCTCGTTTAAGTTATTGAGGGTATTATATGGAAAAATATAGTCGGCATGCTACTAAACTACCAACTAAAAGGAGGACAAAAATAATAAAATTTAAAAACAACCTTTTATAGTTAAAAAAAACGTTTAAAAACTAAAAACTATGAAATAACATAATAAAGATAAGAGAAAAAATACTGAATTTACAGCAAATACATTTATTAAACAGCTCTGTCCCTTAGTCGCCTTGTATGACACCTTTCATATTATGTAATGATCTAATAATTTTTTGGAGTGAAGTTTTACTTTTCCTTACAGTGTACGTCTTTTTTGCTTTAACCTTAAACTAAAATATATTAGATGAAGTGAATAAAGAAAGTGTACTTCTGTACTTAATCTGTACTAAATTTAATTTATCGCATTCACAACAAGACTATTTTTTAATTGTACAACAATTACACAATTAACAAATTCGCATTCCCTCGCACCCTGGCCGACTCAGGGCCATCTCTCACGATATGGCCCTCTCCTCAATTTACTGGTGTGGCTAGCGTGGTTCTGGTAAAATTTCTTGAAAAACTTGACATTAGTGTCTCGCCATTAATAATGTCATAAATATTTACTGAGTCGTTGGTGGAATCGTTGGAATCGCTATAGAACAAAAAAGAAAAAAAATACAGGTTTTATTTTAGTATTTGTGATAAAAAAACAGTCTAATGAAGTATTTTTTATTGTTCAAATCATAACATAAATACATTTACTTAGCTTAAACCACTCGCTTAAACCAGAATCGTTTTTATGCGAGCGGGAGTCTGTTTATTGAAAGTTGCAAGTACTGAATACACAACATAAGTAGTTAGTCAAAACAATTATCTAAATGATTTAGAAAATGGCTATATAAACCTTTTATAAAGGGTTTCTTTGTTACATATTTTGGAACCATTTGTTCTGGTAAGCTATTTTTTATTCTAAGTTAAATTAAGTCTAATTAACGTGTTCTATATAAAACAAAAGAATTTTGGGTAGTAAATATTGACAAGTTCTGGTTCCATAAACAGTTATAGATATTGCCATATTTTTTTTTTAATGTGGCAGCTGCCTTAATTTACTGCTTCGTGTTTCTCGAAGCTGATCTAAATTTAAAATTTCTTCTTTTATGATGGCTATTTTGGTTTTACATTGAATTGGTAGCACCTCACAATATTTACATAGTCCGTTATAGTTATTTTTATACTTATTCTTTACATTTGAATGCCGCGGTAGCCTAGTGGTTTGGGTAATGGACTGCTGAGACGAGGTCTCGGGTTCGATCCCAGGTTTCACCATGGCACACACCAATGACTTTTCGATGCTTTTCGAAGTTATGTGTGTATTTATCGCAGGTTTATAAGTGCCCGGTTAATGGCAATAGGTTCGCCACCTATTACATTGGGACCTAAACATAAACTGGCGAAATGTCCCCCTTCGGGGATATAGGCGTGAGTTTATGTATGTTATGTTCTTTACATTTAGTGGAACAATAAGTTAAGGTAATGCATACAATTGAATCGACCCTGACTCCCAAACTAGTGACTTAAGAGTAACTCTCACTGAGTACGGAGTATTAGGAACACTTCTAAATAACAAATAAACATACATGAAAAAGAGAAAGGCTTTACAGATCCCTAAACTTTTTGTTTTGGTTAGAATCTTTTCTCTTTTGAAGTCATGCACCTTTTGATCACTAGATAGATGATGATGAGATTCTTTGTGACGGTTGGGCTCCTAGTTTTTCCAATCACCAGGAAATTGAAAAAATTTGGCATACTGCTGCATCTATACTGCTGTATACTGTTGCATAGGGTGCCCTTTCAAGGCGTTCTTATGTCTCAAGTACTAACCACCAAATTTTTGTTTAACGTACTAGTGGTCGGAAAAGAAAGGTACGATCCACCATATTTTCGGTCACAAGTCTAATAATCTTCTATTTTGTTAGACCAATTACACTTAGTGCACTAAGTGTAATTGGTCTAAGATGGCGAATGATTTCTGTAATTATCTTCTACTATTCGAATTCTTCGAATTGTAAAATACCACTTCTTGGCTGCAACTATGCTCGTACAGAGAGGCGTCACTGAATTGTCTCGTTCTAAATTCGAAATTCAAAATTCATTTCATTCGCTGAACAACTTGTCTTTTGTGGCGGTGATATAAATGTAGTCGATATTGCACCAATTTAGTTGTCTTGTGAATGCTTTGGTGCTAAATTTAACTAATGACGCGGACAGCTTATAGCGCTCATTCTATTTTGAGCTCCGGAGCTAACTTCACAGTTTTGTAATAGTGCTCCTAAGACCGCGGAACTTACGTTAATAGCCATTGCTTCTTGACCACGACTATAGTCTTTTTCATACATGGGGATGAGTACAACACTACATTTAACCAAAACACTAAAACAAATTAGATAACCGATTTCAAAATTGAAATATCTAAGTTTAATCTCGCCAATGGGTAAGTAAGTAGGCAATGACGAGACCAAACTCTCAACTTCAATTTCTCAAACGGCCTGGAACGTATCCATTAATTTACGATTGTTAAATTTCGAGTGTGTATGAATTGAATTAGGTAAATTTTCAAACACTACTTGAAAATCGCTTCGCATAATCGAAGAGACAGAAGCTTTATGAGTAAATAGACAATTCTTGTAACAAATTTTTTATATGACTTGTTGTTATAAAAATATATGTCACAGAAAGATAAGGCGCTTTATTTTGTACCTCGATACATGGTCCGGGAGTAGGGGCGGATTCGCTGGTCCTTTTCTCATGAACAATGGCTAAGTAATATGTTTTCAACACAAAGTGGATTATCAGATGTCATATTTTTCTATTACATTTTCTTGACTAGTTTATAGAAAGTTGAACAATAAAAACATATTGTTTGTTTTTGTTTTGTTTTTTTATAGGGTACATCAATAAGGAAAGATTACCCCTAAAGAATTAGAAGATATTTGATTAGATTCTTATTTCAAATGGGGCTTCCTCTTTACTTATTTGCTAGAACAACACACGAAATAGATACGACCGTATTTCCGTCCAATAGAGCAATTTGACTGGGAAAGTACCTCCGCCCTATAGAATACCGCAGTCATAATAACCTTGTGTTATGTTCCCGGCGGTGAGTAGGGTAGCCAGAGCTCACTAGAGAGGTTTTGCGCTTGCAGTGGGAATACCAAAAGCTTGTCCTGCTTCGTCTTTTACACTGACGGCACAGAAACTCCTGTGCCAACAGGGTTGGCAGCGCGAGTGTGACTCCCTTGGTATTGCACACGTCCATGGGCCACGGTAAACGCTTTCCATCAGGGGGGCCGTGTACATGGGTGCCACCTAAGTGGTATTAAAAAAAAAATAACAACTTACTATATATTTAGAGAAATTTCAAAGCTTGTAAGCATTTTGTTCACTGCGTGCTGCTGCCGCTTGTGGCTTCAGCTGACAAAATTATTTTTCCAATTTTCCTAGCGTTAATTCCGGTTGAATCCAAAGCATACATATTGTCTACCTATTATTTTAAGGAAATTAGGACTCTGGGTGTCAAAAGATAGACATATTACTTCCTCATTAGATTATTAGTGTGGATATTTAAACATCTCAGTAGGTATAGTGGAAGATTAGAAAAAATGAATAGCCGGTTAACACCGGCTATTCATTTTTTCTAATCTTCCATGTATTGACATGGAACAATATATAGAACAATAAAACGTGTAACCTACTTTCCCATGAATCAACATTCTTCCCACGACCGCGAACGATGTGATAAGTATAAGATATCATTTCCCGACATTCTGAAATACTCCCTCAATATATTGTCATGTAGAAGGCCGCGAGCAAAATGGCGCAATAGTCAGACGGATGACGTCACATAGCCCCACATGAATAATTCAAGAAATCATCTACTTCGATGGGTGGTAAAAGTTTTAATGTAGTTAGCCCTAATGGGTTTTAAAGGATCATGAAATATCGGTCTCTAAACGATGTGAATGTTGAAGGCGTTTCTCGTCATCCTAGCGTTAATCCCAGCCGCATCCGAAGCTAACACACTGGAGCATGGGGTTCGCTTTGTCCAGTCTAAATGCGGCTTTGGGTACCTAATTTTCGATATTTATTATGATATGAGTAATTAGATTTTTAACTTTTAGTTTACATGTTGCATCATTAGTATATTTATTGCTGATTGACCTGCTCCAGCTTTACACGGGTAACATTTTCGATGTGAAAGCATCAGTATCAAGCGATTTTCAGCGTTCAAAGTTTGGAGATATATCGGTTTTCGCTTGAGCCTACTGTTGTCTGAAGGTATAATTCCGATCTCAGCATTAGCTGCCCGGCAGCCGCAACCATGCAGTTGCGACTCGGTCACGCGCATCATTTTGTTTGAATTTATACGCAAGACAAACACGTCAGACGCAAGCGACCGTGCAGCGTTGCTGGGCGGTGCGAACGACTTCGGCAGCGCCACCGAGCTGTACCGTGAGCAAAAGGCAGCTTCGCAACTCTGCCCGCTCCTACAATTATGAGAAAATGGCGACGTTTATAGATGACAATGTCGAATATGTACTAGAATAGGTAGGCAGTCGTCACTCGCATCGCGGTTACCGCAAGCTTCATGAGGCACCGCAAAGCAGTTATGCAGCTGCAACTGCTGAGTCGTGACTTGAGATCCGAATACTACTTTAACCCCGAGAGGTAACCCTGTATGGTCTGATGTGCCAGAGCATCATTCATTGTTTAACAGATGCAACTAATATGAGAGGTTAGCTTGGCTCCTCAAAGATGTTGATAGGATCTGCATACGCCAACTTGTTATGATCTAGCAGTTAAAATGTTAATCGTCTACGTTATATAGTTACGCACTGCCATAGATAAAATCATGGAGAAGAAAACCCTACAGTAAAAACTAATAGTACCATATAAAATTTAAACTATCTAATACCCATACAATTCAGGCAATATAAGAAACAAGCTGTGAAAACGCACACTAGCGTAAGTGAAATATCGATATCATTTATCAAGGATGAAAGTTCTACCCGATACATTCTTGTCTCACGTTACCTATCCGATATTTATCATCCAGTTTCCAACAAAAGAAGACCAACGTGGGCTATTTTCTTCGAAGAATTCTCTAAGCGATAAAACCATTGGGATATAATTACGAAGGTCGAAGATTTAAAGTTTATTACGGGTATCCAGGAACACTGTCGGAAAATTAAAAACATCTGTTTCTCTTACTAGGTTCATTATTTTATGTGAGGTTTTAGGATCAATAAATTATAATTTATTAAGCTGATTTTGTCATTGACTGTACTTTCATATATTTGGAAGTTTGGTTGGTTGGATGATTACTACTAGGCTCAATCACGCTAAACTACTGAACGGACTTGGATTAAATTTGACACAATGATATATTTTAGAAAAGGGACAGTTCAGGAGTACTCTAAACTGACGAGCATGCATGAAGAATGTTATGAGAACTGAATGAAGCGAGAGTAGTATGTCAGGATCGTAGCAAATGGAGATCCGTGATCTCTGCCTACCCCTATGGGAAACAGGCGTGATTGTGACTTTTATGCCAGGCATTGGTTTCTGTGGACTGCCGGACCGGGAAAAGTATTTTAATCGATCGGAGCCGTGGGCATCTCCTACTAATAGATATGAAAACTTTTCACGTGATTGAATCATCGACGTCTTGGGTTAGGCAGAACGGATTTTGGGAAATTCAACAATGACCTGCGCAGACGAGTTTTAGCAATAACTTTGCGTATATCCCGAAGAACAAAATGTTAATGTAAAACACACCTCTGCCCACACACCCATACAAGTGTGTAGAAAATATACAAGTGTGAGCGTATACAAAAATAACCTTACCATTACAGCTAATATTGGGGACTCTTAAAAACAATGACCCTGTGATGTTTTGGGAAATTTCCCGGTAGAGCAATAAGGTTAATTGCTTATTTATGCTAACAAAGGCAGTTCTTTCGTTACATAGAGGTACGCGTTTAGTTTCAAACCTCTACAGAAAATAGAATTAAGGTGGTTTGTTATTATTGCTATATTCGATTGAAGATTATGGTCCTCACTTCACTTTTGCAAATATTATTGGGTATAGTTGGGACAATAAATACTCATCAATCAATCAAATAGCCGGTCGTAGTGTTCTGCTGGACATAGGTCTTCCGACATTCATTAAGGCTTTATTTTTCTTCTCTCACAGTGATATTGTCTGCGTTTTTTCCGTGAGTCGCCTACTATATCCGTCGAATGAGTTGGGGTGGTGATACTTGTATTCTTTCTCTGTCACCACACGGGCAATAAATACTATCTATGTTCTTTTGGTTGATATGTTTATTCACATAACATATTAGAATACTTATTGTATTACGCTGTTACGGAATATTTACTTGTTTCTGTGAATATTGGATATTTCGCACATCCGTAATCATGGCTATGTGTGAAACATCGCCATGTTAACTGATGTACTGTCCATTCCCTTGTACTCACGGCGCTTGTAACAGTGTTTTATATTGTATTAATCATTACAACTTTACGTGTACCAATATCAGTTCAATCAACAGAAGGTAAAATTTCAATCACTATATTGGACCTAATTAAATTAGCTTAACTAAATATTACCGCCAATACAAACCCATGAGAATGCAGTGAGGCGAAATTGGTCCGGTGAAAAAT
This sequence comes from Eilema griseolum, assembly GCA_963662185.1. Classification (NCBI taxonomy): domain Eukaryota; kingdom Metazoa; phylum Arthropoda; class Insecta; order Lepidoptera; family Erebidae; genus Eilema; species Eilema griseolum. Next base: position 8,020,683 of record OY759239.1, on the reverse strand, counting down.
AAAATATAGTGGCAAAGTATAAAGTATCCATACATATAATCTCGCCTTTATCCCTGGAGGGTTAGGCAGAGGTGAATTAACACCCACATTTCACCAATAATTGTATTCGGTCCCACGTAATAGGGTGTGAGCCTATTGCCGTATTTCGGGCTCTACTGTTGACTCAAGCCATGCATCTGAGGCTGAGCTGGGCTGTATATATCTGTATTTAGCCTGATGGTAAACAGCCCTATCCCTTAGTCGCCTCGTACGACACCGCATGGGAAGAGGTGGGGTGGTCTTAATTTTACTCTGCCGGGAATCACGCGGCATCTATTACATAAAGTAGATTATTCAATATAAATAAAACCGTTTAATTCATATAGTCATATGTTTCATTCTTTACTGTATTCTCTATACATCATAATATCAGTAATCCTGAATAATATTAGTTATGCAAAACTTAGATTAGTAGTTATACTTGTGAAAAATAACAGTGATATTTATTTAGACCAATCATAACTTTTACGACTGAAGCCTACACAGTACCAAATTAGTGCCAATCCAAAAAAATATTTGCCTCAACGGTATTGAGACATACAGGCGCCTATGTGTCCTTGGATCCCGGTCCTCGCACTGTTCACAAGGCACTGGCGTCAGCCCGTCGCGACGCCAGGCCCCAGAGACGTCACACAAACTAAATCTTAAGGTCCATTCTCACTGAAAGAGCAACAACCGGCAGCGGCTTTAGGACGCAATTTATTCTTTTTTTTTACGTACGCAAAATCTCCACGGATAGGGAACCCCCCCCCCCCCCTCCCCACACCGGAGCCGATAGGAGAGGTTATGTCGGACTCGGCTCGACCTAAACGCACGACGCCTGTGGGTCGTTTTACGACCCGCACTCGCACCCCGGCCGACCCAGGGCCATCTCTCTTGATCGCACCTGCGCATCGAACCATTGCATATTACATGTTATTTTGAATCTTACCTACGCGGGCTAAAAGTTCATAGTTATTTGCATTTGCAGCATGTTGCTGCTAGACTACTCGAACCTTTTAGAGGCATTGAGCGGTTCTTCCGGTCGGTGCCGGTGGTTTCAGAGAGAATGGACTCTTAATCACTTGTTTACACAAATATTACCGATAATAATGTAGGATCTGTGTCTTATAAAGTAATTTTGGGACGTTGAACTTAATATTAACAAGTAATAACGAAAGCTTTATTGAGCTAGATAGTTTTATATGTTATTTTATATTGCCAGCTTCTCTCCTAGCAATACTCATTTATAACAGTCGTTATTATTTCTTAATAATCCCACTGCAACATCATTTTTCGAGATCAAATTTTGGTGCTTCATTTTTAGCGACAAATCAACAGTTTTACTCGTACAGAAATAAAATTTGGATGATCATCAACAATAGACAATTTCATCAGTATCAAAATAACGCCACTATATACCAAGACTGGTTAGGGAAGCGATTGAAACCAAAAAGTATAAAAACTTCAATCGTGAGGATGGGTTTCAACTGCCGAACATCTGGTATCCAGTGGGCCGTCTTTGCAAAAACAACCGGGAACAAGTCAAAACAAAATCGCGAGTGGATACAGTAAGCATAGTGTGTCGTGAACTTGATCGAGATCGGGTTCGAGTTTATGGTGAGAGTGAAACCAATAGTAGTGCAGATACGCGTAGTAAAAGAACTGGAAAGAGGGTAGATCGATATAATTACTCGTAGGAAAGAACTTTTTTTCTTCTGTTCACCGCCACTATTCCAGTTCCTCTGTGATTATGTTGCTTGCAACAGCGCCGAAATATCGAAAACTCAAAACAATGAAACATGGTAAATATCCCGTTTATTTTGATATTGATGTGAGTCACCATGATAGTTTAAAAACCTAAATAGTCATTTTTTTCCTAGCTGTTATGCAGTTCCTCTTCAAATCAGACATATTTAGAACCACATATAAATACAACAGCTTTATAAGCACTAACACCTTCTGGTTTTGTCACTTCATACTACTCCCAAAAAAAATATACCCATCAAAATAATACCCTCCTCCTTTTTGAAGTCAGTTAAAAACACAACAGCATTATAAGCTTCTGATTTTAACGCTTAACATTACTCACTAAAAATACAACTACTCATTAAAATACATGAGCACTAAATCTTTACTCAACTCTTAGGCTACCAGGCTACTATTCGCAAAAAAAGGAATTTAAGAATACCCGCTCTACTCCAGTGTAATTCAATTAGCGAGATTGCCTTGTGATAAGTTTCTGTACTTCGAGGAAGATTACATAATGCGCATAATTAGTATGCTGGTGTAATACACCTTTTGAGACAGGTGAGGTAGAATATTTTAACGGTCCAAACTTGGAAGTGGGTTTGAAAATGCCTAACTTTAGTCCCAAAGACTTTCAAAGGGACCTTAGAGCTGTCCGTAGTTTCGCTTTGTACGAACTTTGGGTCATTGAGAGTTTTTATTATTTTAGTTTAAAAGATTTTCTAACCCTGAGTTCATTGAAATAAGTTAAGTTCGGGACGAGGTCCGCATGACTTAGCTTATCATAATTGTAATGTTTACATGATTTTCTTGACTTCAGATTGCTTTTTTTTATATCACTTAGGTGGCAGACAAGCACATGGCCTACCTGATGGAAAGTGGTTACCGTGGCCTAAGGACGTTTGTAACACCAAAGGAGTCAGAGTCGCGCTGCCAACCCTGTAAATACAGAGTTTCTGTACCGTCAGTGTAGAAGACAAAAACCGACCGTGTGCTTTTCATATATTTCTTAACACAAAAATCGTGTTATAGAAATGTTGTATTTTGTAAAGCTAGTAGAAATGTCTCTGCACTTGTACCTTGTACCATGAATAAATCAGTATATACATACACTGGTCTACTAAAATATATTTATTTGTGGGTTCTAGAATCATCGTTACTGCTTATAGTCGAACCATTAATTCCGCCAATGCCCTTTTAATATTGTCAAATTGTGTTTAATTTATATTATTGTATTATAAAACAGTACGCTACTGCCAGTGACAAACGTAGTTCCAATTTTAGCCACTTAATGGGATCCTTACTTATATACTTTGGATCTGGATAAAATATTTTTATTGAATACCACACAGGCAAGCACACGGCCTTCCTGATGGAAAATGGTTCTCGTGGCCAATGGATCCAACGCCAGGGGAGTCACATTCGTGTTGCCGACCCTGTAAGTACAAAGAGTTTCTGTGCCGTCAGTGTAGAAGACAAAGCAGGACAAGCATTTGGTCTTCCCACTGACAGCACAAAAACTCTATACTCTGTGCTGATTCTAAAATATACAGAATATTGTTATTATTCGCAATGTTTTGAATCAATAATAGTTTAGAAACATAGGCAATTTGCAGTTAGCAAATTAAATTCCAAGTGGAATAACATTTGCATAGATCGTGCTTCTGATTACAATCAACACAATTTTAACGGTGGCGCTCCGTGACTCACGCGAGTGGTAGCCAGTGGTGTATAATAGTGGCTTGTGATGTATTAGGGCCCTTAATTCATATAAACCCATAATAATATATCACAACCACGATATAATGTATTTTTCATTTCTTTAGATACACTTAAATTATTTTTATACGATTGCTTTCCCAATTTCTTTTAAATATTAATATCCGAAATTACTAATATTCCTTCTAACCCCTCCAGTTAGGCGAATTTGCTTGTGTTAGAAGTGGGTTTATGTCGGTAATGTTATAACCAGGATTTTAATCTGGGACTACGTCAAGGTAGGTATTTTGAAGGAAATTTTAAAGCATTTATTATACTATTCAAATCGATAAAAATAGTAGGAGTAAATCAGGTCAGGCGGGATTCAAACCCCGAACTTTTCCTTACAGGGAGAATACTGACCACTGAGCTATACCTGAAGGTATCCAAATTTTCCCATACATCTATCTTGGAGCGACAGTGGAGCTATTGTTCGAGTTCCGCCTGAGCTGATTCGCTTTTCCTATCTTAATAGAGTTTCCTCATTGTAATGTATTTATTAATGTATTTATATTGTACACACAAATGTTTCAATAACAAACAGTTTTTCTTTCAAACAAATATTTATTTTTTAAATAGATTATTTTGGATTTATTACGTTTTATTATTTGTATGTTGACTTTGTTTGTATTTTATTTATCCGCATCATTCATTCACTCGTATTGTTTTGTTATTACAGCATTATTTTGGCACCAATTTCGAATCAGTGTGATGTGATAGGAGGTTATTGTATTTAACTTCAATTTTTTTTATATAACATAACATCACCATCACGCCTATATCCCCGAAGGGGTAGGCAGAGGTGCTAGCACCTACATTTCGCCAGTTAATGTTTAAGTCCCAATTGAGCGTTTGGCGAGCCTATTGCCATTAACCGGGCACTTATAAGCCTGCGATCGCAATTTTTTTTACTGGGGATAAAATAGTAGAAATTGAGAAATGAAAGAGGTAGAGCCAAAGGAAGATCCCTATAGAAACTTTTCTATAATCATCTTAACCCAGTATGGTGGCGCGATTCTCATGCCACCTGAGCTAGTGGACTGTATTTTGCGGGGGGTGAAGTTAACATGTTTCATATGACACTTTACACAACAAACAAGATAGGTGATCGGGTTGCCGCGGAGGTGGTTTAGGCATTGAATGCAACCCGAGAAATTAGGAGAGGATGCACTAACCTTTACGGGGCCACGTGCTGTCGTAGCCGGTGCACCGATCTTCTCTTCCTGGCTCAGGAGTTGCCGCCCACATCACTAAATCACTTGAGGGACACACGAGAGGCACAATCCGATCGGTAAAGGTCTATGAAAGCGGTTAAAATCCAACAAACATTATTCATTTCTGAGAGACGCGCGCACCGCCGCCATTGCGTGCTAGTTCAAAAACGGAAGTGATATGCGTCTATTTTGACAATTGAGCGGGGCGAAAACTATTGCTATCTCACTTTAAAGGTAGCGCGGGAGGGAGATGGGTACAGGAAGCGTGTGTTTCAGTGTCAATGACTTGAATTACTACTATTGAGCAAAAAAATACAAATTCTACCATCGGCGCAACCATTCCCCCCGGCTTGAAGGGTTACCTTCAAAACGAAAAATGCGGAACAAATCTAAAGTCTAATCTAAATCTAGGTTTGGGAAATAACAACTAAAATATAAACCTAGATTTGAACTCGTGCCTACTGCTGGCTAGGCAGAGGGCAGAGGCGAACAACCGGGCGCAGATACGATCCGGTTGCGGTTTTAACCCGTACAACACGAGTTATCCCGCGGGAATCGGAAAAAACTTCCTCTACTACCCCTAGAGGCCAATGTAAAGGAGGCGCATTCTCAGTCATAAGGACTACCACCGTACCTACAGTAATTGGGTTGGATGGAGTATTCCATTTTTGACGCGACTGCAGCGTGTGCAAATAATCGGTTCTCCAACGATTCCAAAACGATTGGACTAATTTATCTAAAAGAGCGTGACGAGTTAGAAGGTGCATTCCATCGTCATCAACATCTATTGCGGGCAAATATTTTTGCGTACTTAAATCACCGGTCAACTCTATATGACCGCGCGTAGATAAAATTCTCAAAAATCGGCCTACATAAACAACACAACGCAACAGTCTCGACCAAGACGAGACGCGATTAGCCAACAACAAAATAAGGGACTCTTCACGCGGGCCCGATACAACAAGCGAGTGCTTCTTCTCCTCGGGTGGTTCGGAAACCGTAGTGGGATTGAATTGACTAACTGGCCACTTATCTAACGCGGCATGAATCCAGGACGGTCCACTAAACCATAACGGGTGATCTAAAATTTGCTAAGGAAGCAATCCACGAGAGAGACAATCGGCTGGGTTGTCGGTGCCAGCAACGTGAAAGAGATTTTGTGGCGCTAATTCAGATTGAATTTTTGCCACTCTATTAGCGACGAATGTGTCCCAACGATGGGGCGAAGAGTGGGCCCAACACAAAGCGACTGTTGAGTCCGAAAAAGCTAAAATTCTACTAATATTAATGCGAAAATTTACAATTATGTCAAATAAATCACCTTAAAGATTTTGACCACAATACAAAATGTCATTAAGCGACACGGAAGTGCTAGTCTTAGCACTGCCATCCAAAACTACGCGGAGTTTAGTAGTAAGCTTATCTTCTCTAATAACTCCGTGGTGCGGGATAATGTACGAAGGCTGGGTCTCGTCAGTGTCCGCAGGCGCAGGTGAGATGTAACCTTTATCTAAATATTCGTTAACAACCTCATCACAGGCCCGCTTCAACTTTGGAGACGCCTGCATCTTTCGTTCTAAACAAAGAAAGCGTTTTTCAGCGGATACACGGGAGTCACCGAGCGAAAAAATATCTCCCTTGAAAGGGAGCGCGACAACATAACGACCCTGCTCATCACGAGTAGTCGTGCGACAACAAATCTCCTCAGCCATCTTGTCATCAGGGCTTAGGATAGGTGGGACATTGACCTCTTCAATTTCCCAAAACTTGCGGATGGTAGACTCCAGTGGCGGCTCGACGGTGCAACAGAACGAAGCAGTCGAGTGACTAAAACTATCTATAGAAGCGGGTGCGGAACCAATTATAACAAAACCAAGAACTGTTTCCAGTGCGTGCGGAGCGGGGTACGTCGGTCCCCCTTGAACCTTACGTGATAACTGGAGGTGCGGGAGAATCGAAGCGCCGATCAATATATCGACGACTCCAGGAACAGCGTAAGTCTCATCTGCTAAAGGCAAGTCTTTAAATTTCGTTAATAAAGACGTGTCAACCGGGACGGTAGGCAACTGTTCAGTTATTTTATCTATAACGAGCGAATCCATGTCAAACCAAATATTATTATTAAAACGAGATCCAAACCTTGTTCTAACGGTGCCCTGAACAGCTGACTGTAAGCCTCCAAAACCCTTCACCACTGAGCGGGTTGAACGCTTATTAACATTGAAACCAAGACGTTGACAACAATCTTGAGTAATAAAATTACTTTGCGAAGCGCCATCTAATAGCGCTCGAACAATGTGCGGTTTACCTAATGCATCGACAACAATAACGCGAGCAGTCGCGAGGACAACAGTAGTGAGCGCAGTACTAGCGGACAACGAACACAAGGTGACGTCATTCGCAGCGGTCACCGGGCGGGCCGGAGCGCGCGCGAGCGCGGGCTGCGGCTGTGGCGCAGGCGCCACCGACACGGGCGACCTATGCGACGGTGTGCCACCGCTCGACGAACCAACTGTGCTCACATTGGATGCGGCGTTACTATTTTCAAAATGGAGCAAAGTGTGGTGTCTCGCTGAACATTTGCGACAACTATTTCTACTATTACATAAAACAACACGGTGTTTAGTACCGAGACAATTAAAACAAAAATTATTAGCGCGAACAAATCTATAACGATCACTAGGCGATAATTTTAGGAAACCCGGACACTTGTACAATTGCGAATGATGAGTATTACACAAAGAGCAAACAGGTGATTGTACATGTGCTGGTGCGGTATTAACATAAGTATGAGTTGACCTCAGTGACTTCGATGACGCATCTATTTCGCGTTCAGAACTAACAACTTTCTTCGCGCCTTCATGTTTCGATGAAGAGCGTTGCAATATTTTTATATGCTCGCGAACAAAACTTTCTAAGTAAAAGACTCAAATAATCGAATGGTTTCGGAATCTAATTTCTTTAAACCCATATACAAAAATAAGAAGTCGCAGAGGTCATCGATCTTTAGGTTCTTTACGGCGCGAACAGATGATGCGAAAGTATCTAGAAACTTCTCTAAGTTTTGATCGTTACATGCCGTAATGGATTTCAAGTCAAACATCTGATCCAAATATGCGTTAGCTACCGATCTTTTATCCTCATACTTAGCTTTCAAAGTATTTAAAATTAAATTATAATTTTCGGCACTAAACGTAATTCCAGCGCAAACGGTTATAGCTTTACCAGTTAATTTTTCAACGAGATAATGCACTTTTACGTGATCTGTCAACGAATCGTTCTTATCTATTGTATTCTCAAAACTATCTATAAATAAACACCAATTGCGAATGTTACCATCAAATTCGGGTATTTGAATTGGTGGCAACTTAGGTCGGTCGCGAGTGGGATTGTGTCGGTCAGACGGTTTCTCCAAACTCCTAGCGACGCGTTTGATACGACAATACAAATCGTCAAACGACGACAAGGCCTGATAACTCACTGAGTAATCGGGATTTAAATTTAACTCTAAAACGTTGATGTCATGTACTAAGGATTCGAAATCCGCGCGTAAACTATCCAAGTTTTCTATAGAACACAAGAACGAATCTCTAATAGCCAAATCAGAGGTTTTAAGTGCATTATCACAAATCGATTGTACACGAGAGTAAATCATTTCTCTTTTAGCGTATAAAAGTTTCAATTGAACTTTACTATCGGTGCTACCAACCTTTGGGGGCATTTTTACAACTAATATCAAACTAAAGTGCGGTAAACAACAAATGAAATGACTTAATCTTAGCGGTACCTACAGTACAGCGACGCGGCGCGAACGATATCCGTAGGCCTTTGGGGGCATTTTTACAACTAATATCAAACTAAAGTGCGGTAAACAACAAATGAAATGACTTAATCTTAGCGGTACCTACAGTACAGCGACGCGGCGTGAACGATATCCGTAGGTAGGTAGGTACTTATAACTGCGAGTGCCGGCTTGAACAAAACGCGCATAGCAACAAGATTGTACCTACGCGAGCTAGATCGCTGTCTAGGTTCAACTATTATTTCAGGGATTAAGTATTGCGTAATATCTATTCAAATTAAAATACTTTCGTATGAATTTGAATGAAATGCGAGCGAGGTATAACCACGTATCTACCCACGTAGGTATTAGGTAAATACGATGCGAGCTAGCGGCGAACGGACAACTTAATTGAAACAAATAAAAACAAAGCCAAATGCGTTAGGTATTACACTGTGCCTATGCACTAGGGTGTCAGGATACCTAAGATCTAAACCTAAATGCCTAGATGCGGGGTTTTCTACTAAAATAACTAGGTATTTAGGTGCGGTGCGTTTATTCCCTGTGGAATAAATAACAAAAGCGAGACTACGACTAAGTATCGATACGATAAGAGAAATGCGAGCGAGGTATAGCCACGTACATAACCTATGTAGGTATCAGGTAAACACGATGCGAGCCAGCGGCGAACGGACAACCCAGAAATTGAAATAGCCAAATGCGTTAGGTATTACGCTGTGCCTATGCACTAGGGTGTCTAGTATACCTAAGATCTAAACCTAAATGCCTAGATGCGGGGTTTTCTACTAAAATAACTAGGTATTTAGGTGCGGTGCGTTTATTCCCAATAGAATAATAACATAACAAAATGCGAAACTACGACTAAGTATCCGGCTCGACCAGGACCAAAAAGAATGGTGGCGCGATTCTCATGCCACCTGAGCTAGTGGACTGTATTTTGCGGGGGGTGAAGTTAACATGTTTCATATGACACTTTACACAACAAACAAGATAGGTGATCGGGTTGCCGCGGAGGTGGTTTAGGCATTGAATGTAACCCGAAAAATTAGGAGAGGATGCACTAACCTTTACGGGGCCACGTGCTGTCGTAGCCGGTGCACCGATCTTCTCTTCCTGGCTCAGGAGTTGCCGCCCACATCACTAAATCACTTGAGGGACACACGAGAGGCACAATCCGATCGGTAAAGGTCTATGAAAGCGGTTAAAATCCAACAAACATTATTCATTTCTGAGAGACGCGCGCGCCGCCGCCATTGCGTGCTAGTTCAAAAACGGAAGTGATATGCGTCTATTTTGACAATTGAGCGGGGCGAAAACTATTGCTATCTCACTTTAAAGATAGCGCGGGAGGGAGATGGGTACAGGAAGCGTGTGTTTCAGTGTCAATGACTTGAATTACTACTATTGAGCAAAAAAATACAAATTCTACCATCGGCGCAACCACAGTAGTTGACCTGATTGCATTAGACGCTTGCACTTTTGACCCCGGGGTAAAATTTCCTACGCTTTATTTTCGTGATATATTATTACGTATATACGTATATTATTATATACGTAGTTAGCATACTAAATGTTTTAAAATTTCATTCAATAATTATATCTTTATATCCGAATGAATTCCAGGCGTTCAAAATTTTCCCTAAAAAGTAATTTCCCAAAATTTTCCCTAAAAAGTAATATAAAATGATAGCTGAGCTTGTAAATTACGTACAAACTCGAAGAACATAAAGAACATAAAACAACCTTGCGCGAAAAAGCTTGTGAATTTATATGCGAGTTAATTCAACAAATACAGATGTCTGAATTTTTCATTTTGCCGTGCGTAGCGGTCGTAGCAGTCCGTAGCACAGTTGCTACGACGTTAACATGCGGTTGAAAACTTTGTGTAAAGCGAACGGTATCCAGTGAATATCATACGTTTGTTAGCTGGAAAGTAAAAGTTATTTTTATTTACAGGGAAGAATAAAATATAATAATGATATGACATGGAAAAAGGTGCAACAACCATTCAAAATGTACTTCTAAAGCCTTCTTAAGAGCGTCATTCGAGAAAAGGTCATGTTCTGAGTTGAGTTTTATTTTTGGAATAAATACCTGGACCACCCAATCTCTTCCCATGCGGTGTCATACAAGGCGACTAAGGGATAGGGTTGTTTAATATCAGACAGATATATACAGCCCAGACTCAGCCTCAAATGCATGGCTCGAGTCAATATTTGGTGAAATGTAGGTGTTAATTCACCTCTGCCTAACCCTCCGGGGATAAAAACGTGATTATATGTATGTATGTATCCCACGCACACTCAAGCTGTGGAATGAGCTCCCTGCTGCGATTTTCCCAAGAACCTACAATATGGGGTTCTTCAAGAAGGGCATCAGAAGGTTTCTTCATGGTCGGCAGCGCAAGTGTAAAGCCCCTGGTGTTGCATACATCCATAGGCCATGGTAACGGTGAAAATAAAACAACGTCCTGTAGATGCAGTGAACGTATTTTTTATCTACTCGGAGTGCATTATAAAAAACCAGCTGTCCGGCTGGCGGGAGGATGACGCTAGACGTAGTGGCGTTTTTTCGCAACCTACCCGCCAGAAATGTTATCTTTTTTTTTCTGTAATGTGCCCTAACACATGTTCCAACGCAATATGTAGGTACTTGATAGTACTATTATGACTAAATTAATAACTGAATGTCGATGATAATGATGCCCAAAAAAACTTAAATGAGTTTATGTGGCATCATAATAAGTAAACGAAATATGTAATTACTATAATTGTTGAAAATAATAATAAAAAAATTACCACTTCCCATCAGGTGAGCCGTGTGCTTGTTTGCCACCTAAGTGGTATAAACTTTTTTTTAAATTTTTATAATTTTAATATTGGCGGCATATTAACTTCGGTTCGATTCGTGGTGTAGTAATGGTAAGTGTGGTGACTGGTTGTACTTGAAATAGCATTTCTCTACCACTTATAAAAGATATACTCTTATGTACAAAATTTCAAGCAGTCTGAAAGCATACTGGCTCATATTTACACGAGCAAAAAGTGTTTCGTTCTAAATAATGAACGTAATCTCGTTAATATTTCAGCTGATGTACAGTCACCCTCATAATCTGCTAAACAGCAATAAACATACAATCTTTACATGGAAATTAATAAATAAATAAATAATTGACCTAAAAGTATTTTTAAAATGTCCTATCAGGACAATTTTAACAAAACTGTTTTCATGGGTTTTTATTCCGATTTATTTCGCGTTATTTTATTTAATATCCTGTACCTGATGTCTCGGCTCCCTTGTTAATGACGAGACTAAGATAGTAGTCATTTCATAGTATCTTGAAAGTAAACCGAACACCCTCCCCACCCTCTCCCTTTCATACACAGGACAACACGTGCAGGGCTTAGATGTCACCCGCACACGGTGCAGAATATCCGATCAAGAACCAAGTGGTTCGGTGACTCTTTCCTCTGTCGCACCATTAAGGCCTGGAATTCATTACCAGCTCACGTGTTTCCTTCTTCCTACCGTCCCGGGTCCTATAAGCGGGGTGTGAAAAAGCGTATGATGAGCCCGTCAAGCTGAGTGTCACAATTGTCACAAAGCATATGTACTTGCCACATTTCTGAGACTTTGCAGACATCAGGTAAGGCGAAGTCTAATTGACGTGTCCTATTTATATGTAAAAAAAAACCATTGCTTAAATCCCTTACGGCGGGTTAAGTCTCAATGTCAAAATGCACTTATCAAGTCTTTCATGTAATTACAACTTTTATGTGTGAATTATAGGTCTGAATAAATAAAATAAATTAAAATATAGTATCACTTACTTTTGATACTCTGCATATGATCATCAATTTTGGTCGCTGACTGTACGTCGACGTATGCTATGTATGTTAAAGTACGGAGCGACGTGTAAAACAAGAGAACTCATCACGCATATTGTTCGTAGAAGTGAACAAGGTACGGTGAAACTCGATGCTGCGCTTTTTATCACAAGCTTTTGCTTTTGTCTAGAGATGATGGCGGTAAATATTGAGATTCGACGGGGCTTTAGAGTAATTGAATAACGGCTTTGTTTGTTGTTGGTCGATGACAAAAATATATTGGTAGAACTGCCATAATTTAGTGAAGAAAAATATTACTTATTATATTGTAGAGTAAAAAATACTTTTGTGTCCCAATATTATTTTTACCCGACTACGCAAAGGGAGGTTTATTATGTATGCATGTATGTATGCAAGTATGTAGGTTCATCTGTTTCCTCATAGCTCCTCAATTACTTATTAGATCTAGACAAATGAGGTATCATTAGAAGCATCTTAGTCATCTGTTGGTTATAGGCTATATAATGTGTCACTATAATGTGGCGCCCTCTAGCGGTCATAAAAGTGAATTTGTGATAAGTATGTCGTGTTTGGTATCAACTGTAAGGGCTTAATAAGCATATTTCAAATATGTATAAATTATACCTATTGCTTACCCCAAAATGATATAAATTTGAAATTAAAACCCAACTACTGAATAATCACGCTCTTCTTCCACTTCCTCTTAGCGTTAATCCCAGTCGCATCCGTAGTCGAAGCCTTCACTGCTGACCGAACTAAATCTAAATAGACAGAATATAGGTCTCATTCAAACGATCTTAGCAAGACCTAAATCTGAAGAGGCTATGAAATTATGTCGTTTGGCTCTGGTGGTTCAGCAGTGAATTAATGCATCTAATGTGTTTACCCACTTTAATAAATTATTGTTGTCCTGTATAATATCGAAAGGTACGATGGGGTTGGCATATCCTTTATGGATAAAAACCCCTAATTAAAATTAAGATTAAAAAAAAAAAACCCCGAAGTCTGCGGTCCGCTTTACCAGTCTAACTGCGGATTAACTAAACTTTCATATTTTCCGTAAAGTAACTGCCACTGACCTCATGAATTATATTATTATTTATATCAATAATATTTTTTTTTTACAAATTTATTATTAATGATATTCTCGTTTTGCGAAGCGCACTGCCTGGTCTCTGATTGATGCGTAAAATAATGACGTTCTTCAACATTTTTCTATCGCCATTTTAGAGTACAAATAGCATATCTATAGTTTACTCTTTATTGCTTCATTGGCAGTATTTTACCGCATTTACTATGGCGACTGCTCCGATAAGCTCTTTCAATTAATCGCACCCTCTCCCTTGTTATCTTGATCAAACATGGAGGCCTGAGGTGTCACCCCCTCTCTCTGTGCAAATGAAATAAGAAGTGGAAAAATGCAAATGTGAGACCGTTAAATTAAAAACCACCATTTTAGATTTGATAACATAAGTAATAGCACAGTTTTAGATAGTAATACTGTGGTACTAGTTTTCTTTCGATCTTTAGTAGCTTAAAATCAACTTGCTAGCCAAAGGTAATACATTTATAATAATGATATGTTTAAAGTGAAATATTATACAGAAAATGTGTTACGCATTTTCAACTTCTTTATCTTAGCACACCATGTGTGTAATTTAATATTTGTATTTGGTTCTACAGAGTCTATACTTCCCCCTTTTATTACGCACTGACCTAATTGTTGTAATGTTTCCCCATGGTGATTCACCACAACCTTTTAAAATTTCCTATCTGCTTGGCATGGTAACGGCCACCAATTTAATTACTACATAGTAAATTGTGGAACAAAGGTCCAACGAAAATATCAATTAATAAATTAGCCTATTGCAGTTCACTGCTGGACATAGGCTTCTCTTTATGTCGAGAGGCTTGCAACGGAAATAAAAGGCTTATATTAATTGTTTTTTTATACCATTTAGGTGGTAGACAAGCACACAACACTGATGGGAAGTGGTTACCGTGGCCTATATATGGACGTATGCAACACCAGTGCCATTACATTCGCGCTGCCAACCCTGAAGAAACCTTCTAATGCCATTCTTGAAGAACCCCATTTTGTAATTGCTTGGGAAAACACACAGCAGGGAGTTCATTTCACAGTATGAGGAGGCGTGGGATGAAGTTCCTTTCATACCGCACAGAGCGCAACATTTTCGGTCACAATGAGGATGAATTCTCTGCCTCAAAACCGATTGTAAACCGGTATTTTATTTTCTTTGTTCGGTGCCGGGTCGAAATGCTGGTCTGCTGAGGTCTAAATCTTGAGAAAAGTCAGCTTTTAATATTGTATAGTGGATCAAGGCCGATTCACTTTCACCATTAGCTGATTTTATTTTGTCCAACCTCCAAATGACCTTATTGTTCAACACAACTAGAGCACAACCTTGGGCTCATTATCTGAAAACTATTTTACAGGACCTGTTATATTTATTCGAACAGAATAAATGCTAGACCATGTTACAATGGTTGGATTGAACTTGGCAAGATGTAGCGTGACGCAATTCTGAGACCCTCTAGTAGGGGAGATTTTAATGTCTAAATATGTGTTGTAAAATGAACTCAATAAATATTGACATAAGGCTTTATTTCGTTAATTTTTCCCAAGGCAGTTGTTCTCGTGTCCAGACTATAGGGCGCCTGCACAGCGCCAGTATGGCGGGTCTGAGGATGACTCAGTCGTCCAATACTGAGCGATACATATAATAATATGTATATGAAATAGCGTGATATGCTTTGTATTCGTAAGATTTTCATAAACATAGCGATTACTTAGTTAATTGACTTACGACAAAAGTAATAAGGAATAATAGTTTTCATGTGTTTATTGATGCCTATTCTGCTGTTACAAAACTATCAATTTATATTTCAACATATTTTTTAAAAATGATGATGACCTCGGACCCACGCAAAGATTATGATGACGAAAGCTTGCACTTCAGACCCTGGGAACAATTCTCCTATGCTTTCTCATCCTGAGATGGCTTGACTTTTAGGGGTTACTGTAGATACTTATATACAGTGATGCCAGTGACAGCACAGAATAAATAATAGTACTACCTACAGAAGTTCCACTCCTTTGATCTTGAAAAAATCCGTTGTTTCAATAACCTATAAAATTACGTTTCGAGCATACAAACGCCACCAACTCGGGTGTTAGTGTTATCACTTTATCAGAAAATTTAAATAAGACAATCTAACTTAACGTTTAGAATATTATTTACTAGCCGACGCGCCCCAGCTTCGTCCATGGTATATTTTGAAACCTCGTATTAGCTAAGCAATACCGGATTTGTTGACATTTATGAATATTGCTGCGCTCCCTTGAGTAGTAGCGTGATAACATATAGCCTTACTCGATAAACAGATTATTATTCAACATAAAAGTAAGTTTTCAATTTGAACAGTAGTTCCTGAGATCAGTGCGTTCAACCAAGCAAACCAAATCTTCAGCTTTATATTATTAGTAGATTTTACAATGTACCTATGTGTTTACTCTTCACCCTTATCGCAATGCCTTAACAGTGCGTCCTACCTGTTATGACTTACGGTGACAAAACGTGGACACTTACAGCTATGCTTGGAATTCCTCTGCAGGATAGAATTCGGAACAAGGTTATCCAACAGAGAACTAAAGTTACCGACATAAGTCACAGAATAAGCAAGTTGAAGTGGCAGTGAACTGGCTACGTTTGCCGAAGGACCGATTGAAGGAGCAAACGGTGCAGTGCGGTATACCTACTGACTTCACAATACCGACCAAAATAAGGTTTGCACAAGTTGCATCACGCATGTGTTCGCCGTCGAGCGCCAGTCCCGACTGCTCTAACAGCTCGCAGTTATCGCGTGCGGTAGGTGCTTATCTCCACAGTTATGGGCGAGTGACTAAGGCCTGGTAACGGTAACAGTGTTGCTATCAAACGTCGCTCGACTATAGAAATTATCAAATCGAAAAAAAAAGGACTAATAGGTCAGTGTCGAAATCGTTACATTCGAAATTCCAAAGGTATCCTTTCTCTATTGCCAAGTTACTTCAAATTTTCCGCAAATTTTGCGCAAACTAAATTTTCTCATTTCATGTATGAGCCAATCTCACGAGATTTTCCCTAACCGTGATATGGACCTCGAAGGCAAAGAGGGTTTCGCTGTTGGTGACGGCTTACGAATCTCTAGGGTATCACACATAGCCGTTGGCAGTCTCCATATGGTACGACTTTGTTTCGAATAATATCTATTCCAATTTCGGAACGTTTGTATTATTTGTCTAATATTTTCTTATGTGTAATAAAGGAAAATGGGTCTCGTTAGCAATTAATAGGCAATCATATAAAGATAAGAATGCCTGAGGTGACTTTTTTTCTAATTCTTATTTTATTGCCATCATTTTTAAACTTGGAAGATTGTAATACTCTTAATAATTTCTCAATAGGAAAGTGTGGGTGTATGAAGCTCCATCAAATTTTTTGGGATCTAAGTCATTCTCACCTGCATCAGATTCTCGACCCAGGTTGCATCTTGGAATTCAAGTTCTGCGACACCATTCATAACGTAAATAACCAAAATATGCCAAATATAAACTTTATCATCTATTACAAAAAAATCCTACATCATTATTAATTAATGTATTTCAATAAAAATACTTTTTATTGTAAATTTGTTAATGTTCAATAACCTGAACGTACCTCACGATATAAACATCTTTGCGTATATTCATAGAAAAAGGACCTTCTGGTTATTCTTAGTCTGCATTTGAAATATCGAAAGAAAACCTTTCATATTTTTCTTAGTTTCATTAAAGTATCCCTGTTACTTTCATATCGGTTCTGACATGTAGCCAAGCGTACAAAGGCGTGTCTACACTGATGAAATATTCATGGATGCGACATGGTGTTTGCGAGCCCTTTGATAGCGCGTAATCTCACCTAACTACATGAATTAAACATTAACATTTTGTACACAAGCCACGTCACCCGCGGTTTTGTTAAATTTCAAAGAGATTTGATGAATACTTCTACTTGTTTCGAATTTAATGTTTTTGTATCGTTCATCATTTTAACGAAATTACATAACATAACATAAACTCACGCCTATATCCCTGAAGGGGTAGGCAGAGGTGCTAGCACCCACATTTCGCCAGTTTATGTTTAGGTCCCAACGTAATAGGTGGCGAGCCTATTGCCATTAACCTGCGATAAATACACACATAACTTCGAAAAGCATTGAAAAGTCATTTTTGTGTGCCCTGGTAAAACCTGGGATCGAGCCCGAGACTTCCATTACAAATACCACTAGGCTACCGCGGAAATTACAACGTATATTTATTTATGTATTTTTCATTATTATAAACCATACATTAGTTGACTTTCATCTAGAAAGGATTAACAAAACTGGAGGATTATAATAAAGCTGAAGATATTATGTAAAGACAGAACAAAGCAAATAGCGGGTTGTTGCTTCCGTTTATCCTGGTGGAAGAAAAGTGTGAGCATATGTAAATAGGTATTATCGTTTCATTCTGGATCCAGTTTCAATACAAATTCGTTGTTCCAGGCTTCATTTCAATGATACGGTTACTCGGTTTGACGGTGTCACACAAAGATCATGTACCAGGAAAATGTTTCTATATGTTTCATATAAAACACCGCACTTATTTGCTCGTTCCATCTCTATTCTTATCCTATGAGGATCCTCATAAGATAAGAACAGATATAATAGGCTTCAACCGATGTACTATCGAAGGAAATAAATGTTTAACAGTTTAATCCTCTTTTTAATTCGTTCGTATTACATCTGCATCGGATCCTCTGTCTGGTTGAAGCTATATTTTTCATGCCGTTAATCCGTTTGGTTCCTTCATCATAATTATATTCATCATACGCTGCGGCGTAGCTCCACCTTACATTCTCACCGTGGGTCCACCTAATCCGGTTTCGTATATATGTCTATAGGTATTTGAGGATTTTCAGGTAATCCAGACAAGATTCTGTCCAAGGGAAAGATTCTCCGATAGTGGGACAAATGGGATGGGGGGTGACCCCTCTGCTCCCCAGATATTAACCTTGGTTAGAGAGGTGAATGCGAAGCAACGTCGCAGACTATGTCTCAACTGTTGACATCTGCTATTTGCCCAAACGCAGGACACCGGCGGAAATCATGAGTGCTTCTGAGAATCGGGGTGCTATCGGGGTGGCTGTACACTAGGCAAATAAAAATATGTCACAATATACCGTCGACTCTATAGAAGAAGAAGATTGTATTCATCGATTTACGGTCTCCTGGTTCTTTGCACGAGTCAATCTACACCAGCTATTTATCTACGTACTTCAATTTACCTTACTTTAATATTTCGACGTTTTTGTTTGTAAATTTGTTTCGAAATTCTCTCGTTCCAACATGCTTATCACTTTAATCCCAGTTGTAATGCAATCATAATACAAAGACCAACATTACGACTAAAGTAACCAACCTCATTTCGTTCCGTAATATTCAAAACGAGAGTGTCTACATTGTCAAGATTAAAATTCAACTTGTGATACAAAGAAGTGTTTCATTGTTAACAAAGAAAATATTTTAATTTTATATTTCAGTGAAAGGTTTTGAGCTTACTTTGTTTCTTGTTACTCAGTTTTTTTTGGTACTTATACCAAAAATAACTAAAAAGGAGCACTTCAGTTTTTGGCATATACCTAGGTTTCGTTGGTACATAAGTTGTTTTTACCTCATCGTGATCTTAGCATTGCGCTTAGTTGCATCTCAGAGTCTGGGGCTCATTTACACCTTCCCATTGTTTTATGTAGCTTATACGACTTTTATGTTGTATGTTTATGTGTACTTACCAAATAAACTACAATTTAATGTATTTGGATATGAGAAGAGTGTAATCTTCTGACACAGGTATTATTATACTTAAAATATTTTCCTCGTGTCGTCGTAAAATATTTTTTGTAAAAGTTTATTGGTGAATAAATAAAGAAGAGACGGGGTAGCTCTATAGTTCTCAGTGGAGAAGTATAGGGCCACCCCATATCTTCCCGTGGCTGTCGTCCCTCATCTGACAAAGTCCCTATGACAAAGTGCCCGATTGATGACAATAGGCTCGTTCCCTATTAAGTGGGACCGAAAATGATAGTCAGTGAAATTTGGCACGTCTGACTACCCTTTCAGAGATATACAGGCGTGAATATACATATGTATATAAAAACAAAATAGAGACTGTCGAGATAGCATTATGTAATTCACAAAATTATCTCATCACAGAAAGTTTCTTAGAACGTAACTCCAGTAGACTTCTTGAAAGAGAGTACGTGATTCACTAAGGGACGTACAAAGTTTCAGAGTGAAACCAAACTCGACGTGTACAGTGCTGGTATTACTTTGAAACATTCCTCCGCACGTGCGGGTCACTTGCTCAACTGAAGAGAGCCATAAGACTCGGGCCCAACCTCTACTGAAAGAGCAATGGATTAAATATTGCAAGAGGTTAAATATTACAAGCTAATTGGAATCTTATCTACATTACTAAAATGACATTATCGTTATTTGAAGGCAACGGAGCGCGGAGTAGCCGTGACGCTGTACAAACCTTTTTTTGCAACAAATTCCGTCCGCTTTCGGACGATGCTCTTACAGTGCGATTTGACCCTTACTGAATTTTATGTATTACATAATTTGATCACGTACTTTTGTGATAATACAAACGTATTCAAAGTGTACTGTAAGTATTCTAGCATCGCCATATATGTGGCGCATGGTGATTTTTTCAGTAAATACCCACGAGGGATAAAAATGCTTTTTTTTTTTCAAATTTACCTTTTATTTTTAATGTTTTATACCGCTTAGGTGGCAGAAAAGCACACGGCCCACCTGATGGGAAGTGGTTACCGTGGCCCATGTGAGTATGCAACACCAGGGGTGTTACACTCGTGGTGCTATCGACCATGAAGAAACCTTCTGATGCCCCTCTTAAAGAACCCCATATTGTAGGTGCTTGGGAAAACCGCAGCAGGGAGGTCATTCCACAGCTTGAGTATGCGTGAGATGAAGTTTCTTTCATACCGCATAGTGCGCACTGTCTCAGGTCGCAATGTTTGAGGATGAATTCCTTGCCTATGGCGAGAGGTGCGATGATAGAATCTAGCTGCGGGCGTCATGTCACGCAATTCATTTGAGCATAAACCATTGTATATGCGTTAGAACACACACAGCGAGGCAAAGTCCCTCCTAATCCTAAGAGATTCTACCATACCTGCGAGTATGGGATTGTCAACCAGCCTCAACGCCTGTCTTTGCACTGAGTCGAAGGGGTCAAGCTGCTATGCAGGCGCTCCAGCAAAAAGGTGCTCCATTTATTGGAAATTATCGGTATTTTTAACAATGTTATTACAAGTCAGTCTTAACAGTAGGTATATTGAGTAAGCGTTTGAAAGATCCTGCCTCATACGGCAGGAATTGACTAAAATGTTGCCATGAGTTCTATCTTTTACAGAAATATTTTCTACCCTAATATATTTCTGTGGGCTCCACCGAGTTCATCGGGGCTCAAGCCGACCACACCTGCATGCTCATATACCTGGTAACGAGACACTGGCGCACGCTTTTCTTTCGGGGTGGAAGGTTGAGCGGCTGACAAGTATTGAATCGGATAGTGTTATTCATTAGTAAGATTATCATTTGTCCTTTGTAGAATTTACTGTAGAAAAAATATTATTTGTAGACACTGACTGAGAAAGGAAGCATCTCCCCACTTTATGCGTCACTCCTAGAACAAACAACTAAATTATGTATGTATTAAATGTGTACAGAGAAGCGTTGTTGAAGTTATAATTGAAATACTGATGGGTACAACGTTGAACATTTAAGTTTCTAGTTGCCTCGAATATTGAATTATACTTGCGAGTATATTTACCTGGGATATTTGCATTCAGTAGAACATTGGAGTATTGGTTGGTAACAAGTTATATATCATACGATAAAGTTTTATGTATAAATTTATTCCTTTATACCCTCAAAGTGGTGAGCATTGCTTATATATTTTGGATTCTACACCGGATAACCTACCAAATCAATCAAACACGTTTCTAGAATATAGAATTAAAGCAACTGGAACTTTGTACCAGGGCTTTATCGGTGGTTTTGTACCCCATACACACATATAGGCGTGAACATGCACGTTGATACTAGTATATTGTTTTTATTTAGTCTATTGAAGACTGACTTTTTTATATAACCTTTTCCGGTCATTATTAAAAAGTAAAAGTACCTTCAGAGTCATTTTTAAGTACTCGTTCTACAACTGGCGAACTTTAGGGCCAAGGGCGGGTTTCATCCATTTATTAACAGGGCCTTGGAAAAGGACTCGGAGTTCACCCAACTATGTTTGTTGACATTTCATTAAACTTGTTGACAATTTAAAGCTAACAATTTGCTTATCTCCCCAGTCTTATATAGAGAAATGATACATGGTGACGGCAGTCTTGAACCAAAATGTGAGTGTGACATACTTATCACACAAACTTATAGTATCAATGTATAACGCATAACTGTTAAATGTTCCAATAAATAAATAAATATTCTACAACATTCTACACAACGCTATCTAGACCCATGTTAAGCATAGCTTATTACCTAACTTGTTTTATGGAATCAAGAATGCTAATAAACATACTTGAAACCTTTGAACACATATATATCATTCATAGAAACACCCAGACCAATGCATATACCCATATTCATGCATACAAATATTTGCACTGAGTGAGAATCGAATGAATGCGTAAATGAACCGCGAAAACATACGAAAGTTATTTTTTGTAACAACACTTGTTTCTAAAATAATTGTAACATAACACTATATTACTTAATTTACATTTTTGTGTAAATATATTCATATCATACATAGTAAAATCCTGCCAAATGCAAATGAAGATATTCATGCATACAGATATTTGCACTGAGTCGAGGACCCAGGGAACGATGAGCTAAATTCGTAATGCTCAACCTACATTGTAAAGTAGAAAACTAGTTTTTTGCCTAAGAAGTCTCATAATTTAAGTATAATCCACCAAATGGTATAAAAATCCTTAACTTTACCTCAATAAATCTTATATCTCCGCAAAAAGTATGCAAAATTTAACGAAAGTAGACGTATTAGTTGACGATTTGCGAAAAGGAGCATTTTTTTTCGAAACGAATATATTTTTTCATCATCATAATCATTATAAAAAAGAAAATGGTGTTCGGAAAATAATAGTTTTTTTTTAAATCGTCAGTATTATCGCCCGTTTGTGTAATATGGTTTCATGCTGTCTACCGAGTGCGACGCTTTCATGCGGTTTCATGTACAACATGGCCTCATTGTGGTAAACCACAAGTTGTAACGACGCACTTTTCGAACGTCGTCACACCGGTTTTAATTCTAATTTTCGAACGAAAAGTTTCGAAACGCGGAGTGAATAACATTTAGACGTACGCTGTCAAGGCACTTTTCTTCCTAACGATCCGGTTGGACGGTCGATATTATGATTTCATAACTTAAATTTTGATAAATCTCATCAATATGAGAGTATTTTTGCCTTAAGGATAATAAATTGTGTCTTCACAATGATCCTCATGTAGGATTATAATTTATTTCTGCTTTTAACTTGAAAATATAATGATTTCGTTTGGTACTAGTATTGTTCCAGCGAATTAAGGCGGTTTCCAATTGGAACCACCTTTCCTATTCTTTTTGCCTTTTCTTTGTCTTCGGTTTTTCTTTTGCATTTTCCTTATGGAAAATTTGGGCTTTTCACCTCAAGCATTGATGAATTCAAGCCCATGCGGTAGCATGGGCTTGAATTGAGAACTTCGCCTTCTACGAGCTTTCTCGCTGCTGGGTTTACCTTCATATACACGCCGAGGGAGGCCGTGAGCTTGCTTTAATTTTACTTTAAAACTTAACTTTAATATAACCTTAATATGCATTGGTGATGTAGGATCATATTGACAAAGTTTCTAAAACTTTAATTTAAGGCTAACTACATATTAGGTATGTCCTTAAATTTATTTCGTAATGCACACTGGAGTGGGCTATAAAACCTTAAACCTCACAGTTTGGTTTCATTTAGCTCACCACCGGAAGATTAAAAGTTATTGATTATCCTAGGTATGTGTTTCTCCAAGGCGCCCGAACTTTTATGGTAATGTACTTACAAACCAATTTTGATTTTTTATTAAATCTTTTAAATAGGAGATTACACACTTACTTTGTCACATTTAACTTGCTCCATTCAAGAGCAATCTAATGATAAAAATACACACATTCAATATGTAATACATATATTTTTTTTATTATTACAAAGTGTGTTGAGGCTCTTAGCCATTTTAAGCTTCAAAATAATATTCTTAATAATAAAAAAAACTACCTACTTTTATAATTATATTCGTAAGCTAACCTTCACTTTAAAGATGAATTAGTGGGTGTTTGTATATTTAACAAGAAATAATTGCATGATGCAGATGAATTAATAATATAAATACCGGAAATTCTTAACAGTTTCCTTGAATCTACGTATTTTCTTTAAGTTTACGTTTAATATAAAACATTAGAGTTCAAAGAAGACATAAAAGCAAAAGAAACATTAATTTTCACAACGATAGCACGACTCACCTGAAAAGTGTTCTTAGTAAACCAAAATTTATTTTGCCAACGAAACAAAAGGAATTACTTTCACAGGTTGCCCCGAATAAATTTTTGATTTAGTATACTTTTTTAATCGTTATAATGTATTGTCTAGTGGTAGCTATAAATTATACTGGAGACTGACAGATCATCTACAAGGACAAGGTTTATCTAATGAATAACATAATGCTGCTTATATGGTATTCGTTACAGATAGTTGGAGCCCTAAAATGACAGATTTGTACTAAGCAAAAGTTTTTAATCCTGATAACTTATTTTTTCTCTCCTTTGACTGGGTATTAGTTCTTCGACGGGGCGATTCCTACTGCCACCTGTGTCCAGCAACCCAAAGGGATAATGATCTCCTATGAATAAATGGTTTTTTTTTATTTATACATCTATGGGGCAGTTCAATGTATTGTGCAGTTATAATCTTTAATTAATTCAAGTCATCGGTTCGCTGTTGCTTCTATATTTTGTAAAACTGCGGTTTTGATGGCTATGGGATGTTACCACAATCGCAGTTTTACAAGTTAATTAGGTCAATAGATATTCAGGGTAAAGTATAAATCTAATAGTCAAAATAACGAATAAATGAATATGAATCACTCAAAAGAAATATTTTATAAAAACAATATTGCTCAGCTTAAAAAGCACCTTTATTTCCACCAAAATCCCATCACAATAACATAGTTTTATTTATAACCCTAGTAATTTTCAAGAATATATTTACGGTTTCAAAAGTACTTGTTATCCATTTTATGCTTAATTGCTGTCCTATTTTTTATGAATTTAAATCACACAAGCCTTTGTTTTATATATATACATAACCTCATTCAGAAACCCCGGTAATACATGAGCTTGAACATAATATTAATTGGTGAATCTACAGTAAACAATCCTCTCAAATGTGTGCTCATTGGTACAGGAACCTTTCATATTCATAATTTGATGGAATAAAGTTGCCGTAAGTATTAATATGGGTTGAAATCTCGTCACCGGGAGTATTAAATTAGTAGCGCTACTCGGAAAAGTTTAAAAGCAAAATTTTCCTGTAATAAACTCGGCAAATATACATAACGAAGTTAGCTGCGATCGCCGAGTTGCGGAAGCAATTCTTGCATAAAAAAGGCTATATTTATTATATGGCACACTCTAACAGGAAAATGTAAAGGCAAAACGATACTTCGTCGTGTTATTTTCTTATGCGGCTGGGCTCCGTATTCGCCCAAATATTTAACTTTTAACATTTATTTTTGCTCTATGCGTTTGTGCGTTATGTGAACGAATAAAGCAAATGTAGAGACACGGGTCCTCCACGCTTGGAGCACTAAAAATCCAACATCTGGTCTAATGGCAATGCTTCGATATTGCCATTAGGTTATGGAGGTCAGGTTGCAGTCACTTCACTTCATGGAAAATATCAAAGATTCAGCCACTTGTAAACTGAACCCCAGACTCCGATTTTTTTACTGGCATTGTAAAATTATGGCCACAAACCATGGCTACATCTAAGTGTTGTTTAAATTATGGCGATAATTATTGCCATATCACGTAAGTGTAGCGTACTAGCTGAACGGGTCTGGCTGAAATTAGGTACGACAGACATAGATAACAGTCAGGAATAACACATGGTCTGTTTTTATCCCGGATTTAGGTACCCACGGCTAGCACCAGCAAGTATTTCATAATAAGTCTACAGTAGACAAACTTGGTCTAAAATTATTTCATTAGTTACTCAGTGGTGCGGCGGGAGCGTAACATCAGACTTGCCATCGAGTAAAAGCGAATACTTTTTATACCACGATCTACGTGAGTCTTCTTTACCTACTGACCTACTTCTAAAAAGCAATAATTTTGTTAGGAGGTTTATTTTAAGCCTTATTATAATACTAGCTGTGGCCCCTAATCTACCCTTATAGCAAATTTCATCAAAATCGGTATAGTGCTTTATGCGTGAAAGACAGAAAGAGTTACTTTCGCGTTTATAATATTAGTATGGATTATAAAATTTATAACTATAACTTATTAATGAAGTTAGCTTTGGCGTAGGGTCTCCTCATGAAGTTGAACGACTTGACAACATACGTTCCTGTTAAAGTCAAGAGAAACTGAATCCCGAAATTGAGTTGAAGAGCGGAATTTTACAAGCTTATACCGTGTAGTGACGGAGAAAGAATACAAGTATCATCACCCCATCTCATCCAAAGGGTGTCGTAAGAGAGACAAACGAAAAAATAATCATATCACCGCGAGAGAAGGAAAATTTGAAACATGTACCAAACGGAAACAGTAGGCCTAAGCCTCCCAACATTGGAAAGCCTAGTCCAGCAGTCGACTGCAGTGGGTTAATAAATAAATATTCCACGACATTCTACACAACGCTATCAAGACCCATGGTAAGCATAGCTTAACTAACTTGTGTTATGGGATCTAGAATGTGGATAAACATACTTAGATAATTTTTTTTGTTAATACACACATATTATACATAGAAACACCCAGACCAATGCAAATATACATATTCATGCATACAAATATTTGCACTGAGCGGGAATCGAACCCGAAAAACAAGCAAGTAAAGCTTATGATATAACCGGCACTAACGCTGTGATAATAAAGTTCATAAGGATAGTAGAGGAAACTTGTGAAGTGTGTAAGGCTGCGGTTTTCCCAAGCGCCTACAATATGGGGTTCTTCAAGAGGGGCATCAGAAGGTTTCTTCATGGTCCACAGCGCGAGTGTGACACCCCTGGTGTTGCATACGTCCATAGGCCACGGTAACCGCTTCCCATCAGGTGGGCCGTGTGTTTGTCTGCCAACTAAGTGGTATAAAAAAAAAAAAGAAAGGTTAGATACACATTGTGGGTAGTTATGGTATTCACTCTAATGCCCTCTGACGTAGGAGGTAGAGTGAATGTATGTCAATCTACACGAACGACTGATACATATCGATAATCATACGAACTATCGGTAACTATCGGTAGTTCGATCGAATATCGGTAGATGGCTCCCACCGTCAAAATATAGGAAGATTTGGATGGCTGCAGTCGAGGTCCGATCGCTCAGTGGTTAGAGCAGTCGCCTTGTAAGGGAAAGATCGCGGATTCGAATCCCACCTGAACTGATTCATTTTTTTTCTTATTTGATTCGATTTGAATTTATTTATTTTTCTTTATTTTATTTTTTAAAGAATATTAGAACTAAAATTACTCACATTCCCTTTAATCCCTCCAGCTAAGCTAAATTGCTTGTGTTAGGGGTGGGTTTACGTCGGTAGTGTAATGTTGTTAGCATACTTTAAAATTTCATTCAATATGTATGTCAATGTATACAGGAAAGACGTAGGTATTTAAGAATCAAATCCGAAATAAAAGCCAGAAGCCAATTTCATACATAATGCAATTTCCTTATCAATATTCAAGCTTGATATTGCCAATACCAGTTAACTTACCTAAAGGGAGTTCATTCTAAACTTCACTGAACACTACTGAATCGGTATCCGATAGTAGGTATACAAGAAAATGGTCCAATTATCGGATCAAATAATGCCCTAGTTCAGCGCCGAGCTCCGGCAACTCTCTTGGGTGCTTTCGATTCTAGTATTCCTACATTGATGGTATATGTTTTGGTGCATTTGTGAGATTACATCTTTTATAAAGGACGTATTGTCAAAATTAATGCAAACAAAGTATCTGTGAGAGAAATTTTCTAAAGAAATGTATTTTTAGGACATTTTACACGGCATTAAGCAGTCCTGATTTTGTTTTGCACTGAAGTCACATAAAATCTCTGTTCTTACTGGGTCCGCAGCACAGATGTGACTCCACAGGTGTTACACGCGTTCATAGGTCACGGTAACCACTTTCCATCAGGTGGGCCGTGTGCTTGTCTGCCACCTAAGTTGTATAAAAATACATTCATTTACAAGTGTAAATATAAATGTCTACTGTTATAGTTTCTGTTCTGTGCGAGCAGTATTGTATCTTTTCTTCGTAGCACTCGTAGCTCGCGAGTGCTACGAAACTGATATTATTGAATACTTTTCGTAGCACTGCATTCTTCCACCATAGCCATGACTTTGGAGCACTTATTCTCTTTCCGTTCATAACACTGACCGTTGTACAACTAACTGTCCTGTGTTATATTCCCTTTGTATGTTATGTTCTGAAGAGTAGATACCTAGATAGGTAACTCTCTACAACAAGCAAGTGCCCTGAACGCTTGAGCAATTGTTTTGTGTAGTATGTAAGGCATAAGCCACTCGGCAGGATATTTGGGTTCAACCCTAATCAACTTAACAAGTGTGTTGAGAACTAGAGCAAGAAATGTGTAACATTACACCTGACATTTAATAATAATGCCTTGTTGCTGAGGTGTATGATTGTGAAGTCTAGGGTTTTTGGTGAAGCAAATTGTGACTTAGAAATATTTAGTATGTACTAAGAATTGTATAAAGGCCCAAAAAAGAACATTTAATGTATTAGGTAGTAGTTCTTTACTATTTAAGTATTATTATTTATGTAATGTACAAATCGTATTCAACAAAGTTCAGTTAAATTAAGATCTAATCTATACTATGTAACTAACTAACTACTTTAGATGGGTATACCATACCATATTTAATTAAATCTATTATTCTGTATCTGGTAGTATCTAACAATAGTTTATATAGTCAGAATTTTAATTCGATTCCAGATTTGACATTAGCTACTGTCATTTTGTGAAATAATGATACCACATATAATAGTGTAGTGATGAACACAAAATTCGACAAACAATCAGTGTGTGTGCCATCAGTGTGCCAATTAAAGACTAAATTATTGATTTTTATTTAAAGAAATACATAATTATTCATAATAATTATTTATTAATTAGTAATCGCTGCTCTATTTTATAAAAAGTTAATATTTTTGTTTTTATATTAAAAACAAAACTTATAATAAAAGAGCCTAGATAGTTTTCAGTATTGGCAACCCGTGCGCGCTCGTGCAGCTATCGCCATTTTGTTTATCGTGTCATTCGGCTTCATTCTCCCAGTCTGACTGCATGAATATCTTATTTCATTGCGAATTGATATTTTGTTATTTTGTTGGGTTTTTGTTAAAGTGTTGTTACGTTGTGTTTGTTGTTACGTTTATAGTTTTTTGTGAACTTTGAGTGAATCTATTTGTTTTGGTTTTCCATCAAAATGGATCCTCAGCCAAGTACATCACAAAAAGACGTGGATGTTTTCTTGTCCCCAAGAAAAAAACGTATTTTAGGAAGGCATTCAAAAAATTACGGCTACCGAATGGTCTAAATGCGTATCCCATGTTGTCAAAGAAGAGGAAAAAATGAGTAGGCTAGATATGTTAATTGACAATATCACAGACACATTTATAATAAATGTTACAGAAAGTGACAGCGATAGCGATAGCGATGACGGTGACAATTTATAAAATAAATTATTACCATAATACATCTATCTGTTTTATTTGTCATGTTCCTTCATGATCACACTTTTTTATTTATCTCACACACAATTATAAAAGAAAAGTCTCAGATCGTTAATTAATCGTCAAAACTAAATTATCGGTTTAGAAATATTTAATTTCCTGATATACTTAGTTTGCAAGAGTAAAATTATAAACGAGAAGAATCGATCCGGAAATATTCCATTTCCATATCGAATAATTTCGCAACGTCACTATTTAGTACTTGTCATAACGTTGCAACACTGAAAGTGTCAAATCTGAAACGAATTAAAATTCCGAGTTATAGTTCTAAATTTCATTTAAGTATTATTATTTATGTATTATACAAATCGTTATAATTAAATAAATAAATCTAGTATAATGTATACATTAATAAAAAATAATTAGGAGAAAACTGTAAAAGATAGAAAGAGAATATAAGGTATGCCAAATTTGCACTTGCGTTCAACGCCATTTTTGTGTGCGAGCTAGCCATACCTATAATATAATTAATAAAGAGATCAATATCTACCATCTCGGTAGGTTGGACTGTAAATGTAAAATCTATAAGTGGTTACTCAAACGAAATTACGATAAAACGGAAAATTTTATGACAGTGTCCATACTCTCATTGATCTGTGTCTATTAGAAACACTCACATACTCAGACACATCATAATACAAACACACACACGCACGCACTCAC
The DNA here is from genome assembly GCA_963662185.1 of Eilema griseolum. Classification (NCBI taxonomy): domain Eukaryota; kingdom Metazoa; phylum Arthropoda; class Insecta; order Lepidoptera; family Erebidae; genus Eilema; species Eilema griseolum. The sequence continues at coordinate 7,990,435 of OY759239.1, read as the reverse complement.
ACGAACACACACACAAACGCGCGCGCGCGCACAAGCACATCAGAAATCGCATTATATTTAGTTAATAATTTATTTATATAATAATTTAGTTAGTTAATATTATATCCTAATTCTTGAAATCTACGTAATATGTACTTTGTTAAAATATAATGATGGAATGAATTCGTGAGAGCTCTGATGCCCATAACACATTATTTCTTAGCATGGGTATTAGTGTTCAACTAAACACTTGTAAATTGGTCTAAGATGATACTCTGAATGTAAAATATAGTGTTAATTGTTGTACAACTTTTGTGGCTAATTAATCAATTTTAAATATCTTGTTAAGCATGTTGCGTCAGTACTGTTTCTACTTGTAGGCAGAACTGACGCAACGTGATGTCTTTTGTGAAGGACTTACGACATTTCATATAAATAATAAAATATATCAAGCTAGAACCAGATGACGTCATGGTGAGCTTTGACGTGGAGTCTCTCTTCAGTAACGTTCCTATAAGAGAATGTTTAAACGTCGTAAAAGATTTACTGAGTGACAACGAAATGCCGTTTAACTACATTAAGCTACTTGAATACTGTCTAGACGGCAACTACTTCCTTTTCCACGGCCAATATTACCTACAGATAGATGGTGTTGCAATGGGAAGTCCTGTAGCCCCTGTACTAGCCAACATCTGGATGAAACATTTTGAAGAAAAGGCGTGGAGTCTCGGCCCCTAAGACCATCAGGCCTTGGAAGCGATTCGTGAATGACATCTTCAGTAATGTCAAGGGAAGACAGCAGGAAGTATACAATATATACAGCATCAACTAAACTTTTTTTTATACAACTTAGTTGGCAGACAAGCTCACGGCCCACCTGATGGAAAGTGGTTACCATGACCTATGAACGTGTGTAACACCAGTGGAGTCCCATCCGTGCTGCCGACCCTGTAAGAACAGAGATTTTGTGCCGTCAGTGTAGAGGACAAGCCTCTGACGTCATCCCACTGACAGCACAAAAACTCTCCAGTGAGCTCTGGCTACTCTACTCACCGCCGGGAACACAACACGAAGTTATTATAACCGCGGTATTCTGTAGGGCGGAGGTACTTCCCCAGTCGGACTGCTCAATTGGGCGGAAATACCGCCGTGTCCTACCTCCTCAAAAAACTAAACTACTACTAACTCGATTCATACTAACATGAGGTTCATGTATGAGGTGAAACAAGAGAGGTCGTTGTCATTCCTAGATGTAAAAGTAGCTGTGAGTCCAGATGAATCCTTGTCGCACTGTGTGTACCGTAAGCGTACAAAACAGCCTCGCGTAAACTAGGAGTCCTGAACAGAGTGAGACGATTTTTCACGCTGGAGCAGCGGTGTCTTCTATACAAGACACAAATTCGCTCCAAAGTAGGTACTTACTAGATGCTTTCGACAGGTTGCAGCGACGTGCGGTCCGCATCATTGGGAATCCCGAGGTGACGAACATCCTAGAACCTTTACAGATGCGTAGAGATCTTGCGTCCATGCCTGTATTTTACCGTCTGTACCATGGTGAGTGTTCTGATGAGCTCTTCAATTAGTCCCACCCTCCCCTTTCCTACACAGGACAACACGTGCAGGTCTTAGATGTCACCCACACACGCTGCAGAATATCCGATCAAGAACCAAGTGGTTCGGAGACTCTTTCCTCTGTTGCACCATTAAGGCCTAGGATTCATCACCAGCTCACGTGTTTCCTTCTTCCTCCAGTCTCGGGTCCTTTAAGCGGGGTATGAAAAAGCACATGATGAGGCCGTCAAGCTGAGTGCCACCATTGTCACATGGTATGTGTAAGTATTGGTGACCATCTATTCTGAGACTGCCTTCAGCTTACCATCAGGCAAGGCGAAGTCTAATTGACGTGTTCTATATAAAAAAAAGAAAAAAAAACATACGGAAAGACACACACGCCAAATCTCAATACCATCTCCGACACCTGCACTCCGTTATGACCTCACTGAAAAACAGACCTTATGATCTCTGTGAACCTGGACATCTGTAGCGAAAGCTGAATCATGTTCAGAAGGTACTGAGAAACAACGCATATAAAGTAAACGGACGACGGAAGCAACAGCCAGCCTATATGCCCTATATCAAGGGAGTTACGGACAAAATCGGCTCCGTCTTAAAAACGTGCTCCATATCGACAGTATACACTTCATGCATAAAAGTAAACAACATCGTGGGCATACCGAATGATGTCTTACCGTAACAGTGTCCAGTTGTCTATAAGCGGACTATTACTGAAAGAGCCAAAGAACACATCGCAGTTGTATCGAATTGCCAGACGAGCAAATTTGCGATTGCAGAACATTTGCAATAAGCAGGCACCAATCACTGGATTGAATTCCACCCATACGCAAATCCTTTCCACCGAACGTCACACTGTACGTGAAGCGAGTGTTATTTTTTTTATTGAACTTTATGCACAAGTAGGCATTCTCTACCAGTCAATCAAAGGTGGTGCAGAGATAAATTGGAAGGTGCATTATTAAAAGTTACATTTACTAGATAAACGGGAAGATGGGTTTAAATTATCTGCATCATGGAATCCAGTGATTTAAAACATGCAACCTCCCTTTCCTGTGCAGTCGAATAAATACAAAATAGTTTGCTTACAGAATAGGGATACTGTAAGTGTGGTACGTGACGGTACATTGCGAAACGAAAATATTAAAAATATCGATAATGTGCGGGTAGATGAAGAACCTACTACTTCACGGACTCGAAGACTGCGGGTGTGCATCACTGAGTCAGTCAGCCTGTGACCACAGCCGGTGTAACCTGGACGAAATGGTATGTATGTACCTACACTATGACCGCGTTAATTCCCGTAAACATTATTGTATACCTTTATATGTACTCTATTTTACCTAGGATCATTAAAATTTTACTGGTTAAATATCTGGTACTTACTTATATCTATACGTATATATTCATAATTGGCATAACAATTACTTTAATCGAAAACACCTTATCCTTTCTACATGATAGCATGTCCCTGGTGTCTTAGACAAACGCTTTGTCAACGCCTACGCGTCGCGACGCCCTGGCGCCGGTCGCCCACACAGTCCCTCGTTATCCTTTTATGTTGAGGGCAGATTATAACGATCATATAGACTTATCTATATACAAAATTTATCCTGTTTTGATTACACACAACTCATACTATGTGAAAAAGTTAAATTAAGTACGTGATTCTGTCTGTGATTCAGGAGCGAATCTCAAATTGAGGTGTGAGTAAATTGCTTCTTGGAAAACGCGGTCTATTCTCAAACACATTATTACTTGTGAGATTGCTATCAAATGCGGGCCTGTGAATCCTCCTTATAATATATAAGGAGGATTCACAGGCCCGCATTTTTGTATACAACTTTGCAGACAAGCAGTCGACCTGATGGTGGTTACCGTGACCTATGAACGTGTGTAACATCAGGAGAGTCACATTTGTGCTAGCGACCCTGAAAGAACAGAGAGTTTCTGTGCCATCAGTGCAGAACACAAAATCAGGAGAAGCCTTTAGTCTTCCCACTGACAGCAGATAAACTCTTCAGTGAACACTGGCTACTCTATTTACCGTCGGGAACACAACTCGAAGTTATTATGGCCGTGGTATTCTGTAGGGTGGAGGTTTTTCCCCAGTCTGTCTTCTCAATCGGGACAGCAATACCATCGTGTCCTACCTCCCAACAAAATATTACAAATGTGAAAGTTTTTTAAGGATGGTTCGGTGTTTGTTAATCAACCACGCTCAGATGGTTGAATGCATCTAATTGAAATTTGGTACAAGAATATATTGTATTCTTGAAAACATCTAAGTAAAATTATTCCTAGAATATGTTTCTATTAGTTGGATCATATCATCAAGTGATTGGAACATCGGTCAATAACGCATTTTAGTATTGAAAATAAAAAAAACCGCAATCTCTACAATTTATTTTCTTAGGAATAATTTTCAATAGCATTCTGGACACATAAACGCCCCTGTAGTGCATTATACAATAATCTTTAATAATACGTAATACCTCTGCCTACGCACTCGCAGCTACATAGGTCTAAAATAACTAACAGTATTCCCGATATTCGTATTGAGGTAATTTCTTCATGGCACAGATTAAAGATTAAACACGTTTTGAAAAAAGAACACTTTTTGAACTGAAATACTTCGTTCGGAACGTTTGATTTTTGCAAATTGATTTTGAGTGTTTGCTTTAGCAAGTGCCTCAGAGTTAGCCCGATCGATAGCTCTGAACACGAACTAACTAGATATTTTTAGTGAGGCCCCTTTTTAGTAATCGATAGAATTTTAGTAGAGACATAATTTTTGTTTAATAATAATAATAATTTATTTATTTGCTTAAGATGTGGTAAATACAAGGTGAGAAACAATTTATGAGCATAAGACACATTTTGCCATTCCGTCATGAAATGCAAACATTAAATTAACATAATATTGTGGATTGAATTGTCAAAATAGAACATCAAAATAATCATTTCATTAAAATTGACACAATTGTTTAAATGTAAATAAAATTATCAATCACAAATTACATAAAAATCATTACACATATCATTAAATCAAATTTTAAATTACACAAATAACATTAATTATATTGTCATGTCATTATAGTACATTTTTAAAATGATAAGAGTGGGAGGCATATTTTTTTAGAAACTCATTGACCGAGTAGAAACTCTCTTCTATCAACCATTTCCGTAAAGCGGGACAGAATTTGCGATACGGAAGATTAATTTTAGTAATCGAAGTCATTTCTCCTATATAACCTCTCCAGCCATGCTATATTGATTGTGATATAAATAAATAAATAAATAAATAAATATTCCACAACATTCTACACAACGCTATCTAGACCCATGGTAAGCATAGTTTAACTAGCTTGTGTTATGGGATCTAGAATACGGATATACATACTTAAATACTTTTTTTTTGTAAATACATACATATTATACATAGAAACACCCAGACCAATGCAAATACCCATATTCATGCATACAAATACTTGCACTGAGCGGGGATCGAACCCGCGCCTCCTGCGTAGCAGTCGCGTTCACTACCGCCATGCCACAGAGGTCCACATCAGTAGTGAAAAGGCCAGGGCTCAAACTTGGAAGCTAGACAGTAGAGGAAGTGAATTATGTAAGAACAGAAAACTACAATGTAACATTGTTCGAGAAATAAATGAATTTGAATATGATGGCACCTGTCTGTGCACCCCGATACGGAGAGAGGAAGGTACGAGTATATGTATGTATCTGAAAAAACATGCCTCATTGCTATTTATGGGTAAATTGTAATTGCAAATAAAAATTTAATTTTCGCCTTGAAATTGGAGTAAGTAGTAAGTACGTACTCATAAATAAGTAATGACAACACAATAATAGGTTGTAATATGATTTTAGTATGTGAATAAACATACATACATGTTAAGAAATTTTGTTTATATACATACAAACCTATTATAAAAAATACCCTAACAAATGTAAACAGACTATATATGTTTGTAGGAGTCGTACTCGCAGTTGTAGCAGGTGTGCGTGTGACTCCCCTGGTGTTGCTCACGCCCGTAGGCTACTGTAACCACTTTCCATTAGGTGGGCCGTGTGCTTGTCTGCCACCTAAGTTGTAAAAAGTAAAAGGTAGTCAAAGTCACTATGTAGGTCTTTTAACTTAATTTAAATTATGTTCGTATTCATTAATGCTATCAAAATACATAGATGAACGCGTGGTTTCCGGCGGCGTCGTAGGTAAGGGTAAGGCTGTTTAACATCAGACAGATATATACAGCCCAGACTCAGCCTCAGATGCATGGCTTGAATCAACAATAGTGCTCGGAATACAGCAATAGGCTCATCCCCTTACATCACGCGGAACCGAATACAATGATTGGTGAAATGTGGGTATTCATTCACCTCTGCCTAATCCTCCGGGGATGAAGACGTGATTATATGTATGTATGTTAGAAGAAAATAAAATAAAACAATATGAACATACAAACGTGCAATGTATCCAATCCTATGTAAATGGACAAATGTAGTGTAGAATGAAGAATTAACAACCAACGAAAACTAATAACACACCCGAAATCTTTCAATTTCATATCTGTGGGTAGTATACAAACAAACATAACAAAATCCGACCATATACACCAGCCATCATAAATGAAAACCTGTTAAAATAATTTTAATAAAGAGATTATTATCGGTCTGTGTTTGGCGGTGCGGTGGGAAGGGCCGGCCGCTCGACACATCAAAGGCGCGCCCGCTTTGATCTCACACCGCCACGGCTCGCCGCCTCCGATATTGTGTTCACCTACAGTCGGTCACCGGCACGTATGAGCTATCGATTCCTTTGTTAACAACCTTTTCAACAGCTGACTGTTATTTGATTGATAAAATATATATGCATTGTGCATTATTATGCATCCTGACCCCCTGTTCTTTTTTTAAGGAGCGGTGTCCGTAGATACAATATTTTTGAAATTAATATTTTTTTCATCAATATTATTTAGAGTGTGTGTTGTGGTTAGGTTAGTCCAGTCACATCAACATGTGTTCATGTTCACCATATCTGATAGCTAAAAGTAGGGAAGATACTTTCAGAAGTGAGTCACCATAACAGATACCAATAACGCTACGATGATCAGCTTGGAGGCCTTATCTCTTTCTCACGGTTTGCTTGCTTAAAAGACCCAGGATTGTAAGAAGAACAAAATTCATGTGCTGGTTAAGAATACCTACTTTTTACTAGAAAACTACTACTTTTGCTATCTATTTATTACTTTTTAATGTTAACTAACCATGTTTTTAATTTCCTCCGATCAAGTTTATTTGAGAGCTGCCAGCGGAAACAACAAGAAAATTGTCTCTCAAAAGAAAGAAAGAGGTTTGGATGGCCTTGACTTAACTTTGATTAAAAAAGTATAACGTTAACTAGTGAATAATCACTTTCTTCTTGTTTACATCTTCTACCCTCTCTTACATATTTCTCCTGCACATTTTTAGGCCTTTACGCCTTGCTCTGTTTATCACTCAGTTGCCCCTATTATCTTTTAATTTTTGCAACTACTATTTTTCATTAGTTCAACATTTCATTAGGTATAAACCAACTATCTAATCTAGATCTTTATCTAGGTGCTTACCAATTGTGAAACTGAGACTTTTACTGAGATGTTTAACCAAGCTATAATTAGCGCGCTCGCTCGAAACGTTATTTCTACACTTTGAATTATGAGATACTCAGGGTGTATTTCTGATTATTCCACCAGACTGATTTGAAAAGAGACCCAACCCAACAAAGATCTTCGCGGACCAAGCCAACCTCCCTGCAAGTTACACGAGACTGTGACGCTAGTTTCCTTTCAGGGTTTCGGGTTTCGGGAGTCCCCTATATACTAAGTAGGTACGTTACCTATAATTTTAGATCAGCAACATATTTTAGTGACATGTGTCACCATTGTCACATGGTATGTGTAAGTAATGGTAACCCTCTTTTCTGAGACTTTGCCTTCAGCTTACCATCAGGCAAGGCGAAGTCTAATTGACGTGTTCTATATAAAAAAAAGACCAAAATTTTATTCTTAAAATAATCTCAATTTGCCAAGACCAATGAAACTAATCGCTTTTTAGAGGTAGCTTCTTTAACATTAGATAGAGGCAATTTTTGTATCTCTTTGTCAATTTCTTTTTTGACATTCACTTTTGATTAGCAAAGATTTATTTGGTAACGATGCCGATTCTGTAGCGTATAAATGAAACCCAACTTCAGAAAACTCATTTATTTTGATTAAAAGACTTTAAGACGATAGCAATAAGTGTGAATTTTGAAATAATTATACTTTGTGGTTTACGTCGTTTTAACAGTGTAAACCAAAACTTAAACGATTTTTAGTCTTTAGAAAGTTTTATATTTAAAACGTATATTTTTAAAAGGGTCGTAAGATAATATTTTAGAATAATTAAGTCATAAGATAGATACTAACGAAGGTACTTGATGCCATAACAATTATTATAAGTAATAAAAGCCAGTAAGGGTACCCAAGATAGGACTTGCGACCCTCGGATATAACGCAGTGCCTTTACGACTTAGTTATGGAATCGCGTTAAGGGAATATTTACTGTTATATTCTTACGTACAAGGATTATTATTAAACTTTACAGCATAGTAGGTAGTGCTACCTCTATGTACATAGATGTGGTATAAGCTCGCGCTTGTATTCATGAGATAATATATTTCCCTGGTTGGGTTTATCAGAAGTAAATTCTCGGTAGTAGAACAGATATAACCTAAATTATGGGGACCACCATGACTTTTGCAAGAAACTCAGGTGCAGGAAAAGCCAACTCCAGTGCCTGGTTTGGAGGGAGAGGGGAGGCAGAGAGCAGGCACAGGCAGTGACTCACGTAAAAGTAAAGAAGGTGTAAGGGATCACTCCCTTGCTATGCGGGGCTCCCTTGCTTGCTATGCTATGTGCATGCAAGCAAGGGACTTAGCATGCTTTGGTGACGTCACTGGAGATCGACCAATGAGAATCTCTATGCCTGAAATAAATGAATTTATTTTATTTATTTATTTATCTATCAAGGATGTCGCAGTGCTGTGCTCGACACTGTACGCTTAGAGAATTGCACAACATAAAGCACGGACGAAGCAATCAGAAGTATTGTCGATTACCACTTACAGCTAAAGTATCTTCTTTCCTTCCCCTCCCCACTCTTCAGAGCACGCCACTGCCACTGCAGGACAATCTCAATATCCTAGGTATGGATGTTCGCTGCAACCTGAATAACAAAAACTACATCGAAAGCATCATCAAAACAGCCTCACGAAAACTCGGAGTCCTGAACAGAGTGAGACGATTTTTCACGCCGGAGCAGCGGTGTCTTCTATACAAGACACAAATTCGCTCCTGTGTGGAGTACTGCTCGCATCTCTGGGATGGTTCAGCAAAGTACTTACTAGATGCTCTCGACAGGTTGCAGCGACGTGCGGTCCGCATCATTGGGAATCCCGAGATCACGAACACCCTAGAACCTTTACAGCTGCGTAGAGATGTTGCGTCCATGGCTGTATTTTACCGTCTGTACCATGGGGAGTGTTCTGATGAGCTCTTCCAATTAGTCCCACCCTCCCCTTTCCTACACAGGACAACGCGTGCAGGTCTTAGATGTCATCCGCACACGGTGCAAAACATCCGATCAAGAACCAAGCGGTTCGGAGACTCTTTCCTCTGTCGCACCATTAAGGCCTGGAATTCATTACCAGCTCACATGTTTCCTTCTTCCTACAGTCCCGGGTCCTTTAAGCGGGGCGTGAAAAAGCATATGATAAGGCCGTCAAGCTGAGTGTCACCATTGTCACACGGTATGTGTAAGTAATGGTGACCCTCTTTTCTGGGACTTTGCCTTCAGCTTACCATCAGGCAAGGCGAAGTCCAATTGACGTGTGGTATATTAAAAAAAAAAAATTACCACTTATATTATCAAATGACAATAAGGTTACTTGTATGAAATATGATGCAAATTACCTAATTGGCATATTCTGTGCGCTAAATTCGAGTTGCAGGTGATAATAATATGACTAATAAAAATTTAAACATTTTCTACCTACGCAAATTGTTTGCGAAGAAAAATTGTCAACGCCCAGCAAATGTCACAACTAATATTCAATATCGTTGAAGGTTATAATGAGGCCGCCAGAGCCTTCGAACAGCATTATTAACTGTCATCTCGTTTATTTTTCTTGCCAAGAAACAATGTTAAGCAGGGTGCTTTAGGGTGCTTACATAAAGAAACAGGTTACCGGTTTCGGCGAGCCGGCGTCTATACGGTGCGAGTTTAAATGTCGTAACCGACTAAAGCGTTCACTGAGTAGGGTGTGTGTAAACGAGTTTGCATGATGGACAGTTTTTATATTTTTTTATGGCATCTATGTCTTGTTTATTTATATTCTAGTTAAAATCTATATTATGTATAAGTATAATATTATTAATAAGCTGTAGTGTGTTTGTTTGGTTGAACGCGCTAGTCTCAGTACAAGAACGGTTGGTTTAAATTGAAAAAAAAAAGTTTGTGTTTAATAGTCCATTTATTGTGAAGATATTTAGGCTATAACTTTCCTTGACGAACGGACTATTCAACACAGAAATATGTTTTCAATTAAAACCTACTGTTCTTGTACTGAGATTAGCGCGTCCAACCAAATAAACAAACAAACTCTTTAATATTAATGTATACATAGTAGGCACAGATTTCAAACAGAAAAGAAATCAGCGAGACTGTCCCCTATGCAAACTCATTTACACACCCTTCTAAGTTTAAACAAATGCCGATCGCGCCGGCTAGTCGATACCGGTAACCTGCTTATCTATGTAAGCACCCTTAGGATGTTGAATAAGTTCGAATTTTGAATTTTGTTTTATAATTCCTTTACATTTTCCGAATACTTGTGTGGTTTCACCTACCATGTACGTATATTATAGTACAAAATACTATAAGCACTTGACTTGTAGTGTCCCCCTAAGACCATTAGGGCCAAGAGGAGAGTTGATATACCTGTTGATTGACGGAAAAAGTTCTAGCGTAGGCTTTCCACTCAAGGTTAGGGAGTTAGATGATCTTCGATCCTTTAAAAATAAATGTGAAAAATAAACCAAATTGTGGCAAGGAGGAGTGGGACAGTGGCCCCGTCTCAGAATACAAGCTTTGGTAGCTATTTGCTCGATTGAAGAAAGATAGGGAAGGTAGGTAGGTAATACTATAAAACTATAAAAATACTTCGTATTCCTTCGTGATTATGGTGCTTGCAACAATGCCGAAGTATTGAATATTCAAACAAACCCTTCTTTCAACCACGAGGAGAAAGGCTACGATAGATCGATCATTTGTATGTATGAATATATGAAATGAAATTGCATTGCTCTGGCCGTACCTTGGAGAACACGTTAAGCAATCAGCCCCAGTTGCCATACCAACATCTATGGCAATCGTTACGGGTAGTTGGAGCCCTAAAAAGTCCAACATTGATCTAGCTGAAATGTTTCGATATCGAATTGGGTTGTGGAGGTCATATGGTAGTCGCTTCACAGAAAATAGCAAATATTGAAGTTTAGCCAAATTCGCAGTTAGACTAGTGAAGCGGATCCCAAGCTCGAAGCTGAATGCTTCGGATGCAACTGGGATTAACGCTAAGATGACAAAGAAGAAGAGCATCAATCATCAGAAAGCAGGTATTAATGGTAATATAGCTTGTTAATAAGTTCAGCTCGGGCTCCGGTATTGACAATTGGTGGAGAGTGCTTTCGTTAACCTTCCAATGAATATAAATAAAACCATGCGCGAATTTTTATACCGACCAAGTAGTAATTAAGAAATAAAATGTGCCTTTGTACGGCGTTCTGTTCAGTAGTCTATAGGCATTCAAATTTCCAAGAAATTTTGCTGACAGCCTCCATTGAACTAATGGCCGTCGACTAACAAGCCATATTTCTTGCTATAGAGCTGTCACCGACCCATTTGTTTATGCAAATGAAAGGGACAGCGGACGTGCTCATTTTAGTGGATTTTAAGTAAACATCAACTGCAAAAAGTTCTAGAGTTGTATTCCCTTCGAAAATTATAGTTCAGTGAGTCTATCTCGATCATAGAATTACATTAATCTACAAGTTTGCGGGTATTTGTTTAATCACGTCCCAAACGGCTGTACGGATCCGAATGAAATTCGGCAAAGAGATAGATTTACAGTCTGAAAGAGTACATTAGCCAAAGCTATTTCTCAAGTAATAATAGGTTCGTATTAAGCATGGAGAAAGGATCAATTAGTATTCTACGCGTGAGAAGTAAATTATAATTTCGAGGAACGTACTTTGATCTTTTTAGAATTATGGAAAAGATCGTATAGGATTTATTATACATGTAATTGAGTTAGTAAGCTATGATACGATTACATATTCGAAGAGTGACTACATTCTTTAACAAGGTCACAAGTCAGCGTGCAGCATTCACTGTTTTCTTTTTTTTCTGTCAAAAGAGAACTGAAAACTTAAATGGTTTCTTTTTATTACCATTTTGGGTTTCCAAACGGGCGTGAAATAATATTTGTTGAGGCCGTCGAGTTAAGGTCCACTAGGTAAGATTGTTTAACAATACCAACACATTTTTCGCCTAAGTGTAAGTCATAATTTTAAATGAGCGCCGGCCTGAGGGTGGCAGGTGGAGCAGCCTGTCACCCTGGCAGAAGCAGGCCGCGGCGGTGGCGCGCCTGGCGCGCCTCCCCGTTTCCGGGGACGAGTTGGGGACTCTGTAGTCCCCACACCCGAGAAGAGGGCCAGATCGTGAGAGATGGCCCTGAGTCGGCCGGTGTGCGAGAGATATGCCTGTTAACCTCACCTTCGGCAACCAAAGCGACCCACAGGCGTCGTGCGTTTTAGTCGGTTTGAGCCCGACATAACCTCCTCCACCGGCTCCGGTGGGGAGGTATCCGTGGGAATTTTGCGCACGTAAAAAAAAAAAGTCATAATTTAAAAAAAATATAAATTAATTATTTTGAAGTTTCATCCGTAATCATTGACCCGTTACATGCCTTTTATTCCGCATAACGATTCAAGCTTAACTTCTAGAGAATACCTCATATTTAATCAAAAACGGTGAAAGAGAATTTTGTGAATCGAATCCATGGAAACGCTATACAAAGAGAGCTATTTTTATATCTGGGGGCTTAAGAACTTTGTTAAAGATTTTATGGGACCAATTTAGTTTATTGCGCCCAATTCATTAAAATCTTCCTATTCCAAAAAGGAATTAAATATATTTGAATGCGTTGATAAGGGTAGATAATAATAAATATTCTGAGACATCTTGCACAACGCTAAACTCAAAGAAAAAACAGCTTAACAAATTTGTTTGAAGGGTTTTAGAATATGGATAAATAGGTATATATGATTAAATACTTTTTTTAAATACGTAAATTATAGTAACAGTGAGTAAGAATTGATATGGGCGAAATAGACCACATGGAAGGGCAGATCACTCTTCAGGTCAACGGCGTCCCCTGTTGGCAATAAGTACCTAATAGTGAGTAAGACCTGCATCTGGAGGTCTGGAGCTTTCGCAGTCAACTGAATGGTACGGTTAGCATCTTGACGACCAAAGTACCGACTCAAAATGTTCCTAATATATTGGTTTACCTCCCTTCCTTTAGACTAATTGTTCTGATCTCTTGATTAAGCCCTACCTCGGGTGCTCTTAATAACTTGGTATAAAGATCATTTTGAAACTTTGTAGTCCAGATCGTTCTGATGCTGACTGTACAGGTGCACTTAAGAGTACATACGTGATTAAAAACATTCACTTACAATGCAAGTAATATAAGTATTCAAATTCAAAAATGTACTTTTTGGCCAATTCATGGAAAAAGTCACAGCACAAGTTTGGGCATAAAAGTTAGAGAGGTAACTTTGTGCAGATCAAATAGAAAGGACTTTGCAATCTAAACTTTCGTTGAAATGTCTCGTGTTCATAATTTATGGTCGCTGGGGTTCAACTTCTGAGCGTCGAAAGAAATGTAAATTTTTTTGAACAATGAGTTATGATTATCAGGACAACAATTCCACCATTATTTTTTAAATGCTTATTTTCTTGCAACCGGAGTTGGCGCTACGAACTCCGGTTGCATTCAAAGCCTCTATTTTCGAGCCTTCGGTACGGTCTCCTTGATTTGCTTATTTTCAATTTTACGGGAGCGACTGCTGTCTGAAATTCAATCACTAAAGGAAAGCCTTTGAGGAAAGCAAGTAAAAGTTTGAGGAAGGCAACTAGCCTGTAGGTGTAAGCCAACCGCTTGGACCAACCAAAAATCTTGAAATATATGAATACACTTAGATCAAGCTCCAAGTGAAAAACATCTTGATGTGATATTTCATTTTGCCGTGTTGATTACCGGTGGAATGTAATAGGGCCAATTGTAATGATGCCGTGGGTGATGAAGATAGAAGGCGACTAAGGGATAGGTATATTCCCCATTTGACAGTGAATATACAGCCTAAGAAAAATTGCCCGCTTGAGGCCCTCTATTACATGGGACTGAAACTCTGCCAGCCCTTTCGGGAATTTATAGACATGAATATATGTGTATACATTATACGTGTATGCATTTCATGAAATAAAATTTTCCAATAAGTCACAAAATTACGAAAATGTTCCAGATTAGATAGTTACTTCTAAAATATCCACCAGCATTTTAGAAGTGTCCGCAGAACATATACGGAGAATTAGCTGCTCGTATATCAGGCGTAAGTGGGACAATTGAGGCGGAAAATCCTCGAACCGCAAGCCTGCGGTCCGACCCTGGATAAGAAAGTAATTAACCCTTACATGAGCCCAATACCTGCTGAGTTTACCTAACAGGTAAATCGAGACTGAGTACATAGTTTGTGAAAGGTTCTATTTGTTTTTTCGTCAAGTTTAACTTTATGGGTCGGGCTTATGTTTGACTTGGTTGGCAATTTTGCACTGTTAGGTTTTAGTTGTAGGTTATATTGAATGTTTTTAGAACTGGTCAGTGAGTAAGGATGGCATTTTTAAAAATATTTATAATGGAATAAAGAACTCTTCGTCTTTTTAAAAAAAAAATTAAAGATACCAATTGAGTCTTAACAACGGATACTCAACACTAAGTTCATTAAGGTATGATTCCGAAGGTGACTGCATAAGACAACTGCAGACGTGGAGCGTACCGTGAAACACGTGAACAAGTACACTTGACTATGATAATTATGTTTATTGTTTTAATTCATTGCGGCTTCTCAATGATGCTGTTTAACCGTATCGAAGTTTAAGAAGTAATGTATGTGAAAATATGTAAATGTATAGTTTTACACAAACGAGCGGATTGCGGGACTGGATTTGCTTTATATCTTAGATATTTTTGTCCAGTTGGATGACGTGTCGTCTCTTCACATACATTACTTGTTAAACTTCGATATGGATAAACAGCACTATTGAGAAGCTTCAATGAAATAAAACCATAAACAACATTATCATATAAGTGCATTTTATGATACGTTCCACATTAGCAGTTGTCGTATGCGGTCGCCTTCAGAATTATACCTTTTGCCTGGCTCAACACATAAAAAGAGGTCAGATTCCTCAATTTTACATAACTGAAGTATTCTTTTAAATGTCTCCATCAATCTCCAATTTAGTGACTTAACTAATTTAAAATTTTATAATAGTTTAGATAGACGTAAATATGAACGTGCAAATATTTTTTTAATAATTAAAGTGACACCAATTTATCTTTCTAATAACAGCCAACTAATCTGCCGGTTGCTTTGTTAAAAATGTCAAAACTTTAAGGTTCATCGTACAGGATAAGTAATGAGATCAGTCCATCAGATCACTTATTTTTTTGCTACAAAGTTGCTTATGACTTCAAGACATTCTAGAACTTGTCGTAAATTGTCCATTCCGTAGTTTTCAGTTCGTCTTTGAAATGTAGTTTCAAAGATTCTTTAAGTTTTAATTGATCTAAGGTGTCGTAAGAGGTGACTAACGGTACAATACGTAGACGATATTACTGTTAGAGAGGGAAACTTCGAAATAAGAACCTATACCAACCTGTCTGGAAACAGTAAGCCAAAGTCTCCCAACATTGGGAGAGGCCTAGTCCAGCAGTGGACTGCGATTGATTAATTGATGATTGATTACCTTTTTGAAGTCAAGATTTTGAATTATCGACACGCACTTGGCAGCGACAGAGGATTTAAAAAAAAAAAATTAAACCTCTTAGTTGGCAGACAAGTACACGGCCCACCTGATGGGAAGCGGTTACCGTGGCCTATGGACGTATGTAACACCAGGGGTGTCACACTCGCGCTGCCGACCATGAAGAAACCTTCTGATGCCCCTCTTGAAGAACCCCATATTGTAGGCGCTTGAGAAAACCGCAGCAGGGAGGTCATTCCACAGCTTGAGTGTGCGTGGGATGAAGTTTCTTTCATACGTCAAGCAATTTAATGGTATATATGTACTTATAAAACAAAGTTCTTTGAACAGTGCGTCCTACCTGTTATGACTTACGGTGCCGAAACGTGGACACTTACAGTGGGGCTGGTCCATAGCTTAAAAGTCGCGCAGCGGGCTATGGAGCGAGCTATGCTTGGAGTTTCTCTGAAGGATAAAATTCGGAACGAGGTTATCCGACAGAGAACCAAAGTTCAGACAGAAACCGACATAGGCCACCGAATAAGCAAGTTAAAGTGGCAGTGGGCTGACCACGTTTGCCGAAGGACCGATGGCCGTTGGAGCAAACGAGTCCTAGAGTGGAGACCGCGAGAAGGTAAACGAAAGGTAGGACGCCCCCTAGCCAGATGGATTGACGACCTGAAAAAGGTGGCTGGGACAGACTGGATGCGGAAGGCGGAGGATCGGAGAAAATGGCGCACATTGGGAGAGGCCTATGTCCAGCAGTGGACTGCAGTGGGCTCATTGATTGATTGATATGTACTTATACCATGTTTGTGTTAATTTCCGTTAATGTTATTGTATATCAGGGAACACGAGAGTTTAAAAGTTAATAAATATTACTTTAAAGTGGTTGTCTTCAACACGACGTATGTACTTTACATACCGCTTTCAGAATAATTACTTTTTTTTTAAATTTATTGAAGATCCGTTACTTAGTAGCTGAGTTCTTTACTACATGATACTTCTTGTTAGGCAACTTAAACATTTAAGTTAGCTATTTTTTTTTTTTGTTTTGGTTTAGTTTTCTTAATCAGGTTGTAATATAGGCCACCGTAACCGCTTCCCATCAGGTGGGCCGTGTGCTTGTCTGCCAACTTAGTGGTATGAATTCAGGTTCAATGAATTTATTTCTTCAAAGACGTATGTCACTTATTGAGAAACAATAATAATTAATATACAATGTACTAGCAATAATACGTTCGTTTTGTCATTATATACATACATACTTATAATCACGCCTTCACGCCACGTGAGGGTTAGTCAGAGGTGAATTAACATCCACATTTCACCAATCATATTGCATATTGCCATCCTCCGGACACTATTGTTGACTCAAGCCATGCATCTGAGACTGAGTCTAGGATATACTCTTATATATCTGTCTGATGTTAAACAGCCTTTTCCCTTAGTCTCCTTGTACGACACCGCATAGGAAGAGATGGGGTGGTTCAAATTCTACTCTGCCGGGAACCACGTTAATATGTTATATGACGTGTTGTGCTAATTTTAGTTTAAATGTGTGAAAAGAGGTTATGTTTTTTATAGAAGAGGGTATTTTATTATAAATTTGTGCGCCATCGTAGGCAAACTTTTTTTGCGTTAGTTGGAACGTATTTTTGGCAGCGTAATAAAACTAGCTCGACGACTGCGTCAGCTAGTTAGTTCCTCAAATTTTTAAAGGCTAAGTTAGTGTGGAGATGGTTATGTAAAATTTTCAAACGAAGAAAACATATTGTAAACATATTATTTCTTTAGAGGTTAGTGTGGATGAGTCGATATGAAAAGGATAGAAACGGATGTTATTTTTACCTCTCTTTTATGATTCTTTATTTTATAAGCTCAGGTACATTTCAGCAAGATAAAATGAATCCAATTATGCAAAATTTCGTTTTACATCATAACATAACATAACATAAACTCACGCCTATATCCCCGAAGGGGTAGGCAGAGGTGCTAGCACCCACATTTCGACAGTTTATGTTTAGGTCCCAATGTAATAGGTGGCGAGCCTATTGCCATTAACCGGGCACTTATAAACCTGCGATAAATACACACATAACTTCGAAAAGTATCGAAAAGTCATTGGTGAGTGCCATGGTAAAACCTGGGATCGAACCCGAGACCTCATAGCAGTCCATTACCTATACCACTAGGCTATCGCGGTTACCCATACCAATAGGCTACCGCGGTTTTACATTTTTACATTTACGTTATATACGTTTTACATTACTGAACAAATTAAATTACTGTAATCATGATAGCAATCTATTACGTTAATCAGGTAAATTATTATCAAATAATAAAGTTTGTGTTCAAAGGAATTAATTTAACAGAGCAAAGAAATATTGACGGGCGTGTTTTCGTACTCACTGATTGTAAACTACGGCAATATTGCCCGAAACTACGGCCTGCTGTTGACCTAGCTTATGTGTGTCCACAAATACCTGTCATACGAAACATTACCTGCCATAATCGTTCATTAATTTCCGGTACTATAATCAATAATGCCAGATATACAATATACGATATTACTATCATAAAATATTTGTGTAGAATTTTATTATACCATGTAATATGTAGTTACTTTTTCATTCTTTTACTACCAACTCGTAAAATCTGCCAGCATTTTGGACAAGTCGTTTTGGTTTTCAAGTCGATAGTCTCGAGGACTCGAACTCGGGATTTCTTGATAGTAATTGGCTCTATATCCACTAAGCTACTACTAACAGACATATATGGGATTCATAATTATACAAGGTATCGGGACTTCTCGCGAATTAAATCATGGACTTACTATTTCTGCCGACGTTTCGGATGCGTTGCAGCACCCGTGGTCACGACTTGACTAGTCTTCGAGCGTCGAAAGGTATGCGGGGAACATTTTCCCGATATCTTGTATAATTATGAATTCACACCGCGACAGTTTAAAAATAATATATGGGATTGTTTCATTCAAGGTTTATCTACCGTATAATGAAAATTATTTGATTACCGCTCAATCAATCAATCCACTGCTGGCCGTAGGCCTCTCCCAATGTTGGGAGGCTTTGGTCTACTATATCCACTCTGGCCAGACGTGTTGGTACGTTTTATTTCGAGTATTCGTTCTTACACAGTGATACAGTCTGCATATCTTTATGTAGTGTTAGTCGTATCTTACGATACCCTTCGGTTCAGATGGGGTGGTGATACTTGTATTCTTTTTCCATCACCACACAGATCCGTTACCACTATATTTAGGTAATGTTGATACGAAGTGAAAATCTAGTTTTATGAAACGGCGGCACTGTAATCAAAAAAGTTACATGCATAAACTACTACACTATTTCCATCACAGTATTGGCATAGTAAAATAAAATTTCGTTAGAATCTGGTATTGGCAACGTAAACATAGCATTCACTTCATTAAAAGAGCACTCCACTTTATTAAAAGTGCTTACCAGAATGGAATATGAAAATGTGATCCACTTTAACTATCATAATAATGTAGAAAACGTGGGTTCTGGTTTTAATTAAAATAGTTTCTCCTTTTCTACTAAATTAGTATATAAAATTGAATAGAAACGATTCTAAAAGATTTAAACTAACGTAACTTTATATGCAAAATATTCTATTAGGTGTATACATTGTAAACACTTATTACGAGTGTGCAGTTTTTAATTCTTCACTAGTAGGTAAGTTAACTGTGTAACTATCATTACAGGTTGCCCCAATGCGGCAGTTAGTAAATTCTACATTGTAAATCTTAATCTATTCTACTAACTATAACTTATAACTAATTCTAACTATTCCTTTTATTTAGTGATGGATCGTGGTACGAAATAAGTGATTTTATTATTGTTTCTCAGTTCCATGACTCTCGGAATTATGGAGCCTCGGATCTTTGAAAGACGCGTCGAGCCGAAGCCAAGACGTAGAAGCCCTTTTAAGATAATTTAATATACTAGGGATACACACACATGGCCAATACCACCCCCGAGCGCACATGTTACACCGGGTGATGGTCCCCGCCAGGTGCAGAGACTATTGTTGTGCAGCGCTGTGGCTGCTATGGAAACTAAATTATGGGCAATGGTGCTGAGTATTGAATAGAGTGGTAAATGACCCATGGGAGGGAGACTAACTTACGCCTGCGGTGACCATAAGTCTCAAAATTGTAGAAAAGGCAGGCCGTGGCTTGCCAACTCATTGCATGGGCTTCATTAAAATAGCCACATTATAATTATTTACCTTTATTGCAATAAACTACTTATAAATTATATTTTTAAATACATATAAAAAAACACAAATTCAAAAATATAAAAATAAATAAATCTATTCTTAATTTTAGACACAATGAATGCCTTACAAATATATTTTGTTATTTACTAATTTCATTTATTAATCATTCTTGATGAAAGGATCATAAAGTTGACAAGTTCTTTCAATTGATAGAAGATAAAAATATAGGTACTGACTTAACATAACTGCAGAAACGCTCTTCCAAACGTCAGAAAAATGCTGATTGAATTTCAAAACACGCAGAAGTGACGTCATCTATTGATTGGTAGCTCATTGTGGAATGAGAACACACAAATAAGACGCACAGACCCTTTGCGAGTTCTAAATAAACAAGTTCGTATTATGTAAAACTCGCTGGAAGAAGTACTGAACTTTGTTTGGCTTACTTTTAGGAGCGTGTAGGACTATTGTCTTTCCATTTATCGGTGTTTGTTGTAAGGAAACATGAGTACAATAGCGGTATCTGATTTTTTGGCATGTTATACAACATTCTCAAAATAGATATTGGTTTTTTTCGTTTTTTTATGAATAGTTTGTATTTTTGATCGCTTACCATCAAGAAAACTTTGAATAATCAAATTAATTCTCTAGATAGCGGTCGGTCACATTGAAAGAAGTTATATTCTAGAACAATGATTTTTTTGTACCGTAAAATGTGTATTTGCAGGCTGTAACACCTACACTTACACCTAATTAATTACATTCTGTTATAAATATCTACTTCGTATCGTCATACTTGTTTCAGACAGCCAGCCTGGATTAATCCAAAAATTAATACTATCTGCTCTAGTTAAGTTCTACAGCTAAGCCAAATTGCTTGTGTTAGGAGTCAGTTACAGTTGGTTTATATTGAGCTGAGTCCAAAATCTAGATGAATTCACTCATAAAAGAAATAGTTTTTAGTTGTGAAGATTTTTAAGGGTGAAGGTGAATCCTCTCGTGGTTTTGAGTAGTACGATGGTTGAAAGTAGTCGGGGAGACATTAGGTATACCTACATAACTTGTATTACACATTACGTATATTCCTTACCTCAATTACATTCCAAAATGAAATTTACCCAATTATTAAAAGTCCAATTATCTTTTGGCGTAACCCATTCTAAACATGCCACTGGAATACTAGAGGAGAACTTAGCGTTTGAAAACTACTTGAGCTTATTAAAGTTTCACAATTAACTTACAAAACTTGTTCCAAATTCTGCTTGGGCGGTCTAGCGTTGTGCTTCATAGGTTATGACTGGGTCTAAATTTATCTAATAAGTAGCTAAAAGTACTTTGGTCCATTTTATTATACTTTTTAGCATGTATTTAAGTAAGGTGGTTATCGTAAACAAATTTATAATATTCCTTGGTTCTTCTTCCGAGTGGAGGTAGTAGTTTCCATCCCCATTGAGCGGTTTGACTGGGGAAGTACCTCCGCCCTACAGAATACCAAGGCATAATAACCTCGTGTGGAATTCTCGGCAGTGAGTAGGGTAGACAGAGCTCACTGTAGAGTTTTTGTGTTATCATCATGACTTGTCCTGCTTTGTCTTCTCCACTAACAGCACAGAAATTGTTCTTACAGTGTCGGCGGCACGAGTGTGACTCCTACTGACTGCACACGTCTATAGGCCGCGGTAACCACTTCCTATAAGGTGGGCCGCGTGCTTTCTGCCATAATAAATACCTACCAGTTGATACCTTCTCCTCGCCTGCGTAAAATATTGATCCACTTGATGTGACCCACAGGAACATGTTCCTGAAATAAAAAGTTTCCAGTTGCATCCTTCATCAGCCTCCGGATTCAGAACCAGCTTCTTTTTATTATATCTTGTCAGTTTGCTGGCGATGGAAGTAAACATTGGTTTTGGTCAGACTTCAAAAATGACTTAGATATATGCACTGCATATACGCGTATACTTGGAACCGGAGTTATAACCAAAAGTCGTCGTGGGGCCGGGTAATAGCTAGTTATTATAAAGGACACCAACATTTCAGTTATAATTAAACTACGCATTCTATAACACACAGCCCTGATGTGTATTATCATCGTAATGAACAAACGACCCGTATTCACCAGCCCATTGTTTTCACTAACCCACCTGGTAACAAATATCTGCCCTCGTTATTAATAACCTTAATACCATTAAAAGCTACTATACTAGTTGTATGTTAGGTGTGTGATATTAGTTGCAGCCATAATTTAATAAAGTTTAGTTGTATACCGTGATGTGGGCATAAATTATATAATAGCAATGTATTACATTAACATTTAAAATGACTAGATATCCTTTTTAATTATATTTATACCACTTAGATGGCAGATAGCACTGAGCCCACTACCATGGCCTATTGACATGTGCAATCGTACTTCCGACTCTAAAGAAATTTCTAAAGGTATTCCGAAGCCGACCGCATAGGACAACTGCCAACACATGCAGCACAAACATTACTTGTTAAACTTCGATACAGATAAATTGGACTATTGAGAAACCGCAATGAATTATGCGTATTTGCTGCATGCGTCGGCAGCTGTCGTATGCGGTCAACTTCGGAATTATACTTTAACATTCTCATTGAAGAACTCCATATTGTTATCGCAATTAAAAACACATAATATGCTTCTATATGTATTGTGCAAGTATTACATCAGAAGAGGTTATTTGAAATTCCTTACCTCTCACTAATTACATTGTATAACATAAAGCATAAAAACTTACGTGTTCCAGAGATATATAATAACAATCTCAATAACATTACTTCATAAACTCAATGATAGATAAGTGATGTTAGAGGTTGCAAATCATTGAGGATTGCTTCGACAGCGCTGAGATGGTAATTAAATCTTTGTTCATCCGGTACAGAATAATTGGATCACCGACGACGATTGGAGGGCTTTGCCAACTCTAACGAGTCTATTGATTAGTGGGACATTAATGTAAAATTGTCGAACACTAGTTGATGCCCGCGGCTTCGTCCGCATGAACCCTATTCCATAGCCTAAATGTTAATTCAGATTATAATCTAGGTCTGCACCAAATTTTAGCTAGATCCATTCAGTCTTTAAAGCATCCAAACATCTTCACATTTATAATTAGTAGATTTATAATTGTATATTCTGTGGTAACCCCCGCCCATGGCATGACAAATCGGTTATGTCGTTGCTACACGTGTCTCTGATAACGGATAAATGCATTTATGTTTTTTTTATATCACTTAGGTGGCAGATAAGCACACGGCCCACCTGATGGAAAGTGGTTACCGTGGCCTATGGACGTTTGTGACAGAAATTCTCAAGTGAGCTCAGGCTACCCTACTCACCGCTGGGAACACAACACGAAGTTATTATAGCCGCGGTATTCTGTAGGGCGGAGGTACTTCCCCAGTCGGACTGCTCAATTGGGCGGAAATACCGCCGTGTCGTACCTCCTAAAAGTATGTATTTTATTTTCATTTTTGTATTGATGCTGTATTATTATTCTTTAGTTTTACGCATGGTTTAAATTTAGAAATTCAATTCAGTTATGTTTTCAATGCATAACTTTATCAATTTATTATCTGTAACAGACATTTTGTCCACCCTAACCAATGATTGTGGAGAACCCCAAAATGGAATTGTTCAATGGCATGAAAACTCCGAATGAAAATATAATCTCTATATTTATTCACAAGTTTTACTCGCGCCATAAAAGAATCGTAAATAAACAGTCACTGTCAGGTACAGACATACTTTTTTTTATTATCAGCTATACAGGTTCAGAGATGTTAAAGATTAATTTCCTGCCGACTGGCTTGAAGCGTAACTGTGTAGCGAGTTGTAATATTTTGTTATTTGAAATTTTATAAGTAGTTATATTTACATATGTATACTGGAGGTAAAATATCCTATTTCTCTTTCCTACATAAGTTCAAATTAGAATAATATCTGAGAAGTAACTAATAAAAAAAGAAGAGAGTAATTAGTTTAGTTCATATACAAAATATTTTTACCAAACTTTTCTTAGATTAGTTGTTTACTTTTTAATTTGTATTCAGTTCTGTTTTTTCCATTGCATGCTGTGACACCTAAAAATGTCGTGCATTAAAGTTAATATCATAGTTGCATGTTTTAGATGTAAGTGATAATGTAACAAATAATGATTAAATAGCTGGCCCGTGAAACGTGAGCTACAAATGCGACAGGGATTGCTGATATGATAAAATCAAGAGTACCAATCCCAGAAATGTGTTCATAAGAATTTTTGTCTATTTGTCCTCATCGTTTTGGCGCTCCCCAAAAATAATAAGAGCGAGCGAAACAGATAATAAGAAGAGATCCACGAGATGATTCAAATGAACGATAGTACTACAACAAAGAATGACACAAAAAGAAATTACATTGTCATGAAATAACTGGATTTCCCAATCATCCTATAACTGCATTTTCGGATAAAACGAACAAAACAAAGTCAGTAATCGAATTCGTCGCTAGACTGGACGGGAAAGGGGATGCGAGAGAATATCAACTATTATTCTCAAATCTCGTGATGTGGTTCAAACGGAGTCAGGCTCTGTTTTATTACACTTCATCATCACTACACAGATACCCCTAAAGCCTCGGGTAAAATATGTCCATATTTTTAGACCATTATTGCCACATGTGTTATTTATTATATAACGGTTTATTCTTGTTTTGTTTACGTGGGATTTTGAAGAAAATTTAGAAGGATATTCTGAATATATTAAATAGTTTTTTTTTGTTGTGTTTATGTAATGCGATAATCTTCTGTCTGGTACTGTTTCATAGTTTAAACATATTTATTGAACTGTCTTTATATAATTTTGTTATAGGATCTACAATGCAGATAATGTACATATACTTAGTACATATTCTTTCGGCATACACCTTCATTAATGTAATAGCATAATAATTTTTAACTTTTATTAATTATTATGTAGTTCGTCAAAATTTCTGTTTATAACGAAATTGCAGTTTCTAAATTCAGTTTGAAGCAGCTTAACTGCTTAGCTGTAGTTAAGCTGTACTTGTAAACTATAGTGTTTCTGTTTGTATGCGCTCGTTGAGCTCCTTAGGGAGGTGGACCGGTCTATAACGCGCATAGAGCACCTCTGGTGTTACGAGTGTGAATGGAAAATTATGTGTTGTCCACCTCGCAGAATTATAACAGAATTATAATTACGCTGACCCAAAGCGTCGATAGCTTAGTGGTTAAGGAGTCGACCTTACGATCAAGAGATCCCGGGTTCGAATCCTGGTCATTACACTACCGACGTGAATCCACTCCTAGAACAAGCAATTTAGTGTAGCTGGAGAGGTTAGAGGGATTATTAGTAATTTCGGTTCTAATTTTCTTAAAAAGAAAACTATTTTAACAAAAAGGTATAATTCCGGCCCTTTGTTTTACAACTAGTTAATATACCTACATTTACAATTCTTCTCGACAAGAGGTGACACGATACATTTGCTGTAAGTGCTGATTTAGTGTGGCTCTCCTCAGTTAGTGACTAAGGGGAGCCACACACCAAAGACACAGGCTTAGTGTATTATTTATCTCCCAAACCATCGTCTGATCCAATGGGTGATATTTGAAAAAATAAACCAGATCAGTGTCACTTAAAACCAGTGTTCTTGAATTAAACATCTTCTCTTCTCACATAGGAACTCCTATGACCGTCCTCTTACTAGGTTTCAAATGAATAGACTACATGACTGCAGGCAGATGCTGGATATCTGCTTTCTGCATAGGGTGGTAAACGGTCAGTTTAAATGTAACGAACTTCTCGGTAAGATCATATTCTCCGTCCCTCATGGCTATCCCAGGCAACCGATAGTTAAACTTTTTTACACACCATTATGTAGAACCAACCTTGGTATGCAATCGCCTTTGATTCGAATTTGCTGCAACTGTAATGACAGGGTCAGCGAAAGCGATGATCTCGACATTTTTAACATCCGCTTAACCGACTTAAAATCAAAGTTACTACCTAGTTGTGTTGCTTGAAAATTTTGGTTTCATGTTTGTATTTTATTTGTAGTCGCCATTACAATTTGTTTTTGCTACTGGCACTAGCACTGTTCTGATATTTTTGTGAATGTTATGTACACCGTAATTGTTAAATGTATCGGATACTTTACCAACAATTGAAATTTGTGTGAATTGTGTAATACATGTAATGTGGTTGTACTTATTTAATAAATAAATAAATAAATAAAGCTTTAATAGCTACTGAAGAGTATTTTTTTCTTTAACGAAATAAAAATCAAAGTATTTGTAACATATTTTATTGAAAATAATAAAGTTCTTTTTGCAGCGGATTAATTTACAATAAAAAATATTTTATTTAGCATTACTTATCTAAACATTAATCAGTTTTACTATTAAACGTTGTGTCGCACAACAATAAAAGCATTATCCTTCTTCAATATCATAGCGTTAATCTCATTGGTTTATTCTATGGTGTAATATTTAGTTATTATAGCTACATACAGATAGATTTACATTTAAAACTTGTATAACCAAAATAAAAAGCACAAGTTTAAATAGAAACTCATATAAAGGTACTATGAAGACATCACAGACCTAGTTTTATATTTGCTCGTGATATTCTTCTCTTTTTTCAAATAAAGTGCTTAGCTTGATCCAATCCGGTGTCTAATGTCTACACAGTACCTTTGAAATTCAACACATCATTGAAATAGTCAAACTAATTAAGGAATATAAATAGCTACATATTTTAGTCTAGTTTCATTGGCACTTTATATAATTAATTAATTTGGTTCATAATTAGTAATCTATTATATTTACAATTGTTTCAAATTTCTGTTAGTTGAATTTAACCTAAAGTCAAAGTACAAAATCATTTATACTGAATAGAAAATTAAATCGGAACTTACAAAACGTCAATATAAAAAGAAACTTGAAAGACACGACAAAGCTAGTTCATAATATTAACAAATTTATGTTGAATAAGCAAAGCAATAACACCATCGGCTTACTTCGCTAAATAAATAGATTAATAATACAGTTTTAATTGTTACAGTAAATAAAATAGTTTTAATTTATTCAAATACTAAGCATTTTCTTTGGAACTCTTATTTACAGTATGTACTGAATTGGGAAAACTGGACGGGACTTTGACAAATATTTTATACACTACAATATTATTATATTACAGCGGATACCCTTATTAATATTAATAACAATTATTTGACGTACATATTTTTCTTATAACTTCTTATAAACCGACTAGAGAAGCAAATACTGGTCTGATGCAGCTTTCTTAAGTAATTATTTCTTTCATTTTTATTATTCGTATAAACTAATGCGCCAGCCTCCTAAGGCCTAGAATTATTTCGTTAAAATATACCCAAAAAGTTGTAACAAAAGAATAAAATGATAACAATAGTTTTGACTTTATAATTGAGAAACCTGCAAAAGGACTGTAGAGAATTGAAAGTCTGGGTCTGTAATTATATCTCTGTAGAACCGTTTGTATCTAATGAAGACTTATTCCTATATTACGAAAATCCTGACTAGAAAAGGAAGGGAACGGTCTAATGTGTGCGAAACAATTATACTTGGATGAAGATCTTTGCGTCATTAACGCAGACCCTATTATGAAAAATAATATCTCATTAATGTTAATTTTATGTGTTCTCTCAAAAGATATTCATTTTTTTGTCATAATTATTATAGCTGTGAAGTCAAAAAGGTAATCGATTTGTGATTATTACAGTAATATATTTCAATTATAAATAATTCTGTGTGAATGTATAGTATATAAATATATCTGAAGGGTTTGTTTGAATTTATGTACCTTACTTTTACCGCGTAATTAATTTTCTAGTGAGATAAGATAGTCTTGATCGGTTTTAATGCAACCATTTTACGTTATTTTCTTTTAAAAAATAGTCACCACTTGCCATGCAATTGACTTGCAAACTACAGTTCCTTTTCAATTAGAAACCTTTGGTTTTATTTCTTCCAATGTAATATAAAGTAATTACAAAAACTAAAAACAACTTAGAGATCTTAGATTTCAGCCGTAGATTTTGTGATTTCATGTTATTACTATATATTAAATACATATATACATGTAACACAACAATCTTGAACTGCATAATTGCACCATACATATTAATGTTTTAATTTACATCTCATTCTTAATTTGTAATATCGAAATACTTTCATTTAAATTAGACTACATTTTCATGCTAATAAAAATTACAGGGCACATTATAATTTATTTACATCAAATATTTTATGAAATAACGCTAAATATAGGAATAAAAATACCAAAATATTTAACACTGAGTACCTTAATTGGTTCCATGGATAAGCCTTAATTATTAATTGAAACGAGCGCCCTAATAAGCTACTTATGTTAGTATCACTTTGGCAATTGCCTACCATTTATAAGCTTCCAATCTTGGTAAAAATTAATTTCCTGTTATATCAATCAGTAAATCATATTTTTAAGGTGGTAAGATGAAATGGTGCACATTGGGAAAGGTCTATGTCCAGCAGTGGACTACGGTGGGCTAATTGAGGTGGTAAGATTTGACGTAGGCTATAATATTCTTCTCATAAGGGCTGAGGAAATAAGTAGCAACGTATAATTGAGTGACACATCAGTAATCACCTACATTTGCCAATATGCAAACAAATTTGTCAGTGGCACCGCGCTGGTTAAATATCGCTGAGAAACCTTGGCATCCATTCCCGATTACGATCACATTCTCAATTTCAAAGACAAATTAAAAACAAGAGTCGTTTGTGTTCAAGATTGGTGATGCCTACTATAATTTATTACAACAAGTAGGTATATAATATTTCAATATATGCCATTATTAGCAGTATCGGTGTTACGTACAAAATAAAATCATAATCTGAAGGTTTGGTTGAATTAATAAAATCGTTTTCAATGTTTAAATTTTATTATATTTCCTCAGTGGTGCACCGTAGCGAATGAGTGTCAATGCTGAAGCGGGGATTTCTCAAAACATCTCTTTCTATCTTCAGATAATATGTTTTGATTGTGTGTAACCTTAGGGTTTCTGTAAAATATATTACTAGGAATAATTTATAGAAACTTACTAGATTAAAAATAATATCATTAAGAGCGTTTTCTCAATATCCGATCTGACACCAGTGTTGACTCCGATAACCAACATCCAACAGTCGAACGGTAGTAAAATATTATTTTACATTATCCGGCCCGATATCGGATATCGGAGGGGACACCACTGTCGCTCAATATTGGATTATTGAAAATGACTCGAACTGGCTACAACTTTCACACAGATTAAAAAAGCGACTGCAAGCGACGTTCGACCTTAATGACATTTTCTTAATTACGTGTCTTAAAAAGAACTCGATAGTATGTCATAAGTAAGGTCGAAAATTGCTTGCAGGTTTTTACTAGATTTTTTCATCCCTAGCATCCCTAACTAGTCTGTCAGCTGTCGAGCAAATGGCGGTATCGGACCAATTTTATCGGTTATAACAGCCATGGCTATTGGATATCGGCTATCGTCGTCCGACACCGATATTGGACCGGGTAATGTAAAAACCACCTAAGGGTAGCCTATCAGTGAGTATGTCCCAAATTTCAGTCAATTTCCGTCCAGCAGTTTTTGCGTAATTGAGTAAGAGTGAACAAATAAGTAAAACAAAGTTACAAACTTTTATACTTGCGATATTAGTTGGGAGGAAGTCACAAACACTGTCGGACCACTATGTTAGATAAATCATTAAGTAGGCTTAGAATTTGTTGGAACTAAATTAAGGAATGTTAATAGGTAATTATAACAATCTTTGGGTTTGAAATACAATAAACACATAATTATTATTAAGTAGTTTTATGTGTGTTTCTGATTACTGCAGTTCCTTTTTTATATACAGGACACGTCAATTAGACTTCACCTCGCCTGATGGTAACTCTAACCTCACTATTATAAATACATACCTGTTTTTTATGTGCGAAAAATCTCCACGGATACCCCTCGTTTCCCTTCCCTCCCCGCCAGAGCCAGCCATAAAGTCGGACTCGA
Organism: Eilema griseolum; assembly: GCA_963662185.1. Taxonomy (NCBI): domain Eukaryota; kingdom Metazoa; phylum Arthropoda; class Insecta; order Lepidoptera; family Erebidae; genus Eilema; species Eilema griseolum. Next base: position 7,960,335 of record OY759239.1, on the reverse strand, counting down.
ACCGATTAAAATACACGAAATCTATGGATCGTTGTTACCAGAGGTGAGGTTGACAGGTACTTCTCTCGCACCCGAGCCAGCCAGCATCTCTCTCGAACTGGCACTCCCTTCTCGGGTGTGGGGACCACGGAGTCTCTAACTCGTCCCCGAAAACGGGGAGGCGCGCAAGATGGCTCCACCCGTTCCTTCTAAGCCTGCGCTCATGGGGGCGAAGCTCATTCTGTTAGAGTTGTTAGAGTATTTCAAACACACACTATGTTACAATGGTGACATTTAGCTTAACGGCCTCATCATATTATGCTTTTTCCTACTCCTTATCCTTTTGTTCTTAGTCTTAACAGCTTAGTCCTATTGGTAACTTCTGGCGTTACTAAAATCTATTCTGTGCTTCTCGCTACATTATGCATTTTTTATTTATTCGTTGGATTATACACACTTTTCATACAGATTTATATAAAGCCGCTTGCTCATTAGCGTAGGCATTGGCAGAGACAACGTATTTCTGCTTACTGCGTGACATACAATTTTCGCTTCTTCTACTTTCAATTTTATAAAAATTGTGCAGTTTATGCTCGTATTTTGAGAACTTCAAAAATATTACAATACATAATACCATTTTTTATAATTACTTATAAGTAATAAGCGGTAAGCTATCGCCTGCGTCAGTATTTTACTTTTTACAATATAATATACAGGTTATTTGTAATAATCTTACTATCTACCAGCATTAGTATAAGTTGCAATATTTAATTGTAACAATTATATAAGGCACTGCCTTATAACTTAAATTTATAAATGTTACTTGCAGACTTAAATTCGTAATAACATTTGTAGCAAGTCACGTATTATTTACAAATAGGTACCGTATTGTATTTTTGGCAAAAAATGTATTATTTATTACAGTTCTATCACGAAGATACAGTTGAGAGGGTATGTATACCAAGATTTAGAATGACCTTCCCTTTTTTAAATTAGATGTTCTCTTATTTACAGTTTGGGACGTTTCGGATATTCTTGTACCCACTAAGCATGAGTTGTGAGACGTAACCGACGTAGGTAACTAAATTTGTTGAAAGCTGGTTTCGCGATAGAAAATTATTATTTCTCACCATTGTAGGCTTGTTTTTATATGCTCTTTTTGTATATTTTTCTTATTAATTCTGAGGAAGCTTTGAATTATTTTAATTTACGACCCACACATTACAAATTACACATTTAATGAACTGAAACGTAAATTTTCCCTGTGAACCACTAACATACTTAAGTTCACTTGAAATATTTATTTTGTTTAATTATATAATATATCGAAGCATTTATTAGCATATTAATCTTAATTTACGTACTCAACCACTGTCATTAACGTCAAATGCGCAAGCTCCTGCATCAGTTTATCTCTACAACTCTATAGCGTATAAATATATTAGTATAAACACTTTATTTTCAACGGACTCGTCTATTTCACATAATACAATAGAGTCCACTTAAGTACCTTATAACATTTTATTGCACCATATAAAGTCCGTAATTGCGCTACATTTGTTAAAGCGCTATAGAGGCGTCTCGTCACCGGATTCACTATTCGGTAACCTAACTACCTTAGCTCCTGCTAACACCCCTACACCTTCCAAACATGACCTCCTATTCGTGAGTACGTCTCGCAGAAACGCTCTCCTAGAACCAGCTAAATTAGTTCCCGTAATAGACCTCGTTAATTTTCTTAATGCCGGCATTTTCAGAGCTTCTTCATATGACGGTGGCTCGTCAGTGGGCGTAGTTTGAGCTCTACCTCTAAATGGATCCCTCGAGCATGTTGGCGATAATTCTCTTGAGAAATATAATGTACTTTCACCACTTCCACCACTTCCATTTTCTTGTGGTTCAGGCATTTGCTGGTAACTTGTTGGAGAATTTGTTGCTGTAAATTCTTCTAAAATTTGTCTAGCACTCCGGGCAGTTGTCAATACTCCCGCCCAGGAGCGTCTATTCTGCTGCTTTGCTTCGTTGGATGTAGCATTATCAGCAATATTTTGCGTGGAATGTGTGGTAGCAATAGTCACTCTTGGCCTTCGAGCAGGCTCATCGAAAGATGCTGCTTTAATATTCCGAAGTGGTGATCTTGTTTGGGGTTCCATATCGATCACAACTCCGTCTTCTGGTGCTGTTTGAGTACTAGTCTCAACGGGTTCTTCTCTGAGAGCGGCGTCAATTCGCATGGCTTCAGAGTAAGAAGGAACTAAGGCACAGTTTCCACGTATAGCAGCGAAGAGTTCTAAGCTGTCGACAGTGGAAGCGTGCGAGAGGGGTAAAGTACGAGGTGGACGGGGAGCCGAAGAGAGAACGGCACTTTGTTCATCGGCAAGCGCCCACGCATAGTTTGTAGCAGTAACCGGTGGTAGTGTATCTGACAAATGAGTATCAAGATCCAATTGCCGACTTGGGTCAAGTTCGTAGTTTGTGCCGAATATTTTAGTGATCTGTAACAAAATGAGTCCATAAACCACTGTTCCTTTTCAAGCTTACTGGCCATGTTTAAAAAAATATCACGAAGTATAACGGTCTCAATCAATCAGTAATAGTTCGAGGCCGATCACAGTAGTTCCATCTATACATTACAGTAAATACGAACTTTGAAATGAAACTGCAGTTCTACTACAATGTGGGATTTTTTTTATATATATTTTTTATTGGGGCCCAAGTTTCCCTTTGAAGTCAAAGTATGCATTGACTTTGTTATAATATCTTTGAAGCATATTCATAGTAATAACTAAACTTACCGTATAATGTACATATGCAGTATTACACTCTATTAGTATACGCAGAGGCCACGACAGAAGGAGACAGGAGAGTGTCCAGAATAACAACTGAGAAGAATACCATGGACAGCGATCCGCATCCCTGTAATAAAGGTGCCTTAATTCTCAAGAATTTTCAAACCAATTGCATATCAAATTATTGTATTATATCGAAATTTGTATAATACTCGCCTATAAGCTACCATGTATTCTTTGAAGGAGCTGACTCCAATGAGGTCTAAACCTTCTCGCATTTCCATGAAATCGTCGAACCTTTCATGTTCAGCGAAAAATCTGGACCTTTGGTCTTCAAATTCTGAAAAATAGATGACATTCTCTCATACTTCATTATTATCACAGTGTTTTTCATGGTTGCATTTAAAACTTGCACTTTGGAGTCTGGGATCCGCTGTTGTAATTTTTCTAACAATTCGGCTTATCTAAGCTTTTGCGGGAGTGACTGCTGCCTGACATTATAACCTCAGGAGGAAACTCTGTGCCGGAGCCTCATCCGTTAATGTTAGTACGTATGCTATCTATTAGGTGAGGTTGGCTCCAAAGATCTTAGATGGTACTAATTTTCTATTCGTTAGTATTCGTATAGTATAAACCATTTTTTGTACCCATGTACCAACATTTCATCGTGATTGGATGAGTAGTTATGATGTTAAAGCGTAACAAGCAAACAAACAATCTTACTTCGGTACCTATCTATAATATTACTTAGAATTATATAAATTCTCTTTGGCTCCTGTTACGAATTATTAAATTTTATACACGTCTTAAAAGTTCAAGCAGCATTGGTACCCACTGCCAATTTTAGCGTGCAGCAAAGTGTACAGGAGCTGTCTATAATAACTTCTTGCTTGCTTAGATACAGAGCTATAAATTTGGTACTATTTAAGTACTTTATAATTTCTGTTTTTTATATATTTAGTACTCAATCAAGTTCAAACTGGAGTGCCCCCAAGATCTTCGGAACCCAAGTGTTCAACACCAGTACATCTATACAAAAGTCAAGACAAGCTATATAAAAAAGTACATATTTAAAATCTCATGAATCATGCAACGTCTGCTTACCCTTTAGAAATATATACACGTGAACAGGTCAAGAGGGTATTATGCACTTACCACTAGCCGCCTCTATATTAGCAAAAGCAAAGCCCTTGCTGAAACGAACTTTTGTGATAGGGGTTTTAGAGTCCAACACTAGGTTCCGTGATGCGTCTCGTTGTCCGCAACAGGCGTGAGCGAACGACGTACTTGCACTGTGTGTGTTCACTCTCTCGTAGTATACCTGTTAAAAAAACAATGACAAAAATAAAGGAATAGCCAAGAAGCCCCAATTATTATTAATTTCGTTATAGCGACAAACACTCTCTCTTGAATGTGTTTGTATTAACAAATTTTAGGAGGTAGGACACGGCGGTATTTCCGCCCAATTGAGCTGTCCGACTGGGGAAGTACCTCTGCCCTACAGAATACCGCGGCTATAATAACTTCGTGTTGTGTTCCCAGGGGTGAGTAGGGTAGCCAGAGCTCACTAGAGAATTTGTGCTGTCAGTGGGAAGACTAAAGGCATGGTCCTGCTTTGTCTTCTACACTGATGGCACAGAAACTGTACTTACAGGGTTGGCAGCGCGACTGTGACTCCTCTGGTGTTACAAACGTTCATAGGCTACGGTAACCATTTTCCATGAGGTGGGCCGTGTGCTTGTTTGCCACCTAAGTGGTATAAAAAAAAGGGAAATTATTATGATTGAGAGTGTGCACTTTATGGACACGTGTGTAGTATTTCCCATGGAAAGGGACTCGTTACGGGTTCTATAAGCCAATGTTTTAATTATATGTCCTGGAGTCTTTAACATTATAATTAATTCTTTAAAATTTCATTCATGACTAGCAGTTGCACATTGCACCCTAAAAGCGGCTTGTTAGCTAAAATTCAACTGTACTGGGCATAACTAAATGCGAAACAAACCAATAATTTGGCAATCGTATTACCACAGCGCAGACTAGTTTGGAATATACATCATTGTTAACAAATTGCACGTATTACACAGGTATAAAGCGAAATGTAGCTACATCAATATGCAGGGCACCGTTCGATCGTGCCATCAAAGGCTATACCCGACCAAACAATTACTGTATATCTAACCTAGTTTAGCAGACTGGAGCGATGGAAGTGCTTGGGGGGTTTTTGACATGTTTGAAGACAATCCCGCTGAAATTACTTTTATGTTGTATACCATTAAGTTGATTAATAGTGGCAATTGCGGGAAAATACACTGTAGTCTCTTTGTGTACTAATGTGTAGGGAATAATCATATTGAAAATCACTGATATGTTGTTCTGATATTTAAGAATATGTAATCAAGATGTATGTAGCACTAGAATTGAAACAAAGTCATCGTTTTAATGATCATGAAAGTTTATAACATTTGAACTAAGTTTTTGTAAATGTAAATAACATTTTAAGCTACGATTGCTTAAAATTGACGTATATAATTTTATGTTCCCAAAAAGGAGCAACAAGGGAAAGTGGAACAGGGATATATTCCCAGAGATAAATGAATCAAAAATTATTATAGCTTGTAAAATGCCGATGTAATATATCTTTGGTTATCTCATCTCAGATATAGAGGCATGGATGAATAGTTTTTAAAGGGAAATTGATTAAACAGGTACATTTAAGCTGTAGTTGTGTACTCGAAAAAATTTATAAGATCTGTGCATTTAAGATTTTTTCTAGAATTGTAGTTTACTTTTCAATCTAGATTAATTTATTCAAAATCATTGCCATACAACGTAGCAATGATGCTAGTCTTCTGGGAACGCTACCACAAGAAGCATGCGATGCGGAGGAAATCCACGACGCATTTTAATTATTTTTAGCTGTAAGTTGTATAATTGTTTCTTTTAGTTTTGTTGTATCTAATAATTTATGAATATACGAGTTATTTTTTTAAGTACTGCTCCAAATTCAATCAATTTAAAATCAAATCATAAATATAGTTACTCATCTAGATCACAAAGTAACACTTATAACCTTTTAGATTGTTGTTTGATTCGTAAGGAAATAGTAAAAACCCGCTAGAAAGGAAACTGCAAATAAAATCTTACGGCTACTCCTATCAAATTGCCACTAATAATTACAATCATTTTGTATACAAACTGTAACCATTTTGAAACAGAAACTGGTAGATACCTATTTGGGTTCAGATGTATAGGTGAATGTTACCTACCTGAGTGGTTGTGTATGCGTCTCCATTGCGGTATCGCGTGACTTGCCGCTTACGTCGCACGTAATGGTAGCATATCGCCTTCCACCTGTAATAACGCACAGATTTTATATTTTGGATACATAGCTTAGTAGATAACGTACCCTTGATCAATAAGGGAAGACATAGAATTTTTGCTTGGAACTTTTTGATTAAAGATTACGAAGAAACGAATCAGCTTTTAAAGTATGAGGCAATATTATTAGAGTTATGTAGAGAGAAGAGTAATTGGATACATGAATATCATTCCCTAAATTATACGATATTAATATTGTTTTGAAAATTTCACAAAATCTTATTTTATTGACTACTATATGAGTTTCTTTCTCCTTTCCCATAGTATATGTATACTCTTTGAGACTATATTATCATTGACGAAATATTTTACTGATGAAGTAATAAATAAAGTATAAAAGCGCTAATTAACTAACTTTTAACTGACTTCAAAAAGGAGGAAGTTCTCAGTTATACTAAATGCCGCTTTTTAAAATATAGGTAACAATTTATTTTTGTTAATGTACGTGTATTTTAGATTACTACGAATATTTCGTATCACGTACATTAACGAAAACTCGAAATAAAACCCTGTACCAACCCGTCTGGCCAGTGTGGAAACAGTAGGCCAAAGCCTCCCAACATTGGGAGAGGCCTAGTCCAGCAGTGGACTGCGATGAGTTAGTTGATTGATTGATTGATTGACATTAACAAAAATGAATTGTTACCTATATTTTAAAATGCGGCTTTTAGTAAATTGAGAACTTCTTCTTTTGGAAGTCAATTAAGTTTTTTAGAAATGTAATCTTTCAAAAACCGAAGAAATGAATGGAACTTAACTCTAAAGGCTTTATTTAATCTATTATCCACTATTTCATGTTGAGAATTGAAACAAAATACATAAGTAATTCAACCGTGGCCGTCGGATAATCTATTTAGCGATAAAACACTGTCGTGAGTTACCCGCTGCCAGCTTCATCAAGATATCTTCAAACTTCGGCAATCACTTTAAGCTGTCTCTCTTGTCAGCCGACCATATCACAGCTGAATTTCGATATACGGAAACATGCTATAATATTTAGGCACCTATTTAAAATTATAATGGTGACATAGACAAATATCAAATGACTCCAAACGACACATGGTATATAATTAAGATATCCCGTTAAGTCTACTAGTAATCCTAATAAAATTATTGAATCATCAATGATTATGGTTGAGTTAAATAATGTCATGTTAGTATTCGAAAAAAATAATTATTTTAAGTCTGTAATGGAGAGAACGAATTTAAAATGGAAGGAAGTTAACCTTAGCCTATTCTTTCAAATGTGGTAAATCATATTTCAGAACCACTGCCCTTGGCCATACCCCGTGGTGGTACCGTGAGTCAGAAAAAGTTAAACGATACCACCGAGAAAATCACCCTAGTGTATATTGTAAATAGGTACATAAATCACATAATATGTACATACGCACTCAAGCACATATGAAAACAATTTTGTCAAATTTTGCATTGGTTGATTAATATTTTTAAATGTTTTGATAAATGCCTGAGCGTGAGATTAGAAAAGTAACTTAAAATACTCAATACTCAATACATTTATTGCATTCCATAATGTGATACAGATGTCAGATTAAGATGAAGTTACAATTATGGACCTTGTCGGGCACAGCACAATGTTTGGAGAGAGGGATAATTTACTATTATACAGTTTCATTACAATTTTAATTTTAGAAATATATTAAGTTTTTTATACCTTGTCATTTGAAGAGTGATGATATGATACTGATAATGATGTGAGCAGAAGTTTTAATCACTGTTCAAGAGTAGGTATATACAATAAGGGAATTTAAATATAGGCAATATTAACTGACAATAATAAATTTAGTTCTATGTCGTATTAACTTTTTTAGTTTCATTAAAAAATATAAATTACTAGTCTCTCAATACATAATGTTTTTAACAATTTTGAACACATGTAAAGTGAACATGAATTAAAAAAAAAAAAAATGACAGTATTAAATAACAATTTAGATTTCAATACAAAATATAAAAATGTCCATATCAGATGTCAAACAAAATACCATCAAAATCATATTAAAATACAAAAGTCAATTAGCAATGTCAACATAGAATACCAAGGTCAATTTCATATTTATATTTTGAACACATGCAAAGTGAACATGATTATAAAAAATGACAGTATTAAATAACAATTTTAGATGTCAATACAAAATTGAAAATGTTTACATCAGATGTCAAATAAAATACCATTAAAATCATATTAAAATACAAAAGTCAATAAGCATAAAAATAATCGGTATCAAGAGAAGACAAGGATGACGTATCAATGCGAGAAAGAGTTAACAATATTATCCAAACTCTTTCTCTCATTCATCCGTGCAAAGTTATAAAATGTGACATTAACCTTTACGAAGGGTTGTGACCGGTTTTAGCTGCTACGAATGCTACGCCGTAGCAGTTATTTGCGTATCACGTTACTTGAATGTAATGTAATAACAGCTCGTGGTCCCTCAGGTATAAAATAATAGATACTTGGTGATGTACATACCTAATTAAGTCTTTTAAATCTATTAACGTTTTGGTTTTTAAATTAATGAATATAAAAACAATTAAGTCAACTCTTGATAACTTCCAATGAGTAAATTTTATTAAGAGGCTTTTCAACAATTTAAATTATTTTTCGACTTTTTCAAACTACAGACGCATAAAATATATATTTTTTAAATCAGTAACGAACTAAAATAAAGGGGTTAAGAATTATTGTGATCGATACTAACACTACTAACATAATTTTAAGCACATTGTTACTAATAAATTAACACTATGGTTTAAAACTTTCTGAATTACATGAAGATTTATATAATTATTATTTATTTTTAAAAATGCAGTTGCAAAGAAGGCTGCCCTCTTTTTAAGTCAAAGACCATACAATTTGGCAATGCTGCCAGTCTTCTGGGAACACTACCACAAAAGGCATGCGATGCGGATGAATTCCATGACGCATTTTAATGATTTTTAGCTATAAATTGTATAATAGGTTTTCTAGTTTTATTTTAATTGTTTATTATTATTTGTATATATAAATTTAAAGTTAAAATTATATAATTAAAAAAAAAAACAATTTATATCTAACTAAGATAGTTACGAAATTTGATCTGAAGATAAATATCGTAAGATAAATAAAAGCTTGTAAATAGACACAAAAGTGCAAACAATGTTGAAAATCGCTGCATTTTTAGTGTATGCGACGAGACTGCGCTAACTCTCACTGCACACTCGTGAAATTAATTTTAAATTCAGTGCGATTTATTTCAGAATTTTATTTCTGTTAGACGTAAATTGTACACAGTGTACCTACCACTGGTGGTTGTTCTTCTAAATTATTTGAATATTTGATAAAATCTTTTTGATATTAATAATGATCTCAAAACAAAACTTGCTTTATAACGTCATGCAAATCATGATGTTATAAAACCTAAGTCAAGAATCAGGGGTGCAAGCGAGTAAATTCAAAATCCACAATCATCACTACCTCCAGTCATGATGAACGTAACTTCATTTTCCTACTACACATATTATATCTCGCATATAATAATTAAGGTTTTATTTGTCTGGTGTGTAAATGTCGTAATTACATGACTGTCTAGCAAAATACATACTAATTATGCAGAAATTATGCCGCAATCAAAACACGTTTCAGTAAAACGATTACAGGGAAACGTGTGCGTAATCAAATATTAATATAACTTTATTAATAACTCAGTAATTTGCAATTTCAAAATCAATTTGTGGGCAAATTTTAGAATATTGTAAGCTTAGTTCGTCGTTTTATAAAAGGTCTTTGTCATGAATCTGTTAAGGTACTAAGTGACTGCCAGTTTGAGGGCAATCTTAAACATTCGATGTGAAGATATCAAATCAACGTTCAGTTTTACCCCCGGACGTGGAGGGAGGGAGAGGGCTTCCGGAAAAAATATTTCCGTACGAAAGGATAACTGATACTACCTTTTGAAATCAATAGCGAGTAATTTCCGTACACATAAGTAACGTATACAAATATAATTAAATTCTGCGTCTAAGAGAATGACAAGTTGTCTACTCCACTTTTTGCTCCATATTCCTATATATACCGGGAGAACAATGAGATTGTTTGTAAATTGTAACGTACAATACGTAAATTGTGAAGGATTCGATTGAACCACAAAATAATAGGCAATAGATAAAATTGTCGTCGAGAGTACAGTTCGGTAGACATGTAAAGAATATATTTTAGGAACCTTACGCAAAACCTCAGTAGAATAACTAAACAGCGGGTGTACTTATTTATTCAGTAAGTTGCTCGGCTTGTGTTTGACTTAGTAATAACAAATTAGCAAATAGCGTGGAGTGAGGCTTAGATAAATTTAGATCAACGCGTTGATAATAGCTTCATATATTTACATATCTTATTTTCTTAGTATCTAAATAATTAGTTACACACTGTACAGATCGTGTGGTGATTTTTATAAGTTTTTTTTCGAATAGGGTTATGCTTATATAGGACTAAATGTAAGTTCTAAGACCTAAGTTAATTTCAAGAGCGGACCGCGGAATTAGAAGTGCAAATAATGAAATAGGGACTAACATGACAATGATTGCTTGAACAATTGCTGCTACATTAAATATTTTACACAACATTCGGTTTGGAACTTAACTAAAGGTACTTAAACAATTTTGTGGCAATTTTTTCATAAAAACACACACTAGACCAATTAACTAGATCAACAACTGACTAGCTAGTGATTCAATTTCGGTTTTAAGTCCTTAAAATGAGTTTCTAAACAGAAAAATATTTTTAAAATAAAAATTTTAAATTCGTCAAATTATCATCGACGCGACCGGTGACACTCGTTCCGGGTCATTACTGGTCAAAAGGCTGTCCATCGCCATCCAACGTGGCAACGCAGCGAGTGTTATGGGCACTTTTGCACTGGAAGCGATCAGGGGCGGGTTATTTGATTAGTACATGGACTAAGCATTGCTTGTTGTACCATTTTGACATATTGTATTTTTAAATAAAACATTAAAGATACAAAATTATTTACGTTTAGTAAGTACCTATCCAAATGGCGTATAGATTTTCTTCATAAATTGATCCACATCTAATACTACTAACATAGAACTACAAGTAGTGAATATTACTCGAATTATGATAATACTGTACGTTCGCAATTAAATAAGACTACTGCAAGTTTAAAAACTTGCCAATGTTTTCCTTTTTCCTAGTACCTTTTCCACATCTCTAAAAAATATACATTCTAAAATACCTAATTACCAATCTAAGTCCGGTAGTCATAATCTCTCTGGTGTTATGTCATAATTATACATACAATATACACCACTCTTTTCAAAATCAGCTCCATATATAAGAACCATTTTAATACTTAAACAACTATAATAGCTATTACCTGAGTGAGGCTTAAGCATTACTATAAATCGTAATTTAACTTTTAATTTAGAATACCAAGTCATAAAATTTCACATAAATGTTGAAAATCAAAATGAATTTCGAGTTAATATATATTTCTGTAAGTATAATAAATCTCCGTTTCGCGGAATAATGTAATATATCATTTAAAGCTAACTTTCTGTGAAACCGTGGATCGTGGAAAACTAGTTTGTGTGTAGCATGGCGTAGCCTAAAGAACTTGTACATTTTCATTCAATTTATATTACTATTATGTCAATTGGTTAATATAAATTAATAAACTATACAATGTATATTCTATGCGAACTCGGCTTTTGACAGGCAGTCAGAACTTAATTAATTACTTAATGAATAAGTTGTATTTGAGTAGCATTCGAAACTTCCTATTCTTTGAAAGTTCATAAAGTATTCAGTAGGTAGCCTTGTAGATGAACCCATGACCTTATGGAAATAATACAAGTGTTCAACAATTCGAAGTTAGTACTTCTATAACTCAGGAAAGTCATAAAAGCACTAACTTTGACTTCTACTTATTATATCTTTCGCATCTCCATGTTAAGTGCCCGTTATACTAACAAATTGTAAGGTTGTTTTTCTATGATAAAGAATTAATACAACACGATTGTTGCCGACTCATGGGCTCCTGCTATTTTATGTACGGAATTATACTTTTCCAACAAAAAATACATGAGATTTGAGGATTTGGAGCGTGATTTAGTAACAACTAACAAAATATCTACACAAAGTATAAAACTCCCATAATCTCGCCTTTTTTTTTACGTGCACAAATCCCCACGGATACCTCACCGCCGGAGCCGGTGGAGGAGGTTATGTCGGACTCGAACCGATTAAAACGCACGCCGCCTGTGGGTCGTTTTGGCTGCCGAAGGTGAGGTTGACAGGCATATCCCTAGCACCCCGGCCGACCCAGGGCCATCTATAACGATCTGGCCCTCTTCTCGGGTGTGGGGACTACAGAGTCCCCAACTCGTCCCCGGAAACGGGGAGGCGCGCCAGGCACGCCACTGCCGCGGCCTGCTTCTGCCAGAGTGACAGGCGGCTCCACCTGTCACCCCCAGGCCGCCGCTCATGGGGGACGGAGGTCGTTCATCGACCTCCGACGCCCGAGGTGCCTTCGTACGCGGGCAGCTTAGCTTGCGATCCTTCGTCGCTATCGCTGCCGCTCCCGCCCCGCCTCCTCCTTCACGAGCATTACTTGCTCGCAGAAGGAGGCGCCGGCCGCCCACACATCCGCGCAGCGGACCATCGCCGCGAGCAAGGTGAAGAGCGTGAGAACTCTCACTCCCAGATGACAGCTCTCCTAGATAATACACACACAGCTCACACAGCTCTCTCCGCCAGGTACGCCCCGATTATGCGGCGGAGGTAGAGAGGCACACCGTGGTACACGAGTGCCTCCCTGATGTAACTCCAGGGCAAGGTGTTGAACGCGTTGGAGATGTCCAACGATACCGCCAACGCCACCTCACTCCGGGCGACTGCCTCCTCCGCCAAAGTCCTCACGCGCAAGATGGCATCCACGGTGGACCGCCACCGGCGGAAGCCATATTGGGCATCCGCCAGGTCCGGCCCCCTACCAGAGAGGTGCTCGACGAGGCGCTTCGCAATAACTCTTTCAAAGAGCTTGCCCACCTCGTCGAGTAACACAATGGGCCGGTAGCCGGACGGTTCGTCCGCCGGGCGACCCTCATTTCGGATGAGGACCACCCGTGCTCGGTGATCATCTACGTCAGCCCATAATCTCGCCTAAGTAGGTATCATATAACCATAGAATAATATATACGATAAGATGATGTTATAATAATATAATTAATTACAGAAAAAATCCTCTGTTCCAACCTCAGCGGCAGTGTGTGTCAATAAACATGTTGAATTGAAAAATAAAAAGCGTTGAAAGTTTTTGACCAAACCTTATCAGATGAATTTGGTGTAATATACAAAGAATTATGTAAACATACTAAGTCGAAAATTGTACACGTTCAAATATGAACCCTATATTGATGGTAAAAAAGACAAAATATGCTAAACTTTTCACTTACTATGTTTGTATTCTAGACGATATTAGTAATATTAGTAGGAGGGTACGTCGTTGTAGCGGCGGTAAGACCCATCATTGGGGAGCGGCTAAAGAGACCAGACAGTGAAGGAGGCTTGCAAACCACACGGCCCACGAGTGGAGGCAACTCTGGGGTCAGAGGTCACAGAATGACCTCCGTCCTCCATGAGCGTGGCCCTGCGAGTGACGGGTGGAGCCGCCTATCGCCCTCGCAGAAGCAGATTTAAGTGGCAGCGCGTATTGCGTGCGTCCCCATATCAGGATACGAAATGAGGACTCCGTGTTGCCCGAGACCCGAATAGGGCCATCTCGAAAGGGATATAGCCCTGAGCCGGCCCGGATACGAGGGATATGTTTAAGAAAATCTTACCTCCAGCAACCTACGTCTCACCCACACAGTTGGACTGCGTAAAATAAAGTAACATTAGTAGAAGAATTTCATTGCTCTTACCATACTCTCGGTGTAGCAGTCCTCATAGCATGCACCCTCGCACTGACCGCAGTAACATCCACCCTCCTCGCGAGCTGGATCCTGGCGGTGCTGTGGTAGCACTCTACTAGGTACACCAGGTACAATAGCAGTACGAACGCGATGGGTATATATGCGTAGCCCACATCGCACGGAGATTCTCGGACCGTCCGTTTTATTGGGTGCCTGATGGACATGAAACTGATTTAGTGGTTAGTTATAATGGGAAATATATGCCACGCCACAGTGGAGGTTATTGCGACGTTCTTCTCCACTAGCGTCTACGAAGTGGTGTTAAACTTAATTGACGTCAATATTATGTTTTATAAGTAAGTTTAGAATAATGTATGATGTGTATAAGTATTGACGTACATTTAAACTAAAAAGTAAAAAAATATTGCTAATAACCTTAACACGAGAATATAGGATAAATAACAAGAAATTTAATTTATTGTTAGAAAGCGTGAATGGCTTATGATTATTGTAAACACAAAATGCTGTTTTAACTATAAAATAAATAAACATTATATTTGAGAATGTAATATTCTCGGGTTTTGTGTAAAATGTTCCACTACAATAGTAATTTCTAGAAATACACCAATAGTATAAAACACTGGTTTTACCCACCATCGAACGAGGAAATTAAGTTGCATTGAAAATTGGATCTGTCAAGTTGTAATTGATGGCTTTATGTCCACGAAACGGTTCCAATTTAACTGTCGCGCTATTTAAATGTGGAACAAAGAACTGAATGTTCATTTAATGTTTTTGGTTTCACAGCTATTTGTTTTGAATTTGAACCAACAAAAGTTGTAACAAATAACTTCAATATTTCTTTCATGAGATAGATTACTAGTACTACAATAACTAAATCGAAAATTTATAGCATTAAATTCGAGTAACAAATAGGTAATTAACATCACAAAGTAAAAACAGGATGACATCGACTGTTTCTCTCGCAGCGTGCCCTGTCAAATACATGTATTCTGTTGATCTCACAGTTCAGAATAATGACAAAACTCAAGTACATTTATTTTTCGGAAAGTATCTGCGTCTGCGTCGGATGCAGAAAGAGCCAACGTCCGAGTGCCAACACTGCGACGCGAGGGAGGACTCAGGTCCGCACACGCTCACCGAGTGTCCGGCGTGGGAGACGCCGAGGCGGGAGCTTGTGGCGGCCCTGGGAGTGAGGGTTCTCACGCTCTCCACCTTGCTCGCGGCGATGGTTCGCTGCGCGGATGCGTGGGCGGCCGGCGCCTCCTTCTGCGAGCAAGTAATGCTCGTGAAGGAGGAGGCGGGGCGGGAGCGGCAGCGGGAGCGACGAAGGATCGCAAGACAAGATCGCAAGCAAGGCAACTCGGGCGTCGGAGGTCGATGAACGACCTCCGCCCCCCATGAGTGCCGGCCTGGGGGTGACAGGTGAAGCCGCCTGTCACCCTGGCAGAAGCAGGCCGCGGCGGTGGCGCGCGTGGCGCGCCTCCCCGTTTCCGGGGACGAGTTGGGGACTCTGTAGTCCCCACACCCGAGAAGAGGGCCAGATCGTGAGAGATGGCCCTGGGTCGGCCGGGGTGCGAGGGATATGCCTGTCAACCTCACCTTCGGCAACCAAAACGACCCACAGGCGGCGTGCGTTTTAGTCGGTTTGAGTCCGACATAACCTCCTCCACCGGCTCCGGTGGGGAGGTATCCGTGGGGATTTTGCGCACGTAAAAAAAAAAAAAAAAGTACATTTATTTTAGTACTAAATATTGCCTTTAGTATTGACTTCAGTTGCTACGCAGGGGGCCCGGGTTCGGACCCCGCACTGTGTAAATATTTGTATTTATGAATATGAGTATTTGCATTGGTCTGGTCGTGACTCGGAGAGTACGTTAAGACATCGCTCCCGGTTGCCATAGGAACATGTATACATGATAGTCGTTATATAGGGGAAACTTTGGGAAATGGCGCACACAGAAGGGCTGATCACTTGTGACACTTGTCAACGGTGTCCCCATTGGCAATAGTAGCAGTAGTAGTATTTTTTTTTTTTTTTTTTACGTGCGCAAAATCCCCACGGATACCTCCCCACCGGAGCCGGTGGAGGAGGTTATGTCGGACTCGAACCGACTAAAACGCACGCCGCCTGTGGGTCGTTTTGGTTGCCGAAGGTGAGGTTGACAGGCATATCCCTCGCACCCCGGCCGACCCAGGGCCACCTCTCACGATATGGCCCTCTTCTCGGGTGTGGGGACTACAGAGTCCCCAACTCGTCCCCGGAAACGGGGAGGCGCGCCACGCGCGCCACCGCCGCGGCCTGCTTCTGCCAGGGTGACAGGCGGCTTCACCTGTCACCCCCAGGCCGGCGCTCATGGGGGGCGGAGGTCGTTCATCGACCTCCGACGCCCGAGTTGCCTTCGTACGCGGGCAGCTTGTCTTGCGATCCTTCGTCGCTCCCGCTGCCGCTCCCGCCCCGCCTCCTCCTTCACGAGCATTACTTGCTCGCAAAAGGAGGCGCCGGCCGCCCACGCATCCGCGCAGCGAACCATCGCCGCGAGCGAGGTGGAGAGCGTGAGAACCCTCACTCCCAGAGCCGCCACAAGCTCCCGCCTCGGCGTCTCCCACGCCGGACACTCGGTGAGCGTGTGCGGACCTGAGTTCTCGCTCGCGTCGCAGTGATGGCACTCGGACGTTGGCTCTTTCTGCATCCGACGCAGATACTTTCCGAAGCATCCGTGCTCGGTGATCATCTGCGTCAGACGGTACGAGAGGCTGCCGTGTGGCCTCTCTAGCCACTCCCCCATGATGGGTCTTACCGCCGTTACTACGGCGTGCCCTGCACTTGGTTGCCCAAGTCGTCTCTCCCATTCCGCCACCATTTCCCTGTGGAGCCGGGATCTCACGGCCCGAATTTCTTCGGGCTCGGGATCGTGACCCCGCTCCCGCGCCGCCCTTCGGAACCGGTATAGCGCCGAAAGGCATCTCGCTTCCAGGATCCATGGTGGCGATCCGGCGAGGAGACTCGCCGCGTTGAATGATATCGTGCGGTACCCCCTTATGATGCGGCACGCCAACTTCCGCTGCGGACGCTGCAGCAGGAGCATGTGCCGATTACTCAGGGTGTCAGGCCCACACGGGACACCCGTACAGGGCCATGGACCGCACGACACCCGCGTAGAGTCTCCTGCAGGAGTCCTCCGGGTACCCTCAGGTTGGGCAGTAGCCGCGCCAGAGCGTTGGCTGTGCCCGCCAATTTGGGGCCCAGACTTCGGAAGTGCTTCCCGAAGTCCCACCGGCCGTCGAGCACGAGCCCCAGATATTTCATCTGGGGCTTGATGCCGATGAGAGTGCCTCCCACTGAGTAGTAGTATTGACTTATTTTTTATATTATTATACTTCTAAGGTATATGGGCTGTACTAAGAGCTTCAGGACCAAGCCAGTAAATCTGCCGATTGCCTGACGAAGCCATGGCTTTCCTATTTGAGTTGAAGACTCAAATGTTGGTCGCTCCTGTAATCTATGTGTCTAGATAATCAATTTCAAGTGAAATAATAGGGAATTAGAGCCCGTATTCTAAAGCACAAACTTTGAATGCAACTGCACTAATGCTGTGATGATGATACTTTGTAATGCTAGGCTTCGATAATATAAAAACTCTTACTTGCTAAAGTCAATGAGATCCCTGTCGATTTCCGCGGTGTTGCACCAAGCAACAGAGCCGAGACAGCCCGTGATCATTAGGGTCAGCATAAAGCATTTCCAGTTGCCTTCCCGTCGCAAAACGCCGCCCAGACTCTGCTGCCGAGGTCGCTGTGGACAATGAAAGAGGAACTTAGAAAAATGTACCCGTAAAGTATAATCTTCCTTGTATTTTGAAATCATTATTGTAACATCGTAAGCCCTTAGTGGAAATTTGAGAATATAATGCTATTCTTAGACTAAATATCTATGGCAGTGTCATGGCATACGAAGAAAATCTGCGAGGCTCTTCCACTAGTTCTTATTATTTTCTTTTATTTTTACGGAAAACTTACAGCTAATAAAAGTACATATATACAAATGTAAATAGCATGAAAAGGTCACTTAAAAGTTTTCACAAATAAACAAGATAATTAGTATTAGATATTAGTAAACAGCAACAGCAAATAAGAACATATTATAGCGAAAGATACATAAATACATTGATAATAATTCGAAACAAATAAAGAGACAATAAAATGGAAAATTAAGTTCTCGTGGAACTGAATACCTCCGTATTTACACCGAAGCGTCTCCAAAAAATTTAATATATGAGATCTTTTTAATTTAGAAACACTGGTATTAAAAATTAAAAATATCGATGTCAACACACCGGCATGCTTCGTTGTATGTGCGACCAGCTCTGATCACATATCAGTGATTGTTATGGTACGAGCTTATAGCCAACCGCATGCAGTAGCAGCAGACGACGTGTTGCTGTGACGTGTCATTACGTCACTGATTTCTATGTATTTCAGTGTATTCCCTAGGTACGGAAGGTATTTCATACAAATACATTAAAAACTGTGGTACATTGTCTGCTGTTGATGTTTGCGGTTGGCTATATAGGAATTCATATCTTTACAAACAAATAATATGGTACAGTGGGCAGTACTAAGGTACGGTAAGGTAGTAGGAAAGACATTCAATAACATTGGTTTGTTATAAGTAACAAACCAATGTTTTTGAATGACTTTTAGACAGTATCTCTAAGTTACGGGGGTCACGTCGAAAGCCACGTCATCTTGTCAAAATTGACATTGCTATTCGCATGTAGTACTCCCCACCGAGGGAACGATTACACGGTTACATCAGAGTCCAATCAATTAAAAATACACCCTACTACGTGTGGTTACGATAGAAAGTTATTTGCGTTGGTTTTTCATTTTCCCCCAAAAAAATATTTGTACATGACCTAAAGGGACCCGACAAAATTATTTGGTCAATGTAAATAGAGGCTTATTCGTCACAATTGGGTTCTTCGGGTTGTCACATATTCATTGGATTCAGCAAACATACTTTGCAATAACCTATCTTGAACTGAACTAGCAAGATATTCGAGAAAAGCCTTGCAGAAAGAATGAGACGGAAAGTTGGCCAGAGATATATGGAGATGCTCTGCATTGCATGTTAATATATTGGCTTAGTACCATCTGTTCTATTTAAATGAAATATTTATCGTTACTGATCCAATTCTATTTTATTTTGTAGAAGATTGCTTTTAGAAAGTCATTTTTTATAATAGAATTTCTACTATTGTTTAGGTAGGACACGGCGGTATTTCCGCCCGATTGAGCAGTCCGACTGGGGTAGTACCTCCGCCCTACAGAATACCGCGGCTATAATAACTTCGTGTTGTGTTCCCAGCGGTGAGTAGCCAGAGCTCACTGGAGAATTTGTGCTGTCAGTGGGAAGACTAAAGGCTTGTCCTGCTTTGTCTTCTACTGACGGCACAGAAACTCTGTACTTACAGGGTTGGCAGCGCGACTGTGACTCCTCTGGTGTTACAGACGTCCATAGGTCACGGTAACCACGGTAACCACACTTGTCTGCTAACTAAGTGGTATAAAAAAAAAAAATACGCATTTGTACCTAAGAACTAGATATCTAGTATGAAATGGTTATTAAAACAAAATTAGTATTTTCACGATATACCTATTGATTCATCGAGTATATTAAAATAAATTAAAATAAAATAAATTTTATTCTATAATTGTATTACGTAGGTACATACACTCTGTCTGTTGGTCCTCAACCTTGTCTCGGGAGATATTAATCATTCTTATCTTACACTTCTCAAGAATTTTATAAAGAACTAACTAAATTTAAAAGGAACCGCACTGAAAGTAGCTCCTAATTGCCATCCGCACGATTCATGGCATAAAATTTCTTTCTCTCATCATGTCACACTAATTTATAATGCAACGACCCTACCTTCCCAACAAATAAAGCGGCATAAAAACTAACCTTTCCCGTGTTACAAATGACCTTTAGCGACTAATAAGGAAAGGCTCTTATCCATAGTGGGCATGAATTGTGAAAGGGTGAAATATACGACGAAATTTCAGTTTTTGCTGCCGTAAGATTTGCGTATTAAGTGTTATAGGTTGTTTATTTTATTTATTTTATTTATTTATTGGTCCACCAACAGTTGTTTACATTGTACATGTTATAAACAAATATTATAAAGGTAGCAATTCCTTATGTAACAACCACTTATAAGTAGACACATCACTCAAAAACAACATTTTAAAAAAAGAGCTTACATACTATCACAGCAACACAATGTGATTGTCCGAGTTACAAACTCAGTGGTAGTAACTTCTTTTATATTAAAAAAAGAAAACTATAGGTATAAAAAAAAATTTAAGAAACTAAGTTAGTTCTGGCAGTTTGTCAATGGTGATCTGCCAGCTTTAGTGAATAAGCGCTTGGTTGACTAAGGAGTTCAGTTAAGAATTCTTCCATAGCAATTTGGCCACGAGTGCAACTGTTAAATCAATCATCAGGTTATCTTTTGCCGTAGATGCAGGTTTAGGGTAGCAGAGCACCGTTTTTCACACGCTTTTCTCTGTAAAGATGGAGGAGATTTGATCCTCAAGAATATTTCGGCGTCGTCAAAGTTGGTAAGGAGAGAACAAAAGGTGTATTTGCATATCCTCATCTTGACAGCTTGTATGGTTTTTTCGTTCCTTGTAAAACGAGCTCATTGACGACTACCAAGCATTTCTATTATTGTATTTTGAGTTTCCATTATGCTTATGAGATATTTTATTACAGGTTCTTAACACTATACCATGCCATAGGTATTATAATTCTTCTTCATCTTAGCATGAATTCCAGTTGCATCCGAAGCTTTCACCTCGGTCCTGGACTGGTAAAGACCAGTCTAACTGCGGATTTCACTGAACTTCGATATTTTCTGTGAAGACACCTGATCTCCACAACCCAAAGACGATATCGAAGCATTACAGTTAGACCAGTTTTTGGCCTTTTTAGGACTCCAAATACCCGTAACGACTGCCATAGATGTTCGTATGGCAATCAGGACCAACGGCTTAGCGTCCAATGCAAATACTCGTTCCTATATTCATGCATATGGGTATTAGCACTGAGAGGTATTATAATATAGCCCTCAAATCAATTTTCACAGCTCAACAATAAGCCATTGATTCTCAATCGCTGTCAGTACCGTCAATCAGAGCCAATTGTGTGGATAAACACAGCGTCTCTCGAATAGATGAGATAACTAGAATGGCTTCTAAACAGCTTTATTGCTTGTTCATGTAAGAATGACTACGGACTTGGTTGCTAAGCTAAATAATTCACATTGTTTACGAGCTATCTGCAGGTCTAAAATGCCACTTTATTGGAATCGTATTAGGATAATATTGTGGCGATATTTACACGAAATTAGAATCTTAGTATATGAATTATTGTGATTCGGCTCCAATGAGTAATCATTTAACAAATTTTATAGAAATCTATTAGGTCTACCTACTGGAAATTAATTAAGTTAATAGTTTTTAGCAGAATCGCTCAATGTGGCCTTTTTAGACCCGCTGGTTAAATACTTGTGCTGAATAAATTGTACTTTATTCGATGTCAAAAAAGGTGGGTTGCAGTTTGTCTTGTAAACTGTCCCACTGCTTAGCACATGGGGTTAGTTTTATTATATCACAGTGACCTAAAGTCTAACTTTTTATTAGCTGCAGTAAAATGACGTTTTGTGGGTTGCCGGTTTTTGAAGAAAAATAAATAGGGATGTAGCTAAATGAGTGAATCATAAATGAATGAACTGTTTGGTTTTGTGTTTGAGATTTAATATTAAGTTGTAATGTATTTTTTTATTCTATTATTGTTACTATACTAGAGGATTGATCTTTTTTATTGGAAGTATAGAGAGGTACATTTAAAATGAAACAAAAATGCCATAATAATGTACTTTAATCAATCTTTTTCGGAATTACTGTCACTGTCGCTTTCGGTAACACTAATAATAAATCTATCTGTCACTTCATCTATAATATGATCGAGGTGGCACATTTTGTCTTCCACTTTTATAGTGTGAGACACACAGTCACTCCACTTAGCCGGTGTCACTTTGTTTATACCTTCTTGAAATAAATTTTTAACTTCTTGCATTTTATACGTCTTATTATTATTTGCAACGTGACCCTTTACCTGCGCCCATACCAACTCAATGGGGTTCAGCTCACAGTGATAAGGGGGCAATCTTAAAACTGTGATGCCTTTATGTGCAGCCATCTCGTCTACGGCATATTTCTCAGTAAGATTTTGCTGTATCACAATATCTATTAGAGTGGCCTTTACCATATTTGGTTCAAATACAATATTTTTATTAGTCAGCCACTCTTGAATTCGTGGTTTTGTCCACGACATCTTCGGGATTGTTTGGATCTTCCTAGAGTGATAGGGCGCATTGTCCATTACGACTACTGCATTTGGTTTGAGTTTGGGTAGAATACCGCGGAACCAATCCTCGAAACACTCTGCATTCATCTCGTCATGGTAGTCTTCTGTACCTTTCTTTGCTTCAAACATAAGAAGTCCGTCGTCCAGGAAGCCTTCTTCTCCGCCTATGTGACTAATTATTAGTCGTTTTCCCTTTCCTGTGGGATTTTTTAATCCCGTAGTCAGGCCGTCTAAAAATGCCTGTCGAGAAGAGGAAATGCTTCCATCAATCCAGGCTTTTTTGTAGTATGACCTGAAAAGAACAAGAAAAATCATAAGTTTCGATAGCAAAACAAAAATGGTACAAATATAAGAAACTAAGAATTGACACTTAAACTTTTTAGTTTGGCGAGATATTATTTGTAATATTATTATGTAACCATTATTTGTAAATAAATAAATAAAAAAAATAAAAAATCACGTACCAGCATTGACCCAGGTCTCGTCTTGATAATATATTATATATTTTCCCTCCCTGCGATATTGTTTAATTAAACGCAGGTAGCGCTGGCGCCATGATATGATATCTTGTCTATCAATAAGCACACTCTTGCGTGATCGAGTAACGAATTCGAAATTGAGATGTTTCATAATTTTTCTCAGTGTCTCTTTCGAGAAGTTGGGCAATCCTGGTTCATCATTTACAACTTGCAGCACCTAAAAAATAATATAGTTATTACCTAATTAGTTAATATTACACATGGGATAGGAGAAAACATACATAACGTATAATAAAAAGATGAGTGACGACATGTAAACTAACCTTTGCGATGGTGGGTATTTCATTTCTATGAAAGAACTGATGTACAATTCGTCTAATTGCAGTGAATGTGAAATTATCAAGTTTATCTTTAAAGGTAAGTTTTGGGCCAGTTTTTTCGGGAGGTATTGGTGATTCGCTGTCGTTCTCCTTGTGCTCCTTTAAAACAGAATAAACAGTGCGGACGGATATTCCCAAGACTTCAGCCACCTTGTCAACGCATTCACTTGTTTTTGGTAATTCAATGTTTGGTTCTGAACATTTCACTTCAAACACATATTTGTAAACGTTTCTGACCCAAAGTTTTTCTGTTGCACTTAGAGCTACACGTGGCCTCTTTTTCTTAGGAGATAAAAATGTGTCTCCATCTTGCGATGTGCCCGGCAGAGCATCCATGTCTTTGATGTATCAAACAAAAAAAACTAAAACTATTAACGAAAACAGGCAATGAAAAACAAACACAACGTAACATAAACTTAACAATAATGATAACAAAAACAACGCGCAGTGGGCAAATTAAAATTATTCGTGTACTCAAAACAGAAGTTAGAATCCGAATGAGCGAATGACAAGCGAAACAAAATGGCCGCCAAGCGTCATCGTAGCACCATAACCAAAAATCAGTACTACCAACTTGAGAGAGCGGTTGCTTGAGTGTTATCTTGCTTAATGCGTAAAAGGATCAACGTTTATACAGCCTTTTATTTACATTAATATTAAATAGAATTTAGCATGATCATTATGAGGCAAATTATGGAACGATTAGATATTCCGTAAACTTTTGTGAACTGAATCACATCACTATTGAGATTAAGCTGTCAACATTATTTTACGGAATGACATTTAGAAACGTCATTTTACTGCAGCTAATAAAAAGTTAGACTTTAGGCATTTTTGCAGACTTCGTCATCGAGAACATAATATAATGTGTACAGTTATACATAAATATTTATATATCTTCTCATTCTCTTTTTCTTTTCACGTTTGGTTCAGTTGTATACAAAAAGTGTACTTAAAATATCTTAATATTTATTTATATATTTCATTTAGTGAAAGTGATCTGAAGCTGTTTATTAAAAGAGAACTAAATAACAGAGCGCAGGCTTGAGAACTATAAAAGCCATTTCATTGCTAAAAAAATAGTCAAGTCCATGAAAGTAAGTCAATTAATTACAGATGGTTCTAAATTTCGCCGATAATTTTAAGTAGAAAAACCGTTTGCTCAACTTTTAAACAATTAACGAAATACTTTAGAATTTCAAATTGTTTTAAATTGTTTTCATCAACTAAACGTAATTGAGTCAATATAATTACGTTCGTTAATTGACTCGATTTAATAAAATCTTGAACAGATCTCTAATCTCATAAGTTTTATTTATGCTGATACTTGCGTAGTTTTTCACAATAACTGCAAAAAAGTAAAAGTTATTAATTTAGTTTAATATATGAAAAAGCCTTCACAGTAAGTTTCATTATATTGTCTCTTTCAAAGGACTGTTTAATGACTAAGAACAACTAGATTCCCGTTAAGTTAATTGTATTAAATAACAAATCATTCATTTTTTAGCTCAACCCCAAAAAAATAAAAGCTATCTCTTTGCTCTCGCTATATAGAGTTTACTATTTTTAGAGTGTACTATTTTTTTGGGTGTGTTTAATAAACGTATTTTCTTTCTTTCTTTCTTTCTTTAAAGAGTGTCTGGCGTGTGGCACAACTAAAATAAGTATAAATACCATAATGTATATTTTACTCTAAGAGCTTAAGGTTGTTCAATGCACTTTTACAAAAAGGTGTCCTAAAAATTTGTTCGATATTTACATCATAAGTTAAACATAAACACACGCCTATATCCCCAAAGGGGTAGGCAGAGGTGCTAGCACCCACATTTCGCCATATTATGTTTAGGTCCCAATGTAATAGGTGGCGAGCCTATTGCCATTAACCGGGCACTTATAAACCTGCGATAAATACACACATAACTTCGAAAAGCATCGAAAAGTCATTGGTGTGCGCCATGATAAAACCTGGGATTGAACCCGAGACCTTGTCTCAGCAGTCCATTACCCATACCACTCGGCTACCGCCATTTCACATAAAATAAGCTTTGAAATGTGAAATTTACAACAAAACGATGTTCTTAGTTATTGTATGAATTCATTTTAATCTTGCATCTTATTTAGACTTGAAGAATTTAGGCTTAGGCTAAGGCTGGCTTAGACTTAGATAGTCATAATTCAAAATGGGATTAAGTTTCTTCACTAGTTTAATATCTTTATAAATTCCACTGTAAGTTGTATACGCTAAGTAAGCCAATTTTGTATCTTTCATAAAAATATTTAGGACGACCTACGTGGAGGAGCGGCAGTGTTCATTATATCGGAGTTCGCGGGTTTGATTCCGACCCATTATAAATATTTGTATGTATGAATATATCTATATTCATTGTTTTGAGTGTTTTTATGTATAACATCTATTACTTATTTACTAGCGGTCGACCTCTGGTCGTAATTCAACCATAATTAATAAAAAAAATATAAGTTTGAACATTATTATAGGTGTATTGTCATAAACTTTTATAATATGAGGTTGCACCAAGGCAAATTACTTTATTTTTATATCTTAAGATTTTATTTAAAAGAATCAATATTTCAGAATGTTAGACTCTAGCTAAACAAATAACATTAATTATTCTCAAGTTGGCCACAGATTAACAATATAGGCGGCGGAAATTTCGTACTACTCCGTCCATGCAATTTTCGTAAAAAGATGTACAATGTTCTCACTTCACCTATTTGTTTATAAATAATAATCTTTTCTCCTAACCTCCTTACTATTCACTTTTAATATCTCCTAATTTTTCTGTCCATCAGCTGTGTCCATTTCAAATTGGTATGGGACTATGTGTGATTACCGAAGCCTAAAAAAAATAAATGTATGACACGTAAGTAACATGTGTATGTGTGTGAAAAATGGCATTAGTTATTTTAAAACAAGAATGGATTTTATTGCGTAATTTAAAAAATATTAGGCTTATGCACTTCTCTTCCGTATAAACTATCAATATGCCAAATCTCACCCTCCTACGTGCCCGCAATTTTTGTGAGTGATCCAAAATTTTCGCTTTACGTATTATTATATAGATTTATTTAAGGACGCTGTGTGCCAAAATAAAAAATAAATCAAATCCTTGAAAATCATACACGCTGTTGTTTTTATGTAAATCGTGTAATTTTTGAAGCTTATTTAAACATGTCAAAAGTCCTAAAACAACAAAGCCGAACGGTCGGAATGTTTCATTGGTTTTACCAAATGAAGTTCTATGTTGTGAAACTCATCATATAGTTATATAGTTTAAATATCCTTTGGCATTGGCTACCACTAGTAGACTGAAAACCAGCTAGTTTAGTCACTCATATTGAGTACATACTTGTACTTTCAGTATTTAATATTGAACCTGACCGGCTTCGCCTTACGGCATCCTCAAAGCTTTACAGTGACTGTGTGTCCTCAATATGTGTAACAATAAATTCCACCAAGTGCCATCAATCAACAGTTTTATGTGTAGTACAATACTTGAAATACAGGTAAATACTACAAAATTAATCGAGAAGGGACATTCTTGCTGTATTAACAATGTGGGTATCAATCGGAAGGGGAAGAGTACCTACAACCTCCTAAGTTCTTACAATTTCTCGCTTGTGTATAAAACACGGCGGAGGTAGGACACGGCGGTATTTCCGCCCAATTGAGCAGTCTGACTGGGGAAGTACCTCCGCCCTACAGAATACCGCGGTTATAATAACTTCGTGTTGTGTTCCCGGCGGTGAGTAGGGATGCCAGAGCTCACTGGAGAGTTTTTGTGCTGTCAGTGGGATGACCAAAGGCTTGTTCTGCTTTGTCCTCTACACTGATGGCACAAAATCTCTGTTGTTACAGGGTCGGCAGCACGGATGTGACTCCACTGGTGTTACACACGTTCATAGGTCATGGTAACCACTTTCCATCAGGTGGGCCGTGTGTTTGTCTGCCACCTAAGTTGTATAAAAAAACTGTTATTATTGTAATCTGTTTGAACATTGATGGCACTAATGCACGGAAAAACTCTAATGAGTTTATGTGGCATTTTTATGACGAATGTTTTGTATTTAATTAATTAAATAAATAAATTAAAAAAAAACCCTCTCAAAGTTCCCAACATCGGTACTACAATATGACTTTCTACGCTGCTCATTTCTAACTCTGGGGAAACATACCCTATAAGTGCATTATTTTGTAGCACCATTATTAGGCATGGGCCTCCCCATCTATTCCCACGCGGTGTCGAACAAGGTGATTCAGGGATAGGGCAGTTTAACATCAGACAGATATACACAGTTCAGTCTGGTTTGAGTCAACTATAGTGCCCGGAAGACGGCAATAGGCCCCTATTACGTGAAACCGAAAACAATGTTTGGTGATATGTGGGTATTAATTCACCTCTGCCTAACCTTCGAGGATAGAGGCGTGATTATATGTATGTATGCATGTATTTTTGTACTGCAAGTAATTTATACTTCAAGCGATAAGAAACAACGATTCCGATATCTCAATTTTAGTATAAAATAGTCCCTAAAGTCGTTGTGACGCAGGGCATAAATTCCGTATTGAGTTACGAATTTTAATACATTATTCAAAGGCCGAACCCAAAAGACCCCACACCGGAGTTTCAGAACAGACTCGTTATAAAAAAATACAGTTTTACACTTCAGATGGTCGGTCGGACATTTCAGTTCGTTATTTCAGTGGAAAGCCGACTAATAATTTTAATAGGGCACAAGTTTCAGGTGAATTATATATAAATATCTGTAATATAAACATTAATTGCTGGAGTTTCATGTTACACTTCAGTTTCATTTATATTTTATATTATGAATGAAGTGCTGTGTTTTTGTAAGTAAAGGTAAGATACTGGTTGTATTAAGGTTATTTTAATATGAAAGATCTTTTAGACAGCAGTCTGATTTTTATTTTTTAATAAATAATTTTACCACCAACCGTGATAGCCTAGTGGTATGGGTAATGGACTGATGAGACGAGGTCTCGGGTTCGATCCCAGGTTTAGCATGGCACACATCAATGACTTTTCGATGCTTTTCAAAGTTGTGTGTGTATAGATCGCAGGTTTGTAAGTGCCCGGTTAATGGCAATAGGCTCACTACCTATTACATTGGGACCTAAACATAAACTGGTGAAATGTGGGTGCTAGCACAATACTTAATAATACTAATATATACCATAATATATACCATACATATAATAATACCTAATACTACATAAACTTACACCTATATATATAGGTACCTTAACTTACACCTACATATATAGGTGTAAGTTTATGTTATGTTTATGTCACGTAAATAAATTTATTTTAAACGTTTTAGTTATGATATGACATGTACAAATACATACATATTTTTGTAATCATCTTCAAATTCACATCATTTTGTTTTTTTTTATACCACTTAGGTGGCAGACAAGCACACGGCCCACCTGTTGGAAAGTGGTTACGTGGCCTATGGACGTGTGTAACGCCAGAGAAGTCACTCTCGCGCTGCCGACCCTGTAAGCACAGAGTCTCTGCACCGTCAGTGTAGAGGTGATGATAAGATGATGATGATGATGATGATGATTTTTTTACGATTTCAATACGGTGCATTTTAACAAACAAAATCCACTTTAATGTGTTTGTTAACATTACATGTACCGTGTGACACTCGGGAGATAAATACCTTTCATTTGAGACCGCGTTCAATAAAATCCGTCCAGCTCTTATGTTAGTACGGGGGAACATAGAAAACATACATACATTCATACATAAATTAATGCATCGGTCAATCGGTGATACTCTGTATAGTGCCAGTATTTTCATAATTGTCCAATTCATATTTTACCATAACTATAATATTATTGTTCAATCTGTCTGTCTGTTATTCAATTACGTTCTCAAACTGATCTGACTGAAAGGAACAGGCATATATTACAGTTGGAAATAGCACATAGGGTAGTTTTATCCCTGAAATAGGTTCCCGCAGGCTACGGAAAGCGGGACCAGATTTCTACGCGAGCAAAACCGCGGACATCAGCTAGATAATTATCAACATGCAATATTAATTTATTCATGAATAATATAACCATTAAAATCATATGTGGTGGTACCCAATGTTACATTATAAGACTTATTTAAGTATTTATTTGGTTAGTTCAAGAGTCGCAATTCTGAGAAAAAGCAAAATGTTGTTACGCTATAAATATATATACATCGTAATTTTGTTAAGTACATCATACAATGAGGACACAGCAGATGTGAGAAAGCTAAAGTGGCGCACTGAATCCGCATTACACGCGTGACTTCAATGGGAAAACTTTGTCGTACAACACACAACTATTAATTATTTCATCCCAACGTTTCTGTCTGCCAGAGCTGCGCTACATTTTCATCTCTGCTCAAAGTTGAGTGCAGTAAACATTTTGATCCCATATTTATATTCGCTGTACCTAAAAACGTTTGACACGTTTGGAATTTCAAAATGAAGTTCTAAAATATGTAATAACATTTTCTCGTATATTTTTGCTTGGTAGAGAATAAGTATCTGCTATATTTAACATTAAACAATGTCATATTTATAATTTATATTTATTTCTATAAAATTTGGTGCACAATTTTCCTTAAAAAATAGCACAATATAATAATATTATTGAATGTTACATATACCTAGTATGAGTGCCAAAGCAGTCCTCTGTCATAACACAGGACTGCTTCGGCACTCGTACTAGGTTAACCTTGTACAGAATTTAATAAGCTTCCTGTAGGATTTATGCCTGACAAAGTGTTTAGTGGCCATAGGCTCGTCCTATTACGTGAGATCACAAATCATAGTTCGTGAAATGTGACTTTTAATATCCCTGCGCCTACCGCTTCGGGGATTTACAGTCAAAATTCTTGCCTAAAGGTTTTTAATGAGCGACTGTTCAATGTTTCTCGTTTGTTTCCTTCTCCCATGATTTAGTCAATTCACATAACTGTACGGTAATGGGATACTAAAACGAAACTTAAATAAATTCGAGTAAACAAATGAATTCCAGGAGCAAAAGTAATGTATGATACAAGGACAAAACATGAGGATAAAGGTTGTTGATGTTTTTATGAAAATGGCTGCCTAATGCATGTGTTAGAACTGCCGTATCTCTTTACTAATGTACACTTTTACGGAACTATTACCTGTAATATAGTACCCGTACCATTATGGTACTTTATTGTAATATTATGGGGTATGTTTATGTGTTGGTTACACGTAGTATTATTTTTACTTTTGATGTTTAGAACACAATATCTAAGTTCTAGGCAGAGGTGAATTAACACCCACATTTCACCGATATATGCATTCGGTCCCACGTTATAGGGGGTGAGCCTATTGCCGTATTTCGGGCACTATTGTTGACTCGAGACATGCATCTGAGGCTGAGTCTGGGCTGTATATATTTGTCTGATGTTAAACAGCCCTATATCTAAGTCACCTTGTATGACACCGCATGGGAAGAGATGGGATGGCACTAATTCTAATCTGCCGGAAACCACGCGGTATTGATTATGTCGCACTTTTATCGATAAAATGAATATATTCTTCTTCATCATCTCAGAGTTAATCCCAGAGACTGGGGTAAGTTTTACCAGTGTAACTGCGGATTTGGCTGAACTTCGATAATATCCGTGAAGGGATTGTCATCTGACCTCCACATCCCAATGGCGATATTGGCATTGCAGTTAGACCAGATGTTGGATTCTTAAGGCTCCAACTATCCGTAAAGACTGCCATATCGATTAGAAAATGTTACCGTATTTAAGTGTAAGCTAATAAAAACTTTAGCAGATAAGGCTTACTATACCATTGACGAATTCCTCAATGATAATTCTCTCGCATGACATTGTAAAGTAATCAATATTTATATGAATGTTACTATAAATTTAATTTATACACCATATTCCATGGTAGGACATAGCTCACTTTAATGGAACCTAGAATAACAACTGTACACAAACCTATGATCCACAAATAAATAAATTGAATTGAATTGAATAAATATTTAACTCCTTTATTTCTTTTTTATTTATGGAAGTTCGTCAAATAAGCGATATTTCTTTTAAAAATAAGAAATAAAGTAATTAAATCACAAAACTCTTCACGAATTAACGAGATTAAACTTATAGCATCTTACAAGCGGTATGGAAAGTAGCAGCATACCTTTTTTTTTGTTATAGTTAATTTTAAATAAAGAATGGAACCTACCCTGTCAAAAAAGTTGGAAAAATCAAACAAAAATATCATCTTACGTTTTCTTACATATTGCTAAAAATAGCCTAAAATAATATTTTAATCAATACGCCTATGAGTCTGATACGTTTGAACTATAACCTTCCAGTAACGTCAATATTGTAATCTAACTAAATATAGAACAAGCCTCACGGTCCCCGTGGGTGTCACATGATTTGGGTATGTTATAGAGTTTCATATTACAGACAGAAATAGAATATATTCCCTTCCAACAGAGGACAGAATGTAATTACGAAATATATTGTACTTTTAATTGCTTAAACCGCCAGTAATATCCAATATTTCTACATAAAGTAAGTATATATCGCAAAATACCCCAGGGTTTCCATATTCATTCATAATTACTTGATTGTACGGCAAATTGCTTTTTCATAAAAGTGCAATACTGCTCAAGTGCTCTTCTTCAAGCTATTTATGCTAGATGTTAACAAAATCTGTTTAGTCTTCTAGACATGAACGGGTAATAGACAGGTAAAGGCACCCATTGCCATTTTAGTTATGTTCCCGCTTGCATTAGAGACTGTCACTTCGGAACCTAAGTGAGCTTGCTGTTTTGGTTTGGTTTGCGTGATTTTTGTGTCAGTAACTACCGTCTGACCTGCCGTCTGTGGAATAAGCTTCCAGTAGACATAAGAAAAGCTCGCAATTTAAATAAATTCAAAACTATGGTGAGGGAGCACTATTTGTCACTGTAAAATTGCTCTTATATACCATGCTTTCTATATCAAGTTATTGTCTGATCTCGTATATATTGTATATGTATTATATTTAAGTATATTATATTTATTATTTGTATGTATTAGATATGATTACTTTATTATATGTATTTATGTACATATGCAGCAGGCCTACCGGTTTTCTTTTATACAACTTAGATGGCAGACAAGAACACGGCCCACCTGATGGAAAGTGGTTACTATGACCTATGAACGTGTGCGGTTTCTAGGTAAGGTTGATTTACCCCGAAGGTCTTGACGGAATCCTATAGAGAGCTAAAACTCTCACATTAATAGTACAGTATGGATATATTACGTCGTCAACATTACCATCAAGGAACGTGAAAGCAACGAACTAATCTTTATACGGGCGATTATTTTTTTATAACGTTGAATCCGGGTCTAAGCAATTTAAAACTTGAACAGTTAATTTTAATGACATTTTAAAGCATTTAAAATGTACTAACTATTCAAATCGATTAAGCAGAGCAATATATGTTCGCTCCCTTTGCGGTCGAGACAATGGGTAGTTGGGGTACCGATGCCAAGAATCTGGTGAGCGAATTAGGGCGCAGGTTGAGGGACAAAACCGGTGACTCCCGCTCCGGCTCGTACCTGGGGCAACGGTTGGCCATAGCTGTTCAACGGGGCAATGCCGCCAGCGTCATGGGCACCTTTGCACCAGGTACGATGAGGGGCGGGTTAATAGATTAGACTGTCACTTTGACTTTACTAAAGTGTAGACAATATTATAATTGTATCATTTTTTTCCTTGTATATTTTCACTCATTCATTACTTAAATATATATCTCTGAAAAAAATCGATTAATATTGAAAGGTGTTTAGATTAAATTCAGGAGGGACTCGAACCCACTTGAATAGTTTAGATTTTTTTAAATGAAGCGATATTTTGTGAAAACGATCACATTTTAATTGGCGCGAATAAAAAAAACGTATTTCTGCGCTCCAACCGATAAGCTTTTTAGTATTCGTTTTAGTAGGTTCGCTATCACTCGGTTCCCGAGTCGTTCAGCATACAGATGAGTTGCGCTTATTCTGTTGGAACGTAAAATTAGGAGGGAAATTTTGTTAACTCGTATTTTTTTACACAACTTAGGCGGCCAACAAGCACATGGATGAATGTTGGCCGCCTGATGGAAAATGGTAACTATGGCCTATGGGCGTGTGCAACTTCAGAGGAGTCACACTTGTGCTGCCAACCCTGTAAGAAAAGAGAGTTTCTGTGCCGTCAGTGCAGAAGACAAAGCAAGGCAAGCCTTTGGTCTACGCATTGACAGAACAAAAACCTTCCAGTGACCTCTGGCTACCCTACTCACTCATTGTACATCTTAATAATTTCGTAGACGGTACAAAATCACTGGAAAACTTCAATAAGCTATTGCAGATAACTATTAGACATGTACCTCTCCCTATGTGCTAGTCTTAACACCCAGTTATCCACGTTCCGTTGGTATTGTCTCCATAAAAACAGTGAAGTTCTAAATAAACCTTCAAATAATTGTGAACAAATCACACATTATAAATACATAATATGCCAGGCTTTTTTTTGATTACCTCTGTGGCGTGGTGGTAGTGAACGCGAACTGCTCGCCGCAAACATTTGTATGCATGAATATGAGTATTTGCATTTGTCTGGTCGTGCCTCGGAGAGCACGTTAAGCCGTCGGTCCCGGTTGCCATAGCAACATCTATGGCAGTCGTTCCGGGTAGTTGGAACCCTAAAAACGTCCAACAACTGGCCTAGTTGCAGTGCTTCGATATCCCCTTTGAATTGTGGATGGCAGATAGCAGTTGCTTCAAATCGCTTCAAATTGCTTCGATTAAATATCGAAGTTTAGCCAAATCTGCAGTTAGACTGATAAAGCCGACCCCAAACTCTGAGGTGAAAGCTTCGGATGCAAATGGGATTAACGTCAGAATGAAGAAGAGATGCCCGGCCTATTTCATTCCGGAGTAAGCAAAGACAACAGCCCACCATTTAACTCTATACTCACATACTTCACGAGCTTTCTCTACGATCATTAAACTTTCCATAGCCTGACGATTTTGACTACTTCTAACTTGCCCTTTTTTCAATACCTCATTAAGTCGACCTTGCAGAATACCGTTTCATTATAAATTATGTTTGTAGTAAGTATAGTATTATGTATTATTTCTTTAACAAGTATAAAATATATCAAAGTATAAATAATAATATAAAAGAAATAATACATGTACACCGGAAGCTGCCCACAATATCTATCTTTTTATCTAACTCACTTTATCCCATGATTGCCTGGTAGAGATTGCCTTATGCAATAAGGCCGCCATTTGTTATGCCTTAAACTGTACCAAATTTTGTCTTTCTGTGTCCATTCTTTGTGTACATACAATAAAGAGATATTATTATTATGTTCTGCAAGGTCGACTCCGACTGGTTTACCCATTTACCTATCTATCTCACATACTTGGTGAGTCATTCGCTCAGTACTCATTGGTACAACGTGCTCAAACCACTGTTCAACTTAACTGTTCAATCATCAAAAAATTTTTTGGCAACGCGAGAGTAACAACGCTATTGAATGTTTGTAAACATAAGGGTTGTAATTGAGTATTTTCTGTATCAATACAGTCATTACAAAATGACGAGTGCTTTCGTTTAAAGTGGTATGCAAACAATTACGGAGTGTTGATCGATTCACCGGCACGGAAATTGCGGCGGAGTAATTCCAGAGGGATGGCACATTTGTCACAGTTTCGTGACGATAAATGGAAAGGATTTCGCTCAACAAGCTTGTTTGCTGAGATAGCTTAAATTAATTTAACGATAAATGGTGATTACTCAATTATGTAAAAAATTCAAATGAATTAAAAATTTATCGAAGTTGAGTTTGTTATTCAGAATTCGCTTAGGATATTGATTGTTGCATGTGTTTTTTTTTATACCACTTAAGTGGCAGACATGCGTACGGCCCACCTGATGGAAAGTGGTTACCGTGGCCTATGGGCTTGTGTAACACCAGAGAAGCCACACTCGCGCTGCCGAGCCTGTAAGCACAGAGTCTCTGTGCCGTCAGTACAGAGGACAAAGCAGGACAAGCCTTTAGTCATCCCACTGACAGCACAAATTCTCCAGTGAGCTCTGGCTACCCTACTCACCGTTGGGAACACAACACGAAGTTATTATAACCGCGGTATTCTGTAGAGCGGAGGTACTTCCCCAGTCCTATGTAGAGGGAAATAGCTTATGCACTTACATAAGTATATCTTGGCAAGAATATTAACTGTGACAAAGTTATTTGTGTTAAATGTTTTCAAGATCATATAAATAGTCACTTATCCGGGTTACTAGCTAGTAGCTGTTCGTGTCCAGTGCCACCCGGGTTTATCCATTTAGCTATCCCCGGGATTATATATAAATACCCGGGATTATCTGATGGATTGCGCAATTCATATAAATCTGGTTCGGTTACGTACACAACAAAAAATAAATCATCCAGATCATTTAGGCCGTTACCAACTATTTTAGCAACAAATTTAGCAATTATTTTTTTATTTGCATAGATAAAGAACATGTTCACATTAATTTAATCTTACACTTAATGAGCTACCCGGGACAATTACCGCCTCGCGGAACGGTAACACTGCGGAAACGGAGGTCGTGGTTACAATTCCCGGGAGACAACAATACATTAGTCACTGTTTGTTACCGGGACACAGATTGTCTGCGCTCTGACGAGTTCTGACGTCTAGTACGTCACGAGAATTACAACTCGGAGAGATTACATTTTGTGGTTGTGAATATATTTTGGGGAATTGAATATTGAGCAAGAAATAAGCAATAAGTAGTACTGGCTTTTGAAGAGTAGATATATTACTACTTTGCCGATGATTGGAGTGAGCTCTACTTCAGTAGTGTACTAGACTAAACGTTCATAGGTCACGGTAATCGCTTTCCGTCAAGTGGGCCGTGTGCCTGTCTGCCATCTAATTTGAATAAAAAAAAGATTAGAGTTCTGTATAAAATATGAATTTAGCTAATTACAAATTACTAGTGGACATGTGGACATACTAAAGAGAAAATAGACATAACATATTATTTATAAAATAACATTGTAAAAATTTGAATATACCTAATCCAAAGTACAATAACGTGTAAATAAATTTATTTGCATGAAAGCCACAAAACGTTTTCCACGAAATATGTTCCAAGCTAAATTAATCAGGGAATGTTAGTAGGTATATAAGTCTAAGTTATATTATATTATGTTATATATAATAACGAACACGTTGTCTTGTATCGTAAGTATATAAATAAAATAAACCTTCTGATATTCAACACACTTAAGGGTATCATCATCCAAATACCTATCCCAGTTGAGTCTAAAGTTTAAACTTTCACACACATATTGCATGTTTGACAATATATACACAGTCCAGATTCTTTTTGTACCATTTTTTATACCAGATTTTTGCGTAATTGAGCATAGCATTACCTAGATTCTTGAATAATTACCTATACTTTTACTTATTTTTATTTACCCACTTATTTTTATTTTCTCCTCACAAAAAAAAACAAATAATACAGGCACAAGAAATAATATACATACTTGATGAAGGCAAAAGTGATACTCTTAACATTCTCGGAAGTAGCGTCAGTACTTTGCCTTTATTTATTCAAACGAAAAAATTAAACATGTTTTTTCGTTTGAAAATTTTCAACTTCTCAATTGTCTGTACTTGTAAACAGTTCCTTCTGTCATAAACAAATCAATTATAATTTGAGGCGAAAATGAATTATATCCTGTAATCAATTGGTATATGTACAAAAACAGAAGCACAAATCACAGGTGTTAAATGTACCTATCCGGAACCCGGTGTAAAATCGTACATATTTATTTGATTGTGAAATATTTTGATTGCCTACCGTCCTTCGTTCCTTCTCGTTTCCAATTTTAAATTGGTTTCGTTCACTCCATTTCATTTTTAAATATTCTGAAGTATTGTGTTAATAGATGGTTTTTTCCGTTTTGAATTACTTTTTGTAGAAAAG
The DNA here is from genome assembly GCA_963662185.1 of Eilema griseolum. Classification (NCBI taxonomy): domain Eukaryota; kingdom Metazoa; phylum Arthropoda; class Insecta; order Lepidoptera; family Erebidae; genus Eilema; species Eilema griseolum. The sequence goes on along the minus strand of OY759239.1, from coordinate 7,922,858 downwards.
GTAAGATTTTATTGCTAGCTCGTAGCTAAGGGGTTTTGGGGTCCCACCAAGATCTTTGGGACTCAAGCCAATTTGACCTGCAAGCTGATAATGTATACCTGCTAATTAACGAGGGTGGCTCTCACGGAAATTTTCATTTGGAATTTGAGGATTACACGCACAGGAGACATTTGACAGCAGATCCCAGGCTTGAAAATGAAACCGGGAATAGAATAACGAAATTATGATCAGCACTAGAGACAAATCAGGTAAGGAGACCAGAAATCGTGGTTCATATCACAACTTTAATAATGGAAACTAAAATAAGTAATAGTTGACTACTTGTTAACTTGTAGAGTAATTAATTTCAACTCTTAAATTGCCAGTGCAAAGAGTTATAATCAGCTTTCAATTGGTGCTCAGAATAACTTTGACATTTACAAATAACTCCCGCGTAGCCGTTAACAAAATGTTGAAGGTTCTCGTTTGACTGCCCATTTATAAGCCATTTACATTCAGTGCAATAAATATTTTGAAAGGTAGCAGGAATAACGATCTCCACAAACGACAGAATGTCTTACAAATTATTGTACTGTGAAGCTAGAAGCGAATTGCACCAATGAATAGAAACGCGTAGAAACCAGTCAATTACAATAGTGAAATCATGCTTAATAATGTTGAAATTCATTGATTTTGTTTAAGTTTAGCTACATTATGCTAGTATATTCGAAAATAAAAAAATAATAATAACTACGAAAAGAGGCGATGAAAAAATAAGAGTATTATTATATTCTTTATTAAAAAAAGATGTAACTGTGGCAGTTCTTTTATAGTACAAACCAAAAGAACGGTTACATGCCTAATCAAGGAATACATCAGTCCAGCCAAATACAACAAACCGCATAATTCTGCAATCGCTCAACATTTATTGGAGTCCGGTACTGACCACTGCACTGGATCAAGTTACATAACCCTCAGATACTCTCGACAGAAAGCATTTTATACATTTAAGGAAAAAATCTTTTTGATATTTGTATAAAAATTTCAAAAGTGATGGATTTCAATTCCCAAACATCAGGCATCCAGTGGCTCGTCTTTACAAAAGCAATCGGGTTCAAGCCAAAACAACAACGAAAACATCGTGTGTCGTTAACATGATCGAGATCTGGTTCGATTTTGTAGTGAGGGTGAAACCAGTGGTAGATACGTGTAGATACACGTAGCAAAAGTACTCGAAATTGGGTAGATCGATATATTTACTCCTAAAAATGTTTTCACTGTTTACCGCCAATACTCCAGTTCTGTTCCTCCGTGATCATGGTGCTGGCAACAGTGCCGAAATATCGGAAAATCAGAACAAAACCACATGGTAAATATCGCAATAACTTCATTACTAAATACTAATATTCTTTTATTGTATTTAGTTAAATTTTACAACATCCATTGAATAATTAAATTATGATACTATTGATAAGTGCGAGTACTAATCTACTAAATATTAACTGAAATTTGAATATTTTACACGAACAAAGATCAAATCAAGACTTATATTTTCATAGAACATACATAAACTCATAAACTCACGCCTATATCCCCGAATGGGTAGGCAGAGGTGCGAGCACCCACATTTCGCCAGTTTATGTTTAGGTCCCAATGTAATAGGTGGCGAGCCTATTGCCATTAACCGGGCACTTATAAACCTGCGATAAATACACACATAACTTCGAAAGGCATCGAAAAGTCATTGGTGTGTGCCGTATTTTCATAGAATTGTTAATTATTCCAAAATAATCACGTCGATAAACCAAATGAAGAAATAAAAAACAAAGAACATTGAGGAAACGCGAGGGCTAGGCATTTTAACGAGAGAATTTTAAAACAAAGCTTTTAAAAGTAGCTAAAGCGTATTCATATTTAATTAGGGAATGAGTTGCTGTTTCCCATTGTCTTCAAGATTAAACTGGAAAGGCATTAATTAATTTCACAATGGAGTAAATAAGTCTCTTAAAATACTGCTCTTAATGAAAGAATAAATTATTAAGGGGAACTTTATATTGAGAAAAGATTACAACTGTTAAATTGTTAGTATTAATACTCTAATAAACTTATTCTACTGCAAATTTAATAATGGTATTTGATGTTGATAAAATTCCAAACTTACAAACAATATTAGATGTTAATTGACAAAAATACAAGTGTATAAGTGACAAGATATTGAGTTGATTATACATGAGCCCAAAAAACGTTTGACAAATTAAGTATATAATTTATCAAAGTATGCAGCAATTTATCGTAATGCTGCACAATATCTATAAAACTCTTCTCATTAAATTGTAACTATATACTTTTATGATAATACTGGGTTGGTACACTGATAAAATCATACGACCAGCGTTACCTGTCTACCAAAATGTGATTATTATATCTATTGCCCGTTAGAATTGATCGTTATTGAAATATAGATGCTTATGCCCCATAATGGGCGTTTTCCGGCTGACAAGGTAAACGGGGTCTAATGATCCTTAAGAAATAGTTATTATATCGTGAAGGAACGTCGGCATATTATTGCATGTCTGATAAGATTGCAGAACATATATCGATGATGATCTACATCATCATACTATTCGGTTTTGACAGATGTTGGTCCAAGGAAAGATGAATGGATTTCGTTAGAGAGGAACTGAGATGGTATTATACTAATATCGTCTGACAAGAATATTAGTGCATTTCACAAAAAAATTCTAGCGTCTAAATAACTTTTTTAGATAGAAAAAGTTCTAGATTAAATAGATGGAAAATGTTACGGATGCTTTATATAATAGGTTCATATAATGTTAACGTAAAGGTATGATACCGAACTCTGCACGAATCAGTGCATACACGTGTATGATGATGATGTGCTGTTGTTTATACATTAATTTGCATGCAGCAGTGCAGCAGGGATACTGCTGAGTTGTTTGGCATTTTATGTCATATAAGCTCATAAAGATTATATGGTAACCAATAGTATTGTGCAGCATTACTGCGTGTTGCAGGGTTCGCATTCGGAATCATACATACAAGCTCACCGTTTCCGAGATATTTTCAAAAAGGTGATTTTCAAAATATCGGTTTGCGATTTCTAGTGATGATCACAGCAAGCAAATAAAACCTAAATTGCAATACACTATTCCAATCTACACTAACAAACTTATGAAAAGTATGCTTTAAAATGCAACACCTTTGCACACTGCAAAGGCGTATACAAGTTTTTGCTATCGTCAAAAGGTATGAAGGTCTTGAAAGCGGATGTGACGCAATTTAAAGCGCGATATAACATCATTACCAGGAGAGGATCTTGCCGGTTTCGTGGAATATAACAGAACGGAAGCACTCAGACTACAAAATGAGAATATAAGTTTAGATTTATAAATAAAATCTAGGAACTACGTATTCCCCTGTGTATGTTAGATCAATAATGAAGTATTCACTGGATATCAAAGTACTGAGAATAAGTTACTACTTTACTTTACGATATAATTTTGTATTTTTTTTTATACCACTTAGGTGGCAGACAAGCGCACGGCCCACCTGATGGAAAGTGGTTACCGTGGTCTATGGACGTGTGTAGCACCAGAGAAACCACACTCGTGCTGCTGACCTTGTAAGCACAGAGTTTCTGTGCTGTCAGTGTAGAGGACAAAGCAGGACAAACCTTTAGTCATCCCATTGACAGCACAAATTCTCCAGTGAGCTCTGGCTACCCTACTCCTCCTCCTCCGCTGGGAACAGTTATTATAACCGCGGTATTCTGTAGGGCGGAGGTACTTTCCCAGTCGGACTGTTCAATTGGGTGGAAACACCGACGTGTCGGATGCAGGGGCTGTGGACAACTAGTCGGTCATACATCCACCTACACCCTTCTATTCTAATGAAATTATATAAAACATCTAAATAATTAAATACACTAATCTATCTAGAGACAGTGTATTATATTGTATTACATCCCAAGTTTGCCTTCATGAAGACACAGTTTGAGTCCAACGTCTCAAGCTTGTCACGTAACTCTATTAGACAGGCACTGTTCGCTTCAAGCTATACGAGTATAATGCATTCGTTTATATATTGATGTGGTATTAGCTTATGAACATGTCGGAGAGAATAAGTTCTGATTGTTAGGATTATAGAAATATTAAACACCATTTTTATATTCAGGTCGTCAAATTGACTGCACCCTGCTTAATGGTAAGCTGCAGTTCTAAAAAAGCCAATAAAAAAGATAATATTTTGTCTAAAAGATAATATTTTGTCATATTTACACCAAATTAGAATCTGCATTGTAAAGGAATTGTTGTGCTTCTGCTCATACAATAAAATAAAAGCATTCCCCCTACGAGTATAATCGCACATAACCACAGTTGCCTGCATAATTCCAATAGCGTATGCAACTGTCCCCTCATAGATTTAGTGAATTCACATAAGTATCTGGGATTGGAAATTGATGACAAGTTTAATTGGGGCAAGCATATCGAACACGTGTGTAATAAGTTGAGACAGTTCCTGGCTAATCTAATAATTATTAAAAACCGCATACCATATAAAACAAAGATTATGCTATATAACTCACTTGCTGAATCATATATACAATATGGACTCAGTAACTACAGTCGCACATTCGAAACTTACCTTAATCAAATCTATAAATTCCAGATGAAAATACTAAAAAACATTGTGTCCAAAAATATTTAAGACCAATGCCAAAATGACGAACATAAATTATTTAAACACTGCAATGTACTACCTGTACAAATGCAATTAATTTTTTTTTTATTGAAGGAACAGTTTTACATACATACATACATAAAATCACGCCTGTCTCCCATAGGGGTAGGCAGAGATCACGGATCTCCATTTGCTACGATCCTGACATACTACTCTCGCTTCATTCAGTCTCATTACATTCTTCATGCATGCTCGTCGGTTTAGAGTACTCCTGACCTGCCCCTTTTCTAAAACTTCCCCGATTTGGTCCAGGTATGTGCGCCTAGGTCTTCCCCTTCCGACGGTAGGTACCATCCACACTCGTCTCATACACCTGTTTCGTTAGTCTTCTTTCATTCATTCCCTCAACATGACCAAACCATCTCAACATTCCTCTCTCAATTCTCATCACTACATCTTCTATAACAGTTTTTTAATGACGAATTACAAAATAAAATCCAACATCCTGTATACACGAAGGCCGTCGCTCGAAATCAATTGTGGACAGTACGAGCTAATAATATGTACGGCGAACGCACATCTACATATCTGCTGCCTCGCTTTGTAAACCAACTACCCTCCGATTTAGAATATAATATCACCGACTAATATTAAGTTAAAACTCAAATCCCACTTTCTGCAGAATATGTGAAGTTATTGTTGTTGTCTTTTGTATAACTGTGTACTACCTACCTTATCAATTTATATTATTTAAGTAAGACAATAATCAATCCGTTGTTTTTAGTACAACTTGTAGTACTAGCACAAACCTTAGTGGTTTATTATTACTACTAAACTGTTATTTATGTCCGCATTATGTAATTTGTTAAATAAATAAAATAAAATAAAAATTATGAGTGAACGTTTTACAAATTTCGGTAGCTTAACATCGAGAGGTCTCGGGTTCGAATCCTGGTCATTACACTACCGACGTGAACCTACTCATAACACAAGCAATTTAGCTTAACTGGAGGGTTTAAAAAAAATTTAGGATTCCATTTAAATTTGCTGCCTGCTGCGGTCTTCCCATGCGCCTACAATCTTCAAAAGGGGCATTCGGAGGTTTCTTCAGGGTCAGCAGCGCAAGTGTGACGCTCCTGGTGTTGCACGAGTCCATAGGCCACGGTAACCGCTTCCCATCAAGTGGGCCGTGTGCTTGTCCTGCCACCTAAGTGGTATAAAAAATAATAATATTGGAAATTCATAAAGTTATTCGATTTTAGCAGAATCGTTCTGTGTCGTTTTCAGACCCATTGGGGTGCAGAGCAAAGAGTAGTGGCCGCCATTACAGATACTGTCGCTAGAATGGCAGTCCTTACTTTGACGGATTCAACAGATGTTTTTTCACGATATTTTATTTTGTAACGCGAAACATTTACATACGGAGCGTTTGCATATGCATTAAATATGCAATTTCAGAGCTCCTGGCTCCGGCTTCGTACTTTCTGTTCGAGAATACGTTAATACAAAACCAAGCTCATAATTTACGAGGCGGTTCCTTGTGACTGCGTGAAATGTCGTTCGTTGAAGGCTCTTTATCATTTCATGGTCTCAACTGCCATGTGTTTACAATGTGTACTTGTTGTATTCACTAAAGCTGTAGTTCTTTTCGAGACAGATTTATCAACGGCTGCTGTATTGTTAATTCAGTCTGTGTAGTTCAGTTGTAGCATGAAGTTATGAATGACGCGAAAAGGAGGGACGCCCGGCAATATTTTAGTGACTTGTTACTTTTATGAAAACTAGTTTTATATATTGTATAGAATAACCATGTTTTTTTCTTATTCTAGGAAGAAATCGCTTCCAGCCATAAGGCCGCCCATTGTACATTAAACTATATGCATGCTATAAATAATTATCTATCTATCTAATTATGACTATACACAGGGTATATTTTTTGAGTTCTATTAAATTAACCATTCTGAAAACAAAACCGACACCAAATATTTGTTATAGTTGATGCCCAGTTCAATCAATTAAGAGTAGACCCAAAAAATGCTTTTTTAATATAAATCTTTTTTCGACTTGGATAATCTTCTAAGGCACTCAAGGAGTTGGCAATGTGACAAGTTAAGCTATTGTGCCATCAATGCACTTAAGGGATACTTCAGTTAAGGCTAATCAATAACGCCTTTCACTTCCTCTTCTTTTAAGGCAAAAGTACTTTGATTAATGTGTTAATAATTAATAACATTATATAATAATAATAAGCGTCTTTATTGTACACCAATAACATATTACTTTCCAATAAGAAGACATTGAGTTTTGTGGTACGTACAGATGGTGGCCTTATCGTACTGCGGCAATTTCTTACAGGCAACGATAGGACGGAGGAAAAAAAGGAAAGAAGAATATTTCAGGGCAGTTAGGTGTACATAGGGAATATATAAAAAAAAAAATATTTAAATATATACTTATAAATACATACTTATTCAATAAGGCTACCAGAGGGCTACTGATATTCTTTCTAGTATGTTAGCTATAAAGGTTAAAGAATTAGATAATCTTTAGCTTTAAGAGAGGTGACCATTCTAAGCAAAGTGAAACTCCTTCGTACCTCGAAGAGCATGTTGAGTTGTCCGTCGATGTCACCCCCGGTTGTTGCATTCATTACTGGTAGTTGAAGCTACAAAGTTCAACAATCTGGTCTAAGGACAGAACATCAATATTGTAGAGATCAGATAGCAGTTGCTTCACGGAAAATATAAAGTTCAACTGTTGCGCAGTTAGAAGGAAAGCCGATAATATTATTTATCAAATTTTAACGTTGTACGTTGAAATATACACAAAGTTTAATTATCGAGCCTACACATTTATGGTTTGATGATACAATCTACGAGTATAACAATCCTCAAAGTTCACGATTCGTGGAAATACTCCGTGGTTTCAATATAAAGCGAAACGCTCCTGTGAGATTTGTAGCTTCATAATTATTTGAGGGAAATTAATGTGACGTCAGCATGTATATGAGGAGAATTTTCAGTATCCAAGCAAACTTTGATCAAGCGGTAGTTTCATAATCGTTAAGGCATTACCCTCGTGTGGGGTTTGCAAGAACCAATCTTACTACCTTGCTCTTACTATTGCGATGCTATCTTAATAATATGAAAGTTTTAATGGAGAGAAGTTTCTTACTAAAACATGTAAAATACTTCCTTGTTTTATTTCAAGGGATTTCAAATATCAGTGGACATAAATTACTCGATGGACTTAGCAACATAGACACGTACTTATGGGATATTCTAATTTCATTAGCCGTACTTTGAACCTGAAATTAATTATGGCCCACCCATCATGTTTGCGTGACAAACGCTACTGAGGTCCAATTTTGACTGACTAAGAAGATAGTCAATGTGAGTAACGAGTAGCAGTTATATAGCTATCGGCAAACTTCGTGACCAAAAGTTGCAAGCTCGCCCGTGGTTATTTCAATATAATCTATTGATTGGTGCACCTCGGCCACCGCTTCCCGCGCTTACCACCAAAGAGACCGATCGAAAAACGCACTTGACGCACAAATATTCTACTTACATTCTACACAACGCTATCTAGGCCCATAGTAGGCATAGTTTTACTAACTTGTGTTATGGAATCTAGAATACGGATAAACGTATTGAAATATATTTTAAATATATACGTATTATATATAGACACACCCAGACTAATGCAAATAGTCACTGTGCCACGCCACAGAGGTTGTCAGCTATCATCGTCTACCTGCCCTTGTCTCAATTATTTGTGGTCAGGGCAACATGTCTTTCTCCTCCATACCTTCCTGGTAAATGTCATTTCATCATTCACACCCTTCTTTGCCATATACTCTATGACGCAAACCATCCATCTTTTCTTGGGCTTACCTCTGCCCCTAAAGCCCTCTAAATTAACACTTTGTACCTTTTTTGCAACATTACTTTCATCTCTTATCATAGTATGTCCAAACCACTACAGTCGCTCACTTATCAGTTTTTCCATTCACTGGTACCACTTTGAAACTTCGTCTAATATACTCATTCCTTATTCGGTCCATTCTCGTCACATCACACATCTATCTTAACATTCGCATCTCCGCTACATACAGCTGCCTTTCATTCGTCGCTTTCAAAGGCAAATATGACGATCCATACAATACGGCAGGTCTGATCATAGACTTATAATTTTTCCCCTTAAACTAGAGGGAAAATTTGGAATCACATATTGTGCCTCATCAGTCGATCTTGACTACATAGTCTCAAAATGATTTTAATACAGTAGTAATATGAAGTCAAATTGTTTTATTGATTTAAATTGTATGATTGTCTGAACCAAAGGTGTTTGCTAAATATCAAAACAACGAGTCAACAAGAAGGGGTAAAGAACAAGGAAGGCATTAAGATCATTTTGAGTACTTTGTTCGTTAAGATTGATTTGATACTTGATTGATAGACTTTACAGTCGACATAGGTGATACGGTTGCACTTTTTCTTATATACTAGTATGTAATGACGCAACCGTATCTTCTTTGTCGACTTTACCTTGTGTCTGTCAATTAAGTTTTCGTTAAGTCTCTGTGACGTAAGGATACTTAAGTTGTTTGTCCTGAGTTACTTGACGATGGTTTAAGGTACAACGTTGGCGTTATTGTTCTACGATAGATACAGTCTATCGTTAATTTGAAATAGGTCATTTAAAATTACAATTACGTAATTAACGTAATTATTGTTTTTATTTTTTATTTATTTATTATATTCTTTATTGTACGCTAATTACAATATTCATATTACAGAAATTGAGAAGACAAGAGCAGTACCTACAAAGGGCTGCCTTATCACTTTACACAATTTCTGTAGCTAGCTATGATTTAGTGCTTATTGCTATGATTTAGTGTGTCCACAAAATCACTTGCTAAATAATTTGGTGTTAACTACTCAACTTTGCCATGCAAAATGTATTATTTTGTAAAAACCAATTAATAGTTTTACAAAGAGCAATGTATTTGAAACATCAAAGTTATATTGTTTGGCTGAAATTGACAGATTCTATTATTTGTGTTAGTTAACGACCGAAGTTCTGTATCAATTACCAGCACAACCTCTCTGAGTTCCTTGACATCATTGAGAAGAAAGATTTCACCTCAACCTCACTTAGCCTTTTTTAATGAGCGAAAGTAATCACTTTCGAGCCGACGACGATCTCATTCAGAAATAAAGATTCTTGAAACGTGAGTCCAAAAATGAAATTCGAGAATTTATAAAAAGTTTTACTTAAAGTATTGCTTTATATTTACTTTCTCGTCAAAAATATTTCACTGATTTTATAACTTACATAACTTTATATTCGAAATTTATTCATAGATGACTAGGTATGCTGTATTTTCAAGGATTCCTCTACAAAATAATCAATTTAGCTTATTGCAGTCTACTGCTGGCAAGGCAATTGCTATTCACTGACCTCTCCTAATGTAGAAATATATTTTTGTATGATCAAAACCATATTGTGCTGAAATATTTAAAAGTATCCAAGAATTGGAGCTGCTATACAATAATTAATAATGTAATTTGACTTTAATTAACTGCCAATGAAGGTTCAATTTGCTAATGGCACTTCCACTGATTAGTGTTAATATTGCCAGCATTCGAGCTAATTAATTGTTACTGGAAAGTGGGTTAATTACAAGGCAATCTGTTGAGAAAATATTCAGATTACATATTATGTCTTTTAAATGAATACATTTGTATAAGCTAGAGGCTACTATGACTTTGTTTACGCCCACAATCACATTTAATACTTTCTTTTTAATTCAGACTGCAATCTGCTGCCTGCCAGAGGCTACCTCACCCGCATTAAGTGTGACTCGAGATGATCGTGCGATTTTGGTCGGTTTGAGTCCGTGACCGTGGGGACGTCTGCATGTTAAAAGAAAGATTGCAAACTGCTGTACCTGCAGATAATCACAGGTTAATAAACGTCAGCTTCGCGATCAACTAAAACTACTATAATCAATTAGGCATAACTAAGGGGGAGTGGAGGGGAGGTAACGGGATTACTAGTAAAGGGTCCTCTCCGTAAAATATTACGTAAGTAACTTTGTGTCCCTAGTAATTCTCTATACTAGAAAGACACAGATAAGATTAACAAGTATATTGCAACGGATACTTTATTGAGAAAACACTGCTCGAACCAAAAGAACTCTTTGGGCGTTTGAAGTTAATATCTCTTTTTTGATCTGCAAAGAAAGGGATACGAATCTGTGCGACCCATTTCAATGTTTGTTGTGATCTGTGTACACAAAAAACTAAAAGGAACCATCAACGTTTTAAGGTTCGGTGAATTAGGTTAATGCAAACAAAAAAATGGTGCGGGATATCTTGATACATATTTTATTAGATATTTGGAAGAATATAGTACAAAAGGTTTGGTAATACCCGCCAGATAAAGATCAAGCTCCAGTAGTAAGAAAAAATAAACTGTAATTTTACAATACTGTATTTGTTTAAACCGGCTGATTTGATAATCGTTTTAGAGTGAAAGGTTTTGGGCACAGTTTAGGTAACAAAATCATCTGAAAGTATTTTTGTGTAGTATATTTTAATGTATGGGAAATTTGGACTTTTAAATAAACCAAACTCGCAAGAGAGCGGACCCAGGGGCTCGATTCTGCTAAATCAAAACCAATGTCATACCACGGACATTGTTAAAAATTCATTTAATTTTTGACTTTAATGCAATGCGCATAAAGTTCATAATTAAACGGATTTTTGCAGAGTGAAAAAATGTCTAATGAAACTCTTTTCATTTAATTTTGAAATTTAAGCATATAGAAATAAAGTCTGAAATGTAATGCAATCTTTTTCCGTGTCTGTGGTATCAGTGTTTTGCTTTGGTAGAATTTAGGGCCAGATTCGAAGCATTTATAAATGCCGCATATGAATTAGATGACAATGAATTGCAGGTATATACAGTTTTAGATTTGATTTCAATTCTGTCTGCACAAGCATAAATTCTTCACGGTACTATCCTAACTCAGAGATACGCCAATAGCTTTTCAAATGTTTTTATAACTGATGTCTAAGACAGGCAGTTAGTTAATTAAAGTTGGTTCGGAACTCCATAAGTTTCTGCGAGATTGCGCTGGCTGTAATCTCGCAAAAGTTTGCGAAGACAACTGGAACCTAAACTTTTTCATGAAGTTTGATTCTAATTGCAATATTACACATTACATGATATAATATTCACCTTTAAATATTCCACAAGTTGGGTGAAACTTAGCTGCATATATTTAAAGGAAGAAATGGAATTCAGTCAATATTTTTAGAACAGGAGTCCACAAATTAAAGCTTAGGTGCATAATAGTAGATAGTGTTATTGATAAAAAAAAAACAACTGAGACAATATTTTTAACAGTTCTCATATAACATGAATAAATTAAAAATAAGTTTCTGAAAGAATTTTTTTTAGCAAGAGGCTAATTTCAAAAGTAGTTTGAAATTAGAATGACTTTTACTCATGCACGCAACATAAACGATTTTGCTGTGAATATTTACGCGCCAAAATGGCCTTTCTCGTGCTGCAAAATGCCTGTACAGGTGTCAAATTTATAAATTAATATTTAAACAGAATATTTTAGTCAAATGTGAGGAGCTTGAACCTTTTTAATGCGAATGTCGAATGCTTTCTCTCATATTAAATATTATACAGGGTTAATAGGCGTAATTATCGTGAGTGCCAGATGTTATTAAACGAAAATGTTGTTATGTTTGTGGTTGCGCCGAAGTGGAAACTGTATTTTTGACACGGAAACCCACTCCTTTTATACCCGTCTCCTCTCCCGCACTAATCATAGATATGGCTTCCGTCCGCCATTTGTGAAATATAGACACTCACTCCCGCTTTGAACTAGCCAGCGTAAAGGCGATCGCGCGCGCGCGTCTCTCAGAAATGAATAATATTTGTTGTATTTTAACCGCCTAATAGACCTTTACCGATCGGATGGTGCCTCTCGTGTGTTCCTCAAGGGATCTAGTGACGCTGACGGCAGCTCCTGAGCAAGGAAGAGAAGATCCGTGTACCGGCTGCGATGAAAAACACGTGGGTCGTGAAGGTTAGTGCATCCTCTCCTAATTTCTCGGGCTGCATTCACTGCCTGGATCGAATCCGCGGCAGCCCGGCCACCTGTCTTGTTTTGTGTGTAAAGTGTCAATGGAACAGTTAGCTACTTCCCGCAATACAGTCCATTACCGCACGCTGCCAAGCGCCACCATTTTTGGTCCGGATCGAGCCGGATTCTTAGCCGTAGTTCGTATTTTGTTATTATTCTAATGGGAATGAGCGCACCGCACCTAAGTGCCTGGTTATTTTAGTAGAAAACCCCGCATCCAGACACTTAGGCTTAGAATTTGTTGTCCGTTCGCCGCTGGCTCGCATTGTACCTACCTAATACATAAATAGGTTAGGTATCATATCAACACTTAATCGTAGTTCACAATTTTCGCATCGCACCTAAGTGCCTGGTTATTTTAGTAGAAAACCCCGCATCCAGACATTTAGGCTTAGATCTTAGGTATACTCAGACACCCTAGTGCATAGGCACAGTGTAATACCTAACGCATTTGGCTTTGTTTTGTTTTTTCAATTACGTTGTTCTCGGCTCACGTCGTATTTGCCTAGTACCTGCGTGGGTAGACACGTGGCTGTGCCTACCTCGCTCGCATCTCATCCCAATTCATACGAAAGTATTTTAATTTGAATAGATATTACGCAATACTTAATCTCGGAAATAATAGTTGAACCTAGACAGCGACCATCGCGTAGGTACGTACGACCTTGTTGCTATGCGCGTTTGTTCAAGCGTGCATTCACAGTTGTAGGTACCTACCTATCTGCCGAGTGTCGCTCGCGCCGCCTCGCTGCTCTGTGCCGCTAAGATTAAGTCATTTCATATTTGTTGTTTACCTCACTTTAGTTCGAGATTTAATTGTAAACATGTCCCCAAAGGTTGATAGGACCGGTAAGGTTCAATTGAAACTTTTAAACGCTAAAAAAGAAATGATTTACTCTCGCGTACAATCGATTTATGATAATGCACTTAAAACCTCTGATTTGGTCATCAGAGATTCGTTCTTGTGTTCTATAGAAAACTTAGATAGTCTACGCGCGGATTTCGAAACCTTAGTACATGACATCAACGTTTTAGAGTTGAATTTGAATCCCGATTACTCAGTGAGTTATCAGGCCTTGTCGTCGTTTGACGATTTGTATTGTCGTATCAAACGCGTCGCTAGGAGTTTGGAGAAACCGGCTGACCTACCCAACCCCACTCGCGACCGACCTAAGTTGCCACCAATTCAAATACCCGAATTTGATGGTAACATTCGCAATTGGTGTCTATTTATAGATAGTTTTGAGAATACAATAGATAAGAACGATTCGTTGACAGATCACGAAAAATTGCATTATCTCGTTGAAAAATTGACTGGTAAAGCTATAACCGTTTGCGCTGGAATTACGTTTAGTGCCGAGAATTATAATTTAATTTTAAATACTTTGAAAGCTAGGTATGAGGATAAAAGATCGGTAGCTAACGCCTATTTAGATCAGATGTTTGATTTGAAATCTATTACGGCATGTAACGATCAAAACTTAGAGAAATTTCTAGATACTTTCGCGTCAGCTGTTCGCGCCGTAAAGAACCTAAAGGTCGATGACCTCTGCGACTTCGTATTTTTGTATATGGGTTTAAGGAAATTAGATTCCGAAACCATTCGTTTGTTTGAGTCGGATCATCGCGGCAATAGGATTCCTAAGTTCGAAGACTTAGAAAGTTTTGTTCGCGAGCATATAAAGGTATTGCAACGCTCTTCATCGAAACATGAAGGCGCGAAGACAGTTGTTGATTCTGCACGCAAAGTAGATGCGTCATCGAGGTCACTGAGGTCAACTCATACTTATGTTAGTACCGCACCAGCACGTGTACAGTCACCTGTTTGCTCTTTGTGTAGCACTCATCATTCGCAACTGTACAGGTGTCCTGGTTTTCTAAAATTGTCGCCTAGTGATCGTTATAAATTTGTTCGCGCTAATAATTTTTGTTTTAATTGTCTCGGTACTAAACACCGCGTTGTTTTATGTAATAGTGGAAATGGTTGTCGCAAATGTCAAGCGAGACACCACACTTTACTTCATTTTGAGAATAGTAATGCCGCATCCAATGTGAGCACAGTTGGCCCGTCGAGCGGTGACACACGGCAGCCTGCGCCACGGCCGCCGCCCGCGCTCGCGCGCGCTCCGGCCGGCCCGGAGACCGCTGCGAATGACGTCACCTTGTGTTCGTTCTCCGCTAGCGCTGCGCTCACTACTGTGTGTCTTGCGACCGCTCGCGTTGTTATTGTTGATGCATTAGGTAAACCGCACATTGTTCGAGCGCTATTAGATGGCGCTTCGCAAAGTAATTTTATTACTCAAGATTGTTGCCAACGTCTTGGTTTCAATGTTGATAAGCGTTCAACCCATTCAGTGGTGAAAGGGTTTGGGGGTTTGCAGTCAGCTGTTCATGGCACCATTAAAACAAGGTTTGGATCTCGTTTTAATAATAATATTTGGTTTGACATGGATTCGCTCGTTACAGATAAAATAACTGAACAGTTGCCTACCGTCCCGGTTGACACGTCTTTATTAACGAAATTTAAAGATTTGCCTTTAGCAGATGAGACTTACGCTGTTCCTGGAGTCGTCGATATATTGATCGGCGCTTCGATTCTCCCGCACCTCCAGCTATCACGTAAGGTTCAAGGGGGACCGACGTACCCCGCTCCGCACGCCCTGGAAACAGTTCTGGGTTTTGTTATAATTGGTTCCGCACCCGCTTCTATAGATAGTTTTAGTCACTCGACTGCTTCGTTCTGTTGCACCGTCGAGCCGCCACTGGAGTCTACCATCCGCAAGTTTTCACTCGGTGGCTCCCGTGTATCCGCTGAAAAACGCTTTCTTTGTTTGGAACGAAAGATGCAGGCGTCCCCAAAGTCGAAGCGGGCCTATGATGAGGTTGTTAACGAATATTTAGATAAAGGTTACATCTCACCTGCGCCTGCGGACACTGGCGGGACCCAGCCTTCGTACATTATCCCGCACCGCGGAGTTATTAGAGAAGATAAGCTTACTACTAAAACTCCGCGTAGTTTTGGATGGCAGTGCTAAGACTAGCACTTCCGTGTCGCTTAATGACATTTTGTATTGTGGTCGGAATCTTTAAGGTAATTTATTTGACATAATTGTAAATTTTCGCATTAATATTAGTAGAATTTTAGCTTTTAGGACTCAACAGTCGCTTTGTGTTGGGCCCACTCTTCGCCCCATCGTTGGGACACATTCGTCGCTAATAGAGTGGCAAAATTCAATCTGAATTGGCGCCACATAATCTCTTTCACGTTGCTGGCACCGACAACCCAGCCGATTGTCTCTCTCGTGGATTGCTTCCTTCGCAAATTTTGGATCACCCGTTGTGGTTTGGTGGACCGTCCTGGATTCATGCCGCGTTAGATGGGTGGCCAGTTAGTCAATTCAATCCCACTACGGTTTCCGAACCACCCGAGGAGAAGAAGCACTCGCTTGTTGTATCGGTCCCACGTGAAGAGACCCTTATTTTGTTGTTGGCTAATCGCGTCTCGTCTTGGTCGAGACTGTTGCGTTGTGTTGTTTGTTCGCCTCTGCCCGCTGCCTAGCCAGCAGTAGGCACGAGCTCCAATCTAGGTTTATATTTTAGTTGTTATTTCCCAAACCTAGATTTAGATTAGACTTTAGATTTGTTTCGCATTTGTCGTTTCGAAGGTAACCCTTCAAGCCGGGGGGAATGGTTGCGCCGAAGTGGAAACTGTATTTTTGACACGGAAACCCACTCCTTTTATACCCGTCTCCTCTCCCGCACTAATCATAGATATGGCTTCCGTCCGCCATTTGTGAAATATAGACACTCACTCCCGCTTTGAACTAGCCAGCGTAAAGGCGATCGCGCGCGCGCGTCTCTCAGAAATGAATAATATTTGTTGTATTTTAACCGCCTAATAGACCTTTACCGATCGGATGGTGCCTCTCGTGTGTTCCTCAAGGGATCTAGTGACGCTGACGGCAGCTCCTGAGCAAGGAAGAGAAGATCCGTGTACCGGCTGCGATGAAAAACACGTGGGTCGTGAAGGTTAGTGCATCCTCTCCTAATTTCTCGGGCTGCATTCACTGCCTGGATCGAATCCGCGGCAGCCCGGCCACCTGTCTTGTTTTGTGTGTAAAGTGTCAATGGAACAGTTAGCTACTTCCCGCAATACAGTCCATTACCGCACGCTGCCAAGCGCCACCAGTTTGTATGAAATATAATCCAAAAATAATTTTATGCTAATTACTTTTGTCATTTGAATTGCATTTTATTTTTATTTATTTTATTTTTCAAAGTCTTTATTGCATAAAATAAACATTACATGTAACAACTCCAGTGTAAATTAAATCCTAGAGGTTAACAAATAAATTAGGTTACATTACACAAAGCTATTGCACTTTTTACGAATTTATACACATGTTTAAAGATCATTAAAAATACAGAAAATATAATGGGTGTATTAGGAATATTGTTTATGTAAGCTTTAGTACAGCATTACATTTGATGCATACTTAAGTTAAAACTAAACAATAATGGTATAATACCACGAACATAATTAGTACAATGATAATTCATTGTATGTAGGTATTAAAATAAAATATTATCTCTTGGCTAAGCAAAACGGACAAAAGATCGCCCCGGCTGTAAGCAAACAAGTTTTTATTTAATTTTTATTCAATAGGAACAGTCACCGCAGTAGGTCCACGCCACCGCGCATGCGATGCGCACGGCCATACTGGTCTATATGCCTAAATAATACGGGTGATAACCGTGCGCATTGCCCCGCGTAGATCATTGGCGCACACGGGCCGCTGTGCAAGTCTATTCATCGCACTCGAGAAACAAGTGATGGGGTAATTTGTATCGGTTGTATTTGTCGATAAACGGAAGATTCTTCATACGGCTCCTACCTATGTTATTAATATAAATATTTTTACTAACTTTGTTACTGTACAAATAAAACTTTTTGGATAATTTAATAATGAATTCTCTTAAAGTTGGTAATTTGATTTTAATATGTAGTTTATTTAAATTTGTTCGAAAAGGGGTGTTAAACGCGTATTTAAGTGACTTGTTTTGAACTACTTGAAGACTATTAAAATTAGTGAGACATGTACCGCTCCATACCGGGCAGGCATAAGTTAGACAAGGTCGTATTAGTGTGCAATATATATTAAGTTTAGTTGCACTACTAAGGCAGGATCGTTTGCAGAGAATGGAACTTAAAGCGTTTAATGCTTTAGTGCCTTTAATTTTTAGTTTATTAGTGTTATCACTCCAGTTGAGCTTGTTGTCTAATATAGTGCCCAAATATTTAACAGAACGGCTCCATCTGATCTCATGTCCATCAATATTGAGACTTCTCTTAGGGAGTGATCGTTGCCTAGAAAAGAGTATTGCTTCAGTTTTAGCAGCATTTATTTTTAGCTTCCATTTACGAAAGTAGGTTGTTAACAGCTCAATTGACAAATTTAAGCGATCGATTATCAAGTCAATATCTATGGCAGATGTTAAGGATGCTGTATCGTCCGCATAACAGGCAAGACTGGTGTGTGGTTGCATTGGTATGTCGTTCAGATACAGTAAAAAGAGCTGGGGACCCAGGACAGATCCCTGGGGGACGCCAGCACAGACCAGTCGAGCACCCGAGCTAGAGTCATTCACGTGAACCCTAAATGTCCGGTGGTCTAAATAGGATTTAACGAGTTTTATAAGTGACAAAGGAACACCTGACAGCAGCATCTTGTGGAGAAGGGCTTCGTGCCAGACTGTGTCAAAAGCTTTTTCAATATCCAAAAGGAACATCCCGGTTGACTTTTTCAAATTTAGGTTATGTGACACAGTTTCTGCCACTCTAGCCAGCTGCTGGGTGGTTGAATGTCCAGCCCGAAAGCCAAACTGTTCATTGATCAGGATATTTTCTGTCACACGATTAAGGCGACGATACAGGATCCTTTCAAAGAGTTTCCCTAAACACGAAAGGAGGCTAATTGGTCGGTATCCAGTTGGATCTGAGGGATCTTTACCTGGTTTACGGATTGCAATTACCTTCGCAACTTTCCAGGCAGCTGGAAAGTAGTTAGTCCGTAAGCAGCTATTAAAAACTTTTGTTAACAAGACGATAGATTTACGAGGTAGACGTTTAATGAGATAGTTTGATATTTCATCCGGGCCAGCTGCTTTTTTCGTTTTGAGTGCTGATATACTTTTGACTATTTCCATTGGTCTAACCAACTGGGCACAGTTATCAACATCGTCAAGATTGTTTAGGGCATACAGAGACATATTAACGTTGGACTGTTCATCACTGGCCCAACTATGAGTAAGGACCATGTTATCAGCAAAGCTGTTTGCTAAAATTTCACATTGATCCCTAGCGTTAGAACTCATAGTGCCGTCATTAGCCTTAAGTGGGGGTATGAAAGATGTGGAAGTCGATTTCAGGCCTTTAGCAATCCGCCAGAGGTCCGCACATGGGTTGTCCACTTTTTTAAGTTTACAGTTCCAGAGTTTATCACGGTGGGCTCTTATGGCATCATAAATATTGCGTTGAAGCTGTTTAATTTCAAGATTAAGGATTTTGCGAGTAACGTTGTCTATTACTTTGGCAGAAATACGACGTAGGTTATTTTTGTTCCTGATTTTTCTTTTAATACATCTAGGTAAAGAGGTTTCCCAGGGTTTTAAAGTATCAATTGGAACAAAGGCATCCCTAGCTAAGATCATGGTGCATTGGAGGTGTGAAATTGCTAAGTCAATATCGTTTATGGACTCGTATATCTTGTTATCCAGGTTTATGTTGCTATTGAGATATTGCCGGTAACCATTCCAATCAGCCCTTGCGTAATTGAATTTTCGTATGGGCTTACGATAAGTGTTGATGGCCAGTCGAACAAATACAGGCAAGTGGTTGGAAGAAAGTGCATACACGGTATCAATGGAGTCAACTGCGTGTAGGTTCTTAGTAATTAACAGATCAGGGTTTGTGGGCACACACTCGCCAGTGTAGTGAATAAGAGTGGGATCACTAGGACTGTGGATTGTGAATTCGCTTTGTAACATAAATTTATATAGTGTCTTACCGTGTGCATTGTTGGGGCCGGCTGACCAATAGGAATGTCTAGCATTTAAGTCACCCATTATCAGAACATTACGCCCAGAGGACATGAGAGCGCTTATGTCGTTAATAAGCAGCGTCATGTTAGGTGATTGGTAAACCGAATAGACAATGAGGTTTCCGCATGATAAGTTAAGGGATATCCCTGTGACTTCCAAGTTATGTGTCGGGGGGGTCACTACAAGGTCGTGTTCTAGATCGTCTCTGACTAAGATTGCGACACCTTGGCCAGAGCCATCTGCACGTCTGTCGACTCTGTAACATGTAAAACCGGGGAAGCTAAAAGTGAGACGGCTGGTCAGCCTAGTTTCATTGAGTGCGATGATGTCGACATCAAGCTCACTTACCGCAAGCGATCTCAATTCCTGCTGTTTTTTGTGAATACCATCGGCATTCCAATAGAGTATGCGTAACTCGGAAAAATTAAAAATGATTACCTACATGTGACAGAATAAGAATGACTTTGTCCATGAAAGTCTCACACTTGATAAAATCCTGCTTGAGGGTCTTGATTGTTGAAAGTATTAGCAGCATTTCGCTCGTCACCGCATCCCGAGGGGAATTTACAGAGTCCACATTCAACGATCCTGTTTCCACTTTACTCTGAAGAAGTGGCTGTAGTTGTTCAGTAGGTTGTGAGACATAGTTTGAAATTTGTTGTGATTTTAGCACTGTAGCAAATGTACGATCCGTAATGGCCATAGAGGACGGTTTTGATTGAGCCTTTGGGTTCACGATGAAGTTGTTAATTGATTCGCGCTTAGTTCGAATGCGTTCCAAGTACTTCAACCGCTCTTTGCACTGCGAGTAGTTAGCCGGATGATCTTGCTCACAGTTGCAGCATCGTACAGATTTAGCGAAGCCTTTGTCAGGACATTCAGAAGTGGGATGCGCCAAAGAGCATTTGACACATCTTGGGGGTTTATTGCAGTTCCGGGAAGCATGTCCAAAATTCTGACATCGATAACATTGGGTGCAATTTTTTATGCCACTTTTGAAGCGCTCAATGGTAATAACACAGTTTGCAAGGTATTTAATTTTTTTGAACTTGGCCATATCCGTTCCAGTTGGCAGTTGAATTATTATTGGAGGGCATTGAACAGTTTTACTTAGCTTGATAGTTGAGGCTGTAGCACCGGGAAAACCAAGTTCCTCTAATTCTTCAGAAAGGGAATCTATGAGGTTTGCAGGTAGACCTTTGATGACTACCTTTGGTAATTTTTCGTCCTTTCTGGAGTAGGTATGGAACGAAATATCTTCGTCGAGTAGCCCGGCCTTGATAGTTCGGTGTCCGTCAGATGAGTGGCACTGTATTTTAACCCGGTTGTTACCTCTGTATTCAATATGGTACTTCTTATCATACTTGTCGATGATATCCTTGAGTTTCTGGTGGGTCCAGTTATCCGATATATCAATAATAATAGGGGGTACACCTCTTGATTGTCTCTTTATAGAAGCCCTTTTGTAAGACTCTGAAGCTTCTTGAACCTTGTCCACTGGGAGACTACTGAAGCGATTTTCTGTGCTTGGTTCGGCATTTATCGGTGTTCGCTTTGGGACAGCGATTCTTTTCGGAAAGCGCCATTGGTTGATCTCATCCCCTGCTCTTTTGCTTGAGTTGCTAGGGATATCTGTATTCGATGACGATCGTACGACAAACTTATCCATTTAATCGATAGTGGTGCATCGATAAAGGTACATCACTAGCGACACAAACCGGTTCGAGAACTCGGGGTACAGCATGAATGCGTGCGGTTCTAGCGAGAACCGAGCTTTGAATTGCATTGGATGGCTGAATCTGTGTTAGGTGGTATAAAAAAACGAACTTATGAATGTGTATCATTAGGTACTTTTTACTGAAATTTCAAATGCCTTAAACCGTCATACCTTATACGAAAATTTTAATTTTTGAAATAAAATAAAAATTATTAATTGATTTATTTTTTTATTAATTTTCTTATTTTTGTTGCTATAATTTAGAGACAGAGTTACATCGTATAACAAATACCGTAAAAACCATCTTACGGACAAGTCAGAGGAAACGGAGCCAGCTTATTGTACATTACGTAATTAGTACGCAATGTTCCCCTAAACTGTACCCGAGGAATCAAATTAATGTGCGTGCAAAGAAAATGGCTGTACTTCAGAAGCTATTTACATTAATGGTAGTCGCAAGGGATTATTAAGCCATTCAATGTTATTAATATTAAAAGTAATACAGTTAGCAGACTTATAAAAGTAAATGTATACATAGCAAAAGAGAATAGTATACGTACTTTTACATGTGAGGATGTATGTTAAGGTGTACACTTGTATCCTTGGCCTCTTGCCACTTCGCTCACCAGAATAAATGAACATTAAGTGTTTTACTTACAGAGCTTTGTAGAGTAGAGGGAATTCCCCAGTTCTGAATGTGAAATGTCGACGTTTTTTATAATACGACAGGGGAAAACTAATTTACAGTAAGTTGCGGTACGTACGTCATATGTACGGTTTTTTTTATAGAACTTAGGTATTTACAAGAAGTATAATTACAACACTATGCACCTATGGAGTCTGCTATTTTGTGCTGTAAATCCACTTTTAAACTGTATTGTCTCTTTGAAGAGTGGGATAGTTTGCGGCTCCTACTAACAGGCTAACCATGACTTAGTTTTCCCCTGTATTTTGAAATATTAAAAATAATCGGTATGGCCACAGATAACATTATACTAAAGTAGTTTGGTTAAGAATGGAACAAAGCAAATAATTAAATGTTAAGGTATCGCGTTCTATGATATACAATAATGTTAACGGGACTTAATGCAATCATGGTATAGGTATATACACACCTTTGATTTAGCTGACGATCAGGTTACACTAGTCAGCCTGTGACCATGGCCGGTATAACTGGTCGAAACGTCAGGCAAACTAAAGATATGTATGACCTATACCATGATCGCGTTAAGTCCCGTTAACATTATTTTAAAGCAAATAATTGTTTCACATTAACAAAATCAAAGTTTTAAATTGTTTATCCAACTGGAGAAATTAGTTTTCGGTTGGATTAAAGTAAAGTTTAGGGCTGGCTGAACCCACTGGTTGAATAGAACAGGGTTTTTGAATTAAAAGGAAACTGTTTACTCGTACATCTAATTCTAGCTTCTACTTTGGATTTAGACCTAACTCCAGAGCTCGGTATCCTTCTCATTAGGGATCAGTGAGTCTTTTTAGCCAGGATTTAAGCTTTTTGGTCGTACTGGTACGTACAAATTTTAAGATATTTTTTGTAGCGACACATTCTTACAACTTAGTGTACATCTGTTAATTGGGTAATTGCCTATAGTTAAAATAAATTATTTATCTGCGCTTTTTTTTTACGTGCGCAAAATCCCCACGGATACCTTCCCACCGAAGCCGGTGGAGGAGGTTATGTCGGACTCGAACCGACTAAAACGCACGCTGCCTGTGGGTCGTTTTGGTTGCGGAAGGAAGAGGTTGGCCTATATCCCTCGCACCCCGGCCGACCCAGGGCGATCTCTCACGATCTGGCCCTCTTCTCGGGTGTGGGGACTACAGAGTCCCCAACTCGTCCCTGGAAACGGGGAGGCGCGCCAGACGCGCCACTGCCGCGGCCTGCTTCTGCCAGGGTGACAGACAGCTCCACCTGTCACCCTAATTTATCTATTTTATCGTTTTTATTTATTTTTAATCATCCATCCAACCTATAACAGTAAATTATTTGACTATTGAATATTATCTAATATAAGACTACAATGGAGCAGTTTGTGCCGAAAGTGACTATTGGAAGGCCTAAACACCCTCCATGGTTTAACAAAAAACTTACAACTGTATTAAAAGAAAAGAAAAAACTGTATCGAAAATTTAAAAGATATGGCAATGCGAGGGATTACCTCGACTTGCAGATCCTCAATGGGCAGTGTAAGAGGCTGGCTGTTGACTCATATAATGAATATATTGCATCAGCTGAGAATAATATTGCACAAAATTCAAAATGCTTCTGGTCATACGTGAAGAGTAGGCGAGGTAATATGGGTTCCTACCCAGGAACAATGACAAGTGGACCTCAAACCTCTACAGATGGCACAGAAATCTGTGATATGTTTGCGAATTATTTCGCATCGGTATATAGTGCAGATGCGCAGCCAATAACTTCCATTGAGTACTTGGAAATCATCCCTGACTCTTCTCAGGTGTTATCAGATTTCGACTTGCAACCGTCAGCGACATATCGGAAGCTACGTGAGCTGAATATCAATAAAGGAGCTGGCCCAGATGACATAGCGCCTATATTTATAAAAAAATGTGCAAAGACTCTGACGGCTCGGCTGGTCTATGGCACGTCACTGCGGCGGGGACAATTTCCCACAGAATGGAAACAGGCTAAGGTGGTACCCGTACACAAGGGTAATGAAGACAATTCTGTGGATAACTACCGGCCAATATCTCTATTGTCTACTATGGCCAAGATCTTCGAATCACTGGTGTGTCCGGTTATACTAAGACATTTTAGGTCTTTCCTTGCTGATTGCCAACACGGTTTTGTGAGTTCTCGCTCAACATGCACTAACCTGGCAACTTTTGTTGATGATGTAACCAGTGTTCTCGACCGTGGGGGGCAGATGGATGTTATTTACACAGATTTCAGTAAAGCCTTCGACAGAGTCCCCCATGAATCACTTCTGCAAAAGTTATCTAGGTACGGTTTCACTGGCCATCTTTTGTCGTGGCTGAAGTCGTATCTGAGTCTTCGGAGGTTTTATGTAGTGGTAAATGGTTATAGATCTAAATCGTTTGAGATAGCATCTGGTGTCCCGCAGGGGTCTCACTTGGGCCCTATTCTTTTCAACATCTACATAAATGATTTACCTGCGTGCTTGAACTACTCTGTGCCTTATATGTATGCCGATGATTTAAAAATTGCCAAAGAAATTACCACTCCTGTCCATGTAACCGAATTGCAGAGTGATTTAGATCAGGTGATAAGATGGTGCGCTGTGAATGGCATGCAGCTGAACCCCAAGAAATGCCGCTGTGTACGGTTTACTAGGAAGCTGTCTCCTATTGCATCGTCCTATTGCATTCAGCAAAGTAATGTAGAGGAGGTCAAGACCGTGAGGGACCTGGGTGTGGTCCTTGACAGCAAACTGACTTTTGTGCCACATATAGAACAAACTATTAGGAGTGCTTCGAGAATGCTGGGTTTTGTGATTCGTAATGGAAGGGCATTTCGAAGGCCATCCACAAAGATTTTGTTGTACAACAATTTAGTACGCAGTATTTTAGAATATTGTAGTCAAATATGGAGGCCGCACTATGCTGTACACTCGTTGAGGCTGGAGAGGGTGCAGAAGCGGTTCTTATGGCATTTGTGTCATAGTGTTGAATTAAACCATGCTTTGGGCTCGTATAACGAGAGGCTAAAACACTTTGGTATACAATCTCTTGAGAAGAGGAGAGACTACTTGGACATAATGTTTCTGTACAAAATCTTCAGGGGACTAATGGACTGCCCACAGCTACTGGGTAGGTTCTCGCTGACTGTACCCTCAAGGTACCCAAGGAAAGCTGTTGCTCCTCTTACAGCCCCTTTCAGGAGAACAGAATTTGGTAAAAAATCAATTGTTCCACGAATGAGTCGATTACTTAATAGCTGCGGTGCGTCAATGGATATCCACCATGATTCTTTATATGCCTTTAAAAGAATTGCAAAACTAAAATTGACTTAGGAGAATTTAATTTTGATTTTAATTCATATTTTAATTTGATTTTAATTCATGATTTGTTTTTAATTTAATTTGAATACGCCAATATATAAAAATTAATTACTACATTATACAATTAAAATATTGTCCACATTTTTGTAATGAACATTTTGAATTCGTGATTTAGTTTTAATTCCCAATTTTGGATATTTCATAATTCAATTAATTTCACAATTTAATTTTAATTCATAATTTAATTTTAATTCATTATTTAATTTTAATTCATTATCTAATTTTAATTCATAATGTAAATTTAATTCATTATTTTATTTTAACTCATAATTTAATCTTAAGTCATAATTTAATTTGACTTCACAATTTAATTTTAATTTCGTTACAAAGCTTTTAATTTATTCATAAATTAATTTTAATTATTATTTAATCTGTGTTTCTTATTATAACTTATTGTTTGCTTTACCTAATCTGATTTTAATTTGATTTTGACTTGATTTATATAAAAAATAATGTTTTGTTTTTGTTTTTGTTTTGATATATATATAATTTATTGACTTATTTTTAATTTACTGATATTTAATATATATAATATAATACTGATATTTATATAAAATATAAGAGTTGACAATTAATTTGATGTGTCAGTGATCAGTAATAATATTGTGAATGCTGTGGCTGCCTTAAAAGGTTAAACATCATGCAGGGAATAATGTGTTATATCGAGTGACAAAGTTTTTGTATGTATTAACCAATGGCTGTCCTACTAAATTAAATAAATAAATAAATCACGTCACAATTATTTATTTCATAGAAGTTTCCTTATATGCGAAATGTGGGTGCTAGCACCTCTGCCTACCCCTTCGGGGATATAGGCGTGAGTTTATGAGTTATGAAAGATGAGTTTCCTTATAACTTACCGTTTTGACGTTTAGTTAAAAGTAACTATTTTGACTTGTCAGTCAGATACCTTTGGCTTTGCTTTGGCCTAAGCTTTCCTCTCGGGGTACGGAATCAGATTGCCGTCGCTTAGGTAACAGGAAAGAAGGGGAGGAAAAGGCACCCCTTGTTCAAGTGTGCAAGCTTTAGATGCAAACGGAATTGGGGTTCGGATGATGTTAAAGATTATTAATTCCACATATATACATATAATCACGCCTTTATCCTCGGAGGGTTAGGCAGAGGTGAATTAACACCCTCATTTCACCTATGATTGTATTCAGTCCCACGTAATAGGGGGACTATTGCCGTATTCCAGGCACTATTGTTGACTCGAGGCTGGAGGTCACATATAGAGCAGCTCTCTAAGAGAATTTCTAGTTCTGCCTATGCTTTACATAAGCTGTCCAGTATTATTAATGAAGATGCCCTAATAATAGCCTATCATGGTTTAGCTGCACCTCTGTTAAGATACGGAGTTATTTTCTGGGGAAACTCAACAGAGAAAGAACTTGTGTTTAAGGCTCAAAAGAGATGCATCAGGTCAATGTTCAAATTAAAAACTACAGATAGCTGCAAAACGTACTTAGAGAAATACAACATTTTAACACTACCAAGCATATATATTTTAGAGGTTGCAATATTTGTGAAAAGTAACCCTAATTTATTTCCGACCTTAGAGGCAACAGTTACGCGAAACAAGCGGGACAATAGCAGGCTTCGTTAGCACAGAGCGAAGACGGCACTCATGCGCAAAAGCATCGTTTGTATGGTGCCTATAATATATAATAAATTGCCTAGAGATTGGAGGGAGTTGAATTGCAACCAACTCAAAACAGTATTAAAAAAAGTGTTACTGCAAAAAGCATATTACAATGTTACAGAATACTTGAATGATTATTTTGAATGAATAATGATCTGATTTGATTTAATTATTGAATTTGTGGATGATCGAAGCACTGTGACTTGATATTATATTAAATAGTTGCTTTATTTTGTTATTTTTATTTAATTTGTAAAACTACATCTGTGACATATTTATTATTCTAATATTAGCATGACGACTATGTAAATGACTAGAAACAATGTTGACATTCACTTATAATTTCATTTGTTGATAATTTTTTAAATTGGTATAATGCCAATTATAATGTAATAGCTTAAATAATCATTTATTCAATTAATTATATTCTAAAATTGTATAATTCATAATCATATTGTACCTCTTATCAGACATGCCACAGTGATACCTACTTATTTATGTAATTAATAACATCTTCTATTACCTGTGACAAAAAATAAATGCATTTGATTTGATTTGATTTGATTTGAGGCATGCATCTGAGACTGAGTCTGGGCTGTATATATCTGTCCGACGTTGAACAGCTAAATCCCTTAATCGCCTTCTACGACACCGCATGGGAAGAGATGGGGTGACCCAAATTCTATTCTGCCGGAAACCACGCGGCTATTTTTTTTTTTTTATACCACTAGGCTGGCTAATTAATTCTCTCAACTTAAAATCATTAATTAAGAGAAGGTGGAGAATCTAAAGGTTTCCACTGTATGGGTCTATCAAAATGTGAAATTTCATGAACATATCTGTCGAAATAATAAACTAATTATGTAATTAGTAACTTAAATCGACTTAGCAGTTAGAAATTCTCGTATACCGTAATTCGTGGTATAAAGCTACCTTGAAAATTCCCTTTACGTATTGTATGTATTTACGATCTACCGTCAGTTTATCAACACGCCCCAAGTAATAAGCTTAGGTAACGATATATGTTACACAACTTCAGATAATAATGTAGAGGGTACCTCAGGCCTGCCGATTTAATATATACTTATCTTGTTCTGTGTATTCCTAATTCCTGATTATTATATATTAACTGATTAAAATTATTCCTTTCGATACATTATACATAAATAAAGTTCTGCTATAAAAAGCCCTTGAACGGGAATCGTTGATCTCTTTAGAGACATTTTATCGCCTCATTGGAATTGAAACTTCTTTCAAAAAGGAGTTATCCGCATTCCACAATAAATGGAAATCAGTTGGAACCAGAACTGTAAGGTGTGAGTGACGTAAGTCTATATTAGTCGATGCCAAAAACGATCATCATGCTTCTTAAGAAAAGTTAAAAATTAGAAATTCTTTAACATTTTTTTTTCCTTCAAAACAAATTACCGTTATTCTTTTTTCAAATATCATATATTTAATTTAAAATTGGAAGATCTAGGAAGCTGACCTAACAATCCAGTTTGAGAAGCAATTTAATGTACTCCAATTATTCAATCACTGCGACGCGAGCGAGGACTCAGGTCCGCACACGTTCAACGAGTGTCCGGCGTGGGAGACGCCGAGGCGGGAGCTTGTGGCGGCCCTGGGAGTGAGGGTTCTCACGCTCTCCACCAGGCCAAGGAAACTTCCATACATAGCAGTTTATTAGTTTTACAAACTACATCTGTAAATTGTCTTCCTATACTAAATGATGGATGCTTGTTCAAATGCTCCATAGATGTCGCTGCATTGTTGAGTCGATAAACCAGAACTGCTGTCATTCACTTTAAATGTCAGTTAGACTAGATCAAACGCCATTTTATCTTTAAAATTCAAATCAGATTACATAATAGTTGAAATAATTCGATAGTGTTTCGTTTGCGCGAGTATAAGAAGTTATTTCTGTTGCAAGTACACAAGGCAAAAAAGATAGCCTATCCATCTAATAAAATCTATTTATGATCTGGGTCAAGTGGAAGCACCCGTATGTTTTACATATGTGTGTTCACACAACAATAACTCATTGCTTTGAATTCACATGTGTGCGTCATCGTTAAAGGCGTATTAGTGTAATACGTTTATGTGTGCCAGTGAGCATGATCGTGAATATTCGTGAATCGTGAACGTTTGAATATGTGTGAGTGATTTACCTGCCATCGCATGAGAAAGTAAATTTCACCAGTTTAGCTCAGGCTCACGTAGTTGAGTGGTATTACAGGCGTAGACATTTCGAAGGTAGCGAGTTCGAACCGCTACTATATTGATGTAGTCGTTTACGTTACTAAATAGTTTTGTTTTTGTTCTTTATTTTGTTTGTGATATTAAAGAACGTTTAAGTTGTATTAGGGTAACCTGTAAAAATAGATGTAGATGAGAGAATAAATAAATAAATAAAAAATAAAAAAAGTTGTTAATTAACCTTGTGGAAAGCACAATGCATCCAATTGTTGACAGTTAAAAATGAAATTATCATGTTATTTTAATCATGAGAATGAGGGTAGCATAAATTCCAATACGAGAAACATTAATGCAATGTGTGTGCAACAATACTCGATCAGTAATAATAAAAATACTACTGATTTAAGTTGCTATAAAAAAATAACTAAAATATCAAGATACTTTTGTGATGTTACCTCAACATTCCCTTAATAGGTAAGTAATTAACATGAAGATATACAAATATTTAAAAGTTCAAAAAGTAAAATTTGACTGGGATTCGAACTCAAAACTTTGCAGGATTTTAACACTTAAAAAGCGAATCTGTAAACCCTGGGGTCACGGAGACTTACAAGAATTTAACAAAAACTACGTTGATATACCAATAATAAGAATTTTATGAGTTATTGTTATTACTAAAGGAAGTGTAACTGATGATAAATAAATACGAATGGTTTTGAATCAATTGTAAATTGCAAGTGTGTATGAGTGAGGAAACGAGTTTTGTTACACACACATTTATGTAGAACATACTGGTGACTTTTTCTGCTTGCCAAAATCAATATAACGATCTGTATAATACTTATATCACTAGACAGGCTATCGTTTTTGTCTTGTGTACATCGAGACAATGAATTCCTCTATTGGAAATTAAAACATCTAATGGATTGTTATTATTGTTGATTTACACTAGTTTCCAGGGCTACATAATATAGCCTTTTAGATTCTTATTAATCATAGTGTGAATTAACATTAAAATTAATAAGGCATTTGAAAATGGATAAAGCACTCTAGAGGAATAGGCCTTAACGGTTTTGGTTTATATGTTCAATGCAGTATGTATAAACGCATAATATAGGTATATATATAGGTATAGCTGTGTTATACCTACCTGTAGGTATGTATATATATGACAGTAGTTCTCGGAATATGTCTAAGAGATGGCGCTAGATTCAATATGAAATTAGCTGACATTTAAAACTAACGAGAGGGCCCTCTATTTCCAGTGTATTACTTTACTCTATGCTCTCCACCTTGCTCGCGGCGATGGTTCGCTGCGCGGATGCGTGGGCGGCCGGCGCCTCCTTCTGCGAGTAAGTAATGCTCGTGAAGGAGGAGGCGGGGCGGGAGCGGCAGCGGGAGTGACGAAGAATCGCAAAACAAGCTGCCCGCGTATGAAGGCAACTCGGGCGTCGGAGGTCGATGAACTACCTCCGCCCCCCATGAGCGCCGGCCTGGGGGTGACAGGTGGAGCCGTCTGTCACCTTGGCAGAAGCAGGCCGCGGCGGTGGCGCGCCTGGCGCGCCTCCCCGTTTCCGGGGACGAGTTGGGGACTCCGTAGTCACCACACCTGAGAAGAGGGCCAGATCGTGAGAGATGGCCCTGGGTCAGCCGGGGTGCGAGGGATATGCCTGTCAACCTCACCTTCGGCAACCAAAGCGACCCACAGGCGGCGTGCGTTTTAGTCCGACATAACCTCCTCCACCGGCTCCGGTAGGGAGGTAACCGTGGGGATTTTGCGCACGTAAAAAAAAACTCCAATTATTCAGACTGGAGGTCTTATCTCTCTACTCTTCATTCCTATCTTGTTCCTTCTTCTTTTTATTTACAACTAGCACCGCGCCGCGGTTTCACCCGCGTAATTCCTGATCCTATGGGAATATCGGGATAAAAAGTAGCCTATGTTACTCACGAAGAATGTAGCTTTCTAATGAAAAAAGAATTATTAAATCGGTCCAGTACTTATTGAGTTTATTCGTTACATACAAAAATACAAATCTTTACTCTTTATAATATTAATATATATTATATAAGTACTCGTAGTATAGATCAAATGTTCCCTTCTCTTACTCACCAGAAACGCTCAAGTGGCACTTCTGCTAATGCAAGCGTATCTACGGAATTACACGATTTATGCATGCCCAGGCATTTTACGAAAGGGTTGCCCAGTTGCAAGCAAATCTTTCATCAAGGAGCCCATGTTCCGCTTTTGGTTGGTATATCGACTTTTCAACTTGAAAGAAAAGCCTGCGCTAGAGCCTCGTTCGTTGTTTAGCAGGTGCACATATCTGCAGATGAGTTAACTTAGTCCTCAAGATGTATCTGTATGATGATAGAGAAAGAATACACGTATCACTACTCGGAAAAATCATGGACGGAAAAATAAGCAGACAATATCACAGCGAAAGAAGGAAAATTCGAAATAAAAACCCTGTACAGAACCGTCTGGCCAGCGTGGAAGCGGTAGGCCAAAGCACCAACATTGAGAGAAGCCTTTGCCCAGCAGTGGACCGCAATATGCTAATTGATTGAGTCCTCAAGAATGCTGGTAGGGCCGTATTCCCTCTGCGCTGCGTGTTCTTGATTATCACCATAATGATATATAAAGACGGTGAGATTCTACAAAATTTTGTCTCATAATGAGTTCAGGCCGTTCCGACGACGTGACGTGCCCAGCATTTTAAAATGGAAACTCTGACGTAACTGGAAATTACTTTTAATTAATACCACTCCTTTATTACAAGGCATTACGTCCATCCGAAAGTAAAGTGAGTTAAATTATTCTCTTTGTGGATGAAGTACAAAAGCATTAATGGTGCTTATATTCTGAATAAGTATACGACATATTTTAAAACTAAACACGACAGCTACATAATGGCTACAAAATGAATATTCTAGAATTTTAAGTACGAAATATTTGACGTAATTATTCCATCAACTATTATTTATATCATCAAAAAAATTATCTAATTTTCAAGTAAGATATTGTCGCGAGTCCCATCGTCTCTGCATTATACTCTACACCAGACCAACATGGACTGAATAAAAATAAAACACGACGATAAATACACATTGTAAACACATGGCAGTTGAGACCATGAAATAATAAAAAATCTTCAACGAACAATATTTCGTGCAGTCACAAGGAACCACCTTGTAGGTACATTATGAGGTTATAAAATATACTAAAGCACATAACGTATTCTTTTGTGTGTAGTATTCATTTATTTAATATTATTCTCAATAATATACCTGTTTTCTGTGCACCGCTGGTTTTCCCAAGCGCCTACAATATGAGGTTCTTCAAGAGGGGCCTCAGAAGGTTTCTTCATGGTCGGCAGCGCGAGTGTGACACCCCTAGTGTTGCATACGTCCATAGGCCACGGTAACCGCTTCCCATCAGGTGGGCCGTGTGCTGTCTGCCAACTAAGTGGTATAAAAAAAAACTGCTTTTTGTTCACGGGCAGAGAATGCCTGTAGCATTTAATTCACCTTGTTATGGCATAAAGTTCAAAAGAGAAAATTAAAAATATACAATCAAATAAATTGGTTTGAATTATATTCTAAAATTGCCGGGTTACATTTTCAGCTGAAACACACGAGTCGCAATTAAGAGCTTTGATTAAATACTCTGGTCACGTTTCCCCTGACCCCACCATCGATCGACATTCACTGAATAAATAACTTTATTGTTGTCTGTTTGTTTATATAGCACCGCGTTCTTGGGTTCCGCCCTATTAAAGATGCGGTATTGAATTTCCTCTTACAATCTTTTTATGATGTTTTGTTAGCATTTTTATTGTATTTGCGTGAAGCTTGTTTACTCTGAGAGATATACACAGAGCTATGAGAGGTACAGAAGTGGTATCGCTTTTGTTTTCTACCAGCAACCGATGTCGATGTATTTTTTGCTATTTACACACAGATTTGCTATTACACAGAATTCATACAGAACTTAAACTTAATGCAGCAGCCCATGCGGCTGTACTGCGAAACATTCGTGAATGCGATAGAGTGTTTTTAGATTAAATTTATTGCGGCTTCTCAATAGTGTTATTTGCCTTGGAACGAAGTTTAATAAGTAATGTATATCGAAATGTTTAATAACTACTAAATTATGTGGAGTTTAAACGATTGTAAGTGCGAGATGAGTGCGTGTCTGATATGTGCCTAGCGTTTCTATCTGGCATCAAATCTCTATACCTCTTATTAGGTTTTAGGTCTGTGGATAGGTATATACAAGCTTATTGAAGCAGACAAATCTACAAGCTTTGATATGTTTACGAATGCTACCCACTTAGTAGGGTGGGTATTTAGTGAAGGTCTAAAACGTATCAAATAGACCGACGGAAATTTCCTTATTGCGATCGTGAGAGCTTGGGTCGGGATCAAAGTGCGAACAATGTTATTAGGTTTTTCTCTGTAAGAATTTTTTTAGCAGCTGTTCGGAGCCATAGAATCGACTGCGGTGAGCCAGCTTCCTATCACGACGTGATCGAAAATAATTAGCAAAACTTAGCCTCCTTCTTGCCCCTGTGTTAAGTACTCATTTGGAAGTTTTAAGAACTCAGACCGCTGGGTCTACTTACTCCTTATCCTTTTTTGGTTTGGCTTAATTTTGCTTTTATGGAATTGACTGCCATCTGACCTTACAACCCTAAGAGGGTAGCCTGCGCCAGAGTCTCGTCCGTTCATCATCAACACGAGTACCGGTTCACTTGGACCCGATTTCTTGGTAGACCCCAAAAAAACATATTGTCAAACATTTATATTTCAAAAATATGTTCCAATGTGAGAGCTGCTGTAAATTTAATGAAAACTGACTTTAGTGAAAGTTTTTAGATAATAAAGTTTGCAGCGACACATGCGTACATGTCACTTCTCTACGGGGGTTTTAATACTTCAAGAGAGGTTAAATGAGCTTGTAGGTGAAGTATTAAATTTATTCACTCGCAAGGAGATGCCTTCGTTCCTTTTCAGTTCAATGTACGGTAATAATTGGATTTTTATTTAACAAGGTAAGACAAGCGCACTTATGAACCATGACTTTGATGGTAGTCACTTAGCAATTTAAAAGAGACATAACATTATCATAATTGCTGTAATGGCTGGTATATTGTATTGTTCATTTTTAGACGGCTTTATTAGTTTGATGTTATCTGTTTAGGCGGCGAACACAGATAAAAATTATAAATTTGGACATTCTTCGATAGAAACGTTCGCCGCCAGTTCAGTGGACTTAGCTGCAGGTCTACTGATGATCGATTCATTGTTATTTTTTGTTTTATGTTTTTTTTTTGAAGCGAGAAATTGTTTTATAACTGTATTATGTAATGTAATGTATATAAAAAAAAATTTTCTTTCTTTCTTTCTTTGATGTCTGTGCTCACTACCCTAACCTTTCACAGACGTTTAAAAATTGCACCTTCCCAATCCTTCCCACTTTTCGGAAACACGGTAGTAACTGCTGATTTTTCAGCCCCGAGAGGTAAGCCTGCACATCCATCATCCCTTGAACACATTGATGTCATTATCATTTCCCTCAGTATTTGAACATCGCATTCATAAAAATAATCGTTCTTAATTGGGATGTACCCTTGTGTCTTCATCCACCCACCTTCAATAAAAATTATAATGTAAGGAAAATCGTCGAATTTTGTAACAATAATATTCTTCGAGGCGTTTAAGTACTTTAGGAGTTTGTTTGAACTTTATCGGACATTCAAAATCAAAGGGATTGTGTTTGGTTTATATTTAGCAACTTTCAATATTTTGGCTGTTATTTGATTCTGAACGTAATAAGATTTCGAAGCGTATTTATGAATAGAATTGTTGTAGTAGTAACACAAAACATATTGGATTACGCCAAAAAATATTTGTTATGTTTTGTTTTATTTAATAAAAACGGGTTTTTAACGTCTTGAACATAAAGGAATGTATTTAAAAAAGTATATTGGGATAAATATTCCAAATACTCCAAACGAATACTTTCTCCACATAGAGTGAATGACACCAAGTAGGTATAGATTTATATGTTTGAAATTTTGAATTTATTTGGCTGAAATTCGGTCCAAGCATAGATAGTCTGGAAGAAGAAGAAGCTACTTGTTATCCTTGGAGCATGGGTTTCAGGAACGGAAATAGAATTGCACGAGGGCAGAGCTGTGTGCTACAGATAGTTTATAACATTAATTACGAGTATGTTCTCTAACTCTGAACTAACAGAACCATTACTATTTCTTCTACTTTTGGTGGCTTGCGATGCATAAACTCCTTTTTACCATTGGCACTCGAAAAAAGGCCGGCGGTTCTTCAAAAAGAGTAAATCGTTCTTTTTTCTCAGTAAAAATAATTGAATTTAGAACATGCGTGAAAAGGAAAACGTGCAAAGGGGTAGGTAGGAAGAGGTAGCGCAGCGCACACGGTATAAAAAGGTACTAAAACCACCGAAACGCAATAACTGGCTGTATGGAATTTGGTTCAGATTAAAATTTTAAATTAAGAAATGCCGCTAATTTTTTTTCATGACTTTCATTCTGTTTCTTGAAGTCGGTTAAACTGTTTTGTTCAACTTCTCTTTATTTCACTGTTAGGTAATCTATTATTATTCAACTCCTTAATCCGTTCTGCCCGATTAAGAAACAAACATCCATACACCTATCCAACCACAGTAAGATAGTGTACAGTCACAGTGAGTTTGAAATAGCCGTTACAAAATAACTGGACTGAAATAAACATGCCCAGTAGGCTGTAAGGCAAGTTGAGCCTTTGAAGCTTGGGTCGGTCGCGGTGGCAACCCCCTAATTCTTCACTGAACTTGGCATCTGCAAATAAACAAGTCTAGAAAGTTGGCTAATTGGATTGTTTGTCTAATGCTCATTCACAGAGATATACTCGCTAATAAGCTCTTAGTTAAATTTTGTCACAGGAAAGATAATAGTATTTTGTTCATATATGGTTATTGCGCAACTTGTAAAGATAAGAGCCATGTTTTGACTGTATCCCAGTAATACCATTGTCTAGTTCCATTATGGAACTACTGTTTCTTGTTTCTCCTAGTAGCTAAATTGACCTGGCTATGGTTGATGTTATGATATCTATGGTGATCTCACAGTCGTGCAAAGACGCTAAGTATGTCTTGATAACGGTCACACAGTCGAGTAATTCTATTAACAGTTTCCAGTCGTACATAGGTATGGTCAACGTCAGGAGATCTTGACTACAGAGTCTCAAAAGCAAATAATACTTTTTATTTATTAACATTATATTATTGTCCGAACTTAAGGTGTGTACCAAATATTAAAACAATCAATCAACAGGAAAGGTGGAAAAACCAAGGCATTAAGATCATTTTGAGTACTTTTTGATGACTTTTTCAGGTGATTTATCCGATTAACGGTTTAAAAAAATCGTGTACGTACAAAGTAATAGAATAATCCGAACAAAAAATGTGAATGTTGTGAAAGACTCACTATAAAAGGGCAAACTTTGGGAATGTGGAGTAGGTGCGCAAATTGCCTATAAATTTTCCCCCTCTTTACTTTCGCCAAGAAAAATCCTGTTACGATGAAAGTTTTCTATATGTGTTAAATTATTTAAAAGGTAAATCTTGAACGGTGGTGGCATGCTCCAAGATTTTCTAAAAAGTTTAGTTGAAATCTTATTGAAGGTTTTTTGTCGGCTCTGAAGAAAAAAGGGGATTGGAAGGTGTGTACCTACTGGGCTCGTTAAAATAATACCATCGAATAAATACATTCAGAATTAATTCCATTGTAAATATACGGTGGCAGGTTCGTATTCAAAGTAATGAAAATATTTGTACCTATATTGTGAAAAATGCCATAACATTTGTTTTTACGTGTATGAAATGAATAAGTGAATAAAATTAATATTTCATATTCATATTCATTTATTTCTCGAACAATATCACATTGTATTGAAAATCTTAATCTAATAACAACAAATCTAATAACAATATAAAATCATCCAAACAATAAGTATGTAAATATATATACAAGAGACCGACAAATATTAAATAATATAATTATAGTAGTAAAGTTACATGTACAAAAAAAAATCCCCATAATCAAAATTAATAGTAGAGAACATAATAATGACAAATATGATGGAGGTAGGTACAATTGAGCAGTCCGACTGGGGAAGTACCTCCACCCTACAAAATACTGCGGCTACAATAACCTCGTGTTGTGTTCCCGGCGGCGGTGAGCAGGGTAGCCAGAGCTCAATGGACAGTTTTTGTGCTGTCAGTGAGAAGACCAAAGGCTTGTCCTGCTTTGTCTTCTACAATGACGGCACAAAAACTCTCTATTCTAACAGAGTCGGCAGCACGAGTGACTTCCCTGGTGTTACACACGTCCTTAGGCCAAGATAATCACTTTCCATCAAATGTGTATTGCATTATTGAACGTTTATAGACATTCAATTTCCGCCAGTATGTATATGCAAGTCTCTCCCAATGTGCGCCATATCACCCGATCCTCCATCTTGCGTTTCCGGTCCATTGCAGCCATTTTCACTTCTTCCCCTTCAGCCATTTTGCATTTTGAGGTATGAGTTTGAAATTGTGATATACATGTTAAGATATACATATCTTCATA
This sequence comes from Eilema griseolum, assembly GCA_963662185.1. NCBI lineage: Eukaryota > Metazoa > Arthropoda > Insecta > Lepidoptera > Erebidae > Eilema > Eilema griseolum. Next base: position 7,884,628 of record OY759239.1, on the reverse strand, counting down.
CGCTATTTCAAACCCATACCTCAAGCAATGGTTAATTTGCAGTGTAGATGATTTATTTAAAATTACGTTATTATTTAATAAGTACATATATACATTTATCTGAACATGAAAACCTAGCTTAAAATCAATGTTGATACTGAGAAAGCTTTTGAATTCGTAACTACGTTGATTGCAGGGAGGTGATTGAATTTGAAGACTTGTTCCTGCGATGAGTGGAGCGTGTACTCAGAGACTCTTGAGAATTTTCACTAACGCCGCGCTCATTCGAAAAGCAAATAAACTTGTACAGGCTATAGCTGTAACAATTTACTTTGCTATTTTCTTGCAGTGTAAATACGTTCGTGTATTATTTCATGAACTTTTCTATTTACGAACTATCCTGTAGGTAATAGGTACCGTCAGCTAGGATAATATTCTTATAAGGTTATTTTCGTTTGTTTCATAACGAAGAAGAAGTATCCTTTGCTTTTGCAGCGAGTGGGGCCATTCTCGTAATAATAATATATTAAAAATGCCGCGTGGTTTCCTGCAGAGTAGAATTTGGACCACTCCTTCTCATCCCATGCGGTGTCGTACAAGGCGACTTAGGGATAGGGCTGTTAAACATCAGATACATATATACAGCCCAGACTCAGCCTCAGATACATGGCTTTAGTCAACAATGGTGTCCGGAAGACGGCAACAGGCTCACCCCCTATTACGTGGGACCGAAATTCAATGACTAGTGAAATATGAGTGTTAATTCACCTCTACCAAACCCTCCGGGGATAAAGGCGTGATTATATGTATATATGTATGTCAAAATTCAATATCAAACTAATCTCTATCTGTCAAATGTCAAAAACGATCACAAAGTCAATGTTGTGTTACAAGAATACCATTAGATCGAAACTGAATTTTGAACGGATTTTTGTTACGGAAATTAGCCCTCCGGTGTTTCTAATGCACAAGGCATGTTCATAAGCAACTATTATTTCTCAAAGGACAAACCGTATTGTGCGCCCAGGACCCGTATTTAACCCTAAAATACCGAAATTAAATCACAACACAAACTCACCCCGATATAATTTTAAAAACATGAGCAATACCTTGGAGGCGGTCATTTATAATGCAAGTAGGTCACACGTACACTGGAGTTGACCTTAATGTATTCTTGAAGGCGGTGTAACCTTGTTGTGGTGTGACACTACTAGTACCAATGTTAGGTTCCGCGGGTATAAATCACCCCGGCTCAAGGTGAAGCTTTCTATAGAAATATATTATTATAGCATTGTTCATTTTTTCTTTTAGACTTTTACTTGGATATTTTTATCCTTGCTTCTTTTCGCGTAGATTTTTATGATAGTTTCGAGTATATTGTTTTGAAACGTTGTGCCATGGTAACAGCGACTCGCATACGGTGTTTCGATTTATTTATTTTAAACTTTATGCACAAGTACATAGGCGGACTTAATGCCACAGGCATTCTCTACCAGTCAACCAAAGGTGGTGCAGAGAAAGACTAAGTAGGTGCATTATTGAGTGTAATATTATAGAGAGAATTCACTGTAAACCGGAACAAGAATTGATTGATTGAATGATTGATGATATATATATATATAGATATATAGTATGATAAAGTAGGTAAATTCTGATATAGGTACTTATAATATACAAAATATAAATAAATAGGTGTACATAAATATACATATCAAATACAGATATTAAATATATACATAACCATACAAATACATACTTAAACACATATGCCTTAAATATCTTTGATTTGATATTATTCGGATGATTCTGTTAGTTCCTCGAACAATAGTTGGCGAACTTCCGCCTTGAAAACATGACGGCTGGGAGCTCTTCTGATTTACCCTTACATGCATAGAATTCATGCCTGGAAAACCCTAGAGAGAGGTATAACACCTACATTTCGACAAATAAGATTTTCGGTCCCATGTTTAAAAGCGCAATATGAAAGAAAGAAAGAAATATAGTTATCACAATTTGTTTTTGATACAGAATGATGTTTATATTATTAGTACATAACCTTTATAACAATAGACGTTACTAACATCGTAACTCGAGGACGAAAATCGAGGAAGTAGGACACGACGGTATTCCCGTCCCAATTGAGCAGTCCGACTGGGGGAGTACCTCCGCCCTACAGAATACCAATATATTATTATGGACTATAATAACCTCGTGTTGTGTTCCCGGTGGTGAGTAGGGTAGCCATAACTCAATGGAGAGTTTTGGTGCTGTCAGTGTGAAGACTGAAGGCTTGTCCTGATTGTGTCTTCTGCACTAACGGCACAGAAACTCTGTTCTTATAGAGTCGGTAGCACAGGTGTGATCCTCTGGTGTTGAACACGTCCATGGGTCACGGTAACCACTTTTCACCAGGTGGGTCGTGCGCTTGTTTGCCACCTATGTTTTATACAAAAAACTTGTCATAGTTTACATTATTTTTGTGATCAAGACTAGTTTGATATTTGGATCAATATTTACAAGGAGTAAATGTTTACGTTTGGTAATAGTAATTTGTGAAGTTTCCAGGGTGCAGGGTTAATTCTCTACGAGAGTGCTCTTAAAAAAGCAACAACTAAACCAAATGTTTGTTTTACGAGCCCGTTTTCTTAAGTTGGTAATGTATGAGATAGAATGACGTACCCTTTTAGCAGGAAATTAGATACTTTTACTATATAGTAAAAGTATACAGTACGAGTGTTAGTATTTGTATTAGTACCTTCGCTTTGGTTCTAAATAATGTGTTGCTTCCATTACAGTATCTACTACCATGTGATTTCACATGAGTATTGTTGAAACACGAGGCTGTATTTACTACATTTTTGGGTTCCATACAACAAAAGGCAAATATCGGAACCCTTATAGAATTATTTTGTCATCCGTCTGTCTCTCCATCTGTCTGTATGTCTGTTTGTCAAGACCTTTTGCTCAAGAATACGAAGAGAATTTCAACTTAATACAGTTGAAATTCACACCACACATTCTTAGGTTTGCAACACCATGAAACTGTGCAAAAATCAAACTTTTAAGCCAACGCAATCAGAATTTATTGCTATTGTGTACAAGATCCTCGGAGTACAAATCCGACACGCACTTGACCGGCGTTTTTATAAATTGAGTCGGTCAGATGTCTTATTTTCACAAATAACTTTTTTATAACAAAACGTTTTCACTAATTAATCGTTACCCGTAACATACCATACTCTAGCGTACTAAATAATGCCTAAAATATGAATAAAAGCTATAATATGTAACGCAGTCGTGTCATACGAGCAAATTATTATTGGTAGCTACAGCAACCCAAAGCGAGTAAACTTTTATAAGCGTACATATGTATGTACGCTTATAACTAAAAGTTTACGCGCCTATCCTGGAGGGAAATATGCGTATGTACATAAGCTTACGCCTATTTCCCTCCAGGATAGGCAGAGACATCAGCCCGCCATTTGACTCTATCCTAAGTATGTAAGGATACTTCATGACTATTTACTCTACTGTCATCATTCCTTTGATGCAAGTCTGCCAATTTCGAGTACATCTGACATGCCCTTTTTTCAAAATTTAAAATCAGAAATTCATGCTCAAGTGCAGCTCACTGGAGAATTTGTACTGTCAGTGGGAAGACTAAAGGCTTGTCCAGCTTTGTCTTCACCACTGACGGCACTGAAACTCTGTGCTTACAGGGTTGGCAGCGCGACTGTGACTCCTCTGGTGTTACAAACGTCTATAGGTCACGGTAACCACTTTCCATTAGGCGGGCCGTGTGCTTGTCTGCCACCTAAGTGGTATAAAAAAAATCTTAGGTCACCAAAAGATTATCACACCCATAATAAGTATTAGGTAAAAAGGTCATCATTTTCGTACCTATATTTACACAGATATATCGCTAAATAGAGTAGCAATACGTATTAACTGTCTACCCCTTGTCATTTGTTATAATTGTGTACCATAACAATAATAAATAATTTATTATGATTATGGTGTGGTTTAACATGTCTACGGTTATTTAGGATGTTAGGATGTCAGTCGCACAACTGCGGTTATGAATAACTCACCACATAACATAGGTAATGACTTTGTCTGTGTTTGTTTATATTCAGTTACGCTACTTCTTATCTCATGGTCGGCAGCGCGAGTGTGACTGCCCTGGTGTTGCATACGTCCATAGGCCACGGTAACCGCTTCCCATCAGGTGGGCCGTGTGCTCGTCTGCCAACTAAGTGGTATAAAAAAATTCTAATCAATAAAAATATAGAAATGACGATAGTTTTTTTTCTATGTATAATATGTGACGTACGTATTTTAAAAAAAAGTATCTACGTATGTTTATACGCACTCTAGATTCCATAACACAAGCTAGCTAAGCAATGCTTGCCATGGGATTAGATTGCAGAATATTGTAGAATATTTGTAGAATATTTTACTAGATATATTACTAGTAGTAGTCGGTCATTCTGGAAGTATGTGGGAGAGGCCTATGTTCAGCACTGGACTATGTGTGACTGACATGATGATGATGATGATGATGATGATGATGATGATGATGATGATGATGATGATGATGATGATGATGATGATGATGATTACTAGTAGTATAAATATAAAAGTTGGCAAAGATATAGATAGATGGATAATTCTTTATTACCCACCAATATTGTTAAAGATAATTTTACATTATATACCTAGGTATTTAAACTATCATGGTCACTCACATCAGTATCAACATAAACGGGATATTTACCATGTTTCATTGTTTTGAGTTTCCGATATTTCGGCGCAGTTGCAAGCACCATGATCACGGAAGTTACAGTTAAATGCACAATGGGCGGCCTTATCACTAAAAGTGACTTCTTCCAGGCAACCTTAGGATAGACAGGAAGTAAGAGTAAATAAGTGAGTGTTGGTGTAATTTTTCTAACGATATATTTATGTCCCTCAGCTGTTTGAGCGTGATTGAATGCTTAATGAGCTGAAATATAGTACAGAAATCGATTAGTCTTAAATCGAATTAAAAAAATATTTACTTACGCTACTTATCTCGAGAATAGAGCAGGACCCTATGGTCTAAGGACAGGTCCACTGTCCTCAGGCGATCTCTTTCCCATGACCTTAGAATCTCAGGAGATTCTAAGGTCATGGGAAAGAGATCAGTAAATTTATATTTCACGTAGATAAATCCGTGGGCAACAGCTAGCGTAAACTGAATATAATACCGAAATAAAATAAAAATATATAAATTAAGTCTGCCGATAGCGGTCGTTGTGACTAGACGTGTTACTTTTAATTTAAATTATAAATTAGTACGATTATATAAAAGTTACCTTGTGAAAGCAGTCATAAAGTTCGAAATCGATTACTTTCGCATATAACACATAAGTCCTATAATATCCGTGCAACTGTCGGTGCTTACGCCTCTCCCCCCGCATTCCTCAAGAGTGAAGAGAACGGTTGCCATTTTTCGACTCGCTTACACCCGTGCGAAGTGCCTATACGCAACAACACAATGAGTGTGCAGAGAACACCGCCACGAGATACATTAACAAGCGGCAGCGGGAGCTGCAGCGGATCTATGCCAAACATACCAACTTTTGGTGAAGATGAACCTTATATAAATACCATTGTGAGGAAACGAAAGGAGCGCACTGACGAATACGACTATAAAAGTGAGCTGGCCAGTTTTCGGGCTGATATTATGAAGTGCCTCGAGGGATTTGGACGAACACAAAAAGAACAACTACAACATATAAGAGAGGAAATGTCCGAGATCAAAAACGAAATTAAAACATTGAAATTAACTAATGAAACTATAACATCGCATTTGGATCAAATAAATACTGAAATAAATAATCTAAAAACTACTGAGAATGCAACAAAGAACAAAATTAATAATATAGAAATTGAAATAATGCAAATAAGAAACCAATCCGCTGAAAAGTCATCATCATCGAAATCGCCACTCTTATCTCACGAAGATCTCATCCTAGAACTAAAAGATCGTTGCGATCGAGAAAAAAATATTGTGATTGTGGGTGTATCCGAAAAAATTGATAAAAGTTATAGTTCCAGAAAATCGTATGATGAAGACCAAATAACGAGATTAACTACATTGTTATGTGAATCGTGTCCTAAACCAAAAAAGGTGATAAGATTGGGTAAATATATACCGAACAAAAGTCGCCCGATAAAAGTTTGTTTTGACAATGTTGAGACTCCTAGATATCTGTTGCGCAATAAAACTAAATTACCTGAAAATATTAATATGTATGGCGACCAGACTCCAAATCAGAAAATATACCTAGAATCGTTGAAGACGGAATTGCATAGACGTACTGAAAATGGGGAAAAAGATATAATTATTAAATATGTTAAGGGGGTACCAGCAATTGTTACGTGCAAGCCTAATAGGGAAAAAAACTAGTGACCGCGACGCCACAAATAGCAACCAGTACAGTGAAATCGAACGGAGTATGTCATCAAATAGTGAAAAAATATGAAGAAATACCCTTACACCCCTCGTCGTTAAGATTTTTTTACGGTAATTTTCGCAGCATCCGTAATGATGGCAAATTTGACGAGTTACAATGCCTGATACGCGCCTTACCCTCGACGGTACACGTCCTAATCATCACAGAAACCTGGTTGACCTCAGAAAATGATGCCAATCTGTATCAGCTACCAAATTACACCCACATACACAACTATAGGCAACATGGCAGGGGTGGTGGTGTATCTATCTTTTTACACAACAGTATAGCATACGAAATAACAGAAGAACTATGTGAGAATGGAAACCACTACTTGTGGATATATATTGCTAAACTATCTTTGAATATAGGTGTGATATATAAGCCCGGTGTGTCAAATGTTAATAACTTCTTAGACATATATTCCACTCAACTCGAGCGTTACAACAGATCTATTGTTTTTGGCGACTTTAACCTGGATTTACTTAGCACGGAAACGGATGTAACGAAATACAAACGTGAAATACAAGGAACAGGATACGAAATATTGAACAGAGTGGATGAGAGATATGGGACACGGAAAACCAGCCAAACAAATACTATTATCGACCATGTTTGTACAAATATAAAAAATCACTCGTTTAGCCTATCAATAATTGACTCATCGCTTTCCGATCACAAGCAAATGTTTTTGGAAATTGGCAAGCTGGCCAGCAATAAAACGAAAAATACCATACAAAGCCATAGATTATGAAAAACTCTTTAGTAACGCCAAAAGATATGAAAATAACTTGGAAAACTGTGATTATACCTACCTAGAACAATTTATACAAGATCAAGTGCAAGATAATAAAATTGACAAAACAAAAATAAATAATCTACCTCAAAAGGATTGGATAACTAAAGACATAATTAATGCAATAAATTTACGGAACAGCTTATGGAGGCAAACAAAGATGAACCCTGATGATGTCAGCCTACGAAAGAAGTTTGAAAACCAGAAATCCACTGTAAGAAACATGATCAATAATCAAAAGAGAAAGTATTACCACACATTATTTCAAGACAATTATGATGACCCGAAGAGACTGTGGGAAGTAATTAACAATTTGGCGCTGAACAAAATCAAGGACAGCTGTGCTCCACCGAAACTGATGTCGATTTCCGGTCCTATAACAGAAGGTAACGAAATTTGTAATTTATTCAACTCTTTTTTCTCATCAGTAGGGTCAGACTTAGCGAACCAAATACCAAGTACCTACCATGTAAATACCGGGAATACTCTAATGTACGGTGACCATTATTCACATGATGTAATTTTGAATCACTTTCAACCATGCAGTGTGAGTGAAATTTCGAAGATTATTGACAATTTAGATAATAACACTAGTACGGGTTTGGATGGAATTAGCACTAAAGCAATAAAATGTCTCAAAAATATAATTCTCAATCCGCTAACAAATTGTATAAATGAGTGTTTATCTCGTGGCATGTTTCCTGATACACTGAAAGTGGCTAAAGTCACCCCCATTTACAAATCTGGTTGCAGATCAGATCCGGGGAACTACAGACCTGTATCTGTTCTACCTGTTCTATCAAAAATATTTGAACGCATTTTATACGAACGTTTAAATACCTATCTACTTGGAAAACAATTCCTAAACAACCACCAATACGGCTTCCGCGCTAAATCTAGCACTCTCACGGCGGCCGTCGATTTAGTAACAAAAATAAAAACTAATATAGACCAGAAAAACATAGTATTAGGTATATTCATTGATTTAAAAAAAGCATTCGATACGGTGAGTCATCAAAAATTACTACAGAAACTACACAACATAGGTTCTCATCATATTTTCAAAACAGACGGCAAGTGGTCAAAATAGGTAATTTCATGAGTTCTACACAAATGCTGCCTTTTGGTATAGCTCAAGGCTCCATAATAGGCCCGTTAATGTTTTTAATTTACATAAACAACATACATTTGATAGGACTGACGGGTCATCTTACTCTCTATGCGGATGATACATGTCTTTTCTATTGCAATAGTTGTATACATACGATTATGACTGAGGCTCAGAGGGATCTTAACTTACTAACCGAATGGTTCAAATACAATCTACTAACTGTAAACGCATCGAAAACATCGTTTATGATTTTTGTTGCGAAAAATAAAACAATACCCGAATTTGCTCCTCTCCATATAGATAATGTAGAAATACAACGATCTAACCAAGAAAAGTACCTTGGATTACGGATAGATGACAAACTATCATGGAGAGTACATGTCGACCACGTAAGAGGTAAACTAACGTCCTTATTAGGTGCCATACGCAAAATATCCAACTGCCTACCAAAACGAATAAGCACAATTATTCATAACTCTCTAGTAAAATCAGAGCTAGAATATATGATTGAAATATGGGGCTCGGCCGCATTAACATACTTAAATCCATTACAAAGAACTCAAAATAAAATTATTAAGGCTTTGTATCATTATCACTATTTAACACCAACAATTCAACTGTATAAGGAAACTGAATTAATGAATATTAGACAGATTTATGAGTACTGTACATGTATTTTAGTTAAAAAAATTGCAACCAACTCCGTCCAGACAAACATACGTTTTTCGGAAAAAATAACTCCCTATAGTCTTCGTAATAAAGGCAAACTTCAATTAACTCATCCACGCACAAACTATGGAAAGAAAACGATACTGTTCGAGGGAGCACAGCTGTACAACAAATTGCCTAATGACATCAAGGATACGGACAGCATAAAAATCTTCAAACTAAAACTAAAAGAATATGTGCAAAAAGTGTAATGAACTTAGAACTGCATTACGTTTATAAATGCTTACCTAATGAACGACCCTAGAGGCGACAATGTATTACTTATGTTATCTTATATAACATTTATTTGTACTTATCTCATTTTAAGTGAACTGTATGTTTTTTTTTTATGAGAAATAAACGTCTTTAAACCGAAATCGAATTCTTTTACACGAACAAGATTAATATTTTTGAACAAAGGAAGGTAATTTAAAACATAACTCAATTTAATTGGTTATTCCTTTTTTAAAAGAATAACCACATCGCACAAAAAAAAACCATTCCAATTATTCTTATTTATTTCATTCAATTGAAATTCAAATTCTATATTGGAATACATTAATTTTCTTCCCCCCAATGTTTCAGATATTTTGTTGGGGTTTCGGAAGGAAAGAATAGAAATGATTATTTCGGCAAAATATGATGGTATGGGAAAATTTTGCAACACCTTTTGCTTACAAATAAATATAATTAATAAGGTTGATGGAAATTGAATCCTATATGCTTGGCGGTATACAATGCATATTCCCTGTATATAAAATCGTTACTATGTGTTTCTTCTGAAAGCACACATTAGCACTAGGTCTAGCTAAAAGAGGTAGGACACGGCGGTATTCCGCCCAATTGAGCAGTCCGACTGGGGAAGTACCTCCGCCCTACAAAATACCGCGGCTATAATAACTTCATGTTGTGTTCTCAGCGGTGAGTAGGATAGCCAGAGCTCACTGGAGAATTTGTGCTGTCAGTGGGAAGACTAAAGGCTTGTCCTGCGTTGTCTTTTACACTGTCGGCATTGAAACTCTGTACTTACAGGGTTGGCAGCGCGACTGTGACTCCTCTGGTGTTACAAACGTCCATAGGCCATGGTAACCACTTTCCATCAGGTGGGCCGTGGGCTTGTCTGCCACCTAAGTGGTATAAAAAAATAGCTCCTATTTTGCGTGAGGGAAGGGATCACCTTGGATGACCATGAGGTGAGAATATCGGTTGAATATATGTATGTATGGAACTGGCACTGTTAAATTTGTGGGTGATAATGCACTTCTGCCAACCCCTTCGAAGATATACTGGAATTACTTTTTTTTTTTAATAAATTTAATTGAAATCCCTATTCTTTTTTACTGTAATCTGATACATGCGTAAGTTTACTCACTCCACCGTTTCAGAAATTTATTAGGGTTCAAATAAAATAGTACTGACGTAAGCGGATAACCTGCGGGTTCCGCATGGAATATCAAACAAGGACAAGATCATAAGATGAAATATGTCAAAAGATTTTTTCTTCAAATTGCAAGCTGAGTATATGGAGATAAAATATCTGATATGAAGAAGAATTCTACGAACAGTATAAATGTGAAAGTTTGTGAGTTTAGATGGATGGATGAATGCTATTCTTTCAGATAAAACTGATTATCCGATTGGATCTGAATGGAATTTGTCACGAGTATAAAGAGATAAAGATAAATTGAATCTACAGAATACCGTGGCCACAATAACTTCGTGTTGTGTTCTCAGCGGTGAGTAGGGTAGCCAGAGCTCACTAGACTATGCTGTCAGTGGGAAGACTAAAGGCTTGTCCTGCTTTGTCTTCTACACTTACGGCACAGAAACTCTGTGCTTACAGGGTCGACAGCGTGAGTGTGGCTCCTCCGGTGTTACACACGTCCATAGACCACGATAACCACATTCCATCAGGTTAGCCGTGTCCTTGTCTGCCACCTAAGTGGTATAAAAAAAAATTGAAATATAAAAAAAAAGTCTCTATTATCTTTCAAAATCAGTTGCATTAGCTACTTGTGCCACTGATGTAGAGCTACGCTCGAGGTAGATCTACGCCAACAAAGCAAGTCTACACCACTGAGATAGCTCTATGCCACTGAGGAAGGCAAGTCTACTTCAAAGAAGCAGTTCTACGACAATGTGAGAAGTCTACGCGATCTAGGCAGCTTTACGCCAAAGAGGTAAAACTACGCCACTGAGACCATTGATCGTTGAGGCAATTCTACACCCGAGGCAACTCTACGCGAACGAAGAAATTCCAAAGTAAAGCGAGTGTAACGCCGCTGGTGTTGCACACGTCCAAAGGCCACGGAAACCACTTTCTCTCAGGTAGGTCGTGTGCTTGTCTGCCACCTAAGTGGTATACAAAAAAAAGTGCACAGAAACACTAAGAGGAAATACTCTCACCGAGTGTCCGGCGTGGGAGACGCCGAGGCGGGAGCTTGTGGCGGCCCTGGGAGTGAGGGTTCTCACGCTCTCCACCTTGCTCGCGGCAATGGTTCGCCGCGCGGATGCGTGGGCGGCCGGCGCCTCCTTCTGCGAGCAAGTAATGCTCGTGAAGGAGGAGGCGGGGCGGGAGCGGCAGCGGAAGCGACGAAGGATCGCAAGACAAGCTGCCCGCGTACGAAGGCAACTCGGACGTCGGAGGTCGATGAACGACCTCCGCCCCCCATGAGCGCCGGCCTGGGGGTGACAGGTGGAGCCGCCTGTCACCCTGGCAGAAGCAGGCCGCGGCAGTGCCCGTTTCCGGGGACGAGTTGGGGACTCTGTAGTCCCCACACCCGAGAAGAGGGCCAGATCGTGAGAGATGGCCCTGGGTCGGCCGGGGTGAGAGGGATATGCCTGTCAACCTCACCTTCGGCAACCAAAGCGACCCACAGGCGGCGTGCGTTTTAGTCGGTTCGAGTCCGACATAACCTGCTCCACCGGCTCCGGTGGGGAGGTATCCGAGAGGATTTTGCGCACGTAAAAAAAAAAAAAGAGGAAGTACTCTCACTAGATTTGTGTATGTGTACAATAAGTGTTTTATAATTTTGATGTCTGAAACAGATGTTGCATCTCAAAACAATGAAACTAAAAGGTTGCATGCACTTTCGTAATAAAATATGTTTCGGACGCAGTCTGTTATCTCAAGACAGCTATAATGGAGTCTGCATTTCTGCTTGCGTAACACTCGCTGAATATTACACTGTGGAACAGCTTAAAAGGAACTGTATTTGTAACAAGTACAGTGTGAGGGTATGTTCACACTGTTTATCTTATTTTTTGAACGTCCAAAAGGCACTTTACTTCTAATACCTGAGATGAATATCAGAATTGATTTAGATGAGGAATCGCTTTTCCAATTAAGTGTAGCAACTTTACAAAATGGTAGCGTTTGTATTTTGGTATATATTATTATTCAATCAAGCTGAAACGGCTGAACGGATCTAGCTGAACTTTGGTACAGGGATAGATTAAAGTCTGGCATTATAAATAAGTTGTTAATCTCGAAAATGGTTCCTATGCGTGGTGGAAACGGGATCACAATTTAAAGCGGGTGGACCCGCGGGCATCAGCTATTGTTTAACATTTTAAAAAAGAAAATGTACCTAATTAGGTATTGTTATCAGCATTGTGTTATTTAAATGCATTGTCTTGTAAATTAGGTTACTCGAGCTCGTATTCCAGTACGATACAGTCCTTAATCTTGAGTTATAAGTTATAACTACATCTGAGGACATATTGTATTCTAGATGACTGTTCAAATGTCATTGAGAGTCGATTCACAGCGTTGTTCTAGAATTCGAGCCTAAGTATTGTATTGCAACAATCCCATTCTCCCAGATTAAATATATCATGTTCCCTCTCTCTCTCTCTCACATATCCAGACATAAAGTTAGCATATAATATGAGCGTGTTTGGCATGAAAACAGCTTTATCTACTCCTTGACTGAACAAGAACATCCCAGTAAGTAGCACAGATAAATAATGCAGCCGTGGTTCTACAAACACATCTACGATATGACTATTGTTTGTATATATGGAACAATATAACACACGAAAATAGCGGGGTTTGTATGTATGAAACAAAATATACATGTTTCTTCCAAATGTGTGTATTTTGTATTAGACGCAGATAGCACCTCAGTACCGTAACGTGTTCGGTGGTACGATTTCCGGGTAGAGAGACATTTTTTTCTTTATCCTAGGGCATTTGCCCTATTTAATCTTAAGGAGTAGGAAAACGAATTCTAGCCCTTTTTTGACATGTTGGCTAAATCTGGAGTGACTCCATGACGGCCAGTGTGACTCCAGACCTTCGTGGACCTGTAAGAACGATTACGCTTTATGAAGCTTGGGACATTGTGACTTTGGCAGGTATACGATACTATGGTAAAAATGGTATGGTATGGTGTGGTGTAAAAAAAAAAAATCTACTTGCATCAAATAATAAAGTTTAGTGTGATTATAAATTGAAGGTAATACCCAATATTACCCTCAAAATATTATTATAAATAACGTCATTAATTGCTAGACACTTAACATCGTGGCAACCCCTTACCAGATATCCTTAATAATTAGCTCCAGCATCCAGCTTAGTCTTTGGACTTTTGAAGAGAAGTCATGTTTAGAATCTTCTAATCTTTGAGACCGTTTTATAATTTTAGTATTGGTCAATTTTACTAATAATCTCTCGTAAAGTTATGAACTAATAGATATCAAAGTGTTGTGTATATTGGCATTAATTGTGAATAGTGTAAAGTGTATCAAATGATCATTTAGTGAAGGAAAAGGTTGACATTTTTAAATCAACGGTCGGTCGACGGTGAGTGTATGACAAACAATATTTTCGTATAGTACACGCCATTTGCGTGGTTACGTGCAGCGCATAAGTGCTAAAGCGGCGCGTGTCTGTACATCGTCGCGCATACCCACACTAGTTCTCGCTAACATAGAGTAAACAACGCAGACGGGCGGCGGCGCAAGACACGTATTGTGCCTAACTTTTGTTTTCTCTTGGAGAGCAACCAATACACTGAAGAACGATGGCTTCGGCGATTCCTGAGTGGGGATGTTGTACCAATGAAGGGGTTGATGAAAACGAACAATTCATAAACTGCATTATTTGTAACAAATCATACCACTTTCTTTGCCTAACACTCCCAGAAATTCCCGACGATACCGATGTATTCTATCAATGGAAATGCCCAGACTGTATGAACAAAATAAAATGTCGAAGTGGTGCAAAAAACAGTGACTCCACCCCTATAAGGAATGTTACCACTGCCAGAGGCAATAAAAGAATAGCCCTAAACTCCCCCCCGAACTCAAATCCCGTTACCGCAGAGGAAGTGCGTTCTATTATACAGGAGGTCATACAAGTCCAATACGTCACAATGCTTCAACAGATGAACACTGTTATAGTGAAAACCATAAATATGGAATTAGCGCCAATAAGAAAGGATATTCAGGAGCTGCAAGCATCGTTAACTTTTCACACCGAAGAATTCGATAAATTTCAGCCTAAATACACAGAAATTTGTGACGAAACAAAACGCCTGAAGAATGAGAATGAACATTTGAAAAGCACAGTCTCAGACCTGAATGCTAGAATCAATTACCTTGAGCAACATGCTCGGTCAAACAATCTGGAGCTGCAGTGCCTCCCAGAAAATAGGAATGAGAATCTTATTGCCATTGTCAAGCAATTAGGCTCAGTGGTCGGTTGTGAAGTCAAAGATTGTGACATACTACACTCTACCCGCATAGCAAAAATGAGCACCAACAACTCCCGTCCCAAGTCCATAGTTGTCCAGCTCGCTACCCCTAGGAAGCGTGATGAGCTTCTCGCTGCTGTTATTACCCACAATAGGAAAAATGCACAAAACAAACTTAATACAGCTGATTTTGGACTTGCGTGCTCTAAAAAGCCGGTTTTTGTGGTCGAACACCTGTCATCGGCAAATAAGGCTCTTCACGCTTCTGCCCGTCTTAAGGCGAAAGAGAAGGGCTATAAATATGTGTGGGTAAGGAACGGCAAAATTTTTATCAAGAAAAGTGATGACTCTGACCACATTCTTATCAAGAACAGTGAAACTCTCAATAAGATAATTTAGGAAATATGTATTTTTTATTCTTCAATAAGCATGCACTTTTATTGTTATAATCAGGATTCAATAGTTTACAAATATACTACCAAAACGCAGGAGGCTTAAAAACTAAAACCCAATATTTTTACCGTAACATTTGTTGTAATAATTATGATGTTGTAATCATAAGTGAAACTTGGTTAAATAATTCAGTATTGAGCAGTGAATTGTTTGACAATCGTTATGTTGTTTACAGGAGAGATAGAAAAACATCTGGCTCTTGTAAGATGGAGAGTGGTGGGGTGTTGATCGCAATAAAAAGTAGCTTAAAATCTAAACGAGTCAGAGCTTGGGAAAGTAGCTGTGAGGATCTGTGGGTAATTCTGGATGTTCCCGGATTACACGGTAAACCTCAAATAATATTTTGTGCAGTATACTTACCGCCCCCCTTAACAACACGCTCTTTAGATATTTTTGTCGATAGCTGTAACTCTGCTATCGAGCAGATGGCAGACTCAGAACTCTGTATTGTAGGCGATTTTAACCTATGGGAAATCGACTGGGAGAAAATTACGAACCAAAATGATAACTCTGGTTTAAGCTGTAAAATCCAGCTAATGCTAAATTTTTTACACGTCAACGGCCTAAATCAGTTAAACTTCATTAAAAACTATATGGACCGCACGCTTGACCTGTTTCTTTCAACCATAGCTTTGTGCAATGTTACAGAATGTTTCACTCCCATAAGTAACATTCATAAGCCTCACCCTCCGTTAGAAATCACAGTTCCACTAAAAACAGATGCTAGACTTCCCTATAACACGATTAATTTTCAACCAAATTTCTTTAAAGGAGACTATGAATCAATATGCAATTACTTGGCGAAACTCGATTGGATTGTAGTATTTGGAATAATTTGTAACTGTAATAATGTGAATGAAATGCTCGAAGTGTTCTACCATCACATCAATATTGCTATCAAGAAATTTGTTCCCCATAAAAAACCCAAAAACAACAAATTTCCTCCGTGGTTCAATCAGAAATTAATTAAATTATTGAATGAAAAACATAAGCTTAGGAAACGTTATAAAAAATATAATAATCCGATAGATGGTGTAGAATTGAAATATATAGGCAGAAGTTGTGATAGATTATCAACAGTTTGTTACAATTTGTATATAGAACGTCTTGAAAGTGAGCTTAAAAGAGATCCTAAGCTTTTTTGGTCTTTCGTAAAAGCTAGACGAGGTGGGTCCAGCGCATACCCTAAGGAAATGACAAATGGCTCAGTTAATTCATCTGATGTAAAACAAATATGTGAGATGTTTGCAGAACACTTTTCATCTGTATACAGCACTTGTGTTGATGTGCTTTCTGACACCGAGCACATGTCCGAAAATCTACGTGTCCTGGACCAGAACAGTTTGTACCTCAACTGCCCTCTTATAGATCAGAGAAATGTGCAATCGAAGTTAAAAAATATAGATATCAGAAAGGGTGCAGGTCCTGATGGAATACATCCAGTATTTATAGCCAATTGTTTTTCCGAGCTGGCCCAACCGCTAATGCTGATTTACAATAAATCTCTTGAGACGGGTATATTTCCTCTAAAATGGAAAATGGCTAAAGTAGTACCGGTTTATAAATCACAAGATATCACAGCAATAAGCAACTACAGGCCTATAACGATACTGTCAGCATTTGCTAAGATCTTTGAAGCACTATTCAGTCCGTACTTCCAGAAGCATTTACGATTGTATTTAAGTGACAACCAACACGGATTTGTTCCATGCCGATCTACAAATACTAATTTAGTTCCTTTCACTGAACTACTAATACATGCCATTGATCGGGGACAACAAGCTGACGTGATCTACACGGACTTCTGCAAGGCATTTGACAAAGTTTCGCATAAAGTTCTCATAAATAAATTACGAGCTTATGGCATATCAGGATCCTTGCTAGATTGGATATCATCCTATTTGATGTTCAGAGTTTATTCTGTAGTAGTTAATGGGTATGAGTCGAGTTTGCAACCAATTTCTTCCGGTGTTCCCCAAGGGTCACATCTGGGCCCGATCTTGTTTAACTTTTTCATAAATGATATTCCAGAATGTTTTAAATTTTCCGAAGTTTTTATGTATGCTGACGATCTTAAGTTTGTGAAAATAGTTGAATCGGATCGGGATGCCAGGAATCTACAAGATGATATTAATGGGTTAATTTTGTGGTGTAAGAACAATGGAATGTTGCTTAACGCAAGAAAATGCTACCACGTAAAATTTACGAGAAAAACGCAAGCCCTAAGTCATGACTATTACATCAATTCTGATAAAGTATCTGAAGTAGAAAATGTAAGAGATCTCGGTGTGATATTCGACAAAAAAATGACATTCGTGCCACACTTGGATAGTGTAATTAAAAGATCATCCAAAATGCTCGGATTCATGCTTAGAAATAGTAAAGGTTTTCGCGACAATCGCACTAAGATATTAATATACAACAGTCTGGTACGGAGTATCATAGAATACTGTAGTGTTGTTTGGCGTCCCCATTATGCAACCCACACTCTGCGCCTAGAACGATGTCAAAAACGGTTTGTCTGGCACTTAGCATTTTTGAATGGTATTACTAAAAAAATACGTTCTTACAATTGCCGCTTGGAGCGTTTTAATATGAAAACTTTGGAACAATGCACAAAAATTAATGAGGTAAAGTTTGCCTCCAAGATCCTCCAACACAAAATTGATTGTCCAAGGTTGCTGGCTTTGCTGAGTTTCAATGTTCCATCTAGGATCCCTCGCAAACCAGTCACACCACTCTGCCCACCTCTAAGAAGAACAGTTTTAGGTTCCAATTCTCCATGCGCGAGACTGTCTAGAGTTGTGAACAGTCTCAGTGACAGGATTGACTTTCACTTTGATACCCAGCCAAAACTAAAACGTATTTTAAGTAAAATTAGTGTTATTTAGTTAGTAATATAGATATTTAGTATGCCTCCTAGTTAAGTGCAAGTGTTTCTTTTCCTTTTCCCATATTTTTTCATATTTATGTAAAGTTGTTTGGTTTTAAGTCTCTATTATATTATTTCTGTAAGTTTCTCTTTATAATTTTTTGTATGCGGTGTTTACCTTTAAGTGATGTTTGCATTGTAATAAGTTAGTTTTAATTACTATTATTGTATGCTTTAATGTAAAACATTGTTGGTAGACCTAATAAATAAATAAATAAAATTAAATAATCTTGAAAGTATAGTAGGTATACTGCCAAAGCAACTGTAACCCAACCTTCATAATCGGCCATTGCTCTTACCTGTGTTGGAAGCATGCATTTCTAGGATGATATGCATTTGAAGGAGGTAGGACACGGCGGTATTTCCGCCCGATTGAGCAGTCCGACTGGGGAAGTACCTCCGCCCTACAGAATACCGCGGTTATAATAACTTCGTGTTGTGTTCCCAGCGGTGAGTAGGGTAGCCAGAGCTCACTGGAGAATTTGTGCTGTCAGTGGGAAGACTAAAGGCTTGTCCTGCTTTGTCTTTTACTGACGGCACAGAAACTCTGTACTTACAGGGTTGGCAGCGCGACTGTGACTCTCTGGTGTTACAGACCATCCAGTCCAGTCCATAGGCCACGGTAACTACTTTCCATCAGGTGGGCCGTGTGCTTGTCTGCCAACTAAGGGGTATAAAAAAAAATGCACTGACAAATTTTCAGCTTTAATAATGACGAAGGTCTGGCATTCACGGACTCTAAGTTCACAACCCGAAAGGAAATTTTAAGCTGGAACCTCATAGTTCGGCTGGTGATAAGTGCAGCTGATTTGGGACTTGACCCGAACATCTTGGTAGGATCTCGTACACTAACAGAAACTTTTTTTGTATACCACTTAGGTGGCAGACAAGCACACGGCTCACCTGATGGAAAGTGGTTACAGTGGCCTATGGACGTTTGTAACACCAGAGGAGTCACAGTCGCGCTGCCAACCCTACTTTCAACCTAATTTAATCATTAAACTAACATAATAATAAATAGCTATCACAACAATAAATGTCCAAACAATTAGATTCCCATATAAAGAAGGTACATGAAGGAAGAGGTTCAGTGTTATTTTTCTTTGCCGCATCATATAAAGACTTAATTTTTTTTTACGAATATACGTATTTCCTTCTTCCTGTAATCTGGAGACCTTCAATCGGGGCGTGAAAAGCATCTGATGAGGCAGTGAAATTGAATTATTTGTATTTGCAACTGTTACCCTCATTCGAGACTTTTCTTTTTTATTACGTTCCATAATGTAGAACAGTTGTTCAGGTTAAAATTATTGTTACAATTATGGACCCTGTCGGGCACAGCACAATGTTTGGAGAGAGGAAGAGTTTGTCATGGGTACTATTTGATTTTATTATCATTTATAATTTATTATGTAAGTGTGAGATTTCCCCTTTAGCTTAATAATCAAGTTCAATATAAAAGTGATCGATTAAAACATTAAAACATCCATATAGTCAAGAGCATTACTGCCAAGATCTCATACATACATATGACGTAGTGATAACCAAAGTGCTTCGCAGATTTCATATATCAGAGGCAGCCTTTTAAGATATTCAGGAGGGCTTTTTTATGTTAAATTACTTTGACTACGCTGCGGAGACGATAATAAAAGACACGGTATGTGTATTGTTAGCTCCGTAAAAACGCATGTTCTGAATTATTTTGTGTTCGTTCTTTTCAATCTTCGTAAAAAAACAGTGCGAGTTTTGTATTTTCCATGTTGTAGCTTTTCTTACTACTATTATAAATGCTACATACTAACTTTTAAACTTTTGCGTTCCATGATATATGTTTCAATCAGGTTACACTTGCCGTGGTTAGAGTCAGCCTGTGACCACGGCCGGTGTAACCCGGTCGAACGTCAGACCAATCAAAGGCATGTATGTAGCTATCGCATTAATTCCCGTAAACATTATTGCAGACATATTGATTGTATGACCATTCGAGTTGACCAACTGCATAGACCTACGCACGTTCGTATTAGCCGACCCAATTAAATTGGTTTACTTTTACACCAGTTCTATCTTCCATGTAGGTACAACAATTGAAAGCCATTGTTTACTCATGTTACGAATCCGATTAAAACTCTTTGTCGTGCAGAGTTATGCCCAGGAAAGATTAAGTGTATAGATAATCTAGACATATAGGCTACTTTTTATCCCGGGAATAAGCTTCTAAGAACCTCATTGGCAATTCTAGTAGTATAGAAATACATTACTATAGTTCACTTACGAAAGTATAGGGGTTCACTTTATAGAGAAAGTTATTCCTGACCCTAGAATTATACAAAGATGTAAGACCCGAAGGAGCATGTCAAGGTTTATTGGTACAACGTTACTTAACTTACCATACATGTAAACAATGATAATATAATAAGAAGTTCTGCGTTGTGAGATAAAATTGACACATACATGCAGACATATACACTCTATATCTATAGAAGGGTTATACAGAGGCAATTTGCTAATTTTATGTTTATGCCAAGTAATGGAAGGGTAAGTGAGTAGGTTTTCGTCATCAACAGGGAAATTAGGGATAAAAAGATGAGAAAGTTCAGAGTATTGAATGTCAACATTTACCCCCTTAGCATAAATTAATTACTTAACCTAGCCGTTTGGGGACCTTTATGTTAAATAATCAGCTCATTTCCTTCACACTTCGCACAACTATACGCTTTTATTTATTCATAAAGGTGAATAATACTATATAATCATGCGGTAGAATCGATATGAAGTCCCAATAATAAAGCTTTCTATGAACGCGTGCAGAAAATCACTCGCTTAACTGCACTTAATAAATTGCTAATCATAGCCAATAAAAGTAGTGAAGGAGCCGCGGAAATTTCCTGCTAGACGTAATAATGAATCACCTGTACACTGTTACAATACTGTTAAGAAACCTTGATTAACTTAATTTTCTCTATAAAATAAATGACTTGAATTTAATTCAACTTTATTGTGAAACATAGGTACAAAGATGGTCTTTTACATAATTTGATCAGCTATGTTCAGCCATATCGACATACAATATTTTGTGAGAAAATTATTAATTAATTAGAAATTTTCATACATTAAATTTAAATTACACTTATCTCATTTATACCAGTCATGTCATATCATATAATGTTATTTATAGTCATTCTTATCAATTTTTATTCTAGTGTTTGATCTTCTAAAAATTCATCTATATTGTAGTAACATTTCGCTACTAGCAGCTTGTGCATTTTGTATTTAAATATATTTATTGTCTTTACATTTCTGATATGTATTGGAATCTTAAGTGGTAATGTACACGTGGAATGTATATGTACTTGCACACATTGGGTGATGATATAAAGACTTATATTGTGTGTAAAATACAGGCAGCTATTTCAGTTACGACTGAATGTCACTTATTAACTATTCACTGCAATTTATATGTCATTGTCAATACTATATACGTGTGTCATCATTATTTCTGAGTCAATTAGTTATGTTATTATTTAAAAAAAATACAATTACCTCACTATAGTCCACAAAATGATATCATATTTATTTTAAATCTCACGAGTATCTGAACTTTTCTAATGACCACTACAGAGATATACAATCCAAGTTTTATTTGTTCTTCCCCATAAAACTTTTCTAGTTCGGAGTTATGAGCAGGTGAATATTACAGGGGCCGCTTCGTCTGAAAGGTCGGGAAAGGTTGAACAATACGAAGGCTACATTAACGGTTATATCATTGTGGTGGATTTATGTTGCCACTCTGACGTAATGCGTACTACCGAATTCTCGAAGTAAGGAATGTCTCGAGTTCGAAATTTGAAGCTACATTTAACGTAATTTGAGTTTCCCCAGACGCGTTCTTTATTCGAGGATCAAGAGTGTTAAACTTTGTATTATGCTCGATTTACAGCATGTAAAGCCGTTTGGGATAAAATAATCTTGATATATTGATGACAAATTTTATGTTTATTCAGATATTATTCGTTTAACTTACTCAGTTAAACGAATAATATCTGAATAAACATAAAATTTATACTATTGTTATGTTGGACTGGAATCTCCAGATGCCTCCCGGGGTGTAAGATTGCCTAAAATAATGCTTAAACATATTTAAAGCTAGAGCAGGGTCATCTTCAGTTTCGAAATGAACCAATCGGGTGTGGAAACCACGCATTTCAATTTTAGGCACCTACGTACCTATACCCTAATATAAAATTATTAACATTGATTGGTGATCAGAGTATTAATTTATTTTGAATATTCTCATAATCTACCAAAATATTTACTTCATATCGTTTGGTTACAGAGATAGGACAAAACTGCACTTCCGTGTTTAAATTTGGAGCCGTTAGTGATTAGGAAAATACCTCTACCCCACATGAAACAACAGTTTAATAACGCTAATTATCTCATGTTGTGTTTGTGCGAGCAGGATAGTCAGAGCAGAGGGTACAAAAGTGTGGTACAAAAGTACATGGTTCCCTTTGGCACATTGAGTTGCATAAGAATGTAGACACCGCGAATGACATGCATTACATTTATGCCTCAGATTTCTGATAAATCAATGTCATGCTTTAGAAGTGCATACGTACGTACCTACATTGTCGATGAATAATATCAAATAGCATTTTGACGAAATTATATTTTCATGAAACTATAATATTTTTGTTTGGTTGGGATAATCCTAAATAAATCTAATCTGCAAAACTGCAGTCGGCATTGGCAAGCAACTATATTCTATTTTACAATAAAATAACTTCGCTTCAATCAAGAATGAACAAAGCGTCAAAGCCAACAAGACAAACGAAAGAAAGTATTAAAAGTTGTCAACGATAAATTGAGAAGAAAAACTAAACAAGAAATTTGAAAGAAACAGCAGTGAGAGAAGGCAATCATTTATTATGTATTTTTGGTTTCACTGCTTTGTGTGGTTATATTTGGAGTACCTATATACAGAAATCTGTGGTATTTTGTCCTTTGTTGCGTAGCAGTAGTGAACGCAACTGCTACACAGGGGCAAAGGCCAGGCCAGGCCTTTTGATTGTACTGTATCACCTTCATGGACTAGGTTGAAGTTGCCTTCAAAGCTTCTACTTTCCGCTTCTATCTGCTACCCATTTTACCGTAGGTAACTAATGATTATCATGGAAATGACTGCAGTTTGACCTCCCAACCTTAAAAGTCAAGCCTGCACTAACCACGTCCGTTGCGTGGTAGATATACTGACTAGCAGGCGAGGGTAACATGGACTCTGAAGATCTTGGCGATTCTTTATTTTTGTAGATGTAAATATTGATTAATGGACATCCTCTGTGGCGCGGTGGTAGTGAAAGCGGCCTCTACGCAGGAAGCGTGGGTTCGGTCCCCGTTCATTGCCAGTATTTGTATGCATGAATATGGGTATTTACATTGTTCTGGTCGTGTCTCAGAAAGCACGTTAAGCTGTGTGATCTATGGCAGTCGTCACGGGTAGTTGGCAATAGGCTCGCCGCCACCTTTATGTAGGACCGAAAATCATAGTTCACGAAATGTGGGTGTTAATACACCTCTGACTACCCCTTCGGAGATAGGCGTTGCTATATGTATGTATGTACAAAATTCCTAGCATATGGTCAGTATTATTTATAGGAATACTTCGAAAAAAAAGAAAACATATGTATTTTATATAATATTATCTATGCATCTGTATTAATAATACAGCGATGCGCATATGAAGTAAAAACAAAACACCTTCATAATAACCACATGAAAAAAAATATTTCAAAAACAACTCTCCTTCGAAGTAATTTCCATTTAGGCGAACATCTCATCTCGCACTGCAGCAACTCGAAACTTTATGTAACAGCAGCCATTCTTGGAACTGTTCCAAAACTGAAGGATACCTGTTATATAACACATTGTGTACTCACCAAGTCCTCGTCGTCGTCAGAGAAAATATTGGTTCGCTCCTGCGCCGTCATATCGCTGGCTTCAGTATACTGTACAATATATCCATGATTCACACACTATACACGAGCTTCACTGATAAACACTGCAACTCCATCCAAACTTCCTTCAACGAAACTCCTTTAGAATACATTTCGAATTTATTCAATTAAAAAAATAAAATGAACTTTTTTATAAATTGAAAATAGAATTACTCAATTCTGAAATAATCGAGATATAAGTGAAACATCGACGATGTTCGTACAGCTACCAATACACCCGCACCGTTCGACGGTTAGACACTTACTGCGGTGGAGGGCGGGCAGAGAAAGCACTGCAGCGTCTGGTATCCATGGCAACGCGAAGGCTTTTACACCGCAGGGGTGCCTATGCATTTTGTAGACAATAACCGTTGAGGGTAGTGAATTAGAGTGAGTTTATACATTTGTGCACTTGCATAGGGCATTAAAAGCTTTTGCTACTAGGTAGAAAGTTATAACTTTCATGTATTTTGTGAAACTAAAGGCTATTGAAAGGGCAAGCTGTATGAAAAGACCGCTTTAGTTGTACTCAAACGCGACTGGAGTAGCTAAAACATGATTCAGAATTATCGCTTATTGCTAACTATGCAGTTTAGGCAAGTGCTGTGCATGAATCAGTTAGTAGCACCTCCTTTATTGCCACCGATAACGTTTGTTTTACCAAAATACGTGTTTATTTCCTTAATCCTTTAAGAAGGATATGAAAAAGCACCTAGCGAGGCTATCAAACTAAGAACTACCTACAATTTTAGCATTCAATCAATAATATTTTTAATACTTACAATTTCAACTACAGCTTACTATCAGGCGAGTTGCAAATTCAAATTGACACGTCCTACATAAAAATATTCATGCCTTTCTCCTTCTGAGGCGGGCAGAGACTACTGCCTGACTGCTCGAATCTTTACCTATACACTACTTGAATTTTTCTATTTCAAACATTTTGCGTTCTGTTACTCCGACCAATTTTATTTACATAAGGCATTTTTTGCAAAGCGGAAAGCTTTGCCGAAATAAGAAAGCTGAACTTTCATATATCAATGTCAGCATAATGAGTATGATCAGTTTGCCAACTGACAGGTAATGGCAGTAGTTCCCCACCGTTCATCACGATCAACTCACTATTGATACGCAGTTTGTGACGAAGCATTCGTGATATAATGTGATAGGTACTACCTATTAGTGATTAGAAGAAAAGTAATAATTGGTTTTAAGATATAAATAAATAAATTACTAAAAGGGCTCTCTGCTTTCTTAATTATTTGAATTTTGGAACTCATAAATAATACTGACTCAGGGGCAAGTCAAGCTTAGTACCAAGAACCTGCTTTTTGTCGCTTAATATTGGGCTGCTTGCACAATAAAGTCTTTAATAGTTATAATCTAATAGTGTACCTGAAGTTTTATAACCTAAAGCTGTACGGTATAAGGAATGATTAACGTCATATTCCTATTTTATTTCATCAAGTACCTAATCATGTCGGTACCTTTACCAGTTACACAAACGAGCAACAAAATTCTGTCCACAGTTTCGTTAATGTCCACGAGCTGTTAGTTCCGGCTAATATCATTTAGTCGACCGTCGTCAACAGCGAGAGGAAAGTAAGAAAATTAGGGGTGATGTCAACGCGCTATAAATCTCCGGCTGACCACCCGCAGGCGGAAATATAAAACTGTCTTCAACCTTTAGAAAAATATGAAGCAGGATATAAATTAATGTCATTTTTATTATTACAGATAACTGCGAAAAGGTCTCACAAGATAAGGTTATCTGCCAATCACATTTTTGCCTTAGCACGGCCAATTTGTAGTTATGTTAGATCAACAGTGTTAGGAAAATTTCAATTGCAATTCACCAGACTACTGTCTAAAAGATCGAAATAAATTTGACAGCAAGCGGTACCCATTAATTTTTCTTCCAGTTTATAACTGACAATAGGATACAGCCTGGTTTCAAACTTGTCTCGATCTCTTAGACAGCAGTCGGGTTTACATTTTTAGATCTTTTAGACAGCAAGATGGAATTTATATTTAGTGAATACTTCTTAATTGCAAATAAAATTTGACCAACACCACCAAACAGATCAACCGACATTGTTAAAATATCAAATTATTACTATGCTCACGTCACTCTAATGCTATTAACTGTGGCATTATACTACGCAAAGGTTTAGTGATTGAAATGAAGATGAAAATGAAGGTGAATGAGTGAAAGGTTTAATCTATACTAATATTATAAAGAGGAAAGATTTATATTTTTGTATGTAACGAATAACCTCAAAAAGTACTGGACCGATTATAATAATTATTTTTTCATTAGAAAGCTACATTCTTCGTGAGTATCGTGAGTAACATAGGCTACTTTTTATCCCGATATTTCCATGGGATCAGGATTTACGCGGGTGAAACCGCGGCGCGGTGCTAGTAATTAATAAGGCCACTACTGAACATATAGTAGAATTATTTTTATTGTACTCTAACAAAATACCAAGGTTATCATAACCCTCCTTTGGCTTCGCCGTAGTTGGGTAAAAATTATAATAAGTACATGTACAGAAAGCACAAGAAACTGGATAGGTTCAAGCGTGGCTCGGTAGCTCAGTGGTCAGAGCATTCCTTATAGGCATAAGGGAAAGATCGCAGGTTCTAGTCCCGGCTAATCTGATTCACTTTTACCTATCTTAAAACCGATTAAGATATAATAATAGTTTCATTCAAGCATAAGGAATATTTACAATTGGAAGCGTTATCACTAAAATCGATTTCTTACCAGAGGGATTTATATTAATTACCTTGACAACAACATTTCAAGCACTTCCTAATTTATAGCCATAGCCATAGCACAGAATAATATAATATTACTGCTGTAACAACTAGTTCTCCGTTTTCCACATTCAGTCTCTCAGCTACTTTTTCAGGTCAGGTCAGCCTATCTGGTGGGGTCCCAACTTCGCTTTACCGATACGCGGGAAAAATTCTGACATTCTTTATTTGGTCGGTGCATGTACCTATATTTTGCAAAATCGACCACTCCACTTCCACTTACCTTACCGTATGTTTTATTGTGTTTTCTCTCGGTACTTATTCAATGTTAATTTTTTTTTATAAACGCACGCCTAAATTCCCGAAGGGGTAGGCAGAGGTGTACCCACATTTGAGTACGAAATGTGGTAGCACTCACATTTCGCCAGTTTATGTTTAGATCTCAATGTAATAGGTGGTGAGCCTATTACCATTAACCGGGCACTTATATACCTGCGATAAATACACACATAACTTCGAAAATGAAATGTTGAATAATAATAAGAATATTTTCATATAATAATGTCTATGAAATCCGAAAAAAACGCAATAAAATTCTATTCGAGTCAACTCATAACGTTATTAATAAAACGCTGTGAGTTGAATACCTCTGGAAAGGTTTCTTTAACTAAAGGTTATAAATAGCTTTCATTAAATGGATAAGGTTTTTGCCGACTTTGACACACAAAGGTTGATTAACAATATGATTCCAGCAGTTTGCACACAAGGGTTATTGATGTAACTTCTATTACTAAAAGGATGTACAGTCAATGACACAAGTAGCTTAACAAATTCTAATTAATTCATCACTGTATTTAGGAGCCACAGGGTCTAATCATAAAATAATATAGAAAACATAAAATATAACTTTGTTCTCTGGAGATTATAAAACTTCTTTTGTATACATTATTAATTACTATTGTCGTTGACTATGCCTACAAGAAGTATCATCATAAGCATGTAATGCGCATTCACAGATTACGAACTAAGACGGTGCGCACTGTACGGTATGAAAGAAACTTCATCCCACCCACGTTCAAGCTGTGGGATGGAGCTGCGGTTTTACCAGGCGCCTACAATATGGGCATACGCCCATAGGTCACGGTAACCAATCAAGTGGACCGTGTGCTTGTCTGCCACCTAAGTGGATTAAAAAAATGTGTCCCAAACTGTTAAAAGGTAATTGTAGGCTCTTTTCAATGCTTCTGATCGTTAAGTAGACTCGAGCGACCATGGCAATAAAAATGAAAACAAAATATTATAATAAACCTTTTCAGACGTTATAGTACTTTCAGGCACTCATTATTTTTCCATTACTGACGGCAGAAGGTCAGGTATTTCTGCTCATTAAGGCCGTGCTGAGACTACATAAATTGAAAAATAAAGCACAAAACTCACACACCCTACGCCAATATTAAACAGATAGTAATATTACGTCACGATATATTTTGTTATATTTTAATAATTTTATAATAATTATTTATTTATTCATAAATCACAATTGTAGCTTCACAGAATAAATAATGTTGCACATTTGTAAACATAGGGTTTTTCTTCTACAATAGGTTGGTTAAGTTACTCCTCTCCTAAATAGCCTATAAGTAGCCTGTGTTATGGAGATACAGGGAGGAAGCGGTCTATATTAGCACTCAGTATTAAGACTTCCTTGTATTCAAGATTTTAATATAGATATAGCCAGATTTCACCGGCTATGTGTTTATGCCTCACGTAGTCTTAGAGGAGGTAGGACACGACGGCATATCCGTCAAATTAAGCAGTCCGACTGGGGAAGTTCCTCCACCCTACAGAATAGCGCGGCAATAATAACCTCGTGATGTGTTCTCGGTGGTGAGCAGGGTAGCCACAGCTCACTGGAGAGTTTTTGTACTGTCAGTGGGAAGATCAAAAGCTTGTCCTGCTTTGTCTTTTACACTGACGGCACAAAAACTCTTGTGTTTACAGCACCTTGATGTTGCACACGTCCATAGGCCACTGTAACCACTTTCCATCAGGTGGGGCGTGTGCTTGTCTGCCAACTAAGTGGTAAAAAAATCTCAGTTCCTACCTATCTATTTCAAAAAGGAGAGTAATACCATTTATATATTGAAAAATTCATCTTTATACTGTGAGTGATAAAGAGCTCCATCATTTGCTACTAAACTAGGCAACTTTAACAACATTAT
Source organism: Eilema griseolum (assembly GCA_963662185.1). NCBI lineage: Eukaryota > Metazoa > Arthropoda > Insecta > Lepidoptera > Erebidae > Eilema > Eilema griseolum. Next base: position 7,855,472 of record OY759239.1, on the reverse strand, counting down.
CGCGAGATGAGCTGTCATTATGGTTTCTTTTCGTATAGTCTGGTTGTTATGATACAAGTTGATACTTTGAGAGGACTCTTAATGATACAATTAATTTAAAAAATGGCATAGAACATTAAGGCAAATGTGTTTACATTGTCATTTAAAAGCTTCAGACAATTTTATTTTCACAATTTACCTACAAATAGACTAACAGAGGACTAATAATTTGATAGCTTGGGTAGTTTAGTGGTTAAGGAGTCGACCTTATGATTAAAAGGTCCTTGGTTCGAGTCCTGGCCATTTTTTTCATACAACTTGTGTGGCAGACAAGCACACGGCCCACCTGATGAAAAGTGGTTTCTTTTTTATTTTTACGTGCGCAATATCCCCCCGAATACCCCCCACCGGAGCCGGTGGAAGAGGTTATGTCGAACTCGAACTGACCAAAACGCACGCGCCTGTGGGTAGTTTTTGGTTGTCGAAGGTGAGGTTGACGGGCATGTCCCTCGGAAAAGTGGTTAATATGTACGTGTACCATTACGCTACCAACGTGAACCCACTCCTAGCACAAGCCATTTAGCTTAGTTGAATAGGTAAGAGGGAATATTAGTAATTTCGATCTTAATATTCTTATTAAAAAAAATTAAAAAACATTATCATCCGAGCATTAATCCCGTTGCAATCAAAACTACCATTTGGGAGTCTGGAGACCGCTTCCTCCTTTCCCTACGGATTATTTTCTCTTGACTTTTCAAGGAGTGACTGACATCTGACTCAGATGTCACTCCTTAAAAAGTCAGAACAGAAATGAAACAGATGGCTCTCCTACAACATACGCCACAAGAGCTTCGGCCACCAATCCAGTTGTGAGTTCGAAGTTATGTGCGTATTTATCGCAGGTTTATAAGTGCCTGGTTAATGGCAATAGGCTCGCCATCTATTACATTGGGACCTAAACATAAACTGGCGAAATGTGAGTGCTAGCACCTCTGCCTACCCCTTCGGGGATATAGACGTGAGTTTATGTTATGTTATGTAATTCACTGTACCATCAATCATTTTCAAATACCTAAATATTTGGTATATTAATACAGCTTCCGCTCAAATTAGAGGACGGAAAAAGTTTTTTTAATCAAAAGTTCTGATATCTCGACGCTACGCAATTAACTAATCTCGTCACAGAAATGTTTTTATCGTGATATAACAATCGTTATTTTCAAACAAAATTGCTTATACATCATTTATTAATCATATTTTAAGCTCTTTCACTGCTCTGTGCGCAGCTTCGGAATTGAGCGAATTGGAAGCCTCTGTAAATCAGGATGATTATAATTTTTTACTGAAATATTTTTATTATTATTATTTTATTGTTATTATTAGAAATCATAGGCAATCACAAAACATGTACTCATTTCTTTCACATAAATACAAATAACGATATTGAATAAATAGTCGCAAAATCTGGAATTCAGTCTTACTGAATGACACCATCTATAGACTCCTTCTTTTTTGAAAATTAAGTTCCTACCTCCTACTATTTCAAATATATTTATATCTTTACGAAAGAAAAAGATCCCCACGTAAGGCCGAAATTCTTTTCGGCCTCACGTGGGGGGGGTGAGCTTATTGCCGTCTTCCGGGAACTATTATTGACTCGAGCCTTGTATCTGTGCCTAAGTCTGAGCTGTATTATATATGTCTGATATTAAACAGCCCTATCCCTTAGTCGCCTTGTACGACACCGCATGGGAAGAGATGGGGTGGCCCAAATTCTACTCTGCCGGGAACCACGCTTCTTTGCCAGGAACCACGCGGCTATTTAAAGACCAATACATGAGAATAATTACGACTAAAATGTATATTAAAGTTTTCTTACATACCTATTCCAATTACCGACTTATTTCCGTACTTGAACTAATATTATTACCACGCACATCGACATAAATCTGCTCAACATTAATTTTCAATGATTATGTTCATCAAAGTTGTTATAGAAAGTTGTAAGCCCTGTCTAAAGGCAATTTCCTTGCCTCTAATTACGTTATAGTCTTGACCCAGTTAAGAAAACAAATTATGTAGTAAAGTGTTGAGTACACTTCTTCCTGCGTTGCTTATGTTTTACTCATTACTTTGGAATTTCAAAATTTTGGAATATTGTACAATAATGTAACGGGTCGTGATTAAGTTACAGGAAAAGAACAGGAATGAGTCGTGAAGGAAATTGTTATATTAGGTCTTTACCTATGAAATTGCCAAAATTTTCTTACAGACTCGTGTGCTCGTTATTCCTGTAATTTAATAATATTTCTAATATTACTATTTTGTTTGAGAGTTGGTTTCAAGATTGAACAACTCTGTGTTTTAAATTTTGTTTTTATTGGCCGCTTGATAAATTAAATTGACAAGGTAATTGAGCAATACCCTACCGCAGATTTAGTATTCTTGGGGAACTTCAACGCTCACCACGTAGAGTGGCTGGGGTCTCCTAGAACTGATTTTGCGGGAAGGGCTGCTCATGACTTTGCACTGAGCTACGGATTCTCTCAACTGGTGCATTCTATTACTAGAACACCAGAAATAGAGACCCATAGAAGCTCTATACTGGACCTTCTGCTGACTTCACGCCCGGACGAATACTCAGTAACTGTGGAAGCACCACTTGGTACTTCGGACCACAGCCTCGTTCGGGCGCAAGTGACTCTCACGCGGCCTGAACCACCGCGGCCACCTCAATGGCGGCATGTCTGGCACTACAAGTCGGCAGACTGGGATGGACTGCGAGAATTCTTCGCGTCGTACCCGTGGAGGCGGCTTTGCTTCACTTCAAATGATCCCAGCTCCTGTGCAACAGCAGTAGCTGATGCGATCCTAGCGGGTATGGAATGCTATATTCCGAACCGCTGGATCGCAACAGGAGAGAGCAAACGCCCTTGGTTTAATAGGCCCTGCAGAGAAGCAAGAGACCACAAGCAATCTGCATACAGGGCTTGGACCACGGCTTTAGCCAATAAAGATCCTAATATCACTGAAGTGAAGCGAAAGTTGAATGCCGCCTCGAGGTCTAGTAAAAAAGCTACGGCCAGGGCTAAGTTTGAGTTCATCGGCAGAATTGGCGAGCGGCTTGCGCGCTACCCATCTGGCAGTCGTGCATTTTGGTCGCTCGCCAAAGCTGCTGAGGGAAACTTCTGCCAGTCTTGCCTTCCACCGCTGTAAAAATCCGATGGTAGTCTGGCCCATGGCGCTAAGGAGAAAGCCGATCTGTTGGGTAATCTCTTTGCATCAAACTCGACTATGAACGACGGGGACGCCGAACCACCCATAATTCCCAGCTGTGGTGCTTCCATGTCTGAAGTTAAAATCACGCAACGGGCGGTCCGGCGTGAGCTTAAGTCCCTAGATGTTCGGAAGTCGAGTGGGCCGGATGGGATACCGGCGATGGTGCTTAAACACTGTGCCCCCGAGCTGTGCCCTGTACTTACACGCCTTTTTGCACTCTCCTACTCCGCGCGGCAGGTCCCAGCCTCGTGGAAGACCGCATTCGTGCACCCTGTACCTAAGAAAGGCGACAGGACAGATCCGACCAATTACAGGCCTATCGCTATAACCTCCCTACTCTCGAAGGTTATGGAGCGTGTCATTAACACACAGCTCCTGAGATACCTTGAAGGAAACGATCTACTGAGCGACCGACAGTACGGCTTTCGCCACCGTCGCTCAACCGGTGACCTTCTTGTGTATCTCACAAACCGGTGGTCGCAAGCCATCGAGAGTCGGGGTGAGGCACTAGCGGTCAGCCTCGATATAGCAAAGGCCTTCGATCGGGTCTGGCACAAAGGTCTTCTTGCGAAGTTGCCGTACTATGGACTCCCCGAGGGACTTTGCGAATGGATCGCCAGCTTTTTGTCCAACAGAAGCATCCAAGCTGTCGTTGACGGCAGCTGCTCGGACCGCATGAACATAAACGCTGGTGTCCCACAAGGCTCCGTGTTGTCTCCGACGCTGTTTCTGCTGCATATCAATGACATGCTGTCTGATGGCTCCATTCATTGTTATGCGGACGACAGTACCGGGGACACGTGTTACACCGGCCGTGCAAATATCCCTCAGTCCGAGGTGGAGAAGAGTCGCGAACAACTTGTGTCTAAAATCGAGACTACTCTCTCTGGAGTATCCGATTGGGGACGACTAAACCTAGTTCAATTCAACCCCACTAAGACACAAGTATGTGTATTCACCGCTAAGAAAACCCCATTCATTGTAGCGCCGCAATTCCTGGGCACACCGCTTACCATCTCCTCGAGTATCGGGATCCTTGGTGTCGATATCTCCAGCGACGTCCAATACCGAAGTCATTTGCAGGACAAGGTTAAGTTGGCATCAAAAAAACTCGGAGTGCTCAACAGGGCGAAGCAGTACTTCACTGCGGGGCAGCAACTCCTTCTTTATAAGGCACAGGTCCGGCCTCACATGGAGTACTGCTGTCACCTTTTTGCTGGAGCACCTGCATACCAGCTTGACCCCTTCGACTCGTTGCAAAGACGGGCATTGAGGCTGGTTGACAATCCCATACTCACAGGTAGAGTGGAACCTCTTAGCCTTAGGAGGGATTTTGCCTCACTGTGTGTGTTCTACCGCCTATACAATGGTTTGTGCTCAGATGAATTGTTTGACATGATGCCCGTAGCTTCATTCTATCATCGCACCTCTCGCCATAGGCAGGGAATTCATCCCCACACATTGCGACCTGAGACGGTGCGCACTGTGCGATATGAAAGAAACTTCATCCCACGCACACTCAAGCTGTGGAATGACCTCCCTGCTGCGGTTTTCCCAAGCGCCTACAATATGGGGTTCTTCAAGAGGGGCATCAGAAGGTTTCTTCATGGTCGGCAGCACGAGTGTGACACCCCTGGTGTTGCATACGTCCATAGGCAACGGTAACCGCTTCCCATCAGGTGGGCCGTGTGCTTGTCTGCCAACTTAGTGGTATAAAAAATTAAAAAAATTCGATGTTCAAAAACAGTACTTCCTGCTGCTATCCATTTTGATGATAAATTTCGTATTACTTTATACAGCTGTCACTTTTCAAAAATGTACTTAATAAAAGTGTTTGTTAGCTTAATGTTGTCTCATTCATACACAAAAAAAAAACACAAAATTTGGATGTGTAAGTCCTAAAAAAATTCTAAAATGTTAGTACTGAAAATTGGGTTTCCTCCAATTTCTTCAAAATAACGGCAATTTCATATGTGATGTGAATATTTTGTTCGAGTTAAATCAAAGTTCTTTGCTGACACCCTTAGTATTATAGGACTAAAAGGTAAAATGTATGACAATTATTCCATTTTCCGTATTCGGTTGATCCCTTTGTCACAGTGATTGGCATAAAACTTCATCCAATGTGTTAACTCATGTAGCTACACAGATATTTTATGCCTGTTCCTGCAATCAAAAAGTTGATTTTACTAGCTCCCGGTAAATTGTTACGTAATTTAGGGGTAGTAAGCTCATAAGCTCATAGCGCCGCCGGCTGCTATCTTATGGGCAATCTGTCAATTCTTATACCTGTTTCATCTTTTATTTACAAGATGGTGCTACCATCAACATCACACTGTTATCCATAAAGTTCTTTTTTTTTACCTGCGCTAAATTTCCACGGATACCCCCCACCGGAGCCGGTGGAAGAGGTTATGTCGGACTCGAACCGACCAAAACGCACGCCGCCTGTGGGTCGTTTTTGGTTGCCAAAGGTGAAGTTGACAGGCATATCTCTCGCACCCCGGCCGACCCAGGGCCATCTCTCACGATCTGGCCCTCTCCTCGGGTGTGGGGACTACAGAGTCCCCAACTCGTCCCCGGTTATCCATATAGGTATGGAGTGGACTATATCTTAACATGGAGTCATTATGAATGAATTTATAAAAATTAGTTAATATCAGTAAATAATAAGACTTTAAAGTTAAAAGATCTTTTATTCCAATTTGTTTACCTACGATTTATCTCCCGGGCGAAACAATTCGACATATATTATTTGGAATCATTTGTTCGAATCACCGAGGTGAACAAAAACGAACATTCTGTGGACTTTTTTTATACCACTTGGTTGGCATAGCACACGGCCCACCTGATGGAAAGTGGTTACCGTGACCTATGGACGTGTGCAACACCAAGGGAGTCACAATCGCGCTGTCAACCCTGTGAGTACAAGAATTTCTGTGACGTCAGTATAAAAGATAAAGCAGGACAAGCTTTTGGTCTGGCAAGCTCTGGCTACCCTATTCACCGATGGGAACACAACACGAGGTTATTATGGCCGCGGTATTCTGTAGGGTGGAGGTACTTCCCCAGTCATTTATCAACCACAAAAATACTAGTATAAATTTTAAAATTAACATACAATTACTACTTAACGTTAATTTGGACATTTTTGTTACTCTATAGTTCCACATTTCAAGCCAAGTCGTGCGTCTGCCATGTCTAATATCAGATAAGGACATAATCTCCCAGGATTCCCAAAACACGTCACTTTGATAACATAGAGGACATGACAGAAGGAATGTCGAGAAATAACAGACCCGTATGATTCTATTTTGTCTTTGTATCTCTGATAATGCGAGTTTGGAATTGTTCAAATTGCGGTGTTGGTGTTAGTAACAAAACTTTTATATTACTTCGACTGTAAGCAGTTAAGCGTATCTAAACAACGAAGTTACGTTAAGAAAGTTCATACAATTATAAATTCAACATATTCATTCCTTCTAAAAAGAACTTGCAAAGTCCCATAACCATTTCGCTCTTGGTTATTGTGTAACATTAAGTCAAAAATGAAATATTTTGTGGAAGAAAATGTGAAGCCTTGGGCGTTTTTATAAATTCATTTAAGAGCTATTGGTCGCGGTTTCTTACATGTTTAGGATTTGCGCACGCACGTATACGCAATTTTGGTTAAAAATACCGCACTTTGTCCTTCAAGTTAAATTGATTCTTTTTCTTTTTTTTTCAGTTCTCATTTGCAATAAGTAGACAACTACCTGTAACCCCTCGTTTACACCTAAGTATAAAACATGTAGGTATACTGATATCTAGCTATTGATAATTTGCAATTTTTTTCAAGTATCAATATCTATTGATAATTTCTTTGTCTTATATTTAGCTCCTTCCTTTTACACTTCATGTGATGGTTCCACGTTAAGCGCCGGTCCAGGGGAAGTTCCAGATGCCTTACACTTTCTTGGTGTGGTAGGTTTTCATTTTGAAGGTACACTGGAGGACAATTTCCACTTCGTAGCATAAAGGTGACCTGCGCTGATAAAAAATGCTAATATTTCTCTAAGTTGATTGTCTGTAAGCCTGTACCCTCAAATAGTGAAGAAAGAGTGGCCTGTAAAACTAGGGCATAGCCCGCACGTAGGATGATGTTCCCTTCTAAGCATGTAAAAATATAAATATATAACAGAGCTACATAAAATCAACTTTCTTTGTCATGGTTTGCCGCCATAATAATAATATAGATCTGGTTATAGCGATGGGACGAGAGGCGCCGCAGAGACGCGCCAGCCTGGCGTCCTAGACAAATATGACACGGGCTTTTCTCTAACAAAAGCTAAGTGAGGCGTAGAATATCAAATAGATTTATTAATTGTCTTGTTTTTATATATGAAAGATACCTACGTACAAAACTATTTATTCAACGTCACAACAAGATTTTCAAGACTCAAATAAAATTAATATAAAGTCAAATTACATCAATTTAATCAATTAACGTATCCACTGCACAGGTGCACCACTGGATAGCAATGGGTAACCTTTGCCCCACGTATAAGATGGAGCAAGATTCACCAGTTTTGTCCCTGAACCTCCGCCAATTCCTTGGCGTCGGCACCCCAACTACCCATGATACTATTATATATTCAACGCCCATAGTCTCGGCAGCAAATAAGAATTATTAATAAATGGCTTCTTTAAACTAAAATAATAGCAACATACAGGGCCAATAACAACACCAAAACATACAGGGCCAAGTCAATCTCATCTCACTTGTAAGCCACTCCTACACAGGACAACACGTGTAGGTCTTAGATTTCACCGGCACGCGGTGCAGAACATCCAATCAAGAACCAAGCGGTTCGGTGAGTCTTTCCTCTGTCGCACCCTTAAGGCCTGGAATTCAGTACCAGCTTACGTGTTATCTTCTTCCTACAGTCCCGGGTCCTTTAAACGGGGTGTGAAAAAGCATATGATGAGGCCGTCAAGCTGAGTCACCATTGTCATATGGCATGAGTAGGTAATGGTGACCCTCTTTTCTGAGACTATGTCCTCAGCTTACCATCAGGCAAGGCGAAGTCTAATTGACTTGTTCTATATATAAAAAAAAACTCCTTGATTGACGATCGTAGCTCTGATGCAGGTTGCCTTCTCGAGGTCACACGGCCATCGCTGTCATAAACGTAATTTTATTCTTGCACTTCGTAAAGAAGAAGAATTAAGCAGACACCGTGCTCTGAAAGAGCCTCATGCAACCGGTTAAAATATTAAGACGACGATTGCCAAGATTGTAAGCTAATGCCAACTTTAAAGAGATTAGTTAGTATTAAGATGATAATTGTATCTGATATACATTTTATGGTAAATAATTATTATTGTATTAATCTTTATTTATATTATTATTTTATTCAGTAATCATTGTAAAATATATATCATAAACAAGAACTGTAATTGACTCGAAAATATACTCTGTGGGCGCCGCTGTGGCGCCATATTGAATTCTCGGTGCGAATGTGCGGGTCGGTTGTTCTATAATACTCTTGAAAAAGTTTGTGAATAAAAATAAATACCGTTATTCCTGAAGTACTTCGTTTATATCATTTCACTGGACCTAACAAAGTTTTCAATCAGAAGTGGGATAATTCACGCGCTGGACTCGCTGCCAAGCAGTAAGTTTTTTTTCATCTTCTCGGTGACATTGGTTACGTTTTATTTCAAATGTGTTTTGTGTACCGAGATGGATCGTGTACGTACATGACAATAGTGAAGTGTGTTAATTCCGAAACGTTAATGAAAATATGACACTGATTTTGACGTGATTGCGGGTAAAATTTTCTGGCAAAGCTTTTGAGTCATGAACTTAAATGGAAGTGATAAAACCATGTTATTTTGATGAAGAGCTAGCTAGTCGCCGTTGCCTGACGTGTACAAGAATACTATACATTTACCTATCATGTTAATTAGTTCCTAGTAGGTAGTATTAATTTGATGTCGATTATATTAAACAAAAAAAAATACGATTTGTACGTAAGGTAATTAGCTAAAACAAGGTAGGGCACTTATTTTCTTTGTGTTTGCGTATTAAAAAAAGAAAGATATATTTTATTTTCATTTTGATTAAGTAGGGTAGATACCTAGGTAATTATTTTTTTTTGTTTGAAATTTTGAATCGTTTGAAATCGCTAGCCATGGGGTCCAATCGACGGAGTAGGTCCCGTAAAAGGCACAATTCGAAGCAACGTCGACGTTACCGTAATTCAAGTAGCGTCGATACGTCGTCCTCGTCGACGACCAGGCATGAAAGGTCTTACAAACGTCATAAATCGGATAAATCACGATCTAAAAAGAATAAAGAGTATCGTCATCACTCTAAACATAAAAATACTAAAAGGAGTTATAGGACCGCGACACGAACTCCTCCAATTTGTGAATCCAGCTCCTTGCAAGTAACAAGTAATCCGGTACAAGCTCCAGCACATAATGCATTTTCAACTCACGTTAATGTGGTACCAGAATTTGATCCAAGCGAAAGTTCTCAAAATATTGAATCGTAGATATACAAAGTAAATGAGTGTGCACAGATATATTCGTGGAATGATACACAAGTTCGTCACTATGCTTTGGCAAAACTTACGGGTCTTGCCAAAAGATGGTATCAAGGTCTACCCTCATTATTGTATACATGGGATCAGTGGACAGAAAAGTTGAAATCGGCTTTTCCGTCAACTGAAAATTATGGCGACATGCTTCAGAGAATGCTGCAATATCGGTGTAGAATAGGATAGCCGCTAGATATATATATAGATAGTGGCAAATTTTATAAAGACGTAAATATCGATGGGTCGGTGAAACAGGCATTTATTGATTTAGGTAGTAACCGTACTATTTTAAAAGAAAGCTTAGCATTGGAAATATATAACAAATATGACACAGGTGAAAACATTCCAAATCTTCGAGGGTTTGGCAATTTTAGCGTGCAACCTTTAGGGACGGTCAAAGGTACAATATCTGTTGATGAAATTGAAGCTGAAATTGAATTTGTGGTAGTATCAGACCGTTACATGCCAATAATAGGCCAAACATTTACTGAGTTGCCAAACATTGGGATGTACAAAACTTCGGATAACTTAATGTTTTATGAAGCACCCAATCTAAGTCGTTCTGATGATTATGGAACTAAATTGAAAATTAACGCGTGCATTGATATTGTAGTTGAACCTAGTTCTACTTCACCGGTAGAAGTGGTAACATTCACTGATTTTTCGGGATCTCTGTACGTTCCATCTGGGTTTCGTGATAGCGGTGACAATAGGTTTTTAATTTTGCCGGGATTATATGATTTTAAAAATAGCTCTGGCTATATTATGATAACAAACTTAGGCAACTCAGATCTCGCCATCGAAAAGGTTAAGACAATAGCCAGGGGAGTTGATTATAATGAAATCAATGATGCATACATTGGATTCACTGCGACAACTACACAACAAGACCCCGATATCTTAGAAGATATTAATGTAGGTACACAATTGGCTGAGTCGGAAATGGAAAGTTTAGTCCAACTTTTGGAAAAATACAGGGATTGTTTTGCTGTAAATCTATCTGAGCTTGGTAGAACTAATTTGACTGAAATGGAAATTAAATTAAAAGATGATACACCAGTAGTTTATAATCCTTACCGCATGTCGCTAAAGTAAAAAGAACAACTCTCGGAAATAATAGATGATCTGCTTAAAAACGGTATATTTAGGGAAAGTTCGTCGTCATATGCAAGCCCAGTCTTACTGGTGAGCAAAAAGAATGGGCAGAAACGCTTATGCATAGATTACCGTGCTCTTAACAGAAAAACTTTGAAGGACAAATACCCTTTACCTCGTATAGAGGACAAATTGGACTGTTTGGGTGGTAACAATTTGTTTTCAAGTCTGGATCTTGCCTCGGGCTATTACCAGGTGCCCGTTGCAGAGGGAAGCAAACATCTCACAGCGTTTGTTACTCCGGATGGGTTATATGAATATAATCGCATGCCATTCGGATTAGCAAACGCTCCGAGTACGTTTCAAAGGGCTATTAACTCAATGCTGAATGGTGTGGGGCAAAATTTAGTGTTAGCCTATATGGATGATTTGTTGGTCCCTTCTAAAACAGTCCAAGAGGGTCTTGAGAAGCTGGAAAGGGTTTTCGTCCTCTTAAGAAATTCCAAATTGACGCTCAATCCAAAAAAATGTGTGTTTTTTCAAGAGAAAATCGAATATCTGGGGTATGAAATTTGCGGTGAGGGTATCAGGCCAGGCTTGTATAAAACAGAGGCGGTAAAACTCTTTCCAGTGCCTAAAAACGTCCATGAAGTTCGCCAGTTCGTTGGACTGGCCAGCTACTTCCGCAAATTTGTAAAGGATTTTTCGATCATTGCAAGACCTCTAACACAACTTACTAGAAAAAATGTACCATGGCATTTTGGTTTAGAAGAAATGGCAGCTTTCAGCACTCTTAAAGATAAGCTAGTAAGCCGGCCAGTCCTTGCACTGTATAACCCTAAAGCTAAGTTAGAAGTACACACGGACGCTAGCAAATTAGGGATAGGCGCAATGCTGCTGCAAGATGACGGCAAGGGTCTCCAGCCCATATCATATTTTAGTCGGCAAACTTCGCCAGAAGAACAGAAGTTTCACTCGTACGAGCTGGAGACACTTGCTGTTATTACGGCCTTAAATAGATTTCGCGTTTATTTACTGGGTGTCGAATTTAAGGTTGTAACTGATTGTAACGCAGTGAAGAGTACAATGACTAAGAAGGACTTGATCCCTCGTGTCGCTAGATGGTGGATCGCGCTGCAGGAGTTCGATTTTATCATAGAGTATCGAAAAGGTCTAAAAATGGCACACGTAGATGCCCTTAGCAGAAACCCTGTTGGCACAAAAAATCCACCATCGCGCGATGACGACTATCATGTCTTAAATATTACCGTTGATGTGGAAGATGAGAGGTGGCTTCAGACTGTACAGCAGGCAGACACTGAATTGCAGAGGATCGTTGACATTTTAAAGGACTCAGAAAGCAATAATATTGTTGAAGTTAAAACAAATTTTATTGTTAAGAACGAAAAATTGTATCGGGTAATAAAAAAGAAGACAGCGTCCGTCTGCTGTGGGTCGTACCAAAATCCGTGAGATGGCAAATCGTAAAAAGTAATCATGATGACGTTGGACACTTCAGTTTTGACAAAACATATGACAGGGTACGAAAAGTATATTGGTTTAAAAATATGCGTCGTTTCATCAAAAAGTACTGTAAATCCTGTTTACATTGTGCACACAATAAAATACCAGGTGGGCCTAGAGAGGGTATGTTGCATCCTATACCAAAACCCGATAAACCGTTTGAAGTTCTGCATGCTGATCATTGCGGGCCTTTCCCACAAAGTAAAAAGGGAAATTGCTACATTTTAGCCATTATAGACTCTTTTACAAAGTTTATTTACATAAAACCCGTAAAAAAACTGTAAAAGTAAAACAACTATAAATGTGTTTGAAGAATATTTTTCTCTTTTTGGTGTTCCGCGTAGGTTAATCACGGATAGAGGGACAAGCTTTACTAGTCATGTATTTTCTAGTTTCATGAAGGAGAAAGGTATTAGTCACACGCTTAACGCCGTAGCAACTCCTCGGGCCAATGGCCAAATTGAGCGCTACAACCGTTCTATTCTAGATGCGCTCACGGCAATCAATAATAATCGGCCTGATAACGAATGGGACATTATGATACCAAAAGTTCAGTGGGGTCTAAATAATACCTTGAACAAGGCTACAGGTAGAACGCCTTCCGAAGTGTTGTTCGGTATAGCACCGACTGGGGTTTCTGATGGCGTCATGAATTCAGTAGTGTCTGAGACGAGTGAATATGAGGATCGTGAAGAAATGAGATTGACAGTTAGTGAGCGATTAAAAGAACAACAAAGAAAACAGAAAGAAACTTTTGATAAGAGACGTAAAGTAGCACACAGATACAAAGTTGGAGATCTCGTAAGGGTAGAGAGGGAAATAAGTAACGTTTTGCCAGGTCAATCCAAGAAACTTTTACCAAGATGTAGCGGGCCGTATAGGGTTACCCAGGTACTCGAAAACGATAGGTACGAAATTGAAGATACTCCAATTACTAAGAAAAGCGGTAAACCGATTTATAAAGCAGTTTTAGCGGTTGACAAGATACACCCTTGGTTAGTGTTCTCCAACGATCCTATAAACAGCGATTCCGACAGTATGAGTAAAGTAATTAATGATTAGTTGAATAGATAATTGTATCAAGGAAAAATATCAATAAAATCATAATGATAATTTACTTGTTATTGTGGAAAGTAAATTAAATGTTGTGATTTAGTTGTTAAATATCGTAGAAAATAAATGTGTTGTAAAGTCGAAATTATACTATAGTGTCTAGTGTTGTTAATGTGTTATATACCAGCCCCTTGTGGCGATACCAGCCCCTTGTGGCGATACTAGCCCCTTGTGGCGATACCAGCCCCTTGTGGCGATACCAGCCCCTTGTGGCGATACCAGCCCCTTGTGGCGATACCAGCCCCTTGTGGCGATACCCAGCCCCTTGTGGCGATACCAGCCTCGTGTGGCGATACCAGCCCCTAGTGGCATTACCAGCCTTGTGTGGCGATACCAGTCGCTTGTGGCGATACCAGCCTCGTGTGGCGATACCAGCCCCTAGTGGCGTTACCAGCCTTGTGTGGCGATACCAGCCCCTTGTGGCGTTACCAGCCTTGTGTGGCGATACCAGCCCCTTGTGGCGAAACCAGTCCTGTGCAGCGATACTAGAGCCTGGTGGCGATAACAGCCGCTTGTGGCAATATCAGCTTTTGATGACGCTTCCTGGGGCGAACGATAACCTGATGTGACAAGTTCATCTAAGCCAAAAAGTTATTAGTTTCTTTATTATAAATTGTGAAATTCGGAGACATTGTTTAATTTAAGTTATTTTTTATGTTAGTACTTTTACTAAAATCAGAATATGAGTAGTTATTTAATTTGATTTAATTTAATTAGTCAGACTTAATAATTAAATCTCATGGTTGGAATGTAATTAATCGTTTAAATCACGCGGGGACGCGTGCTGATTCAGAATGGCCGATTGTAAGCTAATGCCAACTTTAAAGAGATTAGTTAGTATTAATATTTATTTATTTATTTATTTATTATAATCATTGCAAATATGGGTTACATATAGTTGTTATAGGTAGCAGGTAGGTTTCACCATATTTTACCATAGTAGGCATGCAATTTTACAAGCTAAATTGGGAAGTGAATTAATTAATATGTTATATTCATGCTTAGAAAATTCAAATTATTAGAGTATCATAACATTATTTGGTCATTTTTATAGATTCTAGGATATAAATCAAAATGTCATATTAGTATTTTAGTATACATACTTAAAAAATTAAAATTAACAATGTCATAGTGCAATATCTTCTTAATTATTATATATAGATCAGTTTATAATGTCAGTTCAGTAATATAACAATAGTAAATGTCATAAATAATTAACTTTGTTACAATAAACATTTTATACCATTCTCATCAAGAGTGTATACTGAACACATCACTATTATGGGACTTTGTACTGAAGTAATGAGGTATCTGACAGGAAGTCATTTAACGAATAGTAGCATTTCTTCACTAATAATACACGGAGTTGCTTTTTGAATATTTTTAATTCTGGAATAAGTCTAATACACTCTGGTACACAAGACAAAAACGATAGCCTGTCTAGAGATATAAGTATTATACATATCTTTACATTGGTTTTGGCAAGCGGAAAAGGTCACCAGTATGTTCTACATATATTTAAATTTCATTTATTATTTTACTACACATCTACTGTTTTGTCATTTAAATAATCATTTACCGTATAATAACATTTGCTTAACAAAATATTCTTAATTACTTTCTTATATATGCTAAGTTCCCCAATCTCCATAATTCTTTTCGGTAATTTGTTGTACATTCGTGGAGCCATACATAAAAAACTACTATTCATTAAACCAGTCCTGTTTGATGGTAAGCTTAAAGTTAATTTTTTCCTCTTACTGTTTAATGTTGTAAACAAATGCACATTTTTACGGACAAAGAGTAGGACTTCCAGAATGTAAATACATGGCAGTGTTAATACCTTTAGCTGTGAGAAGTGGGGTTTACAACTGTCCGTCGGTTTTAAATGGCATATCGACCTAATACACCTCTTCTGTGCCACAAATGCTGCTTCATTGTCAGTAGAATTGCCCCAAAACATGATACCATACCTCAAGAGAGGTGCAACATAACCATGATATGCTGTCAGAACGGCTGATTGACTGGCAGATTTCCTCAGCATGTAAAGCGCATATGAAAACGATGCTACTTTTTTGCATAATATTTCTATATGGTTTTTCCAACGTAGGTTATTATCAATATTGAGGCCCAAAAACTTCGATGTCTCTACCTCTGTAATTTTTTTATTTAAGTACTGAATGTCAATATTTGTTATTTTGTTAACTCTATTTCTAAATGTCATCAAATTTGTTTTGTCAATATTAATATTTAAATTATTTAATGTCAACCAATTTATTGTATTATTTAATGTCATCTTTACTTCTTCTTCTAGCTGCCCTTTATTATGACCAGTAAACACAATTGTACTGTCATCAGCAAATAAAACTGTATCGTATTGAGTTATTTTAGGTAGGTCATTTATATAAATTATGAACAGTAGTGGCCCAAGCACACTACCTTGCGGAACACCAAGAGTGACATTTCTACACGTTGACTTGTATTCAATAACTTTTTTTGATGTGTAGCAAAACCTTGTGATTTGTGTTACTTGGGTTCGGTTGCTCAGATATGACCTTATTAAATCGTAAGTATTCCCTCTGACTCCATAGGCATATAGTTTTTTTAACAATATTTTATGGTCAACACAGTCAAAGGCCTTTGTTAAATCCATAAACAATGCACACACCTGGTTTCCCTTATCTAGGCCAGTCAATACCGTTCACAAAAAGCTATATATTGCCATATCGATGGATTTATTTCTCCGAAAGCCTACTTGCTCAGTACAAAATAGATTATTATTTTCAAAGTAATTGTAGATACAGTTATGTATCACCTTCTCAAAAATTTTGGAAATAACTGGTACAAGTGCTATTGGTCTGTAGTTGCGCATATCGTTTTTATCACTTTTCTTATATAATGGTTTGATAATAGTTAATTTTAACTGTTCAGGAAAGATACTATTTGTAATGCATAAATTGATTATGTGGCTCAGTACATGAGACAATGCAACAGAAACTAGTTTTATTATTTTGGTTGATATATCGTCGTACCCAGTACTATTTGTGTTTTTCAGACTCTGTATAATTTTGTATATATCATCCGGTACGGTGGGGGCCATGAATATAGAGTTCAACTCGTAGGGCATCGATACTTTGTGGTCAACAGATAAACTTTGGTGCATTGTATCTGTGAAAAATGTATTAAAATGATTAGCAATTTGTGAAGGTTCCTGGATTATGTTACCATCTACTTTTATGTGATGGATATGATCATTGGGTACGTTAATTTCATTACCGCGAATTACAGCCCACGTGGCTTTAGATTTATTAGGAGCAGTTTGAATGAAGTTATCATTTTGCGATTTTTGTGTTAACCTAATGATGCGATTTAGTCTTGACGATAGCGCTTTGTAGCTATTTCTTGATCTTTCTGTGCGTTTTTTTCTGTATTCCCACAGAAGTTGGCGTTTACGTTTACAGCAGACTCTTATACCTTTTGACAACCATTTAGGACGAAAAGTTTTGGAATGTTTGACTTGTATAACAGGGAAACAGAGATCATATAATAATTTAAAATCATCATAAAAGCTAGTGAATGCTTGACTAGGATCATTGGACATGAAAACATCACTAAAACTTAAACAATTAATGTATTCTTTAAATCTCATTTGATTTTCTTTACTATAATCTCGCACGTCAATATACCAGGTTTCAAGAGTGCTGTATGATTTTACTGGATATAACAGTAACTGTGCTGTGTGATCTGATAATTCTAAATCGATGACGTCAGCCCTACATCCACGTATA
Organism: Eilema griseolum; assembly: GCA_963662185.1. NCBI lineage: Eukaryota > Metazoa > Arthropoda > Insecta > Lepidoptera > Erebidae > Eilema > Eilema griseolum. The sequence goes on along the minus strand of OY759239.1, from coordinate 7,838,107 downwards.
TTAAATAAAATATTATCTAAGCATCTTCCGCTTGATAGCCGTGTGGGTTCATTAATGCCCAGTTTCATATTGTAACTATACAGCATTTGCTTAAATTGAGTCGATACATCATTATTATCAAGTGTATTTATATTAAAGTCACCACAAATCACTACTTTTGCTTTATTATAACAAAATTTACGGAGTATCAAATTAAAGTTGGTAAAAAACAAACTTATATCTTCTGCTCTGGACCTTGGAGGTCTATAAATACATACAATAAGAATATTGTGCTCTGTTAAGAAGACTCCTGAACAGTCTATGATTTTCTCTGATGAGTAATCATTTAACTCGATCAAAGGACTGAATTTTACCGTATTTCTAATGAAAATACAAGAACCACCTCGTCTGTTTTTCCTACAGCAGATTGCGCCAAGTTTATAGTATATGATAATTGTATCTGATATACATTTTATGGTAAATAATTATTATTGTATTAATCTTTATTTATATTATTATTTCATTCAGTAATCATTGTAAAATATATATCATAAACAAGAACTGTAATTGACTCGAAAATATACTCTGTGGTCGCCGCTGTGGCGCCATATTGAATTCTCGGTGCGAATGTGCGGGTCGGTTGTTCTATAATACTCTTGAAAAAGTTTGTGAATAAAAATAAATACCGTTATTCCTGAAGTACTTCGTTTATATCATTTCACTGGACCTAACGAAGTTTTCAAGATGAACTTTGCCACCGCTTCAATTAACCCCTGGCTAGCTACTTATTTAATGATTATATTGTAGCGAATTTCATCGCAAAACTCCTTTTTTTTTCAGTCTCAAATATCAACGCCATTCCCAACAATAACTGTACAAAACTTTATCGTAATAGCACAGTCTAATAAATTTTGTTAATAGGATGAATAGTATGAGAACGCATAGGTGCGTGGCAAACCAACGAAGAAAGCTTTATATATTAACAAAGCATTATTATTAGAAATCTCATGAAAAGGCGGTATTCCTATCGAGCGTCACACCATACAATAACAGCATGAGTCACTGGTATCGACTGGCGGGCGTTGCCAAACTAGCATCCAAGGTCACACCATACGCTATGCAGACTACACCAAAACGTTACCCAATATTGGCGTAAACAGCAAAGCTAAAGATTGGTAGTTTGAACGCTTCCGCAGTAAATATTTACATAAAAGAACTTAGTTCAGTATAACAGTTTCTTATATTCAGTCCGTCAATTGGCTGTATCCCGCTGGACGGTGAAGCTAGAGTGAAGTTCAGATGATATGGACCACCAAGGGACGTTGAAGATCTGGCTATGACTACGTGATCCAACCGCTTCGTTCGACTGATTAGATGACGTGGACTTTTTACCCGACTGCACCAGCGAGAGTAATGTGTTTTACGCGTATGCATGTATGTAACGAGTGGACGGATTTCGTTAATTGGGTTCTCAAATGAAAGGTATTTATCTCTCAAGTGACGTAGGGTCCATAAAATCACAACGAAAAGTATATAGTGGATTTTTAGTGGTAAAATGCGGGGTGTTCATTTTTTTTTAATTCAAATTTATCGAGTAGAGTATTAAAATGAAAGAATTTTGAAGGAGAAACAAGTTTGATAACAGGCGGTTCCCATTAATTTTCTTTCGGTTTATGATTGGCAAATGGGTACCGCCTGCTATTAAACTTATTTCGGTTTTTTAGACAGCAATCGGGTTTTTTTTATTTTTAATAAAAAAAAATCCTGTTGGGACCAGTCGAACGACACAAAATTTTTGCCTGTAGCTCAGACAGAAACTTTTCACACCTCACTTGGAGAGCCCAGTATTATAAGAAAAGAGAACACGTGTGCCGGTAGCGCATTCCAATTCATTACCGCAACTATAGTATTTTTGATTTCTTTTCATTGACACGCTTTTATTAACTTTGCATGTATATTTGTAGGTTTGTTTGTATGTAATAGAGAATCTTCGAACTCAATATTGAAGCACTTTAAAGTGTCCGATTGATTTGAAATTTTGCTCCCTTATAACTAAGGACCTACATTTTTCTTCAAGTAAATAAAATTCACTCGCGTATTGCCATTCAAAGTTATTTCTTTATCCTAGCATTATCTCGGTGGCCCCAAAAGCGTCCCTGGTCGAGTGTATGAAATATATCTAATAAATAAAAAAAACTGAGAAATATTAGCGTAATTATCAAAGGTTGTATTCAAATCAACTGTATGTTCACCTCTCAAAGTTTATAAAGGATGATTAAATTTGATAAAAGTTACTTTCAAGAACGGTCTAGTAACTTGACGTCAGTCGTGACCGTCATGATAACGACGGGTTGCTCTACTAATTGACCTAATCAAGAACCACAATTTTTACATAACATAAACTCATAAACTCACGCCTATATCCCTGAAGGGGTAGGCAACAGCGCCGAAATATCGGAAACTCAAAACAATGAAACATGGTAAATATCCCGTTTATTGTGATAGGTACTGATAGGTACCTACGTGTTATTAATAAGGTTGTCAGAAGTGGAGAAAGATTATTATAGTAGAACTATGCTTTTCTTAGTACAATAATGGACCGGACCGGAATGTAAAACAATATATTTAGGTATGTACATACCCGACTTGCCAGACTTTTTTTATATACAACTTACCTAAGTGAGAGACAAGCACACGGCCCACGTGATGGAAAGTGGTTACCGTGACCTATGAACGTGTGTAAGAACAGAGCGTTTCTGTGCAGTGCAGAATACAAACTCAGGACAAGCCTTTGGTCTCCCCACTGACAGCACAAAAACTTCAAAGTGAGCTCTGGTTACCCTACTCACCGCCGGGAACACAACACGAGGTTATTAAAACCGTGGTTTTCTGTAGGGTGGAGATACTTCCCCAGTCGAATTTCGTCGAATTTCGTCGAATTTCTCAATTGGGACGGGAATACCGGCGTCAACTACACCTACATCCTATCAATCTTACATTGTTGTTGAATAAATCCATCAATATCAAAGTTATAAATAAAACCTAGTAATAGGAAAGCAATTAATACTCGTAAACCTCTTATCCCTAATGGCAACACCATGACCGTTTACGCAAAAAAACATTCATAAATAACACTTTTTATACAAAATATTCAAATGATTTTTGCTAATGGCCATATATCTCTGTACAATAAAGCGTAGCTATTTATTATTCAATATAGCTTTAAACAACGGAACGGCGAATTAATAACGAACATTTTTCGTCGCGATATATTACATTTTTAACATTTAGGTACTTCAAAGCAATTCATTAAAGAAATGTGTAGGTACCGTGTATCGCGTGAAATTGGGTAACAATTTTGAATGTTGTTATCCCAACAAATATACAGATACAAAATGTTAGGAGGTGTTAAATGTGTGGAATGTTTGAACCTGTAATGGTGCAGAATTTCGCAGTGCAAAATTTCCCAATCAAAAGGTCCGCAATGGCGTCTCGTGTTTTAATACAATAGAACTGGTTTCTACTATGTACTATCTGTGATATCTTAACATTGTAAAATCGATCCTTTCTGAATTTCAATTTAGATTGTGTTAATACAACAAAGTTATTGTTATAAAACTTTTAAAACAATAACTTTTATGGACTTGTTTTTTTCATCGATTTTTAATAACATTGCAACGTTTTATAGCATCGACAAACACTTTGGTGATTAACAGACTTCTCGTCAAGTTCTCAATTTAATGTGGTACCCATATCTTGACTTATTTGGGTAGTGACTGCCGTCTGACACTGCAACCCCGACAGCAAAGCCGGTGTCTGAAACCAATTCATCAATCATCAATCAACTTGGAGGTGAGGTTGGCCCAAAGATCTAGAAAATAAATTATGTATAAGTGAAAGAGCAGACCCAAGCTCCCAAACGTAAGCTTTGAATGAAAATTATCGCTCGGGTGATTATGATGCATAGGTACATGGATCTAGGCCAATCTTACTTAGGAGGTAGGACATGGCGGTATTTCCGCCCAATTGAGCAGTCCGACTGGGGAAGTACCTCCGCCCTACAGAATACCACGGCTATAATAACTTCGTGTTGTGTTCCCAGCGTGTTCCCAGCGGTGAGTAGGGTAGCCAGAGCTCTCTGGAGAATTTGTGTTGTCAGTGGGAAGACTAAAGGCTTGTCCTGCTTTGTCTTCTACACTGACGGCACAGAACCACACCTTTTCTTCCCTTTGGTAGAACAGCGGCTTGCATGGCATTGGGTCGATCCGGACTATGAGCTGTCCCAGCTCCTCACTGGACATGGATGTTTTCGAAAGAGATTGTATGACCTTGGCCTTGGTAGCGAAAGTGTATGTTTCTGTGGTTTGGAAGATGAAGACCTACACCATGTGCTGTGGGTCTGCCCCCTGTATGATGACATCCGCAACAACATGATGGGAGGTGTGGTAAGATCGGAGGCTGGGCCTATGTATTACTCGGACCTTGTAGGTACACCCCAAAACTTCGGACGGCTGCGGAGCTTTGCGCGAGTTTGGCACGAGAGGCGCAAAGCTCGTGAGGTCTCTAACGGCGACGAAGCCTGTTAGTGTGGCGTGCTGCCCCAGAAAGGGGAGAGAGCGAAAATGGTGAGGCACATAAAATAATTTGTAGGGAGTCAAGAAATGCGCGCCTGAAAGAGAGCAGACGCCAGTAGGGTGCGCATCTCCCAAGATTCGGCCCGTTATAACCAAGATGGTTGGTAGGGCCATGGGAAGGAGGTGGGAATAGGTGACGGCACAGAAACTCTGTACTTACAGGGTTGGCAGCGCGACTGTGACTCATCTGGTGTTACAAACCGACACCAACAATTTATACTACGCTAACTCGATTTTTAGGTAAATTCGTTTTTTTATGCCAAAGTTCTTAAAATGTGCTATTTTATATGTAAAAAAAAATCATGCAGAAATATACAAAAATAACGAAGTTACAAATTTTATAAAACGCTAAGTATAGGTATTTTTTGAAATCGCTTGATTTATATTCCGCTAACTATTATTATCGGTGTGTACGCGGGAAGGGGGCGCGCCGCTTGTTTGTTTACACTAGCCTAACGCTACTTGGCGCTTTGTTAAATGGAAGTGCGTGGTTTTAAATACTTTATTAGTGTAATGATAAATAATAGAGTTCTATTTACAAGTTCATTGAAATGTTAATAGTGTTAGTGTGTTATTATAAACATGTCACGAAAACGAGCTAAATATTTAGTGGAATTAACCAAAAAGGAGGAATATTCATTGAGGAGTGTTCATGAAAATGATGAGATTCCACTTTATACTGGCGAAAGAGGTAAGTTTAATGTGATATCAAAGATTATAATGTATAATAATGTATATAAATATGGTTAATAATAATTAACTACATGTTTTTGAAAGTTTGAACCATTTTGCTCAAAGTTCGTATAACACTACGCTAACATTTACTTGGCGTAGTATAGCGCGTTCCAGTTGACATTTTTGATTGGTCATGCACAAGTTAGCGACTCTTATGTGTTAATCAAAGCGCATATAAAACTATATTATATACTTTATTTACAGTTGATTGACATTTTATACGTAATTCTAAGTACCTGCGTGCTTTATTATAATAATAATGAATTGCATTATACCTATTGTTATAGAATCGTCACCATTACCTGCCGAAGTTGATAAACCTGAATTCATGGCTTTGTATAATTACATCATGGTTGATGAGTCTGTTCAGGAGCAAAATTATTCCATATCCAGTTCTGCAAGCCGAGATATAATCTCTTCCGAAAATGATGTAGTATTAAAAGATGTAAATTGAAACGATTTGATGGCGCCTAATACTCCACTTAATATTTGTTCACCAAAGGTATTGACTTCTATTCTTAACCCTTCTCCGATGATATTAAATCCACCTAGTATCGAACCTTTGTTTTCAGTTCTCACTAATTATCTTTCTGACAGCATAGATAATACCCCCGTACCATCACCCTATTGTGACTTTTGGGAAACTTTACAAAGCTTAAGCGATACTTTGATGCCGACTTCTTGTCAAAATACCGAAGATACAACTCTCATACCTGAAGTCGGTATATCTGCTCAAGAAGATTTTTCAGATGCCCAAATGGATAACGGCCTCATCAATAACATGGATTCAGTATCGGCAATATCTACTTTTTCATATAAGTTGTATGAAGAAGTGCGACCTCATCTACTTTGTTGACTGTACATACCTATGCATAATATATAATAATGTCCGCATGCAAACGTAGCAAACTTTGTTGTCTGTTCCCACAGTCAAACCGTGGAAACGGTTTTGTGGGGCCTTGTTTAGATGTAAGTTATGTAAATAATGGCTAATAAATATACATACATACATACTCCCTGTAACTCTATTTTCTCACCTACAACGTGCAATGATAGTGACTATTCTGCCGTATCGACTCCAAGAAATAATAAACGTAGATCTAAAAAGAGAACTGATGTGGGTCTAAAACGTCTAAAGCTTGAAGATGAGTGGATAGTTAGGAGGAGAAAACGTCTGTGTAATAAAGGATTGGAGTATATAACGTCAAAAGGGAAAACCAAAGTTGCAAGAAACATGAAAGCCAGCTGTGTCAATTGTCGTCTGCAATGCTATAATAAAATAAGTCAAGAAGTTCGTATTGACTTGTTTGATAAGTTCTGGGGTACTGGTAATCATGCGAAACAATGGCAAATCATCGCCAAGTATGTCATACAAAAAAATAAAAAGACTGCCACTAATGTTGAAAACGAATCAAGTCGTCGATCACTCACTTTACATTATCATCTTCCCATGAATTCCGACCATGGCATCATATTACAAAAAGTTTGCTAAACAATGTTTTTAAACACGTTCAATATTAGTAAAGATTTTGTTTACACTGCAATACGAAAAAACATAATGAACAATGATTTTACTAATGTTACTGATGACAGAGGCCGCCATAAAAATCATAAATATATCATTTCAAATGAAATCAAACAAAATGTCATAGATCACGTTAATTTTTTCATCCCTGTTGAGTCACACTATGTTAGAAAACGTTCGAATAAAAAATATTTAGATCCTTCGTTATCTTTTTCAAAAATGTTTAAGCTGTATGTTGATTGGTGTACCGATAATAATTACAATAATAATAATAATAATAATAAATATTTTTATTTCGGACTTCGGGGTCCATAAAGGTGTTAGTAACAATTTCCTTACGATCTAATGTTAGTAAGACATGAATTAAAATGAAAAACAAAAATAAAAACAACAATAAAAATACAGATACGCGGAAGGAGGAGACAGATTCACACCTTTATGGCGTGAATCCGTATCCACCTCCCGAGCAGAGGCGAGTCCCACCTCGTCGCAAACACTTTCAGGAGAGCGTTAGGGCAGCCGCGCAGGCGCTCGAGAGCTGACGTGCAGCGCTTGCGCATAATACACGCGAAGCTGTCAACGTTGTGGCTTGCGAACATGCCCGACGCGCTACACCTCCACGGCAGCCCCATCACTGCCCTGAAACCATTATTGTATTGGACGCGGAGGTCGCTATATGCCCGCTGCTTAAAGTTCACCCACAAGCCGCAACTGTAGAAAGATTGGCAATATGCCTTATACAGCGTGATCTTAACTGGCTGCGAGCAGCGTGCGAACCTGCGGGCGAGCATGTTAGCACGGGCAGCTAACGACCTCCGTTCCCTATCAATGTCACAGTCATCTTTCGAGTCCCCGGTGACCCAGTGACCCAAATACTTGAAGCTGCTGACCCTACACAGTGGAGTTCCGCATAGTGAGAGTACCGGTGTATGCATAAAAGTTTTTGCACCAGCTTTAAACACCATGTACACACTCTTTTTGACGTTGTACTTGAGCCCATGAGTCACCGCATAGGATTCGCATACAGTGATCAGGCTCCTCAATGCACCGATGGAGGGACTCAGCAGCACCATATCGTCCGCGTAACTGATATTGTTGAGACAAACTCCATCGACATGACAACCAACCATGGTGCTGCTGAGCCTCTGTATTAAATCATTCATATACAGGTTGAATAGACGGGGAGAGCTCAACCCACCCTGTCGCACTCCGCATTCCAACCTGTATAGTCCAGAAACCGCTCCCGCCCACCTAACACTATTTGTTTGGTGAGCGTACCAGTACTTGAATAACCTAATCAGTTCCACGGGCAGGGACGTTTGGCTTTGCAATTTGTGCCACAAAACCTCATAGGACACTAAATCGAATGCCTTTGACAGGTCCAGAAAACAGGCAAATACCGGCGTTTTCCTGTCTGTGTCCAAACTGTAAGACAGTATAGAGATATTGTCAATAGTAATTTAAAGATAGGCTTTCATTTACCAAAAAAAGACCAATGTGACCTCTGCCATCAGTATAAAAATACATCAAACCCTACAGATGAATTAAATGAAAAATTTGCTAAACATCAAACAGAAAAAGAAATTTCACGTAAATTAAAATTAGAATGTAAACTATTAGCGATTTCTAATAATAAAGTAGCCTGTGTTGTATTCGATTTTCAAAAGTGTTGTGTACACCGCATGGTAATACAAGTGTCTATTATTATAGACGTAAGCTCAATGTATTTAATTTTACAATTTATATATAATATGGCATCAAAAGAAGCATTTTGTTATATGTGGGATGAGCAAACGGCTAAGAGGGAGGCTAATGAAGTGGCTAGTTGCTTATATGACTTTTTTAATAAATTAACTTCTAAGGGAATTCACGAAGTCAACCTATGGTCGGACAACTGTGGGGGACATAATTGTAACCGTATTGTTTACTATATGTATTTATTGGCTACTAAAATGTTTGAAATGAAGATTAGCCACCATTTCATGGAAAAGGGCCATACACAAAATGAGGGTGATTCAGTCCATGCTTTGATAGAAAAGACTGCAAGAGGTAGAGATATATATTCGCCAGATGAATGGTATTCACTAATACGGTGGGCTAAGGTCAATGGGAATCCTTATAATGTTGTTGAGGTCAATCAAAACATGATATTTGATTTTAAAAGTAATATTAACAAAAAAAATTGGACTAAAAATTTAAATAACGAAAAAATTATGTGGAACAAAATTAAAAGAATTGAAGTGTCTCCTGATAATTACGGGTTGTTGGATTATAAGTATAGTTTAGCTGATAACGAAAGCAATCAATTGCAATGTTTTAAAAAAACTTCTACTCGACTCTCTTACTTGGAACCTTTTTTTCGAAAGCATACAAAAGCTTACTCAAAATTAAAGTAGCAAAATATAGAGACTTAATATATTATTGTGATAACAATATTATTCCCGAAAAGTACCACACATTCTATAGGAATATACTTACGACTGAAAATGATGAGGAGAATATAAGTGATGATGAGGATTGAATTTTCTTATTGTTATCTACTTATTTAAACCGATAATAATTATTTAATATACGAGTATATGAGAATAGAAGTTATTAAAAATAAAAAAAGTAAGAATAACTAATTATGTGCAATTTGTGATTTAAATATAGTTAATATTACCTACTTATCGAGCTGTGATTGACCTGATCTCATATTATTGATAATTAATAAGTAAATAAAAATAATAAACATTTAAGTATTAATAAGTGATTATTGTGCCATTTTTGTTCATAATATATTTTTGATAGAAATTTTAATAAACACTGAAGTTGATTGCTATGCTATTCTTGTTTTAATTATAATATTTACCTACATAAAATAGTGCTATCTACTCAATTTCACCTATAGTTTATAAATATCAGCTTTAATACCACGTTGAAATTTATACATTATAAAATTAAATCTAAATTTATGAACTTCTTTTTATATTTATATTCATATTTTTTTCTAGAAGTAAAATTATAATACGCTAACTTACGGTCAGGTGAATGTATAGTACGCTATATATAAATTAGCGGTTTTTAATACCATGTACGCAAGTATCTCGTTTACCGTTTAAATAAAGCTAACTTAAATAACTTGGTATTTGGCAAATAAATTTGATATAATATACTTGATTAATAAACGTACAAACCTAAAATTACAATTAATGTATAATATATTATAGAGTAACCATTATAATGCACTAAAAATTGCGCTTGTTAGTATTGTGCTCGCCCGCAGTACACTACGCTAACACTAGTTAGACGTGTATAGTGCGTAAGATATTATTCAGTAATTACGGATATATACAGCTAACTTGCGCTTAATAAAAAACTATGAATAATTGAGAAAAAGTAAATATAAGGAATTACTATAAATAAATCAAAGATAAATAGTGCCAAATTACAAACCAATATCTTTATTAATGTAAAAGTTATCACGATTTTCCCTTCATAAGCGTCTCCTGTAAAGTACACTTTTATGAGTTAGCTTAGTATAAATTGCTGGTGTCGAAACGTCCATAGGCCACGGTAACCACTGCCACCTAAGTGGTATAAAAGAAAATCTAAGGTCTGACGTACAAGCGAACGTTCTATCACCACATCACTTGCGACCCGCAGTCTCAGTCAATCTAGTCGATGAAATAATTGACAAAATGAGTTTTACCCTCTTTTTTTTTTTTTTTGATACCTCCCCACCGGAGCCGGTGGAGGAGGTTATGTCGGACTCGAACCGACTAAAACGCACGCCGCCTGTGGGTCGTTTCGGTTGCCGAAGGTGAGGTTGACAGGCATATCCCTCGCACCCCGGCCGACCCAGGGCCATCTCTCACGATCTGGCCCTCTTCTCGGGTGTGGGGACCACAGAGTCCCCAACTCGTCCCCGGAAACGGGGAGGCGCGCCACGCGCGCCACCGCCGCGGCCTGCTTCTGCCAGGGTGACAGGCGGCTTCACCTGTCACCCCCAGGCCGGCGCTCATGGGGGGCGGAGGTCGTTCATCGACCTCCGACGCCCGAGTTGCCTTCGTGCGCGGGCAGCTTGTCTTGCGATCCTTCGTCGCTCCCGCTGCCGCTCCCGCCCCGCCTCCTCCTTCACGAGCATTACTTGCTCGCAGAAGGAGGCGCCGGCCGCCCACGCATCCGCGCAGCGAACCATCGCCGCGAGCAAGGTGGAGAGCGTGAGAACCCTCACTCCCAGGGCCGCCACAAGCTCCCGCCTCGGCGTCTCCCACGCCGGACACTCGGTGAGCGTGTGCGGACCTGAGTCCTCGCTCGCGTCGCAGTGATGGCACTCGGACGTTGGCTCTTTCTGCATCCGACGCAGATACTTTCCGAAGCATCCGTGCTCGGTGATCATCTGCGTCAGACGGTACGAGAGGCTGCCGTGTGGCCTCTCTAGCCACTCCCCCATGATGAGTTTTACCCTCTAAGCAGTTCTCAATACCGTATCAGTGAGTACATCACGTATCTCTTCTTCTAACAGATTGATGGGCGGCACGTATCAGCGCATGGAACATATCGGTTTGAGCAATTTGTTCCTCCCGACAGTGGCTAATGGCTACAGATTCACTACCACAAGATTGATTGCCTTACTGCGATGTGTGGTGGTAAGAATTAGGATCGTATTCAAGTCGAGAGTATTCAATAGATCTGTTTGTATGTGTTTTATGAAATCAGTTTTAGAGATATACTTTTTTTATCTATTATTTCTTATTTTCGATAAAATTGTTGATTTTATTGCACTTTCTTGAATTCAATTACCTTTTATGAATTCAACATATTTTCTTTTATTAGGTACAGCGTACAGATACTTACTTCAATAAAAAAGCTTTGTGAATATTGTCAAAAATTAATGACTATTATAAAAGTCAGACCTCGTACAACACCCGAAAAATTTCAACGAATCAAAATTAGGTCATCATAAAAAATTGTAACTGCACAGCCTTTTATTCATGAAATGTCTGTTGGAAATGTCAATGAGGGAGCAGGTAATAAATTGAAAAGATTAACTCGTCAAAAGAAATATAACGAAACTGTGCCTGCGGTAAAATGCTACAGTTACGTTGTAATTTTACCTATTTATAAAAAGAAGCGGGCTCCAATCGAGCGAAATGATCATCTAATGAAGTGTAAAACGAAATCATTCGCTTTGAAACTCTAAGCAGACTTTCACCACCTTGTTACCAAGAACGCAAACATTTCATTTCCGAGCCACCGGAGGAAAGTACTGACAAGTGGAACATTTTCACTTATCGACTGTCGAGTTGCCAATTTCCTTTCGTATCTCTAAAAAGTTGATAGCTATCAGAGAAGGAATAAGTTCATATCTACGGTATATTTGAGTGACGTGGCCCTTTCTAGAGGAATACTCTGACCAACTAAGCTACCTAGACCAGTCCTAGAGAACTGGAATACTCTTCTACGCATGGCTTAGGGTGACATCACCTTATCGTACTCTCTTCAGAGACAGACTGGTCGTGACATATCCGATTTTAACATAGGTATAAGATTTTAATTTTCCTATCTTATAATTATAGAACGATTCGGGACGTTTCGCGAATAAATCATGGAACTTACTATTTCTGCCGACGTTTCGGATGCGTTGCAGCACTCGTAGTCACGACTTTTTTTTTATACCACTTAGTTGGCAGACAAGCACACGGCCCACCTGATGGAAAGTGGTTACTGTGGCCTATGGACGTTTGTAACACCAGAGGAGTCACAGTCGCGCTGCCAACCCTGTAAGTACAGAGTTTCTGTGCCGTCGGTAGAAGACAAAGCAGGACAAGCCCATAGTCTTCCACTGATAGCACAAATTCTCCAGTGAGCTCTGACTACCCTACTCACCGCTGGGAACACAACACGAAGTTATTATAGCCGCGGTATTCTGTAGGGTGGAGGTACTTCCCCAGTCGGACTGCTCAATTGGGCGGAAATACCGCCGTGTCCTACGCGAGCATCTAGAGGTATGCGGACGGATCTTTAGACGCTCGCAAGCTAGTCAAGTCGGCAGAAATAGTAAGTTCCATGATTTATTCGCGAAAAGTCCCGAACCCTTGTATAATTATGAATTCACACCGCGATCGTTTAAAAATGACATTTCCTATCTTAATCGATTTGAATAGTTATCATACTAAATACTTTAAAATACCATTCAAAAGGAAAAAATAGTTAATAAAAGTATAAGTAGTAAAATATAATGAATAAAAATTTCTTCATTTAAGTAAAAAGACTTATACTGTTTATTGAATGCACTTGGGGAACCTGCTACACATATTGAATAAGACACTTTGTGCTTTTCCACCGTATTTTAGTCAAAGGTTTGTATTGGCGGTAACCGTAAATACAAACCTTTGAGAATACCGTGAGGCGAAACCGTTCAGGTGAAAATAAAATACATTGGAAAAGTACAAAGTGTCTTATTCAATATACGTAAAAAGAGTTAATTGTGATTGATTGATTTATTTCAATTTAATAATAGAAAAATATAACGCCTACTAGAATATTACAATCAATTCCCTGTTAGACGTTTTATAACTTTATAGTTGTCGATTCCTCGACAATTACTTACACAGCAAGTAACTTTGCTAATCGATTATGTTTAGGACCACCAACACAAATACCCAATTTGGTTAACGTAATAAGTTAAATACAATATCCCTATCTATCGGATAGATTAGGGGCTCCGCGGGCCCCACATCTGAGGAGGGCTTGATGGAGTGAGATGGCACTGGGTCAACTGGGGTGCGAGGGATATGCCCTCACCTCTGGCAACCAATGACAACTCCCATACGTCGTGTATTTTAGTCGTTTCGAGTCCAATATAACTTCTCTTACCGGCTTCGGCAGGGAGGGGTATCCATGGGGATTTTTCAGTAAAAAGTAGAGTCAGAAGTAAAAAAAACCTATCAGTTAGACAGTTATGTATGAATGGTATTCATAGCCAATACAGAATAAATTTTTGACTATGACATAATTGACAAAACAAGCCATTCCTACCTTCATCATAAATATAAATATTGATGAAAAATTACCACATAAATAAACAAACTCACTTTTTATTTCTATTAATTGTTAAATTTAATTGCCTCAGTTCTAATCTTCCGCCATTTTTCTTAACAGGAATGTTTCTAATAAATAACTTTTCCTTCAAGCTGGCAGAATGATTAGATTTCTTTCCCTTGTGTTTTGTGAGGAAAGGTAAGTTATTTCAAAGAGAAAAAATTACAACAAATATTTTTTTATCAGAAAAGTGGGCTGACGACGCCGTTTTCTTGAAAACTACTAACGCAGAAAATAAGTAGGTACTTGTGCCACCTAATGGTTGTAGTTCTTCTTTATCTTAGCGTTAAATACAGTGGCATCCGAAGCTTTCATTTCGGAGTCTGGGGTCCGCTCTACCAATTTAAACTGTGGATTTGGCTGAACTTCGATGTTTTCCGTGAAGTGACTTCTACAATCCAAAGGCAATATCGAAGCATTGCAGCTTGAACAATGGTTGTAGTTATTAATGACAATAGACACTCGCATCAGGTGTATATTATTATATTGCATATTATCAACCCATCACTTTCTCACCAATATGTCTATAAAATTAATTAACAAATTAATTTAGTTTTGGCATCCTGTTCTCAATTTGAAATTCCTTCGCTACTCTATAATATTTTCAGTTGTATAAGTGCAGTCAAGCAGCAGTCTCCGGTGAAATTAGTACTTCCTTTGAACCTCGTTACATGAAGTTCAAAGGGAACACCAATATTTCATGCTCAATTGGACACCATGTCGTGTAGCGTCCAGGAAAAGAACCCTCGAAGTGTGAGATCAAGATTGGTGAAGAGCACTGGTGATATTTACTTTTAAGTATTTTCATACCAGAATTTACTGAATGATTAAGGACATAGGAATATTTTTAATACCAATGTTTAAACCTTTCGGTTTAGACATTTAATCTGAGGTTTTTGGATAAGGTACATCTTTGTAGTTCCTCGTTTTTTTATACAACTTAGGTGGGCAGGCAAGCACACGAAAGTGGTTACAGTGACCTATGAACATATGTAACACCAGTGGAGTCACATCCGTGCTGCCGACCCTGTAAGAACAGAGATTTTATGTGTCTTCAGTGCATAACACAAAATCAGGACAAACCTATGGTCTTCCCACTGACAACACAAAAACTCTCCTATGAGCTCTAGCTACCCTACTCACCACCGGGAACACAATACGAGGTTATTAAAATCCTCGTGTAATGTATTGGAGATGAGTGCCAGCGTATTGCCATCATTCGAGTAATGTTATTTTACCCGATTCCAAGCTATTCATCTGAGAGATTGCCAGTAATTACTCATCATTAGACGTAGGAATGGTATACTAGTTAGTAAGATACAGCCCATTGTTAGACGTACGAAGAGCGAGCTCTTAGTGATAGATTTATATCAGTTAAACTCGTAACGTTAACCCGTTAACCCGTTACGAAACTATCTACATAAGTAAATCCAATGAGGCATGATATTAAAATTTTGCTTTGTCTTCTGCACTGATGTCACAGAAACTCTGTTCTAACAGGATTGGTAGCACGAGTGTGACTCCCCTAATGTTCCACGCGGCCATAGACCACTTTCTATCAGGTGGGCCGTGTGACTGTCTATCATCTAAGCTGTATAAAATAATGTAACTAATATTTCACTTCAAAAAGAAAAGGTGTGAAACGCAACAGTTGAACATGTATAAATAGATTTGTTACAGAAAAGATTATAAGTCTTTATATGTTAGCTGAAAGCCGAGCCCCTCGCGTCGAGGGCTCTCGACTCCACTTACACACTCATCCACGTTTCAGGTTCACGAGCATTGTACAGACTTCGTATTCAGTCAGACTTGACTGGATTTCCCGCGTACCTTTTTGTGTAAACGCGCTATGAGTGCTTCATTATTTTTTATTATTCACAAAAGTGCGCTCATGAACGGAGATATAATTATTCGTATAATATCTGGTGTCGTGTAATGTTTAGCATTTTACAACACTAAAAATAATTCATCATTAATCTTTTAAGTATAACAATAAAAATACGATATTAAAATACTTTAGTTTTGTGTTGGGACCTAAACATAAACTGGCGAAATGTGGGTGCTAGCACCTCTGCCTACCCCTTCGGGGATATAGGTGTGAGTTTATGTTTATGTTTATTAGGAACAATCTTATATACACACATCAACAAAGTCTAGGGAACAAGGACATTTCTAGTTTTTATTTAAAAACCCTTTCTTGTAGTGTTTTATATCAATAGAAGGGTATTTTTATACCGTTTTTAATTTTAATAAAAACATTCTCATATCAAAAAATATTTTTTTTAAGAAAGATTTGAATAGTGCCAACATTGAGTATTACAACCTTCTATGATTAGGCACAAAAATAACGAGGTAGTAAGAAATACAGTAATTAACCGTACTTTAAACGTTTTTAATAATCTGTAGGACCTCCTAAAGCATTAGCAACAGCTCGACAACGGCGTGGCATACTTATTAGGAGATTGTCAATCATCGTCTGTGGAATATGGCTCCATACACTGCGAAGGTGTAAAAAAAAGTTGTTCTTCAGTGTTCAGATTTTCCAAAGAATCACTGAAAGCTCTTCTCCCAAGCAAATCCCAGGCATGCTCTATGGGATTGAGGTCGGCAGACTGAGCAGGCCATTCCAACGTCGTAATATTGTGCTCGCTTAACGCATTGACCACTACCCTCGCGGTGTGTGACCGTGCATTATCTTGCATGAACATAAAATCTTGACCGAACTGCTGTCGATGAGGGATTACCATGGGGTGTATAACCTCCTGAATGCAATACATTGCATTGCATTTGCATTCAAATTGCCCCGTATCCAAACGAGGCCGGTCCTTCCACCAAGGCGAATTCCAGCCCATACCATGATTGTTCCACCTTGGTATGGATGAACTTCTTGCGGATTCTGGAGACGACTCTGACGTCCAGGAACTCGCCATATACGCACTCTTCTCGAATCAGGATGAAAACCGAAGCGAGATTCGTCGGAAAACAGAACCCGTGCCCATTGATGGTCGGTCCACTGTAAATGTGCGTTAGCCCACAATAAGCGACGACCTCGATTTCCACGTCGAAGAGCTGGAACCCTAAGCGGTCTGCGAGCATGAAGATTGGCTTCGTGTAGTCTTCTCCTGACAGTTTGATCGCTAATAACCACTTGATGCTGAGACTGGAGGCCTGCGACCAACTGACGAGCAGTAATCGTGGGTTGCCGCCTTGCGGAATTTAGCAAGAAACGATCTTGTCGCGGGGTAGTAACCCTATTTCGTCCCCTGTGACGTTCGGCAACATCCCCTGTAGACCTGTAGCGTGCCCATAATCTGCAAATTACGCTTGGTTGGGTGTTGACAGCATCCGCTACGTCGCGTTGAGTTCGTCCAGCTTGCAGCATACCAACAGCCCTTAACATCTCTTCGCGACTTAAATGACGACGTGACATGATGACTACAGTCACAAAAATGCACAAACCATACGTAAAAGACGTATCATTGATAATAAACGTTATTTACAATCAAAGAAAATAATTTTTATTTTGCCTCAGAGAAACTGCACAACCAAACACTTTTAAAAGTTTTCCCTCCATATTCGAAAATCATTACTTATTTAAATTTATTTTTAAATTTCGAACAACTCTGAAATCTACAGTTATTTTCAAAACACACACACACAATTTTTTTTTTCGTGTAAACCTACACGAAAAAAAAAATTGGGGTTATCTTGTTCCCTAGACTTTGTTGAGGTGTTTATATGTATAAATGTTATGTTGGTTTGTGTACGCTTCAAAAACTCAAAAAGTTCTGCACCGATCGAGCTGAAATTTTAGTATGATGTATAATCCGCATCAAGGATTAATTTTATCTAATTTTTGCATCAGTCACATATCCGCGACCGCGAAAAAACAGTTTGCAAAATTAAACTTATATGATATGCATTCTTTGTTTTGTTTCTCAGTTCGCAACCATTCAATCACAATGTGCGACAGCGCAGCGTGGCAGGTTACAGCTAGTAGATATATTATATGAATGATATTAGTAAACTTTCCCCGATGAGTACTCACGCCTTTTAGCAACAGTTAGGCAGAGGTGAATTAACACCCAAATTTCACCAATCATAGAATTCGGTTTCACGTACCTAATAGGGGGAGATTGTTGACTCAAGCCATTCATTTGAGGCTGAATCTGGACTGTATATATCTGTCTGAGGTTAAACAGACCTATCCCTAAGTCGCCTTGTACGACATCGCATGGGAAGAGATGGGGTGATCCAAATTCTACTCTGTCGGGAACCACGCGGCTTGATTGAATGAATATAACCAATCACTAATGCTTCGCATTTCGAAATATTGATGTACAATTGTATATATACTCATAATTTGCCAACTTTACTACTTATCTAGTGATTTCATCGGGGTAAATGTTTCTAATATAAATTTATTATAATACTTTAAGAAATAAGGATGAACAATGTTGAACTAGAATAAACATTCGGCAAGAGTTAATGATGATAATACTGCACTCACTACCAATACGACGTTGAGTTTAAGAATGAACATAGATCTCTTCCTGCTGAGGCAAGCTGAGACCACATGTTTCCACTGGCTGCGATCTTGGCATACAACAATCGTTCTTCTACTTTCTTTTTTGTTTTCTTTAATACTCACTATCTGCAGGTTCTTGACAAGGCCTTTCATTTCAATATAGTGGTAGGAACTTATATAGTAATGTCGTCATTTTTTTATTAGTTGTGAGAACGAAACACTAAAACACAACGGCATTACAATAAGCCACTATATTGTTAGTGTTCCATTCATTCATTCTTCAGCCGTTTTGTCAAGTTCACTTCTAATGCTATGTTATAATGTTCTTTATGATACTCACACGATTCACACGTACAATGTAGGCTCTTTAAAATGTGATGCCGTAAAAAGCGCTTGGGAAATAGCATATTGTTGTCATAAATTAAACAGGCGCTGGCTGTTCATCAGTCGTAAAACTGGCAACAGACTCGTAAAATGAGAAACCTGTCTTCTTTACATTCATTTTTAACCGACTTTAATATCAGGAGGTTATATATTCGACTGTTCTTGTGTGTTAATTTTATTTTTTAATTTTACTTAGGTACTGTATAAATGCGAAATGAGTGTATTGGGTACAAGCCGGTACATCCGCTGATAGGCGGGCGACATTTTAGTGCAGGATTTCTTGTTAGGGTTAAAAGTTCAGACGAATATCGCTCTGGTAAAACCCAAAAACCCAATCAAAATAATAATAAGCGGTTCCAGGACTATAAAGTGGAAAATTTGAGCTCAACCAGAAAGTGAAATAGCTAATAGAATCGGTAGGAAAAACTCAACATACTAACACTGACCCGTGCAAGTTAACCTTTTAAAATATAATTCAAAAGATAAATCAACCACCCCACTTCGGTGTGTCGACCCCAGAATGGCAACAGCCAAGAATAACCTTCGAAGTGTTGCGATAGAAAGGGATAGCTAACTTGTTTATTAGTGGTTTCTTTGCAAATAGTCGGAGACGAAAATAGTCTTACACAATAAGCGGCGAATAAGTGAAACTATCTTTGCTATGTACAATGAGGATGTAAGTTAAAACTCCATAAAAACGTGCACAGAACGTTAGTATAGTTAGTGTCAAAGTAGATGATGATTATTGAAATGTTAAAATTAGGCTATTTATATATTTCACACTGTAATCTACCCCTCCTCCAAATTTCAGTCAAATTGATTAAGCCGTGTGAGCATAATCGAGAAATAAACATTCCCAGATTTTTACAATCTTTCACATCCTACTAATATTAAAAACACTAGCATCAGATAATTTTACTCTTGTTTTTTTCCTAATCTATTTTTAGAAGATATTATAAATCCAAGATTAAATTCAACCCTCCCACGCTGCATTTTTCTTCCCGTTCTCAGATTTGAGGCTGGCGAGCATTTCCGAGAAAAGTAATCAACGAAAAGGAAAAGACCTTCAGCATTAAAAATGCTAATGAAACAAAAAAAGAACAAAATTCGGAATGATAAAGCTTTTTATTATGACTACTATTAAAAATATACGTTCGTATATTTGTTACTATCACGCAAAAATGGCTGAACACATCTGGAAAAAAATTTACCGAGACTTAGATTATGGTCTGTAATGACTGTAATAGCACATGAACAGAATATATTTTTATCGTGAAAATAAATTTCTGTGGGTCACATGAAGCACGAGATCACGTGATCACGTGACCCACGTGAAAAGTTAGTAGTTAGTGGAGCGTCGAGTGTGTTGAACCGCTACAATCCTTTAACATGGTACGGGTATGTAATGGTAACCCCCTTTCATGAGAATTTGCCTTCAGCTTTCCATCAGGCATCAGAAAAATGACGTGTCATGTATAAAAAAAATCTTTTTAAAACACTTAACAATCTGAAGTAATTAGTTTCCTCTATATCTTTGAAAAGTTTAAACACTTGGTATTTTACTCAAGTGTCCAATACAAATTTGAATTTTTGAAAAAGAATCTGCGCAAGATAAATCGACTTTTGGCAACCGTCATAAGTCAATGGGTAATAATACCATACACGCGCCGGAGTCATCAAATAAATAATATAGTAGGCTTGCTCGATAATTTATGATGATCAGGATTAGTATGAACACAGAATAATATACAGCTCTATTACAGAAGACTCTGTACTTTGGTCTTCAAAAGAGACAATACTTTAATAGTAGATAGGTAAAAAGAATTAAAAAGACATGAAAATCATTGAGTAAAACGGGCGAAACCCATTTAGGATTTAGGTTATTTTGCAGAAATTATTTTTAGTGATGAAAATCTACCCGCAATAAAACAATTCGAATCAAAAATTTACGTAAATATCGTATCATCGTGCATTCGCTCGCCCCTGGCAGGCCATGTCATGCATGACCGCACTGAATAGTTATAACTAGTCAGGCATGGTATGTATGAGTCATTTTTCTCTTTAAAGTGTTTTGTAGTCATGAAATTATTATTTTTTAATACGGGTCCAAATCACCGTAGAACCTCTGGGTGAAACTCATTTATAGTTTCTCTTTTTGACATACTAACATCAAAATGTCACAAATATTTTAATAACCAACATAAATACGAACCCACGTCTATCAATAAATATAAATTTCGAACCTATACCTTTTGCAGAGTATTCTATGAGACGATAGTTGACTCCCACTTGCTAAGTTCCACATCCACGCAAACCACTATTAGAGATGGCATAACTTTTTTATACTCAAATGTAGCAATCAAGCAGGTACACGTCTTATGATAAGTCCATAGCTTTACGTGCAGAAAATCCCCACGTATACCTCCGCCACCGGAGCCGGTGGGAGAGGTTATGTCGGACTCGAACCGACTAAAACACACGACAGCCGTGGGTAGTTTTTGGTTGCCGAAGGTGAGATTAACTGGTATATCCCTCGCATCCCGGCCGACCAAAAGCCATCTCTCTCGATCTGGTTATTATACATGTATCGTCATCCCTATTACATACAGATTTAAAAAGCAAGGTGTGGGGTTTACCTTAATATTATATTCTTCATGAAGCACCCAAAAGTTTAACTTCCCAACCAGGCAACTATGACCTATTAAGGGGCTCTGGAAACGATTAATTAAAGGCCCATAGCACAAGAATACTGCACAATAAGTCCACGATTATAATTCGACCGCAAGTTTACTGTTCCCAATTGAGCCAAATTATTCTTTATAACGTAATCAAGACTTACATTCGTTGGATTCTTTTGCAAAATGTAAACGTTTAACGTTAACATTTTGAACAGTTTAGGAGTCAAATTTTAATAACTTCGCAAATTGAAAATGACGTCTTATTTGGACAGTCAATTACAATGGTATTCCCAAGTTCTAAATGACTTAAAAGTCAGTCAACTGACAATCTGTCGGTTCCATCCAGAAGTTTGCTAACTCCCTATATAAAGTAGTACAGCGAAATAATTTGCTAATATTAGATTGCCTGCTATGAAATTGAGTATTATAAATTGATTTGTTGGTGTGTCTATTCTAGAAAATATTCTTTTAATAAAGTAGATATTTTATACTTAGGTCACGATTCACATAGGCAAAGGATTTGTGGCACATTATTTTGAAATGCATTTAATAAATGAGAATATAATATAATATAAGTAGAGAATTGATTTTCTTTTTGACAAAAGATTTCATATGTAAGTTATATTACATATGAAATGACAACCTAAAAAAGGTCGCTTGGATGGATATGAAAGACCTGGGACCGGGGGGCTATGGTACAAGTTGAGCCAGTCTTATGTCCATCAGTGGACTTTTTTTATAATACTACTTAGGTAGCAGACAAGTACACGGCCCACCTGATGGAAAGTGGTTAACTTTCCGTGCACGTGTCTGCTAATGAACGTGTGTAACACCAGGGGAGTTACACTCGCGCTGCTAACCCTGTAAGTACAGCGAGTTTCTATGCCGTCAGTGTAGAATACAAAGCAGGACATGCTTTAAGTCTTCCTCTCTAGTGAGTTCTGGCTACCCTATTCACCGCCAGGAACACAACATGAAATTATTATGGCTGCGGTATTCTGTAAGGTGGAGGTGAGGTACCTCCGCCCTACAGAATACCGAGGCTAGTCAATTGGATGGAAATACCGTCGTGTCCTACCATGAAAAGAAAAGAAAGAAAGAAAGAAAAACCTTTTTATTTTGATCCAGCATCGACTAACAAATACTTATGTACTAAACACATTAAAATACAATAAACACAACAAATAAACAAATTAGTCACGTTGCACCAAAAAAAAAAACCTTGGTGGAAGAAGTCCAAGAAACTGCAATACGTTAATTGATTGATTGAAATCGATTTGGTCGATTGATTGAAGCCAACCTCACGTGTGAGTTGGTATACCTGCTAATTGACGGCTTTGGATCCATTCCTCTCGGGCTTGGGGTCAGACGGCAGTCACTTCCTAGGGGAAGGCGACCTATCCCCGAGCTCTAGAGATCAAGGTTTGGAAGTAAACGGGATCAGCATGCGGATGATGTTGAATGATAATGAGTATACATCAAATAGGTACGTGCTACGGCACTATATGAATTTCGACTAATGTTGTATACACATGTAATATGTGTATATACAAATCAACAAAGTGCTTGTTTTTGTATCGAAATTTTCAATACCAAAAGCTCGCTCACCATAAGTGAGTCAGCGGATAAATGATATCAGTATATGCATACCATACGCATTGTAGAAACGCTTCTTACACAGTTATTGAGTATAATAATAAATTTAACGACTTATCTTCGACGCAATATGGCTGTTTATGACGTCACTCCTGCTACCCCATGGGCTTTATGACACTCCGATAGCGAAGCAAGTAGTACTTACGAGACGTTTATCTGTCCTAATGAAATACTCGAGTAGTTATTATAATAAAGATATCACTTGGTATACGTAAAATTTGATGAGACAGTTAATGACGTCACAAAGAAAAATAAAATATTTTAGGACGTAAAAGGGCGCTGATTCGCATAAAAATTTTATAAAGCTTGGGCGAAATATTATGCGTAAAATGTTGAAGAAATATTGTTGTAATTCTATGGTTGTTGATTTATTTAGGATGTCTAAATTGTGCTTTATTTCATTTTTACAATTTGTTTTATAATACAAGTATACGCAATGATATATGGAAAGTAAGACTTTTATTTACCTAAGGATAGAAGGGAAAGGGGCCAGGATTATAAGAAGTACAAATATATGGTTTCTGCCTATCACATTCGAAGAGAGACGTGACTGTGTATGTATGTATGTAAAGGCGGGTAGAAAAATGTATGTAGATAATCATGACAATTCCAATTCGATTTAATTACTTTCGAAGGGACAGAATGTGAAAGTAACTGACTAGAAATGTATCAAACTGCAACTTGTAGTTACATCATTAGAGAAAATAAGGTGAAGGAAAATAAATAGTTTGCACTGTGATTTCTAAGAAATCCGCATTTCACAGCAGCAGAACTTGTATAAGTTGATTAGATATGTAGGAACATTCATGTAACAGTAATACCGGGATTAGGTTATTCACTTTTAATCAACTTTTAAAAAGTAGTGGAGTTCTATTGATCAACATTTGTTTCCTTTTGACGGAAACACTCCCGTGCTCTCGCCAAGAGACGTATTAATTCCTAATCAAATTATTCATAGGACACTATGAATTTCACAACCAATTGAATCCTTAACTTGACCTATCCTAGTACGTTACCAAACGACAATATTATCGACTCAATCATTCATGAGCATGACTCAACTCGGGTCATCATATTCATGACACGAAACTTGGCTCACAGGGCAATTAGGAAGCGTAACTAACCAAGATTATAATGTACAGTCATGAAGAGAGATTACACTTCTAGTTGTCTATTTATATCGCCAATCAACGGACAATTCTGAGTAATGCAATTATTTGTGACTGAAATTTATATTTAACAAGTTATTTCGTGTTAAATGTATAATATCTACATATATACATAAATCGGACGCAACGCGTAGTACAGTGGGCAAAGGAAATACGGTTGCACGTTTGCATACTACTTAACTTTATATAAAAAAGTGTCTTCATATAAAATTATATGGAAAGGTGCAACCGCATCTCCTTTGTCGACTGTACATTGAGTGAGTGTCAGAATGATCATCTGCAGATAACACCAATTATTTTGGCTAAGGAAGCGCACTCGAACCTACAATACTAGATGCAATGGCTGTTGGCCATTTAAACAACAATGCACTCATTACAATTGCACCCAGCAATTAATTCTTGTAGACAGTAATTTGGACTAGAATTTCTAAGCCACTGCCATTATTTGAACAGTTGAAGAACACTGAACCCATAGGTGATTAAACAATAGACTCATAAAAAGTTCGATGCACTTGATCCCCCTGAGTCAATAGGTAATTTACTCTGTGTCTATACCGGCATCGGATTAATTTGTTTGTCGAGATGGCGGAACTTCATCAATACAAATAAAATGGTACAATTTTCGTCGTTGACCTTGTGGTGACGATTAATTCCCCGATCGGGGCAGTCAGTAGGTTGCGTCGCCCGACCGGCCTTGCTGCCATGACGTAACCTGTATGCCTCCGAGCAACTCCGAGTCTTCGCGCCGACCGAGAAAGATATCGAACGTGCGCTAGCGCATCCCGTATTCGAAACTTGAAAATATTCGAATTTGAAACACGCGAATCGAATTGATTGTAATTTAATATAGTGTGAATAACAAGTGGTTGTACGTTGTGCATTCTTGTATGATGTAATTGTGGTGTATATTGTTTAAGGATGACACGGTTTTGTTGATCATTGGAAAATATACAAATACTTAAGTGATACAATCGAATAAAATAAGACTGGGTGAGAATTTTTTTCATTATGTTTATTTATTTTATTTTAGATTGAATTCTCTAGGTTGTTAGGTCTATTTGGACTACTGGACCGTGGTTATCTTGAAAACATTTAGAATAAGTTTAGTTATTATCATATTTAAGAAAATTAGAACTTAGTTAGTCCAATGAATAAATATCTTAGTACCTACATGACTTAATAACTACATGACTTTTCAAGTAATTATTATTTATAATATTATACTTGGTATGTGTACCTACTTGAAGTATCGTAGTTATAGTCGTGTTATTTTCAAAACACCTACTCAGTACTAGTATAATAAACTCAGTTACTTTGGTAACAATATACGTATACGAATGTTAACTAGTAAGTATCTATGATTGCTTGTAGATAATGACACTTCTAAGTACCGACTGTACACCACTAATAGTCGGTGTTTAAAAGTGTCACTATCTGCAAACCGATCTCATATCGTAGACAAAAACATCATTATTATTCAAATATCCGATCATGTTTTTAATATTCAGGTAAATCTTGTTTGGCGCCTTGTACGAACCTACCTATATCTGCTCAACTCATCTATAAATTGATTAACTAGAGATGAAACCAGTTCGTCGACCTCATCTTTAGGATGTAGGCGGGATATAAGTTTAATAAATTATATATTAATCAAAGATTATTTTCTGATTTGCCTGATTAGTGATATAAAGATTCAAACTAGAGCCTTCATTTAAAAATAACGTATCATAGCAATATTCGTATAATAACCAGGAAAGGACTGCTCAAAGTATTTCTCTGTGGCACCGACGGCGACGGGTCTCAATGTCTTGAGAATGGTCACCCCATCCTTATACCGACTTGTCTGGTGTTGCTTAACCTTGCAAAGGGTTAGCCTACTCGGTTACCACTTAGCCACACCTCGGAGACATCATCAGCGCTGCTGCCGTTATTATTGTTTTTTTTTGTGTTATTTACCGTTATTTCGAATTTTCTTCTATATTTTTACATGTGTGATCCATAATTAAAACAATTTTCTTTCTTTCTAAGATATTAAGCCTGACCAAGACCTTTCTAGCAAAACCGTATTAAAATCGGTTTAGTAGTTTTTGTGTACGACGCGAACATAGATTTCCAATTTACTTTTTTTTTTTTACGTGCGCATAATCCCCACGGATACCTTCCCACCGGAGCCGGTGGAGGAGGTTATGTCGGACTCGAACCGACTAAAATGCACGCCGCCTGTGGGTCGTTTTGGTTGCCGAAGGTGAGGTTGACAGGCATATCCCTCGCACCTCGGCCGACCCAGGGCCATCTCTCACGATCTGGCCCTCTTCTCGGGTGTGGTGACTACAGAGTCCCCAACTCGTCCCCGGAATGCGGAGGCGCGCCAGACGCGCCACCGCCGCGGCTTGCAGAAGCCAGGGTGACAAGCGGCTCCACCTGTCACCCCCAGGCCGGCGCTCATGGGGGGCGGTGGTCGTTCATCGACCTCTGACGCCCGAGTTGCCTTCGTACGCGGGCAGCTTGGCTTGCGATCCTTCGTCGCTCCCGCTGCCGCTCCCGCCCCGCCTCCTCCTTCACGAGCATTACTTGCTCGCAGAAGGAGGCGGATTTCCAATTTACTAGTATTATAATAGGTAATGTATACATTTTAGAATTACTATTTTTTTGAAAAATCTATATAGTAATCCATACCGTTCACAAGAACATTATTCCTATACACTATTTAAATAATCGAAACTCTGCCCAAAATCTCTTGCTCCACTAAAACTATAAAATCAGTCGGTATGCGGTTACCGAAATTTACAAATAATATTTTCAAATCAAAATATTTCATCCCCCGCAAGTGGAATGAACAATGTGGGGTTCTCCAAGAAGATCATTAGAAGCTTCTTACAGGGTCGGTGCTGCTGTTCCGTTGTTCCGTCAGGTGGACCGTGTGCTTGGCTGCCACCTAAATGATATAAAAAAAGGTCACAGAAAACATAGGAAATAAAACAAAAACATTATGATAATATAAGTAGGTACCTACTTTTTTTAATTAATATGCAACGCATAACTTGGAACTTAATTGCACTAATATTCATGAGGCCCACAATACCTTTTATTTACCTGGTGCATAGAAATGCATCAATAGGTTAGGCAAAGACCGGATATTCTTTCTACCAGACACGAATTTTTAACAGTTATAACATAAAGTGTTTTTTATTCAAATCATAGTAATAAAGGTGATACATGGTCCGCATGGTGATATCACTTATCACCATGTGGACTGTGTACTTCTAGTTAGTTTATAAATGCTTGTAACACGTGCGTGTCATATGTTGCCATATGTAAAATGCAAGAGAAGAAGAGCGGAATATGGGAAAAGGGAAGAAATAGGGTTGTAAGGGATCCCACCAAAATGTTCGGGCTCTAACTTCACCCTGGGCTCTAAAATACAACCTTTGTTTTCAACTGCAATTATCACTCAGGTGATGGTGATAAAAGGGTATGGAATGGTTATATGTTTATCAAAATTTTATAACACTAGCGGCTAGGGTTCAGGCTTCGCCCGGGAAATCCTATTACTTTATTGCAATGCCATCTACCGACGCAAATAATAGATAAAATAATAGTTGCTTCATTTTTGCATATTTATTTTCCCTAATTACTGTCAAATTGATTTCAATTAGGTATGATCAAGTGGTTCCCGGCAGAGCAAAATTTGGGCCACCCCATCTCTTCCTATATGGTGTCGTACAATACAAGGCGACTAAGGGATAGGGCTGTTTAACATAAGATGGATAATATACAGCCCAGACTCAGCGTCAGATGCATGGCTCGAGTCAACAATAGTGCCCGGAATACGGCAATAGGCTCACCTCCTATTACATGGGACCGAATACAATTATTGAAATGTGGATGTTACCCACCCCTGCCTAACCCTCCGGGGATAAAGGCGTGATTATATGAATGTGTGTATGATAAAGTCAAAAATGCAAATTGCCGGCTAAGAAGCAATACAGTTTCAAACAAAAACATGACGTCGAAAAAGGTAGCGTTATGGATTAAGCTTATATCACGAAGAGGGACGTTCCCTCGCCGTACACTAACTACCGAGAACACTTATTCCTAACACGAGTGATTTAGCCTAGTTGGAGCTGTTAACGAGAACCTGACGTGTCTCACGTTACTATAATAACCTGCTTTGTCCTCTACACTGACGGCACAGAAACTCTGTGCTTACAGGGTCGCAGCGCGAGTGTGACTTCTCTGGAGTTACATACGTCCATAAGCCATGGTATCCACTTTCCATCGGTGAGCCTTATGGAAAGTGAGACTTTTCCTAATAAAAGAATTTGTTTAAAATTGAAAACCACTAACATTATTCTATACCTTGGTTAGATTTTAAGTAAAAAAACTCTTCATTATACTATTAATACTGTAGATTGATGGCACTTGGTGGAATTTGTTGTTACACATATTGATAACTCACTTGTACTTTTCCACATTACTTTATTGCTTATTACACCTGACCGGTTTCGCCTTACGGCATCTTCAAAGGTTTATAATGACATTTAAGAACATGTTCTTAAATGTCATTATAAACCTTTGAGGATGCCTTTGAGGTTTATAATGACATTTAAGAACATGTTCTTCAATGTCATTATAAACCTTTGAGGATGCCGTAAGGCGAAACCGGCGAAAGGTTTATAATGACATTTAAGAACATGTTCTTAAATGTCATTATAAACCTTTGAGGATGCCGTAAGGCGAAACCGGTCAGGTGTAATAAGCAATAAAGTAATGTGGAAAAGTACAAGTGAATTATCAATATGTGTAACTCTTCATTATATTTGGTTAAATTTTCATTCATAAGGCGAACAATTTTATTAATTAACTAGCTGTTGCCCGCGGCTCCGCACGCGTGGATGTTGGTTATCGCGACAAAACATACCCTGTGTCCTTTCTCAAGGTTTAATCTACCCCTATACTAAATTTCGTCAAAATCGGTTGCGCAGTTTAGGCGTTAAAGCGTAATGTACAGACAGATAGACTGACAGAATTGATTTTCCGGAACCTCTCCACTAACACTTAAACTTCATAGTATCGTAATAAAGTTCAAATTGACTTTTAAGTATTATTTCGAATCTTTTGTATGTAAAAGTGATGTTTTTAGACATGATTAGGCAATTTTTTAAATTTTTCTCTCCGTAAGTACCATCCTCGTACTTCAAGGGATATTTTAAAAAATAATTAACGTAATCGGTTCAGCTGCTCTTGAGATTTGCGCTTAGCAACACATTCAGCAATTCTTTTTCATAACATAACATAAAATAAACTCACGCCTATATCCCCGAAGGGGTAGGCAGAGGTGCTAGCACCCACATTTCGCCAGTTTATGTTTAGGTCCCAATGTAACAGGTGGCGAGCCTAATACCATTAACCGGACACTTATAAAACCTGCGATAAATACACACATAACTTCGAAAAACATCAAAAAGTCATTGGTGTGTGCCACGGTAAAACCTGGGATCGAACCCAAGACCTCGTCTCAGCAGTACCATTAAGCTACCGCGGTTAATTCTTTTTCATATTATACATTTACTGGATTACTTTGTTACCTGTGAGTAGTAGGTACCTATCTATCAAAAAAATGTAGAATATTTATGTTTCTTTACAACAAATGTTAGGTACATTTCTTACAAATACACAAAAAAGGCTAAGAAGTAGGTACTTAATCGATAGACTAGCTTGAACTTCTGACAGGTCGTTGCATTTTAACCTAAGAGTGTTCTTACATTACTTTGTATTCCAAACTTCCCACGGGAACGGAAAACGCAGAGCTACAGAGAAGCGGTTGCGTTCAGCTAATTAGCATATAAACCAACTATTAAAGTAATCTATGCTGTAATAACTATATACTTGTTGCTATCGATGATGATGATAACGTCTTCAGGTTTTGTGCATGAGTGCCGGCAATCATGGCATGCATCTTGAACCAAAGTTTGGAAGTTCCCACATTATACGGACCTACCAAAAAAAAACAATAAAAATATCTACTCAACGTTTAATCTAATATAGATATAAAAATCTCCTGTCACGCCGTTTGTCTGCAAACTCCTCCGAAACGGCTTGACTTGAGCGATTCTTTTGAAATGTATTGTACATTTATTAACGGTCGTAAACTATTTATTTAAACCTTTTACTTTTTACAGACTATTTAAACTGTGTATTGATGGCACTTGGTGGAATTTGTTGTTAAATATATTGAAAACACACTAGTACTTTTTACACAGTATTTTTTATTAGACATGACTGGTTTTGCCTTTGGCCATACTCAAAGGTTTACACATAACACATAACATAACATACTTCTTAAACAATTTTTTGGCTATGTTATTTTAATTTTATTATGAATCGATGACATTCAACCCTTTGCATCCTTCTCTATTTTAAATAGCGGCAAAAGTCAGAGTTAAGTTACGGCTTATATTTATATCAGCAGACAACATTGTATAGTTGATAAAGATACAGAAAAAAATGAATCGGTTCAGGCGGGATTTGAACCCGCCATCTATCCCTTACAGGGGGAACACTCTGACCACTAAGCCACAGATCTTTTGCCTGAACCTATCCAAATTTTTCTATACATATATCCGTCTTACAACGACGGATGTTGTCAAGTTATATGCCGGTCATACTCTCCTCAAAATAAGGTAGCACCTTCACATATATCCAGTTGCACTCGCGTCTCTAAAAATGGTAAACAGCAGGTGGTTATTGTCATGTAAATGGCATTGGCTTGCGACTCAGCTGTCGACGGTTGTGCATCATAAACGGACGCACACATATACAAATTGCAATTATGTTAATGCATTATGCGTTATGACGTCACTATTATCCTTCAACGGTGTTCCTATAATGATGTAGTTGCATGTCTTGAGAATTACTATACTTAGGTACTACTAGGTATACTTAGGTACTAAAGGTTTTTCAATTATGTGTACATCTTAAACTAAGTTTATTTATTTATACAATAATGTAAAACATCAACAATTAATTAGGCTGTAGCAGTTCAATACTGGACATACACGTCAAAACATAGGTAACAATTTTTTTTAAATTAATTAATAAGAAACTGATTAATAAACCCAATACTAACTTTAAAGAAACTAAAATAAATAATAGACAAAAGGCTTCAGTGTTTATCTTCTGCAGGTCTAGAAAAGCCACTTTATTGGAATCGTATTAGGATATCTAATATTTTGTCTTGGGGTGATATTTACACCAAATTATAATCTGCTTAGTACATGAATTATCGTGATTCGGCTCATATATATGACCATTTAACGAATTTTATAGGAATATATTAGATCTACTGGAAATTCATGAATGTACTAGTTTTTAGCAGAATGGCTTTTTAGATCCGCTGGTTGATTTTATATTTATGAAAATTATGTTCTACTAAACATTTTTTTAAATTAAATAGTAATTATATTCAAATTTACAACTATTTGAACCCTGCGAACGACAAATAAGTAAATTTACATACATTACATACCTACATACATACATACATATATATATATATATATATATAATCACGCCTTTATCCCCGGAGGGTTAGGCAGAGGTGAATTAACACCCACAATTCACCAATCATTGCATTCGGTGCCACGTAATAGGGGGTGAGCCTATTGCCGTATTCCAGGTACTACTGTTGACTCAAGCTAAGCAACTGAGGCTGAGTCTGGACATCAGATATATATGTCTGATGTTTATATTAATGAATTATCTTTACATAATTACTTACAAGCAAACGTGGAGAACTATGTACTCTATGCCATTTTAGGGTTATTTCGCAACATAGGTTAGCTCCTTCACGATGTTAGTATGTTGAGTGGTGGCAGAACAAGTGTCACCATGTCCACAGACATTAAAATTGGAAAGACAGCTATCAAGTTCCACACAAGTACTTTCCTTGACGTACTTAATTATGACATACCGCTCCAACTTCATGTGACAACTAAAGTACTTAAAAAAAACACTACAAAGTTACGGAAGTAAAATGTCTTGATGAAAATGGGCAACAGGTGTATCGTACACAAATCAGTCAAGCGTGAATTGTGTTTTAAACAGGTCTTATTTACACAAGTGTACGACACTCAGTTCTACTCTTTGGTAGCTCCTATAGATTACTTAGATGTTTAGATATTATTCACGTTCAAATACCTTTGTGGGAAAATGTAGTAGTGAAGGAAAAACATCTCTAGTGGTTAACTAATCAAAAAATTAACAAAAATATCACACATGAGACTTTTTTTTTATACCACTTGGGTGGCGGACAAGCACACGGCCCACCTGATGGAAAGTGGTTACCGTGGCCTTTGGACGTTTGTAACACCAGAGGAGTCACAGTCGCGCTGCCAACCCTGTAAGTACAGAGTTTCTGTGCCGTCAGTGTAGAAGACAAAGCAGGACAAGCCTTTAGTCTTCCCACTGACAGCACAAATTCTCCAGTGAGCTCTGGCTACCCTACTCACCGCTGGGAACACAACACGAAGTTTGCTTTTTGTTTTGTTTTAGTATTCTATCAAAGGTCGAAAATGGGATTAGATGTCATACATACATATGTACATATATCTACACCTGTAAATCCCTGAAGGCATAGGTGTATTAACGATTATAATCTTCGGTACCACGTAATTAAGGTTTCTATCGCGTGTTTCCCGGCAGAGTAGAAGTTGGGTCTCCCCATCCCTTCCTATGCGGTGTCGTACAAGGCGACTAAGGGATAAGGCTGTTTAACATCAGACAGATATATACAGCCCAGACTCAACCACATATGCATGGCTTGAGTCAACAATAGTACCCGGTATACGGCAATAGATTCACCTGCGATTACATGGGATCATGATTTTTGAAATATGGTTGTTAATTCACCTCTGCCTAACTCTCTGAGGATAAAGGCGTGGTTATATGTATGTATGTATATCATAAAGGGGGGTAAGCCTACTGTCGTCAAGCGGGCACTGTGTCATGTATATGTGTTTACTGTCGGATGGAGAACAGCCCTATCCCTTAGTAGCCTTCTACGTCACCCACGAGAAGAGATAGTGTGGTAGAACCACCTGATAGTGTAGTTATATATAGATATTAAAATGTTGGCTCATTCCCCATTTATTGTAAAACTAGAAACTGATGCAAGGAAACTCACCACTTACCAGTGGAAAGTTTGTACAAAGCAAGATTTTCACTTATGATTTCTTGTTGCAAGTCATTACAAAACAAAGATAGATGATTTTACTCATTAATAAGTAATAGTTTAAAATTATAATCCTGCTAGTAATTTTCTCGTTGCGGCTGCCTGACCTCCCAAATCCGAGAGGGAACACATTGTCAGAATCTCGCCTGCCATTTAACAGGTACACAGGTTAACAGATAAGCTTGACTCGGGATAATAATATTGGTAGGGACCTGTACTATCACCGAGTGTATGGCGTGGGAGACGCCGAGACGGAGCGGCAGCGGGAGCAACGAAGGATCGCAAGCCAAGCTGCCCGCGTACGAAGGCAACCCGGGCGTCGGAGGTCGATGAACGACCTCCGCCTCCCATGAGCGCAGGCCTAGGGGTGACTGGTGGAGCCGCCTGTCACCCTGGCAGAAGAAGGCCGCGGCGGCGGCGCGCCTGGCGCTGCTCCCCGTTTCCGGGGACGAGTTGGGGACTCTGTAGTCCCCACACACCCGAGTAGAGGGCCAGAACGTGAGAGATGGCCCTGGGTTGGCCGGGGTGCGAAGAATATGCCTGTCCAACATCACCTTCGG
This sequence comes from Eilema griseolum, assembly GCA_963662185.1. Lineage (NCBI taxonomy): Eukaryota > Metazoa > Arthropoda > Insecta > Lepidoptera > Erebidae > Eilema > Eilema griseolum. The sequence continues at coordinate 7,803,941 of OY759239.1, read as the reverse complement.
CAACCAAAACGACCCACAGGCAACGTGCGGTATCCGAGGGGATTTTGCGCACGTAAAAAAAAATGGGCCCTGTACTATTTGATATAAAGAAATACGTGTCTACGCCATTTGACATACATGATCATATCTCGGAAGTAAATTACGCCACACTATCTATAGAAACGTCTCCACAATGAACGCACGTGTGTCATCATAATGAACTACATCAGTACGTCAACTCATAAATCCAACACCGAATTCCCCTCAGAACTCTTATCGCACATAAAGTATGTCATGAAAGACCGGCACACCTTTTACCTAGCAGCTACTTACTAAAGTCGTTTGCCTTTTTATAAACTGAGCGCTGGCCTTGGCCGGTCAAGGGACCGTCTCCCTACACAAGTAACCTCTACAACATCCAACGGACCGTATAGATTTCCACAACCATTAATAGACCTTCCTATTCATTATAGACATACCTTATTGAAGATCTATCTAAATCGGTCACTCATCAAACGATTAGCTGTCTATTGTATCTAGGTACCCGAAATAACATTTCGTGTTGTGGTAGCGAACGTTTCAGTTGTGTGGCATGTAAAGCTTGTTCTGTATTGAATTCTTTTCGAGTATAGTGAGTTGAGCAGGCAGTGTATGTTTATCAACGGATAAATTGTGTACGTCTTAAGGTTCTAATAAACGCTAATGACGAACTAAACTAATCTTGTTATCTAAGACTGTGATAAGAAGGATGGTGGTTAATTAAATTTAGGCTACATCGCTCATTCGGTTGTGTGATATACAAAGTAAGTTCTATATGAATAATTACGTGTGTAGTGGTGAACTAAGATGACAATGGATATATATTGCGAGTAAATCGTGTAGTTATGACTTAGGATTTAAACGAACACACACATGTTGCACAGTGTGTGATAATGATAAATTAATGAGTAGTTATGGTGTCAATTGATGTTCTTACTATACTAGGAATTTTAATTCGATTCCAGATTTGACAATTTCAGTGTTGCAACGTTATGACAAGTACTAAATAGTGACGTTGCGAAATTATTCGATATGGAAATGGAATATTTCCGGATCGATTCTTCTCGTTTATAATTTTACTCTCGTAAACTAAGTATATCAGGACATTAAATATTTCTGAACCGATAATTTAGTTTTGACGATTAATTAACGATCTGAGACTTTTCTTTTATAATTGTGTGTGAGATAAATAAAAAAATGTGATCATGAAGGAACATGACAAATAAAACAGATAGATGTATTATGGTAATAATTTATTTTATAAATTGTCGCCGTCATCGCTATCGCTATCACTGTCATTTTCTGTAACATTTATTATAAATGTGTCTGTGATATTGTCAATTAACATATCTAGCCTACTCATTTTGAGTTAGGAGTTGGCGGCGCACCTTTATTTACTTCCTTCAAAACGTTACAAACAGAGCGTGAGGTTATTCCCAATATGTCAGCAACTTTGCTCATACATTCATTTTCTTCCACAACTTCAAAGGCCTCCAATTGCGCAGAAATTTCATTTTTCACGTATTTGTGGACGTTTTTTTCTTGGGGACAAGAAAACATCCACGTCTTTTTGTGATGTACTTGGCTGAGGATCCATTTTGATGGAAAACCAAAACAAATAGATTCACTCAAAGTTCACAAAAAACTATAAACGTAACAACAAACACAACGTAACAACACTTTAACAAAAACCCAACAAAATAACAAAATATCGATTCGCAATGAAATAAGATATTCGTGCAGTCAGACTGGGAGAATGAAGCCGAATGACACGATAAACAAAATGGCGATAGCTGCACGAGCGCGCACGGGTTGCCAATACTGAAAACTATCTAGGCTCTTTTATTATAAGTTTTGTTTTTAATATAAAAACCAAAATATTAACTTTTTATAAAATAAAGCAGCGATTACTAATTAATAAATAATTATTATGAATAATTATGTATTTATTTCAATAAAAATCAATAATTTAGTCTTTAATTGGCACACTGATGGGCACACACACACACTACTACACTATTATATGTGGTATCATTATTTCACAAAATGACAGTAGCTAATGTCAAATCTGGAATCGACTTAAAATTCTGACTATAGGTACCTTTTCATTGCAGTTATTATAGGAAGCAATAGTACAATACCTACCATGCATTTTCAATTAACTATATTACATAAACCTATATGCCTTGAGCTTACCATCAGGCGAGGTGAAGTCTAGTTGGCGTGTCCTAGATAAAAAAGCATTTGCATATGCACACTGTCTTACTAAAGTTCCATCGAAAGAATGAATGGTATTAGCACTAAGTACGCACGGGACAAACAAGTAAAGAAACACCAAATATCTAAATACACATAAGACCTACTTTTTTATCTAGATTAACATTTATAGTAGGTACCTACTTATACGAGAAGGGTATTACTCGCATCTTCAGTCCTTAAGAAACGAACAAATAAACTTAATCCTCAGTTCTTTCTTGAGAACATCCTTTGACTTTACTCGTCGAATGGGTACACAAGACAAGCGTTATAAACGTATGTCTTTGTTGATTCGTGAAGTATGTACCTTTGAAAAATTATACCTATACGTAGCTAGTGTACTTACTTATCTAGGCAGGTACAGTCACCTTCAAAAATACTAATAAGTAATACAATAAAATGAATAAATATTACCGCGGTAGCCTAGTGGTATGAGTAATGGACTGTTGAGATGGGGTCTCAGGTTCGATCCCGGGTTTTACCATGGCACACACCAATGACTTTTCGATACTTTTCGAAGTTAGGTGCGTATTTATCGCAGGTTTATAAATGCCCGGTTAAAGGCAATATGCTCGCTACCTATCACATTGGGACCTAAACATAAACCGGCGAAATGTGGGTGCTAGCGCCTCTGCCTACCTCTTCGGGGATATAGGCGTGAGTTTATGTTATGTTATGTTATATTAGGTGTAATTTTTTTTTTTATAATTTTATCTAATGAATAATATACTATCACATTGCTAATTATTTTATAGAGTTTTATCATCTTTCTTGCTCTCTTGCCCACTGTACTCCTCCACCTGTACTATCGAGGCCCTGTGTAGGACAAAGGACAATGCCATGGCTGTGGTCAACAGACAATCAAGCTTTGGTTCAACAGAATTAAGGGAATTTAGTTAGCCATTGATTCGAAGAAGAAGATCTTTGCAAAATTTTCACGATGACATTTTGCGAAAGTGACGTTCTGCGTCAAGACCCCTTCCAGTATCAGTTTTTCATTCAGAAAACTCTCTCTCCCTATTGCTATTAGTGTCAAAAATAGAACAAAAACTGTTTCAGATAAAAAACTATAAAACATAACCATTAGTAGCGTTATACCTGTACCTACTGTAAGAATAAATCTAACTTGTTCCAATATTTGTAACGAAAATATTTCTAAAACTATTTTTATCGCTCAATAACAAAGAAATACAGCTACATATCGGAGAAAACAATATCAAAGAAGTTATGATTTATTCATAGACGTACAAAGAAACCTAAGAGATGTTTTTAATTTAAGTAAGTTCGTAAACAAGAAAGGTAACCAAAATCAATATATATTTTTGTTTTATTTATTAGTTTATTAGATGTTGCTTTGGGTTTTGTATGACATCATAATACTCATTTATGGCCCTTGCTTGTAGCCCTTATAATAAGGGGTACAATCAAGCTGACAAAAATATTTAAAAAAAATTTAATGAAAAAAACCTCTAAGGTATGAAAATAGTCCATATATAGGACGTCACAGCTTGCATCCATGCGATGCAAGACATTGCAGAAACACAAAATGCATAAACGTGACGACTTCGAAATATAAAAAAAACAATAATTATGTATGAAACATAGAAGAGACTTGCTTTACTGTGGTGAGTACTCATTGCTATTTTGATATTACTACTTACTATCAAAATAGCACAGTGTGTGACTTTAACGTGACCTCATCGATTCGGTTACCGGTAGAACTTTGCAATAAATAAATATAAATATTCCACATCATTCCACACATCGCTATCTAGACTCATGGTAAGCATTGCTTAACTAACTTGTGTTATAGAATCTGGAATGCAGATAAACATACTTAGATACTTTTTTTTTTGTATTCTAAGTATGTTTGTAGTGTGCGTTTCTATGTATGATATATCATACATAGAAACGCCCAGACCAATGCAAATATATACATGCATACAAATATTTGCACTGAACAGGAAACGAACCCGTGGCTCTTGTGTAGCAGTCGAGTGTTCTCCTCGTACCTACGCCACAGAGGCCGTCAGTACAGTAATATAAAATAGTACGGAACATACATTGAGGTATGAGGATCTAAATCCATAGTAGAATCGCTATATATTTTTTGTGAAGATAGCAGAAATAGAAATCTAATGCAACATAGGCCTCCTACGTAATCAGTCACCTCAAATATGGAGTTTACCTTTTCGTCCTGCGAAGGGTTGGTTTCTGCTGTCCTCCAATTTGAGTGAATAAAATATGAACAGCAATTTCAGCAACCCGTTTTTCTTGTCATTTAGGATGCGTCATAAATGACAAGAAAAACGGATAATATGACCTTCTCACATACGATAGAAGATAAGAAATGAAGAAACTCAGAGAAAATGCGTTAAGTAGTAAAGAAGCTGTAATATGTATCTAGATAAGGCTTTAATTTCTTATTTTATTTACCCTCAAATCAAAGTAGCCTAGTGGTATGGGTAATAGACTGCAGAGACGAGGTCACGGGTTCGATCCCAGGTTATACCATGGCACACACCAATGACTTTTCGATGCTTTTCGAAGTTGTGTGTATTTTATCGCAGGTTTATATGTGCCCGGTTAATGGCAATAGGCTCGTCGCCACCTATTACATTGGGACCTAAACATAAACTGGCGAAATATGGGTGCTAGCACCTCTGCCTACCCCTTCGGGGATATAGGCGTGAGTTTATGTTATGTTATGTTCACATTAAGTCTAAATATCTAAAATTATTTACTTATACATGTCGCCATAGGTCACCTAAGTCCTGTTACCTAGAGAGATAGATATATAATTCATTATTGTATACCAACAAATTTACAGTAGGACAAGTAGGTAGCATGTATACAATGCACTGGAGCGATTTCTTCTAGGAAACCTTGGGATGGACAGCGATATTATAAAAACAAAAGAAAGATAGCGAGAGCGAAGTATAAGTAAAAGAAAATTAATATACGGTTTTACACAAAATATTATCAACATATACTGATACACAAATAGATACGTAAAGTAAATAGTCTACCTACCTGTTTACCTAACTGGGACCCTATACCTATCATCCTATGCGTATTTTTTTATTAACTATATTAGTTACTTGAGGCAAAATAAGTTGTAATAGACGAACAGATTAGATAAGTATATGTTTTTTTTTATTTATTTATTTATTTATTATTTAAACAATTACATACAGTAAAAAGATTCATAAGCATTTACAAAACAAAACCTATGCGGTTTATAATCAATGCCTCAGTGGTTAAAAAAAGTTAAACAAGTGATTTTAGGAAATGGAATTTGGGTCTCATTTTGGCACTGCAGGCCCAATGCTATCAACAGTGCGCGAAATGTTAATGTAATTTTCTTTCTTTTCCAGAAACACAGATGCGAAGATGACGAGAAAGTTTCTATTCTGTTTCCCCCTTAGACTGGGAAACGTTATATTTGGATACATTGTGATAGTAAGTATTGCATTATTTGTTTACATGTATTCATAGATTAATTTCTTACAGTACTCGGAATAGTGTTAAGCACCTTTTGTAAGAAAATGAAAACTACTAAAATGCTTTTTGAAGAGAATAAATCAAGGTAACCGTTTGCCATAAAAGGCGGTAGGTATTTACATGCTCGTTTATTAACATAGTAGAATAAACAAAATAACGTCGATCAGAGTCCTTCCATATTCACAGCAGATTACATGGGTAAGATTAGTAGTTAATCAAACGTGAAAATTCAGTGAATCTAAACAGATTGGCACAGATTATAGTAATACTTTTATATGCATACATTATTAAATTCATTATATTCACGCCTGTAAATCCTCGAACGGGATACGCAAGCAAAGGTGTATAAATTTCAGCCTTAGTATATTATTTTGCCTTGGGAACTACTAAACCGAAACCGCAACTGTAGATCTTTAAATCCTATATATAGATAGATCTTTTAAAACTAGGAACCACGATGATATTTTATTGAACCCAAAAACCAAGTATTCACTCCGCGCCTGAATAAATTTTCGATCCAAATCTGTACGTGTTAAATTGACGTACTGCGGCTTTGCTAAAACAATTACATCAGGCGTTCAGACCACAACCTGTGTTGAGTTATTGTATTCTAGTCGTGTAATACCTAATAAGTAAATGATTGATTTAAACGTATTAATCATATTGACGCTACAATATATTAAGTACTAAGAGAGAAGGCCTATCAGTCATTACACGCTATAAACATTGATTGAAGCAGCACTTCAAAGTTCAAAGTTTAAAGTAATGTCGCTTTTACGAGTCTGTCTATTTCTCTGCTACCAACATTTTATTTGATTTATCTTTTCCTTTTATTCTTGCTTTCATACTTAACGTAATAAAAATTGCTGAAATACTTATTTTAATGAAGTAGTAGGCACCTTCATACCTGCTTGATTTTGCTGGTAGGTTGAAAATTAAACTTCTAGGAGTTAATACGGAAGCCTCAGTATACCTACATAAATACCGTAGAAGATGGACGAACACACTAACTTTTTTATCCGTTTGAGCTCATTCACCGAGCTATTCATCGTGATTAACCCATCATAAATGTATATGGTTGATACCACTAATACGGATGGTATGTTATAATGGCCTATAATTTGCCTCAATAAACAGGTATTTGGATACAAGAATGATTGAAATCAAACTGGTCGTTCCAGAGGTCAACGTTTTCTAACAAATGCTCTTCACGTATAATTTGTACACGATTTGAACAACAAATTAAGATTATTTAATACTAGCTGTTGCCTGCGGCTCCGCCCTCGTGGATGTCGGTTATCGTGACCAAACATAGCCTAAGTCCTTTCTCAAGATTTAGTCTACCCCTATGCCTAATTTCATCAAAATCGGTTCAGTAGTTTATCTGTGAAAGCGTAACAGACAGACAGAATTACTTTCGCATATTTAATACTAGCTTTTGCCCGCGGCTCCGCCCGCGTAGATGTCGGTTATCGCGACAAAACATAGCCTATGTCCTTTCCCAAGATCTAATCTAGGTACCCCTGTACCAAATTTCAGCAAAATCGGTTCAGTGGTTTAGGCGTGAAAGCGTAACAGACAGACAGACAGACAGACAGAGTTACTTTCACATTTATAATATTAGTAAGGATTAGTAAGGATAGTAAGGATTAGCATGGATACCACATATTTTAAATTGTATGAAAATTTAATAACTTTAGAAAGCAGTAAAAATATTAATAAAACTACTCAGATTTAAACTACTCTGAAAAGATATAAAGCTATAGACATGCGCGTGCAATGGAGAAAAGCTCTACAACTCGGAAAAAAGCCGATATTACCCGAACTTTCACTCTCTTTCTCGTACGTGCCAAATTAAAACCGGGAACTGTAAGAATACCATGAAGAAATTCTGTCCTGTCTGGAGAATATTAACCATATTCTATCCATACATCCAGTCCAGTTATTTAAAAATTACGATGGATTACGATGGAATAAAAAAATTACAAGCAATTTTAATTTTTTTACTCAACTATCCGTTGAGTAAAAAAATCACTATTAAATTTCCAATAAACTCACACTTTCCTATTTTTGTTTCAGCTTATAGCAATAGCAACAGTAGCATTCCACCTGTACGAGCTCCTCTTGAACATAACCAATGACTTCTTCCAGAAGACTGATAAGTTCAAAAACTTCCAGAAACTGGACAGTATATTCGAGTCATCCAAGGAATCGGTGGAAAAGGGAGTAATACTAACGTATTACCTCTCATATATCGTAATTGGACTACTGTTGTTTTTCTTCGCTATACTGTACACGTGTGGTGCTTATAGGGTGAGTAATTTGATATAACTTATTACAATTTTTTTTTTCCTTTATTTGCGTGTAATGTGGTACAATAAAAGATGGTAATATGATATCAAGTCCGGGCACATTCCGCCATACAATTGGCATGCAAACACAATTATACACAGCAATATCTACTTAATAACAAAAATATTACAGTCACAATAAGAGCGCAGTGTCTGCTACAATGCATTTCTGCAGTGGTACGAACGACATGCATATTTCTTTAAGAAATCTTCCACTGTATAAAAGGTCTCGTCCACCAACCATTTATGTAATGCAGCACATATTATATATATTATCTCAGTCCACTGCTGAACATAGACCTCTCCCAGCGTTGAGAGGCTATGGCCTACTGTTTCCACGCTGGCCACACGGGTAGGTAGATACAGGGATTTATTTCGAGTTTTCCTTCTCTCGCAGTGATATTATCGACATATTTTTCCGTTAGTCGCCTCTTTTCATCTCGAAACTGAAGCGACACCCTACGGATAAAATAGGGTGGTGCTACTTGTATTCATTCTCCGTCACCACACGAACCATTATTTTATAAGTGCCCGTGTCGACTGTTTCTACACGACGACGATGCGAAAACGATGCACATCTCTGGGGTGCAGGCTCCGGACCACCTCCAACAGCGTTCTCAGCGTATTTGCAAATAGGTTTGATTGGCAGTACATTAACCACTGTTATATGATTAATGTACTGACAAACAAACAAATGACTCAGAGACGGGCATTTTATTAATAATACTTTAATTGAAGTTGTATTTATATTATTTAATTTTATTTTATTTGAATTATGTTTTTAATAGTAATTTATATCATTTAAAATTCAATTTCTAAGTATATATAATTCTCATTGAACAACGCAATACATTGTACCGCGCTTAATTAATAAACTACCCTCAAATATTGTAAAGGAAAATTTAAATGACAAAAATATTAAACATGTATTGAAGCGATTCTTTTTTGGATTTTTGTAAACATATACCATTTCAATAAGGATGTTTGCTTAGCCGTGATTAGGTACGTGTCGCCATTCTGCGCCGGTACACCTACATTATAATATTAAGCTACCTACATTTATTTCTTATATTCTACTTTGTAATTCTAGTGATTATTTTTTGTAACCTGTATTACTTATTGAAAAATAACTCGTTGCATTTGCTACAAACCTCAGTGGTTTCTAAATGCACTGTAAATAATTATGTATATATGATGTTTTTAAGGTGATAAATAAATAAAAAAAAAAAAAAAAAAAAAAATAATAAATTTAATAATTTTATTTTTGTAATGCTTTATGATGAAAATTAATTTAAATTTGTTTTCGTGATAAATGTACTGTATTTTATGTGTATTGTATTACAATAATGATAATAGATGAAATATGAACTTCAATATGTAATGGGTCTCTCTGATATTTGAAATAAATGAATTTTGATTTGATAAGTCTCTACAAAATACAAGGAAAGTGAAGTGTCTGTTTGTCAATTTCAATGTAACACTTTTTAAATTATTCACAAATAAAAAAAGTGTTACTTTATTTGACTTGATTATTCTCCGCAACGGCTTAGCCGATTTTGACGGGGCATTAAAAGACAACTGATTATATTAGGTGTAACTTAGGTTACTTTCATTTCACAAACGAAATTATCTTTTATGCGTTTCACTTTTCCTTTTGAGAATTATACCTAGGGAACTAGGGAACATTATAAACCTCGTAATTAATTATACTGTAAAGTATTATTTTATAGTTTAAACTGTTATCGCATAATATAGGGAAATCCACAGCTAGAAATTTAGTCATTAGTGATAATAGTCATTGGACATTCATGATCCGATGTGGGTACACTTATATTTTTTGTAGCTTGACGTGACTTGATACAATTTAAACCACATCACGAGAACGTACCTGTCCATGCAATAATATTGTCTATGCATGCAACAATTGAATATATTACATAACCGATTACGGAGAGAGACAATATGTCTTTCAATTGAAAATTATAATGGACTAACTGTTGCCCGCGGATTCGCCGGATATCGGTTATCGCGACCAAACAATGGCGTATGTCCTTTCCTTTTAAAGGTTTTGTTTACTCCTGTACTAAATTTCATCAAAATCGGTTTATCGGTTTGTGTAGCGGTAAAACAGTCGACTGCTACGCAGGAGGCACGGGTTAAATTCCTGCTCAGTGTAAACATTTAAACGCACCAATGTAATTTTACAAACTTAATATTACTAAATAGAAGTTTCTATTCAAATTAACTTAATAACACTAGGTAGCCCCATCCGGGATCCGAGCCGTCCTCTTTTTGCACAACTGTCGTACTCTCTATCGCTGCGCCATCGAGGTAGCCCATTTCTTGGAAATTATCCGTTTTTTGACTAGATTACTTTCTTTGATGATTGATGTTACGAAACCATAATGAACTTTTAGCAATTAAATAAAATAACTATTATGTAATGTAACAGTTGTTTTTTAAGTGAAAACAGTTCGTTTGGAAACGAGAAAATAATTACAGATTTAGTTTTGTGTATTGTTTTACTCCTCTAGTAACTCTGAGTGCTCGTTACATAGTGGTAGAGCTTATTGTAAAAAATGCAGGGCAGTCTTTGGGGAGTGCCGATAGAAGCTAATAGTCCGTAAGTCTGTATAAAAACACGTGCTTATACCTTGTGAACTATGTATCTATAATATAAGTATATAATATTATAAAGCCGAAGAGTTTGTTTGTTTGTTGAAAGCGCTAATCGCAGGAACTACTGTTTCGAATTGAGATGTATTTTTTTGTGTTGAATAGTCTGTTTATCGACAAAGGTTTTAGATTATTCATAGTGATCATAAACGTGAACAAATCAGGCAAATTCCCGTACATTATTTGAAAACTAAAGAAAAACGGGCTCAAGTATGTAGGTGATATGATATGGTTTCAAAATATGCCAGGGGCAAAGCTGGTGCGGGTCAGCTAGTATTGTTTACATACATTAGAAACTTATGGTATCGTCGTGACGCCAGAATATCAGCCTTCAGGCCGGGGGTTGACGGGTGGAGCCACCTGTCACCCTGGCAGAAGTAGGCCGCTGTGGCGGTGCTCCTTGCGTGCCTCCCCGTTTCCGGGGACGAGTTAGGGACTCTGTGGTCTCCACACCCGAGGAGAGGGCCAGATCGAGAGAGATGGCTCTAGGTCGGCCGGGGTGCGAGGGATATGCCTGTTAAACTCACCTTCGGCATCCAAACGACCCACAGGCGTCGTGTGTTTTAGTCAGTTCGCGCCCGACATAACCTTTCCCACCGACTCCGGTGGTGGGGGGTATCCGTGGGGATTTTCGGGACGGAAAAAAAACACAATATCGGCTTTTATTCTGTTGTGAGTCTTTGGTGACAAAGTGCACAACGAAGTGCCTAATGAAGTTTTCACACTAATAAATAATACTAAAATAATCCAAACCAATATTATGAATGCGGAAGTAAATCTTGTCTGTATGTATGTTAGATTTCACGCCTAAACCGCTGAACCGACTTTGGTAGATTAGACCTTAAATAAGACAGTACGAGGTAGGACATAGGGTATGTTTTGCGATGACCAACATCCCTGCGGGTGCAACCGCGGGCAACAGCTAAATTCTTCCTACCTACGTAGGAAGTTAGGAACATACGAGTAGTTCAAATAACAATTGCAGTTATATTTTTCATTTACAGGCAAACCAATGTCTGGTGACGACGTTCTTCGTGTACAGCTTCTTTCATTTGTTCTTCACAATAGCGTTGGTTGTGTGGGAAGCCCTGACCGCGGGCTGGATACAGCTGGGCTTAATTGTACTGTCCGATCGTAAGTATACTTAACCTTACTATATTTATTGGCAAACTTCCTCAAAAAGATCACACGAACTTCAAAAGTTTACTGTTTACTCCTACTGCACTTGGTTTGATTTTGTGAACAGGTGACTTGTATCTGACATCCCAATCCTGGATAAAGGACTGCGCTTGAGCCTTATCCGTTAATCAGCAGGTGAACCAGCTAGCTGGTGAGCTTTGTCTGGGCTCCGAAGACCGCAGTAGACCCTTGGTATCTTCTATTATTATGGATTTTTGGGTCTATTCTTCTGATAAAAATTTATAAAATTCAGTCTTGATTTAATCTCAATCTCCCATATGTCAGAATCCATCACGACATCAAAGAAAATTGTGTTACATGAATACCGTTTTTGACATTTAGGTGATTGAAATTATATGGGACTGATTTATTACAAGATTTAACCCTCAGATAATAGATCAAATAATAAAAAAATTAACTCTAATAAATCAGATAAATTTTCTGACAAATTAAATTTATAAATGCATTTGGTTTAGGTAGCGACTTTTAATATAAACAAATATTAAACAAATAAACTAGGCTAACCAACTAGAGGGTCGATTTCGGTTTTTAGTCTTTACAAAGAGTCTCTCACTCACTCACTACTCACCTTATAAATATTTTTCAGTTTAGAAACTGAAAAATAATTATAAGGTGAGTTTTAAAATAAAACATATTGAAAAGACACATAAAGATTGTTTACGTTTACTTAAGTAGGTACCTAACCGAATGGAGTACAGGTACCTATATTAATTTACATACATACATATATTCACGCCTTTATCCCAGAGACTAAGGCAGAGGGGAATTAACATCCACATTTTACCAATCATAAAATTCGTTCCCACGTAATAGGAGGTGAGTATATTGCCGATTTCCGGGCGCTATAGTTGACGCGAGCCATGCCAGCCGATGTCTTATGTTAAACAGCCCTATCCCTTAGTCGCCTTGTACGACACCGCATAGGAAGAGATGGGGTGGTCCAAATTCTACTCTGCCGGGAACCATATATAACAAGAGTTGCGTTTACGTTCAGTTGAACGCTCATTCTTATAGTAGACCAATCTATCAGAATCGGAAGTCGATAGTGCAATGTAATGTAACTAATTCTTCAACATTACCACCAGGAATTTCTTCATTCTAACTATTTGTAGTTTCTCTACACTTTAACCGCTCGGTGAAGGGTACTTACATGTTGTTTCACTTTGCACATTAAATTTGTTTTATTGTGTAACAAGCTGATGGTTATCAGCATCAGCAGTTATGCATAATGTTATACATGATAATGATGATGATTGGCCGCTGGGTATAGTGGCTTTTTTTTACGTGCGGAAAAGGAGCCGGCGGGAGAGGTTATGTCGGACTCGAACCGACTAAAACGCACGACGTCTGTGGGTCGTTTTTGGTTGTCGAGGGAGAGGTTAACAGGCATAACCCTCGCACCCGGCCGACCCAGGGCCATTACTCTCAATCTGGCCCTCTCCTCGGGTGTGAGGACCACAGAGTCCCCAACTCGTCCCCAGAAACGGAGAGGCGGGCAAGGCGCACCGCCGCCGCGGCCTGCTTCTGCCAGGATGACAGGCAGCTGCACCCACTACCCCCAGGCCTGCGCTCATGGGGGGCGCCGGGAATAGTAGCAATAGTTGGATATGTATCTACTATTACGACCTCCTAGTTTGTACTCAGTCATAAAACATCTATACCACTTAATTTAAAGACTTCTTGAGGTCCAAACTTTGAGGTCTTACGGGTAATTCTTTATTAATGAGATCTAAAATTTGAGGTCATGTAGCAGGCAGTCGGTTCGGTCTCTACGCTGTATAATATGTTAATTTTAATATTTACCTCTGTAATACTTCAATGTTTCGTTCGAAATGTACCTACCTAATGAGCTTGGTGAACAATGTGAACAGTCTAGTCTAGTATCTATGAACAAATTTCGTGAGTCTACTAATAGAAAGTAAGACAAAAATAAATTAAGACAATGATCATGCAATTAGGAAGCAATGTCCATGGACCGTCGGAATTCGCTCTAACGATTTAAAAGAAAATTGGTATTTATAATTATTGCTTTTTTTTAACTAATCGTATAACCCACCCTTTTGTAATGTTGTTTTTATAATTTGTATTTGTAATTGTTTTGCTTTCTTAATTTTTCTATCTATCTATATATGGATGAATATTAAGTTGCGAGCGAAACTCGTTTAGATCCCTAAATATAAAACTTCGCTGATAATAATATTTGTTTATTTGTTACAGTGCTCCTGATAATTTGTCTCTTCAGCGTCAAATATCTGATGGAAGCGATCCGGACAGGCAACGTGTACAGTAGACCTGGAGAAGTTTATCGTACTTATTAATTTACAGTTAAGAAAGTTATGTTCAAGGGTGAAGCCAAACGACCGTAAAAATTTTGGGTTGTGGTTGTCAGTCGTGTTACTTCGGTCACTGCGTTCGATTTCATAGAAAGCAGAGAGGTAATTTTGCATCACTGCATGTGTCCAACAGGACTTATCTATGTAACCGAAGGCCGCTGAAATTACAAAACAATAATTACCAAACTTACAACTCAAAATATACGCTCCTTTCGTTTCAGCCTAAGAGTCACAAACATTCAAGTTAATTTAAACTATTTTATAACTTGTTCAGTATTTGAAATACTGATTGCTCAGTAAATAAAATACCTACAAAAATTTTCATTATTCATTGACCTTTTAAAATACTAATTTAAAAAGCTCACTGGTGCCAAAAGAAATTGCAGTGTAAACGATTCAGAAAAATGAAATTGACAATATAATTTTAAGAGTCGTTGAAAATTAAACTTTACGGTCTGTCCACAAGGCGTTGAATTTTATTCATAAGTACTACAAAAGTAAATGTTAAGCATGTACGTGTACCATTAGTGGCATATGAACGACACGATTGATAGATAATAATTTATCAAAAATATTCCCATTTAACTATACCTATAAGTCATCTCTCTTGTAATAAATATCAAAACATTTAAAAAAAATAGCCGGTGCAATGATTACTACTGCACTCAAGAGTCCCTAAAGTATTCAACGACGATATAAAAGCTTCCCACTTCTAACAAAAAAAAAAAAATATTGGAAGATTTACTTAGTGACAATATTAATAACGTATTGCCAATCTTAATGACCCTGTACCAACCCTTCTGGCGGGCCAGAGTAGAAATAGTAAGCCGAAGCCTCCTAATACTGGGAGAGGCTTATGTCCAGCAGTGGACTGCGATTTATTAGAGTATGGCCAGCGAAAGATGACTTAAAAAAACGGCGGCAAATTTGAAAAGCCAACAGTTTGCAACACCGAATATACATCGATAAAACGGAGTTGATACTATGATTCATGTTTAACATAAACATAACATAACATAAACTCACACCTATATCCCTGAAGGGGTAGGCAGAGGTGCTAGCACCCACATTTCGCCAGTTTATATTTAGGTCCCAATGTAATAGTTGGCGAGCCTATAGCCATTAACCGGGCACTTATAAAACCTGCGATAAATACACACATAACTTCGAAAAACATCGAAAAGTCATTGGTGTGTGCCATGGTAAAACCTGGGATGGAACCAGAGACCTCGTCTCAGCAGTTCATTACCCATACCACTAGGCTACCGCGTTTTTTTATATATTTTTTTAATAGGTCTTCCTAAAAACCAGTCTATATGAAATTAATGACAGATGTTTATTACGTTTTTTGTATAAAATTTAAAGAAAAAACATGTGTCTATGCTGGATAACGCTTGCAGACTTGTGTTACCGAAAAGAACTGACGTGCTTGTACTCTTTAACACACATTTTTTTTAGATATTCATGAGTAATTCAGGACCTTTAAAGTTACATTGAACATCAGTCTCAATGCCCCATCTTTAAAATACAATTATTGGCCATTAAAATATTGGAAAAATCTTTAAAATCAATAATTTATTAATCTTACAATTGGCCAGTATTAAAAATGACCAATTTACATTGAAAATTATCCGCAAATGATAACATTAAATGAGTATCAAGAATTTTTCGAATACTATAAAATACCAACTGACAGGAAAAAACTGTTGCCATATAAAAGTTTTGAAAAAATGATTTGTTCATATTTCGTTGGCCGGAGTCTAATTGATTGAATTTTATTGACTTCGTGTTTCTGATTCGAGTAATGTAAGGTAATCCAGTACCCGAGGAGGGCCAGATTAATAGAGATGTCCTGGGTCGGCTGGGGTGCGAGGGATATGCCTGCCACACTCAACTCCGGCAACAAACAACGATCCCCATACTTCGTGTCTTTTAGTCAGTTCGAGTCCGATAGAACCTCTCCCACCGGCTCCGGCGGGGAGGGGTATCCGGTGGGGAATTTTCGCATGTAAAAAAAGGTAACCCGGTACCAATAAAATTGATTGAAAGGTATTTTTATCCAAGTGAAGAGAGAATTATCAGATAATATTTGGTTACCACAGCTTTTTGTACCTGTACCTACCTCGCATCACCAGATAGGTATACTACTACTTACTAAAACTAGCATGGAATTAATATGGGAAAAACTCATTACGCGTCAACACATGGGACAAAGAATATCAATGCACCGACATGACAGTGCTCCATGTGAATGAAATTTTACATAATTACTTTTTATTATGATCGGGCATGAAAACATAAATACAGGAAAATAAAAAGGTAACCTTTAGTCTGTGAGTCAAACACACCTTTAGTTTATTTATAAAAGTACTTATAACTTAAGAATCACAACAATCTTAGAAATCAATCTGAGATAAAATAGTTGCATTTCAAAGCTAATAAATCTTTGTAATACAGTCGAACTTATAATTAAACATTCGTCATTCTAAATTAATGTGTAAAATTAATAAATAAATAGTTAATAAATTATCTTATCCAAGTAAACAAACTAAAAGTAAAACCTATCGTCGCAATTGGTATAATAATAAATTATCTGTTTCTGAAACATTTGGGTTTTTACTTATTTCTCTTCTCCGTCGTTTTCCCAGCATCATAGGAACAACCATTGCCATGGTCGCAGGTACCATTCCTGCGCCTACAGCTGCTATTAGAGTCGAAGTATCTGGTGACACACCAGTAACAACTCTTCTCTTGAAAACCTTATTTCTTGTTACTACAGGCCTGTAATGTGTTGCAGAAACATCCAGATCATTCTTTTTATCCATATCACGTTTAGATTCCTCCACTGTCTGGAAACTCTTTTCGACTTCTAATAAACCTCCATGCGAAGTCGTCATATTAGTGTGCGCTTTATCCACAGGCAGCACTGTCAAAGCCACAGCTTGATGTGACGTCATAGTTGATAAATCCGTTCGATCATCAGCATTCTGTGGTTGATTGAGAGAACGTTGTCGCTTTTTGTTTCTATATCCTTTAGTTGTTGATAGTAATACCCACTGACCATCGCCATAAGATGGCTTAGAGACTCTGTCATTTTCATAATCTGATCCAGATCCTGCATAAACTACTTGCGTGGGTTTTCTAAATGGCCTCTTTTGAGATGAACTTGATGACTGATGAAGAGCTTCGTACTCGTATGGGAAATTAGCGGGTCGGTTGTCCGTCAATACAGAATCAGGCATACCGTAAAACACTGTATCATCATTGGGATAATTCTCATGATTATCACAATTTGGTTTATGTGGACGTCTTCCATCGTCAGGGGCCCATGAAGATGGATAAGAAGCCTGTTGGGGTTTATTCCACGTTGGTTTTGAAGGTATTTCAGAATCAAAATCAGATTGTCCATGCAGTTTATTGGTGCTATATCCGGGACGATTTTGCATTGGACGCTTCTGCGGATAGCTATAACTGTCACCGGAGTCTTGAGTTGAAGAATATCTGTCATCATTGGGAAATCTATCACTTATTGGGAATCTATCAACACTCGGTAATCTGTCTTTATTTGGAAATCTGTCATGATTCGGAAATCTGTCATTGTTCGGAAACCTGTCATTATTTGAGAATCTGTCACTTGAAAATCGATCATCATCGTCATCGTTCCAGTGATTTGGCTTTTGCTTTTTAACATTTGGCTTCCATTTAGAAATTTTACTCGTTGACCATGCAACGGGTTCTAGAGTAACCCATCCGTCTTTGTCGTCATAAGGGTGTTTGTGTTGTTTTACTTTCAGACGATTCCAAGTAGTGTACACTTTTCCATTCTGGTCATCATTGTTCATATCACTGTTGACCGAAGAGAATCGATCAGCATGTATTTTATCCTTTTTTAATTTAGCAGCAAGTGCAGAAATAGCTTGCAGCCGGTCTTGCGGAATATCACCGTAATCCTTAAGTTTATCAGCTGTCAAAAGATAATCATCAAATGCTTCATCATCATTATTGTAACCGTCTTGGCAGGAGGGCCCATAACATCTTGGTCGATTATCATCCAAATCGTGCACAATGTGGGTCATGATGTTCTTCATTTCGACGTCATCCTTGTCCTTGTTGAGCTCAAACGCCATTTCCTTCCATCCAGGTTTAACATTATCACGATCATTTTCTATTATGGTTATTGGGTCTTTTCCAGGCACATCGAGTTGGTAAGTTTTAATTTTTCTCTCATATTTTTCGAGTTGTGTTGGGTCATCGGAGTTTGCGAGCGCAAGAGCAAAACCGTAAAAAACGAGAAACCGCACTGTTATTTTCATTGTATTTGTTTTCACTTTCATTTAGACGCGTGTCGGCGCGCGGATAAAGCGCGCGGTACTGAGCGCTGGCGGTCGTCGCCACGACTGATATAGTTTTGATAGTGGATGCACACTAACCCTGCCTGCGCTCTAATGCAGTGCTGATTCAGTACAGTCACGACGAATAAGCGAGATAATTATGTGGCGATTGTCGTTTGCTGCCGACTATCTTAATTGACTATCGCTACTCTCGGCTCCGTGACCTGCGCTCAGGTGAAACTGATTTTCATTTTATGGGATATTTTCACCATGGGTAATGGGAAAGTTTTACAGTTCACACACGTTTTACTAATAATATAGTTA
This sequence comes from Eilema griseolum, assembly GCA_963662185.1. NCBI lineage: Eukaryota > Metazoa > Arthropoda > Insecta > Lepidoptera > Erebidae > Eilema > Eilema griseolum. Next base: position 7,784,948 of record OY759239.1, on the reverse strand, counting down.
AACTGTTAGCACATTCTATTAGAGGAAACTAAAACTGATGTTATGTATTAAGAACTATCTAAATATAATTTTCTGAATTTTTTTTCATATATATAAATTTTTCATGTTTCGTAATAACACTGTTAAATAATTTACATAATATATGTAAATAGTAAGCTTCCGAATGTACAGAAGGCCTACCCCCTTTTAAGGCAACCCCTCCCACAAGTCAGGGGACCGATGGAGCTCTATCGTTGGTTTTCCTCTCGTGATTGGGAGGTCATGAAGCACTTGCTTACATAAAAGCCGTGTGATAGCCAAATTTAGGGTAAAATATGAAGCTCACAGTAAATAATAATCATTTTTGGAAATGATAGCTTTCGATTACTTATGAAGGTTGGAACGCGTTTATAGCGTAATGGCTACTACATTTTGATAACCATTTCATTGTAAATCTATAACGTTTAATGACAATGAAGATCCCTAGCAGAGGACCTCTGCTAGATATCTTCTTTTTAGGTATTTCGAGTACCGCAGGCTCCAAGGTGAAAGCCTCGGATGCAACCAGGAACCATGCCAAGATGATGATAATGAATACTCAGCTATGCAATTTTTGTCGTTCTATGTAGGTAGTTACGCAGAATCAACCACTTATCAACGTTTGATCGTCATCGAATTAACATTATAAAACAACAGATACGCATAACAACAAGAAGTATTCATATTGTACAGACCAGTAGGTCTAAAATGGTCAATTTATTGGAATCTTTTAGGATAATATTTTGTGATGTGGCGATATTTACACGAAATTTGAATCTGCTTAGTAACGGAATTATTGTCATTCTGCTCATACGAATGACCATTGAACGAATTTTACAGGAATCTATTGAGATTTACCGTAAATTCATAAAGTTATTCGTTTGTAGCAGAATGGCTTCTTAGACCCGCTTCATAACTGTTAATTTTTTAACAGACTACTCGCATACCGCTGCATAACCACAATAACATAGTCTCATAATCATATCCCCAAACGTTCTTACATTGCAGTGCCCTAAAACTTCTCAGGCTGGAACCACACTCCAACGTATGCTGCTGAATAAAATCAATAATACAACATAAGTGTGATTCCGCCTTCAGCTGTAGTTTATTTCCCCTGCGTTGCGTTTGCTCTCTCCATAATAACAAACCCACTTATTAGCCCTATCTACACTCGGATCAACTTCGCTCTAATTGTACAGTGCACTTTTACCAGACTGCCTCCCGTCTATACGCAGATATTGGCTGCAAAATATTTTCTCTAACGTTTATTGATGTTAACAATAATAATCTAGAAAGCAATTGAGGACATCCGGGTGAGAATTGTAGCAAATCGACACATTAGTATAATAGAGCGTTTAAGTCAGCTTTCAAACAAACAAATTATTAAAAAGTTTCGATAATCATCATCCATCACCATCAACACGTAATCACGTTCATAAATGAACAGTATTCACAAATCGCTTGTGTTGTTTTAGTTGCGTTACATAATCGAAGCTTAAGTTGGAGAAAGGAGCGGATCATGAAAATATAACAAATAGTGGAGAGTTTTTTTTTATCATAAGCATATATGTGTGTGTTTTTTTTTTAATTTCTATTCACAACTACATACCACGTAAGAACTACGACAGTGGGGTACTTGACTCCAAGTTGTTTTAAAGAGGTATAACTGGCCCATTTGTAGAATCGTAATCGGATAAATGTGGGCGAGATATGTCTAAGGCTTAGGCCCACAGACAAAACCACGTCATTGAATGAAGAAATGGAGGGACTTTGCCTTTCACATTCAGGAAGTTAAAAGCATTAGAAACATGTTCTTGTATTCCTCCAAAGGAAGATACCGAGAGGGAGACATACTATATATAGATACTAACTGAGGTGACGAAAATAATTAGAAAAAAAAATTTGGTACCTACCAGTGAATGTGTAATATGTTTGTGCTAATGTAGGTACCTAATTTTTTTTTCTCTACGCTACCAGTGCCTGCAGAAAGTGCAGAAGTAGAATCTAAAATAAAATGTTTTAGATGTTAAGAAGTCTGCAGCGTGTGAGGGTCAACATGAATGTTGCAATCGTCGATAGCCTTAATAGCCAACCATTAGACGGACTGTCTGACTTGATTGCCTCGTTAGCAACAAAAAAATTAAAGAAAGTATCCTCCTAGATAGATTATGTTATATAAACACTTTGTAGTTATGAAATTATTTAAGGACGTCATAAAACTAATAACTAATGTACCTACCTATTGTTTATGAATAAGTAATTAGCAATTCATTTTCAGATGTAAATATTGAATATTGCTGTATCAATCGTTATTGAGTTCAGGTATAGGTATAATTAACTACTTCGATTACATTAGAATTTTTTTAAAAGACCAATTGTTCTGACGTGCATTGCAAGTTTCACATTTAAAATTCAAATAGTGAATTGCTTTGGAATATAACATTATTCATTTCATCCCAGCGTTAGTCCCATTTTTCCACACTATGAGGCCTGATGTGTACTTTATTACTATTACTAACCCTTATCTTAAATTGACTATTACGAAAACGACTATCGTCGGACCCAAGCAGATCTAAAACGGCCACTTTATTGGAATAATATTAGAATAATATTTTATAATGTGGCAATATTTACTCGAAATTAGAAGCTGCTTAATATTTGAATTGTTCTGATTCTGCTCAATCAATCAATAAGCCCACCACAGTCCACTTGTGGACATAGGCCTCTCCCAATGTGTGCCATTTGATTCTGCTCATATGAGTGACTATTTTATGAATGTATAAGAAATCTATTGAGATCTTTCGAGCTCGAAATTAATAAACTTACATGTTTCGAGCAGAATCGCTCAATGTGACTTTTTTAGACCCGCAGCCAAATTATCCAAATTATTTGCTTTCGGCAACTATATCAGCTAGTTGGAAACGTGAGTCCCGAATATTATATCAATATATCAACTAGCCCATCCCAATGTTGGGAGGCTTTGGCCTACTGTTTCCACGCTGGCCAGACAGGTTGGTACAAGGGTTTTATTTTGAGTTTTCCTTCTCTCGCAGTGATATGGTTTGCATAGGTTTCCATTAGTCGCCTCTTACGACACCCTTCGGATGAGACGGGGTGGTGATACTTGTATTCTTTCTCCGTCACCACACAGAAATATAATATTATAATTATGTATTATAGACACATTTGAGTATACTAGAAGGTGAATTCAAAATACGGTAGAAACGTTAATAGATTTTTTTATATTTAAAGCAATTAAATACAAAAGTAAAGAAATGTTTTAGAAATCACAGTCGTCCATCTGTGAGCTGTAGAAAGCATAAAGGAGCTGGCGTTAAATGAGAATGACAGAGGTGTCGGGGAGCGTGACCGTGACAAAAGATAGCTTGGTACTGTCATCAAAGGGCATTTATTGTACTCACCATATAATATTTATTGAAGGTAAGAAAGGTAACGTGAGCGAAGCTGTTAACGTAAAAGGTATTAGGGTAAAAACTAAGAAAAATAGAAATACAGCAAGGTGAATCGGTGAGCGATGATGAATTAAATTAAAAGGTTCTACTTTATTCGCATCGAGCTTTATATTTGAGACTTGTTTGAAATCACATGTGTTATTAAATCAATAGACATTGTGCATCAATTTTAATCTTCATGTGTAGCTAATGAATGCTTACGTAAATAAACACAACAAATTTAATATAAAATCTTTAAATCAAATTTTAGCCAAACACACAGTTAAACTGGAAAATGCAGACCCCGGACTACGAGGTAAAAGTTTCGAATACGTCCGGGATTAACACAAGCATGGTGATTGAATGACTTACGTATATTAATGTAGGTTCTATGCAAAACTTGATGATTTTTTCGTTTCTCACTAATACTAAATAGCTGCCAATTGATATATAGAGGAATCATTCAGACGAAATTTTTCTTCTAGAGGTCAAAAACGTTGCCGTCGTTTTTGACCTCTAAAAGAAGTCTTTCGTCTAGAAGAAGCAACAACAGGTAACGGTCGCCCGTAGTCCCACCAGTGGTGGGATCAAGGGTAAAAGCCGAATTACTCTTACTATATTTCTTGAGACTACGGAGTAAAAGAATTCCCAGTGGTCCCAATAGTGGGCCGAACTAGTTGGTAAATGGTTAAACACCCAAAATAAAAACTTCTGAAGTAATCCTTTATTTTCCTATAAGTATTAAAACGTGATTGTTACACCTTTTTTTCGCAGTTGGCTGACAACATTTTTTTAAATAATTGCTTGTTCTAACACTTAGCTAATTTGCTATTCTATTTTTAGCAAATCGACAACCACTGTAATTTATCTATAGCATGCATTTGAACATCGGAATGGACAGTGGGCTAAATTTATTGTGATAAATGAAAGAAAGAAAGCTGTGTCTACAGACAATTGTTTATGTTTTGTGCTATTGTTATGGCGCCTGCGCGCTCGCTTTCTGTCAGAATGTTAAACGTAGGACATATTTGCGGCCGGAAGCTGAACTTTAATTGATTATTATTTTTTATTTATCTTTATACTGACTTTGACTTGACTTTGACTATGACTATTACATTTATACAGAATAATGTGATGTAATGTAGGAATCTTATCATCATCTCAGCGATTTCTCAGTGGCTTTTTACATTTACACTTTGGACCTCAAAATCCGCTAATTGTTATTGATTACTATGTCGCCTTTTTTCGGAGCGACTGCTGTATAATTACCAACCTTGAGAAGAAGGCCTGCGTCATTCTTTTCTTCTGCTTTTTTTTCAGGTAAAGCAGGTGCAGCGACTTGTTTACTTGTTGCCCTCTACATCCTGGAACTGGAAGCTGAATTTTATGATAGATATTATTATTCCATTATGTGGAACAGTAGTATTTTTTTTTAATTCATTTCTCATCGATCAAATTACCACCCTCCGATCCTATTCCCAACTGATTTGGGGTCGCCGTTCAGCCTAAGAACGAAATGGCTGAACATATTTCCGTGAACCGACTGTCATTTGACCTGCACAATACACTGGCTGAAATTACATAATTAAATTAGGTAACTCAAATTTCACCAACACCAGTTTTAAACAAAAATAACGTAATATTGTACATTATATATATATGTCTGCTGCTTCACCTGAGTTTAGCATTTATTATATTTCTATAACCCAACGGAATCTATCCTAAGGATGAAAAGTAGCCTATGTATTCCAGACCTGCTCCTATACCAAATTACAGCCAATTTCGGCCCGCTATTTTCAGCCGTTTGAGCATAATTGAGTACCAAAAACCTTTACAAACTTTTACACTTTATAACATTATTAATATTAGTAGGATTAATAAAATTGCATCTTTTAAATCCAGGGTATACTATAAACGCGGTATTAAGGGCCGGTACCTCAACCGTTACAGTTACAATAAAACGTTCTTAGGAGACTATCCAAAACTTTCTAAGATATTCCGTACTGCATTCACAGGTGTTGGCTAAATTGTATAGTCACCAAGAAAACTACCAAAATTATTATGGTATAAATAGTCCGCCGTTCTGTCCTCAGCCTAAAACCCTAACAGTTGTTATTACGTCGTGGCAGTCGTTACTCCAGCCGAATACAATTGCATCACGGCTGATACGCTTCGAAAGCGTTGTTGTGCCGAATATTATGAGAGAGACAATGACACTTTCCACCACATTTTGAGAATTTTGTGAGTGTAGTTCTCAGGACTATTGGACACGGATGGAACTTACGAAATTGTGTAGAACATTTAGGTACATATAGGTTTGTTGGTTGCCATCAGCTGTGTGAGTCGTGTGGCTTAGGAGTCGGAATTGTGTTCACAAGGTCGTGGGTTGCATCTCGGTCCTTATTAGCAATTTATCTTAGTTGGAGGGGTTTACAATAAAAACCAGAAATTTTATTATATTGTATTAAAACAATATATATTTATGATGCAGCACTATTATATACTAGAAGGTGTTGGAAAAGTCCAACATTCAATACCTGCTTGATAGTAGAGGCATCACAGCACTGAAGTCTAAAAAGTACTCCTTCAATATTTTAATCTTTAATAGAGTACTTTGTACGTGATATGTTTATTTTTAAATAAATAGTAAAATCACAAAATTGTTTAATTAGTTCGCCTGTCGAATATTACCTTAATAATAATTTAATAATATATATTAGGTAAGTTTCCGAAGTAACCATTTAAAGCAAATAGATATAATATTAGGTACCAACTTACAGACGTTCAGTATTAGTAGGTATAAGAATCATCATATATAACTCAAATGTGACTGACTGACTGACAATTTTCAATTTTCAATTTATTTATTTCTAAACGAACATAGCTTGTATTGAAATGTCAATTTTAACTAATAAATACATACAATCAATGAAAATACACTATAACGTCAAAATATAAAATAGAATAAAATAAAATTTTAGGTACAATTAACTACAACTTTACATTTAGTCACAAAAACATTTTAATTATCATTCGAAAATTCTTCCACTGTGTAGTAACACTTTTTCAACAGCAAAGACTTTAACTTTTTCTTAAAGGAATAGGTTTTATAGACATCAAGCTTTAAGTCATTAGGCAGACTATTAAATAGTTTTATTGCTTGATGTTTCGCACTATGTATCACGACGTTAATTCTCGGATCCAATGTAGCTTTGAAATGGTTCCTTCGAGTGCTTTCACGTGTTACTCTTTCATCTTCCGTTTCATAATCCCTTATGTGTTTTGCAAAATCACTTAAAACCATTAATACATAGGTTACACTAAAAGTTTCCGGAACTGGCCACTTACATAAACAATATTTAAAAATTTATTACAACATTTGAAAATAGAACTCTTTGGCTGTAGAATACAGTTTGTTTCATCTGACTGTCTTTTGTTTTTACATTGTGGCGTCATTTAAAAAATTGTGTGTCTGCATCAACATGGATTTAACTCGGGAAAATTTTCGTAGTATGATTTTCTACGATTTTAAGTGTAATTTGACGGCTCAACAGAGCATCGCTCGGCTTGAAACAGCTTTTGGCGATGAAGCTCCATGCAAGACGACTGTTTATAGCTGGTTTGCAGAATTCAAGCGTGGTCGTATCAATCTCAGTGACGAATCTCGCGATGGTCGGCCGTCCACCGCTGTGACCAACAAAAACATCGATGCTGTGCGCCGTATGATTGAAACAGACAGGCATGTGACCTACCATGAAATTCGCACATCCTTAGAAATAGGCATGAGTCAAATACAATCAATCCTACACAAACATTTGGGTGTGAGAAAGCTGTGCTCGCGGTGGATCCCACATAACTTGACCGAGGATCAAAAAACGGACCGCGTCACTTGGTGCAGTGCCATGCTTACCAGATTCAACGAAGGTGCGTCAAATTTGGTGTGGGACATAGTAACAGGTGACGAAACATGGATTTATTGCTACGATCCCAAAACAAAGCAGCAATCGAGCGTATGGGTCTTTCAAGATGAGCCGAAACCAATCAAAGTGGCGCGCGTGAAAAGTGCATCTAAGCGGATGATTGCTTCTTTTTTTAATAAAACTGGACACGTGGCTACTGTTGCTTTAGAAAATCGTCGTACTGTGAATAGTGACTGGTACACGACCATTTGTTTGCCGGAAGTTATTGACGAACTCCGTAAAAATAACCGTAAACGCCGTATCATCCTGCACCACGACAATGCTAGTTCTCACACGGCCAGACAGACAAACGACTTTTTGAAGGCGAAAAATGTAGAACTCATGAGTCATCCTGCATACAGTCCCGACCTGGCACCTTGTGACTTTTATCTGTTCCCAAAAATTAAGAACCAATTACGCGGCCAACGATTTTCATCACCAGAAGAGGCTGTTGAGGTGTATGAAAAACACGTTTCAGAGGTCACCACAGAGGAGTGGCACAAAAGTTTTCAAAACTGGTTTGATCGAATGAAAAAGTGCATAGACGCCAAGGGAGATTATTTTGAAAAACAATAAATTAATTTTGTACCTTTAATAGTATTTTTTCATATTCATTCCGGCAACTTATAGTGCGCCCCACGTATATAGAGGCAAGACACGGTTAGTATGGACAGGTTATTAAAATGTAAAATGCTCCCTACAAGATTCCCACAGTGGAATACGGACTATTGTTCTTATAACCCTTTTCTGCAATATAAATGCCTTTTTACAGTTATATTTAAAGCTATTACCCCAAAGCTGAATGCTGTACCTTAACCTGGACTCAACTAATGCAAAAAAACCATCTTTAGGTGGTCATACATACATCACATAGTGACCTATCAACGCACAGCCCAAACCACTGGACGGACCGGGCTAAAATTTGGCATTCAGGTAGATGTTATGACGTAGACATCCACTAAGAAAGGATTTTGATTAATTCTACACCCAAGGGTATAAAATAGAGAATGAAACTTTGTATGAAACTTTGTCAATTTTAAACCCATCGTGTTGAGACTTTTCATGCATAAAGCTACTATGACGTAGGCATCCCCTAAGAAAGGATTTTGAGATGCAGGCTATATAGGAGAGGCTGTTGCCCGCGACTCCACCCGCGTGGATGTCGGTTATCGCTTGGTGTTGAGTCATGTAGTTATATTATCTGTGGTATCTGTGGTATTAGTGATGGGCCTAATGTCAAATTAATCACCAGTTGATTTACATCACAGTTGCAGCGAAGTCGTCATTATCAAAAAAATGTTTAAAAAACATCTATAATATAATATCATCCACGACCAAGGCGGTGACTTACGATCCGGCTCGTTCCTGGGGCAAAGGTTGGCTTGGTTGGTTGGGGCAACGCGGCCAGCATCATGGGCACCTTTGCGCCGGGAACGATGCGTGGTGGGTTGTTTGACGCGACATAATCGCAAATTTATTTTGTGTAAAAAAACATATAATAAATATAATTAAATAGTCCACAAAAAAATAATATAAATCATATGTTATTAAATAAATGAAAAAGGTTAATGTTTTTATAATAATTCATTCATTAATGCATAAAAGCGACTACTCAATTACATCATCTTCAGGCGAATCAATTCAGAATAATAAAGCCTCAAATACACCGTTACTGCGATAATGCGTTTCTATTCCTTCCAACAACTGAGTGCGCGTATTATCGTAGCAATGTATCGTTGTAGTAGCTGCGTCCTAATGTATTAATAATTTTAAAACTAATACGTGATTTTTAGTAGTTTTTATTTGTATTATTTAGGGACAAGCACTAGGTATAATTATACATATTTGAAATGTGCTAATTAAGCCCTATCAGTTGATACTAAACACAACATGTTTATCTTAAATTTATTTTTTAGCACTGTACTTCATGACCGCGAGAGGGCGCCACATTAGATTCAGTGACACGATATAGCCTATAACCAGCGGACGACTAAGATGCTTCTAATGATACCTCATTCGTCCAGTTGTAATAAGTGGTTGAGGAGCTATGAGGGAACAGATTAACGTACTTACATACATACATACATAACCTCTTTTTGCTTTGCCGTAGTCAGGTAAACAGAGATAGGTATTATACAAATATCTCACTAGCACGTGTATTATCGACCGATAATAACCGATAATAGTAGGTAGTGATGACAATTGGCTTTGCATTAGATAACACTTCTCAACCGTCGGCTGCGGCGTGACGGTCAAGGCTCGGTACCTAGTTTCACTTTCTGGCACTTTTCCCCGTCGGCTCTCACGGCCACACCGCAGGCTTTGCCGCACCACGTTTGTGTTTGGATCGTAGGGTTGGCTACAAGCTGGAGCGGGCTTTTTAACATGCATTTATTAAATTGGTATGTATAACCGCGTGGTTCTCGGCAGAGTAGAATTTCGTAAAAGCCAACTAAGGGATAGGGCTGTGCCTCAGACGGATGGTTCGAGTCAACAATAGTGCCCGGAATACGGCAATAGGCTCACCCCCTATTACATGAGACCGAATACATTGATTGGTAAAATGTGGGTGTTAATTCACCTCTGCCTAACCCTCCGGGGATAAAGGCGTGATTATATGTATATTTATGTATATTTGTAAGTTTGCAAGTAGGAAAGTCTTTGGACTCGTTTTGCAGCACTTCAAAATGTAGTACCTACCCACTATTGCACATTTCTTATTTTCTTAAGTACCGAGGGACTTGAGTATACAAAATGTGAGTCCTTGTAAATGCGACCGCTAACCATACCTGAAATTTTCTTTTTTTTTTCTTTTTTTTTTAATATCTAAGAAGTCTCTGGCTTCTTTGAATTTTTTTCTGGTAGTTTTTTTGTTCATAACCTGATATTCAAAGTGAAGATTAAAACAACAGTCAAACATAAATAAATATACCTAACTGTGGCAACCCTATCGTGCATTGCAACACCGCGCTTTAATACTAAACGCATTATGATAACTGCATTGACCATGAAACACGACCGTTGAACTTCGAACGACCGCTTATAAACGCTCTCTCTAGAATAACTCTTACTTTATTTGTCATACATAATACAACACAACTATGGAAGTAGTTACAGAAGAAATTGATAAGGATGTAGAAAGAAGAAAAGACAGTTTTAATGCACTTTTGATAACTTTGTATGAACCTATGTTTGTAGGTTCGTATGTTTGTATGTAACAGAATTTAGAAATTCGACTTTGGATGCAAACATGCCACACATCTTATGGCAACGGCGACGGCCATGATGAACAACATTGATGAGCTTTTCGCTCCGAAGAAAAGCACACGAATGAAAGCTAAGCTGCGAATATTTCAAAAGTAGGTACTATACTCTTAAATAACTTAACCACAGAAAAAAATATAGCACCATAAATTAGGTACCTCTGTAGGTACCTACAGAAACTTCTAGCTTTGAGCTTAAAGAATGCAAACATTTTAATACCCTTCAAAATTAAATATTCATCACGTGCAACGTAAATCGCACTTTATGTAGCCGTGTGAGAGTTGTTATTCATAAATATATTACACAAAATTCCACCTTCTCCCATGAGTCGCGGCGCGGTTCCAATTTAAAATTCTATGCTTGGTAAACCCTTGCAACTTTATTCCTTTGACTGACATGTTCTTATATGTAGGAGTTTATGCTAGATATCATATTACTATAGGTACCTCCTCCTATTGTTATGCTCCTTTCGAAAAAATGTTTAACCAGAACGCAACAAGAATCACGAAAATCACGAAAGAGGATAAAGCGCGTACTGCCATCTATAAAATATATCAGAAACTACCTACAATCTGTGCCTTAAAGCGCCATCTATGAATCGAAGTAATAAACATTACTAGATGGTAGCTCAATGGGCAGCAGGTTATAAAGTAATTTAAAGAAAAAATACTAGATGTCACTATAATATTTTTTTAAAGGACATTTCCTTTTCCAAATTGAATTTCAAATAAGTTTTTAATTTTTGCGCTAATTTGGTATTAGTCGATATCAAATACTTTGACCAAAACTTATCGAATATTAGGTATAACATGACCTGCAAACTTCTGCTTACGAACCTGGCTCATGTACCTATATGAATTACAGGACCGGAAAAGTCGGTGGGGATTTGATTTGGGGATTGGTATGACAAAACAGAAGTTTTCAAATTTGTAGTTGATTGAAGAGAAGAAGTAGTAGAAGTATGAAGAGTTGGCTTCATAATTGAGAGGTCGCAGTCCCGTAAACCAACTCTTTAAAACACGCTCTTAATCTTAGCTGGAGGGGTATATGTATATTAGTAACCGAAATTACTAATATCCCCTTTGCCATGTACTCGTAATTTGGGTTAAGTACTAATTTTTTATAAGTGCCCGGCTAATGGCAATAGGCTCGGTCTGGCACCTATTACATTGGGACCTAAACATAAACTGGCGAAATGTGGGTGCTAGCACCTCTGCCTACCCCTTCGGGGATATAGGCGTAAGTTTATGTTATGTTAAGTCTTTTTAAAATTTAACTACTTACTTCCATCTGGCGTCTGTAGTTCAACGTCCCTTTTTTTTTACGTGCGCAAAATCCCCACGGATACCTCCCCACCGGAGCCGGTGGAGGAGGTTATGTCGGACTCGAACCGACTAAAACGCACGCCGCCTTTGGGTCGTTTTGGTTGCCGAAGGTGAGGTTGACTAGCATATCCCTCGCACCCCGGCCGACCCAGGGACATCTCTCACGATCTGGCCCTCTTTTCGGGTGTGGGGACTACAGAGTCCCTAACTCGTCCCCGGAAACGGGGAGGCGCGCCAGATGCGCCACCGCCGCGGCCTGCTTCTGCCAGGGTGACAGGCGGCTCCACCTGTCACCCCCAGGCCGGCGCTCATGGGGGGCGAAGGTCGTTCATCGACCTCTGACGCCCGAGTTGCCTTCGTACCCGGGCAGCTTGGCTTGCGATCCTTCGTCGCTCCCGCTGCCGCTCCCGCCCCGCCTCCTCCTTCACGAGCATTACTTGCTCGCAGAAGGAGGCGCCGGCCGCCCACGCATCCGCGCAGCGGACCATCGCCGCGAGCAAGGTGGAGAGCGTGAGAACTCTCACTCCCAGGGCCGCCACAAGAGTTCAACGTCTCTTATTCCTTAGTTTCTTTTACTTTTACTGAAATTAAAGAAAAAGAAAAGTCGTAGTAAGATAAGTCTCACACACCCGAAGACGCTGAAATGTACTCAAATACACCAATGTATTCATAACGTTTCCATAGAATATGAAAGCGAATTTACCATTGAAAGTAAAATTACACTTGATAGCTGCTCTCAATAGAAACGGTAAGTAAAGTGAGCTAAACAATGACATCTATAGGTACATCATCCTACACAACTCCAAACGTTTAAATTAACTTAGAACTACTTGTGTAAGTCTATACACCTTCTGATTGAGGCGTTCCTGAACTGGCTTTCTTCTTGGGAGTATGACGGACATCTCTCCTATAAAAACCAAGATAAACCAATTCGTATGGCAAGGAGAAGTCTGAGGCTCATATTCTAGAACAGTTCAGTCCTGAGTCTCGATTTAAGTATTTAAGGACAGCTTATAATACAGATTGATAGAATTTTGCTAGGAGGTAGGACACGGCGTTATTTCCGCACAATTGAGCAGTCCGACTGGGAAAGTACCTCCGCCCTACAGAATATCGCGGTTATAATAACTTCGTGTTGTGTTCCCAGCGGTGAGTAGGGTAACCAGAGCTCACTGGAGAATTTGTGCTGTCAGTGGGATGACTAAAGGCTTGTCCTGCTTTGTCCTCTACACTGACGGCACAGAAACTCTGTGCTTACAGGGTCAGCAGCACGAGTGTGGCTTCTCTGGTGTTACACACGTCCATAGGCCACGGTAACCACTTTCCATTAGGTGGGCCGTGCGCTTGTCTGCCACTTTAGTGGTATAAAAAAATCGACATTCAGAATTGAGTACCATGCCAGAATACGGGCCTGAGAGTTGAAAGTGGACACCAAACTCAAAGTATCAACTATAGATGCCACTAAGATGTCCCCTCGTGAGATGATAAGATCCTTACAGCCAAGAACCAACAGACAAAGCGATGAAGCTTTAATGGGCTTACCTTCATCCAAAACATGTCAATACTAACATCGTGACATATTCGGTTATGTCACAATAACATCTGTGGCCCAAATGTGTGTATTACGGAACAAAATCACGTCAGTGAACAAAAGTGTTCCACTAGGTTTAACTTCGTCACCTACATCAGACTGTGAAGAGTCTCTCTGAGCATCTTGCAATGTATGCAAGTAATGCTTATTAACCATAATCTTTGTCACTTTAGCAATGTTTTGTTCATGATTATTGCGTTGTGACGAAAATTGGATTGCCTTACATCTCAGAGTAACGCATCTTCTTATTGTCATACATTTTTATTTGACTTTACGTGTTAGTAGGTGTAGGTCATATCTATGTATATTATTAATCCAGCTAGATCTAAGTAACTGAGCGGAAATTTGCACTGCGCTGGTAAGGATAGCCGTAGGAGCCGTAGGAAAATACTATTTTTGTGTCTATTATATCACCTAGACCTAGATTGAGTTTCTGACGACAGAAAGGATTATTGAAACTTTTTAACTTAGCAACATACTGTCAGTGCATCATTTTGTATTTAGTACCTACCGTTGAGAACTTGTTAACGTATTCCAAACACGTATCCATTGCGGCTTGTTTTTGTACTACTTTTATCATTCAAGGAAATAATATATCATTGGTGTCAGTGTAAAAGCGATGACCAATAACTTGGGTAGTTTTATTCTGTCTGTCCTCAGGATCGTATATGAACAGTTAATATAGCTATGCATTTCTCACAAAAGGTACCTAAATGTTAATGCAAAAAATACATCATAATTGATATCACCTGCCAACCAAGATCAGCAGTAATTTCATGAGCGCACATATAAGTAGTACCTACAATCTTTCTGACAAATCTTTAACGAAACAATATTCAGTGCCCATCAATACTAAAAGACATAACACACTTACATAAGTGCACCCATTCATTCGATTTATTAAAAGAAATACCATTTCGCCAGTAAAACGCAACAACAATAGACCCATTACGAGATGTCACCGTGCGTGCAAACAAAAGAACCAGGGAAGAGATAAAACAACGGAACAGTAACCGACTACTGCAAACTATCTGAAGCCATTGTGGACACTACCTGTTCAAACCCGCAGTTGCATTTCAACCACCGTACAAAATGGTTGCAATTTACCTATTATTGTTATCCAGTGCTCTATTTGTTTCCGCAGAACATTCTGGAGCTTATTCGTCACCACAATACGCGAAGAAGATGTTTCCTAAAAAAGTCTACGATACAAATGCGTTGCTGCCTCGAGAAAAATCTACTACGATATTTAACGAACAAGAATCAATCGCGAGGTTTGATAGTGGAAATGATACTGCTCAATATGGGAGATCTTCGTTTTTGGATGCGGCTGGCAGTTTCCTGAGTGGGACAGGAGGGCAAGTGGTGACTAGCATTGCAAAGGACTTCATCGACAGGTCTACGGGCAGCAGTCAGGTTGGTTTTGACTGCGCTTCCCAGGTTCGTACTGCACTAAGTATTTAAAGCTGCACGCGTTTGTTGCATGAGTAATTCGCTTTTTGTTTTGATGAAATTCTTAGGATATGAATCACTGTTTGGGTTCCAGAGTTATTACAATAGGGCGTCCTAATTCGATTTTTTTACAACTGTTTATCTAACTTGTTCCTATTCAGTCGCTTTATCTGGGTTTTTTCTGGACATAACAAAATAACCTTGTCTAATATTTAACATTGGTAATTATTCTGAATAGTTATATAATATCTACCATTCTAATGTAATTATCTGTCGATTTTTTTTCTGAGGTATTTGTCGGACATAAAACTACATAAAGTATTTTATTTTTGCTAACTCTGGAGTTATTTCCAACCCAAGACATTTTTGTGCATATATTAGGTATACTAAGTTGGATGTTATACTCTTTCCAGGTTTTAAGCTTAAACTTAACAAACCTGGTCATACTGATTGTGTTGAAAGCTTTGATCCTGGCGGCAGGCTTCTTCGGCGCAGGCGCATGGAAGGGCGGAAATTACTACGGAAGAAGTCTTGACGGTAACTTATCTTTATTTATTAATGAACGGCTTTTTTACAACAGAACTAAAATCAAATCAAATCAATCCAAATAAACTAAACTAAAATCCAAATAAAATAAAACATTGTATTCTAGAAGTAATGGTACTCAACAGTGGCTCAAATGGTAGGCATTCAACGCGTAAGTCAAAGTTAACCATTATACGAAACTAAAATGAAACAAAGGTACCTTTTGATACAAAGAAAAAAAAATTGAATTACCTTAAATTAAATTACCAAAAAAATAGGTTAGAGACTCATCCACACAATGAATGGCATTGTGTGGATGAGTCTCTAACCATTTTTTTTAGAAATACAGTTTCTAAAAAATAGGTTAGAGACTCATCCTGTAACGACTCTCTTTTGCAGGTAAACATCAAAATAAATATTTTAGGACACCTATCCCAGGTAGCGCTATTTAGATCCACGATAAGCATACCTTTTTTGGTTCTACAATGCATATTTTCGATATATTTTAAATAATCTTTAAAAGTTTAAAAAAAAAGATGTCCATTTGGTGTCTTCAGAACGTACAAAACTCAAATTCCATGTTTAATTCCATGAATTCAAACCTGAACCTAAAGCCTGAATGAACTCTCACATTCAATGTCAAACCCATTGGCCCATTACTTTGTACTCCATCATTCCACTAAATAGCGGTTTAAACAGACAAGTCAACAATACAAATATAAAATGACCAGGAAATCATGTCTACTCAATAGTTCCATCTGCGTAGTCCCCAACGACACGTGCTAAACAAACTGACCATTCCGTAATCCAATACAGACCGCCGAATGCATTTGTCATGTCCGGCGACTTAATCTCGTTTCTAAAGGATTATCTGGACCTACAGATGAGAGAACTAAATAATCTGCAAAATTGTATCAACTAAATGGACAGACCTTGTCCCTTCCAACTTCAAATTTTAAATACGTTTACGTTTTTATAGCAGAATAGTGAGTTTATATAATGGGTTCTATCCGCAGAGGATTCCGAATACAGACATAAGAAATCAGTATTACACATACATATAGTCACTCCTTTATCCCCGGAGGGTTAGGCAGAGGTGAATATACACCCACATTTCACCAATCATTGAATTCGGTCCCACGTAATAGTAGGTGAGCCTATTGCTGTCTTCCAGGCACTATTGTTGACTCAAGCCATGCATCTGAAGCTGAGTCGGGCTGTATAAATCTGTCTGATGTTAAACAGCCCTATCTTAGTCGCCTTATACGACACCGCATGGGTAGAGGTGCTCCAAATTCTACTCTGCCGGGAATATGATATCCGTTATTATATTTTATGTGATACAGAAGACTATTATTAAGCCCACAGAGCATATATATATCCAACAAGCCCTCTACCCGTGCGGATGTCTGTTAACGAGACTTTTGATCAAATCTCCGGTCCTAATGAACCGATTACGATGACAGAAACATGATTGTAAGTCGACGACCAAGACGAACTAACAACAAAAAAAAAACCGCATCAAAAGCCTTTCACTAGTTTTTGCATCCATCGCGAACAAACATTTTTTGTATACCACTTAGGTGGCAGACAAGTACACGGCCCACCTGATGGAAAGTGGTTACCGTGGCCTATGGACGTTTGTAACACCAGAGGAGTCACAGTCGCGCTGCCAACCCTGTAAGTACAGAGTTTCTGTGCCGTCAGTGAAGAGGACAAAGCAGGACAAGCCTTTAGTCTTCCCACTGACAGCACAAATTCTCCAATGAGCTCTGGCTACCCTACTCACCGCTGGGAACACAACATGAACTTATTATAACCGCGGTATTCTGTTGGGCGGAGGTACTTCCCCAGTCGGACTGCTCAATTAAGCGGAAATACCGCCGTGTCCTCCTAACAACAAACAAACATACAACAAATAAGAATTCCATAAAGAATATTTTCGTGTTCAGTATCATTACATATCAATCATACGTAACCAAATTTTTTTACAAATATGACCTCTTGACAATTATTATAATAGTAAATATAGAGACAGATAAGGTACCTATACATCTACAGTTTGCTTGTCACATAGTTGTATCAATATATTTTTTCTATGGGGTTTATAGGAGAAGCGAACTTTACCTACTAACTGTTAAGTACACCTGCCGTTTGGCCTACATAACTTTGACGCAGGTTTTCCTCTTGGGGTTGGGAGGTCAGACGGCAGTTGCTCCCATAAAAGTTGTATAAAGGAGAAGATTTCACGTTCGAAAGTGAAAGATTGGTTAAAAATCATCTGCTTGCTCCATCATGTTGTCTAGTTTAACCCTTCAACACTTGTATTTCCGATATAGATAACAAAAATACTACCTACATCAGTGAAGAAGAAATCCTGTTATACCTAAGCTACATAGCCGGCCAGCAGAAGAAGGACTACGGTTGCCTGTATTTATTATCGTGCCAGAAGCCTCAACAAGCTGGGCTTTATGCAGCTGGATCCGATTTGTTGCTGCAGGGTGCGAGGTTGTTACAGGGGTACGTGTGTTTTAACTCTATAACATTACTGTTTAAAAGAACTGCAAGGTCAAGGTCGCAATCAGCGCGATGAAAACGATCATGAAAGTAAAAGTCCTATACTTTGGTTAGCTACTTACATAACAAATATATACAATCTTGAAGTGTCTTTTTAATCAATGTTTTTTTATATAACACTAAGGTGGCAAACAAGCACACAGTCTACCTGATAGAAAGTGGTTTTCGTGGCCAATACACCAGTGCAACACCAGATGAGTCAAACTCGCGCTGCCGACCCTGTAAGCACGGAGAGTTTCTGTGCCGTCAGTGTAGAAGACAAAGCAGGGGACAATCCTTTGGTTTTCCCACTGATAATACTAAAATTCTCCAGTGAGCTATGGCTACTCTACTCTGTAGGGCAGATGTACTCCCCCAGTCGAAATGCACAGTTGGAAGGAAATACCGTCGTGTTTTACCTCCATCCAAGTTGAGTATTTTAATAAAAAGTATTAAAATACACATCAAAATTGTTTACCATTAGTTAGGAAATTACCATACCAAATGTGTTAGGTAGGTATCGATTGATTTTCTGGTCAGGCGAAACACTATATAGGTATCATTATTTTTAGTAGCTGCACGGAAAACCGCTGCCAGTGTTACCACAGATATTTTTCTTAATTTCAGGAATGACACTGACTTGGAGCCCTACGTAGCAATCTCGAGGGGCATCAAACAGGCCACTGAATGGGGCGAACGGGGCATGAACTGCGATACACGCTACAGCTGTGGAGAGTAAGATTACTGCACTGACTAAAAAATGAAGAAATTAAGGATAATTTATTTAAAAGCTCTGTCTTAGCTGTACAAAAAAAAATATTGTTTCACTTTATTCGATTATGTATAAAATTAAAACAAACAGAAAGTGTCCGCCTGCACCGCTATACAAACAGTGTTTTTTGAATCATTTCAAAAACGTTCCTCAGTTTTTTTAACAATGTTTTGTATAAATCGAAGTCTTTTTCTCCTGTGAATGTGCGGCACAAAATCATCCATTTTCTGAGACTTTTGTTTAAGGAATATTGTTTTTATGCGCTATTATCTATTCCTTATAGTGCAGCTACCCTTGCTGCAATTTTCGATACTTGTATTTTTTGGTATTCGAATACAAAGTGTTACATGTTTATTAATTACATTTTAAAATAACTACAAGTTTTAAAAATATGTTAGTGGAAGACAGTTAATATTTTAGGGCTTAATTATATGTGTATCTCAATTTGAAGATGATAAATATTAAGATAATATACGTAGATATTTAGTGTTTAAATGATCGGAGGTAAACCTTAATTAAAGTCATAAATAATTAATGAAGTAAAGTCAAAATAAAAAATGTATTCTGAAAATTATTTTATTTTATCCCTTTATTAGTAGGTTAACCTAATGGTAAGTATATGATAGTTATTAATGATATAAAATTTTTAGTCCCTTTGTACAACTTTGTCTTCAATCGAAACATTGAACCTCTAAATTCTAAGCACAACTTTCAAATAAATCAAGAATTATTTTATACATACACATTTGTGCAGAAAATAATTTTAGGCCTATAACTTGGAAAAATTATGAGAACTTTTTTCGTTTTCTTTTTATAATACAGACAACAACGGTAACAAATTCATATGAAAAACTAAATAACAACTTTGACGCACCATCGCTTCAGATATTGCTAGATGTAACACTTACGTAATTTGAACTAGATGCATCAAGAATAATAATTATTGTTCAATTCACATCAATTATAGACACAATACAAAATTATAATAATTATAATTATTCATTAATAAAGCGCATGGTATATAATAATACAAAAACAATACATTACAATAGTGCCAGTTACATAACAAATGAAAAAAATATATAGATGCCTATAGTTAATTCCAATTACAATATTCGATTTTCAAATAATCACAAACTTTGTATTAGGCATTTTCGTTAATTACCTTGGCATGTGAATACAAGATTTTGAATGATAGGTATATCAAATTCGTTTAGGTACGTTAAAGTGTATTGGAAGCAAGTACCCTAGGCGTGCGCTCTGACGGATTACTCGCTCTTGCTGCCCGATACTCGGCGTATGAAACATAACCATCACCGTCTTTGTCATCTGAATCCAACGTTCGATCAACTAAAGCTGAAAAAATATAAAAAGAATAAAACGTTAAAAAGAGTTTACTTAAAATATTTCCTTAAGATTGTATTAATAGGTATTTCTACAGGTCAAGAAACTCTGCAATGTCTTTCTGATCCTGACTTCAATGGGTTTATATTAAGTTCACTAACGAAGAATTAATACAGACATTTTTTTTCTATTTATACCACATGGTTGACAGACTAGCACTCGCCCACCTGATGGAAAGTGGTTACCGTGGCCTATGGATCTGTGCAACACCAAGGGAGTCGCACTCGTGCAGCCAACCCTGTAAGCACAGAATTTCTGTACCGTCAGTGTAAAAGACAAAGCAGGACAAGCCTTTGATCTACCCACTGACACTCCCACTCTCCAGTGAGCTCTGGCTACCCTACTCACCGCTGGGAACACAGCACGAGGTTATTACGGTGCCGGTATTCTGTAAATAATTACGTACCAATGTAGGCGTCGAGATCATCTGCTTCTGGTTCTATTGATGAATCAGCATCGGGGTCGGCAGCTTCGTGTTCTATAGTGTGATATACTGCCTGAAAATAAAACTCTTACGTTATCAAAGTAATCCAATTACAACCAACCTATGATAAGTTATCTTATTTGGGACACCATTTAGAACAAAAATTTATTGAAATGTGGGATATACAAACTTACGAAAACGTATAAAAAGTAATTGAAAACACCATAAAGATGAGTCATTCTGATGGTTTAATTTAATTTACTTCATAACCTCACGAAAACATACACCGAATCACAAAGTATACTAAACGCTTTCCTTCATAATCGAATTGAAATCTTGCATTTTAAAAACATGGAATTGAAAACAAGGGTAATACTGATAAGGTACGTAAAGAAACTTAATAGTAGGTATAAAGAGAACCTTCAACAATTCCAGACCATCTAACATAGAGTTTTTATCAAAATCATGAGCCGAGAAGTAGTGAAACTCCAATTCTTCGGGCGTCATCTTCGATAGCGCCTCCGCAGTTAAGCCTTCCGAATCTTCTTCTATGTGTCTATAAAAGAAGTACCTAATGTGATTAAACTGTATACATTGTATAAACACCGGTTTTGGGTTAAACTTCGTACATGACAAGTAAAAGAAACTCTGTAAAATCATTAGTAACAGTGTTGAGAAATTCTTCAGTTAAGTTAGTTCGTCCTCATCCTTTGAGGCTTTTGCCTAACTCAGTTGGGGTTGACTTTTCATTCTAACTACTGAGCAATATTCTAACTTGAGCAGTCCGACTGGGGAAGTACCTCCGCCCTACAGAATACCGCAGTCATATTAACTTCATGTTGTGTTCCCAGTGGTGAGTAGGGTAGCCAGAGATCACTGGAGATTTCGTGCTGTCAGTGGGAAGACAAAAGGCTTGTCCTGCTTTATCTTCTACACTGACGGCACAGAAACTCTGTACTTACAGGGTCGGCAACGCGAGTGTAGCTCTTCTGATTTTACACACGTCCATAGCCCACGATAACCACTTTCCATCAGGTGGGCCGTGTGCTTGTCTGCTACCTAAGTGGTATAAGAAAAATACGAATCGGCTGAACTTCGATATTTTCCATGAAGCGACTACTATCTGACTTCCACGTCCATGACCCACGCTGGAGATATCTAAATATTGCATTCTATCTCTCTTTTTACCTATACCTGCTACAGTAATGTCTATGATGGAGCTCTGGTGCCCAGTTCGGCCTGGAGGTGGCGTTAGTGTCTGCGACACAGTTCTAAAGTAATGTAGACACTATCACACTATTTACAATTCCTGTATTTAATGGTTCCAATAAGGATTTTTAATTATTTTTAAATTCTATAGTACCTAAGGTCAATAAAATTATAGTCGGACTTTTTGACGTGCTCTCTGACGCAAGGAGAGGTCGCAATTTGTTAAATATGGGCATCCATTCTAAGACCTGTCTAGTGTTACTTAACTTTATGCAATGAGATTTTCTACTTACTTAGCATCGTGTAGAAGTTGTGCGTCTGCAGTGAGGGACTCAGAGCCTCTCGGCTTGTAGTGGTGATGCTTGTGCTCAACCGGGGTTT
Source organism: Eilema griseolum (assembly GCA_963662185.1). Classification (NCBI taxonomy): domain Eukaryota; kingdom Metazoa; phylum Arthropoda; class Insecta; order Lepidoptera; family Erebidae; genus Eilema; species Eilema griseolum. The sequence continues at coordinate 7,762,616 of OY759239.1, read as the reverse complement.
GTCCATGGGGGTGATGAGGCCCTCGTCTCAAAGCACACGTCCACGCGTTCACTAGTAGTAGAACACATACTGAAAGCAAAGGTTTCTCATTGTTTAGTCTACTCCAGTCGAACACATTTCTAATGCCTACAATATTCTACTTTACTTTTCCAGAAACTAGACAAAAAAATCTAGAAATGAGGATTTCCTAACAATCAAAACTAATAACAATTTGTGCAACCCGGGAACACTATGAGTCGCACTCAATATCGCTGTGCCACTGAGACATTATTAAGTATACCAACGAAGCAGACCTCCTGTGGTGAAAGCCTCACATACTGCCGAGCACTACGTGAAGATGATGATGACAGATAAGTTTACAACGATCTTCCAGCACAAAATCGGCACGCGCCACCAATAAATACATAGCAAGAATCGCCGAACAACAATCACAAAACCAATATCACTTTAATACCTGTCTATAATTTGTTTGGCATTGTACTTGGCAACATAAAGGGTAGTGGACCCGGCAGCTGGGGAGGCCCCATGCGGTCCACAGTACCCCGCAGGGACTCAATATTCACACCTCATTTCACAAGGGCCCTGCCCATTACATTTGTCTACTTTCAAACAAATCACGAATTGAATATTTTGAGTTGTTCAAAATTAGCCGTTTAAATTGTTGTTTTTTGAATAACAAAACATTTTGGGTAATAGAAATTGGCAGCCTTAAATGTGTGAGAATATGATATCTAATGTAATTAATTACACAAATACAATTTAGTATGTTACATTACATCCGTATTCAGTAATTTAAATAGTTTCTAACAGAGTAGGTATAATACTAAAATAATAATTATGACGTGCTATGCGTCATAGGCAAAGTACACTATAACTAGGAAATAATATTATATAAACAGCACGTATCAATAAACAATAATGTCAGCACTAAACTTATATGAGTAAAACCCCACTCTTAATCTCAGTAAAATCATGTAGAATAATTAGTATATAAGAGTGTGTAAATAGTAAATAAATTAATCTTGTTCCAACTGGTAAACCATCTTTTACTCACCTCCGCAATAATAATTAAATAGGTATGTAATTTAGTAATACTTATGTTTGCTTAATCTACATACCTACGTACCTATAGTCATCCTCAGAAGTTGCTGAACACTAACAAATTTACAAAATAGCTTTATATTGACTTTTTTTGTAAAAAGAATATTAGAACCCAAATTACTAATATACCCTCTAACCCCTCCAGCTATAGTAATCACAAAATAAAAGGCCCGCTTTGACAGTTGTAGTCTAGGGTTGGAGTAACTTAAATCGATTGTGTCAATAATCGATTCAGGTAACAACCGATTAATCGTTTTAACATTTCTTATATTGATATTAGAATTAGGATACGCGTCATATTAATGAAAACCTAAAATGGGTATTAATAATTTTCATGTTTTGTATTTAAATAAATAAAATAATTATTTAGTCACTTTCCACGCCACTTTCACTTTCATTATCATCAATGAAAATCAATAATAAATTATTATTGATTGATTGTCTTCATATGCGATATGGCAAAGTAACATCTAAACGAAATTTTAAGTTGAGTAACATAAAAAAATTAAAAGTAACGCATAATTTTACGATCGTTACATTCCGGCATCGCTGACCAAAAACGTAACGAGTAGAGATAATCTTCATACGATTAAAATGTAACAACCAAAGATAATACAGCCACAACACTAAAATTAACATAAAACGTAGCTGTCTTACGAAGCCTCACAGAAATACAGAATCACGTCATATTTTAAATTTCTTGTAGTAATTTAAACTGAAATATGTCACTATCATTGTTAGTATTATTTTTAAACTTACTATTATAAACTATTACATATTTACAAGTTATTTAACTTAGATTATAATTGTGTTCTGTTTCGTTATAATCGTGCCAAGTACCTTCTATGACTTAGGGGCAACTGTCAGAATGGACCTATTAAATTATTTCAACTACAAGCTAAATTGTTTGTGTTAGGAGTGGGTTCACGTCAGTAGTGTAATGGCCAGGAATCAAACCCGAGATCTCTCGACCGTAAGTACACTACAATTTTATTTTTCAAATCTTCAGAGGACAATTTTTTTTTTATACCACTTAGGTGGCAGACAAGCACACGGCCCACCTAATGGAAAGTGGTTACACCAGTGGAGCCACACTCGCGCTGCCGACCCGAGTTTCTGTGCCGTCAGTGTAAGTAGGGCAAGCCTTTAGTCTACTCACTGACAGCAATATTGCAATTTTCTAATTTTGCTTGCAGTTTTAGCACTAATGTGTAATCACCTAGATAATATCGGAATGTATAATCACCTAGAATGTGGAATGTAACCTATGGGGACTGGACAATATCGCTAAAAATTACCCATACGAAAAGTACCCGCACATTTAACTAAACCAGATTATTGTCCTCTTACATTCAAAACCAAAAGAAACAGGTGCCGCCCACCCTTTACATAAAAAAATCTATTACAAAGAACATTCAATGTATCGAATGCATAATTTATTTGGTCCCCTCAATTTCGCGAACAGCCTAACAGTTGGTACGGGCGAAAGACGACACTGGTCTTTAATAAAACCCTGGTTTAATATAGAGCATTATAGAGCCGTAATGGAGGACAAATTATGCGTTGTTCGACAAGTGCACCGTCCATATGTCGGGGTGTCCACAGCAAGCGGCGCAGCGCGCAGACATGCCTGGGGACATATGGGTCAAAAGGATGAACAACAGAATAACTTGCGTAATGTAATACGTAGTTACCTCTATAAACAATTAAACCTACTCTCCACCTTGATGTAGGCAGAATCATCGGTACCTATATAACCGATGCAAGGAGCCATTTGAATAAAATAATAAGAAGAAGAATGTCAAAATATAGGCCTCTGTGGCGTAGCGGTAGAACGTTGAACTGCTGCGCAGGGGGTGCGGGTTCGATTCCCGCTCAGTGCAAATATTTGTATGCATGAATATGTATATTTGCATTGGTCTGGGTCGTCAATAAGAAGCGGACACCATAGATACTTGTATTAAGACTCGTTTTTTTTTAAATTTCGTGTAAGTTATAATTACAATTATCTACGCCACCTATTAAATTATCTATAACCAAGGTTCTAACTAATATTCAAAAATAGTTCAATCATGTTATGTCACTCCATGAACAGTTTTTGTCGTCATTTGCGTCTACAATCCAAAAACAAAATGATCGCGTACTAAAAATTCCGTGTGTCACCACCATGACTGGAGCAAGGCCCTTTGTCGTCCGTCCCGTCATATTATCACATGATAACACCCTAATCCCATGAGGACACAATGGATCCATCAGCGGGTCACGGGTTCCTTTTATTCGTGAGCCTTGGTTACATTTTGGTTTATACTCTAATTCCTTTATACACTAATGTAGTGGTATCAGATATGACCGCAGAATGAAACAAATAAAAACATTTTCGATAAATAAAATCCTTAAAAATATAATGTATAATAAATATTGTATGTTTGCATATATACAGTTCAATAATATTTTATATTAATTTAGATTAGTAAAACAATGGTAAAAACTCAATGAAATATTAATAACACTTATTTGTTTAATTTCAATTATCATTACTAATTCAATTTCAATCATAGTTACCGTCCAAATTGAGTGGTTTTATTTTGTGCAATTCCATTCAAAAGTAGATAATAATCACCATTAATACTGATAAATCGTATCTACAGAATAGAAAACGCTGCCAGAGGACCATCTGATTACATCGCTTCTCCAATTTTTCCGGATGCAAGTACATATTGCTTTTGGATTGAACAAATCGTGATTTCCTCGTTTGTTACAAGAAAATTACTAAAACACTTACATGATATTATTCAAAAGCATTTTGTTATTTTAGAGGTAAGAGACAATGCATTCACAAGTTAACATTGTCAGAAATACACAATAATAGGGACTAGAACATAAATTGAATGCATATATTAAACATAGCTGCTTACCCTCTAGTCTCATTTCTGTAGCATCACTTATTTTGTCACTTATTTTCCTTTAAAAAACCAAAATAACATCTCCATTTCCTACTGATACGTTTTTTACAACTGTCAAGGGGTGACATTAGAAATCGATTTAACAGCGCACGCGCTAACTATTCACGGGAACTTAAACCTTACTTCATTAAAAATTGAGGCTTCTATAGCTTACGGACCTGTTTCACGCGGCGCATGTCAAGTAGAAATTCTTGAGGGTTCACGTTCTTAATAGCTTTTAGATTTTCTGTCCACTCACTAGATGGCGTTATGAGATTGCAAATAAAGGAAAGCCACAGTTATGAAACAATAGACACCGACAATACCGTATACTTTGCGTCATCTGTAAACTTGTATAAATCCAAAATTCATTTTTTAATCTTATTCATAGCAGATAAATACTAACGATTTTGTTTCGTTCATTTTTAGGGTTTCCGACTGTTTGATTAGAATCCAAAGTTCAAATAAGTATACTCGATCCAGTGCGCTCTCGGTGTTTTTCCATTCTTCTTTTAAAAACTTTTGTAAGCCGCCAATTCACTACTATTCTCCCTAATTCCTCCCAAATAACCTCAATTCTTGCGTAAGGTATATGTTAAGTTCATGGTAAGGAGTGAGTTCACGTCGTCGGTAGTTTGATGGCAAGGATACGAATCTGAGACCTTTCGATTGTAAGGAAAGCTCTTTACCCACTAAACTATTACTATCAAATTAATTATGCCCATATATGTTGTTTATATAACAGTTTTACTACTAATAAAGTTCTTAAGTTCTTTTGTTACTAACTTTTTATGGGCAATGCCTGAAATAAACGATGTTTATTTTATTTTATTTATTTATTTACTATCAACGTTTCTAAAGTTTGAAAGTGAGTTAAGAGCTGTACCATGTTAGATCATTAGACGAACTAACTCCCCATTCTTCATATAGACTGTCCTAGATATTTGTGAGCATAGAAACGAATGTCTCTCTAATATATGGAAAAACTTCGTTTTAATTATATCAATTACCCATTAACAAGCCTCTGGCAGCAATTCTTTATTTTACTGCATTGAAACTTCCCCACTACTAAATACTATAAAAGAAATTTAATTATTCTCTTAATAAAATAAAAGAGATTTTATGCAGTTCACTAAACTGTTGTTTTCACAATGCGGGAAGACGTTAATTCGTCTCAATTTATGTCACACACGAGACAAAAGGAACGCTCCGAGTAGAGAAGCCAATTAACATGCAAATGTAAGAAAACGACCATTAAGGGAGGCCTTCGGTACAGTACCAAGCACGCAGTCCCGCTCATGTATTGATCATACAATCCCTCACACGCTTACATACACCCGTCTCTTTTTAACTTCCCACAACAGATCGCTATAAACATAAACATTATCATACTAAAAAGCCTTCAACCGAACCTTCCTGCACTCAAATTTAGACCTTATCTACTTCTTTCAAACGGTTAAGTTTTTATAGTAAAAGGATGTGTGGAGTTAGCACGTCTTATATGTTTGATAAGACCTTGTTGTGCCAGCAAATTCTGTTCCTACCTATAAAGGAATAAAGATCTATTTCAAAGTGGAGTTAAGAGAAAATGAATCGTAAATAGAAATTTCAAAGGTGATTATCGATAGGTATTGCAGTGTGCCTAGTTTTCATTTGATGACAAGCCTGTAACTAGAGCAATATTGTAAGTATGTATAGTTAAAATAGGGGGTTGTAAACACCGTGATGTGAACGAGGAGAAAACAAATGACTTTATTTTCGAAAAACAACCCATTCTATTGTCATATAGTTTCGTAACTCTTATATAGTTTCATTGCAATAGTTAGGGACCGGACGTTGTCAAACAGCATTTTGTACAAGCACATAATATATTAAAGCTTAAGTTTAGCATAGCTAAAGATACGTTTTCGTTACAATTTAAATAAAATAAAACCCAACAATTTCCTCCAAACATATCACGAAAACTGTATTTATTTGATTTTCACGCAAAATCCAAAAGACAACATATTTTTTAAGACAAACGAGCATTTAGCGAATCCAGATTTCGAGATGGAAGCCACTAATGTGACCGGGACTATCACTGACATGATGTCCGAGAACATAACACTTTAATTTTATTTTTTTTCCTAAAACCGTGCGAACATCGAACAGATACTTTGGCCTACGGTACCTCTTCAAAGTCAGATGATAGGAAATTTTTAATCACAAAACATATTATTTAATTCCACTAACTTTTTAACGTAATAGGTACCTATTCTCTTTAACGAAAACCGAGAACCCAATTAGAGACCAACCCCGTACAATTACTTCATATTACATAAATATTTCATGTATCCCAAATGAATCACGACTCTATATGTTAGTAACAATAAATTTTCGGTTTTCTGTATCAAACGGAGATTTGCGGCGTAGGGCGGAGGTGGGCGGCGTTGCTAAGCAACCCCCCCATACTGAACTCACCACCCTCCCCATCCCGGATCACTTTTAAACTTTCATGTCGGAAAGTTTTTAAGGTTTGCTTGTGGCTCTCGGATTCGCCATCTTTTTGTTTTAAGCCTCTTTACGACGAAAACAACATGAATAAAGTACACGTGCCCTTAAAATTATCCAAAGGAAGATTCTCCGAAACCTAATTTATTTAAGCAGATATAAGGAAATTCTTTGACTTGTAAATGTAAATGTATATATTTTACATTAGATACGTAGAAAATGTCTTGATAATAGGATTAGAGATGTAAAGGCCATAAAATATTGCAGCGAAAAGAGACGTAAAAAAGAAATACTGTGATTTTACATAATCATTTGTGTTTTGAGATCTGAGGATGGAACAGGAGGTAGGACATGACGGTATTCCCGTCCCAATTGAGCAGTCTGACTAAATACCACAGCTCCTCCATCCTACAGAACACCACGGCTATAATAACTTGGTGTTATATTCCCGGCGGTGAGTAGGGTAGCCAGAGCTCACTGGAGAGCTTTTGTGCTGTTAGTGCGAAGACCAATGGCTCGTCCTGATTGTGACTTCTGCACTGACGGCACTGAAACCCTCCGTTCTTACAGGGTCGGTAGCACGGGTGTGACTCTCTGGTGTTGCAAACGTTCATAGGTCGCCACAACCACTTTCAATCAGGAGGGCCGTGCGCTTGTGTGCCAGCTAAGTTGTATAAAAAAAATATTTAAAAAACAAAGGACATAAGTAACGACAACATTTAAGCGATATATTTTCTTCTTTTCTTGGTATTTATTTCCAAGTATCTTTAGTTCGTCGCAAGTCACAGTTCTTAGAAAATTTCTAAATTACTCATAGATAAATTAGACGTGATGGATAGATGATGGAAAAAAATTAAGGGTATATATGTGGGAAGCCCTCATACATCCCGATCTTTGAGGTGCAAGATATCCTCGCCTATTACCCAGTACCTACGCTCACCTGCTGATTAACAAATGAAACCTGGCGCAGGTTTTCCTAAAGGATTGAGAGGAAAGGCGGTACAAAAGCTGCATTACTCAAATCAAAAGGTGATTTGATTTGGGTAAACGGACCCCGGGCTCCGAGGTGAAAGCTTCGGATGCAACCAGAAACAACGCTATGGCATGACGATTATTAGTCAAGAGTAATAAAAATACTCAACAACTCGTAAACTACGACGTAGCAGTCGAACGCTCTACCGCTACGCTACAAAGGTCGTCAAAGATTTACATGAAAAGAATTGATAATATTTAAAGAAAAGTCCTAGTGTGGAGACCGCGAGAAGGCAAACGGAAGGTAGGACGCCCGTAGCCAGATGGACGGACTACCTGAAAAAGGTGGCTGGGACAGACTGGATGCAGAGGGCAGAGGATCGGATAAAATGGCGCACATTGGGAGAGGCCTATGTCCAGCAGTGGACTGCAGTGGACTAATTGGTTGATTAAACCAGCTAAAAACAAAATACTTATCACAGTGCACCTCGATGTTGACAACCGTGCACAGAATTATTATTTTCGACATCGTTTTTTACATACTGCAACTGTCTTTTTAGTAAAAGTATCCTTTCAAAATATTGTAAAGGAATAAGTGGGACCGAGAAGAGGGCCAGATCGTGAGAGATGGCCCTGGGTCGGCCGGGGTGCGAGGGATATGCCTGTCAACCTCACCTTCGGCAACCAAAACGACCCACAGGCGGCGTGCGTTTTAGTCGGTTCGAGTCCGACATAACCTCCTCCACCGGCTCCGGTGGGGAGGTATCCGTGGGGATTTTGCGCACGTAAAAAAAAAAAAAAAGGAATAAGTGGGATATAACTACTGAGTGGCGCAAAAGTAAAGACCCTATTTGGTTCGGCTATAACATTTTTTCTAAATTAGAAAACTAGATTTAGGTTTTTTTAAATGTATATTTGTACCATTAAATTTCGTACCATTAGGATTTAAAGATGATGTCTTTTAAATGGTGACCTCCAGAGTTGATACACATTTGAGCCCTATTTATGACATTTTGCATAACTTGCCGTAACACTTCCTGCGATATGTTCGTTATTTCTTGACGAATGTTTTCTTTTAGAGCTGCGAGAGTCTGTGGCTTGTTCACATACACCCGAGATTTCAAAAAACCACAAAGAAAGAAGTCTGGACTGGTCAGATCGGGTGATCTTGCAGGCCAAGGCAAATCGCCAAAACGAGAGATAACTCGGCCTGGAAAAGCGTCCCTCACTAAGTCCATAGTGTCGCGCGCTGTGTGTGCCGTAGCGCCGTCTTGTTGAAACCAGATGTGCTCCAGCCCCAATTCGTCCAAACTGGGTATCAAAAACTCACGTAACATGGTTCTGTAGCGTTCTCCAGTGACAGTTATCGCATTGCCTCCAGCGTCTTCGAAAAAATAGGGTCCGATCACTCTGTCAACACAGATGCCACACCATACAGTAACTTTTAGTGGGTGTAGAGGTGTTTCTTGAATAATGCGCGGATTATCAGTGCCCCAGAACCGAGTATTCTGCTTATTGACATGCCCTGAGAGATGGAAATGCGCTTCGTCACTCATAACCAATTTTGAAGGAAAATCATCCTCTTCAAGGTTGAGGTTTATGACGCGCTGGCAGTAATCTAGACGAGCTCGGTGGTCAGCAGGCAGCAGCTGATGAGTCATTTGAGTTTTATACGGGAACATCTTTAAGTCTTTCACCAAAATACGCTGCAGGGTCCGTCTGGAAATGCCCAATTGCATGGCACGTCGCCTCGTTGATGTTTCTGGACACTCTTCCACATCTTCGCGCACAGCATCGATATTTTCAGCTGAACGGCCTGTTCTTGGTCTCCCAGACTTAGGTCTATCCAATGTTGAGCCAGTTGCTTCAAGGCGTGTGGCAAAGCGTCGAATTGTGGGACCAATCGGTGCCGGACGGTGGGGAAATCGTCGACGAAATTCACGTTGTGTTCTTATCACTGATGAATTATTCCGTAAGAACATTGACACAATTATTCCACGTTCTTGGGGAGTAAAACGGTCCATGTTTATTTTCAGTGTATTTTACATTTGTTCACTACACAATTTTCAACAACAGAATGACAGAAAATGTCATATAAAAAAAATAAAGGTATTTTCTTTAGTGCCAGTACTTTTGCGCCACCCAGTATATATACATACACAAGTACAACAAAGAACAAAACATATACATATATACTAGTAACGTATATAAACTTTCTGTGTTCGTTAAGAACTCAATTTAACTCGCTTCACATATTTTTTCTGTACGGAATGTAAAGTTTTTAACTTGCGAGAGAGCTACATACAACATTAATGAGGGAACGTAACCACGCAGCCGCCAAGCAAGCTAGGCTCGAAGGTGCTTTTAGTCCATAATTGGTGAGCTTTTAAGACTACCGCTCGTTCGTTTGACGTCGTCCGTACATTGCCGACGAGTAAAACGAATATAGAGCCGTTTTACCGCGAAAAATATCTGCAAACAAATAAAAAATATCGTCAGGCCAGTCGACGTCATAAAAAAGCTCTTTACTGAAATTGAGGTACGCTTTTTAGGCACCGTTTACATGAAAGGTTTTGGTCGAACTTGAGGAGTTTTAAAACTGATTTCGGTGAAATTTACTTTGTGTGTAAATAAAGTTATGAAATTAAGAATTTTATAAAATGAGTCTGTATTACATCTCACTTCTGTTTGAAATCTATCAACATTGCTTATTAATTTAACGGATCGTTTTTTTTTTATACCACCCAGGTGGCAGACAAGCACGGCCCACCTTACGGAAAGTGGCTACCTTGGCCTATGGACGCGTGCAACACCAGAGAAACCACACTCGCGCTGCCTACCTTGTAAGCACAGAGTATCTGTGCCATCAGTGTAGAGGACAAAGCACAAGCCTTTAGTCATCCCACTGACAGCACAAATTCTCCAGTGAGCTCTGGCTACCCTACTCACCGCTGGGAACACAACACGAAGTTATTATAACAGCGCTATTCTGTAGGGCGACGGTACTTCCCCAGTCTGACTACTCAATTAGGCGGAAATACCGCCGTGTCCTACCTCCTACTGAAATCGTGCATTATAAGTTTTTTATTTATATTAATTTTTATGCTTCATTTGTGCAGTACATATAACTGCAATAGCCTTTGCATATCCTTGACATTCAAGAGCTTTTAGTTTCAAATGTTTTGAATAAACTGTAAACATAAAATGTAACTAAATATTGTTCCTCTTTGACATGTGTATATAAAAAAATGAGACACAATGGCATCGTGCCAAGCCACGTGGCTGCAATAAAAAAGTTAAGAGTTCTAATTTCAAATTAACAGTGGGCGTAACTGAGCGCGCGCACCAAATTAGGCGGTAATTTTGACAGCGGGGTAACTTAGAATTTTCCTGTCAAAATATTTTTGCAAACAATTGACTTGTTCACATTCAATAAGGTTTTTATACACCCACTTTTGATATAACAAAACAAAACCACAATTAGCATAATAGTTGCCGTTATTTTTAACGCATAATAAAAACGATTCATCGCCTTTTTATAACCGTCAGCATTTAAAAAGTAACTCAAATTCGACGCTCGATGGGAATAATTCATTATCCTATTTGACCCGTCTAACAAATCTGGATCGTTAAATAAATTATTACTCACAGAAAATGGTCCAAAAAGGATAAATTATAAAATTACCTCACAAACGTTTCGTGGCGACCGAAAAGGGTGTGCTTTAAAGAGCTTTACACGCGATGTTTCTATCTCTTTTCTCACTTGAGGCCCAAGGTAGGTGAAAACACCCCTTTTAAGGGTCGCCTGCACTCAATCGTCGCGAAATCCAGTCCCTTCGTAATGTAAACAGTCCCCATAAATTCCCTATAAAGTCCCTATACAAAGTTATAGAACTCATGTATGGTTTCTACACAATTTTCCAAAAAAATATTTGAGAAGTTATTTTTAAATAGCTGTATTACATGTTTTTATTTTCGATTTTAACAATTTTAAGCTCCCTTTCCTTCTCGCCTCGATCCCAAATTGTGACTTTTTTTCCAAATTGTTTGCCTAGTAGTAAAATAAAAGTGTTTTCGAAAATTAACAATATTTACCTTCCATACCAGTTTCTACGAAAATCGTTTCACGTTTAGATCAAAGTGAAAAATAGCCTGAAATGAAAGCGCTATTAGATACATAAATAAATATCTTACATAAAGCACAAGCATCAATAATTTCGAGAAATAAATCGAAAAGTTAAAGGGCAAGGGGTACATTATAAAGTAAAATTGAAACGTTTCTAAGAACGACAGACAAATTGTGTGTCAACTGTAAATTGACCTGTGTGACACCTTTGAAGTCCCGTGTTATCGTCTCAGAATGGTAGTCAAAGAGAGGAGGTTGGAAGGTCACCAGAAGTTGGTTCTAAAAATTGACGTATTCGGGCATGGTTAAACGGCGGGGTCCGCACCGTCACAGCCATTAAAAACTTATTAAACATCATCTCGAGCAATTACTCGTGCCTCCCTAAATTTAGCACCGAATAACCCCCACTTGTCGCCGGCTAGTGCCAGCTTATAATAACACAAGTGCAGCAGTGTAAGCATTATTAATGAGCATTTTAATGTTAAAAGGTACGGGTAATGATAATTTGGATTAATATTTTATGTGAAAGTTTACGGTATGATTTTCTTCTTCATCCTAGTGTTAATCCCAGTTCCATCCAAAACTTTCACCTCGGACTAGTCAGACAGTCTAGTGTCCACTTTTTCCAGTGTACTATGGGTTTGGCTGATCTTTGATATTTTCCGTGAAGCGATTACCATCTGATGTCCAGGTCGATGAATGACCTCCGCCCCCCATAAGCCCAGGCCTGGGGGTGACGGGTGGAGCCGCCTGTCACCCTGGCAGAAGCAGACCGCGGCGGCGGCGAGCCTCGCGCGCCTCCCCGTTTCCGGGGACGAGTCGGGGACTCTGTGATCCCCACACCAGAGGAGAGGGCCAGATCGAGAGAGATGGCCCTGGGTCGGCCGGGGTGCCAGGGATATGCCTGTTAACGGCGTGCGTTTTGGTCGGTTCGAGTCCGACATAACCTCTTCCACCGGCTCCGGTGGGGGGGGGGGGGGGTATCCGTGGGGATTTTGCGCACGTTAAAAAAACCATCTGAAGTCCAAAACCAATTAGCTACAGGTATTTAAGTATTGCAGTTAGACCAGTTGTTGAACTTTTTAGGGCTCCAATTATCCGTAACGATTGTCATAGTGATGTTCGTATGACAATCGGTACCAACGGCTTAACGTACTGTCCGAGGCATGACCAAACCAATGCAAATAGCCAAATTCATGCATACAAATATTAGAACTGAGCGGGATTTGAACTCGCGTCCCCTGCGTAGCAGTCGCTTTCACTACCGCAACGCCACAGAAGCTATCATAACGTATCATAAAATATGGTAAAAAGTATCTATCTCCCAATCTTCCTTTAGTTTTCTTTACTTAAATCTAAAAACAATACTTTTAAATGGTTATCCTACAACAAAACTGATCACAACATTACCTACACTATGTATGTCTGCCTTCTTCACCGAGCACCAGTCCGTGTGTCCCAGTTTATGTCTCTCCTACAGTGCTACTCCTCCTTTCCAATCCCTCGTTATTGATCGATCCTCATTTATCATCAGCAGGCGTACTAGTTTACATGAAGCTAAGGTTCGCTTGGGTCCCGGGTAGATGTATTTAATACCTACATACTCAGAGGGCAGAGGGTAGTCAAGTCACAATGCCAATTTGCCCTAAGCTCATCATGATCGTTTGCCATTGTTATAGTAACTATATTGTTTTGGTAGGTTAGGTAGTATATTGATGGTCCGTATCTTCTGGACTGCACCTCGACTTTTTATCATCTTGCGAGGTGATGGACGACGTTCGAATTGATGGACCAATTTAAATAATTTGTGAATAACGCTGTAGGTTACATAATTAAAACTATGCTAATTAAGACCTTAGATTAAGGACGTTATGTAACTGTTTGTTTTCCCGATTAAATAAATAAAAAAATAGAAAAAAAAATAGGTCATAATGATGACGTACGACCACAGTTATTCAAACACATCGGTCAAAAACCTATTCTACTCATTTACTACGCAGTAGTTTCAACTAAAGAAAAATCAACACATTAATATTGAGTTACTAAATCGCCATCTTATCTAGAACTACCTGTATCTATATTACGATATTGGCCGTCTAGAGACGTCCGTCCGTCGGTAGACGAGGAACGCGGTGGCGCGTGAACGGAAGCCACGGTTGCGGAGTCCGCAGGAAGCGGGCACGTCGTCTGCGCGACGAACCGGAATATATTTCACTATATTTTCTGCAGCTATAAAATTTTATGGGATATAATTTGATGGGTACAGCGACAGCATTTATATACTCTCGAACAAAATTATTATTAGTCGACGAAAAGATGCTTGCTGGGTGATACATGTAGGTAATTACTAGAAATAGATAAGTACATACGTACACACGCTGACACTGACGCCTATTTCTCTTCGAGATACTACGCCGGATATGCGTTTTTTTGATTTTATTATTAGTGGATAAGTGAACGATTGTAAATGGTAACCGAAACAAACCCTAATACCAAAAGTGTAATGCGTATGTATATGAATAAATAATAATTTAAAAAAATTGGAGGAGAAAAAAGTACATTTGAAATACATTAATTTTAATTTATAAACACGATAAAATAAATCTTATTGGTAATAATGATATGGACCATATATCTCTACGTTATTTTAGTAATGAGTATGTATGTACTCGTACGATTATGTACTCGTATTATACTGTGCCTACTTAATTTTTATCAATTGTGTCTATTAAAAGTACACTACGTATGCAAAGTAGTTTCATTACTTTTAATACTTAGTCATGATCAGTAAACGAATATTGATCTTTTCTGAATTATGAAAGCTATTTGTTTACCGTATCTTTTTGGCAACATTTATGTTTGATTTAAGTGTGTTCTAGAGCATTATGATGACGTTTTAGATATTCTAAGTGTACGTAGTAGGACGTAGCCCCACTACGACCTTTGCGGCTCAACTCTAACTCACCTGCAAGCCCACGCTGGCTTTCCTCTCGAGGTCGGGACGTCAAACGGCAGTCACTACCCTAAATATCAAGGAGGAACAAGCATAGAAGAACAAACCCTAGACTCCAAAGTGCAGTATTTGGTTGCAATCAGCATTATTATTGTTAAGGTTGCCTGTAAATAATCACTTGTAGCGATAAGGCCGCCATTTGTAAGCTTTTTAAGCTTAAGTTTTTTGACTATTTATACTGTAGATTGATGGCACTTGGTGGAATTTATTGTTACACATATTGATAACTCACTTGTACTTTTCCACATTACTTTATTGCACTTTATTATATTTAAGAAAAAATAAAAATGGTGACCGTATTCCTGTCATAAAATTTAAAAAAAGTTAATTTTATAAATTACATTGGAAGTCTTGAAGACCTTACAATGATTCTTTATCTTAAATCATTCGAAATGAAACCACTTTAGTCTGCATAACATATTTTGAATCAAATACCAGAAGATAAAAGCCGTGCAATTTGCTTCTTTTATCCCGCGCCTCCGAGTATGATTTCTTTTGATTTGCAGCGTGTAATATAGTGTAATACATAGTATTATCGTAAGGGCTGGGGCGTCGTGTGGGCGGGTCGTACACATGTTGCGAACAAATGTCGCAAATTGCGAAACAATATATTGAGAGACTAAACCAATGCGTAAACTTGATTAAGTATTCATTGCGTACAATAATATGTATGTGAATTAACGCGGTCATGGATATCTTTGATTTGCCTAACGTTTCGACCAGGTAACACAGGCTGTGGTCACAGGCTGACCGTGTGTCAGTCCACGGCCGGTGTGACCTGGTCGAAACGCCAGGGAAATCAAAAGTATATATCTACCTATACCATAATCGCGTTAATTGGGTATTGTCCTTTTTTTTATATAGAACACGTCAATTAGACTTCGCCTTGCCTGATGGTAAGCTGAAGGCAAAGTCTCAGAAAAGAGGGTCACCATTGCTTACACATACCATGTGACAATGGTGACACTCAGCTTGACGGCCTCATCATAGTGCTTTTTCACGCCCCGCTTAAAGGACCCGGGACTGTAGGAAGAAGGAATAATTAAAATAAATTATTTAATTGAGCTTTTTAAATTAAGAATTGTAAAAGAGTGGTAAAAGTTGTTCCGGTTCTTATTTTATCGTTTTATTTTAAAAAAAAATCCCTCCAATGTATAATCTATACTAATATTATAAAGCTGCAGAGTTTGTTTGTTTGTTTGTTTGAACGCGTTAATCTCTGGAACTACTGGTCCGATTTGAATGATTCTTTCAGTGTTGGCTAGTCCATTTATCGAGGAAGGTTTTAGGCTATATATCATCACGCTCCTACTTCAGGGAGCGGAGCATTGATAGTAAATGTTAACAAATCCAGCAATTTTTCATACATATTTTGAAGACTAAAACATACGGGCTGATATGAAGCTTCGAAATATATCCCGGGCGAAGCTGGGGTAGGTCAGCTAGTAGTAAATAATTTGACTATACAATTTTATGACGTCACAACAAATTATTGCATACAAGTTTCCTTTTAACTTGCCGTTTTGACGTTTGGGAAAGTAACTAATTTGACTAGGAAGTTAAATACCCAATTGCCGTAAACCTTAGCCTAGTGGTATGGGTAATGGACAGCTGAGACGAGGTCTCGGGTTTGATCCCAGGTTTTACCATGGCACACACCAATGATTTTTCGATGCTTTTCGAAGTTGTGTGTGTATTTATCGCTGGTTTATAAGTGCCCGGTTAATGGCAATAGGCTCGCCACCTATTTACATTGGGACCTAAACATAAACTGGCGAAATGTGTGTGCTAGCACCTCTGCCTACACCTTCGGGGATGTAGGCGTGAGTTTATGTTATGTTATTATTTTAAATAATGGAACGCGAAAGTTTAAAAATAAGTATCCATTGGTGCAAAGTTTAAAATATAGGTTTCTTTTTATTTATCAGCATCAATAACTTCGTGTTGTGTTCCCAGCGGTGAGTAGGGTAAACAAAGCTCACTGGAGAATTAGTGCTGTCAGTGGGATGACTAAAGGCTTGCCCTGCTTTGTCTTCTACACTGACGGCACAGAAACTCTGTACTTACAGGGTTGACAGCGCGACTGTGACTCCTCTGGTGTTACAAACGTCCATAGGCCACGGTAACCACTTTCCATCTAAAAAATCATTTTATTTTAGACTTTAAAGCAATGCTGTTATAGTTCAAAATTAAAAAAAAAATGAGCAGAGTAAATGAAAAATTGTTATGAAACTCTTTTGATTTAATTTTAGCAGTATAACATTAACGTCTAATATTTAATACTATTTTTTGCTGTGTTTGTGGTTTGACAATGGTAATACTTTAGTAGAATCGGGGGCCTGTTCTCCATTCGACAGTGTACATACAACCTAAGACAAAGTACCCGCTTGACGGCATCAGGCTCGCTCCTTATTACGTGGGACCGAAAATCATTGTTAATGAAAAATGGGTGAAACTGTTAATACAACTCTCGTAATAGATTTACAGGCGTGGATATTATGCCCTATGCTTGTAGTCACATAGTCCCATAGTGTACAGTTGCATCCAAAGCTTTCTGATGCCCCTCAAACTAAGTACCAAGTATCTACATTGAAGCCCAAGGTCTACTTTTGCGTTAAAGCCTGCCGATATACAACTCCAAGAGTTTGTTCAAATCAATAGTCATACTAGATTATAACTTTTAATTCGAACAAAAAATCCCATACTACTACGGTAGAAAAAGATAATGGTGTTTCATTGCCTAGGTATATAAATAAGAGATACAATCACGACACTAAGAAATTCGAAGACGGCATAAGGTAAGAGAATGGAAGGTTTGCAATTTTTTTTTATACCACTTAGGTGGCAGACAAGCACACGGCCCACCTGATGGGAATTGGTTACCGTGGCTTATGGACGTATGCAACACCAGAGGTGTTACACTCGCGCTGCCGACCACGAAAAACATTCTGATGCCCCTCTTGAAGAACCCCATATTGTAGGTGCTTGGGAAAACCGCAGCAAGGAGGTCATTCTACAGTTTGAGTGTGCGTGGGATGAAGTTTCTTTCATACCGCACAGTGCGCACCGTCCCAGTTCGCAATGTATGAGGATGAATTCCCTGCCTATGGCGAGAGGTGCGATGCTATGCTAGAATCGCGTCGATACTTTGATTATGCCTCAGTCTCACGCCTTCTGCCTTTTGCCTTTTTTGTATAATTCATGCAACTAAATAGCAACTGTACATATTATAACCACGGTCAGCTTCCGTCCATTAGACAAATGATCTAATTATTAACTAGTTATTCACAAATCCAGTTATGTTATTGATAACACCGAAGATAGTCAAATAAATAAAAATAACGGTTGACAAACAAAACAGAAAGCTATTGAATAGTTTTATTTCTGCCTATTTATCTATGTATAGGTAGATTTACCCACCACGAATAAGCTCTTTCAAAAAAAAACCATAGCAATTTCAAATTCTTTATTTAAATTACTTAGACGTTAGTAGCTCTAAATAAGTTCGTGAGATATTATTATAAACCCCGGCACAGGTGAAACTAATTAAAAGTTTATAAGTAAAAAAAAAAAATAGTTATCAACAATAAAAACATTATCTGTATTTTTTTACAAATAGTATAATGTTAAATTTGAGCAACTCTAGCATCTGGCCCTGTGGCGCAACGGATAACGCGTCTGACTACGGATCAGAAGATTCCAGGTTCGAATCCTGGCAGGGTCGCAACGGAACTTTTTGCATTTATTTTATTGTACTTTGTTATTTCTATAAAAAATACTCAGTGAAAAAACTGATAGCATATAAATAATCATATATTATAATAGTCTAATTATGAGTGATAATATAAGCAATATGATGTGATCAAATTTATCCAAGGCTGAATAATCATAAAAATAAAATACAAAGTAAAAAAAATAGAACAACATACCATTACTTCATCTACTTAAAAATTCGTAGAATTTGAAACACTTGGTTATTTTTACAAAC
The DNA here is from genome assembly GCA_963662185.1 of Eilema griseolum. NCBI lineage: Eukaryota > Metazoa > Arthropoda > Insecta > Lepidoptera > Erebidae > Eilema > Eilema griseolum. The sequence goes on along the minus strand of OY759239.1, from coordinate 7,743,984 downwards.
TCCGTATTATCTTTCTACGCTGCCAGCATCGTAGGCAAGTGGCAATTCGTTTATCGGCGTATTAAATGGGATGATGAATCTTTTTTGTTGTCTAAGACATGCCAAGTTGACTTCACCTCGCCTGATGGTAAGCTAAAGACAAAATCTCGTGAAAGAGGGTCACCATTACAGACACCAAGTAATATTACAGCTCTACTCTATACTCAGCTTGGCGGCCTCATCATATGCTTTTTTCACGCTTAAAGGACCCGGGACTGTAGGAAGAAGGAAACACGTGAGCTGGTAATGAATGTATGGGGTTGACGTTTATGACAGTCGTCAACGTGTGTCAACCCTTTTTTATACATTTACATTACATTTACATTTAGGTGGCAAACAAACACACGGCCAACCTGATGTAAAAATTGGTTACCCTGACCTATGAACGTGTGCAACACCAGAGGAGTCACACCCGTGCTACCGACCATGTAGGAACGGAGAGTTTCTGTACCGTCAGTGCAGAAGACACAATCAGGACAACCCTTTAGTCTTCCATCTAACAGCACAAAAACTCTCCAGTGAGCTCTGGCTGTCCTACTCACCGCCGGTAACACAACACGAGATTATTATAGCGTATTCTGTAGAGTGGAGGTACTTCCCCAGTCGGACTGCTCAATTGGGACGGGAATACCGTCGTGTCCTACCTCGTCGCCTTTACATTACTCCTAATACATTAATCAATCTATTCTATTCTACAAACCTATGACCACTAATATAATCATAAAATAAGATATCTAGCCCACCGTGGCTGTCACTGTTCAGATTTCGTGTGCCGTCAAGACTCCCACGCAACCCAGTCACACCACTTTGTCCTCCACTAAAGAGAACTGTCCTTGGCGCTCATTTTCCCTACGCTAGGTTCTGTAGATCAATAAATAGCTATAGTGATCAAATTGATGTGCACGCCGACACTGTTGCAAAAGTGAAACACATAACAAGCACTTTGCCGGATTTTATGTAACCAATTTTACACACAGTCTTAACCTTGAGTGTTTTTTGTTTCTTTGCTTGGTTTTTCGTTAATTTAATTAATCTAATATTTTAACGTTAACTGTTGTTGGTTTTCTTTTATACACAAGCGGTGTTTACTTTTAAGAGATTGTTGCTTTGTGCTAGATCATTTTGTACTGATGTTTATTGTATATTGTATAAATGTAAACAATTGTTAGTAAACCTAAATAAATAAATAATCTAGAGGGTCAGACTTTGTATTGATTTGAAGCTTACTGTTGCCCGCCGCTCCGTCCACGTGTAATACTGAAATAGTCGTTAGATTTTCTGAAATTTTCTATTATACCCAAATGCGCCAGCGAAGGTAATGTGTTACGCGTGTATGTATGTATGTCATTTTCTTTGTTCCCCTCTATAGATCTAATGGCTGAATGGGTTTCGATAAATGGGGTCTCAAATCAAAGTATGTTCCCGGGTGCCATAGGGTTCAAAAAATGTCAACAAAACCTATACCACCTGCTATCAAACTAGTTTCGATATATTCAGCATCAGCCGGATTTTTATTTTTAATAATTATTTTTTAAATCAAAATGGGGTTGTGATATACCATTTTGAAATCCTCGTGATAAGATCTTTAATTTGATACTCACATAACAATTTACAATTTATACTAGGTATCGGGACTTCTCGCGAATTATATCTTGGAACTTACTATTTCTGCCGACGTTTCGGATGCGTTGCAGCACCCGTGGACAGTCAAGTCGTGACCACGGGTGCTGCAACGCATCCGAAACGACGGCAGAAATAGTAAGTTCCAAGATATAATTCGTGAGAAGTCCCGATACCTAGTATAATTATGAATTCACACCGCGAAAGTTTAAAAATAAAATTTACAATTTATTTTTTTCTCAGTAAACTATAGCGCATTACAGCAGTCATGTTGATTTTTTTTCGCGTCACCTATCTAAGAACACTTGGGCTACCGAGACGAATCTAACTAGATATGTGTTTATTGAAGAAATCCGTCCTGTAGTTTGGAAGATATGAGGTAATAAAGAATATTACAAACCTACATGCAAGCTACGCGCAAAAAACATAACCCGTCTTGGCAGTCGGATAAAAAATAATTATTTACAGAAGCCATTTACTTATATGGCCACAGTTCGAGTCCAACTCATGATATTTACCATCACACCACAGACTTCACAGATACAGACGTCTACTCTTCTACTTCTCCTGATTTATTAATTTTGGATTTTATGGAATCGACTGCTATCAGTAGGTACCTGGAAATATAGCTAGGAAAGCCTGGCATCAAAAGTAGTCCAGTCGACAAAGGAGATATGGTAGCACCTTTACATACAACTTTATATGAAAACGTGCAACCGCATTTCCTTTGTCGGCTGTACCAACTTGCAAGTGAGATTTACTTGGGCTCTAAAATGTTAGGGCCTCTCTTCCTACCAGTCCTAAAATATGCCTGTATGTCTGAGTGTGCTATGGCACAATGCTGTGAACAAGTTCATAATCCGCGGCGCTATGGCTACAAACTGACAATTAATTTTAGGTTATTCAATATTTTGACTAAAATTAGACGTCTTAAAATTCTAACTACACATAACAAACTTAAAAATATTTACCTAACTCTTGCATACCTAAGTAGGTACGTACTATAAACGCATTTTCTCTTTCTTCCCAATAAACTTCACATCACCGTACATACACGTAAGTACATAATCTATAAGTACAATGTGTACTCAGTGAAACTTAGCCCAAGCTTCCAAGTCTCACTTCAAGGAGCGGGGAATCAATTAAAACTACTAATAAAGTTCTAAGACATTTCACTCTACTCCCTACTTACTCGCCGAAAACTTCCCTTCAGTTTGTAAGATAAATTCTGTTTTGCTTTGCCTCCCGCCGAATTAATTAGGGACAGGAATTGTTTTAGATATATCGTGAACATTGTTTCAGAGATGGAGATTTATCGAAAGTATTATATTATTCTCAATATCCGATTGTATCGAGTTGAATAAAACTAAACGAAATTGCTTAGAAAAAAATACGGCAATGACAGCATCGGTGGCGTGGTGTATGTGTCTTCGACAAAAAAAACGTCGCTAGTCTCGAGTTCAGTTGGGGAATCTGTGGTCCCTAGACCCGAGGAGCGCCAGGTCGAAAGAGATGGCCCTGAGTCGGTCGAGATGCGGGGGATATGCTTGTCAACCTCACCTTCGGCAACCAACAACGACCCACAGGCGCCGTGCATTTTAGTCGGTTCTATTCAGCACGGTTGTGACTCCCCAGGTGTTGCACACGTTCATAGGTCGCGGTAACCACTTTCCATCAGGTGGGCCGTGTGCTTGTCTGCCACCTAAGTTGTATAAAAAAATTCCAACATAACCTCTCCCACCGGCTCCGGTGGGGGATCCGTGGAGATTTCTCGCACGTAAAAAAAAGGTTCGCTGGTTCCATTCCCGCTCATGGCAAATATTTGTATGGATGAATTGTTACATTTGTTGTATTGATTGAACAACACTAAGATGATGATTATAAGGTAGCAAATAAGCACATCATTCACTCAACCTGGTTTAGACATTGCAGATGTAGACTATGTAAAATTTAGAGTATTTTTGGTGAAACACGTAGCTTGCAGGCCCCTCTTCCCCACTGGGCACTATGGGCACGTGCCCAGGGCCCCGCGATCGAATGGGGCCCCCTAGTTCCTGCCAGATTACCAAATGATAACCGATATTTAGGTATTACCGAAAAACATTAATTTTGAAAAATCTGATGATAATGACTTACTACAATACCTACGCTTATTATATTAGCTTTAGTTTGCCGCATGCGGATAGCTATACCTTGTACAACATAGCTTGAACTTTTTGACAGATGGGTCAGTGATGGGAAACAGAAAATATCTATTGGTGTAAAAAATGTGTTGGCTAAATATGTGGCTGTATGTATGTTTTAAACTATTCAAAATAAATAAATTCATTCGTCAATCAATTTTATTGCACTAGACATAAAAACATTGGGTAGGTACCATTGTTTTCAGTTTTTCTATTTAAATTTTACTTCGAAGCAATAAAAACCACTTAAGACTTTCGGAAAATGCTTGAGTCCTTAACAGGTACTCTTATGTTGTGTGTCTATTCTTATGATTATAATCAATTTTTAATATTATTAAAATAAGAAAATATTGTTCGTCGTTGCAAAGTTATATCGATTTCAGATTTGACATCCGTCAAAAAGAAAGATCAAACTAATAAATAAACAGGGTATAAGTACTCCACTCTCTCTCAAAAATGAGTTTTTCCGATATTAGTATATTTAGGTTAATTTAAATACCTATATGTAAGTATAAGAATACAATTAAAAGAAAAATTATTAAATTAAAAAAAGAAGAATTATTTGATGCGGTGTGGTTTATGTCTTTAAGAAACCTATTCGAACGTCATTCGTAATACCAAAGACAAAAAAGGGGAATTCCCGACTCCCGATCGTCGTTTGACTTGACGAACGGGAATTCCCTTCAAGTATTTGTCTGCGATGTTGTGGCGTTTGTTTTGTTTGTAGTTGTTAGTTTGTTACTGACTGTGCTTGAGCTCTGACAAAAAAATAGTATTGTTTGATTAAATCGTCGTTTGTCTGTTTTGTGTTAGCGAATATTTTCGTTATAAAATTAATTAAATACTGAATTATAATATAAAATGTCGAAACGGTCATATCCTAGTGGATCTGAAAAAAGGAAAAAAGCTCTACATCAGAAAGAAGTAATTGAAAAGTTACCAAAATTAACATCATATTTTACTACTACTACTGGAGAAACTTCTGTAAGTAGCAATCAACTCATAAATGTTCCACATGATGACTCAGCTCAATTACAAATTGCGGGAATTTCTAAACCTTCATGTTCCAATTTTGAAAAAGAGATTGAATCAGAAAGCGACTATTCCTACGACGAAAGTGCAACGACTTCAGTAACTTCACTAAAACCGACAACTCCAACTGTGTCAATTGAACAGCAGTTTTCCAACACAGAAGAATTAATATCGCACGATCCCGCCGATTATTTTCACGAAAAGTTTGTTGAAATAAATCGCGAAATTTTAATTCGTAAGGGACCAGTATATTTTCAAAATAAAGATTCTGACTTTTCCGAGGCATCCAGAACCTACAAAGATGGTAATAAATTAGTGACGAGATATTTCAACAAAGCATTATTTATTCGCAAATTAAAGAACAATGAAAGCGTCGAAAGAAAATGGTTGCTGTATTCGCCTTCCAAATGCTCTGTATTTTGTTTTTCATGCTGCTTATTTAACCCAACTGATGTTAATCTTTGCTCTCGGAATGGATGTAATGATTGAAAGCATATTAATCACATAATTTTAACACATGAAAATTGCCCAGCGCATAAGCAATCTATGATGACTTATCTGGCACGAAGTAAAGCGGTTGGTAGAGTAGATATAGAGTTATTATCTCAACATCAAAAGGAAGTGGATTACTGGAGAAACGTACTTAAACGGATTGTAGCTGTTGTAAAATTTTTGGCATCGAGAGGGCTTCCATTTCGCGGCGACAATGAAATCCTAGGATCTCCAAACAATGGAAATTATTTGGGTTGTGTGGAATTATTGAGTGAATTTGATCCATTTCTTGCAGATCACTTAAAAAAATTTGGGTATCCTGGAAAGGGTAACATTTCTTATTTATCAGCAAATATCTGTAATGAATTTATTGAAGTAATGGGAAAACAGGTTCTAAAAAAAATTATAAATTAAGTTAAATCAGCAAAATATTTTTCCATAAGCGTTGACAGTACGCCCGATCTGTCTCATATTGACCAGCTAACTTTCATCATTCGATACGTAAAAGACTGTGTTCCTGTTGAAAGGTTTTTGAAATTTATACCTATTAAAGAGCATAAATCTAAGTATTTAGCGGAGACCATCTTAAATTTTTTAGAGATACATGATATTCCTATATATATATATAAGATTGCAGAGGACAAAGCTACGACAATGCTTCAAATATGTCGGGAAAGTATAGTGGTCTACAAACAAGAATCAAGGAAAAATGTGAATTTGCCACCTTTATACCATGTGCAGGACATTCACTAAACTTGGTAGGTGTCCATGCTGCTGGGTGTGTACCGGAGGCATCACAGTTTTTTGAAATAGTTCAGAAAGTGTACAACTTTTTTTCGGGCTCTACCCACAGATGGAATATATTAACAGAACATTTAGGTTCAAAAAAAGTTGTTAAGAGTCTTTCACAAACCAGATGGTCAGCCCGAGCTGATGCAGTAAGTGCTTTGCATGGGGGTTATAAAAGAATATTAGAAGCTTTAATCACCATCGCAAACGATACTGAAAAGGCACGAGAAACAAGAGACGAAGCCCTTAGTCTGTCTAGAAAAATGGGAAATCTAGAATTTATTATACTGACGGAAATCTGGAGCACCATATTGGAAAGAATAGACAAAACAAGTAATTATCTTCAGAAAGAAACAATAACACTGGACGTTGCAACCAATTTGTTGACTTCACTTTATGATTTTATTACTAACCTCAGGGATAAATTTGATAACTTCGAATCATCTGCCAAAGAAAATAACCCAGAATCTGACTACAAAGATCTATCTCAAAGAACAAGACGTAGAAGCTCACGGCTGATTTTTTTTGATGGCTCTGCGCCATCAGTCCAATTGAATGGAAAAGAGCGATTCAACGTAGAAACCTTTCTCCCAATAATCGATACCTTGAGTGTTCATCTAAAACAGCGACAAAGTTCATATGAGACCGTCAGTCAACGTTTTAGTTTATTTTTTCACTTAAAAACTCTGAATTCCGAAGAGATACGACAAGGATGCAAAGAATTTTCTCAAATCTATCACGAAGATGTAAATGAAAAAGAGTTAGAAATAGAATGTCAACATTTAAAAGAATACTTAAAAAATGTTCAGAGTGAAAATGAAGCATCTAACAGTGTACAGGAAGTATATAATCTATTAAAGCAAAACAAAATTGAAGACACATTTCCTAACGTAGAAATTGCATTGAGAATATTTTTAAGTATGATGGTAACTAACTGCAGCGGAGAACGCTCCTTCTCCAAATTGAAACGAATAAAAAATGAATTAAGAAGTACAATGCTTCAAGAGAGATTAACTAGTTTGTCGCTGATGTCCATAGAATGTGATATTCTCAATACCATAGATTTTGAAGATGTGATTAACGATTTTGCTCATCTTAAATCTAGAAGGGTACCTTTGCAATCAACATAGAATTAATCTAAGGATTTTATGTTAAGCGAGTTACTTTTGTAGATTATTTTTTATATTTCCTATTTTTTTATAGTTAGTAACTAAATAAAAATAAATTTAGAACCTTGTTTGTCTTTCTTTATCTATTGTAACTAAATAGTGTTTTCTCAAGGTCCTAGGGGCCCCATGATCCTAATGTGCCCAGGACCTCAAATAGTTTAAAGACGGCCCTGGTAGCTTGTCAACCCTAGCTTGGAAAATTTCCCTCTCTAAGGAGATACAGCAACCCTACTCAGCAGGTACTTACTGAAAAGGCCAGAATATCTCTATCTATCCTCTAGACATTTCAACTGTATTACTTTTGTTCGTCAAATTAGTGAAATGAGTCACAGGCATCAGGAAATTATATTTCTAAATAGATTTAAATCGGAAAAATGTAACATCCAAATCCAAGACGGGGCTTGATATCGCAACCAGACCCTTTGCTAGTAAAATTTCATTAAAATATAAGTAAGACACAGACCTCCGCAAGTACAAACTCCGCTCCACATTTCATTTCGTACTACAGAATAATTTATTGAGTAATAATCATTTAGCGGTGAGGTAGGGCCTCAAAGTGATCTGTATCTGAAATTGAATATCAATTACAGTATCTTTCATCTGGTAATGAATCTGGCTTCAAATATAATATAATATTACTTGATAATCATATTCATAACTGATGCGCCAGGGGCCGTATGCAAAAGGGAAGGGTTGTGCACTCTTTAGGGCACATTTGTGCGAATTTAGATGTTTTAGAGATTTTACTGTAGATTAAGGGCTATTTAGAATCAGATTTACACGTAGATAGACCTATGTTTAACCGCGAAAGTTAGGAAATTATTAAGATAATTTTGTTGTTACTTCTTAAATGATAAAATGTAGATCCTTTGATGTGTAGGTACCACATACCACAATTGGCCAAGATCATAGCAAAATCATATGGGTCGTCTCACAGATACTCCCCTTACATCATCAGGCAGTAGTGAAGTATTTAGGTCAATATGAATAAAATAGATCAAAACAGAACATAATATGTTTATTGAAATATTTTGGTACTACCTACTTATGAACTAATTACCCTCTTCTTAAACCTTATTAAAATTAATTAATTAAATTATATTTTAACCGTTCATACATTCATTCACAAACACAAACGTAGTTGAGAAGTTAAAAACCTAGGGTAATGTACAAAATTGTATAAGCATATGCAAGTCCGTAACACAATAAAATTGCGCTACAAGTTTAACAAAGATCTGTCCTCGTACGTCGCTATATGCAGTTATACATTCACAATCACCGTCACAAACCACTCGCATAGACATTAAAAGCATCCACCCTACTCTGTTTCACGTTTTACCTCAAGAACACCCATACATGATTTTGCGTTTTGTGAAACAAAACATAGTGCAATGCATAAACTTTAAACGCAAGATCGACGAGGAGCCGTGGGGACAATAAAACAAAGAAAAGCGTATCTGGCCCGGAGCGTTGCAGAGGCGGGCGGCACGCGACACAGCGCTCCGACCAATCAGCGCGCCGAGCTCACCACCGCCCCATCGGCCCGCCCCAACAGACCGCGTTCCCGCCGCGGATGAATGAGACGCAGCATCCCTATAAAGATTTTACATCGATTATGGGGGTATGGGAGCAGGTCGTTTCTGTCTCACCCGTGGGCGGCGACGTGAGTTCCTCTCGCGCAGTCGCGAACAATTAACGCGCGGGGCGGCGTGGTCGGTGCGCGGCGCGCGACGTGCGACGTCACTATAATGTGGTTAGTCAGTGAGCGTCGGGGCCGAGCCGACGGCGACGGCGACGGCACGGAACACGAGGCTAGGAGCGCGGGAGAGCCGCGCTGGTCGCTCAGCCAACGCGCCGGCCACAGCACGGTGGAGTTCAAGAGCTCGGCGTGCGCGGGGGCCGTGGAGCCTCCCGCGCCGCCTCTCGCCGCGCTGCCGGACCCACAGCAGTTCAACATATTCCCAGCCTTCTTCAGCCGCCAGCTCAACTTCAGCGGAGGCGGTGGCTGTGGCCAAGGTTCTAAAATAATGGAAGAACTACGACCTAATCTAGTAGGAGGTCTCCTGGGTGTCCCCGGACTCCTAGACGAGCACCAGTCAGATGCAAAGTTTTTGCCATCTGGTGGTGAAAGCAAGTATACTCCAGACAAGGGCCGGAAGTGTAGCAATGCATCTTCTTCTTCAGCAGAGGAATTTGGTGGACTGTACGGCGGAGAACACGCAGCAACACCGCCTGCGGCTCCGCTAAGCCGTTCGTTACAGGACAACACAGGTACGTACCAAAGACAATTGTTTGCACCATGTACTTTTCCTCTCAGCTCTGACTGTCTACTAATCATCACTATTCCCTTCATCTCTACGCTCCTATACATGTACAAAAGTCATCAACACATCAGCTGTTCGAAATAAGGCATTCCTTGTAAGATTGTGATTCTAATATCTGCCTAAAAATACACAAAATATCTTATCGCGTAGTACATTCTTGCTTTAAGAGGTAGAGAATAATATAAATCATCGAAATCCAAATACCTAAGCTAGGATTTTGTTAAATTATGATTATATTATTATAATTTTGGTTCTACAGGTGTTTGTAGGGCAACAACACCATCGAGGCACAAGCTAGCCTCACCTCCTAATTGGTGCACTTACTAAATAACTGTTGAGACTCGGGCGCAGGGTTTCGTTTCAGCCGGAAAAGTCGACATATCCATCAAAACAAGCGGACCCCGGGCTTCAAGGTGCAAACTTTGGACGCAATCGCTATGGGGAAGAGGATATTCAGTAGAATATTATCATAAACTCGGTGACCCGCCTCAGTTTCTCCCGTAGCATATATTGATAGTTCATATTACCCCTTTGAGCCCTTATTTTTTAGTCTTCAAATAATGTGCGGAAAATAACAGATTTGTTGACATATATAATCACTGCTCCGCTCCCTATAGTAGTAGCGTGATGATATATAGCCTAAAACCTTCATAGATAAAAATACTATTCAGTGCAAAAATAATTCAAACAAACAAGCTCTTCAGCTTTATAATGTTAGTATAGATTGGAAACGACTTTTAACTTATATTTATTCTGTTGTACCTACGTCATTATAATTATACTTACCATTGAGAATTAACATACTACACTAAACATGGTGTATGTGTATTGTGTTGTGCGTGTTATTTTAAATTATTTTAAACTAACCGATAACATAACATATTTTTTTAATCTTAATACAATAACTTACACAAGATTTTGTTACCGTAAGATGTAATTAGGTATATCACATATAATATACTTAATACCAACTGTACGTACATTATTTATTAGGTAGGTATATTATTAAAATTTATAGATAGGTACATAATATTATGAAACCATTTTGGTTATAGATTCTGCTGTGAACACATACAATAAGGACATAATATAATAGGGACAATATTTTTTGTTTTATCTACGTAGGTTTCATAATTTGTTTTTTTTTTATTCATTTATCTTTACAACCTGTATAAAGATTTATTTTACCGGTTGTATTCCTTTACTCTATGGTCATATTAGATAAGTACAGTACAGTGACGAAGACCCCCGTGGCGAAGCGGTATTGAACGCGGCCGGTACGCATTAGGCGCGAGTCGATCCCCGCTCAGTGCAAATATTTGTATGCATGAATACGAATATTTGTATTATGCTGGGTGTTTCTATGTATGATATGTATATACGAAAAAAATCTAAACTAACTGCTATATTAAAACTGATCTTAAACCTGGTTGACACTGCTAGCGGGGAGGATTTTGAATGGACTCAGTTTACACACCATTAAACTGTTAAAGAGTTTAACTAATCTATTATATTGTTACCAGCATGTATTCTGACGTACGGAATCCTCTCCGCTTGCAGTGTAAACCAGGCATAAAAATGGTTTGCGTTGATTTTGTAGAGCATTTTATACATCACAAAGAGCATGTATCTACAGCTTAATAGCTATTTAGAACAGTTAAAACCAAAGCTATAGTTTGAATATTTGAAAATAGACATCAAATTATTTGTCCTATGTACAGTCGGCGTCGGAATGATCTAGACTACATAGTCTCAATAAGATTTTAAAACTAAGAGCAAATCAAAGTGTTATAATGATTTTAATTGTATTATTGTCTGAATTAAACGTGTGTACCAAATATCAGAACAAACAGTCAACAAGAAGGGGAGAAACTAAGGCATTAAGATCATTTTGAATACTTTGTTCGTCAAGTTCGGTGCTGACGATACGATAGAGGTAACGTTCTACAAAACCGAAGCAAGCTGATAGATACTAGCCGGATCCAGAACCATTCTTCTTTGTGGCGTATCAATTTAATTGCTGGGTAGTTACTGTACCACACGTACCTCACCTAATTATTTTATCGGTGCCATGATTTTCATAATGGTAGCTGCTGATTCCAGTGCTTCATATTTGCATATTTCCATAACTAACAAAGAAATTGTATCTACAAAACTTGAGTTGCTACTCGTATTGAAACAGTATGGTCCATTTTGAGGATAATAAGTTCAATATATCTTTATTACTATTTTGATAAACTAACATTTTAAGTTGATATGTGTAACGCTGCCTGTGTAATGATATCAATCAACTTATTTTATGATATACACCATGAATATTCAAGGATAACTACCACATCATATTAGGTCCTACATATGATTAGCGTTTTACAAATGAGGAAAATGTTATACGAAAAAAAAAATAGCAGTACATACCACATATTATTAAAAATTTGAATAAACGTTTTCATTTTATTTCATTTTTATTAGTAAACGTCTCTATGTATACTCTCTCATCATGTAACTAAGTATGGTAGTTTATTGATTCTGCTAAGAATGAATGTAGGAGCTAGAATCGACACAATTTTTCAGGGCGATTTTTTTCTTTATGTGTAATTGTCCAAATAGTGGTTATTGAAGACATTTTAATCGTAGTTCCTCTAACTTAGCGACCTCATTTCATCCCTCGGTGACATACCAATTAAAAAATGAATAGAAATACCGAGATATTTTTGTTAAATATTTTACTGCAGTGATAATAAAAAATGATAATTAAGATGTCTAATTATGTTACAATATTTACGGAAGTTATCTACATACCCATCGTGACCCCCTAAATAATACTTGTAGCTATATGCGAAACGTATTAATAGCTTAGACCAGCCAATCCAGGGACCAGACAACGAGTCGGAATATCGTGTCGAAGCGTTTCGACCAAATTTCGAGGTAAAACACCAAAAATAATAATATTTATTGATTAACTTGGAATAATAATAAAATTCGGAGATGTTATTTGTCATCGTCACTACGCTTTGTGTGCAATAACATATTTTTTTCTAATAACGGCTTGTTTTTAGAACAAAGTACCTGTAACCGCGACTTCGTCTGCGGGGACTTCAAAATATTCGAAATTTTTGGAGATTTTTTTTTTGAAATATGCAATCATTTAAAAACTGATATTTTAATATTACAAACAGATACTTCGATTTCATTAAGGTATATGTAAAACATCTCTATTTATAAAAACTATATTAGTCGGGAGAGCTCTAAGCTATGTTTAAAAAAATCATTCCAATATGCCCACCCCCAAAAAATGATGGAGTACACATATTATTTCACACTTCTTCAATAACCATGGCTATCATAAATTAGAATAGTGTAAAATAAAAATTAAAAGTGGAAAATAAATTGTGTTGGTTAGCCCTTTTACTTTGATATACATGGTAATATTTTGATTCAAGCGTTGTCATGTTGGATCAAAATAGGCAGTGTAGTCCTGGTTCAGGATTGTTCAAAATACCATTATAAATGAAATTTAAAAAGTCCTCATCGATCCTGGAAAAAATATTAATTCGGGTCAAATGTAAAAAAGCAGGGTCTTCGTGATTTGCAACAAAACGGTTTAAGGTTTGGGTAATGTTTGCAGTCATTAATGAAAATAGTGTAATATTAAAGAGCAGTACAAAGTGACCAATAGTTACTATGGACAAACTCCTTTAAACCATATCGGGATTATACGGTGGAATTTTTCGACCGACATGGAGGGAAAGTACCCTAAGGAGATAATGAATTCTAATCGTGGAAAACACTCCCTTATTTTTAAAAAGAAACAAAACTGCATATTGAAATATTTCCAAACAATCGCTTGCCACACCCGGTAATCGAACCAAATAACATCCTGTATTTTATTTGTATCAGTCGTTAGGTTCAATCAGAAGTTTCAAATATATCTAACAAACCTGGGATATTAAATTAAGAGAAATCCATGAACGAGAAGGTTTAGGTTAGTCGGTTCGACGGTATTGCTTCTTTTAAAAATAAAATAATGTTTCCTTTGAGTTCAATTCGCTATCTAGTATTATAAGTACTTTCCCTCCAAGTACGGTCAAAATCTTCCACCCTATGTATAGCTCCGATATACTTACAATGAAAATAATAGCACTAATACGTGTGTTTGACACAGTACAATGAAATGGTATTAAAATTATTGACGGCCACTTAAAAAAATAATGACGCCACTAGTCTAGTTACTCAATCCCCTTTTATCATAAAAATGTCTCAGGCAAAGTTAAAGATCATTCAATTCATCATCAATTAATTATCTAATCGAAAACCTCATTAGTGAGATTCAAATACAAAGTCGAGTATTGGCAGCACCAAATCAAGTGGTGGTTTCTTGACAAAGTCACACCCCAGAAATTCACTGCACTCAAGTGTACCGATTCTGAAAATGAACTTGTTCAGAACTGGTATGTTTACGAGTGGATACAAATGTTATAAGGACACTTGATGGTGGAACGACATTGTCCAGCGAGAGATTAGGATGAAGAAATCCCTCTTTAAAAAGTGGTAAGAGGGCAAATCTCCCAAAGACCGCGTTGAGTACAAAGCGCACGTCTAAAAACTTAAAAAAAAAAATCATCAGAGGAACAAAAGCTCATCCATAAGTTGACATGATATACGGCCAAGGTAACAGAAAATACCAAGTGCCGCAGTGTTAAAGATTTTTTTTTTCGTGCTGAATTCCCGTTGAATAGCCCAATAGCCCATCCGGGGAGGATATTTCACCATCGGATCATCCGATGACATGCTCATGGAGGATGGAGGTTGTATAAGACCTCCAACATACGAGTCAGCGACACTGAAGACAATATGAAATACAAGGAAGCGTTGAAATAACATGGCGCTCAAATTTCCAGGAACTGCTGAACAAGCAGCTGCGAGTCAGTCGTTGCAACCAGTTGCAACCACAGGATCTCGCTCCGCACTCTGTTAGATCCAATGGACTCTTCATCGAGGACTATAAGTCGATAGGTCCCCGTGGTGAAGGCATTCTAATAAACCTTTGAAACCGAATAATCTAAGCTCTATTCCGTCATACTAAAATGTATTGGTCGCAAACTAACATATTAACTCTAATTTATACTAGTTTGAACCACTTACATTATACACATATTTGCCATTTTTCGTGAGATAATCATTATAAGTTATTAACAAATAAACCTGTGGTAGCAAAGCAACGAATTACATCTTCACGTTTACACGAAACCGAATCCAAAATTGTGCAGCCCTGATGAAACATTGGGTTCATATATCATATCCTATTCTCTGTGGGTTTATAATATAAAAGACAAAAACAAACAGATGAGTTAAAAGTAAAAACAGTTCAACATAAGTGTATCATTACTATTATTAAAATTACCAAACAAGGACTATAAAATATAACTTGTAGTAAAGTAACAAAACTAACTTCTAAGATCGGGCCGCACAGTGAATCGCCTAGAAGTTAGCTGGATAGAAATGACCCTTAAATTCCTAGTAATAATTAATTACTTATAAGACCTGTACATTAAGAGATACAACTATAACTTTTCGGAAATCCTCTCAGTACGAACATTATCAGGTCATGAACATAGAAAAGAGATGAAACGTAGTTACGTAGTTATGGCTTTTATTTATGATGTAACTGCGTCCATCTGCAATTTTGCTTCATGCTTCACAACGTCGTTTAAGTCAGTAACAGAGACTTTTGCAAGTGATTTTGTTATGTATCGTAAACATAAAGGTTTGTAGGTAGTTTATGTTGAGTTAATTTTTGTAACAGCAACTTGATTCTCTAATTTTATTCATTTAATTGTTTCGATAATAGTGAGATGATCCCACTTTTTAAAATTTAAGGGTGTATAAACTTACATGGATGTAATGTACACTATTATATATATTTCTTACAAGTATATTATAATTCTTACAAGTGTTTGTTTGTAACTGACAAAAAATATATTGCAAATTATTTGTAAAAAATATTTTTTTTCTTTTACGATCATCACCATTTGAAAAATTGACTTCTTTAAATAATGGCTGGAACACCCGAACTCTTTCAGTTCACATCTTCGAGACATGATTTGATGGTGTCACGGAACCATCTTTGAGATACACTAAAACCGTAATTTCCAAATACTCCTTCCTCAAAATTGGCTGAAAAGTGGAACACCTGTGGAAAAAATCGAGAGCTGTTTCTAAACAAGAATTGTAAGTGGCTGGAGGGCGTTGACATATATTTTTATGTGTCTATTCCCTATCCATGCCAAGTAAGTCTAAGGAGACCCAACCAGAACCTGGCAGACCCAGCGAAGAATTCGAAAATTCAAGTGTTAAAGCAAAAAGACGATTCGGTGATAACCTCTTACAATCGATTAGTACTGGTGAATTGGCAGGCGCTGCAAAAGTGCCTGCGCGATTATCAGGTCAGAGAAACGTAGCATATTTCATCAATGACGTTACTATTGACAGTTTAAAATTCCAGGCAATTGAAAAGTGTCCCCAGATATTTGGTAAGTGAAGAAGCTTTGGCTTATTACATTTATAGTAAATCAAGCAACTATACTTATAAGCAGACTCAGAATTGAAGCATCAGAACAAGAAATATGTTGGGTTTGGATTTTCAGACTAACTGTGAAGCGGCTGAACTTCAATATTTGCAGTGAAACGACCGCCATCTAACCTACACACATAACCTTCTGGCGATATCGAAATTCTGTAGTTCGACCAGCTGTCGAACTTTTAAAGGTTTCAACTACCCATAACGACTGTCTTAGATGCTTAACGTGTTCTCTAAGAAACAGAGGTGTGTCAATGTCTTAAGAATGGTCACCCATCGTAATATCCACCTGGCTGTGTTAACCTACTCAGTTACCACTCAGCCATGATCCCCTACAATTTATTTGTTTGTTGATATTGAATGAATTATGTACAAAGTAAATCTGGTGATTTTCTATAAATGCAATATATGAAATATGACTCTTTTTGAAAAAATATACTTATGTAAACTTTGTAAGTGTTTATTATTTTATTATTAGAGTGTCATAGTATTTTGGAATCTTGTGTAGTTACTAAACTTTTTAAAAAAGGTTACCATAATAGTTTCTGTACTTTCTTTTCACCAAGATGAGATAAAGTGGATCGAAATACTTTCGAAGAAAGTGAAAATATATGAAAATTTTACTAAAAATAAACAATTTGACTAATTTTTGTAAAAAATAAAACTAAATATATCCTGTGATATAAAGGATAGTGGGGGATAACCATACTTCTTAGATTGCTAATACATAAAAGAATTCAAAAGTATTCGAAGAATTGTAGTCCTGGTAGTTGGATATATCATACAGTAAAGGGGTATCAATTATTATCGAAAAAATTAAACAGTAATGTAATTTAAAAAAATAGTTTTTTTTTTTCTTTTTCTTCAAGACGCCAGTAGTGGGGCCACTTTTTGGTGCCTGCTTATCGTTGAATTTTAGGACACGCTGTAGGTATACATAGTTATTCAAAAAATAAAATGTTGAGTGTGCAATTATAGCAGTAGTATTTTTTAAGAATACCCGAAAAAAGTACTGAGTGATATACATCTACCTATATTAAGCTCTTTTAGATATAAAAAATCATTATACTTTTGTCCAGCTAGCTTCTAGACGATTCACTGTGGATCTTGTGAATTTTTTTCGTTATTTTGAGTACGCTTCGCCATTACGTACCTACATCACGCGGTTGTTTGGTAACGTTTTTTCGGTTTAGGGTTAGATTGTTATTTACAAATTTAGTAAAGTTCTACCCTGCATGTATTCTGAAATCGTATTTAGTAATAATCTGTTTTAAAATGAAGACATTTCTAGATTAAAACATCATCGATGTAAAAAAAAATATTTATGAATAAAATTTTAAATTACGAGTGAAATGCTTTATGAAAGTTATATTTTTAACCAATGATTGAACGATAAACATGTTTGATGATTATATTGGCGTACATACTTGAGTGGAAACAAACGAAATGTGTGTATTGATTATGTCTCTGCCTTTAGCTATATATATGGGGAAGAGATATATGAAATACCTACTGCACAAATAAGTCAAAACTGAAACTGTCCTGGAAGAGACTAGAAGATATTAGAATGGACGTTATTTATGTAGGTCCACACCTATATCTTTGGCATCCGGGCCAACTCAAAGTGATAACGTGGGCGATAGCTTGGAATGCGTTAAGCTCAAAACGATGGTGACTGTACAATAGTGTCTATATTCACGTCGTTATAACAAACTATGACATATTTAAATATCAAATAAATCAACTAGCTAGCAAGCACGTAGGTAGCCACTACATGGGATATGTGCGTATAATTACAATTCCAATTAGAGTAATATTGCAAACAATCGGCCCGCGGGTGACGTCATGAATACGAAATGTCACTAACGACCGTCCGCACTCCCCCACTCCCCGTACAGCATCCCTCTCACCCCGACGCGCCCCCGGCTCGAGCGAAGCCTGAATTTTCAAGCGGCTCGGGTTGCCGCGCTGAATATACGCTCTACGCGTTTAATGTATGTTGAATAATAATTGTAACATTGACGAAAATGTGTTCGTTGTATTATGTTGGTATTTATGTATATGCATCGTGTAGTCAGTTAAAAATTTTAAACTCTCGTTCGAAAACTTTCATTACTTCTCTTCAGAAAGGATTGAAGGTTAATTCCTTAGCAAGGACTGAGGTAACCTTTGAATCTAGGACTTCATTTGTACAGTATTTTATATCTCACACCTGTATGTCTCCGAAGGGGTAGGCAGAGATTTATAATCAACGTTACTACACACATTTAAGGAACTGCTGTTAGTCCCACTGAGTACTGTTACCACAAAGAATTTCATGACAGATATACCCAATATGTATTATATTGTAACATTTTACGTGACCCAAACCTGAATCGAACCGGCAACCTCGTGTACAGTAAGCGCACGTGGAACCACTGCGTCATTCAGGCAATCATCAGCTACATTTTAATTGGTCAATAAAATTAAATATGACGAAATTTTAGAGTACAGACCACATATGATTTGTGATAGGTATGTGCATACATGTCTATCATTTAAACAAGTGCGCCATAGAGGCGTTATAAAACAGAATAGATTATATAGTTACTGGTTGCAAAATTATTATATTTTTTTACTTTATTCAAGTTTCTATAGCTCTTACCAAAATGATGGTCATTAAAAATAAACTGATTTGACTTGACAACAAGTAGCCAATTTATAGTTACATTATTTTATCTTTTGTGGTGCACTATCACAAAACATACTTACGGTAATCACAGCAAACTGGTAACAGTTATATATTCATTTTCAGAAACTTTCCTAAAGCGATCACGTTTATTCTCAATAAATTAGTTCTCTTTATAATTCAACTTTATTTTAATTCAATTAACATAATACATTCTTTCATACGTAAATTCTTTTTCACTTTCAGGTCTAATAACTTGAACTTGATAAAAAAACTGCTTTTTCGTTATTACTCCCGTTACACTGTCTGTAACATACATTTCGTCACCACTTTCTTTTTTGTTGATTGGCTTCTCTGTAGACTTTATATCATTATCTTTAGACTTCGTTTCATTATCATTAGACTTCGTTTCATTATCAATGTTAGTAGGCTTAGGTACTTCGTTTTCTTTAACGCCTTTGCCATCCTTCCGTTCGCGTGCCTCTTTTTCGCCATTGCCATCCTTTCGTTCGTGTGCCTCTCTTTCGCCATGGCCATCCTTACGTTCGTGTGCCTCTTTTTCGCTATAGCCATCCTTCCGTTCACGTGCCTCTCTTTCGCCATAGCCATCCTTACGTTCGCGGGCCTCTTTTAATTTGTTTAATTCTTTTAATTTATCTAATAACTGCACCCCCTCAGGAAAAAGTTTGGCCACATTTGCATCATAATCGGATGTAGTTGATTTTGTAGTTGTTTGATCCTTAAATATATGCTGAACTATTGGTGATTGCGTAGAGATTGACTTCCACCAAGGTCCTACATTTACAGGTTCTCTGTTTTTCAATTGACGTGAACCAGGTCTTTGATTATCACGGAAAGGTGATAGAAAGGAATTAACACCAATATTGGATGCACTATCACGTTGCTGTGTATCAAAAATATTTAACGTAGGTTCAAAAAACCCAGCCTCACTTTGAAAAATTGTGAATCCTGTAAGACAAGGGAGCAATGTAAGTACAAGCTAATGCAACATTAAATATGTGATCCTGACAACCGACTAACGATAATTAATTCAATACTATTATATCGTTTAAATGAAATATATAAATTCGGTTCTCTATGGCCTTTGTTTCCCAAATCGTCAGATTATTTCAATTGACCCTTTTGAGAATGAAATTAACCCGTAATAGCCTAAACTGCCGTTAATTTTGACAACTGTTTCAATATATTAGCTAGTCTGAACGACTGTCCAAAACCCGCGTCTGCAAATGAAGGTCTAAAATATGATGAAGAGTAAATACTCAACAACCTTCAAGGACTTACTCGTATGTTAAACTGACCTGATTTTCCTATATTGACTCGTTAAACATAATAAAAAAAAACTTACCAAATACAATAAAACTATAAACTGTCAATCGTAAATACTCCATTCTTGTTTCGTCAGTGTTTCGATTCAAACTAATATAGATGACATTAATTTTAATCATTATTTACTCGATATGATAACATGGCACTTTAATCGATTCTATAATTAACAAGTAAATTGCTTTTTGTGGAAGCGACTTCTAAAACTATTAAATATTAAATGATATATGTTTTGAATCATCACTGTTTATTTTTACCTAGCGTTGTAATAGCATTATTACGATAGTATATTATATGATATACCTATTTTTTGAATCATCACTGTTTATTTTTACCTAGCGTTGTAATAGCATTATTACGATAGTATATTATATGATATATTTTTTGAATCATCACTGTTTATTTTTACCTAGCGTTGTAATAGCATTATTACGCTAGTATATTATGTTACTTTTAAGAACAATATTAGTTTTTTCTTTGCTTTTACTACGGTCAAAACGGTAAAATATAATGCAACTTGAATTAAATAAACAATTATCACGTATAATTATTAATTCTGAAATAATTTACTATCAAACGTTGGGTGGGTGATTAAAAATTAATAAAAACAATAAAATAACACCTTTACCGCACTTTTACCATTCTTAATTTAATAAAGTGAGTTAACTAATTTATTTTAACTCCAGATAAGGTTCCAATTATACTTTGTACTAGCTTTATTACTTTTGCTTGTTATGGTATTGAATTTAACATCATGGATGCTCGAACGTAAGGTTCAGCTCATGTTTTGTGTGTAACTCAGCGTTTAATGCGTGCCGCGTGGCGGTCGTGTGCAAATCACACCTGTCTCAAACCCTTCTTTTATTTGGTGCAATGCCCAGTTTCGGACCGGAAGTGGACAATTGTCAAAAGCGCAGATGTTTACCTCAGGATTAAAAATGTCTCATTTTTTTTAACTTTTAGTAGGTATGAATATTTGTCTGAAAAATGTATGCGTGTCATAATGAGATAGTTAGGTATATATGCTCAATTAGTATTTAGTATAGACACATGCAGAAATAAAGCGTAAATTATATCTAATATCTATGTTTATATTATGTACAAATCTATACTGATATTATAAAGCCAAAGAGTTTTGTTTGTTTGTTTGTTTGAACGCGCTAATTTCAGAGGCTATTGAAGACTGTTGAATAGTCCGATTATCTACAAAGGTTTTAGACATTATCATCACACTACTAGTTCAGGGAGCGAAACAGTGATCATATACAAATATACAAAACAAATCCGACAGATTCCCATACATTATTTAAAATCTAAAGAAATATGTACCCAAAGAAATGATACGAGGATTTAAACTATGCCGCGGACGAAGCTGGAGCTGGTCAGCTAGTATGTAATAAGGTATCAAATCAATCGCTATACCCACATTATTCCAATATCAGTTGATTAATGATGAGATTATCAGTGAACATACATGGACACAAATAGAGATGAACAAACCCTTATTGTTATTGAAGTCGGTTAAAGACACTATCTACGCCAATCAAAAACAAATGCAGACATAACATACCAAAATCTATGTTATAAAAAAAATCAAAAAAGTCCTTGTTTAATCCTCTAAACAGCTAACCAATATGCGCATAATAATCTGGTTGTAAGAGCCTCTCGACATAATGGAGTGTCGATTGCCGGCGCACGCGCACCCCTCACTTAATCTGCTAAGCCTTTTGTCATTCGCACATTGACACATCGAGGCCCCTACATCAGCTGGCCCTTGAAAAAAGTTATTTAACGGGTTATAAATGCATTTGATTTGAAAGTATTTTGACTTAGTTGTCGGTTAATATGATGATGTTTAGAGAAAGCTATGATTTATTTTATGTGGAGATTGTGATCATCATCTATTCTACCTTTCAGAGGCAAAGTCAATGTGGTAAAGGGGAATCAGTGAAAAAATCTGACCTCGATCTAGTTTGTCATATGCCATGTGAACCATTAGTAGCCCTCGTCAAATAATTAAAAAAACATAGGTACAGTCAGCATCAGATCATTGGTCGATCTGATACAGACTCAAAACAAAGTTCTACAAGTATCTTGATGTTCTTCCTGTTGACTGATTATTCTGATATTTGGTACACAACTTTAGTTCGAACAATAATACAAATTTAATACAATAAGTTGCAGTCTCCCTCTTTTTCTCTATTGAATTTTTGTATAGTTAGCATAGTTTATAGTCATACTTTGTAGTCAAGATCGTTCTGACACTGACTGCACATATTTTGCAGTACAGGTGATTAGTCTCTCATTACCAATATCTTAATATAAAGATATAGTAACACTGCGTTCTCATTTCGAACAAAGTAGGACACAGGACAGGCTTTCCAGTGTCATGTGGATCACTCGTAGCCCTTGCATTTAAAATGTGAATAAGATACATGAAAGGTCAAAAATATAAAAGACAAGGTTGTACAGGATATATAATTTAATTAATAATACGAGTAAGTACTGGCCATTTGCATCAAGGAGAGTATGTAAAACTATCCGTTCCACCTGTTAATACCAGGGACAATTGTTTTGGGGAGATAATACCCTGAATTACGCTAACAAAGTGGTTAGACCATAAAATATCATTGTCATTTAGGGTTGGTTGGATGACAATAGTGTGGAAGTTGATAATTTAGGCAAATTTGGTAATACTAGAAGGATGTATCCTTAGAAATTAGAGAATCATAGGGAAGAACATAACCTACAATAAGAAATTGTATTAATTGTGTGAATTTATTAAGATTATTATTATTATATGAGTTCGTGATCACCAGACCTACGTCATACTACGACAATTACTATGGAGGTACGTGCAGCCACTAATCAAACTTATCACATTTTGCATTCCGAAATCATTCGACAGAAATAAAAAATAAACACGTTTATTTCGATTTCGATTGTAAACGCGTTCTTGGCATTGTCATAATGTGACTTTAAAAATATCTTCATCAATCAATCAATCACCTGCAAACCAGTACACTTGTCATATGACTCTGACACAGACTCTCGGACTTAGGAGTCAAACAACTGTGGCTCCTGCAAAAGTCGAGATTACGTAAATCTTGGAACAAACCCCAGGGCAAGTGCAAGCTTAGAAAGCTACCAGATTTGGTGCTCGCTTGATAATCATTTAATTATATTATATTATTACAATATTGAAGGTCAGACTGCAGTTAGACTAGAAAAAGCGGACTCCAGATTCCGAATTGAACAACTTAAAAAACTTCGGGTGCGACTCGGATTAACGCTAAAAAAGAAGTAACAATGTATATCAATGGTTATATCTCAAAGATATATACAGCTCAGACTCAGGTACAGATACAAGCCTCTAGTATAGTGCCCGGAAGACGGCAATAGGCTAACTCCGTATTACGTGGGGCCGTAAACAATGATTGGTGAAACGTGGCTATTTCACCTCTGCCTTAGGTACTCTTATTATAGGTATAAATATATCTTACTCTACTGAGCGATTTTTTATCAGAAGATTATAGGTACAATACCATCTATTGATAGTCATACGCCACAGCTAAGTCTGTAATCTCCGATAATAAAACGTATGCCCTCTTTCTTTTTCACCACGAAGCCCTCGTTACAAAGGGACAATTAAAGTTCAATCTGTTGGATTGGCGGCCTTTGCGTCATTCACAAGTGCATTATCGCGACAACATATGGACGCTGGGGGGTGCCCCGCGGCTCGCTAGAGGTGGTCCAGACGTGCATGGGTCAAAAAAGAGAAATAAGTTTGATAAAAAGTTATTGATTTCATTTTATTTAGATGATATATTTTTGAATTGTGATATTCATGTAAGTATCTATAATATCCGATTCCAATAATATTTAAAAGATAAGAAGTAAAACAGTACATATATACGTATACCTACCTTTTTTAATATGCGAAAGCGGATGCCGTCGGACCTCTCATCCCCGAGAGAAAATCCTACGCTACAGTCTTATCTGTTGCTTAGCATGTGCACCAACCGTGACCCTGTTGTTTAAAAGTATATGATGATACATAAAGAAAACCAAAACAGATATATCAAAGACTAAAAAACCATCGTTCCTCACATACTCTTCTTGATGGAAATGGTCAGTACTTATTATTTACAATTAATTAAGTTATATATCCTGTATGTGCCTTGTCTTTTATATTTTTGATCTTTTATGTATCTTATTCACATGGTACTGGAAAACCTGCCCTGTGTTCCTCACCAGTCATAAGTTCAAATAAAAACAAAAAGTCGACACTCAGAATCAATTTACACAACTGTACTCGACACTTAAACACAGGGGTGCAGTCACCCGACACCTCTCGACGGCCACAGATGTACCTTTCATGTCAATCGTCATAATTAGGGGATTAGGGCCCCCTAATGACATGTTACATTGAATCTCTGTTACGCCCCCGAACAAATGTTCACAAAATAAATACTGTTCACTGACTTGTCGCAATTGCAATGCCTCTTAATTTACAATCCCTTTTGTGATGCGGCCGAGATAAAAAGTTATTTTTTGAATTTGGATATTGGGACAAAACTAAGTAAACAATAAAAATGAAATTTTACAGCATTTAGTATGCTAACTATTCAAATCGATTAAGGTATAGAAAATTTAACCGGTTCAGACGGGTTTCGAACCCGCAATCCTTCCCTTACAGAGAATCTTAATCAAAAATAAAACTATTTATATTTATATACTACTAGCTGACCCACCCCAGCTTCGCTCGGGGTATATTTTGAAGCTTCATATCCCTTTGAGCCTGTATGTTTTAGTCTTCAAAATATGTATGAAAAATATCCGGATTTGTTTACATTTATTACCAACGCTCCGCTCCCTTAAATAGTAGCGTGATGATATATAGCTTCAAAACCTTCCTCGATAAATGGACTACCCAACACTGAGAGAATCATTCAAATCGGACCAGTAGTTCCAGAGATTAGCGCGTTCAAACAAACAAACAAACTCTGCAGCTTTATAATATTAGTATAGATTACTTATCTATATTGAATCAGAGTGAATCATAGTCGTTTTTTGATTTCGTCCGTCCCAAATAAGTAAATAACCTATACCTCGATCAAAAATGATTAATTTACTGACTCATCCTGCACATTTAATAAACAATTTAGATAATGCTTTATATTTAACATGTTTTTAATAAACGACTATATTCAATCGACGATCCTTTTAATATTTTTGGTGATCCGAAATATGCGAATCTCCTTTCTACCTAAATACTTTTGCCACATAATAGAGGTGCATCTCTAAAAAGTAACCTGCTAATGTCAACACTTATCAAACAATTACCTCAGTCCACTGCTGGACATAGTTCTTCCCTAATGTTGGGAGGCTTTAGTCTACTGTTTCCACGTCAGCCACACGGTTAGTGCAGGGTTTTATTTCTAGTTTTCCTTCTCTTGCAGTGATAATGTTTGCGTATTTTTCCGTTAGTCGCCTCTTACGACACCCATCGGATGAAATGGAGTGTTAATACTTGCATTACTTCTCCGTCACCACACGGATTACCTTAATTAAGATATAAATCATTCTAGGTGAATCAGTTTATTTAAAAAAATCTAAATAAAACCGAATATAAATCAACATTTTTATTCAAAACACCTAAAACATAAAATTTTAATTTCTGTCTCTAATGCCTTAATCTCATCTCGGAAAAATGTCAGGTAAAAAGCGAAACCAATATATTCGCCATCAAAGCCCCTAAAAACATAGAAGCGAATAAAAAATACAACCTTTTAAACGTTAAAAGGCCCCGTTTACCGCGGACGCAAACACTTAGCTCCATGTTAATTAGTAAGTAGCCGGGAACGGCGTCAAAGGGAATGCATGAATACTTCCAAACCGACCTCCGACAGTGCTTTTAAAATCTCCCCCACTTAATCCAGAAGCTCAGAGAAACCAAAGGTAAACTGATTATGTCGCCAATATACGATTTTTTTCACGAAAATGAACTTACATTTTGAGGCAGCTCGCGTACTGCGTCATGTGGGATGACAATTAAAACGAGGTAAGGGCGCCTTTTTTAATATTCGGTATGAGTCCCAAACTCGCAACTACTTTGAGTTTCAACTTACCCTCTCGATCAATTACTGTTTTTATTAAGCCTTTCGAGATGTTCTTTCTTTTTAGTGGTTATGATTGTCAATATCCTTTGATCAGCGATCAGATTGTTTTCCACGATTACAATTACATTTTTGAGATAAGGATTTTTAGGTCAAGAGCTTCGAAGCAACCTAAGCATACCTTCATGCTGGTATACCTACTGATTAAGCGACGAAACTCCAGCGCAGGCTCTCCTCTCGACCTCAGGAGGTCAGATGAAGGTCCCTCTGAAGTAAAATTTATCTTTGTACCAAATTTTATGCAGATTCGTCCTCCTGTTCTGATGATTTTAGTATCCCTCGATCCATCTACGTGGGGCGCACTATAAGTTTCCGGAATGAATATGAAAAAATACTATTAAAGGTACAAAATTAATTTATTGTTTTTCAAAATAATCTCCCTTGGCGTCTATGCACTTTTTCATTCGATCAAACCAGTTTTGAAAACTTTTGTGCCACTCCTCTGTGGTGACCTCTGAAACGTGTTTTTCATACTCCTCGACAGCCTCTTCTGGTGATGAAAATCGTTGGCCGCGTAATTGGTTCTTAATTTTTGGGAACAGATAAAAGTCACAAGGTGCCAGGTCGGGACTGTATGCCTTCAAAAAGTCGTTTGTCTGTCTGGCCGTGTGAGAACTAGCATTGTCGTGGTGCAGGATGATATGGCGTTTACGGTTATTTTTACGGAGTTCGTCAATAACTTCCGGCAAACAAATGGTCGTGTACCAGTCACTATTCACAGTACGATGATTTTCTAAAGCAACAGTAGCCAAGTGTCCAGTTTTATTAAAAAAAGAAGCAATCATCCGCTTAGATGCACTTTTCACGCGCGCCACTTTGGTTGGTTTCGGCTCATCTTGAAAGACCCATACGCTCGATTGCTGCTTTGTTTTGGGATCGTAGCAATAAATCCATGTTTCGTCACCTGTTACTACCTGTTACTGACGCACCTTCGTTGAATCTGGTAAGCATGGCACTGCACCAAGTGACGCGGTCCGTTTTTTGATCCTCGGTCAAGTTATGTGGGATCCACCGCGAGCACAGCTTTCTCACACCCAAATGTTTGTGTAGGATTGATTGTATTTGACTCATGCCTATTTCTAAGGATGCGCGAATTTCATGGTAGGTCACATGCCTGTCTGTTTCAATCATACGGCGCACAGCATCGATGTTTTTGTTGGTCACAGCGGTGGACGGCCGACCATCGCGAGATTCGTCACTGAGATTGATACGACCACGCTTGAATTCTGCAAACCAGCTATAAACAGTCGTCTTGCATGGAGCTTCATCGCCAAAAGCTGTTTCAAGCCGAGCCATGCTCTGTTGAGCCGTCAAATTACACTTAAAATCGAAGAAAATCATACTACGAAAATTTTCCCGAGTTAAATCCATGTTGATGCAGACACACAATTTTTTAAATGGCGCCACAAGGTAAAAACAAAAGACAGTCAGATGAAACAAACTGTATTCTACAGCCAAAGAGTTCTATTTTCAAATGTTGTAATAAATTTTTAAATATTGTTTATGTAAGTGGCCAGTTCCGGAAACTTTTAGTGTAACCTATGTATCAAACCATAGAAATTATCACATTTCTAGTAGTAGACACTCGTAGAAATTGTCAATCTTACTACTATTCAAGTAAAGTAGTTCAAACAGCTCCACAAAGACGTGAATCGTATTATTTGTCAGTTTAGCTACACAAACCGTTTGCGGCGTCCTCTCAGTGTCGAATCATTAGCTCCTTAACAACGTTAGTTAAAGCAACGCAATTACAATTACACGGGCCTCGCGAACTTGACCTACGCCAAGGGGTCGATGCGCAACGCCCGCTATGCAAATAAGACCGTTTCTTTGAGTGGACGTGATTGTGACTTGCTTGGGGATATAGGAAGGCGTTTAGTTGGATTTTTTTATATGCGATAGGAAATTACGTTATGGTTAGCAGTTACTGTGATGTATGGGTGCTTATAAGATGACGTTGAGGTGTAAAGAAGAAAAGGTACAGAATAGAAAAAAAGTACAAAATAAAAAAAAATTGTTTTAAAAAGTAAAAAAAAAACACGCTTTATTAAAAGATCAACATTTTTTTATCTTTAGTTTTCATTATATTATCATCAGCCCTAGATAAGTGTACTAAATATCAAATTAGCCCGTTTTGAAGTGCTCAAAAATCAAGCCAATCCTTTGAGGATGCCGTAAGGCGAAACCGGTCAGGTCTAATCTATATTAAAAATATTGTGGAAAAGTACAAGCGAGTTTCTCAATATGTGTAACAACAAATTCCACCAAGTGTCATCGATCAACAGTATAAATAGTCTCAAAAATAAAGTTGAAGAATTTCTTTACATACAAACATAACATACCAAGCAAATAAAAGCAAAAATAAAAAAGATAAGGCCTCCAGTGGTCTTATTAACCGTTTCAGTATCAAAATAAACGGGATATTTACCATGTTTCATTGTTTTGAGTTTGACACATGGTAAATATCCTGTTTATTTTGATACTGATGTGAGTGACCATCATAGTTTAAAAATAGGTATTATGAACCGTTGTTTAGTATCAACATTAAGTGAGAGTGTAGTACTTCTCTGGTTGATAACCAGATCATTAATTGCTTGTTTTGTTTGCGTGGTTCCCGGCAGAGTAGAATTTGGACCACCCGATCTCTTCCCATGCGGTATTGTTCAAGCCAACTAAGGGATAAGGCTGTTTAAGATCACACAGATATATTCAGCCCAGACTCAGCCTCAGATGCATGGCTCGAGTCAACAATAGTGCCCGGAAATCGGCAATAGGCTAACCCCCTATTACGTGGGACCGGATACAATGATTGGTGAAATGTGGGTGTTAATTCACCTCTGCCTAACCCTCCGGGGATATAGGCGTGATTTATTGTATGTTTAATAAATCAGTATCATAATAATCGGTATATTTACCATATTACATTGTTTCGAGTTTCCGATATTTCTGCGCTGTTGCAAGCACCGTGAAAAAAGTGTATCAATTGACGACGACTTTAACAGTGAAAATCCGTTTCACTAAACTGAGTTTTAACAATTAATCCAATGAAATTCAATAAGTAAAAAATGTAATGATGCAAATCAAAATTGTTACTTGATGTAATAATCAAACCTATAAGTGCATATCGTGCTTCAAAGTGCATACATTGGACATAAATGGGCAATCGTACTTAGCGAGTACCCCTCTCACTTAGGAATCTAACGCTATAGAAAGCATAGATCGTCACATTAAATATATTTATTTTGTCAACAGCAGAAGGTGCTTTCAAAAAATTAAAGCCGGAGCCAGGCGGGACGGTGGGAGCGTCTGGTGGTGCCTCTGCCCTGTCTCCCGCGTTAGGCCCTCAACACGCAGGGCACACGCCTACGACAGCGTCTTGTCCAACCCCTGCGCGGCGCAGGCATAGAACAACGTTCACGCAGGTATTGGAGTAAACTTATTAATGAAAATAAATAAAATTGAAGTACCTATTTATTGTTAAAATAATAGTTAGGTTGATGAAGATAGGAAAAAAATTGAATCAGTTTAGGCAAGGTTCAAACCCAGTGATTGCTCTGACCACCAAGCCATCGAACCTCACCTTAAATCATTCAAATGTTCCTATATATAATCGTCTTACGACGACGACGGTGGGAGACATCTACCGATACTCGTACGAACTGTCGGCACTAATGAATGATGTTACAATCATTTTTAAACAATGATTTTGATGACCCCGTCCAAACTATTGAATAAAATTTTAAAGCATAAATTATGCTAACTATTCAAATCCAATAAAATAGCAAAAAAATTGAATCAGTTCAGGCCAGAATCGAACCCACGATCTTTCGCTTAAAGAGGGAATGCTCTGACCACTAAGCTACCGAACCTCGCCTGAAATCATCCATTCATCATTAACTTAGCATACTCAATGCTTTAAAATTTCATTCAATAGTTAGGTTATTTTAACCTAATATTAGAACGACGTAACAAGATTTTAGTGGAGCCCCAAAAACACCGAATCCCGACCTAATGTCAAGAAATCAAGTTATTTATTTCTAAGTGGTAAGTGACACATATGACGTTACAATTGCACATAGGCACCGATACAGGCCGAGGTTGAGTGTATGGGTAATGGACTGCTGAGACGAGGTATCGGGTTCGATCCCAGGTTTACCATGGCACACACCAATGACTTTTCGATGCTTTTCGAAGTTATGTGTGTATTTATCGCAGGTTTATAAGTGCCCGGTTAATGGCAATAGGCTCACCACCTATTACATTGGAACCTAAACATAAACTGGCGAAATGTGGGTGCTAGCACTTCTGCCTACCCTTTCGGGGATATAAGCGTGAGTTTATGTTATGTTATGATGTATAATATAAACTTTGATCATCGAATGCAAGAAGCAGGTGCCCTCCGGAACTCACCAAATTCTCTAAACGTTTTGGCACTTTTAGAGAATGTACAACTGCCAAAGTTGGCTTTCGCGTTCATAAAATATGCACTTAAATAATCATTGTCGTTGGCGTTTAGTCAATTACAAAACGCCTGATCTTCGATGATATCCGTGAAAAAAAAAAATACTCGGTTACTACTTAACCACGAGCCCTTCACCTAGTATACTACTATAAACTTTAATGAGTAAAGGTTATTATAAAGTGGATGAGTATCTTAATGATATCAATGCGTGGTCAACATAAGTCTCTTGCTTGCTCGCACAAAATAAATTGTAATCTAAAGCAAATTTAAAAAAAAAAGAAAAATAATCTAGTTCTAATATAGTTCGCTGAGTTTCTTGCTGGTATCTTCTCAGTAGAACTAACCTACCGAACCAGCGAAAGAATCATTTTCCAATGGTTTATTTGTACATTATTTAATATTTTAATATTATTTCTTGACATACTCAATTGTATAATTTTGACGTTCATATGTGCTCTTTGTGTACCTAAACTGAATAAATGAAATTGATTCTTTGATTGATTCTTCTTTGATTCTATACCTATACCCTTCTCGCGTTAATTCTGGTTTACATTATAGTTTATATTTTTAAAAATATTTGTAGTGATCCACAGAAGGTTTATTATGCTTTTTATTTGGTACAGGAACAATTAGCTGAATTAGAGGCGGCATTCGCCAAATCACATTATCCCGACATCTACTGCAGAGAGGAACTGGCGCGGACGACCAAGCTCAACGAAGCGAGGATACAGGTGCGTTGTATAGCAACTAATATATATACACTGGAGTTTTTCTTTGTCCAGGATTATATTGTATAGCATAGAAAAAAGAGACAAAATAATAATATTTAATAAACACTTAACAATTAACTGATTGAATAACTGAACATAAAGGGTCTACCTTTATGTTCAGTTATTCAATCAGTTAATTGGGAAAGCCCTATAAATCTTTTTATTCCTAACGAATTCCTCTATTGTTACTAAATCTTTCGTACACACTCACGCTATGTAGGTGGTAGGACACGGCGGTATTTCCGCCCAATAGAGCAGTCCGACTGGGGAAGTACCTCCGCCCTACAGAATACCGCGGTTATAATAACTTCGTGTTGTGTTCCCAGCGGTGAGTAGCTATAGCTCAATGAAGAATTTGTGCTGTCAGTGCGATGATTAAAGGCTTGTCCTGCTTTGTCCTCTACACTGATGGTACAGAAACTCTGTGCATACAGGGTTGGCAGCGCGAGTGTGTCTTCTCTGGTGTTACACACGTCCATAAGCCACGGTAACCACTTTCCATCAGGTGGGCCTAAGTGACCTAAGTGGTATAAGAAAATAAAAATAAAAAATATTTATTCCAAATAAAATATTTACCAATGAAAGAATGGTATCTAAACACAAGTGTGATAGTGAAATATTACTGGTAGTGTCAGCTAGCAGTCCTTAGGTTACCGGAAATACCAGTAGATCATTTTAAAATATAATTCTATCTTATTTCGTTACAACTTATAATAGCCGATTGACAAAAATGAACTACAAATCATTCGATATAAGATACTTGACAAATAGGTTTCAGCTAAATATTGACTTACTGTAAGCATTTAAACATACAAGTATAGTGCACTCATTTATTTATAACTTATCGAAGGTAAATTTTAAATATTAGGTATGAACGATCTATAGATACAATTGTAAAAATGTTTCATTAGCTAAAAATCAAACACAATATGTGAAGTCAATTGATTTACACAGGAATTCGAGGGAAAATGGACCACCCGCAGTTCGAATAAAAAAATACACAGAACAAAATATGTAGGCAACACAATGCTATCACGCCAGTCGTTCTTGGATGGAATTGTCGAAATATCAATGATGCGCGAATACTCGGATAATACAATTTGGAGCGTAGGCCGGAGGCGGATTGAATTAAAGCGCCATCTGTCGTCCTCGACCGTATGAATACGAAATGCTTACAGTAACTCGCGAGAGATCTTTATCTCAGTTTTAAAATTGCTCAATCCCCCGGGACCCTCGATATTGATTTGTCCCCAGAGCACCTAATTTGTCTCTTTAGATGTTTTATTCAGAGCATGACTTTTAGCATCTTCTATTAAAATTACGTCTATCTACCTATGAATTCTCGTCTGCGACTTGTCGAAAGCAGTTACCGCACTTCAATGAAAAAGTCTGTCTAAAAGTTAAGTAATCATAAAGTATTAACCGTCATACATATGAAGTAGCTTTCAAGTAATATTTTATTCACTGGCGCTCCATCAGAAGGACAATTACTCTTTTCTTTCAAGCGCTACGAATGATGAAGCTTTCTAAGAAAATGAAAGGTTTTACGAAACGATATTATTTCATATATTTACGTCGACACCGGAGTTAAAAGCACGTGAAACGCGCGTAGGCGAGTTCTGCTCGGCACTTGTGTAACAAGCCCACACATGCTCGCACACCGTACATACGTGTATATCTAAGTACCTACATGATGTGCCCGGGTACTGTATGTTCGTGCACGCGCGCTCCGTAGGAGGCTATTAACGTTTAGGCGACGCTACATAAGAATGTAAACGTTAAAGACGACAGCGATGTCGAGCTCCCTCCTTCTAGAGGAAATTTCGATATAAAAATACAACGTCGCCGGGCGCGCGCGGGTTGAAGCGGGAGTGGCGGGAGGGGTGGCCCCTGAGGCATTGCAATCCCATCAAATGGATCCGTAACGAAGTTAGCCGCTCATCCTCCCCGCGCGCCTCTCGACATTGTCTCTGCCCTCAAATGAATTCTACAATTGGAAATAAGAAAATGTTTTGTTGGATCCCGTGCTTTTTCAGTTTAAAGGCGACCGTTTTCTTCGGATAACTTGGAGCTCTGTCACGATGTTAGATAGACTGCTATAGCTGTTAATGTTGCGTCCTGAATAAATGTTTTAGAATGAGCTTTACAGAGTTAGCTGTTATCTGTAATTGCTTTCATTGACTCTTGAGAGGATTCATTATTCAAGATGCACGTAAATAACGTTTAGCTTGCTATAGGTAAGTAGATTGTTATTAGAGAGCCTGACAGGACTTGCTAGTTATCTATAAAGAGTTAAATAAATTATGGCTTAATCTGTTTTGTTTGTTTTCCAGTGACAGTCATTTGAGTAGTGAGTCTGATCAGTACATTTGACACTTATGTAGCGTAGCAGTAGAGTATTTGACTGCAAAATCAGATCGCGGTTAATAAATTGACTCATTGAAAGATGCGAATAATCTGTTAGACTATTGAAATCAAATACTTACTAATTTTAATAAAACTGCTGGTAAGCTGATTCAATCATTCACTTAATTAACGTAAGACACTTACTTTAGCCTTAAAAATGAAACCTAATAATTCTAAAAATACACGAAATTAACGACATTGTGAGCTCATTCTGCGTAAATTATTAACATAATACAAGTACCAACAGTTCAACATAGTTCTGGTACTTTGAGTTCACTTACCTTTCAAACTATAAGACCGCTATCTACCATCTTAAATTCATTATGACCTTGGCTGCTGAAAAGCAACCGATACAGCGTCGGGCTCAGTGTAAATATTATTACGATTATGAATAAAAATATAACATAATTATCTAAGAGTTCAATCAATCAATCAATCTTTTGAAGTCCCGTGGACTTCAGCCGACAACGGTGATACGGTTGCACTTTTACAAATAAAGTTGTATGTAAGTATATTTTGTCGACTGTACATAGACTTCTCTCAATATGCACCCTAACACTCAAGTGAAGCCTTAGTAGTCAGTTCGTTATTTTAAATTTAAAAATACGTTAGCGCCAGTCGTATTAAATATGTTTTATAATATCCTCTGCACATGAAATGAGTTCCAAATTCGAAATTTTCTTTAAAATCCTTTTTATATCGACTATTGGTCGTATATCGTGACGAAATGTAGTGCAATTTTGGTTGATTCGAGAATGAAATACCCACGTCATTGTTAGCTCTGGCGAAGTTCACCTCGCCATCAACCCCAGGAGGGTTTTGACGTGTAAAATGAGGTAAAACACTCATTATCATCCTGAAACTATATTTGTGGGTAGGCAAAATATGCATTAAGTACAACTCTGCTTTTACAACCAAGAATGGGTTGATTTAATTAGGCGGCCCTTGAACACCGAGGTGTGTGATATAAGTTTAACTTATTAGCTTAAAAATGTTCGTAAAATTAAATTAATAATTTGATTCAAGCGCTGTCATGTCGAGGGACCCTAACATGGAAAGCACTCCTTCATATTATCGGATCGATCCAATGGCCCGCCAACATGACAACGCAACGCCTGAATCAAAATATCACTAGGTACGAGTGTATCAAAGTTAAAGGGCTAACAACACAATTTATTTTCAAGTTTTTGAAGGTTATTTTTTGTGACGGGGGTTAAAATTACATATTACCTGTTTTACTGCACCCGCAAAAAATACTGCTCCCGTTTTACGCCTTACGAGAAGAATATACCTATACCTTTTCTTCTCTCATATCAATTGTACGCTTTTGGTTAAATTATTCGAGAATAAAATTAATAGTAATAGTAAGTAGTAGTAAGTCATTTTACAAATCGTATCGTCAATTTCATGAAAACATTTTATATTTACAATCATTGTTGCGTTCCATATTATGATTAATACCATAAGATTTCATATAATTAGGTACTAAACCTGATCTTAGTTTCTAACAATAAAATAATTTTTTTTAACAATGTATAACACAATATGTCTTCGTGCCGGCGAAAAATACCTTATAAAATACTAAATTGATTTACATACATAGAAAGAAACCTAAAGCTATTAAGAAAATATCTCTTTTGAATATCTAAAGAACTATATAAATTATATACAAAACAAGCACTGTGATATTTTCAACATAATTCAATCCACATTACAAACGATATGTTTCTTTAAGCCTTTAGGAAATTGCTTCGTTTTTCATTACAACGCGCTCCAGGCGGATGTCGGGTAGCTTTGCGAAAAAACTAATATCCCATTTATATTACCTTCCTTTATCTA
Source organism: Eilema griseolum (assembly GCA_963662185.1). NCBI lineage: Eukaryota > Metazoa > Arthropoda > Insecta > Lepidoptera > Erebidae > Eilema > Eilema griseolum. The sequence continues at coordinate 7,708,091 of OY759239.1, read as the reverse complement.
TAGCTATATGTATGAGGCAGCGGTTCTCAACCTATAGTGACGCTTCTATTTGGAAATGGGAAACACGCGATTGAGTTAATTTTCTAGTTAGAGATTTTATGAAGATAAAAGCTCGTATAATAAGTGCCTTTAAAGGATAATAATAATAATAATAATAATAAAACCTCATTTATTCCTTTATAAAAAAAGCATGCAATTTACAATAAGAACTAAAAATGTTGTTTAGGTTATAAAGGACCTCTCTACAGAGTAAAGGCCTCCTCCATTTTTTTCCACATGTCTCTGTCCATAGCTTTTTCCATCCAGTTGTTTCCCCCCATCTTTAGGATTTCATCTAGCCACCTTTCCATTGGTCTGCCTCTGTTTCGCTTGCCGGATGGGCCGTTCCATGTAGTAATCCTTTTTGTCCATCTATTACCATCCATACGTGAAACATGGCCGGCCCATTTCCACTTAAGCATTTTACAGTGGTTCACAGCGTCTATGACTCCCGTTGTATTTCTAATATCTCTATTTGTTCTTTTATGTTTTAGTTTTAATTTGAGAGTGCTCCTTTCCATGGCTCTTTGGGTTGTTGAAATTTTATTTCTTGTGAATTTGTTGAATATCCATGTTTGCGATGCGTAGGAGAGAGATGGTAGAATGCAAGAGTCCAAGACTTGTTTCTTTAGCCTCACTGGAAGATTTGATTTTATGATTTCTTTTAGGCTCCAAAATTTATTCCAGGCCATATTTACTCGTCTATTTATTTCATCTCGGTGCCTAGATTTTTTAAATGATATTTGTTTACCTAAATAAACATACTCATGGACATATTCTATTGGAGCATTAGCAACAACAATGGGGACTGTTTCATTATTTGTCATAATTTTTGTTTTGTTTGTGTTTAGCTGTAGACCAATTTCACTGCTAACATTGTGTAATTCTCTCATCATAATTTCCAGTTGTGATGCAGTCTCCGCAAAGAGAACTATGTCGTCAGCGAATCTGAGGTTACTTAAATACCTGCCATTTATGCATATACCCTTATTCTTCCAATTCAGATTCTTCATAATGCTTTGAAGCACGGCTATAAATATTCTGGGAGATAGCGGGTCACCTTGTCGAACGCCTCTACATATATCTATTTCAGGTCCTGGTTTTTCTAATATAACTCTACTTTTACTCTTCTTATATATATCTTGAATAAGTTCAATGGTTTCTGTGGGCACATCGCACTCTTGTAAGGCTCTCCATATACTATTGTGTGATATAGAGTCAAATGCTTTGGCGTAGTCTATGAACGCCAGGTAGAGCGGGCGGTTCATTTCTTCGTACTTCTCTATAACGAGTTCTAGAGAGTGGATGTGGTCTATCGTTGAGTAGTTTCTTCTGAAACCGGCCTGCTCCACCGGCTGTTCTTTTTCTGTATACACTGCGAGACGATCTTCCACACAAGAGGCAAATAGTTTGTAGATATTAGTTGTAAACTGATTGGTCTGTAATTACCTATGTCAGCTGGATTTCCTTTCTTATACAGAAGAATTACATCTGATTTAGCCCATTCTGCTGGTATAGATTTATTGTCCAATATCCTATTAAAGAGCTCGGTCAAGAGTGGTACTAGTATATGCTCACTCTGATTTGCTCTGCCTTTAAAGGATAGCCTAGGAAAAATCAAAATCGGTAGCCTTGTACAAAACTTTTATGATTACAAATATAATGATTATTGACGTCAATAATGAATCAATGTTACTGTTCAATATTGAATTCAATATTTGATTTTGACTTTTTGCCTTTGACTTTGAAAAAGTTGCAATCACCTACACATATTACCATTTATAATTTAAGTCCCTGATATATTGAGGATAACCTGCTGCTGTTGAGTACTGGAAATTAACTTTGCTAGAGCTAAGGTTACCTGAATATATTACACGCTCTCCAGCGCCAGCAAGACAGTATTACATGTACACGTACCTATATTTTCGACAAAAATAAATTACTAAAAATTACTCAAAAGTGATAATAAATACATTTTATACCACTTAAAGTAAGCAAAACCAAGTAAGTAGTTACTTACTTACTGACATCCAGACAGCTCCCTTGTTGAAATATAACCTATAAGTAATTGTAATACCAAAGGTGACAAAAAGCGCGTGTTCCCGACATATTGACCCATTGCCTTCACGGAAAGAGCTCTAGATATATTACAAACCTGCAAAGCCAAAAACTATACAATGTGTCTGAAGTTTTCTATGAAGTGAAGATAAATTGTGGTCGTCTACTAAGAATATTATTCCAATTTATATATCAAAATTTATATATCCTACAAACACACATTTTTTTTACTAAGACTTAAATGTTTATTATATAATAGGTACTCAGTCATTAGTTATCTTTTAAATAATCTAAATATATAAAACTCAAAGGTGACTGACTGACTGACTGACATGGTGATCTATCAATGCACAGCCCAAACCACTGGACGGATCGAGCTGAAATTTGGCATGCAGGTAGATGTTATGACGTAGGCATCCGTTTAGAAAGGATTTCAATTAATTCTACCCCCAAGGGGTTAAAATAGGGGATGAAAGTTTGTATGAAACTTTGTAAATTTTTTAACTGATCGGGCTGAGACTTTGCATGCATAAAACTACTATGACGTAGGCATCCCTTCAGAAAGGATTTTGAGATGCAGGCTATATAAGATTAGTAACTTTTGAGTTTAAAATATACGAATACAAAAAAAAACACAAAGAAATAAAAAAATAAACACAATAAATAAAAATATACTGTGCACAATAATATTGATTATTTAAAGACATATTACCTTGTATTTGTTTCAAAAGATAATAATTAAGAGTTAAATTAGTCTACGGTAATTGTTCATAATTCAGTAGTATAAACCGATCAAGTAATAAAAAAAGTTGATAATTTCTTTAATAGATTATTATTTTTATCAAAAATTATTGTTCTTGATTGAATTCAATTGTTGAGAAACACTGCTTTTGTAATATATATTTATATATACTTATATATATTGAATAGGGTGGGTTCACTGACGGTTAGGTATAGGGTATATCGGTTTATTTATATGGAGAGTGCGTAACGGAGGGCACAGTGCCCCTCCCCCGGGCCGTGCGGGGTAGCGATAGAGGGCGAGAGGAGGGGTGTTTTCCACCCTCTCCCTCTAATCAGCTCTAATCACCATATCAAACGACGC